>CP114865.1:5000000-7500000 GCA_029959215.1 Tricholoma bakamatsutake
CATTATTTCAAAGGTATTCAGTGTTCACTGCCTGGTAGAGGTGTAAGGATGGAGGAGGAAGGGTGGCAGCTGCCATGTCATCATTGCCATGGGTGGTTGGTGGTGATGAGCTGGCAGGTGTGACTGGCAACATTGGGTTTACCCATACCCACAGTATATCCAGATATCTGTCCCGATGTATCCATATCTGATCTGGATTTGTAATACAGTTATTATCTGGTTATGTAACCAGATAAGCCATATCCATGTTAGTCCTTAAATCAATCCTTGACTCATCCTTATTCAACCTCAACCTAATCTTGACTTAATCACCTAATCTCTTCACTCCTCTTAACCTCAAAGTCAATCCTAAACCTCTGCTTACTCTACCCTTGTCTCCATCTGGAAACTCTCTGGAAACCCAATCTCCCTTCACCCTGAAATTAAGTCAAGTCCTTACTGGCCCCTTTTCACCTGGCCTGCTACAGCCTGGTGGATTCTGCCTGGAACCCCTGAACCCTCCGACTACTGATGACTGGGTCCAACTGAAAGTCCAGTGTTTTTCCTGCCCAAGTCCCGACCTTAAAAGTAGCGATTTGAACTTTGACAAGTACCTTCCACTTCACCTGCAACTCCCTCTGCAGTATCTCCAGTACTGGCAGCTACTCGATTATTTGGTTCTGAGCAAACCAATACTTATGAGCCTGCAACACCACCTTCCTCACAACTGCCTGTCAGCAACCCTTCCTCCCAACCACCTACCAGCTCCACTGCACATGCACCAAAGCCTTTCAGTGCTTCCCATCAGACACTCAACAGCCATCCAGGTTGTTCCAAAGAAATGAAGCATGGTAGAGGTTTTAATGGATGATTCAAAGTATGTTTGAATGCCTTAACTGGATTTTTTTTTAATACCTCATGTAGGGAAAATATGGAATTTCTTCATTCTGAATTAAGCATATTGCTAATGATTGTCAACAGTTGTTTCAAGAATTTCAGGCAGGACTGTGGACTCCTGCTCAGTATCAAGAAATGGTCAGTGACTTGTTGAAATCTCCATCTGCCAAGCACCACCATGAACATTCTCCTGATTGGGATGAGGATTTGGTGGGGACATCTATGGGACATCTGCAGAGATCTAGCTGGTTTATTATTCATTTTTATTTGCATAATTATAATACTTACTGATACTCTTCATTCTTACCACTTGCTTTACATCACCTCTGTTTTAAATTTTTCTAGGTGAATATAATAGCTACTTGACCATTCTTCAGAAAAGTAATTCTTTGAATCTAATCACTATTATTCTCCTCATCTCACATGACTCTCCATGCCATCAATACATCAATAAGCATTTCTCATTTCTCTTCTCCTTCAAGCAAAACAGCATTTGAAGCCCCAGACTGTGAATCTGTGTTCTCTGCCTCCTTGACTAGTGTATGAACACCAGAAAATTCTGCAGCTGATGCTGCACCCTCTACATCAATGATGAGATTGTGCAAGATAATGGCAATTGTAATCCAATGACATGCTGCAACATGTTGTGATTTGGAGTTGATACAGTAGATACTCAGAGCCCTCGTAAGCATTGGAATCATCCCTTGAGTGCACCCATTGTATGCTCAGATCAAACATGGAGATGGGAAACATAGGGAAGTGCACCCCTTGCAATATCTTGAATGGATGCACAATTTCCATACTGCCCCATGCGATAGAGTGTAACAGCCAGCTGCACTTCAAATGGAGCCTGAGCAACTCGCTATCTAAATGGCCAAGAACATCACATTCCAACTTCTGGACTTTCATGAAGAGCAAGAATAACATTCATATCATCATTGAATTGTTAACAGGCTTCCTCCAGGGTTTCATATGGGGTTTCATATTTTCTGTGAAAGCGTTAGAAGGAGGTCATGGCTGTGGTTACAATCTTATTATTATCGATTGTAACACTCAATCCGATGTGATGGGGAGGTGGTGGCTTAGTGGTACCATCACGTCTGCCTTGACAAGACCAGGCAGTCATGGGTTTAAATCCCTGCCCCACCATCTAATGGACTACAGTGTTGACGCCATTAGCTTCTACCACTAACTTCTTCATTTTATATTCGGGGATACTGTGACATTCTGCATGGGACCCCAGTTGCTTACGCTGGAGGTGGGATTTGCCCTGCTATCTTCATCACTCAGCATGACTCAGGCGCCTCAATTTGACCTCAATCGACAGTTTCCACCTCGGGCTCTGCTTCATGCAGACCTCGGCTATGGTCGGGGGCGCAGTCTAATCATCAGTCAGGTGCAAGCCTGCAACCGAAATGGGAGGAGAACCATTATGCCATGGAAGGCTGCCAATGGCTGATCACGTGCTGTCCCTGCACAGCGCAACACTATTGTTTGGGAGAGAAGTTGGCATAACTCGATTAGTTCACTGATGAAAGATGGTTGCCATGGACGGATGAGGCATGGGGGGGGAACTGGGGGGGAACTGGTTGGGTAGGTGTGGGGGGAAAATCCTGAAGAGTCAAGGCAGAGCCATTCATTTAAACCACGATCATTACTTCTAATTTCCGATGGGCGCAAGTTAAGCCTTCCCATGACCAATCCCAAGTTCATACACCAACTATGCAGCTCGCTGACAGCTGGAAGCCTCGATGCTCGCATGCTCAGGGTGCTCATGTGGGCCTGGGAAGTATGGAATCCATAGTGGGAGGAAGCATGTAGCCAGTCCTGCAAGCCCACAAGGCGTGGTAGCGGTTCGGGCACTAGTCGATGAGGGGGGTCGTTTAGGTGTAGCCTACCTCCGGGGCCTGTCTATAGCACAACCATTCTGAGAATAAAAAATCTCTGTGACAAAAAAATAAAAAATCCGACGTGACTATCGGAGTCTTAAAATTCGCTTATGTGATGACCAACGGGGAGTTGCGGCAAGATCGGCCCTAAATGAAAATCGCGTAAACAGATGCCAACATAGTAACTAATACATAGATTCGCGAGCGTCTGAGGTCGACTTGTCAACAGCACCCGCACAGCGGCTGCCATTAACCACTACTGTAGGAAATGCAGAACCATGCTGGGGGCAACGCCATTGACTCTCACTTTCTTTTGCCTTTACCACGTAAATCTTCCTCACGACAAAGCATCACCAATCGTCAATCCAATTCCCCCTTACGCGCCTCCAACGTCGAGGATGACGATGCTGCGAATGGCCGTCACTCACTAGCTCATGAACTGGCGGTGGCCCTCATGCCAGAACCAAGTGCAGGCACCAAACTATTAGCTGAAGAGTTTGGCATTGAATACGATGAGGGCGCAGAAGGTATCGACGAGGAAGCTCATCCACACGGTGGCGTTGAAACTGTCATCGATGACGCAGCTATCCCTTCATTCGCGGACGAGCTGGACTTAACAGCAATCGAGTCACCTCTTCGCAACAGCATTCCGCTGGAGACTGACGATACACCTCTTGACTTCGATCCTGTTCTTGAAAGCCCGTCTGCATCCAATATACGAAAAACGCAAACCCATTTAGAACCGGACGCAATGGAAATCCTTGCACAAGATTTACAGACCACTGACAAATTCCTCGCACACTTACGGAGACTTGATGTCGATGCTGGATCATCAGTTCTCCAGCAACCCACATTGGAGCGAATCGCATCCGATATTATTCGTCGAATAAACGAGACAGTTCGGGATCGGGAAGAGCAACTACGAGAGCTATTAGGCTACGAGCGTGAATTCCGCAGAATAGCAGGTGAAGTTGGGGGGAATGAAGTTTTGGGACATTTAGAGGAATTGGTAGACGTCGATGATCTATCCGAAGATAACGATCTGCCCGAAGCACATCAACCGGACGCAAAGCATATTTTAGAAGTCGTAGAAGAGGAGCCTTCGACTTCGTATCTTTCGAATTCAAATGATTGGGAAATGGATCTGGATCGACACCATCTCGGAGATGAGGGCGACGATCTTGATTCAGTAGCTTCGCCCATTAAGGATTCCTTTTCGCTGCCACCACCTGTAAATGGCCACCCAACGCCAGCAGAGACGATACCACAACTAGCGCACTTGCGCTCGTTCACAGCTTCCTTAGTTACATCACTCACTACGATCTCCGAGCATGCTCAAGTCAACGGCGCGGCAACTACAGAAGCTGGAAGAAAACTTCGCGCTCTCAAGAATAAATTGGGAGGGTGGCGAACAGAATGGGATAGTGCCGAACGGAGTCGGGCAAGAATTGATAGATGGGAGGCAGGGACAATAGATGGGGGCGATCGCGATGAAAGTGACCTCAGTTTGCATCCGCACACGGTGGCAATTAAACGGATAGATGGGAGGAGAATTGTAGAGGAGCATCTACATGCCTTTGAGCTTGCACTGGCTGACGCGGCCACGAAAACTCAAGTTATTATGGCATCGTAATCCTAATAGTTTCTGTACTATCTTCTCGCTAACATATATTTTATTGCAATTGGTTTGTCTTCCTATTGTACTTTTTACGCTCGCTCTTCACATGCTTCGAAGGGAACCCTTACGTACGTAACACGGCAGCTTTCTGCTACATAAGTACAACATTTAATGGATAGATTGCCACTTGTACATGTGTTCGTATACATCTTTGTTAAGCACTTGTAAACGAGCAGCTATCTCACCCAAGCTCTGTTCTTGCTCTACACAATGGTTTTATGTTCGATCTGTTGTTACCTATGCCGTCCACTGCGAAAACTTCAGAGATATCGCAGCCTCTAACCATGTTAGTTCCGAACATCTCTATCTCACCCCTAGGTTAGGAGAGTGAGCCACTATATTTGAACCTGTAACGATAACGTTAGTGATGTGGATCAATTCCTTTTTACATACTCTCACCAAACCATTCTGATGGAATGAAAATGTGAGTTTGGTTAGTTTATCAGAAATCTAGGTCTAATCTGACCTCGTATTTACAGCCTCTTTTCGTACAGATCGCTTGGGATCATCAACAGCTTTTGCCAATTCGCGGATGACAACCGACTTGTGCGGGTGCAATACGTCGTATCGCACAATGCTGGGAATGACACCCAAATACCGGAGCGCACTGGTTCTCACTCGCTGGAAATTTGCATCTGTAGCTATACCACGTTAAAAAGTGATTGCCTCTCACTATGGACGGCATCTGCTCAACCAGACAATTTCTCAGCATGATCGTGACGAGCGTGCTCGCATGTTCTGACACAAGGTCGTGCTCAGATGGATCGCCTTCTGCAGCGGCCAGGAAGGTGTCAATCACATCGGCTCTGATTTCTGCGTCTGGGAGTTCTAGCCCACGCAAAAAGAGGGGCATAAGCTGGTATTGTCATTCCACCAATTCAAACCCGAATTGCGATGGCTACTCACTGTTGGCATTTCATGTGCATAAGTTGCTTTCGGCACGGCTTTAACTAGTGACGTCAGCGCTACAAGATATGCGGTCTGTTCACAAGGCTCTGTTAGTATCACCTAGTGAGCAATAGTTTACTACTCGTATGACCATATCGCACTGTTAGAATCATGTGTGCCTGCAATGATCCTAGGAAGGACAGCAATTACGAATTTCTGGGCATGCAAAACCTATCATACAACGTTGACAAGGCATGTATGGGATGAACACTAAGAGAAGTCACCTTGATAACAGCATGATTTCGCTTTGTCAGAATTGGATCAACAGCCGCAATCTCGCCAATAGCTTTAGCAGCATTCCAACTAATAGTCTCATCGCTGAAGGCTTCAAAGACCCGAGCGGTAAAGTGTGGGGCCAGTTGATGATTTCGTACTGTCAAGGCCCTGGCAATCTGTATTTCAAGTGAATATCATAGAACTGATATCGAGATAGCAACCCAATGCTTGCCCAGATCCACGACTGGATAGCTTGTTGACGCCTTGCTTGTGGGATATTCTTATCGATTACTTTTTCTATCCAAAAATGGTCTAGCTGGTCGCTCAAGAATGTCGGGAGATCTGAGAGATAATAAAGCAGTCAGTAGTGGTTGTCGTATTAAGTATTTGCAAATTCTAACCCTCAGCCCGTTTGTTTACAACAGATGAAATGATATGCCACGCAGAATTTCTCTGAAGATCATTGTCAGCATGTTCAAGGCTCAAGGTCAACAGCATATCTAAAAAGTCATCCAACGCTGGTGCTGATGATCGAAACTAGGGAATATTGAGTCGATAGTTCAGATTACAAAAAGCTGTACTGACTTCCTTTCGCAAGGATATGATCCCTGCGGAAAACAACATAATAAGATTCTTCTGAACACGCGGAGCTGCGGCCTACGGACAGGCAAGTAAATTTTGACGTCAAGGAATTCAGAGTCATCAGGTACATTGAAGATGAAAATTTTGGTCTCAGGAGGGATTTTCTGATAGCCCTCTGCGATCCCTTCGAAATCGCCCGAAGAGAAGGCCCGAAAAAGGTTCGCAGCAAACTTTTCCTGTCTTCTAATTAGAGGGGTTAGAAGATGAGAGTTGTGCTAATCAGATGCACTTACGGGAGTGGAAGACACTGAACAACCAGAGTGATTATCTTCCCAGCGACATTCACGAGACGAGGGTCAGTAGCAGCAAACCCTTGACCCTCGTCAAGAAGCGCAGAATAGATGAACAAGTTATAAAGACGAGGAACAAGATTATCAATGTACTTTGCCACGTCAAGATGACCTTTATCCACCTTCGCGGATAGTGTGTTCGCGATGATGCTCAACAAGGAATGAGCGTATGCGGCATTAGGTTCTTCATCCTCAGCAGACCGCTTTGTTACCGGAATACATATTAGGTCCACTTTTGTTGTGAGGCGTATCACGAGGATCTCGAATAATTCTGGATGGACACACAGTGCACTGAGCGCAGAAAGAACACGCCAAGATTTCGCACGGTCACTCGCGTCCCGCGATGGCGCATGATCTGGTAAAGACTCGAAAAGAAGAGGCAATGTCTGTTCTTGAACATGTCGCGGTGCAGATACAGAGATAGTTGATAAAACATCCAAGATGATCTCCCTAATACATAGTCAGAATCTCAAACGACTGAGAAAACGAGTATATAAAGACCTGACGTCATCGTCGTTGTCCTCCTGCAGCGTTTGGTTCACGATGTGAACGACAAATCCGAGTTCTTCATCCGAGAATAGATAATTAGTGGTAACCATGCCCATAATACCTGTAAGTGCCGCAGGACGCGATGCGACGTCTCGTAAACCTGCGCTCACAACACCAAGCACCTCATCTTTGTAAGGCATGAGTGGGGTCCTGCCTTCCTCTTCTGGATCCTCGATGCCCGACATGGAATCACGAGCCGCACTGATTAGGTCGGCAAGGAGTAGAAGTATTGGAGGTCGGTTTGATATCTCATCAGGGTTCAAAAAGAGCTTCAGGAGATGTGGTACAGCCTGTGATAATGTGTATCGAGAAATGGAGGCTAGCAACAAGATGAGGTGACATCAGAAGATGCATAACGTAGTGAGAGATCGACGGACGAGTGGTGGCCATGAATGCACAGAGGATTTTGATTGCGGGTTTGGCTTGACTTTTTTCAGGTTCCTGCAAAACCTGAATGCATTCTTCACATGCTTCTCTTGCGAGGCCCTGTATCTTCTCGTGCGAATCCCTATCCACATCTGTATATATTGTTTTAACAAGCGTTTGAGTAGCCTTGAGCGCCTCCTCCTCGGTCAGTGGATCAACAGGCTGGAATATCTACAGCGAAAGGTGGTCAGATCTATGAGCACAGTCTGACTATATGGCCAGTTATCAACCTCTAACTTCAGCGCATTCCATAATTTGCGAGCAGATGCGCGCGCCAATAAGGACCCGTAAACAGGCATACATGTAGCCAATGCTTGCAAGGTGTCTCTCTGAAATGGGCTTAGTAAACGAGGATGATCTAAAAGTGAGGTGTCGAATACTAGCCTTGGTAGCTGGAGAGCCTGCTGCGAGCTTCTCCAAGAATACAGGAAGTGCCAGGGGGCCGAAGGAGGGTGTAGCAGCTAGACAACCCCTAAAAAAGTAGTATGAATGATCTTGTGCAATCGAAATGGCTCAACTACAGTGTTCCTACCTCAGAGCTAGTCGCAAATCATCCGTAGTGATGCCATATGGATCATTTTGGGGGGGTCGAAACGTGATTGGAAAGTAACAAAAAGTAATATTAAATAGGGACTGGAAGATAGACTGAACGAAATAGAAAACCAAAAATAAAGGACACATACTTCGGTGTGATCCGATATGTCGAATTCTATCAGGATAACACGAGCAATCGCGAAGGCGACAAGCAGATTGCGAGGGTCTTTCTCTCCCTCGGCCAACGATATATAGCCTGCCACGAACGCTTTCCCCATCGCGTTCAAAGCTTAGAAGAGTCAGAAGTTATGATTAACAGAGGGGGAAAACTACAGACCGTCACGGTGCTTAGCAATCATTGTGTCGAAGATCACGAAGACGAAAAACCTAACGGATTGCACGAGAGACTTCATCTTGACATGAGCAAACAAGCTGGATATAGCACCATGTGAACTCGGCGGTATCCAAAGAAGATGAGTCTTACGCCTGGACGACACTCGTGGCATCAGAGGAAGAGAAGGTTGGCAGATCTGTCAAGGTGACCAGTCCTTTCAAGGCAGGAATTATCGTCTCCGTATCTTCCAATTTCTCGCAGTAGAAGCTTGTAAGAACCCGAACTTTCATAGATGTCAACGGACATTTCAGCGGCATTGATACGCTTCGTACCAGATTGTCGATTGAGTCTCTCAGAAGGACAACGACCCAAAACTAGCGATAAAAAATCGACACCTGAATGACTGTTGCATAAACGGTGAACATTAACATCAGAGCAACTGAATAATACCCTTCGTTCGTAAGTCATCCTCTTCAGATGTAAGATATTCCCCAAGCGCCTTCACAACATTTATCAGTGTAGTTCGCTCCTTTGAAATCTCTATCGCACTTATAATTCAGAGGAGGTATAGCGGAAATTGGAGATCAGAGGCGTGCCTGATACTGTTTCCTCGACTTCTTCATCTCTGCCAGATACCATCCACGTTCGGACAAGCCGTTGGGTGTTTTCCATACTTCTGAGCAACATCAGCAATTGCATGGATATTATAAACAGTCATCACTGACACTGTGTATGCTATACTCAGCGCGCAAACCTGTGGATGAATATTCTTGATGATCACGTGCCAGTTAAATGAAGTCACACACGTTCTGAGACTTCTGAGTTCTCCCCGAACATCCCGAGCCAGCGTCACTGGCTTTCAGCGGTTCTTGATCTCCGGTGCTTTGCTGGAGGTGCTGACTGGACCAAGCGCACATGATATCGCTGGGAGTTGCGGCCCATCGATATTTATGCAAGCGTCCCGTGCACAATCTCGTCCGTCGCGTATTCTCATTCACAGCGTCTCGTCAGGCCAAAAAGCCCGTCAAGGGAGATCCATATGAGCCGCGTGACAAGTGGAACTATAGCTCCACATCGTTTGATGAAAAACCAAGTGGTGAACATGTCGGATACAAGTTGGTTGACGCAAATTTTTTGGAGGCAGGGACCTCGCTGCCGCGTAGTGTGAAGATGCTGGCTCGGGATTTTATCGAGGATTCTCTATACAATCCAAACTATGGTTATTTCCCAAAACAGGCGACAATTTTTGATACACAGGACAGCATTGTGAAATTTACCACATTGAGGGATTCAGTGGAGTTCCAAGAAGAAGTAGGGCGGAAATACGCTGCATATGGTGCAGATAGACATGACGGTCCTGGCAGGCAATTGTGGCACACGCCAACGGAGCTCTTCAAGGTACGTCTGTTAATCCCTTTTTTGTTTCATTTGATAACCATGTGTTTCCAACTTCATAGCCGTGGTATGGACGAGCAATCGCTCAGTGTCTTGTTGCCGAATATATGCTAAAATACTTCCCCTATGAGGACTTTATACTTTATGAGATTGGAGCAGGAAACGGGACGCTGGCGATGGATATTCTCGATTATCTTCGGGATGCATACCCTGACGTTTATGATCGGACGCAGTACAATATCATCGAAATCAGCAGTAGTCTGGTCAAGCTTCAGAAAAAGAAACTGTGCAAGGCCCATCCGTGTGTTAAAGTGGCACACAAGAGTATATTTCATTGGAACGCGAGAGAACCAGCACCTTGTTACTTCATAGCAATGGAGGTTGTTGTGAGTGTACTGATGACGTTTGTCCTACTGGATGCCTGACTTGATCATTTAGGATAATTTTGCACACGATATCGTGAGGTACGACCTACGCACCATGCAACCATACCAAGGAGTTGTCACCATTGACGCCGAGGGCGAATTTGAAATGATCTATGTCCCTGTGGACGATCCTTTGATCATGGACTTTCTGGATCTACGACGTCGCCTAACGCACCCCCTTCCAATCAACAAATTCTTGCAAACGTCGGAGACCTTACGCAGATATTACACTTCTATGCCCTTTGCTCCGAACTTATCTGCAGAGGAATATATTCCGACACGACTTCTGAATTTGCTGCACACCCTCCGAAGTAACTTTCCTCGCCATCGGCTCCTCCTCTCGGATTTCTCATCGCTACCTGATGCAATCCCTGGTATTAACGCGCCCGTTGTCCAGACAAGATACCGAAACATTACTGTGCCTTGTACCAAGCTCCTTGTGAGACAAGGATATTTCGATATCTTCTTCCCCACCAATTTCGAGCATCTCAGGGATATGTACGAGTATATTATTTCTCCGCCTTCTAGCTCCTTCCTTCCAAATGTGGATGCTCCACTCCCCGCTCGCTCTACACCGTTAATGACCAACGCCACATCAATGTCGCTAGGCGCGGACTTTTTTTCTTCGCAACGCCCAAACAATCGCAGAGATCCCCGCGATGGTGTTGCTTCTGCCAGCGGCCTTCCTGTAGGAGAGCGCAAGTCGAGTGTCTTTGCTCATTCAGAGTTCATGGAGACGTACGCAGATCTGAGCAAGACACGTCTTCTGAATGGTGAAAACCCGCTGCTTGACTTCTATAAGAATGTCAAGTTTCTCTTCTGAGTAGGCATGTCGGTGGTATCCATACTAGGGCCAGAGTTGATAATGTATAAGCCAGACCATAGTAAACGCTCTTGAGCCAGCCGACCAGGTGCTTTTTGACTACATAGGCTTCCATGTAGTTTCGATGATGTGAAATACGTTGTTGGGGAATTCTCGAGTTGGCCGTTTGTAGTTGGCTGGGAAATAGTAAGCCAGCCGTTTTGCAATAGGTAGAATTTGTGTTACATTGAGATATGCTAGCACAGTTACAAATATAAAGAAATCGGATTCTATCCCGCCAAGCCGGGGTGAGCTGAGGAATGACTACGGGAACCAATCCGCAATTACTTATCTGCTCATTAGTCTGAATAACTTGTACAATTGTGCGCATCTTGAGGTTTAGTGGGCGAAAACTTGAAGAAGAAGACTGATTCAGAAACAGCGAGAAAGAGCTTCCTGCTATGCACACCGAAGCACAGTCACATGATCTGGACGCGCTACCGTACACTATGCTCGTGCCTCGTCCGTCTACCTCCATCTGGCGGCATGATCAAGCATCTTCAGAACTGTTCGCTAGCGGGTTTGGGGGTAGTGTTGTTGGCAGAACTCTGCCGTCCTGCCGAGTTCTGCCATTGCCAGGCAGCGGCAGGACGGGGCAGAACCTGGCAGAACTCATATGGTGCCTTAAAATAAAAATAAAATATCACGCCATTAAATGTAGTCTGTTTCCAAATTACTGTCCTCTAATGGCGGGAGGAGCAAAGCATCCACCAATTCTCACCAACAACTTCACCAACTTCAAGAAGCTTGACAACCAGACAAACCGATATGAAGTAGAATGTCGCTACTGTCCCAGCGGCACTCCACCGATGATTAACCGTGACAATAAGCCCATCAAACACCTTGCAGATCCAAAACTCTGCCCCAATGCCCCTCCTGATGTTCGAAAGCAGGCTTTGATGTATTTGGCAGGAAAGAAGGCTGGAGGAGCCCTGGTTCATGACATCAGAACCATCAAATGGGGCGACACCAGCCGAAAGGAGCACTGATGCGATGTCAACTGGTGATGGCAGCACACAAATTGTCGCAGTGAAGAAATGGAAGACAGGGACATTATCAGGGATGGTAGATTATCCGCTTTCAGAGGAGCAAAAGAAGCGAGCCGATGTGAAGTTACTGCAGTATGAATCCATTATATTTTTGAAGTATGGAGCTCATAATGGATCAAGCTTCGTTGTCCATGCAAATGTCGCATTCTCAGTAACCGAAAATTGGTTCTTCCGGGATTTTCTCAATGACATTCGGCCATTTTACACAATGCCAAGCTGTTATGTGCTGTCACACTCCATTTTAGATAGTGAAGCGGCATGGGTACAGCTGGAGGAGATGGCTTACATGAAGGACCGGAAAAGACTTACTCTACTGATCGACAGTTGGGAGGACATTTTGAAACAAAGTTTGTATGGATCAGTTGCAGCACAAGTTGGCCAGTACCCATCAGTTCTAAGCCTGACCGACATGACAGCAGAGCATGCCTCAGCTGAAAATGTATTCAATGCAGCAAAAGATGCCTTAACAGTTATGGGATTAGGAGATAGCTGGAATTTCATTGCAACAACAACCAACAACCCAACAGTTATGCAATCATTCCAACAAAAATTCAAGGCTGAATACTTTTGGGTTCTAGTAACGAGATAAACTCATCAAGTTTTATTGTGAGCTAATAAATTTATGATTTTGCAGAATTGGCAAAGATTGACGCGGGAGAGGCCCCCAAACCCGCTAGCGAGGATATTGAAGTGATAGGATCAGCCGATGACGACGACTGGGATGTCGATATGATGGTTTTGGGTGCACATGTCTAGTTACATATCTGCCTCGTAGTGTACCCTACCTAATTCATCGATTTTTACATTCAAAATAACCTGCCAGCATCTGCCGTTCTGCCGGCATGCCAGCAGAATTTTTCAAAAACTAGTTCTGCCACCCACACTAAGAACACACAAAGCATACGATAGCAAACGAATTGAGCTCCGCTCAATCTTATCTCACTCCGATCATTCATCCTGTTGCTAAAGCTTTAGCAGAGGCCTTGCCATAGACAGTCTCAGCACGAATAGAAAATTTTACTTGTGCTGCTTTCTTCTCAACTCCCTCGTTTGCATCCAAGCAGCACAGGTAAGTGGCGCACTTGTCAGAAACTATCTTCCCATTCCAAGATCGTTGTTCCTTCGAGCTTTGCTCCTACACAACAACTATCTTTCATTGTGAGATTCTGGTGTTCTTCTTCCATTACAGATAAACTCATTTTTGTTCTCATTTCCAGGATTCAACTGTATTCACTAGCTCTGCTATCGTCTCCAGTTGAATCTTTATAGTGAATGGCTTCACGTTGAAGTTTATTAATAACCCATGGAATCCTTAAGCATTAACGCGTTGCTCAAGGCGTCTCTTACTTTTTCGCGGAATTAACAGTTCTCTTCGCTCCCATCTTGATCCGGCCTCCTGAAATTGTTACTTGCCTGAATATTCACATCTCCAAAGGGACGTTTTCCTCATTTTCGATTCTCACGTTCGGCCCAATCATCTTTTTGGTGCTGGTTTCATCCCTAACATGTTGATGGATAGTATCCCACGACAACTTATCTTGTGACACTTTTCAAGGTGGACAAGCATTCCACAGACAGGGACACACAAAGACAGGTTTAGTGGCAGATGGATCTGGTGAGGCATTTCAGTGGAGACATCTTCGTATCAAAGCGGTCCCACAACAACGAAGGGGAGAATCCGAGCCGAACTCTGCTGGAATCAAGTATGACAATCTTGAAACTCAATGCTGAGTTAGCTACCCTGAAGTCCGAGAATTTTTTCTTGACGAAAGAACTTGAGAAAGGGCCTATAACTCACGTGCTGAACTTGAGAAGAACATGCGGGCTCGAGTTCACGAACAAGCGTTAACGCCACTCCTACAGAGGTCGCTAGGTACCACTGGCCAGCTTCGGTTCGTATACCTCATGTTCACCGATTGCAATAAGTTGAAGTAACCAAAAGGCGAAGAATCACGTCTCCAGACACAACACATCGATTGCAGCGAACACGTATTGGTCAGGAGACGCCCCGAGATGACAACAGAGACCACATGCTTGCTTTTCAACTCCAATGGGATATTAACAACGAGAGCGCCAGTATCGAGAGGGCCGCGAGCGAGCAACGGAAATACGAGATGGAGGACAAATGGCTAGCCGTCGAGCGGAATGCGCTGGCTGTGGCTTTCCCAAAGCCCTTTCAATGCAGATCTGTTTCGACCAGTACCCTGAGGATTCTGTCGCACGAATCGCTCAATGTGGGCACCCGTTCTGCAGGACGTGCCTTGGAGTGTTCGTTCAAAGTTGAGCGAACACATCTATCCCAATTTTTTGCCCTGTATGTGTAGCGGTGCATGATACTTCACGGCCTGCTTGTGCGCTTCATTCCTGATCATTTTCGCCACCGGGGTCCTGACCTCCCGCTGCAGCCGTGAGTGAAGGTAACATTCACCAAGTTGGGTTTACGGAGGAGGAATACAGCATTTTTTATGATCTGCAGATCTCCGTGTGCTCGATACTTCTGCATTGTCGCAGGCAAGTCTTTTCCGGGTACTTTCCCACCTAACTGTACCGAAAACAAAATGGTACAGGTGCAAGCAGACCATGTTCGTTGATAGGCAGGAATATCAAGAAAGCAGGCTTCTGGTGTGCCCATTGCCGCGTTGCCAGCACACGTGGTGCAAGTCGTGTCAGCAAACTATAGAAACATTTGGACCACCACATTCTTGTGACGGCTCTTCCGAGTTGAGCCACCTCATGAAACGCAGCGGATGGAAGTGTTGTCCGGGTGAGCCCTACTTCGATCTGCGAATATATTCGATGCGAACACACGATTCCTAAGGTTGTAAGATGCCAATGAAAGAATCGGGCTGTAATCATATGACGGTCAGCGTCCCTACGTTTTTGAGACCCCAACTGACAAATTCATTCAGTGCATGGCGCCAGGTTGCAATACGTTAGTTCAGAGAAAAATACTCAATGCTAAATGCTGACTCCTTCCTCTTAGGCATTTTTGTTATAGATGTGGGGACAACATTGTTATGTCGGCATTACGGAGGGAGGCCAAAGCTGCGACGGGTGCTCATTATCAGCGTCGCACACTTTTTGAGGACGTTGCGTAGATAACATTGATTTATGTAGATGTGTGCACAGCCTTCTATCATCTACAGAGAACCAGTAAATGAAGTACTTGCTGAACGCATTGTATGGTTGTAACGCACCGCATCACGAGCTCCATAAAGCCACGTTCAAGACCAGCAACAAAGGATTCGGCAACCAACTCCTCAACGCTGCCCACCCCCCAAGCAACGGTGATTGTAAGGCCACCAACGGGATTTCCGATGACATTTATCTTGAGTGCTGACCCGACAACGGAATCGCATTGTGCAAAAGCCATTTGTCCAATAGACCACTCTTCACACCCAGGTGGCATACTCCGTCCTCCCTTGAATAGACCAAGATTGGAGAGTTCCACACCCCCTTGCCGTTTCTTACCAAGTTTGCCTTCGAAGTACGCGACGTAATTACCATATAGATATTTAAGCATCCCGACGTCCTCCTCCGGCTTCAAGCGAGATCGAAGGATGGCAGTGATTTTGGAAGCCTCAGTCCATGAGAAGTCGTGTTGAGAGGAAGCATAGAGATTCAGCGTCGATGTACAATCACAGAAGACGTCTTGAGGGATATCAGCCACTCCTCTTAGTGATATTGGAATGTAACAGGAGATAGTTTGCTGCGTGATGTTTTGGGTAGATGAAAGAACGCCAGACAGTACAGATACCGCCAATGTATGCAGAGCTCCCGTTAAGGTGGCGTTGTTTGATCTGCAGAGGGAAAGAAACGTGCCAACAACCTTGGGTGGGAAATGAATGAGTCTGACGTGAGTTTTTAGAATGGGGTTCATTGTAACTGCATTTCCAGTCCAAGCAGAACCGCTACGAGTCCAGGATGCTGGAGCAAAAAACTCATACATTACCCGCAAGAACGTCCTCCAGGAAGGGGAAATATTCATGACAGTGTCGAGAGCAGGGTACAATTGTGTTGTTGAAGGAAGATGAACTTCTGCACTGTCATCGGTCACGGTAGCTTCCTGGAGTGCAGAAATCAGAGCGCGATGGAACGCCAGTCCGCTCAGACCATCACCAATGCAGTGATGCCAGGCGAAGCATACGACATTGTTCGTCAATACAACAACACGCCACAGAGGAAGACTTGCTGCAGTGTTGAATGGCCGTTGAAGTTGGTCCTCAAACGTGGCCTTTAGGTCGTCAATGTCCGAAAATTCAACGACTTGTGCAAGGTCAATTGCCTCGAGATGGACGAAGGATTGTACCTGAGAGGACTCGCCGATTACACGTACACCAAGTGCGGCATGTAACTGTATGACTTTCCGGAGTGCAGAAAATAGTAGTAGTTTGTCTAGCATTTTGTGTTCTGGAGTAACATACTGTGCAGCACAGAGAACGCAAGAGTCGAGCCCTAGGAAACTGCGTGTGATATGGAAGCGTTCCAATAAACCTGAAATTGTCATCACTGGTCAGGCAAGCACGAACAGGATAATAGAACATACATGCCTGCAGGTCGAATGACCTTAGCCATGGAAGTACTTCGTGGTGCGAGTCGTATCCCCGAAAGGACTCGGTGCTGCGGAAACATTCAGTGATCGATCACCTCATAGACACTGCCTACTTGCTACAGCTGCCTCTCTGGAGGTCGATGTCCCCAATGTATAACCGACCTGACCGACCTCTCGTCGTCAAGTGCACCTTGGACGGTTGGCACAAGCGAATCACATTTTCCTCTGCCCGGAATTGCACGTATGACTTGCTTAGGCATAAAGTAAGTTCCATCACTGGCTTGGCACTTGTGTTGCGCTACATCTTGGTGGTCGCAGGTAGAACAATGCTTTGCTCTCTCTTCTACGTCATACGCAATTGCATACAAGGACGATGACGGAGAAATTACAAACATCACAAACGATCCGGACTTGACTGAGGCGATCCAATATTTCCAAGCGGGTGACGATGCCCCTCTGTCGTCGGCTGCATCCATCTTATCTGGCCGTAGCTTTGGAAGTCGTAAAGTTACATTGCGCGTCCATATAACAGTCGACTACGACGGCCCCAGCCTTTCGGATACAGGCTCACTCATCAGTTTGGAGGATTACAAAGGGCGCAATGGAAGTCAACACTCCTTCTCATTCGGCTCCCCGTCTGTGGATCTTGACGATGATTCCATAACCGTCAGCTCTCGGGATAATAGCGGGGTATCCGTCGCTCATGCTCGGTCTGCAGGGGGGCAGGATCGTCACAATGGTGCTTCTTTGGGATCCTCTTCCAAATCTCCACAATCATCATGGGTTTCAGTGACACGTCCTGCTACAGCTACTAACAACACCTCCGGTGGAATAATAGCTAGTTCTGAAGATACAATCGCCCAGGCGCTCAATCCATTTTCAGACGACCACAAACTTTCTGCCGCTGAGCGATATCCAGAAGATCCATCTGCTGTTTTTGAACGTCTTAAATTGCAAAACTCTGGAGACGATCGCTCAAGTGTGCAATTCGAGTCGCTATCGAAGAATGATCGTGGCGTAGCTTGGTTGAGAGATCAGAATCAGCGTACCATTCGTGCAATGTTAGGAGCGCTACCCGAGCCATCTGTGTCAGACGAAGCTTCGCTAGCGCTGCAGACGCAGGAAGAACTCAGTGGTGATCTAGCTTTGGAAAGAGATCCGAGTGGACGATACTATTACACCTATACTTCTATGGGGTCTTCTGCTTCGCAGACGCATGACTCTGGTTATGACGAGGGTCCCAATGGCCGACAAGGTTCTCCGAATAATCTGAACAGAGCGCGACCTACTTCCATGCAACTTGATTGGCTTGCTGCTCAACAGATCAGATCGGATGACCGTCAGGTAAAGTCATCGATTTCGGTCCCTTCCCTTCATACTCACAACTCCGACCCCTTACCTTCTCGAGAATTTTCGGCGGAGAGCTCCTTCCATTTTATTGATCAGGAATTGCTTCATTCACTTCCACCTCCTGTTCCACCTCCTGGGACCCTCACGGATTGTTCTGAGTGCGGTACTCTGTTGGAAGCCATCCGATACGTTTGCTCCACTTGCGGTGAAAAGCTCCCTACAGACGGCAGGATTCACATGAAAGGGAAAGACAAGGATTCTCTACCAGGTGCTTACAGTTACCCGTCACGGCTCCATCATGATCCACCATTTTTTTTGTCGCATTTACATTCAACGTCTTCTCAAACGTTCATCGGAAGTTCTGAAACACTATATGATTCTATTAACAGCCGTGCCAAGCCGCTTCCCTCGGTACCTTCTAGTTCACATCTCGCCGTTTCTGGACTGCCTTCGATAGCAGGCTACGAATTATGCAACGGGTGCATAGAATCTGCTGGAGTTCATCATGCCATTGAAGCCGGCCTCTCTTCAGGCTCATCACCTGGACTTTCAGTTCTATCATCGCCAGAAGATACTCAAGTAGCATCTCAGTGGCGAAGGGCAGCTCCAAAGAAAGGTCAATTACGCCATGCCTATCGGGAGAAGGTCTGGGGAAATAATGGCTGGGAAGATGTTGGTAAGTCCATGTCTCCTGTCTATTACACGTTTCTGACTTGAATGATGCTGCAGTGCAAGACGAGATGCAAATATCCAAATGCTCGACATGTGGTGCTGTCACACCCCGGAGGCGTTACAAGTGTGTGTCTTGTCCAAATATCAACCTTTGTAGAGCGTGTTACAGGTCAGACATTTTTCTCTTTCCACTTGATGATCCCCACGAACATGATCAATGCGAACTTGCACAGTCAAGTGCATGAACTGCATCCTTCACATGCCTTCCTTGCTGTTCCAGACAGACCAGTCCGCACTCTTTCACCTGTCCAGCCAGACTCGAATGAGGAGCAATGTAAGCCCCTTCTTGTTTGTCGGACATACACATCTCAATACGTGCAACTTGTCAGCTCTGAGGCATCCAGGTGTCAAATGTGCTCAGTAAGCCGGAATGTAGCATTGGATATATGTGCATCTGACCATACATTGTACAGTTGCTTGCTAGACATCGTTGGTGCTCGTTTCCACTGCGCGATTTGTGACTCGGTCGACATTTGCGCCAACTGCGAGTCGGCTGGTCTTCCAGGAAATTTGGACTCGGATGACGGTGGACATAATTCTTCACACATTTTAATCAAGGTAAATATTTTTGTTGTCCTTCAATATTTCATATAGCAACATTTGACTTCAGATTCCCTATCCGCTTGAAACAACAGAGGCTTGTTTTTTTTTTCTGAACTGTTTCGCGAATGCTAACAATACGTTTTAGCTTCAAATTGCGAGTCGAAGAGCCATACATCTCTGGACTGGCGGTGACGCTGCTAGTGTTGGTTTATCTGCTCCACGTTCGAGACCGAGCTCCGTGGTATCGTCATATGCCCGAACTGTGGTTGGTTCTGGAGCACGAGACTCTGATGCCCTGCGAGATGATCACCAACTCATGTGCAATGGATGTGGTCAGGTCAGTTATGAGTTCATGATCGAATTTTACTCGTACATCTTAACGATCTGCAGAAAATCATTGGTATACGATACCAGTGTGGCAATTGCTCTTCGCTACCAAGAGCATACAATCTGGTCAGGCCATTACACACTTCATCGGCGGGCGCGTGCTTACGAAAATGATAATCAGTGCTCGGATTGTGAAAGTCATTCGTACAGCGTACATGATCCAATGCATGTATTCTTCAAGCTTCCTAGGCCAGTTCAGCATACAATCGAATTCTCGTTTCCCCTGCTACCCTTTTTGTACGTTGTTGCCGCATACGTCTTCCTAAAATTCTTATGTTTGTTTGTAGATACAAAACGCCAGCAGGACCTGTATCGGGGACTCCAACGATTGATCCCAAAGGTGATGTCGTTCTATTGGCTAAACAAAAGTTGCTCATCGTAAAACCTAGCCTATCTTACTTCTCTTGTCCATTCTTCTGCTCTCTGCGATCGCTGTATGACTTGCATACAAGGGGAATGGTTTCGGTGCGCATATTGTGCACGGGATCTCTGTGATGCTTGCGAAGACGTGGATACACACGATGACAGGCATGTATTTCTGGTTTTTAAGTCGCAAGTTGACATGCAAACATTTAAGTGAGTCTTTCACTCTAATATTTCCAAAGCATTCGTTGCTAATTATGCTGTAGAGCTTTCGCCAATCTGGATAGCCCGAACGGAAGTCCCCCTGTCATTCCATATCCCGTATACCGTTAGATCGAAATGTAGCCTTATCAATGAATAAGCTGTATTCCTTACACTAACGAAGGGGCTACTACCCTTTCTTGAAACCTAAGACAAAACAAGACAAAATTGTGAGAACTTTTCAAACTAAAGATGCATTATGCGAACCTAAGCGACGCCGCTCATAGAAAAGGTCAGTCCTACTAGCGCCAAGATTAACAATCTTGGGACAACCATCACGATCCTTCTCGAGTCGTGTACATTCGGCACAGTAATACGCGTCGGAGATTCCTTCAAAGTGATTAAGTCTTCGAAAAAGGTAGACGACAAATCCAGCTTACCAGGGGAACCACATATTATACATCGACCACCGTAAGTACCAAAGTTGCATTCATCGCAAATCCGCACCAGAGTTTCGGGTCTCACGTACGAATCACAGACGGGGCTAAAACCGGGGAAGTCAGCATAGAGTACAAACAGAACAAACACAGCGCACCATTTGCCGTCACATTTCTCACAAAGGCGACCGATTGCTAACACATTGAGCTCAGTATAACTTCTTAAATTGTTGTGGAACGACTTGCCGATGCCTGGTTGACGCCTACACATAATTAAATCTAGAAGCAGAAATGATCAGCTTTCTCATAGCCTCATGTTTGATTCTACCAACCGGGATGGTGCTTCGACATGATAGTAAACGATGACGAAGATGAATCCAAGTATATTGATTGGTCAGCGAATGACTCGGCGAGCTGAGAATGAAATATATTCAGGTAGTAGCTGACCGAATATATCAAGACTCAGAACCAGACATTCCCAATTTGCCCTTGTGCTGACAGTCTGGGATATAACTAGGCACTTATGGCTCGATACTGATTGGAGTGAACTAGATATATAAAATAAAAATGGAAGGAAGCTGGAGCTTTCAACACTCAAGGTATAGACTACAAGTGCTGTGGCTGCACTGCTCTGCCAGAGGTGCTGGTGAACAATGAATGGGTTTGAATCATACCAATAGGATACAATCATAATCAGTATTTATATATGATATTTGCTGTCATGTGGAGATAGGTGGGATCAGGGTTTGTACCTTCATTGCACCATATTTGAGTATCATTTTGGTTGTGCACATGTGAAATAGAAGTGTTACAAGTGTACAGCTGACCATGAGTGAAGATGTTGGATTGTGTGTCAATGATGCTCCTATTGAGTGTGAGTCCCATGCATCCATGGAAAGTTGTCACATAAGCTGATATTGTAGCCATTGGGTGGTCCAGGTTGACCTTGCAGGCATGAATTCGAAGCGAATGCATGGAATGGACATAGGCTCACCAAAAGTCTTATAAGGGCTGTTCATCATGTGAATTTGAATGAAGCGCTGGTCTCGGAGCTGATCAATGATCACTCATGCATTCTTGACCAGACCTTTCTTGACAGACATATTTCTCATGAGACTGCATACTGCTCTGATTTTCAACCTTAAATGGTGTAAAGGTACCCATTGTGGTTGATGAGAAGGAGGAAGTCGAGGCATGCATTGTCATCAAGGATGATGCAATTGTCTTCTTTGATGATGTCAGCACTGTGATATGAATCTGTGTAAGGGATGAATTGTGAGGAAACATTCAAAGATGACAGTGAGAATGCGGTTACCGAGGTTACCAGGTAAGCACTGCAGCATTTTCTCATTGAATTCATCCACATAGACATTTAATGGTGTCAAGAAGCCTCTTTTGATGGCCAAGAATGGATTGTCTAGTATTTCTTGGGGAAGGAGAAATTTCTGTGCTCCATTGAGAGAGTTGGTGCACTGTATAAGCTACAGAAGTTTCAGCATATCAAGTTTCAACGAACAACTGGGGTTTTCCATATCATTCCTAATGACCTTCAGAACGTCAAAGTTGAGAATTTCGAGCCAAACCTCACTGCACATGTCCAACCCAAAGATCAAGGCATAATTCACTGTTTCAAAGCACACTACTGGGCCAGGTTCATCCAGCGAGCTGTTGATTGTTACGATGAAGACATTTCCCCTGCCAAAATATATGATATAAATCAGCTACAAGCGATGCACCTTGCAGATCTTGGATGGCATGATGTTGACACCACAACCATCCAGAACTGCTGGCACAAAGCAGGGATTTTACCAGAGATCACTCCTCTTCATCCAGTACAAACCAGCGATTGATTCATGTCTCTTCTCTTCTCCATAATTCATCCGCAGAGATGCAAGTGGAGGCTACGCTTGATGATTTGCTGCTTCAGAGAAAGAACCGAATCCCTTCTTAATCCAGATGGTGAATCTCACGTCTTGACGGAAACATCTGATGTCGAAAGCTATGAAGCGGTTATCGATGCAATTATTTAAGGCACGTGAAAACATTGAAATAATGGGCGGTGACGACGTTGACGACGACATTCCCCTCCAACTTACTCCTAAAGGTGGTTTCAACCATCCAAAGATACATAGATGACCTGAATGACCCCATTGCTCGCAAGATCGAAGCACTTTTGGCATCTTTCAACATGAAGCTCCGCCTCAAGGAGAGCAGAAGCATGAAAAGTACTGTTTTGACAGACTATTTTAAGAGGGTGTAAGATTTTATCATTCCAATTAGAATACATTTAGCTACGAAATTATAGCCAAGAATTTTTTCCGATTTTTTTTTTACAATTTTTAGGACCCTTTTTTGGCCTATCTCCTCAACCCCATAAACCCCTGATAACCCATACCTTGGGTCCACTGAGGGGTATGGGTTATGAGGGAGTCGACTGTAGTTATGCTGCTTACGTTCGACTATACAAACATACAAAGTAGGTTCAATCAACCTACAGAAAAAATGTTCGCCTGGTAGTTTCAAGTTCAGGCTGTATAGTATAACATTAGACATCAAATTATGCTGATGGGGGATGGAACGACACACCTTCCACGTCCACAAGAATTCGTCCTCCTTTGGTGGAACTACCTTATTGGGTTTCGTCGGAGCAACATTTTCTGTAACCGCTTCGTCCTTCTGATCAGCTTCTACAATCTCATTATCGAATTCCAAACGATGTGGATCTTCTCCGAAGTTCCGTACGGCCGGTATCCCTTTTTTGAGCCATCGAAGCTTGAGTGTGAACCGTGGGCCAATCTCCTGAAGTGCAACCTTTTCGATAGATCGGAAGGCGTACCTAGAATAATTGATTGGTAGGGTTCGTGACGAGAATACATAGTCAGAACATACCGGTGTCTTCGAAAGAACAGGAAATCTCGTTGGTTATGTATCGTTACAACCTGTCGTCCTTGAAATTCGGGCATTGGGGGAAATGTTGTTTGAAACATGCGTCCAATTGCATGCCCTAGGCGCGTCACAAAGTTGTTCAAAACGAGTTCCGGATAGTGTGGTGTAGCTCGCGCATGTCCCTAAAGTGGCAATCGAAAATATATGAGGCAAGATAAAGGAAAACATCAGTACGCACAAATATTTGTTGCGTAAGTTGAACAGATGTCAGTCTAAAGTATGCTGATGGACCATTGGGTAGATACACCAACGTAATAGCATCTGTAGTAGGGTTCAGACGAAATGCATCGAAAACAGCACTTGCCAACGTACTCGGCTTCTTCATGTCCTCATTCACAACACATAGATGCTTATATCCCCGATCCGCAGCCCACCCAGCAATTCTTCCTAGTTCAAATCCTTTCCCTTTTTTCCGCCTTATAAACTCCGCTCCAGGGAAAAGACCAACCAGCTCATCGCAGAACTCGTACGTCGCCTTTGAGGCCTTTGGCGAAGTCGTAATTAGTATCTTGGGTGGTATAGTCGGATCATCCGTTGACGAGAAGTAGGACGCGAAGGGATCGGAAGCGATGTCTGCAGCTAGTTCGTCTTGCTGTGAATCCCCAGAAGATGGCAGGTTAGGGTCTGCGGTCAAAAATGACGGATCAAATTCTCGAGTGTTGTCAAGAGTTCGTGGAATGTTTTCGGCAAGGCGTTTCTGTAGAGTGCTTAGTATTGAGCAGATGTCATTTCATCACGGCTTACCTTTTTGGCAGCAGGATCATTGGCCTCTAACTTTGCTTGTGCAAGTCTTTTCTGCAGCTTCTGTTGACTCTTGGCCTTTTTAGATTTCCGGGATACCTCCTCCCGCTTGAGCTTATTTCTGATGGATGATGCTTCGAAGCGCGAAAGAGGCATGGAGACTGTCGAGAGCCAAAAACTATTTCCAACATTTGAGGCACTTAGGCCTAACAGATACAAACAACGGATGGTATTCTTACGAAGGCCGACTCCGAATCAAGTCTATGGCATCCCCTTCAAACTTCCACGGAAGGAATCAATACAATTCTATAATTTCGACCTCAGGCCAGTAATGTCTGCATGTAATTTATACAGGTCTTCCGCCGCTCTTGCTATTTCCTGACAGAATTTCGCATTCGGCATTTCTTTCCGGGATGTGATGGTGTATTGTAACCGATCTAATAAGCCTATCAGTTTCATGCCATGATCAGGATGATTCAGCGTGCTGACCGTCATAGCCAGTCATGTACGCAACACCAAAGCCGTCGGGAACAACCTAGAACGATTATTCAAAAAAGAACATTAAACACAGACATGACCGACCTCGCCCCATCCATACACCGGGAAGTGTCTCGAGAACACAGCTGATGTGCTCAAGACCCAATGGCTGGACCTCACAAACACGGGGTCTGTGAACAGTGCAGGAACCTCTTCACCTTCCTTCAAAAGCCTCCTAAGACCTGTTGAGAGAAAGAAATGATGCTTTAGATAAGTATCTGCATGGTCTGTCACTCACAACGTACCAAACAAATGCCGATCGATACCATGTCCCAAGCCAGCATTCCTCGCTAGGCCAACATGTTTCTTGGTAGCAGCATCGAATAGCTTCTTTCTTTCAATGTTGTCAACAGTTTCATCATCCATACTCTTCACCCAGGCGTCAGATTGGCTTGTGATGACGCGGATGGCCTCGGTACGCCCTTTGTGAAACCCCCGTGTTGTCGCTGCTTCGTATGTGCCACCGATTCTCTTCTCGTTACCAATAAGGCGCCCGTAAGCCAATTGAATGATCATCTGCGCCCATGAGTCAGGGGAGACACCGAACTTTTTGATGGCGTCCTTCCCATAGGATGTTAGCAGAAAACCAAGTTCTTGGCTCTCGATGAGCTCAGAAACTGCTTTATCTGCATCCGCGATGGCCTGCATAATTGTCGAACTTACTTCCCATTCTAACGGGATTGGAGTAGGAGGAGAAGATGCAGGAGTACCGTGATCGAAATCGGGATCATGCAACATCTCCAACATATCGTCGCAAAGTCTCACAACAGGCGTACCATCCATGACGGAATGTTCTCCCATTACGCCGGCGTACGCATTATCGAATACCACAAATTGGACGGGTTTGTCGACCCATCGGTTGCGGAGACCAACAAGAACACCGTCAATGACGTCGCCATGCCACAGCGCACGGCTATGATGCACGGGGGCCGTCGGAGTAGATGATTCCAAACTGATCACGAATGCGGCGGATTGAATGGCGTGTAAGATAGAGCTATTTTGTGGGGAAGACGAGAGACTGACATAGTCCTGCGCATCGGGTGAGTTTAACAGTACGTGTGGGGGATAGAAATGTCGACCTTGGCCCACACGTCGCGATTGGAAGAAGTCAAAATGCCCACGCCAGGATATTCGCAAGTCGTTTCATCGTAGATATATTGTATCTGACTGTACGAGTCGTCACCACCAACCAACGAGGATAGAAACAATGTCCGTACTTCTCTATCTCATGGGTGCTGAGAATCCGTCCACCTCTTGCAATTTCGACTTTCCAAACTCTGTTGTGTCGAAAAACAATGATATGTCCAGAGTCTCCTATGTCACCCTCTTTTGCATAAGAGATACTCCAGTCTAGACCTTGGGAGCCTGGTATACGACAGCAATCGAACATCCATCTGAGTCGGTCTTTGGTGAATCAGGTTTAAAAATGACGTCCAGAACACACCGATAAGTATCCATACACAAAGGTCCCTCTTTAGTCGAATCTGGTTGTAGCAATCCACGCTTGAGATTCTGGCGAAAAATCAACGCTGCCCGTATTAATCCAGCGGCCCTGGCGGAAGGTGTCTGCGGCAAATGCGAAGGGTGCGCATCGAATCCATCTGGTACAAATCCAAAGTACGCTAGCTGTTTCCCCGAAGTTTGATGCACAACATACAGTAATAAGATACGTTTATGACAACCTAGAAACGAGAATGATCAATGACTAACCTTCGGGTATCAGCGACTCGCAAAGGATGATGAACGCACCGAATCTCTGTAGCCTAGGTAGCCGGCGTCATCCCACCACTCTTCGAGCCAGTGCGAGGTTTGCTCAGCGCGCTTCAATAGCCGTTCTTGCAGTTCGGGTCCTTTGCTTACTGCGAACTCGTCTATCTTTTTTTCTACAGAAGCATATTCCGAGTCAGACCATGCTATAGGTCTCAAGGACTGCTTCAGGCGGCCGAGAGTCTCTTGTAGATCCAACACCGGGAGACTTGGCAGCTTAGAAGAATAAGTTTGGGTGCCAGGAGGTGCACCAGGAGCCGCAGCCTTCCACCCGGCCGGACGTTGTGTGAGTGTGTTAGTGAATGTCGACATTTGTCGGCGACAGAGAAGAGTGAACCACGACTTGGGAGATGGACCTATTGAGGTTTTCAGCATGATCCAACAAAGGGGCCCCAGTTCGACAAGACCACGCGAATAATTTCCTTCGGCACTCGGATCCGGCCTGACCCGGGTCACTTAAGAAACTTGCAACGAAACTAAGTCATTTCTACGGAAGCCATACATAATAAACAGCGAGATATATTCAGTGAAGCAGAAAGCTCCTAGGGTTTCCCAAAGACTCTGCAATTCGGAGGAATGTCTCCGCGAGTGGAACCTATGATTTGTTCGCTTAAGAATATTGTGTCCAGAGCCTCCAAGCTCAGTGTCATAGGACCAGATGACTCTGTATTCAAACGGTACACCGCATCTACACTTTTTTCGAGGAGTTTTTTGCAGAAGGAGTTATGCGACCTTACATTAGCCATGCTCTTGGTACCTCGGATGCTATTGTTGCGCAGACCAGGTTCATTACCCCAAGCATATACAATGTGTTCCTTGATGTGCCTGTTTTGCAACAATTTGATCCTGATCATGTTTTGGCTGAACTCGTTGACGCTGGCCGTTTCAAGTTTACGGACGATAATGTAGTAACATTTTTTGAAGTTATTTCAGAAGATGATGGGTCGATTTTACTTTCAATGTTTCGAATTATATATAATGATGGATTGAATTTCCAGGAAGTTGCACAAGACTGAGGCTGCATCTACCATTTTTAGCTGTGGCCATCTTGTTGAGGCATCTTTATGTTTTCGCTCCATCACAGGAGGCTCAAGCCAAGTATTTCTCACACGGCTTGATTCCATTATGTTAGTTAGTCGCATTGGAGCTCAGGTTCGTTTCCTACAACGAGGTATTTATTTATACTAAATGTTTTCTTAGTTGTTCAAAGACCAATGTGAACAGATGCGGAGCATGAGCAGCCTTGAAACTGAAGTCATTTCTAGGAAACGGCGTGTTGTCTCTGATGATTTTGTCTCTGATGATGTTGTCAGCAAATGAGCGCGTGATGAATGAGCCTTGGGATTCATGATCCATATATCAGCAGATACATATCTCTTCCTTCGTAATGTAGTAGTTGCTCTGTGTTCCATTCATTGCTTGTTTTTGTATAGAAGTAAGGTCTACCATTATTTTTGGCGCTATCATAATTCCAAATGGTATCATGTATGAAAAGCCGAGCTGTAAAATGTTGACTTCCTGTATAGATGATAGCTTTCAAATAATATAACTGATCACTCTCAGGCTGCACTGTTCTCAAGTGCAGTTTCAATGAAGGAACTGTTTTAGGCTGTAGTTGTGAATTGATCTCAATTGTCCAAGATGGAGGTAAAATACTGTCAAAACAAATAGTCTGCTCAATAGTCTTATTACAATGTAGCTCATGCATAGTGCTATGTTGAGAAATGATAGCAGCTTCAGTTGGTCCTATGTTACTTAGAGCATGTTGCAGGAGTATTTTGATCCAGGTTTCTGATGTTGTACAGGTAGCATTTACAGATAGACCAAGATTTACTGCATTTGAAGCCCAGAGACCAGGAGTTGGGATGTAAGTTATTCTCATTGCAATTGGTACGGCATCAATCAAATCTGGAAAAATGCACCTGTTCCAATGATATATGAATGATGTGCCTTCGCAGGGACAGAGTATTTCCTGAGCTTTTTAAGACCCTTGTCAACTGCATGCTGAACTTTAGATGTGACATCTGGTGTCGCCGAAATGGCTTTGAGATGCTGTTCCATCCTGTGGTATAAGGGTAATATGAAAGGAATAGTTGGAACCTTATTATGCGACATCTGGAGAGTCACTTCAGTGAATGGCTGTAAAGTTTGTGTTAGTAAAAGTTGGGATGGAATTGACTCTATGGCACACCTCGAGAATATCCGCAATTGCTCCCAAAGTTTTCCAATCATTGTCCTTAACAATAATGGATGGAGTCCTGGTGTTTGATAGACATAGACATCGACGGCCTATGTGGAGGAAGTCATGACCCACTGAGCTGTGAAACAATTCATTACTTACCTCTTGGACCAGCTGAGCTCGACGAATCATTGCGTGAGTGTAATTCCAGTGAGTACGAACATCCTTGACCATCGTGAGGAATCTCTGCTGATCATTGTCCTTCGGATATCTCACAAGCGCACATTGCCAGAATTTCTTGCGCTGCTGCGGGGTTGAAGTGGTCTTTTTAGAGATGAAATGGAGCTGACACATGACTATGAGCACTGTATATAGACATGAGACACCAAGCATACCTTTGATAGAGGACTCTGTATAGCATTGGATTTCTCTTCATCCTCCATTGTTACATTTTCATCCATCTTCACATCATCATCAAACACCTCCTTGTCCAATGCAACCTGGTCAGAGTCAGTTTCGATGTCAAGATGGAAGGGCTGGTCTTTGTTAAGTAGAAAGTAGTCACAGTCTTCTGGGTTATTGGCTTCTCCAAGAGCAGCAAGAATTGCTTGGACAACAAGGTTGACGACATGGCAGAGGCAGTGGATATGATGATTAGTCGATTCCAGAATCCCATATTTTGCCAAAATGAAATGAGAGACAGTCACAATGATTACATCGTTAACAGATGCATTGTCAGTGGTGAGGCTGATGAAGTAAATTGGAAGTCAGCCATCATTTCAGGCAATTTCAGGGTGAAACATATCTTATCCAAGCTGCCGATCTCATGCACTCCATCAACAAATGCTTTGCCACCATACAACCCTTGATGCTCCTTCTCCACAAGTGGCTTGAAATCAATCACATGCTCAATGAGATCCCAATCGTCATTGATGAAGCATGCAATAGTGCTGGCAAATGTGTAAACCATTTGAGGTGTAGTCCATGTATCAGTACCATATGCAATTTTGGACTTAACAGCTTAGCTTGCCAGTCAGATTTCATTTATGCATGAGAGCGACACTTATGGCAAATTCATGTATGACTTTCCCATGGAGTTCATTGAAGATGTGGGCCAGATGGCTACAAACTTTGTATCAGAAGGTAGTTGGTAAGTGATTTTAAGGTACTTGAACAACATCTGAAGTGTCAAAGACTCGCCGGTTGTCCATGGGAGGCTCTTGTCGATGATCCATGCTGAAAAGATGTGCAGGAATCCTGAGTATGTGGCCTTTCAAGAAAGCATCCATCATTTCAATGCTTTTCTTCAGATTGAACATTTCCTTGCTTGTTGGCCCATCCTGCACCTCAACATTTTTTTTTCCTCTGCAATCCACTACATGACCAGCAATATTTTGCATCTTTGGTAACTTTGGCTCCATATCAAAAGTGATATCTGGGCCATCGATCACTCTTGGTACACTGCAGACACTGTTTAATGGTACCTCTGGTAAGTGCTTGTTGGCATTGGCATGGTACAGGTGAACAGGAACATGCAAAGTGCAGAATTGACACTGAAAGTGCCAGCGCTTTTCTTTTTGGCTCGTGACAATGGGGGTGGGATCATAAAAATGTTTTAAGCTCTCATTACCAGGACCACAGCAAGCCGCTTTAGATTCCTTCCTCATTTCCACCTTCCTCAAAGCACTCTTTCCATCTGACTCATCCCCAGAATCAATGTTGGTCTCATCGTTGTCTTCTACAATCATACATTTTCTTTTGTTGAGTGGAGCAGGCTTCTTCAGTTGGTCAACCTCTTCATGCTTCCTTTTCTGTTCCTTTTTTTCTCACTAAATGTGTTTTAGAATGTTAAGATAATGGATACCAATACAATGTTCACCAATTTATGGCCATGCTTGGTCTCGCTTATGTGTTCCTCCCCATCACTGTCATAAATGGACTTTGGTGCTTCATCATCAAGAGCATTGCTATGCTTTAGAGGTTTGTACATTTTGTCTTTATCATCATCATTCTTGATTTGATCAATGAAACTAGGCTGATTATCTGAAGGTGAATTGATGAAAAAACCTGCACTTTTGAAGCTCGCTCACTGATAATAAGGTGCCATTCTCGACAGCATCTCCATTGGGTTTAGATGTGTCTTTCAGAATGGTAATTTTTAATTTGGGCACTAGTCAAGGTCCAGGTAAGCTTTTAGATGATTCTTGTATTCTATTCCAACTAACCTTGAGCTTGGCAGGGTTTAGCTGTTGCCTCTATTATCTGAAAATATGAGTCAATGCCCTGGGCGCGATCACTCGCTTGCTGCTTTCACTTATGATCTTCGGATAAGATGTTTTTGGGGTCTGGGTTATCTCGGCTTTGCTGTGGTGGCATAGTGATTTGGAGCAGAGACTATAGTGCACAAATTCAATGATCAAAGAGAAAAAAATTGGATTCTCAGGCTCTAGCTTCTATTACATCTGAGTATAACCATATAACCATATACATACTGTATAACTACTATATAGGCCTTTCCAGCCATAATGGTGTAAACATAAACATATACATATATGGTATAAACCATATAAAATGGTTATATAGATAGTACAGTTGGAGCCTTAATATAGACAGAAGTATGAAGTAAATATAGAATCATATGAACAAGACCAATCAGTACTTGACCATTGACATGAGTATGGAATCAAGTCACATACAGGAACATTTATAGCATCATTGCTCAGAGTTTTCTTTCTCTTTTTGGTAGGTGAACTATCAGCATTATGGTTACTGCCTTGTTTGCAACTTTTGAGTTTGCCCTAAGTCTCATCAAAAATTGCCCCTCCCTTGATGATTTTTTGGTTCCATTCTTCTTCAGGATCAGAGACTGCAAGTAGAGTGCCAGTTTTAAACCCATATTGGACTAAAGTATTGTGCTCCAGGACTTCATGGCACTTTGTTTCTTGTATTAAGTCATATGGCAATGGCTTATTGAGGTCTGAAAGGGTGACTGGCTGAATAACAGCAAGGCCATAGCGAGTCTTTGGACGAGAAGCTGCCACATATGCAGCAAAGCCACCCTCATGTAGCCATGCCAGAACTTTTCCCAAGGTTTTACCTTGAGCAGAGTGACCAGTTGATGCAAAGCCTGGTTCAAAAGGCATCTGAGTGCATTGTATTCTAGCTTTTACTGTGTGTTCTTTATTGTTGTCATCCAGTGATTTGATATTGGATGTAAATGTCCACTTAATAGGTTCAAGTGGAAAGAATTTGGGAGGTAACTTTTGCAAGGCAGCCTTACTGCCTGGAAACTCAACAATTGCACCTGTGCAATATGTAAAACCTGAAGGACAAGTTGCAGTTGAAAAGCTTCTCAGAAAACCTTGAGACCCATTACTTATACCCAGTTCTGTTGAAATGTTTTTCTTACACAGTATAAGGCATTCCAATGTACATTGGAATAAATCCAGGAAGAGCTCCTTCACTACCCAACTTTGATACATCAGCATTCAGCAGATCAGATCTTGAAGGCTGTGGTACAACATCTTTACCATTTACAGTATCCAATGCAGCACACACAGTTAGATTATCATCAGGACAGTTCGCACTTGCTTTTCGCATGTTAATAGCTTGATTAGGTTTGTTGCAACTATTGCAGTTGCATCTCTGCTTTCATCTGTACTCATATTTATACCTTGTGGATTATCAGGAGATATTACCACCCAGCTATTGAATAATTTAACATCATCTGTTGTGCATTGTTGTTTGCATAATCTAAGTACTGCCTGACCATATTCTGGATCATCCTTCATGCGCTCCTGCTCTTCTAATATTATTACCTCTGTTACTGATTTCCATGCAAGTTGGCCAAGACATTTCATTAATTCCTGTTCAGTAGCTTTGGCATAGTCCTTAATGGGAGAGTATAATGGACTACCAAAAACAGGCAGGTACTGATAGAAATCACCAGCAAATATCATAATGATACCACCAAAAAATTCAGTGTTATTTTTAGCATACTGTAAAGCATGATCAGTGTTAGACATGAGTTGACTACTGAGAAGAGAAACTTCATCACACATGACAAGAATCACATCTTTAAATTCTTCTCGTACTCTTTTCTGATCTGCAATATTAATTAAAAGTCCTCTGCTACATCTCCAGCAATGTGGTTTCCTTTACCCTTACCTTGTTTCTGTACTCTGATTGATAAATCTTTATGAATTGTCATACCATCAATCAGAGATGCAGCTGATCCACTAGGTGCTAAAAAGTGAATACTATGTTGATAACCATATGACTTCATAACTTGCTGAACAGCATTTACAACATGTGTCTTCCTGGTTCCACCTGGCCCAGATAATATAAGGCTTGAACTTTGCATCATTTGGATTATTGGCATTTTTTTCTTTATCATCAAGATATTTGAAAAATTCTTGTGCTATAATTTGAAATGAAATAACTTGTTTTGCATTCAATGTTTCTTTCGTTATAATGTCCTGCAACAGTTGCTCTCTGGATTGTATAGCTGAGGCAATGATGGTCCAAAAGATACCTCGGAACACAGTATAACATTTTTTTGCATGTGACTTTGGTCAGTGAACAAGATGTTATCACCATTCTCAGTACTGGGTACAGCTATATCTACATCCATTTGATTACTTACATCTAAAGCATTGTGGCATATTCTTTTAAAAATGTTTTCCTGTTCAGCAATTTCAGTTTTCCATAGCTTCATTTGTTGTGATGTAACTTTAATATGTCATTATTAAACATAGTAGTGGTTGCTAATGGTTTGTTATGAATCCCTAACTTATTTAACCACTTTGACTAAATTAATTTTTCCAATTCACAATTGATATGAAAGTCCTTCTTATGCAAATTATGATCCTGGAGATTAAGTTCAGTCAGTTCATCATCAAGACTGCTTGATAGAGATTTAGTAAGTGCTCGTGATTCACGTGTTAAACTTCACATTTTTTCAATCATTCAGCATCATGCTCATCTTCACATTCATGGATTGCTTCCCAGTTCTTCATAACTCATACAGCATAATCAGGAAATTGATATGATAGATATAAGTCTTCTATAGTCATATCAGCTGATACAATGAGTGGTGCATCACTATGGAAAGGTTTGAAGTGACTTAACATAAACAGTTTATATGTAAATGCAGTAGGTCATGGTATAGACATGCCAATTACTCTGGGAACTAAAGCTTGTCTAGTGATATGATGTTCAACATTGGTGTGCTCAATTATTTGATCACTGGCATGCAATGGATGTGGAAAAAGAAGACTGTATCTATAATATGTTCCTAATCTTTTATATGTCACATCAGAAGTTTTTTTTTTTCAATTCTAAAGCAGTGTACAAATTCATAAAATGATACATCATCAAGATTATGATCTCTATAAATGTAGTTGTCAATTTGTGTATGTTTCAACAGTGCACCCTCCTTGTTAACTTGTATTCAAAATGGCATGGCTTCAACATCATCTGAATCTTTAAACATTGTTATTATCAATAGTATCTATGTCAGAGTCAGTTATGAGACCATTCTGATGACTCATATTTTGTTTGATATACAACAATAACATATTAGAAAGCATCAGTACTATTTTATGTAAGCCCATACCATCTACATGACCCTGTACATAATGTGTGGCTTGCTGAGCATGAATCTGTTGCTGTTTTCCAAACTGAGATAAGCATTTGTGTAGAAGATTCTTTGCCTGTTCTTTTGTTGACATGTTGCTCTGGTTGGACTCAGTGGCATGTAACACAGCTTTTGATAAAAGAGACAAAATTTCATAAGTTTTTAGATCATTTTTTGTAATATAGTCAGTGATGTAGAACATTGCAGCCTTGGCTGCTTTTCCCAATAATATAAATTTTAGATCATGATTATGCTGGCAGTATACCAATATAAATGGATTGTGATAATTTACATTTGGATCTAAACACAGTAAGTAAATTGAGTTTGTTTCTGAATCAAACCATGATGATTTTACAATTTCATGTGGGAACTGAAACCGGCATGTGTCAGAATGATCATATTTGTGACAAACATCATGACATGTATGTCTTTGCAAAGCTTCACCACACAGTTTTAACTCATTCAAAAACATGTCTTCCAATTGTTCATACCAAAGTTGTTTCTTAAATGTATCAGTGAAGGCACATGTGGCAGACATTGTGTTCATAGTTCAAATTCTTTATCTACATTGACATCAATATTTGGTAAATCATGTTTGATTATTCCTTCCAAATATGTAAATAATTTCTTTTCAAATGTGTGATCAGATTTAAGCCATGCATGTAAATCTGTGGGATTCAATGCACCTACAAGCCAGAGCATAAAATGACCATATAGACCACCTCTTTCTGTGCATTCTGTTGTACCATAAAAAGCCTGCAAGTGACCTAATATGCCACCACACTCAGAGGATTGACCCAAATCAAAGTTCCAACCAAACAAATGCTCAAATAGAGTATGGATAGAGAACTCAAAAAAATCAGCAGCTGCAACTGGCTCTTTGGCAAGATGTAGGGCTCTCTGTGTACGGGAGACAAGAGTAGAAAATCTCTCATAGAGATTGACAAATACATCACCATACATCATTTGAAAAATAGGGCTATGTGCAGCATTTAGATTTGCAGTAAAATACAAAGATGGAAAAAACCAGCATAACTCCATATAGTATTTCTGCAAGATATTTTGGAAGCTTGTAAATCAGGAATTTTTTCAGCAATTGTATTGACTTGTTTCAGAAGATCCATTACATTTTTCTGTTTATTGCTCAATTCAAGCATATTACCTTCTTTTTCCAAATGATTTGCAACAGCTGTAAGAGTATCATGTGATACAGCAATTAGTTTCTCAGCCACAGAATTGAAATGAGAGCTTTTTACTGTAATATATGTTTGTAGATGAGCCATTCTACATTCAATAATATTCCATACTACAAATACAAATGAATGATGATATCTGAAAGAAAAATCAGAAAGTGATATACAGTAATTAGCCTGCTGCTGAAAGAATATTGGTATAGGTTGTGTTGGGTCTTCAAACCCACCTATTCCAAATGGAAGAAGTGTTGGCTACATTCCTAACAATAGCTTAGGATTGTTGTACTCTGACACAGCTAAAGCACTATAATGAATCACAAGATCAGGTCGGTCTGAAGGATTATGTATGAGGTTGTGCAATGCAGAAGAAGTAAAGGTACATTGATGATACTCGACCTGGAAACCTAACAAAAAGCTGTTAAAAGGCTTAGAAAGTATAACTCAGGCTAGAGGAAGAGTGTGAGTTGGTACTAAATATCATTGCTGATATCCAAACATTGCTTTTAGTGTGGTGTGAATAGTCTGTGAGAGTGTACAAAGTTGTTCAAATGAGGTTCAAAATAGGTTCGAAGATGTTTGAAGAGGTTCAAAGTAATTTCAAAGAAGTTCAGAGATGTCGGTGATGATACTCAACCTGGAAACCCAAACAAAACCTACTAAATGGCTTCGGATGGTATAACACGAGTCAGAGGAAGGGTGCAAGTTGGTACTAAATATCACCACTGAGACCAAAACATTGTGTTTAGTAATGCAAAATGGTAAGGGCTGTGGCAAATAGTCTTTATAGGCATACTAAGGTATTCAAAAGAGTTCAAAAGAGGTTTGAATATGTGCAAAGAGGCTCGAAAAAGATTCAAAGAGGTTTGAAGTTGTGCAAAGTAGTCTGAATAAGTTCGAATAAGTTCGAAGAGGTTCGAGGTATATTGAAGAGTGAGTTTAACAAATGTGAAGTGTTTGTCGAATGGCAATAGGTGATGGGCGATAAAATGAGGAGCAAATATGATAGTTTCAAAGAAGTTTGCAATATTTCACAGAACTTAGAGATATAATGTGAGCTAAGACTCAAGAGAATGGCTCTTAAATCTGATGATGAGCAAGAGGGTAACTTGTGCTCTGTTCCCTGTTGTTGTTCTTCTTTCTATAAATAATACAAGTCTATATACAATTTGAAGAAATAGTACTAAAAAGGGAATAATAACAATTGTAGAACATTAGGCAATGTGCACAGCAATAAAGGTATTGTAAAACATAAAACAAATGAAAAATAATAATAAGTGAAACATTCGGTGTCACCATATAGTAAGAGTACTTCTCTTGTTGTTTCAATAGATTATTGAAACATAAAAACACACTTATCACATTCTAAGTCTCTTGTAGTTTCTCCTCGTGTCCGGTAGTGCTCAATATGTGACTAAATGGCTCACTCCAGTTGAGCAGCATGTATCGAAAGTGTTTTAAGACAGCTATATGGCAGCCAATATTGTTCAAAATGCTGTGAAGTCATTTGAAGTCATTTGAAGTCTCACAAAATGTCGCAAAATAGTTTGAAATAGTTCGAGGTCATTCAAAATAGTGCAAAATAAATTGAAAAGTGTTCAAAGTTGATTTCGTGGCATTCATAGTGATTTGGAGTGCATGTTGTAATGTGTCAATACAAGTGGGAATCTTCTCCAGACTTTAGCGCACACAGTGGACCTATCATCAGACTGGTGGTGAGATATGTCGAGAAATGAATATAGCAAATAAGTTGAGTGGCGATAGGCAATAGGCGACAAGTTGAGAGCGAATACAATAGTTCAAAGAAGTTTGCAATATTTTGCAGAACTTAGAGGTACAACAAGAGGCTAAGACTCAAGAGAACTGCTCTTAAATCTGACGATAGTGGTGAGGGTAACTCTTCTCTGTTGTTCTAAGTAACTAATACAAGTCTATATACATTTTGAAGAGATAGTACTAAAAGGAAATTTAACATGTGTAGTAGAATAAAAACTGCACTTATTGTGTCCTAAGTTTCTCGTAGTCTCTCCTTATGCCTGGTAGTGCTCGATATGCAGTGAATTGGCTTACTCCAGTTGTTTAGCATGTATTGAAAAGAGTTTTGAAACAGCTATATGGTGGCTGACATTGTTCGAAGTAATGCAAAGTTCTTCAAAAGCATTCGAAATGTTGTGAAATGGTTTGAAATGGTTCAAAGTCATTCGAAATTGTGCGAAGTTGTTCAAAAAGTTTGAAATAGTTTGAAAAGTGTTCAAAATTAATTTCGTGGCATTCGTAGTGATTTGGAGCATCTGTTGTAATTGTCATGGGAATCTTCTCCAGACCTTAAAGCATGCAATGGACCTATCAATGTCCTTGTAGTTTAACACTTTCAGGATCAGCAACACCCATTTTCTCCAAGAATAAAATTGATTCATTCTCTGCAACATCTTTTGCATTTAAATTCAAAGCTGGATGACTGTCAACACCTGCAGTTTCCTGCTCAAATGTTAATTTTACATCTAATTCTGTATCATGCACCACATGTTGTTCTAATCCAGGCAGAACATCATCATCAGGATACAGATCAGCATTACATAGATCAAGAGTAATGTTAGCATACAAGGAATTTTTGGCTACCTCCTTGAGCCACACGAGAAAGTCCTATACTTTACTTTTTCTAATCCAAAACATGTTTTTTAAACAGTCCTTCTTATACTTGCCAGGACCAATGAATACAACTGACAAAATTTGATCAACATGATCCAGAGTTCGGGGTAACACAGATGCAGTAGATATAATATTCATATCATGAGCACATGTGTTACCATGGAATACATGTGGCTGAGCAGGATCTGAAGACTGATATAAATGTGACACATGAGCAGTACATCGAAAATAGCACAGCTCATTTCTTCAATCCAAGTTAGATCTTTGAATTGATCTGGTAAATTTCCTCAGAATAAATTGTTAGGCAGAGCAAAATGAGGCATTCAAATCTTCTGTAGCTGTGTATGACAGTCCTTACAGAGGTGCAATATTAAATTGCTAAATTCAACTTTATCAGCCACAACAGACATAGACAAACTCTTAACATCAAGCATAAGATGCTGCAATTTCTGAGGTAAAGAGGCAAATGCCACAAGATACAAAGGATTCTTACATTGGAGAAGATGCAGATTGAGTGAGTCATAAACTTCATTGAAGTTTTGAAGTAACACATCTTCCATAACTGGCTGATTTGATCTGCTGCAGCAAGCACAAGTATTGAACACAGTCAAATTAGTGGCATTACGATATGACCATAAACAGTCATAAATTACTTTGTCATCAGGCAATGTAGGCCAGTTGTCAACAATGTTGTTAGTATTTTTAGTGTTTGCTTCAAGATAATTGTGGAGCTCTTTTGCACAATGGATTTTTGAGTTTTCATTTCGATGTATGTTTCAACATAGAATTGGGGGCTTGGTAAATACAGAAACAATAACAGCACTATATTCTAGATTCAACAAGTATATCACTGCACCACTGAAGGAAAAAGAAGCAGGTGCTTTAAAATGAGGCTCAAAACATCTAATGTATTTAATAATAAGAATCAAAGTGCAAGGCAACAAGTTCTTACATTTGTCTCTGAAACTCTGTACTATAGCTGCAGCATAAGAAGCATGTGAATTCTGAAACAATGGCCAGCACGACACATGTATTCAATTCAAAACAGATTTCAGAGAAGAGTTAGAAAGTGTCTTTGGCAAAGGATTGGGATTGCTATTTGTCGATGACAGCAATTGTACTTCTAGTTCAGATTTATATGGAGCAGTAGAAGTTGAACAGCAGCTGTGATCACATTTTCAGGAATCAACAAAGCATTAATGACTGTGTTACCAAATTGTTTCCTAAAGATCAAGTAGTTCAACTCAGAGATGGGTGAACTCACAGACACAGTTTCACCAAGGTAGTTGTCAGAGATCAACTGTGCTCTAGATCTTATCATGCATTTATTTCTACAACTTAAGAATTTATGGAATATCTTAGAGCTCATTTTAGATTTGTTAAAACTAGAATAGGGAATGCCAAGAGACTTTAGGCAGGAAACCAGTTCATGTTTTGTCAGTTGCAAAAGAGAGGCTAGGTAATGATTCTTCTGGTAATAGAACCAAACAGGATGATCCATGGCAGAGGACAAGAGATCAAAGTTTTCCAACAAACTCCAAGGGTGGAAAAGGTTTGCAGAGATGTCCAAACCACAAAGTCTGATTGTAGACCTATGAGCCAGATTGCACACAATAAACTCATTGCATGAGAAGTATGTCATAAATGGCACATTTTCAGCAGATACTGCAGAGAAAACAGCAGAAAGCCAGTCACATACAGAATCAGAAGAGTGAAAGAACTCAGAATACAAGTCAGGATGATAGAGGGCATCAATAGCAGGAATGACATCCTCAGGAGGGATGTAGGGATAGCAGCATACAAGCTTGGTAAGAGGGAAAAAGCACTGGAGTGGTAGTTCACCCATAATTTTAGAGGTAGTTCTCATGGTAATTCACTTTTACAGAATGGTAGTTCACTTTTACCAGTATGGTAGTTCACAGTCACAGTATGGTAGTTGATATTTAAGAGGTAATTTGTGAGGAAATGTACAGGAGAACGAGACAGCTTATGACAGATGGCAATCAGCAAGTAACAGTGAAAAGGTCAGTGCTTAAAGTAGAGCAGACATGATTAATGACATGGCAATATGATGATCAACACAGACAAATATAGTCACATGAAAAACTGAATGGTGTTTGCAGGTAAGAGTAACACATTTCTCTTTGACAAAACCCTCCTCTTACTTACATAAGAGAGTCAGGGAACAAAGATTCCAGAGATTGAAGTTGTGTAACTCGAAGATATAATGATAACCTACACATGGAAGGCTTGTTGCATCACAACAGGGTTTCTGCATGGGAATAGGTGTCCATCATTAGAAACTTAAACAACAAGTCAATCTCAGAACAGATAGAATGATCTAATCATTACCTCAACACCTTGCGGAGGATGAAATGCTGGCACAGTGGTAGGGTATAGTATGATGGTTGGGGTGTGTTCTGGCATGCTCAGGCCCTATAGAGTAAAATGAGAGTGAGTTCATTGTGGTGTATAGTTATGTACCTTCACACATCGCAGCTCTCACATCTACTATAACATGTCCATATATGGTAGCTTATAAAGATTTGGTCATGTGATGAATGTGGAATGATAGTACTATTTGGTGCACAAATTTCCATTCTACATCAGGGAAAACATTTCCACAAGAAAATGTGCTAAACCATGGTGCAAAAAGACTGCATGAAGCCAATCATCCTAAAAACAGTGCCCAGATTGTCAAAAACATGATCAAGAGAACCAGAAGGTGTTGCACACTCAGAAAAAAGAGTAAACAGGCCCTTGTAAGACGGAAGTGCACATGGGAACATGGCCCAAAACCAGGTGAGAGGCCTGCCCAACATGTAAGAGCCAAAAATGGGGATGGCACAAGAATATTAGAAGGTGTAGATGGGTCAGATTCTGAATCCAAAGATGAGGGAATGCAACAGTGAGCAATAAATAAGACATAGATTCAAAGCCCACAATTTCATTAATCACAGGTTGGAGAAAACTTTGGTGAAGCAGAAGACCTCTTTGACTCACTGAGGGCAAGTTTTAGGGCCAGCAACCATATTGACTTTCATGGGACATATGTACCCAGTTGAAAAAGACCCTCTATATCTCCTAAACACATGTCATGATGGTTGCTCAAGAGGTGTGGCAACTAATAGGATACCATTTTATGTGAGTCTATGGAAAACATGAACAAGATATTCTCACTGTAATACATCCAGTGTCTATGATGATAAGGTCATGAAAACTGGCCACCAAACTCACTTCTGGTGTAGCCAAGATGAAGCCCATAAGAAGAAGGCAAAGCCATTGTGCAAACAAGGTGTCAAGCATTGCAATCACATAAGGATGAAGAGATCTCCTTGTCAAAGCTGCAGTGTTGTCACCTGCAAACAAAACAAGGCTAGACCTCTTCACATTGTGAATCCTTCAGCATCATGTGAAATGTTGGAGCAGACTATATACACTGCACAGGGGAAGAGACAACACATTCCTTACAACCTACCTGGGGTTTAGTTAGACTTACAGCTAGGGTTAGCAGAGGTAAGAACACTGTATTCCTACTGCAGTACAGGTTCTCCTTATATACATAATAATAAAGATGTCACATGAATCGGGAATGTGTTTACCACATGTATGTGCAGTAAGTATAGTAACATGTGTATGCTGCATGTATTGCCTCATGTATGCAGCATGTATCTCAGGGTTTAACTTCAACACCCCTCCTCAAACTGTACAGCGCTCTAAGCAGCTAAGTTTGAATCTCAGAAGTAATTTTGAGACTCTCTAAATTTTCTGAATAGGATGGTGCCAAGGTTCTTTGTGAACATGTCAGCCAGATTATCACTTCCAGGAATGAAAACGACTGTGACTTTGTCATTTTCTATGCATTCATGGGTATAGTAGTAGTGAATGTTTATATGTTTGGTCCTTCTTTCCTGAACTGGATTTGATCTGATAGAGATGGATCCCTGATTATCAGTGCAGATTGGTATGCGCTTCAGTATATATTTAAGTTCCTGGAATAAGGACTCTATCTACACTATCTGCTGACAAGTGTTGGAAAGAGCCATATATTTGGCTTCTGTGGATGACAGTGCTACAGTTTTTTGTAAATGGGACTGCTAGCACACAATGCCACTCACTAGAGTAGCAAAGTAACCCATTGTAGATCAGTGTTTGACAGTGTCAGCTGCCCAATCAGAATCTGTGAAGGCCTGTAGCCATTTGGATTTCTCTCCATTGTAGATTATGTTATATTTCTGGGTTCCCACCACATAGTGCACTATGTACATTGCTTTGTCTAGATGTTCTTGGCTAGGATTAGCCAAGAATTGTGACATCCTGATTACTGCATAAGTGATATCAGGTCACATTCCAAGCATCAGATATAATAAAGATCCAATCACAGACTGATATTTTGATCTAAGCACTGCGTTTGGCATTGCTGTGTTTTCTGACAGTTTGTAACCAGTCAGGAGCAGAGTAGGGGCAGCTTTGGCATTTGTCATCTCGAACCTCTTGAGCACTTTGGCAAGATATTCAGTTTGATTGAGTTTGACTTTGCTTGCAGTCTGGGTGATGTGCATGCCTAAGAATTCCATGACTTTTTCAGTACTATGGCACTCCCAATGCTTCAGACAAGCATTCTTCTTTTCATCCACAAGTTTCTTGTTCTTCCCCATGAACAAGCCATTATCAACATAAACCAGCACAATAGAAATGCTGCCTGTCTTAGGATCCTTGTGTATGAAAATGCCAGCATCAGAGCTGGCACACACAAACCCAATGGTGCACATAAATTCCTCTAGCTCTTTCCACCATGCTAGTGAGGCTTGTTTAAGGCCATACAATGCTCAGCATAAGTGCATTACTTTGCGCTCTTTTCCCTCAAGTCTGAAACCCTCAGGTTGATCCATATAAATCTCTTCTTCTAGTTTGCTGTATAAAAATGCAGTTTTTACATCTAGACTGGTCATATACATGTCTTCTAGATGCAAGTGCAAATATGAGGCATACAGTCTCATAGCAGTGATAGATCTACTGCATGCTATAATGTCTGGAGAAGAATCTAATCGTATCTACACATTATGAATCACTATGAACACCACAAAATCGACTTTGAACACTTTTCAAACTATTTTGCACTATTTCAGATGACTTCGAATGACTTCAAACAATTTCGTGACACTTCAAACACTTTTGAATGACTTCGCACTACTTAGAATAACATTGGCCACCATAGGGATATTCTAAAACCCTTTTGACACACACAAAACATCTGGCATGAGCCACTGCATCACTTATTGAACACTACTGGATGCAAGGAGAGACAATAAAAGAATTAGGGTATGATAATGGCAGTTTTGGAGTTTCAACAATCTATTGAAACAACAAGAGAAGTACTCTTACTATATGGCAACATCGATGATGTGTTCAGTTGGTACTCAATGCAGAGTCTCAATGGAAGGGGTGAACACTTAACCTACAACTGCAGGCATGCTTGGGGTGAGGGGGGAGTTCACTTAGAGGGCCTCAAATTGTCCTTCAGGGTGCAGAGACTATGGGGAGGTTGGTACGGTGGTTTTCAATGTGCGCACTAGTTGTGTACGCTAAAGGGGAGATATGTGCAGTGGCGGGAAAGTGCACAATGCAAAGGGGCAAAAATGCGCAGTGTGGAAAAATGTGTAATGGGAGCGCAAAAGTGCACAATGATGAGGGTGATGAAGACAGGAGGTGTAGTGGGATGAAGACAACACTAGGATGTGCTATGAAGGTGGTGCGTAGGTTGGGGACACAAACAGGATGGAAGCACGAGGGGCAGAAAAAGGCGCAAACGGTGAGCAAAATGTGGCTATGCAAATAAGTGCACAAACAGTGCACAAACATGGCTATATGAAGGGCGCACTGTATGAGTGCATGAATGAGGATGAAGGATGCAATGCAGGGATGAAACACAACAATATAATGAGAGGACGCAAACGATATGCAAATGCAGCTATATGAAGGGCGCACTACAAAGGTGCATGGACTGGATGCTGGTGCACAGACTATGTGCGACGCTGACTGAGCTATGAACTATGAGGGGGGGAAAGATCCTCTGGATTCTCTATCTGTCCACCTACTATGTACAAATGGCTTATGTGATAAAAACGGTAAAATAAAGTGTAAAAATGGAAAGCGCCATGCACTACCCACAAGCACATCCATTTGCCCATCTAAACCCAACTGCACTATGCTGCTGCCTCAGCCAATAAGATTTGTGCACCTATAGCCCAATATCCAACTGTGCCGGTACGATGCACTCTAAGTCTCGTGTGATTTTCCCAATTAATCCACTTTGATGTTATGTGACATGTGCTGCGCCTTAGTAATAATGACGTGATTGACCTGTGCCAGTTACCAGATAAGGTGATACCGATTGGAAATGCAGAAGAACTATAAGGAGATGCTGTGAAAGGCCAAATACTACCAAAGTGCCAGGATTATGTGAAAGTGCCAAGTGCACATGGTCCAATGCCAAATAGGTGCAAAGCGCCCTGATTATGTGAGAATGTGCAGTTCACTCATGTTGGAATCATGGTGTGCCTCAAATAAATGCACCAGTAAGATGGAAGCCACGATGCGCAGCACAACTGGTGTAGTAGATTGTTGTGTGTGTGATAGGGATTGTGCAATGAGTGCACAGCAGAGAATGTGAGTTGCAGGTAAAGCATAAAAGGAGTGTGCAAAGGTGCATCAAGCGCGCAATAAATGTGGAAGGCAGATAAGGAGTGTGGGGGGGGACATGCGGAGGCAGTTTGAAGCATAACAGGATGCCTTTAGGGTGCACGACAGCAGGCAGCTATGGGGGAACCAAAAGCGCAGTAGAAATGTAAAAGGCACACAAAAGTGCACCTAAATGGTCAAAGGCACGTGAAAGTGCATGGAAGCACACAAATGCACATGAAAGTGCACAGAGGCACACTAGAGCACATTGGAGCGCATAGAAATGCACTGGAGCACATGGGAGTGCATAGGAGTGCATAGAAGCACATAGGAACACACGGGAGCACATAGGAGCACAATGGAGCACACTGGAGCACAATGAAGCGCACTGGAAGCACAGGAAGTAGACAAAGGCACACAGAAGTGCACAGGAGCGCACTTGGGTGCACAGGAGCGCACTTGGGTGCACAGGAGCGCACTTGGGTGCACAGGAGCGCACTTGGGTACACAGGAGCGCACTTGGGTGCACAGGAGCGCACTTGGGTGCACAGGAGTGCACTTGGGTGCACAGGAGCACACTTGGGTGCACAAAAGTGCATGAAGGTGCACAAAAGCGTGCTGTGCAAAGTGAGTAGAAGATGTCCAAGTGGTGTGCACAATCATGAAAAATGCTGTAGTATGAGCACAGGGTGATAGGGAGCTGTATCACCGAACATTTTAATTATCATCATTTCTCATTTGTTTTTATGTTTTACAATACCTTTATTGCTGTGCATACTGCCTTGTGTTCTACACCTGTTATATTTCCTTTTTAGTACTTACCTCTTCAAAATGTATATAGACTTGTTCTAGTTACTTAAAACCAACAGGAAACAGAGCACAAGTTATCCTCATACTTATCATCTGACTTAAGAGCCATTCTCTTGAATCTTATCTTTGCATCATATCTCTAAGTTCTGCAAAATATAGCAAACTTCTTCAAATTTTCATATTAGTCCCTCGACTCATCATCCATCATCTATCTCCATTCCAAAAACACATCACATTCTCTAAACTCATTCCTCAATAAACCTTGAACCTCTTCGAACTTATTTGAACTACTTTGCACATTTTTGAACTTATTTGAACTACTTTGCACATCTTCGAACCTATTTCAAACTATTTTGAACCTTTTCGTATGCTTCTAAAAGACTATTCGCCATATCCCTTATTATTTCACACCACTAAACACAATGTTTTGGTCTCAGCAGTAATATTTAGTACCAACTCACACCCTTCCTCTGACTCATGTTATACCATCCAAAGCCATTTAGTAGGTTTTGTTTGGGTTTCCAGGTTGAGTATTATCAGCAGACTACTGGTGAGAAAATCTTATCAAAGTCAACACCTTCGACTTGTGAAAAGCCTTTTGCCATGAGTCTGGCTCATTTTCTTCCATTTGATTTCATAAAGAAAACCCATCTATTTTTGATCATTTTTTGATCATGTGGAAGATTGATGATGTCATAGACTTTTTGCTTGCAAAGAGCCTCTAATTCTTCATGACAAGCCTGTTTCCACTCAAGTTGCTGTTGCCATGGTAGGCACGCAATATTGCAAAATTGGTTTGGAACTTGGCTTATTTTGCTTGACAGTGTGACTGCTTTTGACAACAGCCAGCGAATAAGCTTATCTCCACCTTCCTTGGTTATCTTTTGAATATAACCTGCTTTGTCTGGTTCCCCCATTGTGTGATCATGTTCTTGATTATTGGAATTGGGCACACTCTCATGGGGTGCCAAACTCAGTCCAGCAACTGGTTCTTGCTGTTGAGATCATGGTCGTGTTCAGTTATGATCCGAATCTTGACCCACAGATCTCTTCCAATATCAATCACCTGCAATGTCTCTTTCTATGTCAGAGGGGAGTCGCTTCTCTCCATAGGTATTGCTGGGATGGTTTGGGATGTTTCTCTGCCTGCCTGATCGATGGGGCAATTGCTGCCATTCCTGTTGATCATCATGTCTTGGATGAAAGTCCTCAGTGGTTACTGGAGGTAGCGGAGGAGGAGCATCAGTTGCATCATCATGTGCCTTTTGCTTGCTTGGTACATCATAATCATCATCATTTTCTGATGATGGAGGAAGGGGCAATTTTGTGGTAGTATAGAATCATCGCCATCCATTCCAGATGAGTAATTATTATCTTCTGGTTCTGGAGGTGGAAAATCACCAAGGTCTGTCTTGGCAGGAGTTTTAGCTCTGGGACAGCATGGGAACAACATTTCATCAAATAGTGCTGTAGCACCAATGAATATTGCACCACTAAGTTGCATGAAATGGTATGCTTTAATGCCATCTTCTAATCCAAGGTACGTCATTAACTCCGATCGAGGAGCTAATGTGGTTGGACATTTCTCCTTGGGTAGATAGACATAAGCACTGCAACCAAAGACCTTCAGATTGTTTAGATCTGAATGGACCTTCATCAGATTCTCAAAAGGTGTCAGCCATTTCAGGTGCCTTATTGGGGTTCAGTTGTATAGGTGTGTTGCATGTTCAATGCAAAATTCCCACCATGATTGTGGTAGACAAGCAGTAAACTGCAGGGTTTGCAACTTTTCCATTATTGTCCTTATGGCATGCTCTGCATGCCTGTTCTGTTGGTGAACATGGGGTGCAGACATCTTTATTTTGATGCCAAAAATCCTTGAGCATATTTTGTAGCTCATGATCTTTGAACTTCCCCCCTGGATCAACATGCCAGTGCTTGATTGTAGTGCCATACTGGGTCAAAGCCATTGCCTAAAATTGTCTAATCACTGCAGCAGTGTCAGACTTCTTTCTAAAGCACTGGACCCAGATATGTGACATCTTGTCATCCAGAAATACAATAAAGCATTTATGTTTGTGGTACGATAGTACTGGGAGTTCCTTTAGATCAGAATGTGTTAATTCAAAGGATTTCTCTGCTCGTCAATTTGATTCAGAAAAAGATTTTGAGGTCATTTTCCCTTCAGTGCACCCTGGACATATAATTTTGTTTTTAGGAATAATTAAATTCCTTGGGAATTTTATGGTGCTATTAGGCATTTTACCTAGCACCTCTTTGGATGGGTGTCCAAGTCGCCTATGCCAAGTCAAGTAGTCTGCAACATACATGGTCACGACATTGATCCTCTTGGTGCTCAATATATGAGTCCGAGCCTAATAAATCATGTCATGTCTCCTAAGAGGGACACAATCCATAATTGGGTTTCCTTTCTCAAAAAATGAAATGTGTGTTGAGGAACCATGCACATCACTTCCATCTTGTAAGAAGATGCCCATTGACAGTAATCGAGTATTACAGTCAGGTATGTAGTAGATGGGGTATAATTGCATTTCATGCATCTCTGACTTCCTGTGACATACTACCTGATGTCTAATGAAGACTGCTCCTTTTCCTACTATATGAGTAGTACCCATGGCTGTTTGAACCAGGGTAGAGTCCTTTCTTGGTAAAGGCTTGTAAGAAGCAAAATCTTTCATTTCACCAGTGAAGTGTTTTGATGTGCCTGAATCCATGATCCAGTCAGCACCTTTCTTACAATTTCCATTTGCACACATAACACATATATTAAGATGTAAATTGTTCCATGATACATTTAATAGCGGTAAATTTTCACATGAAAAGTTTGCAGTAATCATTGGAATATTAATCTTAGTGCTTGCAGCAGGGAAAAGGACTGACCTATCATCATATTCTCTCATTTCAAGCAGTTCATTGATAAGCATCTCATGGATGGCTTTCCATACTTCCTCATCAGAAACCACAGGTTCCGATCTGAGGGAGACAATGAATCTTCTACCTCCATAATCCTCAGTTCTGGTTTGATTCTCCTACTCTTACCTTCTTGCACCATTAGGTGCTCTTCCAGTGGTTGCAGATTTTTTGCACTGCACAGAAGATGCATTTGCTCAAGGATGTCTCAAGCTTGCTGATATTTGGCGTAAACCAAATGAGAGGTAGAGGCCATGCCTGTATATGCCTGTGCAGGTGGTCAGTGGCAAGGATCCCTTGTGGGAGTGTGGTTGTGCTTTTCGATGTGCTGAATGAGTGGCATCAGCAGTATGATAGTGTCATTACCATTTATGGTGGTAAAGGCACTGGAGGCAAGGTGGGTATGTTTCTCTTTAGGCTTTTCCTCCTTAGTCTTTTTGTCTCTGCATCGTCCACATTTTTGGGACGAATTTCCATTGTTGTTTTGCCCTTCTTTGGGCTGCCATTTGGAGTTTCCCCCTTTGGATTTGACAGTGAAAAGCTTGGTAGTTTGAGGCAGTCCAGTAGGCATCCCAACTGCTGTGCGTCTTGAGGCTTCAGTGACAATCAAGTCTTTGACATGTTTAGATGTCAAGGCACTAGCAGTGGTCATGGTAAGGACTGTGGCAGACAAAGAATTGTACTTGCATGGCATCGCAGCAAGTAGGATCATTGCCTGAAATAGTTCAGAGATGGCAATGTTGGCAGCCGTGAGGCACTTGAACTTGTCAGCCATCTTAGCAATCTCTGGTGTAGGATTTGCAGCCAGAATTTTAATTGCTATTGCAGACCTAAAGTCCGCAAAGACTTGGGAAAGGCCATCGACACCATAATTGGTGCAAATGAGGTCTCACACCTCCTCAGCAGTGTCCTTGGTGTTGGCACACTGCCAAATGGAGGGGGCCAGGCAGAGCACTAGGCTACCAATAGCCTGGTCATTTTTGTTGCTCCAAGTCTGGAGATTGGCAGTAGCATCCGCTATGAGAGTAGCATTCATCGCTGTCAAAGGAGGCGCTGGAGGTGGTTTGATTTCTGCCCTGCTAGTTATCTGCCAGAGGCCCTGAGATTTGAGCCATGCCTTCATGGAGTCAGCCCATTGAATGTAATTTGAGCCATCAAAAGTTTGTATAAGTTTTTCAAGGGTTGAAGACATGATTTTGTGGTGGTGGCTGTTATAAGCACTCAATCAGTCTTTTATCCAAGAAAACACATTTCACAATCTCAGGAAAAAACACTCCTTCAGAGTGGTTAACCCTAGTCAACCTAGGTTTTTAAGTGCAGCTCACAAAGAGCACAAGGTTATAATTTGGAGACTATGAAGTCAACATCGTTCGCAGCCAGTTAAGGCACATTCATGATGTGCCCAGCAGGGACCATAACCTGTTGGAGCAGACTATATATGCTGCACCGGGAAGAGACAACACATTCCTTACAACCTACCTGGGGTTTAGTTAGACTTACAGCTAGGGTTAGCAGAGGTAAGAACACTGTATTTCTACTATGGTACAGGTTCTCCTTATATACATAATAATAAGGATGTCACATGACTTGGGAATGTGTTTACCACATGTATGTGCAGTAAGCATAGTAACATGTGTATGCTGCATGTATTGCCTCATGTATGCAACAGGTATCTCAGGATTTAATTTCAACATGAAACATGTCCTTTATGTTGATGTCTCCATGCCACCTGATGCATTGAAGATGATCAAAGAGGAGGTAGAATGGTGCCAGCTGCAATAGCATCAAGGGTTCAAGCCAGTTATCCACAAGCCACAAGTAAGCAAATACACAAGGCTTGGAGGGAGCTCAGCAAAATATACTGGTGACACAATGACTTGCAATTATCCTCAGCAAAAAACTTCTCACTGATTATCCTGAGGAAGCAGATCTCTTTTATGTTAGTGGCATTCCCAAGGGAGGAACAAAAAAGATTGTGATACCTCTGAAAGACCATATTGTTGAAATTGGAATGGATGCAACCTCTATGTCAAAACATGTTAACAATACAAAAGTCTGATGTATGTATTACCAGTGGACAATACAAATGCAAAGCACCTTGAGCTCTATAGGGTGATGGCCAACTATGATAATGTGGGCTTCCCATTGTCATACTGCCTTATATCTACTGCAGCCATCATTGACCAAGGAAAGCAGATGAAAGCACTGGCAGCATGGGTAAAGTGCATTCATGATAGATATGGAGTCAACCCTGTTTGATGCATGTTGACAAGGACATGGTTGAGATTGGATGCTTGAGGGAAGTCTGGGATGCAAAAATTAGTCTCTGCTAGTTGCAGAGAGCCATACAAACATGACTGACCAAAGCCAAGTTAGCAACAACACCATATAACATCAAATGAGCATGCCAGGAGTTCAACTTCATTGGTGATGGATTCTTTTCCTAGGAACCAAGGTCGATCTAGACAATTACCAAGGAGGTCCACCAATGAATATTGTTGTTGAGCCACCTGTCACACAGCTCATACTGTCAGTCCCACTGAAGGACACTGTCAACTGCATCATGATTAAGAGGCCAGCTATGCAGCAGACACAGCCAGGGCACTGGGTTCAAGCTTTGGCTTCCAGTAGCTCAGCTTATGACAACAAACCCAGGGTCTGAAGAAACAATCAATAAAGAAACATCAACAGGTGAAGAGGAGGGCAAGACAGGGTGACATACCTTCTGTCCTGCTGAATGTTGTGAAGCAATCATTGTGATGATGGAGAAGCACTATTGTGCCCATCTGAGCATCCTCAGATACAGTAAGTGGCACCTAATTGAGTGATTCAATAATGGGCTGTTCAACAACTCTTTCCTTGGAGCACTTGATAACCAGACAAGAGGACTGCTTGACATCCTCTACCTCAGAATTTGATGATATAGAAATGACTGACAGTTCTCACAGATAACCAGCTTTCCACTGTTTGCCCCTATAAAAAGACAATTGTAAGACCCTGAGGACAAAAAAATAGCACATACATATAAGGCCTAGCTTTTCTAGATTCTCTATGATGTTCATGTTCCTCTTCAGAAAATGGGGATCATTCTCTAGTATGTCTTAAGAAACATTTAACCCAAGCAGGAGCTACAATAAAAACCAGACCCAGAGGATGGACCTCTTAGTGGTCCTGACAGCTCTGAGGGCAACCCCAATCCCAAGGATCCTGACAATCAACCTCCCATGGTGGGAAACCCTATTGCAGGGGATAGCTTGCTCGATTCACTTTTTGACCTCTCTGACAAAGTTCCACACCTAAGCACTGAGTGAGACTTCTGGACTGGGGGAAAAGATTTTCTAGTTTCTCTATGTACCTAGGTACTATGTACAAATGATTATGTGATGAAAACAGTAAAAAAATAAAAAGTGCCATGCACTACCCATGAATCCATCCATTAGCCTGTACTGTGTGATGCTGCTACCTTAGCCAATAAGATTTGTGCATGCTATAGCCCAATGCCAAATTGTGCCAGTGCGATGTTCTATTTTTGATGCAGCCTAGGTCTCATGTGCTTTGCCTAATTGGTCTGCTTTGGTGTTATATGCCACATGCTGTGCATTATTAATAATGATGTGATCAACCTGTGCTGGTTACCAGAGAAGGCAATGCTGATGTGTCAAGTTGGTACTCAGTACAGAGTCTCAACTGAAGACATGAACACAGATCTTATAGCTGCAGGTGTGCTCGGGGTGCAGGGGTTCATTTAAGGGGCCTCAGATTGTCCTTCAAGGTGAGGTGATTGCTAAGGATGCTGGTTTAGAGAATGGCAGGGGTAACCCTGGGGTATTCTGAGGCTACCCTTGCCCCTACCCTCCAAAACCCCTTACCCCTTGAAAGGGTCAGGGTTTTGAGGGGTATCGGTAAGGGTATGGAGGGGTATGGAGGATACACAATACCCCCAGGGTAGTGCACCAGGGTATTGTCACAAGATGACTCAAATCACGTTTACTATGAACTGTTTTAAAAAAAAAAAAAACTTCTGGCCACTTTCTTAAGTTGGTGGTGTAAGAGTGCTGTGTAGTAACTGTTATAGACAAGACTGGCAGTAGGAAATGGCCAATCCTAGGAACAGAAATCCAATAGCAGCAACACTGGCATGTGCAGCTACAAGCCACAGACAGACAGTGGACAGAATTTGACAGAGATGGGGGGACATGGCAGGGAACAGATTTTAGAGTTGTTGATTGTCAGCAATGGCATGTTGGGATCATAACAGTAACATATTCTTAGTTGGCAGTGGTGAGGCACAGTTTGTAAACCATATAACATCAAAACATTAATCTAAGGTAAATAAAATGTATATTATCTAAATTTAGCATAACCTCTGCATAAGTCTTAATGCAAATTATCTTTATTATATGCCCCCCATGTAAGGGCAACCTCAAAGCCTCATTTGATAGTGAAATAACAGAGGGGAATCCAAAGAGAAAACTCTAAAGACCCATCTGTCGATGCCCAGTATATGTGATAGAGCTGAAAATCAAATAGTAAGCTAAAAATAGCAAAAGACAGAGATAGGTGGATCAGGCTGTGGGATGCTGTTACCTTGATAGGTAAATGTCCAGAAGGGGTCCCATCTCTAAGAATAGAAATGTCAACATGTACCAACATAGAAAAAACTGAAATATAATAATAAAATAGGAATACTCATAGAAAGTCATAGAAAAGGCAGAATAGGGTGAAATATAATATAAAACAATATGGGACAAATGCAGAAAATTGCCCAGACACCTGGGATGCCTTCCTTTCCCCTTACATCACCTCCTCCAAGGTGTCCTTCATCCACTCTGAACTCATTTACCATCTCCAAGTGCAAGGGTGCTTGTTGAGGCTTGAAGCCCATGCATGGGTGTTGTTTTGTGTCGAGGAGGAAGGGAGTTTGTTGGGTAGAAGAGGGGACATGATTGTTGTATCCAAACTTAGCCATGGGGAGGAGATCTTCCCAGTCATCCTGTTGCTCATTGACAAAGATGCAGATGTACTGCTCTAGTTCTTGGTTGACTCGCTCTGTCTGTTCATCTGTCTGTGGGTGGTAGGCAGTCAAGGTGAGAAGTTTGGTCCCCAGCAGGTGGTACAGCTCTTGGGTGAACTCTGCAATGAATTGTGGCCCTCGGTCACAGAGGAATGCACCAGGCAGTCCATGGAGCTTCCACACATGGCACAAATAGAGTCAAGCTGCTCCAAGTGCAGTGACAGTCATATAAGTGGGGATAAAATGAGCTCACTTCCCAGCAGAGTCAACTGTGCACATTACTGCATCAAACCCATTGGACTCTGGTAGTTCCACCATGAAGTCCACACTGATGATGTCCCAATGATTCTCTGGGACTAGAAGGGGGTGTAACTCGCCCATGGGCTTGCGCCATGAAGTCCTAATGTGTAAGCAGAGATCACAGGTACAACACCACTGACCAATGAGTCGAGACATCTGGGCCACCAATAATTCTGTGATATGAGTTTCAACATCTTCCAATGTCCAGGGTTACCTGCAATGAATGAGTCATGGTGCTGAGAGATGAGTCATCATTGAAGTTGAGGATTGGAAGGGACATAGATGTGGTCATGGAAGTAGAGGATGTCATCCTTCTCTGTCTACTCTGCTGCATGAAGTGAAGGGGTAGATTCCTTCCTCAGCTCCTTCACTGCCAGAGCCACAGCATCCTCATGTAAACCACTATGGTTCGCATGATGAATGTCATGTAGGATACTGTGCTCCTCACCCTCCAAAGCAACACCTTCTAATGCATGGACTGTAAACAGATCAGGTTGCAACAACACAATACCTTGATTGTCGTTGCTCCCATCCCCATGGTCTGGGCAATGAGAGATGGCATCAGTCTTCCCCATGCTGCATCCTGGGTGATGATGCAGGGAGAAATCAAACCTAGAGAGGTAAAGGGACCAGCAAGCTTGGTGACAATTAAGCTTCTTGGCAGTCATGAAGTACTCGAGGTTCTTGTAGTCTGTCCAGATCTCGACCTTGTGTTGAGCACCCTCCAGGAAATGTTTCCACTCCTCCAATGCCTGCATTATTACCAACATCTCCTTGTTGTGGATGTTGTAATTGTGTTCCACAGCACTGAGACTCTTCGAGTAGAAGGCAATGGGGTGCCACTTCTGGTCCTTGGGACAACACTGCACCCATTGATGATACTCAACCTAGAAACCCAAACAAAACCTACTAAATGGCTTTGGATGGTATAACACGAGTCAGAGGAAGGGTGCGAGTGGGTACTAAATATTACCGCTGAGACCAAAACATTGTGTTCAGTGATGCAAAAGGACAAATCATGTTGCAAATAGTCTGTAAGAGCATATGAAGAAGTTTGAAATAGTTCAAAATTGGTTTGAAGATGTGCGAAATAGTTTGAAGAAGTTTAAAGAGGTTCAAGATGTATCGAGGAGCGAGTATAATGAATGTGAAGTGTTTTTTGAGTGGTGATGGGTGCTAGGCGATGAGTTGAGAGACTAATATGAAAGTTTGAAGAAATTCGCGATATTTCGCAGAACTTAGAGATATGATGCAAGCTAAGACTCAAGAGAACTGCTCTTAAATCTGACTGTAGTGGAGAGGGTAACTTGTGCTGTGTTCCCCCATTGGTTATTCTTTGTTCTAACTAACTAATACAAGTCTATATACAATTTGAAGAAATAGTACTAAAAAGGAAATAATAACAATTGTAGAACAAGGGGCAATATGTCAAACAATAAAGGTATTGTAAAACATAAAACAAATGAAAAAATGATAATAAGTGAAATGTACATTGTCCCAATATAGTAAGAGTTCTTGTTCTATTGCTTTAATATATCAATGAGACATAAAACCACACTTATTGCATTTTAAGTCTTTTGTAATCTCTCCTCATGTTCAGTAGTGCTCAATATGCAGTGAATTGGCTTGTTCCGGATGTGCAGCATGTATCAAAAGTGTTTCCAGACAGCTATACAGTGGCCAATATCATTCAAAATGCTGCAAAGTCATTCGAAGTGTCGTGAAATAGTTTGAAAGCATTCAAAATGTCTCAAAGTCGTCCAAAATAGTGCGAAATAGTTCGAAAATGATTCAACATCAATTTTATGGCATTCGTAGTGATTTGGAGTGTGTGTCATAATGTCTTGATACAAGTGGGATTGTTCTCCAGACCTTAAAGTGCATAGTGGACCTATCATCATCGCAAAGTCTGAACTGTCAGCTTCTACACAGAAGGGATGTGAGTCATCAGCAAAGGTAAGGATTGGAGTGGAAGTGACTATCTCTTTGAGCTTCTCAAATGCCTCCTGCTGTGCATTTTCCCACTTCCATCCCTCCTTGCCAGTGAGGTTGAATAATGGGTGTGCATGGTGGGAAAATCTTTAATAAAGCACCAATAGAAATTGGTGAAGCCCAGGAAAGACTGCACCTCTTTCTTGTTTGTGGGTGTGGACCAGGTTGTAATGCCAGCAACCTTGACTAGGGGGTCCATCTCCACCTGCCCATCCAAAATAATCAGTCCCAAGTACTTGATTTGTGTCTTCTCAAACTTGTAAGGGCAACCTCAAGCCTCACTTAATAGTGAGCTAACAGAGGGGAATCCAAAGTTAATATTATACTACATAATACAGACACTCTAGGTGCACCTATCAGAGGGGAATCCAAAGAGAAAACTCTAAGGACCCATCTGTCGATGCCCAGTATATGTGATAGAGCTGAAAATCAAATGGTAAGCTAAAAATAGCAAAAGACAGAGATAGGTGGATCAGGCTGTGGGATGATGTCACCTTGATGGGTAAACATCCAGAAGGGGTCCTGCCTCTAATAATAGAACTGTCAATATGTACCAACATGGAAAAAACCAAAATATAATAATAAAATAGGAATAAATCATAGAAAATCATAGAAAATGCAGAATAGGATGAAATAAAATATAAGAAAATATGGGACAAACACAAAAAATTGCCCAGATGCCTGGGACGCCTTTTTTCCCCCTTACAAAACTCACACTTGTTGTGACAAAGATAGAGTTTGTGCCACTGAAGTTGCTCCAGTACCAGGCATGTGATTTGATGATGTTCATCAAGGTCCCAAGTGAAGATGAGGATGTCATCAAGGTAGACACAGACAATGCCTTCCAGTATGAGATCATGGAAGATGTCATTCATCATGGTCTGAAAGGTGGCAGGACTATTAGTGAGACCAAAGAACATGATAAGTGGTTTAAAAAAAACCATGGTTCATGCAAAAAGCTGCCTTCCACTCATCCCCTTTCTTATCTGTACATTGTTGTAACCCCAGTGGACATTGAGCTTGGTAAAATAATGCACCCTGTGGAGCTGGTTGACAAGTTTGGATATGAGGGGTAGTGGATAACAAGTTTTGACTGTGATGTCATTGAGGTGTCGATAGTCTTGAACCGGTTGAAGGGACCCATCCTTCTTCTTGACAAAGAAGAAGGATGAGGCCCATGGGGAATTTTGAAGGGCAGATATGACCTGAAGCCAAGTGTTCATTGATGAACTTGTCAAGTTGTCATTGTTCTTTAGGGGAGAGAGAATAGACCTTGCAGGAGGAGGGTGTGGCATCCAGTGTGAGCTCAATTGCATGATCCCATGGCTTATGGCTAGGAAGTGAGTCAAAGGATTTCTTGGAGAAGACATCCTTGAAGTCATGCAGGTGAGAAAGCATGGAGTCAGCAAAAGATTTGGGTGCACTGTTCTTGTGGAAGGCCTTTGCTAGGTGCTGGGAGAGGTTCAGGGTGAGATGCACCTCATGCAAAGGGTTAATAGCAGTGTAGAAAATTTGGTCACCTTCCTTGATCTCTTCCACCTCCTCTTCATCATCGTTAATATGGCTCCCTATTGCCCTGCATGCATACTATGGCATTTTTTGTGATTGTGCGCACCTCCTAGATGGCTTCTGCACACTTTGTGCAGCATGCTTCCATGCGCTTTCATGCGCCTTTGACTGTTTAGGTGTGCTTTTGTGCACCTTTTACATTTCTACTGCGCTTTTGGATCCTCCATAGCTGCCTTCTGTCATGTACCCTAACCTAAATGTGCCCTGTTATGCTTCAAACTGCCTCTGCATGCCCCACCCCCCCCACACTCCTTACCTGCCTTTCACATTTGTTGTGCGCTCGATGTGCCTTTATGTGCTCCTTTTATGCCTTACCCACAATTCACATTATCTGCTGCAGACTCATTGCACAATCCCTATTACACACACAACAATCCACCACAGTGGTTGTGCTGTGCATCATGGCTTCCAGCTTACTGGCCCATTTATTTGAGGTGCACCATGATTCCAACACAAGCGAACTGCACATTCTCACATAATCTGGGTGCTTTGCACCTATTTGGCATTGGACTGTGCACACTTGGGTGCTTTCACATAATCCTGGCACTTTGGTGCTATTTGGCCTCACACAGCAGCTCCTTATAGTTCTTCCACATTTCCAATTGGCATCGCCTTATCTGGTAACTGGCACAGGTTGATTATGTCATTATTACTAAGGTGCAGCATGCGACACATAACACCAAAGTAGATTAATTGGGAAGAGTGCATGGGATCTAGAGTGCACCAAAAATAGCACATCGCACCAGAACAGTTGGGTATTAGGCTATATGTAGGTGCACAAATCTTATTGGCTGAGGCAGCAGCATAGTGTGGTCAGGTTTAGATGGGCAAATGGATGCACTTGTGGGTAGCACATGGGTGCTTTCTATTTTTACACTTTATTTTACCATTTTTATCACATAAGCCATTGGTACATAGTAGGTGGACAGATAGAGAATCCAGAGGATCTTCCCCCCCCCCCCTGTAGTTCATAGCTCAGTCAGTGTTGCACATAGTCTGTGCACCAGCATTCAGTCCATGCATCTTTGTAGTGTGCCTTTCATATAGCCATGTTTGCATATCATTTGCATCCCCTCATCATATTGCTGTGTTTCATCCCTGCATTGCATTCTTCATCCTCATTTGTGCACTCTTGCAGTGTGCCCTTCATATAGCCACATTTGTGCACTGTTTGTGCCTTTTTTATATAGCTGCATTTTGTGCACTGTTTGCACCTTTTTTTCTGCCTGTTGCCCTCTCATCTCATTTGTGCCCCCAACCTGTGCATCACCTTCCCAGCACATTCCAGTGTCGCCCTTGTAACACTACACCTCCCACCTTCATCCCCCTCATCATTGTGCACTTTTGTGCTTTCATTGCACATTTTTCCACACTGCACATTTTTGCCCCTTTGCATTGCGCACTTTTCTGCTATTGCACAAATCTTCCCTTTAGCGTACACAACTAGTGTGCACATTGAAAACCACCATACCAGCCTCCTCGTAGTCTCTGCACCCTGAAGGATGATCTGAGGCCCTCTAAGTGAACCCCTCACCCCAAGCACACCTGCAGTTGTAGGTTTAGTGTTCACCCCTTCTGTTGAGACTCTGCACTGAGTACCAACTGAGCACATCATTTCTGGAGCCCACCATGAGGGGTTTCTGTTCACCAGACCTTATTTAGACCTCCATTGGCTCACCCTTCACTTCAACATTGACCACCTTCATACTCTCCATTCCGAGCTGTTAGCAACTGCGCTCCAGCTTGGGGAAATACCAGTATTTGAATCACTCTTCTTAAACAACATGCATTACTCCTCCATGCTGTCTTTACCTCCACCTTCACCTGAATCATCCCTACCTACCCTAACTCCATCCACATCACCCTATTTTTCCCCACCTTTAAATTTCACTGCACTTTTACCAGATCTTAACTCTACACACCTTATTCCACCTACCATAGCTACCATGCACATGCCATCTGCATCTAACCAAAATGCGCTGCGTTTTGACCCCACAAAACCATGCAAACTCCAGAAGTACTTCAAGGAGCTTGTGCAACTTCTCTGTGATTGTAACATCACTGATGAGACCGATAAGAAGTTCCACACTGTGCGCTATTTAGACAGCGACACTGTGGACACTTGGAAACTGCTACCAGAGTATAGCACGATGCACAACTATGGCACATTCAAAGACACTGTCCTAAAGCTTCATCCTGGTTCTAGGGATGGCAGCAAATGGAGTATTAGTGATCTAGACAAGCTTATTGGTGAGACCACATGCATTGGCCTCATAACTGCAGAAGAAATCATGTGCTATTATTGTGCATTTTTCAACATCAGTGAATACTTAGTTGCACAAGGCATATTGGTGCACTACGACCAAAGCCACATGTTCATTAGGGTGTTTTGACCAGACCAGCTTGAGCACATTTTGAGCCACCTTGCGATTGCGGTACCAAATCAACCTGCAAATGTGCCATACTCATTAGATGCAATATGCGATGCAATTGACTTTATCTTCAAAGGCCCAGCATGCTATTTTCAGCCACTTACTGGGCTCACAGCACAAAACCCTGATATGTATGCACCCTACTCAGCACCCAGTGCACCCATTTTCCAGCTGCAACCTAGCATGCCCACAGTCAAAGCAGAAGACATCTCAGTCCTATTTGAATGCATGATACAGATGACAGTTACTGCATTGAGCACATCGTGTAGAGATGGCAGAAATAGTGCTCCTCACTCGAACAATGATACTTGCAATGGTTGCAGTCAGACAGGGCATTATATCCCTGAGTGTGCTTCAATTGAGTGCCTTATTAGTGAAGGGAAGTGTAGATGAAATGCAGAAGGGCACATCGTACTCCTAGGTGGCACATTCATGCCATGTTCTATTCCAGGAAACTTCTTGGGCGAGTGCATCGAGGAATGGCATAAGGCAACCCAGGGCAGATTGCCACTGGTTGACTTTCATCGAATACCAATTTGCAGCTCATCTACAATATAGTGCCTCATCCAGCTCCAGCAGCACCTTTACAGTTGATGTACATTGCTGCTTCAGCGCCTGCAGTAGATTATATGCAAAGTGCACCAAATGCACAACTAACGAAGGAAGAGCACATTGATGTGCTCAAGAGGGAGTTGATGGCGCTTTGGAAGAGGCAAGTCTTCAACAGCGTTGAAATTCTGTGGCATGCACTGTGCAATACATCCAATCAAGAGAGCATGCATTCTACAACCACAGACATTGCACCCACTGACAGTATCGAGTCACTAGCTTTGCAACCCGCTGCGAGTGCAACTGAAGCACCTGACGAGATGCCTATACACCCCTATTCCAACATTTCTCAGGCATGTTTTGTCCCCGCAGCAGCAGATAAACCAGACGCTCCATTTAACACTTCCAAAGGCAAAGTGCCATTATATTGCACTGTCGTTCCTATCCAGAATCTGCAGATTGTCGATGATGTATATGCATGTGCCATAAAGGCACCCTCCATTACAGTTTCGCATGAAGAGCTCCTTTTGTTTTTACCCAATCTCAGGCAGTGCTATAGAGAACAAGTTACTCCAAGGCACGTTGCAGCTACCAGCGCAGAAGTGGTAGCTACCAACCTTGCGAGTGTTATGCCATTTGTGCACTGCGAAGCACATGCACCTTTTGCAGAAAATAAAGTGCTTAATGCGACACCTCCAGTTAGCACAGCAATTGCAGTGCCTTTTCCTATTGTTTTGCAGGATCCATTTGAACAGTACCTCACCTGTCTCCAGCCAGGCGAAATTGAAAACCCTGATGTTTTGAAGGTTGCAAAAGAGTTGCATGCACTTCACTCCATTGATTTATTATTGACAACCAAGAATACTTCAAAGCTATCTTATATCCAGGTTCACAAATTATTGCAATGTCAGAAGTGGTCTGCCATCATCTTAGACTTCAGTACGACCTGCACATTCATTTATACATGCAATCGGCCAATGGAGAGGTAGATAAATCACTTGGGCTTGCATGCAATATTTCTGCATGCATTGGAGATATCATTGTCTATGTGCAAGTTCATGTTATCTGTTCGCCCGCTTATAATATTCTGTTAGGGCAGCCCTTCGATGTGTTAATGTGCTCCATTGTGTGCAAATTTGCAGATGAAGTGCAAACAATTACTATCTGTGATCCAAACACAGGCACCATCTCCACCATTCCAACAAAGTCTAGGGAAAAGCCGTGCCACTTCTTACCAGCTGCAGCAACACTGCACTTCACTATTCAGCATAACCCATGAAGAAATTTTTGTCAAACTTTGAGGAATTGATTGCAGACCAAGGAAAAGCCACCACTATTATAACATTTGACTCTGATACCCAATCTTGTGACATTTCCATGTTTGTGCTTATTCCATTTTCCACTTCCATTCCATCGACCTCTATTATCTCTCAACTCTACCTATCCCAGTGTACCAACAGTCATGCACAGGCACTCTTAAATTCGATTGACTCTGTGGTGCTTATTCCAGTTGCATTTCTGAAAAGTGCACATGCACACGCAACTTTTATCGATTTAGCGGCATGCACACCGCAAAGGGTGTAGTAACCAAGAAGAAGTATAAATGGGTTGCTAGAAAGGTCAAACCAGTTATTGCACCCATCCCAAAACGAATTCCGTATTGAGTGCAACATTATAGGTGATCCACTAGTGGCAGGCACTTCCTGCACTTTTGCCAAACCCACCACCATTTACCCTGACCGGGTGCTACACTGAAGAGTGCATGCAAGCACTCCAAAAGTGCCACACCAATTTCCTATTACCAGAGGAGATGAAGGTTTTACACCACTTGATGTCTTTGCAGAGTGAAGCCTTTGCATGGAGCATTGAGGAGCACAGCAGCTTCAAGACTGCATTCTTTCCCCCAGTAGAAATCCTGGTTATTCCACACACTCCTTGGATAGAGTGCAACATCCATATTCCACCAGGCATATATGAAGAAGTTTGCGCTATTATCCAGAAGAAGATAGACTCAGGTGTTTATGAGCACTCAAATTCAGCATATAGATCGTGGTGGTTCTGCATGCTCAAGAAAGATGGAAAAGTGCTGCACATCATACATAGCCTCGAATGGCTTAATTGTGTTACCATTAAACACTCCAGTGTCACCCCTACACCTGAGCACCTTGCAGAGCAGTTTGTGGGGTGCACATGTGGTGCTGTCCTTGATCTATATGTGGGATATGATGAGCACTTAATCAAAGAATCATCGTGTGACCTTACAACATTCCAGATGCCTTATGGCGCCATGCACCTCGTTACATTGCCAATGGATTGGACAAACTCAGTACCAATCTTCCACGATGATGTGTGCTATATTCTGCAGCCAGAGATACCAGATTACACTGTTCCTTATATCAATGATGTTCCAGTCAAGGGGCCTTCAAAGTGCTACATTTTACCAGACAGCTCATGCAAAGTGCTTGCTGCAAACCCTGGTGTTAGGCACTTTGTGTGGGAGCACTTCCAGAATGTGAACCGTGTTGTGCAGCACATAAAATATAGTAGTGGCATTTTCTCTGAAATGAAATCCACATTGTGCACTGAGAACTTCATCATTCTTGGCCATTATTGCACGCCAGAAGATAGAAGACCCGGGAATGTAACAAGGTAGACGTTATCCACAATTGGGGTGCATGCCACATGCTGTCAGAAGTGCGCACATTCTTGGGAACAGTTGGTTTAATGCATATTTATATCTGCAATTATGCGCACCACGTTAACATGCTCACAAGGCTTATGTGCAAGGATGCTCCATTTGAATGGGGCCCAGAGCAGATAGCAGTGCAAAACGATATCAAGCAAGCAGTTCTAGAGTGCCCTGCACTACAACTGATCAATTATTCCTCAGAATTCCCCATTATCCTTGTGGTCGACACCTCCCAGATAGCAGTCAGCTTTTACCTTTGCCAGCAAAAAAGCACAAATGTGAAGCTGGTGCAGCTCGATTATGCTCAACAACAGAGAAGCGCACTTTCACAACTGAAGCTAGAGATCTATGGGCTTTACCGCACACTGCGCAGTTTGTGCCTTTATATTATAGGTGTGTGCAACTTAATTGTTGAGACTGACGCACGCTATATCAAGGGCATGCTACAAAACCCCGATATCCAACCAACCACCAGCATTAACCAGTGGATCGTTTCAATCCTTACATTCCACTTTACACTCATACATGTAGGGGAGCAGTGCATGGTCCAGATGGGCTTTCATGTCTGTTAAAGCAGCCAGAGGACTTAAAAGGAGAAGAAGATGAAGAGTTTGAGGATTGGATTGATGCGCTACATCGCTCTATGCATGCGATATGTCCTATTTCACAGTCCTTTGATGTGCAAGCACTTGTGCTAATGCAGCCAGAGCCAGGCGCAAATGTACAAAATGTGCAAAACATGCACAATAGTGCGCTTATTTACGATGACAACTATAGCCAAGTTCTGAGAAGCACAACAGCAGATGCAGAGGATGAGAAGTTAGATTTGGTGTGGATTTGGATGGATACCCTAACGTGCCCTAGCGACTTCACAAATTCTGAGCACAGCGCACTCGTGCACTATGCGAGTGCCTTTTTCAAAGACAAGACATGCTTATGGAAGTGCAATGCACATGGTGCTCACTGGCTTGTTATTTGGCAGTCTGGATGCTTACCGATACTGTGCACCATCCACGACAACATTGGACACAAGTGCTTTTATGCGATGTGCTCCACATTGCTCAAGCGCTTTTGGTGGCTGCACATTATGGATGACATCATTTGGTTCATGTGCACTTGTCATATTTGCCAGATCCAGCAAACACAGAAGGTTCTAATACCACCAGTCATCGCAATGCCTGCGCCTCTCTTCAGTAAAGTTTATATTGATACAATGCACTTACCAGTATCAGCAGGGTGGTGCTATATTGTCCAAGGGCATTGCTCGCTTGCGACTTGGCCAGAATTCTGCGGACTTCCTAAAGAAAACGCGAGCGCACTCAGCAATTGGATGTTCCGAGACCTCATCTGCAGATGGGGTGCATTGTATGAGATAGTCACTGATAATGGCAAGCCATTCATCAAAGCGCTAGCCTACCTCAGTAAGTGCTATCATATCAATCACATCTGTATAATTTGCATGCTAATGGAATTGTTGAGTGTGCACATTTTGATGTGTATCAAGCACTTATCAAAGTTGCAGATGGAGTACAGTCAAAATGGTTCAGTTCACTGTACTCAGTCTTTTGGGTGGAGTGCATCATGGTTTGGAAGCACCTTGGCATTTCACCATACTTCATTGTTACAGGCATGCAGCCTCTAATCCCTCTCAATATCATTGAAGTGACATACCTTAACCCACCCCCAGATTCTATACTCTCCACTACAGACTTGATCACGTGGCATGCATGTGCATTACAAAAGCAGCCAGAAGACTTAGCGTGCATTCATTCCTGTGTGTATGCAGAGAGGTGCAAAGCGGCACTCCATTTCGAAAAGGTGCACTCAAAAACCATCTGCAATTTTGAGTTCCAGCACAGCGATTTAGTCCTGATGCGCAACACAGCAATCGAGAAGAGCCTTAACTGCAAAATGTGTGCACATTATCTTGGTCCTCTAGTTATAGTTTCATGCAATCAAGGTGGCGCATATATGGTTTGCAAACTCAATGGGACAGTATTTGACAGGCCAGTAGCCACATTTTGCCTACTGCCATACCATGCATGCAAGTCCATTGTGCTTCCAGACATAGCGCTCGATATTACCACAACGTGGTTGAGAAAGATGGAAGAGTCCATAGTAGTGGACACAGAAGATGAAGAAGCAGTTGACAAAGAAGAAGCACAAGGAGATAGTGCCAAGGATGAAGAAAGCACTGATGAGGCACACACACCGCTATGGATATTTCACCTTTTTATATGTACACTTTACTTTCTTTTATTTTTTTATGTTATCTTTCTTCTATTTGCAAAGTTGCATCCAGACACATTCCATGATTGTGCAACCCATGGGTTTTACTGGCCATGATGATCTACTGAGCTTTTCCCATTTTTGTAGACTTTGTCATATGGTGTGTGCTCCCATTTATCTTTTACTCTTTTATCATTTGGACACAGTCAATACCTCAGTTGGAAGGAGGAAAGTGATGGTTGGATGATTTTTCCACACTTCTTTGCATTTGTGCATTTCTGTGCTGGTGCACAGTTTTTGTGTGCTTGACATTTCTTGCTCGAACGTTGCCTATCTTATCTCTTTTCCTTCACACATATTATTTGGGCTTACAATTTGCATTTTATGACACCATGGAAGAATGCATGCATTGCACTGCTGTGGGGCACATCACGTGTTTATCACAGGTGCAACAAAGAAATTGATTTATAGACTATCTATTGGTTTACACAGGCAAGCAGCTACTCAATCGACTTCAGGAACTCCAAGCACTCCATGGCCACATCCAGCTTCGCCTTCGCATCCACCTCCACTTGCTCCATGCTGTGCAACCAGCTCTTGGCAACTTCTAACTTGACCAGTGACCTTTGGACGTCCTCTTTGAGGTGATCATGCATGGCGCCCAAGACAGTGACCATTGAGCAGCATTGTGCTAAGTCAAGCACTTCAACATCTTGGTCTTGATAGACTGTATCCCCTGAGGTGTTTCCTGACCTGGTCTGGCATGAGGATTGAGTGTGCATGCTTGCCTGTCGAATGGTAAGGCAGCGTGGCCTCGGGCATACTTGCAATGGCATGGGGGGCACATTTTCGACTTTGCAGTGCTTTGATGTGCACTCTTTTGAGGGGCTGACAAACCCCACATCGCTCTCATCGCCCTTGTCAGTTTTCGATGCACCTTTGGCATAGTTAGCAGAGTGTGGGAGGAGGATGAGGAAAAGACACACCAGGGCACCCAGCAGCTGCTTTCCTGCCTCTAGAGGTGGCGTGCAGCTGTGCAAGAGTGCACTTCATCCATGCACACTTTCACTTACCCTTTGCACATAAAGTGCACTGCTTTCCATTGACAGAGACGCACTTAGCTGGCTGGCCCATGCGGTGGCAGTTATCACACTAGAGTAGGAGGGAAGCCATTTAGTGAGTCTGAAGCATATGAAAAGAAACTTACTGGTCCACTATTAGCACCGGGTGTAGCAACAATGCCACTCAGTAATGGTACTTTAACATATGCACATTGCCATGTTGCATGCACTGGGCATGCACTTGTGCCTTCATCCACGCTAGTGCTCTCATCACTTGGCTCACTCTCCCCTTTGCTTGTCACCCCACTCTCCCAAGATTCCCCAGTCCCTTCGCCTACTACCTTGACATTGGTCACCCCAGAAAGCACGCGCAAAGAGTGCACCAGCACAACACATGCCTTTTTATCCTCCTGTGCTTCAGCGGTATCTATATTGCTTGCTTTGTCAATCGCCCTGAACTCACCTTCCAAATGCTCCAAATTGACCTTGGGCACCTGCAATTCAGCCATCAAGAGTGCACGGCATGCCTTGCACACTTTGGTGCACTCTGTGTGTGCTTCCAGCCACCCCACCAGTTCATGTGCCCTACACTCAAATTCTTCGGACCACTCCTTCTCCTCAATCATCTTATGCATATCGGGCATCAGCTCCTCACCCCAAGTAAGCCACTCTTCGACCAGGATCCCACTGAATGTACTGTGCACCTTTGCAAGGAGCATGTCGAGTTCCACATCGTCATTAATAGTGTCTATTCAGCTTTTATACATGTTCTACATGCCCCTATCCTTAGCAACCTATGCCAGTTATAGAAACATGAAAAGTGCATCAGTTTACTGCAGAACCCTTCACCCCAAGCCTGCATAGTCATCTGCTTGCTCCCAGCAGCAGGGAGGGTCTCATCGAGGGCCAGGATCATTTGCCTGAGAGCTAAGGTGAATGCTGAAGTTATCGGATCATGGAGAGATGGGTTGTGGAAAGAGTTGTTGAGGATAGATGGTGGTCAGAGATAGATAAGGAGAGGATGGCCACTTATGTGAGTGAAGAAAATTTTGCACTGACCAATCGCATGCTGCCTGAGGATAGTCAGTACTTCAGTTTGGAGGAGATAATATGGCTCCCTATTGCCCTGCGTGCATACTACAACATTTTTTGCGATTGTGCACACCTCCTAGATGGCTTCTGCACACTTTGCGCAGCACGCTTTTGTGGGCTTTCATGTGCCTTTGCATGCTTCCATGCACTTTTGCATGCCTTTGACTATTTAGGTGCACTTTTGTGTGCCTTTTACATTTCTACTGCGCTTTTGGATCTTCCATAGCTGCCTTCTGTCATGCATCCTAAATTGGCCCTGTTATGCTTCAAACTGCCTCTGTGCACCCCCCCCACTCTTCTTATCTGCCGTTCACAGTTATTGCATGCTCAATGCGCCTTTATGTGCTCCTTTGTTGCCTTACTCACAACTCACATTATTTGCTGCACACTCATTGCACAATCCCTATCACACACACAACAATCCACCACAGTGGTTGCACTGTGCATTGCGGCTTCCAGCTTACTGGCACATTTATTTGAGGTGCACCACAATTCCAACACAAGTGAACTGTGCATTCTCACATAATCTGGGCGCTTTGCACCTATTTGGCATTGGACTGTGCACACTTGGGCGCTTTCACATAATCCTGGCACTTTGGCAGTATTTGGCCTTGCACAGCATCTCCTTATAGTTCTTCTGCATTTCCAATTGGCATCACCTTATCCGGTAACTGGCACAGGTTGATCACATCATTATTACTAAGGTGCAGCATGCAACGCATGACACTGAAGCAGATTAATTGGGAAGAGTGCATGGGACCCAATGCACACCAAAAATAGAGCCTTGCACCAGAACAGTTGGGCATTGGGCTATAGCATGCACAAATCTTATTGTCTAAGGCAGCAGCATAGTGTGGTCAGGTTTAGATGGGCCAATGGATGCACTTGTGGGTAGCACATGGTGCTTTCTATTTTTACACTTTATTTTACCATTTTTATCACATAAGCCATTTGTACATAAGGTGGACAGATAGAGAATCCAGAGGATCGTTCCCCCCCTCATAGTTCATAGCTCATTCAATGTCACACATAGTCTGTGCACCAGCATCCAGTCCATGCACCTTTGTAGTGCACCCTTCATATAGCTGTGTTTGCATATCATTTACATCCCCTCATCGTATTGCTGTGTTTCATTCCTTTGTTGCATTCTTCATCTTTGCTTGTGCACTCTTGCAGTGCACCCTTCATATAGCCATGTTTGCACACAGCTTGCACATTTTATTGCATAGCCACATTTTGTGCACCGTTTGCACATTTTCCCACTAGGTGAGCTTGTGTCCCATTTGCATCCCTAGACTGTGCATCACCCTTGCAGCACATCCCAGTGCTGTACTTGTTCTGCCAAACCTCCTGCTTTCACCTCCCTCATTGTTGCACATTTTTGCGCTCCCATTGCACATTTTTCCACACTGCACATTTTTGCCTCTTTGCATTGCACACTTTTTTGCCATTGTGCATACCTCCCTTTTTGCATACACAACTAGTGTGCACATCGAAAACCACTGTACCAGCCTCTTCATAGTCTCTGTGCCATGAAGGATGATCCAAGGCCCTCTAAGCGAACCCCCTCACCCCAAGCATGCCTGCAGCTGTAGGTTTAGTGTTCACCCCTTCTGTTGAGACTCTGCTCTGAGCACCAACTGAACACATCAATGCACATCTTTGCTTGCATATGTATTGGGCAGCCGTGCACACTTGGTGCACTAGGGGTATAAATGGGCAGTGTGGGGTTTGACTGGAGGGTTCTAATAAAGGTTTCAATGGTAGATGTAAGTATATCAATTTGTGCACAAATTCCAGCAATGTCGCCTTCAAGCACATCAATGTGCTCTGGGGCATCCATGGTGCTAGGCAGTGGATCAGGTGAAAGGCAGTGTGCACTAAAGGTGGGAGTGTCTGGGACAGTGTGTAGGGAGTCTGTGGAGCTCTGGGAGTCATCTTCTGCTCCATACCCACCTATCTTGGTGTTAGGGCGACACCCACGGTTCTGCTAGCTGGACTGTGTGGGCTCTCCTACAAGAAGGCAGTGGGGCGCACGTGCATGATGGGGGGTTTGATGGTTTTGATGCAAGAGGTTAAAAATAGAATAGTTGGCTGAAATAGGCTTTTTGCACCACTATTGTGGATGGAATACCTAAGAGAACTCAACTGAGGTCTCCTAGTATTTATTTTATAACTATATACTATGTTACATATGTTGTACTATGTTGCTATGGATGCATGCACACATGCATGTATTTGGATTACATTTAAAGAATTGGGCGATTGCCTTACATGCTTGCTTACAATTCTCTTCAGGTTCCCATGAGTTATTTTATCAGTGTAGTTCTTCCACTTGATTAAGAACTCCAATTTATTTCATCGAAGATGTGAGTCTACAACCTCTTCCACTACATACTCTAAAGCACCTTCTACCATTATTGGAGGCTGTGGAGTAGTTTGTTGGCCAGGAATAGTGGGTGGGTGGTAAGGGCATAAATGAAAAATGTTAATTTCAGGATCAATCTTGAATGACTAAGGTAATTTTAACACTACCACATTGGGTGAAATTATTTTAGAAATCGGATGTAAGCCAACTTGCTTCTCCGTAAGCTTTCTTGAAGGTCATGGAATATTTAGATCCTTGGTACTTAGACATATGAAGTCACCAACTTTGTACTCTGGAGCAACAGCTTGAGTACAATCTGTGTGTTGCATCGTATCATCACATGCTTCCATTAATGCTGCCTCTGCTTCCTTCTGCACCTTTCGCATTTTTGACACAAAGTCCTCCACTGATTGTACCTTGACTTTCCTTCGAGGTCCTACTCCCATTCTGGGATGATACCCATAATTAGCAAAGAAGGGTGACATGTGAATAGCTGAATGGAATTTATTATTGTGGGAAAATTCAGCAATTGCCAACCATTCAGGCCAGTCAGTTTGTCGATGATTGACAAACATGCATAGGTACTGCTCCAACTCCTGATTCATTCTCTCTGTCTGCCCATCAGTTTGTGGGTGATATGCCATAGATAATTTGGTTTGAATCCCCAATATGTTATTTAACTCTTGCATAAATGCAGAAGCAAATTGTAATCCATGATTGGAGATAACCATATCAGGTAATCCATGTAACCACCATACCTGATTTAGATAGAGGTGTGCCAAGCCCAATGATGAGGTTTCTGCAGTAGTAGGAATGATATGGGCTTCCTTTGTGAAGCAGTTGCATACTACAAATATTGCATCATATTCTTGAGCTTCAGGTAATCCTGTGATAAAGTCCACAGATATATCTCACTATGGCACTTTAGGTATAGGGTTCAGCATTAATTTCCCAGCAGGCTTTTCTAGAGATTTCTTTCCCCTCATGCACATATCACACCCATCCACATACCCCAACACATACTTTGAAATTACAGGCCACCAATAATTTCTCATCACCAACTCCAATGTCTTCCACCTTCCTGGATGTCCAGCAGCTGGTGTGTTATGATGTAACCATACAATCTTTTTTCGTAAATCTTGATCCTTTGGTACATACACCTTTCCTCTGAACAACACTAACCCTTGTTTAATATTACCTTTCTTCTCTCCCCTCAAAGCTTTCACAGCTTCCACCACTTTATTATCCATCTCTGAACATTGCCTGATTTTAGACAACATTTTTGTCTCTGAGCTATCCACCAATAAATGCCCTTGATGCATAGCACAAATATGAAATTATTCAGGTTTGCATAGGGTAATATTTTTATTGTCCTCCTCCACTCCCCTTTTATGATCTGTACATCTGGATAATGCATCTGCTTTCCTCATCAAGCTTCCCACTTTGTGTACCAAGTGAAAATTAAAGCACGATAGGAATAATGCCTAACATGCTTGTCGACGGTTAAGCTTTTTAGTGGACATGAAGTACTGCAGATTTTGATGGTCTGTCCAGATTTTGATCTGATGTATACATCCCTCCAAATAATGTCTCCATGCTTCCAATGCTCATATTATTCCCAACATCTCTTTATCATGCACACTGTAATTCCTCTCCACATCATTCAACCCTTGAGACAAATATGCACAAGGATGCCATTTGTCATCTTCACATAGCATTGATAATACCACTCCAGTAGCAAAGTCTGATGCATCTGATTCCACTCGTAAGGGATGTGTGAAATCTACTGGGACCAATATTGGCTCTTCCACAAACTTCCTCTTCAACTCCTCAAATGCTGTCTGCTGTTGTTCTCTCCATCTCCACACTACTCCCTTTCATGTAAGGTTGTGTAATGTGCAGCAATTTTGGAAAAATTATGAACAAAGCAACGAAAAAAATTGGTGAGTCCCAAGAAAGCCTGAACTTCCTTGATACAGGTAGGCATTGGCCAATCAACAATTGCCTGTACCTTGATAGGATCCATCTTGATTCCATCAGGACCAATCTTTAATCCCAAGAACTCGATCTTGCTTGCTCCAAATACACACTTCTCCAGTTTAACAAATAAATCATTTTTTGCCAATCTCTTCAACACCTCCTGTACTATCGCCTCATGATTTTCTTCATTCTCCATGAATATCAAAATATCATCAATGAATATTATTACCATGCCTTTGTCTATCACATCCTTAAAAATGTCGTTTATCATATTTTGGAAGGTTGGGGGACTATTGGTCATTCCAAAAAAAATGACTAGTGGCTTGAAGGATCCTCGATGCGTGGCAAATGCTGCCTTCCACTCATCTCCTTTTTTTATTTGTACATTGTTGTATCCCCAGCATAAATCCAATTTTCTGAAGATCTTGGCCTTTCCCACCTTGTCAATTATCTCTGAGATCAACAGCAAAGGGTATGCTTTCTTCACTGTCCACTCATTCAAATACCTATAATCTGTACACATCCTCTTCCTCTGATCTTTTTTTGGTATAAAAAATACTGGTGATGTCTGTGGTAATTTTGAAGGTCATATGTATCCCTTGCACAACTGTTCATTAAGGAATGCATCCACTGCTTCTTGTTCTTTTGGAGATAATGGATAGACTTTTGACTTCTTTGGCACAAATCCCAGCTTCATCTCAATAGCATGATCCCATGGCTTTCACACTGGCATCCGCTCTGATTCCTTCTTCTAAAAAACTGACAAATATTTATGGTAGGCTTTTGGCACCCACTCCTCCACTGGCTTCTCCACTTTCACCACATTTTTATCCCATGACTGTCCTCCACAAATTTCCCTAAAAGTCTGCTTCTGTTCTTCTTTACTGGTCATGATTGGAACTTCCCCGTTTGGCATATCCTCATCCTCCACTTCCTCCATCGTAACAGAATACTTCCTCGGACATTCTTTCTCTTTCTTTTCCTTCTTCTCCTTTTTTACTTTTCTCCCATACACATTACATTCTTTAGGACAACAAGTCATGTGTACCTTCCCAGTTTTCCAATCAATTTCCAGATTATGCTTTTATAACCATGGACATCCAATTATCAGATTGGTTTTCCCAAGGTCGCACATCTCAAATATGGCTCGTTCCTGATGATCCTGATACTTCAATATTATTGTCACTTCCTCCTTAATGGTTCCTCCACGATTGATTGTACTGTCAATATTGTACACTATTATAGGTTGTGGCAGTTTATGCATGCGAATACCATTTCTGGTAATTAGGGATCGATTAATAAATAATCTGGTAGCACCACTGTCAAGCAACGCCTCCACATTAATTGCTGCATGCATGTCCACTGTCTTCAATCCTACTGTCAAGCTGATTTTGGGTTCTATCCACACTGAGCGAATAAAAAATTTAGGGGTCTTCGGAAATAAGGCTGGGCATTTTTCTTTGTCAGATAAATGATGATGGTTATACTCTTCAATTTCTCTTTTGTGTTCACTCTGGGTTTCCTTGGATACTAATACATTATATTGATTCTGGGTCACCAATGGAGAAACCTTCACTGGAACTCTTCCACAAAATTCTTCTGCTTATCTTCCTTCAACTTTACTTCCTCGATTGTCACTTCCCTAATCTTTCTTTTCTGCCTACAATTTTGAGCCATATGCCCTAATTGTCCACAATTAAAACATTTAAGTGGAACTTGTCTCCCTACTCGATCAACATCCATCGCATCCATCGATGCTGCTGACTCCTTAACAATAGATGTCACTGCCATGGCCAGTGGCTGTGCCATTGGAGCTTGTACCTGAGGTGTCCTTCCTTTCTCGGACTTTCCTCCTGATGACTTCCCAAATCTGGAATTTTCATACATCAATTTCAATTCTGCCTGTTCCTGTCGATATTGCTGATCAAGATGCATTGCCCAATTATACCACTCGTCCAACCTCTCCAGCATGGAAGGTAGTCAATAGATAGACTTGAATAATGAGGGATTTAATCCTGCCTTCAAATATTCTACCAACGCAGCTTCTCCCATATCAGTCTGTGACATTCTGCCTTAAACTGCAAAATAAATTCATCTGCAGTCAGAGAACCTTGGCACATGGTTTTTAATTTAGCATTCACTGTCGCCTTTGGGTTAGGGTCTCCAAACTGTGCCTCCAATCTCTCCAAAAATTCCCTGAAGGTCGCAAACAGTTTATATACCACAGCAATTTGATTAATGGCTTCATTTCTCCAGAACTGTGCTTTCTCTCCCTGGATGTATGAGAGAGCAAACATAATCCTAGACTCAATCATATGAAATTTGGGCTTTCTCCCATGAATATACAACACTATAGAGCTGATAAAGGATTTTGTGTTCTCCATGGTACCATCAAATATTTGTGGGGGTGCATATGTAGGTAAACACATTTTTCCACTCTCAGACCTCTCCTCTCCATGCTCACCCTCCTGAGACATCTACTCCACCATCTCCACCATCTCATCATCTTTATCTTCTACTGTCTCTGCTTTTGTTTCTGCTTGTTTGAGCTGGGATGCTGCTAATACTGACACTAATTGGGACATTTGTGCTGTTAGAGCATCAATTTTGGCTTCTAGAATGGGCATGGGAACAGGATTGTGTCCAGGATTTGAAGTTGCTTGTTCTGACATGATGATGTAATCTGTGATGAGTCACTTCTTCAGCTGAGTCAAGATTCAGCTGCAGAATTTTTTTGTAAAATTTCGAGTCACATGACTGGCTATTTCAGGTACCAAACATGGCAAAACATGTGATTTTGGCTATTGGGCACTTTGGATCAATAACCCTTCCAACAGTGCCTGATCTCAGGCCTATTACTAAATTTGGCTAGTAACTACCTAAAATAGTCACCAAATTGAGTAATGTAAATCTCAGCTAAACCAGATCTGATCGGTTGTCTGGTTGCAGCTGTCTTAATAATGAGTGCTGCCTTTCAATCACTGGTGGTTGCAATGTAAGGCGAGGCCTGGCATCGGCTTATGAAAGCAAGGTAAATACATTGATGTGTTCAGTTGGTACTCAGTGCAGAGTCTCAATGGAAGGGGTGAACACTAAACCTACAACTGCAGGCATGCTTGGGGTGAGGAGATTTCGCTTAGAGGGCCTCAGATCATCCTTCGGAGTGCAAAGACTATGAAGAGGCTGGTACGGCGGTTGACAATGTGCGCACTAGTTGTGTATGCTAAAGGGAAGATATGCACAATAGTGGAAAAGTGCGCAACATGAAGGGGCAAAAATGTGCAGTGTGGAAAAACATGCGATGGGAGTGCAAAAGTGTGCAACAATAATGAAGATGAAAGCGGGAGGTGCAGTGGAACGAATATGGCACTGGGATGTGCTGTGAGAGAGGCACACAGGTTAAAGGTGCAAATGGGATGAGGGAGCAATGAGCAGAAAAAGGCACAAATGGTGTGCAAAATGCAGCTATACAAAAAAAGGCGCAAATGGTGCACAAATGCAGCTATATGAAGGATGCACTGCAAGAGTGCACAAACAAGGATGAAGAACACAATGCAGGGACAAAACACAGCAATACAATGAGGGAACACAAATGATATGCAAATGCAGCTATACAAAGGGCACACTACAAAGGTGCATGGACTGGATGCTGGTGCACAGACTATATGTGATGCTGACTGAGCTATGAACATGAGGGGGGAAAGATCTTCTGAATTCTCTATCTGTCCACCTACTATGTACAAATGGCTTATGTAATAAAAACAGTAAAATAAAGTGTAAAAATAGAAAGCGCCATGTGCTATCTACAAGCGCACCCATTCACCCATCTAAACCCGACTGCACTATGCCGCTGCCTCAGCCAATAAGATTTGTGCACACTGATAGGTCCACTACACACTTTAAGGTCTGGAGAACAGTTTCACTCATATCGAGACATTACGACAGACATTCCAAATTACTACAAACACCATGAAATTGACATTGAATCTATTTTGCACTATTTTGCACTATTTCAGATGACTTCGAAACACTTCAAACGACTTCAAACAATTTTGCGACACTTTGAACAACTTCACAGCATCTCGAATGATATTGGCCGCTGTACAGTTGTCTTAAAACACTTTCGATACATGATGCTCAACCAGAACAAGTTATTCCATTGCATATCGAGCACCACTGGACACGAGGAGAGAGTACAAGAGAGTTAGAATGCGATAAGTGCATTTTTGTGTTTCATTGATATACTTTTACTATATGGGAACACTATATGTTTCATCATTTATTATTTCTCATTTATTTCATGATCTACAAGTCCTCATTGTTTGATATATTTGCCTCATGTTTTACACATGTTCTTATTTCCTTTTTAGTACTATCTCTTCATTTTGTATATAGACTTGTATTAGTTAGTTATAATGGACAATATAACAACGGAGAACAGCACAAGTTACCCTCTTGCTATCATCAGATTTAAGAGTCGTTTTCTTGAGTCTTAGCTCGCATCATATCCCTAAGTTCTGCAAAATATCGCGAACTTCTTCAAAACTATCATATTTGCTCTTCATTTTATCGCCCATCGCCTATCACCATTCGACAGACACTTCACATTCGTTAAACTCATTCCTCAATATACCTCGAACCTCTTCAAACTATTTCACACAACTTCGAATCTACTTCAAACTCTTTTGCACATTTTCAAACCTATTTCGAACTCTTTCGAACACCTTCGTATGCCTATAATGACTATTCATCACAGCCCTTACCATTTCACATTACTAAACACAATGTTTTGGTTGCATTGGTGATATTTAGTACCAACTCGCACCCTTCCTCTGACTTGTATTATACCATCTGAAGCCATTTAGTAGGTTTTGTTTGGGTTTCCAGGTTGAGTATCATCAATGCTATAACCCAATACCCAAATGTTCTGGTGTGATGTACTATTTTTGGTGCGCTCTTCCCAATTAATCTGCTTCGGTGTTATGTGTCGCATGCTGCACCTTAGTAATAATGATGTGATCGACCTGTGCCAGTTACTGGATAAGGCGATGCCAATTGGAAATGCAGAAGAACTATAAGGAGATGCTGTGCAAGGCCAAATACTGCCAAAGTGCCAGGATTATGTGAAAGCGCCCAAGTGTGCACAGTCCAATGCCAAATAAGCACAAAGCACCCAGATTATGTGAGAATGTGCAGTTCACTCATGTTGGAATTGCGGTGCACCTCAAGTAAATGCACCAGTAAGCTGGAAGCCGTGATGCACAGTGCAACTGATGTGGTGGATTGTTGTGTGTGTAATAGGGATTGTGCAATGAGTGCACAGCAGAGAATGTGAGTTGCAGGTAAAGCATAAAAGGAGCACGCAAAGGCATATCGAGTGCACAATGAATGTGAAAGGCAGATAAGGAGTGTTGGGGGGGGGGGTGCGCAGAGGCGGTTTGAAGTGCAACAGGGCACATTTAGGGCGCACAACAGCAGGCAGCTATGGGGGAACCAAAAGTGCAGTAGAAATGTAAAAGGTGCACAAAAAGTGCACCTAAACAGTCAAAGGCATGCGAAAGTGCATGGAAGCGCACAAAGGCACATGAAAGCACACAAAAGCCCATGAAAGCGTGCTGCGTAAAGTGTGCAGAAGCCATCTAGGAGATGTGCACAATTGCAAAAAATGTTGTAGTATGTGCACAGGGCGATAGGGAGCTATATCATCTCCTCCAAACTGAAGTACTGACTGTCCTCATGCAGCATGCGATTGGTCAGTGCAAAATTTTCTTCACTCACATAAGTGGCCATCCTCTCCTTATCTATCTCTGACCACCATCTATCCTCTACAACCCCATTTCTATGTGATCCAATGGTGTTAGAGTCAAGATTCCTACTATCAGTCGAAGCTCTTAAGCATCGACGTTAAAGCAAGAAGTTCTTCAAAGAGTCACTGAGGCTCGTAAGTGACAGTTGAGGATGACTTAGCTGGAGTTCGTTAGGAACATAGAAATGACCAGGTCAAGCTAAGCTTGACTGGTCCTGTATTCACAGTTTAAATACTACAAGCACAAGATCATAAATAAAATGAGTCATGCTATGAGAACAATAAGAACAATAGAAATGAAAAGACAATAGTGTGTGGATGTCCGCAGACTACTACAATAGAGTGGAATTGTGGTGATGTGTGATTAGAGGTGTGCGGTCACAAGACAATAGGAAAAGGAACAATAGTGTGGGACATACACAAGTAAGACAATAAGAACAACCGTGAAGAAAATTGATTTCCCCATCCAAACACCTCCATAACATTAGCTCCCCCTCGACATTTCGAGTCCCATCCGAAACTAGCCCCTGACCATCTGCATCGGGTCAAATGGCATAGGCTGTTCTTCATCACTCATCATGGAGAATGTGTCGATCATTGTTGCAGTGGGTGTGCCATGCATGTAGACTCTGGTAGATAACTCGATGCCATCCATCCCCACAAATTGCACCAAGGTGCTGGTTATGAGCATTGTGATTCGAGGTAGCAGTGGGGCAGTCATGATTTTGAGTGTGATAAGAAAGTAAAAGATCATCATAATAAAAATGGCCATGCCGAATATGGCACTGAGAATGATAACGAGATGGAGATTTTTAATCATGGTTGGTCAGGTTTAGGTGGTTCAGTGACGAGGAGGGTTGTCATGTGTTGGGTTGTTGGAACAGAAGAGTGTGGAATGTTCCGGGTGCCACCATCGACAGTGGGGGCATTGGTATTCTGGGCAGTGTGAGGAAAAATGCCCGATCTAGGCACATGTAAAACAAACAGAGTTGCATCCACAGCAGTGCAGGCAGATATTCTGGTGTGGGTTGTCTGGGATGAGGTGTAGATGCGCATAGTGGTGGAGGTGGCGACGACAGATACAGGGGTGGGGGTGAAGGAGATGGCGACATTGGCTGTTCTAGTGTCATCTTGGACCCTTCATCTTCTTTATCATCAAGAGGTTCTATAATGAATATCTGTTGAGGTGTGGGGACTCGTTCTCCAGGTCTGTAATTAACAGCTTGCTTGTCTAAGCTCCTCATGAGGGGGAGCAAATCCAGGTGATAGGCTTCCTCGGTCAGGTGTTGGAACACCCATTCGAGGAAAGAGATTGCTCGGTAAGTCTGGAACAGGTTGTGCACAGTCCCATTGAGCACCGCTCGGTCCTGGGTCATGGAGAGCAGTCTCTCCTCATTTCGGGAGTCATCGGTATCGTGGACGAAGCTCAAGATTAATTCAAAGGTTCTAATTGGGTCAGGGTCAGGCATGGCATTCATTAAGAAGTGTAGAGGGCGGTGATGATACTCAACCTGGAAACCCAAACAAAACCTACTAATGGCTTCAGATGGTATAACACAGGCCAGAGGAAGGGTGCAAGGTGGTACTAAATATCACTGCTGAGACCAAAGCGTAATGTTTAGTGATGTGAAATGGTAAGGGCTGTGGATAATAGTCTGTATAGGCATATGAAGGTGTTCGAAATAGTTCGAAAGTGGTTCGAAGATGTGCGAAATAGGTTCGAAAAAGGTTTGAAAGAGGTTCAAAGTCATGTGAAGTAGTCCGAAGAAGTTTGAATAAGTTCGAAAAGGTTCAAGGTATATCGAAGAGCGAGTTTAACGAATGTGAAGTGTTTGTCGAATGGCAGTAGGCGATGGGCAATAAAATGGAGAGCAAATACGATAGTTTCAAGGAAGTTCATGATATTTTGCAAAACTTTTAGAGATATGACCTGAAGATAAGACTAAAGAGAATGATTTTTAAATCTGATGATAGCGAGAGGGTAACTTGTGCTCCCTGTTGTTCTTCTTCCTATTCTAAGTGCACAAGTCTATATACAAAATGAAGAGATAGTACTAAAAAGGAAATAAGAACAATTGTAAAACATGAGGCAATGTACACAGCAATAAAGGTATTGTAAAACACAAAACAAATGAAAAATGATAATAAGTAAAACGTACATTGTCCCAGTATGGTAATAGTCCTTGTTCTATTGCTTCAATATATCAAAGAGACACAAAAACACACTTATCACATTCTAACTCTCTTGTAGTCTCTCCTCGTGTCCAGTAATGCTCGATATGCAATGAAATAACTTGTTCCGGATGTGCAGCATGTATCGAAATTGTTTGAGGACAACTATACGGCAGCCGAAAGCATTTGAAGTGCTGTGAAGTTGTTCAAAGTGTTGCAAAATAGTTTGAAAGCATTTGAAGTGTCTCAAAGTCATCCGAAATAGTGCGAAATAATGTGAAAATGGTTTGAAGTTAATTTCGTGGCATTATTAGTACTTCGGAGTGCATGTCGTAATGTGTTGATATGAGTGGGAGTCTTCTCCAGACCTTAAAGCATGTAGTGGACCTATCAGCGGCTCATGACGGGTGTAGGTTGTGGGTAGATTTGTATTTACTTAGGATTTTTGGGGCATTTTTTAAGTGTCCCTCTGGTTCCCAAGTATTTTCCACCGTGCCGTAGCCTTTCCACTTCACTAGGAATCGGGTTCTTTGGCCCATCTTTTTGTGGGCTAAAATAGCCTCAACCTCGTGTTTGAGTTCTCCCTCGATCAGCTCGGGGGGTGGAGAAAGAAGATTTGGGCCATGTGTTTCATTCTCCTTGAAACATGAAAGGAGAGAGGCATGGAAGATGGGGTGTATTTTCCACTGTGAAGGAAGCCTCAATTCATAGGCATGAGAGGAAATCACCTGGGTGATAGGGAATGGCCCTTCACATTTAGGGGTGAGTTTCCTGGTCAGGTATCCCAATTTCAAGTTCTTAGAATCTAGCCAAACCCTCTCCCCCACTGTAAATGGGTGGAAGCCTCATCCGCCTCATCCAATCATTACTTGTCAGGACAGTTCATGCACCGCCAGGGCTTCTTGTCGCATGTTTCCTAATTCAGCTATCCTCTGTTCAGTAGCCGGTACATTTGTTTTTTCGTATGTCATCGGAATGGCCTTGGGGTGGGTTCCCATCATCAAGTAAAATGGAGTATTCTTGATCGCTGAGTGGTGCTTCTGATTGTGTGTGAACTCAGCAGTAGTGAGGTGCCCCTTCCATTGTGATGGCTTGTTTGCGCAGAAGATCTGGAGATAGATTTTCAGTTCTTGATTAACTCGCTCCATTTCCCCATCGGTCTGTGGGTGATAGACCATACTCATGGCCAGCTTTATTCCCAGGAGTCTTCCTAATTCTTGGAATGCATTGGAGACAAATTGTGGGTCGTGATCTGATATGATCTTATCAGGGAGGCCGAATCTTTTAAACACATTTTGCAGATAAAGGTCTGCTGCCCCCAGTGCATCAACAGTCTTGTTGCAGGACATGAAAATTACCCCCTTAGTAAGCCCATGGTCTACCACGACCATGATGGTGTCACATCCCTCGCTGATCAGTAAGTTGGTGATGAAATCCATTGTTACCAGCACAAATGGTCGTGTTGCTTCTGATTTGATTGGTGATAGTGGTGGAGTCATGGGGTGTGTGTTTACCTTCATTTGTTGGCACATGGCACATCTGTCAACATAGTTCCGGATGAAGATTGTCATTCCCGGCCACCAGTAGTCCCTCCGTACCAGTTCGAGAGTCTGGAATCGGCCGGGGTGACCTGTGAGTATGTTATCGTGGTATTTCTCCATGATTTTCTTCTGCAACTCCTTGTCATCCGGGACATAACATCGGTCCTTGAAAAAGACTGTCCCATCATTCTCCATTCTCCAGTCTTCTACCGCCAACTTGATCGGTGGTGTTCCTCCTTCTTTGATGGCCCTTACTATCTCTTTTAGTAGGTCATCACACATCATACTTCCTGCCAGTATGTCCTTCAATTCAGTATCGATCGTTCATGCAAAGATCTCATCTTTTAACAGCGTGATGTCATTGTTGTCATCGTTGACCTCAGGTATGTGATCTCCTCATTGCAATAGTGTGTCAGACTGTATCATCATCTTCCCTGGCACGTGTACGAGTTGAAGGTTGAACTGTGACAGGAAGAGGCTCCATCTAGCCTGTCGTCTGTTTAGTTTCCATGCAGTTCTAAAGTACATGATATTTTTATGATCCGATAGGATCGTGGTCAGGTGTTCAGATCCCTGAAGGTAGTGTCTCCAGGTCTCCAGTGCTCAAATTATTTCCAGTAGTTCCTGATCATAGATCTCATAATTCCGTTCGATCACTGTCAGGGAGTGGGAAATATAACCACAGGGGTGCCAGTCTCCATTTGTGTCAGTTTGTTTCAGGACAGCCCCCATTGCATACTTAGAAGCATCGCTCTCGATTACAAATGGCTTCTCAGTGTTTGGCATTAACAGCACTGGTGCCTCGGAGAATTTCCGTTTTAGTGTGTCGAATGCCCCTTGGCATTCATCTGTCCAATTGAATGGTTGATCTTTCCTTGTTAGATTGTTAAGCAGCTTTGTGATCGCAGCAAAGTTGACGATGAATCTTCGATAGAAATTTCCAAAACCTAGGAATGATCTAACTCCTTTGACATTTGTCAGGGGTGGCCAGTCCTTAATCCTGCTCAGTTTAGTTGGGTCCATGGCCAGTTGGTTTGGTTGCAAGATTAGCCCAAGAAACTCGACCTCTTGTACATCGAACTTAGACTTTTCTGGTTTCAGGTAGAGGTCATTTTCCCTCAGTCTTGCCAGGACCCTCTTTGTTCTCTCCTCATGTTCTTTTCTGTTTTTCGAGAAGATTAAGATGTCGTCCATGTAAATCACCAGCCATCCCTCATTTAGCAAATCTTGGAAGATGTCATTCATCATCGCCTGGAAGGTTGCCGGGGAGTTACAGAGACCAAAGAACATGACCTTGGGCTCAAACAGCCCTTTGTTGGTCTTAAACGCTGCCTTCCACTCATCTCCCTTTTTGATCCTGATGTTGTGGTATCCCCATCTGATGTCTAATTTCGTGAACCATTTTGCCCCTTTCAGCTTATAGAGCAGATTGCTGATCAATGGAAGGGGATAAGAGTTCTTGATGGTTCCTTCATTTAGGTACCAGTAGTCTTGGCAGGGCCAGAGCACATCAGTGTCCTTTTTCGCAACGAAGAAGAACGGGGACACCATAGGTGATTTAGATGGGATGATATACCCCTTCCTCAGGTTCTCATCAATGAACTCATCTAATTTCTTCTGTTTGGCCAGGGTGATGGGGTAGACCTTACAGTCTCTTGGGATAAAGTCTGGCTTGAGTTTGATTGTGTGGTCCCATGGTCTTGACTCAGAGAATCTTTCCGATGCTGCTTTTTCAAACATGCTTCGGTACTCCTTATATTTATCTGGGAGTAAATCGTCAAGTGACTGCATCTCCTTGTTCCCTTCACTCTCATGGGCGAGCTTCTGCGAGACGGAGGTCTTTGCTCAGATGTAAGTCATGTTGGAGTAAGTGATTCTGCCAGTTAGCTGAGATCGAGTGAGGCGTGAGATCCGTTGAAGTTTCTGGTAGTTCAGTGGTATGTAGTCATCTTCGATGGTGAGGGGTGACTCCTCAGCCCTGAATACTCCAGCCATAGGTTCTCCCCGAACATAAGCGAATAGTGTGTCTGTTCCATCATAATCCCCCTCAGTGTCGGGTAGTATGTTGGTGCCCATGGCATCTAGTACAGGGATCTGTAGATCGATTTCAGGATGGATGTCCATTGCCGTGTCCGTTGCCAGGTTTGATCCATCGTGATCAAGTTCATCTCTGGTGCAAAGGAACTTCTCAGTTTCCCTGTCAGTGAGGGTTTCTTTTTCCCAATCAATGACTGGGTTACATTTCTGGAGCCATGAATACCCCAGGATCATTCTTTCCTTTTCCAGCCCCATTATCAGCATTCTGATCCTCTCTTCCTTCCCTCTGATCTCCATGTCGATGTGGACATAGTGTGAGATCGTTCCATTCTTGTTAAGGGTCCCGTCGATGTTTTTGGCGAGGATCTTTCTGATGAGTGGGATTTTCTTTAGCCTGAGTTTCTCAACAACTCGGTGGTCGATAAATGTCTCTCCCACTCCTGAGTCGATCAGGGCAGGTACTTCAGCTTTCTTGTCTCCTAGCAAGTAGTGAACTGGAATACGCATTGATTGGTGGCTCACATTTGCTACCATTACAGTTGAGACAACTATTCTGGTGGGCTCCATTGCCGATGTGGGCTGCCATTTTAAAAACCCTCTGCCACCATAAGATCTAACACTTCTTCTTTTTCTTTTTCTTCCAACTCATTGATGAGGGCACGGATCTTCATATAATGGTCGTGAGGTGTCTTCTTCATCTCTTTCTTTTCTTCTTTCACAGGCAGCTCTTTTCCTCCCTTGTGGTCGCTAGCCCTGTGTCCTGCTTTGTGACATATAAAGCACTTTCCTTTCTTGATATGTTCGAGCCTCTCTGTGTAGGAGAGGCATGTTGCATCTATATCCATGGCATTAGGATCTTTGGAGGAGCTTCCTGCTCCTCCTCCTCCTGCCTTACTGTATGTTCTTTCTTTAATTGCCTTCGCCCTCCTTAGATGCCCCTCAGCCCTCGCTGCATGGGTGTACCACCCCTCGATCATGTCAGGTGGATTCTCCATGCCAAAGACTTTGTCGAGGACTCGGTTGTTGAGTTCATTGATGAAGTACTCGATCAGGGCAGCATCTTCTTTGATTTTAGTGTGATAAGCAGGAGTCTTGAACTGAGCAATATACTCATCTATCCCCTTTGCTCCTTGTGAGAGGGCTCTAAGCTGTGTTTGCATGTTCCCTGCATCGTCGATTGGCGAGAATGCCGCACATACTTTTGCTATGAACTCCTGGAATGTATCCCAGGGTTTTGACTCGATGTACCTCTCCTCCAGATATGCCTGCTTCCATGGCCCTGCTGTTCCTCTGTTCATATAAGAAAGCATGAATAAGATTTTGTGGCAGTCGTCCAGAAAAGTGGCAGTGTTGGTGTCGATGTATGCTCCGCATTCCAGAAGAAAGAGCATTGTCTTTGCCCTGTCTCCAGAATAGTCAGTCGGCACCCTCATCTTGATTTCAGCAGGACGAGCAGAGGTGGTGGGTGCAATGGGGATGGTGGGAGTGGATGGAGCAGCCATGTTTCTTCTTCGTCAGGTAGGGTAGGGTTGGGTGATTCTCATAAGAATTGTGTCATAGTGTATGTGCTGCCTAGACTGAGGTTAGTCAGCAGAGTTCGAATCAGCTTGACCTTTTGTTAGAGTCAAGGTTCCTACTATCAGTTGAAGCTCTTAAGCATCGACGTTAAAGCAAGAAGTTCTTCAAAGAGTCACTGAGGCTCGTAAGTGACAGTTGAGGATGACTTAGCTGGAGTTCGTTAGGAATGTAGAAATGACCAGGTCAAGCTAAGCTTGACTGGTCCTGTATTTGCAGTTTAAATACTACAAGCACAAGATCATAAATAAAATGAGTCGTGCTACAAGAACAATAAGAACAATAGAAATGAAAGACAATAGTGTGTGGACATCCGCAGACTACTACAATAGAGTGGAATTGTGGTGATGTGTGATTAGAGGTGTGCGGTCACAAGACAATAGGAAAAGGAACAATAGCGTGGGACATACACAAGTAAGACAATAAGAACAACTGTGAAGAAAATTGATTTCCCCATCTGAACACCTCCATAACAGATGGCCTCAGCATTCATCTTAGCCCTCAGACAAACAATCCTGGCCCTCAATGAGACCCTTCCTGCTGCTGGGAGTGAGCAGACAATGATGCAAGCTTGGGGTGAAGGGTTTTGTAATAAACTGGTGCACTTTTTGTGTTTCTATAACTGGCATAGGTTGCTAAGGGTTGGGGCATGTAGAACATGTATAAAAGCCATGCGGACACTATTAAAGATAATGCAGAACTCGATGTGCTCCTTGCGAAGGCACAAAGCGCATTCAGTGGGATCATGGTGGAGGAGTGGCTTACTTGGGGTGAGGAGCTGATGCCTAATATGCATAAGATGATTGAGGAGAAAGAGCGGTCCGAAGAATTTGAGTGTAGGGTACACGAACTGGTGGGGCAGCTGGAAGCATGCACTGCACGCTCTTGATGGCTGAATTGCAGGCGCCCAAGGTCAACTTGGAGTGCCTGGAAGGTGAGTCTAGGGCTATTGATGAACCAAGCGATATAGATACCACCGAAGCACAGGAGGATGAAAAGGCATGCACTTTCTGGAGCGACCGATGCTGAGGTCATAGGTGAAGGAACCAGTGAATCTTGGGAAAGTGGGTGATGGGCGAAGGAGAGAGTGAGCCGAGCGATGAGAGTGGTAGTGCAGATGAAGGCGCAAGTGTGCGCAATGCGGCAATGCACATACGTCGAAGTACCACTACTGAGTGGCATTGGCACCACATCCGACACTAATAGTGGACTGGTAAGTTTCTTTTGATATGCTTCAGACTCACTAAACAGCTTCCACTCCTACTCTAGTGTGATAACTGCCACTGCATGGGCCAGCCAGCTAGGTGCATCTCTGTCAATGGAAAGTGGTGTGCTCCATGTGCAAAGGGTAAGCGAAAGTGCGAATGGATGAAGCACACCCTCGCACAGCTGCATGCAACTTCTAGAGGCAGGAAAGCAGCTACTGGGTGCCCTAGTGTGTCTTTCTTATCATCCTTTTTCCATGCTGCACTAACTATTCCAAAGGTGCATCGCAAATCGACAAGGGCAATGAGAGCGATGCAGGGCTCATCAGCCTCTCGAAAGAGCGCACATCAAAGCACTGCAAAGTCGAAAATGTGCCCCCTGTGCCATCACAAGTGTGCCCAAGGCCACACTGCCTTACCGTTTATCAGGCAAGTGCACACACTCAATCCTCATGCCAAACCAGATCGGGAAACACCTCGGGGGATGCAGTTTATCAAGGTCAAGATGTTGAAGTGCTCAACTTAGTGCAATGCCACTCGGTGGTCGTGGTTTTGGGTGCCACGCACAATCACCTTAGAGAGGATGTCCAAAAGTCACTCGTTGAGCTAGAAGTTGCCAAGAGCTGGTTGTGCAGCACAGAGCAAGCAGAGGCAGATGCAAAGGTGAAACTGGATGCAGCCATGGAGTGCTTGGAGTTCCTGGAGTCCATTGAGTAGCCACTTGACTGTATTAACCAATAGATAGCCCGTAATCAATTTTCTTGTTGCACCTGTGATAAATGTGTAATACGCTCTGAAGTGGTGCAATGTGCATGTGCGCGCTTCCATGGTGCCATAAAACAAAATTTGTAAGTCCAAATAACATATGTGAGGGAAAAGAGATATGTAAGATAGGCAATGTTTGAGCAAGAAATGTCAAGCACACAAAAAATGTGCACTGGCACAAAAATGCACAAATGCAAAGGAGTGCAGAAAAATCATCCAATCATCACTTTCCTCCTCCCCACTGAGATATTGACCATGTCCAAACAATGCATGCATGCAAATGTGTGCACTTTGTGCCAACCTGTGTGCACGCTTCCGTGGTGCCATAAAATGAAATTTGTAAGTAATAATATATGTGAGGGAAAAGAGATAAGATAAGCAACGTTCGAGCAAGAAATGTCAAGCGCACAAAAAATGTGCACCAGTGCAAAAATGCGCAAATGCAAAGGAGTGCAGAAAAATCATCCAACCATCACTTTCCTCCTCCCAACTGAAATATTGACCATGTCCAAACGATAAAATAGTAAGAGATAAAATGAAGTGCATGCCATATGACAAAGTCAAAAAAATGGGAAAGGCTCAGTAGATCATCATGGCTGGTAAAGTCCACAGGTTGTGCAATCATGGAACACGTCCAGATGCAACTTCATGAATAGGAAAAGGTAATGTAAAAAAATGAAAGAAAGCAAAGCATACATATAAAAAGGTGAAGTATCCATAGTGGTGCATGCAGAGCGCTAGTTGTGCACCTCATCGGTGCTTTCTTCTTCCTCAGCACTATCTCCTTGCGCTTTTTCTTTGTCAACTGCTTCTTCATCTTCTGTGTCCACTACTATGGACTCTTCCATCTCCCTCAACTGCATTGTAGTGATATTGAGCACCATGTCAGGAAGTGCAATGGACTTGTGCATGTGGTACAGCAGTAGGCAGAATGCGGCTACTGGCCTACCATCCCATTGAGTTTGCAAATGATATATGCACCACCTTGATTGCATGACACTATAACTAGAGGACCGAGATAACGTGCATGCATTTTGCAGTTAAGGCTCTTCTCGATCACTGTGTTGTGCATAAAAACTAAATTGCTGCACTGGAAGTCAAAATTGCGGATGGTTTTTGAGTGCACCTTCTCGAAATGGAGCACCACTTTGTGCCTTTCTGCATAGACATGGGAATGGATGTGTGCTAAGTCTTCTGGATGCTTTTGCAATGCATACGCATGCTGCGCGATCAAGTCTGTAGTGGAGAGTATAGAATCTGGGGGTGGGTTAAGGTATGTCACTTCAATGATATCGAGAGGGATTAGAGGCTGTGCACCTGTCACAATGAAGTATGGCAAAATGCCAAGGTGCTTCTGAACTGTGATGTGCTCCACCCAAAAGACTGAGTACAGTGCACTGAACCACTTTGATTCTACTCCATCTGTGGCTTTGATAAGTGCTTGACACACATCAAAATATGCATGCTCAACAATTCCATTAGTGTGCAAGTTATAGCCAGATATGCAGATGTGATTGATATGGTAGTGCTTACTGAGATAGGCTAGCACTTTGATGAATGGCTTGCCATTATCAGTGATTATCTCACACAACATGCCTCATCTGCAGATGAGGTCTTGAAATATCCAATCACCAAGTGTGCTCACATTTTCTTTAGGAAGCCCACAGAATTCTGGCCAAGTCGCAAGTGAGCAATGCCCTTGGACGATATAGCGCCGCCCTGCTGATACTGGTAAGTGCATCGTATCAATATAAACTTTACTGAAGAGAGGTGCAGGCATTGCGATGACTGGCAGTATTAGAACCTTCTGTGTCTGCTGGATCTGGCAAATATGACAAGTGTGCATGAACCAAATGATGTTGTCCATGACGTGCAGCCACCAAAAGCACTCGAGCAATGTGGAGTGCATTGCATAAAAGCACATCTGTCCAATGTTGTCGTGGATGGCACACAATATTGGTAAGCATCTAGACTGCCAAATAACAAGCTGGTGAGTGCCATGCATGTTGCGCTTCCATAGGCGCATCTTGTCTTTGAAAAACATGCTCACGTAGTGCACGAGCATGCTGTACTCGGAATCTGTGAAGTCGCTAGGGTGCGTTAGGGTATCTATCCAAATCCACACCAAATCTAACTTCTTATCCTCTGCATCTGCTGTTGTGCTCCTCAGAACTTGGCTATAGTCATCATCATAAATAAGCGCACTATTGTGCACATTTTGTGCATTTTGCACATTTATGCTTGGCTCTGGCTGTGTTAGCACGAGTACTTGCACATCAAAGGACTGTGAAATGAAATGTATTGCATGCATAAAGCCATGTAGCGCATCAATCCAATCCTCAAACTCTTCAAACTCTCTTCTCCTTCTAAGTCCTCTGGCTGCTTTGGCCAATGTGAAAGTCCATCTGGACCATGCACCGCTCCCCTAACATGTATGAGCATAAAATGGAATGTGAGGATTGACACAATCCACTGGTTAATGCTAGTGGACAGTTGGATATCAGGGTTTTGTAGCATGCCCTTGATATAGCATGCATCAGTCTCAACAATTAAGTTGCACACACCTATAATATAAAGGTGCAAACTGCGCAGTGCGCAGTAAAGCCCATAGATCTCCAGCTTCAGTTGTGAAAAGCATGCTTCTCTGTCATTGAGCATAATCGAGCCAAAGCAATTGTAAATGCGCATTTTTGCATCTGCACTCTTTTGCTGGCAAAGGTAAAAGCTGACCACTATCTGGGAAGTGTCAACCGCAAGGATAATGGGGAGTTCTGAGGAATAATTGATCGGTTGTAGCACAGGACACTCTAGTACTGCTTGCTTGATGTCATTTTGTGCTGCTATCTGCTCTGGGCCCCATTCAAATGGAGCATCCTTGTGCATAAGCCTTGTGAGCGTGTTAATGCAGTGCACATAATTGCAGATATAAATGCACATTAAACCAACTGTTCCCAAGAATGCGTGCACTTCCAAAAGCATGTGGCATGCACCCCAATTGTGGATAACATCTACCTTGTTGCGTTCGGGTTTTCTACCTTCTGGTGTGCAGTAATGGCCAAGGATGACGAAGTTCTCAGTGCACAGTGTGGATTTTGTCCCAGAGAAAGTGCCACCACTATATTTCATGCGCTGCACAATGCAGTTCACATTCTGGAAGTGCTCCCACACAAAGTGCCTTATGCCAGGGTTTGCAGTGAGCGCTTCGCATGAGCCATCTGGTAAAATGTAGCGCTTTGAAGGCCCCTTTACTAGGACATCGTCGATATAAGAAATGGTGTATTCCGGAATCTCTGGCTGCAGAATATCGCAAGCATCATCGTGGAAGATTGGTACCGAGTTTGTCCAACCCATTGGCAATGTAACAAGGTGCATTGTGCTGTACAGCATCTGGAATGTCATAAGGTCATGCGACAATTCTTTGATTAAGCACTCGTCATATCCCACATATAGATCAAGGATGGCGCTGCATGCACGCTCCGCAAACTGCTCTGCAAGGTGCTCAGATGTAGGGGTGATGCCAGAGTGTTTAATGGTAATGCGATTAAGTGGCTCGAGACTATGTACAATGTGCAGCACTTTCCCATCTTTCTTGAGTGTGCAGAACCAGCGTGATCTATACACTGAATTTGAGTGCTCATAAACGCCTGAGTCTATCTTCTTCCAGATAATTGTGCAAACTTCGTCTTATATGCCTGGTGGAATAGGGATGTTGCACTCTATCCAAGGGGTGTGTGGAATAACCGGGATTTCTACTGGGGGGAAGAATGCAGTCTTGAAGCTGCTGTACTCCTCATTGCTCCATGCAAAGGCTTCGTTCTGCAAAGACATCAAGTGGTGCAAAACCCTCATCTCCTCTGGCAATAAGAAATTGGTGTGGCACTTTTAGAGTGCTTGCATGTGCTCTTCAGTATAGCGTCTGGTCAGGGTAAATGGTGGTGGGTTTGGTAAAAGTGCAGGAAGCGCCGCTAGCGGATTGCCTATAATGTTGCACTCGATGCGGAATTTGTTTGGGATGGGTGCAATAACTGGTTTGACTTTTCTAGCAACCAGTTTATACTTCTTCTTGGTTACTATGCCCTTTTGCAGCATGTGCGCTGCTAAATCGATAAAAGTTGCATGCGCATGTGCACTTTTTAGAAATGCGGCTGGAATAAGCACCACAGGGTCAATTGAATTTAAGAGTGCCTGTGCATGACTGTTGGTACACTGGGATAGGTAGAGTTGAGAGATAATAGAGGTCAAAGGAATGGAAGCAGAAAATGGAATAAGCACAAATGCAGAAACATCACAAGATTGGGTATCAGAGTCGAATGTTATGATAGTGGCGGCTTCTCCTTGGTCTGTGATCAATTCCTTGAAGCCTGGCGAAAATTTCTTGGTGGGTTATGCTGAATAGCAAAGTGCAGTGTTGCTGGAGCTGGTAAGAAGTGGCACAGCTTTCCTCTAGGCTTTGTTGGAATGGTGGAGATGGCACCTGTGTTCGGATTGCAGATCGTAATCATTTGCACCTCATCCACAAAGTTGCACATGACAGAGTGCATTAACACATTGAAGGGGTGCCCTAACAGAATATTGTAAGCAGGTGAACAGATAATGTGAACTTGCACATAGACAATGATGTCCCCAATATGCACGGAAACATTGCGCGCAAGCCCAAGTGACTCATCTACCTCTCCATTGGCTGATTGCATGTATAAGCGAATGCGTAGGTCGTACTGCAGCCCAAGACAATGGCAGACTGCTTCTGACATTGCAATAATTTGCGAACCTGGATCTAAGATAGCTTCAAAGTATTCTTGGTTGTCGATCAATAAATCAATGGAATGAAGTGCATGCGACTCTTTTGCAACCTTCAAAATGTCCAGGTTTTCAATTTTGCCTGGCTGGAGATGGGCAAGGTACTGTTCAAATGGATTCTGCAAAACAATAGGAAGTGGCACTGCAATTGCCACGCTGACTGGAGGTGTTGCATTAAGCAGTTTATTTTCTGCGAAAGGCATGCACGCATCGCAGTGCACAAATGGCATAATGCTTGCAAGGTTGGTAGCTACCACTTCTGTGCTGGTAGCTGCAATGCACTTTGGGGTAACTTGTTCTCTATGGCACTGTCTGAAATCGGGCGAAAGGGATAGGAGCTCTTCATGCAAAACCATAATGGGGGGCGCCTTCATGGCACGCGCATATACGTCATCGACAATCTGCGGATTCTGGATGGGAACAACAGTGTGGTATGATGGCTCTTTGCCTTTGGAAGTGTTAGCTGGTATGTCTGGTTTATCTGCTGCTGTGGGCACAAAATGTACTTCAGGAATGTTGGAATAGGGATGTATGGGCATCTCGTTGGGCACTTCAGTTGCACTCACAGCGGGTTGCAAAGCTGGGGACTCAATACTGTCAGCAGGTGCAATGTCTGTGGTTGTAGAATGTGTGCTCTCTTGATTGGATGTATTGCATGGTGCGCGCCACAGAATTTTGATGCCATCAAAGACTTGCCTCTTCCGAAGCGCCATCAACTCCCGCTCGAGTGCATTGATGTGCTCTTCCTTCATTAGTTGCACATTTGGTGCGCTTTGCATATAATCTGCTGCAGGCACTGAAGCAGCAACGTACATCGACTATAAAGGTGCTGCTGGAGCTGGACCAGGCACTATATTGTAGATGAGCTGTGAATTGGTATTAGATGAAAGTCGACCAGTGGCAATCTGCCCTGGGTTGCGCTTATGCCATTCCTCGATGTGTTTGCCCAAGAAGTTGCCTGGAATAGAATGCGGCACGAATGTGCCACCTTGGAGTATGATGTGCCCTTCTGCATTTCACCTACACTTTCCTTTGCTAATAAGGTGCTCCATTGAGGCGCACTCAGGGATATAATACCCTGTCTGACTGCAACCATTGCACTTGTCATTGTTTGAGCGAGGCGCACCATTTCTGCCATCTCTGTGTGATGTGCTGAATGTGGTAACTATTGTCTGTGTCATGCATTCGAATAAGACTGAGATGTCTTCTGCTTTGACTGTGGGCGTGCTAGGTTGCGACTGGGAAATGGGTGCGCTGGGTGCTGAGTAGGGTGCATACATATCGGGGTTTTGCATTGTGAGCCCAGTAAGTGGTTGGAAATAATGCACTGGGCCTTCGAAGATAAAGTCAATCACATCGCGTACTGCATCTAATGAGTATGGCACATTTGCAGGCTGATTAGGTACTGCAATTGCAAGGTGGCTCAAAATGCGTTCGAGCTGGTCTGGTCAAAACACCCTAATGAACATGTGGCTTTGGTTGTAGCACTGATGATACTCAACTTGGAAACCCAAACAAAACCTACTAATGGCTTTGGATGGTATAACATGAGTCAGAGCAAGGGTGCGAGGTGGTACTAAATATCACCACTGAGACCAAAACAATGTGTTTAGCAATGCGAAATAATAAGGGATGGTGCGAATAGTCTTTATAGGCATACAAATATGTCCGAAAGAGTTTGAAAAAGGTTCGAAGGTGTGCGAAATAGTTCGAATAAGTTGAAAGAAGCATGAAATAGTTCGAATAAGTTTGAAGAGGTTCGATGTATATCAAGGAATGAGTTTAGTGAATGTGAGGTGTTTGTTGAATAATGATAAGCGATAGGCGATAAAATGTGGGGCAAATACGATAGTTTCAAAGAAGTTCGCGATATTTCACAGAACTTAGAGATGTGACACAAAGATAGGACTAAAGAGAACGATTCTTAAATCTGACGATAGCAAGAGGGTAACTTGTGCTGTTTTCCATTGATCTATCATTCTGTTCTAACTAACTAATACAAGTCTATATACAAAATAAAGAGATAGTACTAAAAAGGAAATAAGAACATGTGTAAAACATGAGGCAAATATATCATACAATGAGGACTTTGTAGATCAAAAATAAATGAGAAATGATAAATGATGAAACATACAGTTTTCCCATATAGTAAAAGTACTTATCCTGTGCTTCAATATATCAAAGAAACACAAAAATGCACTTATCGCATTCTAACTCTCTTGTATTCTCTCCTCGTGTCCGGTAATGCTTGATATGCAATGGAATAGCTTGTTCCAGATGTGCAGCATGTATCAAAAGTGTTTCAACACAGCTATATGGCCACCGAAGTCATTCGAAATGTTGTGAAATGGTTTGAAGTAGTTTGAAGTCATCCGAAATAATGCAAAATAATGCAAAAATGATTCGAAGTTAATTTCGTGGCATTTGTAGCAATTAGGAGTGCGTCTCATAATGTTTTGATACAAGTGGGATCCTTTTCCAGACCTTAAAGCATGCAGTGGACCTATCAGTGCGCCAATATGCCTTGCACAACTAAGTATTCGCTAATGTTGAAAAATGCACAGTAATAACGCGCAATTTCTTCTGCAGTTACAAGGCCAACACATGCAGTCTCACCAATAAGCTTGTCCAGGTCACTAATACTCCATTTACTGCCATCCCTAGAGTTGGGATAAAGCTTTAGGACAGCGTCTTTGAATGCGCCATAGTTGTGCATCGTGCTATACTCTGGTAGCAGTTTCCAAGTGTCTGCAGTGTCGCTGTCCAAATAGCACACAGTGTGGAACTTCTTATCAGTCTCATCAGTGATGTTACAATTGCAGAGGAGTTGTACAAGCTCCTCAGAGTACTTCTGGAGCTTGCATGGTTTTGCGGGGTCAAAACGCGGCGCGTTTTGGTTGGATGCAGATGGCATATGCATGGTAGCCATAGTAGGTGGAATAAGATGTGTAGAGTTAAGATCTGGTAAAAGTGCAGCAAAATGCAAAGGCGGAGAAGGATGCAGTGATGCAGACAGAGTTAAGGTAGGTAGGGATGATTCAGGTAAAGACAGTGCAGATGAGTGATGCATGTTGTTTAGGAAGAGTGATTCGAATACTGGTATTTCCCCAAGCTGGAGCACAGTTGCTAACAGCTTGGAATGGAGAGTGTGAAGGTGGTTAATGTTGAAGCAAAGGGCGAGCCGATGGAGGTCTAAAATATGGTCTGATAAACAAAAACCCCTCACGGTGGGCTCCAGAAATGATGTGTTCTCTGTTGGTACTCAGTGCAGAGTCTCAACAGAAGGGGTGAACACTTAACCTACAACTGCAGGCATGCTTGGGGTGAGGGGGGAGTTCACTTAGAGGGCCTCAGATCATCCTTCAGGGTGCAGAGACTATGGGGAGGCTGGTATGGCAGTTTTCAATGTGCCCACTAGTTGTGTACGCTAAAGGGGAGATATGTGCAGTGGCGGGAAAGTGCACAATGCAAAGGGGCAAAAATGCACAGTGCAGAAAAATGCGCAACGGGAGTGCAAAAGTGTGCAACGATGAGGGTGATGAAGATGAGAGGTGAATGGGATGAAGACAACACTGGGATGTGCTGTGAAGGTGGTGCATAGGTTGGGGACACAAATGGGATGGAAGTGCAAGGGGCGGAAAAAGGCACAAATGGTGCACAAAATGCAGCTATACAAATAAATGCACAAATGTGGCTATACGAAGGGTGCACTGTATGAGTGCTCGAATGAGGATGAAGGATGCAATGCAGGGGCAAAATGCAACAATACGATGAGGGGACGCAAATGATACACAAATGCGGCTATACGAAGGGTGCACTACAAAGGCACATGGACTGGATGCTGGTGCACAGACTATGTGCAACACTGACTAAGCTATGAACTATGAGGGGGGGAAAGATTCTCTGGATTTTCTATCTGTCTGCCTACTATGTACAAATGGCTTATGTGATAAAAACAGTAAAATAAAGTGTAAAAATAGAAAGCACCATGCACTACCCACAAGCGCATCCATTCACCCATCTAAACCTGACTGCACTATGCCACTGCCTCAGCCAATAAGATTTGCACACCTATAGCCCACTACCCAACTGTTCCGGTGCGATGCACTATTTTTTGGTGCACTATAGGTCTCGTACACTCTTCCCAATTAATCCACTTTGGTGTTATGTGTCACATGCTGCACCTTAGTAATAATGATGTGATTGACCTGTGCCAGTTACCAGATAAGGCAATGCCGATTGGAAATGCAGAAGAACTATAAGGAGATGCTGTGCAGGGCCAAATACCACCAAAGTGCCAGGATTATGTGAAAGCACCCAAGTGTGCACAGTCCAATGCCAAATAAGCACAAAGCGCCTTGATTATGTGAGAATGCACAGTTTGCTCATGTTGGAATCGTGGTGCACCTCAAATAAATGCACCAGTAAGCTGGAAGCCGCGATGCACAGCCCAACTGATGTGGTGGATTGTTGTGTGTGTGGTGGGGATTGTGCAATGAGTGCGCAGCAGAGAATGAGAGTTGCAGGTAAAGCATAAAAGAAGCGTGCAAAGGCACATCGAGTGCACAATAAATGTGAAAGGCAGATAAGGAGTGTGGGGGGGGGGGGGGGGGTGGAGGCAGTTTGAAGCACAACATGGCGCATTTAGGGTGCACGACAGCAGGCAGCTATGGGGGAACCAAAAGCACAGTAGAAATGTAAAAGGCACACAAAAGCACACCTAAATGGTCAAAGGCACATGAAAGTGCATGAAGGCATGCAAAAGCGTGCTGCGCAAAGTGTGCAGAAGCCATCTAAGAGGTGCGCACAATTGCAAAAAATGCTGTAGTATGCATGCAGGGCAATATGGAGCCATATCAGCATGCACATGCTTGTATATATTGATGCATGTAAATAGAAAATTCCCATGCTGACAAATAATGCATGTATATGCATTTGGTAGCATATTTTGGTGAAATAAAATAAAATAAAGTAAAATAAAATAAAAATATTATTAGGTAATAGGCATGTTAGGAAACTGTTTCCTAACACTTGGCAGAGTGTCCAAGATTTCAAGCCTTAGGAGAGAGTTTTCTACTGTAAGGGCAACCTCAAATCCTCACTTACTAGTGAGCTAACAGAGGGGAATCCAAAGAGAAAACTCTAAGGACCCATCTGTCAATGCCCAGTATATGTGATACAGCCAAAAATCAAATAGTAAACTAAAAATAGCAAAAAGATGGAAATAGGCAGATCAAGCTGTGGGATGACATCACCTTGATGGGTAAACATCCAGAAGGGGTCCCACCTCTAAGAATAGAACTGTCAACATGTACCAACCTGGAAAAAACTGAAATGTAATAATAAAATAGGAATAAATCATAGAAAATCATAGAAAAGGCAGAATAGAGTGAAATAAAATATAAAAAAATATGGGATGAACACAGAAAATTGCCCAGATGCCTGGGACACCTTCCTTCCCCCTTACACCCCATCCAGAAATCCTGCCTACCCTCAGACCCCTCTCAAGGATAAGGGTTGGCTGAGGGTATAAAATTCTGTACCCTCACCCCTACCCTCACCTACCCTTGACAAATACCCTCAGGATTTTGCATACCCCTGCCATTCACTATGCTTGTTCAATGAGTTGTGATGTGTGCACTAAGTTGTGTACACAGAAAGGAGGGCACATGCAGTGGTGAAAAAGTGCACAATGTAAAAGAGTGAAAAAGTGCAGTGTGGAAAAATGTGCAATGACAGTGCAAAAGTGTGCAATGATAGTGGGTGGTAAAAGTGGAAGGTGCAACGAGACAGGGATGATGCTGGAGTGTGTTGAAGGTGTGATGCACAAATGAGGAACACAAATGAGGTGTAAATGCAACTATAGGACAAAAAGGTGCAAACGGTGTGCAGAATGCAGCTATACAATGAGGGGCACAAATAGTGCACAAATGTGGCTATATGAAGGGAGCACTGTGATGGTGCACAGATTAAGATGATGGGTGCAAATAAAGGACAAAATACAGCTATGTGATGAGGGGCACAAATAATGTGCAAACATGACTATACAAAGGGCACACTACAAAGGTGCATGAACCAAGACAATAATGCACAGGCTATGTGCAATGCTGAATGAGACCAATTAACTGGGGGGACAAGATCCTCTGGATTCTGGTACTATATACAAATGACTTGTGTGATGAAAACAGTAAAATGAAGTATAAAAATAGAAAGTGCCATGTGTCACCCACAAGTCCATCCATTAGCCCATATGAACCTGACCACATGATGCTGCTACCTTAGCCAATAAGATTTGTGCACCCTATAGCCTGACACCTAATTGTACCAGTGCAAAGTTCTATTTTTGATACACTTTAGGTCCCACTAATAGGTCCACTATGCACTTTAAGGTCTGGAGAACATTCCCACTCATATTGAGACATTATGACACACACTCCAAATCGCTAATGAATGCCACGAAATTGACTTCAAACCATTTTTGCATGATTTTGCACTATTTTGGACAACTTCAAACTACTTTGAACTATTTTGTGACATTTCACAACACTTCAAATGATTTTGCAGCACTTCAAACAACTTTGGCTGCCATATAGTTGTCTTAAAACACTTTTGATACACGATGCTCAACCGGAGTGAACTATTTAGTCACATATCAAGCACTACTAGACACGAGGAGAGATTACAAGAGACTTAGGATACAATAAGTGCGGATTTTTGTTTCATTGATATATCAAAGCAATAGAACAAGAACTCTTACTATACTTGGACAATGTACATTTCACTTATTATTTGTTTCATGTTTTACAATACCTTTATTTCCTGTGCACATTGCCTCATGTTCTACAATTGTTATTATTTCCTTTTTAGTATTATTCCTTCAGATTGTATATAGACTTGTATTACTTAGTTAGAAGGGAATAACAAAATAATGGGGGAACAGCACAAGTTACCCTCTCGCTTATCATCAGATTTAAGAATTGTTCTCTTGAGTCTTAGTTTGCATCATTGATAGGTCCACTACATGCTTTAAGGTCTGGAGAACAGTTTCACTCGTATCAAGACATCACAACAGACATTCCGAATCACTACGAACACCATGAAATCGATGTCAAATCTATTTTGCACTATTTTGCACTATTTCGGAAGACTTCGCGACACTTTGAACGACTTTGAACAACTTCGCGACACTTCGAGTGACTTGGCAAAATTTCGAACAACATCGGCTGCCATATAGCTGTGTTAAAATACTTTCGATACATGCTGCACATCCGGAACAAACTATTCCATTGCATATCAAGCACTACTGGACACGAGGAGAGACAACAAGAGATTTAGAATGTGATAATAGCATTTTTTATGTTTCAATGATATATTACATCAAAAGATAAGTACTTTTACCATATGGGGACACATATGTTTCAATTATTTATCATTTCTCATTTATTTTTGATCTACAAAGTCCTCATTGTATGATATATTGCCACATGTTTTACACATGTTTTACTTCCCTTTTCAGTACTATCTCTTCAAAAATGTATATAAACTTGTACTAGTTACTTAGAACAACAGAGAACCAGTTACCCTCTCCACTATAGTCGGATTTAAGAGCAGTTCTCTTGAGTCTTCCCTCGCATCATATCTCCAAAGTTCTGCAAAATATCATGAACTTCCTCGAACTTTCATATTCATTCTCAACTCATCATCGCCTATCGTCACTAAAAACACAGCTCGCAACTGCAATATTCATTTGTCAAAACATATATCGACACCAGTCAAACACCTTTGAACCCCCTCAAACTCACCCAAACAACTTCGAACCCATTTGAACTTATTCCGAACTACTTCGCATGTCTTCAAACCATCTTCAAACATCTTCGTATGCTTTAAAAAGGCTATTCATCATGTCCTTACCATTTTGCATCACTAAAACAACATTTTGGTATTAGCAGTGATATTTAGTACCACCTTGCACCCTTCCTCTAGCCTGAGTTATACTACAAAAGGCTTTTAACAGGTTTTTGCTAGGTTTCCAGGCCAAGTATCATCATTTTGGAGCCCACCATGAGGGGTTTCTAAATTATTTCATCACCTAATTTACCTCGAATCTCTTGGCTTAGGCCAATACAAGCTCGAAACCTTAGAATCGAGACTCACCAGGCCTTCAAATCTCTCAAACAATCGGGGGATATCCTAATACCTGTCTCTGATGCCAAATCTACACATCGTCATCTGTTTCCTTCACCTATTTCCTCATCTACAACTTCGTCTTCCTCTTCTTCCTCATCCTCTACTACATCATTCATTATTCCAGCTACTTCGACACATCTACCATCCTTCACTCAGGTTCTAACTCCTCGAATCAGTACATCTATGGCCACCCAAGCAACAATGCCAGCTCGAGGACATTCCACAGCACCTAAATTTGACCCTACTCAACCTCGAGAGCTACGTCAATACTTTAATGAGCTTGAAATACTTTTCATTGACTGTAATGTTATGGATCCCAAACTTATGAAGAAGCACGCCTGCCAATATATCGATATTGATATGTCCAAACTCTGGGAATCAATTCCCGAATATGAAACTGGCACTTTTTTTCACGATTTTTGCATCGCAATTCACAGACTATATCCTGGTTCTGAAGACAATCAAAAATGGTTAATTTCGGACATGGACAAACTTGTTGGCAAACAACTTCGGATGGGTATCTATAATGCGAGCGATTTAGGATTATATTACAGGTCTTTCTACAACATTATGAAGTTCCTACTCTCTAAAGGCCAAATTTCAGAGGCAGAACAAAGTAGAGCATTTGTTCGAGGTTTTCAACCAGGTTTATGGTCACGAATTGCACAACGACTCGAACTTAAATTTCCTGACCACTATCCAGATGATGCCTGCCTACTTGACGACATTCATGCAGCAGCAAAATTTGTTTTAGCAGGGTCAATTAGCTCGAATTCGGCATCGTTACAGTCTTCAGAAACATCAGCATCGACTTCGACATCTTTGACACAGATTAAATCAGAAGACTTATCAGCGATCCTCAAAAAATTTGCAACCACACTCATCATGGCTTTAGCAGGTTTGAAACCCACTAACCCTCCTTGAACTAACAGTGGATTTTGCTCGGACCAGCTCAAAAACTTAGCTTGTGTCTTTTGTGGACTCACAGGTCATTTCATTAGTGACTGCTTGGTTTGCCAAGCCTATATCAATGAAGGAAAGTGTAAAAAGAAAAACAAAGGAAAAATTGTGCTTCCAAATGGACGGTTCACCCCTCGAAACATTCCTGATCGCTTTATCAAAGACAGAATCTACGAATGGACTCAACGAAATCCTTCAAACACAACTGCATCATCGCTCATGTACAACATTGCATCCTCAATGGCTACTTCGACACCGCCTAAGGGCATCTACCAGGTTTCCGAACAATCTGCAACACCCGAAGATCGCATCGCAAAACTCGAACAAGAGCTATACACTTTGCAAAGTGGTAGGACTTTTGCTAAAGCTAATCTGAGCATACCAGCAGTTCCCATCTCTTGACCTTCAGTTTCCCCAAGCACTGTGGCAGTCGAACAATTGACTCCACATGTACCAGTGTCATCCATCTTGTCCACGGCCACAAACCTACCAACCTCGACTTCGGCATCATCTTCAACTTTGGAAACAACTTCGCAGCCTGTTATTCATCCTTATGCCACTACAAAAGAAAATTCGTACCTACCACCACATGAATGAAACTTCGGATCAACTGTGAAAGGTAAAGGCAAAGATGGTCCTTCACACCATACCCAAGCACCAATTCAAAAGGATAAAATCATGGAAGATGTTTTCACTCATTCTATGAAGATGCCAATTATCACACTAACGCCTGAGGAATTGTTGTCTTTATCACCTAAAGTTCATACAAAATGGAAGGAACAGGTTACTCCATGTTGAATTCAGCAGCCCGAAGGAAATAATGCCATGAATCTGCTTAACGATGAGATTTTCATGATTGATGATCCATTCGAAACTTATATTAACAGTCTTCGACCTGGCGATATTCCAGAACCCTTTATCGCTGCGAAGGAATCTCATTCAATTAGGTCCATTATTATGAACGTCAACAGAAGGAATCCGGTCAAAAGTGTCATAGACCCCAGCTCTTTGATTATTGCAATATCTGAAGAAATTTGCCACGAACTTGGCCTTGCTTACAATCCTTCAATCCACATTCCACTCCAATTGGCTAATGGAGGCACTGACGAAAGTTTGGGTTTAGCATGAAATGTGCCTTGAGAAGTGGGGAGAATCATGCTGTTCATGCAAATTCACATAATTCATGACACAGCCTACGATATCTTACTCGGTCGACCATTCGATGTACTCACTGAAAGCACTGTCAAAAACTACAGGAATGAAGCCCAGACAATTATGATATACGATCCTAATTCGACACAATCATGCGCTATCCCTACGATTCCCCATTCTAATCACTATCGAAAGGATTTTCGCAACTAGAGGACAAAATTTTGGACATTGACCAGTGCACTTTTGTTATCTTATTTGATCCCTCTAATTTATCTATCAATATCGAACACACTGCGAATATTCCTGATATGGAGTCCTCAAACTCCTCGAAATCCGTTTCTTATTCTTCGATCCTTGCGAATTTATATTTAACAGCCAGTCACCAATATGAAACATATTTATTGACCTTGACAGCAATGTCTATGCCTTCTATGCCTATTATCGACTCCTCATATCCAACTTTTGCGGCATCGAAAAAGAAATACAAACCTGTCACACAAAAAATTTGCCTAGTTATTACCGAGCTACCCGACCAATTTCACATTATTCAAACAATTACTGGCGACCCTCTCAAAAACATGCCAAAATTAAATCCTTATCCACCATCGTTTATTCCCACTTCGCAACATACACTCAAACATAAAGCTATTATCAACAAGAATCATCCTGGTGATTTCCTATGGCCAGAGGAACAAAATCTTATGCACAATTTTATTTGAAATCAGGAAACAGCTTTTGCATGGACAGAACAAGAGTGAGGAAGTTTTCTCTCTGACTTTTTTTCTCCTATAGAGTTCCCTGTCATTCCTCACACTCCATGGGTTGAGCAAAACATTCCCATACCTCCAGGTTTGTATGAACAGATATGTGAAATGCTGAAAAAGAAGATAGAGGCAGGAGTATATGAACCATCAAACTCTTCATACCAATCATGATGGTTTTGCATTGCGAAAAAGGATTGCTTCGAATCATCCACAGTCTCGAACTGCTTAACCAAGTAACAATCCAGCATTCAGGCATTGTACCAATACCCGAACATTTAGCAGAACAGTTCAGGGGACAATCATGTGGAGGAATGTTGGATCTCTATGTGGCATTCAACAAAAGGAAAGTCGCAGAATCATCTTGTGATCTGACAACGTTTCAGACACTGTTCGGAGCACTTTGCATCATTACCCTACCCATGGGTTGGACAAATTCTGTCCCTATCTTACATGACGATGTAACATTTATTCTTCAGCCCAAAATTTCTCATATCACCATTCCTTACATCAATGACACACCGGTTAAGGGTCCAAAATTGGAATATAGAATGATCGGTGGATCCTACAAAACGATTCCCAAGAATCCAGCTATTTGATGCTTTGTCTGGGAGCACTTCAAAAATCTAAATTGGATAGTGCAGTGCATGAAGTATTGTGGAGGAATATTTTCAGGCACAAAACTCTATCTTTGCATCCCTGAAATAATTGTCTTAGGGCATTGATGCAATATCGAAGGTCATATGCCTGACCCTACTCGAATCGCAGCTGTTAGCAAGTGGGGACCATGTCGAAGCCTCACCGAAGTCAAAGTGTTTCTAGGAACCATTGGAGTTTGTCATATCTTGATCCAAAATTTTGCTCAATGAGCTGCAGCACTGATACAACTCACTCGAAAAGATGTTCCTTTCAAATTCGGAGCAGAACAAATAGCAGCCCAAGAAGATTTGAAAGGAGCTCTAATCAATTCCCCAGCGATTCAAGCAAATGATTACTCATCTCCAGCCCCAGTTATTCTATCGGTCAACACTTCGAACATTGCTATTGGTTTCTTTCTCACTCAATGCAATCCCGAAAACCCTTGAAAACAATATTATAGTCAATTCAGATCGATTACGCTTAACGACTGCGAATCCAGATTTTCACAACCAAAACTCGAACTTTACAGTCTATATCATGCTCTTGGAGCACTATGACTGTACCTAATAGGAGTTTGAAGGCTTATCGTCAAAGTCGATGCATGATATATTAAAGGCATGCTTTCGAATCCTGATATCACATCTAGCGCTAACATCAATCGATGGATAGTATCTATCCTAACCTTTCACTTACATTAGTCCATGTTGCAGGGACACACCATGGTCCTGATGGACTTTTGAGATGACCCCCACAAGATGAAGATGTTCAGCTCAACAACGAAGATAATTTTGGAGACTGGATCAACCGCCTTCATGGTTTCGTACATCAAATAAATCCTATTACAACCTGACCATTTACTTCACATCAAATTTCGACCTTCTCTCTCTCTTCAAATCTTAGTAAGGGGGAGGATCTTACCTATAACAATGTTCCACAATTGAATAACACAAAAACGAACAATGAGAGGTTACTTCGTGTTTGAAAATGGTTACATGACTTGGTGCGACCCCCTGATCTATCAGATGCAGAATACACTACCTTTATTCGATATTGCACTGAATTCTTTTTAGACTTGGGCAAACTATGGAGGAAAGACTCCCAAGGAGTCCACAAAATTGTCACTCCTCCAGAATGTCATCTTGAAATTATTCGTGCAGCTCACGATGACATCAGACACAAAATGGTTTTCGCTACTAAATCAGTTATCGCCTTTCAATTTTGGTGGCCGAACATGAAAGCCGACATCGCATGGTATATTCGAACCTGCCACCTATGCCAAATTTGACAGACACGAAATGTTCAAATTCCACCCACAGTCACCACTCCAGCACCCCTTTTTAGCAAAGTCTATATTGACACAATGCAAATACCACCTTTGAATGGATTTAAATACATTGTACAAGGTCGATGCTCACTAACAACCTATCCAGAATAATGAAAACTTCGACGTGAAAATGCCATGTCTCTGGGCGATTGGATCTTTGAAGACATTATTTGTCGATGGGGCTCGCTATATGAAATTGTAACTGACAATGGCACTGCATTTATCACAGCTATGGAGTATCTTTCAAAACGATATCACATTAACCATATTCGAATTAGCGGTCATAATTCGTGCGCCAATGGACTCATTGAATGAGCCCACTTCGACATTTGACAATCATTATTTAAAGCTGTCGATGGAGATCAAACGAAATGGTCAGCAGGGGCGCACTCAGTGTTTTAAGCAGAACGAGTCACAGTTCGTAAATGCATGGGTTGTTCTCTCTACTTCACAGTTACAGGAGCACATCCTCTAATACCCCTCAACATCTCCGAGGCAACATACTTACAACTGCCACCCGATTCAATTTTATCGACAACCGATCTTATAGCTCGACAAGCCATAGTGCTACAAAAATGATCTAACAACCTCAAACTGTTATATTCGAAGGTCTATGCATTTCGAATCGAAGCTGCAAAATGCTTCAAACTTGCTCATGAACATATGATGCACGACTACAACTTTGTGAAAGGAGATTTAGTGCTACTTCGAAACACACAAATCGAGAAGTCCCTTAATTGCAAGATGAAACCCAGATATGTCAGCCCTCTTATTGTTATCGAATGAAACTACGGAGGGGCATATATTCTCTGCAAACTCGATGGGTCAGTACTACATAGACCTATTGCCGCATTTCGTTTGCTACCATACCTCACTTGAAAATTAATTTCCCTACCACTGAATTTCCTCAATATCGACTCCGAGTGCCTCAAACAACTTTGAACAAGTTCGAACTTCGATGAAGATACCTTCGAAGATTTTCAGGACTTCGAAAACAAATAATTATTCTTTCTTTCCTTTTTGCAATTACTTACAAAAAATCTTGATTACTTTTAGTGTATGATACAAGTCGCGATATCGCATCATAGCGTGGTCATGCAAACTCCAAAGGGTTTTTTGGCTATGATGAACTACTGAGCCTTTCCCTAAAAAATTCGATTTTTTGTCTGTTATATTTTCATTTCTGCTTCATCTTACTTTCCAAACACATTTAAGAAAAGACAATTTAAAATAGACAAAACAAAAAGTCCTACTCCTCCAACATCTCCTCCAACACCTCGACTTCCCTCCCCAACACCTCCATCTCCACCTTCATCTTGACCAATTTTCTCGCCAGCACTCGATGACGAGTGCTGACCTCATCTGAATCCCCAGCCTCTTTGATGTCCTCGACCCTTCGAATGGCCCTCGCCTTCACCTTTCCTTTCAACGACCTTTTTCTCTCCTTCGATCGATGGCCCTGCTACTGGCTCAACATCTTTAAATGGGCCCACAACGTGAATTTGACATACTACAAAATTTGAAAACGAGTTAGCAATTACTTTGAAACAACTCCAAACAATTTTTGTACCTTTTCTGGGGTGCGAATCTTGTTTCGCAGTTATAAACTTCTTTACTTCACCTTTTTGAATGCCTCACCTTGACAAACTGGCCCAGTAACAGCCTTGTGCCTCCTGGGTGCACTTCAAACACTTTGCAGTGCCCTCCCTAACAACACACCATGGCTGGGACTTGAACCCAGCACACCAATCGCACTACGAAAGTATTTAGCAGCGCAAAAAATTTCGAACATAAAATAAAACACTCACCGGACCTTCAAAATTGAGCAATGCGCTCGTTTCGCAGCCTCTACCCCCACAATCTCCTCTTCCTTATCATCTTTGCTCTCGACCTCGACAACCTTTCGCTTCGCCACCCTCACCACGGGCAGCTCATCTTCATCCTCGTTTTCGTCATCCTCGCCTCCCTCCACCTTTTCGATCACCTGTAATTCAGCCTCAAACTTCGCACTCTGCCTTTTCAAGTCATCTTTCGAAATTGTCTTCGCATGAAACACAGCAAGAGCCACATTTTGAGCATTTGCCAATGCCCTCCTCCAACCCTCGATTGCTGCCCGCTTTGCCTCCTGCTGCTCCTCTCTCACCCACTTTTCTTCCTCCTCCCTTCTTTGGCATTCTATCTCCTCAGCCAAATCTACGAACAATAGCTCTCCACCCCATGAAATCCATTCGCGTCATGCCATCGGTTTATACAGCTCGAATACTTCATCCACGACCTTTTGAACAGCTGCTTCGTGTTCTTTGCCAAGATCTTTGGCAAGTTCATCGTATTCTGCCTACACAAAACATTTTAGCATCTTTAACTATAAATCGATCAGCGACAGACATACCATTTTCGCACAAAAACCCTTCCCCCACAGTTCGAAATCCGAGTCCTCAGCGACGCCATGCTCAGGCATCGATTTTGCATATTCAAGGATTTCGGCATTGAGTTCAACGAGGAGAGACATTATACAAGAAAGAGTTGATGAAATTAGGAGGTGACGTGGAAGAATGAGCAATATATTGAACATCGCTAACTTCCTCACCCCAACCGCACATTTTGCACATGACTTCGATCAGCTAACTGGAACAGTTAGGATTTCAGTAAGGGGGAGGATGATACATAGGTCCACTACACACTTTAAGGTCTGGAGAACAGTTTCACTCATATCGAGACATTACAACAGACATTCCAAATCACTATGAATGCCATGAAATTGATGTCAAATCTATTTTGCACTATTTTGCACTATTTCAGAAGACTTCGTGATACTTCGAACGACTTTGAACAACTTCGTGACACTTTGAGCGACTTTGCAAAATTTCAAACAACATCAGCCACCATATAGCTGTGTTAAAATACTTTCGATACATGCTGCACATCCGGAACAAACTATTCCATCGCATATCAAGCACTACTGGACATGAGGAGAGACAACAAGAGATTTAGAATGTGATAATAGCGTTTTTTATGTTTCGATGATATATTACATCAAAAGATAAGTACTTTTACTATATGGGGACATGTATGTTTCAATTATTTATCATTTCTCATTTATTTTTGATCTACAAAGTCCTCATTGTATGATATATTGCCACATGTTTTACACATGTTTTACTTCCCTTTTCAGTACTATCTCTTCAAAAATGTATATAAACTTGTACTAGTTACTTAGAACAACAGAGAACCAGTTACCCTCTCCACTATAGTCGGATTTAAGAGCAGTTCTCTTGAGTCTTACCTCGCGTCATATCTCCGAAGTTCTGTGAAATATCATGAACTTCCTCGAACTTTTGTATTCATTCTCAACTCATCATCACCTATCGTCACTAAAAACACAGCTCGCAACTGCAATATTCATTTGTCAAAACATATATCGATGCCAGTCAAACACCTTCGAACCCCCTTGAACTCACCCAAACAACTTCAAACCCATTCAAACTTATTCCGAACTACTTCGCATGTCTTTGAACCATCTTTGAACATCTTCATATGCTTTAAAAAGGCTATTCGTCACATCCTTACTATTTCACATCACTAAAACAATGTTTTGGTATTAGCGGTGATATTTAGTACCACCTCACACCCTTCCTCTAGCCTGAGATATACTACAAAAGACTTTTAACAGGTTTTTGCTAGGTTTCCAGGCCGAGTATCATCATCGTATCTCTAAGTTCTGCGAAATATTGTGAACTTCCTCAAAACTATTGTATTCGCTCTCTGTTTTATTGCCCATCACCTATCGCTATTCGAAAAACACTTCACATTCATTAAACTCACCCTTCGATATTCTTTGAACCTATTTCATACTTCTTCAAACCTCTTCGAAATTCTTCGGGCCTACTTCAAACTATTTTGCACAACTTCGAACCTCTTTCAAACCCCCCCGAACAACTTTGTATGCTTTTACAGATTATTCAAACCATCCCTTATTATTTCACATCGCTAAACACATTGTATTGGTCTCAGCGGTGATATTTAGTACCACTTCGCACCCTTCCTCTGACTCATGTTATACCATCTGAAGCCATTTAGGAGGTTTTGTTTGGGTTTCCAGGTTGAGTATCATCACTGCATGCTCCAACTAATTAGTATGCTTTAGTGTTATGTCACATGCTGTGCATTGGTAATGGTGACATGATTGACCTGTACTAGTTACCAGAGAAGGCAATGCCAATTGGAAATGCAGAAAAACTATCAGGAAATGCTGTGCAATGCCAAATAGTGCCAAAGCACTCAAATTATGTGAAAGTGCCCAAGTGTGCACAGTGCAGTGCCAAATAGGTGCAAAGCACCCACATTATGTGAGAATGCACTGCTGTCTTATGATGCAATCACAGTGCACCTCGAATAAGTTGCCTAGTAAGTTGAAAGCCATGATGTGCAGCACAACAGATGAAGTCAAGAGGTTGGTGTGTGGGAAGAGTGAATAGTGCAAGGAGTGTGCAGCAAGAATGTGAAATGTTGGTGAAGCATAAGAGAGCACATAAAGGTGCATTGGATGCACAGTAAACTGTGAAAGGCAGATAATGAGTGCAGGGGTGCACAAAGACACTTTGAAGCATAACAAAGTGCATTTAAGGTGCATGATAGAAGGCAGCTAAGGGTGATCCAAAGGTGCAGTGGAAATTTAAAAGGTGCACAAAAGCACACACAGATGGCCAAAAGTGCACAAAGCACATGGAAGTGCACTAAGGCACATGAAAGCATGCTGTGCAAAGTCAGTAAAAGTCATCCAAGAGGTGTGCACAATCACAAAAAATGCTGTAGTACAATAGGGAGCCATATCATCTCCTCCCAACTGAAGTACTGACTGTTCTCAGGCAGCATCCTTGTTAGTTATGCAAAGTGCAAAGTGTGAGTGCAATGAATGTGGTTGAGTGGCAGGAGAGAATGATGGAATATTTGAAGAAGCCAAGTAGCACACACCAAAATGTGCACAGCAAAACATGCAAGTGTGAAAGATGTGCAGAAAAATTGTCCAACCATCACTTTCCTCCTCCCAACTGAAATGCTGACTCTGTCTGATCGCTGCAGTTGTGAGAGATAAAACAATCCCAAGCCAAAATACAAATTCTGAAAAAAATGGGAAAGGCTCAGTAGTTCATCATGGCCAGTAAAATTCATGGATTGCACAATCATGGACAATGTCCAGATGTGACTTTAAGAGTAGAAGAAAGGTAAAGTAAAAAAAAAAGAAAAAAGTCTGTAGGCAGAAAGGATTGCTGCCAAGGTGTAGTCAGAGGCATCTGTTTCAAGGACCATGTGGAAATCTGGTACCCATTGAGTGAGAACTGGAGCATGAGTGAATTCCTTAAGCCTGTCAAAAGCCTCTTGGCACTTCTTGTTGAAGTCCCAGGGGGAGTTCTTCCACATCAAGTGGGTAAGAGGAACAATGATTTCAGGATATCTGTGAATGAACCTGCAGTAGAGATTGCAGAATCTGAGGAAAGACTGGATATCCTTGACTTTCCAGGGTACTGGCCAATTTAGGATGGTCTTTACTTTGTCTTTTGGACATCTGGAGTCCATTCAGTGATAAAATGAAACTGAGATATTCAACTGTATCTTTGTGGAACTTACTTTTCTGTGGGAAAGTGTAGAGTCCATGTTTCTGGAGTCTTCAGAGGACTTCTTTAATGTGAGCCTTGTGTTTTGACATGTCATCAGAGAAAATGAGCATATCATTGATGTGTTCAGTTGGTACTCAGTTCAGAGTCTCAACAGAAAAGGTGAACACTTAACCTACAACTGCAGGCGTGCTCGGGGTGAGGGGGGAGTTCGCTTAGAGGGCCTCAGCTCGTCCTTTGGGGTGCTAAGACTATGAAGAGGCTGGTACAGTGGTTTTCAATATGCGCACCAGTTGTGTACACTAAAGGGGAGATATGTGCAGTGGCGGGAAAGTGTGCAACACAAAGAGGCAAAAATGCGCAATGGGAGCACAAAAGTGCGCAACGATGAGGGTGGTGAAGATGGGAGGTGTAGTGGGATGAAGACAACACTGGGATGTACTGTGAAGGTGGTGCACAGGTTGGGGATGCAAACGGGATGAAAGTGCAAGTGGCGGAAAAAGGCGCAAACAGTGCACAAAATGCAGCTATGTGGAAAAAGGCACAAACGGTGCACAAAATGCAACTATGCAGAAAAAGGCGCAAACGGTGCACAAAATGCAGCTATGCAGAAAAAGGTGCAAACGGTGTGCAAAATGCAGCTATGCAGAAAAAGGTGCAAATGGTGCACAAATGCAGCTATACAAAGGGCGCACTGTATGAGTGCTTGAATGAGGACGAAGGATGCAACGCAGGGACGAAACACAACAATACGATGAGGGGATGCAAACGATATGCAAACATGGCTATATGAAGGGTGCACTACAAAGGTGCACAGACTGGATGCTGGTGCACAGACTATGTGCGATGCTGACTGAACTATGGACTATGAGGGGGGGAAAGATCCTCTGGATTCTCTATCTGTCCACTACTATGTACAAATGGCTTATGTGATAAAACGGTGAAATAAAGTATAGAAATAGAAAGCGCCATGCACTACCCACAAGCACATCCATTCACCCATCTAAACCTGACCGCACTATGCTGCTGCCTCAACCAATAAGATTTGCGCACGCTATAACCCAATACCCAACTGTTCTGGTGTGATGCGCTATTTTTGGTGCGCTCTATGTCTCGTGTGCTCTTCCCAATTAATCCACTTTGGTGTTATGTGTCGCATGCTGCGCCTTAGTAATAATGTGATTGACCTGTGCCAGTTACCAGATAAGGCAATGCCGATTGGAAATGCAGAAGAACTATAAGGAGATGCTGTGCGAGGCCAAATACCGCCAAAGCGCCAGGATTATGTGAAAGTGCCCAAGTGCACAGTCCAATGCCAAATAGGCACAAAGTGCCCCAGTTATGCAAGAATGCGCAGTCCGCTCATGTTGGAATTGCAGTATGCCTCAAGTAAATGCACCAATAAGATGGAAGCTGTGATGCGTAGCACATTTGAAGTGGTGAATTGTGTGATGGTAAGAATAGTGCAGTGAGTGTGCAGCAAAGAATGTGGGCTGCAAGTAAAGCATAAAAGGTGCGCATAAAGGTGCATCGAGTGCGCAATAACTGAAAACAGCAGATAAGGAGTGGGGGGGCACACAGAGGCGGTTTGAAGCGCAACAGGGTGCATTTAGGATGCACAATGATTGGCAGCTATGGGAAACCAAAAGTGCAGTAGAAATACAAAAGGGTGCGCAAAGGCACACAAAAGTGCATAGGAGTGCAATGGACCGCACTGGACTGCACTGGAGTGCAATGGACTGCACGGGTGCACATAGGAGCGCAATGGAAGCGCAGGAAGCAGACAAAGGCATGCAGAAGTGCACAGGAGCGCACTTGGTCGCACAAAAGCATGCTGTGCAAAGTGAGTAGAAGATGTCCGAGCAGTGTGCACAATCATGAAAAATGGTGTAGTACGGGCGCAGGGTGATAGGGAGCTGTATCATTGTCAAGGTAGATGATGATGCAGACATCAAGCATGTTGCTGAAGATGTCATTCATGAAGCACTGGAAAGCTGTGGGTGTATTAGTGAGTCCAAAAGGAACCATTATCCACTCGAAGGACCCATAGTGGGTCTGGAATGTCATTTTCCATTCATCACCATCTGCGATGCACACTAAGTGGTAAGCATGTTGAAGGTCAATTTTAGTGAAAATGCAGGATTTTTGAGGGGCATTGAGGAGATCAGAGATTAGCAGGAGCAGATAGCAATCCTTCTTTGAGATGCAGTCGAGGCCCCAGTAGTTGACACATAACCAGAGCATACCATCCTTCTTGACAAAGAGTATAGGAGCACCATCAGGTAATTTAGAGGGTCAGATTAAATTGGAATAAACATTCTCTTCAATGAACACTTGCAGGGCTTCAAGTTCAGATGAGGAGAGGGAGTACATATGGCCCAGAGGTGGGGACACATTATTTTCTATCTCAATCTTTAGGTTGTAAGAGTAATGTGGAGGAAGGCTGTCCACCTTCTGTTTGTTGAAGATGTCAGTGAACTTGTGGTACTCTTCAGGGATATCTGAAAAATCCACTGGATTTTTGGTGATAGCTGAAGATTTGGCTGTGAGACCTTCTGGAGAAAAGATCATCTGAAAAGCAATAGCTCCAGGAAGTTTGCTAGCATGCATGTAAGTGGCAACATTGATGAAGGAGATTTCAAGAGGTAAGCAGGTTTCCACTGGAAGGTTTGAAGGTGACTTGGAAGTCAGAGGGTCAGAAGATGTCAGGGTGCCAGACCTCTATGATCCACAGAGCAGAATGTTATTTGGCCAGAAGACCAGTCAATCAACAGATTGTATTGCTTCAGCCAGTTATGACCAAGAACTGCAGAACAGGAAGAGTCAAGTGGGGTTACAAAAAATGTCAGATTGAACATTTCACCAGAGAGAAAAGTGACCAGGAGTTTCACAACTTGTGTAATGATGGAGTTGCAAGTTCCATTGAATAGTCAGAGTCCAATCAGCAGAATTGTTTCCATGCTGAAATGATTTTCCAGCATGAAGGAGGAGTTGAGGAAACAATGAGATGAACCAAAGTTGATGAGAGTTTGGGTTTGTACAGAGTTGTTGGAAATGAATAGGAGGATGGTAAGGGATTCAGGATCAGAAAGAGCAGACACATTGAGATGAACATAAGCAGCCAGCTAGAAAAGGTCAATGCAACCCTCAGCCCCATTGGCATATTCCTGAGGGTTGCAGACTATTTTTTTTGAGTCTGCAGATTCTGGCTTGGATTCAGTGACTGCAGCTGTGCGGGCTTTCATAGCTTTGGACTTGCCACAATTACCAGCTAGATGTCCCTCCTCACTGCAATAAAGGCAAAGACCTTCCTTTATCTGGTGCTCATGTTCTTCTCTAATTAGTTTACCATTCTTCCCCAACTTGTCAGAGATGGAGTCCTTAGGTTTGTTACTCTTGGATCTGGAGGAGCCACTGGTCAAGGATTGATTAGTGTGATTAGAGTTGGATAGGTTCTGAGGTTTGGACTGATTACTAGAGTTGGAATTAGGATTGGAGTTTGGGGAACCTTTGGAGTCCTTCTTTGGAATTTCCAGAAGTCTTGGCATTGAGGTAATTCTCTTCTTCCTGCATCCAGTAGATGTTGTCAGTGTCTTGAGCCTTGAGGCGCAAGGCTGCTAGAGTGTCAGGCTTTCCTCCCTGCAATACTTCTATATGGAGGTGGAGTGGAAGACCACAGAAGTATGGGTCACAAAGAGTAACTTCATTCCAGTCGATCCAAAAGGCTAATTCCCAAAAGTCCACATTATACTTGACTATACAGTCTCCTCTCATGATTGTGAGATCAGAGAGGGCTTTCTTGGTGTCTCCCAAAGGGTCGTGAGGGCCAAAATGCTCTCTAGCTCCCTGAGGAATATCTCATAATTTCACATCTAGTGGGTGGAATCTGTCAGGTCATTGTGGCCATGTTTAAATCAGCTGAGTGCTGATCCCTTGAGGTAGGAAATGATAAATAATATCTTCCTTTTGTTGGACATGAGGATGATCTCAGAAGTGGAGGTTGTAAGCAACCAGGAAATCCTGAAGTTTCTAAGGGTTGGAACCATCGAATGTGTTGGGTTCCTGAACTTTGATCTTTTTGGGCTTAGGGGCTTGGTTCTGGCAGAGAGTGTGGAGACTGTCTGAGAGGTCAAATAGAGCATCAACAAATCTGTTATCTGGGTCTGGGTTTTCACCTACAGGAGGCTGATCTCCAGGGTCATCAGGATCAGGATTATCCCTGGGGCCATCAGGACTACTAGGGCCTTCGTGTCCACCAGGAAGTCCATCCTCTTCACCCGTAGCCACCTGTACTTCCTTGACAGCAGGATTAGCTTGCCTATCATCCTCTACATAGTTGAGTGAAGTCAGAATCTGAGGGGGTTCCAAAGGCAAATGTGTAAACATGATGTTGGTGCTAACAGATGGTGCACCAGAGCTGACTCATTGAAATATGTTTGATGGTTGAGCTAAGGTACTGAAAGTAGAAGTGGATCTAGGAGCTGGGAGTACTGATTGTCAGATAGCTGATAAGCCTGGTACTGTGCATGCATGGCAGGAGTTTCTTGTTGTCCACTAAGTTTGAGATTCTGTGCAGGACATAGAAAGGTTCAGAATAGCATGATAATTAATGACTTTGCAAATACTGTCAAAGTTCAATATTGCTATTACCAAGGTTGGGACTTGGTCAGGAAAATACCAAATTTCTGGTTGAACCCAGTCATCAGTGGTTGGAGGGTTTCAGAGGTTTCTGTGCAGAATCCACTGGGCTGTAGCAGGCCAGGTGAAAAGGGGCCAGAGAGGACATGGCTTCAACTCATAAGAAGTTGCACTCTTCTCCTCATCAGTTGTCCAATTTCAGGTGGAGGTGGTTCAGATATCTGGAGGATTTCCAGATGGAGGGTGAGGATAGATTAAGCAGAGGATCAAAGTAGATTTAGAGTCAAGAAGAGTCAAAGGATTAAGTCAAGGATAATTAAGGATTGATATTAGACTGGAGATGAATATAAACAAGCACATGTATAACTTGCAAACTGAAGACCAAAGCTAAGCTATGGGTGCTTAAATAATGAAGGCCGGAAGAATAATGGAAAAGGTGGAAGTTTACTAATGGGTCTTGGTAAGTGTCTATGACCAAAATTGGTAAGACTGTATCCATAATAAAGCGAGCATGGTCACGTGAAGGGGTCGTGGGAATGATGACAAACTCAGAAGGGGTGGGAATGGCATCACGCCGTGAGACTCTGCAGAGGTGTGGGAATGGGAGAATGGTGAGAAAGTATGACAAATATCAAAATCTGTCATTGTGGGAATCTAATCCAATTTTCGGCTAACCTGGGTGTTTCCATCATTTCAAAAATTAGCCGAAAAAAAATTTCGGCTATTTTTAACTGTTTCCATGATAAGTTTTGGGCCTGATCACAAATTCAATATAACCCGATCACAAATTCAATATAACTGTTCCCATCAGAACAAATATTTTCCTGATGACAAATATAATTAAGTGTTCCTATGATGACAAATCTAATAACTTAGTGTAGGAACCACCAAATTTTCGGCTACTTTGTGGCCTGATGACAAATAAGGTTACCATGATGACAAACCTAATAACTGAGTGTAGTAACCAAATTTTCGGCTGATGTTTGACCTGCTGACAAATATAATAAGGTGTTCCTATCATGACAAATCTAATAACTGAGTGTAGGATCAATTTTCTCAGCTAATTTTCGGCTTGCTGGGTGTAGGAACCCAATTTTCAGCTGATTTTTGGCCACTTCTAGCTTTTCTGCTCTCTTTCTGGCTCTGGGCTCTTTTCCAGTGGGGTTGTTTTTGCATTCTTGGGGTATCTGTAGACCAAGGTGAAGCTCTGTGAAGTCCTACCTCCCTGGCTTCTCTTTTTTCAACAAAAAGAGTGTCTGCCAGTTGTTTTTTGGACCTCTCTCAGGGCACAGTGTGCAGGGAGATTGGGCTGGCGGGTTTGCAGTTGCCTCCCCTTCCATTTTTGGAAGTCACTCCACTATCAACTGCCACTGTTTGCACCGATTTCACAGCCTCCTACAAGAATCTCAGTTCCTCTGCTGCTGTAAGAGAGCTCTCCGATTCCCATGGACCTGACTCCGCCCAATACTCCTCGACGTGTTCGGACGGCCGCACAGCAAATTGAACAGGACCAACGGACCTTGGATAGCCCTACTCGCCACCGGACTCCACACCACGCTCGCACAATGAACATCGCCCAGCCTTTGCTGCCTGTGCCACCTCCCCATGGTGGTTTGCTGAATGGGAATGACTCCGATCCTTTTCTTGCCCCTCCACCTCCACCTCCTCAATACAACCATCTTCCTCCTCATTTGGCACAACAGCTGGCAGCACTTCCTCCCCTTCCACAGGTGGTGAGAGGCAGAGGCAGAGGAAGAGGAAGAGGGAGGGAAAGAGGCTCAATTCATGCAGCTCCACCTCTGCCTGTCGTTGCTCCTTTACACAATGCAGCTTTTCCATATTATTTTAATGCCCCTCCTGCCCCTCCTGTTTTTGACCCTCCTGTTTCAGCACCTCCTATTCTTGCACCTCCCATTCCTGTTGCTCCTGCACCTGCTATTCCTGTTGCACCTGCACCTCCCATTCCTGCTACTCATGCAATCGCCCAGGCTGGGCTGCGTGTTCCACCTTTGGGTCCTCCTCCTGTTTTTGACCCTCCAGCTCCTGTTCCTTTGGTTCCTGCACCTCCTATTCCTGTCGCTCCTCCAATGGCCTGGCCTGGACATCAAGTTCCTGTAGCTGTATGTTGGATTACATATTCTTCTATGTGACACAGGTTAATTAACAACATAATACTGATGCAGCCTTTTCTGCCTCCTGTTTTTGACCCTCCGGCTCCTGTTCCTCCTGTTCCTGCACCTCCTGTTCCTGAGCAAGTTCCACTTTTTTTTCCTGCTGTACGTTGGAGTTTTCCTTCAGGTGAATAGATGTACGAACTAACAACATATCATTACAGCTTCCTCCTCCTCCTGTTTTTGACCCTCCTGTTCCTGTTCCTCCTGTGCCTGCACCTCCCTTTCCTGTGGCCAATATACCTCTACCAATGGCTCCTCCGCCAATGGTTCCTGCAATAGCCTGGGCTGCGCTTGCTGTGCAGCATGCAGCACTTCCACCTCTGGCTGCTGTATGTTGAATTATATTCTACATGATGTGCAATGGTCTGACTGAATAATGATGTAGCCACCTCTACCTCCCCCTCTACCTCTCCCACCTCTGGCTGTTCCTGCTGTTCCTGCTGTTCCTGCTCCTGCTGTTCCTGTTGCCAACGTACCTCCACATGTAAGCAAGCTGTTATTGTTTTGATGAATGTGGTGACTGACTTGATCATCCAAGATTGATCCCGCCCCTCTTCCACATGTTCTGCTGCCTCCTGCATGCCGCCCATTTAGCCCACTTTGGCCTATTCATGATCTCGGAAGAATGGATGTTCAGTGTCCCAATTGCCATGCTTTGCACTGGATGGCTGAACGTCTTACCACATCCTCCAATATAAATCCCAGATTTGGCATGTGCTGTCTGAGTGGAAAGATCGCTTTGCCACCTCTTCACCCAGTCCCACCTGAGCTTATACAATTGCTCACTGCTCAGGACAACATTGGAAAATCATTTCATGATCACATCCGCACTTACAATAATGCACTCGCCATGACTTCTATCGGTCGCAAGATTGACAAGTCGGTCAATGAGGGCGAAGAGGCTGTGAATGATGGTGTTGGTCCCTATGTCTACAAACTCCATGGCGAGCTGTCCCACAAGATTGGATCTCTTCTTCCACCAGAGGGTGAACCTCCTGTTTATGCTCAGCTATATATTTACGATCCAGCTGACGCTGTCAACTTTCGCATGGCCAATGCCTGGAACACTCACCTCCATCACCACACTTTGCTCACTCTTCAGGACATGCTCCACCGTCACCATCCAGCAGTTCAGATGTACAAGCAGGCTCATGAGCTCACCAGGAACTTGCCTTCACACCAGCAGTGCAAGATAGCTTTGCGTTTTGATCAATCCTGTGACCGTCGCCGCTACAATCTGCCCGATGCTACCAACAATGAGATTGCTGTCATTCTTCCAGGTGATGGCGATCAGCCAGAGAGCACACGCGACATTGTTCTCTACCGCAGGCATGGCCCTCCCCTTCAGCGCATCAGTGACGTCCATCCTCTCTATCCAGCCCTTCACTATGTTTTGCTGTTTCCTACTGGCCAGCTCCAATGGCACCCTCAAATCGAGTATGCAGCTGTCGATGCCAACAACCGAGGTGGTGCCAGAGTTCACAAACATGTCTCCAAATCCGAATTCTACTGCTATCGCCTCCACCTTCGACCGCCTGCTGTTGAGCCCCAGCATATCTTTCTGACTGGAAAGCTCTTTCAGGAGTTTGTGTGTGATGGATGGGCCACTGCTGAGCAGGATCGATTGTGCTGGATTTTGATGAATCAGGACACCATTCGGGGCGAAGTCTATGTTGGCCTGGCAGATGCTGTGGCTGCAAACATCGATGTGGACACAGAGTCTCTGGGTCAAAGAATCATTCTTCCTTCGTCCTTTGCAGGAAGCACACGTCACATGCAGCAGCTTCTTCAGGATGCATTCGCCATCAATCGTCACTGCAATGGAGGGGATCTCTTTCTCACCATCACTGCCAACCCTGCCTGGCCAGAAATATGGGATGCTCTTCATCCAGGGCAGACTGCAGCAGATCGCCCGGATTTGGTCATTCGTGCATTCTATGCAAAGCAGAAGGAGATGATCAAGGATATCGAGGCTGGCATATTTGGAAAGGCTGTGGCTTATCTTTTCACCATCGAGTTTCAGAAGCGTGGCCTTCCTCACATGCACTGCATTATCTTTCTCGATGAGCAATCCAAGCTTCGCACCCCCGAGCAGATAGACAGCCTTCTGTCTTCAGAGTTTCCTGATGATGATCCTGAGCTCCTCGACCTCATCAAAAAGTTCATGGTCCATAAACCCTGTGGTGCAGAGAACCCTGCAGCTCCTTGCATGGTGAATGGACAGTGCTCCAAAGGTTTCCCCAAGCCATTCAGGGATCAGACCACCATCTCTGAGGATGCCTATGCCTCTACCAAGCATCGGGACACTGGACACACATATCAGGTTTGGGGAAAGCAGGTCGACAATCGTTGGGTGGTCACTTACTCTGCCTATCTCATCTGGAAGTACCGTTGCCACATCAATATCGAGTCCATCAGCTCCATCAAGGCCATCAAGTACATCTACAAATATGTTTACAAAGGCCACGATCGCATCACCATGGAGTTTGGAACTTGCAACGATGAAGTCAGGCAGTACCTCGACGCTCGCTACATATCTGCATGCGAAAGCATCTGGCGCCTCTTCCACTTCACCATGCATGGTGCTTCTCCCAATGTCGTCCGTCTTCAGGTCCACCTTCCTGGCCAGCAGTATGTCACTTGGAATCAGAATGGTCCACAGTCTATTCAGGAAATCGTTCAGCATGCTGCACAGCATGACACCACCCTCACTGCCTTCTTCAAGGCCAATCAGGAGTATCCAGAGCTTGCACAGGTCGTTCTTTACCAGGACTTTCCTTCCAAATTTGTGTGGGATCAAAGGGCTCACAAGTGGAAGCCCAGGCAGAGGGGATTCGCCATTGGAAGGATGTTCTATGCTCCACCCAGTGCCGGTGAACGCTTTTACCTCAGGCTGCTTCTCACTGCTGTGAGAGGGGCTACATCATATGAAGACCTTCGCACTTTTCAGGGCATCGTCGCTCCCTCATTCAGAGAAGCCTGCCTCGCCCGTGGCCTTTTGGAGGATGACCAAGAGTGGCAGCAGTGTCTGGAGGAAGCAAAGTCCATGGCAACCGGTCATCAGCTTCGCAATCTTTTTGTCACCATCCTTCGTGACTGTGCTCCCTCTGATCCTGTCCACCTCTGGAATACATATTGGCCTCACATTTGCGATGACTTGAGATATCAGCTCCAGCACACCAATATTCATATCAACCCCACCGATGACGATGTCCATGATTATGGCCTTTATCTTATCAATCAGCTTCTCATGGTCTCTGGGAAATCTCTCGAGAAGGATTGGCCATACATGCCTCAGATCACTCAGAATTGGGATGCCAACATTCAGAACCGGTTGATCGCAGAGCAGCGCAGATACGATGTTGTGGAGCAGGCCGAGTTGGCTGCACACAATCTGGACACTTTCAATCACGATCAGAGGGCTGTCTTTGATGAGATCATCCATGCAGTCAACAACAAGACTGGCCAGACATTTTTCCTCCATGGTCCAGGTGGCACTGGCAAAACCTATGTTTACAACACCCTCTGCCATCAGCTTCGCTCTCAAGGCAAGATCGTCCTCTGTGCTGCATCGTCTGGAATAGCTGCTCTTTTGCTCAAAGGCGGTCGTACTTCCCATTCCTGCTTTCAGATCCCAATCATCATAAACGAGTCATCCACCTGCACCATTTCCAGAGGTTCAACACGGGCACAGCTCCTGCAGCAGACTGACTTGATCATTTGGGATGAGGCACTCATGCAGCATCGTCATCTCCATGAAGCTGTCAACCGCACTCTGAAAGACATTCTCCAATGTGACAAACCCTTTGGGGGTGTGCCTGTGGTCTTTGGGGGCGACTTTCATCAGATCCTGCCTGTCATTGAGAAGGGTTCTCGACCTCAAATCGTTGGTGCTTCTTTGCAACGCTCTGTTCTCTGGCAACACATCAAAATCCTTCATCTCAAAATCAACATGCATTTGAACACAGACGATCTTCAGGAGCGCAACTTTGCAAAGTGGCAGTTGGAGGTTGGAAAGGGTGGTCATACAGATGAAGGTGGCACTATCAATCTTCCTGATCATCTCAAATGTCCTCAGAACACCATCGCTTCTCTCATCCACACCATCTATCCTGGCATCTATGATCAGGCTCAGCATTCAGATCAATACTTTTCAGAGCGGGTCATCCTGGCGAGCAAGAACGATGATGTCGACGATTTGAACCATCACATTCTTCACAATTTTCCTGGGCAGGAGCACGTCTTTCACAGTGCTGACTCGATTGCAAATGATGAGAATGCCGAACTTCTATATCCACAAGAATATCTTAACTCCATCAACTGCTCAGGTCTACCTTTGGCACATTTGGCACTCAAGGTCGGCGTCCCTGTCATGATACTTCGCAATCTCAACATTGCTGGAGGGGTCTGCAATGGAAGTCGGGGGATATTGACTCGGATCAGGAATAGGGTTTTGGAGATTCGGTTGATCACTGGAGATAATGCAGGAGAGACTGTTTTCATTCCACGGATGCGACTTCAGCCTATTGAAGGTCAACTCCCCTTTACACTCTCTCGACTGCAGTTTGCTGTTCGTCTTTGCTTTTCAATGTCGATCAACAAGTCACAAGGGCAGTCAGTGAAGCATGTGGGTTTGGATTTCAGGAGTCCTGTCTTTACACATGGGCAGTTCTATGTGGCAATATCCAGGGTCAAGTCTGTCCACAATATCAAGGCAATATGGCCAAGCTCAGAGGATAGTGCAAAGACAAAAAATATTGTATATGATGAAGTGTTATTAGATTAAAATATATATTGTACATATGTAACTACTACTCATAGAAAATCAATGAACACAGTGAACAACGTGTGCCGGAGGCACATTTAAAAACCTTGTCAATAATAAAAGGAGGATGGTCAGGTGACTAGGCCGTGGGAAGTGAAGAGGCCATGGGAGTTGCTCTGAGTGGATGGGAAAGTGATGACCTACTTTGAGGGTCGTGAGACATGATGACAAATATAAGTGAAAGATGGGAACAAAATTTCAGCTAATTTGGGGCCGGATCACAAATACACTAAGTAATAATGTGTGGAAACAGTATTTTTTCGGCTACGGTGTGGAATCAATTTCGGCTACAATAATATAATAATGCAGGAACAACATTTTTGGCTACATCAAAATTTTCAACTAATTTTTTTTTTTGGGACCTGATGACAAATATAATTACTGGGTGCTATGATGACAAATATAATAATTGGGGGATCAAAATTTTTGAGCTAATTGTTTTTTTGGGGGCCTAATGACATATAATTACTAGGTGTTGCTATGATGACAAATATAATAACTTTATGTAGGAACAACATTTTCGGCTACAGTGTGGGACCAATATTTTCAGCTAATTTTTTTTTTTGTACCTGATGACAAATATAATTACTGGGTGTTGCTATGATGACAAATATAATTAGCAACAACATTTTCGGCTACAGTGTTGGCCTGATGACAAATATAATATGGTGTTTATATGATGACAAATCTTATAACTGACTGTAGTAACCAAATTTTTGGCTACTTGGTGGCCTGTTGACAAATAAAATATAATAAGGTGTTCCTATCATGACAAATCTAATAACTGAGTGTAGGATCAATTTTTTCAGCTAATTTTTGGCTTACTGGGTGTAGGAACCAAATTTTTGGCTGATTTTTGGCCACTTCTAGCTTTTCTGCTCTCTTTCTGGCTCTGGGCTCTTTTCCAGTGGGGTTGTTTTTGCATTCTTGGGGTATCTGTAGACCAAGGTGAAGCTCTGTGAAGTCCTACCTCCCTGGCTTCTCTTTTTTCAACAAAAAGAGTGTCTGCCAGTTGTTTTTTGGACCTCTCTCAGGGCACAGTGTGCAGGGAGATTGGGCTGGCGGGTTTGCAGTTGCCTCCCCTTCCATTTTTGGAAGTCGCTCCACTATCAACTGCCACTGTTTGCACCGATTTCACAGCCTCCTACAAGAATCTCACCTCCTCTGCTGCAGTAAGAGAGCTCTCCGATTCCCATGGACCCATCTCCGCCCAACACTCCTCGACGTGTTCGAATGGCCGCGCAGCAAACTGAATGGGACCAATGGATCTTGGAACTCGCCACCGGACTCCACACCACATTTGCACTATGCACATTGCCCAGCCACTGCTGCCATTGCCACCAGCCCATAATATTGCCTTGCTGAATGCTGATCCTTTTATTGCTGCTCCTCCACCACCTCCTCAATACAATCACCTTCCTCCTCATTTGGCACAGCAGCTGGCAGCACTTCCTCCCCTTCCACAGATTGCAAGAGGCAGGGGCAGAGGGAGGGGAAGAGGGAGGGGAAGAGGCTCAAGTCATGCAGCTCCACCTCAGCCTGTTGTCGCTCCTTTATACAATGCAGCTTTCCCATATTATTTTAATGCCCCTCCTGCACCTCCAGTTTTTGACCCTCCTGTTCCTGCACCTCCAATTCCTGCACCTCCCATTCCTGTGGCAGCTCCTGCAATGGCCTGGACTGAACATGGTTTTCAGCATGCTGCAATTCCACCTCTATTTTCTGCTGTATGTTGGTTTATCTTTCACATGATGTATGTTATCTGACAATATCATGATCTAGCCTCCCCCTCCTCCTCCTCCTCCTCCTCCTCCTCCTCCTCCTCCTCCTCCTGTTTTTGATCCTCCTCCTGCTGTTCCTGCTGTTCCTGCTCCTATTGTCCCTCTTGCCAATATCCTTCTCCATGTAGGCTTATATATGTTCTTTTGAGTATATTAACTGACAACAATGATGATGTAGCATCCTGCTCCTGCTCCTCCTGTTTTTAATCTCCCTGCACCTGTTCCTCCTGTTCCTGCACCTGCTATCCCTGTTTTTGATCCCCCTGCTCCTGTTCCTCCTGTTCCTGCACCTGCTACCCCTTTTTTTGATCCCCCTGCACCTGTTCCTCCCATTTCTGCTCCTGTTGTCCCTGTTGTTGATATTCCTCCACATGTATGCTTATGTCCTTTTTGGTCATGTCTTTATTTTGTGACTGACTCGATTATCCCAGGTGGCTCAACATATTGATCCTGCACCTGTTCCACTTGGGCCCCTCCCTCCTGCACACCGTCCTTTTAGTCCTGACTGGCCTGTTCATTATCTGGGAAAAATGGATATTCAGTGTCCCAATTGTCATGCATTGCACTGGATGGCCGAGCGTCTCACTGCGTCCTCCAATATAAATCCCAGATTTGGCATGTGCTGCTTGAGTGGAAAAATCATTTTGCCTCCTCTCCACCCTGTCCCACCTGAGCTTCTCCAGTTGCTCACTGCTCAGGATCACATTGGCAGGTTGTTTCGTGATCATATCCGCACATACAACAATGCTCTTGCCATGACGTCCATTGGGCGCAAAATTGATGAGTCTGTTAATGAAGGTGAAGAGGCTGTGAATGATGGTGTTGGCCCCTATGTCTTCAAACTGCATGGCGAGCTGTCCCACAGGATTGGCTCTCTTCTTCCACAAGAGGGTGAATCTCCAGTGTATGCTCAGCTTTACATTTATGATCCAGCCGATGCAGCCAACTTTCGCATGGCCAATGCCTGGAACACTCACCTCGATCACCACACTTTGCTCACCCTCCAGGACATGCTCCACCGTCTCCATCCTGCAGTTTAGATGTACAAGCAGGCCCATGAGCTCACCAGGAACTTGCCTCCACACCAGCAGTGCAAGATAGCTTTGCGCTTTGATCAATCCTGTGACCGTCGCCACTACAATCTTCCTGATGCCACCAACAATGAGATCGTGGTCATTCTTCCAGGTGATGGTGATCAGCCACAGAGCACACATGATATCATTCTCTACCGCAGGCATGGCCCTCCCCTTCAGCGCATCACCGATATCCATCCCCTCTATCCTGCTCTTCACTATGTCCTCCTTTTTCCTACTGGCCAGCTCCAATGGCATCCTCAAATCGAGTTTGCAGCTGCTAATGAAGGGGGTGCAAGAGTTTGCAAGCATGTGTCCAAATCAGATTTCTACTGCTATCGTCTCCACCTCCGACCACCTGCTATCGAGCCTCAGCATATATTCTTGAGTGGAAAGCTCTTTCAGGAGTTTGTTTGTGACCAGTGGGCAACTTCAGAGCAGGATCGGTTGCGCTTTATCATGGTGAATCAGGACACTATTCGTGGTGAAGTCTATATGGGCTTGGCTGATGCTGTGGCTGCAAATGTGGATGCAGACACAGAGTCTCTCGGTCAAAGAATCATCCTGCCTTCTTCATTTGCAGGAAGCACACGTCATATGCAGCAGCTTCTTCAGGATGCCTTGGCTATCAATCGCTACTTCAAGGGTGGTGATCTCTTTCTGACCATGACTGCAAACCCTGCTTGGCCAGAGATTCAGGATGAGCTCAAGCCTGGGCAGACTGCTGCCGATCGCCCTGACTTGGTCGTTCGTGCATTCCATGCAAAGCAGAAGGAGATGATCAAAGACATCGAGGCTGGGATCTTTGGCAAGGCACTCTCTTATGTGTTTGTGATTGAGTTTCAGAAGCGTGGCCTGCCTCACATGCACTGCATTATCTTTCTTGATGGGGAGTCCAAGCTTCGCACTCCTGAGCAGATAGACAGCCTCATGTGCTCAGAGTTTCCTGATGACAATCCTGAGCTGCTCGAGTTGGTCAAGAAGTTCATGGTCCATAAACCCTGTGGTGCAGAGAACCCTACAGCTCCTTGCATGGTGAATGGACAGTGCTCCAAAAATTTCCCCAAGCCATTCAGGGATCAGACAACCATCTCTGAGGATGCCTATGCCTCCACCAGGCGTCGGAACACTGGAAAGACATATCAGGTTTGGGGAAAGCAGGTTGACAATCGCTGGGTCGTCACTTATTCACCCTATCTCCTCTGGAAGTACCGCTGCCACATCAATATTGAGTCCATTGCCTCCATCAAAGCTGTCAAATACATTTACAAATATGTGTACAAAGGTCATAATCGCATCACCATGCAGTTTGGGACTTGCAACAATGAAGTCAAACAGTATCTGGACGCTCGCTATATTTCTGCCTGCGAGAGCATTTGGTGCCTCTTTCATTTACCTATGCACTCTGCTTCTCCCAATGTCGTCCGACTTCAGATCCACCTCCCTGGCCAGCAGTATGTCACTTGGAATCAGAATGGTCCACGGTCTATCCAAGAAATCGTCCAGCATGCTGCACAGCGTGACACCACTCTCACTGGCTATTTCAAAGCCAATCAGCAGTATCCAGAGCTTGCACAGGATCTTCTCTATCAGGACTTTCCCTCCAAATTTGTGTGGGATCAGAAAGCCCACAAGTGGAAGCCCAGACAGAGAGGGTTCGCTATTGGGAGGATGTACTACACTCAGCCTACTGCAGGTGAACGCTTCTACCTCAGGCTTCTTCTGACAGCTGTCAAGGGTGCAACATCATATGAACATCTGTGCACTTTTCAGGGAAATGTCTATCCCTCATTCAGAGAAGCATGTCTGGCATGTGGCCTTTTGGAGCATGACCAAGAGTGGGTGCAGTGTTTGGAGGAAGCAAAGTCCATGGCAGCAGGTCATCAGCTCCGGCAACTCTTTGTCACTATTCTTCGTGATTGTGCACCCTCTGATCCTGTCCAGCTTTGGAACACATACTGGCCCCACATTTGCGATGACCTGCGGTATCAGCTCCAGCACAACAACATCCATCTCAACCCTACCGATGACGATGTGCAGGATTATGGCCTCTACTTGATCAACCAGCTTCTCTTATCCTCTGGCAAATCTCTCAGCAAGGATTGGCCATACATGCCTCAGATCACTCAGAATTGGGAAGCCAACCTTGAAAACCAGTTGATTGCAGAGCAGCGCAGATATGATGTTGTGGAGCAGGCTGAGTTGGCTGCACAGAACTTGGACACTTTCAATCCAGACCAGAGAGCTGTCTTTGAGGAGATTATGCATGCTGTCGACAACAAGACTGGCCAGACCTTTTTCCTCCATGGTTCCGGTGGCACAGGCAAAACCTTTGTATACAACACTCTGGCCCATCAGCTTCGTTCTCAGGGCAAAATCGTCCTCTGTATAGCATCATCCAGCATTGCTGCACTCCTGCTCAAAGGTGGCTCTACTTCTCATTCATGTCTCCAGATCCCTCTCATCATCAATGAGTCATCCACCTGCTCTATCTCCAGAGGTTCAATTCAGGCAAAGCTGTTGCAGGAGACTGACTTGATCATTTGGGACGAGGCACTCATGCAGCATCGTCATCTCCATGAAGCTGTCAACTGCACTCTCAAAGACATTCTCCAATCTGATCAACCCTTTGGTGGCATTCCTATTATTTTTGGGGGCAACTTTCACCAGATCCTGCCTGTTATCGAGAGGGGTTCACGGCCTCAGATTGTTGGTGCTTCCTTGCAGCGCTCTGTTCTTTGGCAACATATTAAAGTTCTTCATCTCAAAATCAACATGTGATTGAACATGGATGATCTTGAAGAGCGACAGTTTGCAAAGTGGCAGCTGGAGGTTGGAAAGGGTGATCATACAGATGAGGGTGGCAACATTGAACTTCCCAACCATTTCAAGTGTCCTGAAAACACTCTGGCTTCCCTCATCGACACCATCTATCCTGGCATCTATAATCATGCTCAGCATCCTGATCAATACTTCTCAGAGCGGATTGTCCTGGCAAGCAAAAATGACGATGTGGATGATTTGAACCATTACATTCTTCAGAGGTTCCCTGGAGAGGAGCAAGTGTTTCACAGTGCAGACTCTATTGCAAACAATGAACTTCTGTATCCACCTGAATACCTCAACTCAATCAACTGCTCCAGTCTACCTTTGGCACACTTGGCACTCAAGGTTGGTGTCCCTGTGATGATACTTCGCAATCTCAATATTGCTGGAGGGGTCTGCAATGGTTCTCGAGGGATTTTGACTTGGATTCGGAACAGAGTATTGGAGGTTCGGTTGATTACTGGAGATCATGCTGGAGAGAAGGTGTTTATTCCATGGATGCGACTGCAGCCAATCGAAGGACAACTCCCTTTCACTCTGTCTCAACTCCAATTTCCTGTTCGACTATGCTTTTCAATGTCGATCAACAAATCCCAGGGACAGTCAGTGCAGCATGTGGGATTAGATTTCAGGAGTCCTGTCTTCACTCATGGGCAGTTCTATGTAGCGATATCACGAGTAAGGTCTGTGCACAACATCAAGGCAATATGGCCAAGTGACAGTGGAAGTGCAAAAACCAAAAATATTGTATATAATGAAGTACTATTAGAGTAACATAGAAATGAAGTCCATACTTATTAAACATGTTAACACATGACAGTGAAAGTGCAAAAACCAAAATAATGAAGTACTATCAGACTAACATAGAAATGAAGTCATGACAGTGGAAGTGCAAAAACCAAAAATATTGTTATGGGGGAGATGGGTATAGGGGAGATGGGTATGGGGGATGGGAATGGGGAGGTGGGGATGGGAAGGGGATGGGGGTGAGGTAAGTAGAGAAGGGGATGGGGATGGGGTAGGTGGAGAAGGGGATGGGGATGGGAGAGGTGGGGATAGGGGAGATAGGGATGGGGAAGAGGGAGAAGAGGAAGGTGATGGGAATGGGAGAGGTTGGGATAGCGGAGATGGGGATGGGGAAGGGGGAGAAGAGGATGGAAATGGGGGAGATGGTTATGGGGGAGATGGGTATAGGGGAGATGGGTATGGGGGATGAGAATGGGGAGGTGGGGATGGGAAGGGGATGGGGGTGAGGTAAGTGGAGAAGGGGATGGGAATGGGAGAGGTTGGGATAGCGGAGATGGGGATGGGGAAGGGGGAGAAGAGGATGGAAATGGGGGAGATGGTTATGGGGGAGATGGGTATAGGGGAGATGGGTATGGGGGATGGGAATGGGGAGGTGGGGATGGGAAGGGGATGGGGGTGAGGTAAGTGGAGAAGGGGATGGGAATGGGAGAGGTTGGGATAGCAGAGATGGGGATGGGGAAGGGGGAGAAGAGGATGGAAATGGGGGAGATGGTTATGGGGGAGATGGGTATAGGGGAGATGGATATGGGGGATGGGAATGGGGAGGTGGGGATGGGAAGGGGATGGGGGTGAGGTAAGTGGAGAAGGGGATGGGGATGGGGTAGGTGGAGAAGGGGATGGGGATGGGAGAGGTGGGGATAGGGGAGATAGGGATGGGGAAGAGGGAGAAGAGGAAGGTGATGGGGGAGATGGGGATGGGGAAGGTGATGGGGGAGAAGAGGAAGGAGATGGGGGAAATGGGGATGGGAGAGATGTGGAAGGGGATAAACACTACAATCCACCCATGTTGACTTGGGGCCAATGGTCCCAAGTCAACTGAAGAGTTGTGTACTATCTAAAAGTCAACTAAAGAGTTGTGTAACCATGACACCCCAAGTCCAAAGGCAACTAAGGAGTTGAGTAACTGTAGTGGAATTAAGCATTGTATTATGTATATGCAAGCTGGCCCATGAAAATAAACCACCACTCACACATTCACAGACCGAGTCAAAAAATGCAATGAAGTGAACAATGTGCACTGAAGTCAAAAAATGCAATGAGATGTTGATAAAATTAATGAACACAGTGACCAACATAAGCCATACTTCACTCATGAGTGGTTCTGTATAGCAATATCATGAGTAAGGTCTGTGCACAACATCAAGGCTCTATGGCCAAGTGACAGTAGAAGTGCAAAAACCAAAAATATTGTATATAATGAAGTACTATTAGAGTAACATAGAAATGAAGTACTATGTATATAGAAATGAAGTCCATACTTATTAAATATGTTAACACATGACAGTGGAAGTGCAGAAACCAAAATAATGAAGTACTATCAGACTAACATATGTAGAAATGAAGTCGTGACAGTGGAAGTGCAAAAACCAAAAATATTGAATATATTACTTATTAAACATGTTAACACGTGCCGGAGGCACATTCCCAACCTTGTTAGGAATAAAGTGAGTAAGCAAATGATTACTAAGGCATGTGATGACTTGTCTGATGACTAAAAATTGCTGCAGCTGGAATGCCAATGGGGAAGGTTGGAAAAGAGTCAGAAAAGAGTTGGCAGTTATCAGGAATCTGATCGGGTGCAATGGGTCTTGACACCTCTTCTGCCCTCATCAATCACTGTCCTGACACTGCAGTGAGTTGGTGGTAGGCTTGGATCATTACATTTGTCTCTTGATGAACTTTGAGTGTCAACAACATCCATCCTAAGGCTCTTACCAATAAGTATCATCTGTGGGGACCACCTGGTTCCCTTCTTTATTCCAATCTTCCAGGGAATCTGCAGATCTCAGGTTTCTATTTAATCTGCCCTCATTTCATAATTCTACCCTCCAACTCCAACTCCAGCTCCCCTTCTCCATGCCTTCATCATCCACTTGATGCTTACCCTTAATTATCTCCATGGCCTTGAGAATGGTGCTGCAGTCATTTCACATCCATTCAAAAAGCACCACACCTCCTCTGGTTTGGTGTATCTGCTGCAGGTGCTTCAAGTGCTCATCTATCACTTTCTCATTCACCTTCTCCTGCTAACAGATTTATCTTAGTTGGCAGCAGAAACTCTACTAGGTCAACTTCAGTTATTGACTCAAATGAAGAATTTGATCCTCCACCTGTAGAGGAAACACCTGAACAAGAGCTAAGTACATTCCAAAGGCTGGAGTCCATTCTTTCCTTTCAGGTACTGATCCCATTTGTATTGCAGAATGTTTGCAAAAAACCTGGCAATCCCCTGTCTACAGTTTCTTCAAGAGCAACTTCAAGATTGATACCAATGATGGTCAAAAGTTCTATTTCTTCAAGTGCTGCCAAACAATGCAAACAAGGGGGTGTCGGAACCGGATCCTGTGATCAGGGTAGGGGGGGAGGGGGGGTGCCGGCTGGCCGGTATGAAAAATTCTGACACCCCCCAAAACGCTGATGTCATGGTCCAAAAATGGCCATACAGCACCCAAATCTGAACTCAAAGCCAGGGAACGTGCTGGAGGATCTCGACGTCATTGCCGTCGACGTTGGCAGTTGGTAGTAGAGCATGTATTGGTTGAATTACATTGTCCTTCTACTTGAATTATTGCTCAGTCCACAACTTTTCTGCGCCAGGAATGCCGAAAAAGCAAGCCAAAACCAAGTAAGATTTCGATGTTGATGGCCAGAAAAGGTTAACCTAGTGCAATGAATAAGTGATACGGAGAAATTTAATGTTGAAAGCCGCCTGGAATGCCCAGAATGCAAGCAGATGGTACGCGTCGGGACTGGCGGACACAGGAACCTCGAGATCCACCAAGGTGCAAAAGGATGCCGCGCCACACAATCAAAGGCAATCGGGTGGGAGAGGAAACCGAAAACCAACGGCGTCTTGGAAAACTACTTCAACCCCGCTGCGCCATTGAATCCGTCCAAGGTCTTCGCCCCACAACTTGTTGAATCTGCTGTGGATCCATCACCCGCCACCGATGACGGCTCATTCCTAGCGCGCGAGAGCCCCTCAACGCAGCACCCTGTCAATAAAAGTTACGAAACTGTGAAGGCCTGTCAGCATGCGGTAGTTCTCCTTCAGAGCCTTGAGAAAGCTATAAACCGCATACTGAAAACGGTACCCCTCACAACTCCAACACACTCCTTGAGCGCATTCGCCATAGATCCCCGCACATGTGTTGCTGAGCCCGACGAGGATGATTGGATGGTTTTGAATTTGATCTTCAAATCTTCGTTTGGATGGGGAGGGACCGAAATGGAGACTGCCATCGCAGAAATGCTGAATCGCGGAGAGGTGACGGACGCGATTGACGTTGCAAAGACAAACCCCGACCCAACCGAACCCAGAAACGCTGCTACACCATCTAGTGGTCTAATTCCCAAAGCACGTACTAATACCACGCTATCAAGCGGTTCTCCGGAGCCGGCTTTGAATGACGAGGTCGGTACCAGAAGGTCAAGTCGGCTTACACGAAGAAAGGCAAATGTACTCCAGCTGAATCAGTGTACCTGCGGAGTGACGATAATGGATGACGAGATCGAAAGGGGGGAAAATGTTATGCAGTGTCAGGCAGAGGGATGCGAGACCGTCTGGGTTCGTCGTCATTATTTTCCTTGAACACTTCGTACTATACTGATGATTGATCTTGATAATGCTATTTCCCCCAGTTTCACTGCAATTGTATGTATTATGACTTCGCACCCCCGGACTGGTCGTGTGCGAGCTGCGCGGGTGGGGGAAAGCGCCACTGTGGTTGAATTAGTACATGACGGTTGCCATATATAGAAATTAATGTCTTTCTTCTTGGAAAAACATACATACGTGTGCTCCACATACCAAATTAGGCAGGAGGGGGAGGGGGGGGGTCATCCGATGGTCGAAAAAAAAAATTCCGACCCACGGTCAGAAAGTCCGGTCCCGACACCCCCTTGAATGCAAAGTTAAGGGAGGTGGTGTGTGCCATTACCAAGACTCCCAGGATTATTCTGGCACTTCAAACCTCAAAGATTCACACTGTGAAGTGCTTTGGGGCAGACATCTGTCAATGACCAGTATATGTGATAGAGCCAAAAATCAAATAGTAAGCTAAAAATAACAAAAAGATGGAGATAGGCAGATCAAGCTGTGGGATGACATCACCTTGATGAGTAAACATCCAGAAGAAGTCCTGCCTCTAAGAATAGAACTGTCAACATGTACCAACATGGAAAAAACCAAAATATAATAATAAAATAGGAATAAATCATAGAAAATCATAGAAAGGCATAATAGGATGGAATAAAATGTAAAAAAATATGGGACAAATGCAAAAAATTGCCCAGATGCCTGGGGCACCTTCATTTCCCCTTACATACACCTTGATAGACCAAGTAAATGTAGAAAATAAGGGTGATAGTGGGGTAGCATCAAAACTTCATTGAGGAAAGCTTGCAACCACAGTGGTGCAAAATACACATTGGTGTGCAATAGTAATATATGAGGGTATTAAGGAAATCAGAAATCAGAAACCTGCAACGTCAGCAGCAATGCACTGAACCTGGCCCCAGATACAACCAGCAAAGCAGATAGAGTGAGTGTGCCATTCCATGGTGATGGAGTGGATGATATGGGACAGCTAGATGGAGGGGAAAGAGCAGGAGTGTGGTGTCGGCTGCTCTAACCCGAGTTTGGTGATGTCAGGGACACAACCTAGGCAGATAAGTCGGTGGAGGTGTAGGGTCATAAACAGATCAAACTAGGCAAAGGCCATGTGTGAGTTCCAGTTCACAAGAACACTGGGCTGACAGCAGGCAATCAGTGAGGCCTCGTATACATATTTGACTCCAAAAAGCTGTATCCACAATGAAGTAAAACCTATGAGGAGTATTCTCGAGCAACTGATCATAAATCGGATATACTACTCATGCATTGTGCCAACTAACCAGTGCACTGGAATTAACAGAAATTATTGACCCTTTAAATCCATCAGATAGTGTAGAATGTGGAGAACTAAAAAAAAGTACCATTTAGAGCGAAAACATTAACACTGCTGATGATAACAAACCATTGAAAGTTGCATTCTCAGTATCCACATCATATGAGGCCTCAACCATGAGATTGAGACCATCAATTGATGTGAATACCCCATGTAAACGTGGGTGACAAGCTGTAATGAGATCGTTATAATCTTGGAATTCTTGAAGGGTTCTAGGCCATCGGAATACCGCGTCAGAAATTTCGCGTAGCATTTCAAGGAGAATCTTGAGGCCAAATGTAATGTAACAGGACGCAGTAGTGGGCATCAAGCCAAAGAGCTGCTAGAGGCTCGACTCCAGCATGGTGGAGTTAAGGTAATGCAGTACTAAACCAAGCGCGCTATCTGGATCCAGTGACCTCCCTCCAGAAAGAGGTTTTGCCTGATGTGCTGGTATCGTGGCGGGGTATAGGTCTGGATCACGAATCTCCAAATCCTGCATTGACAATAAGCCTGATTGTCGCGACGTCCAAACCCATCGTCGTAATGAATGCCCGGTCATTCTGGTTCTCATATAGGTGTTGCCATGCTGCACCCATACGAGGAGTGGGTGGCAGGTCAGACCGAGTGAGATAATTTCGAAGACGGCTTTCGTCGCTCATTTCGAAGGTGTGCAGCCTCTGCGCTATGTAGAGGCTAATACAGCAGCCATGCCAATTTTATGTTATAGTTATGAATCTTCATAGGCCACCTCATCATCATATTCAGTTTCCTGCATTGCAAGAAATGAAGCAGCGCCGTCCATGGAACAGGTGTGCATTAAGATAATTACCTGATTTTAAAGTCCGCAGAGTAAGGTTAAGAGAGAGAAATTCAAGTCATCCATTCATGTCTGTTTTCCCTCACTCACAAATATTTCTCGGACTCTCAGTCACTACCGTCATATCGGGGCCGCACATTCAAATAATTGATACACTGTAAGTAGTTTGGACCTCACGATCCAGCTTCCTGTTCACGGTATCAGGTCTGGCAATGTTCTTTACACTACTTCAGGTCGAGAAGATGCATCAAAATCAGGCCCTATACGATGCGCCGCAGTCGATAGGTCCGGGAGATACGTCGCGACCTCGGGTGAAGACAAATTGTTGAAGATATGGGAAATTGACGGGCTGAAACTCTTGAACGAACGGTATGCCCCTACAAACTATTTTCCCTGGAATTGAATTTTACAGGGATCGTCGGTGGGATCCAGTGAGCTTCCCAAAAGACCTACTGCGATTCAATTTACCGCAGAGAGCCAGGATATCCTTGTCTCCGATAAGTTTGGCGATGTTTTCAGGCAAGGAGATTTTGGCGTAACCACTCCACCCTCAAAGCTTAAGCACTGCGTAGCTACCCCTTGCACTTTACTCCTCTAACTGCGAAGCAAAAACGCGACGCCCTGTCGTCACATGAAAATCCATCGGGAGGACAACTTATCTTGGGTCATACGTCCCTCCTCAACACTTTTCTCCTTAGCTCCGATGAAAAATATATCATTACTGCGGATCGTGATGAGCACATACGAGTGAGTCGGTATCCTCAAGGATATAATGTAGAAATGTATTGCTTAGGACACAAAAAGTCCGTTCATTCTTCTCTTCGCTGTTCCTGCCCTCGATGATCCCTGTGATAGATTCATCTCTGCCATTCACAATCCGGGATTTGCCCTGCCTGAGTTGATTTCTGGAGGAGGCGACGCGGTTCTCAAAATCTGGGACTGGATAAAGGGGAACATAAAATACGAGCTCTGTGTGTTGGATGCCATCCAGCCATATATAAAAGTCCGTAACAAGAAGAACCAGAGAGGTGATGATGCAGACGGTAGCACAGAAATGGGCAGGCGCAGAGGGAAGAAAAGCAAGAGAAAAGGGAATCCCCCGAACGGAGGGATCACACATGTAGAAACAACAAGCGGCATGGACACTGACGTCAACCCTGAAAGGGTACAAGGCGATGTACACCAGGAGGCTTCTGGCGAAAAGGGCGAACTGATTTTGGTGGTGCACAAGATCAGTACTGTGGGTGCGGAAAGTGGGAATTACATTGTTTTTAGCGCAGTTGGGTATGTCCTCATGCACCTCTAACCGTCGACCGACGCGGACACCAATACTTAGTGCATCGGCGTTATTTGTCACCCCCTATCCGAGAGACAATACGACCTTCGGCATTCGGGCCTTTGATCTGGGACAACCTGTCATTGACTTCACAGTGTCAGAGGACGGGCTGATATGGGTTTCTGTCGATGCAAATTGGTCTGAAGATAGTCCAGAGAATCCAGAGAAGAAATCTGCGATGATTCGGGTGATTAAGGCATCCTCGGGAGAGGTTCGTATTGTGTCCAAAAGCAGGCCCGTCAACTCAACCGTTTACAGCTGACAGAAGCCACGCTTGATTCACCGCTTCTCCGGTCACTCAACGGAATGTGTCTGCTTCCAGGTGTGTGGATATGTCTTCATTCTTTCTCCTACACCCGCATCAAACGACGTAACAGCAACCGCAGACGACCTCCGTAAATTAGATCTATATGGTGACCTCGTCTCTATGCCCAAGGGCATTGAAGCTGAGCAGGAATTGGAGATCCTGTCACCTTCTGAGAGAGCCGTTATGGGGAAGCAGATCAGCAAAAAGGAACTTGGACGGCTGCGAAGCAAACAAGCTGTTCTTACCAAACTTCAGTCGAGTGTAGAGGGCGTGACTGATATACCCCGATCCGAGGGCGATGATACTAAGGAGCCGCAAACAAAGAAAACCAAGTCTGACGAGTAGTGATTGTGATATGTCCACAATTGCAACTGGGTCTGGTGGTAGGCACTACCGAGTTCTAAATCTTTGATCCGTCTAGTTATACTTAGGGTGCTTGTTGATAGACAAAGATGACCCTCAAGAAGACATTGTTCAGTAAGTCTGTCCCAAAGCCGACTGTAGTCGATTCTTTGTGTTGTTCCAGCAAATCTAATAAAACGTTCTGTAAGTAAACCCGCGAAATGGTAGCGGGATGCATACTTGAAAAGGGAGGCATAACTTCCCTCCTTTTCGCCCCTCACCTCTTCAGACAACATCCAAAACAACATCATCGAAGTCTGAGCACCAGTATCCCACAGACACCATGATTCAAAGGTATCGCAACAGTTTCACAGCGGTCGGTGAGTGATTAAGTTGTTGACATATGTTGTCTATTGGCTTTACACGTCAGAATTTATCGAAAAGGCTTGTACCAGTAGTTGTACAAGTATGAGCAAGAAGAGGTGATACTTTTCTATAGAGTGCTTGGTTTTGGTCACTGATATTCCGAAGCTCGAAATTAGATCTTCTCGTTCGCGTTCGATACTCTAATCCTCTTCCTGCACCACCATGTCCACCAAAACTTCTCGACATTCCGACAAATCCCATGCGTTATGCACGACCCGAATTCCTCGATGCGGTCGCAAACGAGACACCGTTACCAATGATCGTGGATGCGGAGTGTGGTATGCCACTAGATCTGGGGAAGTGGGAGTCTTTATGGGAGGAGGACGCGGATGATTCAGGTTATTCGTCCTTCCTTTTTGTTGCAGGGCGCCGGACTCAATTCACCCCAATCACAGCATTAAACCCAGATGCTCACAATCTTCCCCTGCTTGATCCCAAAGACGCCGACCTCTTAATTGATCCTACAAGCTCTTCTGGACAGTACGCCAATGGACCATCCGGCGCGAACGGTCCAGCAACACCTCTAGCCCACGTCCCATGGCTTCGAAAAACCGAATACATCAGTAGAGAAGGGGTGCTGCGATCTGGTAACCATGAACCGTACGTCCCAATATTTTCTGCTGTGCTGTTCGTCCGTTAAGTGCATTCCAGGAAGCATGTCGTATCTGCCCCCATAGATATTTCCCGCGCTGCTCAACTGCGCGATATTGAAGCATCTTTCGCCGCTTGCAACGACAATTTCTCTTTGGCATCTATTCGTCATCCCAATAAACCTGGCGTGACTGTGGTCGAGTCTTACGAGGTGCTTCCCGATGCGGATATATGGCCCAACCAATACGATCTTTTCAGATTCTCCGAACGTCCGGGCGAGAGGCCTGTCGACGTGTGTGTTTCACCTCCCCTGTCTTTGCTCAAATTGACGTTATGTTCTGAACAGGTGGAGGATCCCCGCCTGGACTGTGCTATTCTCCGTCCTATGAAGTCCGATCACGATTCCTTCCTAGCTTACTACCTTACTCAGGATGATGAATCCGCTCTCAAATTCAAGCAGAAACGATTCGGGTTGAACCCGTACGAAGTATCAGAAGAGAAAGAGGTTAGTCAGTCGCCTGTGCACAGATCTCATCAGCTGCTCGAGCTCTCATGAACTATGCCAGGAGACCATCTTCCACTTCGTGCGAGATTATGAAACCGTCAAGGTGGAGCAAGAAGTGCCGAACGAGTTTCTTCTGGTTTTGCATGACGGCGATCCGCCAGATAGTAGCGACAATCTCACGAATGGGAATGATGGAAAACCACGTCGGAGAGAGAAAGGTGCCTATTACAAAAATATTGAGCGTAAAATGCTACTCAAAAAGAAGCGAGCAAATGTGAGGACATGACCCGCAGAAGTCAATTGTCAAGCTGACATCTGTTTTTTGACAGATTTATGAACAATACGAGGACAAGTGGGAGATCATCCGTGTGAACCATGCACCCATGAGTCAGGAGGAGATAGACGAACGTGAAGAAGCGCTAGCGGAGGTTGCCGATCCGATGTTCTTGTTGATAAGAGGTGACGCAGATGCTGATGGAGAGATTGAGGTTGACGACGTGGGATTAGCGGGCGGAGGACTGGACTTTGCAACGCAGGTCAAGTAGTGATGCGTGCTATGGCTACATGTATGTTAATCTATAATGGCGTATGCATCTTGCTGTGAAATTGCCTTCGAGATTGGTTATTGAGCAATATACTCGATTGCATGCTGTTCATAAGTAGTTCCGAATTCTTTTGTCATATGAACATACAGATATGCACGTAGAAAAATGAGAAATGAAGGAAAAGGACTCTACGCCTCTGTCAGCTCACGCAGCCGACGGACAGTGCTGCAAAACATCAATCATAAAAAGACCCAATGTTGTGAAAGTAGTTGGACATACCTGCGAACGGTAGCAGCAGCTGTTGTAGAAACAGTCCATGCACCTCCTGCAATTACTTTTCTGCACGACCCACAGTTCCAAATGCCAACGGCCGTCCTCTTCACGGAGTCCTATAAAAAATGATTAACCGCGATTTGAATATGTGATATAACTAAACTCAGCGTACCTTGCCGCAGAATGTACATGTGTAACGAGCATGCTGCGATATTTCCATCTTTTTGACTTGTTTACGCAGGGAGGCACCATATCGCTGCGCGTCCACATCCTCTTCAGTAAACATTCGAAGAGCGTTGATTGTTCAAACTCACAGTGCCGTATTTTCCCGTGATTCCCACTTTCTTGGTGCGTTTTGTCTGCGTATCATCAGCTCATGGATTCCATAGTCAAAAGAAAGGATCTAACCATCTTGAGAATTACGAGTTGACGATTAACGAGTGGTCCTAAACAACTTGTTTGTGCGTACCCGCGAGTTGCCGAAAACTGTACAGTTGCTCAACCACGAGAATAAGCTATTCACAACATGTACAAACTCCGGACATGCGGCCGTCGGCTCATTATTAAATTTGTTTGACCGAGCGGCGCGTTGGGTATTGCATCTTCAGCCCGTGAGTAGTGTAAATAACGTATCAAGTAGTAAGTGATATGAGATATCAGTGTGTGGGAGTTCTCAGGAACATGCCAATAAGCAAGGTCTCTGCCGACGCTTGCGACGACACCTAGTTTTCCAATAGCCTTATCGTATCAGGTTTTTATTGGGGCATCAGTCTTTGGATATACATACTTGCCATACTGCATACAATAATCCTAGGGACGAAAAAATCCAGTGATCAAAGAATGTCCAAGGATAGCTAGCTGTAGGGAATAGAGTCGACATTCATTCCGATTCATCAGACTCAAAATGCTTCAACATTTCCACCGTATCGTTTTGGAAGGTTGTCCGCGTCAATGAGAGTTGACAACGCTTTGTTGATAGCAGCGTGGTCTGTCCCTACAACTTCCATCTTCGCGAAAGTCTTGGGAGAAAGAAGAGGTTTGAACATCCAAAACATCCAGTTAAGAATGGTGGGGACGTTGATAAAGAATTTCTTGTGCTGCAAAATATGAGGGATATGTTGACGGAGAAGGTGATTACTGACTAGGAATTCCGGATAATGGCTTTGGAAAATATTGCTTGCCTCCGAAGCTGCGTTCTTGGAATTTGCGTCCCGACTCCTTAGGCTCACCCCTTCGTAATCTATGTTATAAATGTGTGAATGCCATTTAGCGATGAGGACGACACATCTTTCTTACCATGGACCTGGGTCATATCATCAAGCTCCATGAAATCAAGCCTCGCGATGCTCTTTTCCATTAAAGCGACACGCCATCTAGTCAAGAGCAGGAGTTTTGTCAGAATGGATAGCCTGAAATGTAGGTCATACTATGTCATACCGGAGAAACCGCTGTATATCCCCGAAAACGGCCGATGAATTTTGGTTTCCGCCATACACGTTATACCTACAATAACAGCATTCTACGTCAGACGGTCTGTTCAGAACATTTGGGATGCAAGTGCCGCGTACACGACGGGTCGACCAGCCTTATCATGACCAAAGTTATAACCAAGCTGTCCAAACACATCTTGCGGGAACTCTTCTTTCATAGCCGCTTCGACATTGAAGGACTCTCGCCATCGCAATGTCGAGACTAGCATGTCACGCGCCTCATGTACATTCAAATTTCTAAGCATTCCTTCAACGAAAAGATTCTTATGGTTCAAGAGAGATGATACCTTGCACGAAGGAATTTCATCAAGACGACACTAACACGAGCGTCTCTCGGAGAGTGAGGGTCGATGGTTACGCCCCAGATAGTTATTGGAGTGTCCTTGGCCTTGGTATTGACAAGATATCCATCCGCGAAGAGATCTGGGAGGATGGCCTGGGGACGTGTATATCATATATCAATATCCACATGTAGAATAGATCCTCCCCAATCATACCCGGAACTCTTTCAGAGCACTCCATTCAGCTTCAGTGAACCTGTTCGTTAATGAACTCTGAGGCTCAGCATTCTCGTCGTGATCTTGTTTTGTAACTGGCTCGACGACGGGACTAGCCTGAGATGTTTGCACCGCGGGAATAGCAACAGGTTCTTCCGTGGCGATCTCATTAGTGGCATGCTGTTTTTCATCTGCGACCGGCTGAGGGAGATCGGTGGACGCAAAAGGTTCTGCAGCACTAGTAGCTAGAATGGCTTCTGACATTGGTGATGGGCTAATCCCTGCTAAACTTAAACTCCGAAGCCAAAGTTCCCATCCGCAAAATGACAGGACCCGAATAGCCACGTTCAAAGTTGAGCCGCGACTTTCGCAGTCGCGGTTGCTGCGAGTGTGCTGGCAGTTTCCTCCGTAATTACAGCATCTACACCAAATCCACACGCTAATTCCACTCACATCACAATCATCCACTCATTTATTATTCTTATTGTTTGCTATGGCTAAAACTAAGGAAACTCTTCTGCTGATGATGGACCTTCCACATCAATGATGAAATTGTGCAAGATAATGGCAATTGTAACCCAACGACATGCTTTATAATGTTCTAATTTGGAGTTGATTGGTATACGAAGCCCTCGCAGGCATTGAAATCATCCTTTGAGTGCTGAGGCTAGAGACATAGCGATCAAAGATGGCATTTCTTGGAATCTGAGATGCAGGCTCCTTGTGGACAGGGATCATTCGTGCAGTACAGGGGTATGCCGAGTTAGCCCATGCAAATTCATTCCGCTCAAATAACCAGTCAGGAAATCTGTGGGCAGCTGTACCCTCGAATGCACGTGCATCATGACATGACCCTGTGTGACCATGTGAAAAATCAACAACATGAAGAGTTGAGGGAGCATTTCCAATCTGATAAGTCAAATATGAATGCAAAAGTTGGAAAACCATGTGGCGGACCATACCTGAACATTGAGGCCATAATTTGCCTTATGAGTGTAATATGCATCACCATTTAATCCTGGACATTGGTATAGCACAACCATTGTGCCATCATATATCAACCAGCCATCTCTCCATGCACCTTTAAACCCCAGCTTCTGATCAATCTACTGCTTCTCCTGCTCTTTCTCCTCTGGTGTCAACCTGTGAACAAAGATCTCCTACAGTGACTCAATAGCATCAAAGCAACGATCTGTGTAGTTTTCAACAGAGCCTTCCAAGCATCCTGCTGTCCATGCAATATCTTGAATAGATGCAGAATTACCATACTGTTCCATGCGATATAGTGTAACTGCAAGCTGCACTTCCACAGGTGCCTGAGGAACATTTGAATGGCTGGTAAAGACTGGATGATGTTGGATGAGGAAAAGAATAGTTTGGAAGACATGTGGAGAGACACGAAGCATGTGAGAAAAGTGACTATGATCAGCAGGATTAGAAGCATATTCCCATGCAAGATGCATCTGTCCTGACTTAGAAACTCAATGATCTCGGCCATTTAGATAGCAAGTTGTGTGTAGAGCAAGAAGAATGTTTAAGTCCACATTGAATTGTTGACATGCCTCCTCAATGTTTTTGTATGGTGTGAAGATATTCTGTGACAGCATTAGGAGAAGATAGGCATGGATGGCCTGTTCTCGAGTCTCTGGTGTTGCCATTGCTCTAAGTACAAGTGGTAGGAGATTATCAAAAGTGGTGACTATAATTATCTATTGTAACAGTTGTGACATGCAGACCCTCAAAATTCTGCTTATGTAATAACCCCCAACTGCGACCGCGAAAGTTGTGGCTCAACTTTGAATGTGGCTAATGCCTGATCCCATGCAGATAAAATATTTTTTGGGCCATTTCATGGTATTCCTATCTGGATTTTGCCACTAGTCATTGTTGTTAACCTTCTCACCCAGATCTTCATTAGTTTTATGTCTTGAGCCCAGTGTCTTGAAATTTTGGAAATTTGCTTCATGAGAACATTGAACTGAGTGTAGTTTGTTATACTGATCCTGAGCCCAGTTTCTATTGCACTGCATGGAGCAGTATCAAGCATAGACTAATACAGGTTAGGACAGAGTACTTGCTAAAACCTGCCATGTAATAGTGTTCATTTTTGTGACTCAACCCTGCAGTTTTATCCAATTCCTATCTGGAAGGCCCATATTTTTTTCCTGAATCCTTATCCAGATTGGGATCAGGCATTTTGAGGGGTTGTCGGGGGTCCTAAAATGACACACATTTTATGGCAAAAATAGATTTGGAGTAATCTATTTAGAGGAGTAATCTATTCAGAAATAGATTCTACATATATGTATTCTACAGAGCATAATTGTAAAAAGTGATTGTTGTATGTGTTTTCTGCACATGCATAATGTAACTTCAAGCACTTCCAGGCCAAAATCTGTCAATTTTATCTGTAGATTACAAACAAAACAGTGGTTAGAGCCACCAGTGCAGTTCTGGGTGGTCTGGGTTTTCATTCCTGTTAAAGCTACTTCTTTAAAAATATTAGAAGCCAGCAGCTTACTTCCTCCTGTTAGATCACTTGTTTATCTGGGATTTGCTTGCTCATCAGGGCCCATCAGATACATATCAGACTCTCAGATCACAACCAATCTGGTGTGGGAAGAGTGTAAACACATGTTATATAATCTAATTGACGTGTGACAAGAGCTATCACTGCACAAATTGGGCACAAGGGAATACTGCCAAGATCCCAGCCTCCTACCCATGCCCTCTGGAAGAGTCCATGATCACTCACTGTAGTTTTCATCCTCATGCTTTGATTGTCCAAACCTTCTTTTTTTATAAGTCTTCCAGAGGGCCTGGCACCAAATTTTTGTCAATAGACATCACCACTATTATGAGTGACTAGTCAATGTCCATTTTAGTTGTATATTTTGTCACCCACTTGTATGATTATACAATCAGTTTTGAATAAAATCATTTGCTGCATTTGTTAAACAGCCTCACTCTTCCACCCAACAAACTCCCTTTCTCCTCAACACAGGGTGACACCCACACATGGGCTTCGAGCCTCGGCAAGCACCCTCACACTTGGAGACAGTGAATGAGTTCACAGAGTGGATGAAGGACATGGAGAAGGTGAAGTCAGCTTTGGCCAAGGTGAAGGATGACATGGTATGCTTCTACAACCAGTGTCACTCACCCACACCCACATATAAGGTTGGTGATTGTGTCCATCTTGACTCTAGTAACATTTCCACCACATGTCCATCCAAGAAATTCACTGATGTGTTCAGTTGGTACTTGCTGAAGAGTCTCAACAAAAGGAGTGAAGATTAAACTTACAGCTGCAGGCATGCTCGGTGTGAGGGGGTTTGCTTAAAGGGCCTCAGATCATCCTTCAAGGTGCAAAGACTACAAAGAGGCTGGTACGATGGTTTGCAATGTGCACACTAAGTTGTTGATACAAAAAGGAAGGTGTGTGCAAAGGCAAAAAAGTGTACAATGCAAAGGGGCAAAAACATGGAACAAGAGCACAAAGATGTGCAATAGTGAGGAAGGTGAAAGTGGAAGGTTTGGTGGGACAAGGACAGCACTGGAGTATGCTGAAAGGCAGATGCATGGGCTAGGGATGCAAGCAGCATGTGAGTGCAACTGGTGGGAAAATATGCAAAATGCAGCTATATACGAGGGGTGCAAATGATGCACATAATGTGGCTATATAAAAAGTGCACAAATGAAGATGAAGGATGCAAATGAAGGGACAAAATGTGGCAATATGACGAGGGATGCAAACGATATGCAAATGTGGCTATACAAAGGGTGCACTACAAAGGCGCATGAACTGGATGCTGGTGCACAGGCTATGTGTGATGCTGAATGAGCTATCAACTATGTGAGGGGGAAAAGATCCTCTGGATTCTCTATGTATCCACCTACTATGTACAAATGGCTTATGTGATAAAAGCAGTAAGATAAGGTATAAAAATACAAAGTGCCATGCACTACCCACAAGTCCATCCATTGGCCCATCTAAACCCAACTGCACAATTCTGCTGCCTTAGCCAATAAGATTTGCACATGCTATAGCCCAATACCCAACTGTTCTAGTGCAATGTTCTATTTTTGGTGCACTTTAGGTCCCATGCACTCTTCCCAATTAATCCACTTCAGTGTTATGTGTCGCATGCTGTGCCTTAGTAATAGTGATGTGATTGACCTGTGCTGGTTACTAGATAAGGCAATGCCAATTGGAAATGTGGAAGAACTATAAGGAGATGCTGTGTGATGCCAAATAGTGCCAAGTGCCCAAATTATGTGAAAGTGCCCAAGTGTGCATGGTCCAATGCCAAATAGGTGCAAAGCACCCAGATTATGTGAGAATGTACAGTTGTCTCATGCTGTAATCATGGTGCACCTTGAATAAGTGCCCTAGTAGCTGGAAGCCATGATGCACAGCACAATAGATGTGGTGAAGGATTGTTGTGTATGATAATTGAATAGTGAAATGAGTGTGCAGCAAAGAATGTGAGTTGTGGGCAAAGTGTAAAAGAGCACATAAAGGCACATTGAGCACACAGTAACTGTGAAAGGCAGATAATGAGTGTCGGAGGTATACTAAGGTGGTCTGAAGCATGACAAGGCATATTTAGGGCACACGATAGAAGACAGCTAAGGGGGATCCAAAGGCACAGTAGAAATGTAAAAGGCGCATGAAAGCAGACAAAGGCACACAGAAGCGCACTAAAGCACACAAAGGCGCATGGAAGCGCACTTGGGCACACAAAAGTGCATGAAGGCATGCAAAAGCATGCTGTGCAAAGTGAGTAGAAGTCATCCAAGCAGTGTGCACAATTGCAAAAAATGCTGTAGTACAATGATAGGTCCACTGCATGCTCGAAGGTCTGGAGAAAGTTTCCAATTATATTGACACACTACAACAGACCCTCTGAACCACTACAAACACTATGAAATCGACTTCGAACTCTTTTCGATTTATTTTGCACTACTTTGAACAACTTTGAACAACTTTGAATGATTTCATGACACTTCAAACAACTTCATAATACTTCGAATAACATCAGCTGCTGCATAGTTGTTTTTAAAACCCTTTCGATACATGCTGCACAACCAGAACAAGTTATTCCATCACATATCAAGCACTACTGGACACGAGGAGAGATTACAAGAGATTTAGAATGCGATAAGTGCAGTTTATGTTTCATTGATATATTGAAGCAAAAGATAAGTACTTTTACCATATGGGGGCATGTATGTTTCAATTATTTATCATTTATCATTTATTTTATGATCTACAAAGTCCTCATTGTTTGATATATTGCCTCATGTTTTACACAGGTTTTAACTCCCTTTTTAGTATTATCTCTTCAAAAATGTATATAAACTTGTACTAGTTACTTAGAAAAACAGAGAATAAGTTACCCTCTCCACTACCATCAGATTTAAGAACAGTTCTCTTGAGTCTTAGCTCACATCATATCTCTGAAGTGCTGCGAAATATCGCAAACTTCCTCGAACTTTTGTATTCACTCTCAACTCATCATCACCTATTGCCACTCAAGAACCACTTCTTATTTGCTATGTTTATTTGTCGACATATCTAGACACCAGTCAAACACCTTTGAACCTCCTCAAACTCACCCAAACAACTTCGAACCCATTCGAGTCTATTTCGAACTACTTCGCATGTCTTTAAACCTATTTCGAACTTTTTTGAACATCTTTGTATGCTTTTAAAGACTATTCATCACATCCCTTACCATTTTGCATCACTAAAAACAATGTTTTGGTATTAGCAGTGATATTTAGTACTGACTCGCACTCTTCCTCTAGCCTGAGTTATACTTTATAACCCTTTTAACAGGTTTTTGCTAGGTTTCCAGGTCAAGTATCATCATTTTGGAGCCCACTGCGAGGGGTTTCTAAATCATTTCATTGCCTAATCCACCTCAAATCTCCCGGCTTAGGCCAACCCAAGCTCGAAACCTTAGAATCGAGACTCGCCATGCCTTTGAATCTCTTGAACAATCAGGGAATATTTTAATTCCTGTCTCTGATGCTGAATCTACACATCATCATCTGTTTCCTTCATCTATTTCCTCATCTCCAACCTCGTCTTCCTTTTCTTCCTCATCGTCTACTACATCATTCATTATTCCAGCCACTTCGACATATCTACCATCTTTTGCTCAAATTCTAACTCCTTGAATCGGTACATCTATGGCCACCCAAGTGACAATGCCAGCTCGTGGACATTCCACAGCACCTAAATTCGACCCTACTCAACCTCGAGAGCTATGTTGATACTTTAATGAGCTCAAAATACTCTTTATCGACTGTAATGTTACAGATCCAGAACTTATGAAGAAGCATGCCTGTCGATATATCAATACGTCCGAACTCTGGGAATCAATTCCCGAATATGAAACTGGCACTTTGTGTTAAGATTTATACATCGCAATCCACAGACTATATCCTGGTTCTGAAAACAATCAAAAATGGTCAATTTCAGACATGGACAAACTCGTTGGTGAACAACTTCAGATGGGTATCTTTAATGCAAGCGACTTAGAATTATATTACAGGTCATTCTACAACATTATGAAGTTCCTACTCTCTAAAGGCCGAATTTCAGAGGCAGAACAAAGTAGAGCATTTGTTCAAGGTTCTCAGCCAGGTTTATGGTCATGAATTGCATGACGACTCGAACTAAAATTTCCCGACCACTATCTGGATGATGCCTACTTACTTGACGACATTCATGTGGCAGTGAAATTTGTTTTAGCAGGGTCAATTAGTTTGAATTTGACATCGTTACAGTCTTCAGAAACCTTGGCATCGACTTCGACATCTTCAACACAGATCAAATAGGAAGACTTATTGGTGATTTTTGAAAAATTCACAACCACACTCATCATGGCTCTAGCAGGTTCGAAACCCACTAATCCTCCTCAAACTAACAGTGGATTTCACTTGGACCAGCTCGAAAATTTAGTTTGTGTCTTTTGTGGACTCACTGGTCATTTCATTAGTGACTGCTTGGTTTGCCAGTCCTATATCAATGAAAAAAATTGTAAAAGAACAACGAAAAAAAAATTGTCCTTTTAAGTGGATGGTTTACCCCTCGAAACATTCCTGGTTGCTTTATCAAAGACAGAATTGATGAATGGACTTGATGAAATCCTTTGACTACAACTGCATCATCACTTATGTACAACATCGCATCCTTAATGGCTACTTCGACACCACCTAGGGGCATCTACCAGGTTTCTGAACAATCCGCTGATACAGCTCACTATCACCCTGTGCTCATACTACAGCATTTTTCATGATTGTGCACACCACTTGGACATCTTCTACTTACTTTGCACAGTGCACTTTTGTGTGCCTTCATGCGCTTTCATGTGCCCAAGTGCACTCCTGTGCGCTTCCGTGTGCCTTTGTCCACTTTCTGTGCTCCAGTGTGCTCTATTGCGCTCCAGTGCACCTCTGTGCACTTTCGTGCACTTCCATGCACGTTTGACCATTTAGGTGTGCTTTTGTGCACCTTTTACATTTCTACTGCACTTTTGGTTCCCCCATAGCTGCCTGCTGTCATGCACCCTAAATGCACCCTGTTACGCTTCAAACTGCCTCCGCATGCCCCCCCCCCCCACACTCCTTATCTGCCCTTCACAGTTATTGTGCACTCCTTTTATGCTTTACCTGCAACTCACATTCTCTGCTGCACACTCATTACACAATCCCTATTACACACACAACAATCCACTACACCAGTTGCACTGCGCAGCACGGCTTCCATCTTACTGGCGCATTTACCTGAGGCGCACCACGATTCCAACACAAGTGAACTGTGCATGCTCACATAATCTGTGCACTTTGCACCTATTTGGCATTGAACTGTGCACACTTGGGTGCTTTCATGTAATCCTGGTGCTTTGGTGGTATTTGGCCTTTCACAGCATCTCCTTATAGTTCTTCTGCATTTCCAATCGGCATTGCCTTATCTGGTAACTGGCACAGGTCAATCACATCATTATTACTAAGGCGCAGCATGTGACACATAACACCAAAGTGGATTAATTGGGAAGAGCGCACGAGACCTAGAGCACACCAAAAATAGTGCATTGCACCGGAACAGTTGGATATTGGGCTATAGTTGCACAAATCTTATTGGCTGAGGCAGCAGCATAGTGCGGTCAGGTTTAGATGGGCGAATGGATGTGCTTGTGGGTAGCGCATGGTGCTTTCTATTTTTACATTTTATTTTACTGTTTTTATCACATAAGCCATTTGTATATAGTAGGTGGACATATAGAGAATCCAGAGGATTTTTCCCTCCCCTCATAGTTCATAGCTCTGTCAGTATTGCACATAGTCTGTGCACCAGTGTCCAGTCCATGCACCTTTGTAGTGCGCCCTTCATATAGCCACGTTTGCATATTGTTTGTGTCCCCTCATCGTATTGTTGCATTTTGTCCCTGCATTGCATCCTTTGTCCTTGTTTGTGCACTATTGTAGTGTGCCCTTCATATAGCTGTGTTTGCGCACTGTTTGCACACTTATTTGCATAGCCACATTTTGTGCACTGTTTGCACCTTTTTCTACCCCTTGTGCTTTCATCCTGTTTGTGCCCCCAACCTTTGCATCACCTTTCCAGCACATCTCAGTGCCGTCTTCGAGCCACTACACCTCCCACTTTCATCTTCCCTGTCATTGCACACTTTTGCACTCCCATTGCGCATTTTTCCACACTGTGCATTTTTGCCCCTTTGCATTGAGCACTTTGCTGCTATTGCACATATCTTCCCTTGAGCGTACATGACTAGTGCGCACATTAAAAACCGCCATTACAGCCTCCTCATAGTCTCCATGCCCCAAAGGATGATCCGAGGCCCTCTAAGTGAACCCCCCCCTCACCCCAAGCATGCCTGCAGTTGTAGGTTAAGTGTTCACCCCTTCCATTGAGACTCTGCACCAAGTACCAACTGAACACATCACCACGACACCTGAAGATTGCATTGCAAAGCTCAAACAAGAGATATACACTTTGCAAAGTGGTAGGGCCTTTGCTAAAATTAATTCAAGCATACCAACAGTCCCTGTCTCTCGACCTTTAGTCTTCCCAAATACTGCGGCAGTCGAACAATCGACTCCACAAGGACCCATGTCATCCATCTCGTCTACGGCAACAAACCTATTGACCTCGACTTTGGCATCATCTTCAACTTCAGAAACAACTTCATAGCCAATCATTCATCCTTATGCCACTGCAAAAGAAAATTCATACCTACCACCACATGAACAAAACTTCGGATCAACTGTGAAAGGTAAAGCCAAAGATGGTCCTTTGCACCATATCCAAGCCCCAATTCAAAAGGATAAAATCACGGAAGATGTTTTTGCTCATTCATGAAGACACCAATTATCACACTAACTGCTGAGGAATTGTTGTCTCTATCACCCGAAGTTCATACAAAATGGAAGGAACAGGTCACTCCACTTCAAATTCAGCAGTCTGAAGGAAATAATGCCACGAATCTGCTTAACAATGAGATTTTCATAATTGATAATGCATTCAAAACTTATATTAACAGTCTTCGACCTGGCAATATTCCAGAACCCTTCATCACTGCAAAGGAATCCCATTCAATTAGGTCAATTATCATGAATGTTAACAGAAGAAATCCAGTCAAAAGTATTGTAGACCCCAGTTCTTCGATTATCACAATGTCCAAAGAAATTTGCCATGAACTTGGCCTTGCGTACAATCCTTCAATCCACATCCCACTCCAATCGGCTAACAGAGGCATTGATGAAAGTTTGGGTTTAGCATGAAATGTGCCTTGTGAAGTGGGGAGTATAACACTATTCATGAAAATTCACATAATTCGTGACCCAGCCTACAATATCTTACTTGGTCGACCATTTGATGTGCTCACCAAAAGCACCATTAAAAACTACAGAAATGAAGCTTAGACAATCACGATATATGATCCTAATTTGACATGATCATGCACAATCCCCACGATACCCCATTCTAATCACCGTCGAAAGGATTTTTGCAACTAGAGGACAAAATTTTGGACATTAACCAGTGCACTTTTGTTATCTCATTCGATCCCTCTAATTTATCAATCACTATCGAACACACTGTGAATATTCCTGATATAAAGTCCACAAACTCCTCGAAATCTGTTTCTTATTCTTCAATCCTTGTGAATTTATATTTAACAGCCAGTCATCAATACAAAACATATTTATTGACCTCAATGGCAATGTCTATGCCTTCTACGCCTATTATCGATTCCTCATATCCAATTTTTGCAGTGTCAAAAAAGAAATATAAACCTGTCGCACAAAATATTCGCCCAGTTATTACTGAGCTATCCAACCAATTTCACATTATTTGAACAATTACTGGCAACCCTCTTGAAAACATGCCAAAATTAAATCCTCATCCACCATCATTCATCCCAACTTCACGATATTCACTCAAATGTAAAGCTATCATCGACAAGAATCATCCTGCCAATTTTCTATGGCCAGAGGAACGAAATCTTATGCACAATTTTATTCAAAATCAGGAAACAGCTTTTGCATGGACAGAACAAGAGCAAGGAAGTCTTGCTCTGACTTTTTTCCTCCTATAGAGTTTCCTGTCATTCCTCACACTCCATGGGTTGAGTGAAACATTCCTATACCTCCAGGTTTGTACGAACAGATATAAATGCTGAAAAAGAAGATAGAAGCAGGAGTATACAAACCATCAAACTCTTTGTACTGATCACAATAGTTTTGCATCATGAAAAAGAATGCAAAATTGCTTCGAATCATCCACAGTCTCAAACTGCTTAACCAAGTAACAATCCAGCACTCAGGCATCATACCAATACCCAAACATTTAGCAGAACAATTTGGGGAACAATTATGTGGAGGAATGTTGGATCTTTATGTGGCATTCGATGAAAGGAAAGTTGCAGAATCATCTCACGATCTGACAACATTTCAGACACTGTTCAGAGCACTTCACATCGTTACCCTACCCATGGGTTGGACAAATTCTGTCCCTATCTTACACGATGATGTGACATTTATTCTACAGCCCAAAATTCCTCATATCACGATTCCTTACATTGATGACACACTGGTTAAGGGTCTGAAATTGGAATATAGAACAATTGGTGGATCCTACAAAATGATTCCCAACAATCCAGCTATTTGATGCTTCATCTGGGAACACTTCAAAAATTTAAATCAGATAGTCCAGCACATGAAGTATTGTAGAGGAACATTTTCAGGTCCGAAACTCTATCTTTGCATCCCCAAAATAATTGTTTTAGGGCATCAATGCAATATCGAAGGTCATATGGCTGACCCTACTCGAATCGCAGCTGTTAGCAAGTGGGGACCATGTCGAAGCCTCACCAAAGTCAAAGTGTTCCTAGGAACCATTGGAGTTTGTCATATCTTTATCCGAAATTTTGCTCAATGAGCTGCAGCACTGATCCAACTCACTCAAAAAAATGTTCCTTTCAAATTCAGAGCAGAACAAGTAGCAGCCCAAGAAGATTTGAAAGAAGCTCTAATCAATTCTCCAGTGATTTGAGCTATCGATTACTCATTTTCAGCCCTGGTTATCCTATCAGTCGACACTTTGAACATCGCTATTGGTTTCTTTCTCACCCAATGCAATTCTGAAAACCCTCGAAAATGATATTATAGTTGATTCAGATTGATTACACTTAACAACTGTGAATCCCTATTTTCACAGCCAAAACTCAAACTTTATGGTCTATATCGCGCTCTTGGAGCACTACGATTGTACCTAATAGGAGTTCGAAGGCTTATCATCAAAGTTGACACACGATATATCAAAGGCATGCTTTTGAATCCTGATATCACACCTAGTGCTAGCATCAATCGATGGATAGTATCCATTCTAACCTTTCACTTACATTAGTCCATGTTGCAGGGACACACCATGGTCCTGATGGACTTTTGAGATGCCCCCCACAAGATGAAGATGTTCAGCTCGACAACAAAGATAATTTTGGAGACTGGATTGACCGTCTTCACAGTTTCATGCATCAAATAAATCCTATTACAACCTGACCATTTACTTCACATCGAATTCTGACACTCTCCCTCTTTTTAGATTTCAGTAAGGGGGAGGACCTCACTTATAATGATGTTCCATGAACGATTAATGCAAAAATGAATGACGAAAGGTTACTTCACATTCAAAAATGGTTATATGACTTGGTGTGACCCCCTGATCTATCAGATGCAGAATATGCTACCTTTATTTGATATTGCACTGAATTCTTCTTAGACTCGGGCAAACTATGGAGAAAAGACTCCTATGGAGCTCACAAAATCATTGCTCCTCCAGAACATTGTCTCAAAATCATTCGTGCAGCTCATGATGACATCAGACACAAAATGGTTTTCGCTATGAAATCAGTTATCACCCTTTGATTTTGGTGGCTGAACATGAAAGCTGACATTGCATGGTATATTCGAACCTGCCACCTATGCCAAATTTGACAAATGCAAAATATTCTAATTCCACCCACAGTCACCACTCCAGCACCCCTTTTCAGCAAGGTCTATATTGATACGATGCAAATGCCACCTTCAAATGGATTTAGATACATTGTACAAGGTCAATGCTCACTAATGACCTATCAGAATGGTGAAAACTTTGATGTGAAAATGCCATGTCTTTGGGCAATTGGATCTTCAAAGGCATTATTTGTCAATGGGGTTCGCTATACAAAATCATCACTGACAATGGTGCTGCATTTATTGCAGCTATGGAATATCTTGTGAAATGATATCATATTAACCATATTCAAATTAGTGGTTATAATTCACATGCCAATGGACTCATCGAATGAGCCTACTTCGATGTTCAACAATCGTTATTTAAAGCTGTCGATGGAGAACAAGCGAAATGGTCAGCAGGGGCACACTCAGTATTTTGGGCAGAATGAGTCATGATTCGTAAATGCATGAGTTGTTCTCCTTACTTCGCAGTTACAGGAGCACATCCTCTAATCCCCCTCAACATCTCCAAGGCAACATACTTACAACTGCCACCCGATTCCATTTTATCGACAACTGATCTTATAGCTCGATGAGCCATAGCATTACAAAAATGATCTAATGACCTTGAAGTGTTATATTCGAAGGTCTATGCCTCTCAAATCGAAGCTGTGAAATGCTTCAAACTCCTTCACAAATGTACAATGCACAACTACAACTTTGCGAAAGGAGATTTAGTGCTGCTTCGAAACATGAAAATTGAGAAATCTCTTAATTGCAAGATGAAACCATGATATTACAGCCCTCTTATCGTTATCGAACAAAACTATGGAGGGGCATACATTCTCTGCGAGCTCGACGGTTCAGTACTACATTGACCTATTGCTGCATTTTGTTGCTACCATATCTCACTCAAAAATTAATTTTCCTTCCACTGAATTTCCTCGATATCAACTCTGAGCACCTCAAACAGCTTCAAACAACTTCGAACTTCAATGAAGATATTTTCAAAGATTTTCAGGACTTTGAAAACGAATAATTATCCTTTCTTTTCTTTTTTTTCAATTACTTACAAAAGATTTTGATTACTTTTAGTGTACGATACAATTTTAGTGTACGATACAAGTCACGATATTGCATCATAGCGTGGTCATGCAAACTCCAAAGGGTTTTTCAGCTATGATAAACTACTGAGCCTTTCTCTAAAAAAAAAAAATTTAATTTTTTCATCCATTATATCTTCATTTCTTCTTCATCTTACTTTCCAAAGACATTTAACAAAAAAATAATTTGAAATAGACAAAACAAAAAAAAACAAAAAACAGAAACAAAAAGTCCTACTCCTCCAACATCTCCTCCAACACCTCTACCTCCCTCCCCAATATTTCAATCTCTACCTTTTTTTGCTCCAATTTTGCACCAATCAAACCACAGCGCGCCACCCAGTCATCCTCATCTTTTTCAATCCCCTGTGACTCTATCGCCTTCACCTTTCCCTTTGATGACTTCTTCTTTTCTTTTGATGGCTTCAAAGACCCCCCGACTTGCTCACCATCTTCAAAGGGGCCAATGACATGAATTTGATGCACTACAAAGTTTGAAAACCAGTTAGTAAGCTCTTCAAAATAATTTCAAATATTTTTTATACCTTGTCTGAAGTGTGAATCTCGTTTCGCACCCACAAATTTCTTTGCTTCGCCTTTTTGAAGACCTCGCCTCAACAATCCTGTCCAGTAACAGCCTTGTGCTTCCTGGGTGCACTTTGAACACTTTGTGGCACCCTTCCTAACAACACACCATGGCTGGGACTTGAACCCAGCACACCAATCACACTACAAAAGTAATTAGCTGCACAAAAATCTTCGAACATAAGAGAAAGCACTTACTAGGCCTTCGAAATCGAGCAACTCACTCATTTCAACTCGTGCCCGCTTTGCAGCCTCTACCCCTGCAACCTCCTCTTCCTCATCCTCTTCACTCTCGACCTTGACCACTTTTCGCCTCACCACCCTCACCATGGGCAGCTCGTTTTCATTGTTATTTTCATCATCCCCACCTCCCTCTGCCCTTTTGATCACTTTTAATTCAACCTCAAACTTTGCACTCTGCCTTTTCAAGTCCTCCTTCAAAATGGTCTTTGCACGAAATGCAGCAAGAGCTGCATTTCGAGCGTCTGCCAATGCCCTCCTCTGACCCTTGATTTCCACCCTCTTCACCTCCTCCTGCTCCTCTCTAGCCCATTTTTTTTCCTCCTCCCTTCTTCTGCATCCTATCTCCTCAGCCAAATCCACAAATAACAGCTCCCCACCCCACAAAATCCATTCACATCAAGCCATAGGCTTAAAGACCTCAAAAACTTCGTCAACAACCTTTTGGATGGCTGTGTTGTGCTCCTCACCTAGATCTTCAGCAAGCTCATTGTACTCTGCCTACACAAAACTTTTAGCATTTTGACCACGAACAGATCAGCAAAAGACATACCATTTTCACACAAAAACCCTTCCCCCACAGTTCGAAATCTGAGTCCTCGGTGATGCCATGCTTGGGCATCGATTTTGCATATTTGAGCATTTCAGCATTGAGTTCGATGAGGAGAGACATTATAGAAGTAAGAGTTGATGAATGTAGGAGGTGACATGGAAGAACAAGTAGTATATTGAACCTCGCTAATTTCCTCACCCCAATCGCGCATTGTGCACGTGACTTCGATCAGCTAACTGGGACAGTTAGGATGTCAGTAAGGGGGAGGATGATAGGTCCACTGCACACTCAAAGGTCTGGAGAAAGTTTCAAATCATATTGATGCACTATGACAGACCCTCCAAACCACTACAAACACTGCAAAATTGACTTCGAACTCTTTTTGATTTATTTTGCACTACTTCAAACAACTTCGAACGATTTTGTGACACTTCGAACAACTTCGTACTACTCCAAATAACATTGGCCACCACATAGCTGTTTCTAAAATCCTTTCGATACATGCTGCACAACTGGAACAAGTTATTCCATCGCATATCAAGCACTACTGGACACAAGGAGAGATTACAAGAGATTTAGGATGCAATAAGTGCAGTTTTATGTTTCATTGATATATTGAAGCAAAAGATAAGTACTTTTACCATATGGGGGCATGTATGTTTCAATTATTTATTATTTATCATTTATTTTATGATCTACAAAGTCCTCATTGTTTGATATATTGCCTCATGTTTTACACAGGTTTTAACTCCCTTTTTAGTACTATCTCTTCAAAAATGTATATAAACTTGTACTCATTACTTAGAAAAACAGAGAATAAGTTACCCTCTCCACTTCTGTCAGATTTAAGAACAGTTCTCTTGAGTCTTAGCTTGCATCGTATCTCTGAAGTTCTGCAAAATATCATGAACTTCCTCGAACTTTTGTATTCGCTCTCAACTCGTCATCGCCTATCGCCACTCAAGAACTACTTCTTATTTGCTATATTCATTTGTTAACATATCTAGACACTAGTCAAACACCTTCAAACCTCCTCAAACTCACCCAAACAACTTTGAACCCATTCGAGTCTATTTCAAACTACTTTGCATGTCTTTGAACCTATTTCGAACTTTTTCAAACATCTTCATCCACTTTTAAAGACTATTTGTCACATCCCTTACCATTTTGTGTCACTAAAAACAACATTTTGGTATTAGCGGTGATATTTAGTACCAACTCACACCCTTCCTCTAGCCTGAGTTATACTTCATAAGCCTTTTAACAGGTTTTTGCTAGGTTTCCAGGTCAAGTATCATCAACAAATGCAAGGTGATAGGGAGCTATATCATTGCCCACTGCTTTCTTGGACCATTCCTCATCACTAGATGCATCAGGTCACATGCCTACCACCTACAGCTACCACAGTCAATGTCTAGACTCCACCCTGTCTTCCATGTCATAAAGCTGCTGCCTGCCCCCACAGATCCATTCCCTGGATGTGTGACATGACCTCCTCCACTCCCTACAGTCATCGAAGGCAAACCTCAGTATGAGATCAAGTCCATCTTAGACAGCTGCTTACATCGAGGTAAATTTGAATACCTGGTAAACAAAAGAATTATGGGTACAAGGAGAACTCCTGGGTCACAGGATCCAATGTGAATGCCCCACAACTGGTCAGGGAGTTTGTAAGGGGAAAGGAAGGCACCCCAGGCATCTGGGCAATTTTTTGCAATTGTCCCATATTTTTTATATTTTATTTCACTCTGTTCTGCCTTTTCTATGATTCTCTATGATTTTATTCTTATTTTATTATTATATTTCAGTTTTTTCCATGTTGGTACATGTTGATAGTTCTATTCTCGAAAGCAGGACCCCTTCTAGATGTTTACTCATCAAGATGATGTCATCCCACAGCTTGATCTGCCTATTTGTGCTGTTTTTCTATTTCTAGCCTATTATTTGATTTTTGGGTCCATCACATATACTGGGCATCAACAGGTCCTTAGAGTTTTCTCTTTGGATTCCCTTCTGTTAGGTGCACCTAAAGTGTCTGTATTATATAGGATAATGTTAACTTTGGATTTCCCTCTGTTAGCTCATTACTAAGTGAGGCTTTGAGGGTGCCATTACAACATGTGACATAGAAGAACATGTTTCTGTTGAAATTAAACCCTGAGATACATGCTGCATACATGAGGCAATACATGCAGCATACACAGGTTACTATGCTTACTGCACATACATGTGGTAAACACATTCCTGAGTCATGTGACATTCTTATTATTATGTATACAAGGTTTTTAAATGTGCCTCCGGCACACGTTGTTCACTGTGTTCATTGATTTTCTATGAGTAGTAGTTACATATGTACAATATATATTTTAATCTAATAACACTTCATCATATACAATATTTTTTGTCTTTGCACTATCCTCTGAGCTTGGCCATATTGCCTTGATATTGTGGACAGACTTGACCCTGGATATTGCCACATAGAACTGCCCATGTGTAAAGACAGGACTCCTGAAATCCAAACCCACATGCTGACTGCCCTTGTGACTTGTTGATTGACATTGAAAAGCAAAGACGAACAGCAAACTGCAGTCGAGAGAGTGTAAAGGGGAGTTGACCTTCAATAGGCCGAAGTCGCATCCGTGGAATGAAAACAGTCTCTCCTGCATTATCTCCAGTGATCAACTGAATCTCCAAAACCCTATTCCTGATCCGAGTCAATATCCCCCGACTTCCATTGCAGACCCCTCCAGCAATGTTGAGATTGCGAAGTATCATGACAGGGACGCCGACCTTGAGTGCCAAATGCGCCAAAGGTAGACCTGAGCAGTTGATGGAGTTAAGATATTCTTGGGGATATAGAAGTTCGGCATTCTCATCATTTGCAATCGAGTCAGCACTGTGAAAGACGTGCTCCTGCCCAGGAAAATTGTGAAGAATGTGATGGTTCAAATCGTCGACATCATCGTTCTTGCTCGCCAGGATGACCCGCTCTGAAAAGTATTGATCTGAATGCTGAGCCTGATCATAGATGCCAGGATAGATGGTGTGGATGAGAGAAGCGATGGTGTTCTGAGGACATTTGAGATGATCAGGAAGATTGATAGTGCCACCTTCATCTGTATGACCACCCTTTCCAACCTCCAACTGCCACTTTGCAAAGTTGCGCTCCTGAAGATCGTCTGTGTTCAAACGCATGTTGATTTTGAGATAAAGGATTTTGATGTGTTGCCAGAGAACAGAGCGTTGCAAAGAAGCACCAACGATTTGAGGTCGAGAACCCTTCTCAATGACAGGCAGGATCTGATGAAAGTCGCCCCCAAAGACCACAGGCACACCCCCAAAGGGTTTGTCACATTGGAGAATGTCTTTCAGAGTGCGGTTGACAGCTTCATGGAGATGACGATGCTGCATGAGTGCCTCGTCCCAAATGATCAAGTCGGTCTGCTGCAGGAGCTGTGCCCGTGTTGAACCTCTGGAAATGGTGCAGGTGGATGACTCGTTTATGATGATTGGGATCTGAAAGCAGGAATGGGAAGTACGACCGCCTTTGAGCAAAAGAGCAGCTATTCCAGACGATGCAGCACAGAGGACGATCTTGCCTTGAGAGCGAAGCTGATGGCAGAGGGTGTTGTAAACATAGGTTTTGCCAGTGCCACCTGGACCATGGAGGAAAAAGGTCTGGCCAGTCTTGTTGTTGACTGCATGCATGATCTCATCAAAGACAGCCCTCTGATCGTGATTGAAAGTGTCCAGATTGTGTGCAGCCAACTCGGCCTGCTCCACAACATCGTATCTGCGCTGCTCTGCGATCAACCGGTTCTGAATGTTGGCATCCCAATTCTGAGTGATCTGAGGCATGTATGGCCAATCCTTCTCGAGAGATTTCCCAGAGACCATGAGAAGCTGATTGATAAGATAAAGGCCATAATCATGGACATCGTCATCGGTGGGGTTGATACGAATGTTGGTGTGCTGGAGCTGATATCTCAAGTCATCGCAAATGTGAGGCCAATATGTATTCCAGAGGTGGACAGGATCAGAGGGAGCACAGTCACGAAGGATGGTGACAAAAAGATTCCGAAGCTGACGACCGGTTGCCATGGACTTTGCTTCCTCCAGACACTGCTGCCACTCTTGGTCATCCTCCAAAAGGCCACGGGCGAGGCACGCCTCTCTGAATGAGGGAGCGACGATGCCCTGAAAAGTGCGAAGGTCTTCATATGATGTAGCCCCTTTCACAGCAGTGAGAAGCAGCCTGAGGTAAAAGCGTTCACCGGCACTGGGTGGAGCATAGAACATCCTTCCAATGGCGAATCCCCTCTGCCTGGGCTTCCACTTGTGAGCCCTTTGATCCCACACAAATTTGGAAGGAAAGTCCTGGTAAAGAATGACCTGTGCAAGCTCTGGATACTCCTGATTGGCCTTGAAGAAGGCAGTGAGGGTGGTGTCACGCTGTGCAGCATGCTGGACGATTTCCTGGATAGACTGTGGACCGTTCTGATTCCAAGTGACATACTGCTGGCCAGGAAGGTGGACCTGAAGACGGACGACGTTGGGAGAAGCACCATGCATGGTGAAGTGGAAGAGGCGCCAGATGCTTTCACATGCAGATATGTAGCGAGCGTCGAGGTACTGCCTGACTTCATCGTTGCAAGTTCCAAACTCCATGGTGATGCGATCGTGGCCTTTGTAAACATATTTGTAGATGTACTTGATGGCCTTGATGGAGCTGATGGACTCGATATTGATGTGGCAACGGTACTTCCAGATGAGATAGGCAGAGTAAGTGACCACCCAACGATTGTCGACCTGCTTTCCCCGAACGTGATATGTGTGTCCAGTGTCCCGACGCTTGGTAGAGGCATAGGCATCCTCAGAGATGGTGGTCTGATCCCTGAATGGCTTGGGGAAACCTTTGGAGCACTGTCCATTCACCATGCAAGGAGCTGCAGGGTTCTCTGCACCACAGGGTTTATGGACCATGAACTTTTTGATGAGGTCGAGGAGCTCAGGATCATCGTCAGGAAACTCTGAAGACAGAAGGCTGTCTATCTGCTCGGGGGTGCGAAGCTTGGATTGCTCATCGAGAAAGATAATGCAGTGCATGTGAGGAAGGCCACGCTTCTGAAACTCGATGGTGAAAAGATAAGCCACAGCCTTGCCAAATATGCCAGCCTCGATATCCTTGATCATCTCCTTCTGCTTTGCATAGAATGCACGAACGACCAAATCCGGGCGATCTGCTGCAGTCTGCCCTGGACGAAGAGCATCCCGTATTTCTGGCCAGGCAGGGTTGGCAGTGATGGTGAGAAAGAGATCGCCTCCATTGCAGTGACGATTGATGGCGAATGCATCCTGAAGAAGCTGCTGCATGTGACGTGTGCTTCCTGCAAAGGACGAAGGAAGAATGATTCTTTGACCCAGAGACTCTGTGTCCACATCGATGTTTGCAGCCACAGCATCTGCCAGGCCAACATAGACTTCGCCTCGAATGGTGTCCTGATTCATCAAAATCCAGCGCAATCGATCCTGCTCAGCAGTGGCCCATCCATCACACACAAACTCCTGAAAGAGCTTTCCAGTCAGAAAGATATGCTGGGGCTCAACAGCAGGCGGTCGAAGGTGGAGGCGATAGCAGTAGAATTCGGATTTGGAGACATGTTTGTGAACTCTGGCACCAACTCGGTTGTTGGCATCGACAGCTGCATACTCGATTTGAGGGTGCCATTGGAGCTGGCCAGTAGGAAACAGCAAAACATAGTGAAGGGCAGGATAGAGGGGATGGATGTCACTGATGCGCTGAAGGCGAGGGCCATGCCTGCGGTAGAGAACGATGTCACGTGTGCTCTCTGGCTGATCGCCATCACCTGGAAGAATGACAGCAATCTCATTGTTGGTAGCATTGGGCAGATTGTAGCGGCGACGGTCACAGGATTGATCAAAACGCAAAGCTATCTTGCACTGCTGGTGTGGAGGCAAGTTCCTGGTGAGCTCATGAGCCTGCTTGTACATCTGAACTGCTGGATGGTGACGGTGGAGCATGTCCTGGAGAGTGAGCAAAGTGTGGTGATGGAGGTGAGTATTCCAGGCGTTGGCCATGCGAAAGTTGACAGCATCAGCTGGATCGTAAATATATAGCTGAGCATAAACAGGAGGTTCACCCTCTGGTGGAAGAAGAGATCCAATTTTGTGGGACAGCTCGCCATGGAGTTTGTAGACATAGGGACCAACGCCATCATTCACTGCCTCTTCACCCTCATTGACCGACTCGTCAATCTTGCGACCGATAGAAGTCATGGCGAGTGCATTATTGTAAGTGCGGATGTGATCACGAAATGATTTTCCAATATCATCTTGAGCAGTGAGCAATTGCATAAGCTCAGGTGGGACTGGGTGAAGAGGTGGCAAAGCGATCTTTCCACTCAGGCAGCACATGCCGAATCGAGGATGGATATTTGAGGATTTCATAAGACGTTCAGCCATCCAGTGCAAAGCATGGCAATCAGGGCACTCCACATCCATATTTCCCAGATCATGAACAGGCCAATCTAAATTAAATGGCTGGCGGGCAGGAGGCAAAACAGGCAGAGGTGGTGGTGGTGGTGGCACAGGAACAATCTTGGATAATCAAGTCAGTCACCAAATTGATGAAAACAATATCAGCATGCTTACATGTGGAGGTACATTGGCTACAGGAACAGCAGGAGCAGGAACAGCAGGAACAGTAGGAACAGCCAGAGGTGGGGGAGGTAGAGGGAGAGGTAGAGGTGGCTACATCATTATTCAGTCAGACCATTGCACATGATGTAGAATTTAATTCAACATACAGCAGCCAGAGGTGGAAGTGCTGCATGCTGCACAGCAAGCGCAGCCCAAGCCATTGCAGGAACCATTGGTAGAGGAGCCATTGGTAGAGGTATATTGGCCACAGGAATGGGAGGTGCAGGAACAGGAGGAACAGGAGCTGGAGGGTCAAAAACAGGAGGCAGAAAAGGCTGCATCAGTATTATGTTGTTAATTAACCTGTGTCACATAGAAGAATATGTAATCCAACATACAGCTACAGCAGGAATAACTGGTGGAACTTGATGTCCAGGCCAGGCCATCGGAGGAGCGACAGGAATGGGAGGTGCAGGAACCAAAGGAACAGGAGCTGGAGGGTCAAAAACAGGAGGAGGACCCAAAGGTGGAACTCGCAGCCCAGCCTGGGCGATTGCATGAGTAGCAGGAATGGGAGGTGGAGGTGCAACAGGAATAGCAGGTGCAGAAGCCATAGGAATGGGAGGTGCAGGAATTGGAGGTGCAGGAACAGGAGGGTCAAAAACAGGAGGGGCAGGAGGGGCAGGAAAAAAATATGGGAGAGCTGCATTGTGTAAAGGAGCAACCACAGGCAGAGGTGGAGCTGCATGAATTGAGCCTCTTCCCCTCCCTCTTCCTCTTCCTCTTCCTCTGCCTCTCACCACCTGTGGAAGGGGAGGAAGTGCTGCCAGCTGTTGTGCCAGATGAGGAGGAAGGTGGTTGTATTGAGGAGGTGGAGGTGGAGGGGCGAGAAAAGGATCGGTGTCATTCCCATTCAGCAAACCACCATGGGGAGGTGGCACTGGCAGCAAAGGCTGGGCAATGTTTATTGTGCGAGCATGGTGTGGAGTCCGGTGGCGAGTAGGGCTATCCAAGGTCCGTTGGTCCCGTTCAGTTTGCTGCGCGGCCATCCGGATCCGTCGAGGAGTGTTGGGCGGAGTTGGGTCCATGGGAATCGGGGAGCTCTCTTACAGCAGCAGAGGAGGTGAGATTCTTGTAGGAGGCTGTGAAATCGGTGCAAACAGTGGCAGTTGATAGTGGAGCGACTTCCAAAAATGGAAGGGGAGGCAACTGCAAACCCGCCAGCCCAATCTCCCTGCACACTGTGCCCTGAGAGAGGTCCAAAAAACAACTGGCAGACACTCTTTTTGTTGAAAAAAGAGAAGCCAGGGAGGTAGGACTTCACAGAGCTTCACCTTGGTCTACAGATACCCCAAGAATGCAAAAACAACCCCACTGGAAAAGAGCCCAGAGCCAGAAAGAGAGCAGAAAAGCTAGAAGTGGCCAAAAATCAGCTGAAAATTGGGTTCCTACACCCAGTAAGCCGAAAATTAGCCGAAAAAATTGATCCTACACTCGGTTATTAGATTTGTCATGATAGGTACACCTTATAATATTTGTCAGCAGGTCAAACATTAGCCGAAAATTTGGTTACTACACTCAGTTATTAGATTTGTCATCATGGTAACCTTATTTGTCATCAGGCCCACAAAAACCTGGTTCCTACACTAAGTTATTAGATTTGTCATCAGGAAAATATTTGTTCTGATGGGAACAGTTATTGCATTTGTGATCGGGCCCAAAATTTATCCGAAATTTTTTTGTTATGATCGGAACCGTTATTACAGATGTGATCGGGCCAAAAAATAGCCGAAATTTGTGATCGGGCCAAAAAATAGCCGAAATTTTTTTTCGGCCAATTTTTGTCACCCAGTTATTAGCCGAGAATTTACTTCCCACACCTTGTTATATTTGTCATCATTTCTCACCTCTCTCTAGAGTCTCACGGCGTGATGCTGTTCCCACCCCTTCGGAGTTTGTCATCATTCCCACGCCACATTCACGTGACCGATCTCGCTTTATTATGGACAAGGTTTTTAAATGTGCCTCCGGCACACGTTGTTCACTGTGTTCATTGATTTTTATTTTAATCTAATTTCTATGAGTAGTAGTTACATATGTACAATATATATTTTAATCTAATAACACTTCATCATATACAATATTTTTTGTCTTTGCACTATCCTCTGAGCTTGGCCATATTGCCTTGATATTGTGGACAGACTTGACCCTGGATATTGCCACATAGAACTGCCCATGTGTAAAGACAGGACTCCTGAAATCCAAACCCACATGCTTCACTGACTGCCCTTGTGACTTGTTGATCGACATTGAAAAGCAAAGACGAACAGCAAACTGCAGTCGAGAGAGTGTAAAGGGGAGTTGACCTTCAATAGGCCGAAGTCGCATCCGTGGAATGAAAACAGTCTCTCCTGCGTTATCTCCAGTGATCAACCGAATCTCCAAAACCCTATTCCTGATCCGAGTCAATATCCCCCGACTTCCATTGCAGACCCCTCCAGCAATGTTGAGATTGCGAAGTATCATGACAGGGACGCCGACCTTGAGTGCCAAATGTGCCAAAGGTAGACCTGAGCAGTTGATGGAGTTAAGATATTCTTGGGGATATAGAAGTTCGGCATTCTCATCATTTGCAATCGAGTCAGCACTGTGAAAGACGTGCTCCTGCCCAGGAAAATTGTGAAGAATGTGATGGTTCAAATCGTCGACATCATCGTTCTTGCTCGCCAGGATGACCCGCTCTGAAAAGTATTGATCTGAATGCTGAGCCTGATCATAGATGCCAGGATAGATGGTGTGGATGAGAGAAGCGATGGTGTTCTGAGGACATTTGAGATGATCAGGAAGATTGATAGTGCCACCTTCATCTGTATGACCACCCTTTCCAACCTCCAACTGCCACTTTGCAAAGTTGCGCTCCTGAAGATCGTCTGTGTTCAAACGCATGTTGATTTTGAGATGAAGAATTTTGATGTGTTGCCAGAGAACAGAGCGTTGCAAAGAAGCACCAACGATTTGAGGTCGAGAACCCTTCTCAATGACAGGCAGGATCTGATGAAAGTCGCCCCCAAAGACCACAGGCACACCCCCAAAGGGTTTGTCACATTGGAGAATGTCTTTCAGAGTGCGGTTGACAGCTTCATGGAGATGACGATGCTGCATGAGTGCCTCGTCCCAAATGATCAAGTCGGTCTGCTGCAGGAGCTGTGCCCGTGTTGAACCTCTGGAAATGGTGCAGGTGGATGACTCGTTTATGATGATTGGGATCTGAAAGCAGGAATGGGAAGTACGACCGCCTTTGAGCAAAAGAGCAGCTATTCCAGACGATGCAGCACAGAGGACGATCTTGCCTTGAGAGCGAAGCTGATGGCAGAGGGTGTTGTAAACATAGGTTTTGCCAGTGCCACCTGGACCATGGAGGAAAAAGGTCTGGCCAGTCTTGTTGTTGACTGCATGCATGATCTCATCAAAGACAGCCCTCTGATCGTGATTGAAAGTGTCCAGATTGTGTGCAGCCAACTCGGCCTGCTCCACAACATCGTATCTGCGCTGCTCTGCGATCAACCGGTTCTGAATGTTGGCATCCCAATTCTGAGTGATCTGAGGCATGTATGGCCAATCCTTCTCGAGAGATTTCCCAGAGACCATGAGAAGCTGATTGATAAGATAAAGGCCATAATCATGGACATCGTCATCGGTGGGGTTGATACGAATGTTGGTGTGCTGGAGCTGATATCTCAAGTCATCGCAAATGTGAGGCCAATATGTATTCCAGAGGTGGACAGGATCAGAGGGAGCACAGTCACGAAGGATGGTGACAAAAAGATTGCGAAGCTGACGACCGGTTGCCATGGACTTTGCTTCCTCCAGACACTGCTGCCACTCTTGGTCATCCTCCAAAAGGCCACGGGCAAGGCAGGCCTCTCTGAATGAGGGAGCGACGATGCCCTGAAAAGTGCGAAGGTCTTCATATGATGTAGCCCCTTTCACAGCAGTGAGAAGCAGCCTGAGGTAAAAGCGTTCACCGGCACTGGGTGGAGCATAGAACATTCTTCCAATGGCGAATCCCCTCTGCCTGGGCTTCCACTTGTGAGCCCTTTGATCCCACACAAATTTGGAAGGAAAGTCCTGGTAAAGAACGACCTGTGCAAGCTCTGGATACTCCTGATTGGCCTTGAAGAAGGCAGTGAGGGTGGTGTCACGCTGTGCAGCATGCTGGACGATTTCCTGGATAGACTGTGGACCGTTCTGATTCCAAGTGACATACTGCTGGCCAGGAAGGTGGACCTGAAGACGGACGACGTTGGGAGAAGCACCATGCATGGTGAAGTGGAAGAGGCGCCAGATGCTTTCGCATGCAGATATGTAGCGAGCGTCGAGGTACTGTCTGACTTCATCGTTGCAAGTTCCAAACTCCATGGTGATGCGATCGTGGCCTTTGTAGACATATTTGTAGATGTACTTGATGGCCTTGATGGAGCTGATGGACTCGATATTGATGTGGCAACGGTACTTCCAGATGAGATAGGCAGAGTAAGTGACCACCCAACGATTGTCGACCTGCTTTCCCCGAACGTGATATGTGTGTCCAGTGTCCCGACGCTTGGTAGAGGCATAGGCATCCTCAGAGATGGTGGTCTGATCCCTGAATGGCTTGGGGAAACCTTTGGAGCACTGTCCATTCACCATGCAAGGAGCTGCAGGGTTCTCTGCACCACAGGGTTTATGGACCATGAACTTTTTGATGAGGTCGAGGAGCTCAGGATCATCGTCAGGAAACTCTGAAGACAGAAGGCTGTCTATCTGCTCGGGGGTGCGAAGCTTGGATTGCTCATCGAGAAAGATAATGCAGTGCATGTGAGGAAGGCCACGCTTCTGAAACTCGATGGTGAAAAGATAAGCCACAGCCTTTCCAAATATGCCAGCCTCGATATCCTTGATCATCTCCTTCTGCTTTGCATAGAATGCACGAACGACCAAATCCGGGCGATCTGCTGCAGTCTGCCCTGGACGAAGAGCATCCCGTATTTCTGGCCAGGCAGGGTTGGCAGTGATGGTGAGAAAGAGATCCCCTCCATTGCAGTGACGATTGATGGCGAATGCATCCTGAAGAAGCTGCTGCATGTGACGTGTGCTTCCTGCAAAGGACAAAGGAAGAATGATTCTTTGACCCAGAGACTCTGTGTCCACATCGATGTTTGCAGCCACAGCATCTGCCAGGCCAACATAGACTTCGCCCCGAATGGTGTCCTGATTCATCAAAATCCAGCGCAATCGATCCTGCTCAGCAGTGGCCCATCCATCACACACAAACTCCTGAAAGAGCTTTCCAGTCAGAAAGATATGCTGGGGCTCAACAGCAGGCGGTCGAAGGTGGAGGCGATAGCAGTAGAATTCGGATTTGGAGACATGTTTGTGAACTCTGGCACCACCTCGGTTGTTGGCATCGACAGCTGCATACTCGATTTGAGGGTGCCATTGGAGCTGGCCAGTAGGAAACAGCAAAACATAGTGAAGGGCTGGATAGAGAGGATGGACGTCACTGATGCGCTGAAGGGGAGGGCCATGCCTGCGGTAGAGAACGATGTCGCGTGTGCTCTCTGGCTGATCGCCATCACCTGGAAGAATGACAGCAATCTCATTGTTGGTAGCATCGGGCAGATTGTAGCGGCGACGGTCACAGGATTGATCAAAGCGCAAAGCTATCTTGCACTGCTGGTGTGGAGGCAAGTTCCTGGTGAGCTCATGAGCCTGCTTGTACATCTGAACTGCTGGATGGTGACGGTGGAGCATGTCCTGAAGAGTGAGCAAAGTGTGGTGATGGAGGTGAGTGTTCCAGGCATTGGCCATGCGAAAGTTGACTGCATCGGCAGGATCATAAATATATAGCTGAGCATAAACAGGAGGTTCTCCCTCTGGTGGAAGCAGAGATCCAATCTTGTGGGACAGCTCGCCGTGGAGTTTGTAGACATAGGGACCGATGCCATCATTCACTGCCTCTTCGCCCTCATTGACCGACTCATCAATCTTGCGACCGATAGAAGTCATGGCGAGTGCATTATTGTAAGTGCGGATGTGATCACGAAATGATTTTCCAATGTCATCCTGAGTGGTGAGCAATTGCATAAGCTCAGGTGGGACTGGGTGAAGAGGTGGCAAAGCGATCTTTCCACTCAGGCAGCACATGCCGAATCGAGGATGGATATTTGAGGATTTCATAAGACGTTCAGCCATCCAGTGCAAAGCATGGCAATCAGGGCACTCCACATCCATATTTCCCAGATCATGAACAGGCCAATCTAAATTAAATGGCTGGCGGGCAGGAGGCAAAACAGGCAGAGGTGGTGGTGGTGGTGGCACAGGAACAATCTTGGATAATCAAGTCAGTCACCAAATTGATGAAAACAATATCAGCATGCTTACATGTGGAGGTACATTGGCTACAGGAACAGCAGGAGCAGGAACAGCAGGAACAGCAGGAACAGCCAGAGGTGGGGGAGGTAGAGGGAGAGGTAGAGGTGGCTACATCATTATTCAGTCAGACCATTGCACATGATGTAGAATTTAATTCAACATACAGCAGCCAGAGGTGGAAGTGCTGCATGCTGCACAGCAAGCGCAGCCCAAGCCATTGCAGGAACCATTGGTAGAGGAGCCATTGGTAGAGGTATATTGGCCACAGGAATGGGAGGTGCAGGAACAGGAGGAACAGGAGCCGGAGGGTCAAAAACAGGAGGCAGAAAAGGCTGCATCAGTATTATGTTGTTAATTAACCTGTGTTACATAGAAGAATATGTAATCCAACATACAGCTACAGCAGGAATAACTGGTGGAACTTGATGTCCAGGCCAGGCCATTGGAGGAGCGACAGGAATAGGAGGTGCAGGAACCAAAGGAACAGGAGCTGGAGGGTCAAAAACAGGAGGAGGACCCAAAGATGGAACTCGCAGCCCAGCCTGGGCGATTGCATGAGTAGCAGGAATGGGAGGTGCAGGTGCAACAGGAATAGCAGGTGCAGGAGCAACAGGAATGGGAGGTGCAAGAATAGGAGGTGCTGAAACAGGAGGGTCAAAAACAGGAGGGGCAGGAGGGGCATTAAAATAATATGGAAAAGCTGCATTGTGTAAAGGAGCAACCACAGGCAGAGGTGGAGCTGCATGAATTGAGCCTCTTTCCCTCCCTCTTCCTCTTCCTCTGCCTCTGCCTCTCACCACCTGTGGAAGGGGAGGAAGTGCTGCCAGCTGTTGTGCCAAATGAGGAGGAAGATGGTTGTATTGAGGAGGTGGAGGTGGAGGGGCAAGAAAAGGATCGGAGTCATTCCCATTCAGCAAACCACCATGGGGAGGTGGCACAGGCAGCAAAGGCTGGGCGATGTTCATTGTGCGAGCGTGGTGTGGAGTCCGGTGGCGAGTAGGGCTATCCAAGGTCCGTTGGTCCCGTTCAGTTTGCTGTGCGGCCGTCCGAACACGTCGAGGAGTATTGGGCGGAGTCAGGTCCATGGGAATCGGAGAGCTCTCTTACAGCAGCAGAGGAACTGAGATTCTTGTAGGAGGCTGTGAAATCGGTGCAAACAGTGGCAGTTGATAGTGGAGCGACTTCCAAAAATGGAAGGGGAGGCAACTGCAAACCCGCCAGCCCAATCTCCCTGCACACTGTGCCCTGAGAGAGGTCCAAAAAACAACTGGCAGACACTCTTTTTGTTGAAAAAAGAGAAGCCAGGGAGGTAGGACTTCACAGAGCTTCACCTTGGTCTACAGATACCCCAAGAATGCAAAAACAACCCCACTGGAAAAGAGCCCAGAGCCAGAAAGAGAGCAGAAAAGCTAGAAGTGGCCAAAAATCAGCTGAAAATTGGGTTCCTACACCCAGTAAGCCGAAAATTAGCCGAAAAAATTGATCCTACACTCAGTTATTAGATTTGTCATGATAGGAACACCTTATTATATTTGTCAGCAGGTCAAACATTAGCCGAAAATTTGGTTTACTACACTCAGTTATTAGGTTTGTCATCATGGTAACCTTATTTGTCATCAGGCCAAAAAAAACCTGGTTCCTACACTAAGTTATTAGATTTGTCATCAGGAAAATATTTGTTCTGATGGGTAGCCGAAAAAATTGATCCTACACTCGGTTATTAGATTTGTCATGATAGGTACACCTTATAATATTTGTCAGCAGGTCAAACATTAGCCGAAAATTTGGTTACTACACTCAGTTATTAGATTTGTCATCATGGTAACCTTATTTGTCATCAGGCCCCAAAAAACCTGGTTCCTACACTAAGTTATTAGATTTGTCATCAGGAAAATATTTGTTCTGATGGGAACAGTTATTGCATGTGTGATCGGGCCCAAAATTTAGCCGAAATTTTTTTGTTATGATCGGAACCGTTATTACAGATGTGATCGGGCCAAAAAATAGCCGAAATTTTTTTTCGGCCAATTTTTGTCACCCAGTTATTAGCCGAGAATTTACTTCCCACACCTTGTTATATTTGTCATCATTTCTCACCTCTCTCTAGAGTCTCACGGCGTGATGCTGTTCCCACCCCTTCGGAGTTTGTCATCATTCCCACGCCACATTCACGTGACCGATCTCGCTTTATTATGGATAAGGAGAACCTGTACCATAGTAGGAATACAGTGTTCTTACCTCTGCTAACCCTAGCTATAAGTCTAACTAAACTTCAGGTAGGTTGTAAGGAATGTGTTGTCTCTTCCCCTGTGCAGCATATATAGTCTGCTCCAACAGGTTATGGGCCCTGCTGGGCATGTCACAAACACACCTTAACTGGCTGTGAATGACATTGACTTCATAGTCTCCAAATTATAACCTTGTGCTCTTCGTGAGCTGCATCGCGCTCCCTGCAAGCTACACTTAAAAACCTAGGTTGACTAGGGTTAACCACTTTGAAGGAGTGTTTTTTCCTGAAATTGTGAAATGTGTCTTCTTGGATAAAAGACTGATTGAGTGCTTATAACAGCTGCCACCACAAAATCATGTCTTCAACTTTTGAAAAACTCATACAAACTTTGGATGGCTCAAATTACATTCAATGGGTTGACTCCATGAAGGCGCGGCTCAGGTCTCAGGGCCTCTGGCAGATAACTAGCAGGGCGGAAATCAAACTGCCTCTGGCGCCTCCTTTGACAGCGATAAACACTACTCTTATAGTGGATGCTACTGCCAAGCTCCAGACCTGGAGCAACAAAAATGACCAGGCTATTGGTAGCCTAGTGCTCCACCTGCCCCCCTCCATTCGGCAGTGTGCCAACACCAAGGACACTGCTGAGGAGGTGTGGGACCTCATTCGCACTGATTATGGTGTCAATGGCCCCTCCCAAGTCTTTGTGGACTTTAGGTCTGCAATAGCAATCAAAATTCCAGCTGCAAATCCCATGCCAGAGATTGATAAGATGGCTGACAAGTTTGAGTGCCTCATGGCTGCCAATGTTGCCATCCCCAAACTAGTTCAGGTGATGATCCTACTTGTTGCAATGCCACACAAGTATGATTCTTTGTCTGACACAGTCCTTAACATGACTGCTACCAGTGCCTTGACATTTAAACATGTCAAGGACTCCATTGTTACTGAAGATGAGGAAGTATGGAAAGCTGTCAATGAGATGCTCATTGATGAACCACTTGAAACAGGAGGATATGATAATAGGTCAGTCCTTTTTCCAGCTGCAAGCACTAAGATTAATATTCCAATGATTACAGCAAACTTTTCATGTGAAATTTTACTGCTATTAAATGTATCATGGAACAATTTAGATCTTAATATATGTATTATGTGTGCAAATGGAAATTGTAGGAAAGGTGCCAACTGGATCATGGATTCAGGTGCATCAAAACACTTCACTGGTGAAATGAAAGATTTCGCTTCTTATGAGCCTTTACCAAGAAAAGACTCTACTCTGGTTCAAACAGCCATGGGTACTATCCATATAGTAGGAAAAGGAGCGGTCTTCATTAGACATCAGGTAGTATGTCACAGGAAGTCAGATACATGTGAAATGTGATTATACCCTGTCTACTACATACCCGACTGTAATGCTCGATTACTGTCAATGGGCATCTTCTTACAAGACGGAAGTGATGTGCATGGTTCCTCTGCACACATTTCATTTTTCAAGCAAGGAAACCCAATTATGGATTGTGTCCCTCTTATGAAATGTGACACTATTTATTGGGCTCGGACTCATATATTGAGCACCAAGGGAATCAATGTCGTGACAATGTACGTTGCAGACTACTCAACTTGGCATAAGCGACTTGGACACCCATCCAAAGAGGCACTAGGGAAGATGCCTAATAGCACCATAAAATTCCCCTTCATTAGACATCAGGTAGTATGTCACAGGAAGTCAGAGATGCATGAAATGCAATTATACCCCATCTACTACATACCTGACTGTAATACTCGATTACTGTCAATGGGCATCTTCTTACAAGATGGAAGTGATGTGCATGGTTCCTCAACACACATTTCATTTTTTGAGAAAGGAAACCCAATTATGGATTGTGTCCCTCTTAGGAGACATGACATGATTTATTAGGCTCGGACTCATATATTGAGCACCAAGAGGATCAATGTCGTGACCATGTATGTTGCAGACTACTTGACTTGGCATAGGCGACTTGGACACCCATCCAAAGAGGTGCTAGGTAAAATGCCTAATAGCACCATAAAATTCCCAAGGAATTTAATTATTCCTAAAAACAAAATTATATGTCCAGGGTGCACTGAAGGGAAAATGACCTCAAAATCTTTTTCTGAATCAAATTGACGAGCAGAGAAATCCTTTGAATTAACACATTCTGATCTAAAGGAACTCCCAGTACTATCGTACCACAAACATAAATGCTTTATTGTATTTCTGGATGACAAGATGTCACATATCTGGGTCCAGTGCTTTAGAAAGAAGTCTGACACTGCTGCAGTGATTAGACAATTTTAGGCAATGGCTTTGACCCAGTATGGCACTACAATCAAGCACTGGCATGTTGATCCAGGGGGGAAGTTCAAAGATCATGAGCTACAAAATATGCTCAAGGATTTTTGGCATCAAAATAAAGATGTCTGCACCCCATGTTCACCAACAGAACAGGCATGCAGAGCATGCCATAAGGACAATAATGGAAAAGTTGCAAACCCTGCAGTTTACTGCTTGTCTACCACAATCATGGTGGGAATTTTGCATTGAACATGCAACACACCTATACAACTGAACCCCAATAAGGCACCTGAAATGGCTGACACCTTTTGAGGACCTGATGAAGGTCCACCCAGATCTAAACAATCCGAAGGTCTTCGGTTGCAGTGTCTATGTCTATCTACCCAAGGAGAAATGCCCAACCACATTAGCTCCTTAATCAGAGTTAATGACATACCTTGGATTAGAAGATGGCATTAAAGCATACTATTTCATGTGACTTAGTGGTGCAATATTCATTGGTGCTACACCACTATTTGATGAAACATTATTCCCATGCTGTCCCAGAGCTAAAACTCCTGCCAAGACAGACCTTGGTGATTTTCCACCTCCAGAACCAGAAGATGATGACCACTCATCTGGAATGGATGGCGATAATTCTATACTGCGACAAAATCCACCCCTTCCTCCATCATCAGAAAATGATGATGATGATGATGTATCAAGCAAGCAAAAGGCACATGATGATGTGACTGATGCTCCTCCTCTGCCCCCTCTAGTAACTACTGAGGACTTTCATCCAAGACGTGATAATCAACAGGAATGGCAGCAATTGCCCCATCGATCAGTCGGGCAGAGGAACATCCCAAACCATCCCAGCAATACCTATGGAGAGAAGCAACTTCCCTCTGAATAGACATTGTATGTGATCGATATTGGAAGAGATCTGTGGGTCAAGATTCAGATCATAACTAAACATGACCACAATCTCAACAGCAAGAACTGGTTGCTGGACCGAGTTTGGCACCCCATGAGAGTGTGCCTGATTCCAATAATCAAGAACATGATCACCCAATGGGGGAACCGGATGAAGCAGGTCATATTCAAAAGATAACCAAGGAAGGTGGAGATAAGCTTATTCACTGGCTGTTGTCAAAAGCAGTCACACCATCAAGTGAAATAAGCCAAGTTCCAAACCAATTTTGCAATATTGTGCACCTACCATGGCAGCAGCAACTTGAGTGAAAACAGGCTTGTCATAAAGAATTAGAGGCTCTTCGCAAGTGACAAGTCTATGACATCGTCAATCTTTCACATGATCAAAAATGATCAGAAATAGATGGGTTTTCTCTGTGAAATTGGATGGAAGAAAATGAGCCAGACTCATGGCAAAAGGCTTTTCACAAGTTGAAGGTGTTGACTTTGATAAGATTTTCTCACCAGTAGTCTGCTACATTGATGATACTTAACCCAGAAACCCAAATAAAACCTACTAAATGGCTTTGGATAGTATAATACAAGTCAGAGGAAGGGTGCGAGGTGGTACTAAATATCACTGCTGAGACCAAAATGATGTGTTTAGTGACACGAAATAATAAGGGACAGTCTGAATAATCTGTAAGAGTGTACGAGGTCATTCGAAAGAGTTTGAAAGAGGTTTGAAGATGTGCAAAATAGGTTTGAAAAAGGTTCAAAGAGGTTTGGAGTTGCGTGAAGTAGTCCAAATAAGTTCAAATAAGTTCAAAGGGGTTCAAGGTGTATCGAAGGGCGAGTTTAATGAATGTGAGATGTTTGTTGGATGGTGATAGGTGATGGGCAATAAAACAGAGAGCGATGATATGGCTCCCTATCGCTTTGCGCACATACTACGGCATTTTTTGCGATTGTGTGCACCTCCTAGATGGCTTCCGCACACTTTGCGCAGCACGCTTTTGCGCACCTTTGACCATTTAGGTGCGCCTTTTGCATTTCTACTGTGCTTTTGTTTCCCCATAGCCGCCAATCATTGCAGTGCACTTTCGCACACCCAAGTGCGCTCCCATGCACTCCTGTGCGCTCCAGTGCGCCCCCATGCGCTCCCATGTGCTCCTGTGCACTCCAGTGCACTCCAGTGCGCCCCCATGCGCTCCCATGTGCTCCTGTGTGCTCCAGTGCGCTCCAGTGCGCCTTTTGTGCACTTCCATGTGCATTTGTGCACTTCTGCGTGCCTTTTGCATTTCTACTGCGCTTTTGTTTCCCCATAGCCACCAATCATTGTGTGCCCTAAATGCGCCTCGTTGCGCTTCAAGCCGCCTCCGTGCGCCCCCCCCACACTCCTTATCTGCCTTCTACATTTATTGCGTGCTCGATGCGCCTTTGCACACTCCTTTTACACTTTACCTGCAACTTACATTCCCTGCTGCACACTCTTTGCACAATCTCTATCACACACAACAATCCCCCGCACCGGTGCACTGCGCATCACAGCTCCCATCTTACTGGCGCATTTACTTGAGGCGCACCATGATTCTGGCACGAGCGAACTGTGCATTCTTACATAACTGGGCCGCTTTGTGCCTATTCGGCATTGGACTGTGCGCACTTGGGTGCTTTCATGTAATCCAGGCACTTTGGCAGTATTTGGCCTTGCACAGCATCTCCTTATAGTTCTTCCACATTTCCAATTGGCATCGCCTTATCTGGTAACTGGCACAGGTCAATCACGCCATTATTACTAAGGCACAGCACATGACACATAACACCAAAGCAGATTAATTGGGAAGAGTGCACAAGACTTAGCGCGCACCAATAATAGCGCATTGCACCAGAACAGTTGGATATTGAGCTATAGGTGCGCAAATCTTATTGGCTGAGGCAGCGGCATAGTGCGGTCAGGTTTAGATGGGCGAATGGGTGCGCTTGTGGGTAGCGCATGGCACTTTCTATTTTTATACTTTATTTCACCATTTTATCACATAAGCCATTTGTACATAGTAGCGGACAGATAGAGAATCCAGAGGATCTTTCCCCCCCCCCTCATAGTTCATAGCTCAGTCAGTGTCGCACATAGTCTGTGCACCAGCATCCAGTCCATGCGCCTTCGTAGTGTGCCCTTCGTATAGCCGTGTTTGCATTATCGTTTGCGTCCCCTCATCATATTGTTGCGTTGCGTCCCTTGCATTGCATCCTTTGTCCTTGTCTGTGCACTATCGTAGTGTGCCCTTCGTATAGCCACGTTTGTGCACCCTTTGCGCACCCTTTTGCATAGCCGCATTTTGCGCACCGCCTGCGCCTTTTTCTGCTCCTTGCGCTTTCACTCTGTTTGCATCCCCAAACTGTGCACCACCTTCACAGTACATTCCAGTGTCGTCTTTGTCCTGTTACACCTCCCGCCTTCATCATCCTCATTGTTGCACACTTTTGCGCTCTCGTTGCGCATTTTTGCCTCTTTGCGTTGCGCACTTTTCTGCCACTGTGCATATCTCCCCTTTCGTGTACACTACTAGTGCGCACACTAAAAATTGCTGTACCAGCCTCTCTATAGTCTCCGCGCCCTGAAGGACGATCCGAGGCCATCTAAGCGAACTCCCCCCTCACCCTGAGCACGCCTGCAGTTGTAGGTTAAGTGTTCACCCCTTCTGTTGAGACTCTGCACTGAGTACCAACTGAACTCATCAGCGCTCGATATCACCACAACACAGTTGAGAGAGATGGAAGAGTCCATAGTAGTGGACACGGAAGACGAAGAAGCAGTTGACGAAGAAGAAGCGCAAGGAGATAGCGCTGAGGAAGAAGAAAGCGCCAATGAGGCGCACAACTAGTGCTCCGCGCGCACCGCTATGGATACTTCACCATTTTATATGTACGCTTTGCTTTCTTTCATTTTTTTACATTACCTTTTCCTATTCGCGAAGTCGCATCTGGACGCGTTCTGTGATTGCGCAACCCATGGGTTTTACCAGCCATGATGATCTACTGAGCCTTTCCCATTTTTTTTAGACTTTGTGATATCGCGTGCGCTTCATTTTATCTCTTACTCTTTTATCGATGGACATAGTCAATATCTCAGTTGGGAGGAGGAAAGTGATGGTTGGACAATTTTTCTGCACCCCTTTGCATTTGCGCATCTTTGCGTGGTGCGCGTTTTTTGTGCGCTTGACACTTCTTGCTCGAACATTGCTTATATTATCTCTTTTCTCTCACACATATTATTTGGGCTTACAAATTTCGTTTTATGGCACCATGGAAGTGCGCGCGCAGGTTGACGCAAAGTGCACACATTCGCGCACGTGCATGCACTTCACTGCTTCGGAGCACACCATGCATATCACAGGCGCAACAAAGAGATTGATTAACACACTATCTAAAACTTATACAATTGTGCAGCTATTCAATGGACTCCAGGAACTCCAGGCGCTCCGTGGCTGCACCCAGTTTCGCCTTTGCGTCCACCTCCACTTGCTCCGCACTGCGCAACTGGCTCTTAGCGACCTCTAACTCGATGAGCGACCTTTGGACATCTTCTTGAAGGCGATCGTGCGTGGTGCCCAAGACTGCAACCACCGAGCGGCATTGTGCTAAGTCGAGCACCTCAACATCTTGACCTTGAAAAACCGCATCCCCCGAGGTGTTTCCCGATCTGGTTTGGCACGAGGATTGCATGTGCACACTTGCCTGGCGAACGGTAAGGCGGCGTGGCCTTGGGCGCACTTGCGACGGTGGAGGGGGCGCGTTTTCGACTTTGCGGCACTTGGATGTGTGCTCTTTCGAGGGGCTGATGAGCCCCACATCACTCTCATTGCCCTTGTCAATTTGCGATGCGCCTTTGGAAAGTTAGCGCAGCATGGAAGGAGGATGAGAAAAAGACAGACCAGAGCGCCCAGTAGCCACTTTCCTGCCTCTAGGAGTTGCATGCAGCTGTGCGAGGGTGCGCTTCATCCATTCGCACTTTCTCTTACCCTTTGTGCATGGGGCGCACCGTTTTCCATTGACAGAGGCGCACCTAGCTGGTTGGCCCATGCGGCGGCAGTTATCACACTAGCATAGAAAAGGGGAATGGTTTAGTGAGTTTGAAGCATATCCAAAGAAACTTACTGGTCTGCTATTAGTGTTGGAGGTGGCGCCAACCCCACTCAGTGGTGGCACTTCAACATATGCACATTGCCACGTTTCGCGCACCGGGTGCGCACTTGCGCCTTCATCTGCACTGGCGCTCTCATCACTCTGCTCGTTCTCCTCCTCACTCGTGACCCCACTCTCACAAGACTCCCCAGTTCCTTCACCTACAACCTCAGCATCGGTAGCTCCAGAAAGCGCGCGCAAAAATCACACCAGCGCAACGCGCACCTTTTTGTCCTCCTGCGCCTCGGCGGTATCTATATCGCTCGCCTCGTCAATTGCTCTGAACTCACCTTCCAGATGCTCCAAGTTAACCTCTGGCACCTGCAATTCAGCAGTCAAGAGTGCGCGGCGCACCTTGCGCACTTCCAGCCGCTCCGCCAGCTCGTGCACCCTACGCTCAAATTCCTCAGACCTCTCTTTCTCCTCAATCATCTTATGCATATCGGGCATCAGCTCCTCGCCCCAAGCAAGCCACTCCTCCACCATGATTCTGCTAAATGTGCTACGCGCCTTCGTGAGGAGCGCGTCGAGTTCTGCATCATCTTGGACAGAGTCCGCACAGCTTTTATACATGTTCTACATCCGACCCTTAGCAACCTGTGCCAGTTATAGAAACACAAAAAGCGCACCAGTTTACTACAAAACCCTTTACCCCAAGCTTGCATTGTCGTCTGCTCACTCCCAGCAGCAGGGAGGGTCTCATTGAGGGCCAGGATCATTTGTCTGAGGGCTAAGGTAAATGCTGAAGCCATCGGATCGGGTAGAGATGGGTTGTGGAAAGAGTTATAGAGGATAAATGGTGGTCAGAGATGGATAAGGAGAGGATGGCCACTTATGTGAGCGAAGAAAATTTTGCGCTGACCAATCGCATGCTGCCTGAGGACAGTCAGTACTTCAGTTGGGAGGAGATGATACGGCTCCCTATCACCCTGCGTGCATACTATGGCATTTTTTTGCGATTGTGTGCACCTCCTAGATGGCTTCCGCACACTTTGCACAGTGCGCTTTCGTGCACCTTTGCGCGCTTCCATGCGCTTTTGTGCGCCTTCAACCGTTTAGGTGCGCCTTTGTGTGCCTTTTGCATTTCTACTGCACTTTTGTTTCCCCATAGCCGCCAATCATTGTGCGCCCTAAATGCGCCTCATTGCGCTTCAAGCTGCCTCCATGCGCCCCCCCACACTCCTTATCTGCCTTCTACATTTATTGCGTGCTCGATGCGCCTTTGCGCACTCCTTTTACACTTTACCTGCAACTCACATTCCCTGCTGCGCACTCTTTGCACAATCTCTATCACACACAACAATCCACTGCACCGGTGCGCTGCGCATCGCAGCTCCCATCTTACTGGCACATTTACTTGAGGCACACCACAATTCCGGCACGAGCGAACTGTGCATTCTTACATAACTGGGCCGCTTTGCGCCTATTTGGCATTGGACTGTGCGCACTTGGGCACTTTCACGTAATCCAGGCACTTTGGCAGTATTTGGCCTCGCACAGCATCTCCTTATAGTTCTTCCACATTTCCAATCAGCATCGCCTTATCTGGTAACCAGCACAGGTCAATCATGCCATTATTACTAAGGCGCAGCACACGACATATAACACTGAAGCAGATTAATTGGGAAGAGCGCATGAGACTTAGCGCACACCAATAATAGTGCATTGCACCGGAACAGTTGGATATTGAGCTATAGGTGCGCAAATCTTATTGGCTGAGGCAGCGGCATAGTGTGGTCAGGTTTAGATGGGCGAATGGGTGCGCTTGTGGGTAGCGCATGGCGCTTTCTATTTTTATACTTTATTTCACCATTTTATCACATAAGCCATTTGTACATAGTAGCAGACAGATAGAGAATCCAGAGGATCTTTCCCCCCCCCTCATAGTTCATAGCTCAGTCAGCATCGCACATAGTCTGTGCACCAGCGTCCAGTCCGTGCGCCTTTGTAGTGCGCCCTTCATATAGCCGTGTTTGCATTATCGTTTGCGTCCCCTCATCATATTGTTGCGTTTCGTCCCTTGCGTTGTGTTCTTCGTCCTTGTCTGTGCACTATTGTAGTGCACCCTTCATATAGCCGTGTTTGCACACTGTTTGCACACCCTTTTGCATAGCCGCATTTTGCGCACCATCTGCACCTTTTTCCGCTCTTTGTGCTTTCACTCTGTTTGCACCACCAAACTGTGCACCACCTTCACAGTACATTCCAGTGTCGTCTTTGTCCTGTTACACCTCCCGCCTTCATCATCCTCATCGTTGCGCACTTTTGCGCTCTCGTTGCGCATTTTTCCACACTGCACATTTTTGCCTCTTTTCATTGCGCACTTTTCCGCCACTGTGCATATCTCCCCTTTTGCGTACACTACTAGTGCACACATTGAAAATCGCTGTACCAGCCTCTCTATAGTCTCCGTGCCCTGAAGGATGATCTGAGGCCCTCTAAGTGAACTCCCCCCTCACCCCAAGCACGCCTGCAGTTGTAGGTTAAGTGTTCACCCCTTCTGTTGAGACTCTGCACTGAGTACCAACTGAACTCATCAGCGAATACGATAGTTTCGAGGAAGTTTGTGATATTTCGCAGAACTTAGAGATACGATGTGAACTAAGACTCAAGAGAACAACTCTTAAATCTGACAATGACTGGGAGTAACTTGTGCTGTTCCCCATTACTATCTTGTCCATTCTAACTAACTAATACAAGTCTATATACAAAATGAAGAGATAGTACTAAAAAGGAAATAAGAACATGTGTAAAACATGAGGCAAATATATCAAACAATGAGGACTTGTATATCATGAAACAAATGAGAAATAATAAATGATGAAACATATAGTGTTCCCATATAGTAAAAGTACTTCAATATATCAATGAGACACAAAAATGCACTTATCGCCTTCTAACTCTCTTGTACTCTCTCCTCGTGTCTGGTACTGCTCGATATGCGATGGAATAGCCTGTTCCGGTTATGCAGCATGTATCGAAAGTATTTCATGACAGCTATATGGTGGCTGATATCGTTCGAAATGCTGCGAAGTCATTCAAAGTGTTGTGAAATTGTTTGAAGTCATTCAAAGTGTCTCAAAGTCATCTGAAATAGTGCAAAAATGTGCAAAAATCGTTCAATGTCAATTTCATGGCCTTTGTAGTAATTCGGAGTGCATGTCGTAATGTGTCGATATGAGTGGAAAGCTTCTCCAGAGTTTATAGAGCATAGTGGACCTATCAACGTGACCGTACACCTCATGTTTGCACTTGCATCTCTAGAAGGCATGTATATGACTGGCCTAGATGTAAAAACTGCATTTTTATACAGCAAACTAGAAGAAGATATTTATATGGATCAATCTGAGGGTTTCAGACTCGAGGGAAAAGAGCGCAAAGTGTTGCGCTTACGCCGAGCATTGTATGGCCTTAAACAAGCCTCACTTGCATGGTGGAAAGAGCTAGAGGCATTTATGCACACCATTGGGTTTGTGCATGCCAGCTCCGATGCCGGCATTTTCATACACAAGGATCCTAAGACAGGCAGCATTGTTATTGTGCTGGTCTATGTTGATGATGACTTGTTCATGAGGAAGAACAAGAAACTTGTGGATAAAAAGAAGAATGCTTGTCTGAAGCATTGAGAGTGCCGTAGTACTGAAAAAGTCACAGAATTCTTAGGCATGTGCATCACCCAGACTGCAAGTAAAGTCAAACTCAATCAAACTGAATATCTTGCCAAAGTGCTCAAGAGGTTTGAGATGACAAATGCAAAAGCTGCCCCCACTCTGCTCCTGACTGGTTACAAACCGTTGGAAAACACAGCGACGCCAAACATGCCACTTAGATCAAAATATCAGTCTGTGATCGGATCTTTATTATATCTGATGCTCAGAACATGACCTGATATCGCTTACATGATAATCAGGATGTTGCAATTCTCAGCTAATCCTAGCCAAGAACATCTAGACAAAGTGATGTACATAGTGCACTATCTGGTGGGAACCCAGAAATGTAACATAGTCTACAATGGAGAGAAACCCAAAGGGCTACAGGCCTTGCACAGATTCTGATTGGGCAGCTGACACTGTCAAACACCGATCTACAACAGGTTAATTTGCTACTCTAGCAAGTGGCATTGTGTGCTGGCAGTCCCATTTACAAAAAACTGTAGCACTGTCATCCACAGAAGCTGAATATATGGCTCTCTTCAACACTTGTCAGCAGATAGTGTGGATAAAGTCCTTATTCCAGGAACTTGGATATATACTGTTGGAGCAGACTACATACGCTGCACAGAGGAAGAGACAACACGTTCCTTATAACCTACCTGGGGTTTAGTTAGTCTTAGAGCTAGGGTTTAGCAGAGGTAAGAACACTGTATATCTACTATGGTACAGGTTCTCCTTATATACATAATAGTAAGGATGTCACATGACTCAGGAATGTGTATACCACATGTATGCGCAGTAAGCGCAGTAACATGTGTATGCTGCATGTATCACCTCATGTATACAGCATGCATCAAGGGAATTAATTTCAACACCCCCCCTCAAACTGTACAGCGCTCTAAGCAGCTAAGTTTGAATCTCGAAAGTAATTCCGAGAGAGTCTCTAAATTTCCTGAAAAGGACGGCACCAAGGTTCTTGGTGAACATGTCAGCTGGATTATCACTTCCAGGAATGAAAACGACCGTGACTTTGTCTTTTTCAATGCATTCGCGCGTGTAGTGGTAGCAAATGTCTATATGTTTAGTCCTCCTTTCCTGGACTGGATTTGATCCAATGAAGATGGATCCTTGATTATCAGCGCAGATTGGTATGCGATTCAAGATATATCCGAGTTCCTGGAATAAGGACTCTATCCACACTATCTGCTGACAAGTGTCAGAGAGAGCCATATATTCGGCTTCTGTGGATGACAGTGCTACAGTTTTTTGTAAACGGGACTGCCAGCACACAATGCCACTCGCTAGAGTAGCAAAGTAACCTGTTGTAGATCGGCGCTTGACTGTGTCAGCTGCCCAATCAGAATCTGTGAAGGCCTGTAGCCCCTCGGATTTCTCTCCATCATAGACTATACTGTACTTCTGGGTTCCCACCAGATAGCGCATTATGTACATCGCTTTGTCTAGATGTTCTTGGCTAGGATTAGCAGAGAATTGCGACATCTTGATTACTGCGTAAGCGATATCAGGTCGCATTCCGAGCATCAGATACAATAAAGATCTGATCACAGATTGATATTTCGATCTAAGCGCCGCGCTTGGCATCGCTGTGTTTTCCGACAGTTTGTAGCCAGTCGGGAGCGGAGTGGGGGCAATTTTGGCATTTGTCATCTCGAACCTCTCAAGCACTTTGGCGAGATATTCTGTTTGATCGAGTTTGATTTTTGCAGCGGTCCGGGTGACACGCATGCCTAAGAATTCTGTGACTTTTTCAGTACTACGGCACTCCCAATGCTTTAGACAAGCATTTTTCTTTTCATCCACAAGTTTCTTGTTCTTCCCCATGAACAAGCCATCATCAACATAGACGAGTGCAATAACAATGCTGCCTGTTTTAGGATCCTTGTGTATGAAAATGCCGGCATCGGAGCTGGCGCGCACGAACCCAATGGTGTGCATAAATGCCTCTAGCTCTTTCCACCATGCAAGTGAGGCTTGTTTAAGGCCATACAATGCTCGGCGTAAGCGCAACACTTTGCGCTCTTTTCCCTCGAGTCTGAAACCCTCGGGTTGATCCATATAGATCTCCTCATCTAGTTTGCCATACAAAAATGCAGTTTTTACATCTAGGCCAGTCATATACATGCCTTCTAGAGATGCAAGTGCAAACATGAGGCGTACGGTCTCGTAGCGGACTACCGGTGAGAAAATCTCATCAAAGTCAATGCCTTCGACTTGTGAAAAGCCTTTGGCCACGAGTCTGGCTCATTTTCTTCCATCCGATTTTACGGAGAAAACCCATCTATTTTTGATCGTTTTTCGATCATGTGGAAGATCGACGATGTCATAGACTTGTCGCTTACGAAGAGCCTCTAATTCTTCATGACAAGCTTGTTTCCACTCACGTTGCTGCTGCCGTGGTAGGCGCGCAATATCGTGAAATTGGTTTGGAACTTGGCTTATTTCGCTCGATGGTTTGACTGCTTTTGACAACAGCCAGCGAATAAGCTTATCTCCTCCTTCCTTGGTTATCTTTTTAATATAACCTGCTTCGTCCGGTTCCCCCATTGGGTGATCATGTTCTTGATCATTGGAATCGGGCATACTCTCGTGGGGTGCCGAACTCGGTCCAGCAACCAGTTCTTTCTGTTGAGATTGTGGTCGTGTTCGGTTATGATCCGAATCTTGACCTACAGATCTCTTCCAATATCGATCACGTGCAATGTCTCTCTCTATGTCAGAGGGGAGTCGCTTCTCTCCATAGGTATTGCCAGGACAGTTTGGGATGTTCCTCTGCCTACCTGATCGACGGGGCAATTGTTGCCATTCCTGTTGATCATCACGTCTTGGATGAAAGTCCTCAGTGGTTACTGGAGGCGGCGGAGGAGGAGCATTTGTCACATCGTCATGTGCCTTTTGCTCACTTGGTACATCATCATCATCATTTTCTGATGATGGAGGAAGGGGCAGATCTTGTGGCGGTATAGAATCATCGCCATCTGTTCCAGATGAGTGGTCATCATCTTCTGGTTCTGGAGGTGGAAAATCACCAAGGTCTGTATTGGCAGGAGTCTTAGCTCCGGGACAGCATGGGAACAATGTTTCATCAAATAGTGCCATAGCACCAATGAATATTGCACCACTAGGTCGCATGAAACGGTATGCTTTAATGCCATCTTCTAATCCAAGGTACGTCATCAACTCCGATCGAGGAGCCAATGTGTTTGGACGCTTCTCCTTGGGTAGGTAGACATAAGCACCACAACCAAAAACCTTCAGATCGTTTAGATCTGGGTGGACCTTTGTCAGGTCCTCAACCGGTGTCAGCCATTTCAGGTGCCTTATCGGGGTTCAGTTGTATAGGTGTGTTGCATGTTCAATGCAAAATTCCCACCATGATTGTGGTAGACATGCAGTAAATCGCAGGGTTTGCGACTTTTCCATTATTGTCCTTATGGCACGCTCTGCACGTCCATTCTGTTGGTGCATGTGTGGTGCAGACATCTCTATTTTGATGCCAAAGTCCTTGAGCACATTTTGTAGCTCACGATCTTTGAACTCCCCCCCTGGATCAACACGCCAGTGCTTGATTGTAGTGCCATACTGTGTCAAAGCCACTGCCCAAAATTGTCTGATGGCCACAGCAGCATCAGATTTCTTTCTAAGGCATTGGACCCAGATATGTGACGTTTTGTCATCCAGAAATACAATAAAGTATTTATGTTTATGGTACGATAGTACTGGGAGTTCCTTCAGATCGGAATGTATTAATTCAAAGGGTTTTTCTGCACGTGAATCTGATTCGGGAAAAGATTTTGAGGTCATTTTCCCTTCAGCGCACCCTGGACATATAATTTTGTCTTTAGGAATAATTAAATTCCTTGGGAATTTTATGGTGCTATTAGGCATCTTCCCTAGCGCCTCTTTGGATGGGTGTCCAAGTCACTTATGCCAAGTCGAGTAGTCTGCAACATATATTGTCGTGACATTGATTCCCCTGGTGCTCAATATATGAGTCCAAGCCCAATAAATAGTGTCACGTTTCATAAGAGGGACACAATCCATAATTGGGTTTCCTTGCTTGAAAAATGAAATGTGTGCGGAGGAACCACGCACATCACTTCCGTCTTGTAAGAAGACGCCCATTGACAGTAATCGAGCATTACAGTCAGGTATGTAGTAGACGGGGTATAATCGCGTTTCACGCATCTCTGACTTCCCATGACATACTACCTGGTGTCTAATGAAGACTGCTCCTTTCCCTACTATATGAGTAGTACCCGTGGCTGTTTGAACCAGGGTAGAGTCCTTTCTCGGTAAAGGCTCGTAAGAAGCAAAATCTTTAATTTCACCAGTGAAGTGTTTTGATGCACCTGAATCCATGATCCAGTCAGCACCTCTCTTACATTTTCCACTTGAACACGTAACACATATATTAAGATGTACATAATTCCATGATACATTTAATAGCGGTAAAATTTCACATGAAAAGTTCGCTGTATTCATAGGAATTTTAATCCTTGTGCTTGTGGCAGGGAAAAGGACTGACCTATCATCATACGCCCCTGTGTCAAGGGGTTCATCGACGAGCATCTCGTCGACGATCTTCCACACTTCCTCGTCAGTTGCCGGCGGTTCTGATCTGAGGGAGATGGTATCGTCTTCTACCTCCTCGATCGTAGCCTCGGTTTCTGGCTCTATCCTCCTTCTCTTACCTTCTTGCACCATAAGGTGCTCTTCCAGCGGTCGCAGATTTTTCGCGCTGTGCAGAAGTTGCATGTGCTCGAGGGTGTCTCGAGCTTGCTGGTACTTGGCATAAACCAAGCGAGAGGAGGTCATGCCCGTATATGCCTGTGCAGGCGGTCGGCGGCGAGGATCCCTTGTGGGAGTGTGCTCGATGCGCTGTATGAGCGGCATCGGCGGTATGATGGTGCCATTACCATTTATGGTAGTAAAGGCTTGTGAGGCGAGGTGGGAATGTTTCTCTTTAGGTTTTTCCTCTTTAGTCTTTTTGTCCCCACGTCATCCATGTTTTCGGGACGATTCTCCATTGTTGCCCTGAGATTGCCATTTGGGGTTTCCCCCTTTGCGCTTGACAGCAGAAAGCTTGGTGGCCTGAGGCTGGCCAGCGGGCTTCCCAACTGCCGTGCGGTGTGAGGCTTCAGTGACAATGGAGTCCTTGACATGTTTAAACGTCAAGGCTCTAGTGGCGGTCGTGTTAAGGACCGTTGAGGACAATGAATCGAACTCGCGCGGCATCGCAGCAAGTAAGATCATGGCCTGCACTAGTTCGGGGATGGCAACATTGGCAGCCGTGAGGCACTCAAACTTGTCGGCCATTCTGGCGATCTCCGGCGCGGGATTCGCAGCCGGAATCTTGATCGTTATAGTGGACCTAAAGTCCGAAAAGACTTGAGAGGGGCCGTCCACACCATAGTCAGTGTGGATGAGATCCCATACCTCCTCAGCAGTGTCCTTGGTGTTGGCACGCTGCCGAATAGAGGGGGCCAGGCGGAGCACTAGGCTACCAATTGCCTGGTCATTCTTATTGTTCCAGGTCCGGAGCTTGGCATTAGCTTCCGCTACCAGTGCAGCGTTTGTCGCCGTCAAAGGAGGCGCCATGGGTGGTTTTAGTTCCATCCTGCTAGTTATTTGCCAGAGGCCCTGAGACCTGAGCCACGCCTTCATTGAGTCGGCCCATTGAATGTAGTTAGAGCCGTCGAAAGTTTGTACGAGTTTTTCAAGAGTTGAAGACATGATGTTGTAGTGGCAGCTGGTAAAAGCGCTCAATCAGTTCTTCTATTCAAGAAAACACATTCCATATTCTCAGGCAAAAACACTCCTTCAGAGTGGTTAACCCTAGTCAACCTAGGTTTTTAAATGCAGCTCGCAGAGAGCGCAATGCAGCTCACGAAGAGCGCAAGGTTACAATTTGGAGACAATGAAGTCAACGTCGTTCGCAGCCAGTTAAGGCACGTTCGCGACGTGCCCAGCAGGGCCCATAACCTGTTGGAGCAGACTACATACGCTGCACAGAGGAAGAGGCAACACGTTCCTTATAACCTACCTGGGGTTTAGTTAGTCTTAGAGCTAGGGTTTAGCAGAGGTAAGAACACTGTATATCTACTATGGTACAGGTTCTCCTTATATACATAATAGTAAGGATGTCACATGACTCGGGAATGTGTATACCACATGTATGCGCAGTAAGCGCAGTAACATGTGTATGCTGCATGTATCGCCTCATGTATACAGCATGCATCAAGGGAATTAATTTCAACATATACTGAAGCACGTACCAATCTGCGCTGATAATCAGGGATCCAGCTTTATCGGATCAAATCTAGTTCAGGAAAGAAGGACCAAACATATAAACATTCGCTACCACTATACCTGTGAATGCATAGAAAATGACAAAGTCACAGTCATTTTCATTCCTGGAAGTGATAATCTGGCTGACATGTTCACAAAGAACCTTGGCACCATCCTATTCAGGAAATTTAGAGACTCTCTCAGAATTACTTTTGAGATTCAAACTTAGCTGCTTAGAGCGCTGTATAGTTTGAGGGGGGGTGTTGAAATTAAACCCTGAGATACATGCTGCATACATGAGGCAATACATGCAGCATACACATGTTACTATGCTTACTGCACATACATGTGGTAAACACATTCCTGAGTCATGTGACATCCTTATTATTATGTATATAAAAAGAACCTGTACCATAGTAGGAATACAGTGTTCTTACCTCTGCTAACCCCAGCTGTAAGTCTAACTAAACCCCAGGTAGGTTGTAAGGAATGTGTTGTCTCTTCCCCTGTGCAGCATATATAGTCTGCTCCAACAGTTTCTTGAGGTTGGTGTGGGTGATCATCACTCATAGGACTGATGCCCTCAAGTTCCATTGCACTCTTGACTTCTAGCATGCACAAGATGTAATTATTGTCTGTTTTGTTTCAGCACCCCCCAAACCCCTCACAAAGCTCAGTTCAAACTGGTCTGAACCTCAGTTTTCTTGCCATGCCCATGTCCTGAACCAAGAACCAGAACTATTACATCTGTGAACTGAACTGAACTGTCAGTTTGGTTCTACCAGTTCTGGTTCATTGCATCAGTTTGGAACTGAACTTTGGCAACCCTAGTCAGTGACAACAATTCAATGCAGAAACCTAGCATCAAGGAGAGCATTGCACTGAAGATCAAGAAGGATAGGAAGTCAATGGCTATGATTACCAATTCAGAATGGCCTATGATAATTTGTACTAAAGAACTTGTGTTTCAACATGATGCAGAAATGGACCAGTCTAAATCTAATATTACAAATGTAACTAAACTTAGTAACTGGAAGGAAAGCCATTTATATGATGAATTATAGGTAAGGTAAAGGAAATTCTGACAAATGAACACCCATTTCTGATTGAGGTTTTTCCTGATGTGAGATGAAGATCTAAAAGATGAGGCCTGGGTTTTGCTAATGTAGGATGGAAGCCTACAAAGCTTGTGTATATGCCTACCTAGACCTATGGAGTATATCTAAATAAGTGGCTCAAAATCATTTTCCTGATGTACATCATGTCACCATTCACATTTCTTTGGGCTAAGGCTCCAACTGTTTAGTAACCATTTACACCTGATGAGCAGATTAAACATAAATGGTTGGATAAACCGTTTATCCATTTAAATATGTTTAATATACAGTATATACAGTAATAATATATGGTTACAAGAAACTATTTTTTTCCCCGTTATCACCGTGCTTTCGTTGCAGAACCTTCCTAGGCATCATCTCAAACAAACCACTATATCCATACCTTTGTAAGAAGGGCCATCCTAATAGTGTTCTCCTTCAATGAGCTTTGCAGATCACTACAGATGTGTCGGGATTTTGAGAAACCACATTTGACAGAGACACTGGTGACCGATACTAATAGAATATTCACCAGTTCATGACCATGCTCAGTCTCGCTTACATGTTCTTCCCCATCACTGTCATAAATGGACCTTGGCGCTTCATCATCAAGAGCATTGCTATGTTTTGGAGGTTTGTATGTTTTGTCTTTATCACCATCTTTCCCAATTTGATCAGGAACACTAGGCCTATCATCCGAAGGCGAATTGACAAAATGACCATGCCTTTGAAGCTCGCTCGCTGATAATAAGGCACCGTTCTCAACGGCATCTCCATCGGGTTTAGATGCATCTTTCGGAATAGTGATTTTTAATTTTGGTGCTAGTCAATGTCCAGGTAAGCTTTAAGGCGATTCTAGTATTCTATTACGACTAACCTTGAGTTTGGCGGGGTTTAGCCGTTGCCTCTACTGTCCGAAAATATGAATCGACACCCTGGGCACGATCCCTCGCTTGCCACTTTCGTTTGTGATCGTCGGATAGGATATTTTTAGGGTCTGGGTTGTCTCGGCTTTGTTGCGGTGGCATAGTGATTGCGAGCAGAGACTGTAGAGCACGGACTCAACAATCAAAGAGAAAAAAATTGTGTTCTCAGGCTCCAACTTCTATTACGTCTAAGTCCAACCGTTTAACTGTATACATACCATATAACTACTGTATAGGCCTTTCGAGCTGTAGGGGTGTAAACGTAAATGTATACATATATGGTATAAAACGGTTATATAGATAGTACGGTTGGAGCCTTACTTTGGGCAAGCAAGTAGTAAGTACTGTGTCAGAAGTATGTATGCCTCGAAGCTTATGAGTTGTGTCCACTGCAATTCTGATGTAATGCAGCGAGTTCACCCGCTTGTCTTTACGTCTGGGCAGTTGTGAATTAAAAATTTAATATTACACATCGTCATGTAAAAAATTCGTGTCCGTGAAGATCTTATCTGCTTGCAAATTACAGACCAGCTAAATCGGGTTTTCTTCCTAAGCATGAGTTCGTGAACTACTTTAATCGATAAGTGGCATGAGTTATGAAGCCTACTTAGCATCCTTCATCTTTGGTTCTTAAAGTGTACCAGGAGCCTGTCGGTATATGGTCATGAGGCTCTGCATGCGAATCAGGCAAGATTATTTCCGATATCTCGCCGTCCAGCTGCTCCCGCAAGGATTCTCTAGCATTCAGCATTCCTAGCAGACTGTTAAAATACACTGCCAAATATACTGGATTTAGCACCGTTTCATCAGGGTATAAAAGGAGACCTTGATATACGTTTACCGAGTGAGTAATAGATTGAGATGGCAATCGGACCGAATGGCCAGAGAAGATGGCAGACGAGGCAACCCGTCGCAGATATTCTGAGAAGGTAAGATCCATATCATTCTAGGAGCTAATACTTACGATGTGAGAAGGCCTACAGTGTTGGAGAGATCTGCATGTGGGATACTAACATTTCTGAGTAAAAGTGAACTGACCTGTATTTATAGCATAAAACATCAATGTATTTACGAGAGAATCAGTTCGACCGAGACACTGTTAGGTATAGCCTCTGGATTCAGAGAATGTTGGTAGGTGCAGTACCTCTTCCAACCTGTCCTATTCCGCGCTAACGAAAAATAGAGTGATGTAGCAATGAGAATATCAGCGGCAACATCGCCTGCAAGAGAACCACAGAAGATGTGCTAGAATGTTGCCGTGAACATGAGACACGATGTGCACGAATCTGTGGACGTACTGCCAGTGTGAGTTTAACAAGATACGAGGAAGAGTGCGAAGTTTGACTGGTTTCGAACCTGGTTATCACAGTATCTGGGACTACTATTGAGTGAATGCACAAACCTTTTGGCGCTGTAGACTGATTGTAACAGCTTGGGTTGACAATAAAGCTGGAAGAATCTGCAGAAGTACTTACCGATGCCAGTTGCTTTGGAGATAATTAACCTATATGTTCAAAATCAAGGTGTAGGAAATCTTACCAGATGCAAATACTAAGATTATTGTCTTATCGATTGAAAGAACAGGGTAGATGATTCAGCCAGAATCAGGAAGAAGCATGGAAGGTAGAGGGGACTTACAATACCACCTGCAAGGTAATTGTTTCTGTCCGATACTACAGATTCATGAAGACAAGTATGCGAAATCAAGCTTCAACTTACATAACCATACTCGGCGTATGAAAACTCTAGCAAGACACAGTAAGTCTTCGCTACTCAAGGATTGGAGATGTACATACAATCGGACAATGGCTTGCGTTATATACTACGGTGTGAAATTGGTGAACCTTTTCATGGGTTCATTCAATGAAAACATACATTCAGATACATCTGAGCCTTGAAGACTTGGATGTAAGCAGATCAAGTGGAAGACAAACAGAACAGCCTGATCACATACACAAAGAGACCTGTATTTACGAGGATTAAAGCAGGGTGTTGTGGTAAACATAGTAAGCTCACCAGATGGATAAAGGGTTAATATATATGCCAAAGTTTGAGACCATGACATAATATGAGGTATGCGTAACAAGCGCCAGCTGTACACTATCCAAAAGCCTGTTGTGGCGCTGGTCATGTCCAAGTCAAACAAATAACATAATGGATATACCACAAGAAAAATATCTGATAGTCATTGTCAGCATTCAGCATGGCAGACATGCGATCAGAACATACTGAGAGCTTCAACAATTTAGGGTCATTGTGGCCCTTGTTGTAGTACATGTATGTCTGTACACACGTAATGTCATAGAAGCTGAGATATTATAGGCAGGATTGTATATCATCGGGGAGGTTAGGTTGAGAACTTACATCGCTGCAGCGACGTTTCCTAGCAGTTGAGCGCCCAGTGTGCTGTGGAGCACGCTCCTGTCATGGGTCGCTGCCATGGAGAAAGATAGAAATACAGGAAAACTAGAGAGATGATGATCGTCAGAGAAGCTTTAATAGTTACCTGGTTGAGAGATCATCAAACAGACGCCGTGACCAAGTCAGCAAAGGACAAGAGGCGGTAATCATTCGATAGCCAATCCATAATCCTAGGGATGAGACAGTGACTCTGAGATAGTGCCCGACAGCGCAGTCTGAGTCAAACATAGTAGCAAACTGATCCTGAGATCCCGATTTAGCAGAGTGGACTCTTCTGTTGCCGCCAGTCCGAGTAGGAGGGTGATATTGACACAGCTAAGAATAATGAGTTTGAAGGTGGTAAGTGGCCAAAAAGGGATTGAAGAATCGTGCTGGATACAGATCTAGGACCTTGAAATAACCTGGAATGAAGCCCAGGGAACTGGATGCATCGACGTGTTGGCGAACGTTGATGCAGACACGATGTCCATCCCGGACCGGGGAAAGCTCGGAGTGGGAATGAGATGAAGTCGAACTGCCTGCAGTATGTACTTTTGATCCCACGATGATTGTTGTTTTTTATGAGCCTTGATATATATAACTTGAAGAATGCTGATAGGGATCACCATCGCTACTTCCAAGATAGACTGCGGGGGCCAACGCTCTCGAGTCTCGAAAACTTGAGAGTGTGCGCTGTAGAATCATCCGGGTCCATACTGGATGGACGAACCGTTGATGTAATACCTGATCAGAACTGGAGCCCACTGGAGCACAGCATGCCGATGGATGCCACGGTCCAAGAACATCACCAGATTGATCCAGACTCCAAGCAGTTGTTCAACAGATTGCTTATCACCACCCCTATTACACGCTTCATCGCACTATCAAGACATCCCCAATCTCGCTCAGGTTATCAAAGGAGTATTTGTGCAATCCCATTAGGGCCATACCCTGGTCTTCACAGCGATCAGAGGTAGTGCTGGCGGCATGGCATATTATATATTAGGAGTCGGATGTCTGGTCCCTCAGAGCCTCAACTCGTCAAGTAATTTGTTTTTTTTTTCGGCCTTCTCGGCGACTTGTGAATATATGAATAGTCAGACCACAGCGATGCCCCACACGTCGATACCAGTGATCCTCTGACATATCGCACCTTATGGGGATTCCGAGTCCAAAGCCGCGGCAATCTCTTATATCGACAGCTGTCATCACGCTCGTAGCACATTAGCACATGAAGATCGACAGTCAGCGCTGATCGGGCAAAACGCATCTGGAGACCTTGATTATTCTTCTGGCTGTCTTCGAAGCTGTGGTGCCAATGATATGGCTATCGCAAGTCATTTAATGAGCCTTCGAATTCAAAGTTTTACGTGAGATGCGTCGTTATATAAAAGTCACGCTTCATCAGGAAAAGTGTCTCCACTTAAATTTGCGAGTCCAGTTGGCAGTGGTCGAAATTCTTTAGCATGTCCTGTCTCTAACTCTATATATACATATTGCGCTTTTGCCGCCATCTTGAAAGCTGCAGTATACGGTTTCACAATTCATCAGGAAATTTCAACGCGGGATGACACGACCACATGATCATACGGCAGTATTCGAGCCTTTCCATCTGCATGCGTGCCAACCTTTGTGTGAGCGGGCTCCCATAGCTCGCTGTTTCGAATCGGGATCTGCACTGCTTTGAGCTGTGCAGCGTATTGGTGGAGCCATCATTGCTGGAAATCCCATATTGACTGAGCCAAATCTATCAAGAAATCCCGAAGTTCCGGCGTCAGGCGCAGTGTTTCTATGAATATGACTGGCTGCGCTGCAGATGTTTTGGAGACTGAAGCGTTCAGTTGAACATCCAGAGTGACGAAATCATTTGGGAAAAATTCAGCGGGCCACCATCCACTTGAACTTGAACCCATTAGATGAAGCGTGGAGTATAGCAATGACTCGTGTCCATATGTAACCAACCACTGTCGACTCTTTGTCTACAAGTGACATCGAGCAGTCACGCCACGTGATCGCGAAAGTGACGATACGACATGATCATAACAGCGTCCATACTGAAGTAAAACCATGTATTCCAAAATGCAGCCCTTTATTTCCATCGTGTACGCCTCATTCCCCAGCACTCTCCACACTCGTGACAGAAACCGCATAGTCATCCCCACCACCACTGGCACCACGGCTACCATGCCCCCAACTCTGCCTCCTGTTTATGTCTGTATTTCCTGTTCCACGACCGGGACGAGATCCAACGGCCGCACTGTGCGAGTATGTCCTCTGTTTTTGCCCGTGTCCATGGACCGAGCGATACAACCCAGCGCTCAAATTCGTGCTATAGCGTGACTGCGGAGAGCGCAAGGTCGGATTACTATCAACATGTTCAATCGAATACCCACACCACTTGAAAAAAATAGAATAAACTTACTTGGTAACCAACGTAGGCCCAACTGCCAGGGTCGCGAAATTGCTGGGGAAGAGCGGGTTGCCAGGGGCACGGTTTCCAATGGGGTTATCGTCCTCTCGCGGGAGTCCGGCCAATGAACTACCCAGAGCAGCAGATAGACTCCCCCACGAGCCCGAACGCCTGAAGGAACCTGCGCCAATGGAAGAAATAGAACTGGAGCGCGAGCTCGGCCGTGCGGTAGCTGCTGTGCCAGTGGAAGGGTAAGGTGGGAGTGGGGAGACGGGAGGCGGCACTGCGTATGAGGAGAGGGAGGAGCTGGAGTTTGGGGGGGCGATGGAGCCTATTGGGTTTGAATTGAAGAGGAGATTGGGAGGATCGGTAGAGGCGGGATTCAAGGGGGTGGTAGAGATGCGGAGGCCATGAATTTGGGTGGGGGAGATGAGGTCAGGATCCCCTTCGTTGGGTGTGTCATTAGGTGTGGACACTTGTGTTTCTGTTTCATCTTCTGCGCTTTCTTGGATATCGCCGAGGCCCATAACACCGGTGGTTTCAGAGGTGGAGAGGGAGAAGGGAGGTGGTGCTGTTGGTGATAAGAGGGTGGAAGGGGAAGTGGGAACGAGAATAGGTTCGATAGATAGAAAAGAGGAAGCGAGACTGGCAGAATCCCATGTGGATTTAGGGGGACTGGAAGACGAACCAGTTTCAAGAAGGGAGGTAGGATCTTCTGCTGTGAGGCGGGTGGGGGAAGAAGGAGTCGATGCACTGGAGTGTCTGTGATCAAAGACGGGGGAATCCATGACAGCATCCCAGTCATCCCAGTGTCCACGAGCAGAACGACCGTGATCATCGGAAATGTCGTCGGTATCGACGCTGCTGGCGCTGCTAGACAGATTGTCGGGAAGTAGATTAGAATCGATATCGAGTTCGGGTGGAACGCCCAGGGCGGCTTTGATGCGTTCCCAGATGAGCTCTGAATGGAAGAGGACACACTTGCGAGCTAGTGCTACCCAAAGGGAGTCAGGCATCTGTGAGCGGGGGACTGTGGTGAGATGATGGTGTAGCTGTGAATACGACCATTTTGTGGGGTCATCTGAGAGAGCCGGAGATGAAAGAGGATGGTTGTGAAATATCTGAGCCAAGAGAGAAAATAGTTTTGCAGAGGGAGGAGAAGAGATGAGAGAAGCTACTTCAGAGGGGCGATCGATGAAGGGAAGGTGTATATAAGGGGGGAGAGGAGTGAAAGTGGCAGGCGAGTGCAAGGGCGAAGGCGAAGGCGCTGAACGAGCGAGGTCGACGAGGTGATCTGGGGTTGGCCTAGACTGGGTGGTGCTCGGTCTCAGGCGTGGAGGGCTGGGTGACACAGAAAAGGAGGACGCAGCGAAGCTGAGACGACGCCGAGGAGGGGGTTGGGGAGGAGTGGACACGCGGACAATGGTCAGAGTGCTCGACGATTCAAGGCGAGGATGCTTTCCATACGGGTCTGGTGCTGAGAGCGATCCCCGTCTTGCTGATAACGGTCTCGTCGTCGTTGTCGTTGTCGGCGTCGGCGTCGTCGTTGCCATAGCGAGTCAGGTGACCCTCGAGTCTCTCTTCTCTCCAATGCCTCCTCGTCAACCAGACAAACGGAATGCAGCGTACGAGGATATCTTTGGTCGTCCCGGTGCTTCCCACCATATCCATCCAGAGCCGTCCCATTATCTGCCCCCGCCTCCTTCGTATCCTATCCCTCGTCCTCTTTCTGCACATCTCGATTCCGGCCTAACCCCTGCCCAAGCTTATCAGGCTCGAGTCTTTCTCGACAAGCCTCCTTCTGCCTGGAACTCCTATGCAAACCGTCCTCCAATGCAACACCTCGATCCTCCTCGTCTCGGCGTTACTTTGGACCATACTATTCGTCTCGACTTTGCTCCTCCACTCTGTAATGGTAATAGTACAGATTCTAGTCCGCAAGACACAGACGACGGTAGCAGTGAACTTCCTTGGATGCCCCCTGAAGCCGCTCCTACCATCACTTCTCCACGCGATCCAGTCCGTTCTCACTCTACTCATCCCATATTCTTTCGCTAACCGCATCTTGTCCTGTCAGCTTTATCCACTCAACCTAGTCCTTAACCACACCTCCTCCATACATTTTTCTAACACAAATGCGTCAACCCTCGTAGATTCTGCTACCTCTCGACGTTCCTCCGAATCCGCACGAACTATTCCAAAAATATCTGGTTCTCGTCGTGATCGCACCACCCAAGATCGTTCCATGTCCATGTCCGCTGCCACTGCCATATCCCCTGCCCGCACCGTCGTAGACCAGAAGCGCTCTTCACGCCCACTAATCCCTCCATCACTACACGATGGTAGAAACTCTCCCAACTCCCTCCGCCCTTTCAAGAAAACTCCCATTGTATACCCTGCATTGCTCTCCCGCGTCGCAGACGCTTTCCGCGATCGTATTCCTCTCACCGACAGAATTAAAGATGGTCTCACTTACAAGAACACCTTTGACGGTCGAGAAGCCGTCGACAAGATCGCTTATATCATCAAAACAACTGATCGCAATCTCGCCCTTCTCCTCGGCCGAGCGCTGGACGCACAAAAGTTTTTTCATGATGTCACCTACGACCACCGATTACGCGACAGTGCCAATGAATTGTATCAGTTTCGAACAAAGCTTCCCAGCCCTTTCGTTAGCGGCGAGTTCCAGAATGGAGTCGGCAACAACGACCATGAAAAGGACTTGAAACACCTCGCTGCGCAGTTGAGCCCTTACTCAGAGGTGATTCCTCTTCTTCACTCACTCTTCGCGTGTACTTACCGTGCGCAGGATAGGGAAGATCTGTCTCCTACAGGTTCAACGCGGCCTAGGAAAGGCTCTGTCACTTCAGACGATATTCCACTACCCTCTGGCGTATTCACACTCTTGACTGACTGTTACTCCCCTACATGCTCCAGAGATCACTTGTGTTATAGTATCGCATGTCCCAGGAGGTTGGAACAGCAGGCGAGGTTGAATATGAAACCTGAACCTGGCTTGTCCAAACAAACAAGTGCGGTACCTGAAGAAGTCGCTGTGCGTTTCTTCGGTCGTGTGTCTGATCAACCCAGCTGATCCAGTTTATAGGATGTCGGAATGCTGTGGGTTCATTCAGTCCCCCAGGAAATCGTGAACAGTGTCTCGGAGACTGAGAAGAAACGACAAGAAGCCATCAATGAGGTCATCTACACGGAACGTGATTTCGTGAGGGACATGGAATACCTTCGAGATGTACGTGCGCTTGACCTATCGGTCTGCGTCTGCTTATTACTTGTCTAGGTCTGGATTAAACGCATCAAAGAACAAGATGTCATACCACAAGCACGAAGGACAGACTTCCTTGAGCAAGTGTTTTGGAATATCCATGACATCATCGCAGTGAGCACCCGTCTGCGCGATGCGCTCAATAAGCGTCAAAAGTCCTATGCAGTAGTCGAACGCATAGGTGACATACTACTCGATGCCGTGCCTCACTTGGGCCCTTTTGTTTCTTATGGCGCTCATCAGCTGTATGGAAAGTACGAGTTTGAGAAGGAGAAGAGTTCCAACCCTGCCTTTGCACAGTTTGTCGAGGTTCGTGAGGTTTTTCCACCTTGTCAGTGTGCACTTAGTGGGTCATTCTTACATACAGACAACGGAACGTCTCCCGGAATCTCGGAAACTGGAGTTGAACGCGTACCTCACTAAACCGACGACACGTTTAGCGCGATACCCGCTTCTGTTGGATGCCGTGCTGAAACAAACTCCGGATGATAGTCCGGACAAGACTGCGTTGCCACAAGTGATAAGCATGGTCCGCGAATTCCTGGTGAAAGTTAATACAGAGTCTGGTAACACGGAGAATCGATTCAATCTCCTTCAGTTGGATCAGCAGCTGTTGTTCAAGCCCGGAGAAGAAGTGGTATGTGTTTCTGTAGATCATGCTGTTGCTTCGTTATACACTTTGATCGCAGAATTTACGGTTGCAGGACGAGTGTCGTGAGATGGTTTACAAAGGAGCACTGAACAAGCGGGATGGCGAGATCCATGTGTACCTTTTTGATCATGCGCTTTTGTTTACCAAGCTGGTGAAGACCAAGCAACATGAGCAGTACAAAGTCTATCGACGGGTACGTCTGCGTTTTGATCCAGCTGATCGGATGGTAATCACTCTCATAGCCTATTCCTTTGGAGCTTCTTTTGATCTCGGCATCGCAAGATTCGGCATCCACAAACAGTCGGCCCCGGCAGGCGTTGGTGAAAAGGAATTCATTTGAACGAAATCGAGGTGCTCCTGCAAATACGTCTGCTCTCATTGTCAAGCCTGACGGCAAGGGGTCGCATTGGATCAATTTCATCTATCTGGGTCGCAAGTATTATAGCCTGATGCTGTGGGCGAGCTCTCCGCTGAACCATAGGAAATGGTTGGAGGTGATCGTGAAGCAGCAGCAGCTGATGAGGGAGAGGAGCATGATTTTTGATACAGTTACACTGAGCGAGAGTTTCTTTGCGGGCCCTAATAAGGTCAATTGTGCGGCGCCGTTTAGTATGTCTCCTTTTCTTTTTCGTTTTCTTTCCCTTTCCGGAGGTTGTTGCTTATTGGGTTTTTGAATAGATGGGGGTCGCAGGGTGGTGTATGGGACGGATGATGGGGTTTATATCTCTGATCTTCGTGATACTAGCCGAGAGCCTTCTAGGGTGCTTGCGTTGTTGGATGTGTCGCAGGTTGATGTGTTGGAGGATTATCAGCTCCTTATAGTTCTCTCTGGTAGGTTGAGATGTGGTTGTGAGGATGAAGTCGGTTGGCTGATATGCGACAGAGCGACAAGTGATCACCTTCCCGCTCGAGGCTTTGGATCCCCGTGATCCCATGGCTGGTCTGAAACGGGCTAAACGAATATCTTCGCATACGTCATTCTTTAAAGCGGGGTATTGTCTCGGGAAGGTTCTTGTCTGTATCGTCAAGTCCAGCCAGCTGTCGAGTACATTCAAGACTTTGGAACCCATTGACCAGAATATCCGTGGTCGGAGCAAACCTACTTTCCGCAAGCTGTTGCAGGGCGGGAACGATACACTCAAACTGTTCAAGGTGTGTGATTTTGAGGCTTTTGGTACTTGGTGGACATTCATTTTGGGTGTAGGAATTCTACATACCGGTGGAGTCGACGTCTATTCATTTCCTCAAGACGAAGATGTGCATTGGCTGCTCGAGGGGCTTTGAGATTATCGATCTCCTGAGTTTGGATACTCAAGGACTGCTAGACCCCCTTGATGAGTCCCTGGAGTTTGTGAGGAAGCGCGAGAATCTTCGGCCAATGTCAATATATCGTCTGGGCAACGAGTTTCTTCTGTGCTATGATGGTTGGTTTCCGAGTGTTGTTGATGAAGGTTAATGTCTTACCGCAATGTGACAGAGTTTGCGTTTTATGTCAATAAGAACGGACGGCGGTCACGGAAAGACTTTATGGTACACTGGGAGGGCAACCCTACTGGCTTTGGTTGGTGTATATTATCTGATTTTTCTCTGTTTTGTATTACTGACATGGCATTATTTGTAGCGCTACATGAACCCTATGTCCTCGCCTTTGAACCCGCATTTGTCGAGATCCGGCATATCGAGAGCGGATTATTGTCGCAAGTCATTCAGGGGTCGAACATGCGGCTGCTGTTCGCAGACACCCCGCCCACGATAGTCAACAACAACAGTCCCATATATCATCACCCCCCGTACCATCCGCAAGGATACGATTTCCACCCATATGCCAGCCCAAACTCTGGTGGTGGGTACGGTGGAGGATATGTGCACCATCCTCAGTTCCATAATTCTCTTCCGAATCGTCACCCGAATTATGCGATGCGTAACCCGCCACCGCCACCGCCTCCGCCTCCACCTGCTCAGAACATAGGGCGGGACGAGATTTTGATTGTTTCGGATGATAGGGTGCTTGCGTTGCGGACGGCTGCGGGTCCTCAGAGACATATGTCTGATACGGCTTCGATGATGTCTGTATCTCGATGAGCAAAGAGGATGTTCTACATGTATATATGTTGTGTGTCACAATTCACGATCTCGCCTTTCTGATGTTTAGTTCGATACTTGTTGCCATTCGTAGCGTTTCGTTGTTATATTAGCCAGCATGCGTGTATTCCCTCTAAAAACATTGGCAGTATACGTTGTTTGTTGAAGTTGATGCAACGTCAAATCTATCCAAGCTCTTGGCTTGTTTTACAAAAACTACGGTGTTCCCGCAACGACACTCCTTTCTCCTGACCGCTCTTTTACCATGAGGACTCTTCTAGTTGTTTTCGCTGCCCTTCTTCCAGCATCAGTTCATGCTTCAAATGCTCATCATGCTCGTATATACCACAAACGCCAAATTAATGTTTTGGCTGTTTCTTCTTCCTCGTCTACTTCTTCCACACACTCTGTTCCGTCTTTACCTGTGAGCTCTTCAGCAAGCACACCAGTCAATGCCCTTGGAACATCTACCACTGTACCGGCCGCTGCAAGTACTATCCAGTCACTTACTTCTAGCATGCCCTCTGCTGCGATACTTCCTGTTACGACCACTTTCTCAGCAGGAGCCACTCCCCCCATTTCTGGTGCTCCACTTCTTCCGTCGCCATGTATGTTATGTTTTTTATCTAAGTAATGGGCATATCCACATGTGCTTTCCATATAGTCGTTTTCGTTGCAACGGATTGGCCGCAGCAAGACCAAGTTCCTGATACTAGTAAGCCAGCTGGTAGCATTGTGCTAGACAGTTCTTCATCCTTTTTTTTTTTTTTTTTTTTGCAGATTCCGCTCAAGTGAAGACATGGTTGAAGGAGCTTGATGGATACAGTATTCCCAATATTGGTCCCACTGCTGACGGCACATGCCTCGGGGATCCTGTTGCAGCCAGTCAAGCTGCGTCCCGCGGTTGGTGGACTTGCGGAGGTTATACTCGGCCTACTGGTATTTATTTGTTTTCTCCTTGCGACCGCCCGTAGTAATGACGATCCAGACATCGTTGCCTGCCCTGATAAGCTCACGTGGGGAGTCAGGTATGCCTCTGATTGTGCTATCACTGCTATCTAAATCCGATAACGTCGTCGTCTAGTTTTGATGACGGTCCATCGCCTTATAGTGAGTGCGAGATTCTGTTCTAGTTTTTTATACGACTCTTTACTGCGTCGTTTTATAGCACAGTATGTTTGAGAGTTTTTCTTTGTTACATTCCTTTTCTCATGATCATGGTTTTTCAAGGACTCTATTGAAATACCTGTCTGAGCAGAAAATCCTGGCTACCTTTTTCGTCGTCGGATCTCGTGTTGTTGAATATCCTGACACTCTCCGCGAAGAGTACATGTCCCACCATGAGATCAGCGTCCATACATGGTCTCACCGGGTGCATATGATGTTTGGTCTCTGGAGCGCTATCCTGATACTTAGTATGTAGCATCTTACGGCCTTGACAAATGAACAAATTGTAGCCGAGTTGGGATGGACTCGTCTTGCTATCCAGAAGGTGCTTGGCGTTACTCCAACTACTATGCGACCGCCCTACGGTGATATAGGTATGGACATATTTACGGACCACATTTGCATACGCTCATAGCAGTCTAGATGATCGCGTTCGTCTCATTGCTATTGCTATGGGTTTAGAACCTATTATTTGGACAAGCGTTAATAATAATAATAGGCTAGTCACATTCGACACCAACGGTCCGCCTACACGCCAGATTGTTTGATCTCTTACTTACCTCGTCCCGTTTGTAGACTGGCAGGTTGCAGGCGGTCTGCTCAGTGTCGCGCAATCTGTGTTATCCTTCCAAAATATTCTTGGAAATGCGACCACTATCGACACGGGGTTCGTTTTGTTAATTCCAAGTTTCTGCTACCCGGTTTGATTGAGCTGCTCTAGATTCATCGTCCTTGAACATGATCTGTTCCAGCAGACTGTAGCCCTGGCAAGTACTTACTTCATTCCAGAGGCCTTGCAGAAGCAATTAACTGTAAGTCTGCCGCTGATGGTGACATCAGTATGTCTGATGGGTGGTTTTACTAGCTTCAAACCATCGGCAAGTGTTTGAAAAGGCCAGCCGGAAACATGTACCTGGAAACTACGACGAACACCACATTCCCCCCTCGCCATTCGACTGGAGGATTGAATGTCAATGGCACGTCTGGTTCGACTACGAGTGCTGGTTTCGCTTACTCTGTTCCTATGCTGAGTTCCCTTCTTTCTGTCGGGGTAGCTGTTGTCAGTATCCTGCTTTGATGCATTTGTTTCGATCGGTGACGCTGGGACTTTGCTAGTACATACTTCTTATATAGCTGCACTCGAAGTGTAATTTCATACGGAATCTTTTATATGATCGCGTTTCCGGAGATCGCCGTAGTATAGCCCTTAACACCAGTAGTGGTGACACGAATTGAACTATCTAGTACACGACCGCGTCGCTGCCCTTGGTTTATGTCGTCTTTGATCACCGTCGTTCGAAATAGTGAGTATCTTCAGAACCCGTTCCCTAGATGGCTGCTTATCCTTCATTCAAAGAGTTCCTGGAAGCAATTCGATCAGTCAACCCTCCCGGGAAATGGAAGATACTCGTCGTGGATGACTTCTCGCAGAAGCTGCTGGGATCCGTGCTGAAGCAGTTCGATATATTGGAAGAGAATGTTACATGTATGTTCGTCGTACCGACCAGCCATCAATCTCACCATGCTCAGTGATAGAGTCGATCACGAATAATCGCGAGCCGCAGCCTGGTTTCGAGGCAGTTTACCTGTTAATGCCTACAGGCCAAAATGTGGACAGAGTTATAAAGGATTTTTCGAATACAAACCGACAGTATGCTGCGGGACATCTATTCTTCATTGAAGGTATCATGGTTATCCCCATAAATTTGTTGCGGCACTGACGCGAACACACAAGGACTGGATGACCCACTGTTTCAACGCCTGTTTACTTCCCCAGCAGAGCCATTCCTCAAGGGGTTGCGAGAACTATTCCTAAATTTCTGGGGTACGTACTGTCCTAAACCTGCTTGCGTTATCGTAACTACATGCACCTATTAGCCATAGAAGCGCAGGTTTTTTCCCTGCAAGATCCTGGGTTGTTCTTCAGCCTATTCAGCCCACCGCGTAGCGATGGGTCTTTCAAGCACGCTCACACCCGACTCGAAGAGGATCTTAAATTCATTAGTAAAACGGTGCGGGTGTTGTCCTGATGATATCACTGAAGTCTCATCGCGTCTTCCAAAGATCTCAAACGTATGTATCACTCTAAACGAATTCCCCTACATCCGATATTTTGTGCCAGCGAATCATCCGCCACTTGGTGCTCTCAAGCCGCATTCCCAAACTCGCCCGCCACCGCCTCCGGAGAATAGCCAGCGATGGCGGACTAGTCTTGCACGTGGAGCAGAGGCTAGAGCGTATGAATCAGTCGAGGGAGATCATGCCACCAGGCTGCTTGCTATGATGGTACAAAGTAATCTGGAAGAATACAAGAAAGCAAACGCAGACTTTGCAGTATGTTTATTCTTTGTTTTCTGGGCTTGTAGCCCTTAAACGTTGCACAGAAACATTTACCTTCTGATTCACGCCCACGTTCGACATTGCTCATCACGGACAGGTCTATGGACATGCTATCACCCTTCGTGCACGAATTCACTTATCAAGCCATGGCCCACGATCTTCTTCCCATCGAGAACGGGACAAAATACACGTCTGTCCCTTTGCGTCTTCTCAGATATCGTTAGCGCTTACTCGCCTTCAGGTACAAATTCCAGTCATCTCTGGGAACCTATGAGGACAAGACAGCTACGTTATCTGATTTGGACACGGTGTGGACGGACGTTCGCCATATGCATATGAAAGAGGCCATTGACAAACTAATGTCTGATTTTAACAAATTTTTGGAGGAGAATGCAGTATTCAAGAAGGGGTGGGTCATCCTCAATCGTTTTTTCATATTTTTGAGTTTGTTGTCTGCAGGGAAGGTGCTGCGAGCTTAAATGACATGAAAGACATGCTCGCAAACTTGCCACAGTACCAGGAGCAGAGAGAGAAGGTACACATATCTAAAATTCTCCATCCCATGGTTTACCAGACATTGATATTAGTTCTCTCTACATCTGAATATGGCTCAAGAGTGCATGGAACTCTTTGAAAAGAATAAATTACCTCTCGTCGCGAACGTGGAACAGGTATTTTCAGTTAAGTGTGTGCACTTCGTCCTGATCACAATACAATTAAGAATTGCGCGACTGGTATGACTGCAGAAGGCAAATCACCGAAGAATCTGGTAGAAGAGATGGTACCGCTTTTGGACAGTCGGGAGATCATGTAAGTGAAAATATGATTGTTCAACACAGATATTGATCATGTTCTTCCTTCAGAAACGCAAATAAAGTCCGTATTGTCGCATTGTACATACAACATCGAGACGGTGTGCCAGACGAGGACCGCCGTAGGTTATATCAGCACGCAAGGTTAACATTAGCAGAACAAGATGCCGTCAATGCGCTGACATATATGGGAATCCGGATAGGGAGGGTGAGCCATTGCTGGAGACAGTCATATTCCCCTTCTTATCTTGACAATAGGCAGCATCTGATAAGGATACGAAGAAAAAAATCAAACAGAAGATTTTTAACGAGGAAGAGTACGAACTTTCCCGCTTTAAGCCACTATTACACTCAGTTATCCAGGTTCGTGTACTTATACCCTTACTCCCTTCCAATTTTACATAATATGAGCTAGGATCAAGTCGCTGGAAAACTGGATAAATCCCTCTTCCCTTACGTGAAGGATGCACCATCTACGGCACCCCCGCCTACCAGTTTGCGATCGCCTCCACCGCAGGCGGGATCTCTTCGTAGCCAAAAACCGTCTTGGCACAGAGCACCTAGGCAAGGGACGACCCCCCTAGACACTCGACAGCGCATATTCGTATTTGTTGCGGGAGGGATGACATACTCAGAAATCAGGGAGTGTTATCAACAATCAACATCATCACACGAAATATTCATCGGTACTATCGGGTTAGAAATAAACATCATTCGCAAATCTGAATTTCTGGACAGGGTCTAGTCATACAATTACGCCGCGCCAATTCATCGACGATCTGAAAGTTCTGGAGCTTGGGGGGACAGGATCGCGTGCTATCCCTAATGGACTGCGAGAGGGCAGGGTAGAACCAAGATCCTATCAAGAGTACTATGATGAGAGGTACTTCACGAAGGATGCACCACCGAAACTAGCGCCCACAACGCTGCCCGCGCCGAGCGATAAACGAAAGTTGATTCGTATTTCTCCGACAAACTCATTCGCATCGTCAGTAGAATCGACGACTGCAAAAGAGGAGAAGAAAAAGAAGAAGGGGGGACTTTTCAGGTTCTAGTAATGTTATTCATATTCGTCACTGGTGACTTTCTGTAAGTGTTTATTGAGCTGAATATAATAAATCGGACGATAGAAGCTGTAGATCCCGAAATGCTGAGCTGCACGATGACAACGATGAAACGATGATAAGTACATTGATCCTATCATTACCCGGATGAGTCCCTTGTGAGGACATAACTGAAGAGTCAATCAACTGCGCCATAATGCCTCTCAAATTATGATTTTCATGATAAGTAGACAAGGCACTTGTTTACAGAGAACCTCTATGAATATGCGTCTGGCGTTACAAACTGTCAATTTGAACGACCATAATGGGTATATCATGTTGAGTATTCCATCTTAGCTGTGGTAGTGCATTAGTAAACAATGTAGGGTGTAACCGTCGTTAAAGACTGACTCTCATGTTTCTTGGCCTCACCCACTTTTCGAGCAGCTTTCGTCAAGTCCTCTTGATTAATATATTCCCTGATTCGGAAGAGGTTAGAGCAATTGTTGACTGATATTATAGATACTAACCTATCATCCCGGATTGCGAACATCCCTGCTTCTGTCACAACATTCCGCAGATCAGCACCATTGAAGGTGTCAGACAACTGAGGAAAGTACGTCTATCAAAAATGCATCGCGAATCACATTCCTCTTACCTTGACGATTGCTTCATAATCAATATCTCCTCCCTTGTTGACAGGCCCTGCGTGAATCTTGAGGATTTCCAATCGAGCTTGCTCGTTCGGAAGAGGCACTTCAATTTTACGATCCAGTCGTCCAGGTCGAAGAAGTGCGGGGTCCAGTGTGTCCGGTCTATTCGTTGCCATGATGATTTTCGTCTTTCCCAAAGAATCGAAGCCGTCCATTTGATTCAGAAGCTGGCGAAAACCTCAAACGTCAGTCAAGCACTCACGACAGGTTAGACGGTCATACCTCCATCAGAGTGCGCTGTATTTCACGATCCGCACTTGTCCCCTCCGAGAATCGACGACCACCAATGGCGTCGATTTCGTCCATGAAAATTACACAAGGCTCGTGATCTTTTGCATATCCGAACATTTCACGGACGACACGCGCGCTCTCACCAATATATTTGTCGACAATGGCGGACGACACGACCTTGAGGAAATTTGTCTGAAGTGTTGCCGCTACCGCCCGTGCCAGAAGGGTCTTTCCCGTCCCTGGAGGTCCGTAAAGAAGAACACCTTTCGGAGGTTTGATGCCGACCCGAAGGAATAGTTCCGGATTAAGCAAAGGCAGCTCGATGATCTAAAAGGATAATGCATGTAAAACTCGGAAGGTTATGAAACATATAGGAGACAGACCTCGCGCAGTTCCCGGACTTGCTCTCCCAAACCTCCGATTCCAGCGAAAGTGGCACCTCCAGGATCTTCCAAACTCATCTTGTAAACCAAAGGATCGACTTCCCGAGGAAGTATTCGCATTATTGTAAGAGTTGTCATGTCGAGCGAGACACGAGTGCCGGTCTTGAGCTTAGCCGCTGGTAGGGCTGGACGATACGACACCACATAACGTGGTCCTGACGAAGCTTTGACAATGACTGTAAGAGATATTAAAAATTAGGCGTGTTCAGAAACGGCGGGGCGACGCACACCGCTCGTCATCCAATTGCTTCATGACCTCCCCTATGATTTGCCCAACAGACTGTACTGCTTTAATATCCTCTTCCGTCTTCGCATAGTCCTTCTCAAGATCCTTAAGAGAAAACCTGACTACAGCATGAATCTTATTAACAATAAAGTTGCATAGATGTCAGCGGTTTGACTCACGCTTCTTCAGGTTCTCGCTATTGCTCTCATGATTCCGCATTTTCTAGAGTGTAATGTTGGTACAAAGTGCAAGTTGTGGTAGGAGAAGCAACTTTACTTCTCGATAGCTCTTGAGAGCTTCTTGTCTTCGCTGGTCAATAGTCCCAGACGATGTTGAAGGTTGTCCGTCCATTGTGTTCATTAGCAGAATTGCAAGACGCGTAAGCTCAGCGCGTACTTGATCTGGACCCCCTGCTCTTCTTCATACTCTTCAATTCTCCCGTCATAATGGCCTGATGGTCTAGTAGTATGATTCCTTGTTAGGGTGTTTAATCATATCGAGGAGGTCCCGGGTTCAATTCCCGGTCAGGCCCTTGATGTTTTTAACGCCTTTTGTTCTAATCTTGTGATGTATCAGTGCTCGTTCCATTTTAGTAGAACAGAATGCGATGCTTATGCCGTATAGCACCTAGGGAAAGATTTTCATTGATCCTGAATATTTACGAACAAAAAGTTCAACCGCGTACGAAGAGCCATCATCAAGAATGGCACATAAATTACCTAAATAAACATGTTGTAATTGGTGAAGCATCAGTGCAAATGCTGTAATTATTGTGTGCTATGGTATGATGTTGACCCTAATATGACCGTCCTATTGCGGCCTAAGACCCAAAGATGATGAAATAAAGAATGATGAAAGTAAACCATACAGATGGCAGAGGTCGGTGCTCAGCATTCGAGTTCAGTGCAGCGTTTACATTTGCCGTTGGACTGGCGGTCGCTGTCGCTGTGCGAATGAACGATCTCCATGCAGCTCGTGTAGCTGATGGGGCCACGTAAGTGGACTGTGTCGCTCCAGAACCGTAAAAGACCTCGTCTCCGCCAGGTAATACATCTTCCGCCAAAGTTGAATTGACTCCACCAATGACCTGGATGCCATGCGAAGTTTGTCTAACGAGACCGGTGGGGTTACTCCCGAGAACAAATTCACGAAGGAAAGTGAAGGACTAGATCCAAAGTCAACGGTTATCGTCGACAAGCGGAGGATTCAGCGTCTTACAGAATCAGGCTGATTAGCAGGGACCAAGTGTCCTGCACGGTCAAAGAGCGCGTAGGTCCAATTCCTCTCCTGCCTGATTATTCCTGCGAGCTTGCCATCGTCCTTGTACCAGGCTGTAGACGGTTTTACAGTGAAACCCTGTATTCCGCCAAATGTCGTGTTCTGCATCTGGTTAGCTGATACGAACCTCAAGGTCTCGAGGACCCACTTACTTGGATAGTAACTGCAACAGATAGCATTAGAATGGTGCTCAAATTGAGCAGAACAAAACCATTGACCTTCTGTACCCCGATGTTGAATGAGAGTATCGTCGTCACCACTATACAGGACGACACCGACACCAGCACGCGTTGCATTAGTTGCAAGTTCCGTCAGGAAGATCATAGGCCTACGCATAGCGGCTTAGTGTCACTGACGGAGAGATGGAAGCTCATGATTTACTTACTCAGGGCCTTTGTGAAACATTCATGACATAGATTAAGTAGAAAGGAAGACATTGCTTGACGGTGATATCCACTCACTGGTATCAAAGGCTGCCAGGCGCGATGTTCAACATAAGGCATATAGTCGAGGCCGTGAAAGGGCTTACCGAGGGCTCCAAACACATAAGGAAAATCCAACGTCCACTCTTTGCTCGTCGGGGCGTGGAGCGCAGTTCTTGTTTGTACATCTAAAAAGAAGTGAGAAAATGAATTGTCGGCAGACGATTTTATAAGGCGTACTGTTTAGGAATATACTAGCATCCATAGCGGGTTGAGGATTAGTTGCGTCTGGCGCGTCGTATACCTTGACAAGTAAACGTCAGGATGAGCTTAAAGACATAATGACATGCGAAAACCCTACATCGAATCCCTTGCTCTCATCTGAGGTGAATTAACCTCGGAAAAACGCAGTTGTATGGCGGATATACTCACTCCACGGATAAGTGTAGTTGACGGCGTAATCAATGATCATGTCGATAAGAATGCACCCATACTACTCTAATCAAACATTGTTCGCAGCGGCCGATGAGAGAGCCACATACCCAGGGATCGATAGTGTCATTTGTTCTAAGGCTTAAATCTCTCTTCCATGCGAGACGGGTCATTTCGCGATCCCTTTTACTCAGCCTCTGATTTCGACGGGAATACCTCAATTGAAGTTCTGACATCATCTGGCGCTGGCTTTTGAACGCAAAAGGAACCTGACGTTGAGTCGCTTGCTGTAGAGGCACAGAAGGGATGATTCCCTCCTGAGGATATGTCAAGTTGACGTCGTACCCACATAAATGAGTCCTGATTGATGAAGAGTATGTATGATGAGACTCGAGGTGATGAAAAGTCCAAATGAAATCTCACTGTTCTTCGAAGTACTTGTATACCTCTTTGTCATAGCCAATAAGTTGCGGATGCGTTTCGATAACGTTGAGCTGAACACAGACTTAGTTGTGAAAAGGCAGATGAATTTATCATACCCACTACGGAGAGGAGCTCAAACACTGGTCCAGACGCAATTGCCGCATCTCCAATAGCTAACTTGCGCATTTTGACCGGCGGATTCTGGAGTCCGAAATAGTGCTTTGTTATATACGGCTACGACAAAGCCAAACATGAACATGAGACGTGTAAGATACGAGAAAAAAATGCAGCATACAATGTATACACCTGCATAGCTCTCCCCCATGAGGTGAAAAGGACGCCTGGCTAAGCTGGGAAAGACTTTGACGAGATTTGCTAGAAATCCCATCTATAAAAGTATGGTCAGATAACGCTGAATCGAAGAGTGACGTTGAAACTCACGAAATCTTCTGCCATCTGATTCTCACTCGTGACTGCATCAAACATGAGCTTTTTGATAACACCAAGTGCAACTGGAACACGAACCATAACCCCCGGAATCACTTGTGGCGAAACCAACGCCTCTAGAGACGAGTCATCAACAAAGATGCATTTAAACTCAAAAAAGCATGCGCACACTGGTTGATCAACCCAGAAGAAATCAGCAAGTCTGTGCCAGCTGTAAGGATTTGGTGAGGCGCTGTAGTTACTCTCGATGCGTATAGGTCCATTCTATAACATACCCCATGAGTCTGAGTGTCTCTCATCAGATGTGATATACATACCTCGAATAACAGACCAGCCATACTCGAGGATCCAGGACTATAGTCGTGTTGATTCGGACATCTCGATACAGAGAGAGCGCGCAACCTACCCGCCGTTCAACCAGATTCCCCAGGGTTCGTTATTGGCTGCGCTGGCAGGAGCGGTCAGGGAACCGTTGTATTTCTCAAATCCCACGAAGAACAGAGTGTTGTTTGGGTGCCCTTGACGATTTACAGGAAGACTTCCGGCAAAGTGGCGACCAAGGGGGAAAGTAATATTAGGAAGTTTCCTAGTCACCTGAAAGTCTATAGGAATCTATCAAAAAACTGCACTCCTTAGCGGTGAATGAAGGATATACATTGTTGCCATTGTGGACCGAAGTCGCCTGCAGGCTGGCCCGGATATTGGTGGGGGTATGAGCTGGGGAGTGGGTCTGCACCGCATGCCAAGAAGACGAGGGCTACAGCGAAAACCGGAGCGAGTCGTGCCATTAGAGACAGAGGGAAAAGGATAGACTGACAGACATGTTGAAAGGGTTTTTGTAGGAACCAACACAATAGACGAAGAAGCGCGGACAATGTTAGAAGACAATAGGGAGCCACGGCAACTACTCTCGACTCTATTGTGCGCTATCGGGTACAGACTACTTAATTGTCCCCGCCATGCGACTGCGTGATGACACCGCTGCTAGCAAACACATGCTCGTATACAGAATTGATACAGAACACAAAAGGATTCGCAATATTGCTTGAAGCATGACAGGGCGAGAGCAGGCACCTGCACGCTGCATGTGTATGTAAGGTAATCTTTCCACGACTTATCCCCTTCCCGTCACCATGGCTCGCAGGAAGCGAATGCTCGACGATGACTCCGACTCATCTGCCTCTGAAGCTGACGATGATTTCGACAATAATTCTCTAGCACGTGAGGAACGCGCCCTTTTCGAGGACCCCTACCAGCGTAAGCGAAGGAGAAGAACTGGAAAGGAGGATGCCCTCTATGGAATTTTTGGACAAGAGAGCGATGGAGAAAATGCCGGTAAGAAGCGCGGCGGGGGCGCGAAGAAAAGTGACTGGACGAAAGCCCCTGCATTCGTTTCGGGTGAGAAGAAGGTGCATCTGGACCAGGAGATGGAAATAGATCTAGATGCGGTTTCTGATGGCGACGAGGGTGCTAACGGTGAGGACGTCGGATCTAAAGGCGAGGATGAGGTCGGAGAAGAGGAATATTTTGATGATTCTGAGCCATCCAGGCCTCCATCTCCACGCATTCGTGAGGAAGACGAGGAATCTCGGGTGGGGGGAATAGGTCTGGGTGCTGCCAAGCCCGACGTCTTGTTCCCTTTCTCTTCCAAGGGGGGGATAGGCTCCTCCAAAATCAGCCATCCCGCAACTGATGAGGTCCTCAACTCTTTCGGTGCTCCTAGCAGCTCAAAAGCTGGTATAGGTTCTGAGCCTACTGCATCTACCTCTTACACAGCGGAGGAGGAACTACCATCCTCATTTTGCAATCGTGGTCAACAATCCTTCGTTCGCCATGCAAATCCTTCTCCAAAGTCTAAGGTTGCCATGAGTACAGCACAAATGGCTCATTTCAACAAACTCCAAGGTTCTTTTGGTGCGCGTATGTTGTCAAAGATGGGGTGGCAGGCTGGAACGGGGTTGGGCACCACCGGAGAAGGTATCGTAACTCCAATCGAGAGCAAGATGCGTCCTCAGAAGATGGGTATTGCGTTCAAGGGATTCAAAGAGAAGACAGAACAATCTAAGATGGAGGCAAGGCGGAGAGGGGAGGTAGTCAGCGATGATGATGATGTAAAAACTAAGACGTTCAGGAAAAAGGCCAAGGAACAGGAAGACAAGAGGTCAGATGTCTGGAAGCGGCCAAAGAAAGTCAAAACCAAAGTTGAGCACAAGACGTATGAAGAAATTGTTGCTGAAGCGGGAGAGCAAGTCCCAGCTGCTGGCATCGGTCAGATAATCGACGCGACTGGGGCCATCGTATGTTAATACTCTCAAATTCTTGTGCTCATTCTAATTGCCTATCTTAGCCTCGTGAAGTATCATCATTGGCTGATGTATCGCTGAATTCCTGGTCACCATCAAATGATCCGACAAGAATACCAGAGGTCAGGCATAACATCCGACTTATTGCAGACGTCTGCAAGAGCGATCTTGATGGTTTGGCGCGTGAAGCGAAAGCCCTGGCGGAACGGAAAAAGTGGATCACTACCGAACACGCTCATTTGCAGAAGAAAGTGGAGGACGAAGCTGAACGTAAGGAAACTTTGGATATTTCATCTTCGTCTCACATGCGCTAATGTTCTCATTTAGTCATCGCGCGTCTACAAAAATTACAGCTCGTGGCAAATGACATCAGTACCACGGCGAAAAACCTGGCATCAGTCTACGAGGTGTCCCTGGAGCCCTTTTCCCCACTTTTTCACCTCCTAGTCAATCAATACCCTCGAGAATTTGAGAAATATAGACTCGACGAGATTGTTGTAGCCGCCATCGCTCCCTCAGTACGTCGCATGGTCGCCAATTGGAATCCCATCGAAAATCCAACAGACTTTGTCCCAACATTCCGGACGTGGCGGCGTGCACTTCGTGTTAACACTCGTGAAGAGAAACCGCCATCTACCGAAGTAGATGTTTATGGTTCCCAGAAAATCCTCGTAGAGGTGTAAGTGTTTATACACTCTTCTTATTCAAGAAGTCCCGTTGAAATTTGTTAAGGAAAAACCCCATGACTCCATTTGAGAGTCTTTTATGGAATGTCTGGCTGCCAAGGGTGCGGACATGTATCAACAATGATTGGTCTCCCGATTACCCGAGCCCGGCCGTCAAGCTATACGAAGCCTGGTCTACATTTCTTCCCCCGTTTATCCGTGATAATCTACTGGATCAACTAATACTACCTAAAGTGAAACAAGCCATCGCAGATTGGAACCCAAGAAGAGACGCGGTGACGCTACAAACGATTGTATTCCCTTGGTTACCACATGTGGGTCTAAGATTGGAGGATATGGTTGGCGATGCAAGGAGGAAACTCAAGAGTCTGTTGAGGAGTTGGATGGTGGGAGATGCTATGCCTACAGATCTGGCTGCTTGGAAAGACGTGCGTGTTCCTAATTACACATGAAAAGGAATGTTCACATCTCCACTTTTCTGTAGATCTTCGACGTTGGCGAGTGGGATGCGATGTTACTCAAGTATATCGTTCCCAAACTGGGTGTTACTTTACGAGATGACTTCCGCGTCAATCCTCGCGACCAGAAAATGCAGCCTTTGGAACACGTTCTGCAGTGGTCCGACATCATCCGATCCTCTATATTCTCTCAGATTCTCGAAACCGAGTTTTTCCCCAAGTGGTTGGATGTTCTTCATGTGTGGCTCATTCAACCCCGAGTCAGCTTTGAAGAAGTGGCTCAATGGTATTCCTTCTGGAAAGGTATATTCACAGAGAAAGTGCAGATTATGTCTGGGGTGAGCCGTGGCTTCACTCGAGGCCTCCAGTTGATGAACAAGGCGATTGAACTTGGGCCGGACGCACCGAGTCAATTGCCTCGTCCCGATTTCCACGCCGATGAATCAGCTTCGAGCACCCCTGTTCGCAATGGCGCAAAGAGCGCAACCAAGCCAAGACCGTCGGCTCGAACTCAGGAGATCACGTTCAAGTCTATTGTGGAGGACTTTGCGGCATCTCATAATCTGTTATTCATTCCTACCGGGCGGGCGCACGAAAAGTCAAGGATGCCTCTTTACAGAGTCAGCATGACGGCAGATGGAAAAGGGGGGCTTCTAGTGTATATCTTGGATGATGCTGTATGGGCTCCTCAACTGGATGGGGAGGATTACAGAGCCATATCACTTGAAAACATGATACTGAGAGCTATGACATCATGAAGATTGTAATAATATAGTTACTTACTATATCTGTATGAGCTTATGACCCATGCCTTTGTCATGGGCCAGCTTGCATATATGTAACACAATGCTTAATCCCAATACATTACTCAACTCTTCAGTTGCCTTTGGACCTTCAGCCCAAAGTCAATGTTTGGGAGTTTATGGTCACACAACTGTTTAGTTGACTTTTTGGATGGAGTAAGCCCTGATCTGGTATCTGTATAAATAATACACACTGAGTCAATGTGGGGGGGGTTGTGGTGTTTATCCCCATCCCCTTCTCCCCTTCTCCCTTTCTCCTTCTCCTTCCCCTCCCCCTCCCCCATCCCCATCCCCATCCCCATCCCCATCCCCATCCCCATCCCCATCCCCATCCCCATCCCCATCCCCATCCCCATCCCCATCCCCATCCCCATCCCCATCCCCATCCCCATCCCCATCCCCATCCCCATCCCCATCCCCATCCCCATCCCCATCCCCATCCCCATCCCCATCCCCATCTCCCCCATCCTCCTCTCCCCCTTCCCCCTCCCCCTCTCTTCCTTCCCCATCTCCCATTCCCATACCCATCTCCCACTTCCTCATTGCTATCCCCACCTCCCCTTCCCCCTCCCCATCCCCCTCTCACTCTCCCATGTCCCCCTCCCTCTTCTACACCTCCTCATACCCCCTCCCCACTCCTCATACCTCTTCTCCATCCCCACCCCCTCACACACTCTCACACACCCCTCCAGACTCAGCTCACTTGCGAAGTTTCAAACCCCACATCAAACTCAGCCATGCTCCACCCAGTTCACCTCTACATATGCTATGACCACATTTTGAAACCCAGCTATATGACTAATTTTTAGTCAGCTCTGACTAATGCTGACACATTTTGCACAGCTCTGACAAATTTTAGATAATCCCATCAACCATCACTCCCATCATTTCCACAAAACAACTGTAGCATATGTTACGAGCTTATGACCCATGCCTTTGTCATGGCGTTCACTCGCTCAGCCTGACACTGGTGATACAGCTCCCTATCACCCTGCGCTCGTACTACAGCATTTTTCATGATTGTGTGCACCGCTTGGACATCTTCTACTCACTTTGCACGGTGTGCTTTTGTGCGCCTTCATGCGCTTTCGCGTGCCCAAGTGTGCTCCAGTGCACTCTCAGTGCACTCCATTGCACTCCAGTGTGCTCCATTGCGCTCCAGTGCACTCCAGTGCACTCCAGTGCGCTCCATTGTGCTCCTGTGCACTCCATTGTGCTCCATTGTGCTCCCGTGCGCTCCATTGTGCTCCATTGTGCTCCCGTGCGCTCCATTGTGCTCCCATGCACTCCATTGTGCTCCCATGTGCTCCATTGCGCTCCCATGCTTCCATGCGCTCCAGTGTGCCTCTGTGCACTTTTGTGCCCTTTTGTGTGCGTTTGTGCACATTTGTGTGCTTTCACATGCCTTTGACCATTTAGGTGCACTTTTGTGCGCCTTTTACATTTCTACTGCACTCTTGGTTCCCCATAGCTGCCTGCTGTCGTGTGCTCTAAATGTGCCCCATTGCACTTCAAACCGCCTCTGCGCGCTCCCCCCACACTTCTTATCCACCTTTCACATTTATTGTGTGCTTGATGCACCTTTGCATGCTCCTTTCACGCTTTACCTGCAACTTACATTCTCTACTGCGCACTCATCACACAATCCCTAACACATACACAACAATCCACCACATCAGTTGCGCTGCACATCACAGTTTACATCTTACTGGCGCATTTACTTGAGGCACACCGCGATTCCAACATGAGCAGACTGTGCATTCTTACACAACTGGGGTGCTTTGCGCCTATTTGGCATTGGACTGTGCACACTTGGATGCTTTCACATAATCCTGGCGCTTTGGTGGTATTTGGCCTTTCACAGCATCTCCTTATAGTTCTTCCACATTTCCAATTGGCATCGCCTTATCTGGTAACTGGCACAGGTCAATCACACCATTATTACTAAGGCACAGCATGCGACACATAACACCAAAGTGGATTAATTGGAAAGAGCATACGAGACCTACAGCACACCAAAAATAGCACATCACACTGGAACAGTTGGGTATTGGGCTATAGATGTGCAAATCTTATTGGCTGAGGCAGCAGCATAGTGCGGTTGGGTTTAGATGGGCGAATGGGTGCGCTTGTGGGTAGCGCATGATGCTTTCTATTTTTACACTTTATTTTACCATTTTTATCACATAAGCCTTTTGTACATAGTAGGCAGACAGATAGAGAATCCAGAGGATCTTTCCCCCCCTCATAGTTCATAGCTCAGTCAGCATCGCACATAGTCTGTGCACCTTTGTAGTGTGCCCTTCATATAGCCGTTTGCATATCATTTGCATCCCCTCATCGTATTGTTGCGTTTCATCCCTGCATTGCATCCTTCGTCCTCATTTGTGCACTCATACAGTGCACCCTTCATATAGCTGTGTTTGCACACCATTTGCACACTTATTTGCATAGCTGCATTTTGTGCACTGTTTGCACCTTTTTTTGCCCCTTGCGCTTTCATCCTGTTTGTGTCCCCAACCTGTGCACCACCTTCACAGCACATCCCAGTGTTGTCTTCATCCCACTACACCTCCCACCTTCATCATCCTCATCGTTGCGCACTTTTGCGCTCCCATTGCGCATTTTTCTGCACTGCGCATTTTTGCCCCTTTGCATTGCACACTTTCCCACCACTGCGCATATCTCTCCTTTAGTGTACACAACTAGTGCGCACATTGAAAACCGCCATACCAGCCTCTCCATAGTCTCTGTGCCCTGAAGGATGATCTGAGGCCCTCTAAGCGAACTCCCCCCTCATCCTGAGCATGCCTGCAGTAGTAGGTTAAGTGTTCACCCCTTCTGTTGAGACTCTGCACTGAGTACCAACTGAACACATCACTGGCATAGGCCAGCTCGCGTATATGTAACACAATGCTTAATCCCACTACAGTTACTCAAGTCTACCTTGTTATCAGACTAACACATTATTGATGTATTGACTACATTGTATTGACTTCATTCCAAACTCATATTAACTTGTTACTGACTTTATTACAAACTTGTATTGACTTGTTATTGACATCATTACAAACTTGTATTGACCTGTTATTGACATTATTACAAACTTTTATTGACCTGTTATTGATATTGTTACAAACTTTTATTGATCTGTTATTGACATTATTACAAACTTTTATTAACTTGTTATTGAATACACATTAAGGTTTAGTAACCTGCCCTAAAGTCTTCTCACAATAAATTTTTTAACCATTTGATTCAATCCAAGTACAATCCAAATCTAATTCTAATTCTCAATCTAAATCTAAATCTAAATCCAAGTCTATCTTGATATCTATATTATTTTCCAATTCTTGTAAATAATCTTTCAAGTTACTCACCTTTGCTAAACAACTCCATTCAACACTTCCTTGTATATCACATTGGCAGTTCTGTTATTTCCATTGTTTTTATTCAATAGCATCTTGATCCTTTCTCCAGATGTACATCTTGACAGTGCCACATATAGCTGCCCATGTGAGAATGCTGGTGTCTGCAAGTCCAACCCAACATGGGATACCGATTGGCCTTGTGACTTGTTGATAGTCATGGCAAATGCCAAGCAAACTGGAAATTGATGTCGATGAAGTGGTAATGGCAAGGTCTCTGCTGAAGGCTCCAATGTGATCCAAGGAATGAAAATGATATTTCCTGCAAACTGTGCATCTCCACTGATGATCCTGCACTTCAATACATGTGGTCTGGCTTCAAGAAGGATAAGTCGAGTTACATTGCAAAGCCCCATGGTGACATCCAGATTGTGTAGAAGCATGAGAGGACAGCCTATCTTAAGTGCCAGCCTGGAGAGAGGAAGGCCACTTGCTTTGATAGAGTTTAGATACTCTGCAGAATATGGCTGGTAGTTGTTTAACTCCTGCTCTCTGAATGAGACTGTATCAGCACTGTTGAAGACATGCTCTGGTCCAGGAAATCTGGCAAGGAGAAGAGAGTTGATGACATCGACATTGTCATTTGTGCAGGAGAGAATGGTCCTATCCAAATAGTACTGATCTGGCTTGTTCCCTTGCTCTATGCCTGGATATGTAGAGTTGATAAGGTGATCCATGGTATTTCCATGGCAGAGCATGTTCTGTGGAATCTGGATAGTGTCTGCAGCATCAACTGTTGTGCCTGCACCGATGTGCAAGAGCCAGGCAGCATGTGCAGTGTTCTCTGGAGTTCTGTCGAGTCGCATATTCTCAGTCAAGTGATAGACAGTAATGCATTGCCAGAGAGTGCTTTTTTTGATGGATGAAGCTATGATCTGTTCTCTAGTGCCCCTAGGAATGACAGGTAGGGTCTGTCTAAAGTCACCTCCAAACAAAATGGTGATTCCACCAAATGGAACATTCTTCTTCTTGAGATCATGCAAGGTGCGATCGACTGCATCTGTGGCATATTTGTGCTGCATAGGAACTTCATCCCAGATGATGATAGAAGTTTGATCAAGGACCTGGTGCCAATTTGAACCTCGAAGTATTCTGCAAGTAGAGGCCTCATTGATTTCAATTGGGATTTTGAACATGGAATGTGCTGTGCGACCACCTTCTAGAAGCAATGCAGCAATTCCAGATGATGCGACACAGAGAGCAATTTTCCCTTGAGCATGAACAGCAGCTGCGATGGTGTTGCAGACAAAGGTCTTTCCACAACCTCCAGCACTATGCAAGAACATGAGTTTTCCCTTGTTATTGTTGACAGAATCCATTGCAGCATCAAAAACCCATCTCTGCCTGTGATTGAAAAGCTGGAGATTGTGAGTGACAGTGATGGCCAACTCTTCAACATTGTAATCCCTCTGTTCCTGCAAAAGCCTATTGGCAGGAACATCAATGTGCCAGTTTCCTTCAATGGCAGCATCTCTGGATAATCAGAAAGTTGTTTGCCTGATCTGATAAGAATCTGATTGATGAGATGCAAGCCATACATGTACACCTGATCATCTGTAAAGTCTGTATCTGGATAGATGGAAAGAAGTTTGACTCTGAGATCATCACAAATGTGATGTTTGAACTGGTTCCACAGGATGTCAGGTGATGTTGGATTGCAATGAAGAAGAATGGTGGCAAAGAGCAATCTGAGAGAGGAACCAAGCTGCATCTGGGATGCCTCTGTAAGACACTGGATCCATTCCTGGTCATCCTGCAAAAGACCCAATGCAACACAGGCCTGCTTGAATGTATTATGGGTGACACCATTGACAGTGCGCAAGTGCTGGAATGATGTTGCCCCTGTGACAACAGTAAGGAGCAGCCTGAGGTAGAACCTTTCCCCCTGAGCAGGAGAAGCAAAGTACATTCTGCCAATCACAGGGTCATGCTGCTTCCTTGGATTCTACTGCTTCTTGGTTGGATTGTAGACCCATGCTTGAGGAAAGTTCTGGTAGGCGACAGTACGTGCTGCTTCATATCTTCTGTTGGCTTCAAACCAAGCAGTGAGACATGTAGTCTTGGCAGCAGGCCTCTCCAAAACCTCTTCAATATTATCGTCTGCATTGAAGTAGACCATTTGTTGGGCCTCCAGATGGACAGGCAGACGATAAACATGAGGAGACTCTGCATGCATCCCAAATTCATTTATATGTCAGCAGCTTTCCACAGATCCAATGTAATGTGCATCCAGATACTTTTTGACCTCATCTCTGTCTTGGTCAAGAATCTCAATCATGGTTCTGTCATGGCCTTTGTATATGTACTTGTAGATGTACTTGACAGCCTTGACTGAAGAACAGATCTCAACATTGATGTGACAGTTGTATCTGACAAATGAACCAAATTGTTAACCAATAAACATGATGTCAGATAAATGTTCCTTACTTTGCAGCCAAATAAGGATTGTGTGGGACGACATGTCTGTTATCATAGACATAATTACGCTTCCTCACTGTTCTACCATTGTTGGGTCTGGCATAATCAGGATAATTGTTTGCAGTAAAGGAAGTTTGTTCTCTGAACTCCTTGGGATACCTCTTGCTGCACCTATTGTCAACCATGCATGAAGCCTTGGGTTTGTCATGACTGCAAGGACCATGAAGCATGCAGGTAGTTATAGTGTGATAGAGCATTGGCTGTGTGACAGGGTCAGGAATCTGAGCAGACACAATGGAATCAATATTATGTGCATCATGGATCTTGTCAGCTGGATCGAGAAATATAAGGAGGTGCATATGTGGAAGGCCTCTCTTTTGAAACTCGATGGTATGGATGTGTGCCACCACTTTACCCAAAACACCATCCTTGATATCCTTGAGCAACACTTTCTTTTTCTATTCAAAAACACGTGCAACAATGTCTGGCCTGTCATAGGCTTCCTGCTTTTTTCCATGTGTGGTAAAACACGGATTGGGTGATTCCTCCTGCAACAAAGCTTCCTGGATTTCTGGCCACTGTGGATTGGCAGTCATAGTGAGAAAGAGATCTGGCTTGCCAAAAAAGTGACAAATGGCCATAGAATCCTGGAAAAGCTGATTCATATGCCTTTCACTGCCTATATGGGTTGATGAAAGAATGATGTGACTCCCATGATCCTCTAGATTGATATTTTCATCCCAGTCACCCATGGCAGCATCCCTCAATCCAGCATACACATCAGCCCTAAGCTCCTTCTGGTGATGGTGGACCCAGTTCAACATATTCTGTTCAATAGAGGCCCAAGCATTTACAACATACTGCTGCAAAAGATTTCCTCCCCACAACAATGGTGGCTGCTCTCCTGGCCTTGGGTGCAACAAATAAGCATGGTAGCATCTCTGACTGACATTGGAAACTCTTCTGGCTCCATCTGCACCTTGGTGTGCAGGTATATCTGGGTGCCATTTATCTTCACCATGAGGGAAAAGCAAGACATAGTGCAGAGTTGAATAGGATGGATGCAACTGGCTGATACGCCTAAGCCCTCCTCCTCTCAGCCTGAGAACAATATCTTTGTGATTAGACTGTTCCTCTGAGCCATCACCTGGAATAATAGCTGCCACTTCATCATTGGCTGTAGGGAGATTATAGCGATGTAAATCCTGGGTTCTATCTGATCGCAGCCATATGGAGACATTGTCCTGCTCTTCTGGAGGCTTTTCCCTCATGATCTGAAATGCCTGCTTGAATAAAGGCACATAAGGATGGGTGTTATTCAGCATGGCCTGCAGGTCTGTCATGATAACCGAGTTGAGATTATTGTTTCACCGCTCACAAATATTGAGCTGTGCAATAGGATCATGAATATAGAGCTGTGCATAGGCTGCAGGCCATCCAGGAGGTGGCAGAAGTGCTCCAGAAAGATGATGAAGATTGCCATGAATATGAAAGCTGTATACACCTGATGTACCTGTGACAGAATGGTCCACTTTGACACCCAAGGAAGTGAATGCAAATGCAGCATTGTATTGTTGGATGTTTGTTTTAAATTCTTTGGAAAGAGGACTTTTGCCACACAACAGATTCCACAATGTGGCAGGAGCAGGTCAGAAAGATGGCAGATGAATTTGTCCCTGCAAACAGCAACTTCCAAACTTTGGCACAGCTCTGGTAGACTTGATCAGCTTTTCACAGTCAAAATGCAAGGCATGGCAGTGTGAACACTCCACATTCATGGGTCCAAGTGAATGTCTGGGAATTGGCTCCTGATAAGGTGCACGACCAAGTGGTAATGGCCTTGCAGGTTGATGTGGAGGTAGAGGTACAGGCATAGATGGAGGCAAAGGTGGCAACATTGGAGGATTCAGGAATGAAGCAGGCAGCAATGGTGAAGGAGATTGCATGGGAGAAGGTGGCAATGATGGAACATGGAATATTGGGTCAGGCAGCAGTGGTTGTTGAAATTAAATCCTCATACATGCTGCATACATGAGGCCATGCATGCAGCACACACATGTTACTGCGCTTACTGCACATACATGTGGTAAACACATTCCTGAGTCATGTGACATCCTTACTATTATGTATATAAGGAGAACCTGTACTATAGTAGATATACAGTGTGTTCTTACCTCTGCTAAACCCTAGCTCTAAGACTAACTAAACCCCAGGTAGGTTATAAGGAACGTGTCATCTCTTCCTCTGTGCAGCATATGTAGTCTGCTCCAACAGGTTATGGGCCCTGCTGGGCACGTCGCGAATGCGCCTTAACTGGCTGCGAACGACATTGACTTCATTGTCTCCAAATTGTAACCTTGCGCTCTTCGTGAGCTGCATTGCACTCCCTGCGAGCTGCATTTAGAAACCCAGGTTGACTAGGGTTAACCACTCTGAAGGAGTGTTTTTGCCTGAGATTATGGAACGTGTTTTCTTGAATAGAGGACTGATTGAGTGCTTTTACCAGCTGCCACTATAACATCATATCTTCAACTCTTGAAAAACTCGTACAAACTTTCGACGGCTCTAACTACATTCAATGGGCCGACTCAATGAAGGCATGGCTCAGGTCTCAGGGCCTCTGGCAAATAACTAGCAGGATGGAACTAAAACCACCCCTGGCGCCTCCTTTGACGGCGACAAACACTGCACTAGTAGCAGAAGCTAATGCCAAGCTCCAGACCTGGAACAATAAGAATGACCAGGCGATTGGTAGCCTAGTGCTCCACCTGGCCCCCTCTATTCGGCAGCGTGCCAACACCAAGGATACTGCTGAGGAGGTATGGGATCTCATCCGCACCGACTATGGTGTCAATGGCCCCTCCCAAGTCTTTGCGGACTTTAGGTCTGCGATCGCAATCAAAATTCCGGCTGCAAATCCTGTGCCAGAGATTGCCAAAATGGCTGATAAATTCGAGCGCCTTACGGCTGCCAATGTCACCATCCCCGAATTAGTACAGGCAATGATTCTACTTGCTGCGATGCCACACGAGTACGATTCTCTATCTGCCACGGTCCTTAACACGACTGCTACTAGAGCCTTGACGTTTAAACATGTCAAGGACTCCATTGTCGCTGAAGCCTCACAGCACATAGCAGTTGGAAAGCCCATTGGCCCACCTCAGGCCACCAAGCTTTCTGCTGTCAAGCGCAAAGGGGGAAACCCCAAATGGCAAACTCAAGGCAACAATGGAGAATCGTCCCGAAAGCGTGGACGACATGGGGACAAAAAGACTAAAGAGGAAAAACCTAAAAGAGAAACATTCCCACCTCGCCTCACAAGCCTTTCCTACTATAAATGGTAATGGCACCATCATACCACCGATGCCGCTCATCCAGCGCATCGAGAAGTGTGAACATACTCCCACAAGGGATCCTCGCCGCTGACCACCTGCACAGGCATACACGGGCGTGGCCTCTACCTCTCATTCGGTCTATACCGAATATCAGCAGGCTCGAGACACCCTCGAGCAAATGAATCTCCCATGCAGCATGAAAAATCTGCGACTGCTGGAAGAGCACCTAACAGTGCGAGAAGGTAAGAGGAGGAGGATTGAACCAGAACCAAGGATCGTAGAGGTAGAAGACGATAGCGTCTCCCTTGGATCGGAACCTGCCGTTTCTGATGAAGAAGTATGGAAAGCCATCGACGAAATGCTTGTCGATGAACTGCTTGAAACAGGTACATATGATGAAAGGTCAGTCCTTTTCCTTGCCACAAGCACAAGAATTAACATTCTACTGATCACAGCGAACTTTTCATGTGAAATTTTACCGCTACTAAATGTATCATGGAACAATTTACATCTTAATATATGTGTTACGTGTGCAAATGGAAATTGTAAGAAAGGTGCCGACTGGATCATGGATTCAGGCACATCAAAACACTTCACTGGTGAAATTAAAGATTTTGCTTCTTATGAGCCTTTACTGAGAAAGGACTCTACCCTGGTTCAAACAGCCACGGGTACTACTCATATAGTAGGGAAAGGAGCAGTCTTCATTAGACATCAGGTAGTATGTCATGGGAAGTCAGAGATGCGTGAAATGCGATTATACCCCGTCTACTACATACCCGACTGTAATGCTCGATTACTGTCAATGGGCATCTTCTTACAAGACAGAAATGATGTGCATGGTTCCTCCGCACACATTTCATTTTTCAAGCAAGGAAACCCAATTATGGATTGCATCCCTCTTATGAAACGTGACACTATTTATTGGGCTCGGACTCATATATTGAGCACCAAGGGAATCAATGTCGCGACAATGTACGTCGCAGACTACTCGACTTGGCATAAGCGACTTGGACACCCATCCAAAGAGGCGCTAGGGAAGATGCCTAATAGCATCATAAAATTCCCAAGGAATTTAATTATTCCTAAAGACAAAATTATATGTCCAGGGTGCGCTGAAGGGAAAATGACCTCAAAATATTTTCCCGAATCAGATTCATGCACAGAAAGACCCTTTGAATTAATACATTCCGATCTGAAGGAACTCCCAGTACTATTGTACCATAAACATAAATACTTTATTGTATTTCTGGATGACAAAATGTCACATATCTGGGTCCAATGCCTTAAAAAGAAATCTGATGCTGCTGCGGCCATCAGACAATTTCGGGCAGTGGCTTTGACACAGTTTGGTGCTACAATCAAACGCTGGCGTGTTGATCCAGGGGGGGAGTTCAAAGATCGTGAGCTACAAAATGTGCTCAAGGACTTTGGCATCAAAATAGAGATGTCTGCACCCCACGTTCACCAACAGAATGGGTGCGCAGAGCGTGCCATAAGGACAATAATGGAAAAGTCGCAAACCCTGCGATTTACTGCATGTCTACCACAATCATGGTGGGAATTTTGCATTGAACATGCAACACACCTATACAACCGAACCCCGATAAGGCGCCTGAAATGGCTGACACCGGTTGAGGACCTGACAAAGGTCTGCCCAGATCTAAACAATCTGAAGGTTTTTGGTTGTGGTGCTTACATCTACCTACCCAAGGAGAAGCGTCCAAACACATTGGCTCCTCGATCGGAGTTGATGACATACCTTGGACTAGAAGATGGCATTAAAGCATACCGTTTCATGCGACCTAGTGGTGCAATATTCATTGGTGCTACGGCACTATTTGATGAAATGTTGTTCCCATGCTGTCCTGGAGCTAAAACTCCTGCCAATACGGACCTTGGTGATTTTCCACCTCCAGAACCAGAAGATGATGACCACTCATCTGGAACAGATGGCGATGATTCTATACCACCACAAGATCCGCCCCTTCCTCCATCATCAGAAAATGATGATGATGATGTACCAAGTGAGCAAAAGGCACATGACAATGTGACAGATGCTCCTCCTCTGCCACCTCCAGTAACCACTGAGGACTTTTGTCCAAGACGTGATGATCAACAGGAATGGCAGCAATTGCCCCATCAATCAGGCAGGCAGAGGAACATTCCAAACCATCCTGGCAATACCTATGGAGAGAAGCGACTTTCCTCTGACATAGAGAGAGACATTGCACGTGATCGATATTGGAAGAGATCTGTGGGTCAAGATTCGGATCATAACCGAACACGACCACAAACTCAACAGAAAGAACCAGTTGCTGGACCGAGTTCAGCACCCCACGAGAGTGTGCCCAATTCCAATGATCAAGAACATGATCACCCAATGGGGGAACTGGACGAAGCAGGTTATATTAAAAAGATAACCAAGGAAGGAGGAGATAAGCTTATTCGCTGGCTGTTATCAAAAGCAGTCAAACCATCGAGCAAAATAAGCCAAGTTCCAAACCAATTTCACGATATTGCATGCCTACCACGGCAGCAGCAACGTGAGTGGAAACAAGCTTGTCATGAAGAATTAGAGGCTCTTCGTAAACAACAAGTCTATGACATTGTCGATCTTCCACATGATCGAAAAATGATCAAAAATAGATGGGTTTTCTCCATAAAATTGGATGGAAGAAAATGAGCCAGACTCATGGCAAAAGGCTTTTCACAAGTTGAAGGTGTTGACTTTGATGAGATTTTCTCACCGGTAGTCCGCTACGAGACCGTACACCTCATGTTTGCACTTGCATCTCTAGAGGGCATGTATATGACTGGCCTAGATGTAAAAACCGCATTTTTATATGGCAAACTAGATGAGGAGATCTATATGGATCAACCTGAGGGTTTCAGACTCGAGGGAAAAGAGCACAAAGTATTGCGCTTACGCCGAGCATTGTATGGCCTTAAACAAGCCTCACTTGCATGGTGGAAAGAGCTAGAGGCATTTATGCGCACCATTGGGTTCGTGTGCGCCAGCTCCGATGCCAGCATTTTCATACACAAGGATCCTAAGACAGGCATCATTGTTATTGCACTTGTCTATGTTGATGATGGCTTGTTCATGGGGAAGAACAAGAAACTTGTGGATGAAAAGAAAAATGCTTGTCTAAAGCATTGGGAGTGCTGTAGTACTGAAAAAGTCACGGAATTCTTAGGCATGCACGTTACCCAGACTGCAAGCAAAGTCAAACTCGATCAAACTGAATATCTCGCCAAAGTGCTTGAGAGATTCGAGATGACAAATGCCAAAGCGACCCCCACTCCACTCCCGACTGGTTACAGACCATCGGAAAACACAGCAACCCCCAATGCAATGCTTAGATCAAAATATCAGTCTGTGATTGGATCTTTATTGTATCTGATGCTCGGAATGTGACCTGATATCACTTACGCAGTAATCAAGATGTCGCAATTCTCGGCTAATCCTAGCCAAGAACATCTAGACAAAGCGATGTATATCATGCGCTATCTGGTGGGAACCCAGAAATATAACATTGTCTATGATGGTGAGAAGTCCGAGGGGCTACAGGCCTTCACAGATTCTGATTGGGCAGCTGACACTGTCAAACACCGATCTACAATGGGTTACTTTGCTACTCTAGCGAGTGGCATTGTGTGCTGGCAGTCCCGTTTACAAAAAACTGTAGCACTGTCATCCACAGAAGCCAAATATATGGCTCTCTCTGACACTTGTCGACAGATAGTGTGGATAGAGTCCTTATTCCAGGAACTTGGATATGTACTGAAGCACGTACCAATCTGCGCTAATAATCAGGGATCCATCTTTATCAGATCAAATCCAGTTCAGGAAAGAAGGACCAAACATATAGACATTCGCTACCACTATACCCATGAATGCATAGAAAATGACAAAGTCATGGTCGTTTTCATTCCTGGAAATGATAATCCAGCTGACATGTTCACAAAGAACCTTGGCACTGTCTTATTCAGGAAATTTAGAGACTCTCTTGGAATTACTTTCAAGATTCAAACTTAGCTGCTTAGAGCGCTGTACAGTTTGAGGGGGGGTGTTGAAATTAAATCCTCATACATGCTGCATACATGAGGCCATGCATGCAGCACACACATGTTACTGCGCTTACTGCGCATACATGTGGTAAACACATTCCCAAGTCATGTGACATCCTTACTATTATGTATATAAGGAGAACCTGTACTATAGTAGATATACAGTGTGTTCTTACCTCTGCTAAACCCTAGCTCTAAGACTAACTAAACCCCAGGTAGGTTATAAGGAACGTGTCGTCTCTTCCTCTGTGCAGCGTATGTAGTCTGCTCCAACAGTGGTGATGAAGATTGTGGAGGAGAAGACGGAAATTGTAGAGGAGACACCCTTCCAAACTCATCATAATAATCTGATGGCATAGGAGATGGTGGAAATTGCAAAGTGGTCACCCTTCCAAATTCATCATAATAATCTGATGGCAGGGGAGAAGGTGGAAATTGCAAAAAAGACTGGCTCCCATCATCATCATCAGATTCCTCATTCTCCATTTCCCTCCTCAAAGCAATTTCATTATTCCTCTGTTCTTCATACTCAGCAGCCAACAATGCAGCCATTTCTCTATCCATCTTTTGTTCCGCTTGTGCATCCACTTGAGCTCGATATTGATCAATCCGATCTCCAGACATATTGTTTGCTAATTGATCCAACCTCATCATTCATTGATGCAAGTTCCTGTCTGCAATAGATAGACGTTGGAGTTCCTCAGCTTCATCCATCTGTGCCTGCTCATCTGCAAGCTGTTTATTTCTCCACATCTGATGCATCCTGAACACCCATTCCTGATCACTCCTGTTATGTTCTTGCAATGCAGCCTCTATATTAATATGTCTGGGTGGATCATGATATCGTGGCTCAGCAGCTAAAGCAGTTTGCTGGGCAGCTGCCTGCCTCTCCAACTCTTGTTCAGCCAGCTGCTGCAATTGTTGATTGGCTGCTTCATCTTCAGCAATCTGCCTGTTCCTTTCCTGTTCAGCCAGCTGCTGCAATTGCCAACTATGCTGTCTAGCTGCTTCAGCTTCAGCAGCTTGTCTTTGTGCCAGCTCTTCAGCTTCAGCAGCTTGCCTTTGCTGCTCTTGTTCAGCCAACTGCTGCAATTGCCAATTGTGCCACCTAGCTGCTTCCACTTCAGCAGCTTGCCTCTGTTCATTCACCTGCTGCAATTGCAGATTATATTGCCTACTCATTTCAGCCACTTGCTGTGATATCCTCTCCCTAGCAGCAATAGTCTCAGCACTTCTCCTTTCCTCAGCCACTTTCTGTAATAGCTCCTGCTGATGCTGATACTGCCTAGCTGCCTCAGCTTGTTGCAGCTCCTGAACATGTGCATCATAATCTGCAGTTCTTTCTCTCAATGCAATATGTCCCCTATGCAGATTATTGAGTGCAGGATCTGCATGACCACCTGAAATATTATACAATGGTCCCAGTCCCCTCCCTCTCCCTCTCCCTCTCCCTCTCACCCTTCTTGTTTGTAACTGAGGTGCAGGTGGAACCACAGGAATAGGATTGGCCAAAGGTGCATTCCACCCTGCTGGCAGTTGAACCTGTCGTATGGTAGAAGCTATATTTGCCCCTACTCCATGGTTTGCCAAAACAGGTCTAGATGGCATCACAGGAGTTCCTCTCCTATGTAAAACAGGAGCAGGAGATACAACAGGCAATTCAAACTGCCTTGGAGCATCCCAATCAGCAGGCATCTGTACCTGTGGTATCTGAGCTGCCAATGCAGCTCCATAGTTCAGTGGAACAATTCCTTCAGCAGGGGCAGTCACTCTGACTCTGCTTCTCCTCTCATCAGGGTTGGTCATTTGCAACCTTTCTAAATGGTCTGCATCTCTAATTCTAGCCCTTTCCACTTCTGGTGTAGAAGATCTACTTTGATTCCTGCAAATACTCTCATAAGCCATTATTATTGCAACATATGCCAACACCACTCACATATTTAGTAATGGTAAAGCCCAATAATAATTTTGTTCAATAGCCAACAATCCAGCACAGCTGAAGTAAGGTCAGCAACAACTTCCTTTAACAGCCAGTTGTCACAACACTCACTGTAATTCAACTGTTTTCAAGTTTCAATAGCCAATTCCAACACTTATGTAATGACAATCACAATTTGGCTATTTGATAATAGATAGCAATTGCAATAGTATCACTATTATAGCCCCAAATGTTGTGTGAAGAGAGGTACTCAACTGATTGTTGTGCACTCTCTCTCCACATATAAGGAAAAGGCCTCTGTTTGGTTGTGTTGTGTGTGTTCCAGGAGAGGCGTGAAAGTAGGTGTCCACTATATCACAATCGAAATTTTGTGCACGCGAATTTCCCTTTTTGGTATTTGAGTTGTTACTGACATTATACATTTCTATTGACATGTTACTGACTTCATTAAATTTGTATTGACCTGTTACTGACTTCAGACTTTTTACTGACCTCGTTACAAATTTGTATTGACTTGTTACTGACCTCATTACAAATTTGTATTGTCATGTTACTGACTTCATTACAAATCACAAATTTGTATTGACTTGTTACTGACCACATTACAAATTTGTATTGACTTGTTACTGACCAGCACTACTGGTTGCTATACATCGATGTTTCAAACCCAGCCATATGACTAATTTTTAGTCAGCTCTGATTAAGGCTGACAAACTTTGCACAGCTCTGACCAAGCCTGACAAATTTTAGATAATCTCATCAACCCATCATTCCCACAAAACAACTGTAGCATATGTTATGCACATCATGCCAATCAATCACCAATCTTAGCTGAAAAATTTCCCCCTTTAGCTGATCCCATCACACCATCACTCCCACAAAACAACTGTACCATATGTAATAGACAAGTTTATGACCCATGCCTTTGTCATGGCATTCACTCACTTTGCTTGCTCAGCCTGACACCGGCATGGGCCAACTCGCATATATGTAACACAATGCTTAATCCCACTACAGTTACTCAACTCTTCAGTTGCCTTTGGACCTTCAGCCCAAAGTCAACGTTTGGGGGTTCATGGTGACACAACTCTTTATTTGACTTTTAGATAGAGTAGTACACAACTCTTCAGTTCACTTGGGACCGTTGGCCCCAAGTCAACATGGGGGGGTTGTGGTGTTTATCCCCATCCCCATCCCCATCTCTATCTCTCTCTCCATCTCCATCTCTCCCTTTCCCTTTCTCTTTCCCATACCCATACCCATACCCATACCCATACCCATCCCCACCCTCATCCCCACCTCTCTCTTCCTCATCTCCCCCTCCCCCTTCCTCATCTCCCCCTCCCCCTTCCTCATCTCCCCCATCTCCCCCATCTCTATCCCCATCTCCTCCATCTCCATCTCCCCCTTCCCCATCTCCATCTCCTCCTTCTCCACCTCCCCCTTCCCCCTCCCCATCCCCCTCTCACTTTCCCATGTCCCCCTCCCCCCTCTACACCCTCTCATACCCCCTCCCCACTCCTCATACCTCTCCTCCATCCCCCTCTTGCCCACCCCCTCACACCCCCTTACACCCCACCCCACCCCTCACACTCCCCTCACACTCCTCTCCACACACAGCTCACTTGCAAAGTTTCAAACTCCACTTCAAACTCAGCTGCAGCTCACCTCTACATATGCTATGACCACATTTTGAAGCCCAGCTATATGACTAATTTTTAGTCAGCTCTGACTAATGCCATCATTTCTGACAAATTTTGCACAGCTCTGACAAAGGCTGACACATTTTGCACAGCTCTGACCAAGCCTGACAAATTTTAGATAATCCCATCAATCCATCATTCCCACAAAATGACCGTAGCATATGTTGTGCGCGTCGTCCCCATCAATCACCGATCTTAGCCAAAAAATTCCCTCCTTTAGCTGATGCCATCATGCCATCACTCCCACAAAACAAATGTAACATATGTAATAGATAATAATGATAAGAACACAATCCTACAATTTCAGAATCAAGCTGTTCCAAATCATATACACTGAGAAATAAGATAACTATCATCTTAGTCACAATAATAATGTTGTGATTGGGAACATCTAATTTTCCTAAGAACAAGGCAAACCAGAGCAGGTCCTGAGCATTTGGACAGCCAGAGTGGGAAATGAGTGCCAATCCAAACCAGCTGTGCCAAATAGAGTGTAAGTTCAAGACTAGCAGGTTGGATGAGGTGAATGGAAACCAGACTGGTGTGAGTGTCACTCTCTGAGTCATCTTTGTGTCAGTGTTTGATGTTGGGTATAATTACTTCACTAAGGTTCAGTACTTGAGTGTTGAGCTATGCAGTATTTGGGGCATGAGCCACAATTGAGCAGTCATGGTATATGCAGTATGTGAGATACAGAGGGAGGATGCAGTATGATGATGGTATATGCTGATGCAATAATTCTATGAATCATCTATAAAGTAAGGTTGCCATCTGTGGCAGTGAGGAGAGCCTCTGGGATTTTGTTGTTGATGTGAAAGTTCTCGATGATAGTGAGTTCATTGAAGTGAGCTTTTTTGTAAGCCTTTGAAGTGCTCATCAAAAGTATGTCTTCCATTCACTGCCAGTAGAGTAGGAAGGCAAGCAAGATCCAGCCACCTGTTGCAGCAACAACCTCCAGTGGTACACCAGCCAGCAGGAGCACCAATGTGGAAACTATGGCTGAGAAAATGTGTGAGGAGGACTGAGGTCCACAAGTATTATGTCAGTGCAAGCATGTTTTCACATTGACCAGGACCTGTTCTGTATGAAGAGGGATGCAGCAGGGGGAACAGAGCTATTGGTTGCAGAGGGCAGCACACAGGTGGAGGATGTTGTTTCGAGCAGTGAGGATAACTGTAGCTAGTGATGCCATGGCTTGGCTTGGCTCAGCTATGGCTCGGCTCAGGCATTTAAGCTGGTCAAAACAGTGCTGAGTCACCCTGAGCAGCTCTGAGCTGGCTAAGCCACTCAAGATTGCCCAAAGCTGTGGGCTGGCTGCCATACTGGAATCTGTGCATTACTTATGCTTTTTATATGCTAATTAGGTTGTGCAAACTATTATTGTACAAGAAATATGTTGCACTATCGAGTTTTACATGAATCAGTACTTTTGATGACAGTGTTTGGCCATGTTCTTCCCCCTGTACCTATTACTAAAAATGCTTGCAAGATGGCTCCAGGGAATAGTGTGCAGTAATATGCCTTAAAAATAATATTAGGTAGATCTACAGGGTGTGTTCTACTGTTTTTAAATGGTTTCAGGTCACCTACCTCTTCATGTTATAGAACTGAGGGCATAGCTCAGGCAGCTCTGAGCTGTAAGCTGATTTAGCGGCACAGCTCACCCAAAATAGCAGTGCAGCTTAACGGCTCATGGTGATACAGCTCTCTATCACCCTGTGCTTGTACTACAGCATTTTTTGTGATTGTGCGCATCTCCTAGATGGCTTCTGCACACTTTCTACAGCACACTTTTATGTGCCTTCATGTGCTTTTGCACACCCAAGTGTGCTCCCATGCACTCCCGTGCACATTTGTCTGCTTTCATGTGCCTTTGTCCGCTTTCTGTGCTTCAGTGCACTCCCATGCACTCCAGTGCACTCCAATGTGCTCCTGTGTGCTTCAGTGCACTCTTGTGTGCTCCCATGCACTCCAGTGTGCCTTTTGTGCACTTTTGTGTGCTTTTGCATGCCTTTGACCATTTAGGTGTGCTTTTGTGCACCTTTTACATTTCTACTGCACTTTTGATTCCCCTATAGCTGCCTGCTGTCATGCACCCTAAATGCACACTGTTACACTTCAAACTGCCTCTGCATGCCCCCCTCACACTCCTTACCTGCCTTTCACAGTTATTGTGTGCTCCTTTTATGCCTTATCTGCAACTTACATTCTCTGCTGCACACTCATTGCACAGTCCCTATCACACACACACACAATCCACCATACCAGTTGTGCTGTGCACCACGGCTTCCTGCTTACTGGCACATTTACTCGAGGTGCACTGTGATTCCAACACAAGCAAACTGTGCATTCTCACATAATCAGGGCACTTTGCACCTATTTGGCATTGGACTGTGTGCACATGGGCACTTTCACGTAATCCTGGCACTTTGGTGCTATTTGGCCTTGCACAGCATCTCCTTATAGTTCTTCTGCATTTCCAATTGGCATCGCCTTATCTGGTAACTGGCACAGGTCAATCATGTCATTATTACTAAGGCATGGCATGCAACACATAACACTAAAGCAGATTAATTGGGAAGAGCACATGAGACCTAGAGCACACCAAAAATAGCACATCACACTGGAACAGTTGGGTATTGGGTTATAGCATGCACAAATCTTATTGGCTGAGGCAGCGGCATAGTGTGGTCAGGTTTAGATGGGCAAATGGATGTGCTTGTGGGTAGCGCATGGTGCTTTCTATTTTTACACTTTATTTTACCATTTTCATCACATAAGCCATTTGTACATAGTAGGCAGACAGATAAAGAATCCACAGGATCTTTCCCCCCCTCATAGTTCATAGCTCAGTCAGCATCACACGTAGTCTGTGCACCAGCATTCAGTCCATGCACCTTTGTGGTGTGCCTTTCATATAGCCGCATTTGCATATTGTTTGTGTCCCCTCATCATATTGCTGCATTTTGTCCCTGCATTGCATCCTTCATCCTCGTTTGAGCACTCTTGCAGTGCACTTTTCGTATAGCCACATTTGTGCACCATTTGTGCCTTTTTTTGTATAGCTGCATTTTGCACACCATTTGCACCTTTTTCCACTTGTTGCACTCTCACCCCATTTGTGCCTTTAATCTATGCATCTCCCTCACAGCACATCCCAGTGCCATCTTCATCCCACTGCACCTTCCACTTTCATCACCCTCATTGTTGCGCACTTTTGTGCTCCTGTTGCACATTTTTCCGCACTGTGCATTTTGCCCCTTTGCATTGCGCACTTTTCCACTATTGTGCATATCTTCCCTTTAGCATACACAACTAGTGCGCACATTGAAAACCACCATACAAGCCTCTTCATAGTCTCTGCACCCTGAAGGATGATCTGAGGCCCTCTAAGTGAACCCCCTCACCCCTGAGCACACCTGCAGTTGTAGGTTTAGTGTTCACCCCTTCTGTTGAGACTCTGCACTGAGTACCAACTGAACACATTAACAGCTCTGAGCCACACCATTGGCAACACTAACTGTAACACCCTGTTTTCATCCAGGGAACATCAGGAAAAATGTCAACTGCTGATTTGTGGGAATAAGTTTGGATCAGCCTTGGTAACTAGAGAGCAAACTAATTTTGACTGACCTACCAAAATCAGCTACAGTCAGTGATACATCAGCTGATGGTCAGCAGGCTGGCCACTTATTAGACACTTATTCTTGTTCATTATTTACTGATCCATCACACATCCAAACACACATAGAGATATGGGAAATTGGTCCAAAAAGACTAGTTAAGAAATATGCGAGTACAAAAATCTATCTGAGAATGAGTTTACATAAAAAGATGCAGCACTTTCAAGGACATTGCTTGATGACCATGAGACAGGTGCTTGACACTTGTAGACCAAATTTTGGAAAGAGTTGGATACTTGATAGAATGAGGGATACAGGAATGATGCTTACATAACACTCTCTTTGAGCTAGCAAATGGGAAACCTTGAATAAGTTAGAGTTTTTATCCTTCTGGGCTTGAGCAAATGGTGTAAACTACTCAATGTAAGCCAAGTGTTTATGTGAGAAAGCACTAGCTAGAAACCAAAAGTCAAGAGCATGGGGTGGTAATGAAAAAAATGCATCAGACTTGTCCAATACATAGATCTGATAATCATATTTAGTTGTGGTTTGAATCAAAGGAGAAAACATGAGAAACATACCTTTCAAACCAGAGTCACCTTCAGGGTCACAGTCCTTAACCTGAATAACAGCAGTATCAAATCAGCCAGAAATGACATTCCTATACTTGTCAAAATGTACCAGTGATATGTCAAGTTGGTACTCAGTGCAGAGTCTCAACTGAAGATGTGAGCAAAAAACCTAGCTGCAGGCATGCTTGGGGTGCAGGGGTTCATTTAAGGGGCCTCAGATTGTCCTTCAAGGCATGATGACTACTAAAGAGGCTGGTTCGATGGATGATGATGTGTGCACTAAGTCATGTACAGAGGAATGAAGGTATGCACAGTGGCAAAAAAGTGCGCAATGTAAAAGTATGAAAAAGCACAGTGCAGAAAAATGTGCAACAACAATGGAGGGTACAAGTGGAAGGGGTAACAAGGCAAGAACAATGCTGGAGTGTGTTGAGGCGACACTGTCAAGACCCATTTCACCTGATTGGATTCCTGACAATTCCTGATTCTTTTCCAACTCTTTTCTGACCTTGTCTGTTGGCATTCCAGCTGCAGCACTTTTTAGTCATCAGACAAGTTGTCACATGCCTTAGTAATCATTTGCTTACTCACTTTATTCCTAATACAGTCTTACCAATTCTAGTCATGGACACTTACCAAGACCTGTTAGTAAACTTCCACATTTTTTGTTATTCTTCCAGCCCTTGATATTTAAGCACCCATAGATTAGCCTTAGTCTGCAGTTTGCAAGTTACATTGTGTCCTACATTGTATCTTGCATGTATATTGCCTGTGTATCTTCATCTATTCATCTTCAAGTCTACATAATATTAACCCTTAAATCATCCTCGACTTAATTTTGACTTAAAACTCTTAATCTTTTGGCTCTTCTTGACTTCAATTCATTCCATAACCTCTGCTTAATATATCTTTGCCCTCTGTCTGGAAACCAACTGGACATCCAGATTCCTCTGCCTAAAATTGGACAACTGATGAGGAGAAGGGTTCAACTTTTTATAAGTTGAAGCCAAGTCCTCTCTGGCCCCTTTTCACTTGGCCCACTACAGCCCAGTGGATTCTGCCTGAAAACTCCTGAAACCCTCTGACCACTGACAACCAGGTCTGACTGAAAGTCCAGTGTATTCCTGACCAAGTTTTGACCTTGATAGTAGTGATCTTGAACTTTGACAGACACACAGAATGCAATAAGTGCATTTTTATGTTTCATTGATATATTAAAGCAAAAGATAAGTACTTTTACTATATGGAAACACTATATGTTTCATTATTTATCATTTTTCATTTGTTTCATGATTTACAAGTCCTCATTGTTTGATATATTGCCTCATGTTGTACACATGTTATTATTTCCTTTTTAGTACTATCTCTTCAATTTGTATATAGACTTGTGTTAGTTACTTAGAATCAAAAGGAAACCAATGGGGAACAGAGCACAAGTTACCCTCTCCACTATTGTCAGACTTAAGAGCATTTCTCTTGAGTCTTACCTCGTGTCACATCTTTAAGTTCTGTGAAATATCACAAACTTCTTTGAACTTTCATATTAGTCTCTCGACTCATTGCCTATCACCTATCGCCATTTGAAAAACACTTCACATTCGTTATACTCACTCCTCGATATACCTCAAACCACTTCGAATCATGTTGACATTCCTCAAAACTACTTCAAACTATTTTGCACACTTTCAAACATCTTTCGAACTATTTCAAACTTCTTCATACACCTCTAAAAACTATTCACAATGTGCTTCATCATCTCGCGTCACTAAACACAATGTTTTGGTCTCAGCGGTGATATTTAGTACCAACTCGCACCCTTTCTATGACTCATGTTATACCATCCGAAGCCATTTAGTAGGTTTCATTTGGGTTTCCAGGTTGAGTATCATCACCATTTGTGCTCCTCATCATATAGCTGCATTTTGTCCCTCATTTGCATCCTTTGTCCTCATTTGTGCACTTTTGCAGTGCACCCTTCATATAGCCACATTTGCACATTGTTTGCACTAGTGCTTTAAAGTTCAGTCCAGTCCCAGTTCTGTGACACAGTTTCACAAAACTGGGACCGAGACTGGTCCTAAGTTTTCCTCACATTCCCCTTGACTGAACTGAACCATGTGAGACCAGTTACAACCAATTCAGTTACAGTTCTTGGACTGGTCCCAACCAGTCCTGACAAGGACCAGTAAAACCAATCTTGGTCGGTTTCAAGCCTCACAAGTCTTGAGCTCACACATGCTATACTAGTCTACTACTACTCTGACCTCAAGATGATACAACAAAACATAAATAAACCATGCTACCATTGGTGATGCTTGATGACATGACAATGAGAACAAAGAATAAACAGCATCTAGACTGCATTCACATTGAGCAACAGGTTTAGAATTAAGATAAAAGGAGGACACACATAAATATAACAGGACAAGACTCCAAGCACTCAGGTTGATTATAGTGAGAATAGTGCCTGCAAGTGTGACCCATTGAGTGTTGAATGAAAACAAAATGATTACTTACCTATCTCACTAGGGTCCATCTGAGAAGTTATCCAAGGAGTAGGTGGCCTAAGATCTGTGGATTTGAGTGGATGCCTGAACCCCTAAATGCCTTACTAATTGACTTTTATTATCATATGACCTTCAAGACACATTTTTTCTGTCATGTCACATGATTACATGCCAAAATAAAATGCATATCAAAGGTCATGTGACACATAACTGTGTATGTACATATATTCCTGCAGTTGGCCAGGGTTTTCTGTTATCCTGAGTGGGCAATGTCATCATGCTCACTTTAACAAAAACCACCTACTCAGTACTTACAAAGATTGCCATTGATTCATTGAGAGCCATCGATAGTCACATCTTCACCTTCGCAGGTATGTTCTTACATGACCATAGAGCTATAACTCATGCAACTTACATTGGGTGTGAGCAGATGGTGCCAACCATGATAGTAGTTGATCTGTAGTATGATGTTTGAGGTAAATATCCTGAGTCCTCTGCTCATTATATGTTCTAATAGTCCAATACACTGTTCTAGTGATATTTCTGGCTGATATTGTCAACACTTGTGCTGCTGCTCTATATCTACAGTATATTCCCATATCTATACCTTCTACTATTACTACAGTAGTCAATAGATATCTATGTTACTACCTACTTATAAGTAAAGGACCAGTCCTAACTGGTGTTAGACCAGTTGTAGTTCAGACCAGTTGAAATGGGTCTAAGAACTGCAGTTGAACAGCTATCAACCAGTTCTGGGCAGTCCAGTCTGGTTATTTGCCAGACTGTTGAATATATGGACTGGTTCCAGTCCCAGTTCATTGATCAAATGGTCAAACAACTGGACCAGACTGGACCTCAAAGTGCTAGTTGTGATCACTGATCTCATGCAAGTAATTAGTTCAGTTTAAAAATCTGTGTTGTCATCTTTCATACATCCAAGTAATTAGTATATAGTTTATCAGTGACCTGGTAAGACCAGAAGTCCGGTCCTCAACCAGTCCAAATTAGTCTTGGGTCAGTTTCCAGACATTCTCTAAGTATTTGGACTGTGAACCAATGGTGCAAAGATAGGTGCAGAATCAGGACTGAAGGTCTGGTTTTATCAGTTCCAGTTCAGTTCAGTCTTTGGTCTTGTTCAGTCCCAAGAACTGGACCTTGATGCACTAGTTTGCACCCCTCGTCATATTGCTGCATTTTGCACACCGTTTGCACATTTTCCCCCAGTTGCACTCATATTTCACCTGTGTTTCTAGCTTGTGTGCCACCTCTTTGACACACTCCAGTACTGTCCTTGTCCCACTAAACCTCCTACTTTCCACCCCCATCATTGTTATGCATTTTTGTGCTCCCATTGCACATTTTTGTCATTGTGCATACCTTCCTTTTTGTGTATACAACTAGTGCGCACATTGCAAACTATCATACCAGCCTCTTCATAGTCTTTGTACCTTGAAGAATGATCCGAGGCCCTCTAAGTGAACCCCCTCATCCTGAGCACACCTGCAGCTGTAGGTTTAGTGTTCACCCCTTCTGTTGAGACTCTGCACTGAGTACCAACTGAACACATCAATGAACTGGACGATAATGCACAGACTATGTGCAATGTCTGGATTCTCTATGTATCTGGGTACTATGTACAAATGGCTTATGTGATAAAAATGATAATATAAAGTATAAAAATAGAAAGCACCATGCGCTACCCACAAGTCCATCCATTGTCCCAGATAAACCTGACTGCACAATGCTGCTACCTTAGCCAATAAGATTTGCACACGCTATAGCCCAATACCCAACTGTTCCAGTGTGATATTCTATTTTTGGTGCACTTTAGGCCCTATGCACTCTGTGTAAGAGATCCCTCTCTTACAAGTCTTGAGATCATGAGACATCCAACATGGTCAATCATATATCATGTGTAGCTAGTTGATTATCACATGTTTGTTTGTAGATTATCTCTTGAATCCATATCAAGTTCATCTCATTTCGCCTCTTCTTGAGTGTTGGGAGCTCACACTCCCTTCCACTTTTTTTTGAGATGAACATGGTCGCTAGATGATCCATATATAAGCTACTGCATCCTCAGAGCAACCAATCTTGGAACCCATCACCTTATCACTATTTTTTTGATATTATCATATCATCTCCTGCTTCTCCTGCACCCACTCAAGGAGTATTTTGGGATACATCATTGCACCCCAAACACCCCACATCACTAACCCACACAATTGGATTTGACCCATATATAACCTGAGAAAACTAAGAAACAGAGAACACTGCACCTATTTCTTGTTCTCATCCATTGCCCAACACACACCAAGAACAATCTGTTTTGCAAACCATCCACACTTCACTCACTCACCACATGCAGCCATGCATGCATACAGCATCATACAATACCCTACCCTCATCTGCCTCATCGACACAATTGCCCCCACTCACACCCTCACCTCTCCCCATGCATATAGCCACCCACATATACATGACCACACACACAGCAGACTTTGAGTCCTGTGACTCAAAACTAGAACACTTGCCCAGACCCTTGCCCCACCCTAGAAAACACAGCATGTTCCCCAAGATCCCCTATGCACCTGCCACTGTCCAACAGCAGTCTTCCAGCCATGCCCCAGTCCTTTCTGTGTAAGGAAAAAGGAAGGTACCCCAGGCGTCTGGGCAATTTTCTGCATTCATCCCATATTTTTTTATATTTTATTTCACCCTATTCTGTCTTTTCTATGATTTTCTATGATTTATTCCTATTTTATTATTATATTTCAGTTTTTTTCCATGTTGGTACATGTTGACAGTTCTATTCTTAGAAGCAGAACCCCTTCTGGACATTTACCCATCAAGGTGATGTTATCCTGCAGCTTGATCCACCTATCTCCACCTTTTTGCTATTTTTAGCTTACTATTTGATTTTTGGCTCTATCACATATACTGGGCATCAACAGATGGGTCCTTAGAGTTTTCTCTTTGGATTCCCCTCTGTTAGGTGCACCTGGAGTGTCTGTATTATGTAGTATAATATTGTTAGGAAACAGCCTAACATGCCTATTACCTAATAATATTTTTATTTTATTTTATTCCATTTTATTTTATTTTATTTCACCAAAATATGCTACCAAATGCCTATACATGCTCTATTTGTCAGCATGGGAATTTTCTATTTACACGCATCAATATGTACAGTGACTCACAAAACTGAGTCAATGTTTTGGACTTTTTGATTCATTGTTGAATAGCTTCCCATAAACAACAAAACCAAACAAGGTATTGGTGTACCGAATAACATACATGATCAGGGCTACCAAACAAACAAAGAATTATGTAATTTTAATCATCCCTCATGGAGATATGATTATTTTAATTCAGGGACTCATTGACTCAGTTTTGTGAGGGGTAGTCAGAAATATTAGAATCTGATGCTCCACCAACTGTATAATGTCAAAAACTTGACAGATGGTTTCTAAGGTGATGTGACCCTTGATGGGACCTTAAATTATAGTATTTAATTAGGACTAGCATTCTTCATACTTCAATATTCTCCAATGCATCCCATCTCCTCTGCTCAGAAGGAAAACATTCTTTCCCTGGCCTCCAATCATTATTCTACCCACAATATTGCCTCTAAACTCAACCTCAGCCAGTCTAGTGTATCCAGAACACTCAGGGCTCTCCATCCAAACCTGGATTCCCCCTCTGGTGGTCGTCCTTCTAAGCTCTCATCTACCTCTCAGAGAGCCATCCTTACCCAAATCACCACTGGCAAGGCTGCAAATGCTGTTCAGGCCACCCATTACATCAACAGCATCATCCCCACTCCAGTCTCCTCAGAAACAGTCAGAAGAGTTCTCAGAAAAAACTCATTCAAGGCTGTGGTGAAGAAGAAAAGGCCCTTGCTTAGTATAAGGCATAGGAAAGCAAGATTGGCTTTTGCTCAGAAGTATAGAGAGTGGACTGTGGAAGACTGGAGGAGGGTTATTTGGTCAGATGAGACTAAAATCAACAGGTTTGGGTCAGATGGGAGAGAGTGGGTCTGGAAACAGAAGGGAGAGGGGCTGATTGAGAGAGAGGTGCAGGGAACTGTCAAATTTGGGGGAGGAAACATTATGGTATGGGGGTGTATGGGATGGAATGGAGTTGGGTATCTTGCAGAGGTTGAGGGGAGGATAAATGCTGACCAGTATGTGTCCATTTTGAAGGACCATATGCTGCCTAGCTTGGAGGAGAGTGGAATTTCTGGAGAAGAGGTGATTTTTCAACAAGACAATGACCCCAAGCATACCTCAAAAAAGGCCAAGAAATGGATGGAGAACAACAATATTACTCTTCTGGATTGTCCTGCCCAATCTCCAGACCTCAGTCCTATTGAACATCATTGGGTTCACCTCAAGAACCAGTTAGACAAGTATCCAACAGCACCAAAAGGAATTTGGGAGTTATGGGAAAGAGTAGTGGAAGAGTGGAATAATATTCCATCAGAGGTGTGTCAGAATTTGATTAAAAGCATGCCTAGAAGGTTGGGAGCAGTTATTAAGGCCAAGGGAGGTCATACAAAATACTAGAATTACAATTTATCATAATATTGATACCACCTCACAAAACTGAGTCAATGAGTCCCTGAATTAAAATGATCATATCTCCATGAGGGATGATTAAAATTACTTAATTCTTTGTTTGTTTGGTAGCCCTGATCATGTATGTTATTTGGTACACCAATACCTTGTTTGGTTTTGTTGTTTATGGGAAGTTATTTAACAATAAATTAAAAAGTGCAAAACATTGACTCAGTTTTGTGAGTCACTGTACATGCATGTATGCATGTGCCAGTAGCAACATACTACAATATATGTAACATAGTATATAACCATAAAATAAATACTAGGAGACCTCAGTTGAGTTCTCTTAGGTATTCCATCTACAATAGTGGTGCAAAATGCCTATTTCAGCCAACTAATCTATTTTTAACCCATCACATCAAATCCATCAAACCCCCATCATGCGCATGCACCCCGCCGCCTTCTTGTAGGAGAGCCTGCACAGTCCAGCTAGCAGAACTGTGGGTGTCGCTCTAACAGAAGAACTCAACTACCCCATCAGTGTGCCTTCTCTTACATGCGCATACATCATTTGTCTCAGCATGCCACAACCGCTTACTCATTATTTCGGCAAGAGCTGGAATTAATTGTATATACATATTTACCTTGCTTTCATAAGCCGACGCCAGGCCTTGCCTTACATTGCAACCACCAGTGATCGAAAGGCAGTGCTCGTCATTAGGACAGCTGCAACCAGACAACAGATCGGATCTGGTTTAGCTGAGATTTACATTACTCAATTTGGATGACTATTTTAGGTAGTTACCAAATTCAGTAATAACCCCGAGATCAGACAGTGTTGGAATGGTTATTGATCCAAAGTGCCCAAATAGCTGAAATCACGTGTTTTGCTGTGTTTGGTACCCAAAATAGCTGGGTCATATGACTCAAAATTTTGCAAAAAAATTCTGCAGCCAAATCTTGACTCAGCCAAAGAAGTGACTCATCACAGATTATGTCATCATGACAGAACAATCAACTTTGAATCCTGGTCACAATCCTGTTCCCATGCCCGCTGATACGGCTCCCTATCGCCCTGTGCGCATACTATGGCATTTTTTGCAATTGTGTGCACCTCTTAGATGGCTTCCACACACTTTGTGCAGTGCACTTTTGCACGCCTTAGTGCGCTTTCGTGCGCCTTTGCGCGCTTCCATGCACTTTTGTGCGCCTTTGCCCGTTTAGATGCGCCTTTGTGCGCCTTTTGCATTTCTACTGCGCTTTTGTTTCCCCATAGCCGCCAATCACGGTGCGCCCTAAATGCGCCTCATTGCGCTTCAAGCCACCTCCATGCGCCCCCCCCACGCTCCTTATCTGCCTTCTACATTTATTGCGTGCTCGATGCGCCTTTGCGCACTCCTTTTACACTTTACCTGCAACTCACATTCCCTGCTGCACACTCTTTGCACAATCTCTACCACACACAACAATCCACTGCACCGGTGCACTGCGCATCGCAGCTCCCATCTTACTGGCACATTTACTTGAGGCATACCATGATTCCAGCACGAGCGAACTGCGCATTCTTACATAACTGGGCCGCTTTGCGCCTATTTGGCATTGGACTGTGTGCACTTGGGCGCTTTCACGTAACCCAGGCACTTTGGCAGTATTTGGTCTCGCACAGCATCCCCTTTTAGTTCTTCCACATTTCCAATCGGCATCGCCTTATCTGGTAACCGGCACAGGTCAATCACGCCATTATTACTAAGGCGCAGCATGCGACATATAACACCAAAGCGGATTAATTGGGAAGAGCACACGAGACTTAGCGTGCACCAATAATAGTGCATCGCACCGGAACAGTTGGATATTGAGCTATAGGTGCGCAAATCTTATTGGCTGAGGCAGCGGCATAGTGTGGTCAGGTTTAGATGGGCGAATGGATGCACTTGTGGGTAGTGCATGGCACTTCCTATTTTTATACTTTATTTCACCATTTTATCACATAAGCCATTTGTACATAGTAGCGGACAGATAGAGAATTCACAGGATCTTTCCCCCCCCCCCTCATAGTTCATAGCTCAGTCAGCGTCGCACATAGTCTGTGCACCAGCATCCAGTCCATGCACCTTCGTAGTGCGCCCTTCGTATAGCCATGTTTGCATTATCGTTTGCATTCCCTCATCGTATTGTTGCGTTTTGTCCCTTGCATTGCGTCCTTCGTCCTTGTCTGTGCACTATCATAGTGCGCCCTTCATATAGCCGCATTTGCGCACCATTTGTGCACCGTTTGCGCACCCTTTTGCATAGCCACATTTTGTGCACCACCTGCGCCTTTTTCCACTCCTTGCGCTTTCACTCTGTTTGCACCCCCAAACTGTGCACCACCTTCACAGTACATTCCAGTGTCGTCTTTGTCCTGTTACACCTCCCGCCTTCATCATTTTCATCGTTGCGCACTTTTGCGCTCTTGTTGCGCGTTTTTCCGCACTGCACATTTTTGCCTCCCCGCGCCACGCACCTTTCCACCACTGCGCATATCTCCCCTTTCATGTACACTACTAGTGCGCACACTGAAAATCGCTGTACCAGCCTCTCTATAGTCTCCGCGCCCTGAAGGATGATCCGAGGCCATCTAAGCGAACTCCCCCCCTCACCCCGAGCACGCCTGCAGTTGTAGGTTAAGTGTTCACCCCTTCTGTTGAGACTCTGCACTGAGTACCAACTGAACTCATCATTTTCTGGAGCCCACCGTGAGGGGTTTCTGTTTATCAGACCATATTTTAGACCTCCATCGGCTCGCCCTTCGCTTCAACATTAACCACCTTCGCACTCTCCATTCCGAGCTGCTAGCAACTGCGCTCCAGCTTGGGGAAATACCAGTATTTGAATCACTCTTTCTAAACAACATGCATCACTCGTCCGCGCTGTCTTTACCTCCACCTTCACATGAATCATCCCTACCTACCCTAACTCCGTCCGCATCACCACATTTTTCCCCACCTTTGAATTTCACTGCGCTTTTACCAGATCTTAACTCTGCACACCTTATTCCACCTACCATGGCTACCATGCACATGCCATCTGCATCTAACCAAAACGCCCCGCGCTTCAACCCTGCAAAACTGCGTGAACTCCAGAAGTACTTTGAGGAGCTTGCGCAACTCCTCCGCGATTGTAACGTCACCGACGAGACCGATAAGAAGTTCCACACAGTGCGCTATTTGGACAGCGACACTGCAGACACTTGGAAACTGCTACCAGAGTATAGCACGATGCACAACTATGGTGCATTCAAAGACACTGTCCTAAAGCTTTATCCTGGCTCTAGGAATGGCAGTAAATGGAGTATTAGCGACCTGGACAAGCTTATTGGTGAGACCGCATGCATTGGCCTCATAACTGCAGAAGAAATCGCGCGCTATTATCGCACATTTTTCAACATTAGCGAATACTTAGTTGCGCAAGGCATATTGGGGTGCTACGACCAAAGCCGCATGTTCGTTAGGGTGTTTCGACCAGACCAGCTAGAGCACATTTTGAGCCACCTTGCGATTGCGGTACCGAATCAGCCTGCAAATGTGCCATACTCATTAGATGCAATACGCGATGCGATCGACTTTATCTTTGAAGGCCCAGCGCGCTATTTCCAGCCACTTACTGGGCTCACAGCGCGAAATCCCGATATGTATGCGCCCTACTCAGCACCCAGCGCACCCATTTCCCAGCCACAACCTAGCACACCCGCAGTCAAAGCAGAAGACATTTCAGTCTTATTCGAGCACATGACACAGATGATAGTTACTGCGTTGAGCGCATCATGCAGAGATGGCGGAAATGGTGCACCTCGCTCGAACAATGACAAGTGCAATGGTTGCGGTCAGACAGGGCACTATATCCCTGAGTGCACTTCAATTGAGCACCTTATTAGCGAAGGAAAGTGTAGGCGAAATGCAGAAGGGCGCATCGTACTCCCAGGTGGCGCGTTCATGCCGCATTCTATTCCAGGCAATTTCCTAGGTGAGCGCATCAAGGAATGGCATAAGCGCAACCCAGGGCAGATTGCCACGGGTCGACTTTAATCTAATACCAATTCGCAGCTCATCTACAATATAGCGCCTCGTCCAGCTCCAGCTGCACCTCTACAGTCGACGTACGTTGCCGCTTCAGCTCCTGCAGCAGATTATATGCAAAGCGCACCAAATGCGCAACTAACGAAGGAAGAGCGCATTGATGCGCTCGAGAGGGAGTTGATGGCGCTTCGGAAGAGGCAAGTCTTTGACGGCGTTGAAATTCTGCGGCGCGCACCGCGCAATACATCCAATCAAGAGGGTGTGCATTCTACAACCACAGACATGGCACCCGCCGACAGTATTGAGTCCCCAGCTTTGCAATCCGCTGTGAGCGCAACTGATGCACCCGACGAGACACCCATACATCCCTATTCCAACATTCCTGAGGCGCGTTTTGCACCCGCAGCAGCAGATAAACCAGACATACCAGCTAACTCTTCCAAAGGCAAAGAGCCATCATACCGCACTGTCATTCCCATCCAGAACCCGCAGATTGTCGACGACGTATATGTGCGCGCCATGAAGGTGCCCTCTGTTACGGTTTCGCATGAAGAGCTTCTATCCCTTTCGCCCAATCTCAGGCAGCGCCATAGAGAACAAGTCACCCCAAAGCGCATTGCAGCTACCGGTGCGGAAGTGGTAGCTACAAACCTTGCGAGCGTTATGCCATTTGTGCACTGCGAAGCGCGCGCGCCTTTTGCGGGAGATAAAGTGCTTAATGCGACACCTCCAGTTAGCGCGGCAATTGCAGCGCCGCTTCCTATTGTTTTGCAGGATCCATTTGAACAGTACCTTACCCATCTCCAGCCAGGCAAAATTGAAAATCCCGATGTTTTGAAGGTTGCTAAAGAGTTGCATGCGCTTCACTCCATTGATTTATTGATCGACAACCAAGAGTACTTTGAAGCTATCTTAGATCCGGGTTCACAAATTATCGCAATGTCAGAAGCGGTCTGCCATCGTCTTGGGCTTCAGTACGACCTGCGCATTCGTTTATACATGCAATCAGCCAATGGAGAGGTAGATGAGTCACTTGGGCTTGCGCGCAATGTTTCTGCGTGCATTGGGGATATCATTGTCTATGTGCAAGTTCACGTTATCTGTTCACCTGCTTACGATATTCTGTTAGGGCGCCCCTTCGACGTGTTAATGCACTCCATCGTGTGCAACTTTGCGGACGAAGCACAAACAATTACAATCTGCGATCCGAACACCGGCGCCATCTCCACCATTCCAACAAAGCCTAGGGGGAAGCCACGCCACTTTTTACCAGCTCCAGCAACACCGCACTTTGCTATTCAGCATAACCCACAAAGAAATTTTTGCCAGGCTTCGAGGAATTGATCTCAGACCAAGGAGAAGCTACCACTATCATAACATTCGACTCTGATACCCAATCTTGTGACATTTCCACGTTTGCGCTTATTCCATTTTCCACTTCTGTTCCTTCCACCTCTATTATCTCTCAACTCTACCTATCCCAGTGTACCAACAGTCATGCACAGGCGCTCTTAAATTCGATCGACCCTGTGGCGCTTATTCCTGCCGCGTTTCCGAAAAGCGCACATGCGCATGCAACTTTTATCGATTTAGCGGTGCGCGCACCGCAAAAGGGTGTAGTGACCAAGAAGTATAAACCGGTTGCTAGAAAAGTCAAGCCAGTTATTGCACCCGTCCCAAACAAATTCCGCATCGAGCGCAACATTATAGGCGATTCACTAGCGGCGCTTCCTGTGCTTTTACCAAATCCGCCACCATTTACCCCAACCGGGCGCTATACTGAAGAGCGCATGCAAGCGCTCCAGGAGCGCCACACCGATTTCCTATTACCAGAGGAGATGAAGGTTTTACACCACTTGATGTCTTTGCAGAATGAAGCCTTTGCATGGAGCGATGAGGAGCGCAGTAGCTTCAAGACCGCGTTCTTTCCCCCAGTAGAAATCCCAGTTATTCTGCACACTCCTTGGATAGAGCGCAACATCCCCATTCCACCAGGCATATACGACGAAGTTTGTGCCATTATCCGGAAGAAGATAGACTCAGGTGTTTATGAGCACTCAAATTCGGCATATAGATCGCGCTGGTTCTGCACACTCAAGAAAGATGGAAAAGCACTGCGCATCGTACATAGCCTCGAACCGCTTAATCGCATTACCATTAAACACTCCGGCATCACCCCTACACCTGAGCACCTTGCAGAGCAATTTGCGGGGCGCGCATGCAGCGCCGTCCTTGATCTATATGTGGGATACGATGAGCGCTTAATCAAAGAATCGTCGCACGACCTTACAACATTCCAGATGCCATATGGCGCAATGCACCTCGTTACATTGCCAATGGGTTGGACAAACTCAGTACCAATCTTCCACGATGATGTGTGCTATATTCTGCAGCCAGAGATACCAGATTACACTGTTCCCTATATTGACGATGTTCCAGTCAAGGGGCCTTCGAAGCGCTACATTTTACCGGATGGCTCGTGCGAAGTGCTCACTGCGAACCCTGGTGTAAGGCATTTTGTGTGGGAGCACTTTTAGAACATGAACCGCATTGTGCAGCGCATGAAATATAGCGGCGGCACTTTCTCTGGGATGAAATCCACATTGTGCACTGAAAACTTTGTCATTCTTGGCCATTATTGCACCCCAGAAGGTAGAAAACCCGAACGCGGCAAGGTAGATGTTATCTGCAATTGGGGCGCATGCCACACACTGTCAGAAGTGCACGCATTCTTGGGAACAGTCGGTTTAATGCGCATTTATATCTGCAATTATGCGCACCGCGTTAACGCGCTCACAAGGCTTACGCGCAAGGACGCTCCATTTGAATGGGGTCCAGAGCAGATAGCGGCGCAAAATGACATCAAGCAAGCAGTGCTAGAGTGTCCTGCACTACAGCCGATCGATTATTCCTCAGAACTCCCTGTTATCCTTGCAGTCGACTCTTCCCAGATAGCGGTCGGCTTTTACCTTTGCCAGCAAAAGAGCGCAGATGCAAAAACGCGCATTTACAACCGGTTCGGCTCGATTATGCTCAACGACAGAGAAGCGCGCTTTTCACAACCGAAGCTAGAGATCTATGGGCTTTACCATGCGCTGTGCAACTTGCGCCTTTATATTATAGGTGTGCGCAACTTAATTGTGGAGACTGATGCGCGCTATATCAAGGGCATGCTACAAAACCCCGATATCCAACCATCCACTAGCATTAACCGGTGGATTGTATCAATCCTTACATTCCACTTTACACTTGTGCATGTTAGGGGAGCGGTGCATGGTCCAGATGGGCTTTTGCATCAGCTGAAGCAGCCAGAGGACTTAGAAGATGAAGGGTTTGAGGATTGGATCGATGCGCTACATGGCTTTATGCATGCGATACATCCCATTTCCCAGTCCTTTGATGCGCAAGCACTCGCACTAACGCAGCCAGAGCCAAGTGCAAACGTGCAAAATGTGCGCAATAGTGTGCTTATTTACAACGATGACTATAACCAAGTCCCGAGGAGTGCAACCGCAGATGCAGAGGATGAGAAGTTAGATTTGGTGTGGATTTGGATGGATACCCTAACGCGCCCTAGCGACTTCACAGATTCTGAGTACAGTGCGCTCGTGCGCTACGCGAGCGCGTTTTTCAAAGACAAGACATGCCTATGGAAGCGCAATGCGCATGGTGCTCACCAGCTTGTTATTTGGCAGTCTAGGTGCTTACCAATATTGCACACCATCCATGACAACATTGGACACAAGCGCTTTTACGCGACACACTCCACATTGCTCGAGCGCTTTTGGTGGCCGCATGTTATAGACGACATCGTTTGGTTCATGCGCACTTGTCATATTTGCCAGATCCAGCAAACACAGAAGGTTCTAATACCGCCAGTCGTCGCAATGCCTGCGCCCCTGTTCAGTAAAGTTTATATTGATACGATGCACTTACCAGTATCAGCAGGGCGGCGCTATATCGTCCAAGGGCGTTGCTCACTTGCAACTTGGCCGGAATTCCGCGGGCTCCCTAAAGAAAATGCGAGCGCACTTGGCGATTGGATGTTTCAAGACCTCATCTGCAGATGGGGTGCATTGTGCAAGATAGTCACTGATAATGGCAAGCCATTCATCAAAGCGCTAGCCTATCTCAGTAAGCACTACCATATCAATCACATCCGCATATCTGGCTATAATTCGTGTGCTAATGGAATTGTTGAGCGTGCACATTTTGACGTGCGTCAAGCACTTATCAAAGCAGCAGATGGAGTAGAATCAAAGTGGTTCAGTGCACTGTACTCAGTCTTTTGGGCGGAGCGCATCACAGTTCGGAAGTGCCTCGGTGTTTCGCCATACTTCATTGTTACAGGCGCGCAGCCTCTAATCCCTCTCGATATCATTGAAGTGACATACCTTAACCCACCCCCAGATTCTATACTCTCCACGACAGACTTGATCGCGCGGCGCGTGCGCGCATTACAAAAGCATCCAGCAGACTTAGCGTGCATCCATTCCCACATCTATGCAGAGAGGCGCAAAGCAGCGCTCCGTTTCGAGAAAGCGCACTCAAAAACCATCTGCAGTTTCGACTTCCAGTGTGGCGACCTAGTCCTTATGCGCAACACAGCAATCAAAAAGAGCCTTAACCGCAAAATGCGCGCGCGTTATCTCGGTCCTCTAGGTATAGTGTTGCGCAATCAGGGCGGTGCATACATAGTTTGCGAGCTCAACGGGACGGTATTTGACAGGCCAGTAGCCGCATTCCGCCTACTGCCATACCACGCACGCAAGTCCATTGCGCTTCCTGACATAGCGCTCGATATCACCACAACGCGGTTAAGAAAGATGGAAGAGTCCATAGTACTGGACACGGAAGACGAAGAAGCAGTTGACGAAGAAGAAGTGCAAGGAGATAGCACTGAGGAAGAAGAAAGCGCCAATGAGGCGTGCAACTAGCGCTCCGTGTGCACCGCTATGGATACTTCACCATTTTATATGTACGCTTTGCTTTCTTTCATTTGTTTTTACGTTACCTTTTCCTATTCGCTGATGTGTTCGGTTGGTACTCGGTGCAGAGTCTCAACAGAAGGGGTGAACACTTAACCTACAACTGCAGGCGTGCTCGGGGTGAGGGGGGGAGTTCGCTTAGATGGCCTCGGATCATCCTTCAGGGCGCGGAGACTATAGAGAGGCTGGTACAGCGATTTTCAGTGTGCACACTAGTAGTGTACACGAAAGGGGAGATATGCGCAGTGGCGGAAAAGTGTGCAACGCAAAGAGGCAAAAACGCGCAGTGCGGAAAAACGCGCAACGAGAGCGCAAAAGTGCGCAACGATGAGGATGATGAAGGCGGGAGGTGTAACAGGACAAAGACGACACTGGGATGTACTGTGAAGGTGGTGCACAGTTTGGGGGTGCAAACAGAGTGAAAGCGCAAGGAGCGGAAAAAGGCGCAGACGGTGCGCAAAATGCGGCAATGCAAAAGGGTGCGCAAAGGGTGCGCAAATGCGGCTATACGAAGGGCGCACTACGATAGTGCACAGACAAGGACGAAGGACGCAACGCAAGGGACACAACGCAACAATACGACGAGGGGATGCAAACAATAACGCAAACACGGCTATACGAAGGGCGCACTACGAAGGCGCACGGACTGGACACTGGTGCACAGACTATGTGCGACACTGACTGAGCTAATAACTATGAGGGGGGGAGGGAAAGATCCTCTGGATTCTCTATCTGTCCGCTACTATGTACAAATGGCTTATGTGATAAAATGGTGAAATAAAGTATAAAAATAGGAAGCGCCATGCGCTACCCACAAGCGCGTCCATTCGCCCATCTAAACCTGACCGCACTATGCCGCTGCCTCAGCCAATAAGATTTGCGCACCTATAGCTCAATATCCAACTGTTCCGGTGCGATGCGCTATTATTGGTGCGCGCTAAGTCTCGTGCGCTCTTCCCAATTAATCCGCTTAGGTGTTATATGTTGCGTGCTGCACCTTAGTAATAATGGTGTGATCGACCTGTGCCAGTTACCAGATAAGGCGATGCCGATTGGAAATGTGGAAGAACTATAAGGGGATGCTGTGCGAGACTAAATACTGCCAAAGCGCCTGGGTTACGTGAAAGCGCCCAAGTGCGCACAGTCCAATGCCAAATAGGCGCAAAGCGGCCCAGTTATGTAAGAATGCACAGTTCGCTCGTGCTGGAATCGTGGTGTGCCTCAAGTAAATGTGCCAGTAAGATGGGAGCTGCGATGCGCAGTGCACCGGTGCAGTGGATTGTTGTGTGTGATAGAGATTGTGCAAAGAGTGCGCAGCAGGGAATGTGAGTTGCAGGTAAAGTGTAAAAGGAGTGCGCAAAGGCGCATCGAGCGCGCAATAAATGTAGAAGGCAGATAAGGAGCGTGGGGGGGGCGCACGGAGGCGGCTTGAAGCGCAACGAGGCGCATTTAGGGCGCACAATGATTGGCGGCTATGGGGAAACAAAGGCGCAGTAGAAATGCAAAAGGCGCACAAAGGCGCACCTAAACGGTCAAAGGCGCACAAAAGCGCACAGAGGCGCGCGAAGGCACACGAAAGCGCACGAAGGCGCGCAAAAGCGCGCTACGCAAAGTGTGCGGAAGCCATCTAGGAGGTGCACACAATCGCAAAAAATGCCGTAGTATGCGCGCAGGGCGATAGGGAGCCGTATCATCACGAAGTCGCATCTGGACACGTTCCGTGATTGCGCAACCCATGGGTTTTACCGGCCGTGATGATCTACTGAGCCTTTCCCATTTTTTTTAGACTTTGTGATATCACGTGCGCTTCATTTTATCTCTTACTTTTTTTATCGATGGACATGGTCAATATCTCAGTTGGGAGGAGGAATGTGATGGTTGGACAATTTTTCCGCACCCCTTTGCATTTGCGCATCTTTGCGTGGTGCGCGTTTTTTGTGCGCTTGACACTTCTTGCTCGAACATTGCTTATATTATCTCTTTTCTCTCGCACATATTATTTGGGCTTACAAATTTCGTTTTATGGCACCATGGAAGTGCGCGCGCAGGTTGGCGCAAAGTGCGCACATTCGCGCGTGTGCGCACACTTCACTGCTTCGGAGCGCACCATGCATATCACAGGCACAACAAAGGGATTGATTAACACACTATCTAAAACTTATACAATTGTGCAGCTATTCAATGGACTCCAGGAGCTCCAGGCGCTCCGTGGCTGCACCCAGTTTTGCCTTTGCATCCGCCTCCGCTTGCTCTGCACTGCGCAACCGGCTCTTAGCGACCTCTAACTCGATGAGCGACCTTTGGACATCTTCTTGAAGGCGATTGTGCGTGGCGCCCAAGACTGCAACCACCGAGTGGCATTGCACTAAGTCGAGTGCCTCAACATCTTGACCTTGATAAACTGCATCCCCCGAGGTGTTTCCCGATCTGGTTTGGCGCAAGGATTGCGTGTGCACACTTGCCTGGCGAACGGTAAGGCGGCGCGGCCTTGGGCGCACTTGCGACGGGGGAGGGGGCGCGTTTTTGACTTTGCGGCGCTTGGATGTGCGCTCTTTCGAGGGGCTGATAAGCCCCACATCGCTCTCATTGCCCTTGTCAATTTGCGACGCGCCTTTGGAAAGTTTAGCGCAGCATGGAAGGAGGATGAGAAAAAGACAGACCAGAGCACCCAGTAGCCGCTTTCCTGCCTCTAGGGGTTGCGCGCAGCTGTGCGAGGGTGCGCTTCGTCCATTTGCACTTTCTCTTACCCTTTGCGCATGGGGCGCACCGTTTTCCATTGACAGAGGTGCACCTAGCTGGTTGGCCCATGCGGCGGCAGTTATCACACTAGCATAGAGAAAGGGAATGGTTTAGTGAGTTTGAAGCATATCCAAAGAAACTTACTGGTCCGCTATTAGCATTAGAGGTGGCGCCAACCCCACTCAGTGGTGGCACTTCCACATACGCATGTTGCTGCATTGCGCCTTCGTCCACACTGGCGCTCTCATCGCTATGCTCGTTCTCCCCTTCGCTCGTCACCCCACTCTCCCAAGACTCCCCAGTTCCTTCACCTACAACCTCAGCATCGGTAGCGGCAGAAAGCGCATGCAAAGAGCGCACCAGTGTGATGCATGCCTTTTCGTCCTCCTGCGCCTCGGTGGTATCTATATCGCTCGCCTCATCAATGGCTCTGAACTCACCTTCCAGCCACTCCAAGTTAACCTCTGGCGCCTGCAATTCAGCGGTCAAGAGTGCGCGGCGCACGCTTCCAGCCACTCCGCCAGCTCGTGCGCCCTACGCTCAAATTCCTCAGACCTCTCTTTCTCCTCAATCATCTTATGCATATCGGGCATCAGCTCCTCGCCCCAAGCAAGCCACTCCTCCACCATGATTCCACTGAATGTGCTACGCGCCTTTGTGAGGAGCGCGTCGGGTTCTGCGTCCTCTTGGACAGAGTCTGCACGGCTTTTATACATGTTCTACATGCCCCGACCCTTAGCAACCTGCGCCAGTTATAGAAACACAAAAAGCGCACCAGTTTACTACAAAACCCTTCACCCCAAGCTTGCATTGTCGTCTGCTCACTCCCAGCAGCAGGGAGGGTCTCATTGAGGGCCAGGATCGTTTCTCTGAGGGCTAAGGTAAATGCTGAAGCCATCGGATTGGGCAGAGATGGGTTGTGGAAAGAGTTATAGAGGATAGATGGTGGTCAGAGATGGATAAGGAGAGGATGGCCGCTTATGTGAGCGAAGAAAATTTTGCGCTGACCAATCGCATGCTGCCTGAGGACAGTCAGTACTTCAGTTGGGAGGAGATGATACGGCTCCCTATCGCCCTGCGCGCATACTACGGCATTTTTTGCGATTGTGTGCACCTCTTAGATGGCTTCCGCATTTGTGCAGCGCGCTTCCATGCGCTTTTGTGCGCCTTTGCCCGTTTAGGTGCGCCTTTGTGCGCCTTTTGCATTTCTACTGCGCTTTTGTTTCCCCATAGCTGCCAATCATTGTGCGCCCTAAATGCACCTCATTGTGCTTCAAGCCGCCTCCATGCACCCCCCCCACGCTCCTTATCTGCCTTCTACATTTATTGCGCGCTCGATGCGCCTTTGCACACTCCTTTTACACTTTACCTGCAACTCACATTCCCTGCTGCGCACTCTTTGCACAATCTCTACCACACACAACAATCCACTGCACTGGTGCACTGCACATCGCAGCTCCCATCTTACTGGCACATTTACTTGAGGCATACCACGATTCCGGCATGAGCGAACTGCGCATTCTTACATAACTGGGCCACTTTGCACCTATTTGGCATTGGACTGTGTGCACTTGGGCGCTTTCACGTAACCCAGGCGCTTTGGCAGTATTTGGTCTCGCACAGCATCCCCTTTTAGTTCTTCCACATTTCCAATCAGCATCGCCTTATCTGGTAACCGGCACAGGTCGATTACGCCATTATTACTAAGGCGCAGCACGCGACATATAACACCAAAGCAGATTAATTGGGAAGAGCGCACGAGACTTAGCGCGCACCAATAATAGCGCATCGCACCGGAACAGTTGGATATTGAGCTATAGGTGCGCAAATCTTATTGGCTGAGGCAGCGGCATAGTGTGGTCAGGTTTAGATGGGCGAATGGATGCGCTTGTGGGTAGCGCATGGCGCTTCCTATTTTTATACTTTATTTTACCATTTTATCACATAAGCCATTTGTACATAGTAGCGGACAGATAGAGAATCCACAGGATCTTTCCCCCTCCCCTCATAGTTCATAGCTCAGTCAGCGTCGCACATAGTCTGTGCACCAGCATCCAGTCCGTGCGCCTTCGTAGTGCACCCTTCGTATAGCTGTGTTTGCATTATCGTTTGCGTCCCCTCATCGTATTGTTGCGTTTTGTCCCTTGCGTTCTGTCCTTCATCCTTGTCTGTGCACTATCGTAGTGCGCCCTTCGTATAGCCATGTTTGCGCACCCTTTTGCATAGCCACATTTTGCGCACCGCCTGCGCCTTTTTCCGCTCCTTGCACTTTCACTCTGTTTGCACCCCCAAACTGTGCACCACCTTCACAGTACATTCCAGTGTCGTCTTTGTCCTGTTACACCTCCCGCCTTCATCATTTTCATCGTTGCGCACTTTTGCGCTCTCGTTGCGCATTTTTCCGCACTGCGCATTTTTGCCTCTTTGCGTTGCGCACTTTTCCGCCACTGCGCATATCTCCCCTTTCGTGTACACTACTAGTGCGCACACTGAAAATCACTGTACCAGCCTCTCTATAGTCTCCGCGCCCTGAAGGACAATCCGAGGCCATCTAAGCGAACTCCCCCCCTCACCCCGAGCACACCTGCAGTTGTAGGTTAAGTGTTCACCCCTTCTGTTGAGACTCTGCACTGAGTACCAACTGAACTCATCACCGCTCTAGAAGCCAGAATTGATGCTCTAACAGCACAAATGTCTCAATTAGTGTCAGTATTAGCAGCATTCCAGCCCAAACAAGCAGAAATAAAAGCAGAGACAGTAGAAGATAAAGATGATGAGATAGAGGAGATGGTGGAGTGGATGTCTCAGGAGGGTGAGCATGCAGAGAAGAGATCTGAGAGTGGAAAAATGTGTTTATCTAAATACATGCCCCTGCAAATATTTGATGGTACCATGGAGAACACAAAATTCTTCATCAGCTCTATAGTGTTGTATATTTATGGGAGAAAGCCCAAATTTCATATGACCAAGTCTAGGATTATGTTTGCTCTCTCATACATTCAGGGAGGGAAAGCACAGTTCTGAAGAAACAAAGCCATTAATCAAATTGCTGCAGAATATAAATCATTTGCGACCTTCAAAGAATTTTTGGAGAGATTGGAGGCACAGCGTGGGGACCCTAACCCAAAGGCAACAGTGAATGCTAAACTAAAAACCATGCACCAAGGTTCTCTGACTGCAGACAAATTTATTTTGCAGTTCAAAGCAGAAGTGTCACAAACTGATATGGGAGAAGCTGCATTGGTAGAATATTTGAAGGCAGGATTAAATCCCTCTTTATTCAAGTCTATCTATCGACTACCTTCTATGCTGGAGAGCTTGGATGAGTGGTATAATTGGGCAATGCATCTTGATTGACAATATTGACAGGAACAGGCAGAGTTGAAATTGATGTATGGGAATGTCAAATTTGGAAAGTCATCAGGAGGAAAGTCTGAGAAAGGAAGGACACCTCAGGTACAAACTCCAAGGGCACAGCCACTGGCCATGGCAGTGACACCTATTGTTAAGGAGTCAGCAGCATCGATGGATGCAATGGATGTTGATTGAGTAGAGAGATGAGCTCCACTTAAATGTTTTAATTGTGGGCAATTAGGGCATATGGCTCAAAATTGTAGGCAGAAAAGGAAGATTAGGGAAGCAACAATCGAGGAAGTAAAGTTGGAGGAAGATAAGCAGAAGAATTTTGTGGAAGAGTCCCAGTGAAGGTTTCCCCATTGGTGACCCAGAATCAATAAATGTATTAGTATCCAAGGAAACCCAGATTGAACCTGAAAGAGAAATTGAAGAGTACAACCATCATCATTTATCCGACAAAGAAAAATGCCCAGCCTTATTTCCGAAGACCCCTAAATTTTTTATTTGCTCAGCGCGGATAGAACCTGAAATCAGCTTGACAGTAGGATTGAAGACAGTGGACACGCATGCAGCAATTAATGTGGAGGCATTGCTTGACAGCAGTGCTACCAGATTATTCATTAATTGATCCTTAATTACTGGAAATGGTATTTACATGCATAAACTGCCACAGCCTATAATGGTGTACAATATTGACAGTATGATCAATCATGGAGGAACTATTAAGGAGGAGGTGATGATGATATTGAAGTATCAGGATCATCAGGAATGAGCCATATTTGAGGTGTGTGACCTTGGGAAAACCAATCTGATAATTGGATGTCCGTGGTTATGAAAGCATAACCCAGAAATTGATTGGAAAACTGGGAAGGTACACATGACTCATTGTCCTAAAGAATGTAATGTGTATGGAAGGAAAGTAAAAAAGGAGAAGAAGGAAAAGAAAGAGAAAGAACATCCAAGGAAGTATTCTGTTATGATGGAGGAAGTAGAAGATGAGGACATGCCAAACAGGGAAGTTCCAGTCATGACAAGTAAGGAAGAACAGAAGCAAACCTTTAGGGAAATTCGTGGAGGACAGTCATGGGATAAAAATGTGGAGAAAGTGGAGAAGCCAGTGGAGGAGTGGGTGCAAAAGCCTACCATAAATATTTGTCAGTTTTTCAGAAGAAGGAATCAGAGCAGATGCCAGTGTGAAAGCCATGGGATCATGCTATTGAGATGAAGCCAGGATTTGTGCCAATGATACGGCTCCCTATCGCCCTGTGCACATACTACGGCATTTTTTGCGATTGTGTGCACCTCCTAGATGGCTTCCGCACACTTTGCGCAGCGCGCTTCCATGCGCTTTTGTGTGCCTTTGACCGTTTAGGTGCGCCTTTGTGCACCTTTTGCATTTCTACTGCACTTTTGTTTCCCCATAGCCGCCAATCATTGTGCGCTCTAAATGTGCCTCATTGCACTTCAAGCCGCCTCCGTGCGCCCCCCCACGCTCCTTATCTGCCTTCTACATTTATTGCGCGCTCGATGCGCCTTTGCGCACTCCTTTTACACTTTACCTGCAACTCACATTCCCTGCTGCGCACTCTTTGCACAATCTCTATCACACACAACAATCCACTGCACTGGTGCACTGCGCATCGCAGCTCCCATCTTACTGGCACATTTACTTGAGGCACACCATGATTCCGGCACGAGCAAACCGCGCATTCTTACATAACTGGGCCGCTTTGCACTTATTTGGCATTGGACTGTGTGCACTTGGGCGCTTTCACATAATCCAGGTGCTTTGGTAGTATTTGGCCTCGCACAGCATCCCCTTATAGTTCTTCCACATTTCCAATCGGCATCGCCTTATCTGGTAACTGGCACAGGTCGATCACGCCATTATTACTAAGGCACAGCACACGACATATAACACCAAAGCGGATTAATTGGGAAGAGCGCACGAGACTTAGCGCGCACCAATAATAGTGCATCACACTGGAACAGTTGGATATTGAGCTATAGGTGCGCAAATCTTATTGGCTGAGGCAGCGGCATAGTGTGGTCAGGTTTAGATGGGCGAATGGACGCGCTTGTGGGTAGTGCATGGCGCTTCCTATTTTTATACTTTATTTCACCATTTTATCACATAAGCCATTTGTACATAGTAGTGGACAGATAGAGAATCCACAGGATCTTTCCCCCCCCCCTCATAGTTCATAGCTCAGTCAGCGTCGCACATAGTCTGTGCACCAGCATCCAGTCCGTGCGCCTTCATAGTGCGCCCTTCGTATAGCCATGTTTGTGTTATCGTTTGCGTCCCCTCATCGTATTGTTGCGTTTCGTCCCTTGCGTTGCATCCTTCGTCCTTGTCTGTGCACTATCGTAGTGCGCCCTTCATATAGCCACGTTTGTGCACCGTTTGCGCACCTTTTTGCATAGCTGCATTTTGCACACCGTCTGCACCTTTTTCCGCTCCTTGCGCTTTCACTCTGTTTGCACCCCCAAACTGTGCACCACCTTCACAGTACTTCCCAGTGTCGTCTTTGTCCTGTTACACCTCCTGCCTTCATCATCCTCATCGTTGCACACTTTTGCGCTCTCGTTGCGCATTTTTGCCTCTTTGCATTGCGCACTTTTCTGCCACTGCGCATATCTCCCCTTTCGCGTACACTACTAGTGTGCACATTGAAAATCGCTGTACCAGCCTCTCTATAGTCTCTGCGCCCTGGAGGACGATCCGAGGCCCTCTAAGCGAACTCCCCCCTCACCCCGAGCACGCCTGCAGTTGTAGGTTAAGTGTTCACCCCTTCTGTTGAGACTCTGCACTGAGTACCAACTGAACTCATCACCGAAGAAGTCAAAAGTCTATCCATTATCTCCAAAGGAACAAGAAGAAGTGGACACATTTCTTAATGAGCAATTATGCAAGGGATACATACGACCTTCGAAATCACTGCAGACATCACCAATATTATTTGTACCAAAAAAGGATCAGAGGAAATGGATGTGTACAGATTATAGGTATTTGAATGAGTGGACAGTGAAGAATGTGTACCCTTTGTCATTGATCTCAGAGATAATTGACAAGGTGGGAAAGGCCAAGATCTTTACAAAATTGGATTTACGCTGGGGGTACAACAATGTATAAATAAAGAAAGGAGATGAGTGGAAGGCAGCATTTGCTATGCATAGAGGATCCTTCGAGCCACTAGTCATGTTTTTGGAATGACCAATAGTCCTCCAACTTTCCAAAATATGATGAATAACATTTTCAAGGATGTGATAGACAAAGGCATGGTGATAATTATTCATTGATGAGATTTTGATATTCATGGAGGATGAAGAAAATCATGAGGTGATAGTACAGGAGGTGTTGAAGAGATTGGCAGAGAATGATTTAATTGTTAAACCAGAAAAGTGTGTATTTGGAGCAAGTGAGATTGAGTTCTTGGGATTAAAGATTGGTCCTGATAGAATCAAGATGGATCCTATCAAGGTACAGGCAATTGTTGATTGGCCCATGCCTACCCGTATCAAGGAAGTTCAGGCTTTCTTGGGACTCACCAATTTTTATCGTCGCTTTGTTCATAATTTTTCCAAAATTGCTGCACCATTACACAACCTTACGCTGATGTGTTTAGTTGGTACTCAGTTCAGAGTCTCAACAGAAGAGGTGAACACTTAACCTACAACTGCAGGCATGCTCGAGGTGAGGGGGGAGTTCACTTAGAGGGCCTCAGATCGTCCTTCGGGGCATGGAGACTATAGAGAGGCTGGTATGGCAGTTTTCAATGTGCGCACTAGTAGTGTACACTAAAGGGAAGATATGCACAGTGATGGGAAAGTGCGCAATGCAAAGGGGCAAAAATGTGCAATGCGGAAAAAACGCGCAATGGGAGTGCAAAAGTGCACAATGACGAGGATGATGAAAGCGGGAGGTGTAATGTGACGAAGACAGCACTGGGATGTGCTGGAAGGGAGGCACACAGGTTAGGGGCGCAAACAGAGTGAAAGCGCAAAGGGCGGAAAAAGGTGCAATGGTGCGCAAAATGTGGCTATGCAGAAAAAGGTGCAAATGGTGTGCAAATGCAGCTATATGAAGAGCACACCGCAAGAGTGCACAAACAAGGTTGAAGGACGCAATGCAGGGGTGAAACACAACAATACGACAAGGGGACACAAATGATATGCAAACACAGCTATACGAGGGGCGCACTACAAAGGCGCACTGACTGGACGCTGGTGCACAGACTATGTGCGACGCTGACTGAGCTATGAACTATGAGGGGGGGAAAGATCCTTGTGGATTCTCTATCTGTCCACTACTATGTACAAATGGCTTATGTGATAAAATGATGAAATAAAGTATAAAAATAGAAAGCGCCATGTGCTACCACAAGCGCATCCATTCGCCCATCTAAACCTGACTGCACTATGCCACTGCCTCAACCAATAAGATTTGCGCACACTATAACCCAATACCCAACTGTTCCGGTGTGATGCACTATTTTTGGTGTGCTCTACATCTCGTGCGCTCTTCCCAATTAATCTGCTTCGGTGTTATGTGTTGCGTGCTGCACCTTAGTAATAATGGCGTGATTGACCTGTGCCAGTTACCAGATAAGGCGATGCCGATTGGAAATGTGGAAGAACTATAAGGAGATGCTGTGCGAGGCCAAATACTGCCAAAGCACCAGGATTATGTGAAAGCGCCCAAGTGCGCACAGTCCAATGCCAAATAGGCGCAAAGCAGCCCAGTTATGTAAGAATGCGCAGTTTGCTCATGCTGGAATCGTGGTGCGCCTCAAGTAAATGCGCCAGTAAGATGGAAGCTGCGATGCGCAGCGCGTTTGAAGTGGTGAATTGTTGTGTGATGGTAGGAATAGTACAGTGAGTGTGCAGCAAAGAACGTGAGTTGCAAGTAAAGCATAAAAAGAGCACATAAAGGCGCATTGAGCACACAATAACAGAAAACGGCAGATAAGGAGTGTGGGGGGGGCGCGTGGAGGTGGTTTGAAGCCCAACAGGGCGAATTTAGGGCGCACGACAGCAGGCAGCTATGGGGGAACCAAAAGCACAGTAGAAATGTAAAAGGCGCACAAAAGTGCACCTAAGTGGTCAAAGGCACACAAAAGCACACAAAAGCGCGCTGTGCAAAGTATGTGGAAGCCATCTAGGAGGTGCACACAATCACAAAAAATGCTGTAGTATGCGTGCAGGGCGATAGGGAGCCATATCATCTCCTCCCAACTGAAGTACTGACTGTCCTCAGGCAGCATGCAATTGGTCAGTGCAAAATTTTCTTCGCTCACATAAGTGGCCATCCTCTCCTTAACTATCTCTGACCACCATCTATCCTCTATAACTCTTTCCACAACCCATCTATACCCGATCCGATGGCTTCAGCATTTACCTTAGCCCTCAGACAAACAATCTTGGCCCTCTATGAGACCCTCCCTGCTGCTGGGAGTGAGCAGACAATGATGCAAGCTTGGGGTGAAGGGTTTTGTAGTAAACTGGTGCGCTTTTTGTGTTTTTATAACTGATGCAGGTTGCTAAGGGTCGGGGCATGTAGAACATGTATAAAAGCTGCACAGACACTGTTAAAGATGATGCAGAACTCGACGCGCTCCTCGCAAAGGCGCACAGCACCTTCAGTGGGATCATGGTGGAGGAGTGGCTCACTTGGGGTGAGGAGCTGATGCCTGATATGCATAAGATGATTCAGGAGAAAGAGCGGTCTGAAGAATTTGAGCGTAGGGCGCATGAGCTGGCAGGGCAGCTGGGAGCATGCGTGGAGTGCACCGAAGCGTGCAAGGTGCGTCGCGCGCTCTTGACCGCTGAATTGCAGGCGCCCAAGGTTAACTTGGAGCATCTGGAAGGTGAGTTTAGGGCAATTGATGATGCAAGCGATATAGATACCACTGAAGCACAGGAGGATGAGAAGGCGCGCATCGCGCTGGTGCACTCTCTGCGCGCGCTTTCTGGAACAACTGATGCTGAGGTCATAGGCAAAGGAACTGGGGAGTCTTGGGAGAGTGGGGTGATGAGCGAAGGGGAGAGTGAGCAGAGCGATGAGAGCGCTAGTGCAGACGAAGGCGCAAGTGCATGCCCAGTGCGCACAATGTGGCAACACGCATATGTCGAAGTGCTGCCACTGGGTGGTGTTGGTGCCACCTCTGACACTAATAGTGGACCAGTAAGTTTCTTTGGATATGCTTCAAACTCACTAAATGGCTCCCCTCCTGCTCCAGTGTGATAACTGCCACCGCATGGGCCAGCCGGCTAGGTGCATCTCTGTCAATGGAAAGCGGTGCACTCTGTGCGCAAAGGGTAAGAGAAAGTGTGAATGGATGAAGCGCACCCTCGCACAGCTGTGCACAACTTCTAGAGGTAGGAAAGCGGCTACTGGGCGCCCTGGTGTGTCTTTTTCTCATCCTCCTTCCATGCTGTGCTAACTATTCCAAAGGCATGTCACAATTTGACAAAGGCGATGAGAGCGATGCGGGGCTCATCAGCCCCTTGAAAGGGCACACATTGAAGTGCCGCAAAGTTGAAAACGCGCCCTCTCCACTGTCACAAGTGCGCCCAAGGCCGCGCCGCCTTACTGTTTGCCAGGCAAGTGTGCACACACAATCCTCATGCCAAACCAGATCGGGAAACACCTCGGGGGACACAGTCTATCAAGGTCAAGATGTTGAGGCGCTCGACTTAGTGCAATGCCGCTCGGTAATTGCAGTCTTGGGTGCCATGCACGATCGCCTTCAAGAAGATGTCCAAAGGTCACTCGTTGAGTTAGAGGTCGCTAAGAGCTGGTTGCGCAGCGCGGAGCAAGTGGAGGCGGGTGCAAAGGCGAAACTGGATGCAGCCACTGAGCACCTGGAGTTCCTGGAGTCCATTGAATAGCTGCCCGACTGTATAAGTTTTAGATAGTGTGTCAATCAATCTCCTTGTTGTGCCTGTGATACGCGTGGTGTGCTCCAAAGCAGTGAAGTGTGCGTGCGCGCGCTTCCATGGTCCCATAAAACAAAACTTGTAAGTCCAAATAGTATGTGTGAGAGAAAAGAGATAATATAAGCAATGTTTGAGCAAGAAATGTCAAGCGCACAAAAAACGCGCACCAGTGCAAAGATGCGCAAAGGCAAAGGGGTGCAGAAAAATTGTCCAACCATCACTTTCCTCCTCCCAACTGAGATATTGACCATGTCCATCGATAAAAGAGTAAGAGATAAAATGAAGCGCACACCATATGACAAAGTCTAAAAAAATGGGAAAGGCTCAGTAGATCATCATGGCCAGTAAAACCCATGGGTTGCGCAATCACAGAACGCGCCCAGATGCGACTTCGTGAATAGAAAAAGGTAACGTAAAAAAAATGAAAGAAAGTAAAGCATACGTATAAAAAGGTGAAGTATCCATAACAGTGCACGCGGAGCGCTAGTTGCGTGCCTCATTGGCGCTTTCTTTATCCTCAGTGCTATCTCCTTGCGCTTCTTCTTTGTCAACTGCTTCTTTGTCTTCTGTGTCCACTACTATGGACTCTTCCATCTCCCTCAACCGCGTTGTAGTGATATCGAGTGCTATGTCAGGAAGTGCAATGGACTTGCGTGCGTGGTATGGAAGCAGGTGGAACTCAGCTACTGGCCTGTCGAATACTGTCCCATTGAGCTCGCAAACGATATATGTGCCACCTTGATTGCGTGACACTATAACTAGAGGACCAAGATAACGCGCGCGCATTTTGCAGTTTAGGCTCTTCTCGATTGCTGTGTTGCACATAAGGACTAAATCGCCATGCTGGAAGTCAAAATTGTGGATGGTTTTTGAGTGTGCCCTCTCGAAACGGAGCACCGCTTTGCACCTTTCCACGTAGACATGGGAATGAATGCACGCTAAGTCTTCTGGATGCTTTTGTAATGCGCGCGCGCGCCACGCGATCAAGTCTGTAGTGGAGAGTATAGAATCTGGGGGTGGGTTAAGGTATGTCGCTTCAATGATATCGAGAGGGATTAGAGGCTGTGCACCTGTAACAATGAAGTATGGTGAAACAGCAAGGCGCTTCCGCACTGTGATGCGCTCCGCCCAAAAGACTGAGTACAGTGCACTGAACCATTTTGACTCTACCCCATCTGTGGCTTTGATCAGTGCTTGATGCACGTCGAAATGTGCATGCTCAACAATTCCATTAGCACACGAGTTATAGCCAGATATGCAGATGTGATTGATATGGTAGCGCTTACTGAGATAGGCTAGCGCTTTTATGAATGGCTTGCCGTTATCGGTGACTATCTCGTACAATGCGCCCCATCTGCAGATGAGGTCTTGGAACATCCAATCGCCAAGTGCGCTCGCATTTTCTTTAGGAAGCCCATGGAATTCTGGCCAAGTCACAAGCGAGCAATGCCCTTGGATGATATAGTGCTGCCCTGCTGATACTGGTAAGTGCATCGTATCAATATAAACTTTACTGAAGAGAGGTGCAGGCGTTGTGATGACTGGCGGTATTAGAACCTTCTGCGTTTGCTGGATCTGGCAAATATGACAAGTGCACACAAACCAAACGATGTCGTCCATAACGTGTGGCCACCAAAAGCACTCGAGCAATGCGGTGTGCGTCATGTAAAAGCGCTTGTGTCCAATGTTGTCGTGGATGGCGCGCAATATTGGTAAGCATCTAGACTGCCAAATAACAAGCTGGTGAGCACCATGTGCATTGCACTTCCATAAGTGCATCTTGTCTTTGAAAAGGCGCTCACATAGTGCACGAGCGTGCCATACTTGGAATCTGTGAAGTCGCTAGGGCGCATTAAGGTATCCATCCAAATCGACACCAAATCTAGCTTCTCATCCTCTGCATCTGCGGTTGCACTCCTCGGGACTTGGTTATAGTCATCGTTGTAAATAAGCACACTATTGCACACATTTTGCACGTTTGCACTTGGCTCTGGCTGCGTTAGTGCGAGTGCTTGCGCATCAAAGGACTGGGAAATGGGATGTATCGCATGCATAAAGCCATGTAGCGCATCGATCCAATCCTCAAACCCTTCATCTTCTAAGTCCTCTGGCTGCTTCAGCTGACGCAAAAGCCCATCTGGACCATGCACCGCTCCCCTAACATGCACGAGCGTAAAGTGGAATGTAAGGATTGAGACGATCCACCAGTTAATGCTAGCGGATGGTTGGATATTGGGGTTTTGTAGCATGCCCTTGATATAGTGTGCGTCAGTCTCAACAATTAAGTTGTGCACACCTATAATATAAAGGCGCAAGTTGTGCAGTGTGTGGTAAAGTCCATAGATCTCTAGCTTCGGTTGCGAAAAGCGCCCTTCTCTGTCGTTGAGTGTAATCGAGCTGAACCAGTTGTAAATGCGCGTTTTTGCATTTGCGCTCTTTTGCTGGCAAAGATAAAAGCTGACCACTATCTGGGAAGTGTCGACTGCAAGGATAACAGGGAGTTCTGAGGAATAATCAATTGGTTGTAGTGCAGGACACTCTAGTACTGCTTGCTTGATGTCGTTTTGCGCCGCTATCTGCTCTGGGCCCCATGCAAAGGGAGCATCCTTGCACGTAAGCTTTGTGAGTGTGTTAACATGGTACGCATAATTGCGGATATAAATGCACATTAAACCGACTGTTCCCAAGAATGCGCGCACTTCTGACAGCATGTGGCATGCGCCCCAATTGCAGATAACATCTATCTTGTCACGTTTGGGTTTTCTACCTTCTGGGGTGCAATAATGGCCAAGAATGATGAATTTCTCAGTGCACAATGTGGATTTCGTCCCAGAGAAAGTGCCACTGCTATATTTCATGCGCTGCACAATGCAGTTCACATTCTAAAAGTGCTCCCACACAAAGTGCCTTACACCAGGGTTCGCAGTGAGCACTTCGCATGAGCCATCCGGTAAAATGTAGCGCTCCGAAGGCCCCTTGACTGGAACATCGTCAATATAGGGAATGGTGTAATCTGGTATCTCCGGCTGTAGAATATAGCACACATCGTTGTGGAAGATTAGTACTGAGTTCGTCCAACCCATTGGCAATGTAACAAGGCGCATTGCGCCATAAGGCATCTGGAATGTCGTAAGGTTGCGCAACGATTCTTTGATTAAGTGCTCATCATATCCCACATATAGATCAAGGATGGCACTGCATGCGCGCCCCGCAAATTGCTCTGCAAGGTGCTCAGGTGTAGGGGTGACACCAGAGTGTTTAATGGTAATGCGATTAAGTGGCTCGAGGCTATGTACAATGCGCAGCGCTTTTCCATCTTTCTTGAGCGTGCAGAACCAGTGCGATCTATATGCCAAATTTGAGCACTCGTAAACGCCTGACTCTATCTTCTTCTGGATAATAGCGCAAACTTCTTCATATATGCCTGGTGGAATGGGGATGTTGTGCTCTATCCAAGGGGTGTGTGGAATAACCAGAATTTCTACTGGGGGAAAGAACGCGGTCTTGAAGCTGCCGTGCTCCTCATCGCTCCATGCAAAGGCTTCATTCTGCAAAGACATCAAGTGGTTTAAAACCTTCATCTCCTCTGGTAATAAGAAATTGGTGTGGTGCTTTTGGAGCGCTTGCATGCGCTCTTCAGTGTAGCGCCCGGTTGGGGCAAAGGGTGGCGGATTTGGTAAAAGTGCAGGAAGCACCGCTAGTGGATCACCTATAATGTTGCACTCGATGCAGAATTCATTTGGGACGGGCGTAATAACTAGTTTGACTTTCTAGCAACTGGTTTATACTTCTTCTTGGTTACTATGCCCTTTTGCGGTGTGCGCACCGCTAAATTGATAAAAGCTGCACGCGCATGTGCGCTTTTCAGAAATGTGGCTGGAATAAGTGTCACAGGGTCAATTGAATTTAAGAGCACTTGCACATGACTGTTGGTACACTGGGATAGGTAGAGTTGAGAGATAATAGAGGTCGAAGGAACGGAAGCAGAAAATGGAATAAGCGCAAATGCAGAAACTTCACAAGATTGGGTATTAGAGTCAAATGTTATGATAGTGGCAGCCTCTCCTTGGTCTGCGATCAATTCCTCGAAGCCTGGCAAAAATTTCTTTGTAAGTTATGCTGAATAGCAAAGTGCGGTGTTGCTGGAGCTGGTAAGAAGTGGCGTGGCTTCCCCCTAGGCTTTGTTGGAATGGTGGAGATGGCGCCTGTGTTCAGATCGCAGATAGTAATCATTTGTGCTTCGTCCGCAAAGTTGCGCATGACAGAGCGCGTTAATACGTCAAAGGGGCGCCCTAACAGAATATCGTAAGCAGGTGAATGGATAACGTGAACTTGCACATAGACAATGATGTCTCCAATGTGCGCGGAAATGTTGCGCGCAAGCCCAAGCAACTCATCTACCTCTCCATTGGCCAATTGCATGTATAAATGAATGCGTGGGTCGTACTGAAGCCCAAGACAATGGCAGACCGCTTCTGACATTGCGATAATTTGTGAACCCAGATCTAAGATAGCTTCAAAGTATTCTTGGTTGTCAATCAATAAATCAATGGAACAAAGTGCATGCAACTCCTTTGCAACCTTCAAAATGTCTGGGTTTTCAATTTTGCCTGGCTGGAGATGGGTGAGGTACTGTTCAAATGGATCCTGCAAAACAATAGGAAGCAGCGCTGCAATGGCTGCGCTAAATGGAGGTGTCACATTAAGCACTTTATTTTCTGCAAAAGGTGCGCACGCTTCACAGTGCGCAAATGGCATAATGCTCGCAAGGTGGGTAGCTACCACTTCTGCGCTGGTAGCTGCAATGCACTTTGGAGTAACTTGTTCTCTATGGCGCTGTCTGAGATCGGGCAAAAGGGACAGGAGCTCCTCATGCGAAACCATAATGGAGGGCACCTTCATGGCGCATGCATATACATCATCAACAATCTGCAGGTTCAGGATGGGAATGACAGTGCGGTATGATGGCTCTTTGCCTTTGGAAGAGTTAGCTGGTATGTCTGGTTTATCTGCAGCTGTGGGCACAAAACGCGCCTCAGGAATGTTGGAATAGGGATGTATGGGTGTCTCGTCGGGCACTTCAGTTGTGCTCGCAGCGGGTTGTGAAGCTGGGGACTCAATACTGTCGGCAGGTGCAATGTCTGTGGTTGTAGAATGCGCACTCTCTTGATTGGATGTATTGCGCAGTGCGCGCCGCAGAATTTCAACGCCATCGAAGACTTGCCTCTTCTGAAGTGCCATCAACTCCCTCTCGAGTGCATCAATGTGCTCTTCCTTCGTTAGTTGCACATTTGGTGTGCTTTGCATATAATCTGCTGCAGGAGCTGAGGCGGCAACGTACGTCGACTGTAAAGGTACAGCTGGAGCTGGATGAGGTGCTATATTGTAGATGAGCTGCGAATTGGTATTAGATTAAAGTCGACCCGTGGCAATCTGCCCTGGGTTGCGCTTATGCCATTCCTCAATGTGCTCGCCTAGGAAATTGCCTGGAATAGAACATGGCACGAATGCGCCACCTGGGAGCACGATGCGCCCCTCCACATTTCACCTACACTTTCCTTCGCTAATAAGGCGCTCAATTGAAGCGCACTCAGGGATATAATGCCCTGTCTGACTGCAACCATTGCACTTGTCATTGTTCGAGTGAGGCGCACCATTTCCGCCATCTCTGTGCAATGTGCTCAACACGGTAACTATTGTCTGTGTCATGCGCTCGAATAGGACTGAGATGTCTTCTGCTTTAACTGCTGGTGCACTAGCTTGTGGTTGGGAAACAGGTGCACTGGGTGCTGAGTAGGGTGCATACATATCGGGGTTTTGCGCTGTGAGCCCAGTAAGTGGCTGGAAATAGTGCGCTGGGCCTTCAAAGATAAAGTCGATCGCATCGTATATTGCATCTAATGAGTATGGCACATTTGCAGGCTGATTCGGTACTGCAATCGCAAGGTGGCTCAAAATGCGCTCTAGCTGGTCTGGTCGAAACACCCTAATGAGCATGCGGCTTTGGTTGTAGCGTGCCAATATGCCTTGCGCAACCAAGTATTCGCTAATGTTGAAAAATGCACGATAGTAGCATGTAATCTCTTCTGCAGTTATGAGGCCAATGCATGCAGTCTCACCAATAAGCTTGTCCAGGTTGCTAATACTCCATTTACTGCCATCCCTAGAGCCAGGATAAAGCTTTAGGACAGCATCTTTGAATGTGCCATAGTTGTGCATTGCGCTATACTCCGGTAGCAGTTTCCAAGTGTCCACAGTGTCGCTGTCCAAATAGCACACAGTGTGAAACTTCTTATCAGTCTCATCGGTGACGTTACAATTGTGGAGGAGTTGTGCAAGCTCCTCAAAATACTTCTGGAGTTCACACAGTTTTGCAGGGTCGAAACACAGCGCGTTTTGGTTAGATGCGGATGGCATGTGCATGGTAGCCATGGTAGGTGGAATAAGGTGTGTAGAGTTAAGATCTGGTAAAAGCGCAGCGAAATTCAAAGGTGGGGAAAAATGCGGTGATGCGGATGGAGTTAGGGTAGGTAGGGATGATTCAGGTGAAGGTGGAGGTAAAGACAGCGCAGACGAGTGATGCGTGTTGTTTAGGAAGAGTGATTCAAATACTGGTATTTCCCCAAGCTGGAGCGCAGTTGCTAACAGCTCGGAATAGAGAGTGCGAAGGTGGTTAATGTTGAAGTGGAGGGCGAGCCAATGGAGGTCTAAATAAGGTCTGACAAACAGAAACCCCTTGCGGTGGGCTCCAGAAATGATGTGTTCAGTTGGTACTCAGTTCAGAGTCTCAACAGAAGGGGTGAACACTTAACCTACAACTGCAGGCATGCTCGAGGTGAGGGGGGAGTTCACTTAGAGGGCCTCAGATCGTCCTTTGGGGTGCGGAGACTATAGAGAGGCTGGTATGGTGGTTTTCAATGTGCACACTAGTAGTGTACGCTAAAGGAAAGATATGTGCAGTGATGGGAAAGTGCACAATGCAAAGGGGCAAAAATGCGCAATGCAGAAAAAATGTGCAATGGGAGTGCAAAAGTGCACAATGACGAGGATGATGAAGGCGGGAGGTGTAATGTGACAAAGACAGCACTGGGATGTGCTGGAAGGGAGGCACACAGGTTAGGGGCACAAATGGAGTGAAAGCGCAAAGGGCAGAAAAAGGCACAATGGTGCACAAAACACGGCTATGCAGAAAAAGGCGCAAATGGTGCACAAATGCAGCTATATGAAGGGCGCACCACAAGAGTGCACAAACGAGGATGAAGGACGCAATGCAGGGGTGAAACGCAACAATACAACGAGGGGATGCAAACACAGCTATACAAGGGGCGCACTACAAAGGCGCATGGACTGGACGCTGGTGCACAGACTATGTGCGACACTGACTGAGCTATGAACTATGAGGGGGGGAAAGATCCTTGTGGATTCTCTATCTGTCCACTACTATGTACAAATGGCTTATGTGATAAAATGGTGAAATAAAGTATAAAAATAGAAAGCACCATGCGCTACCCACAAGTGCATCCATTCGCCCATCTAAACCTGACCACGCTATGCCGCTGCCTCAACCAATAAGATTTGCGCATGCTATAACCCAATACCCAACTGTTCTGGTGTGATACACTATTTTTGGTGCACTCTACGTCTCGTGCGCTCTTCCCAATTAATCTGCTTCGGTGTTATGTGTCGCGTGCTGTGCCTTAGTAATAATGGTGTGATTGACCTGTGCTGGTTACCAGATAAGGCGATGCCGATTGGAAATGTGGAAGAACTATAAGGAGATGCTGTGCGAGGCCAAATACTGCCAAAGCGCCAGGATTACGTGAAAGCGCCCAAGTGCACACAGTCCAATGCCAAATAGGTGCAAAGTGGCCCAGTTATGTAAGAATGTGCAGTTCGCTCGTGCTGGAATCATGGTGTGCCTCAAGTAAATGCGCCAGTAAGATGGAAGCCGCAATGCGCAGCGCGTTTGAAGTGGTGAATTGTTGTGTGATGGTAGGAATAGTGCAGTGAGTGTGCAGCAAAGAACGTGAGTTGCGAGTAAAGCATAAAAAGAGCGCATAAAGGTGCATCGAGTGCGCAATAATGGAAAACGGCAGATAAGGAGTGTGGGGGGGGCGCGTGGAGGTGGTTTGAAGTGCAACAGGGTGCATTTAGGGCGCATGACAGCAGGCAGCTATGGGGGAACCAAAAGCACAGTAGAAATGTAAAAGGTGCACAAAAGCGCACCTAAGTGGTCAAAGGCATGCGAAAGCGCATGGAAGCGCACAAAGGTGCACAAAAGCGCATGAAGGCGTGCAAAGGTGCACAAAAGCGCATGAAGGCGCGCAAAAGCACGCTGCACAAAGTATGCAGAAGCCATCTAGGAGGTGCACACAATCGCAAAAAATGCCGTAGTATGCGCGCAGGGCGATAGGGAGCCATATCAATGCAAAAGGGAGTAGTGTGGAGATGGGGAGAACAACAGCAGACAGCACTTGAGGAGTTGAAGAGGAAGTTTGTGGAAGAGCCAATATTGGTCCCAGTAGATTTTACATGCCTCTTACAAGTGGAATCAGATGCATCAGACTTTGCTACTGGAGCAGTATTATCAATGCTATGTGAAGATGACAAATGGCATCCTTGTCCATATTTGTCTTGAGGGTTGAATGATGTGGAGAGGAATTATGATGTGCATGATAAAGAGATGTTGGGAATAATACAAGCATTGGAGACATGGAGACATTATTTGGAGGCATGTATGCATCAGATTGAAATCTGGACAGACCATCAAAATCTGCAGTACTTCATGTCCACTAAAAAGCTTAACTGTCAACAAGCACATTGGGCATTATTCCTATCATGTTTTAATTTTCACTTGGTCCACAAAGCAGGAAGCTTGATGAGGGAAGCAGATGCATTATCCAGACATACAGATTATAAAAAGGGAGTGGAGGAGGACAATAAAAATATTACCCTACTCAAACCTGAATACTTTTGTATTTGCACTATGCATCAAGGGCATTTATTGGTGGATAGCTCAGAGACAGAAATGTTGTCTAAAATTAGGCAATGTTCAGAGATGGATGATGAAGTGGTGGAAGCTGTGAAAGCTTTGAGGGGAGAAAAGAAAGGTAATATTAAAGGAGATGAATAGGTTGAAGAACAAGGGTTAGTGTTGTTCAGAGGAAAGGTGTATGTACCGAAGGATCAAGATTTATGAAGGGAGATCGTACAGTTACATCATAACACACCAGCTGCTGGACATCCAGGAAGGTGGAAGACATTGGAGTTGGTAATGAGAAATTATTGGTGGCCCAGAATTTCAAAGTATGTGTTGGGGTATGTGGATGGGTGTGATATGTGCATGAGGGGAAAGAAATTTTTAGAAAAGCCTGCAGGAAAATTAATGTCGAACCCTATACCTAAAGCGCCATGGTGAGATATATCTGTGGATTTTATCACAGGACTACCTGAAGCTCAAGGATACGATGCAATATTTGTAGTATGCAACTGCTTCATAAAAGAAGTCCATATCATTTCTACTACAGCAGAAACCTCATCGTTGGGCTTGGTGTGCCTCTATCTAAATCAGGTATGGCAGTTACATGGATTACCTGATATGGATATCTCTGATCGCAGATCACAATTTGCTTCTGCATTTATGTGAGAGTTAAATAACATATTGGGGATTCAAACCAAATTATCTATAGCATATCACCCACAAACCAATGGGCAGACAGAGAGAATGAATCAGTAGTTGGAGCAGTACCTACACATGTTTGTCACTGGCCTGAATGGTTGGCAATTGCAGAATTTTCCCACAATAATAAATTCCATCTGGCTACTCGCATGTCACCCTTCTTTGCTAATTATGGTTATCATCCCAGAATGGAAGTAGAACCTCGAAGGGAAGTCAAGGTACAATCAGTGGAGAACTTTTTATCAAAAATGTGAAAGGTGCAGGAGGAAGCAGAGGCAGCATTGATGAAAGCATGTGATGACATGATGCAACATGTGGATCGTACTCGAGCTGTTGCTCCAGAGTACAAAGTTGGTGACTTGGTATGGCTAAGTACCAAGGATCTAAATATTCCACGACCTTCAAGAAAGCTTATGGAGAAGCAAGTTGGCCCATATCCAATTTCTAAAATAATTTCACCCAATGTGGTAGTGTTAAAATTACCTCAGTCATTCAAGATTGATCCTGAAATTAACATTTCCTGTTTACACCCTTACTGCCCACCCACTATTCCTGGTCAACAAACTACTCCACAGCCTCCAATAATGGTAGAGGGTACTCCAGAATATATTGTGGAAGAGGTTTTGGACTCATGTCTTCAATGAAATAAATTGGAGTTCTTAATCAAGTGGAAGAACTACACCAACGAAAATAACTCATGGGAACCTGAAGAGAATTGTAAGCGAGCATGTAAGGCAATCACCCGATTCTTTAAATGTAATCCAAATGCTCCATGTCACATTGCTAGAATGGTGTATGAGGGGATAAATTTCTGGCCTTACCAGAATTTCACAGAGGAAACAAATACGATATTTTCTCACCTGGAATTCGAGGCATAAAAGGGGAGTAATATTAGGAAACAGTCTCCTAACATGCCTATTACCTAATAATATTTTTATTTTATTTTATTCCATTTTATTTTATTTTATTTCACTAAAATACGCTACCAAATGCCTATACATGCTCTATTTGTCAGCATGGGAATTTTCTATTTACATGCATCAATATGTATGCACATGTACATGCGCATCAGTAGCAACATACTACAATATATGTAACATAGTATATAACCATAAAATAAATACTAGGAGACCTCAGTTGAGTTCTCTTAGGTATTCCATCCACAATAGTGGTGTGAAATGCCTATTTCAGCCAACTAATCTATTTTTAACCCATGACATCAAATCCATCAAACCCCCCATCATGTGCACGTGCCCCGCCGCCTTCTTGTAGGAGAGCCCACACAGTCCAGCTAGCGGAACTGTGGGTGTTGCCCTAACAAATATTAACTTTGGATTCCCCTCTGTTAGCTCACTATTAAGTGAGGCTTTGAGGTTGCCATTACATTCTGCAGACTACATCACCATCGCAGCCATGCTAGTATTTGAGAATGCTTGCCATGGATTTTTTCAGCACAAATTCATTGCCAAAGCTGACTGTGTTAAGTCCATCATCTACAATTTTGAAGGCTCGAATGTACAGTCATTTGTGTAATCATAAACCCCCAAATGTTGACTTTGGGCTGAAGGTCCAATGGCAACTGAAGAGTTGAGTGACTGTAGTGGGATTAAACATTGTGTATGTTGGAGCAGACTACATACGCTGCACAGAGGAAGAGATGACACATTCCTTATAACCTACCTGGGGTTTAGTTAGTCTTAAAGCTAGGGTTTAGCAGAGGTAAGAACACTGTATATCTACTATGGTACAGGATCCCCTTATATACATAATAGTATATATGTCACATGACTTGGGAATGTGTTCACCACATGTATGCGCAGTAAGTGCAGTAACATGTGTGTGCTGCATGGATTGCCTCATGTATGCAGCATGCATTGGAGATTAATTTCAACACCCCCCCTCAAACTGTACAGCGCTCTAAGCAGCTAAGTTTGAATCTCGAAAGTAATTCCAAGAGAGTCTCTAAATTTCCTGAATAAGACGGTGCCAAGGTTCTTTGTGAACATGTCAGCTGGATTATCACTTCCAGGAATGAAAACAACTGTTAATGATACTCAACCCAGAAACCCAAACAAAACCTACTAAATGGCTTCGGATGGTATAACATGAGTCAGAGGAAGGGTGCGAGGTGGTACTAAATATCACCGCTAAGACCAATACATTGTGTTTAGTGATGCGAAATGATAGGGAATGTTGCAAATAGTCTTTATAGACATACAAAGATGTTCAAAATAGTCTGAAATTGGTTTGAAGAAGTGTGAATATAGTTCAAATAAGTTCAAAGATGTGCAAAGTGGTTTGAATAAGTTCGAAGAAGTTCGAGGTATATCGAAGAATGAGTTTAATGAATGTGATGTGTTTTTCAAATGGCGATAAGTGATGGGCAATAAAATGTGGGGTGATGATATGGCTCCCTATCACCCTGCATGCATACTACAGCATTTTTTGCGATTGTGTGCCCCTCCTAGATGGCTTCTGCACACTTTGCATGCTTTCGTGTGCTTTCGTGCACCTTTGACCATTTAGGTGCGCCTTTTTGCATTTCTACTGTGCTTTTGGTTCCCTATAGCTGCCAATCGTTGTGCACCCTAAATGCATCTCGTTGTGCTTCAAACTGCCTCCGCGTGCCCCCCCCACACTCCTTATCTGCCTTCTACATCTATTGCATGCTCAATGCACCTTTGCACACTCCTTTTATGCTTTACCTGTACTCACATTCCCTGCTGCGCACTCATTGCACAATCCCTATCACACACACAACAATCCACCACACTGGTGCACTGTGCATCACAGCTCCCATCTTACTGGCACATTTATTTGAGGTGCACTGCAATTCCGACATGAGCAAACTGTGCATTCTCACATAATCAGGGCGCTTTGCACCTATTTGGCATTAGACTGTGTGCACTTGGGTGCCTTCATGTAATCCTGGCGCTTTGGCAGTATTTGGCCTTTCACAGCACCTCCTTATAGTTCTTCCACATTTCCAATCGGCATCATCTTATCTGGTAACCGGCACAGGTCGATCATGCCATTATTACTAAGGCACAGCACACGACACATAACACCGAAGCAAATTAATTGGGAAGAGCGCACGAGACCTAGAGTGCACCAAAAATAGTGCATTGCACCGGAACAGTTGGGTAGTGGGCTATAGGTGCACAAATCTTATTGGCTGAGGCAGCAGCATAGCATGGTCAGGTTTAGATGGGCGAATGGATGCGCTTGTGGGTAGCGCATGGTGCTTTCTATTTTTACACTTTATTTTACTGTTTTTATCACATAAGCCATTTGTACATAGTAGGCGGACAGATAGAGAATCCAGAGGATCTTTCCCCCCCCTCATAGTGCATAGTTCAGTCAGCGTCGCACATAGTCTGTGCACCAGCGTCCAGTCCATGCACCCTTGTAGTGTGCCCTTCGTATAGCTGTGTTTGCATATCATTTGCATTCCCTCATCATATTGTTGCATTTCATCCCTGCATTGCATCCTTCATTCTCATTTGTGCACTCTTGCAGTGCACCCTTCATATAGCTGTGTTTGCACACTGTTTGCACACCTATTTGCATAGCTGCATTTTGTGCACCATTTGCACCTTTTTCCACCCCTTGCACTTTCATCCCATTAGTGCCCCCAACCCTTGCGTCACCTCCTCAGCACATCTCAGTGCCATCTTCATCCCACTACACCTCCCATCTTCATCACCCTCATCATTGTGCACTTTTGCACTCCCATTGCGCATTTTTCCACACTGCGCATTTTTGCCTCTTTGCATTGCACACTTTTCCACCACTGTGCATACCTCCCCTTTAGTGTACACAACTAGTGTGCACATTGAAAACCACTGTACTAGCCTCCCCATAGTCTTTGTGCTCTGAAGGATGATCCGAGGCCCTATAAGCAAACTCTCCCCTCACCCCAAGCATGCCTGCAGTTGTAGGTTAAGTGTTCACCCCTTCCATTGAGACTCTGCACTGAGTACCAACTGAACTCATCATTTTCTGGAGCCCACCGTGAGGGGTTTCTGTTTATCAGACCATATTTTAGACCTCCATCAGCTCGCCCTTCACTTCAACATTAACCATCTGTGCACTCTCCATTCTGAGCTGTTAGCAACTGCACTCCAGCTTGGGAAAATACCAGTATTCAAATCACTCTTTTTAAACAACACGCATCACTCGTCCGCGCTGTCTTTACCTCCACCTTCACCTGAATCATCCCTACCCTAACTCCATCTGCATCACCACATTCTTCCCTGCCTTCGAATTTTGCTGCGCTTTTACCAGAACTTAACTCTACACACCTTATTCCACCTACTATGGCTACCATGCATATGCCATCCGCATCTAACCAAAACATGCTGCGTTTTGACCCTGCAAAACCGCACGAACTCCAGAAGTACTTTGAGGAGCTTGCACAACTCCTCTGCAATTATAATGTCACTGACGAGACCGATAAGAAGTTCCACACTGTGCACTATTTGGACAGCGACACTGCAGACACTTGGAAACTGCTACTGGAGTATAGTGCGATGCACAACTATGGCGCATTCAAAGACGCTGTCCTAAAGCTTTATCCCAGCTCTAGGGATGGCAGTAAATGGAGTATTAGCGACCTGGACAAGCTTATTGGTGAGACCGCATGCATTGGCCTTGTAACTGCAGAAGAAATTGCGTGCTATTGCCATGCATTTTTCAACATTAGCGAAAACTTAGTTGCGCAAGGCATATTGGCATGCTATGACCAAAGCCACATGTTTGTTAGGGTGTTTTGACCAGACCAGCTCAAGCACATTTTGAGCCGCCTTGCGATTGCAGTACCAAATCAGCCTGCAAATGTGCCATACTCATTAGATGCAATTCGCGATGTGATCGACTTTATCTTTGAAGGCCCAGCGTGCTATTTCCAGCCACTTACTGGGCTCACAGCACAAAACCCTGATATGTATGCGCCCTACTCAACACCTGGCGCACCCATTTCCCAGCCACAACCTAGCGTGCCCGCAGTCAAAGCAGAAGGCATTTCAGTCTTATTTGAATGCATGACACAGACGATAGTTACCATGTTAAGCGCATCACGCAGAGATGGCAGAAATGGCACGCCTCACTCAAACAATGACAAGTGTAATGGTTGCAGTCAGACAGGGCATTATATCTCTGAGTGTGCCTCAATTGAGTGCCTTATTAGTGAAGAAAAGTGTAGGCGAAATGTGGAAGGGCGCATCGTACTCCCAGGTGGTGCATTCATGCCGTGTTTTATTCCAGGCAACTTCTTGGGTGAGCGCATTGAGGAATGGCATAAGCGCAACCCAGGGCAGATTGCCACTGGTCGACTTTCATCGAATACCAATTTGCAGCTCATCTACAATATAGCGTCTCGTCCAGCTCCAGCAGCACCTTTACAGTTGACATACATTGCCACTTCAGTGCCTGCAGCAGAATATATGCAAAGCGCACCAAATATGCAACTAACGAAGGAAGAGTGCATCGATGCACTCGAGTGGGAGTTGATGGCGCTTCAGAAGAGGCAAGTCTTCGACAGCGTTGAAATTCTGTGGCACGCACCATGCAATACACCCAATCAAGAGAGTGCACATTCTACAACCACAGACATTGCACCCGCTGACAGTATTGAGTCCCCAGCCTTGCAACCTGCTGTGAGCACAACTGAAGCACCTGACGAGATGCCCATACATCCCTATTCCAACATTCCTGAGGTGCGTTTTGTGCCTGCAGCAGCAGATAAACCAGACATACCAGCTAACTCTTCCAAAGGCAAAGAGCCATCATACCACACTGTCATTCCCATCCAGAACCTGCAGATTGTTGATGACATATATGTGTGTGCCATGAAGGTGCCCTCCATTATGGTTTCACATAAAGAGCTCCTATCCCTTTCACCTGATCTCAGACAGCGCCATAGAGAACAAGTTACCCCAAAGTGCATTGCAGCTACCAGCGCAGAAGTGGTAGCTACCAACCTTGCGAGTGTTATGCCATTTGCGCACTGCAATGTGCATGCGCCTTTTGCAGAAAATAAAGTGCTTAATGCGACACCTCCAGTTAGCGTGGCAATTGCAGCGCCGCTGATGAGTTCAGTTGGTACTCAGTGCAGAGTCTCAACAGAAGGGGTGAACACTTAACCTACAACTGCAGGCGTGCTCGGGGTGAGGGGGGAGTTCGCTTAGAGGGCCTCGGATCGTCCTTCAGGGTGCGGAGACTATAGAGAGGCTGGTACAGCGATTTTCAATGAGCGCACTAGTAGTGTACGTGGAAGGGGAGATATGCGCAGTGGCGGAAAAGTGCGCAACACAAAGAGGCAAAAACGCACAGTGCGGAAAAATGCGCAATGAGAGCGCAAAAGTGTGCAACAATGAGGATGATGAAGGTGGGAGGTGTAACAGGATGAAGACGACACTGGGATGTACTGTGAAGGTGGTGCACAGTTTGGGGGTGTAAACAGAGTGAAAGCGCAAGGAGCGGAAAAAGGCCCAGACGGTGCGCAAAATGCAGCTATGCAAAAAGGTGCGCAAATGTGACTATATGAAGGGCGCACTACGATAGTGCACAGACAAGGACGAAGGATGCAACGCAAGGGACGAAATGCAACAATACGATGAGGGGACGCAAATGATAATGCAAACATGGCTATACAAAGGGCGCACTATGAAGGCGCACAGACTGGACGCTGGTGCACAGACTATGTGCGATGCTGACTGAGCTATGAACTATGAGGGGGGGGGGGAAAGATCCTCTGGATTCTCTATCTGTCCACTACTATGTACAAATGGCTTATGTGATAAAATGGTGAAATAAAGTATAAAAATAGGAAGCGCCATGCGCTACCCACAAGCGCGTCCATTCGCCCATCTAAACCTGACCGCACTATGCCGCTGCCTCAGCCAATAAGATTTGTGCACCTATAGCTCAATATACAACTGTTCCAGTGCAATGCACTATTATTGGTGCGTGCTAAGTCTCATGCGCTCTTCCCAATTAATCTGCTTCGGTGTTATATGTTGTGTGCTGCACCTTAGTAATAATGGCGTGATTGACCTGTGCCAGTTACCAGATAAGGCGATGCCAATTGGAAATGTGGAAGAACTATAAGGAGATGCTGTGCAAGGCCAAATACTGCCAAAGCACCTGGATTACGTGAAAGCGCCCAAGTGCGCACAGTCCAATGCCAAATAGGCGCAAAGTGGCCCAGTTATGTAAGAATGCGCAGTTCGCTTGTGCCGGAATCGTGGTGTGCCTCAAGTAAATGTGCCAGTAAGATGGGAGCTGCGATGCGCAGTGCACCGGTGCAGTGGATTGTTGTGTGTGATAGAGATTGTGCAAAGAGTGCACAGCAGGGAATGTGAGTTGCAGGTAAAGTGTAAAAGGAGTGTGCAAAGGCGCATCGAGCGCGCAATAAATGTAGAACGCAGATAAGGAGCATGGGGGGGGTGCACAGAGGCAGCTTGAAGCACAATGAGGTGCATTTAGGGCGCACAATGATTGGCAGCTATGGGGAAACAAAAGCACAGTAGAAATGCAAAAGGCGCACAAAGGCGCACCTAAACGGTCAAAGGCGTGCAAAAGCGCACTGTGCAAAGTGTGCGGAAGCCATCTAGGAGGTGCACACAATCGCAAAAAATGCTGTAGTATGCGCGCAGGGCGATAGGGAGCCATATCACCGCTTCCTATTGTTTTGCAGGATCCATTTGAACAGTACCTCACCCATCTCCAGCCAGGCAAAATTGAAAACCCAGACATTTTGAAGGTTGCAAAGGAGTTGCATGCACTTTGTTCCATTGATTTATTGATTGACAACCAAGAATACTTTGAAGCTATCTTAGATCCAGGTTTGCAAATTATCGCAATGTCAGAAGCGGTCTGCCATTGTCTTGGGCTTCAGTATGACCTGCGCATTCATTTATACATGCAATCGGCCAATGGAGAGGTAGATGAGTCGCTTGGGCTTGCACGCAACATTTCCGCGTGCATTGGAGACATCATTGTCTATGTGCAAGTTCACGTTATTCATTCACCTGCTTATGATATTCTGTTAGGGCACCCCTTCGATGTATTAATGTGCTCCATCATGCGCAACTTTGTGGATGAGGCACAAATGATTATGATCTGCGATCCGAACACAGGCACCATCTCCACCATTCCAACAAAGCCTAGAGGAAAACTGTGCCACTTCTTACCAGCTCCAGCAACACCACACTTTGCTATTCAGCATAAACCACAAAGAAATTTTTGCCAGGCTTCGAGGAATTGATTGCAGACCAAGGAGAAGCCGCCACTATCATAACATTCAACTCTGATACCCAAACTTGTGACATTTCTGCATTTGTGCTTATACCATTTTCCGCTTCCATTCCTTTGACCTCTATTATCTCTCAACTCTACCTATCTCAGTGTACCAACAGTCATGTGCAGGCGCTCTTAAACTCGATTGACACCGTGGCGTTTATTCCAGCCATGTTTTCAGAAAGCACACATGTGCATGCAACTTTTATCGATTTAGCGGCATGCGCACCGCAAAAGGGCGTAGTAACCAAGAAAAAATATAAACCGGTTGCTAGAAAAGTCAAACCAGTTATTGTGCCCATCCCAAATGAATTCCGCATTGAGCACAACATTATAGGCAATCCGCTGATACAGCTCCCTATCGCCCTGCGTGCATACTACAGCATTTTTTGCGATTGTGTGCACCTCCTAGATGGCTTCTGCACACTTTGCGCAGCACGCTTTTGCGCACCTTCATGCGCTTTCGTGTGCCTTTGCGCGCTTCCGTGCACTTTTGCATGCCTTTGACCGTTTAGGTGCGCCTTTGTGCACCTTTTGCATTTCTACTGTGCTTTTGTTTCCCCATAGCTGCCAATCATTGTGCGCCCTAAATGCACCTCATTGTGCTTCAAGCTGCCTCTGTGCACCCCCCCCATGCTCCTTATCTGCGTTCTACATTTATTGCGCGCTCGATGCGCCTTTGCACACTCCTTTTACACTTTACCTGCAACTCACATTCCCTGCTGTGCACTCTTTGCACAATCTCTATCACACACAACAATCCACTGCACCGGTGCACTGCGCATCGCAGCTCCCATCTTACTGGCACATTTACTTGAGGCACACCACGATTCCGGCACAAGCGAACTGCGCATTCTTACATAACTGGGCCACTTTGCGCCTATTTGGCATTGGACTGTGCGCACTTGGGCGCTTTCACGTAATCCAGGCGCTTTGGCAGTATTTGGCCTTGCACAGCATCTCCTTATAGTTCTTCCACATTTCCAATTGGCATCGCCTTATCTGGTAACTGGCACAGGTCAATCACGCCATTATTACTAAGGTGCAGCATGCAACATATAACACCGAAGCAGATTAATTGGGAAGAGCGCTGATACAGCTCCCTATCGCCCTGCGCGCATACTACGGCATTTTTTGCGATTGTGTGCACCTCCTAGATGGCTTCCGCACACTTTGCGTAGCGCGCTTTTGCGCGCCTTCGTGCGCTTTCGTGCGCCTTCACGCGCCTCCGTGCGCTTTTGTGCGCCTTTGACCGTTTAGGTGCGCCTTTGTGCGCCTTTTGCATTTCTACTGCGCCTTTGTTTCCCCATAGCTGCCAATCATTGTGCGCCCTAAATGCGCCTCGTTGCGCTTCAAGCCGCCTCCGTGCGCCCCCCCCACGCTCCTTATCTGCCTTCTACATTTATTGCGCGCTCGATGCGCCTTTGCGCACTCCTTTTACACTTTACCTGCAACTCACATTCCCTGCTGCGCACTCTTTGCACAATCTCTATCACACACAACAATCCACTGCACCGGTGCACTGCACCGGTGCACTGCGCATCGCAGTTCCCATCTTACTGGCACATTTACTTGAGGCACACCACGATTCCAGCACGAGCGAACTGTGCATTCTTACATAACTGGGCCGCTTTGCGCCTATTTGGCATTGGACTGTGCGCACTTGGGCGCTTTCACGTAACCCAGGCGCTTTGGCAGTATTTGGTCTCGCACAGCATCCCCTTTTAGTTCTTCCACATTTCCAATCGGCATCGCCTTATCTGGTAACTGGCACAGGTCGATCACGCCATTATTACTAAGGTGCAGCACGCGACATATAACACCTAAGCGGATTAATTGGGAAGAGCGCATGAGACTTAGCGCGCACCAATAATAGCGCATCGCACCGGAACAGTTGGATATTGAGCTATAGGTGCGCAAATCTTATTGGCTGAGGCAGCGGCATAGTGCGGTCAGGTTTAGATGGGCGAATGGACGCGCTTGTGGGTAGCGCATGGCGCTTCCTATTTTTATACTTTATTTCACCATTTTATCACATAAGCCATTTGTACATAGTAGCGGACAGATAGAGAATCCAGAGGATCTTTCCCTCCCCCCCTCATAGTTATTAGCTCAGTCAGCGTCGCACATAGTCTGTGCACCAGCGTCCAGTCCGTGCGCCTTCATAGTGCGCCCTTCGTATAGCCATGTTTGCGTTATCGTTTGCGTCCCCCTCGTCGTATTGTTGCGTTGCGTCCCTTGCGTTGCGTCCTTCGTCCTTGTCTGTGCACTATCGTAGTGCGCCCTTCGTATAGCCGCGTTTGCGCACCCTTTGCGCACCCTTTTGCATTGCCGCATTTTGCGCACCGTCTGCGCCTTTTTCCGCTCCTTGCGCTTTCACTCTGTTTGCACCCCCAAACTGTGCACCACCTTCACAGTACATCCCAGTGTCGTCTTTGTCCTGTTACACCTCCCGCCTTCATCATCCTCATCGTTGCACGCTTTTGCGCTCTCGTTGCGCGTTTTTGCCTCTTTGCGTTGCGCACTTTTCCGCCACTGCGCATATCTCCCCTGTCGTGTACACTACTAGTGTGCACACTGAAAATCGCTGTACCAGCCTCTCTATAGTCTCCGCGCCCTGAAGGACGATCCGAGGCCATCTAAGCGAACTCCCCCCTCACCCCGAGCACGCCTGCAGTTGTAGGTTAAGTGTTCACCCCTTCTGTTGAGACTCTGCACCGAGTACCAACCGAACACATCAGCGCATGAGACTTAGCGCGCACCAATAATAGTGCATCGCACCGGAACAGTTGTATATTGAGCTATAGGTGTGCAAATCTTATTGGCTGAGGCTGTGGCATAGTGCGGTCAGGTGTAGATGGGTGAATGGACGTGCTTGTGGGTAGCGCATGGTGCTTCCTATTTTTATACTTTATTTCACCATTTTATCACATAAGCCATTTGTACATAGTAGTGGACAGATAGAGAATCCAGAGGATCTTTCCGCCCCCTCATAGTTCATAGCTCAGTCAGCGTCACACATAGTCTGTGCACCAGCGTCCAGTCCGTGCGCCTTCGTAGTGTGCCCTTCATATAGCCGTGTTTGCATTATCATTTGCGTCCCCTCATCGTATTGTTGCATTTCGTCCCTTGCATTGCATCCTTCATCCTTGTCTGTGCACTATCATAGTGCACCCTTCATATAGCCACGTTTGTGCACCTTTTTGCATAGCCGCGTTTTGCACACCATCTGCGCCTTTTTCCGCTCCTTGCGCTTTCACTCTGTTTACACCCCCAAACTGTGCACCACCTTCACAGTACATCCCAGTGTCGTCTTCGTCCTGTTACACCTCCCACCTTCATCATCCTCATCGTTGCGCACTTTTGCGCTCTCGTTGCGAATTTTTCCGCACTGCGCGTTTTTACCTCTTTGCATTGCGCACTTTTCCGCCACTGCGCATATCTCCCCTTCCGCGTACACTACTAGTGCGCACATTGAAAATCGCTGTACCAGCCTCTCTATAGTCTCTGCACCCTGAAGGATGATCTGAGGCCCTCTAAGTGAACTCCCCCCTCACCCCGAGCACGCCTGCAGTTGTAGGTTAAGTGTTCACCCCTTCTGTTGAGACTCTGCACTGAGTACCAACTGAACTCATCATTTTCTGGAGCCCACCACGAGGGGTTTCTGTTTATCAGACCATATTTTAGACCTCCATCGGCTTGCCCCTCGCTTCAACATTAACCACCTTTGCACTCTCCATTCCAAGCTGCTAGCAACTGCGCTCCAGCTTGGGGAAATACCAGTATTTGAATCACTCTTCCTAAACAACACGCATCACTCGTCCGCACTGTCTTTACCTCCACCTTCACCTGAATCATCCCTACCTACCCTAACTCCGTCCGCATCACTGCATTTTTCCCCACCTTTGAATTTCGCTGCGCTTTTACCAGATCTTAACTCTACACACCTTATTCCACCTACCATGGCTACCATGCACATGCCATCTGCATCTAACCAAAATGTGCCGCACTTCGACCCTGCAAAACTGCACGAACTCCAGAAGTACTTTGAGGAGCTTGCGCAACTCCTCCGCGATTGTAATGTCACCGACGAGACCGATAAGAAGTTCCACACAGTGCGCTATTTGGACAGCGACACTGCAGACACTTGGAAACTGCTACCAGAGTATAGCGCGATGCACAACTATGGTGCATTCAAAGACGCTGTCCTAAAGCTTTATCCCAGCTCTAGGGATGGCAGTAAATGGAGTATTAGCGACCTGGACAAGCTTATTGGTGAGACTGCATGCATTGGCCTCGTAACTGCAGAAGAAATCACGTGCTATTATCGCGCATTTTTCAACATTAGCAAATACTTAGTTGCGCAAGGCATATTGGCATGCTACGACCAAAGCCGCATGTTCGTTAGGGTGTTTCGCCCAGACCAGCTAGAATGCATTTTGAGCTGCCTTGCGATTGCGGTACCGAATCAGCCTGCAAATGTGCCATACTCATTAGATGCAATACGCGATGCGATCGACTTTATCTTTGAAGGCCCAGCGTTCTATTTCCAGCCACTTACTGGGCCCACAGCGCAAAACCCTGATATGTATGTGCCCTACTCAGCACCCAGCGCACCCATTTCCCAGCCACAACCTAGCGCACCTGCAGTCAAAGCAGAAGACATTTCAGTCTTATTCGAGCACATGACACAGATGATAGTTACCGCATTGAGCGCATCGCACAGAGATGGTGGAAATGGTGTGCCTCGCTCGAACAATGACAAGTGCAATGGTTGCAGTCAGACAGGGCACTATATCCCTGAGTGCGCTTCAATTGAGCGCCTTATTAGTGAAGGAAAGTGTAGGCGAAATGCAGAAAGGCGCATCGTACTCCCAGGTGGTGCATTCATGCCGCATTCTATTCCAGGCAATTTCCTAGGTGAGCGCATCAAGGAATGGCATAAGCGCAACCCAGGGCAGATTGCCATGGGTCGACTTTCATCTAATACCAATTTGCAGCTCATCTACAATATAGCGCCTCATCCAGCTCCAGCTGCACCTTTACAGTTGACATACATTGCCGCTTCAGCTCCTCCAGCAGATTATATGCAAAGCACACCAAATGCACAACTAACGAAGGAAGAGCGCATTGATGCGCTCGAGAGGGAGTTGATGGCGTTTCGGAAGAGGCAAGTCTTCGATGGCATTGAAATTCTGCGGCGCGCACTGCGCAATACATCCAATCAAGAGGGTGCACATTCTACAACCACAGACATGGCACCTGCCAACAGTATTGAGTCCCCAGCTTCGCAATCCGCTGCGAGCGCAACTGATGCGCCCAACGAGACACCCATACATCCCTATTCCAACATTCCTGAGGCGCATTTTGTGCCCGCAGCAGCAGATAAACCAGACATACCAGCTAACTCTTCCAAAGGCAAAGACCCATCATACCGCACTGTTGTTCCCATCCAGAACCCACAGATTGTCGACGACGTATATGCGTGCACCATGAAGGCGCCCTCCATTGCGGTTTTACATAAAGAGCTCCTATCCCTTTCACCCGATCTCAGGCAGCGCCATAGAGAACAAGTCACCCCAAAGCGCATTGCAGCTACCGGTGCAGAAGTGGTAGCTACAAACCTTGCGAGCGTTATGCCATTTGCGCACTGCAAAGCGCGCGCGCCTTTTGTGGAAAATAAAGCACTTAATGCAACACCTCCAGTTAGCGCAGCAATTGAAGCACCTCTTCCTATTGTTGCAGGCCAAGAAGAAGCAGCCACTATCATAACATTCGACTCTGATACCCAAGCTTGCAATGTTTCTGCGTTTGCGCTTATTCCATTTTCCGCTTGCATTCCACTGACCTCTCTTACCCCTCAGCTCTACCTATCCCAGTGTACCCACAGTCATGCGCAGGCGCTCTTAAATTTAATTGACCCCGTGGCACTTATTCCAGCTGTGTTTCCGAAAAGCGCACATGCGCACACAACTTTTATTGATTTAGCAGTGCGTGCACCGCAAAAGGGCATAGTAACCAAGAAGAAGTATAAACTGGTTGCTAGAAAAGTCAAGCCATTTATTGCGCCCATCCCAAATGAATTCCGCATCGAGCGCAACATTATAGAAGATGATAAAGAAGAAGACAATGAAGAACTTGGGGACTGGATTGATGCGCTACATGGCTTTATGCATGCAATACGTCCCATTTCACAGTCTTTGGATGTGCAAGCACTCGCGCTGACACAGCCAGAGCCAAGCAAAAACACGCAAAATGCACACAATAGTGCACTTATTTATGACGATGACTATAGCCAAGTTCCAAGGAGTGCAACAGCAGATGCAGAGGATGAGAAGTTAGATTTGGTGTGGATTTGGATGGATACCCTAACGCGCCCTAACGATTTCATGGATTCTGAGTATGGTGCGCTCGTGCGCTATGCGAGCGCATTTTTCAAACACAAGGAGCGGTTATGGAAGCGCAATGTGCACAGCGCTCACCAGCTTGTTATTTGGCAGTCCAGATGCTTACCGATATTGCGCACCAGCCACAACAACGTTGCGCACAAGTGCTTTTATGCAACGCGATCCGCTTTGCTTTGTCACTTTTGGCGGCGCTATACAATGGCCGGATTTCACCTAGTGCTGTACCGCGTGCGCAAGTCCATCGCGCTTCCAGACATAGCGCTCTATATCACCACAACGCGGTTGAGAGAGATAGAAGAGTTCATAGTAGTGGACACAGAAGACGAAGAAGCAGTTGACGAAGAAGAAGCGCAAGGAGATAGCACTGAGGATGAAGAAAGCGCTGATGAGGTGCGCAACTAGCACTCCGCACGCACCGCTATGGATACTTCACCTTTTTTTATACGTACGCTTTGCCTTCTTTCATTTTTTTATGTTACCTTTTCCTATTCATGAAGTTGCATCTGGACGCGTTCCATGATTGCACAACCCATGGGTTTTACCAGCCGTGATGATCTACTGAGCCTTTCCCATTTTTTTTTAGACTTTGTGATATTGCATGCACTTCATTTTATCTCTTACTCTTTTATCGATGGACATGGTCAATATCTCAGTTGGGAGGAGGAAAGTGATGGTTGGACAATTTTTCCACACCCCTTTGCATTTGCGCATCTTTGCGTGGTGCGCGTTTTTTGTGTGCTTGACACTTCTTGCTCGAACGTTGCTTATATTATCTCTTTTCTCTCACACATATTATTTGGGCTTACAAATTTCGTTTTATGGCACCATGGAAGTGCGCGTGCAGGTTGGCGCAAAGTGCGCACATTCGCACGTGTGCGCGCACTTCACTGCTTCGGAGCTCACCATGCGTATCACAGGCGCCGCTATTAACACACTATCTAAAACTTATACAATTGTGCAGCTATTCAATGGACTCCAGGAACTCCAGGTGCTCCGTGGCTGCACCCAGTTTCGCCTTTGCATCCGCCTCCGCTTGCTCCATGCTGCGCAACCAGCTCTTAGCGACCTCTAACTCGATGAGCGACCTTTGGACATCTTCTTGAAGGCGATCGTGCATGGCACCCAAGACTGCAACCACCGAGCGGCATTGCGCTAAGTCAAGCACCTCAACATCTTGACCTTGATAAACCGCATCCCCCGAGGTGTTTCCCGATCTGGTTTGGCGTGAGGATTGCGTGTGCACACTTGCCTGGTGAACGGTAAGGTGGCGCGGCCTTGGGCGCACTTGCGACGGTGGAGGGGGCGCATTTTCGACTTTGCGGCGCTTGGATGTGCGCTCTTTCGAGGGGCTGATGAGCCCCACATCGCTCTCATTGCCCTTGTCAATTTGCGATGCACCTTTGGAAAAGTTAGCGCAGCATGGAAGGAGGATGAGAAAAAGACACACCAGAGCACCCAGTAGCCGCTTTCCTGCCTCTAGGAGTTGCGTGCAGCTGTGCGAGGGTGCGCTTCATCCATTCACACTTTCTCTTACCCTTTGCGCATGGGGTGCACCATTTTCCATTGACAGAGGTGCACCTAGCTGGTTGGCCCATGCAGCGGCAGTTATCACACTAGCGTAGAAAAGGGGAATGGTTTAGTGATTTTGAAGCATATCCAAAGAAACTTACTGGTCCGCTATTAGCGTTGGAGGTGGCACCAACCCCACTCAGTGGTGGCACTTTGACATACGTGCGTTGCCGCGTTTCGCGCACCGGGCGCGCACTTGCGCCTTCATCCGCACTGGCGCTCTCATCACTCTGCTCATTCTCCCCCTCGCTCATCACCCCACTCTCCCGAGACTCCCCAGTTCCTTTGCCTACAACCTCAGCATCGGTAGCTCCAGAAAGCACGCGCAAAGATCGCACCAGCGCGATGCGTGCCTTTTCGTCCTCCTGCACCTCGGCGGTATCTATATCGCTCGCCTCGTCAATTGCTCTGAACTCACCTTCCAGACGCTCCAAGTTAACCTCTGGCACCTGCAATTCAGCGGTCAAGAGTGCGCAGCGCGCCTTGCGTGCTTCCAGCCGCCCCGCCAGCTCGTGCGCCCTATGCTCAAATTCCTCAGACCTCTCTTTCTCCTCAATCATCTTATGCATATCGGGCATCAGCTCCTCGCCCCAAGCAAGCCACTCCTCCACCATGATTCCGCTGAACGCGCTACGCGCCTTCGTGAGGAGCGCGTCAAGTTCTGCATCATCTTGGACAGAGTCCGCATGGCTTTTATACATGTTCTACATGCCCCGACCCTTAGCAACCTGTGCCAGTTATAGAAACACAAAAAGCGCACCAGTTTACTACAAAATCCTTCACCCCAAGCTTGCATTGTCGTCTGCTCACTCCCAGCAGCAGGGAGGGTCTCATTGAGGGCCAGGATCATTTCTCTGAGGGCTAAGGTAAATGCTGAAGCCATCGGACCAGGTAGAGATGGGTTGTGGAAAGAGTTATAGAGGATAGATGGTGGTCAGAGATGGATAAGGAGAGGATGGCCGCTTATGTGAGTGAAGAAGATTTTGCGCTGACCAATCGCATGCTGCCTGAGGACAGTCAGTACTTCAGTTGGGAGGAGATGATACAGCTCCCTATCGCCCTGCGCACATACTACGGCATTTTTTGCGATTGTGTGCACCTCCTAGATGGCTTCCGCACACTTTGCGCAGCGTGCTTTTGCATGCCTTTGATTATTTAGGTGCGCCTTTTGCATTTCTACTGCGCTTTTGTTTCCCCATAGCCGCCAATCATTGTGCGCCCTAAATGCGCCTCATTGCACTTCAAGCCGCCTCTGTGCACCCCCCCCATGCTCCTTATCTGCCTTCTACATTTATTGTGCGCTCGATGCGCCTTTGCGCACTCCTTTTACACTTTACCTGCAACTCACATTCCCTGCTGTGCACTCTTTGCACAATCTCTATCACACACAACAATCCACCGCACCGGTGCACTGCGCATCGCAGCTCCCATCTTACTGGCACATTTACTTGAGGCACACCACGATTCCAGCACGAGTGAACTGCACATTCTTACATAACTGGGCCGCTTTGCGCCTATTTGGCATTGGACTGTGCACACTTGGGCGCTTTCATGTAATCCAGGCACTTTGGCAGTATTTGGCCTTGCACAGCATCTCCTTATAGTTCTTCCACATTTCCAATTGGCATCGCCTTATCTGGTAACCGGCACAGGTCAATCACGCCATTATTACTAAGGTGCAGCATGCGACATATAACACCGAAGCGGATTAATTGGGAAGAGCGCACGAGACTTAGCGCGCACCAATAATAGCGCATCGCACCGGAACAGTTGTATATTGAGCTATAGGTGTGCAAATCTTATTGGCTGAGGCTGCAGCATAGTGCAGTCAGGTGTAGATGGGCGAATGGACGCGCTTGTGGGTAGCGCATGGTGCTTCCTATTTTTATACTTTATTTCACCATTTTATCACATAAGCCATTTGTACATAGTAGCGGACAGATAGAGAATCCAGAGGATCTTTCCGCCCCCTCATAGTTCATAGCTCAGTCAGCATCGCACATAGTCTGTGCACCAGCGTCCAGTCCATGCGCCTTCATAGTGCGCCCTTCATATAGCCGTGTTTGCGTTATCGTTTGCGTCCCCTCACCGTATTGTTGCGTTTCGTCCCTTGCGTTGCATCCTTCGTCCTTGTCTGTGCACTATCGTAGTGCGCCCTTCATATAGCTGCATTTGCGCACCTTTTTGCATAGCCGCGTTTTGTGCACTGTCTGTGCCTTTTTCTGCTCCTTGCGCTTTCACTCTGTTTATACCCCCAAACTGTGCACCACCTTCACAGTACATCCCAGTGTCGTCTTCGTCCTGTTACACCTCCCACCTTCATCATCCTCATCGTTGCGCACTTTTGCGCTCTCGTTGCGCATTTTTCCGCACTGCACATTTTTGCCTCTTTGCGTTGCGCACTTTTCCGCCACTGCACATATCTCCCCTTCTGCATACACTACTAGTGCGCACATTGAAAATCGCTGTACCAGCCTCTCTATAGTCTCCGCGCCCTGAAGGATGATCCGAGGCCCTCTAAGTGAACTCCCCCCTCACCCCGAGCACGCCTGCAGTTGTAGGTTAAGTGTTCACCCCTTCTGTTGAGACTCTGCACTGAGTACCAACTGAACTCATCACCGCTAGCGGCACTTCCTGTGCTTTTACCAAAACCACCACCATTTACCCCAACTGGGCGCTATACTGAGGAGCGCATGCAAGCACTCCAAAAGCGCCACACTGATTTCTTATTGCCAGAGGAGATGAGGGTTTTGCACCACTTGATGTCTTTGCAGAACGAAGCCTTCGCATGGAGCAATGAAGAGTGCGGCAGCTTCAAGACTGCATTCTTTCCCCCAGTAGAAATCCCAGTTATTCTGCACACTCCTTGGATAGAGCACAACATCTCCATTCCTCCAGGCATATACAACAAAGTTTGCACTATTATCCAGAAGAAGATAGACTCAGGCATTTATGAGCACTCAAATTCAGCATATAGATCGCGCTGGTTCTGCACACTCAAGAAAGATGGGAAAGTGCTGCGCATTGTACATAGCCTCGAGCCACTTAATCACATTACCATTAAACACTCCGGCGTCACCCCTACACCTGAGCACCTTGCAGAGCAGTTTGCAGGGTGCACATGTGGCGCCATCCTTGATCTATATGTGGGATATGACGAGCACTTAATCAAAGAATTATCGCGCGACCTTATGACATTCCAGATGCCGTATGGTGCAATGCACCTCGTTACATTGCCAATGGGTTGGACAAACTTGGTACCAATCTTCCACGATGATGTGTGCTATATTCTGTAGCCAGAGATTCCAGATTACACCATTCCCTATATCGATGATGTCCCAGTCAAGGGGCCTTCGAAGCACTACATTTTACCGGACGGATCATGTGAAGCGCTCTCTGCAAACCCTGGCATAAGGCGCTTTGTGTGGGAGCACTTCCAGAATGTGAACCACATTGTGCAGTGCATGAAATATAGTGGCAGGACTTTCTCTGGAACGAAATCCACACTGTGCACTGAGAACTTTGTCATCCTTGGCCATTACTGCACACCAGAAGGTAGAAAACCTGAACGCGACAAGGTAGATGTTATCTGCAATTGGGGTGCATGCCACATGCTTTCAGAAGTGCGCGCATTCTTGGGAACAGTCAGTTTAATGCGCATTTATATCCGCAATTATGTGTGCCACGTTAACACGCTCACAAGGCTTATGTGCAAGGACGCTCCATTCGAATGGGGCCCAGAGCAGATAGCAGCGCAAAATGACATCAAGCAAGTGGTACTAGAGTGTCCTGTGCTACAACTGATTGATTATTCTTCAGAACTCCCTGTTATCCTTGCGGTCGACACTTCCCAGATAGTGGTCGGCTTTTATCTTTGCCAGCAAAAGAGCGCAGATGCAAAAACACGCATTTACAACTGGTTCGGCTCAATTACGCTCAATGACAGAGAAGCGCACTTTTTGCAACTGAAGCTAGGGATCTATGGGCTTTACCGTGCGCTGTGCAGTTTGTGCCTTTATATTATAGGTGTGCGCAACTTAATTGTGGAGACTGATGTGCACTATATCAAGAGCATGCTACAAAACCCCGATATCCAACCATCCACTAGCATTAACCAGTGGATTGTCTCAATCCTTATATTCCACTTTACACTTGTGCATGTTAGGGGAGTGGTGCATGGTCCAGATGGGCTCTCACGTCGGCCAAAGCAGCCAGAGGACTTAGAAGGAGAAGAGGATGAAGAGTTTGAGGATTGGATTGATGCGCTACATAGCTTTATGCATGCAATATGCCCCATTTCACAGTCCTTTGATGCGCAAGCACTTGCACTAACGCAGCCAGAGCCAAGCGCAAACACGCAAAATGTGCGCAATAGTGCACTTATTTATGATGATGACTATAGCCAAGTTCCAAGGAGTGCAACCGCAGATGCAGAGGATGAGAAGCTAGATTTGGTGTCGATTTGGATGGATACCTTAATGCGCCCTAGCGACTTCACAGATTCCAAGTATGGCACGCTCGTGCACTATGCAAGCGCCTTTTCAAAGACAAGATGCACTTATGGAAGTGCAATGCACATGGTGCTCACCAGCTTGTTATTTGGCAGTCTAGATGCTTACCGATATTGCGTGCCATCCACGACAACATTGGACACAAGCGCTTTTACATGACGCACACCGCATTGCTCGAGTGCTTTTGGTGGCCACACGTTATGGACGACATAGTTTGGTTTGTGCACACTTGTCATATTTGCCAGATCCAGCAAACGCAGAAGGTTCTAATACCGCCAGTCATTGCAATGCCTGCACCTCGCTTCAGTAAAGTTTATATTGATACGATGCACTTACCAGTATCAGCAGGGTGGTGCTATATCATCCAAGGGCATTGCTCACTTGTGACTTGGCCAGAATTCTGTGGGCTCCCTAAAGAAAATGTGAGCACACTTGGCAATTGGATGTTTCAAGACCTCATCTGCAGATGGGGCACATTGTGCGAGATAGGTACCAATAATGGCAAGCCATTCATCAAAGTGCTAGCCTACCTCAGTAAGTGCTACCATATCAATCACATCTGCATATCTGGCTATAACTCGCGCGCTAATGGAATTGTTGAGCACACACATTTCGATGTGCATCAAGCACTTATCAAAGCCACAGATGGAGTAGAAACAAAGTGGTTCAGTGCACTGTACTCAGTCTTTTGGGCAGAGTGCATCACAGTTTGGAGGCACCTTGGCATCTTGCCATACTTCATTGTGACAGGTGCGCAGCCCCTAATCCCCCTCGATATCATTGAAGCGACATACCTGAACCCACCCCCAGATTCTATACTCTCCACTACAGACTTGATCGCATGCATTGCAAAAGCATCCAGAAGACTTAGCGTGCATCCATTCCCACATCTATGCAGAAAGGCGCAAAGCGGCGCTCCATTTCGAGAAAGCGCACTCAAAAACTATCCACAGTTTTGACTTCCAGCACAGTGATTTAGTCCTTATGTGCAACACAGCAATCGAGAAGAGCCTTAACCGCAAAATGCGTGCACATTATCTTGGTCCTCTAGTTATAGTGTCACGCAATCAGGGCAGCGCATATATCATTTGTGAGCTCAATGGGATGGTATTCGACAGGCCAGTAGCTGCGTTCCACCTACTGCCGTGCCATGCGTGCAAGTCCATTGCGCTTCCTGACATAGGGCTGAGATGGAAGAGTCCATAGTAGTGGACACAGAAGACGAAGAAGCAGTTGACGAAGAAGAAGTGCAAGGAGATAGCACTGAGGATGAAGAAAGCGCCAATGAGGTGTGCAACTAGTGCTCTGCATGCACCATTATGGATACTTCACCTTTTTATATGTACGCTTTGCTTTCTCTCATTTTTTTAAATTACCTTTTTTTCTATTTGCGAAGTTGCATCTGGACACATTCCATGATTGTGCAACCCATAGGTTTTACTGGCTATGATGATCTACTGAGCCTTTCCCATTTTTTTAGACTTTGTCATATCGCGTGCGCTTCATTTTATCTATTACTCTTTTATTGATGGACATGGTCAATATCTCAGTTGGGAGGAGGAAAGTGATGGTTGGACAATTTTTCCACACCCCTTTGCATTTGCGCGTTTTTTGTGCACTTGACATTTCTTGCTCGAATGTTGCTTATATTATCTTTTTTCCCTCACATATATTATTTGGACTTACAAATTTCATTTTATGGCACCATGGAAGCACGCGTGCAGGTTGGCACAAAGTGTGCACTTCACTGCTTCGGAGCGCACCACGCATATCACAGGTGCAACAAAGAGATTGATCGACACACTATGTAAAACTTATACAGTCAAGTGGCTATTCAATGGACTCCAGGAACTCCAAGCACTCCGAGGCCACATCCAGTTTTGCCTTTGCATCCACCTCCGCTTGCTCCGTGCTGTGCAACCAGCTCTTAGTGACCTCTAACTCGATGAGCAACCTTTGGATGTCTTCCTTAAGGTGATCATGCATGGCGCCCAAGACTGCGACCACTGAGTGGCATTGCACTAAGTCTAGTGCCTCGACATCCTGGCCTTGGTAGACTGCATCCCCCGAGGTGTTTCCCAATCTGGTTTGGCATGAGGATTGCATGTGCGCACTTGCGATGGGGGAGGGGGTGCGTTTTCGACTTTGCGGCACTTCAATGTGCGCTCTTTCGAGGGGCTGATGAGCCCCGCATCGCTCTCATTGCCCTTGTCAGTTTGCGATGTGCCTTTGAAATAGTTAGCACAGCATGGAAGGAGGATGAGAAAAAGACACACCAGAGCGCCCAGTAGCTGCCTTTCTGCCTCTAGAAGTCGCGCACAGCTGTGCGAGGGTGCGCTTCGTCCATTCGCACTTTCTCTTACCCTTTGTGCATGGGGCACACTGATTTCCATTGACAGAGATGCACCTAGCCGGTTGGCCCATGCGGCAGCAGTTATCACACTAGAGTAGAAAAGGGGAACCGTTTAGTGAGTTTGGAAGCATATCCAAAGAAACTTACTGGTCTGCTATTAGCGGCGGAGGTGGCACCAATGCCACTCAGTGGTGGCACTTCGACATATGCATGTTGCCGCATTGCACACACCAGGCGTGCACTTGCGCCTTTGTCCACACTGGCACTCTCGTCGCTCTGCTCACTCTCCCCTTTGCTTGTCACCCCACTCTCCCAAGACTCCCCAGTTCCTTCGCCTACAACCTCAGCATTGGTAGGTCCAGAAAGCGTGCACAGAGAGCACACCAGCGTGACACATGCCTTTTCGTCCTCCTGCGCCTCGGCAGTATCTATATCGCTCGCATCGTCAATTGCTCTGAACTCACCTTCCAGATGCTCCAAGTTAACCTCAGGTGCCTGCAGTTCAGCCATCAAGAGTGCGCAGTGTGCCTTGCACGCTTCCAGCCGCCCCGCCAGCTCGTGTGCCCTATGCTCAAATTCCTCAGACTTCTCTTTCTCCTCAATCATCTTATGCATATCAGGCATCAGCTCCTCGCCCCAAGCAAGCCACTCCTCCACCATGATCCCACTGAATGCACTGCGCACCTTCGCGAGGAGCATGTCGAGTTCTGCATCGTCTTTAACAGTGTCCACATGGCTTTTATACATATTCTACATGCCCTGACCCTTAGCAACCTGCACCAGTTATAGAAACACAAAAAGTGCACCAGTTTACTACAAAACCCTTCACCCCAAGCTTGCATTGTCGTCTGCTTGCTCCCAGCAGCAGAGAGGGTCTCATTGAGGGCCAGGATCGTTTGTCTGAGGGCTAAGGTAAATGCTGAAGCCATCAGATCGGGTAGAGATGGGTTGTGGAAAGAGTTATAGAGGATAGATGGTGGTCAGAGATAGATAAGGAGAGGATGGCTGCTTATGTGAGCGAAGAAAATTTTGCACTGACCAATTGCATGCTGCCTGAGGACAGTCAGTACTTCAGTTGGGAAGAGATGATATGGCTCCCTATCGCCCTGCGCACATACTACGGCATTTTTTGCAATTGTGCACACCTCCTAGATGCCTTCTGCACACTTTGCGCAGCACACTTTTATGCGCCTTCATGCACTTTTGCACGCCTTTGACCATTTAGGTGTGCCTTTGTGGGCCCTTTTGTATTTCTACTGCGCTTTTGGTTCTCCATAGCTGCCAATCATTGTGCACCCTAAATGTGCCTTGTTGCACTTCAAACTGCCTCTGCACGCCCCCCTCACGCTCCTTATCTGCCTTCTACATTTATTGCGCACTCGATGTGCCTTTGTGCACTCCTTTTATGCTTTACCTGCACTCACATTCCCTGCTGCGCACTCATTGCACAATCCCTATCACACACACAACAATCTGCTGCATTGGTGCGCTGCGCATCGCAGCTCCCACCTTACTCGTGCATTTATTCAAGGCACACCATGATTCCAACATGAGCAAACTGTGCATTCTCACATAATCAGGGCGCTTTGTGCCTATTTGGCATTGGACTGCACACACTTGGGCACCTTCACGTAATCCTGGCGCTTTAGCAGTATTTGGCCTTTCACAGCATCTCCTTATAGTTCTTCCACATTTCCAATCGGCATCGCCTTATCTGGTAACCAGCACAGGTCAATCACACCATTATTACTAAGGTGCAGCACATGACACATAACACCAAAGTGGATTAATTGGGAAGAGCGCACGAGACCTAGAGTGCACCAAAAATAGTGCCTCACACCGGAACAGTTGGGTAGTGGGCTATAGGTGTGCAAATCTTATTGGCTGAGGCAGCAGCATAGCGCGGTCGGGTTTAGATGGGCAAATGGGTGCGCTTGTGGGTAGCGCATGGTGCTTTCTATTTTTACACTTTATTTTACCATTTTTATCACATAAGCCATTTGTACATAGTAGGTGGACAGATAGAGAATCAAGGATCTTTCCCCCCCCCTCATAGTCCATAGTTCAGTTAGCATCGCACATAGTCTGTGCACCAGCATTCAGTCCATGCGCCTTTGTAGTGTGCCCTTCATATAGCTGCGTTTGTGTATCATTTGCATCCCCTCATCGTATTGTTGCGTTTCATCCCTGCATTGTGTCCTTCATCCTCATTCAAGCACTCATACAGTGCACCCTTCGTATAGCTGCATTTGCGCACTGTTTGCGCACTTATTCGCATAGCCGCATTTTGCACACCATTTGTGCCTTTTTCCGCCCCTTGCGCTTTCATTCCATTAGCGCCCCCACCCCTTTGCGTCACCTTTCCAGCACGTCTCAGTGCTGTCTTCATCCCACTACACCTCCCGTCCTCATCACCCTCATCGTTGTGCACTTTTGCACTCCCATTACACGTTTTTCCACACTGCATGTTTTTGCCTCTTTGCATTGCACACTTTCCCGCCACTGTGCATACCTCCCCTTTAGCGTACACAACTAGTGCACACATTGAAAACCACCGTACTAGCCTCCCCATAGTCTTTGTGCCCTGAAGGACGAGCCGAGGCCCTCTAAGTGAACTCTTCCCTCACCCCGAGCATGCCTGCAGTTGTAGGTTAAGTGTTCGCTTCTTCCATTGAGACTCTGCCCCGAGTACCAACTGAACACATCAGCGACATGCCCAGCAGGGCCCATAACCTGTTGGAGCAGACTACATATGCTGCACAGAGGAAGAGACGACACGTTCCTTATAACCTACCTGGGGTTTAGTTAGTCTTAAAGCTAGGGTTTAGCAGAGGTAAGAACACTGTATATCTACTATGGTACAGGTTCCCCTTATAATGACAAAGTGAAGTGAGAGATTTTTTACAACATTCAAAAGAGAGGAGAGGGAGGAGAGCAGGGGTGAGGGGGTGAGGGGGTGAAGTAGTGAGGGGGAGAGGTAGTGAGGGGGAGAGGGGGAGAGGGGAGGGAGTGGGTGAAGGGGGGAATGGGAGGTGGGAGTGGGTGAAGGGGGGAATGGGAGGTGGGAGTGGGTGAGGGGTGATGGAGGGGGGGGGGAGTGAGTAGGGGAGGGGGGAGAGGGGAGGAGGAGGATGGATGGACAGGGGGGAGAGGGGGGAGAGGGAGGGGAGTAGGGGTGAGGGGTGAGGGGGTGAAGAGAGGAGGGGGTGAAGGGGTGAGGGGGAAGGAGGGGGGAGGAGATGAGGAGGAGGGAAGAGATGAGGAGGGGGAGAGTGAGTGAGGGGGGGAGAGTGAGTGAGGGGGGGAGAGTGAGTGAGGAGGGGAGGGAGTGAGTGAGGGGGTGATGGGGGTGAAGTATTGAGGGGGTGAGGATATGAGAGTGGGAGAACATGAGAGGAGGGGGGTGAGAGGGGGAGTGAGGAAGAAGGGGGAGAGAGAGGTGAGAGGTGAGAGGGGGAGATTGGAGGGAGGAGGGAGGAGGTGGAGGGTGCATGAGGGGGTGAGGGGGGAGGGAAGGGGGGGAGAGGGGAGGAGGAGGATGGATGGAGAAGGGGAGAGGGAAGGGGGAGGTAGGGATGGGATGGGGATGGAGGTGAGGTAGGTGGAGATGGGAATGGGGGAGAGGAACAGGGAGAGGGAGAGGTGGGAGAGGGGGAAGAGGGAGATGGAGATGGGGATGGGAGAGGTGGGGATAGGGGAGATGAGGATGGGGAAGGGGGAGAAGAGGAAGGTGATGGGGATGGGGGAGATGTGGAAGGGGATAAACACCATGATACACCCACGTTGACTTGGGGCCAACAGTCCCAAGTCAACTGGAGAGTTGTGTACTATATAAAAGTCAACTATAGAGCTGTGTGACCATGACCCCCCAAGTCCAAAGGCAACTAAGGAGTTGAGTAACTGTAGTGGAATTAAGCATTGTATTATGTATATGCAAGCTGGCCCATGAAAATGAACCACCACTCACACATTCACAGACTGAGTCAAGAAATGCAATGAAGTGAACAATGTGCACTGAGGTCAAAAAATGCAATGAGATGTTGATAAAATTAATGAACACAGTGAACAACATAAGCCATACTTCACTCATGAGTGGTTCTATGTGGCAATATCATGAGTAAGGTCTGTGCACAACATCAAGGCTATATGGCCAAGTGACAGTGGAAGTGCAAAAACCAAAATAATGAAGTACTATTAGACTAACATAGAATTGAAGTACTATGTATATAGAAATGAAGTATATACTTATTAAACATGTTAACGCGTGCCAGAGGCACATTCCCAACCTTGTATACATAATAGTATATATGTCACATGACTTGAGAATGTGTTCACCACATGTATGCGCAGTAAGCGCAGTGACATGTGTGTGCTGCATGGATTGCCTCACATATGCAGCATGCATCGGAGATTAATTTCAACAGTGTAATGTATATGTGAGCTGGCCCATGCTAGAGGATGGGTAGGGGTAGGTGGAGAGTAGTGAAACCCCCCATGTTGACTTGGTCCCAAGTCAACTGAAGAGTTGTGTACTATCTATACAGATACCATTTCAGATCATACTTGCTCACTCCATCCAAAAAGTAAACTAAAGAGTTGTGTGACCATGAACCCCCAAATGTTGACTTTGTCCCAAGGCAACTAAAGAGTTGTGTAATGTATACACAAGCTGGCCCATGCCAGTGTCAGGCTGAGCGAGCAAAGGGAGCAAATGCCATGACAAAGGCATGGGTCATAAGCTCGTTACTAAATACGCTGGGTATGGATATTGTTCTGTTATCTCATCTCACTGTCTATGCCCCCGTGATCAAAGTTGAGGACGATCACATGACGCCGTCACTCTAGTATCGGATACATCTTATGGCGCAAGCACACATCATCGACGTCGATGAGGAAATTCACATTGATCTTACTGCGGACTCTCCAACTATTGACCTGACATCAGATACGGAAGAAGCTGCACCACATTCCACTCATGCGAGGCGTACGTTTATGTGAGTTTCGTGATGACTTTGCTTTCTATATCTTACCGTGGTCTAAAGCGTCCCGCAAGACTCGGTTGGACCGTCATCATTCGTTGTACCAGAGGTTGCGAAACGCACGGCTTTGGTGAGCCCTCATTACCTGTATTACATACTTCGTCTGACTTTTAGTGGAAAGAAACGTCCAAAAATAAGTAGAGTTCACGATCTTGGTCCTCCACCCAAGCGGAAAAAGCATGAACAGAATGCTCTTCCATCTCCAAGGGTAATATCTCCAACAAAACGCTCAACCACTCCTCTTCTTCCGCCTAAACGCACCGTTATCGAATTAGATAGCGATGGTGAAGAGACTGGCTTGAAAAAGGTCAGAGGATGTGTTCTGTAAGGAATTTAGGGCATTTTTACAGTGTCATGCAGAAAGTGAAGAAAGAATACATTGACAACTCAGAAGACGATTCAGATTCGGAATATTCTCGAATTCACGCTGGCTTTGACCTTAGAGATTGTCGAATCGTAAATTCATCACCCAAGAAGTCATGATAGCGACTAATGCTACAGTTTCCAGTGGAAGCCCACTAAGATCAACGAAGCCAAGCTTGAGTCTGAAGTCTTAGATGGATTTCAACAGCTTACAGTCTCTTTACCCCCGCCGTTACGGAAACGTCGACATCCCGATATCTCACATCGAAGTCAAAGGATGCAGGCAAAGAACCGTCCGCCCACCTTTATTTGGGAAACTGTTTGTATTTCACAACCTCTGTCAGTTGCGTCGTGTTGACTCTTCATAAACACAGCTTCAGATGGCAATTAACATCCAACCTCCCCACAAACTCCATCGATCTCTCTTCCATTCTGAAATTCATGGGCGGAGTGCATACCGGGGTCGGGAAAAAATCAATAACCTGAAATGCATCACATCTTTCAAGAGTGCTCCCGGATGTGAGTCGTCGACTTCCACTACATATCACTATATATGACCTTCCAAGGCATAAATAAAATTGTGCAATCTGGCCCCTTGGTAGCCATCTGCAGTGCATCAACAGGGGGCCACCCCGACGTATCTAACGGTATGTAGGCATATAACTCTTTACACATTATTTTACAGAAAAAAAAAATAGAGGAACTGAATCCATATAACCGGGAAGGTGCATTGACGGTGTGGAATGATGGCATACAGATCTTGCCAGGACATCAGTGCAGTTGGAATCAACATGGTAGGCATTTTGGTCTACACTTGTTGACTTGTATGCACTTTCCAATCCTCTACAGTCAAACATTACACCGTCAACGACGTCAAATTTGATCCTTGCAGGTAATCTGCAGAAGTTATTTTTGGTACATAGCTGAGCATCCCTTAGTTCATCTATTGCATCCTCCGGAAATGATAAGAGCGTCAAAATCTGGGAGCGCAATAGTCAAGATGGAAATACGTATGATGAAGGACACACGTGTAAGATGCTTCACCTTGTCTGAGTAAGATAATTACCTCTTTTACAGGGCAATATAGTCATATACCTCATGACGTGGTATTCAAGCCAGGGGAGTCGGTTTTGGCTGTTGCAGAACGGTACAGATAGCATGTCATTCAAATTCCGTACTTCGCCTAATTATCATGACTTGCAGAAAAATATTTCTCTACTCAAATATTTCTTCGGATGCTACCGAAACTTCACTTTCTCTTTTCGGAAGAAAAACTGATCATAGCGTGGGTGCCATGGTGTGGGGTCGTGAGTCAACCGCAGAATATCTGTTTGCGTCGTCCGAGCCGTCTGGCGACGTAAATTTCAATGGTTTTCACAAAGGTTTTGATATCGAAGTGCAAAAGGTGGCATTTGACTTTGATGCAAAGGAGGCAGGAGATGCAATTAGCATTACCGAAGATGGTCAGGGTGTCTCCTGTGATGCTCGTCGTCTTCCTTTTTTTCCCACTAATATCCCATTACTCTTTCAGGTGCATTGTTGGCTCTTTGTACACGTGGAACAGAAAGATCGCATATATTGCGATTATACGACATCCGCAACAAAAACGCCCATACCATCAGAACCATTAATCTAGAACCCTTCCCGCTAGACATTGAGGGAGAAATTAACAGTGCCGCATTCAGCCCTGACGGAATTCATCTTGCCCTTGCAAGAAATGACAATCATATTCACATTTACGACTCGCGCAAGCTGACCAAGATGTTGTTTGATTTCGAACACAATGGCCCTTGTCGAAAAAGCCCGGGCAGTGAGTCGTACGGTGTTGTTACTGCAGAGTGGGTGGACAGGTACTCTAGGAGGCTTCCGGTAGGACTTATCACCGGGGGACATGATGGTGCGTTGACTATCTTCATCCTTGATCGTCGAGTACATTTTTTCCAAACCAATCGCACAGGCTGCGTGCGATTCTGGGACCCTCTTAGATCGGCAGAAGACCCGACTAATGGTACTATCCTTGCAGAAACCAATTCTGATATAGGATATTTTTCCATTGGAGACCATTTTGCTAGTGAACGAGACCTGGTTGTGTGAGTATCCCCATCTACATATCAGCAATTTTGTTCAAAAATCTCGTTTGATTAGTGGTGATTGCGCTGGTGAAATTTCGGTCTTTGGCATGAGACGTTCAGGAGAAATGTAAACCTTCTCGTTCATTTTATTCCTCTCCTCGTACAACTACACGGATGTACTTTTTGGCTGAATACAAGTGCCCAATTTTCCGCCGGGCCGGGCGGCCCTAATGTTATACGTTTCCTATGTGTGCCACTGCCAGTGGACCAGAACAGCTGTTTCTCGGACTGGACCTTTCGACCCAGCAGTTGAAGGCCATCATCATCTCTCAAGATTCAACCATTGTCCACGAGTCCGCAGTCCACTTTGACAAGGACCTTCCACAGTATGGGACCATCAATGGCGCTGTGCTTGGGCCAGGATCAGGTGAAGTGACATCACCCGTTGCAATGTGGCTGGACGCAATGGATCTCCTGATGGTGCGAATGAAGCAAGCCGGAGTAGATTTTCGATCGATATCCGCCATATCTGGAGCTGGTCAAGTAAGGCGTATGATTCAATCGACGACTCTTCATGCTTATTTCGCTTTAGCAACATGGATCAGTCTACTGGTCGAGGAATGCAGAAACCATGCTGTCCTCTCTTGATCCCTCCCAGTCAACCTTGACTTCACAGCTGTTCCCTGGTGCCTTCGAGAGAGTTAATGCCCCGATATGGCAGGATTCATCGACGACTCGGGAGTGTATTGAGCTGGAAGAACACGTTGGTGGCCCCCAGAACCTCACTAATCTCACAGGGAGTAGAGCCTATGAACGGTTCACGGGCAATCAGATAGCAAAAGTGTTATTCTTGTTGTATGTCATTCTCTTATAACTTAACATCAAACACAGATACGCCGCCTGAACCCAGAAGTCTACGCATTTACTTTTCGAATATCGCTCGTTTCTTCATTCATCCCCTCGCTTTTCCTAGGTCGTATCGCACCCATTGAAATCTCGGATGCGAGTGGGATGAACCTCATGAACGTCCTCACTTGTAAATGGGAGGAGAGCCTTCTGCATGCATGTGGTGGGCCTGAATTGCGTGCTAAATTGGGTCCTGAACCGGTTCTCGGTGGCACTGTACTCGGCAACATCCATGCCTGGTGGGTTGAGGCCTGGGGATTTGACCCAGGTATTACTTCCGTAAACGACACTAGAATCCCACACTGAACGAAGTTTCAGATTGTATTATAGCGCCATTCACTGGGGATAACCCCGCCACTGTCATTGCACTTTCGGCCCCGGGAGATGCTCTTCTTTCTCTTGGTACTTCGACGACGTTTCTTCTCTCTATTCCACCTGCAGATGCACCTCCTAAACGGTTCACGACCTCTCATCTGTTATCACATCCTACTACCGTTGATGGAAAAATTGCTATGCTTTGTTACAAAAACGGGGCACTTGCTCGGGAACAAGTTCGGGACCATTATGCGGAAGGCCGCTGGACTCGTTTCAATGACCTGGTAGAACAAACTCCACCTGGGAATGACGGCTATATTGGCTTGTACTTTCCGCTTCCAGAAATCATTCCCCCGAACGTGAAAGGCGATTTTTTCTTTCATGCCACAACATCGAATGGGACTGTCTCCCCCCCACAGTTGGTGGTTGATATCCCGGCAAATGCGCATCCACGTGCGATCCTTGAGTCACAGTTTTTGTCAATCCGATCTCGCATCGCAGCTACTTTGCCAGAAAATACCTCTCCTCTTCAGCGTCTAGTTGTAACAGGTGGCTCCTCAGCAAATCAAACGATCAGACAAGTAGCTGCAGTATGAACAACCAACTTCTAGTGATCGTCTTTGCAGAGACTTACGTGAAATGCGACAGGATATCTTTGGCATGAAAGTTTATGTATCCTCAACCGAGGAGGCTGCAGGCATGGGTGGCGCACTTTTAGCGAAGTATGCGTGGTGGAAAGCACAACGTAGAGGGAAAGGATATTTTGAAGAGATGACTGGAGGAGAGACCATGGGACTGCAATGCGTGGCAGAGCCAACAAAGAATGTTAATGATGTATACGAAAACCTGGTTGGGGTTTACAATTATTGCGAGGAGCAGGTTATGATCAGAAGTGGGATGTAACTGCCCAGTTTTCCAAGTCTAACTTATTGTTTCTGCCTTCTTTTTTACGCTTCAGCCGTGTATGTGCGTATTGCAAATTTATCATGAGGGATATAGATAGTACGGTAGACACAAGGTCTCGTGCACTACATGTCGAAGATCATCTTCCACTTTCCTATCACTATTCAACGGAACGCTCGTTTTTTCAACACTAACCGCTTGAACTGTTATTTATCCAGCTCAAATACGAACAACCGTTCCTGGTACGACAACATGATCAGTGGTTCAAAGACTCCATTGCCCGATGACCCCCTGGATGACCTCAGGGAATCTAAACGGATGAAAATTTTGCCAGATCCCTCAGAACACATACGTCCTGCCTTAGATGATCCACGGACAGCACCTACGAACGCGTCGGAGGGTGTGTTTGGCAGCAGCACTGCGGGAGGAAGTCCTTCTGCGGCAAATACCCAAGATGTTATAAAAAAGCATGCGAAATCCATAAAACGAAGCACCTCAGTAGGCTATGCCAAGTCAGGAAAAGGAAAGCAAAAATCTGAGCGACGCAACCGTCGCGGAACCCGTGACAGCGAGCCCGCAGTAAAAAGAGAGTGCCCAAAAGCAACTCGTCTCCCAAAGCGACAATGCGCGCTACTGATAGGGTTCTGCGGGTCGGGCTACAGTGGAATGCAAATGTAGGCATGTTGCAATTACTCTCTGCTTTTTCTGAGTTCAAGTTCCAGTCAACCGGATCATGCTCGAACGATCGAGGGAGTCCTCTTCCAATCTATGGTTCGCGCGGGAGCCGTTTCACAGGACAATGCTGATGATCCAGTAAAGGTGATAATTCACGACTTTTTGGGTCCTGAGATTCTCACAATTCATAGATCAGCCTTGCACGCGCTGCTCGGACGGATGCTGGTGTTCACGCAGCGGGTAACCTTGTCTCCCTTAAAATGATTATGAACGTACCTGGTGTGCCAGACATGGTGACACGCATTAACGATGAACTGCCTCCTGAGATTCGTCTTTGGGGATACGTAGGTCTTTTCTTCCTTTACCATTCTGTCTCACCTTATGGCCTTCTAGGTCCGAGTGCAAAATTCCTTCAATGCGCGTCTGTCAGTCTATTACTGCATGTTCCCCATGCTTGTACATGTTGAAGATTACTTCCAGGATCTGTGATAGCCGGAAGTATACTTATTTTTTCCCGACCTATATGTTAATTCCACCTAAACCTAAAAGCGGTCTCCATCGAACGCTCCTTGCAGTGGATGAAAGTGTGCTCAAGCCTCATTTGTTTTGGGCTCACTCGGACTTCCCTACGAAAGAATCAGAACTTGCCGAAAAGCGTGCGTGGAGAGTGGAACCAATCCAGGTGGAACAACTGAGAGCAATGGCTGGTAAGTTCGAAGGAACACACAATTTCCATAATTTCACGGTTCATCGTGATTTCAACGACCGAAGCAACCAAAGACATATGAAGAAAATCGAGGTCAGAAAGATGAGCCTGATCCTTTCTTTTTCTTTTTCATTTACAGTGTCTTGTAGATTTCGGATCCTGTCGTCTATGGGCAAACAGAGTGGATCAGCGTCCTCTTTCATGGCCAAAGTTTCATGCTGCATCAGGTCTTTGTTCATCGATTCCGTGTATAAGTTTTTCTAACCTCGTGGTCACCAGATTGTAGGTCAATTCGCAGAGGCCTTTTCGTTTTAAATTGATCGTGATGAGTGATAGCGTAAAATGATGTCTGTTCTAGTTCTGGCGTGTCGAACCAACACCCCTGCACATATAATCGAAGAGGTTAGGCATTGGAATTGTACTCTCTTCGGTGAATGCCACTGAATGGACGTCTCGTTGTAGTTGTACAGCCCTCGTGCTGTTTTTATTCCCAAAATGCCCGCTCTGGGACTTTTGTTGGAAGAGCCGTTATTCGATTCGTACAATAATAGGATGGCCGTCATCAACGAAAAATTGCAACCTTCAGACCCTGACTATCGACCACCCATCAGCTTCGACAACCACCGAGAAGCTATTAACGCCTTTAAGCAGAAATTCATCTATAACAACATGCGAGAGGTTGAAGATCGAGATGGGTTGTTCGTGAGGTATTAGCTTCGCCTGAGCCTATTCTGACCATTTCCCGAAGATTCGACGCCTGGATCAGAGCGGCGGAGTCCTACACTGGAAATGACTTGCTTTACTTAAACCCAAAAGGGACTATACCTCCTGCTGCTGTTATTCGGAAAGGCGAACGGAGGGAAAACCCATTCAAGGAAAAGAAGCGATTTGACGCGACAAGCTTTTCTGTAGATGATGACAGAGCTAAATCAATCGACGAGGACGAGGACGAGACCCCTATAAACCAGGAAGATCTTGCAAATACGGAGGGGTAATCGAAGCATTAACTCTGATACAAATCTTCGGATACAAATCTATCTTACTCAGATACATATTCTATGACTGGAATTTTCGCATTGTCTGGATTTCGTCAAGCAATGCTTGTAACCGATCGTCATCAATTTTGACAAGGCTGTGGGGAGCTGCTGAGCACAAGGCATATGGCGAAGGACGCATCGTTGACCCACCTAGGAATAACACTTTTGGCTTCCTCTGCGTCTGCAGGACAAAGATTAGCGATTTGAGCTGTTTCGAATTGTGTCAGAGCGGGCTCCCTCCGCAATGTCCTTGAACAACAAAATTAAGATGTATGAAGGTGTTGATGTGATCCCAAACGCACTCTCGTACAGCACTGGCAGAGTCCGTGGTATTGAACTTCGTAAACGTCTTCACGTATTCAAGCGTCTTGTTGTAAACACTGCGATGCGACCACCTCAGCAATAGTGCTATAGGGGTGCTGTCACTTACGCTGTATCGGGAGCATCTTTGTCTCTGTTCTCTAGCAGGTATTTGACTTCGGAAATCAGCAGACATCCTGCGTTGTTGAATTCTATGGCACTTTCGGAGTCAGATAATGGATGACTGGAGACAAGAATGCCTTCCTCGAACCTGCGCCAAGTTTCAATGCAGACGCATCTTCTTCCTCTGTTTGGGGTCGATGCCTCAATCTGGTGGTCATTAAGAGGGACAGCGGACCCGCCAATTGTTTGCGGGCAAGGTTTGTAAGATACACAATGCCAAAGACAGTTTAGCAGGCCAAAATATTCTTATTAACCTGAGTATTCTATTGACAGGAGGCGCCGAGGAGTACGACGGGCAGTTTAATAGCAAGTAATAAATGACACAACAACATTTTACCAGAAACCTCAAAAAACTACGTGGCCACAACTAAAACTTCATTAGGCGTAGCTGCCACTGAAGAGTTCTCGACAATCCTATCGTCCAGTGACATGGACTCCACTTGGACCGCACCAGCAACCGCGTCACCCCTTGCACGTCCCTTCTCTTTTTCTCCATTAACTTTGCCGCCTGCAGGGCGCCGAAGCAATTTAGGATTGTACAGCTCGGCGGACTGATAGGCAAAACTCGTTGAGCAAAGGGCCAGCGTGATAACCAATAACTGTGCATACCTTTGGCGGCGGACGTTCAAATGTTCGGTCAGATTCCTCTAATCGATTCTCTGGTCCATTGTTGTTTCCCATGCTATGATTCGAATGATGGACGAGTGCATTTGCCGGCGCAATAAGTTGGCCTGGGTTAGGTAAGTGAATGGAACGTGGAGAGTTGCCCCATGCACCACCTGCAACGAGCGTGCGTTTCTCCAGACCAGGGGCAAGCGAAATCAGAGGGGGGAAGTCTGCGGATTGCAGCGTGGCCGGCTGGTGCGACGATGTTTGGCGAGAAACACTCGAATGCGAAGGAGTGCCATTGAGGCTTCGGGGTGGGGACATTGTACGAGAATTACCGAGGGAATGGTCGTGATGCCGACCCTGCGTTGCGTGCAGTGTGGGCTGAGGCTTAAGACCAACAGCCCAATCAGGACGAGGAGGCAGAGGATGCTGTGAGGACGTCGATGTTGACGTATATGTGCGTTGTGAGGATGAAGACGTAGATGACGACTACATAAGGAGAGAGGGTAAGCCACGAAATGTGGTAGGCAACTGAGCTTCACTACTTACGGCAGTCGATGATACATCATCATTAATTGAAGATCGACTATTTGTTGAACTGTTCCCTGACTGTCGTCTTGTGGAGTTCAGCCTTGGCCCAAAAGCATCCCCACCAACTGAGGGAGTATGCCCATTTGGGCTAGCCCCTGGCCCGTAACTCCAGGATGATCGAGTTGGCGGTGTCAGTGGCGCGCCTCGAGCCTTTCCACCACCGCCAGAACTAGGATTTCTGGACGGACTCCTCCCGTTATTTGACGGATTGGAAATGTCATTTCTTCCTATTGCAGAAGTGCTGTTGCTATGAAGTGGCGCAGGCATGATGGCCCCGTTCATTGATCTTGGTACGTCGTACATCGGCTGGACACCAATATGTGACGCAGGCGGCTCCATATGCTGCGGTGGATAGTAGCCAGGTATCGGGTATGTGTACGCGTGGGACGGGGGCACGTACTGTTGGTACGGAGGACCAGGAGCCGGTGGAGGAGGTACAACATGATTAGCATTCGGATGAGGTTGTTGGGGTGGTAGCTGAGGTAAAGGCTGCTGCATGTGCGGCGGGGATTGTAAAGGCGGATGTGGATACGGAGACCAGCCGTAAGGAGGTCCATATCCGGAATGGGGAGGGGCCGAATATATGTCACCGTTGGAAGATGAAGTAGAATCAGATACGCCTTGTGGCTGAGGGGGAGGGGGATGCTGATATGGGTTGTACGGAGGATAGTACGGGTATGGTGGAATGTAGGGATTGGGAAGCTGACCAGAGTGCATGTATGGGTAGTGGTATTGCGATGGATGGTGGTATCCAGATTGTGTAGGATGCTGTGGTAGATCAAATGCTGGACCTGGTGGAGGCTCGTATATGTTGGCATACGTAAAGGCTGGGGAGGGCGCGCGTGAATTCCGAGAGCTTCCCTGCCCATTAGCATTGAATAGTGGAGGAGCGGAGCGTAATGATCGGGAAGATGCCGATGGACCATTCCCTGAGATACGCTGAACGTCTTTATTGTCCCAGGATGTGGGCCCAGAGGGCCCTGGCCATTCGCTCTCGGTGATCGGTGAAGTGGGATCATCCAGGTCACCGGGACTGCTACCTCCCGCTGCGCTGGTTGATGCAGAGGCGGATCCTGACGCAAGACTGGCCGAAGATGAGCTCGCCACCAGCTCCTTTCCTTTCTCCTTCTCCTTCTCTTCAAAGTCCATGAAAATACGAGACCGAGCTTCATTGTAAGCGGCTTCTCGCTCTTCGATGGTCATTCTCTTCTTGGTACTGCCGCCTGTAGCGTTGCTTCGTCCACCGAGACTGCCAGCCTCAGATGGCTCAACGTCGGAAAAATCGGCGTCTTCGCCTGTGACAGAGCCTGCTTGCGATTGGGACTTGTTCGACCTGCGCTCCGGCCCCAATCGACGCATTATTTGGAAGGCGGGTTGAGCCGAAGATTCGGCCGGGACAAGTTCGCATAGTCTACGAGCAGGACTGTAATGCAGGCAATGAGCATCAAGGTTACATACGAGCACGAAAGACCCCTCACATTCGACTTTCTAGAGTCGTAACGACAGATATACTTTTAGTGACCGGATCGCTCTCGGGAGACAGTCTGTAATACGAAGAGCAACGGTGGACAAGTAGTCGCTGATAGGATGTTGCAGGGGTCAAGTCGATACGTGTCCTGCTACGATTGAGAAAGTCAGCTTAGCATGGTGTCAATGAATCCAAGCAACGAAGGCAATTCGCTTCTCGATGCAAGGAACTTACCTTCGATCATTGATGAGACCCTCCATAAGCTCTCCAAGTTTCAACACGTAAATCCTATCTTTGTTTTTCAGTGCTTCTAGGATCTGGGGGTCGACTTCCAAGGATTGATTTGGGGAAATGCCAATATTAGCAAGGGCTTGTTCAATAGCATTGTTGCTTTGAATGTCAGAAGAAGGAGTAGATGGTAGATGAAATTGAGAGCTGGATGCCGATGGTGGTGAGGGTTGTGAAGAAGCGGTAAAGGGGGGTGAAGAAGGTGCGATGAGACTGGTTGTGCTGGAGCTTGGAGTTGGGATGGGATCCATGATAGAGAAATGGTCAGGTGGGGAAGGGATGGGCAGTGATTCAGCTTGGGCTTCCGGAGGCTGTTCTACCACCGAAAGCGAGAGATTTCAGGCAGCTCAGTAAAATAGTGAGACAGACGAAGGAGCTATTTACCGAGCGCCATTTTCATAAGACTTTATCGCAATTGTAATGGAATTCCGAGAGGGATTAGAGGGAGAATGGGAAAGGACAGGAGGAAGAGATCAAGTTCGGGATGGTCAAGGCATTTCAAGGGGGAACAGAATTCCGACTTCAAATTTGACGCCCATATTCAAAGGCGTGGGAAGCGTGCTATCAAGTACTACACTAGTCTACTCTTTAGTTAAGCTAACGAGCGATGGGCTTGGAGTTTCCAGAACTTGATAGATAATAAATCCAAGGCTGCACCATGTCAGTACATGCTCCCAACCACAAGAGATAAATCCATACCAAAACACAAAAATACAGGCCCCGTAAACTGCTAGTCCTAAAGCCGCCCTACACAGAGCCTTATCCCGACTGGGGTCGTCACGGGTCAGCTGGTCAAGTAGATGTCAGTGGTACTACCCAGATGACATCCCATACTCCCTACCTTCCAATAGAACAGCCCGGGAAGGATAAAGGAGATCGTTGTTGATCCTGTAGAACCAACAAACGAGAGCACTTGACACCAACGTCAGCGAACCGTCCACGTTATCGAGAATCTATGCTTACCCATCCTTAAGTCGTCTACGATGTAAGCGATCGTGAAGCCTCCGGCGATAATGGCCGATGTGAGTAACGTATGTTTCAATGGTGACATGTCCGTGTCCGCGAACTCATCGTCTACCTCTTCAGCATCATCCTCTCGATCATTTTCCATGACCACCTTCACAGGCGGATGGTTTGGATGGAAAACTTTGTCTAAGCAGTTTCGACAGGGGTGAATCTGCAAGGGGTAGGAGAATAACACCAGAACGACGATGGCGAGTTGTCCGACAGCAATAAAGAGTGATGTAGAAGGATACATGGCAATGATATTTGCTCCAACCTGGTTTAGGAATTGCTTTAAAAATCGGAATTTCCCCCTTAAGAAAATTGTGATCCAACCTTAGATCCAAACGTCAGGTATCCCAAGACAGAAATGATTTCATAGGTAAGTATAGCAGAACCAATGGATCCTCCAATAACGAAGTTCATCCGCTCTTGGGTGTTGCTCTTCAATTCATTGTACAGGGGGAAGAGCTTAATACCCATGAAAGTCAACAACGAAAAATACGCCCAAGTCGTCTTTGACCTACATTCTGGGAACATGTGAATGCAAAAACCTGCACTGGGAAAGTTGTCACAAAATGAGGCGTAAAATGAATGAATCTAATTTCGCCACGGGGGGGCATCCCTTCCATAGGCCAGAAATAGCAGACAATCACGATAACCACGAGATATGCTGGGGATAAATTAGGGACCACCTAAGAAGAAGTAGGGAACACCGACCAACAGAGAATAAAGCGATATAACTCGTGTGCCGTAGACTGTCAAGTCGACGGAGAAAAGCCAGTGGCACGAGAATGAGCATGAAGAGCGTGATCCAGTTAGCCCCATTAAGTGTCCACTCAGGTGGACTAACATGTGACGGTGTTAGGTCATGGTAGAGGGATTCGACAACATTCGGCATTAGGTCTTTGATTATGATGAGGTAGCTAAACGAAAAGTTGGAAATTCAGATCATAGAGGTGCCGCTGCCTGTTTAAATTTTGGGGCAAAGGATGAGGTGGATTTACCTGATTGAGACCCCAAAACACTTTATGGCAATGGCGGCGTCAAAGAAGACAGCTGCCCTGGGAAATGTCAACTGGGCAACAGCGAAGAAGGACGAACGTCGGTGGCTAGTTTGGGTTGCACATAGTGATAGAAGGTATAAGCCAAACGCAGCGACCACACCAGAGGACATGCAGGTAATGATTCCGGGAATGAGACCGGCTGAGGCCACAGCCTAAATGGGATGTCAGCGTATTTAGCCCTCGCCCTAGATGAATGAGATACCATAGGAAACGTGAGCATTCCTGGACATCAGCGGTCGATTAGTGCTCATGCAAGATGGGTATTAACATAAAAGGATACCCACCGCTTCCGATGATAGTGTTCGTCAAGTTACTGATACAACTGACGATGCTCGCATGACCATCTGGCTTCACCACACGTTTGATAGACGTGTCTCTGTCAGCACCCAGGAGTGCGCTCTGTTCCCCTCCAGTACTTGCACTAGGCTCAGTGGGACTCTGTTGGACGATTCCATAACCTTGAACCATCTCAAAAGTGGCGTCCTCTTCCTTGTCCTCTTGCTCAATGTGGATGGGCTGTTGTATGGACGGCACAAGGAGCCAGGGGAGCAAGGCCAGATTCGTCTTTTCTTACGAGTTCCAATACTGTAGGAAACTCTACAAGAACTTGAATAGACGACCGAGTCTGCAGACCGGTCACAATTCGCATCACGTGTACCACGGCGACGGATTTGACAATTGAGGCTGAGGACATAAAAGAATGCCATCGTCCTAGCTGAAGCCCTAGGTCATCAGTAACATATTAGACCTGATAATCCCACAAATCACACCATGGTCTTGCGAGGGCCACTTTCAATGAGCCTTGCATTATGCCTGCATGGGCACATGAGCAGTATCGTACAAAACGGATATTTATTTATATTTGTTTAGCAAATGTTGCCCTCTTTTCCAGATCGTGCACACAAGATCGAAGCTGGGAGATTGCGCGGTGCTGGTATGCTCATCATGCCGTCCACTCAGGAAATTACAAGTCACCCGGGGTGGCAGAGGAGCTTGATTCAAGATTACTGGGACGTTGCAATTAGCGGACCAAAAGTGAATATACGAACATGCAATATCATAGGCAATCCATCACGACACGCAATCAACTTTTCGCCTTCGCAGTAGATGCGCCAAAAAAATTTGTCAAAGGCTTCTGCTTCTGCACCCCATTTTTCGATGTCCCTGAACGCGACTTGGTCGGTTTCGAGCTAGCTGATTGTGCATCCGGCCCAAGTGACGCCTTCTTGGATGGCTTGATGGAAGTCTCTTCTTGTTCTGTCGCCTTGGTCGAAGACTTCGCTTTCGCCTTGCCTTTTCCTGGAGCCGCTAGTTCAGGTTCCTCGTTCTCGTCAACGGATTCGTACGAAGAATAATCCTCAGTTACTTAGATTGTGTGTCAGCCTAGATGGTGGCTGAGGGGGAAAAAAATGACCATACCCATATATCCTTTCGCATCAGTGGTCATTCGACTCTTTATAGTTCGTTTCTTCTTCAGACCATTACGTCCTACAGGAATAACTTTCTTTTCACGACGTTTTTTTGGCTTGGATTTTGGAGATATGCTGTCGTCCATTTTGACATCTTCTCCACCTCCACTTGACTCTTCCTCCTCCTCTTTCATAAGTACATGTGTCTCTCGGGTTACACGAATGACTTCATCTATAAAATAGTTCAGTCAATCTTCCAAACTACGGAAGAGGACCCGCATTTACCGTCGTCAATATCCATCATGGCCTTCAAACTTTGTCCTGCCTCAGAATCTTGGGCTCTTAAGCTCATTCGTGACATTCGGGGGGGTGGTGAGGAATCTTCATCGTCGTCTGATAGCACCGTGCGTTTCTGCACGCGTACAATGCCCTTTGATTGAGATCGGGATAGCGGTCTCGAGTGGGAAATGGAAGATCTATCGTCCTCCGACTCTGACATCACGGCCTTGAGAGACTTGCGCTTTGTACCTCTCTGTTTACAGTGAGTATATGATAAGGATGGTATAACATAGCCTGGCGAACCTTGATCTCCTTCTTCGGCGGGTCATCCTCTTTCCCTGACCCTTCTTTGTCTTCCGATTTGTCACGTTTCAAGTCTGACGCCGTTGAAACTGTTTTGGAAGATTCTTTTTTATCCTGCTCGGCCTTGGGTTCGACTTTCGTTTCTCTTGCTTTCGCCTTCGCAAAGTTGAGCTTTCCATTCGGTTTGAGCTTCTCAATGGGTTTGTCGGCGACAATTTTAGACTTTTCTTTGGTGACGTCCGCTTTACTTGCAGCTTTTTCAATGGGGACTGGAGCTATGGGTTTTGAAGTTGAAGCAGAGTTATCTGTGAGCTTATCCGTGGGCCTCCGTCTTGACGGTCCGGCAGTGGGCTGTGCTGGCGTTCTAGACGTCTTTGTAGGTTTGAGCTACAGAAGATGTTAGGCTAGGCAAAGACACAATAGACGATGCATCACCTGAATGTTTGCCCCAACGATCTTGCCAACGATTGGCACGATTTCGGATCCTGCTTTTTCATCCGTTATACGAACATTCTCTGTCGGCGCACAGAGCAGACCTGCATCCTGCACGACAAGGCATCGGGCTTGAGATTAGGGTGAGCACAAATCGTGGCACATACGTGGATATGGGCGGGAGCCAGACTATAAACATGGAGCGAGTCTATGCGTGCAAACTGTGACCCGGCATCTTATCAAAGATTAAATGCTAGACGAACGAGTACGAGCCAATTCTCACATACTTCCGAAATCCCTTTCATTCACCAACATGATCGTCATCTGTGGCACGTCGTCTGTCTCGTCATCATCGTATTCAGACTCTTCATCCATGGGAGTCTTCACATCGAAATCTTCTGTATCTCCTTGGCTGGAACGCGTCTGAGGTGCAAGGAGTTCTCCACATATTAGGTATGTCGCGAAACACGTTTGTGATTGATACGGAGCAACGGCATGGTATGTGGCAAGTTCACTGATATATATACAGTCAGTCCCTTCCTTAAGAACACGTCAGAGGATAATCTGCACACTTTTTCGCGGTGTTGACATGAATTCTCAGATCTCGGCTGAGCGACCGATATGTTACCTTGTGTCAAAGACGAAAAGTGAGTTCGCAACTAGGTAAAGGGAGACAACTTTGTTCGTACGATGTTTCTCTCGATAAATATCTGCTTCGTGAGATAATCGACGATTGTCTGAGAGGACATCAGGTAGTTCTTTCGGGGGCAACGGGAGTTGGGAATTGACGCGTCTTGGATGACCAGTGACAAATCACGCAGAACGCTTGTGACATTGACATTGGTAGTACGACTGAATAAACAACGGTGGCTCAAAATATTATGAAAAAAGTCCAGCAAAACTCTACTTGGACGCTAAGTGACCAAACCTTTGACGGCTCTTCTGGCGATCGGCCTCTCTGGCCTTCGTGCGCTGCTGTCTCAAATTCACCATAAGTTGCCGACCAACTGGCGAAAGTTCCGACGATGAAGCCGGGGAAGGCGGCATCTCGACAGGCGGTCGAAATACGCTGGGATCCACAGCAGCACGGAAAAGCGACCGCGAATCTCTTGAACTACTTGCAGATTTAGAGCGAAGTGGTGTGCAAGGCATATCGTGTTTTACTAAAACGCCCACGCCATTCTCCTTGTCAATCTCTGCCAGAATTGATCTGCTACTCTTTCCACTCCTAGAACTTTTCTCAGCTGGACGTACTGTAAGCGGCTCTATCCCGGTGTATGATGTAGATGAGCCCCTGGAAGACGTTGGATGGTGAGACTTGTGTCTTAACAAAACCGGTGTAAACATATCCCTCGAATGTACAGAATCGGCATTCGGGTTAGAACGCTCAACAAGGGTAGCGAAGCGTCGCATTTTCATACCTCTAGGTGAGGATCTTCTATGCTGAGGCCTGAGTCCTCGGGGAATACGACTGGGAGCCTCATAATTGGAGGGCGTGGGCGCAGTGACTATTACTTTGGTAGATCCATTCATGATGACCTTGACTTCATGATGTTTTGTGCCATCGGGCACCACTTCATGGATTCTCTGTCCATTGGTGCATAATATTTGCAGATCGGGGGTTGTGCTGCTCGAAGACTTTACTGGATGGCAAGGTGTGTCTGATGAATCGGTCGACGAGCATATTGATTGGGTATCACTGGAGTTGATTCGAGACGAGGAAAGGATACCATTAGGGGGTGTAGGTATCGCTGAAGTTACCAAAGAGCCATAAACAGGCTCAATGAAACCATCAGATGAAAAATGAGAGAGGGGGGGTTCATTAGGCGGCGATCCCTGGTTTCTGAGTAATTCGTGAAGAGTTCTATCCTGATCCTCAATGTTTGCTTGTCTTCTTTTTGATATCAAAAATCCAAAAACTTGGGAAGCTCTCTGGGGTGTTGTTAGGTCCGGAGTTCCGTAAGGATTGCGGTCCTTAGAAGGATGGTTGAAGGGAGAAAGTGAATCAGCACCCATGCTGAGTTCGACCTCCATTGACGAGATCGCGGGATTCTCATACGTGTTCATCGAAAGATCGTGATCTGAAGTGAATGTGTTGTCATGTGGTAAATCGGTGTTGGAAAAAAGAGCGTCAGGTGTTACTGGTTCTCCAAGGGAAGAAGTGGACGATGCACCATCAGCTTCGCTAAAGTAATGGTATTAACAAGTCGTTGGAATGAACGAACGGAGAACATGCAGTACCCAAGAAAACGTTCAGCCCAAGAAATATCTCCCTCTGACGCATCATTACCTGTCCGGGAATTCAAACCGAGCAATTGACGCAGAGTAGACCCGCTTCTCTGAGTTTGAGCGCGTCCTTCTTTTCGAGGGGAAGGTGGACTGTTGGAAAAGGCTTCTGCTGGAATACGCCCATGCTCATCGTACACATCCAAAAGACTAGCAACAGAGGGGTCTGAGCGTAATCCAAGAAGATGACTATTGTCTTTGAAGTGGGTGGGGGTTAGGGGCAAACCTTCAGGAGTCAAGCGGCCATCAAGGTCGCGATTTGCGTTGGGAAACTGGGTGAGAGTGTGTTGCTTGCGCCTGTGGATAGTAACGTTATATGTTCCGCGTTGACTGATGGTGGTGCTGGCCAGGCTGGTGGTAGAGGCAGCTGGAGTTTGAACCACCTCGTTGATCGGATGGGCTGAAGAGATTTGACTACTTCCAACATCCAAGGGCAGTTTTGGTGGACTTACGTAGAGGAGGTAATGAGGCATAATCGAGTTCAGAGACAACTGCAAAGCGAGTAGAAGAGGAGCGCAGCAAGCGGCCTACCGTTGCTTCATGCTCTTCCTCTTCCCAAATGCCGCGCAATCCAGAGTCTCCATCATGAACGATCTGTGGACGCTTCTTGTCCTTCTTGCTCCCGATTGAGAAAATACGCTTGAGGAACCCCATATTCTGGTCCTGGTCCCCGCTCGTCCTTCGCCTGGCTGTCTGTGCTGAAAGTCAACTTGGACCAAACATGGAAACAACACCCGCGGATATCACATGACCGTTCTTGCCATGGATCCTGTCGTCCCGAACAGCGGCAGCGCCGCTCGAGATTTCTGCATGCTGGAGCGCAATCTGTTATCACATCTGAAACTCGCCATATTGCTATCCCTTCTCTCCTCGTCTATACTATTGCGTACACGACTCGTCCCTGAACCAGGCGGCTTGCCCACTACAGAGGATAAGGCTAATGTCCCACTTGCTGCCGTGCTGTTTGTTGCCGCGCTAGTCACTGTGGGGGCAGGAGCTTGGGAATATAATGTTGGATACCGAGATTTCATGAACACGACAGTATTTCTCCAGGCGATCCAGTCTGTATTTTCATCCCCCACATGTCCTCCTATTCGGCCGCTGATATGTTGCAGTCCACATCTCGCCGTCATCACGCTTGTTGTTATAGCAATATTTGCAACATGCATCGTACTGCTTGTGGATGGGCCATGAACATCCGGTAAAGCATATGTAGTCGCAGCGATACACCGGTATAGTTTGCCTACATCCCAAGTACTTAGTTGATAGTTTCCACTCGGAACGGGAACGAATGTACCCCGGGTGACGTGAGGAGCACTGTGTCCCCCGGCCTACTACTTACTTATTACCTACAAACGGTGTTGACGGTAGATTTGTAAACAGATGGATGATGGCAATAAAAAGTGGTGCGCCTTTGCTGATCTGCTCCCGGTCTCTCGTGTCCTCCCGGGCTTTCTCTTTGGTATTCCTCCCAACGGCCTCTACGCAAGATGAAAATCAGTCAAAAAATCGAGCAGTCTCTCAAGGATGACAAAATATGGTGGTCGTTCGAGTACTTCCCTCCCAGGACTGCACAGGTAGTTATTTTTTTTACACCAGTTGACAGGAATTTTTGATGACCTGTAAAAGGGTTTGCAAAATCTTCTGGATCGTATAGAGCGTATGAGAGCTCTTGGGCCCGAATTCATCGACATTACATGGTGACTAGCGTGATGCCTTGGTGATGAATTTACGCCAATCACCAATGTACATAGGAATGCCGGTGGACGCACATCCGATCTGACATCTGAGATGGTCAAAACGTGCCAGGGCTTGATTGGCATAGAGACCTGTATGCATTTAACTTGTACTAACATGCCAAAGGAGAAAGTGGACATCGCTTTAAGGGTACGCTGTCTTGAATACCTTCTTGATTTCTTTATAAAGTCCTGACGCTCTCTATATGATAGGAAGCCAAAGATCATGGTTGTCGAAATGTCCTCGCCCTTCGTGGTGATCCCCCCACCGGCAAAGATCAATGGGAAGCCGTAGAAGGCGGCTTTGTATATGGCATCGACCTTGTCCGACATATTCAGCGCGACTATGGTGACTACTTTGACATCGCAGTCGCAGGTTTTCCTCAATATCAGCTCCTCCCTCCTGCCGAACGCGATCTCGAAATGCAGTACTTGAAGGACAAGATCGACGCTGGTGCCAACTTCATTTTCACGCAAATGTTTTATGATGTACAGATCTTCATCGACTGGGTCAAAGCTGTTCGCGCTGCCGGAATCGTAGTTCCTATTGTCCCCGGCATCGCACCGATTCAGACATGGAATGGCTTCCAGCGCGCGACGAGTCTTGCTAAAATCGTCATCCCACAATTTTTCTTAGATGCTCTAGAACCTCATAAGAACAATGATGAGCAAGTGCGAGCGATCGGAACGAAGCTTGTCGCGGACATGTGTCGAACAATACTGAAGGAGAATCTTAGTATTCGAGGTCTTCACTTCTACACCATGAATCTGGAGAAGGGTACCAAAATGCTGCTCGAGGAGTTGAACCTTGTTCCTCGAGTTGAAACTATCAAACCACTACCTTGGAGACAGGTAAGCACACGCGATACCTTAAGGATTGCGTTGAAGGACGCTGACTTCCGCCCTATCAGTCCCTTACACCCAACCGGCGGCAAGAGACAATTCGTCCCATCTTCTGGGCCAACCGGACCAAGTCGTACATCTCACGCACGGAGAATTGGGACGAGTATCCGAATGGACGATTTGGCGATTCCCGAAGTCCTGCTTATGGTGAACTTGATGGGTACGGTGTCTGGATAAAGCAGACAGTGAGTCAAAAGCCATCTACCAGTTTCTGATTTGCTCTACTTTACATCTTCCGTCGACAGAAGGAAGATGCGTTCAAATTATGGGGCCAACCTACAACGTTCGCCGAAGTTGCGAACCTCTTCTCCCGTTTCTGCACAAACGACCTCTCAGCGCTTCCATGGTCTGACCAAGCCCCGTCGGTCGAGACGTCGATCATCTCCAAGCAATTAGCAAAGATAAATGAATTGGGTTTCCTGACGATCAACTCCCAGCCGGCTGTGAATGGTGCAAGGAGCGATGATAAGGTGTTCGGATGGGGTCCTAGCAACGGCTACGTTTACCAGAAGGTAAGCCGGGTCAAGTTTAGGTATGTCTTGTGGAGATCGTGATATTCCTTTCTTCAGGCATATCTGGAGTTCTTTGTGAACCCCGCACTCCTGTCCCTACTTCTTACGCATATCGAACGCGACAGCAATATGACTTACTACGTGATCAACAACCGCGGTGATCTCCGCACAAATACACACTCGGATGGACCTAACGCCGTTACCTGGGGTGTCTTCCCGGGTAAAGAGATTATCCAGCCCACCATTGTTGAAGCAGTCAGTTTCATGGCATGGAAGGTATGTCCGCCCGACATTTCTCGAAAGGCATGCCTCAGCAATTTGCTTTGCTCTAGGATGAGGCTTTCGAACTCGGACAGCAGTGGGCCAAGATGTATGAGCCGGACTCGCCTTCGCGGAAATTGATATCCGATATTATGGACACCTCCTTCCTTGTCAACGTCGTGCACAACGACTTCCACAATTTTGAGGCTATCTTCGAACCCTTTCTCAAAGCTGGTGCCGAATACCTCGCCATGAAGCCGAATTCGATGGCTATCAACGGGCACTAAGTCTGCAAATCAGCATCTTATTCCCATTCTCTCATTTATCTTTATCTTGGCGTATGCCCTTTCCCTGCTTTCCTCAACTCACTTGTGTTATAGATCTATTGCATTGCCGGGTTCAACCCCGTTGTTTTACTACTTGCATGGTTTGCCCCTACCCAATATAAATGCATCACATCATTGACCCATCCACGCATCATATATTATGGTATTACTGCATCAACTGCAACATATCTACTGGTATCCCTAGCCACTCTGGATCGAGTTGTCAACGGTTTGGAATAATAATAACCTCCTACTAGTCTCCTGCTTCTGAAGTGTGATAGAGTTTATCTACGTCATATCAAATCTGCGAAGAAAAAGTCTGTGTTGGGAGGTGGTGGTCCCGGATCAAGGCCGCTAGGAATCTCCACCATCTCCCCTGAGAGATCTGTGCGGGCAGTCAGTTACAGGACAGTAATACAGTGCGATTGCATACCAAGAAGTTTAATCTTTAGACCGATCTCTGTCAGCACATGTACAAATCCTGCAGTCTCCTTCGAGGCGACATGTCCACCATCCTTGCGAAGCATATTAAGTCCGTCCGTCCAATCAGCCCATCGGGCTTGATCTGGTGCAATCTGGTCCGCCAAAGACCCCTCGTGAGCACTAAGAAGCGAAAATGAAAGCGGGGAAGGTATAAGTGGGGACGTTGGTAGATCAGTTTGATCCCGAAGAACATTTGGCGGTGGGACGCAGTTGCCTGTTGAGATTTCGTTAATCATAGAAACATCAATTCTTTCCGGAAGATCTTCAAGCCCACTGCGGACAGGAAACTTGGTGGCACTATCGACATAATGCAGATATTTCATGCCGGTGTCCTGCAAAAGGAGTGAGACACCATTGAAATTGCAAAAGTATTATCTACCAATCTCATAAAGCGCCAAGGCCGACTGGGCCGACGAGCATTGTCTCGAGGAGCAGACGGTGGAAGAGCATTGACGAACCAGGCACCTTGCAGCAAGCACTGAATTCTCTGCTGTCTCACAAATTCAAACGATTCTTTGTATAGCTTAGCCCGCAGATTCCTGTCATACTAATTTTAGGAATAAATAACTCATAGGATGGGTTGTACTCACCGTACAGGCACCTTGCTAAGAAGGTCGTCTTCTAGCTCCAGCTCCCTCATCTGCCGATCCCTTACAATACGATATTCTTCATTGAAATCATGCTCAACTTCATGCCACTGCCGGACATTCTCGCTCCGAAGCGCGACTTTGATTCTGATACTTCCATCAACCTCTGGTCAACAACTAACAAAGCAAGATACATACTGACTGCGCACAAGAGCAACCACGCGAGTAAAATCGTCAGTTGCTGAACCACTCTCACTCCACATTCGAAGAAAAAAAAGTGTTGTTAAAGCATGGACTTTATAAAAATCCAAGAAAAAGGGCTGAAAGGTTGTAGATGTCGAATCTAGTGATGCAGTTTAAGTACACAGATCAGGTGCGCTCCAGAGACACGTACATCCTGGAGCAAAGATTGCCCAATGTTCTGATAAAAGCTCAACTACCTCATTGGAAGCTTTCGCAATTGGACATCGTCGTTCCCGAGGTCGGCTTAGCTGCTCAAGGACTAGCTGTGATATGTCTATCAGCAAGCGTAACATGTATGGCAGGCGGTGGTATACCTTTGAAAAGTCTGGATCGCTTTCCACGAATCTCTTCTGCGGGTGATGAAACGACAAGTTTGACGTAATATACTGACGTCTCAATGCAGCACTTACCAAACAATCAAGACCTAGGACACCAACCCCGCTGAACTCTTCAATTATGTCCTCTGAATCAAAACCGAGCTTTCTCCATCTTACAGGTAAACCGTTCTCATCAATGTCTTCCACCAACTTGCTAGTTGACCAGATGTATTGAAGAGCTGCAGCATGAGAGGGCTCGGAATCAGGGTCAACCAGAGTGGTCTTCTTGCGATATGTGACCCGGATGATGTTTGCCTGGAAATCCAGAATGCATGAAGTCAAGTCCTCCATGATGTGCAAGGACATGAGCCGCTGATCATGCTGATCCGTTATTACGTTATATTGTTAATGGGAAGTCCACCCACAACGACCGCTTTTCGAACATTCAATCTCTCAAGCTCCACAATAAACTCTTCCCAGCGTGCATCGCTTGCATGAGACAGTAGGGAATTTATCAACATCATGCTGGAACGTCAGAAATGAGAAATGGAGATTAACCATCTCACCACAAGACACACCTATACTGAGCCATTGCAGTATCCGCGCTGCCTAGTCGACTAACGACCGTCTCTAATAAACCTTTCTCCTTCCTCATCTGCTCAAAAACAACGCGGAAGCCATACCGATATACAGACCCTGGTGGTGCTGTCGGAGGACTCGTGCTCGAACTCGCCATCAAGGGTCCTGGGACACTGCTTGGGTCAGCCTCGACGAGTTTCTTCAAAATGGCTGTTGCAGGACGGCAGACATTGACTAGGGAATGAGGGGATGAAAGGATTTGTACAACTTTGAAGATAAATGAGTCGTCAAGGTCTGCCCAACCGTAATCGAGCTCCATGAGATTCTGCATTGCTGTTAACGCGTACTGATCAACGATCGTGAGGGTCCGAAGGAAGATGCTTGTAATGATAACATACCGCTAGTGTATTACCAGATGAAGTGTATATCACAGCGGCCAATTCTTCCAGTCCATCGTGATTTAGAAACTCCTGGGCAAATTGCTCCTCCTACAAGATTGCAATAACTCGTTCGCAGTTGTAGCCAGGAGAAGAGATGACACGTACGCGAATGAACTTCTGTAGAGAAAACAGCGTCAGTTTGATGGTCCGTTCATTGCGTATGCGGAGTTTTTCCGCCGTTTCCCGTGCTTCGCGAGACGGTGCGTTAACAAGTCTAGAAAGATCTTTAATATGACTACCATCGGCCAGAGCGAACGGGAGCGAACTCACTTGAGATTAGCCTTTGCTCTGATTTTTTTCCTCAGGTTGTCATTGGTAACTAATTCGTCCGTTTCATCTCTCAGGGAAAAGTTGGATGGTGGGTCCTTGATTTTCAAGTTGATACATAATTGCTTGACGACGTCGTCGACTGTGAGCGTAGGATCGATGCGGGCCCGAACGATCTGACCGTCGCCTGTCGAGACGTTGTTGGTTGGGACTAAAGCGCCGGACCTCGTTTGTGCAGCGTGGGCCGACATCAGTACGGACAGAATCAGAAGGCCAGCAAGAGTAAGGGGTGTGTCAGGATTTGAGAAAAGTATATTTTAAAGAATTAGACTCTGCAGTTGAAGATGATGACAATATCAGCCTGCCTTATGTGGGTTAAATGCATCCTAATAAGGCAAGTCATGTGATAGTTCTGAAAATGATGGGGCATACCTGGCAGGCTGCTCCTTGGGTACCCTTCTGTGATTTCCTATGCCCAAATGAGACCTCACATGATTTCGGGGTGATGTTACATTGCATCCATTGTTGGTTGAACCTATGTAAGAAAAAGAACATTCTGTTAGTGATAGTTGAAACAAAAACATATGGTTTTAATGGTTGGAAATTGACATGGTGGCTCTAGTGAGAATACAAGGTATGATCTAGAAAAGGATATCATTAGTAGTGAAAAGAACAAGAAAAGGAGAAATTATGTAGGGAACCTTACTAGGGGGAGTACTGTGTGGTGGAGAGTAATAACAACATTGATCAAGTTCAGTATCAATCATTGTCATGGTTGTCAGTCATGTTCCCATGGTCTCAACACTTCGTGACTACTACTACTAAGTACTTGCATTTTTGTGTGCATTGAGCATTTCCAAGACATATTTAAGCATTTGTAGGGTATTAGCAAGTATGTAGTGTGTCAGCACTGTCAGGTCACTAAACCATGTAACTATCTATCTACTGTTCAACTACTGTATTTATATGTGGCTTCAGTGATAAGTGGGTATTAAATGCAAACATATATGGTCTAAACTGTGTAAAATGGTTATATAGATAGAACAGTTGGAGCCTTGCCCACAGGTGTAAGAATTGTGCAATATCTTGCAAACCACTCCACAGGCAAGTCTAATTCTTTCAGATTTGAATTCCCTGGCCCAAAATACATCAGAAATCAACCTGATATATGTACTTTTTTCAAATCCTGACACCTCCTTGAGAGTAAGATAGACCTCATTCATACTCAACAACATCATGTGATGTTACTTTTCCTGTGACCCATAGGGAGGGAGGAAACATAGAATAAGTGATATAGTAATTATGTAGTAAGAGTAATCTATGCATTAGTTTTGTCTAAACTAATCCAGAAGGATTGTCCTCTGTATTTTTTGCAAGCCCAAGCTGCATCTTTACCATCTAGTCCCTCATGATAAGCATACATGAACTGTTGGGCATGACATGCATATTTTCACATTGATACAAGTGATACCATTCTGAGTGCAGCAAGTAAGTTTTTTTCCAAGATTGGCCTCCTTTGATGAGGCAAGGAACTCATGATATTTGCATTTAGAATAGTGGCTCACAATGAAACTTTGGTAAGAATAAAACTCCAAAGGTTTTTGAGTGGCAGTGTGCCTCAAGAAGTGACTAACAGCAACAAATCAGGCTGGCTGTAAAGTGCTTGATGGCAGCAGCATAATGTTGCCTCAGGTTTGCATTTGAAGCCTGAACACTCATATTGGAGTTTTGACTCCTCTACTAGCCCCTGCTTTGCAAGAAGGACCGCCATCCTCTTGAAGCAGCTTGGATGTGTAGAGTGGTTGTCTGGGTAGCATATGTAGCTTTTGTGATGACCCATCTTTGAATTGCACATCATCCATTAGGTCTTTCTTTTTGAGTGGCTTTCATGTCAGCTTTCCCATATAATACATATACTTGCTTTCTATCACTGTCCAGAACTGGTATATCAGCTCCCCAAAATTTGCTGACTGCTTTTGTGCCTTTTGGCATGTGATGCACTGAGAGTGTGGTACATGTAAGGGCAACCTCAAAGCCTCACTTAATAGTGAGCTAACAGAGGGGAATCCAAAGTTAATATTATACTACATAATACAGACACTTTAGGCACACCTAACAGAGGGGAATCCAAAGAGAAAACTTTAAGGACCCATCTGTCAATGCCCAGTATATGTGATAGAGCCAAAAATCAAATAGTAAGCTAAAAATAGCAAAAAGGTGGAGATAGGTGGATCAGGCTGCAGGATGATGTCACCTTGATGGGTAAACATCCAGAAGGGGCCCTGCCTCTAAGAATAGAACTGTCAACATGTACCAACATGGAAAAAAGGTGAAATATAATAATAAAATAGGAATAAATCATAGAAAATCGTGGAAAATGCAGAATAGGGTGAAATAAAATAAAATAAAATATGGGACAAATACAGAAAATTTTCCAGACACCTGGGACACCTTTCTTTCCCCTTACATCACCCCCCTTCAATGATGCATTGCCCTGATGCATTCAAAACTGTATTTGCCCAAAGTTGGATGCTTGGATGTGCTGAGGCATGGAGGAATGTCGCTGGTGAAACTCCCTAACCAGTCATGGGGCATTTACATTGGACTCTGCGACCCAGGAGGTCTCCTCGTACCCATAGCCCTTCCAGTGCACCAGGTATTTGAGTTTACCTCAATGCAAATGGCTGTTACAGAGGTGTTACAGATGGGAAAATCAATTTTCTTCACAATTGTTCTTATTGTCTTACTTGTGTATGTCCAACACGCTATTGTTCCTTTTCCTATTGTCTTGCGACTGCACACCTTTAATCACACATCACTACAATTCCACTCTATTGTAGTAGTCTGCGGATGTCCACACGCTATTGTCTTTTCATTTCTATTGTTCTTATTGTTCTCATAGCACGACTCGTTTTATTTATGATCTTGTGCTTGTAGTATTTAAACTGCGAATACAGGACCAGTCAAGCTTAGCTTGACCTGGTCATTTCTACGTTCCTAACAAACTCCAGCTAAGTCATCCTCAACTGTTGCTTACGAGCCTCAGCGACTCCTTGAAGAACTTCTTGCTTTAACGTTGATGCTTAAGAGCTTCGACTGATAGTAGGAACCTTGACTCTAACAAAAGGTCAAGCTGATTCGAACTCTGCTGACTAACCTCAGTCTAGGCAGCACATACACTATGACACAATTCTTACGAGAATCACCCGACCCTACCCTACCCGATGAAGAAGAAACATGGCTGCTCCATCCACTCCCACCATCCCCATTGCACCCACTGCCCCTGCTCATCCTGTTGAAATCAAGATGAGGGTGCCAACTGACTATTCTGAAGACAGGGCGAAGACAATGCTCTTTCTTCTGGAATGTGGAGCGTACATCGATGCCAACACTGCCGCTTTTCCGGATGACCACCACAGAATCTTATTCATGCTTTCTTATATGAATGGAGGAACAGCAAGGCCGTGGAAGCAGGCATATCTGGAGGAGAGGTACATTGAGTCAAAACCCTGGGATACATTCCAGGAGTTCATAGCAAAAGTATGTGTGGCGTTCTTGCCGATTGACGATGTGGGGAACATGCGAACACAGCTTAGAGCCCTCTTACAAGGAGCAAAGGGGGTAGATGAGTATATTGCTCAGTTCAAGACTCTCGCTTATCACACTAAAATCAAAGAAGATGTTGCCCTGATCGAGTACTTCATCAACAGACTCAACAACTGAGTCCTCGACAAAGTCTTCGGCATGGAGAATCCACCTGACATGATCGAGGGGTGGTACACCCATGCGGCGAGGGCTGAGGGGCATCTAAGGAGGGTGAAGGTGATTAAAGAAAGAACATACAGTAAGGCAGGAGGAGGAGGAGCAGGAAGCTTCTCCAAAGACCCTAATGCCATGGATATAGACGCAACATGCCTCTCCTATGCAGAGAGGCTCGAACATATCAAGAAAGGAAAGTGCTTTATATGTCACAAAGCAGGACACAGGGCTAGCGACCACAAGGGAGGGAAAGAGCCGCCTGTGAAAGAAGAAAAGAAAGAGACGAAGAAGACATCTCACGACTATTATACGAAGATCTGTGCCCTCATCAACAAGTTGGAAGAAAAAGAAAAAGAAGAAGTGTTAGATCTTATGGCAGTGGAGGGTTTTTAAAACGGCAGCCCACATCAGCAATGGAGCCTGCCAGAATAGTTGTCTCAACTGTAATGGTAGCAAACGTGAGCCACCAATCAATGCGTATTCCAGTTCACTACTTGCTAGGAGACAAGAAAGCCGAAGTACCCACCCTGATCGACTCAGGAGTGGGAGAGACATTTATCGACCACTGAGTTGTTGAGAAACTCGGGCTAAAGAAAATCCCACTCATCAGAAAGATCCTCGCCAAAAATGTCGACGGGACCCTTAACAAGAACGGAATGATCTCACACTATGTCCACATCGACATGGAGATCAGAGGGAAGAAAGAGAGGATCAGAATGCTGATAACGGTGATGTGTTCAGTTGGTACTCAGTGCAGAGTCTCAACAGAAGGGGTGAACACTTAACCTACAACTGCAGGCGTGCTTGGGGTGAGGGGGGAGTTCGCTTAGAGGGCCTCAGATCATCCTTCAGGGCGCGGAGACTATAGAGAGGCTGGTACAGCGATTTTCAATGTGTGCACTAGTAGTGTACGCAAAAGGGAAGATATGCGCAGTGGCGGAAAAGTGTGCAACGCAAAGAGGCAAAAACGCGCAGTGCGGAAAAATGCGCAATGAGAGCGCAAAAGTGTGCAATGATGAGGATGATGAAGGCGGGAGGTGTAACAGGACAAAGACGACACTGGGATGTACTGTGAAGGTGGTGCACAGGTTGGGGGTGCAAACGGAGTGAAAGCGCAAGGAGCGGAAAAAGGCGCAAACGGTGTGCAAAATGCAGCTATGCAAATAAGTGCGCAAACGGTGCGAAAACGTGGCTATATGAAGGGTGCACTACAATAGTGCACAGACAAGGATGAAGGATGCAATGCAAGGGACAAAATGCAACAATATGATAGGGGACGCAAACGATAATGCAAATGTGGCTATATGAAGGGCACACTACGAAGGCCCATGGACTGGACACTGGTGCACAGACTATGTGCGATGCTGACTGAGCTATGAACTATGAGGGGGGGGAAAGATCCTCTGGATTCTCTATCTGTCCGCTACTATGTACAAATGGCTTATGTGATAAAATGGTGAAATAAAGTATAAAAATAGGAAGCGCCATGCGCTACCCACAAGTGCGTCCATTCGCCCATCTAAACCTGACCGCACTATGCCGCTGCCTCAGCCAATAAGATTTGCACACCTATAGCTCAATATCCAACTGTTCCAGTGCGATGCACTATTAGTGGTGCACGCTAAGTCTCGTGTGGCCTTCCCAATTAATCCGCTTCAGTGTTATGTGTTGCATGCTGTGCCTTAGTAATAATGATGTGATCGACCTGTGCCGGTTACCAGACAAGGCGATGCTGATTGGAAATGCGGAAGAACAATAAGGAGATGCTGTGCGAGGCCAAATACCGCCAAAGTGCCAGGGTTACGTGAAAGCGCCCAAGTGCACACAGTCCAATGCCAAATAGGCGCAAAGCAGCCCAGTTATGTAAGAATGCGCAGTTCGCTCGTGTTGGAATCACGGTGCGCCTCAAGTAAATGCACCAGTAAGATGGAAGCCGCAATGCACAGCATGTTTGAAGTGGTGAATTGTTGTGTGATGGTAAGAATAGTGCAGTGAGTGTGCAGCAAGGAGCGTGAGTTGCGAGTAAAGCATAAAAGGAGCGCATAAAGGCGCATCGAGCGCGCAATAATGGAAAACGGCAGGTAAGGAGTGTGGGGGGGGCGCACGGAGGCAGCTTGAAGCGCAACGAGGCACATTTAGGGCGCACAATGATTGGTGGCTATGGGGAACCAAAAGTGCAGTAGAAATGCAAAAGGCGCACAAAGGCGCACCTAAACGGTCAAAGGCGCACAAAAGTGCATGGAAGCGCGCAAAGGCGCATGAAAGTGCACGAAGGCATGCAAAAGCGCGCTGCGCAAAGTGTGCGGAAGCCATCTAGAAGGTGCACACAATCGCAAAAAATGCCATAGTATGTGCGCAGGGCGATAGGGAGCTGTATCATCGGGGCTGGGAAAGGAAAGAATGATCCTGGGGTATTCATGGCTCCAGAGATGTAACCCAATCATCGATTGGGAAAAAGGAACCCTCACTGACAGGGAAACTGAGAAGTTCCTCATGAAGAAGATCCGAACCATGATCGAGCGGATGTGCACTACTTTTGGTAAGCAAAGTCCCACTATAGATGACAAGGGGCTGCTTGTACCAAGAGTAATGTTGAGCTCGACTCTCAGGAGGCTATCTATAAGGAGTGCTGGGAAGACCTTCGGGGAAACCCACCTCGCCGCTGCTGAGCACATGAAGAGTAGGCTCAGGATGGTTCATCTCACAACAGGACTTTGCACTGGAGACAAACCTGATCACGACGGATCAAACCTGGCAACGGACACGGCAATAGACATCCATCCTGGGATCGATCTACAGATCCCCATACTAGATGCTGCAGGCACCAACATACTACCCAATGCTGAGGGGGATCATGATGGAATGGACGCACTATTCGCTTATGTTCGGGGAGAACCTATGGTTGGAGTATTCAGGGCCGAGGAGTCACCCCTCACCATCAAAGATGACTACATACCACTGAACTACCAGAAACTCCAATGGATCTCATGCCTCACTCGATCTCGGCTAACCGGCAGAATCACTTACTCCAACACGACTTACATCCAAGCAAAGACCTCCGTCTCACAGAAGCTCGCCCATGAGAGTGAAGGGAACAAGGAGATGTGGTCACTCAACGATTTACTCCCAGATAAATATAAGGAGTACCGAAGTGTGTTCGAAAAAGCAGCATCGGGAAGATTCCCCAAGTCGAGACCATGGGACCATGCAATCGAACTCAAGCCAGACTTTATCCCAAGAGACTGTAAGGTCTACCCCATCACCCCGGCCGAACAGAAGAAATTAGACGAGTTCATTGATGAGAACCTGAGGAAGGGGTATATCATCCTGTCTAAATCACCTATGGCATCCCCGTTCTTCTTCATTGTGAAAAAGGACTCTGATGTGCTCTGGCCCTGCCAAGACTACTGGTACCTAAATGAAGGAACCATCAAGAACTCTTATCTCCTTCTGTTGATCGGTGATCTGCTTGATAAGCTGAAAGGGGTGAAATGGTTCACGAAATTAGACATCAGATGGGGATACCACAACATCAGGATCAAAAAGGGAGATGAGTGGAAGGCAGTATTTAAGACCAACAAAGGGCTGTTTGAGCCCAAGGTCATGTTCTTCAGTCTCTGTAACTCCCCGGTGACCTTCCAGGTGATGATGAATGATATCTTCTGAGATTTGCTAAATGAGGGATGGCTGGTCATTTACATGGATGACATCTTAATCTTCTCGAAAGACAGAAAAGAACACGAGGAGAGAACGAAGAGGGTCCTGGCAAGACTGAGGGAAAACGACCTCTACCTGAAACCAGAAAAGTCTAAGTTTGACATACAAGAGGTTGAGTTTCTTGGGCTAATCTTGCAACCAAACCAACTGGCCATGGACCCAACTAAACTGAGTGGGATTAAGGACTGGCCACCCCCGACAAATGTCAAAGGAGTTGGATCATTCCTAGGTTTTGGAAATTTCTATCGAAGATTCATTGGCAACTTCGCTGTGATCACAAAGCTGCTTAACGATCTAACAAGGAAAGATCAACCATTCAATTGGACAGATGAATGCCAAGGGGCATTTGACACACTAAAATGGAAATTCTCCGAGGCACCAGTGCTGTTAATGCCAAACACTGAGAAGCCATTTGTAATCGAGAGCGATGCTTCTAAGTATGCAATGGGGGCTGTCCTGAAACAAACTGACACAAATGGAGACTGGCACCCCTGCAGTTATATTTCCCACTCCCTGACACCGATTGAACGGAATTATGAGATCTACGATTGGGAACTACTGGGAATAATTCGAGCACTGGAGACCTGGAGACACTACCTCCAGGGATCCGAACACCTGACCACGATCCTATTGGATCATAAAAATCTCATGTACTTTAGAACTGCACGAAAACTAAACAGATGACAAGCTAGATAGAGCCTTTTCCTATCACAGTTCAACCTTCAACTCATACACATGCCAGGGAAGATGATGATATAGTCTGATGCACTATCGTGATGAGGAGATCACATACCTGAGGTCGATGATGACAACGATGACATCACACTGTTAAAAGATGAGATCTTCACACGAATGATCGATACCAAATTGAAGGACGTGCTGGCAGAAAGTATGATACGCAATGACCTACTAAAAGAGATAGTAAGAGCCATCAAAGAAGGAGGAACACCACCGATCAAGTTGGCGGTAGAAGACTGGAGAATGGAGAATGATGGGACAGTCTTTTTCAAGGACCGATGTTATGTCCCCGACAACAAGGAGTTGCAGAGGAAAATCATGGAGAAATACCATGATAACATACTCACAGGTCACCCTGGCCAATTCCAGACTCTTGAACTGGTACGGAGGGACTACTGGTGGCTGGGAATGATGATCTTCATCCGGAACTACGTTGATGGATGTGCCACATGCCAACAAATGAAGGTAAACATGCACCCCACGACTCCACCACTATCACCAATCAAATCAGAAGCAACATGACCATTTGTGCTGGTAACAATGGATTTCATCACCGACTTACCGATCAGTGAGGGATGTGACACCATCATGGTCATGGTAGACCATGGGCTTACTAAGGGGGTAATTTTCATTCCCTGCAACAAGACCGTTGATGCACTGGGGGCAGCAGACCTTTATCTGCAAAATGTGTTTAAAAGATTCGGCCTCTCTGATAAGATCATATCAGATCGCAACTTACGATTTGCCTCCAACACATTCCAAGAATTAGGAAGACTCCTGGGAATAAAGCTGGCTATGAGTATGGCCTATCACCCACAGACTGATGGGGAAATGGAGTGAGTTAATCAAGAACTGGAAATCTATCTCCGGATCTTCTGTGCGAACAAGCCATCACAATGGAAGGGGCACCTCACCACTGCCAAGTTCACACACAATCAGAAGCACCACTCGGCGATCAAGAATACTCCATTCTACTTAATGATGGGAACCCACCCCAAGGCCATTCCCATGATGTATGAAAAAACAAATGTACCAGCTACCAAACAGAGGATAGCCGAATTAGGGAACATGCGATGAGAAGCCCTGGCGGTGCATGAACTGTCTCAACAAGTAATGATCAGACGAGGCAGACGAGGCTTCCACCCATTTATGGTGGGGAAGAGGGTTTGGCTAGATTCTAAGAACTTGAAATTGGGATACCCGACCAGGAAACTCGCCCCTAAATGCGAAGGGCCATTCCCTATCACCTGGGTGATTTCCTCTCATGCCTACAAATTGAGGCTTCCTTCACAGTGGAAAATACACCGCGTTTTCCATGCCTCTCTCCTTTCGTGTTTCAAGGAGAATGAGACACACAGGCCAAATCGTCTTCCTCTACCCCCCAAGCTGATCGAAGGGGAACTCAAACACGAGGTCGAGGCTATTTTAGCCCACAAAAAGATGGGCCGAAGGACACGATTCCTAGTAAAGTGGAAGGGCTACAGCACAGCAGAAAATATCTGGGAACCTGAAATTCACTTAAAAAATGCCCCAGAAATTCTGGGTAATTACAAGTCTACAGTGACTCACAAAACTGAGTCAATGTTTTGGACTTTTTGATTCATTGTTGAATAGCTTCCCATAAACAACAAAACCAAACAAGGTATTGGTGTACCGAATAACATACATGATCAGGGCTACCAAACAAACAAAGAATTATGTAATTTTAATCATTCCTCATGGAGATATGATCATTTTAATTCAGGGACTCATTGACTCAGTTTTGTGAGGGGTAGTCAGAAATATTAGAATCTGATGCTCCACCAACTGTATAATGTCAAAAACTTGACAGATGGTTTCTAAGGTGATGTGACCCTTGATGGGACCTTAAATTATAGTATTTAATTAGGACTAGCATTCTTCATACTTCAATATTCTCCAATGCATCCCATCTCCTCTGCTCAGAAGGAAAACATTCTTTCCCTGGCCTCCAATCATTATTCTACCCACAATATTGCCACTAAACTTAACCTCAGCCAGTCTAGTGTATCCAGAACACTCAGGGCTCTCCATCCAAACCTGGATTCCCCCTCTGATGGTTGTCCTTCTAAGCTCTCATCTACCTCTCAGAGAGCCATCCTTACCCAAATCACCACTGGCAAGGCTGCAAATGCTGTTCAGGCCACCCATTACATCAACAGCATCATCCCCACTCCAGTCTCCTCAGAAACAGTCAGAAGAGTTCTCAGAAAAAACTCATTCAAGGCTGTGGTGAAGAAGAAAAGGCCCTTGCTTAGTATAAGGCATAGGAAAGCAAGATTGGCTTTTGCTCAGAAGTATATAGAGTGGACTGTGGAAGACTGGAGGAGGGTTATTTGGTCAGATGAGACTAAAATCAACAGGTTTGGGTCAGATGGGAGAGAGTGGGTCTGGAAACAGAAGGGAGAGGGGCTGATTGTGAGAGAGGTACAGGGAACTGTCAAATTTGGGGGAGGAAACATTATGGTATGGGGGTGTATGGGATGGAATGGAGTTGGGTATCTTGCAGAGGTTGAGGGGAGGATAAATGCTGACCAGTATGTGTCCATTTTGAAGGACCATATGCTGCCTAGCTTGGAGGAGAGTGAAATTTCTGGAGAAGAGGTGATTTTTCAACAAGACAATGACCCCAAGCATACCTCAAAAAAGGCCAAGAAATGGATGGAGAACAACAATATTACTCTTCTGGATTGTCCTGCACAATCACCAGACCTCAATCCTATTGAACATCATTGGGTTCACCTCAAGAACCAGTTAGACAAGTATCCAACAGCACCAAAAGGAATTTGGGAGTTATGGGAAAGAGTAGTAGAAGAGTGGAATAATATTCCATCAGATGTGTGTCAGAATTTGATTAAAAGCATGCCTAGAAGGTTGGGAGCAGTTATTAAGGCCAAGGGAGGTCATACAAATACTAGAATTACAATTTATCATAATATTGATACCACCTCACAAAACTGAGTCAATGAGTCCCTGAATTAAAATGATCATATCTCCATGAGGGATAATTAAAATTACATAATTCTTTGTTTGTTTGATGGCCCTGATCATGTATGTTATTCGGTACACCAATACCTTGTTTGGTTTTGTTGTTTATGAGAAGTTATTCAACAATAAATTAAAAAGTGCAAAACATTGACTCAGTTTTGTGAGTCACTGTACTCACAACCTACTCCCATCATGAGCTGCCCTCTACACTTCTTCATGAATGCCATGCCCAACCCTGACCCGATTAGAACCTTTGAATTGATCTTGAGCCTCGTCCACGATACTGACGACTCCCGAAATGAGGAGAGACTGCTCTCTGTGACCCAGGACCGAGCGCTGCTCAATGGGACAGTGCACAACTTATTCCAGACATACCGAGCGATCTCTTCTCTCGAATGGGTGTTCCAGCACCTGACTGAGAAAGCCTACCACATGGATTTGCTCCCCCTCATGAGGAGCTTAGACGAGCAAGCTCTTAATTACAGATCTGGAGAGCGAGTCCCCACACCTCAATGGATATTCATTATAGAACCTCTTGATGATGAAGGAGATGAAGAACAGCCAACATCACCATTTCTGTCTCCCCCACCCCTATATCTATCATTGCCACCTCCACCACTATGCGCATCTACACCTCATCCTAGACAACCCACACCAGAATATCCGCCCACACCCCTGTGGATGCGGAACTCCATTTGTTTTACATGCGCCCAGATCGGGCATTTTTCCTCACACTGCCCAGAGTATCAATGCCCTCACTGTCAATGGTGGTGCCTGGAACATTCCATGCTCTTCTGTCCCAACAACCCGACACATGACAACCCTCCTCGTCACCAAACCACCTAAATCTGACCAACCATGATCAAAGATCTCCACCTCGTTATCATTCTCGGTGCCATATTCGGCGCGGCCATTTTAATTATGATAATCTTTTACTTTCTTATCATGCTCAAAATCATGACCGCCCCACCTCTACCTCGAATCACAATGCTCGTAACCGGCACCTCGGTGCAATTTGTGGAGACAGACAGCATTGAGTTACCTACCAGAGTCTACATGCATGGCATACCCACTGCAACAATGATCAACACAATCTCCACGACGAGTGATGAAGAACAGCCTATGCCATTCGACCCGATGCAGACGGTCAGGAGCTAGTTTTAGATGGGACTCAAAATGTCGAGGAGGAGCTAATGTTACGGAGGTGTTACAGATGGGGAAATCAATTTTCTTCACAATTGTTCTTATTGTCTTACTTGTGTACATCCAACACGCTATTGTTCCTTTTCCTATTGTTTTGCGACTGCACACCTTTAATCACACATCACCACAATTCCACTCTATTATAGTAGTCTGCGGACATCCACACACTATTATCTTTTCATTTCTATTGTTCTTATTGTTCTCATAGCATGACTCATTTTATTTATGATCTTGTGCTTGTAGTATTTAAACTGCAAATACAGGACCAGTCAAGCTTAGCTTGACCTGGTCATTTCTACATTCCTAACGAACTCCAGCTAAGTCATCCTCAACTGTCGCTTATGAGCCTCAGCGACTCCTTGAAGAACTTCTTGCTTTAACGTCGACGCTTAAGAGCTTCGACTGATAGTAGGAACCTTGACTCTAACAATGGCTGTCTAAGATGGACTCAACTTCATACTAAGGTTTGCCTTTGATAACTGTAGGCAGTGGGGAAGGTTGTGTCACACATCCAGGGAATGGATCTGTGGGTGCAGGCAGCAGTTTTACAACATGAAAGACAGGATGGAGTTTGATGGGTGAGTTTCTTGGATGGGCATGTGGTGGAGATGTCACTAGAGTCGAGATAGACATGATCACCAACCTTATATGTGGGTGTGGGTGAGTGATGCTGGTTGTAGAAGCATGCCATGTCATCCTTTGCCTTGGCCAAAGCTGACTTTGCCTCCTCCAAGGTGTCCTTCATCTGCTCTGTGAACTCATTTACCATCTCCAAGTGTGAGGGTACTTGTCGAGGTTCAAAGCCCATGCATGGATGTTGCCCTGTGTCAAGGAGGAAGGGAGTTTGTTGGGTGGAAGAGTGGACATGGTTGTTGTATCCAAACTTGGCCATGGAGAGGAGATCTTCCTAGTTGTCCTGCCACTCATTGATGAAGACACAGATGTACTGCTTGAGTTCTTGGTTGACTCATTCTGTCTGTCCATCTGTCTTTGGGTGGTAGGCAGTTGAGGCCAGGAGTTTGATCCCCAGCAGGTGGTACAGCTCTCAGGTAAACTCTGCAATAAATTGTGGTCCTCAGTTGCAGAGGAATGCACCGGGCAGTCCATGGAGCTTCCACACATGGCACAAATAGAGTGGAGCCACTCCAAGTGCAGTGACAGTCATATGAGTGGAGATAAAATGAGCTTGCTTCCCAGCAGAGTCGACTGTGCACATTACTGCATCAAACCCATTGGACTCTGGTAGTTCCACCATGAAGTCCACACTGATGACATCCCAACGATTTTCTGGACAGGAAGGGGGTGTAACTCACCCATGGCCTTGCACTGTGGAGTCTTGGTGCATAAGCAGAGATCACAGGTATGACAGTACTGACCAATGAGTCGAGACATCTGGGGCCACCAATAATTCCATGATATGAGTTCCAACATCTTCCAACATCCAGGGTGACCTGCAATGAGTGAGTCATGGTGCTGAGAGATGAGTTGTCATTAAAGCTGGGAATTGTTAGGGACATAGATGCAGTCATGGAAGTACAGGATGTCATCTTTTTCTGTCCACTCTGCTGCATGAAACAAAGGGGTGGATCCCTTTCTCAGCTCCTTCACTGCCAGAGCCACAGCATCCTTGTGTAATATACTACAGTTCACATGATGAATGTCACATGGGATACTGCACTCCTCACCCTCCAAGGCAACATCTTCTAATGTGCAGACTGTAAACAGATCAGGTTGCAACAACACAATACCTTGATTGTCATTGCTCCCATCCCCCTAGTCTGGGTGATGAGAGAGGGAATCAGTATTTCCCATGCTGTGTCCTGGGCAATGATGCAGGGAAAAATCAAACCTGGAGAGGTAAAGGGACCAGTGGGCTTGGTGACAATTAAGCTTCTTGGCAGTCATAAGTACTCGAGGTTCTTGTGGTCCATCCAGATCTCGACCTTAAATTGAGCACCCTCCAGGAAATATTGCCACTCCTCCAATGCCCACAATATTGCCAGCACCTCCTTGTCGTGGATCTTGTAATTGCATTCCACAGCACTGAGACTCTTTGAGTAGAAAGTGATAAGATGCCATTTCTGGTTCTTGGGAGACTGTTGGGATAGCACTGTGCCCATGGCAAAGTCTGAACTGTCAGCTTCTACATGGAAGAGGTGTGAGTCATCAGCAAAGGTGAGGATTGGAGTGGAAGTGACCATCTCTTTGAGCTTCTCGAATGCTTCCTGCTTCCCATTTCACTTGCTTCATCAATCGCCCTGAACTCACCTTCCAACCACTCCAAGTTGACCTCGGGCACCTGCAATTCAGCCATCAAGAGCACATGGCACACCTTGCACACTTCAGTGCACTCCACGCACACTTCCAGCTGACTTGCCAGTTTGTGCACCCTACACTCAAATTCTGCAGACTGCTCCTTCTCCTCAATCATCTTATGCATATCTGGCATCAGTTCCTCACCCCAAGTAAGCCACTCTTTGACCAAGATTCCACTGAATGCACTGCATGCCTTTTCAAGGAGTGCATCGAGTTCCACATTGTTCTTGACAGCATCTGCTCGGCTTTTATACATGCTCTACACACCCTCATCCTTAGCCAACTACACTAGTTATATAAATACAAAAAGTGCACCAGTTTGGTGCAAAACCCTTTGCCCCAAGCCTGCATAGCCATCTGCTCACTTCCAGCAGCAGGGAGGGTCTCACTGAGCACCAAGATCATTTGCCTGAGAGCTAGGGCAAATGCTGAAGACATTGGATCATTTAGATATGGGTTGTGGAAATAGCCATTGAGGATAGATGGTGGTCAGAGATAGATAAGGAAAGGATGGCTGCTTATGTGAGCAAAGAAAATTTTGCGTTGACCAATTGTATGCTGCCTAAGGACAGTCAGTACCTCAGTTGAGAGGAGATGATATGGCTCCCTATCACCCTGTGCACATACTACGGCATTTTTTGCAATTGTGCACACCTCCTAGATGGCTTCCACATGCGTTGCACAGCATGCCTTTGACCACTTAGGTGCACTTTTGTGTGCCTTTTACATTTCTATCATGCCTTTAAATCCCCCATAGCTGCCTTCTGTCGTGCGCCCTAAATGTGCCCTGTTACACTTCAAACCACCTCCGTGCACCCCCCCCCCACTCCTTATCTGCCTTTCACAGTTATTGCATGCTCGATGCACCTTTATGCGCTCCTTTTATGCTTTACCTGCAACTCACATTCTTTGCTGCACACTCATTGCACTATCCTTACCACACACACAACAATTCACCACACCAATTGCGCTGTGCATCACAGCTTCCAGCTTACCGGCACGTTTACTCGAGGTGCACCATGATTCCAGCATGAGCGAACTATGCATTCTCATGTAATCTGGGTGCTTTGCACCTATTTGGTATTGGACCATGTGCACTTGGGTGCTTTCACATAATCCTGGCACTTTGGCACTATTTGGCCTTGCACAGCATCTTCTTATAGTTCTTCCACATTTCCAATCAGCATTGCCTTATCTGGTAACTGGCACAGGTCAATCACATCATTATTACTAAGGCGCAGCATGCGATGCATAACACCAAAGCAGATCAATTGGGAAGAGTGCATGGGACCTAGAGTGCACCAAAAATAGAGCATCACACTGGAAAGTTGGGTATTGGGCTATATCATGCACAAATCTTATTGGCTAAGGCAGTGGCATAGTGCGGTTGGGTTTAGATGGGTGAATGAATGCACTTGTGGGTAGCGCATGGTGCTTTCTACACTTTATTTTACCATTTTTATCACATAAGCCACTCGTACATAGTAGGTGGACAGATAGAGTGTCCAGAGGATTTTTTCCCCCCTCATAGTTCATAGCTCAGTCAGCATTGTACATAATCTGTGCACCAGCATCCAGTCCATGCGCCTTTGTAATGCACTCTTAATATAGCCATGTTTGCATATCATTTGCATCCCCTCATCGTATTGCTGTGTTTCATCTCTGCATTGCATCCTTCATCTTTGTTTGTGCACTCTTGTAGTGCACCCTTCATATAGCTGCATTTGTGCACCATTTGCACATTTTATTGTATAGCCATGTTTTGTGCACTGTTTGTGCACTTTTCCACCCATTGTGCTCACATTCCATTTGTGCCCCTAACCTGTGTGCCACCCTTGCAGCACATCCCAGTGCTGTCCTTGTTCCACTACACCTCTCACTTTAGTCTCCCTCATCATTGCGCATTTTTGTACTCCCATTGCATGTTTTTCTGTACTGCACATTTTTGCCCTTTTGCATTGTGCACTTTTTCGCCACTGCACATACCTTCCTTTTTGTGTACACAACTTTGTGTGCACCTAGTGACCCATCGGACCAGCCTTTTTAGTAGTCTTTGCACCTTGAAGGACAATCTGAGGCTCTCTAAACAAACCCCCTCATCCCGAGCATGCCTGCAGCTGTAGGTTTTGTATTCACCCTTTCTGTTGAGACTCTGCACCGAGTACCAACTGAACACATCACCACAACTGCTTGCCAAGCCCTTGTTCACAGTGTGGATCAGGTGCTAATAGTGCCATCACTACCTCCATGATGACAGCAAGCACCCAGCACTCCCATACCTATGAGCCACTGCTTGTAGGATGGATTGTAGGTGTTGGTGAGAATGACAACATCTGAGAATGGAGATGGACCAATGGCAAGACAGTGAGATGACAGGCAACTGCCAAACCCCTCATGCATGTCACATGAGGGCATTGATAGAGATAAGGAGGGGATTGGGTGCAACAGGGAGGGAGGATGCCTGCTTTCCACATGTAGTAATTTTTCTTTCATAGTAATTTTTGTAAGTATTGAAAGAATATATATATTTGTAAACCCCATTCCTCAATTGTGAAATGCTCAAAAATATGCTAGCAGGACCACTTATGTATGAACTTACAATAATAATTACATGAGGTCCTTTGAGGGGGAGTTTGAATGTACTGAGCATTGCTGGAGGTAGGTAAAATGCATTTTTGCTTCATTTTCAGGATGTTTGCATTCCAGAGTGTTCACAGTAGCCATTTTTCACATCATTTTTGACTTCATTTTTTAATCCATTTTAATCATTCTTCTGCCAAACAACCAAAATGATCCAAAAATGAAGCTGAAAATAGCTACTGTGAACAACCCTAATGAGTGTATATAGTGTTAATAAACATTTATTTAGCTTCTACACCTATATTCAGCCTGTAGGAAGGATTCTCTCTTTATATGGGGAGGAGGAGGATCTCTTCTTTTTATTCAGGGGCTCTATTATATGTACAAGACTATATAATTGTATATATATATCTACATAACTGGGATGAGCAAAAAAGAGATGAAATAGTCATGAAATAGGGAGAAATGGTCAATTTCCAATGTAATCCACACTCTATGGGGGAGATATTGTCACTTACCTGTATTCCAATCTCCAGACCTTATAAATCACATTCTCTTTTCTGTCTATTCTGATGTTTTTTTGACACCCAGGTCATGCTCCCACTTTTATTGCTGTAAAGGATTTACAAGTTCAGTAGACAGTATCCACTCTCCTCATCTATCCTTTTCACATCTTCCCTACTCATGTGGAAGCATCCCAAGTCATGTATGTAGATATAAGCATGATTATATATCCTTGTTACTATAATAGAGCCCCTCAATGAAGAAGAGCCCCATCCTTCCCATATCAAGGGAGAATGCTAACTACAGGCTGAATATGGGTGTAAAAGCAAAAATAACTGTTTATTAACAATATACATAATAAGTGTTATATACCAAAAAAGTAAAGGGAAATGGTCCAGAATGAGTGGAACAAGGTGCTCATCATCCGGAATGATGAGCGCGATGTGGATCATGTCTGACTTGAATATTTACTACCTGATTTGGGTTGCCGAGTTATGCCGATTTCTCACGTAATCCAATTGCTGTGTTGGGCGCGGGGGATCAACTACATCGGCAATTTCCGATGAAAACTAATATCACAAACCATCCCTTTTAACATGTTCTACATTGCACATCACGCCAGTATCCATACAGCACAAGAAGGTGGATTGAGGATGGACTAAAATCGCATAAATAGAGGAAGAGCCGGTCTAATTCAAAAACGTGATCATCATCTCACGTGATCTGTTGTAACCCTGCACAGCCACTAGTCAGCCCCCAAGAATACTTAATAAGTATGAGATATGAAGCGACATTCAATTTGTTCTCAACCACCATCATGTTCGAGTTCGACGAGACATTCAGTGACATTTCTTCGAGCTCTTCCTTTGATTTTACAGAACTATTGGATCCTGAAGAACTTCAGTTATTGTCCAGATCACTTTCGCTTGAGGCACTGCCAGCCATCACCGACGAATACTTCTCTCCGTTCAGCGATGTCCCTTCTTTCCCTCCCAATAAACGCTTGTTTTCAAACGATGATGCTCTCAAGACCCCCAGACGCGCCACAATTGTCTTGGATTCTGACGACAGGATGAGAATAACACTGACGTTGCCGACTACTCCTCGAATGACCAACGTTTTAAAGGAACCTCGGGTCATCGATTCCAGTGCTGTGTGTTTTATCACTGCTTTTCTTAGTACTTACTGCCGATACCTAATCATTGTTACAGGGAAATCAAACAATGAATTTTGAGGTATACGATCTTGCATGGGAGGACACAGAAACTAAACCGTGTGTCTCTGAAAGGTTGCTTATGCCTTATCCCGTCTCATCCTGTTACTCCAGATACTATCGTGAAGCATTGGGAGTGGTTGCTCCAGTAAACCGTGCTATAAATAAACGGCGAGCTTCGGAGCGTTCGTCGTCATTCCGTGATGCACTTGTCTTTGAGCATGATGTTATGCCTGAAACAGACGAAAGAGCAAGGCGATGGTCCCTTGACGTTCCCACGACCTCGATGAACCAAGAAATGGTCGATATAATGGTCGAGTTGCATAACTTAAATTCTTTTTTCAAGGCTGGCCTGGAAGATCTCGATCAATCTGTTGTCGTGCTAGAAGAAAGAAAGGAAAGGCCTGAACCACCGTCGCTTATGATCTCTAATTCCAACTGCGCCATTCCGATATCACTCGAATCGTCCGAAAGTCTTGTGCTAGACCCTCCGCTTTCGTTGGCCGCCCGCCGAGGCAAAAATCATCTTCCCCCACTTTTCGTGAAGACACCTAAGCACGACACACTTGTGACAGAGTATCCGAGCATTCCTACGGCATTCTTAGGCTCTCCCTCCGTTTACTCGCCGAAGTTCGAATATGCCAATACTGCAGATGACCCATCTCTGGATTTGAAAGACATGATTTCTAGTCTCAGGTCCCAGTGCGCATCTCTCTATTCCGATTCCCAAGGACCTGATCAAACTGAGGACCTAATTGCTGCGACAATGGACCTCTCAGCGGATTCGTGGACTCAGTCTTGCAAGGATAACGATAACGCGGAGTGGGCCTTTGCGAATTCATTTCTGCGCAATTTGGATGCCAGCGCTAGGGATCCCAACTTTGTTCAAAAGAATAGCCACGGTCTAGGGCCCCGTGAACCCAGCCCAGCATTCAGTGCAGGTACCCCTACCTCGGCGTCTAAGATTAATCCTACGTCTTATGGACCAATCATCAGAAGTCCTCCACGTGGTCCCCCTCCCTCTACTCCTCCGCCGCCTCTGCCATCGCCTTCTACTCCGTCCTCTCCGCAGAAAGTACGAGGGATCCTCAAGAATTCAAAAAATGTCAGATTCGCGTCTTTGCCCTATACAGGTTCCACGTCTGCGGAAAATGTCGAAATCCCTCCCAGTCGACGTCGACAGTCAATGGCTCTTGTTCCTATTGATTGTCCCAAACGTCTTCGTCCGAAGTCTAACACCATTGCCGGTAGTGCTCCACCCCTGGTTCTTCCTAGAGCTCATGGCACGACTCCTTCACCCGCAACGAAGTTCGCAAAAGATGGAGGTGACCGTCCGATATCTATCCCAACTTCCAATCCTTCAGATGGTTTTCGCTCAAGAGCGCCAATCACGCCTGGGCAAGCGAGGACTCCACTTACCTCTATTTCTCGCCAGAGTACCCCTGCACAGAAGCCCACCCCATCTGTAGGCCGACATTCTCTCGGACGTTCTATTAAGGCAGAGACCAACAAAGAACCTGATCGCACTAAGGGTCGCGCTTCCTATACTCCCAATTTGTCAAGACGGTTGCCAAATGAAAACGATTTCCGCCGGAGAAGTGATGCTAGTCAAGTTACACCGAAAAGTCGCATGCCTGTCCCCCTTCGTAATATTTTGACGCGATTCACATGAACAGGGCATCGTGGATCAATAATTGTATGTGTTGAAGATTGGAAGCGGAGGAGTTCAGATCACTGAGAACTTGCTGCGTGTGGCCTGATGGTCTAGTAGTATGATTCCTTGTTAGGGCATTAACCAGTTGTGTGCCATCATCGAGGAGGTCCCGGGTTCAATTCCCGGTCAGGCCCCTTCATTTTAATTTATGTAATTTGAAACAGTCGAGATTATCACCAAGCGCGTTTGATGTCAGCAAGAGCATACGACATCGCTATTCCAATGGGTAAGCAATACAAGGGATGATATTTACAATTTATTCATTGCCTTAGCCAATGATTAATGAGGCCACATTCCATCACCTTCCTCTTCCAGCATAACCAATTCGGAACGGACTTATTATTGAAGGCGTCTGACCACTGGTGTCACTAGGCCGGAAAACTGGACGCCTCCCAGCTGACGAGCTTTGTTCGATTATATCTTCCTCATCCGATTTATCATTATCGGCCTAGTTGTCAGGCTGCGTTCAGTTTCGAGCAGCGTGTGAATATGACAAAAAATGACCTCAAGATCAATCACCAGCGCGCCCGTGTGCCAGCCAGCCGCAGCGATGGAGAAACAGAACCTATCCTTGGGACTTTTCCTACTGTGATCGAATCTTACTTCGGTCGGTACCCTGACTTCAGGTAGGTCGTAACTCCCATCAACGGCAAAACCTCCAGGTGCTCCGGGGGGGAGCGTGGCAGGATCCCCTAGTCCCAGGGCTCCTTTATCGCTTACACCCCATGTCAAAACCTTGCCCGACAACGTCAAAGCAATGTAGTGATGGTCACCAGGCACCACTGAAATTACAGACTTGTCCTGTAAACCCGGGATTATCTTAGGTTTCAGGTTTGCGTCGTCCAGGTCGCCTTTCAGTACAATCGAACTGGCACCAGTTGAATATGCAAAAAAGTGTTCAAAATTTGCAGAAATCTACTCGTTTATTAGTGTGCTGAACCAGAATATGCGAAAGTTTTCCCCCACATGGGTTATCTGCATGGTGAGAGGAGCAGCCATCTTGTGACCGATGAACATATCTCGCACTTTGCTCACTTCGCTGAACTCTGGTAGCTGCGCTGGTGTCAATAACTCCATTATAAACGATTATGAACCTTCTCACATACTGCCAGCCTCCTCTCAAAACTGCGATCTCGTTGTCGAGTGAATCAAATATAAGGACGTGACCTTTATTCGTCAATCCAACGAGATGTTTATCTAATCCCGCTACCTGGATGAGCTTAGTCGGCTTCTGCTCTGCGCTCCCTCCGCTGGTCAAGTCAGGTAGGGCTGGTATCGAAGGAAGACGGGTGGGATTCAGATCCAATTCCCAGGGTACGCAAGATATGGCGCCGTTACGAGGAGCAGAAGCATTGGCGTTGCCTTGCTGCCTCGCTTCGGCCTGGATATGAGTGTCCATCTCCCCAGAAAACGGCCACCATACAAGAACGTCACCTGAGTGAGTAAGCACGCAAGAAAACATCCAACCACACTCGATTTGAACTGGTTTGAAGTCGGGGGCATTGAACACCGGCGACGATAACCAGAAAGGATGGGCCCAATTCGCAAAATTCCATATCCTGTGACTAGTGTCTAATGATGAAGCATGCGACCGACCACAGCTGTTTTCGAAATGTATCATAAATAACAGAGCATGCTCTCTTTTACATAGAAAATGCAAACCTGATACTGCGCATTATTGCTGGTATCTCCAGCCTCAGGGGGGTCCTCGCGCTCTTTCCCGGTGCAGAGAACCCATTACCCATAATAGGAGTTTCCCCGTTCAAGGTGCCTGAATTCCAGCTTCAGAACTAGGCAAAATATGAGATGATTGTAAACACACCCCATACGTGAATGCGACCTTCAGAATCCAGGGCATGAAATGACCTACAGGAATACAGGAACATAGAAAATTAGCTGATATCATGAAACAACCCTGTCTAGGTTTACCATCCTCCAGCAACGAGACTGACGAGACGGGCACCACGAACCACGAGCTGCGCCGGAAATGGAATGCCACCACCAGCAGACTCTGGAAAGCGCGACAGTCCAAGCCGCCCATTACCTTTATTTCTGATAATGTGCCGAACACGAAGGTTCAACGACACGCATAAGATGTCGTACAAAATGCTCACCCCCATACATAAACTTGAAGTACACTTAGCAAAATGATCTCCAGCGATAAGATTCATGCACACCTCGGGGATTGAAGAGACCACGGTAAATAAACTTCCAGCCACTAGTGCGAGCTGTGCCTGCACCAGAAAAATTAAAGTCGCTTTCCAGTCTCCGTTTCCAAAAAGTGTCATCAGAACAAAGAGTAGCAAATGTCTGTCAAAACAATCAATGATGCTCTTATGTGCAGCTTCCCTTGATTATGAATCACCTTGTTGGTACAGCCAAGCCGTAAGATATCGGCGATCTGCATAGATGGAAATAAGTTGTCCAGGAGAACCTCGACAGGTATTTCAGAGAGTAGTGACATCTGTACGCGTGCGATGGAGTTAAACGTTAAGCTGAGCAGTCACAGAACTGATTGAAAATGCAAAACAGACCGTTAGAACGAAGCGATTGAACGACTGAAGAAATTGATATGGAACTCAGCACAGCAGATGAAGCTGCGCGCACCACGATACGTCATCGCACGTGACCATCATGGTATGGTCATAGCCTGGCAAGCTTGGTAAATAGTATGAGTGGAGATAATGTCGTTCATACGACAAGCACCTGCATGCTTTCTATCACCAGCTTGATTCGTGGTTGGGCTAAGAAAACTTACGTGCTGGCTTGGCCTGTTAACTGTTATTCCGTATGAATTCCGATTTCACATCGTTCTGCTCCAGCCCAAGCATCGGTTCTCAGAAACACCCAAGACAACTTCACCCAATGTCATGCAGTCCATGGGGACAGATTTCTGCGACTCCGCGGAGTGTTTCTCAAGCGTTGGTGGTGTGTGGTGTGTAATCTCGGCTCATGGCTTTCAGGGTTCAGAATTGGTCACGCCCAGTTTTCATATCCATTTACCTCTTGATTTCCGAGGTTCATGAGGCAGTCGTCTGTGGTCACATTGCACAAGACCATCAGGGTTGCATCAGGGTTTATTAATTATTGTTTATCCCTTTACATAATCTCGATAACAGCACGCAATCTTTTTCGTCGCAGGAAACTGCTTGCCGTTTTCTCATCAATGGTCCCGGGTCAATGTAATACTCGGAGCTACAGACTTATTAACATTTGCGGTGATTGACTGCCGGAACTGCGGCGGCCCAGCATCACGTTTGATCGAAGCAGTTCTCAGATACGGCCACGTTTGTTTAACTTATCTCAAGCTTCGAAATTGATAGTACTCAAAGTTGAATAAGGAAGGCATGTGGGCCGTGGCAGATATCGGATGCATGCCGAAACATGTTACGTTGACAGTGTCCAGAACGGCTCAAATACCTCACCCGTGGCGGAAACGTCGCTATTGCAATATGTGGAACAGACTTGACCGACCATGCAGGGAAAAACGGACGGGGGAAAAATTAGATTGACAGAAGGGCTGCATTTCAATAATGGCATCTCCAAGAAAAATATGTCTGCGCTTCCTTAAGATTACCGCATTCGGATCAGATCGATCTACGCGAGAAATTGCTGGCTGTACATATTAATCCTTATGGGTCTTGATCGAGATCGATGATCATCAAAAAAATGTTTGAAGAGAAAGATAGTAGAAAGATTCTACTTTGCATCGGAACAGCCATTTTCAAGCAAAAAGAAACTGGTGTCCGAATCGCAGTCCTTCATTGATTGATTCTCAAACAAAACCAAGCCAACTCGTGCCACGAACAGAGATGTACACAACAAATTTCGCCTATAACCAATGCAAAGGGTAATGAAAAACATCCAGCGTGCAAGGCAGCAAGATGTTGAATAGCAAGCAAGCAGGGTGTACATGATAGCGAGTAGTATACAGCATGCAAACAATTACAGTCGAGGCAATCGTATGATAGTGAATAATGGTAGAGTATGACGGAAATCATCCAAATATATGCAGGTGAATTGTTGAAGTATAAGATAGAATGTAGTGGTATATAACATTAACGAAAGCCTGCAGACAACCGAAATTATGGGGTTCGTCAGACAAATTCCGAATACAAGTAGACCAACGATATGCGCTGCGCAGGGTTAAAGGAGAAAAAGCCTTTGATCGACCTGCTAGTTCGACTTTAGTATTCATCGGCACTGCCGTAGCCAATGCTCGCATGCCCTGTACTGGGCCTTTGACGATTCTCATCATCGTATATGTCATAACTGTCAGACGGATAACTTAGCTCCCCACCAACCTGTAAGGGGGGTAGTAAGGAAGGCGGGTGATATCCTGGAAGGGGTGTCAATAATGTGCTATCCAGTGGTAAGCGACTGGGGACCATGTGGGTGGGTGACAGTGGTCGCGAGGGATGAGCCTGGAGCGAATAATGCGACTGATTGTTCAGATGTTGAATGTGGCCATGGTGTATATGAGATTCCGTTGGAAGAGAAGCAGAAATATACTGCGGGGCGCTGATCTCGTGTGATGTAGCCCCACCATGCCACGACGCGCGCGCACCATCGTTGTAACGCGGTCGTGTTTGTTGGTAGGCAGACGTCAGCATTTGATCATCCCTAGCGTACCTTTCGCCTTGGGACACGGTAGAGGAAGACAACCCCGCCCCCGACTGGTAGGAAGCCGATGAACCGTAAGTAGAAGGGTTTACGTGGCTATGAGAGTTATATCGACGGAAGTTGTAGATGTCGTGATCGTCATTGCGTACACTCAAGCTGCGCCGCCGCGTGGAGCTGGACAGTGGTGAGTCGGGACCCTTTTTGGCTTTCCGCCATTGTTTCCGTAACTCTTTGAATTCTTAAAATAATACAAATTAGCGGACGGTGTAGACTGCAGAAAAAGGAGAGGAGAGTGCACGAAAAACAACGTGACTGACTAAGATGACAAATTGGGCATACCATTTGGGTTACGTTTGGGACCATGTTTCTGCATGGTAACATGAGCGTTCAAGTGGTTCAAAGTGCCATACGCCTTGCTGCAATCTGGCCAGGCACAATGATATAGACGTTCGATTTCGTCATATCTTCTTCGAGGACGCTTTTTGACAGCATTCCCAGGCAAGGCGACGAAGGAATATGTTTTGCTACTGGGGTCTCGAGGACTGTTCTCTCCATCATGAGACATTTGAGACGATGGATGGTGGATAGAGCTCATGACAGGGGCAGATGATGTAGAAGTTCCCGTGTTGGGTGGCGAGGGACCGTAGTAATTTTCTGCTCCAGGAGAGAATTGCAAACCGGAGGTAGGAGACTCCAGGGTGCCAGTGAAGTTGGGCCGCAAAGGCGATATGGGCGTGTCCAGGCCATCCGCACGATGAGAGGATCCCTGACGATGAGAGTCATCTTTCCAACCCAGGCGTTGAGTGGAGGACGACAACTCATACTGGGAGCCCCGCATATCCCTCAAGGAGCCAATACTAGCGCCCCGATGCAGAGAAGGTACATACGTAGTAGGGCCGGAGGAGCGAGGTGGATTTAGCGCCGGTGGGTTGAAATTAAATGGTTGGCGTTGATTTGGATGATCGATGTCGTCCGAATGCGAGCCATAGGTGTTTGGACCGCCAAGAATCGCGGGTTCAGACATCCTTCGATGGTCCAAAAGGGTATTTTGTGAATCATCACCACTGGAATACTCAGTAACGTCTTCCAAGAGACGTTGATTGGACGAGGGATTGAAGCGATCGTCTTGATGGCTATAAGATGGAGGCATCGCACGAGGCTGCAGCAGCTCGGGCGCGAATTGCGGTGACGATGGATGGACGTCCACAGGAGAGGGGGAGTCAGAGAGATAGTGGTTGACGATGTTGGGTTTGATCATGACACCAGGATTATTAGTAATATTGTAAGTATCCTCGGGAGGAGGGGCGGATTTAAAGGCATGGGACGAGGGTGGATAGTGTGCAGCGTGTTCAAACATTTCGGACGGAGATACGGGAGAGTCGAATGAAGCAGAACCACGATATACATAGTGGTAATGAGCAGAGGTGGCGGGAGGAGAGTGGGGTGAGGGAATGTCGTCGTCCACGGTGTCGGTCGGGGAATGAGATTGGACAGGAGAGATGGTGGAGGAAACGAGGTGAGAAATGTCAAGAAAAAAGGAGGAGGAGAATTTTGAACGCGACGGACTGTGGGGCGAATGATAGTGTGGAATATATTTTGGGATGTCAAGCTGGGGAGCAAGGAGCTGGGGGAGCATTTGGCGGCGCAACCGAAAGAAAGTAAAATAGGAAGCAGATTATAAATGGAGCGGTTGGAATAGACAGCGAAGAAAGAAGCAGGACGGGTCCGGAGGAAGATATTGAAAGCTTCGAGGCGCTTGTCATAGGAAACGCAACCGCGATCTCGATCCCAGCAGACGTGACGTGACGACGGCAAATGAGAGAAAAGTCAGGCTGTGCTCTTCACATTACCGACTCTCCAAATCAATAACATCATATCTCTTCTGCTTCTAGAATTCCAGAAGCACATTCCAACCCTGCCTTCGCGACAAATCGACCCTGCACGCCATCACGCGACCCAAGGCGCGGTCACACATCAGATGTGACATCACACACCGTTACACTCGCGCTCGTGGCGATCGCAGCGATCGCAGCGGCAACTCAACTCCGTCCGGTTGACCCATCACCCGATCTCCTGTCTTCATCTTCCGAAAAATGGAGAATAACTATCCGCACATCCACAACTCGGTCCAGCTCTATACCCTCACCTTCTTGTTCTTTCCGCCCTCTTCCGCATACGCCCTCAGCGCTTGCCTGGTATCTCCGCTCCATTTTCTTACGAGCAGCCATCTCGCCACTACCGTCCTCTTTTGAAAATTTCCCCCGAACTGAACGCAATAAATCCTTATGGGGAGCCTGGACGTGGGATTTTTGTGTGTATGCACAAACAAATGACCATTCAAAAAAGATTTATGATCACAAACCTACGGATGCTTTTCCCAGCTATTACCCCACATTTCAAATCAACAACTCAAACACGATGCTGGGCAGACCTATCATTTGCCTCGAGGATGCACCCCGAAATATGGAACAATTTTCACTAGCAACACCATTGCTATTTGGGACCGTCTCACGGCTTTTCGTTTGGGTTCCAGCGCACATGCTTGCCGATCACGAACAAGGAGTATCGACCCCATGACAGGTGACAGATCCCAGCCGTTTCCTCGACCTCAGGATGGCCACGAGAAGAGCTTTCTGGCCGAACCGAGGGTAATGATTTATGACGATCATACCTGCAACCCGATTCCGGTCTCGCCGGATCTAAGGTTCTGGCATCGGCCCATAACTCCAAATTTTATATCCATCAAGAATATCGTTCCGCATGGCCAGACGACAAGTAAGCAGCGCCATCCATCGCCATACTGGAACTCAAGCACAATGCTTAACATGAAAGTCATTGTCGCTCATACAGATCCCGACTGGGGCCATACAGTGGTTGAACACGAGGGCCTCGTCGTGATATACAATCATACGCGTCCACTTGGATCCGGAGAAGAGAATTCGGAATTAAATAAATAGACTGATATGATAATTGTGAGGTGATTTCCATGTGCAGAATTGATGCGTTAAAGTCCGAAGAAAAGAGAGGCAAACGTCTGATAAATACAAAAATAGGTCAAGATCGAAAGGGCTGCGGGCTGGTTCGTTTCTGGAGCAAGGGAGGTTAACACTAACATTTTAGTGAACAAAGATGTCCATGAGACGGGAGAGGTCGATCTGTTGAGTGGCCAATTTTCAATACGAGTTCTTTTTTCTGTGGACTTGACCGAGCCGAAGAAGCTGCCTGTGGGATCCCGAGTTTTGTAGACGAGGTGAGGAAGGGTTCCGGCATGTGAAAACCCACGGAACAACACGGAATACTTATTGAAGACTGAAATAAGACAATAAAGCAAGAACTGCTGCTGATTGTGAATAGAAGACTCGGGGGACTGCCGACTTACTTAAGTCGGATGAATTGTATCTTGCTTGGGCCCTGCGCTTGTTATAATGAATCGATAGCTCTCGCGGACAGAGAAAGGCATGATTGCCTCCAGGAATCAGCAAAGTTATGCCTGCCAAAAATCTTTTCCGCGAGGTTTTTCCGTACAATGACCAAGTCAGCGCTCAGCACCTGACCACAGACAATCATGAAACACTGGACCCGACCATCACATATGAGCCGTATTGCGTTTGACTTGATTGATGCTGTCCAGCAACGGTATGCAGTTTTGGATGGATCGAAGGGGATATGTAAGCACCTGCGTATTTGCTACAGTAAGCATACGCATACTGTCGCGTTCTTAGAACCGTGGACGCGCGCGATGAAGGCTTATTATAGATGCCGGGGGATATTGAGGTAGAACGAGAAAGAGACGTAGAATCTGAGATGGAAGAATTACATCGGTGCGACAATGACCAGCCAATCGAACAACGAGAAACCCATGCCACGAGGACGAAGTATGCATGAGGCCAATCAATCCATTGTAAGACAGCGAGAGGCTTGTAGTCCGAATATGGTATGTTCAAACACTCCGGATGGGGAAGTACTGCGTGTCATGTAGATGATGACGATGTATATATATATATACATAACATCCAGGAGCAAAAGTTCTGACTTCTCAGATCTCAGCGCCTGCCGACGACGAACCGAAGACGCCCGGATATTATGCATCCAGTCGTAGAAGCTGGTTGGCAACCAACTGTCTGTCAGAGCTCGTTAGAGGAGCTCCGGAGATCCGTAAACTGACATTTGAATGTAAGGGCTTCAGATGTGCACTGGCTAAAGGAACCAAGACAATATCGACTTCAAAGTTGCTGCGGTGAGGTTACCTGTTAACTCCTGTTACCTGGCCTTGGCTCGTGCATCATGCATCATGCATCATGTCATACAACAGACTTGTCATTCCCAGGCTCCTAATTGGAAATGGCGTACGAGCGCTTTTGATCCACTATATGCTGACTTGCGCTAGAGGGCTGCTGACTTGCGCTAGAGGGCCGCTGCTTCGCACAGCATGTCCGAGTTCTCTCAGGATGGGGGGGATTCGCGTCTGTAAATGGCCATGACGGCCCTCTCAGCGACAATGGATGTCGTGTTGTCAGAGTTGTACACCAAAGAACGTCCGGTGAACATTCCGTCGTGATACCAAACCAAACCAGTGTTCGTGATCATGCGCTCAGTGAAGTGTTGGTTATCGAGATATATGACACCCTGTAGGTGGTATGGAATTTGCGAGCCGTGACAGGTAACTTGTAGGACCGGATCTACCGAGGATAGGCAGTCAAAGTTGTTGCTCAAGTCGAATGCCAGCAATGGTGGCACTTGAACAAAAGTAGATATGCGTAATAGATGAACATCACATGTAGGACACCTGCTGTGCAAAGGTAGTGTGAAGTCGTCTAGACATCCTTGCAAACTTAAACCCGGGTGGCCAAATAGAATAATCTGGGCGTTACAAGCGGTTGATCTGTCCCTATCAGTGGGATGACCGTTTGGGCAGACAATGTCAGCAACTATGATGGGGTCATCAGTCTGGAGCAACTGCTCAAAAATGCAATGAATGCTAGCATACCTTCCAATTGTGAATTGTGGAGAAATTCTAGCTAAACGGCGCCTGATGAAATCCCTGATCTGTTCCAAAGTAAACTTCCGAGACACTGCAGAGCTTATGGTTTGCAAGCTGTCATGCCTGTGGAATGCTTCGGTGAGTGAGTCCAGCATGTGGCAGTGAAATTCACGCCAATCCTCAGACATGGCATCGGGGTCATCCCGCCAGATATTGAAAAGGATGGTGACAACTGCGTCGTACGCACAACTGTTATTCTGCCATTGGGTGCCTACAGGCACATTAAGTTGTATAGTAGTGGGACGAGGCTCACTAGGGGTATCAGTAGTGTCATGGAATCTCGCCCTCTTGAGCTTCGGCCCCGTGCCTGCAGGAATTTCGTATGAGCTTTTGCGCTTGAGACACGGTGTTGTAGGGAATGGCAGATTGTGGCGTCATTGGTGATGACGCGGCGGGTAAGACAACGTGAGAACTTCTTGCAATTGAAGCCTTGGTGCTCGAAGCGACCAATCGCCAATCAACCTCAGTACCCTGCTGCCATTCAAGGAAAGGATCAGCCTTACTCCAGCGTATGGTGATATGTGTCGTAGATGGTACGTAGTTTTTGCCCTTATACTCGCGAAACAGATCAATTAGAGTGTTTCTGCGATCAGCCATTGCGATCTTCCTCGGTAGCTTGTCCTCAAACTTGAGCCTGGTGATATCATCCAAGAGCTCAAGCTCTCTAAATTCCTGCCGTAGAGCTCCAGACGCACCACCGGTAATTTTTCCAGAATGAAAGCTCGTAAGGATAAGTGTTCCGGCCGCCGTGGAACTTCTTGACAGCGCAGTATAGTACCCCTGATGTGAGCGGCATTGACTGAGGTCCACTACATTGAAAGGGCGCGTCTTTCCTTGTGCGGCATAGTCCGTCATTGCAAAATTTGGAAGGGCCTCGACTTGATTCCTGGACACTGTGATCAACGTATCGTCCGGTAATTTGCAATTGGTTGAAACACTGGTTCTTAAGAGGGGGACAACATTCTGTGGTAGGGTCAGTTGTCGACGTCTTGACATGATATATACCCACCCATTTAGACTTATAGGAGTGGGAGGGTTGACAAGCTTAACAAACAGGGTATCCAAGACGTCCTTGTCCTGATGTTTGTGCGATCTCCAGCCATATACGACAGCTTCTTGGCCCTTTGTAATGCACATCTCGGTCGCTGCGTTGTTCCGAATCATGATGGGCATGCCTATGCATATAGACAACTTCCCAGGAATGAGTTTAGTATTCGCACATGTTGCCTGTTCCCACAGAACCTCTTGAATTGCATCGGGAATAGCATCAGATTTAATGGTGCGTTTCTGAGTAGTGATGCCCTTACGTCTCTCACCTTCTTCATCCCCGTTGTCAGCAGAAATGGTGTCAGTCGAATAGAAGTGTGTCAGTTGCTGTTTTGTCTCAGCGGCATATCTTTCGCTTCCTAGATGGTTTATCTCGTCCTTTTGTGAGTTAAGAGTTGTTATGATGGACACATTTCTGAATTGTTTCTCAGCCACGTGCGAGTGGCCTGGTAGTCGACTAGAAACTCGAGACCGAAGAAATATTAGATCAGCAGGCGGACAAGTTTTTAAATCCAGTGGACCCCTTGTTCCTGCTGCCAATTGTGAGTTGGAAGAATGCATTGGAGGAACATGACTGTGCTACTGCTCAGTTCATGTACGAAGCTGATCTCAATGACATTGGATATATATTTTTAGAACCTGCCATGTTTGTGCAGGTGCAGTCATCTTTACATTGAGACATGTTTGAGGCATGGCTGAAATATCATTCAGCATTTATTTTTCACATCAGCTCCAACAATTTTGACTGTCACCCAATTCCAATATCTATCTGGCGGGATATCCTTATTGTTGATTGTTCTTCCAACATGGGTGCCCAGGAAACCAAGCAGACTTTTAGTGGCCAACAGCATAGGTGCTCGAGATATCCTTGATGAATGTGTCAAATCTGATGGTGTGGAGTTTGCTGGCTTTGATCAAGGGAGGATGATTTAGAACAACCAGGAGACTGAGACTATTACAGATGCCATAAGGGAAGAAGTGCTATGGGAACCTTCAGAGCTCAACTTTAGATTTGAACTGCTTGCACTTGATTTGAGAGCCACTACAGCGAAAGGCAATCATCAAGCATTGGTGATTGACTGCTTTTTAGGTTGTTCCTTAGGCTCCTTTCTTGTTGCTGATTTAGCCATGGCATTGTTGGGCCCCAAGCAGGAGAATGATACAAGAAGGATTGTATGAGACTGATAATTACAGGCCAACATGCCCAAACAGCAACCTATTACCTCTGAGGGATAATCTATCATGATACAAACCACTTTACTGCCCATATCATTGATGAGACTGGCCAGATGTGGTATCATGATGGTATGCAGACAGGAGTATAGAGAACACTGGTTCTGGAACAGAGTGGAACTTATCCATATGCAAATGCAATTGTGGCTGTGTATAGCTGTGGCTGAATGAGAGAACTCAGACATGCCATGCGGAGCAGTGGCCCACTAGCACAAGTTTGTGTTGGCCTTCATGTCTTCTTCATCTTCATCACAGCTGCTAGCCTCTCCTTCTCCTCCAGTCTTACCCAGATCACTTTCAGTTTGGGCTGCTAGTTCTTCCATAATCTGTGATTCACTTGGTGGCATTGCTCATCGCTGCACTGGATTTGCATCCAACAGCATGTTGACAAGAGTCCACAAGTATGGTGCAATCTCCTTGATCTTTTGGGCTGCTATTTGCATAAACGAACCCTCTGGATATTTGGATATTGTTTTGGAGGCATTGAAATGTATGCCACTCTTTTGTTGTGTCAATGCCACAACTTCTTGATAAAGTTTTGTTTTGACGATATCAAATGCCCATGTGAATGCAGAATGGATTTACTATGCATTTACTATGCATTTGTAAGGATGATCCATGTTTATACTTATTTACCAGAGGCCTCAGACTATATCCTTGGCTCATCAGTGATACTTATCATCTTATCTTACCTTACCACCACCATCATCCACATCTCGACATTTACCCTAGTAGAGCTCTATTCTGCTAATCCACACCTTGAGTCTATTCTATTTGGTTCTATTTCTCTCTTTGTTTCCCTCATGCTGCCTCTGAGTGATTCTCATGCTCTACACAGCACGAGATTACACTTTTTTTTGAACGTCGCTCTATGGAAGTCATGTTACCAGCCTTTGCCATCTTGTCTCTAGTGAGCACTGCCATTGCCTACCCTGCCATTTACATGCAAATGAGCGAATCTGCCTGCTCCCCTACCAGTGGGTGAAGCTGCATAGTTGTCTTCATCACCTAAACTGCCATTGCTACCATTGCTTACACCCAGTCTTAATGATACTCTTGCTGCTTCCCACTCTCCACTACCCACTCCTAATGAGGAGCCCCAAAACCTCATGCATATATCCACCTCCCATCACCTTACATAGGTTGCCATAAATCACCCACCCACTGTCCCTCCCTTAACTACTGATTCTGACTCCGACTCGAGCTCCTGCTCACTCTCCTCCTGCCCCACACCATGACCTCCAACTCTTTGCATTATGTCCATCACTACTGCTGCTGAATGTTTACATGCCAAACCCAAATACATTCCCATTCTCTCTCCCAGAGACATCTCTCCAATCATTATGCACCAATGGGAGATGGCATGCAATGATTTTTTTGCCACTAACCAGAAAATCAAGGCCAATGATCATATTGTGGCAATCCTTTCAGGCCTAAAGGATATGCAAATCCATGACTGGATTGCAACTCATTGCGACTGTCTTAGTTCCCTGTCTGTCCATGACTTCATGAAGCTCCTCTGCAAAGAATTCTTTCCAGAAGACTGGAAAGAGGATTTTCACTCTCACATCTGCAATTCACATCTTAAAACCTCTGACTCTTTCCCTAAGTAGCTCAATGACATCTGTCACATCAACTTTGCTCTTCGTCACTCAGACCATCACCTTAATGATGGTGCACTATGCATTCAGCTTGACAGCCTCCTGGATTCAGATCTCCACTCACATTGCAAAAATCAAAAAGTGAAGGATCTGGTTGAGGCTGCCATTGACGATGAGGAGAATAAGACTGCTGTGGCATGTCTCTCTTGCTAGAAGTCAGAGGTTCACAAACTGGCAGACAAGCATGCACAGGACACCAAATGTTACCTTGAGGCTGTGGAGGAGCTGTAGCATGCTCTGAAGTGGCAGGCTCTCTCTCATCATTCCCACTCATATAATACTTCATCTGCACCCAAATTACAGGCTTACACATTTGGTTCTGGTCACACTAAGCTGCCACCACTCACACAGAACAAGCATTCACTGTTCAATAAACATCATGGATGCACCAAGTGTCACTGTGGATACCAGGACCATCGTGCAACAAACTGTTCTAACAATTTCCCTGATGGACGAGACTACAAAAAGCTAACAAAAAGCATCCTTTTCAGACACAAACATGTAAATCATGCTGGTCCCTCTAAGCCCACTGCTGCCATCACATCGACAGCTGATAGTGATGATAAGAATAACAAAAATGAGGTTACGGTTGGTGCTATCATGCCATCATGTGTCCTTGGTGCAGTCCAAGTCAGAGAAAGGAGAGAGTACCCCTCTCCATCCCTCATCTATAATAGTCTTGCTCATTGACTGGCCCCAGTGTGGATGAGCCTGTTACAGTAAAATGTATGTTGGACTGTAGTGCTCATGTTGTCCTGATCGATACCAAACTTGTCAAAGTTCTGGGTTTATAAAAGTTTACATCTGCACAAACATCTCCCAATTTCTGTTGCACTAAATAACAGTTTGAGTTCTGATATACACCTACATGAATATGTTAAGATTACTCCTTTTGTGCTTGGCTCCACTTGGCTGTCCTGTACCATTAAAGCAATCATTACCCCTGGTCTCTGTGTTCCACTTCTGCTTGGACTTCCTTTCCTTAGCTTGAACCACATCATAGCTGATTTCCATAAAAGAACTGCAATCAATGACCATTGTAATTATGACTTGTTAAATCTGCCAGCCAGAAAACCTAACCAGAAAATTATTGATGAAAAGAAAGCAAAACAAAAAATCAAAGAGTTTAAGAAGAATGTATTGTTCAATGATTTAATTGCTGTTTGTCACCAGAGGCTCAAAAATGGAAAAAGTGTCTTAGAAGATGTGAAGCCACTAAACATGGCTGGCATGATTAAAGATAGAATTGAAGTGCTTGCTCTTCAAACAAAAATGAAGAAAATTGAAGATGACTTGATGTCTGAATTTAAGGACATGTTTGAACTGTTGCCTCATGTAAATAAATTACCTCCCAATGTGACAGCATGTATAAAACTTTAAAAACAGTAAAAATACAATTAAAACTCAGACATATGCTTGTCCCTGCAAATTTCAAGAGGCATGGCAAATTTTGATTCAACAACACCTTGATGCAGGTCAGATACAACCATCATCATCGACATATGCATTGCCTGCTTTCATCATCCCAAAATCTGATTCTTCTGTCTTGCCACATTGGGTTAATAACTACTGCCAGCTTAACAATAACATGATCCCCAATTCTCACCTGCTTCCACACATCAATGACATCCTGAATGATTGTGCAAAAGGCAAGATTTGGACAACAATTGATATGACAAACAGCTTTTTCCAGATGTGCATGCACCTTGCTAATGCTCTATTGACAGCAGTGTCCACTCCATTTGGGCTTTTTGGATGGACCATTGATGTGTTCAGTTGGTACTCGGTGCAGAGTCTCAACGGAAGGGGTGAACACTTAACCTACAACTGCAGGCATGCTCGGGGTGAGGGGGGAGTTTGCTTAGAGGGCCTTGGATCATCCTTCAGGGTGCAAAGACTATGTGGAGGCTAGTATGGTGGTTTTCAATGTGCGCACTAGTTGTGTATGCTAAAGGGGAGGTATGCACAGTGGCAGGAAAGTGCGCAATGCAAAGAGGCAAAAATGCGCAGTGTGGAAAAATGCACAATGGGAGCGCAACGATGAGGGTGATGAAGACGGGAGGTGTAGTGGGACAAAGATGGCACTGAGATGTGCTGGGAAGGTGATGCAAAGGGTGGGGGCACTAACAGGATAAAAGCACAAGGGGCGGAAAAAGGCGCAAACAGTGCGCAAAATGCAGCTATGTGAATAAGTGTGCAAACAGTGCACAAATACCGCTATATGAAGGGCGCACTGTATGAGTGCTTGAACGAGGATGAAGGATGCAACGCAGGGACGAAATGCAACAATACGATGAGGGGATGCAAACAATATGCAAACATGGCTATATGAAGGGCGCACTACAAAGGCGCATGGACTGGACGCTGGTGCACAGACTATGTGCGATGCTGACTGAACTATGAACTATGAGGGGAGGAAAGATCCTCTGGATTCTCTATTTGTCTGCCTACTATGTACAAACCATGCACTAGCCACAAGCACATCCATTCGCCCATCTAAACCTGACCACACTATGCCGCTGCCTCAGCCAATAAGATTTGCGCACCTATAGCCCACTACCCAACTGTTCCAGTGCAATGCACCATTTTTGGTGTGCTCTAGGTCTCGTGCGCTCTTCCCAATTAATCTGCTTCGGTGTTATGTGTTGCGTGCTGCACCTTAGTAATAATGGCGTGATTGACCTGTGCTGGTTACCAGATAAGGTGATGCCGATTGGAAATGTGGAAGAACTATAAGGAGATGCTGTGAAAGGCCAAATACTGCCAAAGTGCCCAAGGCACACAGTCCAATGCCAAATAGGTGCAAAGCGCCCCGATTATGGGAGAATGCGCAGTCTGCTTGTGTCGGAATCACAGTGCGCCTCGAATAAATGCACCAGTAAGATGGGAGCTGCGATGCGCAGCGCACTGGTGCAGTGAATTGTTGTGTGTGTGATAGGGATTGTGCAATGAGTGCGCAGCAGGGAATGTGAGTGCAGGTAAAGCATAAAAGGAGTGCACAAAGGCACATCGAGTGTGCAATAAATGTAGAAGGCAGATAAGGAGTGTGGGGGGGGTGCGTGGAGGTGGTTTGAAGCACAACAAGGTGCATTTAGAGCACACAACAATTAGCAGCTATGGGGAACCAAAAGCGCAGTAGAAATGCAAAAGGTGCACAAAGGCACACCTAAACAGTCAAAGGCGCACAAAAGTGTGCAGAAGCCATCTAGGAGGTGCACACAATTGCAAAAAATGCTGTAGTATGCGCGCAGGGTGATAGGGAGCCATATCATCTCCTCCCAACTGAAGTACTGACTGTCCTCAGGCAGCATGCGATTGGTCAGTGCAAAATTTTCTTCACTCACATAAGTGGCCATCCTCTCCTTATCTATCTCTAACCACCATCTATCCTCTATAACTCTTTCCACAACCCATTTCTACTCGATCTGATGGCCTCAGCATTTACCTTAGCCCTCAGACAAACAATCCTGGCCCTCAATGAGACCCTCCCTGCTGCTGGGAGCGAGCAGATGATGATGCAAGCTTGGGGTGAAGGGTTTTGTAGTAAACTGGTGCACTTTTTGTGTTTCTATAACTGGTGCAGGTTGCTAAGGGTTGGGGCATGTAGAACATGTATAAAAGCCATGTGGACACTGTTAAAGACGACGCAGAACTTGATGCGCTCCTCACAAAGGCGTGCAGCGCATTCAGTGGGATCATGGTGGAGGAGTGGCTTGCTTGGGGTGAGGAGCTGATGCCTGATATGCATAAGATGATTGAGGAGAAAGAGAGGTCTGAGGAATTTGAGCGTAGGGTGCATGAGCTGGTGGGGTGGCTGGAAGCGCATGCAAGGCACACCACGCACTCTTGACCGCTGAACTGCAGGCACCTGAGGTTAACTTGGAGCGTCTAGAAGGTGAGTTCAGAGCAATTGATGAGGCAAGCGATATAGATACTGCCGAGGTGCAGGAGGACGAAAAGGTGTGCGCTTTCTGGAGCTACCGATGTCAAGGTTGTAGGCGAAGGAACTGGGGAGTCTTGGGAGAGTGGGGTGACAAGCGAAGGGGAGAGTGAGCAGAGTGATGAGAGTGCCAGTGTGGATGAAGGCGCAAGTGCATGCCTGGTGCACGCAATGCGGCAATGCACGTATGTCGAAGTGCCACCACTGAGTGGCATTGGCGCCACCTCTGACACTAATAGCAGACTGGTAAGTTTCTTTGGATATGCTTCAAACTCACTAAATGGTTCCCCTTTTCTACTCTAGTGTGATAACTGCCGCTGCATGGGCCAACTGGCTAGGTGCGCCTCTGTCAATGGAAAACAGTGCGCCCTATGTGCAAAGGGTAAGAGAAAGTGCAAATGGACGAAGTGCACCCTCGCACAGCTGCGCACAACTTCTAGAGGCAGGAAAGCGGCTACTGGGTGCTCTAGTGTGTCTTTTTCTCATCCTCCTTCCATGCTGCGCTAACTATTTCAAAGGCACATTGCAAACTGACAAGGGCAATGAGAGTGATGCAGGGCTCATCAGCCCCTCAAAAGAGCGCACATCGAAGTGCCACAAAGTTGAAAACACGCTCCCTCCACCGTCGCAAGTGCACCCAAAGCCACGCCGCCTTACTGTTTGCCAGGCAAGTGTGCACATGCAATCCTCACACCAAACCAGATCGGGAAACACCTTGGGGGATGCAGTCTACCAAGGCCAGGATGTCGAGGCACTCGACTTAGCGCAATGCTGCTCGGTGGTCGCAGTCTTGGGCACCACGCACGATCACCTTAAGGAAGACGTCCAAAGGTCGCTCGTCGAGTTAGAGGTTGCTAAGAGCCAGTTGTGCAGTGCGGAGCAAGCAGAGGCAGATGCAAAGGAGAAACTGGATGTGGCCTCAGAGTGCTTGGAGTTCCTGGAGTCCATTGAATAGCCACTCGACTGTATAAGTTTTAGATAGTGTGTCGATCAATCTCTTTGTTGCGCCTGTGATACACGTGATGCGCTCCGAAGCAGTGAAGTGCACATGCGCGTGCTTCCATGGTGCCATAAAACGAAATTTGTAAGTCCAAATACTATATGTGAGGGAAAAGAGATAATATAAGCAACATTCGAGCAAGAAATGTCAAGTGCACAAAAAATGCGCACCAGCGCAAAAATGCACAAACACAAAGGGGTGCGGAAAAATTGTCCAACCTTCACTTTCCTCCTCCCAACTGAGATATTGACCATGTCCATCGATAAAAGAGTAAGAGATAAAATGAAGCGCACGCCATATGACAAAGTCTAAAAAAATGGGAAAGGCTCGGTAGATCATCATGGCCAGTAAAACCCATGGGTTGTGCAATCATGGAATGCATCCAGATGCGACTTTGTGAATAGGAAAAAGGTAATGTAAAAAAAATGAAAGAAAGCAAAGCATACATATAAAAAGGTGAAGTATCCATAGCGGTGCATGTGGAGCACTAATTGTGCACCTCATCGGCGCTTTCTTCATCCTCAGTGCTATCTCCTTGTGCTTCTTCTTCGTCAACTGCTTCTTCATCTTCTGTGTCCACTACTATGGACTCTTCCATCTCCCTCAACTGCATTGTGGTGATATCGAGCACTATGTCAGGAAGCACGATGGACTTGCATGCGTGGTATGGCAGTAGGCAGAATGTGGCTACTGGCCTGTCGAATACCATCCCATTGAGCTTGCAAATGATATATGCACTGCCTCGATTGCATGACACTATAACTAGAGGACCGAGATAATGTGCACACATTTTGCGGTTAAGGCTCTTCTCAATCGCTGTGTTGCACATAAGGACTAAATCGCTGCACTGGAAGTCAAAACTGCGGATGGTTTTTGAGTGTGCTTTCTCAAAACAGAGCGCTGCTTTGCACCTTTCTGCATAGATGCAGGAATGGATGCACGCTAAGTCTTCTGGACACTTTTGCAAAGTGCGCTGATATGGCTCCCTATCACCCTGTGTGCATACTACGGCATTTTTTGCGATTGTGCACACCTCCTAGATGCCTTCTGCACACTTTGCGCAGTGCACTTTTATGCGCCTTCATGTGCTTCCATGCACCTTTGCATGCTTCTGTGTGCTTTCGCATGCCTTTGACCATTTAGGTGTGCCTTTGTGTGCCTTTTGCATTTCTACTGTGCTTTTGGTTCCCCATAGCTGCCCATCATTGTGCACCCTAAATGCACCTCGGTGCGCTTCAAACCGCCTCCACATGCCCCCCCCCCACAGCCCTTATCTGCCTTCCACATTTATTGCGTGCTCGATGTGCCTTTGCGTGCTCCTTTTATGCTTTACCTGCAACTCACATTTCCTGCTGTGCACTCATTGCACAATCCCTATCACACACATAACAGTCCACTGCAGTAGTGTGCTGCACATCACAGCTCCCATCTTACTGGCGCATTTATTCGAGGTGCACCACGATTCTGACATGAGCAAACTGCGCATTCTCACATAATCGGGGCGCTTTGCACCTATTTGGCATTGGACTGTGCGCACTTGGGTGCCTTCATGTAATCCTGGTGCTTTGGCAGTATTTGGCCTTCCACAGCATCTCCTTATAGTTCTTCCGCATTTCCAATCAGCATTGCCTTATCCAGTAACCGGCACAGGTCAATCACACCATTATTACTAAGGTGCAGCATGTGACACATAACACCAAAGCAGATTAATTGGGAAGAGTGCACGAGACCTAGAGCACACCAAAAATAGCACCTCGCACTGGAACAGTTGGGTAGTGGGCTATAGGTGTGCAAATCTTATTGGCTGAGGCAGCGGCATAGCGCAGTCGGGTTTAGATGGGCGAATGGATGCGCTTGTGGGTAGCGCATGGTGCTTTCTATTTTTACACTTTATTTTACTGTTTTTATCACATAAGCCATTTGTACATAGTAGGCAGACAGATAGAGAATCTAGAGGATCTTTCCCCCCCTCATAGTTCATAGTTCAGTCAGCATCGCACATAGTCTGTGCACCAGCATCCAGTCCATGCGCCTTTGTAGTGCGCCCTTCATATAGCCGCATTTGCATATGATTTGCATCCCCTCATCATATTGTTGCATTTTGTCCCTGCATTGCATCCTTCGTCCTCGTTCAAGCACTCATACAGTGCACCCTTCGTATAGCCACATTTGCGCACTGTTTGCACACTTATTCGCATAGCCATGTTTTGTGCACTGTTTGCGCCTTTTTCCGCCCCTTGCGCTTTCATCCCTTTAGCGCCCCCACCCTTTGCGTCACCTTCCCAGCACATCTCAGTGCCGTCTTTGTCCCACTACACCTCCCACCTCCATCACCCTCGCCATTGCACACTTTTGCATGCCCGTTGCGCATTTTTCCGCACTGCATGTTTTTGCCCCTTTGTGTTGCGCACTTTCCTGCCACTGTGCATACTTCCCCTTTAGTGTACACAACTAGTGCGCACATTGAAAGCCACCGTACCAGCCTCCCCATAGTCTTAGCGCCCTGAAGGACAAGCTGAGGCCCTCTAAGCAAACTCCCCCCTCACCCCGAGCATGCCTGCAGTTGTAGGTTAAGTGTTCACCCCTTCCATTGAGACTCTGCCCTGAGTACCAACTGAACACATCATTTCTGGAGCCCACCATGAGGGGTTTCTGTTTATCAGACTTGTATTTAGACCTCCATCGACTCTCCCTTCACTTCAACATTAACCATCTGTGCACTCTCCATTCCGAGCTGTTAGCAACTGTGCTCCAGCTTGGGGAAATACCAGTATTCGAATCACTCTTCTTAAACAACACACATCACTCGTCCATGCTGTCTTTACCTCCACCTTCACCTGAATCATCCCTACCTACCCTAACTCCATCTGCATCACCACATTCTTCCCCGCCTTCAAATTTCGCTGCTACACACCTTATTCCACCTACTATGGCTACCATGCATATGCCATCTGCATCTAACCAAAACGTGCCGCATTTTGACCCTGCAAAACCACGCGAACTCCAGAAGTACTTTGAGGAGCTTGCGCAACTCCTCTGCAATTGTAACATCACCAACGAGACCGATAAGAAGTTCCACACTGTGCGCTATTTGGACAGCAACACTGCAGACACTTGGAAACTGCTACCAGAGTATAGCGCAATGCACAACTATGGCGCATTCAAAGACGCTGTCCTAAAGCTTTATCCCAGCTCTAGGGATGGCAGTAAATGGAGTATTAGCGACCTGGACAAGCTTATTGGTGAGACTGCACGTGTTGGCCTTGTAACTGCAGAAGAAATTGTGTGCTATTACTGCGCATTTTTCAACATTAGCGAATACTTAGTTGCACAAGGCATATTGGCGTGCTATGACCAAAGCCGCATGTTCATTAGGGTGTTTCGACCAGACCAGCTCAAGCACATTTTGAGCTGCCTGGCGATTGCAGTACCGAATTAGCCTGCAAATGTGCCATACTCATTAGATGCAATTCGCGATGCAATCGACTTTATCTTTGAAGGCCCAGCACGCTACTTCCAGCCACTTACTGGGCTCACAGTGCAAAACCCTGATATGTATGCGCCCTACTCAGCACCCAGTGCACCCATTTCCCAGCCACAACCTAGTGCGCCCGCAGTCAAAGCAGAAGACATTTCAGTCTTATTCAAATGCATGACACAGACAATAGTTACCATGTTAAGCGCATCGCACAGAGATGGCGGAAATGGCGCACCTCGCTCGAACAACGACAAATGTAATGGTTGCAGTCAGACAGGGCATTATATCCTTGAGTGCGCCTCAATTGAGTGCCTTATTAGTGAAGGAAAGTGTAGGTGAAATGCGGAAGGGTGCATCATACTCCCAGGTGGTGCATTTGTGCTGCATTCTATTCCAGGCAACTTCTTGGGTGAGCGCATTGAGGAATGGCATAAGTGCAACCCAGGGCAGATTGCCACTGGTTGACTTTCATCTAATACCAATTCACAGCTCATCTACAATATAGTGCCTCATCCAGCTCCAGCAGCATCTTTACAGTTGATGTATGTTGCCACTTCAGTGCCTGCAGCAGAATATATGCAAAGCGCACCAAATGCACAACTAATGAAGGAAGAGCGCATTGATGTGCTCGAGCGGGAGTTGATGGCGCTTTGGAAGAGGCAAGTCTTCAATGGTGTCGAAATTCTGCGGCGTGCACCATGCAATACCTCCAATCAAGAGAGCGTGCATTCTACAACCACAGACATTGTGCCCGCTGACAGCATCGAGTCCCCAGCCTTGCAAACCACTGTGAGCACAACTGAAGCGCCCAATGAGACACCCATACATCCCTATTCCAACATTCCTGAAGTGCGTTTTGCACCCACAGCAGCAGATAAACCAGACATACCAGCTAACACTTCCAAAGGCAAAGAGCCATCATACCACACTGTCATTCCCATCCAGAACCTGCAGATTGTTGATGACGTATATGTGCGCGCCATGAAGGCACCCTCCATTACAGTTTCGCATGAAGAGCTCCTATCCCTTTCGCCCGATCTCAGACAGCGCCATAGAGAACAAGTTACCCCAAAGCGCATTGCATCTACCAGCGCAGAAGTGGTAGCTACCAACTTTGCGAGCATTATGCCATTTGCATGCTGCAATGCGTGTGCACCTTTTGCAGAAAATAAAGTGCTTAATGGAACACCTCCAGTTAGCACAGCAATTGCAGTGCCGCTTCCTATTGTGTTGCAGGATCCATTTGAACAGTACCTCACCCACCTCCAGCCAGGCGAAATTGAAAACCCAGACATTTTGAAGGTTGCAAAAGAGTTGCATGTGCTTTGTTCCATTGATTTATTGATCGACAACCAAGAATACTTTGAAGCTATCTTAGATCTGGGTTCGCAAATTGTCGCAATGTCAGAAGCAGTCTGCCATCGTCTTGGGCTTCAGTACGACCCACGCATTCGTTTATACATGCAATCAGCCAATGGAGAGGTAGATGAGTCGCTTGGGCTTGCGCGCAATGTTTCCGTGCACATTGGAGACATCATTGTCTATGTGCAAGTTCATGTTATCCATTCACCTGCTTATGATATTCTGTTAGGGCACCCCTTCGATGTGTTAATGCACTCCATCGTGCGCAACTTTGTGGATGAGGTGCAAACAATTACAATCTGTGATCCGAACACAGGCACCATCTCCACCATTCCAACAAAGCCTAGAGGAAAACCACGTCACTTCTTACCAGCTCCAGCAACACCGCACTTTGCTATTCAGCATAACCCACAAAGAAATTTTTGCCAGGCTTCGAGGAATTGATTGCAGACCAAGGAGAAGCTGCCACTATCATAACATTCGACTCTGATACCCAATCTTGTGACATTTCCGCGTTTGCGCTTATTCCATTTTCTGCTTCCATTCCTTCGACCTCTATTATCTCTCAACTCTACCTATCTCAGTGTACCAACAGTCATGCGCAGGTGCTCTTAAACTCGATTGACACTGTGGCATTGATTCCAGATGCATTTTCAGAAAGTGCACATGTGCGCACAACTTTTATCGATTTAGTGGCATGCACACCACAAAAGGGCATAGTAACCAAGAAGAAATATAAACTGGTTGCTAGAAAAGTTAAACCAGTTATTGCGCCCATCCCAAATGAATTCTGCATCGAGTGCAACATTATAGGCGATCCGCTGGCGGCACTTCCTGTGCTTTTACCAAACCTGCCACCATTTACCCCGACTGGGCGCTATACTGAGGAGTGCATGCAAGCACTCCAAAAGCGCCACACTAATTTCTTATTGCCAGAGGAGATGAGGGTTTTGCACCACTTGATGTCTTTGCAGAATGAAGCCTTCGCATGGAGCGATGAGGAGCATGGCAGCTTCAAGACCGCATTCTTTCCCCCAGTAGACATTCCAGTTATTCCACACACTCCTTGGATAGAGCGCAACATCCCCATTCCTCCAGGCATATACAACGAAGTTTGCACTATTATCCGGAAGAAGATAGACTCAGGCATTTACAAGTGCTCAAATTTTGCATATAGATTGCACTGGTTCTGCACACTCAAGAAAGATGGGAAAGTGCTGCGCATCGTACATAGCCTCAAGCTGCTTAATCGCATTACCATTAAACACTCTGGCATCACCCCTACACCTGAGCACCTCGCAGAGCAGTTTGCGGGGCATGCATGCAGCGCCATCCTTGATCTATATGTGGGATACGATGAGCGCTTAATCAAAGAATCATCGCGCGACCTTACAACATTCCAGACGCTGTATGGCGCAATGCACCTCATTACATTGCCAATGGGTTGGACAAACTCGGTACCAATCTTCCATGATGATGTGTGCTATATTCTGCAGCCAGACATTCCAGATTACACTGTTCCCTATATCGACGATGTCCCAGTCAAGGGGCCTTCGAAGCGCTACATTTTACTGGACAGATCGTGTGAAGCGCTCACTGCAAACCCTGGCATAAGGTGCTTTGTGTGGGAGCACTTCCAGAATGTGAACCGCATTGTGCAGTGCATGAAATATAGCAGTGGGACTTTCTCTGGGATGAAATCCACACTGTGCACTGAGAACTTTGTCATCCTTGGCCATTACTGCACACCAGAAGGTAGAAAACCCGAACGCAACAAGGTAGATGTTATCTGCAATTGGGGTGCATGCCACACGCTTTCGGAAGTGCGTGCATTCTTGGGAACAGTCGGTTTAATGCGCATTTATATCTGCAATTATGCACGCTGCATTAATGTGCTCACAAGGCTTATGTGCAAGGATGCTCCATTCGAATGGGGCCCAGAGCAGATAGCGGTGCAAAACAACATTGGCACTTTGGCAGTATTTGGCCTTCCACAGCATCTCCTTATAGTTCTTCCACATTTCCAATCGGCATCTCCTTATCCAGTAACTGGCACAGGTCAATCACACCATTATTACTAAGGTGCAGCATGCGACACATAACACTGAAGCAGATTAATTGGGAAGAGCGCTGATACGGCTCCCTATCGCCCTGCGCGCATACTACGGCATTTTTTGCGATTGTGTGCACCTCCTAGATGGCTTCCGCACACTTTGCGTAGCGCGCTTTTGCGCACCTTCGTGCGCTTTCATGCGCCTTCGCGCACCTCCGTGCGCTTTTGTGCACCTTTGACCGTTTAGGTGCACCTTTGTGCGCCTTTTGCATTTCTACTGCGCCTTTGTTTCCCCATAGCCGCCAATCATTGTGCGCCCTAAATGCACCTCATCGCGCTTCAAGCCGCCTCCATGCGCCCCCCCCCCCACGCTCCTTATCTGCCTTCTACATTTATTGCGCGCTCGATGCGCCTTTGCGCACTCCTTTTACACTTTACCTGCAACTCACATTCCCTGCTGCGCACTCTTTGCACAATCTCTATCACACACAACAATCCACTGCACCGGTGCACTGCGCATCACAGCTCCCATCTTACTGGCACATTTACTTGAGGCACACCACGATTCCAGCACGAGCGAACTGTGCATTCTTACATAACTGGGCCGCTTTGCACCTATTTGGCATTGGACTGTGTGCACTTGGGCGCTTTCACGTAACCCAGGTGCTTTGGCAGTATTTGGTCTCGCACAGCATCCCCTTTTAGTTCTTCCACATTTCCAATCGGCATCGCCTTATCTGGTAACTGGCACAGGTCGATCACGCCATTATTACTAAGGTGCAGCATGCGACATATAACACCTAAGTGGATTAATTGGGAAGAGCGCACGAGACTTAGCGCGCACCAATAATAGTGCATCGCACCGGAACAGTTGGATATTGAGCTATAGGTGCACAAATCTTATTGGCTGAGGCAGCGGCATAGTGCGGTCAGGTTTAGATGGGCGAATGGACGCACTTGTGGGTAGTGCATGGCGCTTCCTATTTTTATACTTTATTTCACCATTTTATCACATAAGCCATTTGTACATAGTAGCAGACAGATAGAGAATCCAGAGGATCTTTCCCTCCCCCCCTCATAGTTCATAGCTCAGTCAGCGTCACACATAGTCTGTGCACCAGCGTCCAGTCCGTGCGCCTTCGTAGTGCGCCCTTCGTATAGCCGTGTTTGCATTATCGTTTGTGTCCCCTCATCATATTGTTGCGTTTCGTCCCTTGCGTTGCGTCCTTCGTCCTTGTCTGTGCACTATTGTAGTGCGCCCTTCGTATAGCCACATTTGCGCACCGTTTGTGCACCCTTTTGCATAGCCGCATTTTGCGCACCGCCTGCGCCTTTTTCCGCTCCTTGCACTTTTACTCTGTTTGCACCCCCAAACTGTGCACCACCTTCACAGTACATTCCAGTGTCATCTTTGTCCTGTTACACCTCCTGCCTTCATCATCCTCATCGTTGCGCACTTTTGCGCTCTCGTTGCGCATTTTTCCGCACTGCGCGTTTTTGCCTCTTTGCATTGTGCACTTTTCCGCCACTGCGCATATCTCCCATTTCGTGTACACTACTAGTGCGCACACTGAAAATCGCTGTACCAGCCTCTCTATAGTCTCCGTGCCCTGAAGGACGATCCGAGGCCATCTAAGCGAACTCCCCCCTCACCCCGAGCACGCCTGCAGTTGTAGGTTAAGTGTTCACCCCTTCTGTTGAGACTCTGCACTGAGTACCAACCGAACTCATCAGCGCATGAGACCTAGAGCACACCAAAAATAGCACCTCACACTGGAACAGTTGGGTAGTGGGCTATAGGTGCACAAATCTTATTGGCTGAGGCAGCGGCATAGCGTGGTCAGGTTTAGATGGGCGAATGGATGCACTTGTGGGTAGCACATGGCACTTTCTATTTTTACACTTTATTTTACCGTTTTTATCACATAAGCCACTTGTACATAGTAGGCAGACATATAGAGAATCCAGAGGATCTTTCCCCCCCTCATAGTCCATAGTTCAGTCAGTGTCGCACATAGTCTGTGCACCAGCGTCCAGTCCATGCACCCTTGTAGTGCACCCTTCGTATAGCTGTATTTGCATATCGTTTGTGTCCCCTCATCGTATTGTTGCATTTTGTCCCTGCATTGCATCCTTCATCCTCGTTCAAGCACTCATACAGTGCACCCTTCATATAGCTGCATTTTGCGCACCATTTGCACCTTTCTCTGCCCCTTATGCTTTCATCCCGTTAGCACCCCAGCCCTTTGCATCACCTTCCCAGCACATCTCAGTGCCGTCTTTGTCCCACTACACCTCCCATCTCCATCACCCTCGCCGTTGCGCACTTTTGCGCACCCATTGCGCGTTTTTCCACACTGCGTGTTTTTGCCCCTTTGCATTGTGCACTTTCCCGCCACTGCACATACTTCCCCTTTAGCATACACAACTAGTGCGCACATTGAAAGCCTCTGTACCAGCCTCCCCATAGTCTTAGTGCCCTGAAGGATGAGCCGAGGCCCTCTAAGTGAACTCCCCCCTCACCCTGAGCATGCCTGCAGTTGTAGGTTAAGTGTTCGCCCCTTCCATTGAGACTCTGCTCCAAGTACCAACTGAACACATCAGCGCACGTGCTGCATGATCAAGTCTGTAGTGGAGAGTATGGAATCTGTCACAATGAAGTATGGGGAGACACCAAGGCACTTCCGAACTGTGATGTGCTCTGCCCAAAAGACTGAGTACAGTGCACTGAACCACTTTGATTCTACTCCATCTGCAGCTTTGATAAGTGCTTGATGCATGTCGAAATGTGCGTGCTCAACAATTCCATTAGCATGCGAGTTATAGCCAGATATGTGGATGTGATTGATATGGTAGCGCTTACTGAGATAGGCTAGCGCTTTGATGAATGGCTTGCCATTATCAGTGACTATCTCGCACAACGCACCCCATCTGCAGATGAGGTCTTGGAACATCCAATCGCCAAGTGCGCTCGCATTTTCTTTAGGGAGCCCATGGAATTCTGGCCAAGTCGCAAGTGAGCAACACCCTTGGACGATATAGTGCCACCCTGCTGATACTGGTAAGTGCATCGTATCAATATAAACTTTACTGAAGAGAGGCGCAGGCATTGCGATGACTGGCAGTATTAGAACCTTCTGCGTTTGCTGGATCTGGCAAATATGACAAGTGCGCATGAACCAAACGATGTCATCCATGACGTGCAGCCACCAAAAGCACTCGAGCAATGCAGAGCACATTGCATAAAAGTGCTTGTGTCCAATGTTGTCATAGATGGCATGCAATATTGGTAAGCATCTAGACTGCCAAATAACAAGCTGGTGAGTGCCATGCACATTGCGCTTCCATAGGTGCATCTTGTCTTTGAAAAATGCACTCGCATAGCGCACGAGCGCACTGTACTCGGAATCTGTGAAGTCGCTAGGGTGCGTTAGGGTATCCATCCAAATCCACACCAAATCTAACTTCTCATCCTCTGCATCTGCTGTTGCACTCCTCAGAACTTGGCTATAGTCATCATCGTAAATAAGCGCACTATTGCATGCATTTTGCATGTTTGTGCTTGGCTCTGGCTGTGTTAGCATGAGTGCTTGCATGTCAAAGGACTGTGAAATGGGATGTATCACATGCATAAAGCCATGTAGCACATCAATCCAATCCTCAAACTCTTCATCCTCTTCTCCTTCTAAGTCCTCTGGCTGCTTTGGCTGATGCGAAAGCCCATCTGGACCATGCACCACTCCCCTAACGTGTATGAGTGTAAAGTGGAATGTAAGGATTGAGACAATCCACTGGTTAATGCTAGCAGATGGTTGGATATCAGGGTTTTGTAGCATGCCCTTGATATAGTGCATGTCAGTCTCCACAATTAAGTTGCACACACCTATAATATAAAGGCACAAACTGTGCAGCGCGCGGTAAAGCCCATAGATCTCTAGCTTTGGTTGCGAAAAGCATGCTTCTCTGTCGTTGAGTGTAATCGAGCCGAACTGGTTGTAAATGTGCGTTTTTGCATCTGCACTCTTTTGTTGGCAAAAATAAAAGCCGACCACTATCTGGGAAGTGTCGACCGCAAGGATAATGGGGAGTTCTGAGGAATAATTGATCAGTTGTAGTGCAGGACACTTTAGTACTGCTTGCTTGATGTCATTTTGCACTGCTATCTGCTCTGGGCCCCATTCGAATGGAGCATCCTTGCACGTAAGCCTTGTAAGCACATTAACACGGTGATACGGCTCCCTATTGCCCTGCGCGCATACTACGGCATTGTTTGTGATTGTGTGCACCTCCTAGATGGCTTCCACATACTTTGCACAGCGCGCTTTTGCATGCCTTCATGCACTTTCGTGTGCCTTTGTGTGCTTCCATGCACTTTCGCACGCCTTTGACCGCTTTGGTGCACTTTTGTGTGCCTTTTACATTTCTACTGCGCTTTTGGTTCCCCCATAGCTGCCTGCTGTCGTGTGCCCTAAATGCGCCCTGTTGCACTTCAAACCGCCTCCATGCACCCCCCCCACACTCCTTATCTGCCATTTTCCATTATTGCATGCTCGATGCACCTTTATGCACTCTTTTTATGCTTTACTCACAACTCACGTTCTTTGCTGCACACTCACTGCACTACTCCTACCATCACACAACAATTCACCACTTCAAACGCGCTGCGCATTGTGGCTTCCATCTTACTGGCGCATTTACTTGAGGTGCACCACGATTCCAGCATGAGCGAACTGCGCATTCTTACATAACTGGGCCGCTTTGCACCTATTTGGCATTGGACTGTGCGCACTTGGGCGCTTTCATGTAATCCTGGCGCTTTGGCAGTATTTGGCCTCACACAGCATCTCCTTATAGTTCTTCCACATTTCCAATCGGCATCACCTTATCTGGTAACTGGCACAGTTCGATCACACCATTATTACTAAGGCACAGCATGCAACACATAACACCAAAGCGGACTAATTGGGAAGAGTGCATGAGATGTAGAGCGCACCAAAAATAGTGCATCGCACTGGAACAGTTGGGTATTGGGTTATAGCATGCACAAATCTTATTAGTTGAGGCAGCGGCATAGTGCGGTCAGGTTTAGATGGGCGAATGGATGTGCTTGTGGGTAGTGCATGGCACTTTCTATTTTTATACTTTATTTCACCGTTTTATCACATAAGCCATTTGTACATAGTAGCAGACAGATAGAGAATCTACAAGGATCTTTCCCCCCCTAATAGTTCATAGCTCAGTCAGCATTGCACATAGTCTGTGCACCAGCGTCCAGTCAGTGCACCTTTGTAGTGCACCCCTCGTATAGCCGTGTTTGCATATCGTTTGCATCCCCTCGTCATATTGTTGCATTTCATCCCTGCATTGCGTCCTTTGCCCTCATTTGTGCACTCTTGCAGTGCGCCCTTCATATAGCTGCATTTGTGCACCATTTGCGCCTTTTTCTGCATAGCTGCATTTTGCGCACTGTTGCACCTTTTCCCACCCTTTGTGCTTTCACTCCATTTGCACCCCTAACCTGTGCACCTCCCTTTCAGCACTTCCCAGTGCTGTCTTCATCCCATTACACCTCCCGCCTTCACCATCCTTGTCGTTGCGCACTTTTGCGCTCCCATTGCGCGTTTTTCCACATTGCGCGTTTTTGCCCCTTTGCATTGCACACTTTCCCACCACTGCACATATCTCCCCTTTAGTGTACACAATGAGTGCACACATTGAAAACCGCTGTACCAGCCTCTCCATAGTCTTTGCGCCCCAAAGGACAAGCTGAGGCCCTCTAAGTGAACTCCCCCCTCACCTCGAGCACGCCTGCAGTTGTAGGTTAAGTGTTCACCCCTTCTGTTGAGACTCTGAACTGAGTACCAACTGAACACATCATTTCTGGAGCCCACCGTGAGGGGTTTCTGTTTATCAGACCTTATTTAGACCTCCATCGGCTCGCCCTCCACTTCAACATTAACCACCTTCACACTCTCCATTCCGAGCTGTTAGCAACTGCGCTCCAGCTTGGGGAAATACCAGTATTTGAATCACTCTTCCTAAACAACACGCATCACTCGTCCACGCTGTCTTTACCTCCACCTTCACCTGAATCATCCCTACCTACCCTAACTCCATCCGCATCACCGCATTTTTCCCCACCTTTGAATTTCGCTGTGCTTTTACCAGATCTTAACTCTACACACCTTATTCCACCTACCATGGCTACCATGCACATGCCATCCACATCTAACCAAAACGCGCTGTGTTTTGACCCTGCAAAACCATGCGAACTCCAGAAGTATTTTGAGGAGCTTGTGCAACTCCTCTGCAATTGTAACGTCACTGATGAGACTGATAAGAAGTTCCACACTGTGCACTATTTGGACAGCGACACTGCGGACACTTGGAAACTGCTACCGGAGTATAGCACAATGCACAACTATGGTGCATTCAAAGACGCTGTCCTAAAGCTTTATCCTGGCTCTAGGGATGGCAGTAAATGGAGTATTAGCAACCTGGACAAGCTTATTGGTGAGACTGCACGTGTTGGCCTCGTAACTGCAGAAGAGATCGCGCACTATTATTGCGCATTTTTCAACATTAGCGAATACTTGGTTGTGCAAGGCATATTGGTGCGCTATGACCAAAGCCGCATGTTCATTAGGGTGTTTTGACCAGACCAGCTAGAGCACATTTTGAGCCGCCTTGTGATTGCAGTACCGAATTAGCCTGCAAATGTGCCATACTCATTAGATGCAATACGCGATGCAATCAACTTTATCTTTGAAGGCCCAGCACGCTATTTCCAGCCACTTACTGGGCTCACAGCACAAAACCCCGATATGTATGCACCCTACTCAGCATCCAGCGCACCCATTTCCCAACCACAAGCTAGCACACCAGCAGTTAAAGCACAAGACATCTCAGTCCTATTTGAGCACATGACACAGACAATAGTTACTGCATTGAGCGCATCGTGCAGAGATGGCAGAAATGGCATGCCTTGCTCAAACAATGACAAGTGCAATGGTTGTGGTCAGACAGGGCATTATATCCCTGAGTGTGCTTCAATTGAGCGCCTTATTAGCGAAGGAAAGTGTAGGCGAAATGCAGAGGGGTGCATCGTGCTCCCAGGTGGCACATTCGTGCCACGTTCTATTCCAGGCAATTTCCTAGGCGAGCACATCAAGGAATGGCATAAGCACAACCCAGGGCAGATTGCCACTAGTCAACTTTCATCTAATACCAATTCACAGCTCATCTACAATATAGCACCTCGTCCAGCTCCAGCTGCACCTTTACAGTCGACGTATATTGCCGCCTCAGCTCCTGCAGCAGATTATATGCAAAGCACACCAAATGTGCAACTAACGAAGGAAGAGTGCATTGATGTGCTCGAGAGGGAGTTGATGGCGCTTCAGAAGAGGCAAGTCTTCAACGGCGTTGAAATTCTGCGGCACGCACCATGCAATGCATCCAATCAAGAGAGCATGCATTCTACAACCACAGACATTGCACCCGCCAACAGTATTGAGTCCACAGCTTTGCAACCCGCTGCGAGCGCAACTGAAGCGCATGACGAGACACCCATACATCCCTATTCCAACATTCCTGAGGCGCGTTTTGCACCCACAGCAGCAGATAAACCAGACATACCAGCTAACACTTCCAAAGACAAAGAGCCATCATACCGCACTGTCATTCCCATCCTGAACCCGCAGATTGTCGATGACGTATATGCATGTGCCATGAAGGCGCCCTCCATTATGGTTTCGCATGAGGAGCTCCTGTCCCTTTCGCCCGATCTCAGACAGCACCATAGAGAACAAGTTACTCCAAAGTGCGTTGCAGCTACCGGTGCAAAAGTGGTAGCTACCCACCTTGTGAGCATTATGCCATTTGCGCACGTTGCAGCTACCGGTGCAAAAGTGGTAGCTACCCACCTTGCGAGCATTATGCCATTTGCGCACTGCGAAGCACATGCGCCTTTTGCAGAAAATAAAGCGCTTAATGCGACACCTCCAGTTAGCATGGCCATTGCAGCGCCGCTTCCTATTGTTTTGCAGGATCCATTTGAACAGTACCTCACCCATCTCCAGCCAGGCAAAATTGAAAACCCAGACGTTTTGAAGGTTGCAAAGGAGTCACATGCACTTCGTTCCATTGATTTATTGATCGACAACCAAGAATACTTTGAAGCTATCTTAGATCCGGGTTCACAAATTATCACAATGTCAGAAGCAGTCTGCCATCGTCTTGGGCTTCAGTACAACCCACGCATTTGTTTATACATGCAATCGGCCAATGGAGAGGTAGACGAGTTGCTTGGGCTTGCGTGCAACATTTCCGCGTGCATTGGAGACATCACTGTCTATGTGCAAGTTCATGTTATCTGTTCACCTGCTTACGATATTCTGTTAGGGCACCCCTTTGACGTATTAATGCGCTCCATCGTGCACAACTTTGTGGACGAAGCGCAAATGATTACTATCTGCGATCTGAACACAGGCACCATCTCCACCATTCCAACAAAGCCTAGGGGAAAGCCACGCCACTTCTTACCAGCTCCAGCAACACCGCACTTTGCTATTCAGCATAACTTACAAAGACATTTTCGCCAGGCCTCGAGGAATTGATTGCAGACCAAGGAGAGGCCGCCACTATCATAACATTCAACTCTGATACCCAATCTTGTGACGTTTCCGTGTTTGCACTTATTCCATTTTCTGCTCCCGTTCCTTCGACCTCTATTATCTCTCAACTCTACCTATCCTAGTGTACCAACAGTCATGCGCAAGCGCTCTTAAATTCAATTGACCCTGTGGCACTTATTCCAGCCATGTTTCTGGAAAGTGCACATGCGCGCACAACTTTTATCGATTTAGCGGTGCATGCACTGCAAAAGGGCATAGTAACCAAGATGAAGTATAAACCGGTTGGTAGAAAAGTCAAACCAGTTATTGTGCCCATCCCAAACGAATTCCACATCGAGCACAACATTATAGGTGATCTGCTAGCGGCACTTCCTGCGCTTTTACCAAATCCGCCACCCTTTGCCCCAACCAGGCGCTACACTGAAGAGCGCATGCAAGCACTCCAAAAGTGCCACACCGATTTCTTATTACCGGAGGAGATGAAGGTTTTACACCACTTGATGTCTTTGCAGAATGAAGCCTTTGCATGGAGCGATGAGGAGCATGGCAGCTTCAAGACTGCATTCTTTCCCCCAGTAGAAATTCCGGTTATTCCGCACACCCCTTGGATAGAGCGCAACATCCCCATTCCACCAGGCATATACGAAGAAGTTTGCGCTATTATCTGGAAGAAGATAGAGTCAGGCATTTACGAGCACTCAAATTCGGCATATAGATCACGCTGGTTCTGCACGCTCAAGAAAGATGGAAAAGCGCTGTGCATCGTACATAGCCTCGAGCCGCTTAATCACATTACCATTAAACACTCCGGCATCACCCCTACACCTGAGCACCTTGCAGAGCAATTTGCGGGGTGTGCATGTGGCGCCATCCTTGATCTATATGTGGGATACAACGAGTGCTTAATCAAAGAGTCATCGCGCGACCTTACGACATTCCAGATGCCATATGGTGCAATGCGCCTCGTTACATTGCCAATGGGTTGGACAAAGTCAGTACCAATCTTCCATGATGATGTGTGCTATATTCTGCAGCCAGACATTCCAGATTACACTGTTCCCTATATCGATGATGTCCCAGTCAAGGGGCCTTCGAAGCGCTACATTTTACTGGACAGATCGTGCAAAGCACTCTCTGCAAACCCTGGCATAAGGCGCTTTGTGTGGGAGCACTTTCAGAATGTGAACCGCATTGTGCAGTGCATGAAATATAGCAGCGGCACTTTCTCTGGGATGAAATCCACATTGTGCACTGAGACATTCGTCATTCTTGGCCATTATTGCACCCCAGAAGGTAGAAAACCTGAATGCGACAAGGTAGACGTTATCTGCAATTGGGGCGCATGCCACACGCTGTCAGAAGTGCACGCATTCTTGGGAACAGTCAGTTTAATGCACATTTATATCCGCAATTATGTGCACCGTGTTAATGCGCTCACAAAGCTTACGTGCAAGGACGCTCCCTTTGCATGGGGCCCAGAGCAGATAGCGGCACAAAACGACATCAAGCAAGCAGTACTAGAGTGTCCTGCACTACAACCGATTGATTATTCCTCAGAACTCCCAGTTATCGTCGCGGTCAACACTTCCCAGAGAGCGGTTGGCTTTTATCTTTGCCAGCAAAAGAGCGCAAATGCAAAAATGCGCATTTACAACTGGTCTGGCTCGATTATGCTCAACGACAGAGAAGCGCACTTTTCGCAACCAAAGCTAGAGATCTATGGACTTTACCGTGCGCTGCGCAACTTGCACCTTTATATTATAGGCGTGCGCAACTTAATTGTCGAGACTGATGCACGCTATATCAAGGGCATGCTACAAAACCCTGATATCCAACCATCCGCTAGCATTAACTGGTGGATCGTCTCAATCCTTACATTCCACTTTATGCTCATGCATGTTAGGGGAGTGGTGCATGGTCCAGATGGGCTTTCACATCGGCCGAAGCAGCCAGAGGACTTAGAAGGAGAAGGAGATGAAGGGTTTGATGATTGGATCGATGCGCTACATGGCTTTATGCATGCGATACGTCCCATTTCCCAGTCCTTTGATGCGCAAGCACTCGCGCTAATGCAGCCAGAGCCAAGCGCAAACGTGCAAAATGTATGCAATAGTGCGCTTATTTACAACGATGACTATAGCCAAGTCCCGAGGAGCGCAACTGCAGATGCAGAGGATGAGAAGCTAGATTTGGTGTGGATTTGGATGGATACCCTAATGCGCCCTAGCGACTTCACAGATTCTGAGTACGGCGCGCTTGTGCGCTATGCAAGCGCCTTTTTCAAAGACAAGACGCGCCTATGGAAGTGCAATGTGCATGGCACTCACCAGCTTGTTATTTGGCAGTCTAGATGCTTACCGATATTGCACGCCATCCACGACAACATTGGACACAAGCACTTTTATGCGACGTGCTCCACATTGCTCGAGCACTTTTGGTGGCCACACGTTATGGACAACATCATTTGGTTTGTGCACACTTGTCATATTTGCCAGATCCAGCAAATGCAGAAGGTTCTAATACTGCCAGTCGTCGCAATGCCTGTGCCTCTCTTCAGTAAAGTTTATATTGATACGATGCACTTACCAGTATCAGCAGGGCGGCGCTATATCATCCAAGGGCATTGCTCACTTGCGACTTGGCCAGAATTCCACGGGCTTCCTAAAGAAAACGCGAGTGCACTTGGCGATTGGATGTTCCAAGACCTCATCTGCAGATGGGGCATGTTGTACGAGATAGTCACCGATAATGGCAAGCCATTCATAAAAGCGCTAGCCTATCTCAGTAAGCGCTACCATATCAATCACATCTGCATCTCTGGCTATAACTCGCACACTAATGGAATTGTTGAGCGTGCACATTTCGACGTGCGTCAAGCACTGATCAAAGCCACAGATGGGGTAGAGTCAAAATGGTTCAGTGCACTGTACTCAGTCTTTTGGGCAGAGCACATCACAGTGCGGAAGTGCCTTGGTGTTTCACCATACTTCATTGTTACAGATGCACAGCCTCTAATCCCTCTCGATATTATTGAAGCGACATACCTTAACCCACCCCCAGATTCTATACTCTCCACTACAGACTTGATCACGCAGCGCGTGCATGCATTACAAAAGCATCCAGAAGACTTAGCGCGCATTCATTCCCATGTCTACACAGAAAGGCGCAAAGTGGCGCTCCATTTCAAGAGGGCACACTCAAAAACCATCCGCAATTTTGACTTTCAGTGTGGTGATTTAGTCCTTATGTGCAACACAGCAATCGAGAAGAGCCTAAACCGCAAAATGCGCGTGCGTTATCTCGGTCCTCTAGTTATAGTGTCATGCAATCAAGGTGGCACATATATCATTTGCAAGCTCAATGGGATGGTATTCGACAGGCCAGTAGCTGCGTTCCGCCTGCTTCTGTACCACGTGCGCAAGTCCATTGTGCTTTCTGACATAGCACTCGATATCACTACAATGCAGTTGAGGGAGATGGAAGAGTCCCTAGTAGTGGACACAGAAGACGAAGAAGCAGTTGACGAAGAAGAAGTGCAAGGAGATAGCACTGAGGATGAAGAAAGCACCAATGAGGCATGCAACTAGTGCTCCACGTGCACCGTTATGGATACTTCATTTTTTTATATGTACACTTTACTTTCTTTCATTTTTTTACGTTACCTTTTTCTATTCGAGAAGTCACATCTGGGCACGTTCCATGATTGCGCAACCCATGGGTTTTACCAGCCATGATGATCTACTGAGCCTTTCCCATTTTTTTAGACTTTGTCATATGGTGTGCGCTTCATTTTATCTCTTACTCTTTTATCGATGGACATGGTCAATATCTCAGTTGGGAGGAGGAAAGTGATGGTTGGACAATTTTTCTGCACTCCTTTGCATTTGCGCATCTTTGCGCTGGTGCGCATTTTTTGTGCGCTTGACATTCCTTGCTCAAACATTGCTTATATTATCTCTTTTCTCTCACACATACTATTTGGACTTACAAGTTTCGTTTTATGGGACCATGGAAGCACGCGCGCAGGTTGGCGCAAAGTGCGCACCATGCATATCACAGGCGCAACAAGGAGATTGATTGACACACTATCTAAAACTTATACAGTCGAGTGGCTATTTAATGGACTCCAGGAACTCCAGGCGCTCAGTGGCCACATCCAGTTTCGCCTTTGCATCCACCTCCACTTGCTCCACACTGCACAACTGGCTCTTAGTGACCTCTAACTCGATGAGCAACCTTTGGACATCTTCTTGAAGGCAATCGTGTGTGGTGCCCAAGACTGCAACCACCGAGTGGCATTGCACTAAGTCGAGCACTTCAACATCTTGACCTTGATAAACTGCATCCCCCGAGGTGTTTCCCAATCTGGTTTGGTGCAAGGATTGCGTGTGCACACTTGCCTGGTGAATGGTAAGGCGGCGCAGCCTTGGGCACACTTGTGACAGTGCAGGGGGCGCGTTTTCGACTTTGCAGCGCTTCGATGTGCGCCCTTTCGAGGGGCTGATGAGCCCCACATCGCTCTCATCACCCTTGTCAATTTGCAATGTGCCTTTGGAATAGTTAGCGCAGCATGGAAGGAGGATGAGAAAAAGACACACCAGGGTGCCCAGTAGTCGCTTTCCTACCTCTAGAAGTCGCATGCAGCTGTGTGAGGGTGCGCTTCATCCATTCACACTTTCTCTTACCCTTTGCGCATGGAGCGCACTGCTTTCCATTGGCAGAGACGCACCTAGCCGGCTGGCCCATGCGGCAGCAGTTATCACACTGGAGTAGGGTGTAGCACAGGTGACACCATGGGTTTCACTGGCAATACCACACCTGTCACCTGTGACACCATACCTGTACAAACACCATACCTGCAGGTACAGGTTATAAGCACAGGTTTTGTATGGTGTTTAAAAACTACAGTGGCACTTGAATAAACTATGTGTAGCTAAGACAAAGATGAGAAACAGCTATAGTAGAAAATTATTTAACTCTCTTATACTGCTTCAACACTTGAATCCACATATAAATTATGATATAGTGTTCAATTCTTTCACCAATCACCTGTCAGACTTATCCATCATAAAGAATGCAAAGAAACTTGTAATTCACTGTATTTAATGTGGGCATAGTAATTTTTGGCACAAAAGGAACTTTAAGAATGAACACTTTAGATAACCATGCAAAATAACATCCACTTTACTTAATTAGATCATTGTATGTCATAAAATACTACAGCACCAGTCAGATACATGTTTTTCACAGAGTATAACAACAAATGGATTCTCATAAAAGTTGATAAAAATGCTGTCAACTCATAGCCAAAGAGCTTAGAAGAATTGAACATGATATGAGATGCATCACAACTCAAACCTGTCACAACCTGCAACACCATGAGTACAGGTGTGGTGTTGCTACAGGTACAGATATACCAACCCATACCTGCACCTGTGCTACCTGCAGGCAAAATACCACAGGTTAACCTGTACCTGTGCTACACCCTACACTGGAGCAGGAGGGGAGCCGTTTAGTGAGTTTGAAGAATATCCAAAGAAACTTACTGGTCCACTATTAGCATCAGAGGTGGCCCCAACACCACCCAGTGGCAGTACTTCGACATATGTGCATTGCTGCATTGCGCGCACTGGGCGCGCACTTGCGCCTTCATCCGCACTAGCGCTCTCGTCGCTCTGCTCACTCTCCCCTTCGCTCATCGCCCCACTCTCCCAAGACTCCTCAGTTCCTTCGCCTACGACCTCAGCATCAGTCATTCCAGAAAGCGCATGCAGAGAGCGCACCAGTGCAATGCGCGCCTTCTCATCCTCCTGCACTTCGGCGGTATCTATATCGCTTGCATCGTCAATTGCCCTAAACTCACCTTCCAGACGCTCCAAGTTAACCTCAGGCACCTGCAATTTAGCGGTCAAGAGCGTGCGACGCACCTTGCGCACTTCGGTGCACTCCATGCGCGCTCCCAGCTGCCCCGCCAGCTCGTGCGCCCTACGCTCAAATTCTTCAGACTGCTCTTTCTCCTGCATCATCTTATGCATATCAGGCATCAGCTCCTCACCCCAAGTCAGCCACTCCTCCACCATGATCCCACTGAAGGTGCTGCGCGCCTTCACGAGGAGCGTGTCGAGTTCTGCGTCATCTTTAACAGTGTCCGCACGGCTTTTATACATGTTCTACATGCCCCGACCCTTAGCAACCTGCGTCAGTTATAGAAACACAAAAAGCACACCAGTTTACTACAAAAGCCTTCACCCCAAGCTTGCATCGTCGTCTGCTCACTCCCAGCAGCAGGGAGGGTCTCATAGAGGGCCAAGATCATTTGTCTGAGGGCTAAGGTAAATGCTGAAGCCATCGGATTGGGTAGAGATGGGTTGTGGAAAGAGTTATAGAGGATCGATAGTGGTCAGAGATAGTTAAGGAGAGGATGGCCACTTATGTGAGCGAAGAAAATTTTGCACTGACCAATCGCATGCTGCCTGAGGACAGTCAGTACTTCAGTTGGGAGGAGATGATACGGCTCCCTATCGCCCTGTGCACATACTACAGCATTTTTTGCGATTGTGCACACCTCCTAGATGGCTTCCGCATACTTTGTGCAGTGCGCTTTTGCACGCCTTCGTGCACTTTTGTGCGCTTTCACATGCCTTTGACTGCTTAGGTGCACTTTTGTGCGCCTTTTACATTTCTACTGTGCTTTTGGTTCCCCCATAGCTGCCTGCTGTCGTGCACCCTAAATGTGCCCTGTTGTGCTTCAACCGCCTCCATGTGCCCCCCCCACACTCCTTATCTGCTGTTTTCCATTATTGTGCACTCAATGCGCCTTTATGCACTCTTTTTATGCTTTACTCGCAACTCACGTTCTTTGCTGCACACTCACTGCACTATTCCTACCATCACACAACAATTCACCACTTCAAATGCGCTGTGCATCGTGGCTTCCATCTTACTGGCGCATTTACTTGAGGCACACCATGATTCCAGCACGAGCAAACTGCGCATTCTTACATAACTGGGCCGCTTTGCGCCTATTTGGCATTGGACTGTGTGCACTTGGGCACTTTCACGTAATCCTGGTGCTTTGGCAGTATTTGGCCTCACACAGCATCTCCTTATAGTTCTTCCACATTTCCAATCGGCATCGCCTTATCTGGTAACTGGCACAGGTCGATCATGCCATTATTACTAAGGCACAGCACACGACACATAACACCAAAGCGGATTAATTGGGAAGAGCACACGAGATGTAGAGTGCACCAAAAATAGCGCATCGCACTGGAACAGTTGGGTATTGGGTTATAGCGTGCGCAAATCTTATTAGTTGAGGCAGCGGCATAGTGCGGTCAGGTTTAGATGGGCGAATGGATGTGCTTGTGGGTAGCGCATGGTGCTTTCTATTTTTATACTTTATTTCACCATTTTATCACATAAGCCATTTGTACATAGTAGTGGACAGATAGAGAATCCACAAGGATCTTTCCCCCCCTAATAGTTCATAGCTCAGTCAGCATCGCACATAGTCTGTGCACCAGCATCCAGTCAGTGCACCTTTGTAGTGTGCCCCTCGTATAGCTGCATTTGCATATCGTTTGCATCCCCTCATCGTATTGTTGCATTTCATCCCTGCGTTGCGTCCTTCGCCCTCGTTTGTGCACTCTTGCAGTGCGCCCTTCATATAGCTGCATTTGCACACTGTTTGTGCCTTTTTCTGCATAGCTGTGTTTTGCGCACTGTTGCGCCTTTTCCCACCCTTTGTGCTTTCACTCCGTTTGCACCCCTAACCTGTGCGCCTCCCTTTCAGCACTTCCCAGTGCTGTCTTCATCCCATTACACCTCCCGCCTTCACCATCCTCATCGTTGCGCACTTTTGCACTCCCATTGCACATTTTTCCACATTGCGCATTTCTGCCCCTTTGCATTGCACACTTTCCTGCCACTGCACATATCTCCCCTTTAGCGTATACAACAAGTGCACACATTGAAAACTGCTGTACCAGCCTCTCCATAGTCTTTGCACCCCAAAGGATGAGCCAAGGCCCTCTAAGCGAACTCCCCCCTCACCTCGAGCACACCTGCAGTTGTAGGTTAAGTGTTCACCCCTTCTGTTGAGACTCTGAACCGAGTACCAACTGAACACATCAACGGTGTGCATAATTGTGGATATAAATGCACATTAAACTAACTGTTCCCAAGAATGTGCGCACTTCCGAAAGCATGTGGCATGCGCCCCAATTGTGGATAATGTCTACCTTGTCACGTTCGGGTTTTCTACCTTCTGGTGTGCAGTAATGGCCAAGGATGACAAAGTTTTCTGTGCACAGTGTGGATTTCATCCCAGAGAAAGTGCTGCTATATTTCATGCGCTGCACAATGCAGTTCACATTCTGGAAGTGCTCCCACACAAAGCACCTTATGCCAGGGTTTGCAGAGAGTGCTTTGCACGATCTGTCCAGTAAAATGTAGCGCTTCGAAGGCCCCTTGACTGGGACATCGTCAATATAGGGAACAGTGTAATCTGGAATGTCTGGCTGCAGAATATAGCACACATCATCATGGAAGATTGGTACCAAGTTTGTCCAACCCATTGGCAATGTAACGAGGCACATTGCACCATATGGCATCTGGAATGTCGTAAGGTCGCGCGATGACTCTTTGATTAAGCGCTCGTTGTATCCCACATATAGATCAAGGATGGCGCTGCATGCACGCCCCGCAAACTGCTCTGCAAGGTGCTCAGGTGTAGGGGTGATGCCGGAGTGTTTAATGGTAATGCAATTAAGCGGCTCGAGGCTATGTACAATGTGCAGCACTTTCCCATCTTTCTTGAGTGTGCAGAACCAGCACGATCTATACGCTGAATTTGAGTGCTCATAAATGCCTGAGTCTATCTCCTTCCAGATAATAGCGCAAACTTCGTCGTATATGCCTGGTGGAATGGGGATTTTGCACTCTATCCAAGGGGTGTGCGGAGTAACCGGGATTTCTACTGGGGAAAAGTATGCGGTCTTGAAGCTGCCGCGCTCCTCATCACTCCATGCAAAGGCTTCATTCTGCAAAGACATCAAGTGGTGCAAAACCCTCATCTCCTCTGGCAATAAGAAATCAGTGTGGTGCTTTTGGAGCGCTTGCATGTGCTCTTCAGTATAGCGCCCGGTCGGGGTAAATGGTGGTGGGTTTGGTAAAAGTGCAGGAAGCGCTGCTAGCAGATCACCTATAATGTTGTGCTCGATGTGGAATTCGTTTGGGATGGGCACAATAACTGGTTTGACTTTTCTACCAACCGGTTTATACTTCATCTTGGTTACTATGCCCTTTTGCAGTGTGCGCACCGCTAAATTGATAAAAGTTGCATGTGCATGTGCGCTTTCCAGAAACGCAGCTGGAATAAGCACCACAAGGTCAATTGAATTTAAGAGCGCCTGCACATTACTGTTGGTACATTGGGATAGGTAGAGTTGAGAGATAATAGAGGTTGAAGGAATGGAAGCGGAAAATGGAATAAGCACAAACATGGAAAGATCACAAGATTGGGTATCAGAGTTGAATGTTATGATAGTGGCACCTTCTCCTTGGTCTGCAATCAATTCCTCGAAGCCTGGCGAAAATTTCTTGGTGGGTTATGCTGAATAGCAAAGTGCAGTGTTGCTGGAGCTGGTAAGAAGTGGCGCAGTTTTCCTCTAGGCTTTGTTGGAATGGTGGAGATGGTGCCTGTGTTCGGATTGCAGATTGTAATTGTTTGCGCCTCATCCACAAAGTTGTGCACGATGGAGCGCATTAACATATCGAAGGGGCACCCTAACAGAATATTGTAAGCAGGTGAACAGATAACGTTAACTTGCACATAGACAATGATGTCCCCAATGCACGTGGTAACATTGCATGCAAGCCCAAGTGACTCATCTACCTCTCCATTGGCCGATTGCATGTATAAACAAATGCGCGGGTCATACTGAAGCCCAAGACAAAGGCAGACCACTTCTGACATTGCAATAATTTGTGAACCTGGATCTAAGATAGCTTCAAAGTATTCTTGGTTGGCAATCAATAAATCAATGGAATGAAGCGCATGCAACTCTTTTGCAACCTTCAAAACGTCTGGGTTTTCAATTTCACCTGGCTGGAGGTAGGTGAGGTACTGTTCAAATGGATTCTGTAAAACAATAGGAAGTGGTGCTGCAATTGCCACGCTAACTGGAGGTGTCGCATTAAGTGCTTTATTTTCCACAAAAGGCGCGCGTGCATCACAGTGCACAAATGGCATAATGCTCACAAGGTTGGTAGCTACCACTTCTGTGCCAGTAGCTGCAATGTGCTTTGGGATAACTTGCTCTCTATGGCGCTGTCTGAGATCAGGTGAAAGGGATAGGAGCTCTTCATGCGAAACCATAATGGAGGGCACCTTCATGGCGCATGCATACACATCATCAACAATCTTCGGGTTCTGGATAGGAATGACAGTGCAGTATGATGGCTCTTTGCCTTTGGAAGTGTTAACTGGTGCGTCTGGTTTATCTGCTGCTGCGGGTGCAAAACACGCTTCAGGAATGTTGGAATAGGGATGTATGGGCATCTCATCAGGTGCTTCAGTTGCGCTCACAGAGGGTTGCAAGGCTGGGGACTCAATACTGTCAGCAGGTGCAATTTCTGTGGTTGTAGAATGCACACTCTCTTGATTGGAAGTATTGCATGGTGCGCGCTGCAGGATTTCGACGCCATCAAAGACTTGCCTCTTCTGAAGTGCCATCAACTCCCACTCAAGTGCATCGATGCACTCTTCCTTCGTTAGTTGTGCATTTGGTGTGCTTTGCATATAATCTGCTGCAGGCACTGAAGCAGCAACATATGTCAACTGTAAAGGTGCTGCTGGAGCTGGATGAGGCGCTATATTGTAGATGAGCTGCAAATTGGTATTCGATGAAAGTCGACCAGTGGCTATCTGTCCTGGGTTGCACTTATGCCATTCCTCGATGTGTTCACCCAAGAAATTGCCTGGAATAGAATGTGGCACGAATGCACCACCTGGGAGTATGATGTGCCCTTCCACATTTCACCTACATTTTCCTTCGCTAATAAGGTGCTCAATTGAGGTGCACTCAGGGATATAATGCCCTGTCTGACTGCAACCATTACACTTGTCATTGTTCGAGTGAGGTGCACCATTTCTGCCATCTCTGCATGATGCGCTTAACGCAGTAACTATCGTCTGTGTCATGCATTCGAATAAGACTGAAATGTCTTCTGCTTTGACTGTGGGTGCACTAGGTTGTGGCTGGGAAACAAGTGCACTGGGTGCTGAGTAGGGTGCATACATATCAGGGGTTTGCGCTGTGAGCCCAGTAAGTGGCTAGAAATAGTGCGCTGGGCCCTCAAAGATAAAGTCAATCACATTGCGTATTGTGTCTAATGAGTATGGCACATTTGCAGGCTAATTCGGTACTGCAATCGCAAGGCAGCTCAAAATGCACTCGAGCTGGTCTGGTCAAAACACCCTAATGAACATGCGGCTTTGGTCATAGCATGCCAATATGCCTTGCGCAACTAAGTATTCGCTAATGTTGAAAAATGCACAGTAATAATATGCAATCTCTTCTGCAGTTACAAGGCCAACACATGCGGTCTCACCAATAAGCTTGTCCAGGTTGCTAGTACTCCATTTACTGCCATCCCTAGAGCCAGGATAAAGCTTTAGGACAGTGTCTTTGAATGCACCATAGTTGTGTGTCGTGCTATACTCTGGTAGCAGTTTCCAAGTGTCTGCAGTGTCGCTGTCCAAATAGCGCACAGTGTGGAACTTCTTATCAGTCTCATCAGTGATGTTACAATTGCAGAGGAGTTGCGCAAGCTCCTCAAAGTACTTCTGGAGTTCGCACGGTTTTGCAGGGTCGAAACGTGGTGCGCTTTGGTTAGATGTGGATGGCATATGCATGGTAGCCATAGTAGGTGGAATAAAGTGTGTAGAGTTAAAATCTGGTAAAAGCGCAGCAAAATGCAAAGGCGGAGAAGGGTCGGTGATGCGGATGGAGTTAAGGTAGGTAGGGATGATTCAGGTGAAGGTGGAGGTAAAGACAGCATGGACGAGTGATGCGTGTTGTTTAGAAAGAGTGATTCGAATACTGGTATTTCCCCAAGCTGGAGCACAGTTGCTAACAGCTTGGAATGGAGAGTGCAAAGGTGGTTAATATTGAAGCAAAGGGCGAGCTGATGGAGGTCTAAAATATGGTCTGATAAACAGAAACCCCTCGCGGTGGGCTCCAGAAATGATGTGTTCAGTTGGTACTTGGTGCAGAGTCTCAACGGAAGGGGTGAACACTTACCCTACAACTGCAGGCATGCTCGGGGTGAGGGGGGAGTTCGCTTAGAAGGCCTCAGATCATCCTTCAGGGTGCAAAGACTATGTGGAGGCTAGTATGGTCATTTTCAATGTGCGCACTAGCTGTGTACGCTAAAGGGGAGGTATGCGCAGTGGTGGGAAAGTGTGCAATGCAAAGAGGCAAAAATGCGCAGTGTGGAAAAATGCGCAATGGGAGCACAATGATGAGGGTGATGAAGATGGGAGGTGTAGTGGGACGAAGACGGCACTGAGATGTGCTGGGAAGGTGATGCAAAGGGTGGGGGCGCTAAAGGGATGAAAGCGCAAGGGGCGGAAAAAGGCGCAAACAGTGCACAAAACATGGCTATGCGAATAAGTGTGCAAACAGTGCGCAAATGTGGCTATACGAAGGGTGCACTGTATGAGTGCTTGAACGAGGACGAAGGATGCAATGCAGGGACGAAACGCAACAATACGATAAGGGGATGCAAATCATATGCAAATGCGGCTATATGAAGGGTGCACTACAAAGGCACATGGACTGGATGCTGGTGCACAGACTATGTGCAACACTGACTGAACTATGAACTATGAGGGGGGGAAAGATCCTCTAGATTCTCTATCTGTCTGCCTACTATGTACAAATGGCTTATGTGATAAAAACAGTAAAATAAAGTGTAAAAATAGAAAGCACCATGTGCTACCCACAAGCACATCCATTCGCCCATCTAAACCCGACTGCGCTATGCCGCTGCCTCAGCCAATAAGATTTGCACACCTATAGCCCACTACCCAACTGTTCCAGTGCGAGGCGCTATTTTTGGTGTGCTCTAGGTCTTGTGCGCTCTTCCCAATTAATCTGCTTTGGTGTTATGTGTCACATGCTGCGCCTTAGTAATAATGGTGTGATTGACCTGTGCCGGTTACTGGATAAGGCAATGCTGATTGGAAATGCAGAAGAACTATAAGGAGATGCTGTGGAAGGCCAAATACTGCCAAAGCACCAGGATTACATGAAGGCACCCAAGTGCGCACAGTCCAATGCCAAATAGGTGCAAAGCGCCCCGATTATGTGAGAATGTGCAGTTTGCTCATGTCAGAATCGTGGTGCACCTCGAATAAATGCGCCAGTAAGATGGGAGCTGTGATGTGCAGCACACTACTGCAGTGGACTGTTATGTGTGTGATAGGGATTGTGCAATGAGTGTGCAGCAGGAAATGTGAGTTGCAGGTAAAGCATAAAAGGAGCATGCAAAGGCACATCGAGCACACAATAAATGTGGAAGGCAGATAAGGGCTGTGGGGGGGGGCATGCAGAGGCAGTTTGAAGCGCAACGAGGCACATTTAGGGTGCACAATGATTGGCAGCTATGGGGAACCAAAAGCGCAGTAGAAATGTAAAAGATGCACAAAGGCGCACCTAAATGGTCAAAGGCATGTGAAAGCACATGAAGGCATGCAAAAATGCGCTGCGCAAAGTGTGCGGAACCCATCTAGGAGGTGCGCACAATCCCAAAAAATGCCATAGTATGCGCACAGGGTGATAGGAAGCCATATCACCATCATGCCCATGAGTTTAAAAAATGTGCCTGTTGATATAGCTCCCTATCACCCTGTGCTCATACTACAGCATTTTTCATGATTGTGCACACCACTTGGACACCTTCTACTCACTTTGCACAGTGTGCTTTTATGTGCCTTCATGTGCTTTCATGTGCCCAAGTGTGCTCCCATGCACTTCCATGTCCCTTTGTGTGCTTTAGTGTGCTTTTGTGCACCTTTGTCCACCTTTGTGTGCCTTTGTGTGCTTCCATGTGCTTCTGTGCACCTTTGTCCACTTCCATGTGCTCTAGTGCACTTTTGTGTGCTTTCACATGCTTTTGATTGCTTTTGTGTGCCTTTGTGCACCTTTCACATTTCTACTGCGCCTTTGGATCCCCCTTAGCTGCCTTCTGTTGTGCGCTCTAAATGTGCCTTGGTATGCTTCAAACTGCCTCCATGCACCCTTTTGCATGAAGAACTCCTTTCACTTTCACCCAATCTCAGACAGCGCCATAGAGAACAAGTCACTCCAAAGCACATTGCAGCTACTGGCACAGAAGTGGTATCTACCAACCTCATGAGTGTTATGCAATTTGCACATTGTGAAGCATGCATGTCTTTAGCAGAAAATAAAGTGCTTAATGCAACACCTCCAGTTAGCGCAGCAATTGCAGTGTCTCTTCCTATTGTCACAGACCAAGGAGAAGCCACCACTATCATAACATTTGACTCTGATACCCAAGCTTGTGATGTTTCTGCATTTGCGCTTATTCCATCTTCCACTTCCATTCCATCAACCTCTCTTATCTCTCAGCTCTACTTATCCCAATGTACCAACAGTCATGCACAGGTGCTCTTAAGTTCTATCGACTCTATGGCACTTACTTCAGCCACATTTCCAAAAAGCACACATGTGCACACAGCTTTTATTGATTTAGCAGTGCACACACCACAAAAAGGCATAGTAATCAAGAAGAAGTATAAACCAGTTGATAGAAAGATCAAATCAGTCATTGTGTCCATCCCAAATGAGTTCTGCATTGAGCACACCATTATGGGTGATCCACTAGTGGCACTATCTGCACTTTTACCAAATCTGCCACTGTTTACTCCAGAAGACTTAGAAGAAGAAGCTGATGAAGAATTTGAGGATTGGATTGATGCGCTACATGGCTTTATGCATGTGATGATAATACTCAATTTGGAAACCCAAACAAAACCTACTAAATGGCTTTGGATGGTATAACATGAGTCAGAGGAAGGGTGCAAGTTGGTACTAAATATCACCGCTGATACCCAAAAGTCATAGTGAGTGACATAATATGCTGAAGTGTGTTGCAAATAATCTTTAGAAGTGTACGAAGATGTTCAAAAGAGTTTGAAATAGATTTGAAGATGTGCAAAAGAGTTCAAAAGATGTTCAAAAGTGTGTGAAATAGTTCGAAGTAGTTTTGAGGAATGTCGAAGTGATTCAAAGTGGTTTGAAGTATATCAAGGAGCAAGTATAATGAATGTGAAGTGTTTTTCAAATGATGATAGGCAATAGGCAATGAGTTGAGAGACTAATATGAAAGTTCAAAGAAGTTTGCAATATTTTGCAGAACTTAGTGATATGATGCAAAGATATGACCCAAGAGAACAACTCTTAAGTCAGACGATTAGTGAGAGGGTAACTTATGCTCTGTTCCCCATTGGGATTCTTTTTATTCTAAGTAACTAACACAAGTCTATATACAAATTGAAGAGATAGTACTAAAAAGGAAATGAGAACATGTGTAAAACATGAGGCAATATATCAAACAATGAGGACTTTGTAGATTATAAAACAAATGAAAAATGATAAATAACTGAATGCATATAGTGTTCCCATATAGTAAAAGTACTTATCTTTTGTTTCAATATATCAATGAAACATAAAACTGCACTTATCACATTCTAAGTCTCTTGTAGTCTCTCCTTGTGTCTGGTAGTGCTCAATATGTGATGAAATGATTTGTTCTGAATGTGCAGTGTGTATCGAAAGTGTTTCAAAACAACTATACAGCAGCCAATGTCATTCAAAATGCTGTGAAGTCATTTGAAGTGTCACAAAATTGTTTGAAGTCATCTGAAATAGTGAGAAATAGTGCGAAATAGTTCGAAAAAAATTTCGTAGAACTCATAGCAGTTTGGAACATGTGTCGTAAAGTGTCGATACGAGTGGGAATCTTCTCCAGACCTTAGCGTGCACAGTGGACCTATCAGCAATACATCCTGTTTCACAGTCCTTTGATGCACAGGTATTCGCACTAATGCAGCCAGAGCTGAGTGCAAAAGTGCAAAATGCATGCAACCCTGTGCTTATTTATGACAACAACTATAGCCAAGTTCTGAGAAGCACAGCAGCAGATGCAGAGGATGAGAAGTTAGGTTTGGTATGGATTGGATGGAGACTTTAATGTGCCCTAGCGATTTCATGGACTCTGAGTATGGTGTGCTCATGCGCTATGCGAGCGCATTTTTCAAACACAAAGAGTGGTTATGGAAGCGCAATCTGCACAGCGCTCATCAGCTTGTTATTTGGAAGTCCAGATGCTTACCAATATTGTGTGCCAGCCACGACAACATCGGGGACAAGTGCTTTTATGCAATGTGATCTGCTTTACTTGAGTGCTTTTGGCAGCACTATACAATAGCCACATTTCACCTAGTGCCATACCATGCATGCAAGTCTATTGCACTTCCTGACATAGAGCTCGATATTACTACAATGTGGTTGAGAGAGATGGAAGAGTCAGTGGTAGATGACACAGAAGATGAAGAAACAGTTGATAAAGAAGAAGCACAAAGAGATAGCGCAGAGGATGAAGAAAGCACTGATGAGGCATGCAATTAGTGCTCTGCATGCACTGCTATGGATATTTTATCTTTTTATATGTACACTTTGCTTTCTTTCTTTTTTTATGTTACCTTCCTTCTATTGGCAAAGTCACATCTGGGCAGCTTCCATGATTGTGCAACCCATGGGTTTTACTGGCCATGATGATCTACTGAGCCTTTCCCATTTTTTCAGAATTGGTTTTATTGCGTGCACTTCCTTTTATCTCTTATACTTTCACCATTTGGACCGAGTCAAAATATGGTTGGACAATTTTTTTGCATGCCTTCATGCGCCTTCATGTGCCCAAGTGTGCTCCCATGTGCTTTTGTGTGCTTTTGTGTGCCCAAGTGTGCTCCCATGCACTTCTGTGTGCCTTTGTGCACTTTAGTGTGCTGTAGTGCACCTCTGTCCACTTCTATGTGCTCCAGTGCACTTTTGTGTGCTTTCACATGTCTTTGATTGCTTAGGTGCACTTTCGTGCGCCTTTCACATTTCTACTGCGCCTTTAGATCCCCCTTAGCTGCCTTCTGTCATGCACTCTAAATGTGCCTTGTTACACTTCAAACCACCTCTGTACACTGATGATACTCAACCCATAAACCCAAACAAAACCTACTAAATGGCTTCAGATAGTATAACATGAGTCAGAGGAAGGGTGTGAGTTGGTACTAAATATCACCGCTGATCTTCAAACATTGTTTTTAGTAAGGCGAATTAATGAGGGATGGTGCAAATAGTCTGTAAAAGCATACGAAGATGTTTCAAAAAGTTCAAAATAGGTTTGAAGATGTGCAAAATAGTTCGAATAAGTTCGAAGATGTGCAAAGTAGTTTGAATAAGTTAGAAGAGGTTCAAGGTATATCGAGGAGCGAGTTTAGCAAATGTGCAGTATTTGTCAAATGGCAATAGGTGATGGGCAATAAAATGAGGAGCAAATATGATAGTTTTGAAGAAGTTCACAATATTTCGCAAAACTTAGAGATACGATGCAAGCTAGGACTCAAGAGAACGGCTCTTAAATCTGATGACAGTGAGAGGGTAACTTGTGCTCCCTGTTGCTTTTCTCTTTTGTAACTAATACAAGTCTATATACAAATTGAAGAAATAGTACTAAAAAGGAAATAATAACATGTGTAAAACATGAGGCAATGTGCACAGCAATAAAGGTATTGTAAAACATAAAACAAATGAAAAATGATAATAAGTGAAATATACATTGTCCCAGTATGGTAATAGTTCTTGTTCTATTGCTTTAATATATCAATGAAACACAAAACTGCACTTATCATATTCTAAGTTTCTTGTAGTCTCTCCTCGTGTCCAGTGGCACTTGATATGCAATGAAATAGTCTGTTCCAAATGTGCAGCATGTATCAAAAGTGTTTTAAGACAGCTATATGGTGGCCAATATTGTTTGAAATGCTGCAAAGCCATTCAAAGTGTTGCAAAATGTCATGAAATAGTTTGAAATAGTTCAAAGTTGTCTGAAATAGTGTGAAATAGTTCGAAATTGATTCGAAGTCAATTTTGTGGCATTCATAGTGATTTGTAGTGCATGTCATAATGTGTCAATATGGTTAGATCCTTTTCCAGACCTTATAGCGCACAGTGGACATATCAGTGCAATAGATGGAGTTCATGTTCCAGTATGACTGTGAGATTGTTTACATCAAGGGAGATGATAACTCAGTTGGAGATGCTCTATCTTGTACCCCCTTCTTCCCAGCCATCCATGCCTTCAATCCTTATCTCCTGGATGACTCAGATGCTATTGCATTCATGGTTCTGTCTGGCATTGATGCTTTCAGTTGTGCGACAATTCTCACATCACATTCTTCCTTACCCAGAGTTGCTGGTCCAGTTATTGCCAGCACCTTGTCCATCACTGCTGACCTTGCACTTCTCCAAGAGATTAGGCAAGGTTACAATGGTGCAAATGAATCAAGGATGCAGACACCCTTCCACATGATATTAGAAACATTGATGGCCTGCTGTATGCAGGCAAATGGTTGATCATTCCTCAATCATCTTCGGTGCATGAGACACTGTTCCATTTAGCTCACAATGTATTAGGGCATTTCAGGTTTTCCAAATCATATGGTTCCTTATGTGATTCCTTCTATTGGCCAAATATAATATGCAATGTGACCTCAAGCAAGCATACATACTGGCATGCACTGACTGCCAATGCAACAAGCCAACCACTAAGAGACCAATGGGATCATTACACCTGCTTCCCATTCCTGATCAATGAGGAGATTTAGTGGCTATGGATTTTATTGGACTGCTTCCTGAAGATGAAGGTTCAACTGCATTGTTACATTCACAGATCAACTAAACAGTGATCTCTGAATCATCCCCATGCATACTGATAATTTAGCAGAAGATTTCAGTCATTTTTTTTGATGAATGGTACTGTGAAAATGGACTTCCCCTGGAGATCATAGCAGATCATGACAAACTTTTCATCTCTCAAAGTTCTGGCAAGCACAGCATAAACTAACTGGCATAAAGCTAAAAATGTCTCCAGCTTATCATCCTCAATCTGACAGTGCTAGTGAACACTTGATTAAGACAATCAATTAGTGCCTTCATTATCACATTGAATGGAACCAAACTGGGTGGTGGTGTGCACTGCCACAGGTATGTTTCGATATAATGAATACCATTAACGTGTCAACAGATTTCACACCTTTTCAATTATGAATAGGATTAAGCCCTCGTGTTATCCCTGCTCTCATACAGATTCAAGATGGGTCCTTGGAGGACATTAGAATAGCTGATGTTATTGAATGACTGGCATTGGAAGTAAAAGAGGCTCAGGATAATTTGATTCATGCTAAAATTTCCCAAACTCTAGCAGCAAATAAAAGGCATGCTGACAATTTTTCTTTTGAAGAAGGTAAATGGGTGGTACTATCAATGCTACACTGATGATGGAAATACAAGGTGAAGGACAAAAAGCATGTTGTCAAGTTTATGCCTCAATACAATGGACCATATCCCATCACAAAATTGTCACCTGACATCTCTACAGTTACACTGGACCTTCCTAATAACCCACACACCTTCCCCACCTTCCACACTTCCCAGGTACTCCCCTTCATAGAGAATGACAAATTGCTTTTCCCTTCCTGTAAACTTGAAACACTGGATTTTGTAATCATTAATACTCATGAAAAATATTTTATTGCCTGGATTCTGGATGAGCATAAATGAGGATGAGGAACACAGCACCTTGTCCATTGGCATGGTTATGGACCTGAAGACAACTGCTGGCTGCCTGGGCACAAACTTGATGATTGCAAAGCGCTGGATGACTGGTTGGCTCAGAAAGGTTAGTTCTGTACCTTAGAATTTTTCTTTTTACCTGCCGACTGGTAGCTTTTCCCTGCTGGGGTTTTTGATGCACCCATGTTTGTGCTCATTTACTTACATTCATTTTTTTTAACTGCCATGTTTGAATCTTTTATGGGGGTGGAGAGTGTAAGGATGATCTACATTTATACTTATTTACCACAGGCCTCGGACTATATCCTCAGCTCATCAGTGATACTTATCATCTTATCTTACCTTACTACTACCATCATTCACATTTCAACATCTACCCTAGTAGAGCTCTATTCTGTTAATCCACACCTTGAGCCCATTCTATTTGGTTCTTTTTCTCTCTCTGTTTCCCTCATGCTGCCTGTCAGTAATTCTCATGCTCCATACAGCATGAGATTACAGCATTGATAAGTCTGAGCAAATTCCTGCCACATCAAAGAGAAGGGCTTCACAGAAGATTGAATCTGAGCTTGGCACTGTCAGAATCCCTCAGATGAATGTTGGAATAGTGAGGCCATTCTGCTGCAAACAAGTTCAGACATTGTCCAGACATTGAATGAGGTCCATGCCAGTGAGAGCTTAGTAGTAGAGTATTTTATTTTATTATTCAAAGATGTACCCTCACTGCCTTGTGGATACTGAATGATGTCCTTATTGAATATACTATTAGTAAATGTGCTGAGGTGCAAACACAGCCACATTCACAAGTTTTGCCAGTCATTGAGGCATGCTAATCACTTCACTCAGGAGACAAGGATAGCCTGAGAGGAATAGCCAGAAACAGACACACCCTAAAATCAGTAGCGGGCCCTACAATTGAATTGTGCATGAACTACTACTATATATGTTTGTACAGGAAGCCAATGTGGGTGCATCAAAACTTCTACTCTGCCCAAAAAACCCAGTGGAAGCAAAAAGGGAATCAGAGTATGAGAAAGCTACCACAGATGTAGGAGGGTGGGTGAGTGCAAGCTAAGAAGCTACAAACATGAGAGTAGTGAATTTCTGTATTCGTCCCATATTTTTTTATATTTTATTCTTAGAGGCAGGACCCCTTCTGGATGTTTACACATCAAGGTGACATCATCCCACTGCTTGATCTGCCTATTTCCACCTTTTTGCTATTTTTAGCTTACTATTTGATTTTTGGGTCTATCACATATACTGGGCATCAACAGATGGGTCCTTAGAGTTTTCTCTTTGTATTCCCCTCTGTTAGGTGCACCTGAAGTGTCTGTATTATGTAGTATAATATTAACTTGGATTCCCTTCTGTTAGCTCACTATTAAGTGAGGCTTTGAGGTTGCCCTTACAGTAGAAGACTCTCTCCCTAGGCCTGGAATTGAAGTGCACTGCAGATAGAATGCCTCCTACACATACAGGATGTTGCCCAAAATGCAATCAACACCCCTGCCTTAAGTATGCACTTATCTCTGCTTAATGTGCCGCCACATGCCATGGATGCCCAAAAACATGTTGAAGCACTTGAAGGTGCCATTATCAGATTGTGCATGCAAATTAAATTGCTCAAATCATGTATTGAAAGCTTTGTTAATACCCTACAGCTTAGTCCCTCACCTAATATTCCATTTATTCCAACCCCAACCACTTCCAGCATTGATGCTCTACCTAATACCACTGGCATACAGATTAAACCAACCAACCAATCCCCCCCAACTTTAATGCTGCACGCTGATAATGCTCAACCTGGAAATCTAACAAAAACCTGTTAAAAGGTCTAAGGAGTATAGCACAGGCTAGAGGAAGGGTGCAAGTTGGTACTAAATATCACCACTGATATCCAAGGTTGTGTTTAGGAATACAAAATGGTAAGAGATGTTGCAAATAGTTTGTGGGAGCATACAAAGTTGTTTGAAAGTTGTACAAAGTTGTTTGAAGTAGGTTCGAAGATGTGTGAAATAGTTCGAAAAAGGTTCAAAGGGTTCAAAGAGGTTTGAAGTAGTTTCAAGGAAGTTCGAAGATGTCAGACTGATGTTGAGGTACGTCGAGGAGTGAATATAATGAATAAGAAGTGGTTTTCGAAAGACAATGGGTGATGTGCGATAAGTCAAGGAGTGAATGCAAAAGTTTGAAGAAGTTCATGATATTTTGCAGAACTTAGAGATGCAATACGAGGTTAAAACTCAAGAGAACAACTCTTAAATTGAACGATAATGAAGAGGGTGACTTCTTCTCTGTTCCCTTTTGCCTTTCTTTCAAGTAACTAATACAAGTCTATATACAATTTGAAGAGATAGTACTAAAAAGGAAATCTAACATGTGTAGTACATGAGGCAATATATGCAACAATGAGGAGTTTGTAAATCATAAAACAAATGAGAAATGATAAATAATTAAAATGTACAGTGTCCCCGTATAGTAAAAGTACTTATCTTTTTGCTTCAATATATCATTGAAGCCTCTAAGCACTATTATCACATTCTAAGTTTCTTGTCGTCTCTCATCATGTCTGGTAGTGCTTGATTTGCAATGCCATAGTTTGTATCAGATGTGCCATGTGTATCAAAAGGGTTTTAGAATAGATATATGGCAGCCGATGTCATTTGAAGTGGTGCAAAGTGATTTGGAAGTTTCAAAGTGTTGCGAAGTCATTCAAAATGGTACAAAATAAGTTCAAAACTGAATTCATGGCATTTGTAGAGGTTGGAACCATAAATCATAGTGTGTTGGTATGTTTGGAACATTTCCCAGACCCTAGAGCACACAATGGACCTATCAACACTCTCACAGACATTCTTTCCTCAACTCCTGTGAGTTATACATCAGTCTTCATCCTAATCAGTTCCTAGATGACACTGCAAAACTTTATTGGGCCTTCACATACATGAAGTCTGAGTGTGCCTACCTCTATGTCGACTGCATTTTGCACTGATATGCTCAGTTGGTCCTTGGTACAGAGTTTTAACAGAAAGTGTGAATACAAAACCTACAGCTGCAGGCATGCTCAGGGTGAGGGGGTTCATTTAGAGGGCTTCAAATCATCCTTCAAGGCACAAAGACTGTTAAGGAGGCTGGTTTGATCAGTTTCAATAGGCTCACTAAGTTGTGTGCACAGAATGTAAGGTATGCACAATGGCAAAAAGGTGCACAATGTAAAAGTGTGGTGTGGGAAAATGTGCAATGACAATGGAGGTGAAAGGTAGGAGGTTTAGTGGGACAAGGACAGTACTGGAGTATGTTGAAGGGGCGATGCACAGACTAGGGATGCAGGTGAGATGTGAGTGCAATGAGGGGGAAAATGTGCAAATGATGCACAAATGCAGCTATATGAAGGGCGCACTGCAAAAGTGCACAAACAAAGATGATGGATGCAAATGAAGGATAAAATGCAACTATACAACAAGGGGTGCAAATGATGCACAAAACACAGCAATATGAGAGGGTTAGTACAAAGGCACATGAACTGGATGATAATGCACAGACTGTGCAACACTGAACAAACTGTGAACTAGGGGGGGGAAAGATCCTTTGGATTCTCTATGTACCTCAGTACTAAGTACAAATGGCTTATGTGATAAAAATGGTAAAATAAAGTATAAAAATAGAAAGCACCATGTGCTACCCACAAGTCCATCCATTGGCTCATCTAAATCTGACCACATGATGCTGCTACCTTAGCCAATAAGATTTGCACATGCTATAGCCCAATACCCAACTGTTCCAGTGCAATGTTCTATTTTTGGCATGCTTTAGGTCCCATGTACTCTGCCCAATTAGTCTGCTTTGGTGTTATGTGTTGCATGCTGTGATCAAATAGGTGCAAAGCACCCAGATTATGTGAGAATGCACAGTTGGCTCATGATGCAATCGTGGTGCACCTCAAATAAGTGCCCTAGTAAGCTGGAAGCCATGATGCTGATGAGTTCAGTTGGTACTCGGTGCAGAGTCCCAACAGAAGGGGTGAATACTAAACCTACAGCTGCAGGTGTGCTCAGGGTGAGGGGGTTCACTTAGAGGGCCTCAGATCATCCTTCAAGGTGCAAAGACTACGAAGAGGCTGGTATGATGGTTTGCAATGTGTGCACTAAGTTGTGTACACAAAAAGAAGGTATGCACAATGGCAAAAAAGTGCACAATGCAAAGGGGCAAAAAACACACAGTGCAGAAAAACATGCAATGGGAGTGCAAAAATGTGCAATGATGAGGGAGATAAAAGTGGAAGGTTTGGCAGGACAATGACAGCACTAGAGTGTGCTAAAAAGCAGATGCATGGACTAGGGATGCAAGCAGGATGTGAGCACAACTGGTGGGAAAATGTGCAAACAGTGCACAAAATGCAGCTATATATGAGGGGCACAAACAATGCACAAAATGCAGCTATACGAAGGGTGCACTACAAAGGTGCATGAACTGGATGATGGTGCACAGACTATGTGTGATGCTGAATGAGCTACAGTATAAACTATGTGGAGGAAAAGATCCTCCAGATTCTCTATGTATCTGCCTACTATGTACAAATAACTTATATGATAAAAGTGGTAAAATAAAGTATAAAAATAGAAAGTGCCATGTGCTACCACAAGTGCATCCATTGGCCCATCTAAACCCAACCACACTATGCCGTTGCCTTAGCCAATAAGATTTGCACACGCTATAGCCCAATATCCAACTTTCCAGTGTGATGCTCTATTTTTGATGCACTTTAGGTCCTGTGTGCTCTTCCCAATTAATCTGCTTCAGTGTTATGTGTCATGTGCTGCACCTTAGTAATAGTGACATGATCAACCTGTCCTGGTTACCATAAGGCAATGCCAATTGGAAATGTGGAAGAACTGTAAGAAGATGCTGTGCAAGGCCAAATAGCACCAAAGCACCAGGATTATGTGAAAGTGCCCAAGTGCATGCAGTCCACTGCCAAATAGGTGCAAAGCACCCAGATTATATGAGAATGTGCAGTTCACTCATGTTGGAATCACAGTGTGCCTCAAATAAGTGCCCCAGTAAGCTGGAAGCCATGATGCACAGTGCAGTCAGTGTGGTGGTGGATTGTTGTGTGTGTGATAAGGATTGTGCAATGAGTGCGCAGCAAAGAATGTGAGTTGCAGGTAAAGCATAGAAGGAGTGCATAAAGGCATATTGAGCACACAATAACTGTGAAAGGCAGATAAGGAGTATGGGAGGTGCATGGAGGTGGATTGAAGCATAACAAGGCACATTTAGAGCACATGACAGAAGACAGCTAAGGGGGATCCAAAGGCACAGTAGAAATGTAAAAGGCACACAAAAGTGCACCTAAGTGGTGATAGGTCCACTGCATGCACTAAGGTCTGCAAAAGGATTTAACCATATCGAGACATTATGACACACACTCCGAATCACTATGAACACCACAAAATGGACTTTGAATCCTTTTTGAACTATTTTGCACTATTTCGGATGACTTTGAACTATTTTGAACCATTTTGTGACATTTTGTGATACTTCAAATGACTTTGCAGCATTTTGAACAATATCAGCCACTGTATAGCTGTCTTGAAACACTTTCGATATACACTGCACATCTGGAACAAACCATTTCATCACATATCGAGCACTATCAGACATGAGGAGAGACTACAAGAGACTTAGAATGCGATAAGTGCATTTTTATGTTTCAATAATATATTGAAGCAAAAGATAAGTACTTTTACTATATGGGGACACTACACATTTCAATTATTTATCATTTTTCATTTGTTTCATGATCTACGAAGTCCTCATTGTTTGATATATTGCCTCATGTTTTACACATGTTATTATTTCCTTTTTAGTACTATCTCTTTAATTTGTATATAGACTTGTATTAGTTACTTAGGATAACAAGAAAACCAATGGGGAACAGAGCATAGGTCACTTTCTCTACTATCATCAGATTTAAGAGCAGTTCTCTTGAGTCTTAGCTTGCATCATATCTATAAGTTCTGCAAAATATCGTGAACTTCTTCGAACCTTTGTATTAGCCTCTCGACTTATTGCCTATCACCTATTGCCATTTGAAAAACACTTCACATTCGCTATACTTGCTTCTCGAAATACCTCAAACCACTTTAAACCACTTCGACATTCCTCAAAACTTTTTCAAACTATTTCGCACATCTTCAAACTTATTCAAACTATTTTGCACATCTTCAAACCTATTTTGAACTTCTTTGTATGCTTTTAAAAGACTATTCGCCACATCCTTTACCATTTCGTGTCACTAAACACAATGTTTGGATATCAGCAGTGATATCTAGTACCAACTTGCACCCTTCCTCTAGCCTGTGTTATACTTCCTAAGCCTTTTAACAGGTTTTTGTTAGGTTTCCAGGTCGAGTATCATCAGCAGTCAAAGGCATGTGAAAGTGCACAGAAGCACACTTAGGTGCACGAAAGCACATGAAGGCATGCAAAAGTGCACTGTGCAAAGTGAGCAGAAGCCATCTAGGAGGTGCACACAATCACAAAAAAAGCTGTAGTATGCACGCCCATATCAATGTGCAGTGCAATAGCTGTGGTGAAGGATCATTGTGTGTGATAAATGAATAGTGCAAGGAGTGCACAGCGAAGAATGTGAATTGCTGGTAAAGTGTAAGAGAGTGCATAAAGGCACATCAAGTGCATGGTAACTGTGAAAGGCAGATAATGAGTGCATGGGGCACACAAAAGTGGTTCTAAGCATAACAAGGCACATTTAAGGTGCATGGTAGAGGCAGCTAAGGAGAATCCAAAGGCACAGTAGAAATGTAAAAGGCACACAAATAGAAATGTAAAAGGCACATAAAAGTGCACCTAGGTGGTTAAAGGTGCGCAAAGTGAGTAAAGGTCACCCAAGAGGTGCGCACAATCACAAAAAATGCCATAGTACAAGTGCAGGGTGATAGGGAGCCATATCAGTGCCAAGCCCAGAAACTCAGTTCCCTTCCTTTCTCCTCTTGGGGCAACTTTAGGGAGGAGTTTGTATGACATTTCTGCCATCTCCATGAATGCCAATGAGCTGCAATGCACCTCAAGTTGTTCTTGTATTACCAAGCACAAGTTCATTGATGAACACTTGGCTTCAGGTCATATCTGCCCTTCAAAGTCATCCATGGCCTCATCCTTCTTTTTGTTCAAGAAGAAAGATGGGTCCCTTTGACTGGTTCAAGACTATTGATGCCTCAATGACATCACAGTCAAGAATTGCTATCCACTACCCCTCATATCTGAACTTGTCAACCAACTCCACAGCAAATGTTACTTCACCAAGCTCGATATCTATTGGGTTACAACAATGTGCAGATAAAGAAAGGGGATGAGTGGAAGGCAGATTTTTACATGAACCATGGTCTTTTTGAACTAGTTGTCATGTTCTTTGGTCTTACTAATAGTCCTGCCACTTTTCAGACCATGATGAATGACATCTTCCACAATCTCATATTGGAAGGTGTTGTCTGTGTCTATCTTGATGACATTCTCATCTTCACTTGAGACCTCAATGAACATTGTCGAATCACATGTCTGGTGCTGGAGTGACTTCGGTGGCACAAACTCTATCTTCATCACAACAAGTGCAAGTTTGAGAAGACATGAATCGAGTACTTGGGCTTGATTATCTCAGATGGACAGGTGGAGATGGACCCAGTCAAGGTTGCTGGTGTTACAACTTGGCCCACACCCACGAACAAGAAAGAGGTGCAGTCTTTTCTGGGCTTCATTAATCTTTAATGGCACTTTATTAAAGATTTCTCCCACCATGCATGCCTGTTATTTGACCTCAAGGGATGGAGGTGGGAAAATGCACAGCAGGAGGCATTTGAGAAGCTCAAAGAGATGGTCACTTCCACTCCAATCCTTACCTTTGCTGATGACTCGCATCCCTTCCATGTAGAAGCTGACAGTTTAGACTTTGTGATGGGCACAGTGTTGTCCCAACAGTCTCCTGAGGAGCAGAAGTGGCACCCCATTGCCTTCTACTTGAAGAGGCTCAGTGCTGTGGAATGCAATTATGAGATCCATGACAAGGAGATGCTGGCAATAATGCAGGCATTGGAGGAGTGGCGACATTTTCTGGAGAGTGCTCACCACAAGGTCGAGATCTGGATAAACCACAAGAACCTCAAGTACTTCATGACCACCCAGAAACTTAACTGTTGCCAAGCACGCTGGTCCCTCTATCTCTCCAGGTTTGATTTTTCCCTGCATCATTGCCTGGGCCACAGCATGGGGAAGACTGATGCCCTTTCTCATCATCCACACCACAGGGATGGAAGCAATGACAATCAAGGTATTGTGTTGTTGCTACCTGATCTGTTTACAATCCATGGGTTAGAAGGCATCACCTTGGAGGGTGAGGAGCACAGTATCCTAATGACAATCATCATGCAAACCATAGCAGTTTACATGAGGATGCTGTGGCTCTGGTGGTGAAGGAGCTGAGAAAGGGATTCACTCCTTCACTTCATGCATCAGAGTGGACAGAAAAGGACAACATCCTATACTTCCATGACCATATCTATGTCTCTAACGATCCCCAGCTTCAATGATGACTCATTTCTCAGCACCACGACTTGCTCATTGCCAGCCACCCCAGGCATTGGAAGACGTTGGAGCTCATATCACAGAGTTATTGGTGGCCCCAGATGTCTCGACTCATTGGTCAGTACTGTCATACCTGTGATCTCTGCTTATGCACCAAGACTCCATGATGCAAGCCCATGGGTGAGTTACACCCCCTCCCACCCAGAGAATCATTGGGACATTGTCAGTGTGGACTTCATGGTGGAACTACCAGAGTCCAATGGGTTTGATGCAGTAATGTGTACAGTTGACTCTGCTGGGAAGCAAGCTCATTTTATCCCCACCCATATGATTGTCACCATACTCGGAGCGGCTTGACTCTATCTGCGCCATGTGTGGAAGCTCCATGAATTGCCTGGTGCATTCCTCTGTGATCAAGGGCCACAGTTCATTGCAGAGCTCACCTGAGAGCTGTACCACCTGCTGGGGATCAAACTCCTTGCCTTGACCACCTACCACTCACAGACAGATGGACAGATGGAGTGAGTCAACCAAGAACTGGAGCAGTACATCCATATCTTTGTCAATGAGCGATAGGATGATTGGGAAGATCTCCTTCCCATGACCAAGTTTGGATACAACAATCATGTCCACTCCTCCACCCAACAAACTTTCTTCCTCCTCAACACAGGGTGACACCCATGCATGGGTTTCGAGTCTTGGCAAGCACTCTCACACTTGGAGATGGTGAACGAGTTCACAGAGCAGGTGAAGGACATGGAGGAGGCAAAGTCAGCTTTGGCTAAGGCAAAGGATGACATGGCCTGCTTCTACAACCAGCATCACTCACCCACACCCACATATAAGATTGGTGATCATGCCTATTTCAACTCTAGTGACATTTCCACCATGTGCCCATCCAAGAAACTTGCCCACCATTTTCTTGGACTGTTCCTCATCACTAGATGCATCAAATTGCATGCCTACCACCTATGGCTACCACAGGCAATGTCCAGACTCCACCCCATCTTCTATGTCATAAAATTGCTGCCTGCTCCCACAGATCCATTTCCAGGATGGATAACATGACCTCCTCCACTGCCTACAGTGATCGAGGGCAAACCTCAGTACAAGGTTGAATCCATTCTGAACAGCTGCTTGCACCGAGGCAAACTCGAATACCTAGTGTGCTGGAAGGGTTGTGGATATGAGGAGAACTCTTGGGTCACAGAGTCCAATGTGAATGCCCCACAACTGGTCAAGGAGTTCCACCACTGACATTCCTCTGTGCCTCAGCACATCCAAGTGTCCAACTTTGAGAAAATATGGTTTTGAATGCATCAGGGCAATGCATCATAGAAGGGGGGTGATATAAGGGGAAAGGAAGGTGCCCCAGGCATATGAGCAATTTTCTGCATTTCCCATATTTTTTATATATTTTATTTCACCCTATTTATGATTATATTTCAGATTTTTCCATGTTGGTACATGTTGACAGTTCTATTCTTAGAGGCAGGACCCCTTCTGGACATTTACTTATCAAGGTGATGTCATCCTGCAGCTTGATCCACCTATTTCCACCTTTTTGCTATTTTTAGCTTACTATTTGATTTTTGGGTCTATCACATATACTGGGCATCAACAGATGGGTCCTTAGAGTTTTCTCTTGGATTCCCCTCTGTTAGGTGCACCTGAAGTGTCTGTGTTATGTAGTATAATATTAACTTTGGATTACCCTCTGTTAGCTCACTATTAAGTGAGGCTTTAAAATTGCCCTTACACTGAGCACTATGACAAGATCAGAAGCTCGGAAGCTCAAGAGTTTACTGCAGAAAGGGCATGCGAGCAGCACATCCAGAGGTGGCTATGTAGTCAAGATCCCTCACAGTGATTAGTTACAAGTAGACAAACAAGGTTAAGATCAAGTAATAGTGTGTTCAAGTTGCAGTGTTTGAAAATGTGGGAAAAAACTTTTACCAAGCCTCACAACTGGTTTGGAGTCTGAGCAACATAGGCACAGTAATAGTGTGTTGAAGTTGTGGTGTTTGAAAATCTGGGAAAAAAACTTTTACCACGCCCCACGACTGGTTTGGAGTCTGGATGTTGCTTCCCTGTCCGATTCGCTTGCCATCACTCACTCTTACCAAAAAAAATTTCGGTCTCCGCCCAATTTAGCGGCTTGTTCCAAAGTGGCGAACTAAAAGTGATGCGCACCATACAATTCGTCACGTTATTCCACTACTTTCCGGTTAGGTTTGACCTCGATTCCAGGTCGACGCATAAATATAACGTTAACTGACCCGTTTGCTCTATAATTATGTAATAACTGGATTGATTATCAGGCCTGTTCTACGGTTTTGTTCAATATTACCTCACCTCGAGCCTGCCATACACGGTATTCATAGATAGAAACAACGTTCTTTTAAGCCCCGCATACCCAAAATATCCTGAACAACAAGTCAAGCATGGTAAGTGGAGAACAAATTCACTTACCCAATCCGCCCTCGTCACCCACAGGTCAGACACACTGTCCATTTTCCCTAGTACTGCAGCTCCCTTCCATACTAAAACGCGAGGGTCAACTTCCTTTGGTGGAGGAATTATTTGGACTTTCTCCATATTTTGCACTAGGGGCGTTGCAATGGCTTGCAGCCTTCAGCAGGGAGTTGTGGAGCATTGAGCTATGAGTAAGACTGATCAAAGGCGCTGGCGCTGACCTGCTTTCTAGAGCATGTCCCATGCCCGGTATATGCGCAGTCCCGCCAATCACCAGCACGGCTTGCAAGTACTTGCGAATTTTGTCATCTCCCCCAGCCGCTCGGGCACTGTTGAAGATCGCAACATCCAACGGTAACTTGCTTGCCTCAAAACACACGTTAATTGAAAATCCTCCAGGATATACTGCAGGCGGAGTCCTTGCTCCTGGATTTTGCTGAGGAATGGGGGCCTTACTGTCGTTTTCAACATCAATTAGTTCGACAGCATCAGTATGAGGGTTCGAAGATGGGAGCGCGGCAGCGTCGTCGACGACCATCGGCTGTACATCCTGATGGTCAACAGTTGTCAATGTCCCTACTAAATGAACATTGGCTTAAATCTCAAGTGTGCTAAGCCAAAATGCTTACCACGCTGAGGTCCTCCACCGGTAGTTTGTTCTTTCTTCTGAAGAGATCCACTTGCTTCGGGTGAAGGCATCAGATGTTGCGTTGAGATTACCATGGCGTTTGGCTGCTTTAAATATCATGCCAAGAACACGATGTGAAAAGATCTCATACGTACAACATGATCTGCCTGAAGTTCTACGACTCCCTCGGTGACATCGGGACTGCGATGGTGTTGGAAGCCTAACCGCTTTCGGTCGAAATCAACTATACGAGGTTCAAAAAGACACTGTGAATTTGTTGAGAAAGAATATTGAGATTTACAAACTGGAGGTACCATAGGTGCAAGGATGATCTCGTCGTATGCTCTTAAACCGTACTTCTCAGTTGGTCGATCAGGTCTCCTTACAACGAAGTCATAGAGGTTGAGAGCGACGTCACCCTGAGGTGATTTAAGCCGTATGCGAATATATGGGTTTGGAGACCTCACTTCTGCCAGTGTACAAAGCCTGCTCTTGAGGTCCTCCATGAGATTCCAATCGTAGGAACGCCGGAGATCTATGTCTCTATATGGAAAGTTTATACGTTCCAGAAGCACATACAAAAACTCGGTGATATCATCACCGCCGATATTAAGCGACATCCTGACTCGCAGCTTAAAGATCATAAACAAAAAGCATACAGCATAACGTACCTCGTCTCCGGTAGAACCATCCCTTCATCGACGCAAGCAATGTTTGTTGTTGTTGCACCAATATTCACGACGCAGGCGTTCGATATCCCGGCGCCATAGGTAGCCGCAAGTGCTTCCTGTAAAACGTTGTCAGCCAGGAAATGTTATTACAGCTGATTATCAAACCTGTTGGCAACATATTTGTTTAAAACCCATGGTGTTCAGCAGCAAATTGACCAGGTCGCGAACGTATGCACGTTGGTAGAAATCAGGTACAACAAGGACGACAGAGAAATTCTACAGTGTTATTGAGTCGAAGATCGTTGGAAAGGATAAAAATATCTACCTTATAATCTTGAGCCTCGATATCTAATCGATCCTTCAGAGTTCTCCGAAGGAGTTCTTCCAGGTCACTGAGAATCACTTGCAACGAATGATAATCTCTTGTGTTGAAATTAGTTCCATAAATAGGCCATCTTACGCTGTATTCTGATTGTCGAGGGTTAATCAGACGCAGAGCCTGCGGCACCATGAGATACGGACAGATGGGCGTGTATTCTCACTCGCCTGATCCCCAATCAGGATGTCCTCATCGCAGGTGTCATCTAGCCATTCCACCCGATAAGGATCGTTATACTCGGCTATTATTTCTGGTTCAAATTGCTCATTAAAAGTCGATGCAATTCTCGTAGCGGTGGGGGTGACACGAAGTTTGTAAAACCGCATTCGATCTCGCAGAGAAACCGTGATTGCTGCAAGTTTAGCGTCGAACTGTGAGATTATGGGACCTCGTATATAAGAAATGGTAACGCATAGTATAAAACGCACAGGATCGTCTGATGTCACTGGAATATCGTATTCGTCCTCATTATTTTCCGTTTCTGACTCTAAGGGGCGCCTATCCTTCCGCGGACGTAAGATGCGCTCTACCTGAACAGAACGGGGTACCGGGGGCTTGCACTTTCGAGCAACAACGCTTGGGATGGTAACAGGACTAACATCAGACGCCTTTCCTATCCGAAGAAAGCGCGAACCAGGATGCAACACGATCACCTGAGCTCCGCGTCTGCTCTACATTCTTGTTACATTCGCCAGCACAGGAGAGAAGTGTTATCCTGACCTTTGTTCTTGGGAAGTTGAAGCATCGTCTACCCCCCTGCTTTTGCGAGAATTTCTTGCCCAGATTGTCTGCGCCTCCGTTTTCAAGTATGTTGTGCTCACATGCTTTGGGTTCGGCCTGAAATAGTCGAGTCAATTGCACTGAGATCGTGATCGCTATAGACTAACACCAAAGGCACATGGAATGTGGTGTATCGCAAACCGCTCTCATCGCGTTTTGCATTCGGAATTCCTCGAGGCATCTCAGAGTCACGGCAGCAATATTGATAGAGATCGAATATAAGGAATATGATGGTTTCAACTTTCAAACGTTCAACATTCAATGGGTGTAAACTTCACTACTCCCACGGTCAGCTCTCCAGATGGCAACTAACATGCAACGTAGTATGTACAGAGTCCTACCACACAGTGGGACAGCGCAATTAAATCAGTCTAACTACGAGCAGTTCTGTACCGATAAAACAATTTCCTTGTGACTTTTTGAGTAGTTGCTCAGTCGACTTCTTCGCAATCAGCTTGAAACCGGCAGTCTGGGAAGTGACATCAAGCTATATGGTGTGCCACGCACCTTGCAGCTTGGCTATTACAAAGTCTTTGACTCATCTGCATTCAGGATAAGAATCGTATGATCTCCACAAAGGAATCGGCATAGCTATATTATTGTTAACCAAATCCTCCCAAGGACAACTTATCCAAACACTTGTACGCCAGAAAGTCTGTTCGTGGTATTTCCCCCGTTAGGATGACCATATGCTTGCAGAGCTTCCAGTGAAGCACCAGATTTAGTGGCGGAATATGGTTCGAGCTCCGGAACCGGTAAACTTGACATACCAGTCCCGGAGATGGTATGACCCCTGTAATGAGCGATGGGAGTTGTACGCCGCTTTGACGGTGCCAGACAAGAACTGGTACGGCGCCGCATTCTTGTCACAGGAGCAGGTTCGTGAGCAAATCGGAAGACGTCGCTCAGAGTCAATGTTCCACTCGAATACCCAGGGTGCCCTCCCCAGATATCCTGGTGCCAAATACATAACAAGTAGGTTGAAATCAGGGATTCCACCAAGTGAGTATCATGAACCATAATCTTCTTGACAGACCTGTTGATCTCAGACTATTATGTAAATGAGTGGAAAGAGGAAAGTCACGGCAGCAGGCCTGATTATGGAAATTCGGTGGTTGATAACAGCCCACGCTGATTCAGGCAGTGCATTAACCTTCACGCCACCCTAAATCAAATCGATGGCTTGAGTAGTGCCCAAAACTCTTGTATACAGGATTCTCAAATAGCAATTTCTCCAACGAATGGAGTGCTTCTCTGAGTGTATGACACGCTTAATCACTTTGCGGAGATCTGGACGCACGTCTGCGCCATGTCTACCTGTACATTGCATTGTGCTGTACAGCGGGTCTTCCCTCGTCTAAAGACTTCAAGTTGTGAGCAAGATCCACAGACTTTCCTAACAACGGCTTTACCAGGTAAACTGTAGGGATTGGCTTCGTACTTCACTATGAGAGAGGAAAGTATCCCAATGCTCTGCATCGCTGAGTTAACTGAGCACCTGGGAAGCCAGTCACCATCAAAATGGCCGAAGTGGGCGGTGACGGGGATCACGTCTATATGGTTCGATTAACCTTTGTCTTGATAATGCTTGATGAGAAGAGACACCTTGGTGCAGCCAAAGCACGATACGTCGGAGCTTTCCCATGTTGACCTTCGTGAGACTAAGCGCGCTGAACGACTGAGAATAAAGAATGCCATTGTCATCACGAGCCAAACCTAAAGGCATGCACGCCCTTACACGAGAGGAAACGCGCAAGAGGTAACTGTGATTCCACCTAGGATCTTCGCCAACAGGTCCCATGTAATCGTACGATTCGGTTCTATGCATCATTCGGACCGTGCCACATCTACTTACCGAGCACACTTACGGAATTATAACTCCCAGCCAGTGTGCGGCCTTGACCGTGAACGCTTCGGTTCCATACACTTGACCTGAGCCAGTCCAGAGCTCTCGATTCTTGGCTGGAATCAAACATCAGCCTGTGGACAGGTGTCTGCATAATTTTGATTCAGAGCGTGGTGGTGGGAAAGAAAGAAGAGGAGCGAGCGGTTTGTATGCTGGTCATTATTTAATGTCTGATTGACTTAGTCCGATGTGTGGTCATGACCTCAGGTGATGCATTTATCTCAACACAAGTCTATGATTCTGTACAGGAACCAACCGTCCTTCCAGCATCCATACATAGAGCTGTTCAAATACTCGAGCAGCGAGAGAAGACATCTCACGGGTTTCTGGACCACTACACGGGAATTATAGACAGCGCCTTTCAAGTTATATATTACTCAATATAGTTAGAAAGAGCAACAAAACATGACTTGCCTCGCAAGCTTGCTTCGCAGCGGCTTGTTTTGCTGTAGCCTTTTGCACGCCTACACCAGTGCCTTTGACTTCCCCTCCAACTGCTGAATGTCAAAACGACCATCACATAAAGGATGGTTTATAAGACTCACTTTTGCACTGTACAGTCCACCGCATTAGATCAGGAAGCGTTGAGGCCGATTCCGCCCAGCTTAGCAGGTGGGTTTCCCTCCTTTCCTGTAGGTCTGTAACTCATCTGATAAGATGGTAGCGTAATAATTAAGACGACTCAGTAACTTGCAGTTGTGTAGGGCTGTACTGTAGTTGCCAGTCGATAGCAGAATTGCTGATTTTGAGGAAAACTCGTACGGCACAGTGCTTTGGGAAGACATTCTCGAGAAAGAAATGGATGTGGCCGTCTCATACCTCCGAGGCTTTCACTTCTGCCGTACGGTAACAGCCGATATCTTGCTCGGTCCATAAAGGCAAAAGCAGCGTGCTGTCAAGGACTTGAAAAGCTATGTTCCATCAAGGCAAAAGAAGAGGGCAGTCGCGATCGTCGGCATGAAGGAAGATATGAGATGATCGAAATCATCGGACTCTGAGTTGAAACTTGACTCTTACCACGGAGTGAATGGTATGTCCCTGCTCGAGTTCGTCATCCATGTCAATATGGACTTGACTCTGATGTGTCTCAGGCCGCCCAACAATCCCAAGGTATCCAAACACTCCTTGAAGCAGAGAAAGAGGCTGCAAAGATCGTGCAGCAAGCTCGGCAATGTATGTGACTGTAGCTTTCAGACAGGATACCTCACAATCGACATACGACAGATCGCGTACAGAGGCTGAAAGATGCACGCGCAGAAGCAACAAGAGATATAGAGGAGTATAAGCAGGCAAAAGAGCAGAAATTTCAGATGTTTGAATCATCAGTGTGTCTTCACGCATCAATAGTCATATTGTGTTCGCTCACTAACTGGTTTGAAATTCAGCACGCCGGCACAACGTCTAGCGCGCAAACGTCTATCGACCAAGAGACTGAGATAAAGCTTGAAGCGATTTCAGAATCATATGCTCAGACTAGAGATTACGTTGTGAAGAAACTCCTTGACCGCGTCCTTCTTGTCAAGCCAGAGCTGCATCGCAATCTCAGTAAAGTAGGGTCATAAAAGCGTTGCGTCGCATCCATGACTGCATGCTAAGCACACGGACCTTCTGTCCCCTCCAGTCTGTTGTACCAGCAATCAAATATACTTCACTACACGTAATATACGCCAGTCTACACTGAACGGTCATATTTGCGAATGAAAACTTCTAACACGAAGTGTCCTATGTATAGATACAGTGGTGTAGGACAGACCAAGGAGGCGGTAGGCATCAAACCCTAGCAAGTACGAGCACAATCCCCGATACATGGGGCAACAAACGTGCACGAGAGGAAATGTAGGAAGTGCGTTGGCATATCCCAATGGCAGGACGTAGCAACTCGTTCAAGCTTTGTACTTGGGATCTCGTATCTGACAATCCAGGTATTATATGTTACCTCGATTCGTTCGCCAGCCATTGTAGCCCAACAGGCATGGTGCTGACCAGAGTAGTCGACCGAACATCCGCGTCATGCGTTGGAGATGCATATGGATGAGGATTGGAATGAGATGTTGCATTGCCATGTACCAACGGCTTTGGCACACCACCATTGATTCCTGAAGTCCAGTCAAGCAGTCCGCTTGATTTCAGTGACGGCAGAGATTGCGGACTGTCCCCTGAACTACCTGCATCTCTTGATTCCACATTATCTTGACTGTCTCCCTCGCTTGCTTCGCTCGCCAAACCAACTCCGTCCTTAAGTGCCGGATCAATAGCAGAATCATGGACCAGCCGCCTCACAACAGCCTCCCGTTCCTTCTCATTTTCATTGTTAATGCTCACGTTCCCACTCTTCCCGAGCACCGACCCTGAAATAACTCGTCCACCGCCATCCCTATCAGGTTGTGGTTGGGGATGTGATGACAGGTCGTGGGTACCACCGCTGTTACTGTGCAACCGAGGGTCGTCACGCGGTCGGCCGAGAGGGAGGATAGCGGGCGCATTGTCAGATGGCGATCTGCGGTTGTAGGACAAATCATGTTGATGTCTGAGACTAGATACCGGTGGGTTCGAGCTCCAGGCTTCAGCACTACGTCGATGAGAGAGTTGCTGCTGTAAGAGATGCGGGGATTGCTGTGCCTGAGAGGTTGGGGAATGCCGACGTTGCGGCGTAGATAGCTTCCACTCGACAAGCTCCCTTACCCTTGTCCCCCAAGAATCTTCATACTCGGCATGCCAGTCACGTATTTGCTTGTCGTCTCGTTTGCAGTATTTGATAAGCGCCTGCAACCAAATGAAAGAAATGTTAATGAAATTAGCTCAAAGATTACGAAATGCTCTGACCCAGAGCAAAGCTCCCACTATTGAAACAAAATAAATAAAGGGTCTTGTAACGATAAGCTCAAATGGACATACTAATGATGCTATTCTTCGCTCTGTCACCGAGCATGGTCATGATCATATCGAAGGTTTGAAGCGCCCAGTGGGGCTCAGACTTGGGTCCTCTCTGTGAACGGTGCCTAGCCTGTATCACGATATGTATAAAACGGAGACGAAGATATCCACATCGACGAAAAGAAAGAGTCTTGAAAAAAAAAACTCACATAATTCAAAGCCAGCGCAGACGTCGCATGGACTACATGCATTAAGCAGAAGCACCATGCGCCACTATTTGAGCTTGTCTCAAACATAGATTGTTGGACCTGAAGGCTTTGCTCCGAGAAACGGAGATGGTCGGGGAGAGAATTCACCCATGACTGCATTGAAGAATGGGATTTTGCCTCGGGAAAGGAAAAAGATATACATACATCCATTGCTTGGTCGGCTTCTATTAGAGCTGTTGTTGGGTTTGCCGAGGGGTCGAGGTCTAGGGTAGCTGCGCAAAGCGAAGTGTTATGAGCAGAGAAATGTTCGAATACACGGGAAACTTACAATCCAGTTGTTCCACGGCCTGCTCCAATTTGGCATGTATCGTAACAACGCGGATGAGGTGTCCGAATTCGGATGAATACTGGGTTCTTACCGCGGGAAGGTAGAGGTATTCTATTCAATAGCGTAAATGTGATGTTGACAAAATCATATTCGAGCGCATTTCATGGGGGAAAGCGAGCAAGAAGGGGTATAGAACAGCAGGATCAAGGAAGATGCAGGGGCGGCGTAAACTCACCTGGCAGGGTCGAGTGGACACCCAGCTCGAAGCTCGTCTCATCTGCTGGCAAACGAAGACGCATGCCCTGTTCCCCTAGATTGCCCGCCGGCTGCTTGAAAAAGACGCGTCTCATAATGTCGGTTATATGGATGAGCCAGAAAATGCGGCGGACGGATTCCCGTTCGATGGAATTCTGTATGAAGTCGGGAGACGGAACCGGGGTGAGGGTTGGGAAGTCGGGTTTATGCACATTTAGAAATTCTACAACTTGGAGCGCGATATCTGTACGAACAAACAGGAATCAAAATTAAAAATAAGCAAATTAGGAGATGGCAAGGTACCATGGTAGTGCGTGCTCCAATACATATCCTTGCCCTTGGTCATTACATCGTGGAATTGTAGAATGCACAGCGCTTGTGCAGTTTCCAGATTGCGCTCGCACGATAACTGACCAGCGCTATCAAACATTAGGGAAACGGCTTCCTGTGCGAACTGCTTTCCAGCGAAGCGTGAAGGGGAGGTACGAAGGCGTGGTTGTCGGGAGAGGGGAGCCGCAAGTGCACAGACGGCATGTAGGAGATAAGTCGGAACGCGATTATGGGAGAGTAAGGTCGAGAAAGTCGGTTTGTGTATGATAATGCGGGCGGGATGACAGTGAGTAAAAAAAACTGGAAGAAGACATTACATCGTGTGTGAGAAAGAATGGAAGGTTGGCGCACGATTAGTCAATTCACGGGTGAGGGCATGGTCAAGCCCCATAGATCTGTCAAAATGGTCCACCACGGGAAGAAGCGGGGTAGAGATATCCTCGGTCGGGATGGCATTTCCTCGCTCATTTCTAAAGCGTTTGCGTGGGATATCGGTGTGCATTGGCGGGTGGTTGAGAGCCTTTGGAATATCATCTTCCTCATGTTCTCTGTCGTGAGATGGAGGCGTGGGAAGACTAGATGAGGAGGAGAGCTGGGCGGTTCTGTGATCAGAATCCTGTCTCTCAGATCTATGAGGTCGGGGGGCGGGGACAGGGCGCCCCGAAGAGTCCGTATAGGAGCAAGCTTTGGATGCGTAGTAACTAGTAAAGAAAGACGGAGATGAGCGAGAAGACAAGGAACAAATAGGATAACTGACCAGTTACTACACGGAGCTGGAGCGAAGTGATGAGATCTGTTGAGGAAGCGAGAAGTGAAAACCCACCAGTTCCATCACAGCGGCGCTTGCTTTTGTGGCAAGCATCACAGGCCTAAGAATGAAAGTTAATATTATTTACGAAAGAAAGAGGGCCTGAACCTTTGCGAGACGTTTACGCTTTGGTGCTTTCATGAAAGTTGGGTCTGTGCTATCGTCGTGGTCATGGGCAGGAAGAAAGGAGGACGAAGGAGTGTTTCGGTATGGATCCATAAGTTGCAGGGGTGTTGCTGCTGCTGGAGGGCTCGCTGAAGCTCGGCGATAGAGTGCCAACAAGAACAGTCCTCAGAATTGCCGCCGGTGTATCATCCCGGTACAAGCCGCCTCCCATATTCCCGTCCGCCGGCATTCTCATCTCGCCCCCATGTCCAGTCTTTCTGTCCTGTAATAGCCAATCTTGCCAATATTCTTATACATTACATCCACCCTACCATTTCCAATGACCCGCAATCCCTTCTACTTGCGTATTTACCTAGTTCTTGCTCAAAACGGGTCACCGCCGGCACCTATTTCTGGAATTTGATCGGCATTAACTCTTTCCGCCGCTCCAAATATTCAATACAACGGTCCCGGGATCTGAATTCGACGTTTAGGCGCTATTATTACATATCACATTCAACTCGCCACAGGACCCCCGAAAATCAATATGTATCTGCCGAATCCGGATAAAATTCTGTGTTTTGGCAGCTAGGTATATATATGCCAATCCGGATAAGATTGGGCCCAAATTTCAGATGATGTATGTGCCGAGAATCCGGATAAAATCGGCAAGTCATCAGTGCGTATGTTCCCAATCCGGATAAGTCTAAGTCAGGGTTGCATTCGAAGAAATATATCACAGAATAGACAAAAAAATTGCGACAAGAGCATATGTAGATGAATTAAGAGTAAGAATAGCAACTCTTCCGAAATTCTTGGGTTCCAAGCGCCACTCATGTCACATCAGTATCTTATCTGCCAATGCAAGTTTAGACAAGAGTATACGCGCGGTGCCTCGTGTGTTGCAGCATCTTCATGTCAACTTTACTTCCCTCTAGCTTGTTTCTTTGCACGTGGAATTCCGTATCACACAACATCGCTGGGGAACAATACATCGAACTCTCCCCTACAGACTACACACGCTTTCTGGAACTTCGTGCGAGAGTACTCAGGACATCGTGCTCGCACTCAAACTTCAAAAAGGATGAAAAGGTATTACTTTGAATATGGAGGAGGAAGACCGGAATATTGCTTGGAATTTATGTACGCGCCCTCGGCTACAGCACCAGAGCATCGTAGAAGCAAAAAAATTCAGAAGAAACTGATTTTTCACATGTATCTTCCGTTTGTCCGGATAAAATTTGGCCAAAACTGCCGGAATCCGGATAAAATCGGGGCTTGGGTCACAGAAAACCTGAATAAGATTTTTTTTCGCGAAACATACATTAGTAGGGGCTTTCGGGGTCCTCACACCACTCCAACCTGAATCTTCATGCACATGCTGACCCTGAGTCTTCTACGGTAAGAAGAGGCGATAAGCAGATTGGACATGCGATCAATCGAATAAACCAAAGCCCATGTCATCGTCTGATTCTTCCTGAAAATCGTACCGAGTAAACATTAATGTCGACAAGAGATATCAAACAACCAACCTTCTCCTCTACTTTCTCCTCCTTCTTCTCCTCCACTGCCGCGGCAGTGGGTGCACCTGCAGCAGTGGGTGCAGCAGCACCTCCGCCACCTCCGCCCGAGGGCACAGACGCCAGTTTGGAGGAACCCTCTGCGATCAACTGGCAGGCAAACATCGTAAACTCTCCAAGAAGGGAATAGTAGACAACACACATCGTTGATGGATTTCCCTCCAAGTTCGGATATAAGAGTCGTGAGACGATCATCATCAGCTTCAATCCCGACGGTGGAAAGGAGCTTTTTAATGTCCCCAGCGGTGGGTTCGACCTTGCCTCCGATTTGGAGCAACAGATAAGCAGCTAGGTGGCGCATCTGGTTCGTAGCGTCAACATCAGCACTTCGTTTCAAGGTACAGAACAATATACTTTTCAATAAAAAAGAGTTGGTCGGTTTGGGGGGGTACGGTAGCCACAAATCACTGAATAAAATCGACATCAATTATCCACAATCATCCGCCCATCTACATCCAACATATGTGAAAAATCATTACACACCTTTAATCCGCAATGGGAAGACTCGTGGATTCTATCCGAAAGATTTTGGTATGATACCTAGGGATTGGAATGCAAGAGGTGAAGCTATACAGTACCACGTGAACAAATTCCCATAGGTCAGCCACAACCACCCGATTCGTTCTCCGACTAACTTTCGTAAGGCCCCCTCAAAACAACGTCGACGATTCATCATGGTATGTTGCACAAATGATGTATGGAGAGGTTGAAATGCTGATCGGTGTGGACAGGCTGACGCAAGCGTAACTGACCCCCAAGTGGCTGCCGACCTCAAGAAGAAGCGGACGTTCCGCACGTTCTCTTACCGCGGCGTCGAGCTCGAGAAACTCCTGGATATGAGCAATGAGGATGTGCGTATTCATGGATATATACGATCTTGTCACTTTGGTTGACGTTTTCGTTCGACGTTAGTTCGTTGAAGTATGTTATTGCCTATCAAACTAGCTTCGATATGAATTCAATACATCACACAGCTGGTTCATGCCCGTGCTCGCCGTCGGTTCCAAAGGGGCCTCAAACGCCGGCCCATGGGCCTCATCAAAAAACTCCGCAAGGCTAAGAAGGAAGCACCTCCCAATGAGAAGCCTGCTGTCGTCAAGACACATCTACGTGACATGATCATCGTGCCGGAGATGATCGGAAGTGTGGTGGGAATTTACAATGGCAAGGTGCGGGGTGATTTTGGTGGCATAATATGTAGCTGGCGGGGGAGAAAGCTTGAATCTCATCCTGCTCACAGGTATTCAATTCTATCGAGATAAAGCCTGAAATGACAGGCCACTACCTTGGAGAGTTTTCATGCTCTTACCGGCCTGTCAAGCACGGTCGTCCTGGTGTGAGTATTGTTTCCGGTATTCCGATGCTGCACAATGCTGAGTCCTTTAATCAGATTGGTGCAACACACTGTGAGTAAGGAATTCTGTTCATTACAAAGGGTCATTCATTATTTCTTTCCATGCATAATACAGCTTCACGTTTGTAAGTTTTCTCTTTCTCCATAACGTGTTCCTCTCTGACACACTCCAACAGTATTCCCCTCAAGTAGAAATTTACGGTGATCGCATTATGTATTACCTGTTTTCCTACAACCATGGCTAGTGCTCAAAATGCCTTCTGAATTGAATGATAAAAGGAGTGGATCGAGCATGCAGAATGCAATGTGGTAAACAGATCGGTAAAAAGCAACATTTAAAAACCTTCACAGGAAGCGAGCTATGACGAGGCCGAAGAATTAAAGATTTGGATACTGCACAAGACAGATGAGGATTAACTTGTGTCAGAGTCTTCTCTATAGCGACCTTCCTTTGCACCCTGTTTTTCCTCCCTATAGCAACTTTTCTTGTCAGGGTCTATTTCTTCAAATGCCTTCATCACTTGCCGGAAATCTCTCTTATATGTATGTCCTTTGTACCCATTCGAACGTGGTATAGTTATCACAGGATGCTGGCAATTGTCCGTCAGTCATCATTTGGTACCATTCCGTTTCATCTGTAAGAGAAGTTTATGGCAAGATGGGGGATAGTCAGAGTCATGACCTGAAGTTACATGTATACGTACTGGGTAAGAGTACAGAAACCGAGATTTGGGCACAGTTTACCCAGACTCTTGATTTTGATCTCGAAAGGGAAGCCTTAAAAGAAAAAACACCTCGGATACAGAGAAAGTCTCAAGTCGGCGGAATGAGATCATACAACTATCGCCGGCGAAGAAAAAATCCTATGAAGAGGTGTCTGTAAATTAGTATACAAGTAGCAAAGCATGAGACGTTCTGCGCTCGCGGAACAATCGAGCGATCACTTCCTAAGGCCGTTTCCAAAAATTGTCCGGATTGGAACTGGCACATTTGTCTATAATATTTATGGTGCAAATCACTAAATGACCCCATGTTTTGGCCAGCCTCAATTTTTTTTTCAAACATATAAACCCTAACCCTAATTATGCACTGACCCATTTTTCCAACAGTTTTCTTCTGTTTTTCTGTCTGTACTTTTGTGCCATTAATACAATTCATATCCAATTCACCTCACTCTATCAGCTCACCCTTCACTTCAACATTAACCACCTTCGCACTCTCCATTCTGAGCTGTTAGCAACTGCGCTCCAGCTTGGGGAAATACCAGTATTTGAATCACTCTTCCTAAACAACATGCATCATTCGCCCGCGCTATTGAGCAGCGCACTATGTGCAGTGTAGAGTGCTCACAGATCTTACTACTTACCTGTTGAGTTGGTTAGTGTGCTAAGTAACTTAGGTTAGAGGGCATAGAACTCTCTCTATTGCTAGGTAGAGATACAGTGTACTTATATACCTAGAGCCTACATGGTCACATGAGGCTCAGGTCATGTGAGGCTCAGTGGGGTGGAGAAAAGGGCGGTGTACCACATGGTTCCTGTCCACATGTCATTATGACATATTTGTATACATGTATTTACATATATGTGTGTTTTAAGGGTTCTTACACTGAGGCACAGAATAGGTGCCACATGTGCAGATTTAATTCAGCACGCGCTGTCTTTACCTCCACCTTCCCCTGAATCATCCCGACCTACCCTAACTCTGTCTACATCACCGCATTCTTTCCTGCCTTCGCATTTCGCTGCGCTTTTACCAGATCTTAACTCTACACACCTTATTTCACCTACCATGGCTACCATGCACATGCCATCTGCATCTAACCACTGTGGACACTTGGAAACTGCTACCAGAGTATAGCACAACCCATAATTATGACACATTCAAAGATGCTGTTCTAAAGCTTTATCCCAGTTCTAGGGATGGCAGTAAATGGAGTATTAATGACCTAGACAAGCTTATTGGTGAAACTGCATGCGTCAGCCTCGTAACTGCAGAAGAAATTGCATGCTATTATCGCGCATTTTTCAACATCAGCAAATACTTAGTTGTGCAAGGCATATTAGCGTGCTATGACCAAAGCCACATGTTCATTAGGGTGTTTCGACCAGACCAGCTCGAGCACATTTTGAGCTGCCTTGTGATTGCGGTACCAAATCAGCCTGCAAATGTGCCATACTCATTAGGTGCAATATGCAATGTGATCAACTTTATCTTTGAAGGCCCAGCGCATTATTTCCAACCACTTACTGGGCTCACAGCGCAAAACCCTGATATGTATGCACCCTACTCAGCACCCAGCGCACCCATTTCCCAGCCACAACCTAGCATGCCTGCAGTCAAAGCAGAAGACATCTCAGTCCTATTCGAGTGCATGACACAGATGATAGTTACCATGTTGAGCGCATCATGCAGAGATGGCAGAAATGGTGTGCCTCATTCAAACAGTGACACTTGCAATGGTTGCAGTCAAATAGGGCATTATATCCCTGAGTGCGCTTCAATTGAGTGCCTTATTAGCAAAGGAAAGTGTAGGTGAAATGCAGAAGGGCGCATTGTGCTCCCAAGTGGCGCATTCATGCTGCATTCTATTCCAGGCAACTTCTTAGGTGAGCACATCGAGGAATGGCATAAGCACAATCCAGGGCAGATTGCCACTGGTCAACTTTCATTGAATACCAATTCACAGCTCCTCTACAATATAGCGCCTTGTCTAGCTCCAGCAGCACCTTTACAGTCGATGTACATTGCCGCTTCAGTTCCTGTGGCAGAGTATATGCAAAGCACACCAAACATGCAACTAATGAAGGAAGAGTGCATCGATGTGCTTGAGAGGGAGTTGATGGCGCTTCAGAAGAGGCAAGTCTTTGATGGCGTTGAAATTCTGTGGTGTGCACCACGCAATATATCCAATCAAGAGAGCATACCTTCTACAACTACAGACATTGCACCCGCCAACAGTATTGAGTCACCAGCTTTACAACCCACTGTGAGCGCAACTGAAGCACCCAATGAGATGCCCATACATTCCTATTCCAATATTCCTGAAGCATGCTTTGTTCCTGCAGCAGCAGAGAAACCAGATGCTCAAGTTACCACTTCCAAGGGCAAAGAGCCATCATATCGCACCATTGTTCCTATCCAGAATCCACAGATTGTCGATGATGTATATGTGCGCACCATGAAGGCACCCTCCATTACAGTTTCACATGAAAAGCTCCTTTCGCTTTTGCCTGATCCCAGGCAGCGCCATAGAGAACAAGTCACCCCAAAGTGCATTGCAGCTACTGGTGCACAAGTGGTAGCTACCAACCTTGTGAGTGTTATGCCATTTGTGCATTGTGAAGTGTGTGCACCTTTTGCAGACAATAAAGCACTTAATGTGACACCTCCAGTTAGCACAGCAATTGAAGCACCTCTTCCTATTGTTGCATATCAAGGAGAAGCCGCCACTATCATAACATTCAACTCTGATACCCAAGCTTGCGATGTTTCTGCATTTGCACTTATTCCATTCTCTGCTTCTATTCCACTGACCTCTCTTATTTCTCAGTTCTACTTATCCCAATGTACCAACAGTAATGCGCAAATGCTCTTAAATTCTATCGACCCTATGGCACTTATTCCAGCCACATTTCCAAAAAGTACACATGCGCATGCAATTTATATCAATTTAGCGGTGCACACACTGCAAACAGGTGTAGTAACCAAGAAGAAGTATAAACCAGTTGCTCAAAAGGTCAAACCAGTCATTGCGCCTGTCCCAAATGAACTCTGCATTGAGCACAACATTATAGGCAATCTGCTAGCAGCGCTTCCTGTGCTTTTACCAAACCTGCCACCATTTACTCCAGAAGACTTAGAAGAAGAAGACGATGAAGAATTTGAGGATTGGATTGATGTGCTACATGGCTTTATGCATGCAATATGTCCCATTTCACAGTCCTTTGATGCACAGGTACTTGCACTAATGCCACCAGAGCCAAGCACAAATGCACAAAATGTGTGCAATCTTGTGCTTATTTATGATGATGACTATAACCAGGTTCTGAGAAGTGCAGCAGCAGATATGGAGAATGAGAAGTTAGATTTGGTGTGGATTTGGATGGATACTCTAATGTGCCCTAGTGATTTCATGGATTCTGAGTATGGTGCACTCATGTGCTATGCGAGCACATTTTTCAAATACAAAAAGTGGTTATAGAAACACAATGTGCACGGCGCTCACCAGCTTGTTATTTGGCAGTCCAGATGCTTACTGATATTGTGTGCCAGCCACAACAATGTTGTGCACAAGTGCTTTTACACGACGCGATCCACTTTACTGGAGCACTTTTGGTGGTGCTATACAATAGCTGCATTTCACCTAGTGATGTACTGCATGCACAAGTCTATTGTGCTTCCAGACATAGTGCTCAATATTACCACAATGCAGGAGAGATGGAAAAGTCCATAGTAGTGGACACAGAAGATGAAGAAGCAGTTGATGAAGAAGAAATGCAAGGAGATAGTGCAGAGGATGAAGAAAGTGCCAATAAGGTGTGCAATTAGCACTCTGCATGCACCACTATGAATATTTCACCTTTTTATACAATTTGTCATATGGCGTGCACTTCCTTTTATCTCTCATACTTTCACCGTTTGGACAGAGTCAAAATTTCAGTTGAGAGGAGGAAAGTGATGGTTGGACATTTTTTTGCACTTCGTTTGCACTTGTGCATTTTGCTTCACGCATTTTCATGCACTTTACATGGCCTCTTCAAATGTCCCAAACATTCACTTCTACCACTCACCCACTTTCTTTGCACTCACGTTTTGCACTTCAATAACTGACAAGGATGCTGCCTGAGGACAATCAGCATTTCAGTTGGGAGGAGATAATATGGTGATAGGTCCACTGTGCACTATAAGGTCTGAAGAAGGATTTAATCATATTGAGACATTATGACACACACTCAAAATCACTATGAATGCCACAAAATTGACGTCAAATCCTTTCTGAACTATTTCACACTATTTTGGACAGCTTCAAAACATTTCGAATGCTTTCGAACTATTTTGCGACACTTCGAATCTATTTCATAGCATTTCAAATGACATTGAATGCCATATAGGTGTTTCAAAATACTTTCAATACATGCTGCACATCCAGAACAAACCATTTCATCACATATCAAGCACTACTGGACATGAGGAGAGACTACAAGAGACTTAGGATACAATAAGTGTGGTTTTTATGTTTCATTGATATATTGAAGCACAAGATAAGTACTTTTACTATATGGGAACACTATACATTTCATTATTTATCATTTTTCATTTGTTTCATGATCTATAAAGTCCTCATTGTTTGATATATTGCCTCATGTTTTACACATGTTCTTATTTCCTTTTTAGTACTATCTCTTCAATTTGTATATAGACTTGTATTAGTTACTTAAAGAAAGAGAATACCAACAGAGAAACAACATAAGTTACTCTCTCACTCATCATCAGATTTAAGAGCTGTTCTCTTGAGTCTTATCTTCACATTGCATCTCTAAGTTCTGCAAAATATTGTGAACTTCTTTGAAACTATTGTATTTGCTCTTTGTTTTATCGCACATCACCTATCACCTCTTGCTACACACTCCTTATTTGTTATATTTGCTTTTCAACATACCTTGACATTAGTCTGGCATCTACAAATTTCTTTGAACTCACTTCAAACCTCTTCAAACTTCTTCAAGCCTACTTTGAACCATTTCACACATCTTCATACCTATTTCGAACTATTTTGAACTTCTTCGTACGCTTCTAAAAGACTATTCGCCACATCCTTTACCATTTCGCATCACTAAACACAACATTTTAATTTTAGCAGTGATATTTAGTACCAACTTGCACCCTTTGTCTGACTCGTGTTATACCATCCAAAGCCATTTAGTAGGTTTTGTTTGGGTTTCCAGATTGAGTATCATCATTTTGGAGCCCACTGTGAGGGGTTTTTAGATCATTTCATCATTGAACCTCCATGCCTTTCTACTGCTCATCTCACCAAAGGGGGATCAATGGTTTTGACTTCACATTGAACTTGTTTTTCCTCCAACCCTCCTGAACAACCAGGAGATCTTGGTACAGTATCTTGACCATTGATAATATTATTTTGCATTCTATTGCCTTTCGTGCTTATGACCTTGCTACCATCTTTGATTTCGAAAACATACAAAAAATGACACTGCACGAATTTTGACCTTGTGACCTCCAAAATCTACCTCAAACATGTAGATGTTTTTTATGCCAGCCTGTGGTCATTCAACAGCTCCGAAATTTAATTCGAAACACCCTACAGAACTCCAAAAATATTTTGAACAGCTCAAATTTTTGTTCGCGATTTGCAGCATTACAGATCAGAACCTAAAGAAAAAGCATGCTTGCAGATATGCTGACATCGATTCCTATGAACTCTGGGAATCACTTCCAGAGTACCAGCCTGGCACTTTGTTTAATGGATTTTGCATCACAGTATTCAAGTTCTATCCCAAATTAGAAGATGAATGTGAATACAACATTTTGGATGACTTCGAAGCTCATATAGAAAAACTTGAACAGGAACTAGCCTTCGAAAAAGAGCTTGCACTCAAATGAGAAATATTCGAACTTTGAAATCATAATGTTGCAGCTCCTGTTCCTCATCACATAGTCACAGATTTACCAGCTTTGACTTTCACTGACCCTGTTCTACCTGATTCATTAGTATTGACTTCAACATCATTGATCTCGCCAGATTTGCCTGCATCTATCATGTTGCCTGCACCAGTTTCACTTTCAATACATTTGCCTTCACCTATCGCCCCAATTGTATTGCCTCTAACAGTTTCGACATCATCCGAAGAATGCAAAATTTTTGAATTACCATTTTTGACTTTGACTCGCCCTTCAACACCGCTTTCACTGCCACAATCTAGCTCGACCTCACCTCCAAAACCCTCATTGCATTTGTCCCCATCATTGCCCACTTCAACCTCGACTTTCAGTTCACCACTTTCAATATTTTTATCTTCAGTCTCATCATCTGTGCCATCTGCCATCTCATCATCTATTTCAAAATCGCCTTTGCCAGATTTGCCAGATTCACATTTGCATTTGCCCTCAAAGTCCAAAATAGCGCTCAAAGTTTTATATCCATCATATATTCATAGGCATCACCTCAAAACTCATCTACCCCTCATCACTGAAATTTCTATTACATCCATGGCTGACAAATATATTCTCGACCTTGTTTTCACCCCCTCGATCTCTCGTGCTATTTCGATTTGACTAGTCTCTCAACTCAATTATTATGATCATGGTTAGTATCATCGACATCAATTAAATTCACCCATTTCCTTTCTCTTTTTGCATTTCGACCTCATTCTATTTATCGAAAACATTTTATTATCCTCAACATTCTTTGAAATAGCTTCAACAGCTTTCATGTTTATTTGCCCACATAGGCCTTTGCTCTCCTTAATCTCAACCTCAATATTCCTCAAAAATACCCTATGACTATTTTGCCTTCACCGAATCTCTGTGATATTGACTTTGGACATCTTGAAAAGCCTCGAATACCCTCAAACCTTGACGATCATACTTTCGAAGACTTTTGAAACCTCGAAAATGAATAACTATGTCTTCTCTTATTTTCTTATTCTTTTCACTTTTTTTATTACTACTATTCAAGACTCAGAAGATTAGAAGTTTGATTCAAAAAGAAATACAACAAAAAGTCTTTTAGTCTACTCCTCCAACATCTCCTCTAACAGCTCGACTTCCCTCCCCAACACCTCCATCTCCACCTTCTTCTGCACTAGTTTTGCAGCAATAATCTGACACTACACTGCCCATTCTTCCTCAACACTCTTGACTCCTTGCAACTCGTGTGCCTTTGCCCTGCCCTTCCCCTTTGACAACTTTCTCTTTTCCTTCGATGGCTTCGAAGGCCCCGCAATCAGTTTGACACCCTCTACAGGGCCCACAACATGAATTTGATGGACTACAAAATTTGAAAACCAGTTAGCAATCACTTCGAAACAATTTTGAACAAGAATCGTACCTTTTCTCAGGTGTGAATCTCATTTCGCACCTCCAAATTTCTTTGCCTCACCCTTTTAAAGCCCCTGTCTTGATATCCCATTCCAGTAGCACCCCTGCACCTCCTGGGTGCACTTCATACATTTTGCAGTGCCAGCTTTGACAACACAACATGGCTGGGACTTGAACCCAGCGCAATGATCACACTACGAAAGTATCAGTATTATGAAATTTCTTTGTACCTAAGTAAAAACACACCGGGCCCTCGAAATTGAGGAGCCCACTCGATTCGACCTGCACCCACTTCGCATCCCCCATGCCCTCGACCTCCTCCTCTCCATCTTCCTCCTCTTTGACCTCCGCTGCCTTTTGCTTTGCTACCCACACTACAGGTAGCTCCTCTTCACCCTTGTCCTTGTCCTCATCTTCGTCTTCCTCCCCAGCCTCCGCCCTCTCAATAGACTTTACCTCAGTTGCAAGCTCTGCAGTTTTCCATTGTAGATTCTCCTTGGATAAAGTTTTTGCCTGAAACACAGCGAGAGCCACGTTTCATGCCTCAGACAGTGCAGTTCTTCGACCCTTAAGTTTTGCATTCTGCGCTACATCTTTCGCCTGGTGAACTGACTCCTCCTCTTCTCAAACCCACCTGTCTTCCTTTTTCTTTCTTTCACATTCGACCTCTTCAACTAACTCTACAAAAAACAAGTCTCCACCCCATGAAAGCCATTCCTGATGAGCTAAAGGCTTGTAGACCTCGAAAGCTTCATTGACTACAATTTGAACTGCAGGGTCATGTTCTTTGCCCAAGCTGTCCACTAAATTATTATATTCTGCCTAAACCAAACCATTATATTAGAGTGATACAGCAAAACGAAGATGAAACATACCATTTTCTCACAAAAACCCTGCCCCCAGACTTCGAAGTCAACATCCTCAGCGATGCCCCGCTCGGGCATCGATTTCATGTATTCGAGAATGTCAACGTTAAGTTCGCCCAGAAGAGACATGATAAAAGCTAGGGTGGAATGTAGAGGCGATGGTGATGGAAGAAGAACGAGAAGTATTTTGGACCTCGCTAAGTTTTCAACATGATTACACATTTCACATGTGACTTCGATTGGCTGACTGGGACAGTCAGGATTTCAGTAAGGGGGAGGATGATAGGTCCACTGTGTGCTATAAGGTCTGGAGAAGGATTATATTGAGACATTATAACACACACTCTGAATCACTACGGACACCACAAAATCAACATTGAATCCTTTCTGAACTATTTTGCACTATTTCGAGTTGGTACTAAATATTACTGCTAAAACCAAAATGTTGTGTTTAGTGATGTGAAATGGTAAAGGATGTGGCAAATAGTCTTTTAGAAGCATATGAAGAAGTTTGAAATAGTTTGAAATAGGTTCGAAGATGTGCAAAATGGTTCAAAGTAGGCTCAAAGAAGTTCGAAGAGGTTTGAAGAAGTACAAAATAGGTTCGAAGTATATTGAAGGGCGAGTTTAACGAATGTGAAGTGTTTGTCGAATAGTGATGGGCGATAAAATGGAGAGCAAATATGATAGTTTTAAAGAAGTTTGCAATATTTTGCAGAACTTAGAGATACGATGCGAACTAAGACTGAAGAGAATGACTCTTAAATCTGACGATAAGCAAGAGGGTAACTTGTGCTGTTCCCCATTGGTATATTGTCTGTTCTAACTAACTAATACAAGTCTATATACAAAATAAAGAGATAGTACTAAAAAGAAAATAAGAACATGTGTAAAACATGAGGCAAATATATCAAACAATGAGGACTTGTGGATCATGAAACAAATGAGAAATAATAAATGATAAAACATATAGTGTTTGTTATAGTCAAAGCTTCTAAATCAAATATAAGCTGGAGCTCGTAAGCGTCGATGTTCAGCGAAGGTTCAGATCACCGAAGCTCGTAAGCAACGGCTGAGAGAGACTTAGATCGTAGCTCGTTAGAAGTGTATGAAAGACTAGGTCAAGCTGAGTTGACTAGTCCTGTATTCACCGTTTAAATAGTACAAGTATGGATCGTAGATAGACAAGTCACGTCGAGAGAACAATAAGAACAATAAGAGTGAAGAGACAATAGTGAAATGGCGTCCGCAGTATATTACAATAAGGTGGGAATGTGAAGGCGTTCGATTAGAGGCGCGCAGTCACGAGACAATAGAGAAGGAAACAATAGCATGAGATGTAAGAGGTAAGAACAATAAGAACAAAAAGAATTTGATTTCCCCATGCCTTCTCGTAACAGTGTTCCCATATAGTAAAAGTACTTTGATATATCAATGAAACACAAAAATGCACTTATCGCATTCTAACTCTCTTGTAATCTCTCCTTGTGTCCGGTAGTGCTCAATATGTGACAGAATAACTTGTTCCAGATGTGCAGCATGTGTTAAAAGTGTTTTAAAACAACTATATGGCAGCCGATGTTGTTCGAAATGCTGTAAAGTTGTTTTGAAGTGTTGCAAAATAGTTCGAAGTTGTCTGAAGTCATCCAAAATAGTGCAAAATAGTGCAAAAATGGTTCCAAGTTGATTTCATGGCATTCATAGTTATTTGGAGTGCATGTAGTAATGTGTCAATATGAGTTAAATCCTTCTACAGACCTTAAAGTGCATATTGAACCTATCAGCAGTCGGGTTTAGATGGGCCAATGGATGCACTTGTGGGTAGTGCATGGTGCTTTCTATTTTTATACTTTATTTTACCATTTTTATCACATAAGCCATTTTGTACATAGTAGGCAGACAGATAGAGAATCCAGAGGATCTTTCCCCCCCTCATAGTTCATTCAGCATCGCACATAGTTTGTGCACCAGCATCCAGTCCATGCACCTTTGTAGTGTGCCCTTCATATAACCATGTTTGCATCCCCTCATCATATTGCTGCATTTCATCCCTGCATTGCATCCTTTGTCCTCATTTGTGCACTCTTGCAGTGCACCCTTCATATAGCCACATTTGCATATTGTTCATGCATTTATTTGTATAGCCGTGTTTTGTGCACCATTTGTGCCTTTTTCTGCCCATTGCACTCTCATCCTGTTTGCATCCCCAACCTGTGCATCACCCTTACAACACATCCCAGTGCTGTCCTCATAACACTACACCTCCCACTTTCATCTCCCTCATCATTGCACATTTTTGCACTCCCATTGTGCATTTTTCCACACTGCGCATTTTTGCTCCTTTCTTCCCATTAGCATACACAACTAGTGCACACATTAAAAACTGCCATACCAGCCTCTTCGTAGTCTCTGCACCCCGAAGGATGATCTGAGGCCCTCTAAGCGAACCCCCTCACCCCGAGCATGCCTGTAGTTGTAGGTTTAGTGTTCACCCCTTCCATTGAGACTCTGCACTGAGTACCAACTGAACACATCAGTGGCAATTGTAGAACTACAAAATGATGATGATTCTCAATAAGAGTCATTGTCCATATCTGTCTATGATCATGTGCATGGTAAAATATGTGTCAACAAGAGCCATCGTTACACCCTCCCCCCCATAAAAAATTCCAAACCACAACCCCCCAAAAGAAGAAAATACATAAAAAGGCATGATCACAGATACATCAAAACCCCAGTGTAGAAAAGCTACCCATTGGCAAAAAAAAATGGAAAAGCTATGTACTAGCCACCAATTTTCACCTTGCCAACCAGACATCAAGGGCCTCATATTCGGCCAATTCACATGCAGCTAACTAGCAGTCCTCCTCAGGTCCATAGCCTAGCCAATGTACCAGGTATTGAATTCCATGTCATCATCTACATTCATCTAAAATTCAGTCCACAAAATATTCCTCCTCCTCACTGACAAAAACTGGAGGTGATTCGTTCAACTGTTGACCAGGGAAAAGATGCTCATCATTTTTCATGAATAGTTGAACTTGAGAAGCATGGAAGGTAGGGAACATATTAGGATAATTAGGCAATTCAATAGTAACCATCGATGAGTTGGGGGCAGTGTCCATTATAATGTATGGACTGTCAAATCTTGGCATGAACTTTGCCACCCTGTTCTCCCCTTTTGATTTATAGTCCAGTGCCTGTGTAAGGTGGAAAGAACAACACGGCTTCTTTTCATAAAGGGAAAATCATTAGCATGGTGATAGGTCCACTGCACACTTTAAGGTCTGGAGAATGCTTCCAAATGTATTGAAACATTATGACAGATGCTCAGAGTTACTACAAATGCCACGAAATTGACTTTGAACCCTTTTTGAACAACTTTGCATGATTTTGAATGACTTCAAACCATTTCAAACTATTTTGCAATATTTTGAACACTTTCAAATGACTTTGGACTACTTTGAACAACATCCGCCACCATATAGTTGTTCTGAAACCCTTTTGATACACACCACACATTTGGAATAAACAATTTCATTGCATATCGAGCACCACTGGACATGAGGAGAGATGACAAAAGATTTAGAATGCGATAAGTGCAGTTTTATGTTTCAATAATATATTAAAGCAATAAGACAAGAACTTTACTATACTGGGACAATGTACATTTCAATTATTATCATTTTTCATTTGTTTTACAATTCACAAAGTCCTTTATTGTTGTGTATATTGCCCCTTGTTCTCCATATGTTATATTTCCTTTTTGGTACTATCTCTTCAAAATGTATATAGACTTGCTAGCTACTTAGAAAAACAAAAAATAAGCTACCCTCTCCACTATCATCAGATTTAAGAGCAGTTCTTTTGAGTCTTAGCTCCCATAGTATCTCTAAGTTCTGCAAAATATTGTGAACTTCTTTGAACTTTCATATTCACTCTTAACTCATCGCCTATTGCCTATCACCACTCAAAAACCACTTCTCATTTGCTATATTCATGTCTCGACATATCTTGACACCAGTCCAACATCTCTGAACTTCTTCAAAATTACTTCGAACCTCTTCGAACCTCTTTAAACCTTCTTCGACTACTTTGCACATTTTCAAACCTATTTTGAACACTTTTGAACAACTTTGTATGCTCCCACAAACTATTTGCAACATCTCTTACCATTTTGCATGCCTAAACATGACTTTTGGATACCAGTGGTAATAATTAGTACCAACTCGCACCCTTCCTCTAGCCTGTGTTATACTTCTTAAGCTTTTAACAGGTTTTTGTTAGGTTTCCAAGTCGAGTATTATCAGTGGTGTTCATTGGCAGTGAGATACTGGGAAAGCTTAGCATGGAACATGTTATCCTGTGCCTCCAAGTCATTGAGTTGAAGCCTCTCGATGACAGTAGTCACATGTATGTCAGTAAATTCCTTGCCCTCTGAATGCACTAGGGGAGGGATGATGCACAGGGATTGACCCATGCAATGTTGAAAGGGAGAAAACCCTGTGGACACATTAATGGTGTTCATAATTTCGAAATGTACATGAGGAAGGGCCTGCCTCCAGCCCAACTGGTTGCATTCCACATGGTACCATAGACACTGGTTGATTGTTTTGTTTGACCATTTGCTGGCTCCATTGCTCTTGGGATGATAAACCATTGACATTTCAGTTTGATGCTAGTGAGCTTGTGCAGCATTTGCCAAAACATGGAGATAAACAATTTGTCTTGGTTGGAGATGATTTCCAAAGGTAACCCATTTTTATCCTCTGCTGAAATGTCAGTTCATGTTGAAATTATCCTCATGTCACTATTGAGCCTATCAGTGAAAGTGACAATGCAATTAAATCCTTTGTCTTCAGGCAAAGGCCCAATGAAATCCATGGCTATGGAATTTCCATGTTGATCTGGCATAGGGAGTGGGTGCAAAGGGTCCATCAGCCATTGAGTGTTTCCCTTATTTCATTGACAGTGTGCACACACCAGAATATATGCCTGCTCCAAATCACGATGCATGTTAGGCCAGTAGAAGAATTCATGCAGGGAACTATAAGTTTTTGCAAAACCAAAATGCTCTAACACATCATGAGCCAAGTGGAACAGCAACTCATGCACCTTTGCTACCCACAGCACAATGAATCTATCCCCTGCATATAAGAGACTGTTGCAGATGCAGATACCATGTGGGCAGATGTCCACATCAAGCAAACGTTTGCACCAAGGGTCATTAGTATAGTTGTCCTGGATACAGAAAAGAAGCTCAGCATCAGCCATGACAGACAGCATCAATGCCACTGCCCTGAGGGCTGGGTTGGTGCAAGGGTCTGATAGGATCCGTGCACATGCATGGGCATCATCCATCCTTCCCACAATCAGTGCAGCTGCATTCAGAGCCTGTGACCTCATGCTCTGTAAGCCTGGATGGAAATCCACATGGGATAATGCATTGGCAACCATGTTATCTTCACTTTTGACATACATAATTTTGCAATCATACTGAGATAGGAATTCCATCCACCTGGACTGTCAGTGGCTCAGATCCTTCTGCATGTCAAAGTTTTTCAGAGTCTTATGGTCCATGTAAATCACAATTGGTACCCCAGTGAGATTCGAATGCCACTTGTCCAATGCTGGTGTAGTGACGTGGGGCTTGACCCCATATTTGTATCTATTATATTTCAAGGCAGATGGTTTCTATAAAAATCAGCTCTTACTTAATTTGTACCTTAGTTTACACCAGATCACTCACCCCACATAATCCATACATTATTTGTGTCATTGTGTTGTGTCATTGTATTGTGTCCCCTGACTCACTATACTTCTCAGCCTGCACCACCTCCTGCTTCCTGCCCCATCATTCCTGATGAGGACATCGATATAAATAAGGTCTACCTATCTTTTTCCAATCTTCCACCCCTGAGATATACATTCTTGGGCCCTGATGTTCCCAGGACAGCAAACTGGAGACCAGCTCCCAAGCTGCATTGCCAAGTTCCTACATCCATTCCTCAGAACACTGAGGAATTTGATAACTGGTCCCAGATGGCCCACACCTCCAGGAACTACCCAATGTTGGAATAAATGCATGAGTACATGCAGTTTGTCAATGATACACCTTCAGGGGCTCATACTCCCCTGATGACCTAGTTCCTTGCCCACTGGAGATTACCCAGTTGGCTTCCTATTCAAATGCAGTCAGCACGAGGACTATACTGACTCAATGATCCTACTTGCCTGGAGCAACCCTCACTCCTGAACTCTGCTGAAATGTGGGCACAGTGCGTGCACCAACACCTGTACCAGTGGCGATCTCATCCTGGTACCCTGATGGATGAATGGAGGGTCTTCCTACCACACATCAGGGGACAACCCCTGCTTCATCAACAGATCCCTTCAGGGCTATCCCCTAAAATTAAACTACTTCTCTACCTCTGTACTGTGGAGGTACTAGCCATGCCAGGACTGTACTGACAGATTTGAGAGTGCGAACACCTCCCACTGTTTCCCATGTGCTATCAGCAGCCTATGCCAATCAGCACCCATCCAACTTTCCTTGAGGACATTGTATGACACCTCGCTACCATGGGTGTCTCAGACGAGGAGGTCCGAGAAGGTTATCACTATGCCATCAGCTGGCTTACAGCGATGGCTACTGCCAACTCCTCTCATTCAGAAGAGTCTTCTACCGCTGCCAACATCGTAAGACATCTGCAGCAACATTCCAATACCTATTCAGAGAATGCTCCTCTGATGTCTGAACCCCAGTGGTGGATTGCCAAACCTAATGACATGGCCCTTTGAGAGCCACAAAGAAAAAGAAAAAGAGAATCCACCACTCCCACCAGGGGCAGAGCTCCCTCTCATTCAAAGTGACCCCACCCTGAATCCATGACTTTTACTGCCTGGTCCTCTGAATTCTCCACTGGACTAACTGCATCTCTGCATGCAAGCACCTCTCATGTGGACAACCAACCTCCTGCCTGCACCGGGCCTTCTCACCTGTCCAGATAGCATCCAACTCTGCCAGAGGTATATTCCCTGGAGAACAATCTGATCTCAGAATGGTTCAGGTCCCCTCTCATCATCAAAGCAACTCAAAACCAGAAGAAGGCCTTGAGGAGAGTGAGGAGAGTTGCCACCAGCATCCCTCTGAATGGTCACAAGAAGCCTGTTAGCAAACTCCCTCCAGTCATGTCTATCAAGCCATGAAAGACCAGAGACTCTGATAACAATGGTGATTCCACTGACTCCATCTCTTCATCTGATGATGAAATGTTCACCATTGACAAAGATCATTTCCCTCTTGATGAGGGGCAGACAATGGACACCTCTGCTCTGGGGAACTCTCCAGAGACCCCCATATCCCAATTGTCTTCATTGACATCAAACAACAAAATTATCCTACTTTCCTCTGCACCTGATTATGAGTGCAAAGAACCCATATCTACCACCCCAGAGGAAGTTAGGCATATGTTAGTTGATGCCAACCTCCCCAGATCTTCGTCGACCCTCAACGAGTCCCACATATCATTGTTGAGCCTTGACGATACCCACATCCCTGACAACCCTACTTAGTAAGGTTGTCACATTTTTTTAAAAATAAATGAATGTACCCCAATGATATCCACATATTAGATGGTACTCCATTCAAGATCATCTACTTACTCAAAACATTATGCTTCCCCCTGGGTGAAGCCTAAGGGGAAGGGTGTGGTGACCCAGGGCTTGACCCCATATTTGTATATATTATTTTTCTTTGGTATTGACCTGGCTAGGCCCTATAAAGGACCAATCTTCTATTTACAAATCATCTTTTAATTTACCCCCTCAAGTACAGCATGACAATATATGTTCTTCATGTTTAGCTTCTGTGTGATATCAAGGGACCCCCTCCGACTCACTACAGCTCAGATAATCGCAAGCATTTCCTTCTTGTGGACCAGATGATTCAGGTCAGTGCCTTTAAAGGTCATCGAATCAAAAGCGACAGGCTGTGCCATTTCCCATTTCTCTCCAAAAGAAAGGACAGCCCCCAATTGGAAATCACTTGTGTTGGTCATTATGAAAATCTTCATGTCAGACATCTTTCAATGGTCAATTGTTGTCAGACAATTGTGTCCTATGACAGCCTTCTTAATGGCCTCAAAGGCAAGTGCATGAGCATCTGTCCACTTAGGAAAGTTAATGTCGCACTCTTTTGTAGTCAGCTCAGTCAATACATTGGTGTGCTCTGTAATTTGAGGCAAGAAGTGCGTGATGTAGCATACAAGTCCACAGAATTGTCGAGCATTTTTGGCACAACATGATTAGGGCCAGTTGGCAATGCAATTTGTTTTCCTTGTGTCAGCCTCAATACCCTGAGCTGAAATATGATGCCCCAGGAAATCAACCTCAGTCTCAAACAGGTGTGTTTTTCATGGGTTACAATACAGCTGAGACCCATGCAGTGCAGCAAGGATGGTGCAAACATTCTCACAATGTTCCTTGATTGAATTACTCCAAATAATAATGTCATCTAGGTAGATGTGGCAGATTTTGCCAATGTATGGTCATAATGTGGAACTCACACAGTGCTGGTGGATGACTGGGGCATTTCTGAGGCCCATAGGCATAACCATTTACTCAAACAGACCAAAATGCATGGAAACCATTGTCAGAGAGATGTCATCAGGGTGTATGCATGTTTGAAAGAAGCTGTTAGTCATGTTGATTGTTGTCCAAATTTTTCCTTTGGCACAAATGTCATTAAGTCTTGGGAGCGGGTGAGAGCCTGCAATTGTATTTCTGTTTAGCTGCCTGTAATCATTAACCCAATGGGGCAGTACTGAAGGTCTGACTTTGGGATAATGAAAGCAGGAGACACTGATGATACTCAACCTGGAAACCTAACAAAAACCTGTTAAAGGCTTAAGAAGTATAACACAGGCTAGAGGAAGGGTGCAAGTTGGTACTAAATATCACCACTAATACAAAACATTGTGTTTAGTAATGCAAAATGGTAAGGGATGTTGTGAATATTCTTTAAAAGGTATATGAAGATGTTCAGAAGAGTTAAAAATAGGTTCAAAGATGTGCAAAATTGTTCAAAGTAGGTTTGAATGGGCTTGAAGTTGTTCAAAGTGAGTTCGAGGAGGTTCAAATATGTCTGACTGGTGGCGAGATATGTCGAGAAATGAATATAGCAATTAAGAAGTGGTTTTTGAGTGGCGATAGGCAATAGGTGATGAGTTGAGAGCGAATACAAAAATTTGAGGAAGTTTGCAATATTTCACAGAACTTCAGAAATACAATGCGAGCTAAGACTCAAGAGAACTGCTCTTAAATCTGACGGTAGTGGAAAGAGTAACTTATTTTCTGTTCCCCGTTGCTTGGCTATTGTTCTAAGTAACTAATACAAGTCTATATACAATTTGAAGAAATATTACTAAAAAGGAAACAAGAACATGTGGAAAACATGAGGCAATATGCACAGCAATAAAGATATTGTAAAACATAAAACAAATGAGAAACAATAATAAATGAAACATACATTGTCCCAGTATAGTAAGAGTTCTTGTTCTATTGCTTTAATATATCATTGAAACATAAAAATTGCACTTATCACATTCTAAGTCTCTTGTAGTCTCTCTTTGTGTCTGGTGGTGCTCAATATGTGACAAAATGGTTTATTCCAGATGTGCAGCATGTATCAAAAGGGTTTTAGAATAGGTATATGGTGGCCAATGTTGTTTAAAGTAGTGCAAAGTTGTTTGAAAGCATTCAAAGTGTCATGAAAACATTCGAAGTCATTCGAAGTCATCCAAAGTAGTGTGAAATAGTTCGAAAAGGATTCAAAGTTGATTTCAATGGGTTCATACTGGTTCGGAGCATCTGTCATAGTGCGTCAATATGATTGAAGCCTTTTCCAAACCTTAGAGCACAGAGTGGACCTATCAATGCATGAGGCAATGAAGAAGGCTGGATATGCCCAGCATCCAAGTGTTGCTGAATAACCCTGTGCAGTATTTGCATGAGGGCTTACTAGACAACCATTGAGATCAGCTAAGAGATAATGAGCTCAAGGTGTGGATTACAAGCTAAGCGATGATTGTAGAACTACAAGATGATGATGATGATTCTCAATAAGAGTCATTGTCCATATCTGTCTGTGATCATGTGCATGGAAAATATGTGTCAACAAGAGCTATTGTTACACTTTGAACTATTTTGCAGCACTTCAAATGCACCTAACCACTATATCTTTATATTTGAAGTCTCATTCAGTGCCCCTACACCTTTTGACACCACATGGCAAGCTTATCGAACATAGAACAAGAATTAAAGACACTTTAGGATGCACTGAGGCTTTTTGTGAGTTTTGGATGATCCATTAGAACAAGAAGATATGTGGTTTCGGACATATTACAGTTTTGGCTGCTTTCTTTTCCTATCAGTTGTTATTTTCCTCAGTGATACAGGTTGCCCTTTTAATCTTATATCTTGCCTCATGTATACCTCATGTTTTATTTCCTTTTTTATTACTGTCTCCTCAAAATTTATATAACCTTGGACTAGATACATAGCAAGATGATGATGTGTCAAGTTAGTACTCAGTGCAGAGTATCAACAGAAGACATGAACACAAATTCTACAGTGTATAGCCATATTTGTGCATCATTTGTGCATTTTATTGTATAGCTGCATTTTGTGCACCATTTGCACATTTTTCTGCCAGTTGCACTTGCATCCCATTTGTGCCCCTAACCTGTGCACCACCCTTGCAGCACATTCCAGTGCTGTCCTTGTCCCACTACACATCCCACTTTAATCTCACTCATTGTAGCACATTTTTGCGCTCCCATTTCACATTTTTGCTCCTTTGCATTGTGCACTTTTTTGCCATTGTGCATACCTTCCTTTTTGCATACATAACTAGTGTGCACCTTGAGAACCACTGTACCAGCCTCTTTGTAGTCCCTGCATCCCAAAGGATAATCAGAGGCCCTCTAATTAAATCTGCTCACCCTGAGCATGCCTGCAGTTGTAGGTTTAGTGTTCACTCCTTCCATTGAGACTCTGCACTGAGTACCAACTGAACACATCATCTCTGGAGCCCACTGTGAGGGGTTTCTGTTTATCAGACCATATTTTAGACCTCCATCAGCTCACCCTTCGCTTCAACATTAACCACCTTTGCACTCTCCATTCTGAGCTGTTAGCAACTGCGCTCCAGCTTGGGGAAATACCAGTATTTGCATCACTCTTCCTAAACAACATGCATCACTCGTCTGTGCTGCCTCTACCTCCACCTTCACCTGAATCATCCCTACCTACCTTAACTCTGTCCGCATCACCGCATTTCTCCCCACCTTCAAATTTTGCTGTGCTTTTACCAGATCTTAACTCTACACACCTTATTCCACTTACTATGGCTACCATGCACATGCCATCTGCATCTAACCAAAACATGCCACGTTTTGACCCCGCAAAACCATGTGAGCTCCAGAAGTACTTCAAGGAGCTTGCACAACTTCTCCATGATTGTAATGTCACTGATGAGACCAATAAAAAGTTCCACACTGTGTGCTATTTAGACAGCAACACTGCAGACACTTGGAAACTGCTACCCATGCATTTTTCAAAATTAGTAAATACTTAGGTGCACAAGGCATATTGGTGTGCTATGACCAAAGCTGCATGTTCATTAGGGTGTTTCGACCAGACCAGCTCAAGCACATATTGAGCCGCCTTGTGATTGCAGTACTGAATCAGCCTGCAAATGTGCCATACTCATTAGATGCAATACAGATGTGATCAACTTTATCTTTGAAGGCCCAGCGCACTATTTCCAGCTGCTTACTGGGCTCACAGCACAAAACCCCGATATGTATGCCCTACTCAGCACCCAGCATACCCATTTCCCAGCCACAACCTAGCATGCCTGTAGTCAAAGCAGAAGACATCTCACTCCTATTTGAGTGCATGACACAGATGATAGTTACCACATTGAGCACATTGTGCAGAGATGGTGGAAATGGTGCACTTCGCTCAAAAAATGACACTTGCAATGGTTGCAGCCAAACAGGCCATTATATCCCTGAGTGCGCTTCAATTGAGCACCTTATTAGCAAAGGGAAGTGTAGATGAAATGCAGAAGGGTGCATCATACTCCCAGGTGGTGCATTCATGCTGCGTTCTATTCCAGGCAACTTCTTGGGCAAGCACATTGAGGAATGGCATAAGCACAACCCAGGGCAGATTGCCACTGGTCAGCTTTCATTAAATGCCAATTCACAGCTCATCTACAATATAGCACCTTGTCCAGCTCCAGCAGCACCTTTATGGTCGACATACATTGCCGCTTCAGCTCCTACAGCAAATTATATGCAAAGTGCATCAGCTCACCCCAAGTAAGCCACTCTTTGACCAGGATCCCAAAGAATGCACTGCATACCTTTGCAAGGAGCACATCGAGTTCTGTGTCATCCTTAACAGTGTCTGCATGGCTTTTATACATGTTCTACATGCCCCCATCCTTAGCAACCTATGCTGGTTATAGAAAACATAAAAAGCGCACCAGTTTACTGCAAAACCCTTCACCCCAAGCTTGCATAGTCGTCTGCTCACTCCCAGCAGCAGGAAGGGTCTCATTGAGGGCCAGGACTGTTTGCCTGAGGGCTAAGATGAATGCTGAAGCCATTGGATTGCATAGAAATGGGTTGTGGAAAGAGTTGTAGAGGATAGATGTTGGTCAGAGATAGATAAGGAGAGGATGGCTGCTTATGTGAGCAAAGAACATTTTGCACTGACCAATTGCATGCTGCCTGAGGACAATCAGTACTTCAGTTGGGAGGAGATGATATGGCTCCCTATCGCCCTGCATGCATACTACAGCATTTTTTGCGATTGTGTGCACCTTCTAGATGGCTTCTGCACACTTTGCCACTTCTATGCACTTTCGCATGCCTTTGACTGTTTAGGTGTGCTTTTGTGCACCTTTTACATTTCTACTGCGCTTTTGGTTCCCCCATAGCTGCCAGCTGTCATGTGCCCTAAATGTGCCCTGTTATGCTTCAAACTGCTTCCACATGCCCCCCCCCCCCCATACTCCTTATCTGCCTTTCACAGTTATTGTGTGCTCGATGCACCTCTACATACTCCTTTTATGCTTTACCTGCAACTCACATTCTCTGCTGCACACATTGCACAATCCCTATCACACACACAACAATCCACCACACCAGTTGCGCTGCGCATTGCGGCTTCCAGCTTACTGGTGCATTTACTTGAGGCACACTGTGATTCCAACATGAGTGAACTGCGCATTCTCACATAACCTGGGTGCTTTGCACCTATTTGGCATTGGACTGTGCACACTTGGGTGCTTTCACATAATTCTGGCACTTTGGTGCTATTTGGCCTTGCACAGCCTCTCCTTATAGTTCTTCTGCATTTTCAATTGGAATCACCTTATCTGGTAACTGGCACAGGTTGATCACATCATTATTACTAAGGTGCAGCATGTGACACATAACACCAAAGCAGATAAATTTGGAAGAGTGCATGGGACCTAGAGTGCACCAAAAATAGCACATCGCACCAGAACAGTTGGGTATTGGGCTATAGCATGCACAAATCTTATTGGCTGAGGCAGTGGCATAGTGTGGTTGGGTTTAGATGGGCAAATAGATGCGCTTGTGGGTAGTGCATGGCACTTTCTATTTTTACACTTTATTTTACCATTTTTATCACATAAGCCATTTATACATAGTAGACAGACAGAGAGAGAATCCAGAGAATCTTTCCCCCCTCAATAGTTCATGGCTCAGTCAGCGTCACACATAGTCTGTGCACCAGCATCCAGTCCTTGCACCTTTGCAGTGTGCCCTTCATATAGCCATGTTTGTGCACTGTTTACACCTTTTATTTGTATAGCTGCATTTTGTGCACCATTTGCACCTTTTTCTGCCCATTGCGTTTTCATCCTGTTTGCACCCACAATCCATGCATCACCCTTTTGGCATGTCCCAGTGCTGTCTTCATCCTACTGCACCTCCCACTTTCATCATCCTCATCGTTGCGCACTTTTGCACTCCCGTTGCACATTTTTCCACACTCTGCATTTTTGCCCCTTTGCATTGCACACTTTTCCACTATTGTGCATATCTTCCCTTTAGCATACACAACTAGTGTGCATATTGAAAACTGCCATACCAGCCTCTTCGTAGTCTCTGCACCCCGAAGGATGATCCAAGGCCCTCTAAGTGAACCCCCTCACCCTGAGCATGCCTGCAGTTGTAGGTTTAGTGTTCACCCCTTCTGTTGAGACTCTGCACTGAGTACCAACTGAACACATCAGCACTTCAAGGGTCTGAAAGTCCTTTGTAGGAGAAACATTGTTTCTCAAGGTGCTTGTATGTGCCTCAAGTGGATGGGATCCAGCCAAATCTTGCACATCCTGCTTGGGAGCAGGCTTTAGCTTGTTCTTGTTCTTGGCCCTGGTAAAAACCATGGTCTCATTCTTGAGGTACAATTTTCAGCAATGGAGAAAATAATTTTGGTTATAGCAGCAGGTGAAAAGCAAAGAGTCGAGTGCAAAGAAATGGTCATAGCAGCGAACAAAAAGCAAAGAGTCAAGTGCAAAGAAACTTGATTTGGGTTCTAGCGACAGATATGCTTCCATCGCTGATTGTGTTAAAAATTTTCTCCCTTCACAGGAGAAGTTCAGGATTGTGTTGATGATGATTGCTGATGGGGTGATGTCAAGCTTAACTCTATATGAGTTTGAGTCTTTGAAAAACTGTTGTAAGTTGGAGGGAGTCCTTTAAGATTACACAGGAGCTAAACACAGATAACATGTATTGTTATGTATACTTGAGGTGGTATTAAAAGATGTTTTTGTAAATAGAAGGTTGGTCCCTTTAAAGGGGCCAGCCAGGTGAATAGCAAAAAGAAATAATATATACAAGCACAGGGTCAAGCCCTGGGTCACCACATGGGCCCTTCTCCTCATCAGTTGTCCAATTCCAGGTGGAGGTGTTTGGATATCTGGCCAGTTTTTGGACGGAGGGTGAGGATAGATTAAGAAGAGGTTTTAGAGTGACTTGAAGTCAAGAAGAGTCAAAGGGTTAAGGGATTAAGTCAGGATTAAGTCAAGGATGATTAGGATTGATATTAGACTGGGGATGAATAGACAAAGATACACATATACATGTAACAAGCAATAATTTGCAAACTGAAGACTAAGGCTAAGCTATGGGCACTTAAATAATGAAGGCTGGAAGAATAACAGAAAATGCAGAAGTTTACTAATGGGTCTTGGTAAGTGTCCATGACCAGAATTGGTAAGACTGTATTAGGAATAAAGCGAGTAAGCAAATGATTACTAAGGCATGTGACAGCTTGTCTGATGACTAAAAAGTGCTGTGGCCAGGATGCCAGCAGAGAAGGTCAGAAAAGAGTTGGAAAAGAGTCAGGTGTTATCAGGAGTCTGGTTAGGTAAAATGGGTCTTGACAGTATTTCCCCCTTAGTGCCAAGCCTACAAGGCACATGAGGATTTGAGGGTCCAACTTAAAAGTTGGGTCTGTGGTCAGAAAAATTCCAAGTTCCTAACTCCTACTATTATCATGAACCCACCCACACTCTACTGCAGAAAGGTTGGCTGCCCTCAAGGCCCAACAAGAGGAGCTTGTCTGCAAGGGACTCCAGCTGGAGAAGGAAGTGCAACAAAAGGAGGAGCAACAGGTGGAGGTAGTGCTTTCAGGTCCAGTGCATTGAACCACAAAATAACTGCAAACTGGACTGATCATAAGTGGACTTTCAGTTATGGTTTTTGAATGTTCAGGACATTGCAGTTTGCAATTTTGGCAAATTGTGTGATTGCTTGTGACTGTCCAAAACTGGTTAACACCAATTGGAACTGCAGTTTTGGATCATGTTGCCAGTTGCCAAGATAAGTGATTGTTTATATTATTTTCTCACACACACACTACATCCTCCTTCGATGATGGTGCCTCCCTCCCTCATCCCACCTCCACCACCTTGTCAACACATACAGCTGCTGCTCCCACATTTACTATCAAGGACCACAAGCCACAAAAATGGGCCCAAGTGACGATAGACATCACTTGGGCCCCAGGTCTGTTTTTTTTTGTCTCATGTTTGATCAAAAACTAAATTCATTTCATTGATTCTTTACAAAGTATACTACTGGCAACAACACATGCCAACATGATCCAACCAACACCAAACAGGATATGCAACTCGTAAGCACCACCCAACCGCTCCACCTATGCCATGTTACTAACCCTCCCTAACACCTACATCACACCCAGAACCAACAATGCACCCACCCCATGCCTGCAAGCCACTGCTTGTAGGATGGATTGCAAGTGTGTTGATAATACTTGACATGGAAACCTAACAAAAACCTGTCAAAAGGCCTAAGAAGTATAACACAGGCTAGAGGAAGGGTGCAAGTTGGTACTAAATATTACTGCTGATACCAGAAGTTGTAGTGAGTGACATGAAATGATGAGGCACATTGCGAATAGTCTTTAGAGGCATACGAAGAAGTTTGAAAGAGTTCAAAGTAGGTTCAAAGACATGTGAAATAGTTTGAAGGGGTTCGAAGAGGTTTGAAGTAGTTTCGAGGAAAGTCAGAGATGCTTGAAGTGGTTCAAGGTATATTGAGGAACAAGTATAGCAAATGGGAAGTGTTTTTTGAGAGGTGATAGGTGATATGTGATAAGTTGAAGGTGAATATGAAAGTTCGAGGAAGTTCACGATATTTCACAGAACTTAGAGATACAACATGAGGCTAAGACTCAAGATAATGGCTCTTAAATTGAATGATAATGGAGAGGGTAACTTCTTCTCTGTTCCTTTTGCTATTCTTCTAAGTAACTAATACAAGTCTATATACAATTTGAAGTAACTAATACAAGTCTATATACAATTTGAAGAGATAGTACTAGAAGGGAAACAATAACATGTGGAAAACACGAGGCAGTATGCACAGCAAATAAAGGTATTGTAAAACATAAAACAAATGAGGAATGATAATAAATGAAATGTACATTGTCCCAGTATAGTAAAAGTACTTGTTACGACAGAGTTGCGCAGGGGGAACTCAATTTTTCTATTGTTTCTATTGTCCTATATCATGTACGTCCCACGTTATTATCCTCTACCCTTTTGTCTCGGCAACGCGTTCTCTACATACCTTCCCACGCTATTGTAGTATACACTGCGGACGCCTATCATTGCTATTGTCTTTATTGTCTTTACCGTCTTATTGTTCTCTATCCCGCTTGTACTATTTAATGTAACGAATATACGACTGGTCGACCAGCTTGACCTAGTCTCTTTTACAACTCCTAACAGATTGCGATCTAAGCCTCAGCTCGACCATCGCTTACGAGCTTCGGTGACTCTTGAAAACTCTTTGAATGACGATCGCTCACGAGCATCGATTATCTTTTTGATCTAGAAGTTATTTGACCATAACAAAAGGTCAAGCTGGTTCTTCACTCTGCCGACTAAACTACAGTCTAGGCAGCACACATCTCTTGACGACATTCTTACGAGAAATATCCGACCACTCCCCACCAGACGTATAATGGCAGCACCATCTACTCCCACTGCTCCCACCGCACCTATCGCTCTCCCTGCTCGCACAGCCGAGATCAAGATGAGAGCGCCCACTGATTACTCGGGGGATAGAACCAAAACTATGCTCTTTCTACTCGAATGCGGAGCATATGTCGATGCTAACGCAACCGCCTTCCCCGACGATCGACACAAAATCTTGTTCATGCTCTCGTATATGAACGGAGGGACAGCAGGGCCATGGAAACAGGCCTACCTGGAGGAAAGGTATATTGAATCGAAGCCCTGGGACACGTTCCAGGAATTCATTGCAAAAGTACGCTCAGCATTTTCACCAATCGACGACGCAGGGAACACGCGAACACAGTTGAGAGCACTGTCTCAAGGGGGAAAGGGAGTCGATGAGTATATCGCCCAATTTAAGACCCTCGCTTACCGAACCAAAATTAAAGAAGATGCCACTCTGATTGAATATTTCATCGACGGACTGAACAATAAAGTCCTCGACAAGGTCTTTGGAATGGAAAACCCACCTGACACAATCGAAGGGTGGTACACCCATGCGGCGAGGGCCGAAGGACATCTAAGGAGGGCAAGGGCGATAAAAGAGAGGACATATAGCAAGGTAGGGGGAGGAGGAGCAGGTAGCTCTTCCAGGGACCCTAACGCTATGGATATCGACGCAACACGCCTCTCATACGCTGAGAGGGTAAAACATATGAAGGAAGGTAGATGCTTTGTTTGTCATAAAACGGGACACAGAGCGAGCGACCATAAAGGAGGGAAAGAGCCACCCTCAAAAGACGAGAAGAAAACCAAGACGAAGAAGACCCCACGAGACCACTTCATGAAGATACGAGCTCTCGTCAATGAGCTAGAAGAGAAGGAAAAAGAAGAAGTACTCGACCTTATGGTCGAGGAGGGTTTTTAAAGCGGTGGCCTGCTTCGGCAACAGAGTCCGCCAGAGTAGTCGTCTCGAGTGTACTAGTAGCGCATGTAAGTAACCAATCCATGCGCGTTCAAGTTCACTGTTTGCTAGATGATAAGAAAGCCGAAATTCCTGCCTTGATCGACTCAGGAGCGGGAGAGACCTTTATAGATCACCGAGTCGTCCAAAAGCTCGGACTGAGGAAACTACCACTCGCCAAGAAAATCCTCACCAAAAACGTTGACGGTACCTTAAACAAAAATGGAACGATCTCCCACTATGTCAGCATCGACACCGAGATCGGAGGAAGAGAAGAGAAGATCAGAATGCTGATAACCGGGTTGGGGAAAGAGATGATGATCTTAGGGTACACGTGGCTTCAGAAGCGCAACCCTGACATCGATTGGGAAAAGGGGACTCTCACGGACCGACAGACCGAAAAGTCCCTCATGAAGAAGATCCGGACTATGATCGAAAGGACACGGACCACTATCGGTAAGCAAAGCCTTACTATAGATGACAAGGGGCTGCTAGAACAGAGAGTAACGTTGAGCCCGACTCTCAGGAGGCTACCTATAAGGAGTGCTGGGGAGATCTTCGGAGAAACCCACCTCGCCGCCGCCGAGTACGTGAAGAGTAGACTCGGGGTGGTTCATCTCGCAAGAGGGCTTTGCACTACAGACAAACTGAATGGAAACGGATCATACATGGCAAATGACACACCCACGGACACATACTGCAAGATCGATCCACCAATCTCCACACCGGACGAACCGACCATCGGCTTATCGCTTGACGGAAACCATGATGGAACGGATGCCTTATTCACCTACATTCGAGGGGAACCGATGATCGGGGTATTCAAGACCGAAGAATCCCCCCTTACCATCGAACATGACTATATTCCCCCGAACTATCAGAAACTCAGGCACATTGCACGCATCACTCGATCCCGATCGACAGGCAGATTCGTCTTCTCTCACACCACCCACATCCGAGCCAAGACCTCCATCTCACAGAAGCTCGTTCACGAGAATGAGGATGGCAAAGAGAAACAGTCACTCGACGATCTGCTCCCCGATAAGTACAAAGAATATCGAAGCGTGTTCGAAAAAGCAGCATCGGAAAGGTTTCCCGAATCGAGACCGTGGGATCACGCGATCGAACTCAAACTGGACTTCATCCCGAGGGACTGCAAGGTCTACCCCATCACCCCGGCTGAACAGAAGAAATTGGATGAATTCATCGACGATAACCTGAAAAAGGGATACATCACCCCATCTAAATCCCCTATGGCGTCACCATTTTTCTTTGTAGCAAAGAAGGACTCCGACGCCCTCAGACCATGCCAAGACTATCGGTATCTAAACGAGGGGACCATCAAGAACTCATACCCGCTACCATTGATCGGCGATCTACTGGATAAGCTGAAAGGGGCAAGGTGGTTCACCAAGTTGGACATTAGATGGGGTTATCATAACGTCAGGATCAAAAAAGGAGACGAATGGAAGGCAGCATTCAAGACCAACAAGGGGCTGTTTGAGCCCAAGGTCATGTTTTTCGGCCTCTGCAACTCCCCGGCAACCTTCCAGGCCATGATGAACGATATCTTCAGGGACATGCTGAACGAAGGCTGGCTAGTAATATACATGGACGATATTCTCATTTTCTCCAAGGACAGAAAGGAACATGAGGAGAGAATGAAGAGAGTCCTGGCACGGCTTAAGGAAAATGATCTGTACCTGAAACCGGAAAAGTCTAAATTCGACATACAGGAGGTCGAATTCCTTGGCTTGATCCTGCGACCGGACCAATTGGCTATGGACCCCACCAAACTGGGTGGAATAAGGGACTGGCCAGCCCCGACCAACGTAAAGGGAGTGAGATCGTTCCTGGGCTTTGGGAACTTCTATAGAAGATTCATTGGCAACTTCGCCGCGATCACCAAACCGCTAAACGACTTAACAAGGAAAGACCAGCCGTTCCACTGGACTGACGAATGCCAAAGGGCGTTCGACCTATTAAAAAAGAAATTCTCCGAGGCACCAGTATTGCTGATGCCCGACACTGAGAAACCATTCGTAGTCGAAAGCGACGCATCGAAATACGCAACAGGCGCCGTATTAAAACAAACCGACTCGAACGGAGATTGGCACCCTTGTGGCTATATCTCCCACTCCCTTACAGCAACCGAACGAAACTATGAAATATACGATCGGGAATTGTTGGGGATTATACGGGCACTCGAGACCTGGAGACACTATCTCCAGGGATCAAAACACGCGACTACAATCTTATCAGATCATAAAAACTTAATGTATTTCAGGACAGCACGAAAATTGAATCGCCGACAGGCCAGGTGGAGCCTGTTCTTGTCACAATTCAACCTAAAATTAGTACACGTCCCCGGGAAAATGATGGTCCAGTCTGACGCCTTATCACGGAGGGGAGATCACATCCCCGATATCGACAACGATAACGACGATATCACACTGCTAAAGGACGAGATCTTCGCACGGACCATCGATACCGAGCTAAAAGAAGTGCTCGCTGAAAGCATGATGAAAGACGATCTGCTTAAAGAGATAGTACGAGCAATCAAAGAAGGAGGAACGCCACCGATCAAGTCAGCGGTAGAAGACTGGAGAATGGAAAATGACGGGACGGTCTTCTTCAAAGACCGATGCTACGTGCCGAATGACAGGGAATTACGAAGAAAGATCGTGGAAAAATACCACGATAACTTACTTACAGGGCACCCCGGACGATTCCAAACTCTTGAACTGGTACGGAGGGATTACTGGTGGCCAGGAATGACCATCTTCATCCGAAACTACGTCGATGGCTGTGCAACCTGCCAACAAATGAAGGTGAACACTCACCCAACAGCACCCAGACTATCGCCGATCAAATCTAATGCCACACGACCATTCGCTCTGGTGACAATGGATTTCATAACCGATCTCCCAATAAGCGACGGATCTGACACAATCATGGTCGTGGTAGACCATGGCCTTACTAAAGGGGTAATTTTCATCCCCTGCAACAAGACCATCGATGCGCTAGGGGTGGCCGACCTCTATTTACACAACATATTTAAGAGATTCGGCCTCCCGGACAAGATCATATCCGACAGAGATCCTCACTTTGCCTCAAAGGCTTTTCTAGAACTGGGAAGACTCCTGGGAATAAAGCTAGCAATGAGCACAGCCTACCACCCACAAACCGATGGGGAGACTGAGAGGGTAAACCAGGAACTCGAAATCTACCTCCGAATCTTCTGTGCCAACAAACCTTCCCAATGGAAGAGCCATCTCACCACCGCCGAGTTCACACATAATCAGAAACATCACTCGGCCATCAAAAACACCCCATTTTTCGTGATGATGGGAGCTCATCCTAAAGCTATTCCCACAACCTATCTAAAGACCAACGTACTGGCTACCGAGCAGCGGATAGCCGAACTAGGAAATGTACGGCGGGAGGCCCTAGCGGCCCATGAGCTCTCCCGACAAGTAATGATCGGACGAAATGGACGAGGATTCCGTCCGTTCGCAGTAGGGGAAAAGGTCTGGCTTGACTCTAAGAACTTGAAGCTAGGATACCCGACTAGGAAGCTCGCCCCTAAACGCGAAGGACCTTTCCCTATCACACAAGTAATATCGTCCCACGCCTACGAGCTGAAACTCCCCCCTCAATGGAGAATCCACCCGGTATTTCACGCTTCTCTCCTCTCACGTTTCAAGGAAAATGAAACACACAGACCAAACTGCCTTCCTCCTCCACCCGATCTGATCGAAGGAGAACTCGAACACGAGGTAGAAGCTATTTTGGCTCATAGGGGGGCAGGAAAAAGAATCCGATTCCTGGTGAAATGGAAAGGATACAGTACAGCGGAGAATACTTGGGAACCGCTAGCACACTTAAAAAACACCGCTGAAATACTTGACGAGTACAGATCAACCCACAACCTCTCCCCAGCATGAGCCACCCTTTCCACCTCTTCCTGACTGCCACGCCTGACCCTGACCCAGTCAGGACTTTCGAATTAATCCTGAGCTTCGTCCAGGATACAGACGATATCCGAAACGAGGAGAGACTGCTCTCCGTAACTCAAGACCGACCTCTACAATACGGAACGGTGCGGAATCTTTTCGAGACCTACCGGGCTATCTCCAGCCTGGAATGGGTGTTTCAGCGGTTGACAGAGGAAGCGTATTATCTGGACATACTCCAACTCATGAGAGGCCTGGATGAACAGGCTCTGCGCTACGCACCCGGAGAGCGGGTCCCTACTCCACAGCGAATCTTTATTATAGAGCCGACGAGCGACGAAGAAGATGAAGTGCCCAGACAGATGCCTCTACCTCCACATCCACCACTTCCCCAATGACCTACACAACCTCCACCCCGACGAGCGCCAACACCATTCCCGACCCAAGCCCCTACTGAGACACCAGCACCACCCTGGATGAGAAACTCTGTCTGTTTCACCTGCGCACGGGTGGGACACTTTTCCTCTCACTGCTCGGAATATCAGTGCCCCCACTGCCACCGTTGGCGACCGGAACACTCGGCACTCTTTTGCCCCGAGAACCCGACACGTGACGTGCCACCATGTCATCGAACTACTTAACAGCTAACCACAATGCTCTATAATTCATACGTCATCATTGCTCTCAGCGCCATCTTCGGCGCGTCAATTCTCATTCTATTCACGTGTTATATGCTCATTTTATGCAAAATTGTCACCACTCCACAACTCCCTCGACTCACCTCTATCCTCACGGGGACCTCGGTTCGTTTCGCTGGAGGAGGAGACATTGAGCTGCCGACTCGGGTTTACGGTCACGGCGCCCCCACTCCCACTTCCTTCTCTACGTTCACCACGACGACCAATGACGGGGCGTCTTTTGACCCAATGCGGACGATGAGACCCTAGTTTCGGATGGGACTCGAAACGTTGAAGGGGAGCTAATGTTACGACAGAGTTGCGCAGGGGGAACTCAATTTTTCTATTGTTTCTATTGTCCTATATCATGTACGTCCCATGTTATTATCCTCTACCCTTTTGTCTCGGCAACGCGTTCTCTACATACCTTCCCACACTATTGTAGTATACACTGCGGACGCCTATTGTTGCTATTGTCTTTATTGTCTTTACCGTCTTATTGTTCTCTATCCCGCTTGTACTATTTAATGTAACGAATATACGACTGGTCGACCAGCTTGACCTAGTCTCTTTTACAACTCCTAACAGATTGCGATCTAAGCCTCAGCTCGACCGTCGCTTACGAGCTTCGGTGACTCTTGAAAACTCTTTGAACGACGATCGCTCACGAGCATCGATTATCTTTTTGATCTAGGAGTTATTTGACCATAACAGTACTTGTTCTATTGCTTCAATATATCATTGAAACATAAAACCTCATTTATTGCATTCTAGATCTATTGTCATCTCTCATGTCCAGTGGTGCTCAATATGTGATGAAATGGTTCATTCCAGCTGTGCAGCATGTATCAAAAGGGTTTTAGGATAGATATATGGCAGCCAATGTCTTCAAAGTAGTGCAAAGACATTTGAAAGCATTTGAAGTGTCATAAAATAGTTCAAAGTCATCTGAAATAGTTTGAAAAGGGTTCAAAATCGAGTTCATGGCATTTGTAGCAATTTGGAGCATCTGTCATAATATGTTGATATGATTGGAAACCTTCTCCAGACCTTAGAGTGTGCAATGGACCTATCAATGTGCAGTTGACAACAATGATGACTAGCAGCACAGGACACCCATGATGGACAACCCAACATGGATGACTCAGCACCTGCTTCCATGCCTGCAAGCAGCTGCTCGTAGGGTGGATTATGAGTGCTTCCAGTCAACAACAATGATGACATGGCCTACCCACACCAGGACCCCTGAAACATAAGGAATGGCCATAGCACACCCCAACCATGATGGACAACCCAGCATTTGCCCCCATGCCTGCAAGCAACTGCTTGCAGGGTGAATCATGGGCACTAGCAGCCAACATCAACATTGGTGAGCACTACAACATGAGGACAACAAGAAAGTGGGGAGATTGATGAACACAGGGAACACTGAGGGGAAATGATGAACACAGCAATGATGTGGGGTGGGGGACAATGAAAATGCAATGAGGGATAATGAACCTGCAACAACAAGGGTGGAAAGTGTGGATGACAAACACAGAATAACACAGCACCTGCACCTCACCTCATGAGCCACTGCTCATGGGGGACTGCAGGTGCTTTTCTTTCTTTTATTTTTATTTTTGTTTTGTTTTATTTTTACTTTTATTACATGTTGTACATAATACGTACATTATGATGTAGTCAGTAGATAGTATTGGTCCAATAACTAGTCCTGACCAGTGTTGAACTGGTTAGGACTGGTGAGAACTGGTGAGTAAACTGCAGACAAACTACAATAAATTGGTTGATTGCAGTTTTGGTCACAGTTTTGTTGTATAAAGAAAAATATATAACCAGTTCAGTTCGTGGTTTTGGCCTGAGAGGCCAAATAACTGGACTGAATTAGACCTTAAAGCACTAGGCAGAGGCTGCATGGGTGAAGGCAGTGAGGAAGGAGGAAGAGGAGAGGAAGAAAGCCACCACTGCCAAGTAGGTGGACAAGAGGAAAGCTGCTGAAGATGAGACAGAGGTGGAGGGGAGCAGATTGCCTGTGAAGAGGGGGAAGGGAAAGGCTTAGGCAGATGTAGAGTCTGAGGGGGTCATATGAGTGGAGGCCATGTGGCCCTGCAAAAGGTGAGTAAGTAGTCTCCTCACCATTGAATATAATGCTGACCCCCCCCTTAGATGTTCTAATCAAAAGTTGGCGAGTTGTTGGGCTGTGATTTTATTGACTGTGGGAATGAAGATGCCTTGCTTGGAGAGTTGGTCTATGATGACTAGGATGGTGGTGTGACCATTGGAGTCTGGTAGCTGTTCAATAAAGTTCATTGAGATTGAGTCCCAAGGCCATTCTGGGACTGGGAGTTGCTTCAGGAATCCATAGGGTTTGTGTTGAGGTGACTTGGAGCATTTGCACATAGTACAGGATTTGCAGAAGTCTTGTATGAAGGTCCATAGGTTGGGCCAAACATAATCATGTTGGACAAGTTGAAGGGTCTTGTTCTGACTGAAGTCGCCAGAGAGGATATGGTTGTGCTTGTACTGCAGGACTTTGAGGCAAAGGAGTCCACTGTTATATACAGTCCAATTGGGAGCAGAGGGGGTCAGGAGGTGTGCAGATGAGATGGGGTCAAGAGTCATGGAGGATCAGATGTCATTGTGGAGTTTTTTGATGTCCATAAGGACTGCTTGTCAGATGACTGGGGTGGCAAGGTAAGTGGCTCAGAGTGATGAAATGAGCTGTTCTTGGGTGAATATGGGTCAGAAATTGCTCAGGTTTGCCAAGACAAAGTCACTATTTCCCCCTTTGCAGTAGACATTCCAATGTCTAGTGAGTGCATTGGGTTTCACCCCTAATTTCCCAGGATGGAAGCAGATGACTAAGTTGAACTGAGATAGGTACTTGGACCATCTGGCTTGGCAGTGGGTGAGAAGCTTAGTGGTGCTGAAGTACTCCAGATTTTTGTGTTCAGTGACCACATTGATCAGGTTTCTGGAGCCTTCTAGATATTGCTGCCAGTGTTTGAAGGCTTCAAAGATGGCCAGAAGTTCTTTGTCATGAGTGTCATAGTTTAGCTCTGTGTCAAAGTTCAAGATTGCTACTACCAAGATTGGGACTTGGTCAGGAATACACTGGACTTCTGGTCAGACCCAGTCAGAGGTGGTCAGAGGTGTTCAGGGGTTCCAGGCAAAATCCACCAGGCTGTAGTGTGCCAGGTGAAAAGGGGCCAGAGAGGACTTGGCTTCAACTTATAAAAAGTTGCACCTTTCTCCTTGTCAGTTGTCCAATTTCAGGTGGGTAGCATGCAGATGTCCATTAGGTTTCTGGACACAGGGTGAAGATAGAATGAAGCAGAGATTATGAGGTGAAATGAAGTTGAGAGATTAAAGGTTTAGTTCAGGAATAAGTCAAGGGTGAGTAAAGGGTTGATATTAGGCAGAGGATAGGTAATTTGAGCAAGTTACAAGTGTTTCACAATACAAGCCAGTCACAAGTAATTCACAAGTAATTCACAAGCAATCCACAAGTAATTTGCAAACTGGAGACTAGGGCTAAGCTACAGGCACTTAAATAATGAAGGCCAGAAGAATAATGGAAAGTGCAGAAGTTTACTAATGCATCTTGGTAAGTGTCCATGACCAGAATTGGTAAGACTGTATTAGGAATAAAGTGAGTAAGCAAATGATTACTAAAACATGTGATGGCTTGTCTGATGACTAAAAGGTGCTGTGGCTGGGATGCCAATGGACAAGGTCAGAAAAGAATTAAAAAAGGAATTGGGAATTATTGGGAATCCAATCAGGTGAAACAGGTCTTGATGCTCTGCAGAATTGAAGGAGCAGTGATAATACTTGACCTGGAAACCTAACAAAAACCTGTTTAAAGGCTTAAGAAGTATAACACAGGCTAGAGGAAGGTGCAAGTTGGTACTAAATATCACTGCTGATACCCAAAAGTTGTAGTGAGTGACATGAAATGATGGGGTGTGTTGCAAATAGGCTTTAGAGGCATACAAAAAAGTTCAAAGAAGTTTGAAGTGGGCTCGAAGATGTGCAAAATAGTTCGAAGTAGGCTCAAAGATGTGCAAAATAGTGCGAAGAAGGTTCGAAGGTGGTTCAAGGTATATTGAGGAATGAGTGTAGTGAGTGGAAAGTGTTTTTTGAGAGACAATAGGCGATATGCGATAAGTTGAAGGCGAATATGAAAGTTTGAGGAAGTTCACAATATTTCACAGAACTTAGAGATACGATGCAAGCTAAGACTCAAGAGAATGGCTTTTAAATCTGACAATAGTGGAGAGGGTACTTTGTCTATGTTCCCTTTTCTCTCTCTGTAACTAATACAAGTCTATATACATTTTGAAGAGATAAGTACTAAAAAGGAAATATAACAAGTGTAGAACATGAGGTGGTATGCACAGCAATAAAGGTATTGTAAAACATAAAACAAATGAGAAATGATAATAAATGAAATGTACAATGTCACCATATAGTAAGAGTACTCATCCTATTGTTTCAATAGATTGATGAAACCCAAAACCATTATTATTGTATTCTAATTCTTTTGTCATTTCTCCTTGTGTCCAGTAGTGTTCAATATGCAATGCAGTGGCTCATGCCAAATGTTTTGTGTGTGTCAAAAGGGTTTTAGAATAGCCCTATGGTGGCCGACATCATTCAAAGTAGTGCAAAGTTGTTTGAAGGCATTCAAAGCCTCATGAAGTCATTTGAAACTGTTCAAAAATGGTTCAAGGTCAATTTTATGGTGTTCATAGCAGTGATGATACTCAACCCAGAAACCCAAACAAAACCTACTAAATGGCTTCAGATGGTATAACATGAGTCAGAGGAAGGGTGCAAGTTGGTACTAAATATCACTGCTGGGACCAAAACATTGTGTTTAGTGATGCAAAATAGTAAGAGATGTGGCAAATAGTCTTTTAGAAGCATACAAAGAAGTTCAAAATAGTTCAAAATAGGTGCAAAGACATGCAAAATAGTTTGAAAGATGTTCGAAAGTGTGCAAAATAGTTCAAAGTAGTTTCGAGGAATGTCGATGTGATTTGAAGTGGTTCGAGGTATATTGAGGAGTGAGTATAATGAATGTGAAGTGTTTTTTGAATGGCAATAGGTGATAGGCGATGAGTCAAGAGACTAATATGAAAGTTCAAAGAAGTTCACAATATTTCACGATGCAATGTGAAGCTAAGACTCAAAAAAACAGCTTTTAAATCTGATGATGAGTGAGAGGGTAACTTGCGCTCTGTTCCCTGTTGGTGTTCTCTTTTTATTCCAAGTAACTAATACAAGTCTATATACAAATTGAAGAGATAGTACTAAAAAAGAAATAATAACATATGGAGAACAAGGGGCAATATTCACAGCAATAAAGGTATTGTAAAGTATAAAACAAATGAAAAATGATAATAAGTGAAATGTACATTGTCCCAATATAGTAAGAGTTCTTGTTCTATTGCTTTAATATATCAATGAAACATAAAAATGCAATTATCGCATTCTAAGTCTCTTGTAGTCTCTTCTCATGTCTGGTGGTGCTTGATATGTGATGAAATGGTTTGTCCCAGATGTGCAGCATGTATCAAAATTGTTTCAAGACAGCTATATGGTGGCTGATGTCATTCGAAGTGTCACAAAATAGTTCAAGATGGTTTGAAGTCATCCGAAATAGTGCAAAATAGTTTGAAAACATTCGAAGTCAATTTCATGGCATTTGTAGCAGTTCAGAATGTGTGTCATAATGTATAGATATGGTGGAAATCTTTTCCAGACCTTAGCATGCGCAGTGGACCTATCAGCAGTTCGGAGCATGTGTCATAATGTCTCGATACAATTAGAAGCATTCTCCAGACCTTAAAGAGCACAATGGACCTATCAGTGGAAGTGGAATGCAACAGGGTGAATGTTGCCATCAGGAGCATGGATGGAAAGGATTGCTGCTAGCTGTAGTCAGAGGCATCCATTTTAAGGACCATGTGGGAATTTGGTACCCACTGAGAGAGAACCAGAGCATGAGTGAATTCTTTCTTAAGCCTGTCAAAAGCTTCTTGGCACTTCTTGTTGAGGTCCCAGGGGAAGTTCTTTCACATCAAGCGGTGATGTGTTCTGTTGGTACTCGGTGCAGAGTCTTAACGGAAGGGGGTGAACACTTAACCTACTACTGCAGATATGCTTGGGGTGAGGGGGGAGTTCGCTTAGAGGGCCTCGGATTGTCCTTCTGGGCATGGAGATTATGGAGAGGCTGGTATGGCAGTTTTCAGTGTGCACACTAGTTGTGTATGCTAAAGGGAAGGTATGCATAGTGGTGGGAAAGTGTGCAACACAAAGGGGCAAAAACGTGCAGTGCAGAAAAATGTGCAATGGGAGCATAAAAGTGTGCAATGATGAGGGTGATGAAGGTGGGAGGTGTAGTGGGATGAAGACAACACTGGGATGTGCTGTGAAGGTGGTGCACAGGTTGGGGACACAAATGGGATGAAAGTGCAAGGGGCAGAAAAAGGCACAAATGGTGTGCAAAATGTGGCTATGCAAATAAGTGTGCAAATGGTGTGCAAACACGGCTATATGAAGAGCACACTGTATGAGTGCACGAATGAGGATGAAGGATGCAATGCAGGGACGAAACACAACAATACGATGAGGGGATGCAAACAATATGCAAACGTGGCTATACGAAGGGTGCACTACAAAGGCGCATGGACTGGATGCTGGTGCACAGACTATGTGTGATGCTGACTGAACTATGAACTATGAGGGGGGGAAAGATCCTCTGGATTCTCTATCTGTCCACTGGTTACCAGATAAGGTGATGCCAATTGGAAATGCAGAAGAACTATAAGGAGCTGTGAAAGGCCAAATACCGCCAAAGCACCAGGATTACATGAAAGTGCCCAAGTGCACACAGTCCAATGCCAAATAGGTGCAAAAGTGCCCCAGTTATGTAAGAATGCACAGTTCGCTCATGTTGGAATCGTGGTGTGCCTCAAGTAAATGCACCAGTAAGATGGAAGCCATGATGTGCAGCGCAACTGATGCGATGGATTGTTGTGTGTGTGATAGGGATTGCACAATGAGTGCACAGTAGAGAATGTGAGTTGCAGGTAAAGCATAAAAGGAGCACACAACAAATGTGAAAGGCAGGTAAGGAGTGGGGGGGGGGGCACACAGAGGTGGTTTGAAGTGCAACAGAGCGCATTTAGAGCGCACAACAGCAGGCAGCTATGGGGAACCAAGAGCGCAGTAGAAATGTAAAAGGCACACAAAAGCGCACCTAAGCGGTCAAAAGCACACGAAAGTGCATGGAAGCGCACTGTGCAAAGTGTGCAGAAGCCATCTAGGGGGTGTGCACAATCGCAAAAAATGCCATAGTATGTGCGCAGGGCAATAGGGAGCTGTATCAGCGGATAAGAGGAACAACAATGTCAGAGTATCTGTGAATGAACCTGTGGTAAAAGTTGCAGAATCTGAGGAAAGACTGGATATCCTTGACTTTCTGTGGTACTGGCCAGTCCAGGATGATCTTTACTTTGTCTTTGGACATCCAGAGTCCATTCAGTGACAAGATGAACCTGAGATATTCAACTGTATCTTTGTGGAACTCATATTTTTTGTGGAGAAGCATAAAGTCTATGTTTCTGGAGTCTCCAGAGTACTTCTTTAACATGAGCCTTGTGTTTTGACATGTCATTGGCAAAAATGAGGATATCGTCAAGGTAGATGATGATGCAGACATTGAGCATGTCACTGAAGATGTTGTCCATAAAGTGCTGAAAAGCTGGGGTGAATTAGTGAGTCTGAAAAAAACCACCAGCCACTTTAAGGACCTGTAGTGGGTCTGAAATGTTATTTTCCATTCATCACCATCAGCAATGTGCACTAAGTGGTAAGTGTGGTGAAGGTTGATTTTTGTGAAAATGCAGGATTTCTGAGGGGTGTCAAGGAGGTTGGAAATTAGTGGGAGCAGATAGTGATCCTTCTTTGAGATGTGGTTGAGGCCCCAGTAGTTGACACATAGCTGGAGCATACCATCCTTCTTCTTGACAAAGAGTATAGGGGTGCCATGAGGTGATTTAGAGGGTCAGATGAAGCCAGAATAAACATTCTCTTCAATGAATACTTGCAGGGCTTCAAGTTTGGATGGGGAGAGGGAGTACATATGGCCTAGAGGCAGGGGCACATTATCTCCCATCTCTATCTTTAGATCATAAGGGCAATGTGGAGGAAGAGTGTCCACCTTCTGCTTGTTGAAGACATTGGTAAACTCATGGTGCTCTTCAGGGATATCCAAAAGGTCCACTGGGTTTCTGGCGACAGCTGAGGATTTGGCTGTGAGGCCTTTCAGGAAAAAGATTATCTGAAAAGCAATAGCTCCAGGAAGTTTGCTAGCATGCATGTAAGCGGCAGCATTGATGAATGAGATTTCAGGAGGTGAGTGGGTTTCTGCTGAAAGGCACAGATGTGACTCGGAAGTTGGAGGGTCAGTGATAATACTCAATCTGGAAACCTAACAAAACCTGTTAAAAGGCTTAAGAAGTATAACACAGGCTAGAGGAAGGGTGCAAGTTGGTACTAAATATCACCGCTGATATCCAGATGATACTCAACCCAGAAACCCAAACAAAACCTCCTAAATGGCTTCAGATGGTATAACACGAGTCAGAGGAAGGATGCAAGTTGGTTCTAAGTATTACTGCTATTATGAAAGAATGTTCAAAAAGTTGTTTGAATGAGTTCAAAATAGGTTCGAAGATGTGTGAAATAGTTCAAATAAGTTCAAAGATGTGCAAAGTGGTTCAAATAAGCTCAAAGAGGTTCAAGGTATATCGAGGAATGAGTTTAGCAAATGTGATGTGTTTTTCGAATGGTGATCAGTGATGGGCAATAAAATGAGGAGCGAATACAATAAATTCAAAGAAGTTCATGATATTTCAAAGAACTTAGAGATATGACCTGAAGATAAGACTCAAGACAATGACTCTTAAATCAGATGATGAGTGAGAGGGTAACTTGTGCTCTGTTCCCCATTGGTATTCTCTTTTTTATTCTAAGTAACTAACACAAGTCTATATACAAATTGAAGAGATAGTACTAAAAAGGAAATAAGAACATGTGTAAAACATAAGGCAATATATCAAACAATGAGGACTTGTAGATCATGAAACAAATGATAAATGATAAATGATAAAATGTATAGTGTTCCCATATAGTAAAAGTACTTATCTTGTGCTTCAATATATCAATGAAACATAAACCTGCACTTATTGCATTCTAACTCTCTCGTAGTCTCTCCTTGTGTCTGGTAGTGCTCAATATGTGACTAAATAGTTTGTTCCAAATGTGCAGTGTGTATCAAAAGTGTTTCAAGACAGCTATACAGTGGCCAATGTCATTTAAAATGCTGCGAAGTCATTCGAAGTGTCGCAAAATAGTTCAAAGGTGTTCAAAGTCATCCAAAATAGTGCGAAATAGTGTGAAATGGTTCAAAAAGAATTTCATGGCATTTGTAGCAATTTGGAGTGCATGTCGTAATGTCATGATATAAGTGGGAATCTTCTCCAGATCTTATAGCATGCAGTGGACCTATCATCCTCTCCCTTACTGAAATCCTGACTGTCCCAGTCAGCCGATTGAAGTCACATGTGAAATGCATGATCATGTTGAGAACTTAGCGAAGTTGTTCAAGGCTTTTCAAAATGTTTGAAGTTGATAGGGAGAAGATTCAGTGGAAGGGAAATGGTCATAGGGCATTGTTGAGGAAGTTCAGAGTTGAGATCAAAGAGAGCAAAGAAATACGTGGGCGCATAAAGGCAAAAGCTGTCAAAGCTGTTTTGAAGAATGTTGAGAATAATAAAATGTTTTCAATAAATAGAACGAGGTCGAAATGCAAAAAAGAGAAAGGAAATGGGAGAATTTAATCAATGTCAATAATACTAGCCATGATCATAATAATTGAGTCAAGCAACTGGTTGAATTGAAATATGATGAAGAATCGAGGGGTCAAAAATGAGGCTGAGAAGATATTTGTTGGCAATGGATGTAATAAAATTTTTGATAAGGGCTAGATGAATTTGAGGCGATGGGTGTAGGTATACAATGGGGATAGGACTTTGAATATTGTACTGGACTTCAAGGGCAAATGCGAATGTGAATCTGGCGATGGAATATAGGGCAAAGGCGATGTTGAAATAGACGTTGAATCAGAAGAGGGCACAGATGATGAGATTGAAATACTGGTAGTGGCAATTGGCAAGTCAAGGTCAAAGTGTGCGATGGTGGAGACAAATGTGATGAGGGTTTTGGAGATGAGATCGAGTTCAAAGCTGATGAAGATGCAATTATTGAGGTGGACTGGGGAGGAACTACCAAAGGCAAAGAAGATAGGATTGAAATGGATGTGTGTGATGTAGCTGGGATGATGCGATAAAGACCAGGAGATGCGACATAATGATTTTGAAGTGCAATATTTTCTCGTTTGAGTGCAAGCTGTTTTTCAAGGGCCAGTTCTTGTTTGAGGGCCACAATATGAGTTTCAAAGTTATCCAAATTGGTCGAGCTGTGAGGTATACTGTCAGATGCTTGGCTCGATGTAGTCGGAGGTGCTCTATCGGTAAGGAATGAGGTCAGAGCAGAAACTTTGGGTGCTGATTTGGTCGAATTTGAAGCTGCAATAACCAATGTGAAGTTTGATGCGAAATTTTTGAAAATGTGCAAAACATCTTTGAAATCAATCAATGTGCTAGACTGCGATAACTTCGAGGTTGAAGTTGATTGCTGGAAAATAGAATACAAGTTTGAGGATCTATAGCAAATTTCATGGCATCATGGATGTTGTTCAGTGTATATGGGTTATCAGGATAATGATCAGGGAACTTTACTTTGAGACAATCTGTAATTTGATTCCATAACTTTGTTTGAAAGCCTCAAACAAAAGCTCAACTTTGTTCAGGTTCTGAGAGTCTACATTTTGAGCAAAGGAAGCTCGTGACCTTGTAGAATGACTTGTAATAAGCTGCTAAACTGTTTTCATTGAAAATACTGGTGTGAAGCTGTTCATTAATGAATGAATCCATGTCCAAAATGCTGTATTTTCATTTGTCTTCTATTTTGGGATAGAACTTGAATACTGTGATGTGAAATTCATCAAATGATGTGCTGGGCTCGTACTCTGGAAGTGATTCTCAGAGATCATAAGAGTTGAAGTTGAAGTATCTGCAAGCATGTCTTTTCTTCAAGTCATGATCTGTAATACTGCAAGTCACAAATAAAAATTTGAGATCTTTGAAGTATTTTCAAAGTTCTTTAGATCATCTCAAATCAAATTTCGGAGATGTAGAATAACTGGGAGCTGGCATAAAGGATGTCAACATGTTTGAGGTAGATTTTGGAGGTCGTGAGGTCAAAATTCATGTGATGTCATGTTTCATATGTTTTTGAGGTCAAAGATGGTAGCAATGTCATAAGCGCAAAGGATGAAAGAGTGCGAAATAATAGTATCGAGAGGCAAAATACTATATCTAGATCTTCTGGTTGTTCAGGAGGGTTGGAGGCAAAACAAGTTCAATACGAAGTTGAAGTCATTGAGCCCCCTTAAGTGAAATAAGTGGTAGAAATGAGGGAAGGTTCAACAATGAAATGATCTAGAAACCCCTCATGGTGGCCTCCAAAATGATGATACTTAACCTGGAAACCCAAACAAAACCTACTAAATGGCTTTGGATAGTATAATACGAGTCAGAGGAAGGATGCAAGTTGGTTCTAAGTATTACTGCTATTATGAAAGAATGTTCAAAAAGTTGTTTGAATGAGTTCAAAATAGGTTTGAAGATGTGCAAAATAGTTCAAATAAGTTTGAAGATGTGCGAAGTGGTTCAAATAAGTTTAAAGAGGTTCAAGGTATATTGAGGAATGAATTTAGTGAATGTGATGTGTTTTTCGAATGGCAATAGGTGATGGGCAATAAAACGAGGAGCGAATATGATAATTTCAAAGAAGTTTGCGATATTTCAAAGAACTTAGAGATATAACCTGAAGATAAGACTCAAGACAATGACTCTTAAATCAGATGATGAGTGAGAGGGTAACTTGTGCTCTGTTCCCCATTGGTATTCTCTTTTTTATTCTAAGTAACTAACACAAGTCTATATACAAATTGAAGAGATAGTACTAAAAAGGAAATAAGAACATGTGTAAAACATAAGGCAATATATCAAACAATGAGGACTTGTAGATCATGAAACAAATGATAAATGATAAATGATAAAATGTATAGTGTTCCCATATAGTAAAAGTACTTATCTTGTGCTTCAATATATCAATGAAACATAAACCTGCACTTATTGCATTCTAACTCTCTCGTAGTCTCTCCTTGTGTCTGGTAGTGCTCGATATGTGACTAAATAGTTTGTTCCAAATGTGCAGTGTGTATCAAAAGTGTTTCAAGACAGCTATACAGTAACCAATGTTATTCAAAATGCTGCAAAGTCATTTGAAGTGTCACAAAATAGTTCAAAGGCATTCAAAGTCATCCAAAATAGTGCAAAATGGTGCAAAATGGTTTAAAAAGGATTTTGTGGCATTTATAGCAATTCGGAGTGCATGTCATAATGTCATGATATGAATGGGAATTTTCTCCAGACCTTATAGCATGCAGTGGACCTATCAATGTGAAATGACAAGGCATGTTGCAAATAAACTTTAGAGGCATACAAAGGGGTTCAAAAGAGTTCAAATTAGGTTTGAAGATGTGCAAAATAATTTGAAAAAGGTTTGAAAGGGTTTGAAAGTTGTTCAAAGTAGGTTCAAAAAGATTCAAAGATGTCGGACTGGTGGCAAGATATGTTGAGAAACAAATATGGCAAATAAGAAGTGGTTTTCGAGTGGCGATAGGCAATGAGCTGAGAGTGAATATAAAAGTTTGAAGAAGTAAATAATATTCCACAGAACTTAGCGAGCTAAGACTCAAGAGAACTGCTCTTAAATCTGATGATAGTGGAGAGGGTAACTTATTCTCTTTTTCTTTCTAAGTAACTAGTACAAGTCTATATACATTTTGAAGAGGTAAGTACTAAAAAGGAAATATAACAAGAGTAGAACACGAGGCAGTATGCACAGCAATAAAGGTATTGTAAAACATAAAACAAATGAGAAATAATGATAAATGAAATGTACAGTGTCACCATATAGTAAGAGTACTCATCCTGTTGTTTCAATAGATCATTGAAACCCCAAAACTGCCATTATCATATTCTAATTCTTTTGTCATCTCTCCTTGTGTCCAGTAGTGTTTGATATGCAATGCAGTGGCTCATGCTGGATGTTTTGTATGTGTTGAAAGGGTTTTAGAATATCCCTATGGCAGCCCGATGTCATTCTAAGTAGTGCGAAGTCATTTGAAAGTGTTCAAAGTGTCATGAAATAGTTTGAAATGGTGCAAAGTTGTTTGAAAAGTTCAAAATAGTTCAAAAAGTTCAAAATAGTTCAAAATTGTGCACAGTTGTTTGAAAAGTTTGAAATAGCTCAAAAAGTGTTCGAAATCAATTTTATGGCATTTGTAGAGGTTTGAAGTGTGTATTGTAATGTCTCAATACAATTGAAAGTGTTTTTCAGACCTTAGAGTGCACAGTGGACCTATCATTGGAAGACATCAGGGGTGTTGGACCTCTATGACCTGTGCAGTGGAAAGTTATTTGGCTAGAAGACCAGTCAATCAACAGATTGTATTGCTTCAGCCAGTTATGACCAAGGACTGCAGAACAGGAAGAGTCAAGCAGGGTTACAAAAAATGTCAGATTGAATATTTCACCAGATGGAAAAGTGACTGGGAGTTTTGTAACTTGCATAATGACAGAGTTGCAAGTTTTGTTGAATAGTTGGAGTCTGATTGGCAAAATAGTTTCCATGCTGAAAGATTTTCCAGCATGAAGAAGGAGTCAAGGAAACAGTGGGATGAGCCAGAGTCAATGAGGGTTCAGGGTTGTATGGAGTTGATAGGATGGTAAGGGATTCAGGATTGGAAAGAGCAGATACATTGAGATGAACATAAGCAGCCAGCTGGAAAAGGTCAATGCAACCCTCAGCCCCATTGGCATATTCCTGAGGGTTGCAGACTTTTTTTTTGAGAATCCAGCTTGGATTCAGAGACTGCAGCTGCACAGAATTTCACAGCTTTGGACTTGCTGCAATTACTGGCTAGATGTCCCTCTTTACCACAATAGAGGCAAAGACTTTCCTTCATCTGGTGCTCACATTCTTCTCCAGTTAGTTTACCATTCTTTTCCAACTTGTCAGAGATGGAGTTTTTCAGCTTGTTACTCTTGGATCCAGAGGAGCTGCCAGTTGAGGGTTGATTAGTGCAATTAGAGTTGGATGGGTTCTGGTGTTTGGACTGATTACTAGAGCTAGAGTTGGAATTAGGATTGGAGTTTGGGGAACCCTTGGAGTCCTTCTTTCTGGAGTTTCCAGAATTTTCAGAGGTCTTGGTGTTGAGGCAATTCTCTTCTTCCTGTATCCAGTAGATTTTGTCAGCATCTTGGGCCTTAAGCTGCAAGGCTGCCAAAGTATCAGGCTTCCTGCCCTGCAAAACTTCTATATGGAGGTGGAGTGGAAGGCCACAGAAGTACCAGTCACAAAGAGTGGCTTTGTTCCAGTCAGCCCAGGAGGCTAGTTTCCAAAAGTCCATGTTGTACTTGATTATATGGCCTCCTTTCTTCATAGTGAGCTTAGAAAGAGCTTTCTTGGCATCCCCCAAAGGGTCATGAGAACCAAAATTGTTTTCTAGCTCCCTGAGGAATACCTCATAATTTCACATCCAGTGGGCAGAATCCATTGGGTCATTGAGGCCAGGTTTAAATGAGCTGAGTGCTGATCCCTTGAGGTAAGAAATGATGAATAGAATCTTTCATTTGTCAGAAGCAAAGACATGAGGACGATTCCAGAAATGGAGGTTGCAAGTGACTAGGAAGTCCCAAAGTTTCTGGGGATTGGAACTATCAAATATGTTGGGTTCCTGAACTTTGATCTTCTCAGGCTTAGGAGCCCGGTTCTGGTGGAGAGTGCAAAGACTGTCTGAGAGGTCAAACAGGGCATTGACAAACCAGTTGTCGGGGTCTTAATTTTCAACTACAGGCTGATCTCCAGGGTTATCAGGATTGGTATCATTCCCAGGGCCATCAGGACTGCTAGGGTCATTGGTGATATGGCTTCCTATCACCCAGTGCTTGTACTACAGCATTTTTCATGATTGTGTGCACCACTTGGAAGACATCTACTCACTTTGTGCAGTGTACTTTTGCATGCCTTCATGCACTTTTATGTGCCCAAGTGTGCTCCCATTGATGATACTCAACCTGGAAACCTACCAAAAACCTGTTAAAAGGCTTATGAAGTATAACTCAGGCTAGAAGAAGGATGCAAGTCTACTAAATATTACTGCTAATACCAGAACATTGTTTTTAGTAATGCAAAATGGTAAAGGATGTGACAAATAGTCTTTAAAAGCATATGAAGATGTTTAAAAAAGTTTGAAATTGGTTTGAAGACATGCGAAGTAGTTTGAAATAGATTCAAATGGATTCAAAGTTGTTCGGGTGTCAAGGAGGTTCAAAGGTGTTTGACTGGTGTTGAGATATGTTCGACAAATGAATATAGCAATTAAGAAGTGTGTTTTGAGTGGCGATAGGCAATGATGAGTTGAGAACAAATACGAAAGTTCGAGGAAGTTCACGATATTTTGCAGAACTTCAGAGATATGATGCAAGGTAAGACTCAAGAGAACTGCTCTTAAATCCAACTATAGTAGAGAGGGTAACTGATTCTCTGTTTTTCTAAGTAACTAGTACAAGTTTATATACATTTTTGAAGAGATAGTACTAAAAAGGGAACTAAAACCTGTGTAAAACATGAGGCAATATATCAAACAATGAGGACTTTGTAGATCATAAAATAAATGAGAAATAATAAATAATCAAAAAATATGTGTCCCCATATGGTAAAAGTACTTATCTTTTGCTTCAATATATCATCGAAATATAAAAATGCTATTATCGCATCCTAAATCTCTTGTAGTCTCTCCTCGTGTCTGGTAGTGCTTGATATGCAATGGAATAGTTTGTTCTGGATGTGCAGTGTGTATCAAAAGTGTTTCAAGACAGCTATACGGTGGCTGATATTGTTCAAAATAGTATGAAGTTGTTCAAAGTGTCATGAAATCTTTTGAAGTTGTTTGAAGTAGTGTGAAATAAGTCGAAAAGAATTCGAAGTTGATTTCATAGTGTTCATAGCGGTTTGGAGGGTCTGTCATAGTGTGTCAATATGATTGAAAAATTTCTCCAGACCTTAGAGCATGCAGTGGACCTATCATCCTCCCCCTTACTGAAATCCTAACTGTCCTGGTTAGCCGATCGAAGTCATGTGTGAAATGCATGATTGGGGTAAGGAAATTAGCGAGGTTCAATATATTGCTCATTCTTCCACATCATCTCCTACATTCATCAACTCTTACTTCTATAATGTCTCTCCTCATCGAACTCAATGCTGAAATCCTCAAATATGCAAAATCGATGCCCAAGTGCAGCATCACCAAGGACTCAGATTTCGAACTGTGGGGGAAGGGTTTTTGTGTGAAAATGGTATGTCTGTTGCTGATCAATTCATAGTTAAAGATGCTAAAATGTTTTGTATAGGCAGAATACAATGAACTCACTGAAGATCTCAGTGAAGAACACGACACAGCCATTCAAAAGGTCATGGATAAAGTATTCAAGCTGTATAAACCGATGGCATGATGCAAATGGATTTTGTGGGGCAGAGAGCTATTGTTCGTAGATTTGGCTGAGGAGATAAAATGCAGAAGAAGGGAGGAGGAAGAAAAATGGGCTAGAGAGGAGCAGGAGGAGGCGAAGAGGGTCAGAATCGAGGGTCAGAGGAGGGCGTTGGCAGATGCTAGAAATGTGGCTCTTGCTGTGTTTTGTGTGAAAATGATTTTGAAGGAGGACTTGGAAAGGCAGAGTGCAAAGTTCAAGGCTGAATTAAAGGTGATCAAAAGGGTGGAGGGAGGCGAGGACAATGAAAACGAGGATGAAGATGAGCTGCTTGTAGTGAGGATGGCAAAGCAAAAGGTGGTTGAGCTCGAGAGCAAAGATGATGAGGAAGAGGAGGTCATGGGGGTAGAGGCTGCAAAGCAGGCACCAGTAAAATGAGTGAGTTGCTCAATTTCAAAGGTCCAGTAAGTGTTTTTTTTTTATGTTCAAAATTTTTTTGTGCTGCTAAATACTTTTGTAGTGTGATTGATGTGATGGGTTCAAGTCCCAGCTGCAGTGTGTTGTTAGGGAGGGCCTGCAAAGTGTTCAAAGTGCACCCAGGAGGCACAAGGCTGTTACTGGGCAGGGTTGTCAAGGTGAGGCCTTCGAAAAGGCGAAGCAAAGAAGTTTGTAAGTGCAAAATGAGATTCGCACCCCAGACAAGGTATAAAAAATATTTGAGATTGTTTTGAAGAGCTTACTAACTGGTTTTTGAACTTTGTAATGTGTCAAATTCGAGTCGTGGGCCCCTTCAAAGATGGCAAGCAAGTCACAGGGCTGTCCAAGCCATCGACACCAAAATCAAAACAGAAAAGTGATCATCGAAGGGCAAGGTGAGAAAGGTACAAGTTGTCAAAGGGGTCAAAGGGGTTGATAATGCATGGGTTGTGCACCATAGCTTGATCGCTGTGAAATTGGCACAGAAAAAAATTGAGATGGAGGTATTGGAGAGGGAGGTAGAGGCATTGGAGGAGATGTTGGAAGAGTAGGACTTTTTGTTTCTGTTGCTCTATTTCAAATTATTCTTAAGTGTCTTTGAAAAGTAAGGTGAAGAAATAAAGATATAATGAATGAAAAAAAAAAAAGATTTTTTTAGGGAAAGACTCAGTAGTTCATCATAGCTGAAAAACCCTTTGAAGTTTGCATGACCACACTATGATGCGATATTGTGACTTGTATCAGACAGTAGATGCAATCAAAATCTTTGTAAGTAATTGCGAAAAAGAAAAGGGAGGATAGTTATTCATTTTTGATGTCCTGAAAATCTTTGAAGGTATCTTCATCGAAGTTCGAACTTGTTCAAAGTTGTTTGAGGTGCTTGGAGTCGATATCAAGGAAATTTGGTGGTAGGGAAATTGATTTTTGAGCAAGGTATGGTAGCAGAAAAAATGTGGCAATAGGTCTTTGTAGTACTGACCCATCAAGTTCACAGAGAATATAAGCCCCTCCATAGTTTTGTTTGATAACAATAAGAGGGCCAACATATCATGGTTTCATCTTGCAATTAAGGAACTTCTCAATTTGCATGTTTCGAAGTAGCACTAAATCTCCTTTCACAAAGTTGTAGTCGTGCATCATATGTTTGTGAGCAAGGTCGAAGTGTTTCACAGCTTCAATTCGAGATGCATAGACCTTTGAATATAACACTTCAAGGTTGTTCGATCATTTTTGTAATGCTATGGCTTGTCGAGCTATAAGATCAATTGTCGATAAGATTGAATCAGGTGGCAGTTGTAAGTATGTTGCCTTGGAGATGTCGAGGGGTATTAGAGGATGTGCTCCTGTAACTGCGAAGTAAGGAGAACAACCCATGCATTTATGAACCATGACTCATTCTGCACAAAATACTGAGTGTGCCCCTGCTGACCATTTTGCTTGATCTCCATTGACAGCTTTGAATAAGGATTGTTGAACATCGATGTGGGCTCATTCGATGAGTCCATTGGTGTGCGAATTATAACCACTAATTTGAATATGGTTGATGTGATATCATTTTGAAAGATACTCCATAGCTGCAATAAATGCAGTGATATTGTTGGTTATGATTTTGTATAGCGAGCCCCATCGACAAATAATGTCTTTAAAGATCCAATCGCCCAGAGACATGGCATTTTTGCATTGAAGTTTTTGCCATTGTGGATAGGTCATTAGTGAGCATTGACCTTGTATGATGTATTTAAATCCATTTGAAGGTGGCATTTGCATCATGTTGATATAGACTTTGCTGAAAAGGGGTGCTGGAGTGGCAACTGTGGGTGGAATTAGAACATTTCACATCTGTCGAATTTGGCATAGGTGGCAGGTTTGAATATACCATGCAATGTCAGATTTCATGTTCAGCTACCAAAATCGAAGGGCAATAACTGATTTAGTAGCAAAAACCATTTTGTGTCTGATGTCATTGTGAGCTGCACAAATAATTTCAAGATGATGTTCTGGAGGAGCAATAATTTTGTGAGCTCCTTGGGAGTCTTTTCTCCATAGTTTGCCCGAGTCTAAAAAGAATTCAGTGCAATATTGAATAAAGGTAGCATATTCTGCATCTGATAGATCAGGGGGTCACACCAAGTCATGTAACCATTTTTGAACATGAAGTAACCTCTCGTCATTCGTTTTTGCATTATTCAATCATGGGACATCATTATAGGTGAGGTCCTCCCCCTTACTGAAATTCAAAGAGAGGGAGAGGGTCAAAATTTAATGTGAAGTAAATGGTCATGTAATAGGATTTATTTGATGTATGAAACCATAAAGGCAGTCGATCCAGTCTCTGAAATTATCTTCGTTGTCGAGCTGAACATCTTCATCTTGTAGGGGGCATCTCGAAAGTCCATCAGGACCATGGTGTGTCCCTGCGATGTGGACTAATGTAAAGTGAAAGGTTAGGATGGATACAATCCATTGATTGATGCTAGCACTAGGTGCAATATCAGGATTTGAAAGCATGCCTTTAATATATCGTGCATTGACTTCGACGATAAGCCTTCAAACTCCTATTAGGTACAATCGTAGTGCTCCGAGAGCGCGATATAGACCTTAAAGTTCAAGTTTTGGCTGTGAAAATTGGGATTCACGGTTGTTAAGCATAATTGATCTGAATCGACTATAATATTGTTTTTGAGGGTTTTTGGAATTGCATTGAGTGAGAAAGAAACCAATAGCAATGTTCAAAGTGTTGACTGATAGAATAACTGGGGCTGGAGATGAGTAATCAATAGCTCAAATCACAGGGGAATTGATTAGAGCTGCTTTCAAATCTTCTTGGGCTGCTATTTGTTCTGCTCCGAATTTAAAAGGAACATCTTTTCAAGTGAGTTGGATCAGTGCTGCAGCTCGTTGAGTAAAATTTCAGATAAAGATATGACAAACTCCAATAGTTCCTAGAAATGCTTTGACTTTGGTGAGGTTTTGACATGGTCCCCACTTGCTAACAGCTGCGATTCAAGTAGGGTCGGCCATACGACCTTTGATATTGCATCGATGCCCTAAAACAATTATTTCGGGGATGCAAATATAGAGTTTTGGACCTGAAAATGTTTCTCCACAATACTTCATGCACTGGACTATCTGATTTAAATTTTTGAAATGCTCCCAGACAAAGCATCAAATAGCTGGATTGTCGGGAATCATTTCATAGGATCCACCGATTGTTCTATATTCTGATTTCGGACCCTTAACCAGTGTGTCATCAATGTAAGGGATGGTGATATGAGAAATTTTGGGCTATAGAATAAATGTCACATCATCGTGTAAGATAGGGACAGAATTTGTCCAACCCATGGGTAGGGTAATGATGTGAAGTGCTCTGAATGGTGTCTGAAATGTTGTCAGATCGTGAGATGATTCTGCAACTTTCCTTTCATTGAATGCCACATAAAGATCCAACATTCCTCCACATGATCATCCCCCAAATTGTTCTGCTAAATGTTTGGGTATCGGTATGATGCCTGAGTGCTGGATCATTACTTGGTTAAGTGGTTCAAGACTGTGGATGATTCAAGGTGATTTCACATTCTTTCTTGCCATGCAAAATCATTGTGATCAGTACGAAGAGTTCGATGGTTCATATACTCCTGCTTCTATCTTCTTTTTCAGCATCTCGCATATCTGTTCATACAAACCTGGAGGTATAGGAATGTTTCACTCAACCCATGGAGTGTGAGGAACAACAGGAAACTCTATAGGAGGAAAAAAGCCAGAGCAAGAACTTCCTCACTCTTGTTCTGTCCATGCAAAAGCTGTTTCCTGATTTCGAATAAAATTGTGCATAAAATTTCATTCCTCTGGCCATAGAAAATCACCAGGATGATTCTTATTGATGATAGCTTTACGTTCAAGTGAATATTATGAAATGGGGATAAACGATGGTGGATGAGAATTTAATTTTGGCATATTTCCGAGAGGGTCACCAGTAATTGTTTGAATAATGTGAAATCAGTTGGGTAGCTCAGTAATAATTGGGCAAATTTTTTGTGCGACAGGTTTGTATTTCTTTTTTGATGCTACAAAAATCAGATATGAGGAGTTGATGCTGGGCATAGAAGGCATAGACATTGCCATCAAAGTTGATAAATATGTTTTGTATTGATGACTTGCTGTTAAATATAAATTCACAAGGATTGAAGAATAAGAAATGGATTTTGAGGAGTTCGAGGACTCCATATCAGAAATATTTGCAGTGCATTTGATAGTAATAGATAAATTAGAGGGATCAAATAAGATAATGAAAGCACACTGGTCAATGTCCAAAATTTCATCCTCTAGTTGTGAAAATCCTTTCGATGGTAATTAGAATGGGGAATTATGGGGATTGCGCATGATCATGTCAAATTAGGATCATATATTGTGATTGTCTAAGCTTCATTCCTGTAGTTTTCAATGGTGCTTTTGGTGAGCACATCGAATGGTTGACCAAGTAAGATATCGTAGGCTGGGTCATGAATTATGTGAATTTGCATGAATAGTGTGATACTCCCCACTTCACAAGGCACATTTTGTGCTAAACCCAAACTTTTGTCAATGCCTCCATTAGCTGATTGGAGTGGGATGTGGATTGAAGGATCGTAACCAAGGTTAAGTTCATGGCAAATTTCTTTGGACATTGCAATAATTGAAGAGCCATGGTCTATGATACTTTCGACTGGATTCCTTCCATTGACATTCATAATAATCGATCTAATTAAATAGGATTCCTTCGCAGCAATGAAGGGTTCTGGAATATTGCCAGGTCGAAGACTGTTAATATAAGTTTCGGATGGATCATCAATTATGAAAATCTCATCGTTAAGCAGATTTGTGGCATTATTTCCTTTGGACTGCTGAATTCGATGTGGAGTGACCTGCTCCTTCCATTTTGTATGAACTTCGGGCAATAGAGACAACAATTCCTTGGGCATTAGTGTGATAATCGGCATCTTCATCGAACAAGCAAAAACATCTTCCATAATTTTATCCTTTTGAATTGGCACTTAGGTATGGTGCAAAGGACCATCTTTGGCTTTACCTTTCGCAGTTGATCCAAAGTTTCATTTGTGTGGTGGTAGGTATGAATTTTCTTTTGCAGCAGCGTAAGGATGAATAACCAGCTGGGAAGTTGTTTCCAAAGTTGAAGATGATGCTGAAGTCAAGGTTGGTAGGTTTGTTGCTGTAGACGAGATGGATGATGTGGGTACTTGTGGAGTCAATTGTTTGACTGCCGCAGTGCTTGGAGAGACTGAAGGTCGAGAGACAGGGACTGTTGGTATGCTCGAATTAGCTTTAGCAAAAGTCCTACCACTTCACAAAGCATATATCTCTTGTTTGAGTTTTGCAATGCAATCTTCGGGTGTTGCAGATTGTTTGGAAACCTGTTAGATGCCTCTAGGTGGTGTCAAAGTAGCCATTGAGGATGCAATGTTGTACATGAGTGATGACACAGTTTAGTCGAAGGATTTGTCGAATCCATTCATCGATTCTGTCTTTGATAAAGCGACCAGGATTGTTTTGAGGGGTGAACCATCCATTTGGAAGGACAATTTTTCCTTCGTTGTTCTTTTTACACTTTCCTTCATTGATATAGGACTGGCAAATCAAGCAGTTGCTAATAAAATGACCGGTGAGTCCACAAAAGACACAAGCTAAATTTTCGAGCTGGTCTGAGTGAAATCCACTGTTAGTTTGAGGAGGATTAGTGGGTTTCAAACCTGCTAGAGCCATGACGAGTGTGGTTGTAAATTTTTTGAGAATTGCTGATAAGTCTTCCGATTTGATCTGTGTTGAAGATGTTGAAGTCGACTCCGAGGTTTCTGAAGACTGTAATGATGCCAAATTTGAACTAATTGACCCTGCTAAAACAAATTTTGCTGCTGCATGAATGTCATCAAGTCAGTAGGCATCATCTGGATAGTGGTCGGAAAATTTTAGTTCAAGTCGTTGTGCAATTCATGACCATAAACCTGGCTGAAAACTTCAAATGAATGCTCTACTTTGTTCTGCCTCCAAAATTCGGCCTTTAGAGAGTAGAAACTTCGTAATGTTGTAGAACAACCTGTAATATAATTCTAAGTTGCTCACATTAAAGATACCCATCCGAAGTTGTTCACCAATGAGTTTGTCCATGTCCAAAACTGACCATTTTTGATCATCTTCAGAACCAGGATATAGTCTGTGGATTGTGACGCAAAAATCTTGAAACGAAGTGCTGGTTTTGTATTCGGGAATTGATTCCCAGAGTTCGAATGTATTGATATCGACATATCGACAGGCATGCTTCTTCATAAGTTTGGGATCCGTAACATTACAGTCAATGAAGAGTATTTCGAGCTTGTTAAAGTATCGACATAGCTCTCGAGGTTGAGTAGGGTCAAATTTAGGTGCTGTGGAATGTCCATGAGCTGGCATTGTTGCTTGGGTGGCCATAGATGTACCGATTCAAGGAGTTAGAACCTGAGCGAAGGACGGTAGATATGTCGAAGTGGCTGGAATAATAAATGACGTAGTAGATGATGAGGAAGAAGAGGAAGACAAGGTTGTAGATGAGGCAATAGGTGAAGGAAACAGATGACAATCTGTGTATTCGGCATCAGAGACAGGAATTAGAATATCCCCCGATTGTTCAAGAGATTCGAAGGCCTGGCAAGTCTCAATTCTAAGGTTTTGAGCTTGTGTTGGCCTAAGCCAGGAGATTCGAGGTGGATTAGGTGATGAAATGATTTAGAAACCCCTCGCGGTGGACTCCAAAATGATGATACTCGACCTAGAAACCTACCAAAAACCTGTTAAAAGGCTTATAAAGTATAACTCAGGCTAGAGGAAGGATGCAAGTCAGTACTAAATATCACCACTAATACCAGAACACTGTTTTTAGTAATGCAAAATGTTAAAGGATATGACAAATAGTCTTTTAAAGCATACAAAGATGTTTGAAAAAGTTCGAAATTGGTTCGAAGACATGCAAAGTAGTTCAAAATGGGTTCAAATGGGTTCAAAGTTGTTTGGGTGAGTTCGAGGAGGTTTGAAGGTATTTGACTGGTGTCAAGATATGTTCGACAAATGAATATAGCAATTAAGAAGTGGGTTTTGAGTGGTGATAGGCAATGATGAGTTGAGAACGTTATGAAAGTTCGAGGAAGTTTGCGATATTTTGCAGAACTTCAGAGATATGATGCAAGGTAAGACTCAAGAGAACTGCTCTTAAATCCAACTATAGTGGAGAGGGTAACTAATTCTCTGTTTTTCTAAGTAACTAGTACAAGTTTATATACATTTTTGAAGAGATAGTACTAAAAAGGGAACTAAAACCTGTGTAAAACATGAGGCAATATATCAAACAATGAGGACTTTGTAGATCATAAAATAAATGAGAAATGATAGATATGTGTCCCCATATGGTAAAAGTCCTTATCTTTTGCTTCAATATATCATCGAAATATAAAAACACTATTATCGCATTCTAAATCTCTTGTAGTCTCTCCTTGTGTCCAGTAGTGCTTGATATGTGATGGAATAGTTTGTTCCAGATGTGCAGCATGTATCTAAAGTGTTTCAAGACAGCTATATGGTGGCCGATATTGTTCAAAATAGTATGAAGTTGTTCGAAGTGTCACAAAATCTTTCAAAGTTGTTCAAAGTAGTTCAAAGTTGTTCAAAGTAGTGCGAAATCAGTCGAAAAGAATTTGAAGTCGATTTCATAGTGTTCATAGCAGTTTGGAGGGTCTGTCATAGTGTGTCAATATGATTGAAAACTTTCTCCAGACCTTAGAGCATGCAGTGGACCTATCACCGTGTGCTTCCATGTGCCTTTGTGCACTTTTGTGTGCTTCCGTGTGCTCTTGTGCACTTTTGTGCACTTTTAACCACTTAGGTGAGCCTTTGTGTGCCTTGTACATTTCTACTGCACCTTTGGATCCTCTATAGCTGTCCTCTACCATGCACCTTAAATGTGCCTTGTTATGCTTTGAACTGCCTCCATGTGCCCCCTATACTCGTTATCTGCCTTTCACAGTTACTGCATGCTCGATGCACCTTTATGCGCTCTCTTACACTTTACCCACAACTCACATTCTTCACTGTGCACTCATTGCACTATTTATTTATCACACACAACAATCCTTCACCACTTATTGGCTAAGGTAGCAGCATTGTGTGGTCAGATTCAAATGGGCCTATGGATGGACTTGTGGGTAGTACATGGCACTTTCTATTTTTATACTTTATTTACTGCTTCTATCACATAAGCCATTTGTACATAGTACCAAGGTACATAGAGAATAGGAAAATCTTTCCCCCCCATATAGTTCATAGCTCATTCAGCATCACATATAGTCTGTGCACCATCATCCAGTTCATGTGCATTTGTAGTGCATCCTTCATATAGCCACATTTGCATATTGTTTGTGCCCCTTGTCATATTGCCATGTTTCATCCCTTCATTTGCATCCTTCATCTCAAAAATGTGCAGTGTGGAAATATGTGCAATGGGAGTGCAAAAATGTGCAATGACAATGGAGGTGAAAGATAGGAGGTTTAGTGGGACAAGGAAAATACTGGAGTGTGCTAAAGAAGTGGTGCACACACTATGAGCACAGGTGAGATGTGTGCACAACTAGCAGGAAAATGTGCAAATGGTGCACAAAATGCAGCTATATAATGAAATGTGCAAATGATGTGCAAACATGGCTATATGAAGGGTGCACTGCAAAAGTGCATGAACAAAGATGAAGGATGCAAATGAAGGGATGAAACATGGCAATATGACAAGGGGCACAAACAATATGCAAATGTGGCTATATGAAGATGTCCCTTGATACTATGTACAAATGGCTTATGTGATAAAAACAGTAAAATAAAGTATAAAAATAGAAAGCACCATGTACTACCCACAAGTCCATCCATAGGCCCATTTGAATCTGACCACACAATGCTGCTACCTTAGCCAATAAGATTTGTGCATGCTATAGCCTAATGCTCAACTGTTCCAGTGCATTGTTCTATTTTTGGTGCACTTTAGGTCACATGCACTCTGCCCAATTAGTCCACTTCAGTGTTATGTGTCGCATGCTGCACCTTAGTAATAGTGACATGATCAGCCTGTATTTACCAGATAAAGCAATGCCAATTGGAAATAGGGTACATCACAGGTTTTTGACAGGTTTTGTTCCCATGGTCCATGGATCATAGAGTTTATGATGAAATTTTTAATTGAAAATTAAAACTGATGCAAACTTGATTGAGCTATATTTCCACCAGATCTCACCCAATGTAAATAATTTTTGGCTTGCTTTAAAGCTGTTCTTTATCCGCAACCCATGGGTACATCGGTATGGTGATGCATACAGTTATTCACTTTAAAAGGCACCCAAATTTATTTAATTTGGTCAAGATTTGGTTGAGATATAGCTTGATCAATTCTGAATCAATTATGACACTTAGTTGAGGAATTATTTGCTAACATTGACTTTTCCAGGCCAATATACTGACCATGGGAGCAAAACCTATCAAAAACCCATAATGTACCCTAATTGGAAATGCAGAAGGACTATAAGGAGATGCTATGCAATGCCAAATAGTGCCAAAGCACCTGAATTACATGAAAGCACCCAAGTGCATACAGTGCAGTGCCAAATATATGCAAAGTGCCCAGCTTATGTGAGAATGTGCAGTTGGCTTGTGATGCAATCATGGTGCACCTTGAATAAGTTGCCTAGTAAATGTGAGGCCATGATGCACAGTGCTGATAGGTCCACTGCATGCTCAAAGGTCTGGAGAAAGTTTCCAATCATATTGACACACTATGACAGACCCTCCGAACTGCTATGAACACTATGAAATCAACTTCAAATTCTTTTTGACTTATTTCACACTACTTCAAACAACTTTGAAAGATTTTGTGACACTTCAAACAACTTTGTACTATTTCAAACAATATCAGCCACCATATAGCTGTCTTGAAACACTTTCGATACATGCTGCACATCTGGAACAAACTATTCCATCGCATATCAAGCACTACTGGACATGAGGAGAGACTACAAGAGATTTAGGATGTGATAATAGTGTTTTTATGTTTTGATGATATATTGAAGCAAAAGATAGGTACTTTTACCATATGGGGACACATATTTATCATTTCTCATTTATTTTATAATCTACAAAGTCCTCATTGTTTGATATATCACCTCATGTTTTACACAGGTTTTAGTTCTTCTTTTAGTACTATGTCTTCAAAAATGTATATAAACTTGTACTAGTTACTTAGAAAAACAGAAAATAAGTTACCCTCTCCACTACAGTCAGATTTAAGAGCAGTTCTCTTGAGTCTTACCTCGCATCGTATCTCTGAAGTTCTGCAAAATATCATGAACTTCCTCAAACTTTTGTATTCATTCTCAACTCATCATTGTCTATCGCCACTCAAAACCCACTTCTTAATTGCTATATTTGTTTGTCAAACATATCTTGACACCAGTCAAACACCTTCAAACTTCTTCAAACTCACCCAAACAACTTCAAACCCATTCAAACCTACTTTGGACTGCTTTGCACATCTTCGAATTAATTTCAAACTTTTTCGTACACTTTTAAAGACTATTCATCACATCCTTTACCATTTTGCATCACTAAAAACAATGTTCTGGTATTAGCGGTGATATTTAGTACTGACTCGCATCCTTTCTCTAGCCTGAGTTATACTTCATAAGCCTTTTAACAGGTTTTTGCTAGGTTTCCAGGTCAAGCATCATCAGCACAACAGAGGGTGTGAAAGGTTGTTGTGTGTGATAAATGAATAGTGCAAGGAGTGCACAGCAAAGAATGTGAATTGCTGGTAAAGCATAAGAGAGTGCATAAAGGTGTATTGAGTGCACAGTAACTGTGAAAGGCAGATATGAGCACATGGGGCACACGAAGGCAATTCAAAGTGTAACAAGGCACATTTAAGGTGCATGGTAGAAGGCAGCTAAAGGGAATCTAAAGGTGCAGTAGAAATGTAAAATGCACACAAAAGCACACCTAGGTGGTTAAAGGCACATGAAAGCACATGAAAGCACATGAAAGCACATGGAAGTGCACTTGGGCACATGAAAGCACACAAAGGTGCACAAAAGCATGCTGCACAAAGTGAGTAAAAGTTATCCAAGAGGTGCACAATTGTGAAAAATGCCATAGTATGAGTGCAGGGCGATAGGGAGCCATATCAGTGCAAGCTACCATGCAAGTACATTGTGGCATCCACACCCGCCCAGTGATCATTAGAATTGAAAATTGAGCTGTAGACTATGGATACAGGGCAAGTTCTAGGTGTCTCTGCTCTCCTGGACTTGGGTGCCATTGGCCTTTTCATTAATTCTCACCTGGTCCAACAAAAACAGCTCAATATCCATTCACTATCTCGACCCATACCTGTCTACAATGTGGATAGTTCCCCAAATGAAGCTGGGGCAATTCAGGAGGTTGTGGACTTAGTCCTCCAGTACAAAGACCACAGCGAGTGGGCTCTTTTTGCTGTGACCCAACTAAGGAAGCAGGAGGCAATTTTGGGCTATCTGTGGCTTTATGACCATAATCCTGAGGTTGACTGGGTGACAGGTAAAGTCATTATAAGTCATTGTTTTTCTTGTTGTTGTACTTGCTTCACTGAAGGCAGACATGAATGCCAAGGGTGAAAGGTACTGTTGCAGCATACTTGAAAATGTTGTGCTGTTTTAATGCCCCTGCCTGATGTGGACTTGGAAGATGTTCCAGATCTTGCACATGACTCTGATGATGAAGAAGAGGAGGTGGAGCACATTGAGGAAGGTGACTGAATTTTCTACACTGCTATTAACCCTTCACATGAGGTGCATGCCACTTCAAATGTCTCCCAATGCCTTGCAGAGGCCTTGCACAAAAACAGTGCACCCAAATCCTTCACTGACTCTGTGCTTCCTCACCTGCATGACTTTGAGGATGTCTTCTTTAAAGAATGCTTCAACTCACTTCTAATCATAAGCCATGGGATCATGCAATTGAGCTCATGCTAGGCACCACACCTTTTTCCTGCAAGGTCTACCCTGTCTCCCCTGAAGAGCAATGATAGCTTGACAAGTTCATTGATGAGCACTTGGCTTCTGGTCATATTTACCCTTCCAAGTCACCCATGGCCTCACCCTTCTTCTTTGTCAAAAAGAAGGATGGCTCCCTTCGACTGGTCCAAGACTACTGATGACTTAACAACATCATGATGGAATCGTTATCTGCTGCCCCTCATATCTGAACTCATCAACCAACTCTGTGAGGCACATTATTTCATCCAAAGCTCAACATCTGCTGAGGCTATAACAGTGCAGATACAAGAAGGGGATGAGTGGAAGGCAGCATTTTGCATGAATCATGGTCTTTTTGAGCTGCTTGTCATGTTCTTTGGTCTCACTAACAGCTCTGCCACCTTTCAGACCATGATGAACAACATCTTCCATAATCTCATACTAAAAGGTGTGGTCTGTGTCTACCTTGACGACATCCTCATCTTCACTCAAGACCTTGATGAACATTGCTGAATCATGCACCTGGTACTGGAATGACTTCAGTGGCACAAACTCTACCTTCGTAATGACAAGTGCAAGTTTGAGAAGACATGAATCAAGTACTTGGGCCTGATTATGGACAGGTGGAGATGGACCCAGTCAAGGTTGCTGGTGTTACAACCTGGCCCATGCCCATGAACAAGAAAGAGGTGCAGTCTTTTCTGGGCTTCATCAATTCCTATCAGTGCTTTATTAAAGATTTTTCCCATCCTGCATGCCCATTATTCGACCTCACTGGCAAGGAGGGATGGAAGTGGGAAAATGCACAGCAGGAGGCATTCAAAAGGCTCAAAGAGATAGTCACTTCCACTCCAATCCTTACCTTTGCTGATGACTCATGTCCCTTCCATGTAGAAGCTGACAGTTCAGACTTTGTGATGGGCACAGTGCTGTCCCAACAGTCTCCCAAGGATTAGAAGTGGCACCCCATTGCCTTCTACTTGAAGAGTCTCAGTGCTGTGGAATGCAATTATGAGATCCACAACAAGGAAATGCTGGTGATAATGCAGGCATTGGAGGAGTGGCAATATTTCCTAGAGGGTGCTCAGCACAAGGTTGAGATCTGGATGGACCACAAGAACCTCGAGTACTTCATGACCACCAAGAAACTTAATCATTGCCAAGCCCACTGGTCCCTCTATCTCTCCAGGTTTGATTTCTCCCTGCCTCATCGCTCAGGATGAAGCATTGGGAAGACTGATGCCCTCTCTCATCATCCAGACCATGAGAATGGAAGCAATGACAATGGAGGTATTGTGTTGTTGCAACCTGATTGTTTTACAGTCCATGCACTAGAAGGTGTTACCTTGGAGGGTGAGGAGTGCAGTATCCCATGTGACATTCATCATGTGAACTGTAGTAGGTTACACAAGGATGCTGTGGCTCTGGCAGTGAAGGAGCTGAGAAAGGGATCCACCCCTTTGTTTCATGCAGCAGAGTGGACAGAAAAAGATGACATCCTGTACTTCCATAACTGCATCTATGTCCCTAACAATCCCCAGCTTTAATGACAACTCATTTCTTAGCACCACAACTCACTTATTGCTGGCCACCCCAGACATTGGAAGATGCTGGAACTCATATCATGGAATTATTGGTGGCCCCAGATGTCTCAACTTATTGGTCAGTATTGCCATACCTGTAATCTCTGCTTATGCACCAAGACTCTATGGTGCAAGCCCATGGGTGAGTTACACCCCCTTCCTGTCCCAGAAAATTGTTGGGATGTCATCAATGTGGACTTTGTAGTGGAATTACTGGAGTCCAATGGGTTTGATGCAGTAATGTGCACAGTCAACTCTGCTGGGAAATGACCTCATTTTATCTCCATTCATATGACTATCACTGCACTTGGAGCAGTTCCACTCTATTTGTGCCATGTGTGGAAGCTCCATGGACTGCCTGGTGCATTCCTCTGTGACTGAGGACCACAATTCATTGCAGAGTTCATCTGAGAGCTGTACTGCCTGCTGGGGATGAAACTTCTCACCTTGACTGCCTACCACCCACAGACAGATGGACAGATGGACAGATGGAATGAGTCAACCAAGAACTGGAGCAGTACATCCATATCTTCATCAATGAGTGACAGGACAATTGGGAAGATCTCCTCCCCATGGCCAAGTTTGGATACAATGATCATGTCCACTCTTCCACCCAACAAACTCCCTTCCTCCTCAACACAGGGCAACACCCACACATGGGCTTCAAGTTTCAGCAAGCACCCTCACACTTGGAGACAGTGAATGAGTTCACAGAGTGGATGAAGAACACCTTGTAGGAGGCAAAGTCAGCTTTGGCCAAGGCAAAGGATGACATGGCATGCTTCTACAACCAGTGTCACTCATCCATGCCCACATATAAGGTTGGTGATCATGTCTATCTCAACTCTAGTGACATTTCCACCACACATCCATCCAAGAAACTCGCCCACCACTTTCTTAGACTGTTCCTCATCACTAGACATGTTAGATCGCATGTGTACTGCCTATGGCTACCACAATCAATGTTCAGACTCCACCCTGTCTTTAATGTCATAAAGCTGCTGCCTGCACCTACAGATCCATTCCCTGGATGCATGACATGACCTCCCCCACCACCTATAGTCATTGAAGCCGAACCTCAGTATGAGGTTGAGTCCATCTTAGACAGCTGCTTATGTTGAGGTAAACTTGAATACCTGCTACACTAGAAGAGTTATGGATATGAGGAGAACTCCTGGGTCACAGAGTCTGGTGTGAATGCCTCATGACTGGTCAGGGAGTTCTACCAGTGACATTCCTCTGTGCCTCAGTGCATCCAAGTGTCTAACTTTGGGCAAATACAGTTTCGAATGCATTGGGGTGATGCATCATAGAAGGGGGGTGATGTAAGGGTAAAGGGAGGTGCCAAAGGCATCTGGGCAATTTTCTGTGTTTGTCACATATTTACATATATTTTACTTCATTCTATTCTGCCCTTTCTATGATTTTCTATGATTTATTCCTATTTTATTTTTATATTTCAGTTTTTTCCATATTGGTACATGTTGACAGTTCTATTCTTAGAGGTGGGACCCCTTCTGGATGTTTATCCATCAAGGTGACATCATCCCACAGCTTGATCTGCCTAGCTCCACCTTTTTGCTATTTTTAGCTTACTATTTGATTTTTGACTCTATCATATATTCTGGGCATCTGTAAGGGCAACCTCAAAGCCTCACTTAATAGTGAGCTAACAGAGGGAAATCCAAAGTTAATATTATACTACATAACAGACACTCTAGGTGCACCTAACAGAGGGGAATTCAAAGAGAAAACTCTAAGGACCCATCTGTCAATGCCCAGTATATGTGATAGAGCCGAAAATCAAATAGTAAGCTAAAAATAGCAAAAAGGCAGAGATAGGCAGATCAGGCTGTGGGATGACATCACCTTGATGGGTAAACATCCAGAAGGGGTCCTCCTCTAAGAATAGAACTGTCAACATGTACCAATATAGAAAAAACCAAAATATAAAAATAAAATAGGAATAAATCATAGAAAATGCAGAATAGGGTGAAATAAAATATAAAAAAATATGGGACAAATGCAGAAAATTGCCCAGATGCCTGGGATGCCTTCATTTCCCCTTACATCACACCCCTTCTATGATGCATTCAAAACCGTATTTGCCCAAAGTCAGATGCTTGGATGTGCTGAGGCACAGAGGAATGTCGCCGGTGGAGCTCCCTGACCAGTCATGGGGCATTTACATCGAACTCTGTGACCCAGGGGTTCTCCTTGTACCCATAACCCTTCCAGTGCACCAGGTATTCAAGTTTACCTCGACATAAGCAGCTGTCTAAGATGGACTTGACCTCATACTAAGATTCACCTTCGATAACTGTAGGTGGTGGGGGAAGTTGTGTCACACGTTCAGGAAATGGATCTGTGGGTGCAGGCAGCAGCTTTATGACATGGAAGACAGGGTGGAGTCTGGACATTGATTGTGGTAGCCATAGGCAGTACACATGTGACCCAATGCATCTAGTGATAAGGAACAGTCCAGGAAAGTGGTGGGCAAGTTTCTTGGATGGAGGTGGGGTGGAAATGTCACTAGAGTCAAAATAGACACAATTACCAACCTTATATGTGGCCATGGGTGAGTGATGCTAGTTATAGAAGTGTGCCATGTTATCCTTCGCCTCTTCCCAGGTGTCCTTCATCTGCTCTGTGAACTCATTCACTGTCTCCAAGTTCAAGGGTGCTTGCCGAGGTTCGAAGCCCATGCATGGGTGTCACCCTGTGTCAAGGAGGAAGGGAGTTTGTTGGATGGAAGAGTGGACATGATTGTTGTATTTAAACTTGGCCATGGGGAGGAGATCTTCCCAATTGTCCTGTCGCTCATTGATGAAGATATGGATGTACTGCTCCAGTTCTTGGTTGACTCATTCTATCTGTCCATCTGTCTGTGGGTGGTAGGTGGTTGAGGTGAGAAGTTTGATCCCCAGCAGGCAGTACAGCTCTCAGGTAAACTCTGCAATAAATTGTGGTCCTCAGTCACAGAGGAATGCACCGGGCAGTCCATGGAGCTTCCACACATGGCACAAATAGAGTGGAGCCACTCCAAGTGCAGTGACAGTCATATGAGTGGAGATAAAATGAGCTTGCTTCCCAGCAGAGTCAACTGTGCACATTACTGCATCAAACCCATTGGACTCTGGTAGTTCCACCATGAAGTCCACACTGATGACATCCCAATGATTCTCTGGACAGGAAGGGGGTGTAGCTTGCCCATGGGCTTGCACTGAGGAGTCTTGGTGTGTAAGCAGAGATCACAGGTATGGCAGTACTGACCAATAAGTTGAGACATCTGGGGCCACCAATAATTCCATGATATGAGTTCCAGCATCTTCCAATGTCTGGGGTGGCCAGCAATAAGTGAGTTGTGGTGCTGAGAAATGAGTTGTCATTAAAGCTGGGGATTGTTAGGGACATAGATGCAGTCATGGAAATACAGGATGTTGTCCTTTTCTGTCCACTCTGCTGCACAAAGTGAAGGGGTGGATCCCTTTCTCAGCTCCTTTACTGCCAGAGCCACAGCACCCTTGTGTAAACTGCTATGGTTCACATGATGAATGTCATGCAGGATAATGCACTCCTCACCCTCCAAGGTAACACCTTCTAGTACATGGACTGTAAACAGATCAGGTTGCAACAACACAATACCTTGATTGTCATTGCTTCCATCCCTGTGGTCTGGATGATGAGAGAGGGCATCAGTCTTCCCCATCCTGCATCCCAGGCAATGATGCAGAGAGATATTGAACCTGGAGAGGTAAAGGGACCAGTGGGCTTAGCAATGATTAAGTTTCTTGGTGGTGATAATATTCAACCCTGAAACCCAAACAAAACCTACTAAATGGCTTCGGATGGTATAACATGAGTCAGAGGAAGGATGTGAGTTGGTTCTAAGTATTACTGCTATTACCAAAGAATGTTCGAAAAGGTTCGAAGGATGTGCAAAGTAGTTTGAAGAGGTTTGAAGAGGTTTGAAGAGGTTCGAGGTAGTTTTGAAGGGTGTCAAGGGTGTTGGACTGGTGTTGAGGAGTGAATACAGCAAATAAGAAGTGTTTTTCAAGAGGCTATGGGTGATGTGCAATAAATCAAGGTGCAAATACAATAGTTCAAGGAAGTTCACGATACTTCACAGAACTTAGAGATACGATGCGAGGCTAAGACTCAAGAGAATGGCTCTTAAATCTTATGATGAGGGAGAGGGTAACTTCTTCTCTGTTTTTCAAAGTAACTAGTACGAGTCTATATACATTTTAAAGAGATAGTACTAAAAAGGAAATTTAACATGTGTAGTACACAAGGCAATATGTGGAGCAATGAAAACTTTGTAAATCATAAAGCAAATGAGAAATAATAAATAAATAAAATGTACAGTGTCTCCATATAGTAAAAGTATTTATCTCTTTGCTTCAATATATCATTGAAGCCTCTAAGTGCTATTATTGTGTTCTAAATCTCTTGTCGTCTCTCCTCGTGTTGCTAAACCATTCAAAATTGCTCGAAATTGTTTGAAATCATGTGAAGTTGTTCAAAAATGGTTTGAAGTCAATTTTGTGGTGTTCATAGTGTCTGTCATAATGTGTCAATACAATTGGAAGCCATTCCAGACCTTAGAGCACACAGTAAACCTATCAGCAGTCATGAAGTACTCAAGGTTCTTGTGGTCTGTCCAGATCTCAACCTTATGTTGAGCACCCTCCAGGAAATGTCACCACTCCTCCAATGCCCACATTATTGCAGCATCTCCTTATTGTGGATCTCATAATTGCATTCCACAGCACTGAGACTCTTTGAGTAGAAGGCGATGGGGTGCCATTCTTGGTCCTCAGGAGATTGTTGGAATAGTACTGTGCCCATTGCAAAGTCCAAACTGTCAGCTTCTACATGGAAGGGGTGTGAGTCATTAGCAAAAGTGAGGATTGGAGTGGAAGTGACCATCTCTTTGAGCTTCTCAAACACTTCCTGCTGTGCATTCTCCCATTTTCATCCCTCCTTGCCAGTGAGATCAAATAGTGGGCAGGCATAGTAGGAAAAATCTTTAATAAAGCACCGATAGAAATTGATGAAGCCCAGAAAAGACTGCACCTCTTTTTTGTTTGTGGGCATGGGCCAGGTTGTAACACCAGCAACCTTGACCAGGTCCATCTCCACCTGTCCATCCGAGATAATTAGGCCCAAGTACTTAATTCATGTCTTCTCAAACTTTCACTTGTCATTACGAAGGTAGAGTTTGTGCCACCAAAGTCATTCTAATACCAGGCATGTGATTTGGCAATGTTAATCAAGGTCTCGAGTGAAGATGAGGATGTCATCAAGGTAGACACAGACCATGCCTTCCAGTATGAGATTGTGGAAGATATTGTTCACCATGGTCTGAAAGGTGGCAGGACTATTAGTGAGACCAAAGAACATGACAAGCAGTTCAAAAAGACCACAGTTCATGCAAAAGGCTGCCTTCCACTTATCCCCTTTCTTTATCTGGACATTGTTATAACCCCAACAGATGTCGAGCTTGGTGAAGTAATGCACTCCATGGAGCTGGTTGACAAGTTTGGATATGAGGGGTAGTGGATAATGATTTTTGACTGTGATATTGTTGAGGCATCAATAGTCTTGAATCGGTCAAAGGGACTTATCCTTTTTCTTGACAAGAAAGAAGGGTGAGGCTATGGGTGGTTTAGAAGGGTGGATACAACCTGAAGCCAAGTGTTCATCAATGAACTTGTCAAGTTGTCATTGTTCTTCAGGGGAGAGAGGATAGACCTTGCAGGAGGAGGATGTGGCACCTGGCATGAGCTCAATTGCATGATCCCATGGTTTACAGTTAGGAAGTGAGTCAAAGGATTCCTTGGAGAAGACATCCTCAAAATCATGCAGGTGAGGAAGTATGGAGTCAGTGAAAGATTTGGGTGCACTGTTCTTATGGAAGGCCTCTGTAAGGCACTGGGAGACGTTCGAGGTGGCATGCACCTGATGTGAAGAATTAATGGCAGTGTAGAAAATTCGGTCTCCTTCCTCAATCTCCTCCACCTCCTCTTCATCATCATCTGAGTCAGGTGCAAGGTCTGGGATGTCTTCCAAGTCCACATTGGCCACAGGCATTGGACCAGAACAACATTTTTGAGTGCACTGTAAGAAGATCTTTTGCTCTCGATGTTCCTGTCTGCCTTCAGTGAAGCAAGTATGACAGTGAGAGGGACAATGACTCATCATGACTTCACCTGTCACCCAATCGACTTCAGGATTATAGTCACAAAGCCATGGGTAGCCCAAAATTGCCTCCTGCTTCCCCAGCTGGGTCACTATGAAGAGAGCCCATTCACTATGATCCTTGTACTAGAGGACTAGGTTGACAACCTCCCAAATTGCCCTGGCTTCATTTGGGGAGCCATCCACATTGTAGACAGGTATGGGTAAAGATAGTGAGCAGGTATTAAGTTGTTTTTGTTGAACCAAGTGCGAATCGATGAAAAGGCCTGTGGCACCCAAGTCTAGAAGAGCAGAGACACTGAGTATTTGCCCCATATCCATGGTCTGCAGCTTGATCTTTAATTCCAGGAATTGTTGGGAGGGGGTGGATGCTACAATGTACTTGCATGGTAGCTTACACTCCCAAGACTTCAGTCTGGGTAGAAGGAGTGAAGGGGTAGAAGGGGTAGATATGTCTTTAGCCACTTCAGAGGGGTCTAGAGAAGGAACAGTCATAGGATAAGATTTATCCTCTAGTGAATTGACAGACAGAACTTTAAAGTGGTTATGGACAGTAACTGAGGGTGTACTGTTCACTCGTCACAGGCAGAAAAACCCTGTTCCTCTGCCTCTTCCTCATTAGCTTCCTGTTTCTCCAGGCCTTCAACATCCGCCAGTGCCAGCAGGTCCTGGAGGAACTCATATCATTCCTCAGGTGTGAGTTTATGGATGTCTTGGCAGTGGGGACAATTTTGAGCCATGTGTCTGTTGAAATTAAATCCTGATACATGCTGCATACATGAGGCCATGCATGCAGCACACACATGTTACTGCGCTTACTGCGCATACATGTGGTAAACACATTCCTGAGTCATGTGACATCCTTACTATTATGTATATAAGGAGAACCTGTACTATAGTAGATATACAGTGTTCTTACCTCTGCTAAACCCTAGCTCTAAGACTAACTAAACCCCAGGTAGGTTATAAGGAATGTGTTGTCTCTTCCCCTGTGCAGCATATGTAGTCTGCTCCAACAGGTTATGGGCCCTGCTGGGCACGTTGCGAACACGCCTTAACTGGCTGCGAACGACGTTGACGTCATTGTCTCCAAATTGCAACCTTGCGCTCTTCGTGAGCTGCATTGCGCTCTCTGCGAGCTGCATTTAAAAACCCAGGTTGACTAGGGTTAACCACTCTGAAGGAGTGTTTTTGCCTGAGATTATGGAACGTGTTTTCTTGAATAAGAGGACTGATTGAGTGCTTTTACCAGCTGCCACTATAACATCATGTCTTCAACTCTTGAAAAACTCGTACAAACTTTCGATGGCTCTAACTACATTCAATGGGCTGACTCAATGAAGGCGTGGCTCAGGTCTCAGGGCCTCTGGCAAATAACTAGCAGGATGGAACTAAAACCACCCCTGGCGCCTCCTTTGACGGCGACAAACGCTGCACTAGTAGTGGAAGCTAATGCCAAGCTCCAGACCTGGAACAATAAGAATGACCAGGCAATTGGTAGCCTAGTGCTCTGCCTGGCCCCCTCTATTCACCAGCGTGCCAACACCAAGGACACTGCTGAGGAGGTATGGGATCTCATCCGCACCGACTATGGTGTCGATGGCCCCTCCCAAGTCTTTGCGGACTTTAGGTCTGCAATCGCAATCAAAATTCTGGCTGCAAATCCTGTGCCAGAAATTGCCAAAATGGCTGATAAATTTGAGCGCCTTACAGCTGCCAATGTCGCCATCCCCAAATTAGTACAGGCAATGATTCTACTTGCTGCGATGCCATGCGAGTACGATTCTCTATCTGCCACGGTCCTTAACATGACCGCTACTAGAGCCTTGACGTTTAAACATGTCAAGGACTCCATTGTCGCTGAAGCCTCATGGCGCACAGCAGTTGGAAAGCCCATTGGCCCACCTCAGGCCACCAAGCTTTCTGCTGTCAAGCGCAAAGGGGGAAACCCCAAATGGCAATCTCAAGGCAACAATGGAGAATCGTCCCAAAAGCATGGACAACGTGGGGATAAAAAGACTAAAGAGGAAAAACCTAAAGAGAAACATTCCCACCTCGCCTCACAAGCCTTTACTACTATAAATGGTAATGGCACCATCATACCACCGATGCCGCTCATCCAGCACATCGAGAAGCGTGAACATACTCCCACAAGGGATCCTCGCCGCCGACTGCCTGCACAGGCATACATGGGCGCGGCCTCTACCTCTCATTCGGTCTATACCGAATATCAGCAGGCTCGAGACACCCTCGAGCAAATGAATCTCCCATGCAGCGCAAAAAATCTGCGACCGCTGGAAGAGCACCTAACAGTGCGAGAAGGTAAGAGGAGGAGGATTGAACCAGAACCAAGGATCGTAGAGGTAGAAGATGATAGCATCTCCCTTGGATCGGAACCTGCCGTTTCTGATGAAGAAGTATGGAAAGCCGTCGACGAAATGCTTGTCAATGAACCACTTGAAACAGGTACATATGATGAAAGGTCAGTCCTTTTCCTTGCCACAAGCACAAGAATTAACATTCCACTGATCACAGCGAACTTTTCATGTGAAATTTTACTGCTACTAAATGTATCATGGAACAATTTACATCTTAATATATGTGTTACGTGTGCAAATGGAAATTGTAAGAAAGGTGCCGACTGGATCATGGATTCAGGCGCATCAAAACACTTCACTGGTGAAATTAAAGATTTTGCTTCTTACGAGCCTTTACCAAGAAAGGACTCTACCCTGGTTCAAACAGCCACGGGTACTACTCATATAGTAGGGAAAGGAGCAGTCTTCATTAGACATCAGGTAGTATGTCATGGGAAGTCAGAGATGCGTGAAACACGATTATACCCTGTCTACTACATACCCGACTGTAATGCTCGATTACTGTCAATGGGCGTCTTCTTGCAAGACAGAAGTGACGTGCGTGGTTCCTCTGCACATATTTCATTTTTCAAGCAAGGAAACCTAATTATGGATTGCGTCCCTCTTATAAAATGTGACACTATTTATTGGGCTTGGACTCATATATTGAGCACCAAGGGAATCAATGTCGCAACAATGTATGTCGCAGACTACTTGACTTGGCATAAGCAACTTGGACACCCATCCAAAGAGGCGCTAGGGAAGATGCCTAATAGCACCATAAAATTTCCAAGGAATTTAATTATTCCTAAAGACAAAATTATATGTCCAGGGTGCGCTGAAGGGAAAATGACCTCAAAATCTTTTCCCGAATCAGATTCACGCGCAGAAAGACCCTTTGAATTAATACATTCTGATCTGAAGGAACTCCCAGTACTATCGTACCATAAACATAAATACTTTATTGTATTTCTGGATGACAAAACGTCACATATCTGGGTCCAATGCCTTAAAAAGAAATCTGATGCTGCTGCGGCCATCAGACAATTTCGGGCAGTGGCTTTGACACAGTATGGCGCTACAATCAAGCGCTGGCATGTTGATCCAGGGGGGGAGTTCAAAGATCGTGAGCTACAAAATGTGCTCAAGGACTTTGGCATCAAAATAGAGATGTCTGCATCCTACGTTCACCAACAGAATGGGCGCGCAGAGCATGCCATAAGGACAATAATGGAAAAGTCGCAAACCCTGCGATTTACCGCATGTCTACCACAATCATGGTGGGAATTTTGCATTGAACATGCAACACACCTATACAACCGAACCCTGATAAGGTGCCTGAAATGGCTGACACCAGTTGAGGACCTGACAAAGGTCTGCCCAGATCTAAACAATCTGAAAGTTTTCGGTTGTGGTGCTTACATCTACCTACCCAAGGAGAAGCATCCAAACACATTGGCTCCTCGATCGGAGTTGATGACGTACCTTGGATTAGAAGATGGCATTAAAGCATACCATTTCATGCGACCTAGTGGCACAATATTCATTGGTGCTATGGCACTATTTGATGAAATGTTGTTCCCATGCTGTCCTGGAGCTAAAACTCCTGCCAATACAGACCTTGGTGATTTTCCACCTCCAGAACCAGAAGATGATGACCACTCATCTGGAACGGATGGTGATGATTCTATACCACCACAAGATCTGCCCCTTCCTCCATCATCAGAAAATGATGATGATGATGTACCAAGTGAGCAAAAGGCACATGACGATGTGACAGATGCTCCTCCTCCGCCGCCTCCAGTAACCACTGAGGACTTTTGTCCAAGATGTGATGATCAACAGGAATGGCAGCAATTGCCCCGTCGATCAGGCAGGCAGAGGAACATCCCAAACCGTCCTGGCAATACCTATGGAGAGAAGCGACTCCCCTCTGATATAGAGAGAGACATTGCACGTGATCGATATTGGAAGAGATCTGTAGGTCAAGATTCAGATCATAACCGAACACGACCACAATCTCAACAGAAAGAACCGGTTGCTGGACCGAGTTTGGCACCCCACGAGAGTGTGCCCGATTCCAATGATCAAGAACATGATCACCCAATGGGGGAACTGGACAAAGCAGGTTATATTAAAAAGATAACCAAGGAAGGAGGAGATAAGCTTATTCGCTGGCTGTTGTCAAAAGCAGTCAAACCATCGAGCAAAATAAGCCAAGTTCCAAACCAATTTCGCAATATTGCGCGCCTACCACAGCAGCAGCAACGTGAGTAGAAACAAGCTTGTCATGAAGAATTAGAGGCTCTTCATAAGCGACAAGTCTATGACATCGTCGATCTTCCACATGATCAAAAAATGATCAAAAATAGATGGGTTTTCTCTGTAAAATCGGATGGAAGAAAATGAGCCAGACTCATGGCCCAAGGCTTTTCACAAGTCGAAGGCATTGACTTTGATGAGATTTTCTCACCGGTAGTCCGCTACAAGACTGTACGCCTCATGTTTGCACTTGCATCTCTAGAAGGCATGTATATGACCGGCCTAGATGTAAAAACCGCATTTTTATATGGCAAACTAGATGAGGAGATCTATATGGATCAACCCGAGGGTTTCAGACTTGAGGGAAAAGAGCGCAAAGTATTGCACTTACGCCGAGCATTGTATGGCCTTAAACAAGCCTCACTTGCATGGTGGAAAGAGCTAGAAGCATTTATGCGCACCATTGGGTTCGTGCGCGCCAGCTCCGATGCCAGCATTTTCATACACAAGGATCCTCAGACAGGCAGCATTGTTATTGCACTCGTCTATGTTGATGATGGCTTGTTCATGGGGAAGAACAAGAAACTTGTGGATGAAAAGAAAAATGCTTGTCTAAAGCATTGGGAGTGCCGTAGTACTGAAAAAGTCATGGAATTCTTAGGCATGCGCGTCACCCAGACTGCAAGCAAAGTCAAACTCGATCAAACTGAATATCTCGCCAAAGTGCTTGAGAGATTTGAGATGACAAATGCCAAAGCGACCCCCACTCCACTCCCGACTGGTTACAGACCATCGGAAAACACAGCAACGCCCAATGCGATGCTTAGATCAAAATATCAGTCTGTGATCGGATCTTTATTGTATCTGATGCTCAGAACGTGACCTGATATCGCTTATGCAGTAATCAAGATGTCACAATTCTCGGCTAATCCTAGCCAAGAACATCTAGACAAAGTGATGTACATCATGCACTATCTGGTGGGAACCCAGAAATATAACATTGTCTATGATGGTGAGAAGTCCGAGGGGCTACAGGCCTTCACAGATTCTGATTGGGCAGCTGACACAGTCAAAGGCTGATCTACAATGGGTTACTTTGCTACTCTAGCAAGTGGCATTGTGTGCTGGCAGTCCCGTTTACAAAAAACTGTAGCACTGTCATCCACAGAAGCCGAATATATGGCTCTCTCCAACACTTGTCGACAGATAGTGTGGATAGAGTCCTTATTCCAGGAACTTGGATATGTACTGAAGCGCGTACCAATCTGCGCTGATAATCAGGGATCCATTTTTATCGGATCAAATCCAGTTCAGGAAAGAAGGACCAAACATATAGACATTCGCTACCACTATACCCGTGAATGCATAGAAAATGACAAAGTCATGGTCGTTTTCATTCCTGGAAATGATAATCCAGCTGACATGTTCACAAAGAACCTTGGTGCTGTCTTATTCAGGAAATTTAGAGACTCTCTTGGAATTACTTTTGAGATTCAAACTTAGCTGCTTAGAGTGCTGTACAGTTTGAGGGGGGGTGTTGAAATTAAATCCTGATACATGCTGCCTACATGAGGCCATGCATGCAGCACACACATGTTACTGCGCTTACTGCGCATACATGTGGTAAACACATTCCTGAGTCATGTGACATCCTTACTATTATGTATATAAGGAGAACCTGTACTATAGTAGATATACAGTGTTCTTACCTCTGCTAAACCCTAGCTCTAAGACTAACTAAACCCCAGGTAGGTTATAAGGAACGTGTTGTCTCTTCCCCTGTGCAGCGTATGTAGTCTGCTCCAACAGTGTCCAGTTTCCCCACAATGGTAGCAGAGGTCTAGCCTGCAAGCTCGACTATGGGCCACATCGACATCTATTGGAGCAGGGGTGTTGGAGCTCAATGCGGCAGGTTGGTGCATAGGGATGGGATTAGGGTGAGGGAGTGCTCGATTAAAGGTGTGCAGTGCATGGGTGGTGGTAGGAGTGTGGAAGCCCACAGTAAATGCCACATTTGTGAGTCAGTTCTCATTGCAAAGTGAAGCAGCCTCATACCAAGCATTTATATCATCATCTACTAGGCATCCTTTCAACATCTGTGCAATTTGGTCTTGAATTTCCTGGTTAAGACCTTGACAAAACTTTACCACCACAGGCAACCCACTCCCATACCTTGCCATGTCCACCAAGTCTCAAAATTTGTTAATTTAATCATCCACAGATCGACGTGCTTGGTAGTAGGAAGTGGATTCAAGGTGCATTATGGCTTGTTGGCACTCATTGAGGGGGCAGAAGTGTCATATGAACTCATCACCACAAAAGTCCCCCCAGGTGGAAAATGGAGGGGAGCCACACTCCTTGGTCTGGTGTAATATATGGTTGACATAGAGATAGGCACTCAGATTTCATGTATGTGAGGGCCCAATAAATTTTAGTGGCATCATCCACAAATTGGTTTGGGCATAGACTGATGTACAACTCACAGGAATTGAAAAAGGCATGTCCCTGGGAGTGCGCACCATTGAATTTGGTGGAGGGCATGGGTTTAACATGCACATCTTTAATTAGGCATGCATTGGGTGGCGCATCTTCACTTGAATGCATATTGGGTGGTGTGTGCATGCTGATGTGTTCAGTTGGTACTCAGTGAAGAGTCTCAACAAAAGAGGTGAACACTAAACCTATAGCTGCAGGCATGCTCAGTGTGAGGGGGTTTGCTTAGAGGGCCTCTGATCGCCCTTCAAGGTGCAAAGACTAACGAAGGGCCTGGTACAATAGTTCACTAGGTGTGCACTAAGTTGTGTACATTAAAAGGAAGGTATGCACAGTGGCGAAAAAGTGCGCAATGCAAAGGGGCAAAAACATGCAATGAGAGCACAAAAATGTGCAATGATGATGGGGGTGGAAAGTAGGAGGTTTAGTGGGGCAAGAACTGTACTGGAGTGTGTTGAAGGGGCAGCACACAAGCTAGGAATGCAGGTGAGGTGTGCATGCAACTAGTGGGAAAATGTGCAAATGGTGCACAGAATGTGGCTATATAATGAGGGGAAATGATGTGTAAACACAGCTATATGAAGGGCACACTGCAAAAGTGCACAAATGAAGACAAAGAATGCAAACAAAGGGATGAAATGTGGCAATACAACAAGGGATGCAAATGATATGCAAATGCAGCTATATGAAGGGCACACTACAAAGGCTCATGAACTGGATGCTGGTGCACAGGCTATGTGCGATACTGAATGAACTATGAACTATGTGGGGGGAAAGATCCTCTGGATTCTCTATGTATCCACCTACTATGTACAAATGGCTTATGTGATAAAAGCAGTAAAATAAAGTATAAAAATAGAAAGTGCCATGCACTACCCACAAGTCCATCCATTGGCCCATCTAAAACCAACCACATGATGCTGCTGCCTTAGCCAATAAGATTTGTGCATGCTATAGCCCAATACCCAACTGTTCCAGCATGTGTTCTATTTTTGGTGCACTTTAGGTCCCATGCACTCTTCCCAATTACTCTGCTTCAGTGTTATGTGTCACATGCTGCACCTTAGTAATAGTGATGTGAGCAACCTGTGCCAGTTACCAGATAAGGTGATGCTGATTGGAAATGTAGAAGAACTATAAAGAGATGCTGTGTGATGTCAAATAGTGCCAAGCACCTGAATTACATGAAAGTGCCCAAGTGTGCACAGTCCAATGCCAAATAGGTGCAAAGCACCCAGATTATGTGAGAATGCACAGTTGGCTCATGATGCAATCATGGTGCACCTTATATAAGTGCCCTAGTAAGCTGGAAGCCATGACACACAGCGCAATCAGTGTGGTGAAGGATTGTTGTGCATAATAAATGAATAGTCCAATGAGTGCACAGCAAAGAATGTGAGTTGCTGGTAAAGCATTGATGTGTTCAGTTGGTACTTGGTGCAGAGTCTCAACAGAAGGGGTGAACACTAAACCTACAGCTGCAGGCATGCTCGGGGTGAGGGGGTTCACTTAGAGGGCCTCGGATCATCCTTCAGGGCACAGAGACTACAAAGAGGCTGGTACGGTGGTTTTCAATGTGCACACTAGTTGTGCATGCAAAAGGGAAGGTATGTGCAATGGCGAAAAAGTGCGCAATGCAAAGGGGCAAAAGTGCATAGTGTGGAAAAATGTGCAATAGGAGCACAAAAATATGCAACGATGAGGGAGATGAAAGCAGGAGGTTTGGTGGGACAAGTACAGCACTGGGATGTGCTGCAAGGGTGACACACAGGCTAGGGATGCAAACAGGGTGTGAGCACAACTGGTGGGAAAATGTGCAAATGGTGACAAAATGCAGCTATACAAATAAATGTGCAAACAGTGTACAAACATGGCTATATGAAGGGTGCACTACAAGAGTGCACAAATGAAGATGAAGGATGCAACAAAGGGACAAAATGCAGCAATATGATAAGGGGACACAAACGATATTCAAATGCGGTTATACGAAGAGTGCACTACAAAGGCACATGGACTGGATGCTGGTGCACAGACTATGTATGTGCAATGCTGGATAAGCTATGTGCAATGCTGGATGAGCTATGTGCAATGCTGGATGAGCTATGTACTATGAGGGGGGGAAAGATCCTGTAGATTCTCTATCTGTCTGCCTACTATGTACAAATCGCTTGTGTGATAAAAAAATGGTAAAATAAAGTATAAAAATAGAAAGCACCATGCACTACCCACAAGCACATTTATTGGCCCATCTAAACCCAACTGCACTATGCTGCTGCCTTATCCAATAAGATTTGTGCATGCTATATAGCCCAATACCCAACTGTTCTAGTGCGATGTTCTATTTCTGGTGTGCTTTAGGTCCCATGCACTCTTCCCAATTAATCTGCTTCAGTGTTATGCATTGCATGCTGCACCTTAGTAATAATGATGTGATCGACCTGTGCTGGTTACCAGATAAGGTGATGCCAATTGGAAATGTGGAAGAACTATAAGGAGATGCTGTGTGAGGACAAATAGCACCAAAGCACCAGGATTACATGAAAGCGCCCAAGTGCACACAGTCCAATGCCAAATAGGTGCAAAGTGCCCAGATTATGTGAGAAAGCACAGTTTGCTCATGCTGGAATTGTGGTGCACCTCGAATAAATGCACCAGTAAGCTGGAAGCTGTGATGTGCAGTGCAATTGGTGTAGTGGATTGTTGTGTGCATGATAAGGATAGTGCAATGAGTGCACAGCAAAGAATGTGAGTTGTGGGTAAAGCATAAAAGGAGCATGTAAAGGCACATTGAGTGCACAATAACAGTGAAAGGCAGATAAGGAGTGTGGAGGGGGGCGCATGGAGGCAGTTTGAAGTGTAACAAGGCACATTTAGAGCACACGACAGAAGGCAGCTAAGGGGGATCCAAAGGTGCAGTAGAAATGTAAAAGGCACACAAAAGCACACAAAAGTGCACAGAGGCACGAGTGCACTGGAGCATTGGGAGTGCACTGGAGCACATGGGAGCACATGGGAGTGCATGGGAGCACACTGGAGTGCATGGGAGCACACTGGAGTGCATGGGAGTGCACTGGAGCACATGAAAGCAAACAAAGGTGCATAAAAGCACATGAAAGCAGACAAAGGCACATGGAAGTGCACTTGGGTGCATGAAAGCAGACAAAGGCATGCAAAGTGCACTGTGCAAAGTGAGTAGAAGGTGTCCAAGCGGTGTGCACAATCACGAAAAATGCCATAGTATGAGCACAGGGTGATAGGCAGCCATATCAGTGTAAAAGGAGTGCATAAAGACACATTGAGTGTGCAATAACTGTGAAAGGTGGATAATGAGTGTGGGAGGTGCATGAAAGCAGTTTGAAGCATAACAAAGCGCATTTAAGGTGCATGACAGAAGGCAGCTAAGGGGGATCCAAAGGCGCAGTAGAAATGTAAAAGGCGCACAAAAGTGCATGGAAGCGCATGGAAGTGCACTTGGGCACACAAAAGCATGCTGCACAAAATGAATAGAAGTCATCCAAGAGGTGCACACAATCGTAAAAAATGCTGTAGTATGAGTGCAGGGTGATAGGGAGCCATATCAGCGCTTGACATGCTAGGGGTCAAAATGGGCAATGTAGGATTTGACTGGAGGGTTCTAACAAAGGTTTCAATGGTAGATGTGAGTGTATCAATTTGTGCATGAATTCCAACAGATGGATCCTTAGAGTTTTCTCTTTGGATTCCCCTCTGTTAGGTGCGCCTGGAGTGTCTGTATTATGTAGTGTAATATTAACTTTGGATTCCCCTCTGTTAGCTCACTATTAAGTGAGGCTTTGAGGTTTCCCTTACAGGCTGGCCTATCATTGCAACACATCTTTAAAAATGGATATGGTGATACATACACTGAACCTTACCCTGAGCCCATTGCCATTATGGAATGGCAAAACCCTCTGTTAGCAGGCATAGATGCAGCAGACATCTTGCATCATCTGAAGAATGAGTTAAAACATATGCAAAGAGCCAAGAACCATTCAATTGCTGCTTTGGGGATGACCAGACAGTACTGTCATGATGGACATCAGTCCAGAAGGATGAGTTTGCTCATGTTCTCAGTGTATGTTCAGCTTGACCATCATGATTCTTATATTGATGCTAACAATGTTGCTATCAAAAATTATTCAGTTTGTGCAGTCTCAATGGTTGACGAGTGGATGGCTTCTGTGGTTACAAGCATCAACACTGCAAAATGAAGTTCACAGATGGTGTGCACCATCCGAAATCACATCCAGATTCATGCATTCCACCACACAAATGATCCTGATGTGCATGCCTGAACTCTTCGGCCATTGCCATAGTTCTCAGACAAAAGATAGGAAGGAGAAGTCCATTGTCAAGCGGCGGGACATACAGAAGACTATTCATGGCACAGATGATATAGTCACATCATCAAAATCGTCTCCAACAGAAAAGCCTCTGGTGTTGGAACAGAACTCAGATGATGCTGAGTGGAATTGGTTCAAGACTATGAGTCTGATTCTGAAGCCACATCAAAAGAAAGTGGTGATGGTTTGACTTGGCTTGATGGCCCCCCAAACCTTGATGACGTGAAGCGACATGTCTTCACTATTGAAGGCACTGTAGATGTTGGTTCATCTTACCTTCTCGATTTGCTTGATTCAACACCAACCACTGGCACAGCACGAAGTCAGCCTGGTAATCATCCCTGGCTACGAAAGAGAAGGATTGGAATGTTTGGGGATAGGAAGGCTAATTTTCTGAGCCAAGTGCTAGTTTTCGTGTAAAAATCCCCGAGAACTATCGCGAACCCTTTGGACGACCTGGGCCTCGTTTGACAGCAGTTTGGTCTGGTGTTAGTGGAGGTCAAAGACCGAGGTGTCCAGAATTGAGGTTGAGATGCATGAGGTCGTATCATCACTGTAGACATAGGATATGAAACACTGGACAAAAAAAAAACAGTGTGGGCTCACCATGAAGAAAATACTCGTCGTTCAACTGCTTCAAGCACTGCAAGCTCGCCTGGTGTGATATCATTGCAAAAGTGACCATACTCGTCATCAGAAGCACAGTTATTGGCCATCAGACTAAAGCAAGTGGTTTCTGTAAAAGTCCAGTTTTGAAAAAAGATCTGGCATGACATACAGCGCAGATCAGGGTTCCACTGTGGAACATTAGAATTTGCCATTTTGGTGGACTAGATACACATGGACTGCGATGTACAGTGTGCTGTAGTAAGAAAAGCCCCGTTAGAATACTCCCTTCAGAGTCTGTATAGCGATCCCTTGAAGTGTGGTCGAGACGCGCGCCAATTGACGCGTGTCCAAAGACTGCTGACACACTCCGCTCGCATTCTAAAGACAATTTATCTGAAAATCTCGAAAATTTTCAGCTTGAGAATTTTCCTGATGTTATCAGTCCCCTCAAATGCACCAGAGCATTGTCCGGTGTGTTCAATCTGCTAACAGAAAATCGCTTATCATTCATTGTCTTCTAGGGCACCGAATCCGAGCTTGCAGGGAAAGCGGATGCATGTCATGGTTGCGCGAACCAAGAGATATGTGCTTCAAATCAACCGAAGGGCCCGGACCCATCATTACCGTTTATCAAAGAACGAATGACAAACGTTAAGCGCAAGATTCTAGTTCTATCTGGCAAAGGGGGAGTGGGCAAATCGACATTTACGGCTCAGCTAGGTTGGGCCTTTGCTGCTGACGACCAAATACTGGTGAGCTCAGTATGATTGCATGCTGTTTACGGACGCCTTAGTGCCTCAACCAGACTGGAATTATGGACGTGGACATCTGTGGTCCATCTATTCCTACCATCCTCGGGATTGCGAATGAGCAGGTCCACTCCTCATCGTCTGGCTGGTCTCCGGTATATGTACAGGACAATTTGGAAGTCATGTCAGTTGGTTTCATGTTACCCTCTTCGCGAGATGCGGTCATGTGGCGAGGGCCGAAGAAGAACGGCCTAATATCTCAGTTCCTCAAGGATGTCGATTGGGGAGATCTCGATTACCTTGTCATCGACACCCCACCTGGAACCTCTGACGAGCATCTCAGTATAGTGCAATTTCTCAAGGAAAGCGGCATTGACGGGGCGGTCGTCATCACAACCCCACAGGAGGTTGCCTTGCAGGACGTCCGACGCGAGATAGACTTTTGCAGGAAGGTTGGGGTTAGGGTGCTGGGTCTTGTCGAAAACATGTCAGGCTTCGTGTGCCCAAGTTGCAAGACGGAATCTCAGATATTTAAACCCAGTACAGGCGGCGGAAAGAAGCTGGCAAAAGACATGGGGATCGAGTTCCTTGGGGCGGTGCCGCTGGATCCTCGCATAGGGAAGAGTGCAGATTACGGTATTAGTTTTTTGGACGAATACCCGGATAGCCCTGCAACCACTGCATACCTGGATATCATCGATCGTAGGCTTCTGTTTTTTTTTTTTCGGTCAATCATGATGACTAACATCCCACCTCAGGAATAAAGGAAATTCTTGGTGACTGACGCTGCTTTCGTTGGTGCTTAGAGGCTTTCGTATCATTATTTCATTTATACTTTTGCATGAACCTTGTATCGATATCCATCCAGCCTATATTAGATAGCAACGCTAATTATCTCACTGCATCAGATGTGAAATTTACTTTCCTTGCGCTCCTTCCTGCTCCCTGTTTCTCCAAAACTTTCGTCCTCGTTGTACTCCTCGCCTTCTGAAGCTTCTTTAATCCCAAATTCTCTCGGCATCTCCGAAGGCGGTGCATCAGCCTCAGTTTCCCGCCTGTCCATGATATACTTCCCAATCGGTGCAATCTCTGCTAGGCCCCCTGCTAAGCCTTCTGCACTCTCATGAATAGACACAGTAGATAAAGTGCGTAATAATTTGCGTGTGTACTCCCCACCAACAGTTGAAGCTGTTCTTGACCGAGCAGGGACAACATACCCTTGACTAGGGAAGGCAACACCACCAGGACGTATTGACCCGGGTTCCGCATATATAGGACCGTCAGCCGGAGTAGGAACGTGCGACGAAGGTATGGGGGACATGTAGGATGATCCTCGGCGGGATGGCTGTAGAATACTTGACCGTCGTGCGTATGTAACAACGGGGTCCGTGGCGGTGCCAACCTGCTGACTCTCCGGACTCGCAGGTTTAACCTCCCCCTCTGCCACTTCCTGTTTGTCGACTTCCGTCGACTCATCCGAAGGCACGACAGTCTGTGAGGTTGTGTCTTCCATAATCACATCACGCTCGGAAACTTTCACAGACTCTTGTTCGTCCTTGACACCAGACAAAGACTCTGAGCCAGTACGAGTCCTTGATTTACGGATAAGCAATCCCGAGAGATCGAGGTTCATACCTCGGACCTCCCTGCGATAGTCCTCGATTTCATTCCACAAAGCTTCACGAAATTCATCCAGTGTCTGCAGTTCCTCGATCTTTCTCCACTTTTCGAATGTGGTGGGACACTCTGGTTCATCAGAGATATCGTGATATGCCGCCAACCAAGGGTGTTCGAGAGCTTCCAGTACCGTAATTCGATCACCTGGATCGAAAGCAAGCATTTTTCCAAGGAGATTGAGGGCTATTGGAATGATGAGCGGAGATGAATCTTACTGTAACATAGCGACACCCACCTTGTAGATCTGCGCCAGGTAGGATTTTCTTGAAAGGTATTCGCCTCTTGCGTGGTAACGATCGAACATAGGCTTGAGCCTGGCAAACTTAGTTTCAAAGGTCCCAGGCATTTCGTAACTACTTGCCTTCTCACTACCGATCTTTTTAATGACATTTTCATCCGGCGTTCCTGGGTTGTTCATCAGTACCACAGCGGACAGACAAGCAACAGTCGTACCCAACACATCGAGAACTTTATTAAGTTGATCAACTGTCAAGAGAACATTGAGACACAAATTGCGGATGATATAGGTTTGCTAACCATAACTGCAAGCACAATTGTTAGGCTGAATCAATCAGAATAGTGTTTGCGCTCACTCCTTGCCCTTGAACAGAGGTTTACCGAGCAACAATTCAGCCAATATACACCCTATGGACCAGACGTCAACTGTAGGAGGTGATTAGTATCTCTATCTTCGGATTCTGTTGTCAGGAAAACTGATAGGCCAACGCACTTGCCGTGGTATAGCGTCTATGGAACGTTATTTGGACTGTTATAAGAGCTTCTCAGCACGGGTAGACGTACCGGAATGCCAGCATGATTTCAGGAGCTCGATACCACCTCGTGGCAACATACTCTGTAAGATGGGAAGTATTTTCGTCAGGTTTTGATTCAAACCCTCTACTCAGCCCGAAGTCACAGATTTTGAGTTCGCAATCAGCGTTCACAAGTAAATTTCCTGGCTTCAAGTCTCGGTGGATGACCGAAGCTGAGTGAACATATTTCATCCCTGAAATCCTTTCAGTATGTCTGATATTCATAACAATGTGGACTAGCCTCTAAGAATTTGATACAGGAAGTATTGCACATGCTCATTGGTTAAGGTTTGACCGGATTTTATAATTTGATGAAGGTCAGCTAAAAAGGTCAGACTACCTTGGTGAACATATGAAACACGCACAGTACCTTCCATTGGCTATCGCAGATCAACTTATTCAGACTGAACTGACAGTACAGGATGGCGTACCTCCATGAATATATAGCTACGAAAGAATGAGAGATGAGAGTTTACTTGAAGTCGAAAATACGTACATTTCGTTGAAGTCTGGTGAAATGGCATTGACATCGATTAACCCCGTAATATTCTCGTGACTAGCAAAATGCCTGAGGAGAGTAATCTCTCGTAGAGCTCGTTTTGCAAGCTGAATCTTATCAAAGACCCGGGTGACCAGCTTAATGGCAACAATTTCTCCAGATATCTCATCCGCTGCGGAGCTAGATGATCGTTGAGAAGGTGTATGTATGCCAACAGCATAAACGGACATAACAACACCATACGCTCCAGAGCCCAATTCGCGAATCAACTTCCAGCGTTTCTCTACATGAAAGACCTTCCCAAAAGAAGAAAGAAGGGAATGGTATCCTCTGGTTCCAGAATGAGAACAAAAGGTTGCTCTCGACATTAAACTCACTTTCTTCGTAGGTTGTCCTCCGAGAATGGATTTGAAGGTTTGCGCAGTCTTGATCTCCCTCGATCCACATTCCACGAGCCAGGAGACGGCACAGGCGACGAGGATCTTTCGTCTCTACCCTTCGATCTCGTCCCGCTGACGCGGTGACCTCGCGGACTATGTCCCGCCGGAGACTCGGAGAGTTCCATGTCGACTAGCGAGACACGGTCGCCAATGATTTGGAGTAAGAATGAGCCACAAATAAGGCCGCAGATGATCTGATTCACAAGCAGGAACGAGTGTTAGAAAAGTTCTAACGCTGTGAGGTTCAACTTGAAGTCGTCCGAGCAAATAAATGCCACGCCCAGTCGGCATTAGTTTCTTTTGGCAATCTCCGAATACATAATACAATACAGTATCGCAAGTGTTTATTAGATTGCGTGGTCTTACAAAATTAAATACAGCCGGTTCCAATCCGAGGAATGTTATTTACGTCCAGGGTGTACAGTAATCTAGGCGGACGTAGGGGTTGCTGCATACAACGTCGGTAGATCCATCTCTGGAACCAAGGAAGGAACTGTAACTGGTGTAACATTACCACTATCTCCAGGCTCCCCGAAAATATCCAAGAATCCCGTAACGCGAGCCTTGTTAGTCGCTTTCTTAGTGACGTAGTCCCGAAGTCCAGACTTGAGGCTCGGTTGTTTATCCACAAGTTCGCGAAGTTGGTCTTTCGGGAGTTGCAATAAAGCCTGGAAACTGGCAGGCGCGATGACCTTCGCACACCGTATGAATCCTTCCCAAAGTGGCGGGTTAGTCCAGATTTTTTTGGTGATAAGTCGCGACAGTAATGTTGTTGATACAAAACCAACCAGAGACTTATAAGTCGTTACGGCTAGGATGACCTGAATCCAGAGCTTTAGTCAATAGCAGCGAAATTATTTTCACGACGTGCCGTTCGAAGAAACAAGACGGGTAGCACAGGTTCGTCCATTATTTGCTGCATAACCACTGCAAGAATCTCAGAACGAAAAACGTCAGTCATCGAGAAACAGATGCCAATAGCTATAATGAGTATCAGCTAGAAGATCAGACTGGACGATTAATGAAAGGCTAATACCCTCCATAGCACTTTTCAGGCCGATTTCCTTCTCGGAATCGTGCAGAAGCACCATTAATTCCGCTGGAGTGAGCAACTCACTCTGCCGTACTCGCGGCAAATTTGAAGTAACACTGCCGAAAGTTTGCGGAGGTGTTGTTACTACCGAGCTAAACACCGAACGGACCAAGTTCTTGGGTTCCACCTGACCATCAAGGATAGAGACGATGCGAGGCAAATGCCGCATAATGTCGGGCTATATATATGACAAATTTAGTGATCAATTGCAAGTCGCAAAGACGTCTATTGACCTTGTCCATCTCCGCAATGATAGGAATGAGGAAACGCGCATCGAGATCCCGTTCGTTTATCAAAGCCTTCACAAGAGCTACTAGTTGCGCACTTGCCCGTCCGTGTTCCGTAAAGATGGTTAAGACACGCAAAGCGAGAGACTCGGCTCCTGGAGGACATGTACGCATCAAAGTCAAAAGTTTTCCGTGACTCGAGCCGAGTGAGCGAATGAGGGCGGTAATTAGGTCTTGAATAGCTTCCTGTACGGTAACGTCCATTTGGCCGTACGCCACAAAAATTCTAGGGTGGACGAATTGACGCAAATGTAAAACAATGCGGAGGCAACGTACTCATCCAAAAACTCTGGCACCTTGACCGACAACGCAAATAGCAACTCTACATGTTGTAGGACATGTGACTTCTGGGCAGGAAGCTCGATGCGTTCGGGTAGATATTGAGTATGAACCAGATCCTCTTGAGGAAGCTGTCCATCTTCCATATTTTCATCTTGTCCTTGTTCATTGTTGCCAGCTGCATGTTTCGAAGTAACTTCATCATTATCGAGCATGGGGCCTTGCTCGCTTTGATCACCGTCCTCATTCATTTTTACCTCCTCTTCATTCTTCAACGCTGAGTGGTCTGGGTGTAATTGAAGTTTTCGAAGCATTTGTAAGGCAAATTCGCGAATCATTTCGTCCATCGGCTGGGTATTGGGGACCCACGACTTAACACTATTGATGGCGGCTCCTCGCGTTTTTTTCTCTGTTCCAAGTTTGAGTTCGATGCTAGCTAGAATGTGATCCACAAACCTGGATGTGTCGTAAGTTCTAATAAAACGTTCAATGCATTTGCCCGCATCGATGGTCGCTGTATTACGAGTCCACGAAGAGTTGTGAAGCCAACTTGCATTCTATCGGGGCTGTGAGGCGTGAGGCGAAGGTCACTGATAATGCAACTGGAGAAAAATACCTGGCGAAGTCAACACAGAGGTCCCGAAGCAAACCAAGAACATCTCCAGGGACAGCAGGTAAATCGAGTAAAAAACGAGAAAAAGTCCGATCTTTCCCATCCAGTAGAGTTTGGTATGAAGCTACAATCTGATTCAACCATGTATCGTAATTGGGACGCTGGGGAGCAAAACAGTCAGGACAAGGGAAAGACAGAGAAGTGGATGTACCCAGTTCCGATTTTGCGCAATTCGTATTTGATCATTATACCACTCTTCATTCATCCATGTCGTCGCAAGACGTAACCTTCAAATCGTCTGTCGGTGAGTAAGTCCTGCTAGCAGCAGTGTCATACATACCGAGCAGGGAAATCCGCCATGATATAATTACAAAGTATTCGCCGTAACTGATCTTGGCGTGCGTAGAAGCCATCTTCAGTCGTCTCCATTGCGTCATCGTCATCCACCGAAATCGGAAATGGTTCAGCTACCCGTGTCACCATTCTTATCATAAGTAACATCCACATCTCTGTAGCTGCGTGTCCACCCGCTTGTGTGGAATCGACTGGGATGGATTCTACATTCATCTTGAAGTCTTCCGCACCGTCCCATATTCGTTTGAGGGACCCTCCTATCAGCCGCATCCGTTCATCCTCAGCAAGATCGTCAGGTGGTGGTAGTTTAAAATCTATCAGTTGTAGATTGATGGTCGCTGGGTCGATTTCCACCGCCGACGATGCCAACCCAACATCGCCGGAGAGCTAAAAATTCAGAGCATATGCTTGAGCTAGAATTAACTGGGACAGACATCCTACGAACCTCTTGGTTAAGCCTATCGGGCTCATACTCAAGCTCATCCTGGTCAATATCCATTTGAAGCGGGTCCACCGGTTCATCTTTTACTTTGGAGGGCGGAGTCCCAGGTGCAGGCACGGGGGTCACTTGTCTCCCCTGAGGAGTCGGTGTCCGTTCAGTATTCTGTACATCCTTTTCTACACGAGGAGGTATATTCGGAGCGGAAATAACAGGGACTACTGATGTACCGAGACCACGGCTTTCCCGAAATGCCTGCACAAGGCCGATGAGTGTGGATTCAGTAAAGGCTTCAAGATTTGCGACAATGAGGTCGGTTATGAGATTAGCGGGTAATGTCGTGAAGTCGAACGTTGCGAGGAAAGAGGCTGACGTGCCAGCCGTCGCATTCAAATCAAGCTTCGGCCTTTTCACCTCATTCGGTTCGGGGGGGGTAGGAGGAGAGAGGGATCGTTTTCGACTATCGCTCTGGGCGACAAGGGCATTCATCTTGCGAGCTTTTCCGTCTGCTGCTGCTTTTTCCATGCGGATACTCTGCTGCGTAAGGGCGTCACTTATCTGAACAGCGTACTGTGCGTTATTTGGCGCTCTTCACAGCATATGGAAAAGGGGATCAACTAGGGTCTGTTAAGGAAAAGGCAGACATACCGGAAAATGTGCTGTAAAAGAATTTTGACTGATTTTTCAGCGCTTCGGATACTTGAAGCAGGAAGTGAAGCAAGAGCTGCCGGTGTCCATTGTTTCAGCGTTGTTACAACTAGAGGCAGCATTGCGGGGCGCAGCTTGGTTAAAGTGACCCAGCTGTTCAGCATGGCTGAGATCAAGTCAACATTTCTTCAATGAGATCTCAGTGACATAAAAAGCACAAGGACTCCACTACACTCACTGACTGGTGTAAAGAATGGTGATGACACCTTCAAGGAGCTTCTGACCTTCACTCTCCAATTTTGCAGGTTGTATGAATGGGTGGTCTACCGGGCAAAATGCAAGGTTGGGATCGTTTTTGTTCTGAAGCTGCAAGAATTTGACGAAAAATTTCAGGAATACACATCATTTTGTATAGAGATGGACTGCAGACGGCTACCCTAGGATCTGAAATGCCTCGCGTCTGGACGAGGATAACCCGTTGGACAAACTTCATTGCACACAACTTCACACCGGAGCTGACGGTTGAAGACCAGAGAAATTCGATGATGCGAGCTTTACAAGTAGATAGGGTATTCCACGCGGTGTGATTATTTCGATTGGTGCATCTGGATGTAATAGTCAGTCCAGTGACTTCCACATTAGCGAACGCGCTGCGCACAGGAATCGGAAAAGCAAGGGGTAAACTGTCGTAAGACATTGCACGACCACTTTCACGATAGCAGGATTGGGATCATCGACAAGTTGAGCAAGAGTGTCCAGCGCTTGGGAAGACACTATCAAACAGACGCTTAAATTAAACATTCTTTCGAATCTTAGATGAGGTTTAAGACTAACTCTGTGTTCGTTGTTCCAATGACAGAGTGGAACGACATATTGCAAAATGGAGCAGGTCAATAACCCATCTCTTGAGTAGGGAATCACCAGCATTTACGACAATGCCAATGAGAGTACCGACGAGGATAGGAATGGGGGCTGGATGATTTTCAAGTGATTCACGTAAAGTAGCAAGTAAATCCGCCTGTTCCTTTGAATTTGCCTGTACTGTTAAGGCTGCCTGAAGAGTCTGCAGGGGGTCAACTGGGTTGCTCGCCATCCGAAACACCGTCAACCGTATAACAGAACGACTAACCCCAATTTGGGGTCACGTATTCTACGTCACGTGCCACTTACCATTCTCAAGACTGATGTTGCAGCCAAAAATATTGTCTATCTCAATTCTTGGCCTGCGGAACTCACGAACTGGATTGCTGCAAGATCGAGGATCTTCTCTTTCTATTGTGCTTGTGTTTCTAGACTATGTTGGCTCAGCCAACCTCTGCTTTGGCAGTGTGGTCACTTAGCCATCACATCCAGGAAATTGGGCTGACTCAGATAAGGTCTTAAAACAATGCAATTCTGATTGGTCCAAAATGCTATTTAAAGGATGTGTAAACATGGCTTACTTCACATGATGAGCTTATGACCCATCCCTTTGTCATGGCATTTGCTCACTTTGCTCGCTCAGCCTGACACTGGCATGGGCCAGCTCATGTATACATAACACAATGCTTAATTGCACTACAGTCACTCAACTCTTCAGTTGCCTTTGGACCTTCAGCCCAAATGTAACAAGGTTACCTTCTATTTACACATATTTATTTACTTACCTGTGATGTGACATGGATAGTGATGTCAAGATTCGGTTCAGTCAGGTTCTCAAGGTCTTTTATCTGAACCCTGAACTGGACTTTGGGTTCGGTTCAACCCCTCTGCTCGAACCTTGGACTGGACTATCGGTTCTGGTCCAAAAGGGTTCGGTTCAGGCTCAGAGAGGCGGCAAACCCAGAACCGGACCATTACGGTAGAGTAAATCATAATTTTATAGTCCTACATACGACAACAATGTCTGTTGAAAGAAATTACTCTTCACACCCTTCTGAATCACTGTCAAAGGCCATAATCAGAGCATTGATGTGTTGGCCAGCCTGGTGAGCTGCTGCAACGTGCCCATTGATACGGCTCCCTATCGCCCTGCGCACATACTACAGCATTTTTTGCGATTGTGTGCACCTTCTAGATGGCTTCCGCACACTTTGCGCAGCATGCTTTTGCGCGCCTTCGTGCACTTTCATGTGCCTTTGCGCGCTTCTGTGTGCTTTTGCATACCTTTGACTGTTTAGGTGCGCCTTTGTGTGCCTTTTGCATTTCTACTGCACTTTTGGTTCCCCATAGCTGCCAATCATTGTGCTCCCTAAATGTGCCTCGTTGCGCTTCAAGCCGCCTCCATGCGCCCCCCCCCACACTCCTTACCTGCCGTTTTCCGTTATTGCGCGCTCGATGCACCTTTATGCACTCCTTTTATGCTTTACTCATAACTCACGTTCCTTGCTGCACACTCACTGCACTATTCTTACCATCACACAACAATTCACCACTTCAAATGTGCTGCGCATCGTGGCTTCCATCTTACTGGCGCATTTACTTGAGGCGCACCGCGATTCCAACATGAGCGAACTGTGCATTCTTACATAACTGGGCTGCTTTGCGCCTATTTGGCATTGGACTGTGCACACTTGGGCGCTTTCGCATAACCCTGGCACTTTGGCGGTATTTGGCCTTGCACAGCATCTCCTTATTGTTCTTCTGCATTTCCAATCGGCATCACCTTGTCTGGTAACTGGCACAGGTCGATCACATCATTATTACTAAGGCGCAGCACATGACACATAACACCGAAGCAGATTAATTGGGAAGGCCACATGAGACTTAGCGCGCACCAATAATAGTGCATCGCACCGGAACAGTTGGATATCGAGCTATAGGTGCACAAATCTTATTGGCTGAGGCAGCGGCATAGTGCGGTCAGGTTTAGATGGGCGAATGGACGCGCTTGTGGGTAGCGCATGGCACTTCCTATTTTTATACTTTATTTCACCATTTTATCACATAAGCCATTTGTACATAGTAGCGGACAGATAGAGAATCCAGAGGATCTTTCCCCCCCTCATAGTTCATAGCTCAGTCAGCGTCGCACATAGTCTGTGCACCAGCATCCAGTCTGTGCACCTTCATAGTGCACCCTTCGTATAGCCACATTTGTGTTATCGTTTGCGTCCCCTCATCGTATTGTTGCATTTCGTCCCTTGCATTGCATCCTTCATCCTTGTCTGTGCACTATTGTAGTGCACCCTTCGTATAGCCGTGTTTGCGCACCGTTTGCACACTTATTTTCATAGCCACATTTTGCGCACCATTTGCGCCTTTTTCCACTCCTTGCACTTTCACTCCATTTGCACCCCCAACCTGTGCACCACCTTCACAGTACATCCCAGTGTCATCTTTGTCCTGTTACACCTCCCACCTTCATCATCCTCATCGTTGCGCACTTTTGCACTCTCGTTGCGCGTTTTTGCCTCTTTGCATTGCGCACTTTTCTGCCACTGTGCATATCTTCCCTTTTGCGTACACTACTAGTGCACACATTGAAAATCGCTGTACCAGCCTCTCTATAGTCTCCGCACCCTGAAGGACGATCCGAGGCCCTCTAAGCGAACTCCCCCCTCACCCCGAGCACGCCTGCAGTTGTAGGTTAAGTGTTCACCCCTTCTGTTGAGACTCTGCACTGAGTACCAACTGAACTCATCACCGCACCCTGAAGGATGATCCGAGGCCCTCTAAGTGAACTCCCCCCTCACCCCGAGCATGCCTGCAGTTGTAGGTTAAGTGTTCACCCCTTCTGTTGAGACTCTGCACTGAGTACCAACTGAACCCATCACCGTTACGGTATGCACTTTTGAGAATCTGGAGGGCTTCAAAAATCTCTGTGGACAACCTGCTTCGGCATGCAGAACCAGTAATCCCGCCACTGCTGAAGGCATGCTCCGAGGGCGTTGCAGAACCTTGAATTGCGAGGTAGTCTCGTGCAATGCGTCTCATCGTTGGATACTTGGTGTTCATCTGATACCGGCGTGCTCATTAGATAATATAGTCATCATCCTGAAAGACCAAACGCACCCCCCACCAAGCAATGTCATCTCCTGTCAGCTCGACACCTGACTTAAGGTATAGTTTGAGCTTGTCGCAGGGACTCCCAGCTGCTCCCTCTTCCTGTTGGAATGACTGTACTGCCTCGAGTAAGAACAAGCCACCATATCGTGGCGTAACCAAGGTCACTGCTGTGAAATGTAATTTTGTTTGCTTAAAGTTAGGACATTGAATATATTGTACGTGCCTTGGCTGGTGTTGGTTTCATGTTGTGATGAGATTGATGGCCCTTTTGGAGGAACATAGTACTCGTCAAACTAACCAACAACAGATTAAGAGCTATCGCATTGAAACGGGGGAACAGACTTACCACTTCTCCTAACCTCGTCATCCCAGCAGTGTATTGTTCAGATTCCCACTGGTGGCGACAATACAGATCCTTGACATTTGGATCTAGGACTACAAGGGTTGAGAACTGATTAGGTGTTTTGACTGTATGAGAGTGTACCAAGGCAGATAAAATATGCAGCTGAGGTGTGATCAACTTTACGATACCATTTTTTGAAACTTTGAATTCCCTCGGTGATTGCTTCCTTGACATCGCAGTATCGGGGTTGTCTGACCATAGACTCCCAACGCTTGATAAGAAATTCAAGCGATGGGATAATCTGCCATACAGTGGGCGTTCGCTCATTAGAGAATGTCTGTTGCACATTTGATGGCTCCTGTGGTAAGAGTTGTCAGGAATGAGGCCAGTTAATCAATAACACAGTACACGCACCCAGAGAACCTCATGGATGACCTCAAGTCTATCCCAATCCTTCTTCGAGAGTTGGAAATCGGCGTAGGTTCGATCTTTTGACAAATTCAGGACTTTCTCACTGGCATCAGCCAAGAGGACAAATTGATCGACACCCTGCAAGATTTCTGTCAGTGTGCCCGAGTAAGTTTGATGGTTTGGTCGCAATACCTTTCGCAGCATCAACAACCTATCGAGAAACTTGTAAAGCGATGCCTATCACGTACGAATCCAGAGAAGAAGCTCGAGAGGCTTGACCCCGACTTGACTACATGATGACTTGAAAAACATTTTTGCTTGGGGAGACATCCGAATCTAAACACGGGGATTAGCATGTAGTATAAAGCACAATGGCTGATGCACCTGCTTGACAAGTGCTAGGGCTTTTCCAAGTGAGTCTCCTGGCGTGAAGTCACTATCATCGTCGTCATCGTCATCGCCATTGCCTTGGTCCCCAGCATTGATCGAGATGAGAGCTTCATTGAATTCATCGAGGTTGAGTTCGCCATTGTCTCGAGCCTTTGCCAATGCCGCTTTGACCTTCTTGTGGATGGATGTGGACGACGCAGGAGCCACAGCCTCAATGAAATGCTTTGAAGCAATGTGAAGGGAATGCTCCATGCATCTGATTGTGTTTTCGTGATCTGGGCCACTCAGAAGTAAATAGGTGGACATACAGGATGTCGTGTTCCTGAGCTGTCCAACCATTGTCAGCATCGTCAATTTCATTTTCAAACTCATGGATGGTGGTACCATTGACTGCAGCCCTGTCAGCAGTAATCCAACCGACCTGTGGTGAATTTTTTGAAGTTAGTTAGGCTTGGATATGATCATCGAGTTAGATTTTCTCACCTTGCCATTCAGCTCATAGTGGGTGACTGTGCGCGTGAGGATTGATGCAATATTTTTACCAGTGTGTCATCCTTCAATTGTTTCAAATGCTAATTGCTCAGTCTTGAGTTCCCAATCGTTGGGTCGATCAACCGGTGCATTAATGTAGTGGCCAGTGATTGACAGGTAAGGGTCCCTGGGTTGTGATGTCCAGGCATCGAAAGTGAATGAAACCTTACATGAGAGGCCCTAAAAGGAGTGCCTGTGAGAAAAAAAACGACATAAAGACTTGGTGACTACCTTCAGTTTCTCTCGGACAGCATTCTCTGCGAGGCGAGCATGACGTAATATTTCTGCATGAAGGGTGTTGCGATGTGGGATGTCTTTCTCCATAAGACTGGCTCAGCAGTATTTGATAAGATGCCGGAAACTTCCCTGTTCAATGAGTCGAAGCACCTCGAGAAGTCCTCAGTCTAAAGATGAATTACAAGCACATTGGTGGGAGGGCATACCTCGTCCTCACATACAATAAGCTCTACGATGTAGTCGAGAAGGCCTTGAGTAGTAAACGGTGGCGGTTTGGGTTCGTGACTGATGATTGAGTCCAAACTGCTTTGGAGCAACCTGGTAGTCGACTGATCAGTTGTGGCCTTACTCATGTTCAGAAATTATTGAGATACCCATTACTAGATGCAGGTGTGAGCCCTGACATTGCCCTTGGGTGTGGCTCGATATTCAAAGCCTTGCATCGTTCAAGATATACTTTTAGATGTCCTTTTTTTCTACATGGACCAGTTTAATAATAATGACATTTGATACATCGAAATCGACTCACCGAGCAACATGCAATCGTAAACTCGACACTCCACCAGTAAAGAAGCAATCATCCCATTCGATGGCAGGGTCATCTCTAATGGACACGTATTATGCATTTGTTCTTGAAACCCAGTCAGTTTAGTCACTTACAAGCAGATCTTGCACCAATGTCCATCCTGGATCTTTCCAGTGTTTGGGTTCTTGCATTCTTTGTCTCGGCGGAACATTGTGCGAACATCAGCAGTAGCTTCACTCTTGGATTTTGCATGGATTGCCTTTGACATTACGACGTGAGTGAAGTGGACAATAATTGAAGTCAAAGTTGCACTTACCTCATGGTCAGCATCTGCCATGGCCTTTAGCAATGCATACTCCTGTCTGCTTACCACACTTGCATCTTCAATTTCATCAACATCAGTTGCTTCGCCACGTGTAGGTGGAGAGGATGCGGGACCCTCGCTGCCAGACCTATCGTCATCTGAGTCTCCTGAAATATAGATGGTCTTTTGGATGACGCGATGAGCTGACTTGTGATTCAAGGCTTTTCGCTTCCCCATTGCAACCTTGCAGGTGGATGACGTCCCTGCAGCAGAATTCATCACATTGTCGGGGTCAACAACATGATTAGATGGGTGGATAGCATGACCAGAGCGACAAGAACCTGCGACTTGGATGGCTGGCGATGCATGGCCCGAGAAAATTGGATGAAGGATCTGAGAGGAACATGGAGGACCAGACATGGGTGACTTTTCAGCCGTAGTGATTGGGGCATCATCATCCTTGTCAAAGTGCCAATCAATTTCTGAAGCATCTTTGAGGGAGCCGTCAGGATGAACGGCACACCCAAGGTCAGATGTAGGAGTCATGTCGGAATGATTTGAGCAGCAGTGTAGAAGGTGTGCATGTGGAGGTCGACGTGCAAACTTCTCGTAGCCGATGGTCTAGATAAATAAATAAAAATTCAACGATCCATAAGTAGGAATTTAAAAAGAAGCGATGGAAGGAGAAATGCAATTTTCAATCATGCCACCATAGCAAGTGGAGGGGACCAGGTCCCCATTTCCATCAATTAGCAATTTGCAAAAAGAAAGAAAAACTAAGACTAAAGAGGACTGCCCTGTTACCCCTCAACATGTGTGCTTTGAAAAAATAGGCTCGCAAAATGGAGACTGACCATGCGATGGAATTTATTGATGGTGATACGGTTGCGGCATTGGGGGACATGGGAAGTTCCAACACTAAATTGCACAATGGAGGGCTGGTACCTTCAGCGTGTCATAGCTGGGTGAAAATGGAGGGGAATTGGGCAGTGACATCGGTGACTATGTGAGGGTGATACGGGCAACATCGGGGAACTTGGGAACTGCTAGGTCATCTGGGCCACCCATTGGTGGAGTTGTCATGCCTGACGAATGACTACGCCCAACTCACGTCGATGGCGTTGGATGTGGACAATGTGCGTGATGATGGATAATCGATGATTTGTGTTTACTATACGCGTGGCAGTCACTTGACTTATGACTAATGTACTCCGGATCAAACTGTCTTTTGCTGGTTCGAACGTGTTTGAACGCATTCAGGGTGGTTTTTAAATACCCTCTGCTGGCCAAATCCAGAACCGGACTTTGGGTTCGGTTCAGGACCTCTGCCTGAACCTTGAACTGAATGCAGGGTTCGGTTCTCTCAAGGTCCAGTTCGAACCAAGGTTCAGAACCGAACTTTGACACCACTAGACATGGAGACAATACTGATCTGGAGACTTAACTAGAAACCCCCATCATCTGTATAGACACAACTCAAAAAGACATCTCTTCTGCCTGTTCTCTCATGTATTCTGACTTAGTGAGGTTACATGTTGCTATATGACACATCCTTCCACTTTTTTTTGAACATCACTGAATACTATCTTTTTTTGACCCACTGTAGTTTTTGTTTAGGAGCACAAAATTTGCACCTCATTGCTCCATGCCCATTGTCCTATCACTGAAATCTTGCCATTGCCTTATTGCCATTGCCCATCCTGCCTCTCATGTGCAAACAAGTGCACAACTTGCCTGACATTCCTGCTGGTGATGTCATGTATGCTTCACTGTTGTTACCTCCATTGACACTCAACAGAACTTCTTCTCCCTCTCCAACTTCTCCCCCAATGATGTGTTCAGTTGGTACTCAGTGCAGAGTCTCAACAGAAGGGGTGAACACTAAACCTACAGCTGCGGGCATGCTCAGGGTGAGGGGGTTCACTTAGAGGGCCTCGGATCATCCTTCAGGGCACAGAGACTACGAAGAGGCTGGTATGAAGGTTTTCGATGTGCGCACTAGTTGTGTATGCAAAAGGGAGGTGGTGAAAAAGTGTGCAATGCAAAGGGGGCAAAAATGCGCAGTGCAGAAAAATGCACAACGGGAGTGCAAAAATGTGCACTGATGAGGGAGACAGAAGTGGGAGGTGTAGTGGGACAAGTACAGCACTGGGATGTGCTGCAAGGGTGACACACAAGCTAGGGGCACAAGTGGGATGCAAGTGCAACTGGTGGAAAAATGCGCAAACAGTGCACAAAATGCAGCTATACAATAAAATGTGCAAAGGGTGCACAAATGTGGCTATATGAAGGGCACACTGCAGGAGTGCACAAATAAAGATGAAGAATGCAATGAAGGGATGAAACACAGCAATACGACAAGGGGATGCAAACAATATGCAAACATGGCTATATGAAGAGCACACTACAAAGGCGCATAGACTGGATGCTGGTGCACAGACTATGTGCGATGCTGAATGAGCTATAAATTATGAGGGGGGGAAAGATCCTCTGGATTCTCTATCTGTCCACCTACTATGTACAAATGGCTTATGTGATAAAAAATGGTAAAATAAAGTATAAAAATAGAAAGTGCCATGCGCTACCCACAAGTGCATCCATTGGCTCATCTAAACCTGACCACACTATGCCACTTCCTTAGCCAATAAGATTTGTGCATGCTATAACCCAATACCCAACTGTTCCAGTGCGATGCTCTATTTTTGGTGCAGGTTGGGTCCTGTGCGCTCTTCCCAATTAATGTTGCATGCTGCACCTTAGTAATAGTGCATAATAGTGATGTGATCGACCTGTGCCAGTTACCAGACAAGGTGATGCTGATTGGAAATGTGGAAGAACTATAAGGAGATGCTGTGTGAGGCCAAATAGTGCCAAAGCACCAGAATTATGTGAAAGCACCCAGGTGCACATGGTCCAATGCCAAATAGGCACAAAGCACCCAGATTATGTGAGAATGTGCAGTTCACTCATGTTGGAATCATGGTGCACCTTGAATAAATGTGCCAGTAAGCTGGAAACTGTGATGTGCAGCCCAATTGGTGTGGTGGATTGTCATGTGTGTGATAGGGATTGTGCAATGAGTGCATAGCAGAGAATGTGAGTTGCAGGTAAAGCATAAAAGGAGCACATAAAGGCACATTGAGCATGCAATAATGGTGAAAGGCAGATAAGGAGTGTGGGGGGGGCATGCAGAGGCGGTTTGAAGCGCAACAGGGTACATTTAGAGTGCATGACAGCAGGCAGCTATGGGGGAACCAAAAGCACAGTAGAAATGTAAAAGGTGCACTGGAGCACTCCATTGCACTCCATTGCGCTCCATTGCACTCCATTGTGCTCCATTGCACTCTGTTGCACTCCATTGTGCTCCATTGCACTCCTGTGTGCTCCATTGTGCTCCTGTGTGCTCTAAATGCACCCTGTTACACTTCAAACCGCCTCTGCATGCCCCCCCCACACTCCTTATCTGCCTTTCACCATTATTGCATGCTCAATGTGCCTTTATGTGCTCCTTTTATGCTTTACCTGCAACTCACATTCTCTGCTGTGTACTCATTGCACAATCCCTATCACACACATGACAATCCACCACACCAATTGCGCTGCATGTCACAGTTTCCAGCTTACTGGCACATTTATTCAAGGTGCACCATGATTCCAACACGAGTGAACTGTGCATTCTCACATAATCTGGGTGCTTTGTGCCTATTTGGCATTGGACCATGTGCACTTGGGCGCTTTCACATAATCCTGGTGCTTTGGCACTATTTGGCCTCACACAGCATCTCCTTATAGTTCTTCCACATTTCCAATCAGCATCACCTTATCTGGTAACTGGCACAGGTCGATCACATCATTATTACTAAGGCGCAGCATGCGACACATAACACTGAAGCAGATTAATTGGGAAGAGTGCACAAGACCTAGAGCACACCAAAAATAGTGCATCCCACTGGAACAGTGGGGTATTGGGTTATAGCATGTGCAAATCTTATTGGCTGAGGCAGCAGCATAGTGCAGTTGGGTTTAGATGGGCGAATGGATGCGCTTGTGGGTAGCGCATGGCACTTTCTATTTTTACACTTTATTTTACCATTTTTATCACATAAGCCATTTGTACATAGTAGGTGGACAGATAGAGAATCCAGAGGATCTTTCCCCCCCTCATAGTTCATAGCTCAGTCAGCATTGCACATAGTCTGTGCACCAGCGTCCAGTCCATGCACCTTTGTAGTACACCCTTCATATAGCCACATTTGCATATCATTTGCATTCCCTCATCGTATTGCTGCGTTTCATCCCTGCGTTGCATTCTTCATCCCTGTTTGTGCACTCTTGCAGTGTGCCCTTCATATAGCCCCATTTGTGCACCATTTGTGCCTTTTCCTGCTCATTGTGCTCTCACACCATTTGCATCTTTAACCTGTGTGCCTCCCTCTCAGCACATCCCAGTGTTGTCTTCGTCTCACTACACCTCCCGCTTTCATCTTCCTCATCATTGCGCACTTTTGCACTCCTGTTGTGCATTTTTCCACACTGTGCATTTTTGCCCCCTTTGCATTGCACACTTTCCTGCTATTGCACATATCTTCCTTTGAGTGTACACAACTAGTGTGCACATTGAAAACTGCCGTTCCAGCTTCCTCATAGTCTCCTCTGATATGGCTCCTTATTGCCCTGTGTGCATACTACAGCATTTTTTGCAATTGTGCGCACCTCCTAGATGGCTTCCACATGCTTTGTGCAGTGCACTTTTGCATGCCTTTGACCACTTTTGTGTGCTTTTGTGTGCCTTTTACATTTCTACTGCACTTTTGGTTCCCCCATAGCTGCCTGCTGTCGTGCGCTCTAAATGCGCCCTGTTGTGCTTCAAACTGCCTCTGTGCACCCCCCCCACTCTCCTTATCTGACTTTCACCATTATTGCATGCTCAATGTGCCTTTATGTGCTCCTTTTATGCTTTACCTGCAACTCACATTCTCTGCTATGCACTCATTGCACAATCCCTATCACACACATGACAATCCACCACACCAATTGCGCTGCACGTCACAGTTTCCAGCTTACTGGCGCATTTATTCAAGGTGCACCATGATTCCAACACGAGTGAACTGTGCATTCTCACATAATCTGGGTGCTTTGTGCCTATTTGGCATTGGACCATGTGCACTTGGGCACTTTCACATAATCCTGGTGCTTTGGCAGTATTTGACCTTTCACAGCATCTCCTTATATTTTTCTGCATTTCCAATCAGCATCACCTTATCTGGTAACTGGCACAGGTCAATCATGTCATTATTACTAAGGCACAGCATGCGACACATAACACTGAAGCAGATTAATTGGGAAGAGTGCACAAGACCTAGAGCACACCAAAAATAGTGCATCCCACTGGAACAGTGGGGTATTGGGTTATAGCGTGTGCAAATCTTATTGGCTGAGGCAGCAGCATAGTGCGGTTGGGTTTAGATGGGCGAATGGACATGCTTGTGGGTAGCGCATGGCACTTCCTATTTTTACACTTTATTTTACCATTTTTATCACATAAGCCATTTGTACATAGTAGGTGGACAGATAGAAATCCACAGGATCTTTCCCCCCCTCATAGTTCATAGCTCAGTTAGCATTGCACATAGTCCGTGCACCAGTGTCCAGTCCATGCGCCTTTGTAGTACACCCTTTGTATAGCCATGTTTGCATATTGTTTGTGTCCCCTCATTGTATTGCTGCATTTCGTCCCTGTGTTGCATCCTTCATCCTCGTTTGTGCACTCTTGCAGTGTGCCCTTTGTATAGCCATGTTTGCACACCATTTGCGCCTTTTTTTGTATAGCCATGTTTTGCACACCGTTTATGCCTTTTTCTGCTCATTGCACCCTCGTCCCATTTGCATCCCCAACCTGTGCACCACCTTCACAGCACATCCCAGTTGGTCTTCATCCTGCTACACCTCCCACTTTCATCAACCTCATCATTGTGCACTTTTGCGCTCCCATTGCACATTTTTCTGCACTGCGCATTTTTGCCCCTTTGCATTGTGCACTTTCCTGCCACTGTGCATACCTTCCCTTTAGCGTACACAACTAGTGCGCACATTGAAAACTGCCATACCAGCCTCTCCATAGTCTCTGTGCACCAAAGGACAATCCGAGGTCCTCTAAGCGAACCCCCCCTCACCCCGAGCATGCCTGCAGTTGTAGGTTAAGTGTTCACCCTTTCTGTTGAGACTCTGCACTGAGTACCAACTGAACACATCAGCGCTCCATCGTGTGCAACTTTGTGGACAAAGCACAAATGATTACTATCTGTGATCCGAACACAGGCGTTATCTCCACCATTCCAACAAAGCCTAGGGGGAAGCTGTGCCACTTCTTACCAGCTCCAGCAACACCGCACTTTGCTATTCAGCATAACCCACAAAGAAATTTTCACCAGGCTTTGAGCAATTGATCGCAGACCAAGGAGAAGCCACTACTATCATAACATTCAACTCTTATACCCAATCTTGTGATGTTTCAGCATTTGTGCTTATTCCATTTTCTGCTTCCATTCCTTCGACCTCTATTATCTCTCAACTCTACCTATCCCAGTGTACCAACAGTCATGTGCAGGCACTCTTAAATTCGATTGACCCTGTGGTGCTTATTCCAGCCACATTTCTGAAAAGTGCACATGTGCGTGCAACTTTTATCGATTTAGCGGCATGTGCACCGCAAAAGGGTGTAGTAACCAAGAAAAAATATAAACCGGTTGCTAGAAAAGTCAAACCAGTTATTGCACCTGTCCCAAATAAATTCTGCATCAAGTGCAACATTATAGGCGATCTGCTAGTGGTGCTTCCTGTGCTTTTACCAAACCCGCCACCATTTACCCTGACTGGGCGCTATACTGAAGAGCGCATGCAAGCGCTCCAAAAGCACCACACCAATTTCTTATTACCATAGGAGATGAAGGTTTTACACCACTTGATGTCATTGCAGAACAAAGCCTTTGCATGGAGCGATGAGGAGTGTGGCAGCTTCAAGACTGTGTTCTTTCCCCCAATCAAAATCCCAGTTATTCCACACACTCCTTGGATAGAGCGCAACATCCCCATTCCACCAGGCATATATGATGAAGTTTGCACTATTATCCAGAAGAAGATAGACTCAGGCATTTATGAGTGCTCAAATTTGGCATATAGATCACGCTGGTTCTGCACACTCAAGAAAGATGGAAAAGTGCTGCACATTGACATAGCCTCGAGCCACTTAATCATGTTACCATTAAACACTCTGGCATCACCTCTACACCTGAGCACCTCACAGAGCAGTTTGTGGGGCATGCATGTGGCACCGTCCTTGATCTATATGTGGGATATGATGAATGCTTAATCAAAGAATCATCATGCAACCTTATGACATTCCAGATGCCATATGGTGCAATGCGCCTCGTTACATTGCCAATGGGTTGGACAAACTTAGTACCAATCTTCCACAATGATGTGTGCTATATTCTGCAGCCAGAGATTCCAGATTACACTGTTCCCTATATCGATGATGTCCCAGTCAAGGGGCCTTCGAAGCACTACATTTTACCAGATGGCTCATGTGAAGTGCTCACTGTGAACCCTAGCATAAGGCACTTTGTGTGGGAGCACTTCCAGAATGTGAACCGCATTGTGCAGTGCATGAAATATAGTGGCGGCATGTTCTCTGGGATGAAATCCATATTGTGCACTGAGAACTTCATCATTCTTAGCCATTACTGCATGCCAGAAGGTAGAAAACCCGAACACGACAAGGTAGACATTATCCACAATTGGGGCACATGCCACACACTGTCAGAAGTGCGCACATTCTTGGGAACAGTTGGTTTAATGCACATTTATATCTGCAATTATGCACACTGCATTAACGCACTCACAAGGCTTATGCACAAGGATGCTCCATTCGAATGGGGCCCAGAGCAGATAGTGGTGCAAAATGACATCAAGCAAGCAGTGCTAGATTGCCCTGCACTACAACTAATTAATTATTCCTCAGAACTCCCCATTATCCTTGCGGTTGACACTTCCCAGATAATGGTCGGCTTTTACCTTTGCCAGCAAAAGAGCACAAATGCAAAAGCATGCATTTACAACTGGTTCAGCTCGATTACACTCAATGACAGAGAAGCGTGCTTTTTACAACTGAAGCTAGAGATCTATGGGCTTTACCGTGCACTGCGCAGTTTGTGCCTTTATATTATAGGTGTGTGCAACTTAATTGTTGAGACTGACATGCACTATATCAAGGGCATGCTACAAAACCCTGATATCCAACCATCTGCTAGCATTAACCAGTAAATCTTCTCAATCCTTACATTCCACTTTATGCTCGTACATGTTAGGGGAGGAGTGCATGGTCCAGATGGGCTTTTGCATTGGCCGAAGCAGCCAGAAGACTTAGAAGGAGAAGAAGATAAAGAGTTTGAGGATTGGATTGATGTACTACATGGCTTTATGCATGTGATACATCCTATTTCACAGTCCTTTGAAGTGCAAGCACTCGTGCAAATGCAGCCAGAGCCAAGCGCAAACATGCAAAATGTGTGCAATAGTGCACTTATTTATGACAATGACCATAGCCAAGTTCCAAGGAGCACAACAGCAGATGCAGAGGATGAGAAGTTAGATTTGGTGTGGATTTGGATGGATATTCTAACACACTCTAGTGACTTCACAGATTCCGAGTACAGCGCACTCTGTGCTATGCGAGCACCTTTTTCAAAGACAAGATGCACTTATGGAAGTGCAATGTGCATGGCACTCACCAGCTTGTTATTTGGCAGTTTAGATGCTTACTGATATTGCGTGCCATCCATGACAACATTGGACACAAGTGCTTTTACACGACATGCTCCACATTGCTTGAGCACTTTTGGTTGCTGCACATTATGGACGACATCATTTGGTTCATGTGCACTTGTCATATTTGCCAGATCCAGCAGATGCAGAAGGTTCTAATACCGCCAGTCATCGCAATGCCTGCGCCTCTCTTCAGTAAAGTTTATATTGATACGATGCACTTACCAGTATCAGCAGGGCGGCACTATATCGTCCAAGGGCGTTGCTTGCTTGCGACTTGGCCAGAATTCTGCAGGCTTCCTAAAGAAAATGCAAGCGCATTTGGCAATTGGATGTTCCAAGACCTCATCTGCAGATAGGGTGCATTATACAAGATAGTCACTGATATCAGCAAGCCATTCATCAAAGTGCTAGCCTATCTCAGTAAGTGCTACCATATCAATCACATCCACATATCTGGCTATAATTCATGCACTAATGGAATTGTTGAGTGCACACATTTCGACATGTGTCAAACACTTATCAAGGCCGCAGATGGAGTAGAGTCAAAATGGTCCAGTGCACTATACTCAGTCTTTTGGGCAGAGTGCATCACAGTTCAGAAGTGCCTTGGCATTTCACCATACTTCATTGTTACAGGCGTGCAGCCTCTAATCCCTCTTGATATCATTGAAGCGACATATCTTAAACCACCCCCAGATTCTATACTCTCCACTACAGACTTGATCGCATGGCATGTGCACGCATTACAAAAGCATCCAGAAGACTTAGTGTGCATTTATTCCTGCATCTATGCAGAAAGGCACAAAGTGGCACTCCATTTCGAGAAGGCACACTTAAAAACCATCCGCAATTTTGACTTCCAGTGCAGTGATTTAGTCCTTATGTGCAACACAGCAATCGAGAAGAGCCTTAACTGCAAAATGCGCACACGTTATCTTGGTCCTCTAGTTATAGTGTCACGCAATCAAGGTGGCACATATATCGTTTGCAAACTCAATGGGATGGTATTCGACAGGCCAGTAGCTGCGTTCTGCCTACTGCCATACCACACGCACAAGTCCATTGCCCTTCCTGACATAGCACTTGATATCACCACAATGTGGTTGAGAGAGATGGAAGAGTTTATAGTAGTGGACACAGAAGACAAAGAAGCAGTTGATGAAGAAGAAGCACAAGGAGATAGCACTGAGGATAAAGAAAGCACTGATGAGGCATGCAACTAGTGCTCTGTGTGCACCACTATGGATATTTCACCTTTTTATACATACACTTTGCTTTCTTCCATTTTTTACATTACCTTTTTTCTATTCATGAAGTCGCATCTAAACACGTTCCGTGATTGTGCAACCCATGGGTTTTACCAGCCATGATGATCTACTGAGCCTTTCCCATTTTTTTAGACTTTGTCATATGGCATGCGCTTCCTTTTATCTCTTACTCTTTTATTGTTTGGACATGGTCAATATCTCAGTTGGGAGGAGGAAAGTGATGGTTGGACAATTTTTCCACACTTCTTTGCATTTGCACATTTTTGGCTGGTGCACATTTTTTGTGTGCTTGACATTTCCTGCTCGAATGTTGCCTATCTTATCTCTTTTCCCTCACATATATTATTTGGACTTACAAATTTTGTTTTACAGCACCATGGAAGTGCGTGCACAGGTTGGCACAAAGGGCTTTGTGCACGTGCACCCATTGCACCACTTTGGAGCACATCATGCGTTTATCACAGGTGCAACAAGAAAATTGATTACAGGCTATCTATTGGATAATACAGTCAAGCGGCTACTCAATGGACTTCAGGAACTCCAAGCGCTCTGTGGCTGCATTCAGTTTCGCCTTTGCATCCGCCTCCACTTGCTCCATGCTGTGCAACTGGCTCTTGGCAACTTCTAACTTGACGAGCAACCTTTGGACATCCTCTCTAAGGCAATTGTGTGTGGAGCCCAAGACCGCAACCACCAAGTGGCATTGCACTAAGTCAAGTGCTTTGGCATCCTGGCCTTGGTAGACCACATCCCCCGAGGTGTTTTGTGATCTGGTTTGGCATGAGGATTGCGTGTGCGCACTTGCCTGGTGAACAGTAAGGCGGCATGGCCTTGGGCATACTTGTGATGGTGCAGGGGGCACATTTTTGACTTTGCGGCGCTTCAACATGTGCTCTTTCAAGGGGCTGATGAGCCCTGCATCACTCTCATTGCCCTTGTCGATTTGTGATGCACCTTTGGAATAGTTAGCACAGTGTGGAAGGAGGAAGAGAAAAAGAGACACCAGGGCTCCAAGTAGCCACTTTCCTGCCTCTGGAAGTTGCGTGCAGCTGTGCGAGGGTGTGCTTCATCCATTTGCACTTTTGCTTACCCTTTGCACACAGAGCACACTGCTTTCCATTGACAGAGATGCACCTGACCAGTTGGCCCATGCAGTGGCAGTTATCACACTAGAGTAGAAGGAAAACCATTTAGTGAGTTTGAAGCATATCCAAAGAAACTTACCAGTCTGCTATTAGCATTGGAGGTGGTGCCAATGCCACTCAGTGTTGGAGCAGACTACATATGCTGCACAGAGGAAGAGATGACACATTGATGATACTCGACCTGGAAACCTAGAAAAAACCTGTTAAAAGCCTTTTGTAGTATAACTCAGGCTAGAGGAAGAGTGCGAGGTGGTACTAAATATCACCGCTTTTGAAAGCATATGAAGATGTTCGAAAATGTTCAAAATTGGTTCGAAGACATGTGAAGTAGCTCAAAATAAGTTCGAATGTGTTCGAAGTTGTTCAGGTGAGTTCGAGGGGGTTCGAAGGTATTTGACTGGCATCGATATATGCTTTGACAAATGAATATAGCCATTACGAGCTGGGTTTTTAGTGACGATAGGTGATGACGAGTTTGAGAACGAATACGAAAGTTCGAGGAAGTTCGCAATATTTTGCAGAACTTAGTGATATGACGTGAGGTAAGACTCAAGAGAATTGCTCTTAAATCCGACTGTAGTGGAGAGGGTAACTGGTTCTCTGTTGTTCTATGTAAATAGTACAAGTTTATATACATTTTGAAGAGATAGTACAAAAAGGGGAATACAATAAAGGGCAATATGTGCAACAATAGAGGACTTTGTAAATTGTAAAAACAAATGAGAAATGACAATAATTGAAACATACTTTGTCCCAGTATAGTAAGAGTTCTTGTCCTATTGATTTAATATATCATGAAACATAAAAACCACACTTATCGCATTCTAACTCTCTTGTAATCTCTCCTTGTGTCCGGTAGTGCTCGATATGCGACTAAATAGCTTACTCTGGTTAAGCATCGTGTATCGAAAGTGTTTGAGGACAGCTATACGGCCGCTGAAGTTGTTCGAAGTATTGCGAAGTTGTTCAAAATGTCACGAAATGGTTTGAAAGCATTCAAAATAGTTCAAAGTTGTCCGAAATAGTGCGAAATAAGGCGAAAATAGTTCGAAGTCGATTTCATAATGTTCGTAGTGGTTCGGAAGGTCTGTCGTAGTGTGTCAATACAATTGGAAACTTTGCTCAGACCTTAGAGCATGCAGTGGACCTATCAACGTTCCTTATAACCTACCTGGGGTTTAGTTAGTCTTAGAGCTAGGGTTTAGCAGAGGTAAGAACACTGTATATCTACTACAGTACAGGTTCTCCTTATATACATAATAGTAAGGATGTCACATGACTCAGGAATGTGTTTACCACATGTATGTGCAGTAAGCGCAGTAACATGTGTGTATTGCATGGTTTGCCTCATGTATGCATGTATCAGAATTTAATTTCAACACCCCCCCTCAAACTGTACAGCGCTCTAAGCAGCTAAGTTTGAATCTTGAAAGTGATTCCAAGAGAGTCTCTAAATTTCCTGAATAAGATGGCGCCAAGGTTCTTTGTGAACATGTCAGCCAGATTATCACTTCCAGGAATGAAAACGACCATGACTTTGTCATTTTCTATGCATTCATGTGTATAGTGGTAGTGAATGTCTATATGTTTGGTCCTTCTTTCCTGAACTGGATTTGATCCGATAAAGATGGATCCCTGATTATCAGCACAGATTGGTACATGCTTTAGTACATATCCAAGTTCCTGGAATAAGGACTCTATCCACACTATCTGTCGACAAGTGTCGGAGAGAGCCATATACTCGGCTTCTGTGAATGACAGTGCTACAGTTTTTTGTAAACGGGACTGCCAGCACACAATGCCACTCACTAGAGTAGCAAAGTAACCCGTTGTAGATTGGCGTTTGACAGTGTCAGCTGCCCAATCAGAATCTGTGAAGGCCTGCAGCCCCTTGGACTTCTCACCATTGTAGACAATGTTATATTTCTGGGTTCCCACCAGATAGTGCATGATGTACATCGCTTTGTCTAGATGTTCTTGGCTAGGATTAGCCGAGAATTGCAACATCTTGATTACCACATAAGCGATATCAGGTTGCATTCCAAGCATCAGATACAATAAAGATCCGATCACAGACTGATATTTTGATTTAAGCATTGCATTGGGTGTTGCTGTGTTTTCTGATGGTCTGTGACCAGTCGGGAGTGGAGTGGGGGTCGCTTTGGCATTTGTCATCTCAAATCTCTCAAGCACTTTGGCGAGATATTAAGTTTGATCAAGTTTGACTTTGCTTGCAGTCTGGGTGATGCGCATGCCTAAGAATTCTGTGACTTTTTCAGTACTACGGCACTCCCAATGCTTTAGACAAGCATTTTTGTTTTCATCCACAAGTTTCTTGTTCTTCCCCATGAACAAGCCATCATCAACATAGACAAGTGCAATAACAATGCTGCCTGTTTTAGGATCCTTGTGTATGAAAATGCCAGCATCGGAGCTGGCATGCACGAACCCAATGGTGTGCATAAATGCCTCTAGCTCTTTCCACCATGCAAGTGAGGCTTGTTTAAGGCCATACAATGCTTGGCATAAGCGCAATACTTTGCACTCTTTTTCCTCGAGTCTGAAACCCTCGGGTTGATCCATATAGATCTCCTCATCTAGTTTGCCATATAAAAATGCGGTTTTTACATCTAGGCTGGTCATATACATGCCCTCTAGAAATGCAAGTGCAAACATGAGGCGTACAATCTCATAGCGGACTACCAGTGAGAAAATCTCATCAAAGTCAATGCCTTCAACTTGTGAAAAGCCTTTGGCCATGAGTCTGGCTCATTTTCTTCTATCCGATTTTATGGAGAAAACCCATCTATTTTTGATCATTTTTTGATCATGTGGAAGATCGATGATGTCATAGACTTGTCGCTTATGAAGAGCCTCTAATTCTTCATGACAAGCTTGTTTCCACTCACGTTGCTGCTGCCGAGGTAGGCGCACAATATCGTGAAATTGGTTTGGAACTTGGCTTATTTCGCTCAATGGTTTGACTGCTTTTGACAACAGCCAGCGAATAAGCTTATCTCCTCCTTCCTTGGTTATCTTTTTAATATAACCTGCTTCGTCCAGTTCCCCCATTGGGTGATCATGTTCTTGATCATTGGAATCGGGCACACTCTCGTGGGGTGCTGAACTTGGTCCAGCAACTGGTTCTTTCTGTTGAGATTGTGGTCGTGTTCGGTTATGATCCAAATCTTGACCCACAGATCTCTTCCAATATCGATCACGTGCAATGTCTCTCTCTATGTCAGAGGGGAGTCACTTCTCTCCATAGGTATTGCCAGGACGGTGATATGGCTCCCTATCGCCCTGCGTGCATACTACGGCATTTTTTGCGATTGTGTGCACCTCCTAGATGGCTTCCGCACACTTTGCGTAGCGCGCTTTTGCGCGCCTTCATGCACTTTCGTGCGCCTTCACGTGCCTCCGTGCGCTTTTGCGCGCCTTTGACCATTTAGGTGTGCCTTTGTGCGCCTTTTGCATTTCTACTGCGCCTTTGTTTCCCCATAGCCGCCAATCATTGTGCGCCCTAAATGCGCCTCATCGCGCTTCAAGCTGCCTCCATGCGCCCCCCCCACGCTCCTTATCTGCCTTCTACATTTATTGTGCGCTCGATGCGCCTTTGCGCACTCCTTTTACACTTTACCTGCAACTTACATTCTCTGCTGCGCACTCTTTGCACAATCTCTATCACACACAACAATCCACTGCACCGGTGCACTGCGCATCGCAGCTCCCATCTTACTGGCACATTTACTTGATGCATACCACGATTCCGGCATGAGCGAACTGCGCATTCTTACATAACTGGGCCGCTTTGCGCCTATTTGGCATTGGACTGTGCGCACTTGGGCGCTTTCACGTAACCCAGGCGCTTTGGCAGTATTTGGTCTCGCACAGCATCCCCTTTTAGTTCTTCCACATTTCCAATCGGCATCGCCTTATCTGGTAACTGGCACAGGTCGATCATGCCATTATTACTAAGGTGCAGCACGCGACATATAACACCTAAGCGGATTAATTGGGAAGAGCGCACGAGACTTAGCGTGCACCAATAATAGCGCATCGCACTGGAACAGTTGAATATTGAGCTATAGGTGCACAAATCTTATTGGCTGAGGCAGTGGCATAGTGCGGTCAGGTTTAGATGGGCGAATGGACGTGCTTGTGGGTAGCGCATGGCGCTTCCTATTTTTATACTTTATTTCACCATTTTATCACATAAGCCATTTGTACATAGTAGCGGACAGATAGAGAATCCAGGGTCTTTCCCTCCCCCCCTCATAGTTATTAGCTCAGTCAGCGTCGCACATAGTCTGTGCACCAGCATCCAGTCCATGCGCCTTCGTAGTGCGCCCTTCGTATAGCCGTGTTTGCATTATCGTTTGCATCCCCTCCTCATATTGTTGCGTTTCTTCCCTTGCCTTGCGTCCTTCGTCCTTGTCTGTGCACTATCGTAGTGCGCCCTTCGTATAGCTGCGTTTGCGCACCCTTTTGCATAGCCGCATTTTGCGCACCGCCTGCGCCTTTTTCCGCTTCTTGCGCTTTCACTCAGTTTGCACCCCCAAACTGTGCACCACCTTCACAGTACATTCCAGTGTCGTCTTTGTCCTGTTACACCTCCCGCCTTCATCATCCTCATTGTTGCGCACTTTTGCGCTCTTGTTGCGCATTTTTCCGCACTGCGCGTTTTTGCCTCTTTGCATTGCGCACTTTTCTGCCACTGCGCATATCTCCCCTTTCGTGTACACTACTAGTGCGCACACTGAAAATCACTGTACCAGCCTCTCTATAGTCTCCGCGCCCTGAAGGATGATCCGAGGCCATCTAAGTGAACTCCCCCCTCACCCCGAGCACGCCTGCAGTTGTAGGTTAAGTGTTCACCCCTTCTGTTGAGACTCTGCACTGAGTACCAACCGAACTCATCATTTTCTGGAGCCCACCGCGAGGGGTTTCTGTTTATCAGACCATATTTTAGACCTCCATCGGCTCACCCTTCACTTCAACATTAACCACCTTCGCACTCTCCATTCCGAGCTGCTAGCAACTGCGCTCCAGCTTGGGGAAATACCAGTATTTGAATCACTCTTCCTAAACAACACACATCACCCGTCCGCGCTGTCTTTACCTCCACCTTCACCTGAATCATCCCTACCTACCCTAACTCCGTCTGCATCACCGCATTTTTCCCCACCTCCGAATTTCGCTGCGCTTTTACCAGATCGTAACTCTACACACCTTATTCCACCTACCATGGCTACCATGCACATGCCATCTGCATCTAACCAAAACGCGCTGCACTTTGACCCTGCAAAACTGCGCGAACTCCAGAAGTACTTTGAGGAGCTTGCGCAACTCCTCCGTGATTGTAACATCACCGACGAGACCGATAAGAAGTTCCACACAGTGCACTATTTGGACAGCGACACTGCAGACACTTGGAAACTGCTACCAGAGTATAGCGCGACGCACAACTATGGTGCATTCAAAGACGCTGTCCTAAAGCTTTATCCTGGCTCTAGGGATGGCAGTAAATGGAGTATTAGTGACCTGGACAAGCTTATTGGTGAGACCGCATGCATTGGCCTCGTAACTGCAGAAGAAATCGCGCGCTATTATCGCGCATTTTTCAACATTAGCGAATACTTAGTTGCGCAAGGCATATTGGCGTGCTACGACCAAAGCCGCATGTTCGTTAGGGTGTTTTGACCAGACCAGCTAGAGCGCATTTTGAGCCGCCTTGCGATTGCGGTACCAAATCAGCCTGCAAATGTGCCATACTCATTAGATGCAATACGCGATGCGATCAACTTTATCTTTGAAGGCCCAGCGCGCTATTTCCAGCCACTTACTGGGCTCACAGCGCAAAACCCCGATATGTATGCGCCCTACTCAGCACCCAGTGCACCCATTTCCCAGCCACAACCTAGTGCACCCACAGTCAAAGCAGAAGACATTTCAGTCTTATTTGAGCGCATGACACAGACGATAGTTACTGCATTGAGCGCATCACGCAGAGATGGCGGAAATGGTGTGCCTCGCTCGAACAACGACAGGTGCAATGGTTGCGGTCAGACAGGGCACTATATCCCTGAGTGTGCTTCAATTGAGCACCTTATTAGCGAAGGAAAGTGTAGGCGAAATGCGGAAGGGTGCATCGTACTCCCAGGTGGCGCATTCGTGCCGTGTTCTATTCCAGGCAATTTCCTAGGCGAGCACATCGAGGAATGGCATAAGCGCAACCCAGGGCAGATTGCCACGGGTCGATTTTCATCTCATACCAATTCGCAGCTCATCTACAATATAGTGCCTCATCCAGCTCCAGCTGCATCTCTACAGTCGACGTACGTTGCCACTTCAGCTCCTGCAGCAGATTATATGCAAAGCGCACCAAATGTGCAACTAACGAAGGAAGAGCACATTGATGCGCTCGAGAGGGAGTTGATGGCGCTTCGCAAGAGGCAAGTCTTCAACGGCGTTGAAATTCTGCGGCGCGCACTGCGCAATACATCCAACCAAGAGGGTGTGCATTCTACAACCACAGACATGGCATCCACCGACAGTATTGAGTCCCCAGCTTCGCAATCCACTGCGAGCACAACTGATGCGCCCGACGAGACACCCATACATCCCTATTCCAACATTCCTGAGGCGCGTTTTGCGCCCGCAGCAGCAGATAAACCAGACATACCAGCTAACTCTTCCAAAGGCAAAGAGCCATCATACCGCACTGTCATTCCCATCCAGAACCCGCAGATTGTCGACGACGTATATGCGCGTGCCATGAAGGCGCCCTCTGTTACGGTTTCGCATGAAGAGCTTCTATCCCTTTCGCCTGATCTCAGGCAGCGCCATAGAGAACAAGTCACCCCAAAGCACATTGCAGCTACCAGTGCGGAAGTGGTAGCTACAAACCTTGCGAGCGTTATGCCATTTGCACACTGCGAAGCGCGCGCGCCTTTTGCGGGAGATAAAGTGCTTAATGCAACACCTCCAGCTAGCACGGCAATTGCAGGGCCGCTTCCTATTGTTTTGCAGGATCCATTTGAACAGTACCTTACCCATCTCCAACCAGGCGAAATTGAAAACCCCAATGTTTTGAAGGTTGCTAAAGAGTCGCATGCACTTCGCTCCATTGATTTATTGATCGACAACCAAGAGTACTTTGAAGCTATCTTAGATCCGGGTTCACAAATTATCGCAATGTCAGAAGCAGTCTGCCATCGTCTTGGGCTTCAGTACGACCCGCGCATTCGTTTATACATGCAATCAGCCAATGGAGAGGTAGATGAGTCGCTTGGGCTTGCGCGCAACGTTTCTGCGCGCATTGGGGATATCGTTGTCTATGTGCAAGTTCACGTTATCCGTTCACCTGCTTACGATATTCTGTTAGGGCGCCCCTTCGACGTGTTAACGCGCTCTATCGTGCGCAACTTTGCGGACAAAGCGCAAACAATTACAATATGCGATCCGAACACTGGCACCATCTCCACCATTCCAACAAAGCCTAGGGGGAAGCCGCGCCACTTCTTACCAGCTCCAGCAACACCGCACTTTGCTATTCAGCATAACCCGCAAAGAAATTTTTGCAAGGCTTCGAGGAATTGATCTCAGACCAAGGAGAAGCCACCACTATCATAACATTTGACTCTGATACCCAATCTTGTGACATTTCCGCGTTTGCGCTTATTCCATTTTCCGCTTCTGTTCCTTCCACCTCTATTATCTCTCAACTCTACCTATCCCAGTGTACCAACAGTCATGCGCAGGCGCTCTTAAATTCGATCGACCCTGTGGCGCTTATTCCTGCCGTGTTTCCGAAAAGCGCACATGCGCGTGCAACTTTTATCGATTTAGCGGTGCGCGCACCGCAAAAGGGCGTAGTGACCAAGAAGAAGTATAAACCGGTTGCTAGAAAAGTCAAGCCAGTTATTGCGCCCGTCCCAAACGAATTCCGCATCGAGCGCAACATTATAGGCGATCCGCTAGCAGCGCTTCCTGTGCTTTTACCAAATCTGCCACCATTTACCCCGACCGGGCGCTATACTGAAGAGCACATGCAAGCGCTCCAGGAGCGCCACACTGATTTCCTATTACCAGAGGAGATGAAGGTTTTACACCACTTGATGTCTTTGCAGAATGAAGCCTTTGCATGGAGCGATGAGGAGCGCGGTAGCTTCAAGACCACGTTCTTTCCCCCAGTAGAAATCCCAGTTATTCCGCACACTCCTTGGATAGAGCGCAACATCCCCATTCCACCAGGCATATACGACGAAGTTTGCGCCATTATCTGGAAGAAAATAGACTCTGGTGTTTATGAGCACTCAAATTCGGCATATAGATCACGCTGGTTCTGCACACTCAAGAAAGATGGAAAAGCACTGTGCATCGTATATAGCCTCAAACCGCTTAATCGCGTTACCATTAAACACTCCGGCGTCACCCCTACACCTGAGCACCTTGCAGAGCAATTTGCGGGGCACGCATGCGGCGCCGTCCTTGATCTATATGTGGGATACGACGAGCGCTTAATCAAAGAATCGTCGCGCGATCTTACAACATTCCAGACACCATATGGCGCAATGCGCCTCGTTACATTGCCAATGGGTTGGACAAACTCAGTACCAATCTTCCACGATGATGTGTGCTATATTCTGCAGCCAGAGATACCAGATTACACCGTTCCCTATATTGACGATGTTCCAGTCAAGGGGCCTTCGAAGCGCTACATTTTACCAGATGGCTCGTGCGAAGCGCTCACTGCGAACCCTGGTGTAAGGCGCTTTGTGTGGGAGCACTTTCAGAATGTGAACCGCATTGTGCAGCGCATGAAATATAGTGGCGGCACTTTCTCTGGGACAAAATCCACCTTGTGCACTGAAAACTTTGTCATTCTTGGCCATTATTGCACCCCAGAAGGTAGAAAACCCGAACGCGGCAAGGTAGATGTTATCCGCAATTGGGGCGCATGCCACACGCTGTCAGAAGTGCGCACATTCTTGGGAACAGTCAGTTTAATGCGCATTTATATCCACAATTATGCGCACCACGTTAATGCGCTCACAAGGCTTACGCGCAAGGACGCTCCATTTGAATGGGGCCCAGAGCAGATAGCGGCGCAAAATGACATCAAGCAAGCAGTACTAGAGTGTCCTGCACTACAACTGATCGATTATTCCTCAGAATTCCCTGTTATCCTTGCAGTCGACTCTTCCCAGATAGCGGTCGGCTTTTACCTTTGCCAGCAAAAGAGCGCAGATGCAAAAACGCGCATTTACAACCAGTTCAGCTCGATTACGCTCAACGACAGAGAAGCACGCTTTTCACAACTGAAGCTAGAGATCTATGGGCTTTACTGCGCGCTGCGCAGTTTGCGCCTTTATATTATAGGTGTGCGCAACTTAATTGTGGAGACTGACGCGTGCTATATCAAGGGCATGCTACAAAACCCCGATATCCAACCATCCGCTAGCATTAACTGGTGGATTGTCTCAATCCTTACATTCCACTTTACACTCGTGCATGTTAGGGGAGCGGTGCATGGTCCAGATGGGCTTTCGCGTCGGCCGAAGCAGCCAGAGGACTTAGAGGGAGAAGAGGATGAAGAGTTCGAGGACTGGATTGATGCGCTACATGGATTTATGCATGCGATACGTCCCATTTCACAGTCTTTGGATGTGCAAGCTCTTGCGCTGACGCAGCCAGAGCCAAACAAAAACGCACAAAATGCGCGCAATAGTGCGCTTATTTATGACGATGACTATAGCCAAGTTCCAAGGAGTGCAACAGCAGATGCAGAGGATGAGAAGTTAGATTTGGTCTGGATTTGGATGGATACCCTAACGCGTCCTAGCGACTTCACAGATTCTGAGTACAGCGCGCTGGTGCGCTACGCGAGCGCGTTTTTCAAAGACAAGACGCGCCTATGGAAGCACAATGTGCATAGTGCGCACCAGCTTGTTATTTGGCAGTCTAGACGCTTACCAATATTGCGCGCCATCCATGACAACATTGGACACAAGCACTTTTACGTGACATGCTCCGCATTGCTCGAGCGCTTTTGGTGGCCACATGTTATGGACGACATCGTTTGGTTCGTGCGCACTTGTCATATTTGCCAGATCCAGCAAACACAGAAGGTTCTAATACCGCCAGTTGTCGCAATGCCTGCGCCCCTGTTCAGTAAAGTTTATATTGATACGATGCACTTACCAGTATCAGCAGGGCGGCGCTATATCGTCCAAGGGCGTTGCTCACTTGCGACTTGGCCAGAATTCTGCGGGCTCCCTAAAGAAAATGCGAGCGCACTTGGCGATTGGATGTTCCAAGACCTCATCTGCAGATGGGGTGCATTGTGCGAGATAGTCACTGATAATGACTTAATCGCGCGGCATGTGCGTGCATTACAAAAGCGTCCAGCAGACTTAGCGCGCATCCATTCCCGCGTCTATGCAGAGAGGCACAAGGCGGCACTCCGTTTCGAGAAAGCGCACTCAAAAACCATCCGCAGCTTCGACTTCCAGCGCGGTGACTTAGTCCTTATGCGCAACACGGCAATTGAAAAGAGCCTTAACCGCAAAATGTGCGCGCGTTATCTCGGTCCTCTAGTTATAGTGTCGCGCAATCAGGGCGGCACATACATAGTCTGCGAGCTCAACGGGACAGTATTTGACAGGCCAGTAGCCGCATTCCGCCTTGCCATACCACGCGCGCAAGTCCATTGCGCTTCCTGACATAGCGCTCGATATCACCACAACGCGGTTAAGAGAGATGGAAGAGTCCATAGTACTGGACACAGAAGACGAAGAAGCAGTTGACGAAGAAGAAGCGCAAGGAGATAGTGCTGAGGAAGAAGAAAGCGCCAATGAGGCGCGCAGCTAGCGCTCCGTGCACACCGCTATGGATACTTCACCATTTTATACGTACGCTTTGCTTTCTTTCATTGTTTTACATTACCTTTTCCTATTCGCGAAGTCGCATCTGGACACGTTCTGTGATTGCGCAACCCATGGGTTTTACCGGCCATGATGATCTACTGAGCCTTTCCCATTTTTTTAGACTTTGTGATATCGTGTGCGCTTCATTTTATCTCTTACTTTTTTTATTGATGGACATGGTCAATATCTCAGTTGGGAGGAGGAAAGTGATGGTTGGACAATTTTTCCGCTCCCCTTTGCATTTGCGCATCTTTGCGTGGTGCGCGTTTTTGTGCACTTGACACTTCTTGCTCGAACATTGCTTATATTATCTCTTTTCTCTCGCACATATTATTTGGGCTTACAAATTTTGTTTTATGGCACCATGGAAGTGCGTGCACAGGTTGGCGCAAAGTGCGCACACTTCTCTGCTTCAGAGTGCACCACGTGTATCACAGGCGCAACAAAGAGATTGATTAACCTACTATCTAAAACTTATACCATTGTGCAGCTATTCAATGGACTCCAGGAACTCCAGGCACTCCGTGGCTGCACCCAGTTTCGCCTTTGCATCCGCCTCTGCTTGCTCCGCACTGCGCAACCGGCTCTTAGCGACCTCTAACTCGATGAGCGACCTTTGGACATCTTCTTGAAGGCGATCGTGCATGGCGCCCAAGACTGCAACTAACGCGCGGCATTGTGCTAAGTCGAGCGCCTCAACATCTTGACCTTGATAAACCGCATCCCCCGAGGTGTTTCCCAATCTGGTTTGGCGTGAGGATTGCGTGTGCACACTTGCCTGGCGAACGGTAAGGCGGCGCGGCCTTGGGCGCACTTGCGATGGTGGAGGGGGCGTGTTTTCGACTTTGCGGCGCTTGGATGTGCGCTCTTTCGAGGGGCTGATGAGCCCCACATCGCTCTCATTGCCCTTGTCAATTTGCGATGCGCCTTTGGAAAGTTTAGCGCAGCATGGAAGTAGGATGAGAAAAAGACAGACCAGAGCACCCAGTAGCCGCTTTCCTGCCTCTAGGGGTTGCGCGCAGCTGTGCGAGGGTGCGCTTCGTCCATTCGCACTTTCTCTTACCCTTTGCGCATGGGACGCACCGTTTTCCATTGACAGAGGTGCACCTAGCTGGTTGGCCGATGCGGCAGCAGTTATCACACTAGCGTAGAGAAAGGGAATGGTTTAGTGAGTTTGACGCATATCCAAAGAAACTTACTGGTCCGCTATTAGCGTTAGAGGTGGCGCCAACCCCACTCGGTGGCGGCACTTCGACATACGCGTTGCGCGCACCGGGCGCGCACTTGCGCCTTCGTCCGCACTGGCGCTCTCATCGCTATGCTCATTCTCCCCCTCGCTCGTCACCCCACTCTCCCAAGACTCCCCAGTTCCTTCGCCTACAACCTCAGCATCGGTAGTGGCAGAAAGCGCGCGCAAAGAGCGCACCAGTGCGACGCGCGCCTTTTCGTCCTCCTGCGCCTCAGCGGTATCTATATCGCTCGCCTTGTCAATGGCTCTGAACTCACCTTCCAGCCGCTCCAAGTTAACATCTGGTGCCTGCAATTCTGTGGTCAAGAGTGTGCGGCGCGCCCTGCGCGCTTCCAGCCGCTCCACCAGCTTGTGCGCCCTACGCTCAAATTCCTCAGACCTCTCTTTCTCCTCAATCATCTTATGCATATCGGGCATCAGCTCTTCGCCCCAAGCAAGCCACTCCTCCACCATGATTCCGCTGAATGCGCTACGCGCCTTCGTGAGGAGCGCGTCGAGTTCTGCATCATCTTGGACACAGTCCACACGGCTTTTATACATGTTCTACATGACCTGACCCTTAGCAACCTGCGCCAGTTATAGAAACACAAAAAGCGCACCAGTTTACTACAAAACCCTTCACCCCAAGCTTGCATCGTCGTCTGCTCACTCCCAGCAGCAGGGAGGGTCTCATTGAGGGCCAGGATCGTTTGTCTGAGGGCTAAGGTAAATGCTGAAGCCATCGGATCGGGTAGAGATGGGTTGTGGAAAGAGTTATAGAGGATAGATGGTGGTCAGAGATGGATAAGGAGAGGATGGCTGCTTATGTGAGCGAAGAAAATTTTGCGCTGACCAATCGCATGCTGCCTGAGGACAGTCAGTACTTCAGTTGGGAGGAGATGATACGGCTCTCTATCGCCCTGCGCGCATACTACGGCATTTTTTGCGATTGTGTGCACCTCCTAGATGGCTTCCGCACACTTTGCGTAGCGCGCTTTTGCGCACCTCCGTGCGCTTTTGTGCGCCTTTGACCGTTTAGGTGCGCCTTTGTGCGCCTTTTGCATTTCTACTGCGCCTTTGTTTCCCCATAGCCGCCAATCATTGTGCGCCCTAAATGCACCTCATCGCGCTTCAAGCTGCCTCCATGCGCCCCCCCCATGCTCCTTATCTGCCTTCTACATTTATTGCGTGCTCGATGCGCCTTTGCGCACTCCTTTTACACTTTACCTGCAACTCACATTCCCTGCTGCGCACTCTTTGCACAATCTCTATCACACACAACAATCCACTGCACCGGTGCACTGCACATCGCAGCTCCCATCTTACTGGCACATTTACTTGATGCATACCATGATTCCGGCATGAGCGAACTGCGCATTCTTACATAACTGGGCCGCTTTGCGCCTATTTGGCATTGGACTGTGCGCACTTGGGCGCTTTCACGTAACCCAGGCGCTTTGGCAGTATTTGGTCTCGCACAGCATCCCCTTTTAGTTCTTCCACATTTCCAATCAGCATCGCCTTATCTGGTAACTGGCACAGGTCGATCACGCCATTATTACTAAGGTGCAGCATGCGACATATAACACCTAAGCGGATTAATTGGGAAGAGCGCACGAGACTTAGCGCGCACCAATAATAGCGCATCGCACTGGAACAGTTGAATATTGAGCTATAGGTGCGCAAATCTTATTGGCTGAGGCAGCGGCATAGTGCGGTCAGGTTTAGATGGGCAAATGGACGCGCTTGTGGGTAGCGCATGGCGCTTCCTATTTTTATACTTTATTTCACCATTTTATCACATAAGCCATTTGTACATAGTAGCGGACAGATAGAGAATCCAGGATCTTTCCCTCCCCCCCTCATAGTTATTAGCTCAGTCAGCGTCGCACATAGTCTGTGCACCAGCATCCAGTCCGTGCGCCTTCGTAGTGCGCCCTTCGTATAGCCGTGTTTGTGTTATCGTTTGCGTCCCCTCCTCGTATTGTTGTGTTTCTTCCCTTGCGTTGCGTCCTTCGTCCTTGTCTGTGCACTATCGTAGTGCGCCCTTCGTATAGCTGCGTTTGCGCACCCTTTTGCATAGCCGCATTTTGCGCACCGCCTGCGCCTTTTTCCGCTTCTTGCGCTTTCACTCAGTTTGCACCCCCAAACTGTGCACCACCTTCACAGTACATTCCAGTGTCGTCTTTGTCCTGTTACACCTCCTGCCTTCATCATCCTCATTGTTGCGCACTTTTGCGCTCTTGTTGTGCATTTTTCTGCACTGCGCGTTTTTGCCTCTTTGCGTTGCGCACTTTTCCGCCACTGCGCATATCTCCCCTTTCGTGTACACTACTAGTGCGCACACTGAAAATCGCTGTACCAGCCTCTCTATAGTCTCCGCGCCCTGAAGGATGATCCGAGGCCATCTAAGCGAACTCCCCCCTCACCCCGAGCACGCCTGCAGTTGTAGGTTAAGTGTTCACCCCTTCTGTTGAGACTCTGCACTGAGTACCAACTGAACTCATCAACGGTTTGGGATGTTCCTCTGCCTGCCTGATCGACGGGGCAATTGCTGCCATTCCTGTTGATCATCACGTCTTGGACAAAAGTCCTCAGTGGTTACTGGAGGCGGCAGAGGAGGAGCATCTGTCACATCATCATGCACCTTTTGCTCACTTGGTACATCATCATCATCATTTTCTGATGATGGAGGAAGGGGTGGATCTTGTGGCGGTATAGAATCATCACCATCCGTTCCAGATGAGTGGTCATCATCTTCTGGTTCTGGAGGTGGAAAATCACCAAGGTCCGTATTGGCAGGAGTTTTAGCTCCGGGACAGCATGGGAACAACATTTCATCAAATAGTGCCATAGCACCAATGAATATTGTGCCACTAGGTTGCATGAAACAGTATGCTTTAATGCCATCTTCTAATCCAATGTACGTCATCAACTCCGATCGAGGAGCCAATATGTTTGGATGCTTCTCCTTGGGTAGGTAGACATAAGCACCACAACCAAAAACCTTCAGATTGTTTAGATCTGGGTGGACCTTTGTTAGGTCCTCAACTGGTGTCAGCCATTTCAGGCACCTTATCGGGGTTCAGTTGTATAGGTGTGTTGCATGTTCAATGCAAAATTCCCACCATGATTGTGGTAGACATGCAGTAAATCGCAGGGTTTGCGACTTTTCCATTATTGTCCTTATGGCATGCTCTGCGCGCCCATTCTGTTGGTGAATGTGGGGTGCAGACATCTCTATTTTGATGCCAAAGTCCTTGAGCACATTTTGTAGCTCACGATCTTTGAACTCCCCCTCTGGATCAACATGCCAGCGCTTGATTATAGCGCCATACTGTGTCAAAGCCACTGCCCGGAATTGTTTGATGGCCACAGCAGCATCAGATTTCTTTTTAAGGCATTGGACCCACATATGTGACGTTTTGTCATCCAGAAATACAATAAAGTATTTATGTTTATGGTACGATAGTACTGGGAGTTCCTTCAGATCGGAATGTATTAATTCAAAGGGTCTTTCTGCACGTGAATCTGATTCGGGAAAAGATTTTGAGGTCATTTTCCCTTCAGCGCACCCTGGACATATAATTTTGTCTTTAGGAATAATTAAATTCCTTGGGAATTTTATGGTGCTATTAGGCATTTTCCCTAGCGCCTCTTTGGATGGGTGTCCAAGTCGCTTATGCCAAGTTGAGTAGTCTGCAATGTACATCGTCGTGACATTGATTCCCTTGGTGCTCAATATATGAGTCCGAGCCCAATAAATAGTGTCACATTTTATAAGAGGGACACAATCCATAATTGGGTTTCCTTGCTTGAAAAATGAAATATGTGCAGAGGAACCACGCACATCACTTCCGTCTTGCAAGAAGATGCCCATTGACAGTAATCGAGCATTACAGTTGGGTATGTAGTAGATGGGGTATAATCGCATTTCACGTGTCTCTGACTTCCCATGACATACTACCTGATGTCTAATGAAGACTGCTCCTTTCCCTACTATATGAGTAGTACCCGTGGCTGTTTGAACCAGGGTAGAGTCCTTTCTCAGTAAAGGCTCGTAAGAAGCAAAATGTTACAAAAAGGCACGGGGATTCAATTTTTCTTTTGTTTCTATTGTTCTTCCGATGTACGTCTCACGTTATTGTCTCTTCTCTTTTGTCTTGTCAACGCGCACCCTTAATTTACACCTCTACATTCCCACCTTATTGTAGCGTACTGCGGACGCCCCTTTTTCTATTGTCTTTTCGTCCTTATTGTCTCTATTGTTCTCTTAGCATGACTCGTATCTACAATCTATGCTTGTACTATTTAAACGATGAATGCAGGACTGGTCAACTTAGCTTGACCTAGTCTTTCCTACACTCCTAACAAGTGTGATCTAAGTCTCTTGCTCAACTGTTGCTCACGAGCTTCGGCGATCTGAACCTCTACTGAACATCGTCACTTATGAGTGTCGACTTATATTTGATTTAGGAGTATTGACCATAACACAAAATCTTTAATTTCACCAGTGAAGTGTTTTGATGTGCCTGAATCCATGATCCAGTTGGCACCTTTCTTACAATTTCCATTTGCACACATAACACATGTATTAAGATGTAAATTGTTCCATAATACATTTAGTAGCGGTAAAATTTCACATAAAAAGTTCGCTGTGATCAGTGGAATGTTAATTCTTGTGCTTGTGGCAGGGAAAAGGACTGACCTTTCATCATATGTACCTGTTTCAAGCGGTTCATCGACCAGCATTTCGTCGACAGCTTTCCATACTTCTTCATCAGAAACCACAGGTTCTGATCCAAGGGAGACGCTATCATCTTCTACCTCTACGATCCTTGGTTCTGGTTCAATCCTCCTCCTCTTACCTTCTCGCACTGTTAGGTGCTCTTCCAGTGGTCACAGATTTTTCACGCTGCGTGGGAGATTCATTTGCTCAAGGGTGTCTCGAGCCTGCTGATATTCAGTATAGACTGAATGAGAGGTAGAGGCCACACCCGTGTATGCCTGTGCAGGCAGTTGGCGGCGAGGATCCCTTGTGGGAGTATGTTCATGCTTCTCAATGCACTGGATGAGCGGCATCGGCGGTATGATGGTGCCATTACCATTTATAGTAGTAAAGGCTTGTGAGACGAGGTGGGAATGTTTCTCTTTAGGTTTTTCCTCTTTAGTCTTTTTATCCCCACATCTTCCATGCTGTCAGGACGAATCTCCATTGTTGCCCTGAGATTGCCATTTGGGGTTTTTCCCTTTGTGCTTGACAGCAGAAAGCTTGGTGGCCTGAGGCAGGCTGATAGGCTTTCCAACTGCTGTGCGCCATGAGGCCTTAGCAACAATGGAGTCCTTGACATGTTTAAACGTCAAGGCTCTAGTAGCGGTCGTGTTAAGGACTGTGGCAGATAGAGAATCATACTCGCGTGGCATTGCAGCAAGTAGAATCATTGCCTGTACTAATTCGGGGATGGCGACATTGGCAGCCGTAAGGTGCTCGAATTTATCAGCCATTTTGGCAATCTCTGGCATGGGATTCGCAGCTGGAATTTTGATTGCGATTGCAGACCTAAAGTCCACAAAGACTTGGGAGGGGCCATCAACACCATAGTCGGTGTGGATGAGATCCCACACCTCCTCAGCAGTGTCCTTGGTGTTGGCATGCTGCCGAATAGAGGGGGCCAGGTGGAGCACTAGGCTACCAATAGCCTGGTCATTCTTATTGTTCCAGGTCTGGAGCTTGGCATTAGTTTCTGCTACTAGTGCAGTGTTTGTCGCCATCAAAGGAGGCGCCAGGGGTGGTTTTAGTTCCATCCCACTAGTTATTTGCCAGAGGCCCTGAGACCTGAGCCACGCCTTCATTGAGTTGGCCCATTGAATGTAGTTAGAGCCGTCGAAAGTTTGTACAAGTTTTTCAAGAGTTGAAGACATGATGTTATAGTGGCAGCTGATAAAAGCGCTCAATCAGTCCTCTATTCAAGAAGACATGTTCCATAATCTCAGGCAAAAACACTCCTTCAGAGTGGTTAACCCTAGTCATCCTGGTTTTTTAAATCCAGCTCGCAGGGAGCGCAATGCGGCTCACGAAGAGCGCAAGGTTACAATTTGGAGACAATGAAGTCAACATCATTCACAGCCAGTTAAGGTGCATTCGCGATGTGACCAGCAGGGCCCATAACCTGTTGGAGCAGACTACATACGCTGCACAGAGGAAGAGACGACACATTCCTTATAACCTACCTGGGGTTTACTTAGTCTTAGAGCTAGGGTTTAGCAGAGGTAAGAACACTGTATATCTACTACAGTACAGGTTCTTTTTATATACATAATAGTAAGGATGTCACATGACTCAGGAATGTGTTTACCACATGTATGCACAGTAAGCGCAGTAACATGTGTGTGCTGCATGGTTTGCCTCATGTATGCATGTATCAGAATTTAATTTCAACACTCAGTGGTGGTACCTTGACATATGCATGCTGCTGCATTGTGCGCACTGGGCGCACACTTGCACCTTCATCTGCTCTAGCACTCTCATCACTTGGCTCACTCTCCCCTTTGCTCATCACCCCACTCTCCCAAGACTCACCAGTTTTTTCACCTATGACCTCAGTATCGGTCGCTCCAGAAAGCATGCACAGAGAGTGCACCAGCGCAATGCATGCCTTTTTGTCCTCCTGCACTTTGGCGGTATCTATATCACTTGCTTCATCAATTGCTCTAAACTTACCTTCCAGATGCTCCAAGTTGACTTCGGGCACCTGCAATTCAGTGGTCAAGAGCACGCACTTCCAGCTGCCCTGCCAGTTTGTGCACCCTATGCTCAAATTCCTCAGACCACTCTTTCTCCTCAATCATCTTATGCATATCGGGCATCAGCTCCTCACCCCATGTAAGCCACTCTTTTACCAGGATACCACTAAATATGCTGCGTGCCTTTGCAAGGAGCACGTCAAGTTCCACATCATCTTTAACAGTGTCCACATGGCTTTCATACATGTTCTACATTCCCCGATCCTTAGCAACCTACGCCAGTTATAAAAATGCGAAAAGAGCACCAGTTTACTGCAAAACCCCTCACCCCAAGCTTGCATGGTGGTCTGCTCACTCCCAGCAGCAGGAAGGGTCTCATTGAGGGCCAGGATCATTTGTCTGAGGGCTAAGGTGAATGCTGAGGCCATCGGATCGCGTAGAGATGGGTTGTGGAAAGAGTTATAGAGGATAGATGGTGGTCAAAGATAGATAAGGAGAGGATGGCCACTTATGTGAGTGAAGAAAATTTTGCACTGACCAATTGCATGCTGCCTGAGGACAGTCAGTACTTCAGTTGGGAGGAGATGATATAGCTTCTTATTGCCCTGTGTGCATACTATGGCATTTTTTGCGATTGTGCGCACCTCCTAGATGGCTTCCACATGCTTTGCACAGCATGCTTTTGCATGCCTTCATGCACTTTCATGTGCCTTTGCACACTTCCATGCACTTTCGTGTGCCTTTGACTGCTTAGGTGTGCTTTTGTGCACCTTTTACATTTCTACTGCACTCTTGGTTCCCCCATAGCTGCTTGCTGTTGTGTTCCCTAAATGCACCCTGTTGCACTTCAAACCGCCTCTGTGCACCCCCCTCACACTCCTTATCTGCCTTTCACAGTTATTGCACACTAGATGTGCCTTTGCGCACTCCTTTTATGCTTTACCTGCAACTCACATTCTCTGCTGTGCACTCATTGCACAATCCCTATCACACACACAACAATCCACCACACCAGTTGCACTGCGCATCATGGCTTCCACCTTACTGCCACATTTACTTGAGGCACACTGCAATTCCAACATGAGCGAACTGCGCATTCTCACATAATTAGGGCGCTTTGTGCCTATTTGGCATTGGACTGTGTGCACTTGGGCACTTTCACATAATCCTGGTGATTTGGCAGTATTTGGCCTTTCACAACATCTCCTTATAGTTCTTCTGCATTTCCAATCAGCATTGCCTTATCTGGTAACTGGCACAGATCGATCATGTCATTATTACTAAGGCACAGCATGTGACACATAACACCGAAGCGGATTAATTGGGAAGAGCACACAAGACCTAGAGTGCACTAAAAATAGTGCATCACACTGGTGATAGGTCCATTGCATGCGCTAAGGTCTGGAGAAGGATTCAACTTGTATCGACACATTACGACATGCACTCCGAGTCACTATGAATGCCATGAAATCGATGTTGAATCTATTTTGCACTATTTTGCACTATTTCAAATGACTTCAAACTACTGCAAATGCTTTTGAACTATTTCACGACACTTTGAATGACTTCACAGCACTTTGAATGACTTTGGCTGCCATATAGTTGTCTTAAAACACTTTTGATACATGATGCTCAACCGGAGTGAGCTACTTAGTCACATATCGAGCACTACTGGACACGAGGAGAGACTACAACAGAGTTAGAATGTGATAAGTGCATTTTTGTGTTTCATTGAGATATTAAAGCAATAGAACAAGAACTCTTATTATATTGGGACAATGTACATTTCACTTATTATTATCTTTCATTTTGTTTCATGTTTTACAATACCTTTATTTGCTGTGCACATTGCCTCATGTTCTACAATTGTTATTATTTCCTTTTTAGTACTATTTCTTCAAATTGTATATAGACTTGTATTAGTTAGAATAACAAAAATAACAAGCAATGGGGAACAGCACAAGTCACCCTCTCACATATTATCAGATTTAAGAGCCGTTCTCTTGAGTCACATCTTCACATTGTATCTCTAAGTTCTGTGAAATATTGTGAACTTCTTCAAAACTATCGTATTCACTTCTCATTTTATCATCCATCGCTTATTGCCATTCGACAAATGCCTCACATTCTTTAAACTCACTCTTTAATATACCTCAAACCTCTTCAAACTTATTCGAACTTTATTCAGACTACTTCGCATGACTTTGAACCTCTTCAAACCTTTTTTAAGCCTCTTTGCACATCTTCGAACCTATTTCAAACTCTTTCAAACACCTTTGTATGCCCTTACAGACTTTTCCCAACTTGATTCGTTCTTTCGCATCATTAAACACATCGTATTGGTTTCAGCAGTGATATTTAGTACCAACTCACACCCTTCCTCTGACTTGTGTTATACCATCTGAAGCCATTTAGTAGGTTTTGTTTGGGTTTCTGGGTTGAGTATCATCACTGGAACAGTTGGGAATTGGGATATAGCATGCGCAAATCTTATTGGCTGAGGTAGTGGCATAGTGCAGTCAGGTTTAGATGGGTGAATGGGTGTGCTTGTGGGTAGCGCATGGCGCTTTCTATTTTTACATTTTATTTTACTGTTTTTATTACATAAGCCATTTGTACATAGTAGGCAGACAGATAGAGAATCCAGAGGATCTTTCCCCCCCTCATAGTTCATAGCTCAGTTAGCATCACACATAGTCTGTGCACCAGTGTCCAGTCCATGCGCCTTTGTAGTGTGCCCTTCATATAGCTGTGTTTGCATATCGTTTGCATCCCCTCATCATATTGTTGTGTCCTTCATCCTCATTTGTGCACTCTTGCAGTGCATTCTTCATACAGCCATGTTTGCACTCTGTTTGCACCTTTTTGTTGTATAGCCATGTTTTGCGCACCATTTGTGCCTTTTTCCACTCATTGTGCTCTCACACTGTTCACATCTTTAACCTGTGCACCTCCCTCTCAGCACATCCCAGTGTCATCTTCATCTCACTACACCTCCCACTTTTATCTTCCTCGTCGTTGCACACTTTTGCACTCCTGTTGCATGTTTTTCTGCACTGCATGTTTTTGCCCCCTTTGCATTGCACACTTTCCTGCTATTGTACATATCTTCCTTTGAGCATACACAACTAGTGTGCACATTGAAAACTGCTGTTCCAGCCTCCTCATAGTCTCCATGCCCCAAAGGACAATCCGAGGCCCTCTAAGCGAACCCCCCCCTCACCCTGAGCATGCCTACAATTGTAGCTTAAGTGTTCACCCCTTCCGTTGAGACTCTGCACCGAGTACCAACAGAACACGTCAGTGCATTATTCCGCACTGCGCATTTTTGCCCCCTTTGCATTGCACACTTTCCTGCTATTCCGCATATTTTCCTTTGAGCATACACAACTAGTGCACACATTGAAAACCACTGTTCCAGCCTCCTCATAGTCTCCGCACCCCAAAGGACAATCCGAGGCCCTCTAAGCAAACTTCCCCCTCACCCCAAGCATGCCTGCAATTGTAGGTTAAGTGTTCACCCCTTCTGTTGAGACTCTGCACTGAGTACCAACTGAACACATCAGCGGTTTGAAGCATAACAAGGTGCATTTAGAGCACATGACAGAAGGCAGCTAAGGGGGATCCAAAGGCACAGTAGAAATGTAAAAGGCACACAAAAGTGCACCTAACTGGTCAAAGGTGTACAAAAGCACACAAATGCACATGGAAGCACATAAAAAGTGCACAAAGTGCACAGAGGTGCACTGGAGCACACTGGAGCACACTGGAGCATACTGGAGCACACTGGAGCACACTGGAGTGCACTAGAGCACAGAAAGCAGACAAAGGCACATGAAAGCAGACAAAGGCACATGGAAGTGCACAGGAGCACACTTGGGCACAAGAAAGTGCATGAAGGCACACAAAAGTGCACTGTGCAAAGTGAGTAGAAGATGTCCAAGCAATGTGCACAATCACAAAAAATGCCATAGTACAAGCGCAGGGTGATAGGGAGCTGTATCAGCACCAAAGCACCAGGATTACATGAAAGTGCCCAAGTGCATACATTCCGATGCCAAATAGGTGCAAAGTGCCCAGATTATGTGAGAATGCACAGTTGGCTCATGCTGCAATTGTAGTGCACCTCAAATAAGCACTCCAGTAAGCTGGAAGTCATGATGTGCAGTGCAATAGGTGTAGTGGTGGATTGTTGTGTGTGATAAATGGATAGTGCAATGAGTGTGCAGTGAGGAATGTGAGTTTCTGGCAAAGCATAAAAGGAGCACATAAAGGTGCATCGAGCACACAGTAACTATGAAAGGCAGATAAGGAGTGTGGGAGATGCACAAAGGCAGTTTGAAGCATAACAAGGCACATTTAAGGTGCACGATTGGAGGCAGCTAAGGGGGATCCAAAGGCACAGTGGAAATGTAAAAGGTGCACAAAAGTGCACCTAAGCAGTCAAAGGCATGCAAAAGCACACTAAAGCATACTAAAGTGTACAAAGGCACACGGAAGGGCATGGGAGTGCACTTGGGTGCACGAAAGTGCATGAAGGCATGCAAAAGTCACTGCGCAAAGTGAGTAGAAGCCATCTAGGAGGTGCACACAATCGTGAAAAATGCTGTAGTATGTGAGCAGGGTGATAGGGAGCCATATCACTAAAGTAACAAAAATCCTCCCTCCACTGCTCCAAGTATGCATACAGCTACCCCAAGCTGTCAGACTGCTGTTCCTGATGCACTTATTGCTGGTCCTGATGTGCATATAGCTGGATGTCAATCTCCAGAGGCTGAATCTGACTCATCTGCTTCCTCTGACTGTTGTATAGCTACTCCTTCATCTCTCCAAATGTCTGGGGATAGCCCAGATGAATGCTTACACATGAATCCTAGATGTGTTCCTCTAATGACTCCAGGTGAAATCTCACCTATGGTAATGCATCATTGGGAAATGGCATGTCTCGACTACTTCAGGACAAACAAGATCAAGCCTGGAGCTTGAGTTATGGCTATTTTATCAGGCTTGATAGATTTATGGGCACACAATTGGGTTGCTACCCATGGTGGCCAATTGGCTGCTCTTGAATTCAATGAGTTATCAAAGAACTTCAGAGGGAGTTCCTTGTGAAGAGTTGGAATGATGAACTACATGCAAAAACTTGGAATTCTTGTTCAAAATCTTCAGAACCATTTGCCAAATGGGTGAATGACATCCAACATCTGAATATCATCTTGTGAAACTCAGAGTACCACTTCTCTGACATGGTATTCAGACACCAGCTGACAGTTTATGTATTAGATGTCCACCTTCATAATCACTGCAAGAATTGTAAAATTAAAGAAAAATTGTTGACAAAGTGAAAAAAGCCTCAGATATGGAAAGTCAAATTACAGAAGCTCAACTGACCTGTTGGATCTCAGAGGTGTGGAAATTGGCTGAAGAGCATGTGCATGACATGAAGCATTATCTTGAAGCTGCTGAAGATTTGCAATGAGCATTGAAAAGGCAGGCCCTGTCTCATCTGTCCCATATCACAAATAAGGCTTCCAGCACCAAGAGCTGCCCTGGCACCTCTGCAACAATGTCATACACAGGCTCAAGAAAACCATCTCAGCTGACTGAAAATGAATGGTCATTACTTTTTAAGCATCAGTGATGCATGAAGTGTCAAGGATACCAAAACCAATGTGCACCTGATTGCCTGAATGACTTCCTGGAGGGGAAGAACTACAAAAAACTCACTGAAGACTTTCTCCTCTCTCACAAAAGATGGCCAAATGTGCCAGCCAGTGCCAGGCCTGTTGGAGCAGTGGTGTCCTTTAGTCACATTGAGGAATACAAAGAGGATGACACATTGTTTGTGGCTGTGGCAATAATGCCTTCTGCAGTGCTCAGTTCTGGGTCTGAAAGTGAGGAGGATTTCACCCCCCTTACTGTTCCACACTTACATTGGAAATTCTTATTGATGGAACCTGGTGATGATGAGCCTCTCACAGTAAACAGCATGCTTGATTGTGGGGCTCACATTGTCCTGATCAACAGCACACTTGCAAAATCTCTAGGTCTTCATCATTTTTGTTTGCATAAACCCTTGCTGATTTCTGTTTCATTAAACAACACTTCAACATCTGATAGCCACTTATATGAATATGTGAAAATTATGGCATACACTGTTGGCTTAGCATAAACTTTTTGTTCCATCAAAGCTTGTAATTACTCTTATGGTATGTGTACTGCCACTTCTCAGACTGCCATTTCTTACTGTAAATCACATCATAGCAGATTTTGAGCATCATTCTGTAATTGACAAGAAGAATAACATTTATTAAATCCTCCTGTTCACAAAAGACAAAGACTGTTGTCTAAACCTAGAACAACTGTGATTGAGGTAAAGAAAACAAAAAAGTGGTGCTTGACAAGTTGATAGATGTATGCAAATGGCATCTCAGTGAAGGAAAGGGAATTCCTGAAGAGGTTAAACACATGAATGTGGCAGCATTAATTAAAGAATGTGTCGACGTTTTAAGTTTCCAAGAGCAAGTGGCAACAATGGAGACTACTCTTCTCAGTGAGTTTCAAGATGTTTTTTAACCACTGCCTCACATCAATAATCTGCCATGGAATGTTACAGCAAGGATCAAATTGAAAAATTTAAAGCAAACCATTAAAAGCTGGACATTGTCAAGACCCATTTTACCCAATCAAATTCCTGAGAACTCTCAACCCTTTTCCTACTCTTTTCTGACTTTGTCTGTCAGTGATAGGTCCACTATGTGCTATAAGGTCTGGAGAAGAATCTAATCATATCTATACATTACGACACGCACTCCGAATTGCTACGAATGCCATGAAATTGACTTCAAATCATTTTTAAACTATTTCACACTATTTGAGATGACTTCAAACTATTTTGAACCATTGTGCGATATTTTGCAACACTTCGAATGACTTTGCAGCATTTCAAATGACATCAGCCACCATATAGTTGTTTTAAAACACTTTGGATACATGCTGCACATCTGGAACAAACCATTTAGTCACATATCGAGCACTACTGGACATAAGGAGAGACTACAAAAGACTTAGAATGCGATAAGTGCATTTTTTATGTTTCATTGATATATTTAAGCAAAAGATAAGTACATTTACTATATGGGAACACTACACGTTTCAGTTATTTATCATTTTTCATTTATTTCATGATCTACAAAGTCCTCATTGTTTGATATATTGCCTCATGTTTTACACATGTTCTTATTTCCTTTTTAGTACTATCTCTTCAATTTGTATATAGACTTGTGTTAGTTACTTATAAAAAGGAGCAAACCAATGGGGAACAGAGCACACGTTACCCTCTCACTTATTGTCTGACTTAAGAGCCATTCTCTTGGGTCTTATCTTTGCATCATATCTCTAAGTTCTGCGAAATATCGTGAACTTCTTCGAACTTTTATATTAGTCTTTCGACTCATCGCCCATCACCTATCTCCATTCAAAAAACACATCACATTCACTAAACTCATTCCTCAATATACCTCGAACCTCTTCAAACTTATTTGAACTACTTCACACATCTTTGAACTTATTCAAACTATTTCACACGTCTTTGAACCTATTTTGAGCTATTTCGAACTTCTTTGTACACTTTTACAGACTATTCGCACCATCCTTCATCAATTTGCCTCACTAAAAACAATGTTTGGAAATCAGTGGTGATATTTAGTACCAGCTCGCACCCTTCCTCTGACTCGTGTTATACCATCTGCAGCCATTTAGTAGGTTTTGTTTGGGTTTCTGGGTTGAGTATCATCATTGGCATTCCAGCTGCAGCACTTGTTAGTCATCATACAAGTTGTCATATGCCTTAGTAATCATTTGCTTACTCACTGTATTTCTAATACAGTCTTACCAATTCTGGTCACAGACACTTGCCAAGACCCATTAGTAAAAGGCAGCTTCTGCCTTTTCCATTATTCTTCTGGCCTTAATTATTTAAGCATCCATAGCTTAGCCTTAGTCTTCAGTTTGCAGATTATATTGCCTTATTGCATGTGTCTTGCTTGTGTATCTATCTCCAGTCTAATCTTAAATCATCCTTGACTTAATCCTGACTTAAACTCTTAATCCTTCAACTCTTCTTGATGTAACCTTGTGCTAGGTTTGCATGAGTAATTACTGATCAGGCACTGAGGCGACTGTGATATAATGAGCCCAAGGTCTGGATTGATAGCATAGACAAAGCAGTAGTAGTACTACAGGTGATAATGGTTGTAAGCTAAGAGTGTTGTGTTGTGTTGTGTCCTATGTCAGTTGACCCTAGTAAACATGTGTAAATGAGTCATCATTACACCCTCCCCCCATATAAAAATGAGCTCATGACCCATGCCTTTGTCATGGCATTCACTCGCTTTGCTCACTCAGCCTAACACCGGCATGGGCCAGCTTGTGTATATGTAACACAATGCTTAATCCCACTACAGTTACTCAAGTCTAACTTGGTTATCAAACTAACAAACACATTATTGATGTATTGACTTCAATTACAAACTCATATTAACTTGTGACTGACTTTATTACAAAACTTGTATTGACTTGGTATTAACTTGGTATTAACTTGTTATTGACATCATGACAAACTTGTATTGACTTCTTATTGACTTTATTACAAACTTTTATTGACCTGTTATTGACATTATTACAAACTTTTATTAACTTCTTATTGAATACACACCAAGGTTAAGTAACCTGCCCTAAAGTCTTCTCACAATCAATTTTTCAACCATTTGATTCAATCCAAGTACAATCCAAATCTAATTCTAATTCTAATTCTAATTCTAATTCTAATTCTAAATCCAAGTCTATCTTGATATCTATATTAGTTTCCAATTCCTGTAAATAATCTTTCAAGTTACTCATCTTTGCTAAACAACTCCATTCAACACTTCCTTGTATACCACATTGGCAGTTCTGTTATTTCCATTGTTTTCATTCAACAGCACCTTGATTCTTTCTCCAGATGTACACCTTGATAGTGCCACATATAGCTGCCCATGTGAGAACACTGGTGTCTGCAAGTCCAAGCCAACATGGGATACTGATTGGCCTTGTGACTTGTTGATAGTCATGGCAAATGCCAAGCGAACTGGAAATTGATGTCGACAAAGTGGTAATGGCAAGGTCTCTGCTGAAGGCTCCAATGTGATCCGAGGAATGAAAACAATATTTCCTGCAAACTGTGCATCTCCACTGATGATCCTGCACTTCAATACACATGATCTGGCTTCAAGAAGGATAAGTCGAGTTCCATTGCAAAGACCCATGGTGACATCCAGATTGCATAGAAGCATGAGAGGACAGCCTATCTTAAGTGCCAGCCTGGAGAGAGGAAGGCCACCTGCTTTGATAGAGTTTAGATACTCTGCAGGATATGGCTGGTAGTTGTTTAACTCCTGCTCTCTGAATGAGACTGTATCAGCACTGTCGAAGACATGCTCTGGTCCAGAAAATCTGCTAAGGAGAAGAGAGTTGATGACATCAACATTGTCATTTGTGCAGGAGAGAATGGTCCTATCCAAATAGTACTGATCTGGCTTGTTCCCCTGCTCTATGCCTGGATATGTGGAGTTGATAAGGTGATCCATGGTATTTCCATGGCAGAGCATGTTCTGTGGAATCTGGATAGTGTCTGCAGCATCCACTGTTGTGCCTGCACCGATGTGCAAGAGCCAGGCAGCATGTGCAGTATTCTCTGGAGTTCTGTCGAGTCGCATATTCTTGGTCAAGTGATAGACAGTAATGCATTGCCAGAGAGTGCTCCTTTTGATGGATGAAGCTATTATCTGTTCTCTAGTGCCCCTAGGAATGACAGGTAGGGTCTGTCTAAAGTCACCTCCAAACAAAACAGTGATTCCACCAAATGGAACATTCTTCTTCTTGAGATCATGCAAAGTGCGGTCTACTGCATCTGTGGCATATTTGTGCTGCATAGGAACTTCATCCCAGATGATGATGGAAGTTTGATCAAGGACCTGGTGCAAATCTGAACCTCGAAGTATTCTGCAAGTAGAGGCCTTATCAATTTCAATTGGGATTCTGAACATGGAATGTGCTGTGCAACCACCTTCTAGAAGCAATGCAGCGATTCCAGATGATGCCACACAGAGAGCAATTTTTTCTTGAGCATGAACAGCAGCTGCGATGGTGTTGCAGACAAAGGTCTTTCCACAACCTCCAGCACTATGCAAGAACATGAGTTTTCCCTTGTTATTGTTGACAGAATCCATTGCAGCATCAAAAACCTGTCTCTGCCTGTGATTGAAAAGCTGGAGATTGTGAGTGACAGTGATGGCCAACTCTTCAACATTGTAATCCCTCTGTTCCCGCAAAAGCCTATTGGCAGGAACATCAATGTGCCAGTGTCCTTCAATGGCAGGCATCTCTGGATAATCAGAAAGTTGTTTGCCTGATCTGATAAAAATCTGATTGATGAGATGCAAGCCATACATGTAGACTTGATCATCTGTAAAGTCTGTATCTGGATAGATGGAAAGAAGTTTGACTCTAAGGTCATCACAAATGTGAGGTTTGAACTGGTTCCACAGGATGTCAGGTGATGTTGGATTGCAATGAAGAAGAATGGTGGCAAAGAGCAATCTGAGAGAGGAACCGAGCTGCATCTGAGCTGCCTCTGTAAGACACTGGACCCATTCCTGGTCATCCTGCAAAAGACCCAATGCAACACAGGCCTGTTTCAATGTATTATGGATGACACCATTGATAGTGCGCAAGTGCTGGAATGATGTTGCCCCTGTGACAACAGTAAGAAGCAGCCTGAGGTAGAACCTTTCCCCCTGGGCAGGAGAAGCAAAGTACATTCTGCCAATAGCAGGCTCGCCACACCTTCTTGGATTCCACTGCTTCTTGGTTGCATTGTAAACCCATGCTTGAGGAAAGTTCTGGTAGGTGACAGTACATGCTGCTTCATATCTTCTGTTGGCTTCAAACCAAGCAGTGAGACGTGTGGTCTTGGCAGCAGGCCTCTCCAAAACCTCATCAATATTGTCATCTGCATTGAAGTAGACTGTTTGCTGGTCCTCCAGATGGATGGGCAGATGATAAACATGAGGAGACTCTGAGTGCATTCCAAATTCATTTATGTGCCAGCAGCTTTCCACAGATCCAATGTAATGTGCATCAAGATACTCCTTGACCTCATCTCTGTCTTGGTCGAGAATCTCAATCATGGTTCAGTCATGGCCTTTGTATATGTACTTGTGGATGTACTTGATAGCCTCGATTGAAGAACAAATCTCAACATTGATGTGACAGTTGTATCTGACAAATGAACCAAATTGTTAACCAATAAACATGATGTCAGATAAATGTTCCTTACTTTGCAGCCAAATAAGGATTGTGTGGGATGCCATGTCTGTTATCATAGACATGGTTATGCTTTCTCACTGTTCTACCATTGTTAGGTCTGGCATAATCAGGATAATTGTTTACAGTAAAAGAGGTTTGTTCTCTGAACTCCTTTGGATATCTCTTGCTGCACTTGTTGTCGATCATGCATGAAGCCTTGGGTTTGTCATGACCACAAGGACCATGAAGCATGCAGGTAGTTATAGTGTGATAGAGCATCGGCTGTGTGATGGGATCAGGAATCTGTGCTGACACAATGGAATCAACATCATGGACATCATGGATTTTATCAGCTGGATTGAGAAATATCAGGAGGTGCATATGTGGAAGGCCTCTCTTTTGAAACTCGATGGTATGGATGTGTGCCACCACTTTACCCAAAACACCATCCTTGATATCCTTGAGCAATGCATCCTTTTTCTGTTCAAAGACACATGCAACAATGTCTGGCCTGTCATAGGCTTCCTGCTTTTTTCTATTTGTGGTAAAATGTGGATTGGGTGATTCCTCCTGCAACAGAGCTTCCTGGATCTCTGGCCACTGTGGATTGGCAGTCATGGTGAGAAAAAGATCTGGCTTGCCGAAAAAGCAACAAATGGCCATGGAATCCTGGAAAAGCTGATTCATATGTCTTTCACTGCCTATATGGGTTGATGGAAGAATGATGTGACTCCCATGATTCTCTAGATTGATATTTTGATCCTGGTCACCCATGGCAGCATCCCTCAATCCAGCATACACATCAGCCCTAAGCTCCTTCTGGTGATGTCGAACCCAGTTCAACATATTCTGTTCGATAGATACCCAAGCATCTACAATATACTGTTGCAAGAGATTTCCATCCCAAAGTAATGGCGGCTGCTCTCCTGGCCTTGGATGCAATTGATAAGCATGGTAGCATCTCTGACTGACATTGGGTGCCCTTCTGGCTCCATTTGCACCTTGGTGTGCAGGTATATCTGGGTGCCATCCATTTTCACCATGAGGGAAAAGCAAGACATAGTGCAGAGTTGAATAGGATGGATGCAACTGGCTGATGCACTTGAGTCCTCCCCCTCATAGCCTGAGAACAATATCTCTGTGGTTAGACCATTCCTCAGAGCCATCACCTGGAATAATAGCTGCCACCTCATCATTAGCTGTAGGGAGATTATACCGATGTAAATCTTGGGTTCTATCTAATCGCAGCCATATGGAGACATTATCCTGCTCCTCTGAAGGCTTTTCCCTCATGATCTGGAATGCCTGCTTGAATAAAGGCACATAAGGATGGGTGTCATTTAGCATAGCCTGCAGCTCTGTCATGATAACTGAGTTGAGGTTATTATTCCGTTGCTCATGAAGATCAAGCTGTGCGATAGGATCATGGATATAGAGCTGTGCATAGGCTACAGGTTGTCCAGGAGGTGGCAAAAGTGCTCCAGAAAGATGATGAAGATCACCATGAATACGAAAGCTGTATACACCTGATGTACCTGTGACAGAATGGTCCACCTTGACATTCAAAGAAGTGAATGAAAATGCAGCATTATACTGTCAGATGTTTGTTTTAAATTCCTTAGAAAGAGGGCTTTTCCCACACAACAGATCTCGCAATGTGGCAGGAGCAGGTCGGAAGGATGGCAAATGAATTTGTCCCTGCAAGCAGCAACTTCCAAACTTTGGTACAGCTTGGGTAGACCTGGACAGCTTTTCACAGTCAAAATGCAAGGCATGGCAGTGTGGACACTCCACATTCATGGGTCCAAGTGAATGTCTGGGAATTGGCTCCTGATAAGGTGCACAGCCAAGTGGTAATGGCCTTGCAGGTCGATGTGGAGATAGAGGTACAGGCATAGGTGGAGGCAAAGGTGGCAACATTGGGGGATTCAAGAATGAAGCAGGCAGCAGCGGTGAAGGAGATTGCATGGGAAAAGGCAGCAATGATGGAACATGGAATATTGGGTCAGGCAGCAGTTGTGATGAACATTGTGGAGGAGAAGATGGAAATTGTAGAGGAGACACCCTTCCAAACTCATCATAATAATCTGATGGCATAGGAGATGGTGGAAATTGTAAAGCAGTTACCCTTCCAAATCCATCATAATAATCTGATGGCAGAGAAGAAGGTAGAAATTGCAAAGAAGACTCACTCCCATCATCATCATCAGATTCCTCATTCTCCATTTCCCTCCTCAAAGCAATCTCATTATTCCTCTGTTCTTCATACTCAGCAGCCAACAATGCAGCCATTTCCCTATCCATTTGAATTTGTTCCACCTGTGCATCCACTTGAGCTCGATATTGATCAATCCAATTACCAGACATATTGTTAGCCAATTGATCCAACCTCATCATTCGTTGATGCAAGTTTCTGTCTGCAATGGATAGATGTTGGAGCTCCTCAGCCTCATCCATCTGTGCCTGCTCATCTGCACGCTGTTCATTTCTCCACATCTGATGCATCCTGAGAGCCCACTCCTGATCGCGCCTGTTACATTCTTGCAATGCAGCCTCTATATTAATATGTCTGAGTGGGTTATGATATCATGGCTCAGCAGCTAAAGCAGCTTGCTGGACAGCTGCCTGCCTCTCCAACTCCTGTTCAGCCAGCTGCTGCAATTGCCAATTATGCTGTCTAGCCATTTCAGCTTCAGCAGCTTGTCTTTGTGCATTCACATGCTGCAGTTGTAGATTATGCTCCCTACTCACTTCAGCCTTCTGCTGTAATATCCTCTCTCTGGCAGCAATAGCCTCAGCACTTCTCCTTTCCTCTGCAATGTTCTGTAATAAATCCTGCTGATGCTGATACTGCCTAGCTGCTTCTTGTTGTAACTCCTGAACATGTGCATCATAATCTGCAGTTCTTTCCCTCAATGCAATATGTCCCCTATGCAGATTATTAAGTGCAGGATCTGCATGACCACCTGAAATATTATGCAATGGCCCCAGTCCCCTCTCTCTCCCTCTCCCTCTCCCTCTCCCTCTCCCTCTCTCTCTGCCCCTTCTTGTTTGTAACTGAGGTGCAGGTGGAACCACAGGAATAGGATTGGCCAAAGGTGCATTCCATCCTGCTGGCAGTTGAACCTGTGGTATGGTAGAAGCTATATTTGCCCCTACTCCATGGTTTGCCAAAACAGGTCTAGATGGCATCACAGGAGCCCCTCTCCCATATAATACAGGAGCAGGAGGTACAACAGGCAATTCAAACTGCCTTGGAGCATTCCAATTAGCAGGCATCTGCACCTGTGGTATCTGAGCAGCCAATGCAGCTCCATAGTTCAGTGGAACAATTTCCTTAGCAGGGGCAGTCACTCTAACTCTGCTTCTCCTCTCATCAGGATTGGTCATTTGCAACCTTTCCAAATGGTCTGCATCACTAATTCTAGCCCTTTCCACTTCTGGTGTAGAAGGTCTACTTTGATTCCTGCAAATACTCTAATAAGTCATTATTATTGCAACATATGCCAACACCACTCACATATTTAGTAATGGTAAAGCCCAATAATAATTTTGTTCAATAGCCAACAATGCAGCACAGCTGAAGTAAGGTCAGCAACAACTTCCTTTAACAGCCAGTTGTCACAACACTCACTGTAATTCAACTGTTTTCAAGTTTCAATAGTTAATTCCAACACTTATGTAATGACAATCCCAATTTTGCTGTTTGATAATAGATAGCAATTGCAATAGTATCACTATTATAGCCCCAAATTTTGTGTGAAGAGAGGTACTCAATTGATTGTTGTGCACTCTCTCTCCACATGTAAGGAAATGTCAGCTGTTTGGTCATGTTGTGCATGTTCTGGAAGAGGCGTGAAAGTAGGTGTCCACTATATCGCAACCTAAATTTTATGCATGCAAATCTGCCTTTTCAGTATTTGACTTGTTACTGACCTCATTACACATTTCTATTGACATGTTACTAACTTCATTAAATTTGTATTGACCTGTTACAGCCTTCAGACTTTTTACTGACCTCATTACAAATTTGTATTGTCATGTTACTGACTTCATTACAAATCACAAATTTGTATTGACTTGTTACTGACCTCATTACAAATTTGTATTGACTTGTTACTGACCTCATTACAAATTTGTATTGTCATGTTACTGACTTTTCATTACAAATCACAAATTTGTATTGACTTGTTACTGACCACATTACAAATTTGTATTGACTCATTACTGACCGGCACTATTGGTGCTATACATATGGGACAACAACATTTCAAACCCAGTTATATGACTAATTTTTAGTCAGCTCTGACTAATGCCATCATTTCTGACCAAGCCTGACAAATTTTAGATAATTGCATCAACCATCAGTCCCATCATTCCCACAAAATGACTGTAGCCTATGTTATGCAGCGCGTCACCTATTTTTAGCCCTGATCCCATCACGCCATCACTCCCACAAATCGTCATAGCATATGTAATAGATTCAACCCATCTCCAGTTGTTCGAAGAAATACAGGTAAAAGGGCACAAATGCAGGTGCATCAAAAACCCCATTGGGGAAAAGCTACCAGTTGGCAACATAACTTGAAAGGCTACATACTAGCAAGCAATTCTTGATTTACCAACCAGATATTTAAGGCTTCACAGTCCTCCAGTTCACATTGTGGAAGCCAGTGATCCTCTTTGGGTCCATATCCAAGCCACTGTACCAGGTATTGAGTACCCCATCCTCTTTGTTGTTCATCCAAGATCCTTTCCATGAAATATTCCTCTTGGTCATCCACAAATACTGGTGATGGTGATATGGCTCCCTATCACCCTGCACTTGTACTATGGCATTTTCATGATTGTGTGCACTGCTTGGACACTGTCTACTCACTTTGCACAGCGGGCTTTTGTGTGCTCCCATGTGCTTCCATGCACTGATAGGTCCACTGCGCATGCTAAGGTCTGGAGAAGATTCCCACTTGTATCGAGACATTATGACATGTACTCCGAACTGCTACAAACACCACAAAATTGACTTCAAATTATTTTCGAACTATTTTGCACTACTTCAGATGACTTGGAACTATTTCAAACTATTTCATGACACTTCGAATGACTTTGCAGCATTTTGAACAACTTTGGCTACTGTATAGCTGTCGTGAAACACTTTTGATACACGCTGCACAACCAGAACAGGTTATTCCGTCACATATCAAGCACTACTGGACACGAGGAGAGACTACAAAAGAATTAGGATGTGATAATAGTGTTTTTATGTTTCGATGATATATTGCAGCAAAAGATAAGTACTTTTACCATATGGGGACATGTATGTTTCAATTATTTATTATTTCTCATTTATTTTTGATCTACAAAGTCCTCATTGTATGATATATTGCCTCATGTTTTACACATGTTTTACTTCCCTTTTCAGTACTATCTTTTCAAAAATGTACATAAACTTGTACTAGTTACTTGGAAAACCAGAGAACCAGTTACCCTCTCCACTATAGTCGGATTTAAGAGCATTCTCTTGAGTCTTACCTTGCATTGTATCTCTGAAGTTCTGCAAAATATTGTGAACTTCCTCGAACTTTCGTATTCATTCTCAACTCATCATCACCTATCATCACTAAAAACCCACTTAGTAACTGCAAACATATCTTGACACCAGTCAAACACCTTCAAACCCCCTTGAACTCACCTGAACAACTTCAAACCCATTTGAACCTATTTCGAACTACTTCGCATGTCTTTGGACCAATTTCAAACTTCTTTGAACATTTTTGTATGCTTTAAAAAGACTATTCATCACACCTTTTACCATTTGCATCACTAAAACAACGTCTTGGTATTAGTGGTGATATTTAGTACTGACTTGCACCCTTTCTCTAGCCTGAGTTATACTTCATAAGCCTTTTTAACAGGTTTTTGCTAGGTTTCCAGGTCGAGCATTATCAGTGCCTTTGTGCACTTCCATGCACCTTTGTCTGCTTTCATGTGCCTTTGTCTGCTTTCATGCACCCAAGTATGCTCCTGTGTGCTCCTGTGTGCTCTAGTGTGCTCCAATGTGCTCCAATGTGCTCCAGTGTGCTTCCACATGCTTTTGACTGCTTAGGTGCACTTTTGTGCACCTTTTACACTTCTACTGCACCTTTGGATCCCCTTTAGCTGCCTTCTCTTGTGTGCTCTAAATGTGCCTTGTTATGCTTCAAACACCCTCTGTGCACCTGCTTACACTCCTTATCTGCCCTTCACAGTTATTGCATGCTCGATGTGCCTTTATGTGCTCCTTTTACACTTTATCCACAACTCACATTCTTTGCTGCACACTCATTGCACAATCCTTATCACACACACAACAATCCACTACACCAATTGTGCTATGCATCATGGCTTCCAGCTTACTGGCTCACTTATTCGAGGCACACCATGATTCCAGCATGAGCAAACTGCGCATTCTCACATAATCTGGGTGCTTTGCACCTATTTGGTGTTGGACTGTGTACACTTGGGCACTTTCATGTAATCCTGGCACTTTGGTGCTATTTGGCCTCACACAGCATCTCCTTATAGTTCTTCTGCATTTTCAATCGGCATCACCTTATCTGGTAACCAGCACAGGTTGATCACATCATTATTACTAAGGCACAGCATGCGATGCATAACACTGAAGTGGATTAATTGGGAAGAGCACATGGGACCTAAAGCACACTGGAAATAGAACATTGTGCCAGAACAGTTGAGTATTGGGCTATAGCATGCACAAATCTTATTGGCTAAGGAAGCAGCATCATGTGGTCATGTTTAGATGGGCCAATGGATGCGCTTGTGGGTACCACATAACACTTTCTATTTTTATACTTTATTTTACCATTTTTTATCACATAAGCCATTTGTACATAGTAGGCAGACAGATAGAGAATCCAGAGAATCTTTCCCCCCCCTCATAGTTCATAGCTCATCCAGCATCACACATAGTCTGTGCACCAGCATCCAATCCATGTGCCTTTGTAGTGCACCCTTCGTATAGCTGCGTTTGCATATTGTTTGCATCCCCTCGTCGTATTGCTGCATTTCATCCTTTCATTGTGTTCTTCATCTTCATTTTTGCACTCTTGCAATGCACCCCTCATATAGCCACATTTGCACACCATTTGCACATTTATTTGTATAGCTGCATTTTGTGCACCATTTGTGCATTTTCCCACCAGTTGCACTCGCATCCTATTTGTGTCCCTAGCTTGTGCATCACCCTTGCAGCACATCCCTGCTATACTTGCCCCATCAAACCTCCCGCTTTCATCTCCCTCATCATTGCACATTTTTGCACTCCTGTTGTGCATTTTTCTGCACTGTGCACCTTTTCACCATTGCACATACCTCCCTTTTTGCATACACAACTAGTGTGCATACCCAAAACCATTGTACCAGCCTCTTCATAGTCTCAGTGCCCTGAAGGATGATCTGAGGCCCTCTAAGTGAACCCCCTCACCCTGAGCATGCCTGCAGCTGTAGGTTTCGTGTTCACCCCTTCTGTTGAGACTTTGCACCGAGTACCAACTGAACACATCAACAGTTCTGCCAACACTCATTCTGGGAAAAGGCTTTCATCATTCTGCAGAAAGGGGTGAACCTGCAAGCTGTGAAAGGTTGGGAATGTATTTGGGTGGTTTGGTAGGTCAACGGTGATGGTTGAGATCTCTGGAGCAACATCGGTAACTAAGTATGGGCCATTGTAGTGGGGCATGAACTTTGCGACACATTTTTCATCCTTGGCTTTGTAGTCCTGCCTCCTGTAAAGCATGGATAGAAGGACACAGCCCCCCTTCTGAAAAGGAAATGCATCAGATGTGGTGCTCATTTGAGGCAAGAGATTGAGTAGTTTTAGTCCATAGCATATTGTCTTTCACCTCTAGCACATCTTGTTGTAGTCATTCAATCACAGTTGACACTCATATGTCTGTCAGTACCATCTCTCCATGGACCAAGGGTGGTATAACTCATGGGGCCCAACCCATACAGAGCTGAAAGGGTGAGAACCCTGTAGACGAGTTAATAGTGTTCATAATATTGAATCGTACCCAGGGCAAGACATGTCACCAGCCCAAATGGTTGCGTTCAATGTGGTAACAGAGACATTGATTAACAGTTTTGTTGGTCTGTTTGCTAGTCCCATCTGACTCTGGATGGTACGCTGTGGACATTTTCAGTTCAACTCTCATAAGTCCATGTAGTGCCTGCCAAAACTTTGACATGAAAAGTTTATCCTGGTCTGGGATGATTTCTAGCAGCAACCCATTCTCGCAATACCATTTGTCAAGAAAGATTATCATGAGGTCCTCTGTGGAAATGTCAGTTCAGGTGGGAATGATATGCATGTCACTGTTCAATCTATCCATGAAGGTAACAATACAGTTGAATTTGCCATTGTCCGGGAGAGGGCCGATAAAGTCCATGGCCACAGAATCCCCTCATTGATCAGGAATGGGGAGTGGGTGCAGGGGCTTCAAAGGTTTCTGTGTACTACCTTTGTTCCATTGGCAGTCAGCGCAGCCTGGTATGTATGCAGCCTCTAAGTTGTGTTATATATTAGGCCAGTAGAACAATTCTCGCAGTGAGACATACATTTTGGCAAAACCAAAGTGACCTAGAATATCATGAGCAAGGTGGAATAGGAGTTCACATACATTGGAAACCCAGGGGATGATAAGCCTGGTCCCCATGTACAACAGCTCCTCTGACATGCTGATTCCATGAGGTAGGGATCAGGTGTCCAAGAGCTTCTTGCACCATGGGTCATCAGTGTAACCCAGCTTGATGCTTGATAATAGTTTGGAATCTAGGTTGATTAAAAAAGTGGCTGCAACCACAGGTGACAGCAATGGCAACATCATGGGGTTAGTCAACACATGTGCACATGACCACACATCAACATTTCCCTTTGCAATGTTACCACAAGTTTTGGAATCAGGCAGACAATGAATATTCTCATGCACTTCGATGTCAAAGTTTGTATGTGACAGTGCATCTGCCATGGTATTATCATCACCTTTGATATACATGATCTTGAAATCATATTGCAATAAAAACTCCATCCACCTTGCCTGGCAGCAGCTCAGATCACATTGAGTATCAAAAATTTCCAGTGTTTTGTGGTCAGTGTAAATAACCACAGGTACCTACTCCTATGAGGTTGGAACACCATTTGCCAAGGGCATGGATGATGGCCAGGATTTCTTTTTTGTGCACAGGATAATTTAACTTAGCTCCTTTGGATGTCATGGAGTCGAAGGCCACAGGACATGCTGTTTCCCACTGTGTTCCAAAAGACAATACAGCATCTGACTGGAAATCACTGGCATCAGTGGTAAGGAAAATCTTCATTTCAGGTATTTGCTTATGATTGATGGTCATCAAGCATTCACGATGATGTGTTCAGTTGGTACTTGGTGCAGAGTCTCAATGGAAGGGGTGAACACTAAACCTACTGCAGGCATGCTCAGGGTAAGGGGGTTTGCTTAGAGGGCCTCAGATCATCCTTCGGGGCATGGAGACTATGAAGGGGCTGGTATGGCAGTTTTCAATGTGTGCACTAGTTGTGTATGCTAAAGGGAAGATATATGCAGTGGCAGAAAAGTGTGCAATGCAAGGGGGAAAAAATGTGCAATGGGAGCACAAAAGTGCACAACGACGAGGATGATGAAAATGGGAGGTGCAGTGGGATGAAGACGGCACTGGGATGTGCTGAAAGGGGGATGCACAGGTTAGGGGTGCAAATGGGATGAAAGTGCAATGGGTGGAAAAAGGTGCAACTGGTGCATAAAATGTGGCTATACAAATAAGTGTGCAAATGGTGCACAAAATGCAGCTATACAAAGGGTGCACTGTTTGAGTACACAAATGAGGATGAAGGATGCAATACAGGGATGAAATGCAGCAATACTACAAGGGGACACAAATGATATACAAACATGGCTATATGAAGGGTGCACTACAAAGGCGCATGGACTGGACACTGGTGCACAGACTATGTGTGATGCTGACTGAGCTATGAACTATGAGGGGGGGAAAGATCCTGTGGATTCTCATCTGTCCACCTACTATGTACAAATGGCTTACATGATAAAAACAGTAAAATAAAGTGTAAAAATAGAAAGCACCATGTGCTACCCACAAGTGCATCCATTTGCCCATCTAAACCTGACCACACTATGCTGCTGCCTCAGCCAATAAGATTTGTGCACCTATGGCCCAATACCCAACTGTTCCAGTGTGATGCACTATTTTTGGTGTGCTCTAGGTCTTGTGTGCTCTTCCCAATTAATCTGCTTCAGTGTTATGTGTCGCATGCTGCACCTTAGTAATAATGATGTGATTGACCTGTGCCAGTTACCAGATAAGGTGATGCTGATTGGAAATGTGGAAGAACTATAAGGAGATGCTGTGTGAGGCCAAATAGCACCAAAGTGCCAGGATTATGTGAAAGCGCCCAAGTGTGCACAGTCCAATGCCAAATAGGTACAAAGCACCTAGATTATGTGAGAATGCGCAGTTTGTTCATGTTGGAATCATAATGCACCTCGAATAAATGTGCCAGTAAGCTGGAGGCTGCGATGTGCAGCACAATCAGTGTAGTGGATTGTTGTGTGTGTTATAGGGATTGTGCAATGAGTGCACAGCAGAGAATGTGAGTTGCAGGTAAGGCATCAAAGGAATGCATAGAGGTGCATTGAGTGTGCAATAACTGTGAAAAGCAGATAAGGAGTGTGGGGGGGCATGTGGAGGTGGTTTGAAGCATAACAAGGTGCATTTAGAGCGCATGACAGAAGGCAGCTAAGGGGGATCCAAAGGCACAGTAGAAATGTAAAAGGTGCACAATAGTGCACCTAAGTGGTCAAAGGCACGCAAAAGTGCACAAACATGCATGGAAGCACACAAAGGTGCACTGGAGCACATGGGAGTGCACTGGAGCACATGAGAGCATACTGGAGCACACAAGAGCACACAAAGGCACATGAAAGCAGACAAACGTGCATGAGAGCACACAAACGTGCATGGAAGCACACAAAGGCACACAAAAGTGCACTGTGCAAAGTGAGTAGAAGATGTCCAAGTGGTGCACACAATCATGAAAAATGCCATAGTATGAGCGCAGGGTGGTAAGGAGCTGTATCATCTTCTCCCAACTAAAATACTGACTGTCCTCAGGTAGCATCTTTGTCAGTTATTGAAGTGCGAAATATGAGTGCTGAGAAAGTGGGTGAGTGGTAGAAGTGAATGTTTGGGATATTGAAGAGGCCAAGTAAAGCTCACAAAAATGTGTGAAGCAAAATGTGCAAGCGCAAATGAAGTGTGGAAAAATTGTCCAACCATCACTTTCCTCCTCTCAACTGAAATTTTGACTCTGTCCAAATGGTGAAAGTATGAGAGATAAAAGGAAGCGCATGCCATATGACAAATTGTATAAAAAGGTGAAATATCCATAGCAGTGCATGCAGAGTGCTAATTGTGCACCTCATTGGTGCTTTCTTCATCCTCAGCGCTATCTCCTTGCACTTCTTCTTTGTCAACTGTTTCTTCGTCTTCTGTGTCCACTACTATGGACTCTTTTATCTCTCTCAACTGTGTTGTGGTAATATCGAGTGCTACAGTGACTCATAAAACTGAGTCAATGTTTTGCACTTTTTAATTTATTGTTGAATAACTTCCCATAAACAACAAAACCAAACAAGGTATTGGTGTACCGAATAACATACATGATCAGGGCTACCAAACAAACAAAGAATTATGTAATTTTAATCATCCCTCATGGAGATATGATCATTTTAATTCAGGGACTCATTGACTCAGTTTTGTGAGGTGGTATCAATATTATGATAAATTGTAATTCTAGTATTTTGTATGACCTCCCTTGGCCTTAATAACTGCTCCCAACCTTCTAGGCATGCTTTTAATCAAATTCTGACACACCTCTGATGGAATATTATTCCACTCTTCCACTACTCTTTCCCATAACTCCCAAATTCCTTTTGATGCTGTTGGATACTTGTCTAACTGGTTCTTGAAATGAACCCATTGATGTTCAATAGGGCTGAGGTCTGGAGATTGGGCAGGCCAATTCAGAAGAGTAATATTGTTGTTCTCCATCCATTTCTTGGCCTTTTTTGAGGTATGCTTGGGGTCATTGTCTTGTTGAAAAATCACCTCTTCTCCAGAAATTCTACTCTCCTCCAAGCTAGGCAGCATATGGTCCTTCAAAATGGACACATACTGGTCAGCATTCATCCTCCCCTCAACCTCTGCAAGATGCCCCACTCCATTCCATCCCATACACCCCCATACCATAATGTTTCCTCCCCCAAATTTGACAGTTCCCTGCACCTCTCTCTCAATCAGCCCCTCTCCCTTCTGTTTCCAAACCCACTCTCTCCCATCTGACCCAAACCTGTTAATTTTAGTCTTATCTGACCAAATAACCCTTCTCCAGTCCTCCACAGTCCACTCTCTATACTTCTGAGCAAAAGCCAATCTTGCTTTCCTATGCCTTATACTAAGCAAAGGCTTTTTCTTCTTTACCACAGCCTTGAATGAGTTTTTTCTGAGAACTCTTCTGACTGTTTCTGAGAAGACTGGAGTGGGGATGATGCTGTTGATGTAATGGGTGGCCTGAACAGCATTTGCAGCCTTGCCAGTGGTGATTTGGGTAAGGATGGCTCTCTGAGAGGTAGATGAGAGCTTAGAAGAATGACCACCAGAGGGGGAATCCAGGTTTGGATGGAGAGCCCTGAGTGTTCTGGATACACTAGACTGGCTGAGGTTGAGTTTAGAGGCAATATTGTGGGTAGAATAATGATTGGAGGCCAGGGAAAGAATGTTTTCCTTCTGAGCAGAGGAGATGGGATGCATTGGAGAATATTGAGGTATGAAGAATGCTAGTCCTAATTAAATACTATAATTTAAGGTCTCATCAAGGGTCACATCACCTTAGAAACCATCTGTCAAGTTTTTGACATTATATAGTTGGTGGAGCATCAGATTCTAATATTTCTGACTACCCCTCACAAAACTGAGTCAATGAGTCCCTGAATTAAAATAATCATATCTCCATGAGGGATGATTAAAATTACATAATTCTTTATTTGTTTGGTAGCCCTGATCATGTATGTTATTCGGTACACCAATACCTTGTTTGGTTTTGTTGTTTATGGGAAGCTATTCAATAATGAATCAAAAAGTCCAAAACATTGACTTAGTTTTGTGAGTCACTGTATATGAAGGGCGCACTACAAAGGCACACAGACTGGACGCTGGTGCACAGACTATGTGCGATGCTGACTGAGCTATGAACTAGGGGGGGGGGGGAAGATCCTGTGGATTCTCTATCTGTCCACCTACTATGTACAAATGGCTTATTGATAAAAATGGTAAAATAAAGTGTAAAAATAGAAAGCGCCATGTGCTATCCACAAGTGCATCCATTTGCCCATCTAAACCCAACTGCACTATGCCGCTGCCTCAGCCAATAAGATTTTCACATGCTATAGCCCAATACCCAACTGTTCCAGAGTGATGCACTATTTTTGGTGTACTCTAGGTCTCGTGCACTCTTCCCAATTAATCTGCTTCAGTGTTATGTGTCACATGCTGTGCCTTAGTAATAATGACATGATCAACCTGTGCTGGTTACCAGATAAGGCAATGCTGATTGGAAATGCAGAAGAACTATAAGGAGATGCTGTGCAAGGCCAAATACCACTAAAGCACCAGGATTATATGAAAGCACCCAAGTGTGCACAGTCCAATTCCAAATAGGCACAAAGCGCCCCAATTATGTGAGAATGCACAGTTCGCTTGTATTGGAATCACAGTGCACCTTGAGTAAATGTGCCAGTAAGCTGGAAGCTGCGATGCACAGTGCAACTGGTGTGGTGGATTGTTGTGTGTGTGATAGGGATTGTGCAATGAGTATGCAGCAGAGAATGTCAGTTGCAGGTAAAGCATAAAAAAAGCATGCAATAACTGTGAAAGGCAGGTAAGGAGTGTGGGGGGGGCATGCGGAGGCGGTTTGAAGTGTAACAGGGCACATTTAGGGCACATGACAGCAGGCAGCTATTGGGGAAACAAAAGTGCAGTAGGAATGTAAAAGGTGTACAAAGGTGCATGGAAGTGCACAGGAGCGCACTTGGGCATGCAAAAGTGCATGAAGGTGCACAAAAGTGCACTGTGCAAAGTGAGTAGAAGATGTCTAAGTGGTGTGCACAATTGCAAAAAATGCTGTAGTATGAGCACAGGATGATAGGAAGCTATATCATCTCCTCCCAACTGAAATACTGACTGTTCTCAGGCAGCATCCTTGTCAGCTATTGAAGTGTGAAGCGTGAGCACCAAGAAAGTGGGTGAGTGGTAGAAGTGAATGTTTGGGATATTTGAAGAGGCCAAGTAAAGTGCACGAAAATGTGCAAAGCAAAGTGCACAAGTGCAAATGAAATGCGGAAAAATTGTTCAACCATCACTCTCCTCCTCGCAACTGAAATTTTGACTCTGTCCAAATAGTGAAAGTATGAGAGATAAAAGGAAGTGCATGCCATATGACAAATTGTATAAAAAGGTGAAATATCCATAGTGGTGCATGCGGAGCGCTAATTGCACACCTCATCAGTGCTTTCTTCATCCTCAGCGCTATCTCCTTGCACTTCTTCTTCGTCAACTGCTTCTTCATCTTCTGTGTCCACTACTATGGACTCTTCCATCTCTCTCAACCATGTTGTGGTAATATCGAGCACTATGTCTGGGAGTGCAATGGGGTTGCACATGCAGTATGGCACTAGGTGAAATGCAGGTATTGTATAGCGCTGCCAAAAGTGCCCAAGTAAAGTGGATTACGTCACATAAAAGCACTTGTGTGCAACGTTGTTGTGGCTGGTGCACAATATTGGTAAGTGTCTGGACTGCCAAATAATAAGCTGGTGAGTGCTGTGCACATCACACTTCCATAAGTGCTCCTTGTGTTTGAAAAATGCACTCGCATAGTGCATGAGCACACCATACTCAGAATCTATGGAATCGCTAGGGCATGTTAGGGCATCTATCCAAATCCACACCAAGTCTAACTTCTCATCCTCTGCATCAGCTGCTGTACTTCTCAGAACCTGGCTATAGTCATCATTATAAATAAGTGCACTATTGTACACATTTTGTGCATTTGCACTTGGCTCTGGCTGCATTAGTGCAAATACCTGCACATCAAAAGACTGTGAAACGGGATGTATCGCATGCATAAAGCTATGTAGTGCATCAATACAATCCTCAAATTCTTTATCGTCTTCTTCTTCATCATCTTCTGGAGTAAACGGTGGTGGGTTTGGTAAAAGCACAGGAAGCACCACTAGTGGATCACCTATAATGTTGCGCTTGATGTGAAATTGTTTGGGACAGGTGCAATGACTGGTTTGACCTTTTGAGCAACCAGTTTATACCTCTTCTTGGTTACTATGCCCATTTGCAGTGCATGCACTGCTAAATCCATATAAGTTGCATGTGCATGTGCACTTTTTGAAAACACAGCTGGAATGAGCGCCATAGGGTCAATAGAATTTAAGAGTGCCTGTGCATTACTGTTGGTACATTAGGATAGGTAGAGCTGAGAGATAAGAGAGGTTGGTGGAATGGAAGCGGAAAATGGAGTAAGCGCAAATGCAGAAACATCGCAAGCTTGGGTATTAGAGTCAAATGTTATGATAGTAGCAGCTTCTCCTTGGTCTGCGACGATAGGAAGAGACACTTTAATTGCTGTGCTAACTGGAGGTGTTGCATTCAGCACTTTATTTTCTGCAAAATAAATTGGCTGCAAAAGGCATGCGTGCTTCGCAGTGCACAAATGGCATAATGCTCGCAAGGTTGGTAGCTACCACTTCTGTGCTGGTAGCTGCAATGTGCTTTGGAGTAACTTGTTCTCTCTGGTGCTGTCTGAGATCAGGCAAAAGCGAAAGGAGCTCTTCATGCGAAACTGTAATGGAGGGTGCCTTCATGGTGCATGCATATATGTGATTGACAATCTGCAGATTTATAAATGAATGCATGGGTCGTACTGAAGCCCAAGACGATGGCAGACCACTTCTGACATTGCGATAATTTGTGAACCCGGATCTAAGATAGCTTCAAAGTATTCTTGGTTGTCGATCAATAAATCAATGGAACGAAGTGCATGTGACTCCTTTGCAACCTTCAAAATGTCTGGGTTTTCAATTTCGCCTGGCTGGAGATGGGTGAGGTACTGTTCAAATGGATCCTGCAAAACAATAGGAAGCAGCGCTGCAATGGCCGCGCTAACTGGAGGTGTTGCATTAAGCGCTTTATTTTCTGCAAAAGGCATGCATGCTTCAGAGTGTGCAAATGGCATAATGCTCGCAAGGTGGGTAGTTACCACTCCTGCACTGGTAGCTGCAATGCACTTTGGGGTAACTTGTTCTCTATGGCGCTGTCTGAGATTGGGTGAAAGGGATAGGAGCTCTTCATGCGAAACCATAATGGATGGCACCTTCATGGCATGCACATATACATCATCAACAATCTGCAGGTTCTGGATAGGAACAACAGTGCGATATGATGGCTCTTTGCCTTTGGAAGTATTAACTGGAGCATCTGGTTTATCTGCTGCTGCGGTGATACAGCTCCCTATTGCCCTGCGCGCATACTACGGCATGTTTTGCGATTGTGCACACCTCCTAGATGGCTTCTGCATACTTTGCACAGCACACTTTTGCATGCCTTCATGCGCTTTTGTGCACCTTTGACTGCTTAGGTGCACTTTTGTGCGCCTTTTACATTTCTACTGCGCTTTTGGTTCCCCCATAGCTGCCTGCTGTCGTGCGCCCTAAATGCGCCCTGTTGCACTTCAAACCACCTCCACGTGCCCCCCCCACACTCCTTATCTGCCATTTTCCATTATTGCGTGCTCGATGCACCTTTATGCACTCTTTTTATGCTTTACTCGCAACTCACGTTCTTTGCTGCACACTCACTGCACTATTCCTACCATCACACAACAATTCACCACTTCAAACGCGCTGCGCATCGCAGCTTCCATCTTACTGGTGCATTTACTTGAGGCGCACCACGATTCCAGCACGAGCGAACTGCACATTCTTACATAACTGGGCCGCTTTGCACCTATTTGGCATTGGACTGTACGCACTTGGGCACTTTCACGTAATCCTGGCACTTTGGCAGTATTTGGCCTTGCACAGCATCTCCTTATAGTTCTTCCACATTTCCAATTGGCATCACCTTATCTGGTAACTGGCACAGGTCAATCACACCATTATTACTAAGGCGCAGCACGCGACACATAACACCAAAGCGGATTAATTGGGAAGAGCGCACGAGACGTAGAGTGCACCAAAAATAGCGCATCACACTGGAACAGTTGGGTATTGGGTTATAGCATGTGCAAATCTTATTGATTGAGGCAGCGGCATAGTGCAGTCAGGTTTTGATGGGCGAATGGATGTGCTTGTGGGTAGCACATGGCACTTTCTATTTTTATACTTTATTTCACCATTTTATCACATAAGCCATTTGTACATAGTAGCAGACAGATAGAGAATCCACAAGGATCTTTCCCCCCCCTCATAGTTCATAGCTCAGTCAGCGTTGCACATAGTCTGTGCACCAGCATCCAGTCAGTGCGCCTTTGTAGTGCGCCCCTCGTATAGCTGCATTTGTGTATCGTTTGCATCCCCTCGTCGTATTGTTGCATTTCATCCCTGCGTTGTGTCCTTCATCCTCGTTTGTGCACTCTTGCGGTGCGCTCTTCATATAGCTGCATTTGTGCACCATTTGTGCCTTTTTCTGCATAGCTGCATTTTGTGCACTGTTGCACCTTTTTCCGCCCTTTGCGCTTTCACTCCATTTGTGCCCCTAACCTGTGCACCTCCCTTCCAGCACATCCCAGTGCTGTCTTCATCACATTACACCTCCCGCCTTCATCATCCTCATCGTTGTGCACTTTGTGCTCCCATTGCGCATTTTTGCCCCTTTGCATTGTGCACTTTCCCATCACTGCGCATATCTTCCCTTTAGCATACACTACTAGTGCGCACATTGAAAACCACCATACCAGCCTCTCTATAGTCTCCGTGCCCCGAAGGACGATCCGAGGCCCTCTAAGTGAACTCCCCCCTCACCTCGAGCACGCCTGCAGTTGTAGGTTAAGTGTTCACCCCTTCTGTTGAGACTCTGAAATGAGTACCAACTAAACACATCATTTCTGGAGCCCACCGCGAGGAGTTTCTGTTTATCAGACCTTATTTAGACCTCCATTGGCTCGCCCTCCACTTCAACATTAACCACCTTCACACTCTCCATTCCGAGCTGTTAGCAACTGCACTCTAGCTTGGGGAAATACCAGTATTTGAATCACTCATCTGCACTGTCTTTACCTCCACCTTCACCTGAATCATCCCTACCTACCCTAACTCTGTCCGCATCACCGCATTTTTTCCCACCTTTGAATTTCGCTGCGCTTTTACCAGATCTTAACTCTACACACCTTATTCCACCTACCATGGCTACCATGCACATGCCATCCACATCTAACCAAAATGCACCGCATTTCGACCCTGCAAAACCGCGTGAACTCCAGAAGTACTTTGAGGAGCTTGCACAACTCCTCCGTGATTGTAATGTCACCGATGAGACCGATAAGAAGTTCCACACTGTGCGCTATTTGGACAGCGACACTGCAGACACTTGGAAACTGCTACCGGAGTATAGTGCGATGCACAACTATGGCGCATTCAAAGACGCTGTCCTAAAGCTTTATCCTGGCTCTAGGGATGGCAGTAAATGGAGTATTAGCGACCTGGACAAGCTTATTGGTGAGACCACACACGTTGGCCTCGTAACTGCAGAAGAGATCGCGCGCTACTATTGCACATTTTTCAGCATTAGCAAATACTTGGTTGCACAAGGCATATTGGTGCACTACAACCAAAGCTGCATGTTCGTTAGGGTGTTTCGACCAGACCAGCTAGAGCGCATTTTGAGCCGCCTTGCGATTGCGGTACCAAATCAGCCTGCAAATGTGCCATACTCATTAGATGCAATACACGATGTGATCGACTTTATCTTTGAAGGCCCAGCGCGCTATTTCCAGCCACTTACTGGGCTCACAGTGCAAAACCCCAATATGTATGCACCCTACTCAGCACCCAGCACACCCATTTCCCAACCACAAGCTAGCACACCAGCAGTTAAAGCAGAAGACATCTCAGTCCTATTCGAGCGCATGACACAGACAATAGTTACTGTGTTGAGCACATCATGCAGAGATGGCGGAAATGGTGCGCCTCACTCGAACAATGACAAGTGCAATGGTTGCAGTCAGACAGGGCATTATATCCCTGAGTGCGCTTCAATTGAGCGCTTATTAGCGAAGGAAAGTGTAGGCGAAATGCGGAGGGGCACATTGTGCTCCCAGGTGGCGCATTCGTGCTGCATTCTATTCCAGGCAATTTCCTAGGCGAGCGCATCGAGGAATGGCATAAGCGCAACCCAGGGCAGATTGCCATGGGTCGACTTTCATCTAATACCAATTCGCAGCTCATCTACAATATAGCGCCTCATCCAGCTCCAGCGGTACCTTTACAGTTGACGTACATTGCCACCTCAACTCCTGCAGCAGATTATATGCAAAGCACACCAAATGCGCAACTAACGAAGGAAGAGCGCATTGATGTGCTCTAGAGGGAGTTGATGGTGCTTTGGAAGAGGCAAGTCTTCGACGGCGTTGAAATTCTGCGGCGCACACCACGCAATACATCCAATCAAGAGAGCATGCATTCTACAACCACAGACATTGCACCCACCAACAGTATTGAGTCCCCAGCTTCGCAACCCACTGCGAGCGCAACTGAGGCGCCCGACGAGACACCCATACATCTCTATTCCAACATTCCTGAAGTGCATTTTGTGCCCGCAGCAGCAGATAAACCAGACATACCAGCTAACACTTCCAAAGGCAAAGAGCCATCATACCGCACTGTTGTTTCTATCCAGAACCTGCAGATTGTTGATGATGTATATGTGCATGCCATGAAGGTGCCCTCCATTATGGTTTCACATGAAGAGCTCCTATCCCTTTCACCCAATCTCAGACAGCGCCATAGAGAACAAGTTACCCCAAAGTGCGTTGCAGCTACCAGTGCAGGAGTGGTAACTACCCACCTTGTGAGCATTATGCCATTTGCACACTCTGAAGCATGCATGCCTTTTGCAGAAAATAAAGCACTTAATGCAACACCTCCAGTTAGCGCGGCCATTGCAGCGCCGCTTCCTATTGTTTTGCAGGATCCATTTGAACAGTACCTCACCCATCTCCAGCCAGGCAAAATTGAAAACCCAGACATTTTGAAGGTTGCAAAGGAGTCACATGCACTTCGTTCCATTGATTTATTGATCGACAACCAAGAATACTTTGAAGCTATCTTAGATCTGGGTTCACAAATTATCGCAATGTCAGAAGTGGTCTGCCATCGTCTTGGGCTTCAGTACGACCCATGCATTCATTTATACATGCAATTGGCCAATGGAGAGGTAGACGAGTTGCTTGGGCTTGCATGCAATGTTTCCGCGTGCATTGGAGACATCATTGTCTATGTGCAAGTTCACATTATCCATTCACCTGCTTACAATATTCTGTTAGGGCGCCCCTTTGACATATTAATGTGCTCTGTCATGCGCAACTTTGTGGACGAAGCGCAAACGATTACTATCTGCGATCCGAACACAGGCGCCATCTCCACCATTCCAACAAAGCTTAGGGGGAAGCCGCGCCACTTCTTACCAGCTCCAGCAATACCGCACTTTGCTATTCAGTATAACTTACAAAGAAAATTTCACCAGGCTTCGAGGAATTGATCGCAGACCAAGGAGAGGCCGCCACTATCATAACATTCGATTCTAATACCCAATCTTGTGACATTTCTGCATTTGCGCTTATTCCATTTTCCGCTTCCGTTCCTTCGACCTCTATTATCTCTCAACTCTACCTATCCCAGTGTACCAACAGTCATGCGCAAGCGCTCTTAAATTCAATTGACCCTGTGGCGCTTATTCCAGCCGCATTTCCGAAAAGTGCACATGTGCATGCAGCTTTTATCAATTTAGCGGTGCACGCACTGCAAAAGGGCATAGTAACCAAGAAGAAGTATAAACTGGTTGCTAGAAAAGTCAAACCAGTTATTGTGCCCATCCCAAATGAATTCTGCATCGAGCGCAACATTATAGGTGATCCGCTAGCGGCGCTTCCTGCGCTTTTACCAAATCTGCCACCCTTTGCCCCAACCGGGCGCTACACTGAAGAGCGCATGCAAGTGCTCCAAAAGCGCCACACCGATTTCTTATTACCAGAGGAGATGAAGGTTTTACACCACTTGATGTCTTTGCAGAATGAAGCCTTTGCATGGAGCAATGAGGAGCGTGGCAGCTTCAAGACCGCATTCTTTCCCCCAGTAGAAATTCCAGTTATTCCGCACACCCCTTGGATAGAGCACAACATCCCCATTCCACCAGGCATATACGAAGAAGTTTGCGCTATTATCCGGAAGAAGATAGAGTCAGGTGTTTACAAGCGCTCAAATTCGGCATATAGATCGCGCTGGTTCTGCATGCTCAAGAAAGATGGAAAAGCGCTGCACATTATACATAGCCTCGAGCTGCTTAATCGCATTACCATTAAACACTCCAGCATCACCCCTACACCTGAGCACCTTGCAGAGCAATTTGTGGGGCATGCATGTGGCACTGTCCTTGATCTATATGTGGGATACAATGAGCGCTTAATCAAAGAATCATCACGCAACCTTATGACATTCCAGATGCCTTATGGCGCAATGTGCCTTGTTACGTTGCCAATGGGTTGGACGAACTCAGTACCAATCTTCCATGATGATGTGTGCTATATTCTACAGCCGGAGATACCAGATTACACCGTTCCCTATATTGACGATGTTCCAGTTAAGGGGCCTTCGGAGCGCTACATTTTACTGGATGGCTCGTGCGAAGCACTCACTGCAAACCCTGGCATAAGGCGCTTTGTGTGGGAGCACTTTCAGAACATGAACCGCATTGTGCAGTGCATGAAATATAGTGGCAGCACTTTCTCTGGGATGAAATCCACATTGTGCACTGAGAAATTTGTCATTCTTGGCCATTATTGCACCCCAGAAGGTAGAAAACCTGAACACGACAAGGTAGACATTATCCGCAATTGGGGCGCATGCCACATGCTGTCAGAAGTGCGCGCATTCTTGGGAACAGTCGGTTTAATGTGCATTTATATCCGCAATTACACGCACCGCGTTAACGTGCTCACAAAGCTTACATGCAAGGACGCTCCCTTTGCATGGGGCCCAGAGCAGATAGTGGCGCAAAATGACATCAAGCAAGCAGTACTAGAGTGTCCTGCACTACAACCAATTGATTATTCCTCAGAACTCCCAGTTATCCTCACGGTTGACACTTCCCAGATAGTGGTCAGCTTTTATCTTTGCCAGCAAAAGAGCGCAAATGCAAAAATGTGCATTTACAACCAGTTCGGCTTGATTATGCTCAATGACAGAGAAGCGTGCTTTTCGCAACTGAAGCTAGAGATCTATGGACTTTACCATGCGCTGCGCAACTTGCGCCTTTATATTATAGGTGTGTGCAACTTAATTGTTGAGACTGACGTGCGCTATATCAAGGGCATGCTACAAAACCCCGATATCCAACCATCCGCTAGCATTAACTGGTGGATTGTCTCAATCCTTACATTCCACTTTATGCTCGTGCATGTTAGGGGAGCGGTGCATGGTCCAGATGGGCTTTCGTGTCAGCCAAAGCAGCCAGAGGACTTAGAAGGAGAAGAAGATGAAGGGTTTGAGGATTGGATCAATGCGCTACATGGCTTTATGCATGCGATACATCCCATTTCCCAGTCCTTTGATGCGCAAGCACTCACGCTAACACAGCCAGAGCCAAGCGCAAATGTGCAAAATGTGCGCAATAGTGCGCTTATTTACAACGATGACTATAGCCAAGTTCCGAGGAGCGCAACCGCAGATGCAGAGGATGAGAAGCTAGATTTGGTGTGGATTTGGATGGATACCTTAATGCGCCCTAGCGACTTCACAGATTCCGAGTATGGCACGCTTGTGCACTACGCGAGTGCCTTTTTCAAAGACAAGACACGCTTATGGAAGCGCAATGTGCATGGCACTCACCAGCTTGTTATTTGGCAGTCTAGACGCTTACCGATATTGCACACCATCCATGACAACATTGGACACAAGTGCTTTTATGTGACGTGCTCCGCATTGCTCGAGCGCTTTTGGTGGCCACACGTTATGGACGACATCGTTTGGTTTGTGCACACTTGTCATATTTGCCAGATCCAGCAAACACAGAAGGTTCTAATACTGCCAGTCGTCGCAATGCCTATGCCTCTCTTCAGTAAAGTTTATATTGATACGATGCACTTACCAGTATCAGCAGGGCGGCACTATATCGTCCAAGGGTGTTGCTCGCTTGCGACTTGGCCAGAATTCCACAGGCTTCCTAAAGAAAATGCGAGCACACTTGGCGATCGGATGTTCCAAGACCTCATCTGCAGATGGGGCACGTTGTACAAGATAGTCACCGATAATGGCAAGCCATTCATAAAAGCGCTAGCCTATCTCAGTAAGCGCTACCATATCAATCACATCCACATATCTGGCTATAACTCATGCACTAATGGAATTGTTGAGCATGCACATTTCGACGTGCGTCAAGCACTGATCAAAGCCACAGATGGGGTAGAGTCAAAATGGTTCAGTGCACTGTACTCAGTCTTTTGGGCAGAGCGCATCACAGTGCGGAAGCGCCTTGGTGTTTCACCATACTTCATTGTTACAGGCGTGCAGCCTCTAATTTCTCTCGATATCATTGAAGCGACATACCTTAACCCACCCCCAGATTCTATACTCTCCACTACAGACTTGATCGCATGGCGCGCGCGTGCATTACAAAAGCATCCAGAAGACTTAGCACGCATTCATTCCCATGTCTACGCAGAAAGGTGCAAAGCAGTGCTCCATTTTGAGAGGGCACACTCAAAAACCACCCGCAATTTTGACTTCCAGCGTGGCGATTTAGTCCTTATGCACAACACAGCAATCAAGAAGAGCCTAAACTGCAAAATGTGTGCACATTATCTCAGTCCTCTAGTTATAGTGTCATGCAATCAAGGCGGCACATATATCGTTTGCGAGCTCAATGGGACAGTATTTGACAGGCCAGTAGCCGCGTTCCGCCTGCTTCCATACCACGCATGCAAGTCCATTGCACTTCCTGACATAGCACTCGATATCACTACAACACAGTTGAGGGAGATGGAAGAGTCCCTAGTAGTGGACACAGAAGACGAAGAAGCAGTTGATGAAGAAGAAGCGCAAGGAGATAGCACTGAGGATGAAGAAAGCGCCAATGAGGCATGCAACTAGCGCTCCATGCGCACCGTTATGGATACTTCACCTTTTTGTATGTACACTTTACTTTCTTTCATTTTTTTACATTACCTTTTTCTATTCGAGAAGTCGCATCTGGGCGCGTTCCATGATTGTGCAACCCATGGGTTTTACTGGCCATGATGATCTACTGAGCCTTTCCCATTTTTTTAGACTTTGTCATATGGTGTGTGCTTCATTTTATCTCTTACTCTTTTATCGATGGACATGGTCAATATCTCAGTTGGGAGGAGGAAAGTGATGGTTGGACAATTTTTCTGTGCCCCTTTGCATTTGTGTGTCTTTGCGCTGATGCGCGTTTTTTGTGCGCTTGCATTCCTTGCTCAAACGTTGCTTATATTATCTCTTTTCTCTCACACATACTATTTGGACTTACAAGTTTCATTTTATGGGACCATGGAAGCACATGCGCAGGTTGGCACAAAGTGCACGCGTGCACGCACTTCACTGCTTTGGAGCACACCATGCGTATCACAGGCGCAACAAGGAGATTGATTGACACACTATCTAAAACTTATACAGTCGAGCAGCTATCAATGGACTCCAGGAACTCCAGGCACTTAGTGGCCACATCCAGTTTCGCCTTTGCATCCACCTCTGCTTTCTCCATGCTGCGCAACCGGCTCTTAGTGACCTCTAACTCAACGAGTGACCTTTGGACATCTTCTTGAAGGCGATCGTGCATGGCACCCAAGACTGCGACCACTGAGCAGCATTGCGCTAAGTTGAGCACCTCAACATCTTGACCTTGATAGACCACATCCCCCAAGGTGTTTCCCGATCTGGTTTGGCACGAGGATTGCATGTGTGCACTTGCCTGGTGAACAGTAAGGCGGCATGGCCTTGGGCGCACTTGTGATGGTGCAGGGGGCGCATTTTCGACTTTGTGGCACTTCAATGTGTGCCCTTTCGAGGGGCTGATGAGCCTTGCATCACTCTCATCGCCCTTGTCAATTTGCGATGCGCCTTTGGAATAGTTAGCGCAGCATGGAAGGAGGATGAGAAAAAGACACACCAGGGTGCCCAGTAGCTGCTTTCCTACCTCTAGAAGTTGCGCGCAGCTGTGTGAGGGTGCGCTTCGTCCATTCACACTTTCTCTTACCCTTTGCGCATGGAGTGCACTGCTTTTCATTGGCAGAGATGCACCTAGCCGGCTGGCCCATGCGGCGGCAGTTATCACACTGGAGCAGGAGGGGAGCTGTTCAGTGAGTTTAAAGAATATCCAAAGAAACTTACTGGTCTACTATTAGTGTCAGAGGTGGTGCCAACACCACCCAGTGGCAGTACTTCGACATATGTGCATTGCCGCGTTGCATGCACTGGGCGTGCACTTGCGCCTTCATCCACACTAGCGCTCTCGTCGCTCTGCTCACTCTCCCCTTTGCTCGTCACCCCACTCTCCCAAGACTCCCCAGTTCCTTTGCCTACGACCTCAGCATCAGTCGTTCCAGAAAGCGTGTGCAGAGAGCGCACCAGTGCAATGCATGCCTTCTCATCCTCCTGCGCTTTGGCAGTATCTATATCGCTTGCATCATCAATTGCCCTAAACTCACCTTCCAGATGCTCCAAGTTAACCTCAGGCACCTGCAATTCAGCGGTCAAGAGCGTGCGACACACCTTGCGCACTTTGGTGCACTCCGCGCATGCTCCCAGCCACCCCACCAGCTCATGTGCCCTACGCTCAAATTCTTCAGACCGCTCTTTCTCCTGCATCATCTTATGCATATCAGGCATCAGCTCCTTACCCCAAGTCAGCCACTCCTCCACCATGACCCCACTGAAGGCACTGCATGCCTTCGCGAGGAGCGTGTCGAGTTCTGCATCATCTTTAACAGTGTCCACGCAGTTTTTATACATGTTCTACATGCCCCGACCCTTAGCAACCTGCGTTGGTTATAGAAACACAAAAAGTGCACCAGTTTACTACAAAACCCTTCACCCCAAGCTTGCATCGTCGTCTGCTCACTCCCAGCAGCAGGGAGGGTCTCATAGAGGGCCAAGATCGTTTGTCTGAGGGCTAAGGTAAATGCTGAAGCCATCGGATCAGGTAGAGATGGGTTGTGGAAAGAGTTATAGAGGATAGATGGTGGTCAGAGATAGATAAGGAGAGGATAGCCGCTTATGTGAGCGAAGAAAATTTTGCACTGACCAATTGCATGCTGCCTGAGGACAGTCAGTACTTCAGTTGGGAGGAGATGATATGGCTCCCTATCGCCCTGCGTGCATACTATGGCATTTTTTGTGATTGTGCACACCTCCTAGATGGCTTCTGCATACTTTGCGCAGCGCGCCTTTGACCGCTTAGGTGCGCTTTTGTGTGCCTTTTACATTTCTACTGCACTTTTGGTTCCCCCATAGCTGCCTGCTGTCGTGCACCCTAAATGCACCCTATTGCGCTTCAAACCGCCTCCACGCACCCCCCCACACTCCTTATCTGCCATTTTCCATTATTGCGCACTCAATGCGCCTTTATGCACTCTTTTTATGCTTTACTCGCAACTCACGTTCTTTGCTGCACACTCACTGCACTATTCCTACCATCACACAACAATTCACCACTTCAAATGCACTGCGCATCGTGGCTTCCATCTTACTGGTGCATTTACTTGAGGCGCACCACGATTCCAGCATGAGTGAACTGCACATTCTTACATAACTGGGCCACTTTGTGCCTATTTGGCATTGGACTGTGTGCACTTGGGCGCTTTCACGTAATCCTGGCGCTTTGGCAGTATTTGGCCTCGCACAGCATCTCCTTATAGTTCTTCCACATTTCCAATCGGCATCGCCTTATCTGGTAACCAGCACAGGTCAATCACATCATTATTACTAAGGTGCAGCATGTGACACATAACACCGAAGCGGATTAATTGGGAAGAGTGCACGAGACATAGAGCACACCAAAAATAGTGCATCGCACCGGAACAGTTGGGTATTGGGTTATAGCATGCACAAATCTTATTGGTTGAGGCAGCGGCATAGTGCAGTCAGGTTTAGATGGGCGAATGGATGTGCTTGTGGGTAGCACATGGCACTTTCTATTTTTATACTTTATTTCACCATTTTATCACATAAGCCATTTGTACATAGTAGCGGACAGATAGAGAATCCACAAGGATCTTTCCCCCCCCTCATAGTTCATAGCTCAGTCAGCATCGCACATAGTCTGTGCACCAGCGTCCAGTCAGTGCGCCTTTGTAGTGCGCCCCTCGTATAGCTGCATTTGCATATCGTTTGCATCCCCTCATTGTATTGTTGCATTTCATCCCTGCATTGCATCCTTCATCCTCGTTTGTGCACTCTTGTGGTGCGCCCTTCATATAGCTGCATTTGTGCACCATTTGCACCTTTTTCTGCATAGCCGCATTTTGCGCACCATTGTGCCTTTTTTCGCCCTTTGCGCTTTCACTCCGTTTGCACCCCTAACCTGTGCACCTCCCTTCCAGCACATCCCAGTGCTGTCTTCATCACATTACACCTCCTGCCTTCATCATCCTCGTCATTGCACACTTTTGTGCTCCCATTGTGCATTTTTCCACATTGCACATTTTTGCCCCTTTGCATTGCGCACTTTCCCATCACTGCGCATATCTTCCCTTTAGCATACATACTAGTGCGCACATTGAAAACTGCTGTACCAGCCTCTCTATAGTCTCCGCACCCTGAAGGACGATCTGAGGCCCTCTAAGCGAACTCCCCCCTCACCTCGAGCATGCCTGCAGTTGTAGGTTAAGTGTTCACCCCTTCTGTTGAGACTCTGAAATGAGTACCAACTAAACACATCAGCGGGAACAAAATGCGCCTCAGGAACATTGGAATAGGGATGTATGGGCATCTCATCAGGCACCTCAGTTGCGCTCATGCTGGGTTGCAAAGCTGGTGACTCAATACTGTCAGTGGGTGCAATGTCTGTGGTTGTAGAATGCGTGCTCTCTTGATTGGATGTATTGCATGGTGCGTGCTGCAGAATTTCAACACTGTTGAAGACTTGCCTCTTCTGAAGCGCCATCAACTCCTGCTCGAGCGCATCGATGTGCTCTTCCTTCATTAGTTGCACACTTGGTGCACCTTGCATATAATCTGCTGCATGCACTGAAGTGGCAATGTACATCGACTGTAAAGGTGCTGCTGGAGCTGGATGAGGCACTATATTATAGATGAGTTGCGAATTGGTATTCAATAAAAGTCAACCAGTGGCAATCTGCCCTGGGTTGTGCTTATGCCATTCCTCGATGTGCTCACCTAAGAAGTTGCCTGGAACATGGCATGAATGCACCACCTGGGAGTACAATGCACCCTTCCATGTTTTGTCTACACTTCCCTTCACTAATAAGGCGCTCAATTGAAGCGCACTCATGGATATAATGCTTTGTTTGGCCACAACCATTGCAAGTGTCATTGTTCGAGCGAGGCATGCCATTTCCACCATCTCTGCACAATGCACTCAATGCAGTAACTATCCAGTGTGATGCACTATTTTTGGTGTGCTCTAGGTCTCGTGCACTCTTCCCAATTAATCTGCTTCAGTGTTATGTATCACATGCTGCACCTTAGTAATAATGACATGATCGACCTGTGCTGGTTACCAGATAAGGCAATGCTGATTGGAAATGTGGAAGAACTATAAGGAGATGCTGTGCAAGGCCAAATACCACCAAAGCACCAGGATTATGTGAAAGTGCCCAAGTGTGCACAGTCCAATGCCAAATAGGTGCAAAGCACCCCAATTATGTGAGAATGCACAGTTCGCTCGTATTGGAATCACAGTGTGCCTCGAGTAAATGTGCAAGTAAGCTGGAAGCTGCTATGCGCAGTGCAACTGGTATGGTGGATTGTTGTGTGTGTGATAGGGATTGTGCAATGAGTGCACAGCAGAGAATGTGAGTTGCAGGTAAAGCATAAAAAGAGTGCACAAAGGCGCAATGCACATGCAATAACTGTGGAAGGCAGGTAAGGAGTGTGGGGGGGGGATGCAGAGGCAGTTTGAAGCATAACAGGGTGCATTAGGGTGCATGACACCAGGCAGCTATGGGGGAAACAAAAGTGCAGTAGGAATGTAAAAGGTGCACAAAAGCACACAGAGGTGCACTGGAGCACATGGGAGCACATGGGAGTGCAATGGACAGCATGGGAGTGCACTGGAGTGCACTGGAGCACAGAAAGTGGACAAAGGCACATGGAAGCACACAGGAGTGCACTTGGGCACACAAAAGCACATGAAGGTGCACAAAAGTGTGCTGTGCAAAGTGAGTAGAAGATGTCCAAGTGGTGCACACAATCGCAAAAAATGCTGTTGATGATGCTCGACCTGGAAACCTAACAAAAACCTGTTAAAAGGCTTATGTAGTATAACTCAGGTTAGAGGAAGGGTGCGAGTCAGTACTAAATATCACCGCTAGTACCAGAACATTATTTCAGTAATGCGAAATGGTAAATAATGTGACAAATAGTCTTTTTAAAGCATACAAAGATGTTCGAAGAAGTTCGAAATTGGTCCACAGATGTGCAAAGTAGTTCAAAGTTGTTCAGGTGAGTTCAAAGAGGTTCGAAGGTGTTTGACTAGTGTTGAGATATGTTTGACAGACAAATATGGCAGTTACAAAGTGGGTTCTGAGTGGCAATAGGCGATGATGAGTTGATAAGGAATACAAAAGTTCAAGGAAGTTTGTGATATTTTGCAGAACTTCAGAGATACGATGTAAGGTAAGACTCAAGAGGACTGCTCTTAAATCCAACTATAGTCGAGAGGGTAACTGATTCTCTGTTGTTCTAAGTAACTGGTACAAGTCTATATACATTTCGAAGAGGTAAGTACCAAAAAGGAAATATAACAGGTGTAGAACATGAGGCAGTATGCACAGCAATAAAGGTATTGTAAAATATAAAACAAATGAAAAATGATAATAAGTGAAACATTCAGTGTTGCCATATAGTAAGAGTACTTCTCTTGTTGTTTCAATAGATTGTTGAAACCCCAAAACTGCCATTATCATACCCTACTTCTTTTATCGTCTCTCCTTGCATCTGGTAGTGTTCGATATGTGACTAAATAGCTCACTCTGGTTGAGCATCATGTATCGAAAGTGTTTTAAGACAACTATACGGCAGCTGATATTGTTCGAGATGCTGCAAAGTCATTCTATGTAAGTGTCACGAAATAGTTCAAAAGCATTCAAAAGTTGTCTGAAATAGTGCGAAATAGTGCGAAAATAATTTGAAGTCGATTTCTTGGCGTTCGTAGTGATTTGGTAGTGATTTGGAGTGCATGTCATAATGTTTCGATACAAGTGAGATCCTTCTCCAGACCTTAAAGTGCATAGTGGACCTATCACCATAGTACAAGTGCAGGGTGATAGGGAGCTGTATCACCATTTTTCTTTCTCATCCCATGTCTCATGTTTGATCTCTTCCACTAAATCCATGAAAAGTAGCTCACCACCCCATGAAACCCACTCCCAATGAGCCAAAGGTTGGTATACTTCGAAAACCTCATTAACAACCACTTGTATGGCCAGGTCGCACTCCTCACCAAGATCTTTGGCAAGTTCATTGTATTCCACCTACATGAAATGTTTTAGCACCTTTGACCATGAATAGACGAGCAGCAGATGTACCATTTTTGCACAGAAAGCCCGCCTCCAGACTTCAAAATCAAGATCTTCTGCAGTGTCATGCTTAGGCATCGATTTTGCATACTCGAGTACTTCGACATTGAGTTCGCTGAGGAGAGACATGATCAAAGCCAGAGTTCGATGATATAGAGATTAATGAAGAAGAACAAGAAGTAAACCTCACTAAGTTTTCAACATGATCATGCATTTTGCACGTGACTTCGATCGGCTGACTGGGACAGTCAGAATTTCAGTAAGGGGGAGGATGATAGGTCTACTATGCACTTTAAGGTCTGGAGAACATTCCCACTCATATCTAGACATTACAACATGCACTCCAAATCGATACAAATGCCATGAAATCCACTTCGAACCATTTTCGCACTATTTTGCACTATTTTGGACAACTTCGAACAACTTTGAACTTATTTTGCGACACTTTGAAATGACTTCACAGCATTTCAAGCAATATCGGCTGCCATATAGCTCTCTTGAAACACTTTTGATACATGCTGCACATTCAAAATGAGTTATTCCATCTCATATCGAGCACTACCAGACACAAGGAGAGAGTACAAACAACTTAGAATGTGATAAGTGCATTTTTGTGTTTCATTGATATATTGAAGCACAAGATAAGTACTTTTACTATATGGGAACACTATACGTTTCATCATTTATCATTTTTATTTGTTTCATGATCTACAAGTCCTCATTGTTTGATACATATTTGCCTCATGTTTTACACATGTTCTTATTTCTTTTTTAGTACTATCTCTTCATTTTGTATATAGACTTGTATTAGTTAGTTAGAAGAAAGAACAACCAACAGAGAACAGAGCACAAGTTACCCTCTCACTTATTGTCAGATTTAAGAGCCATTCTCTTGAGTCTTATCTTCACATTGTATCTCTAATTCTGCAAAATATCATGAACTTCTTCAAAACTATTGTATTTGCTCCTCATTTTATCGCCATTCGACAAACACTTCACATTCGTTAAACTTGCTCTTCAATATACCTTGAACCTCTTCAAACTTATTCAAACTTATTTGGACTACTTCGCATGACTTTGAACCTTTTTCAAACCTCCTCACACATATTCAAACCTCTTCCAAACTATTTCAAACTACTTCCAGTGATATTTAGTACCAACTCGCACCCTTCTTCTGACTCATGTTATACCATCTGAAGCCATGTAGTAGGTTTTGTTTGGGTTTCCAGATTGAGTATCATCACTGCATGTTTGTATATATTATTATTTTTCTTTGCTATTGACCTGGCTGGCCCCTATAAAGGGACCAATCTTCTATTTACAAAAACATCTTTTAATACCACCTCGAGTATACACAACAATATACATTATTCATGTTTAGCTCAAGAAGATGACAAAAAGAGGAGCATGGTTCTATGAACTCACAACAGCACAACTTCTTATAAGTTGAAGCCAAGTCCTCTCTGGCCCCTTTCACCTGTCCCACTACAGCCCAGTGGATTCTGCCTGGAAACCTATGAAACCCTCCAACCACTGATGACCAGGTCCAACCAGAAGTCCAGTGTTTTTCTGACGAAGTTTAGACCTTGATAGTAGTGATCTGGAACTTTAACAAGACCCAAAAATCAAATAATAGGCTAAAAATAGCAAAAAGGCAGAAATAGATGGATCAAGCTATGGAATGATATCACCTTGATGGGTAAACATCCAGAAGGGGTCCCACCTCTAAGAATAAAAGTGTCAACATGTACCAACATGGAAAAAACTGAAAAATAATCATAAAAATCATAGAAAATCACAGTAAAGGCAGAATAGAGTGAAATAAAATACAAAAACATATGGGATGAACACAGAATGTTGCCCAGACACCTGAGATGCCTCACTTTCCCCTCACAGAGAAGAGCATAACTTCTTACAAGTTGAAGCCAAGTTTTTTCTGGCCCCTTTTGATCTGGCATCCTGCAACCTGGTGGATTCTGTCTTGGAACTACCCTGGATTCCCTGAAACCATCCAACCACTAACAACTGGGTCCAAGGACCCAGAAATCTAGTGATTCCTGCCTTGAGTTCCATTCTTGCCTTCAGCTCTGAACAGTCCTTGACAGAGGCACCCATGTGAGTCTCGCCAGTGACCTGAGCTTCATCAAGTACAAAGAAGAATTTATCACATTTAGAGTTGAAGACCAAGCAAGCCTAGGACATCTCCTGGAGTGAAACTGAACATCCTATTCCAAATGTCCAACTGTTACATGCCCAGTCAAACAACAGTTCATGAAAGCCAGGAACAGGTGCCTGTCATGGATGATGACAAGAGGTAGTATCTGAAATAGAAGCCAATCACATTTGATGTCCAGAGGTAGTTTCCCTGCATTCTGTTCCTTGGCCACCTCTATGAAAATGCAGAATATGGTCCACTGTGTTAACAATAATTTATACATCTGAATAAATGTGATTGTCTCGTAGTCAAAGGTTACCCTTTAGATATTGTTTGGCATACTGTTCATGGATGCATCCTGGATAGTCCAGATCCTTTACTTCTATTCCATTGGTATCTTTGGCAGCAATGAACAGTGGAGAAGTGCCATCTTTTCTGTGCCTGACATATTAGAGAGTATACTATGCAGTGTTAAGACCATGGACATGCAGAAAGTAATGGACGAGCTTATGACCCATGCCTTTGTCATGGCATTCGCTTGCTTTGCTCGCTCAGCCTGACACCAGCATGGGCCAGCTTGCATATATGTAACACAATGCTTAATCCCACTACAGTTACTCAAGTCTAACTTGGTTATCAAACTAACACATTATTAATGTATTGACTTCATTACAAACTCGTAACAAACTTGTATTGACTTGGTATTAACTTGGTATTAACTTGTTATTGACATCATGACAAACTTGTATTGACTTGTTATTGACATTATTACAAAATTTTATTGACCTGTTATTGACATTATTACAAACTTATATTGACCTGTTATTGACATTATTACAAACTTTTATTTACTTGTTATTGAATACACACCAAGGTTTAGTAACCTGCCCTAAAGTCTTCTCACAATAAATTTTTCAACCATTTGATTCAATCCAGGTACAATCCAAATTTAATTCTAATTCTAATTCTAATTCTAATTCTAATTCTAATTCTGATTCTAATTCTAAATCCAAGTCTATATTAATATCTATATTAGTTTGCAATTCCTGTAAATAATCTTTCAAGTTACTCACCTTTGCTAAACAACTCCATTCAACACTTCCTTGTATACCACATTGGCAGTTCTGTTATTTCCATTGTTTTCATTCAACAGCACCTTGATCCTTTCTCCAGATGTACACCTTGACAGTATACACCTTGACAGTGCAACATATAGCTGCCCATGTGAGAACACTGGTGTCTGCAAGTCCAAGCCAACATGGGATACTGATTGGCCTTGTGACTTGTTGATAGTCATGGAAAATGCCAAGCAAACTGGAAATTGATGTCAATGGAGTGGTAATGGCAAGGTCTCTGCTGAAGGCTTCAATGTGATCTGAGGAATGAAAACAATATTCCTGAAAACTGTGCATCTCCACTGATGATCCTGGACTTCAATACACATGATCTGGCTTCAAGAAGGATAAGTCGAGTTCCATTGCAAAGACCCATGGTGACATCCAGATTGCATAGAAGCATGAGAGGACAGCCTATCTTAAGTGCCAGCCTGGAGAGAGGAAGGCCACTTGCTTTGATAGAGTTTAAATACTCTGCAGGATATGGCTGGTAGTTGTTTAACTCCTGCTCTCTGAATGAGACTGTATCAGCACTATTGAAGACATGCTCTGGTCCAGGAAATCTGGTAAGGAGAAGAGAGTTGATGACATCAACATTGTCATTTGTGCAGGAGAAAATGGTTCTATCCAAATAGTACTGATCTGGCTTGTTTCCCTGCTCTATGCCTGGATATGTGGAGTTGATAAGGTGATCCATGGTATTTCCATGGCAGAGCATGTTTTGTGGAATTTGTATAGTGTCTGCAGCATCCACTGTTGTGCCTGCACTGATGTGCAAGAGCCAGGCAGCATATGCAGTATTCTCTGAAGTTCTGTTGAGTCGCATATTCTCAGTCAAGTGATAGACAGTAATGCATTGCCAGAGAGTGCTCCTTTTGATGGATGAAGCTATGATCTGTTCTCTAGTGCCCCTAGGAATGACAGGTAGGGTCTGTCTAAAGTCACCTCCAAACAAAACAGTAATTCCACCAAATAAAACATTCTTCTTCTTGAGATCATGCAAAGTGTGGTCTACTGCATCTGTGGCATATTTGTGCTGCATAGGAACTTCATCCCAGATGATCATGGAAGTTTGATCAAGGACCTGGTGCAGATCTGAACCTTGAAGTATCCTGCAAGTAAAGGCCTCATCGATTTCAATTGGGATTTTGAACATGGAATGTGCTGTGCAACCACCTTCTAGAAGCAATGCAGCGATTCCAGATGATGCCACACAGAGAGCGATTTTTCCTTGAGCACGAGCAGCAGCTGTGATGGTGTTGCAGACAAAGGTCTTTCCACAACCTTCAGCACTATGCAAGAACATGAGTTTTCCCTTGTTATTGTTGACAGAATCCATTGCAGCATCAAAAACCTGTCTCTGCCTGTGATTAAAAAGCTGGAGATTGTGAGCGACAGTGATGGCCAACTCTTCAACATTGTAATTCCTCTGTTCCTGCAAAAGCTTATTGGCAGGAACATCAATGTGCCAGTTTCCTTCAATGGCAGGCATCTCTGGATAATCAGAAAGTTGTTTGCCTGATCTGATAAGAATCTGATTGATGAGATGCAAGCCATACATGTAGACTTCATCATCTGTAAAGTCTGTATCTGGATAGATGGAAAGAAGCTTGACTCTGAGGTCATCACAAATGTGATGTTTGAACTGGTTCCACAGGATGTCAGGTGATGTTGGATTGCAATGAAGAAGAATGGTGGCAAAGAGCAATCTGAGAGAGGAACCAAGCTGCATCTGGGCTGCCTCTGTAAGACACTGGACCCATTCCTGGTCATCCTGCAAAAGACTCAATGCAACACAGGCCCGCTTGAATGTATTATGGATGACACCATTGACAGTGCACAAGTGCTGGAATGATGTTGCCCCTGTGACAACAGTAAGAAGCAGCCTGAGGTAGAACCTTTCCCCCTGGGCAGGAGAAGCAAAGTACATTCTGCCAATAGCAGGCTCGCCATGCCTTCTTGGGTTCCACTGCTTCTTCGTTGCATTGTAGACCCATGCTTGAGGAAAGTTCTGGTAGGTGACAGTACATGCTGCTTCATATCTTCTGTTGGCTTCAAACTAAGCAGTGAGACATGTGGTCTTGGCAGCAGGCCTCTCCAAAACCTCATCAATATTGTCATCTGCATTGAAGTAGACTGTTTGCTGGTCCTCCAGATGGATGGGCAGATGATAAACATGAGGAGACTCTGAGTGCATTCCAAATTCATTTATGTGCCAGCAGCTTTCCACAGATCCAATGTAATGTGCATCAAGATACTCCTTGACCTCATCTCTGTCTTGGTCGAGAATCTCAATCATGGTTCTGTCATGGCCTTTGTATATGTACTTGTGGATGTACTTGATAGCCTCGATTGAAGAACAAATCTCAACATTGATGTGACAGTTGTATCTGACAAATGAACCAAATTGTTAACCAATAAACATGATGTCAGATAAATGTTCCTTACTTTGCAGCCAAATAAGGATTGTGTGGGACCACATGTCTGTTATCATAGACATGGTTATGCTTTCTCACTGTTCTACCATTGTTGGGTCTGGCATAATCAGGATAATTGTTTACAGTAAAAGAGGTTTGTTCTCTAAACTCCTTGGGATATCTCTTGCTGCACTTGTTGTCGACCATGCATAAAGCCTTGGGTTTGTCATGACTGCAAGGACCATGAAGCATGCAGGTAGTTATAGTGTGATAGAGCATCGGCTGTGTGATGGGATCAGGAATCTGTGCTGACACAATGGAATCAACATCATGAGCATCACAGATTTTATCAGCTGGATTGAGAAATATGAGGAGGTGCATATGTGGAAGGCCTCTCTTTTGAAACTCAATGGTATAGATGTGTGCCACCACTTTACCCAAAACACCATCCTTGATATCCTTGAGCAATGCATCCTTTTTCTGTTCAAAGACACATGCAACAATGTCTGGCCTGTCATAGGCTTCCTGCTTTTTCCTATTTGTGGTAAAATGTGGATTGGGTGATTTCTCCTGCAACAAAGCTTCCTGGATCTCTGGCCACTGTGGATTGGCAGTCATGGTGAGAAAGAGATCTGGCTTGCCAAAAAAGTGACAAATGGCCATGAAATCCTGGAAAAGCTGATTCATATGCTTTTCACTACCTATATGGGTTGATGGAAGAATGATGTGACTCCCATGATTCTCTAGATTGATATTTTGATCCTGATCACCCATGGCAGCATCCCTCAATCCAGCATACACATCAGCCCTAAGCTCCTTCTGGTGATGTCGAACCCAGTTCAACATATTCTGTTCAATAGACACCCAAGCATCTACAACATACTGTTGCAAGAGATTTCCACCCCAAGATAATGGTGGCTGCTCTCCTGGCCTTGGATGCAATCGATAAGCATGGTAGCATCTCTGACTGACATTGGGTGCCCTTCTGGCTCCATTTGCACCTTGGTGTGCAGGTATATCTGGGTGCCATCCATTTTCACCATGAGGGAAAAGCAAGACATAGTGCAGAGTTGAATAGGATGGATGCAACTGGCTGATGCACTTGAGTCCTCCCCCTCATAGCCTGAGAACAATATCTCTGTGGTTAGACCATTCCTCAGAGCCATCACCTGGAATAATAGCTGCCACCTCATCATTAGCTGTAGGGAGATTATACCGATGTAAATCTTGGGTTCTATCTGATCGCAGCTGTATGGAGACATTATCCTGCTCCTCTGGAGGCTTTTCCCTCATGATCTGAAATGCCTGCTTAAATAAAGGCACATAAGGATGGGTGTTATTTAGCATAGCCTGCAGCTCTGTCATGATAATTGAGTTGAGGTTATTATTCCATCACTCACAGATCAAGCTGTGCGATAGGATCATGGATATAAAGCTGTGCATAGGCTACAGGTTGTCCAGGAGGTGGCAAAAGTGCTTGGCCTTGCAAGTTGATGTGGAGGTACAGGTACAGGCATAGGTGGAGGCAAAGGTGGCAACATTGGGGGATTCAAGAATGAAGCAGGCAGCAGCGGTGAAGGAGATTGCATGGGAAAAGGCAGCAATGATGGAACATGGAATATTGGGTCAGGCAGCAGTTGTGATGAACATTGTGGAGGAGAAGATGGAAACTGTAGAGGAGACACCCTTCCAAACTCATCATAATAATCTGATGGCATAGGAGATGGTGGAAATTGAACAGCAGTCACCCTTCCAAATCCATCATAATAATCTGATGGCAGGGGAGAAGGTGGAAATTGCAAAGAAGACTCGCTCCCATCATCATCATCAGATTCCTCATTCTCCATTTCCCTTCTCAAAGCAATCTCATTATTCCTCTGTTCTTCATACTCAGCAGCCAACAATGCAGCCATTTCCCTATCCATCTGAATTTGTTCTGCCTGTGCATCCACTTGAGCTCGATATTGATCAATCCAATCACCAGACATATTGTTAGCCAATTGATCCAACCTCATCATTCATTGATGCAAGTTTCTGTCTGCAATGGATAGATGTTGGAGCTCTTCAGCCTCATCCATCTGTGCCTGCTCATCTGCACGCTGTTCGTTTCTCCACATCTGATGCATCCTGAGAGCCCATTCCTGATCGCGCCTGTTACGTTCTTGCAATGCAGCCTCTATATTAATATGTCTGGGTGGATCATGATATCGTGGCTCAGCAGCTAAAGCAGCTTGCTGGGCAGCTGCCTGCCTCTCCAACTCCTGTTCAGCCAGCTGCTGCAATTGTTGATTGGCTGCTTCATCTTCAGTGGCCTGCCTGTTCCTCTCCTGTTCAGCCAGCTGCTGCAATTGCCAATTATGCTGCCTAGCCATTTCAGCTTCAGCAGCTTGTCTTTGTGCATTCACATGCTGCAGTTGCAGATTATGCTCCCTACTCACTTCAGCCTTCTGCTGTAATATCCTCTCTCTGGCAGCCACAGCCTCAGCAGTTCTCCTTTCCTCTGCAATGTTCTGTAATACTTCCTGCTGATGCTGATATTGCTTAACTGCTTCAGCTTGTTGTAACTCCTGAACATGTGCATCATAATCTGCAGTTCTTTCCCTCAATGCAATATGTCCCCTATGCAGATTATTGAGTGCAGGATCTGCTTGACCACCTGAAATATTATGCAATGGTCCCAGTCCCCTCCCTCTCCCTCTCCCTCTCCCCTTTCTTATTTGTAACTGAGGTGCAGATGGAACTACAGGAATAGGATTGGCCAAAGGTGCATTCCACCCTGCTGGCAGTTGAACCTGTGGTATAGTAGAAGCTATATTTGGCCCCCTATTCCATGGTTTGCCAAAACAGGTCCAGATGGCATCACAGGAGCCCCTCTCCTATGTAATACAGGAGCAGGAGATACAACAGGTAATTCAAATTGCCTTGGAGCATCCCAATCAGCAGGCATCTGCACCTGTGGTATCTGAGCTGCCAATGCAGCTACATAGTTCAGTGGAACAAGTCCTTCAGCAGGGGCAGTTACTCTGAGTCTGCTTCTCCTCTCATCAGGATTGGTCATCTGCAACCTTTCCAGATGGTCTGCATCTCCAATTCTAGCCCTTTCCACTTCTGGTGTAGAAGGTCTACTTTGATTCCTGCAAACACTCTAATCAGCCATTATTATTGTAACATATGCCAACACCACTCACATGTTTAATAATGGTAAAGCCCAACAATAATTTTGTTCAATAGCCAACAATGCAGCACAGCTGAAGTAAGGTCAGCAACAACTTCCTTTAACAGCCAGTTGTCACAACACTCACTATAATCCAACTGTTTTCTACTTCCGATAAACAATTTCAACACTTTTATAATAACAATCACAAATTTGCTATTTGATAATAGATAATAGTATCACTATTATAGCCCCAAATTTTGTGTGAAGAGAGGTACTCAATTGATTGTTGTGCACTCTCTCTCCACATGTAAGGAAATGTCAGCTGTTTGCTCATAGTCAAAGGTTACCCTTTGGATATTGTTTGGCATACTGTTCATGGATGCATCCTGGATAGTCCAGATCCTTTACTTCTATTCCATTGGTATCTTTGGCAGCAATGAACAGTGGAGAAGTGCCATCTTTCCTGTGCCTGACATATTAGAAAGTATACTATGCAGTGTTAAGACCACGGACATGCAGAAAATGATGGATTATTGCTGATGAAGTGTGGCTAGTTTTCAAAATAACATAAACACGTGATGGAAAATTACCATATATAGAAGGAGGAGGCGGGTGCTTAAAGATGAAAGAGTATATGTAATTTTCCCGTTTCGCCAGCCTCTTGGTATAAGTGTAGAATATCGCGAGAAATTAGGGGGGAAAAGGCATCCCCGGCGATCCTTGGGATCAGCCAGCTGTGCACGCAGTGCAGGAGACTGTTGTTGCATGGAACCCTTCACATTGGACTTGCGTAAACAAGCTTTAAACTCGATAAGATAGATAAAATATTGAGCAAGATTCAGCTGAGGGGCTCGTCAAGCATGGAGACCCCTCGTAGGCCAACATTGAACACAGAGACGCCTCCTAGTACTGCCAAAAAATGCCAGCCACGCAGTCCCGCACAAAAGTTGAAAGAAACTCTCGATCCCATCAAGGCTGCAAACTGGACACTATCCATTATCTTTTCCAATTGGAGCTTATAATTAAGGCAGCACAAGCAAATGGTTACCACATAACCAGTAGTGGAGCGTAGAAAGCGGCAGTTTTACCAGAGCCAGTGGATGCAATAAGTACGAGAAAATTTTTATCTAGTGTGAGCCTAAGATTCAAGCTGGTGAGCGGGGACCATTGGTCCATGGCACTCAATGATCCCACGAATGCGTGCGCGTCCTTCTGTAGATCGCCATATGTGAGTATGTACATCACATGAAGTTGTCGTTTCAGCAAAACGTGAATGTATGACAAAGCATCCGCTTTAGGCTTGGTACACCTTGGTGTCCGATAAGTACGGAACATAACGAGGCCCTTAAGGCCTTAAGGTTGATAGAGACTACCTGCGGCCACTGATTATTTAGAAATGATTTTCAGGATGCGTTTCACCTTGTTCTGTTTTCTTTGAGACATGCAAGGATATATATACCATGAATGCGAAACTTTTTCGTACGCACAAATAAATGAGCAAGTACGCAGGATGGTAAACTAGGGAATCAAAGAGCACACAGGGCAAACGTGGAGAATATAAAATAATTGTACGGTAGGAAATGCTAAAGTACATCATGATGTGCGCTGTCTGGCCGCCGACGGGTAACCATTAGCGTTTGGAATGTTCGGCGTGATAGTAGGGGAAGAGTCTGCATTAGGTCTCTGTGGGCTCATGTAAGAAGATGGACGAGATGGATTGGGAAGCTTTGGACCAGGCCAATCGTCTCCTTGTTGTGATCGTGAAATATACTGCGCACTTTGGGGCATAGGCGCAGAAGTATAGGGGGGTGGAACACTTTCGTACACATGATTCTGCGTTGTTGGGGGTCTAACGGTTCGCTCCGAGTTGGAAGGCCAAATCATTCCCGGACGTTCAACAGCGGGCGAACTCTGGACTGGGTGACGAGTGCTGTTTAGACCGTTAACGGGGGTGGCAGGAGGTAGCTTGCCATTGGACCCCTTCAGCCTCATGTAGGTGTCGCATTTCTTGATGAACTCCTTGCCCGGCAAATCCAGTGAATTAGCAAAATACTCCTGGTCTTGAAGGATAGATAGAAATTCCTCCGGGACAGTAAAGTAGTCGTCTTGATTCTCAAGCAGAGCTGTAACGACGCGGAGAGAACCGAACGTCTCGTCGCGCATTGCATTGCTGCCACGAGCGTAGAGAATGCTTGGACATATGACAGTCGCTAAATTTCCGAGATCCATTTTGCTTCCTGTTTCCGCATCCATATGTGCGAAAGATGCCACCCATTTGAGGAATACGAAGAGTACTTCCATAGTGTCTCGATGACTCTTCGGTAGGATCAGCGATATCAAATGAAGATATCGCGTTCGATCCGAGTCCACAGGAAGGGCTAGAGTTGGAGAGTTAAGGTCAGAACCCAGTGAACAACAAATTAGACGTACACTGTGATGCGATGAACAACCGGTGCAATTTGAACGTCAGCAATGGGTCTGGAAGTTCCCGCAAAAACTTCTTGAGCAGGGCAGCAAGCTGAACTGGGTTATCCAGGGTCAGATCCACGGATGACGGATCTCGGTCAATAGCATCTGTGAGATCTTTCAATCTACGGATATTCCCGTTCTTTCTGAAGATACCCTCGACCGACATGTCTGCAGAACGGCGGAAATTTTAATAGCTGAAGACAAGACGTGAACGAATGACCGACCCATCTGCCGCATTGCAGAGATCACATCATCGATGAAGCTAGGCACACGCAGTGTTGCCCTCGTGGCCCCGAGCAGTGAATCAGCACCTTCTCTTTCCACCAAGAGATCAAGAGGTACTCCGAATACCCCTGCTATAGATGTGAACTTGAAGGAAATTTGGATCAACGTGACTACGTACCTTTCTTCTTGATGTTCTTCTTATCATTTTTGAACAGCGTCTTCCAGAACCCAATCTTCTTTGTCTCTACCATCTCCAAGAGCTCATCCAAATCGATCTGATCTTTGAGTGGCGACCGCGTAAGGGCAAGCACTGCACAGTGCTTGACAATCGCCAATTCGACCGGGCTAAGCTCTGCAATAAATGGAATGGAGTTCTGCCGCGGGAGAGATCGTTGTTGTTCGCGTGCCTGCGCGACTTCCATAATCTGTGGAAGGTCAGCGAGGGTTATGCCATTATCCAAGGAATGGATATGCGGTTCGTCTCCTGCAGCCGGGGAGGCTGGCACGCTCTCGTCAACAATCATCACTTCTGCATTGTTGCGCGCTAACGACGGCTTAAGGGCCTGTCCCTGATGATCTACATCAACTGGAAGTTTGCCCGGGTGAGTCCGTTGGGGTGGTGGCGGAGAAGAGTGTTGTGGATTTGACTGTCCCTGGTAGTGGACCTGGCCTTGCTGGCCATGCTGCTGACTCGGTGCGACCTGGGAAGTTGGATGACGTTCCTGCTGCTTCTGAGGCTGCAGGACTTCGGAGGGATGGACACTCCTCCCAGCAGGACTTTCAACAATTGTTGACCGCTTGGGAAGACGCGCAGTGGCAGAAAGCTTGCGATCAAGATGGACCGACTTCATACGCATGATGTCACCGGAGTTACAATAGAGATCTGACTCGGCGGATGAACTCGGCTGGCCTGCAGACGGCGCTAGATCGATAAGGGCGCGTGAGAATAGTATACAGAGCTAAGACTCGATTGGGACGTACTGGGAGACAATGGAACAACCCCTTGCTTTTTCAAGAGTAGATAAAGTCTTCGAAGTGCTACGTTCAACAGGAAGGCATATTGCTCTAGTCGCTGGACTGCCTGAAATCCGCCACGGCAGCCCTCACGAGCATGATCAATACACAGAATGACGGTAGGCACTTCACCAAACGATGTCGTATCGGTTTTTGAGTTAACATCGTATACAAAGAGTCCCACATTGGCAGGGGGTCTCCGTGCGGTGGAGAGTTTTGGCAGCTGATCCTTGGACGTGGACTCCTTGCCCTCTTTGTCATCCCCATTCTTTGGTGTGGGCTCTTTCACACTCGGAACTGCAGCAACCTTTCCACAATGAACGCACTGCACACAGTGAGAATGCCACCTCTGGTAGGTACCTAAACGAACACAGTCTTCCTCTACTGTGAGGTTGCACTTGACACATAGGTCAGATGGGGGATGATTTGACGAGACCTTGGTCGCTCCTTCCCGGAAGGGTGAGTCCCCGGCATTTTCCGGCGCCAAGCTTCGGAAGCCATACGTCACTCCTTGCGTTCCAAAGTTTCCAGCGTTGCTTGGTGAGATCACCTCTCCGTTCTGGCTCTTGATCAGCCTCCTCGCAGCAGGGTTTCCGCCTTGCATTGCAAGGAGGTGAAGCTTATCCAAGAAGGACGCCATGGCCTCTCTCACATTCTGTTCTTTCTCCAACTTCAGAGCACCTGTCAGAGCTATCCGAATGAGGATCTTCAGGTAGTGCGCTAGTCCCGTGACAAGGGCAAGAAGCTCTTGCGTCATACCCATTCGACGGGCACCAGTTTCCTGCGTGTGCGATAGCAGTGTGAACAACTCCACAGTTTTGCGACATAACATCCGTGCTTCTCGAACGTGTGACATCCCTGTAGATGTGAAATTAATACCACCTTCGTATTACGACAACAAATAAAAACCTTTCTGTCCAAGGGATGCAAAATGGTATTCGAGGTCGTCTATTGTTGCGAACAGAACCTCGACATGCAAAATGAACTTTTCTGCCATACGAATCGCGTCCAGATATTGACCATTGCTGACCTGACGCAACATGTCCGATATGCAAGCGGCACTGGACTCTTCGAAAGCTGACAGGACTCTGGCATATAGTTTGTATATGGTTACGATGACATACGACATTACTCACGTCCATATACGATAGACTTGCTGTTCCATTCGGACCTGCTTTTCCTTCAGCGAAGCAGGCGTTTCATGTTGTTCCTCTTCCACGTAAGGAGGTTCTTCGGCCTCTCCTTCCATCGATGGGGGTCTTCGAGACACCACCTTAACGTTCCAAAACTATGAAACATGAGTCACATCCTGACGAGGTAGGGGTCGCAAACCTTGTTAATCATGTAACACTCCGGATGCCAGCATTCGTCTCGCATATTGCGATTGATCTCCACGAACTGTTTGAGAATCGCGCTGCTACATCCAGCGCACTTTGTCGCGAAACGAGTCGAATAGTGAAAATGACAATATACATCCGCGTCATGTTCGTAATAAGAATCCTGGGGTCCAAACAAAGTAGGACATAGAGAGCATGTAAAGTGTTCCACATGGAACTTTTTGTCTGTAAAGAGAATGAAGCCAGGGCATCTAGAATCCAGGGGGAATGTACGAACTGCATGCAGTAATGTAACTGCCTCTTAATGCCATACCGCACTTCGCACAGATCAAATTCAAGCGTCGGAAGTAATCGCGTTCACATAAAGGCAGCTGGCGGCCATCTGGTCCATCGATAGGGAAAAACTTCGAGGCAACAACATCCCCACAGTCCTGAATAAGTAATAAGTGGTTTCGTCCAGAGAAGAAAGTAAAGCCATACCAGGCATTTGAAGCAATTCAGATGAAAGACTGTACCTAATGCGCGAACAAACGGTCCCTGCATCATCTTCCCGCATGCAGAACAGGTCCTAAAGTCGATAACGACATGAGCCCACAGTAATATAATGTAAACTGGCATTACAATTGAGGATACTTACGTCAATGAAAGATTGGCAGAGGTAGAAGAAGAGGTAGTGGGTGGTGGCTTGCTTGCACCAGAATGCGAGGAAGAGCCAGAATGAGCAGATGAGAATGAGGCCACGCTTGTGCGACGTTGCAACTCGTCAAAGTGTCCAGAAGAAGAGGGATGATTGGGCTTCTGAGAGCCTGCAGGAGTAGATGGGCGACTGGTTCCACCAACCGAGGTCAGAAAGGCTGGTGAAGGCCTCGGAGAAGATCCGGGAAAACCTGAGAGATGAGAGCTTGAAGAGCTGCCATGATTTAAATCTTCGCTCCGAGAATGAGGAAGGTAAGTGTTGACAGAAAGAGCATGATCAGGTTCAGAGCTGCCTAGGGTTGATGATCGGGTAGGGAGTTTTGGGCGGTCTGGGGGACGAGTAGAATTGGAGGACGGAGTAAAGGAAGGGGATCGAGGTTGAGTTGCGAACGAAGGATGGGATTGCTGTGGTTTGGGAGATCCAGGATCGGTAGACAGGCCAGAGGGTGGAGGAGTGTTGGATGGATGTTGGCTACCTGCCCATGGCGACGGCTCTCGACTATACTCGTTGTCTTTGCTCATTACTTAAATGGCAACAGAGCCGAAGCTGTCCAGAACAGCGGATGCAGCTGAGAGGAAGACGACGACGAGAAGAGGACGATATCGAGGACGATGTCGAGGACGATAAATTGTTGGGATATTCCTCGTGTCACAACGTCACACTTTGGCTCATCCGTCGTTCCTCTGGCAGCACTGCCAACGTTCCCGTCTGGATTACAAATAATAATTTTTTGATGTCCACTACATAAGTACTCCTGTATCAGTTTCAGGAAGCTTTAGGCTATGTGTACGTCCATACGTACCACAAAAAAACAAGTATTTAAATTATATTTTAGTTCGCTAACAACAGACACAGCAAGCTATACTAAGTAGTATATGTACATATTCATGAGGTATACAGACCTTCGAGGCTGTGAACAAGCTGAACAAAAAACCAATCTTTGTGGATGTAACTCAAGAAAAACCATGTCCACCATCCATACCTGCTGGAAGTGTCTAACCTAAAATATAACCTCAATATAGATTATCATCCCACCATTCCGTTCACCACCACCTCTGCCACTGGTCTGGACTACTCATCCCTGGACTGTCATATAGCAAAGATCCCCTTGCCTTCCCAAATAGTCCACCAGGGCTATCTCCATGCCCTGCCACACCCATTCGGCTCAATTCCTCATCCAATAGCGCGCCAGGATCATGTGGATCAAAAACTGCACGGGAGCTCGGTGTCCGAAACGGAGACAAGCCGAACACCCCTCCAGGCGTGCGGTAGGGAGACTCATTCTGATTCGGAGGGAACGCCAGTTTTCTAGGCGTTACCGGTACAGGTCCAGAGTCCAAAGAGCGCTTTTGGGGCGTTCTGTTTGTGTCGACTTCCTCCATCTCAACGTCCCCTTTATTGCCTAAGGCGACAGCGTCTTTCTTTGACAAAGGTGTGCGGACGGAAGAGATCGGGAGCTCCCGAACACCTCGAGGAGGTGTGGACGGCGGAGGGGACGTCGAATGCCCTCTATCTGCCTTGTTGACTTGTGATGATTTTGGCACCTTGGACGTGGCTTTTCGATTGAGAGTGGGAGAGGTGGGCACAGGTGGAAACGAGATTTTCTTCTGGTGTTACCTATGTCATTCCGAGATAATGCACAAAGTATGGTGCGCAGACATACCTTACGCTTCCCTTTGTCCTTCTTCGCAGTCTTCAAGCGACTCGTAAGTAGCTCGTCTTCTTCAGGAGCACTATCGAAGGCGAGTTTGATACCCGGCTGTAATGTATTACATGCTGCCTTAGGGGATCCCCGCCAAAATCTCACGCGACCTAACAACAAATCATTGTCGAGATCCTCTTCACCGTCTGCAGAGACATCCAGAGCCTCGTCCATGTCATCGAGATCGACAGAAACGTTGAATTCGGCAAACGAGGGCTTATGAGCTTCGTTGTCGATAACTGCAAAATTGTTTCCATCCAATTCGCTGGTGGCTGGGGGTGGGCTGGATGAGCTTTGGTTCGGTGTAAGCTCTGGAGCAGACACTGATGACGCCGAAGATGGCGGAGACGATGGAATCCGGGTGTGTGATTGTATCGAGCTTGGCGTGTCTTCTCTATCAGCACCAATCTGGCCGCCCTGGGGCCCTACGACTGAGGATGACTGCGCGTTTGCCGTACCACCAATTCTGGTGTACGCAACCCCGGGGGGCAAAGGCGGGAATATTATATCACCAGGTAAAGGTTGCGGCTGTGGCAAGCAGCTCTCATAATATGGTTGATGGTGAGGTGTGGGTCGAGTGGCTGGAAATATCTGATAGGAAAATGGGGCAGGCAGAGACGAAGATGTGGTAGGGGCCGAATGGTCTTTCTTGGACCGTTTCACCTTTCTGCCATCAGTGATAGAGTCAGTCCGCTTCCTCCCCTTTGATTTTGTCCTGGAAGGATCCCTGACGGCAGTTCTACCCACGATATCTTTGCAAAGCTGTTTTCGGAATCCGCCACCTTTGAAACATTCCAGATCTTCATCCCAAATGGCCCACAGCGTTCGTCCGACGGAGCGCTCTCTGGGAACCTTACGAAAGCAGATCGTTGTGCTTAGAACATGTCTGATGCTGTTCATCCATGTCTGCTCATCACGTTTGAAGAAGGGGTATACAATCGTGATGTAGTCATAAATTTCTTGGAGAGTAAGGCGGTGCTCAGGTGAAGAAAGAATTGCTTGGCCTACGAGTGCCGCGTAGGAAGCATCTGGTTTGTTAGAAGAATAGGGACCGGGAGGAAGAGTAAATGGGAGGGTGTCGTACTCTTCTTCCTCAGGAAGAGGACCCATTGGTCCAGGGGAGGAAACAAGGTTGACGATTGGACGATTTGGTGTAGATATAGGAGATGACGCCGGAGGCGGAGATGAAGGGGGAAGGGGAGACTTGGCGCGTCTTGATGACATTGTGTTGGTGCGCTGAGGTTGAGGTGTCACAGGAAGAGCAGATGAACCACTTTGTGGATGCTCGTATACTAGTGGAGGGAGGAGTTGTGCGTAGGCCAAGTATTGAGGATAAGGGTAGTACCGTAGTTCCGAAGAGTGGCTTTGAGGGAGAGTGGATGTACGACGACGCGTCGGAGTAGCTTGCTCTGCCTTCACAGTGAACGAGTCATCCTGTAAAAACAGCCAGATGTTAGCCGCGTGGAATGCATACGGGATTGCTCACCCTGCGAGGTTGTAGATGTGCACTTGCGCTGAGTTCAGTGTGCTCTCTGTAGTATTTGCTCCTCTGAGGGGTAACCGCCGCAGGTGACTGCTTATTAGACTTACAAGGAGATGAGTAGATTTTGACGCGTCAGAACGCGGTCACAGACCTGAGCAGTGGTACCCTCAACAGAGTCTCGAACATCGGATGGTAATACGCGTCGTTCGTCGCGTGATTCAATGTGAGGTAGAATAAGACCAGTCTGTGACGGGTTACTCGCAGAAGGAGAAGGAGGTTGTGGCACGCTGGTTTTTGCCGCAGATTCGCGCTCTCTTTCTCGCCTTTCTTTTCTTTCCCTTCTATTTTGGCGTCTCTGGCGTTCTATGACCATTTCCATGCTGTCAAAATGGCGCAATGGGACACCGCTTTCTATAATCTCGGATTTTACGGGGGTGATAGGAGTGGTATCGCGCATAGAATATGAGTTCGCTCGAGACATTGAACGCGACGATGACGCGGTAGAGGTAGACGCCATGGACATCAGTCGAGTTTCGGCGCCAAAACTAGAGTCGATGGAGGCTTCGGGTTTGGTGACGCGCAATGGGTCAAAGTCAAGATTTTGAGCTGTTAAAAACTGGCGCATCCGGTCACTGCGTTTCTCCAAGTCTTCACGAGTGATTCCTAGAGTATGGAGGAGCTGCGAAATTGGGGATAGCTCTGGCTTGGTCATGGCGTGATGAGGACAAGGTCCAGAGAGGCAAGACTAGAATTTATAGCACAAGTTCCTCACAGGTTGAGAAAAAAGAAACGGCGATATGATATGAGGGGAAGCGCAAGAGGAATACAAGGCAGAAATAAAACTAGAAGGCCTACGCGACGAGCTGAACGAACATCACCAACTCCGACTAGGCCCAACAAAACACTCAAAAACAAACGACGGTCCACGACAAGTCTATTCAGTATGTACATTACTACTAAGCAGTTTCATGGAGAAAATTCTGATAAAACCACTGGTAAACGGTCAGATTATGTGGCCATCACTTGATATTCACCTTCTTCGTCCAGTAAAGTATCCTCATCCAAACACGCCTGGACGAACTCGGAGATGACCAAGTGACGTCGTTTTGGCCTTTATGTTCTCCATCAGGCAATTCTCAGATAACGTAGGAAACAAACTGACTTGGTGGTACGTTTCATCAACTCCAAACGGCGACTGTCATCGCGTTTATCGATAATGATGTGCGTGAGTTTCGGCTCATCTAGATCAACCACCTTGCCTCCGTTATCGCGTATTATCGCGGATAACTGGATAAAACTAGTTGCATAGTTTAACGAGCACAAGCAGAAGTTGCGATTACCCGGACCTTTGACTGATATCGTCTTCGTGTTTTGGTTTGACAAGCATGCCATGCTTCTTCGCATTCTCGGGAGAGTCGAGGTAGAAACATCTTCGGGAAAAGAGAATTAATCATAGAACATATGAAGGACATTCCAATGAGACAAACAGATGTTTAAAGATGAGCTCTTGGTCATATTCCATGGCATCCTCACTTTCCCCCATCTTGATGTTGACATGACTCTCCTGAGAGTGAGAGATGATAAGGGAAAACAAGAGCCGTATATAAAGAAAGAAATTTACCATCGAACCTGAGCCTTCAAATGCGTCGTTTGGCATTGCTTGCTTCTTGACGCTAAACCATTCATCCAGATCGTCCTCTTCCCTTTCCCCTTCTGCATCTTCCGCAACATCCGCATTATCCGAGTCTTCATCTGTCTCTGAATCATCAGCGAACTTATTATCTTCACCTTTTGGGGATGTCTTGTCATCAATTTTAAACCACTCTGCAAGAGCGGGGTCCATGTCGACATCAACTTCTTCTTTTACGACAGGCGACCCCGTTTCAATCAGTCTCCTGCTTGAACTGGCCTCAGAGGTATCTCCGTCCCTAGTCGCTTCATGCTCCATATATTCGTCTGCTTCAATTCGGGCATTGCTTGCATGGAAAAAGTATCTACAAGCCAGTTTTATCAACAGAAAAATGCGTGTCATTGAAACCCATACTTCTTCCAAAATGGCGCCGGATGTCCAAGAGCAATGGAATCTGTAATCCAATCAGGTTTAAGAACATCATAGATTCCTTTGTCGATTAATAGTTTCAAGTTGTACGCTGCAAGGATTATTGAAGAGAAAATTGGGTAACTCAAGAAGGAAGCTCACGGGTAACTGTACCTCCATACACGATGAAGAGTTGTGGCTGGCTGGTGGCAATCTGAGCACATTTACCCCCATTTGAGTGAATCCTGATTTGGGCATTGGTATTTCTTTGGGAAGCTGTAAAATGAACGACCCACAGCGTCATAATATTCTTCTTGTCTTGCTCGCCAGTTCTGGACTTCGGGTCGGACATGACAACTGTCAAGAGGCTGAGCCAGAATATTTTGAAGTGTTACAAGATCAGGTCTGACCAAATTTCATCCCTTCGAAAATGGCTGTCTCCACGCGCACTCCTTTCAACATCAGACCCTGATATTCTGGAAGGACCTCTGGCTGATGACGTAGGACGGTCAGGAGCGCACGACGAACATAAGACTTTCACTTACCTTCTTTGCCGTCTTGCGTTTCTTTTTTGTTACCCTATGAGAAAGGTTGGTGATGTTCCAGCTCAGTACGAGTAAGAGGTTGTACCCTGCATCAGTTTCCATTTTCCGTTTCGTGTCTGAACGCATGCTCTCCAGGATTGCTGACAAAAAAAAATATGTCACCTAGACACATTGTCAGCAACGTACGAACCTGTGGCAGTCACGCAATCGGCAATGCTCAGGTCATCGCGTATCGCCAGTGCTCTGGGAAAGCGCATAGTGAATGCCATGTCATACTGATCTAAGGAAGGAGGAATGTCAAGAAAGCTCAGGAAAAGTTGATGAATAAGACCAACCGGAAGGAACAATTTCGGCCGCTTTGACTTTGAGAATAAACGAACTGTTTGAAGAGTCAGAACATGAACCCTCTAGCACTAACAAAACATACTCTTTAGGCTCAAGGTAGACATCTCCCTTGTCCTCGTGGGACCGCTTGGCAGTCAGAAGAAATTCTGGGGGATGTTTTGGATCCCACTTTTTCCATGGCTTGTCTCTCACCCAAACGAAGTCGGCGAACGATAAACCTGAGCCTATTCGCACAAAGGTACTGTACCTGGAGGCGGAAAGATGACAAATACAAGAATGACAGGACTGTGCAAAAGCATACTTTGGCTCATCGTCGTCATCAGTGGTTCTTCTGTCATCGAGCACTGCACATATGAGAGTCGAAACACCCCCTCCGCGTTTACCACTACCATAGTTACCAGCTGATAAAATCTGGCTGTCAGCAAGAATATAAAGAAGCATGCAGTTGATTATGCTGACCGACTACGAGCACGTCTACTGTCTCTCCCATATTGTCCTTGAGGCCGATAGAATCATCAGAATGGCATCAAAAACAGAATTTTAGAAACCTACCATGTACTCAGGTTTTACCTGTTGTATTAATCAATATAGAAATAACAAACACAATTAAGTTCCTCTTGCCTTGATCCAGTCCATGTTTCTGCCGTTCAACACATATTTTGACAAAGGGTGTTTGAGCACTAAACCTTCCCCTCGTGCTGCCATGACATCATCCATCCTTGTCCTTACATCCTTGGGAGTTTTGCCTTTGTACTCTACAGCAAATTCGACACGTCCTGTGATCTCCTTGAGACAGTGCCGCATATTCTTCTTCCGGAATGCCGTGGAGCGATGAAGGAGGGACTGGCCATTCAAATACAGAAGATCGAAGACCTTGACTGAAATAACGAAATTAGAAACACTGTTCGATGGACGGTTTGAAACAACATACAGCATGGACGAGGATTGTGCTCTTTCTTGGACTTATCTATGCCACGGTAAAACCAAGGAAAATGAACTAGGGAAACGTGAACCCACCTAAAGCTGCAGTCTTCAGGGTCCCAAATGGAAGATTGCGTTCGGAAACCGGATCCCAGACTAGCATCTCCCCATCTAGGATAATTCTGGCGAACGGTAATGAGAACGGAAGCGTAGTGCAAAACCACAACTTACTCGTCGACTCGTGAATCGAAGGCCCGGTCAATAAAGGGTGTCAAACTCCCTGTTCCAACATGTTTTCCATATAGATATGTGTAGTCTTTTCCTTTCCTGTATTATTTAATTTAAATGTCGGTTTGTGCGTTTCGAAGGCCAGGTCACAAACCTTGAACAGTAGAAGTATTCGTTTCCTCTCTTATGCAACTGTATTCGCTCTCCGTCGAGTTTTTCTTCGATAAAGAATTCTGTGCCCCCCATCTCTTTCACAGAGTCTTCAATCTTCTTCGTAGGACGCTTGCACAGCATGGGTGCAAACGCATGGAAAAGTTGGACGGTTTTGTCCTAAGAAAATGGTGCAGTCAGCCAGGATGGTTTCCACTACACGAACAAGATGATACCTCAGCATTCAGACGATAGCTTGGATCCCAGAGCTCCCACGCGACTTTCTTAAGATCGGAACATGTATTGTAAAGGTCTTGTGCGTCAGGATGAAAAACCGAGAACACAGTGGTCTCCTTAACAGATATATTCATGTCTTTAGGCACCAATTAGCATTCATGTAGATCGATAGAATGAGCGAAGGACCTTTAAGGATGATGCGTACGATCCAACGTTGTTCTTCTGGAGTTGACCGGTTATAGACACGCTGCAAAATCCTTGATTGTAGCTCCCTGGGTTGTTGTCAGTGCGGAGGATTCCAACATGTATCCCACCATACTGTTTTCCCATGTTCTTCGATAACTCATCAAGAATCTCGTTCAAGTCATCGACAGAGAGAGAACCCTCAATTACTGAGGAGCGTTTGCTAACCACCTCATACAGAACGGTAGGGAAGTCTCCAGAAGTTTTCTTGAAAGCATAACTGATCAAGGAAACACCACATAATTACAAAAATCATACATTCTTTTCTGAAGGTTTCTTCCAGTTCAAAAGCCGAATGGCATCGGGATCTTTCATTCCTAGCGGTATTAATTTGATGTAAGTCTTTGCGAGATTCTTCTCCTTCAGTCCATACACAGCACGCTCTCGATCTTTCTATAGAATGGGTAGTAGCGCACCAGTTTTATGAAACAGTTACCAGAAGCCAGAAACGCACTTGGGGAAGAATCAATCGCAGAACAGGGTACAAATCATACCCTTTCTCATCTCGCCAATGCTATCAAAATGTGCTGAGGATTCTCTTCTAAAGATGCACTAGCAAAGCATACGTTGAACCAAGCATCAATCATCTTCTTTCTTCTGTCGTGCTTCCTCTCCACTTGCAGTTTCTCAAATAGACCCAATAGGATTGAGAAAGGAGCGCTTCCCATGTTCTGAGGTGGCGTCGGGTAGGTAGATGATTCATCTTCACGTTGCTGCTGAGGGCCTGGTGAATTAGGCGCAGACGAGGGCGCTGGAGTTGGTTGCATCATTTTGAAGAGCTCAGAGCTATGTAGAGTACTATAAGTATGTGTGACCCGCTGACTCTGACTCGGTTAGACGCGTTATTTGTGCAAGTTTATTCCTTAGCTTAGGCTTGACCTGGTCAGCCACAATTGCTTCTCTCTCTTTCCTACAGACATGGCTAATATTTCTACTCCCATGCTACGCAGGAAGACTACGGATGACCCGAAACGAATAGGTTTGTGGAAAATAGGTAGAACTATTGGGACTGGAAGTTCAGGTATGTTGTACCTCTGGAGTTGATGATAACTGCCAAAACCAGCGTTGACAGGTCGTGTAAGAATTGCTCGTCATGCGAAGACTGGTCAGCATGCTGCAATAAAGATTATCTCCAAGGTCGCTCTTAACTCGCGTGTGTCTCTCAACCGTCTGGCCGACGATAGCGAACACACCCAACTGGCCATCGAACGCGAAATCGTAGTCATGAAGCTAATAGATCACCCGAATATCATGCGTCTCTACGATGTCTGGGAAACTTCAACTGAGCTCTATCTTATCCTTGAATATGTTCAAGGTGGCGAACTCTTCGATCATCTATGCCAAAGGGGCAAACTTCCTGCTGCCGAGGCTCTTGATTACTTTCAGCAAATTATTGGCGCTATGGACTACTGTCACCGCTTCAATATCGCTCATCGGGACCTTAAGCCTGAGAACATCCTTCTCGACAAAGAGTTCAACGTCAAGATTGCCGATTTTGGGATGGCGGCATGGCAAAACGGAATGCTTCGAACCTCTTGTGGCAGTCCTCACTATGCTGCTCCAGAAATTGTCCAAGGCTACGCCTACAATGGGTCAGCCGCAGATATCTGGTCCTGTGGTGTCATCCTCTACGCACTCCTTGCTGGAAAGCTCCCCTTCGATCACGAGGACTGCGAAACCTTACTCAACATGGTCGCAGCAGGGGTGTATAAGATGCCAAATGATATTAATTCGCTTGCACAGGATCTGATCCGGCGAATGCTGGCTACGGACGTGGAACAGCGAATAACTATGCCTGAAATCATAGCGCATCCGTTTTTCTCATTGCATGCACCCAAGGTCATCGTCCATACCTTACCAAGCATGGACCGCATAGCACAACCCATCGGAAGCCTCGCCTCGATCGACCCCGACATCTTTGCTAATCTGCGAACACTCTGGCACGGCACACCGGACAAAGATATTCTTGACAGCCTCATGAATGACGAACGCACCTGGCAGAAAGGCATTTATCACCTGTTGATCGAATACCGGGCAAAAAAAGTCGAGACTTGCCAAGCGGAGCAAATCGAAATCGAGCAAGCCAGACTGGAACGCAAGAAGAGCAGGAAAGCCAAGGCAGCAAGAGTGGCAGCCGCTCTAGCCAAAGAAATCCCCGATAGTAAAGGCGTGAAGCCTTCACCGTCCTTCTTCCCTCCCCGAGATGGGCCTCCTACACCTCGAAGAGCCTCAGGGAGAGGTCGCCGGTCAGCTCAATCGTCTAATCACTCTATTCGGGATCGTGATCAAAGCGTTACTTTCCTGCCCGCCCTTCATCTTCATTCACCTTCACCTTCCACTTCAGCGTCCATGGTATCACCCGATTGCAACGAACTTCCCCCGCTAATGGTGCCGGAACTCCAAGACGAAAAAATGCAGGTATTCTTTCATCAGATTGTCCACCACCTCAAGGTGTTGCAAGCGAAGACGATGACTTCTGTAGGCCATGACATGGAAGCATCTTCTAATTTTGCCCTCACAAATATATCCGAAGACCGTAGCAATTATGTACCCCCTCCAACTCCTGTTGGCATAGAAACTCTTACAACTCAGCCATCTAAAAAGCATCCATTTTTCCTTGGTCCTCTCACTGAAACACAACCACTGAGCGTCCGACGAAAACCTCGGCGACCAATAATCGACACAAGCTCCGGCGAGAAGGAAAACATTGTTGCAAAAGAGTACCTAGTGATTGATGGGACAAAAAACGCCATGAAGAGATTGTCCCTGAAAAGAGGCAAGAGACGGCGTGTAGAGCTTGACCACAAGCGAGTGCACATCATGGAAGAAAACGAACAATCAAAACTCAAGAAGAACACGAGGTTGGCTTCTCCTGGCTTCTCTGACGCGAGTTCTTCCTCCTTCCTTCCTTCTCCATCGCCACTATCCCCTCTATCGTCGTCTCCCAAGCGAAGATGGCTTGATCATGTATTCAGGTTCAAACCAACCTCATGTAGCCTTCTATCCATGCACGACATTCAAACAGCGCGAAACGAATGCCGTCGGTTGCTGATGGGTATGAATATACGGGTGATGTTGGAAAATTCTGAAGGCTTGGGTGTCTTGAGATGTCGCCTGGAGGAGGTCAAGGACCCAAGTGGGGCAATGAGTGCAATGAAAGCCGTGAAGTTCAGGGTGGAGTTACGCCAACTCTCCAGACACAGAGACCACCGTATCCCGATGGTGTCATTGACTCTGATCCATGAAAAAGGATCGATCGAGACCTTTAAGGAGATTTATCAACGGCTGGAGCGAGATTGGAGTTTGGACGTGGTAGGTGGCCCTGCTCCGAGGGAAGTTGCAGGAACACCGATACTGGCCGGGCGTGCCGTGTTAGTTGCGTGATCTCTGGGGGATCGATGCATGGTCTGTGGATGCTGGAAGAATTCAGCTTGATCGAATTGAAGTGAATATATCTTATGACGTCCAGAACAAATTATTCAGATAGAGTCGCATTGGACGCATGACGCATGGAGTGACGGAGGCGTTGAGTGGAATCTGATGGAGAATGGTGTGATCATGATGGCAGCTGCTGTAGAAAGAGGGAATAAGTAGGGACGGCTTTCCAGCACCCCCAAATTACATTTGCACATAATATTGGTAGGTTGAGAAACGTATTCAACTGGTATCCGACCTATATGACTTTTACTGTATAAGCCTACTTGCACACCAGCTTGCACTGTCGCATCCAGGTCAGGTAAGAATCAGATGAGCTCCCATGCTTGCTCATTGCAGTCTGCAACGTGGATAGAGATACACCTCGAAGTTGATGTTTACTCGAGGACATAAAGTGTAAGGAAGAGTCTTGAATTTGATTCCTCGAGGGATTTAAATAATCCCTCGCAGGACTAGCACGCCGGCACAACGTTAGCAAGCCTAGCAAGCGATAGCAACTGCAGCTTGATTGTAATTGAAAAAACGCAGCAGCATAGAATCACCGACGACGAGCAGTTGAACCAAACCTCATCGACCCGAACGCTGAGCAGTAAGGCCTATGGAGATATCAGTGACAGAATTGGAGTGAGCCCATTCACAATTCTCAACATTCAATAAGATCTTAGCGATTGAGACGGGCTCTGACTCGGAGGATCGAAAGAAGGGAAGCATGTGGTATACCTTGTGGTACATGTAAAATGATTCGGCCGAGAATATCCACGTTCGTGCTGGATGCATCGGATTGATGAATGTGCAACACATGGAACGAACAGCAGGATATTCCCGGTCAAGTCAGCTGAAATCAGATACGTTTTCGATATTCCGAGCGCTGAAGGTCAACAGGAACGTATGTACGTCGCCCGTTGGTGAGAAGATCGTGTTATTTGACAGGCCTAGCTGGACGGAGTTGAGTCAAAGAAGGCGAGATCGATGTCGATACCGACTGGAAGCCGTTTCGACCACGTGCCTCCAATTATTATTACACTTTCCTCTCTCACTTACTTAACCTGAACCACGCCTTTTCCATTGAATTGCAACGATTCTCTTTCGACTCTCCACCGCAAGGTAATCGTCCTTGTCCTGTATAATCGTACCTTATCTCAAATCAACAGCCTCGTCAAATAATGGAAAAAATCGACGCGCCCACTTCATCTACCGATGCTGGCTCAGGTCCTCGAGATGGCGTGAGCGGACCTAAAGCTATCATTAAAAATGTCGACATGAGCGAAGAGATGCAACAGGAGAGCGTCGACATTGCCTCCGCAGCGCTGGAGAAATATAACATCGAGAAAGACATCGCTGCACAGATCAAGAAGGAGTTTGATCGACGACACGGTCCGACGTGGCATGTCGTTGTCGGAAAGAATTTCGGCAGTTATGTCACACATGGTCAGTATTGTAACAGGTTAACGCAATGTGATACGTGTCGGAGACGCGCCTTCGCTCTTGACATACTTGAGATTTCCCTTGATCGATGTCCTTTGTGATATGAATCGGTACTAATTATATTTTCAACAGAAACCAAGCATTTTATCTACTTCTATGTTGGCTCTCTTGCGATTCTCATTTGGAAGTCATAGATGACAGTTTGGAGGGAGGATGGAGCTCTTATGTTTGACAGATCAATTGGACGTTTAGACGAGCGCGTTACAATCGTCATTATCTTATTATTCATCTCACAGTGTTTTGTCGTTTTTCATTAACGTTTTCTTGCTGCCTGCTGATAAGTGGTGTATCAAAACAATAATTCCACGATTTAGACTGCAAGATAGTATTATGTGCGCATTACAATTAGAGAGTGTAATAATAGAATATGTGAGCTGCTTAGAATGTTGCTTCAATCTCAGCGCCACCTAACTACTTCCAGAACCATCCGCGAAACGCATACTCCGTCGCTTGTGTAAACTCCTACTACCACTTCCCCGACGTCAGTGGTAGCAGGCACTCCAGAGAACTCCACCACTCCCTTCGCAATTTCACCCATAGCAACATGCAAAAAGGTGGGCATTGCTTCTCCAGAGGTCAGCTTGACCTCAAATACTTGTGTGCTAGGTGAAGCAAGTGGAACCGGAACACGGAACCTAAACTTTTCTCCGATCCTCACGAGCGCTCTCGCCACGTTTTTGTTGGAGTCATTCCCTTGATGCGATGACACTAGGGATGAAACGGAAGAGCAAACATGCGATGCGTCTAGCATTGAATAGTCAACATGGTGGTCTTCACCTAAACTCTGCATATAATGAACTCCCATTCTGAGTTCATCCCCGCTTCCGCTCTTCGCCACATCCTCGTCAGAGTTGCCAGTCCGTGGCGATCCAGATTTCCACACCTTTGCAGTTTGACTGGCTACCCTTCTGGTCGTAGATGAACCCACGTCCAACCCAGGAGAAATAGGCCGTCGAGGTACGGGAACACGGGCTGCACTAGTGAACGGGACCAACCGAGGACGTGTTCCTGCTGCCTGGGTCGGTTCCGAGATAGCAGACTGATGAGATATCCCGCTGCTGCTCTTCCCACTCCGAATACTAATGGCCTTAGATGCAGTTTGTACAACTGCCTCAGCCGCATGCGTTCTTGCCGATACATTTGACGCCAAAGAGCCTGTAGAACCAGTAGAGAGCGGTCGAGAAAGTTGATTGTCCTCCAGGTGTGCCTGTGCAGGTGATCGAGGAGGAGCGAAGTCAGCTCTTCTTCTCGGGATAGAGTGCTCTGCTGTTGATGTTGAGGGAGAATTCGTCATTATAGTGCTGCCAGGATGACTTGGAAGGCCAGGCCTGTTAAACGGGTCTGAAGGCGAATCTACGACTGGAGTACATCCAGGGGGAATGCCTGGCGGTTGTTGAGACGACCGCAAGATAGGTTTACCGATGATCGGGCGTTTGCGAGAGGCTTTACGTCCCTGCGCCTTGTCGCTAACGATTCTGACGGTTTCCTTGATCCTCGTAATAAATTCGCGTTTACTCATGACGCCTGGGCTTCGTAATTTGCTTGCTGGACTATTGATATTTTCAGATTGACTCCGCTCAGAAATCCGCCGCAGCCCAAGGCCCAGGCGACCATAGTCTGGGGTGCTGCGAGGTGGGACAGATTCCGTGGAACTTTGATGGCTCATAACCTGCAAGCACTGCTTTGTCAGATATCGCACTTCGTTCTGTCCAGCCGGCAACGGCAAACCTTTTCTAATCCGTACCATCGCTTATCCTGGTCACTCCATACGTTCCGTCCTTCTTCGCCACCAGCTGCAGTGTCCTCTACTCTTGCACACCGACGGAAGGCTGCTAGAAAACCTCCAAAGATAGCCAGTCCCCCGATGACACCGAATGTAATATTCAACCCCAAAACCAGTTTCTTGTGAGCCACTGCAGAGAGACTACCAGGACGAGCGCTTTTCCTGCTGCGGTCAGCAGTCAGTACAACAATGGGAAGAGTAATGTGCGAAGTAGAATGCGTGACGCGAGAGTAAGCCGTAAAGGTCGCAGTTATGTGCGTAGAGGTGAAGTCTGCGGGCATGTTACCTGTCAGCCGACCAGTCTCGGGGTCGAAGAGCAGCCATTCTACAACGTCTGCGGGCTCTAACGCGGCAGTTAATTTGACGTCATCGCGACTGGTGGCATTGGAATATTCTGGGGACAGATTAAATTGTATCTGACTACCTGGAATCGCCTGTATGGGAGGTAGGGAGGAGGCCAAGAAATAAGATGGCACTATGGCGAGTGAGACGTAAGTTTGGATGGATTGGTTGTACGCTGTCAAGGTAACAGGCAAACGAGGATTCTGTCCCGCAGAAGGGCCGTGTTCTCCTGGGTCACCAGACAAAGTTCGGCTTGCACTGTCGTATTTCAACCAGTTGTATCCAGAAACATCGATAGCAAGGCTCGTGATATTGGAGGGCTGCATAGGTTGTGCATCACCAATAACTCCAGAAAAGTCTGCGGGTGAAGAAAGAGCAACGTTGAAGGGTGTCGAGGCCGTTACATTAATTGTCGGCAGTGAGGAGGTCGTGATAGACAACTCGTGCGATGATATAATGAGATCAAACGGCAGCGTCGACGCCGTATATCCTTCTTGATCGGACACATGTAATGCGAGAGACAAGATGGTATTTTCGTTTGGGGTAATTCCATTCACGGTCAAAGCTTTGGAATTAAAGAACACCCATTCCGGAAGAGGAGAACCATCTGACAGTCGTACTTCGTAATAAATGTCATTCTCCGCCAAAAACGTGTCCTGCATAAAGCCGACACTGAATGACCATCGAGGGGGGATACGTAAAGCAGGATTTCCCGTAGTTAACGCCGAGTTTGCAGCTAGGACGAAGACGGAAGATAATGCGGTATTGGAGGCCGTGAACTGTTCTGAGATGGAGCGCTTGAGCGTTGGAGATGGGAATGGCGTAACGCAGAAGGAAAAAGTGGAGGATACTGAAGTAGATGAATCAGAGGCTGTGACCATGATCTTGGGATTTCCCTCGTCCTCGGCAGAAGGTGTCCCATGGAAAGTCATAGTCGCAGCATCAAAAGAAAGCCAGTTAGGTAGAGAAGACGTCGAGTATGTTAACATTCCATTATCAGGACCAAAAGTACGATTACAGAAAGACCAAGAGAAGGGCTGGTTGATGCGGGCGATGAGGGGAAGTTGCCTATCCAGTGGAATCACCACTGCCAAGGGGGATGTATAGACCGTCATAACGGACGAGAGGACAAACAAAAGATGGACGAGCATAGGATCGAGAAACGGCGAGAAGGCGTTTCGTGCCGCAGGACGAGTCGGCCAGCGAGCTCACGAGGAATGTTAGAAGTGGTTGAAAGCAGTTGGAAGATGGGCCACGTCAATAAAACACAACAACGCGTCGCGTCCTGACGGAATCAATCATTTTCCTGATACTAAACCAACATGTATATTGACAACGCGAGACACTAGCAGAACAGAAAGATAGGAACTTGTAGAATGCGATGGATCCTGAATTACTGTAAGATAAAACACAACGAGAGCAGTTATAGAAAGAAAAACAGGTTTACTTAGGCGCCTGGAAGAAATACTGCCAAACCAGCCGCATGGACTTTCCCTGGCTCCTCTGCATTTATTACACCGAGGAAGTTGATCAACTCAGCTCTGATTTCGTCTCCAACTTGATCTGGTCCATTGGGATCCAAAACATGGGCAAACACCTGCAATAAGCGATCCAAGTGTGGATAGAGTGCAGACCCGTTCGTCCTGAACAGATGGAAGAGTGCGCGGAAAACAGGTCGGTTCTCCAGGAAGTCATTTTTCAGTGGCAGAGCACCAACGAAAACAGGAAGAACTTGATCGAGAGGGATTGCAGTGATGTTGCGGAGAATAAGACGTCCAACAGAACCGGCCGCGTTATCTTTGGCATTGAGCTTGGCTGCCGATGATTCAGGAGTAACGTCAAACAGCGGACGGAGGGCCTGGAGAAGGTGAAGATACTGCGGCGAAAGATTGATGTCTGTGTTCTCGACAAGCTGACCCACTGCGAATGCGGCATTGCTCTGTACCTCAGGCTCAGAGTCGCTAAGGGCGCTATAGAATAGCTCAAGTAGGGGCTCAGTAGACGGAGTGACGGCGCCTTTCATCCCTGCAATAATTTCTGCAAGGCACCCTATCGCAGATGAACGATCACTCAAAGAACGGTTCGGTTTCTGAATGATGGTTGTGAGCGAGAAGGGAACAACTGATTTGCATACTTACATAATATTTAGCAATAAGGGGGAAGAACTTTATGAAAGCTGGCGCGAAGTCGGCACCCAAAGCACCGGCCAATGCAGCAACAAGGTCTCCTGCAGACGAGATCAACACTGAGTCGTACTCTGCCTGATCTTCAGGGGCCTCCTCCTCCTCATCTTGATCAGGGTCTTGCTGACAGAATGCCTTTTGCTCCAAAATCTGAATAGCGATACCGCAGATGGTCTCGAGGTCTGCGAATCAGCCAATAAGTAGACAACCTGAAAAACGAATAACATGACGTACGGCCTTCGACAAAAGCGGGCCCAACTTTGTTAATAGTCTCTGCTAGTCCGACGCAGAGAGAAGACGCCACTGATCTAGAGAATGCAGATGTAAGCAACAGATAAAAAGAAGCGACAAGTGATCAGAATATAACATATCATCTCATAGCCAATAGGCATCGGAGTGAGCTGAGTTAAGATTTCATCACGACGAAGAGTGTAGCAAAGGCAAGATAGGAAACACGAATGACATTTAAGACTAACTTGTTGTCCTCGGTTTCATACATCTCTAAAAGTGGATTTAGGGTATGGCCGATAAGCTCTTTGACGCTGGAGCTCAGCGGGGCCGTCTGAACACGAATTAATAAATTAATTCGATAAAATGGAGACAACGTACCACAACGGCCCCAGGCTGCCAGTCCTCATGATCGCTCAAGTCGTAAAAGGTTCTCACAATTTCCAAAAGCGAGTCAGTTGAACTCTTCCTGATACCTTCATAGTAATGAGGGAGGAGTGCGACAAGTTCGAGCGCGCATTGTTCAACGAAGGGGAGGAAATGACCCTTGGTTGCCGCAAACAGGGTTCCGATAGTGTCAGCGGCAATCTCTTTTTCGACAGCGATGGCGCTGTTGACATCCATCATCTTGTCAAGATCTACATCCTCGAGCTCAACCTCGTTGGACTCATCGGAAATAGCAATGGCATTTGAAGGAGACGAACCCGATGCAAAAGCTGATGCTGCATCGGAAACAGACACTGGGAACGAACCAAGTTTAGCTTCAGAACTCCAAATAAAGAAAAGGCATACAAGACATCGTCTCCTCACCCTGCTCCGCCTGCTTGCAACTAGCTAGGAGTGGGGGTACCACGTTGGGGAGGTATACGGCAAATTCCTCGCCGAAGACTCTAGCCATGACACCAAAGAAAAGGAAACTGCATTCCCTGAGCCTAGCACTGCCCATCTCGATACCTTGGAATGCTTGCTTCATCATATCAGGAAAATAGGGCCTGAATACGTCTTTCCCCACAGCCTCAGCAAACGTTCCGATCGAGTCCATTGTTATTCCACGGAGTTCAATCTCTTCACCTTCACCGGTGAGAACAAGGAAGTGCTGAAGATGTTGCATAGTAGGCTGGAAGTAAGGAAGAAAGCGGGTTTTGGAGGCGTGAGCGGCGCTGCCGATGGCGCCGGTAACTACGGCTTTGACAGGCAAAGGGGCGGTCTCAAGAAGGCCGCCAAGACGCTCCATAATGAGCTGGAGATACTGATCAATGACATCCTGAAGAATCTCGAGGAGGGCATCCAATGCAGTGCAGGCTGTTCGTTGGGTTTCTGGGTCGTTGATGAGATTCATGATGCCCTGGAAGATTTATTTTGGCGATGCCGATACATTTATTGGAATAACAAACTTACTGGAACGAGAACCGCATGCTTTGAAACGCACTCGTCTTCAAGCCATTCGCACAAGCAGCTGACAGCCACACAAGTGGCTTTCCTGACAGTGGCGTCGCCATCCCGGAGCCCAGCTTCAATGATGGGCCACACCTCACTCATCAGCGGAGTCATGAACTCACTGCAACCTTCAACGACAACACCCAGGGCGAGCATGGCACCACGTCGATGTGTCGGATCCGCAGACGAGAAGTACTGCACGATGAGGGTACGAAGAGCTGGGAATACTTGATGAGGCGGCAAGGTGGTTGCGAGGCCGTCAATGATACGCAGTGCAGACTAGGAAAGAATGAATGCTTGTGTAGAGTTCTAGGGAGGTATCATACGCACGCGGGAAGGAGCGTCGTCGTCGATATCTTCAGGCCCGGTTTCGGTCGTAATAGGCATTAATCCTTCAAGGATCGCAGGAGCGAGCCCATTGCTTTGAATTTTGGATTTTTTGCTGAAGAGTTGGTGAATGCAGAACAATTAGATAAAAAAGAGGTAGTGCGCACTATTGTACGGTCCAGTTAAGTGCGTTTAGTGCAAGAACACGCAGCTCATTATCGAAAGCACGATTGCCTCCGCACTGCAACAGGAAATGAGCGAGTTCAGGTATGTGTTTGCCGAGGATCGGGACTTCCTATTACGGGGATGGCGAATTTGAGCATACATCCAGAGTCCTGTGACCACAACGACTTACGAGAATCAAGAGAGTCTCCAACACATCAAATAACTGTCTTGCTCCAGTCTCGTTCCCTGCTTCTACGCTCTGCCCGATGACCTGGATCATGGCAGGCAGAAGAGATTGAAATGCTGTCTGCAAATTATAAGACAGACATCCCACAGGATTTAGGCACAACTCTCACAAGATCATTCTTGTCATTAGAATCGATGTACTGAGCAATCACGCCCAAAGCTCTATGATCAAGTTGAGCAAGAATCAACAAGAAGATAAACAGATAAATACCGGACTGTAGTAATCCGGACATCACTACTTTCAGGATCTACCAATAATTGTTCAAATAATTTGAAGAAACTCTGCAAGTGCTCTTGGAATCCTTCGACAATATTTTCGAGCACGGTGAACAGAATGTAGATGCCAACTTCACGGTGAGTAATTTGAGAAGATATACATGTCTGATGAAGAAATGGTAGAAGCTGAGCCCATGTGCCTTGTGGGATCTCAATTGTGGCAATAGCAGCGATTACACGAGCAGCCGAGTGGCGAACAAGATTGCTACGCGAAAATAGTAATCAACAAAAATACGGACGCGAATAAAGAGTTGGTTGCTCACTTAGGTTCTGCTAAAATAAGCTCCGGTAGTTTTGATTTGATCTCTTCACGCTCGTTTGGAGGTAGCAATGTCCACAGGTTTCCACTGTTTTGTGACACGCGTTTTCGCATTTCGACTGCAGCGAGCTGGCGCACCTAAAAGACATAGCCTAATTGGCCGACGAGATGTGGCAGAGCAGCAAGTGACACTCACTGGTTGTTCTGGCGAACTTCCCAGAATATTTGCAAGTGCAGAAATGCATGCGGGATGCTTGTAATAATCCTGGTTTAATTGTGCAGTCGCCTGGTGAAATATTGTCGTAAATGGAACGCTTAAAACGGTGGACAATCACGGTCGTACTGTTTTAACTTGAGCTGTATCGTTAGATGTTGTCAAGACCAGCAGATTGTGCAGAGACTGCACAAAATTTGGCTGAAATGAAGGGAAAGTTATCAGATTTCACCGATATACAGATCCTGGTCATCGCAGACTCACAACCATTGCGAACGCAGAATGGAAGGAAGGTTGGGTTGTGGGAGGTTGGAGGGACAAGCAATCAAAAATTTTGTCGGAGTTGGGCTGATTTATCGCCTACCGGATTTGGGCGTGTTCTAACCGCATCACATCAAATTGTATAAACGTTGTAAAGAACTTGTGCGCCTCGTGTGTTCCTCAATTGCTGGGTACTGATATGGCTCTTCGGTGTCTGACACTAGGTTCTAAGTATACTATGTTAGCTCTGATGGTTGTCTCGCGTAGGGGGTTGGCTTTTTAAATGTTAGCTAGAAACAAAGAGAACCCGGACGGTGTATCATTGTTCTACCTAGCACACTTTGTTTCGGCCACCTCGACTTGGTGGACATTAATTAAAATTTTAAATTCTTGTCCAGACTCATCAGATCTACCTTTATCATTCATATTTATGAATAGACCCTTCGCCGACCAGTGGCCAGAGGTGAGATGGCCGAGCGGTCCAAGGCGCCAGACTAAGGTGTGATCAGAGCAGTTGCTGCTCGGTTAATCTGGTCACTTCGGTGGCGTGGGTTCGAATCCCACTCTCATCACTTTTTGGTGTCTACAGTCTGAACAAATAGTAAATAACAAATGAAAGGTTAGATTGCACCAACCATGTCAAGGTTTACCGGAGGCGTATACCCAAAGTTAGCCTCTCATCAAGGCCACACTTCCTTCAGCTCTTTTTCTACCAAGGCAGTAAAAGTCAGGCGTTCTTCATTACTGTCAGGCCTCTATGGAACTGCATTTTTACTATCCACTGGTCTGTTTACTGTGTATTACTTCGATGCACGGTCAGCTCTCCATCGATATCTTCTGACACCCCTACTGCGTCATACTCTGGATGCGGAAACTGGGCACAAGGTTGCAGTAAAAGTGTTGAAAAGTGGGCTTGGGCCGAGAGACCCATTGCGGGATGACCGGCGATTGGAGTTCAAGGTATTCATAAATGACCTACATTGATGCCTCACAACACTGTATCCTCCGTCAGTTATGGGAACAAGTCCTCTCTAATCCTGTAGGACTGGCAGCTGGATTCGATAAGGATGGAGAGGCTATCGATGGTATGTTACGTCAACACGTACATTCCTACGTTTGTGGCCAACACTTTGTAAGGTCTCTTTAACCTTGGTTTTAGCTGGGTCGAGGTTGGCAGTGTCACACCGAAGCCACAGGTATGCAGTTCAGACTATTTTTTGACATCAAATCTGACCATCCTTCAGCCTGGCAACCCTCGTCCTCGCGTATTTCATCTTAGTGAAAATTCAGGGCTAATTAACCGATATGGTTTCCCATCGCAAGGTCATACTTCTGTGCTATCAAGACTACGCGCCCGAATTCCTGCTTTTCAAACAGAGCGCGAATCTGCAGCTCTTCGGCCAGGTTCGGTTCTCGCTATCAACCTTGGCAAAAATAAAGAATCCCCTCCGGATTCCATCGATGACTTTGTTGCTGGAGTTCGCACATTCGGGCCGTATTCAGATGTTCTTGTGGTAAACGTCTCCAGTCCCAATACGCCTGGCCTGCGGTGAGCTTATCGTCCCTCCTCTCTGACGAAGATTAAGGTCTCTTTAGCGGACTACAGAATCGTGAGCTCTTAGAACAGCTACTGGCTGGCGTGACAAAAGCACGGGATCAACTACCCACTTCGGAGTTTACTGCTCGAAAGCCAAGGCTGATTTTGAAAATTGCTCCAGACCTTAACGAGTCTCAGTTGATTGACATCGCAGCCGTAATCAGAGATACCAGCATTGACGGCGTGATCGTGAGCAATACAACAACACAGAGACCTGTAAATCTGACAGACCGTAAGTGTTTTGGTTGTGAGTTGTTTGCCATTCTGAAGCACTTGTTTGTGCATAGCCAATAAAACACAAATCGGCGGTCTGTCTGGTGCGCCTATCAAGCAGTACTCTTTGCAGGCACTGCGAACGCTCCGATCCTACCTCCCTGCTTCTATTCCATTGATAGGGTGTGGCGGTATATCCTCCGGGGCCGACGCACTTGAGTATGCCAGAGCTGGTGCCTCATTGGTGCAAGTCTACACTGGTTTGGGTTATGATGGCGCTGGCACTTGTAGGAGAATCAAGGATCAACTTGTTGAAGAGTTATCGAAGGAAGGAACGACGTGGAGCCAGGTCGTAGAGAGAGCTGTGAGTCAGTTGAGTTTCAAAGGGGAAACACCTAGAAATGCAGAAGGGAGCGTCGAGGGCACTGTAGGGCAGCTGATCTTAGAGGCCCAACAACTTAGAGGATTGCTGGACAAATTGGATGACAAAATAGGTAGTGACAGCGCCTTTCTATCGAGCACAACATGATGCTGCTATGATCCAACTGTAATATCAAAGGTGTTGAAAGTTTAGTACGGAGAACTTTCTTTTTAGTGATAGCATTTGTGACATACCAGGTACCCATCTACGTTTACCGTTTTTTTGAATGATATCGCAACCAAAATCTAGTACCCTGGCCTACTATCGAGCTTCCGTCATCCACTTCTACTCAACCAACCATTACGAATGGAGCCATCTCTGATTACTCCCGAATCCAAGCCCACTGGCATAAATGACGCCGAAGATTTTTCACATCAAGCTGAGGCGGCCAGCATGCAGCTTGAGCGACATTCAGACCTCTGGTTTGACGATGGCAGCGTCATATGTCAAGCGGAGAATACGTTGTTCAAAGTCCATATGTCGCAGCTAGCCCGACATTCGACCTGTTTCAGGGATATGTTTTCACTGCCGCAGCCCGTATCAATGTGTTGTACCAGCAACGACTTGGCTTTCACTTGTACCACCGGTAATCCGCAACAATCCCAACGAATCCCGGTTATTCAACTCCATGACACTGCAGAAGATGTCGGAAGCTTGCTAACTGCATTGTATGATGGACCGTGCGTTGATTACCCTTCCGTTTCGGGAGAAATTAACTCAAGCTCAGCGCCCAAAGCAATTTCGGAGACAACAGTTACGAAGACTTTCGAAGTGTATCTGGTATTCTTCGTCTATCGACAAAGTACATCATCGATTCTTTACGGGCGAAAGCACTTGCGCATCTTAGCATTGCGTGGCCGTCTGATCTGAAGACATGGGATACAAGGGAGGATCTTTCAAGAGCCTATGAGACTGACTCTGCGTCGAACGGCGGACATTTATATCCTCATCCGATTGTGAGTCCAGCTTTATTTGACTTCCTCTTAGCTAAATCTTTAGCAGGCTGTCATAAATCTAGCCAGAGAAGTCAATGCACCGTCCCTTCTACCAGCTGCATTCTATGACCTATCACGCTATTCATACACACAAATATTTGAGCCCACAGAGGAAGACCCGTCGTACCGTCCCTCTTGTCCTGCATCTTCGTTGCCTGCGATAGATCTACAAAGACTCTGCTTAGGCAAAGAGGCAGCACAGCAGACAATCACTTCACTGATAACCGCCATGGGCAGCAGTCAACATATCCGACCCCAGCAAAATAGCACACATGCGCATATACGGAGGACTTCTTTTGGCGGAGTTTGCATTTCTGCAGCTGCCTGTCGAAAGGACTTCTCAGAGTTAGTTGATCTCGCAACGCAACATTACCTATTCGACCGTGAGCGAGGCTGTTGTGATCCACTCTATGTTGCCGAGGAGCTTGGGCAACTCAAGAGTGCAGAGTTCTCGGAATGCAAGGCTTGTGCGAAATCTCTGGAAGCTTGGGCAGCCAGGGAAAGGGAGAAAATATGGAAATCAATCCCCATGTGGTTTCGATTGGACACCCCCATCAGCTCACCCACAGAATCCGATTTGAACCGATGATCATTGTATGTTTTCTTGACGAATTCTTCACTCTGTTCCTTACATCACTCATAGCATGATGCATCTATCCTGTTGTAAATACGTTAACGGTCTGAGTCTGACTAATCTATCTAGGTAATAATGGTGTCATAGCAACCGAGGCAACGTGTATATGGCGACCGGATAAGTCAAGCTGTGATCGGTTTTTGTTCATTTTTGTTCATTGTGGAGCTGACAACAAGGGGACCCTTTCTTTACCTTTTCATATTCACCCCATGCGACGCCATATAAGGAGCTGTTCATTGTCGAATGACCCTACTTGCTTCCTTTTCCTCCTCCTCCCTGTTGTTTTCGGTCTACCTTCTAGCCTGGTGCTCTCATTCATTCCCTCAATCCGTCCACTTTTAAGCAAGCTCTTTACCTCATTCACTAAGTTGCAATGGTTCGACTCTTTTTCTTCCTCTTTGGCTTGATTGCCTCAACCGTTGAGGGGGCACCTCTAACGAAGCGCATTGCTCAAACGATCTCAGCTGCCACTGTAAACTGGTCCAATGCTTGCGTACGTTGTCTCCTCTTTGACCTTCGCCATTTGACAAGGGCACTTTCCCAGTTAGCTGCTGGCGGCGGTGCCAACTGCAGCACAACCGCTGTTGCGGCCTTTACCACTTTGCTCGCCGCGTCCGGTCCATGTGAGCAGCAAAACGCAGCAGACCAAATGATCAATCTGGCGAAGACTCTCAACAACAATGCCCAGATGATTAAGCTAACTCAGATTTTCGTCCAGCAACCACGCAACACTGTGAGTTCGGCCGATCTAATCTCGTGATATTATCAGAATTGAAAGCACTTTGATCCAGCCCACTTCCCAGAGCGTGCCGTACTGTCAGCAGGCCCCAAACAACGCCGAACTCAACGGCTTGTTCCAGTGTCAGTTCAAAGGTGCCAACCCCTCGGTCTTTGTCGGTGGTATCGTTGTCGGTCAACCCGGAACCATTCCTTTCGGCCACAACGCACCCCTGAATCCTCCCGGGTCGTGCCCTGCTAATCCAGGTGGTGCCATCACTGATGGAACACAATTGGTGGACCTGACGCAAAACCCTGGTGTCGGTAAAGTGGGCGCTTCCTCGCAATCCCCTTCTACCACTTCCGCTAGTGCTTCTCCGTCCTCATCTGCTCTCGCCAAACTTCACGCCTCAGGAAACAACTCTAGTGCAGTTGCCAGCTCCGCGGCTCCTCAATCTACTGTGTCTGCCGCTAGTGGTGGGTTTAAGCTGCAAAACGGCAAAGACGCGCAGAAGCTTAACGCCCAATTTGCCACTCTCACTGCGAATTCCCCATGTACAGGTGGAAGGTTCCCTCATGTCGGAATTTACCCAATGCTAACGTTGTTCTTATTCAGCCGGAACCAATGCCTGTATTGGTTCTAGCTTTGCACAATGTGTAAACGGAAAATTCGTTACCACTCCCTGCAGTAGTTCATTGACATGTGCTGCTCTGCCTCTGGTCAACTCACCTGGCACCTCAATCGCTTGCACAACCCTCCAAGATGCTGCAGCCCGTATTAAAGCAACTGGTGCAATGGGAGGAATTACTGGAGCTTGAGGCCTAGATCTTTCTGAATAATTTTTCTGCATCATGGGCACTGGTTGCTTCTGGTATAACATCAGACAAGTATATCATAGATATCACCTGACAAGGTTCTTTCACTCAGTTCCACAAATGGAATTCGAAAGGAATGTCATAGACGCTTTAGTGATACACTTAGATACAGATTGATCAATACACAGCAAAAGCTTTGGAAATCCTCTCTCTGAAGGGTTGGAAGTTATCAGTACTAACGAGTCGACGGGCTCAACACTCACATTGCATCCCTATCCTGAATAATGTCATGAGCCAGTTGCTTCTCATGGTTGGCCGTTGAAACTATGACTGCCGTACCTCTGTAATCAGCTCCCAAACCTGTTGTGAACCATTTGACCCACGTTGACTATCCTGCCGTGTTCTGTCTGAGCCTAGCTTTTGTTTATCCTTTGACACCACAACAGAATCATGCGGCTGTACTGGCACATTAGTCGTTCTTCCAAATCCAAGAAATGACCATACTTTTGGAGGGGTGCCTGCATCCATTTCACGCGTGAGTGTAAAAATTGGCGTTCAGGTCCAAAAACAACTTACCCGACGTGTGGCGAACGCGCGGGTGTTTCACCTAACAAGAGAGACCGACCTGTGATATTCGAATTCAGATAAGATTATGTAATAAATTGCGTGCTGAGAGGTTTTACATATGTACTTTTCGAATGTGCCTTCGGCGTAAGGCTCCAACCGTACTATCTATATAACCGTTTTATATGGTTTATACCATATATGTATATGTTTATGTTTACACCCTTATGGCCGGAAAGGCCTATACAGTAGTTATACAGTATGTATACGGTTATATGGTTATACTCAGACGTAATAGAAGCTAGAGCTCGAGAACCCAATTTTTTTCTCTTTGATCATTGAATTTGTGCACTATAGTCTCTGCTCCGAATCACTATGCCACCACAGCAAAGCCGAGATAACCCAGACCCCAAAAACATCTTATCCGAAGATCATAAGCGAAAGCAGCAAGCGAGTGATCGTGCCCAGGGCATTGACTCATATTTTCGGACAGTAGAGGCAACAGCTAAACCCCGCCAAGCTCAAGGTTAGTTGGAATAGAATACAAGAATCATCTAAAAGCTTACCTGGACCTTGACTAGTGCCCAAATTAAAAATTACCATTCCGAAAGACACGTCTAAACCTGATGGAGATGCTGTCGAGAATGGCGCCTTATTATCAGCGAGCGAGCTTCAAAAGCGTGGTTTTTTCGTCAATTTGCCTTCAGATGATCAGCCTAGTTTCACTGATCAAATCAAGAATGATGATGATAAAGACAAAACGTACAAACCTCCAAAACATAGCAATGCTCTTGATGATGAAGCACCGAAGTCCATTTATGACAGTGATGGGGAGGAACACATAAGCGAGACCGAGCACAGCCGTAAATTGGTGAACATTGTATTGGTATCCATTATCTTAACATTCTAAAACACATTTAGCAAGAAAAAAAGGAACAGAAAAGGAAGGATGAAGAGGTGAAGCCTGCTCTGCTCAACAAAAGAAAACATATGATTGTAGAAGACAACGATGAGACTGACGTTGATTCTGGGGATGAGTCAGATGGAAAGAGTGCTTTGAGGAAGGGGGAAACGAGGGAGGAATCTAAAGCAGCTCACCGTGGTCCTGGTAATGAGAGCTTAAAACATTTTTATGATCCCACCCCCATCATCATGAGCCAAAAAGAAAAGCGCTGGCACTTTCGGTGTCGATTGTGCACTTTGTATGTTCCTGTTCACCTGTACCATGCCAATGCTGACAAGAGATACCATTAAAACAATTTCTCGGATGGCTTGAGATTACCTCGCCATTCTGGCAACCAGCACCTCTGTTGAACGTGTCTTCTCGAAGTCCTGACATATTTGCAGTGATCTACAAAGCTCATTGAAGGAGAACACTATCAGGATGGTGCTCCTTACAAAGATGTGGATACATAGTGGTTTGTTTGAGATGATGCCTAGGAAGGTTGCCCGATGAAAGCATGGGAATAATGGTGAAAAAAAATAGTTTTCTCATAACAGTATATATAAGTGTATATACTATATATTAAACATATTTACACAGTTAAATGGTATATGCAACCATTTCTGTTTGATCACCTTCGAAGGTGTAAACAGTTACTAAACGGTTGGAGCCTTACTTTGGCACATGATTGTCATTTATATTCATGGTATCGTACATGCTATGCTATGATATAATATGTTGAAATTATAATATACAAATATGCTATGCTACACTATCTACAATCTCATCCAATAGTACTTCATTATATACAATATGTTTTGTTATAGCCTCCTTACTTGTACTTGCCCAGATTCCTTTGATGTTGTAAACTGATGTCACCTGAGAGATTGCCACATAGAACTGCCTATGTGAAAAAACTGGAGTCCACAGGTCAAGACCAACATGTCTGACAGACTTGCTATATGCATGACTTGTTGATCATCATTGTAAAGGAGCGCAACACTGGAAACTGCCTCCTAGTGAACTGAAAAGGCAGTTGATCCTCAGTTGATTGCAATGTGATCCTTGGAATGAACAGTCTCTCCAGCATGATCCCCAGTCAGAAGCCATGCTTCTAACACCTGGAAGGAAATCTGGGATAAGGCATAGCATGAGGCCGGGTCACCCACAAGTACCTGTGGGTTGAACCATGGGAATATTCATGGGTATGGCTCCAGGTCATTCATGGGATCTGATCCCTGACATCAGGGAAATCCTACATGGTAATATTTGCATAAAAGTGCCAAAAAGCACTCAAAAGTACTCTATTGATGTCTTTTGAACTAAATATGCATGGTTGACATGTTCAACCAATTGAACCAAATTATCCATAACTGAATGAGCAACACCCGATGACCCCTTCAATTTTGCGTCTTTGGTACAATAAAGTTGTTTTTACATTCATTTTCATCTTTTGATCATCTTGTCACTTTGTAAATTATAATTCATGACCACCATTATGTATTCAATATTAAATAAATTATTACAATACAACCAACAAAGTATGGTATCAATGTGAATCATATCAAATGAGTGTAGAAGCAGCAGTTCTGAAGAAAAATAGGTATATACTATTCAGATAGCACTAGATGTCCATCCCATCAATATCAAGCAACACCATCGCACTATTTGTCACAGAAGCAGCTTGTTGTGCATGCTTTGAGCTGGTAGACAAGTTAAGATCATTCTATCACTGTGGCAGATGATGAGAAAGACTGATGAGACAGCATTGTATAGGTCAGCCATTAGATGGTGAAAAGCAGTGGGGCTCTTGTCATGAATTGCAATGAGAACATCTTTGTGGCCTTTGTAGATATCTTCATACAAATCGGCATTGAACTCTGTCTTCTTGTGATAACCCTCAGCCCAGTTGTCCAAAGAAGCATGGGCCTGTAAGACATGATTAATTAGTAGAGCCTTTATGGTGACAGTGAAAAACTTCATACTGCTGTTGCTGCTAAACAAACCATAAAGATCGGCAACTCCAGCTCCAATGCTTGCAGACCATTGGAAAGGCTGGACTTGAATTGGTGATGTGTTTGGTTGGTACTCGGTGCAGAGTCTCAACAGAAGGGGTGAACACTAAACCTACAGCTGCAGGCATGCTCAAGGTGAGGGGGTTCACTTAGAGGGCCTCAGATCATCCTTCAAGGCACAAAGACTACAAAAAGGCTGGTATGATGGTTTTCAATGTGTGCACTAGTTGTGTACACAAAAAGGGAGGTATGTGCAATGGCAAAAAAGTGCGCAATGCAAAAGGGGCAAAAATGCACAATGATGAGGGGGGGGGGTGAAAGTGGGAGGTGTAGTGGGACAAGGACAGCACTGGAGTGTGCTGAAAGGGTGATGCACAGGCTAGGGATGCAAACAGGATCCGAGCACAACTGGTGGGAAAATGTGCAAATGGTGCACCAAATGCAGCTATACAATGAGGGGCACAAATGATGCACAAATGCAGCTATATGAAGGGCACTGCAAGAGTGCACAAATGAAGATGAAGGATGCAACAAAGGGATAAAACATGGCAATGCGATGCGGGATGCAAACAATATGCAAATGCAGCTATACAAATGGCACACTACAAAGGCACATGGACTAGGCGATGGTGCACAGATTATGTGTGATGCTGAATGAGCTATGAACTATGTGGTAGGAAAAGATCCTCTGGATTCTCTATCTATCCACCTACTATGCACAAATGGCTTATGTGATAAAAGCAGCAAAATAAAGTATAAAAATAGAAAGCCCCATGCGCTACCCACAAGTCCATCCATTGGCCCATCTAAACCCGACTGCATGATGCCACTGCCTTAGCCAATAAGATTTGCGCATGCTATAGCCCAATACCCAACTGTTCTGGTGTGATGTTCTATTTTTGGTGGACTTTAGCTCCCATGCACTCTTTCCAATTAATCTGCTTCAGTGTTATGTGTCACATGCTGTGCCTTAGTAATAGTGACATGATTGACCTGTGCTGGTTACCAGATAAGGTGATGCTGATTGGAAATGCAGAAGAACTATAAGGAGATGCTGTGTGATGCCAAATAGTGCCAAGCACCTGAATTATGTGAAAGCGCTGATACGGCTCCCTATCGCCCTGCGCGCATACTACGGCATTTTTTGCGATTGTGTGCACCTCCTAGATGGCTTCCGCACACTTTGCGTAGCGCTCTTTTGCGCGCCTTTGTGTGCTTTCGTGCGCCTTTGACCATTTAGGTGCGCCTTTGTGCGCCTTTTGCATTTCTACTGCGCCTTTGTTTCCCCATAGCCGCCAATCATTGTGTGCCCTAAATGCACCTCATCGCGCTTCAAGCCGCCTCCATGCGCCCCCCCCCATGCGCCCCCCCCCATGCTCCTTATCTGCCTTCTACATTTATTGCGCGCTCGATGCGCCTTTGTGCACTCCTTTTACACTTTACCTGCAACTCACATTCCCTGCTGTGCACTCTTTGCACAATCTCTATCACATACAACAATCCACTGCACCGGTGCACTGCGCATCGCAGCTCCCATCTTACTGGCACATTTACTTGAGGCACACCACGATTCCAGCACGAGCGAACTGTGCATTCTTACATAACTGGGCCGCTTTGCGCCTATTTGGCATTGGACTGTGCGCACTTGGGCGCTTTCACGTAACCCAGGCGCTTTGGCAGTATTTGGTCTCGCACAGCATCCCCTTTTAGTTCTTCCACATTTCCAATCGGCATCGCCTTATCTGGTAACTGGCACAGGTCGATCACGCCATTATTACTAAGGTGCAGCATGCGACATATAACACCTAAGCGGATTAATTGGGAAGAGCGCACGAGACTTAGCGCACACCAATAATAGCGCATCGCACCGGAACAGTTGGATATTGAGCTATAGGTGCGCAAATCTTATTGGCTGAGGCAGCGGCATAGTGCAGTCAGGTTTAGATGGGCGAATGGACGCGCTTGTGGGTAGCGCATGGCGCTTCCTATTTTTATACTTTATTTCACCATTTTATCACATAAGCCATTTGTACATAGTAGCGGACAGATAGAGAATCCAGGATCTTTCCCTCCCCCCCTCATAGTTATTAGCTCAGTCAGCGTCGCACATAGTCTGTGCACCAGCATCCAGTCCATGCGCCTTTGTAGTGCACCCTTCGTATAGCCGTGTTTGCATTATCATTTGCGTCCCCTCGTCGTATTGTTGCGTTGCGTCCTTCGTCCTTGTCTGTGCACTATTGTAGTGCGCCCTTCATATAGCCGCATTTGCGCACCCTTTGCGCACCCTTTTGCATAGCCGCATTTTGCGCACCGTCTGCGCCTTTTTCCGCTCCTTGCGCTTTCACTCTATTTGCACCCCCAAACTGTGCACCACCTTCACAGTACATCCCAGTGTCGTCTTTGTCCTGTTACACCTCCCGCCTTCATCATCCTCATCGTTGCGCACTTTTGTGCTCTCATTGCGCGTTTTTGCCTCTTTGCGTTGCGCACTTTTCCGCCACTGCACATATCTCCCCTTTCGTGTACACTACTAGTGCACACACTGAAAATCGCTGTACCAGCCTCTCTATAGTCTCCGCGCCCTGAAGGACGATCCGAGGCCATCTAAGCGAACTCCCCCCTCCTCACCCCGAGCACGCCTGCAGTTGTAGGTTAAGTGTTCACCCCTTCTGTTGAGACTCTGCACTGAGTACCAACCGAACTCATCATTTTCTGGAGCCCACTGCGAGGGGTTTCTGTTTATCAGACCATATTTTAGACCTCCATCGGCTCGCCCTTTGCTTCAACATTAACCACCTTCGCACTCTCCATTCCGAGCTGCTAGCAACTGCGCTCCAGCTTGGGGAAATACCAGTATTTGAATCACTCTTCCTAAACAACACACATCACTCGTCCGTGCTGTCTTTACCTCCACCTTCACCTGAATCATCCCTACCTACCCTAACTCCGTCCGCATCACCGCATTTTTCCCCACCTCCGAATTTCGCTGCGCTTTTACCAGATCGTAACTCTACACACCTTATTCCACCTACCATGGCTACCATGCACATGCCATCTGCATCTAACCAAAACGCGCCGCGCTTTGACCCTGCAAAACCGCGCGAACTCCAGAAGTACTTTGAGGAGCTTGCGCAACTCCTCCGTGATTGTAACGTCACCGACGAGACCGATAAGAAGTTCCACACAGTGCGCTATTTGGACAGCGACACTGCAGACACTTGGAAACTGCTACCAGAGTATAGCGCGACGCACAACTATGGTGCATTCAAAGACACTGTCCTAAAGCTTTATCCTGGCTCTAGGGATGGCAGTAAATGGAGTATTAGTGACCTGGACAAGCTTATTGGTGAGACCGCACGCATTGGCCTCATAACTGCAGAAGAAATCGCGTGCTATTATTGCGCATTTTTCAACATTAGCGAATACTTAGTTGCGCAAGGCATATTGGCACACTACGACCAAAGCCGCATGTTCGTTAGGGTGTTTCGACCAGACCAGCTTGAGTGCATTTTGAGCCGCCTTGCGATTGCGGTACCTAATCAGCCTGCAAATGTGCCATACTCATTAGATGCAATACGCGATGCGATCGACTTTATCTTTGAAGGCCCAGCGCGCTATTTCCAGCCACTTACTGGGCTCACAGCGCAAAACCCCGATATGTATGCGCCCTACTCAGCACCCAGCGCACCCATTTCCCAGCCACAACCTAGCGCACCCGCAGTCAAAGCAGAAGACATTTCAGTCTTATTTGAGCGCATAACACAGACGATAGTTACTGCATTGAGCGCATCACGCAGAGATGGCGGAAATGGTGCGCCTCGCTCGAACAACGACAGGTGCAATGGTTGCGGTCAGACAGGGCACTATATCCCTGAGTGCGCTTCAATTGAGCGCCTTATTAGCGAAGGAAAGTGTAGGCGAAATGCGGAAGGGCACATCATACTCCCAGGTGGCGCATTCGTGCCGCGTTCTATTCCAGGCAATTTCCTAGGCGAGCGCATCGAGGAATGGCATAAGCGCAACCCAGGGCAGATTGCCACGGGTCGACATTCATCTAATACCAATTCGCAGCTCATCTACAATATAGCGCCTCGTCCAGCTCCAGCTGCATCTCTACAGTCGACGTACGTTGCCGCTTCAGCTCCTGCAGCAGAATATATGCAAAGTGCACCAAATGCGCAACTAACGAAGGAAGAGCGCATTGATGCGCTCGAGAGGGAGTTGATGGCGCTTCGCAAGAGGCAAGTCTTTGACGGCATTGAAATTCTGTGGTGCGCACCGCGCAATACATCCAACCAAGAGGGTGTGCATTCTACAACCACAGACATGGCACCCACCGACAGTATTGAGTCCCCAGCTTCGCAATCCGCTGCGAGCGCAACTGATGCGCCCGACGAGACACCCATACATCCCTATTCCAACATTCCTGAGGCGCGTTTTGCGCCCGCAGCAGCAGATAAACCAGACATACCAGCTAACTCTTCCAAAGGCAAAGAGCCATCATACCGCACTGTCATTCCCATCCAGAACCCGCAGATTGTCGACGACGTATATGCGCGTGCTATGAAGGCGCCCTCTGTTACGGTTTCGCATGAAGAGCTTCTATCCCTTTCGCCCGATCTCAGGCAGCGCCATAGAGAACAAGTCACCCCAAAGCGCATTGCAGCTACCAGTGTGGAAGTGGTAGCTACAAACCTTGCGAGCATTATGTCATTTGTGCACTGTGAAGCGCGCGCACTTTTTGCGGGAGATAAAGTGCTTAATGCGACACCTCCAGCTAGCGCGGCAATTGCAGGGCCACTTCCTATTGTTTTGCAGGATCCATTTGAACAGTACCTTACCCATCTCCAACCAGGCGAAATTGAAAACCCCGATGTTTTGAAGGTTGCTAAAGAGTCGCATGCGCTTCGCTCCATTGATTTATTGATCGACAACCAAGAGTACTTTGAAGCTATCTTAGATCCGGGTTCACAAATTATCGCAATGTCAGAAGCAGTCTGCCATCGTCTTGGGCTTCAGTATGACCCGCGCATTCGTTTATACATGCAATCAGCCAATGGAGAGGTAGATGAGTCGCTTGGGCTTGCGCGCATTGGGGATATCGTTGTCTATGTGCAAGTTCACGTTATCCGTTCACCTGCTTACGATATTCTGTTAGGGCGCCCCTTCGACGTGTTAACACGCTCCATCGTGCGCAACTTTGCGGACGAAGCGCAAACAATTACAATCTGCGATCTGAATACTGGCGCCATCTCCACCATTCCAACAAAGCCTAGGGGGAAGCCGCGCCACTTCTTACCAGCTCCAGCAACACCGCACTTTGCTATTCAGCATAACCCGCAAAGAAATTTTTGCAAGGCTTCGAGGAATTGATCTCAGACCAAGGAGAGGCCGCCACTATCATAACATTTGACTCTGATACCCAATCTTGTGACATTTCCACATTTGCACTTATTCCATTTTCCGCTTCTGTTCCTTCCACCTCTATTATCTCTCAACTCTACCTATCCCAGTGTACCAACAGTCATGCGCAGGCGCTCTTAAATTCGATCGACCCTGTGGCGCTTATTCCTGCCACGTTTCCGAAAAGTGCACATGCGCGTGCAACTTTTATCGATTTAGCGGTGCGCGCACCGCAAAAGGGCGTAGTGACCAAGAAGAAGTATAAACCGGTTGCTAGAAAAGTCAAGCCAGTTATTGCGCCCGTCCCAAACGAATTCCGCATCGAGCGCAACATTATAGGCGATCTGCTAGCAGTGCTTCCTGTGCTTTTACCAAATCCGCCACCATTTACCCCGACCGGGCGCTATACTGAAGAGCGCATGCAAGCGCTCCAGGAGCGCCACACTGATTTCCTATTACCAGAGGAGATGAAGGTTTTACACCACTTGATGTCTTTGCAGAATGAAGCCTTTGCATGGAGCGATGAGGAGTGCGGTAGCTTCAAGACCGCGTTCTTTCCCCCAGTAGAAATCCCAGTTATTCTGCATACTCCTTGGATAGAGCGCAACATCCCCATTCCACCAGGCATATACGACGAAGTTTGCGCCATTATCCGGAAGAAAATAGACTGGTGTTTATGAGCACTCAAATTCGGCATATAGATCACGCTGGTTCTGCACACTCAAGAAAGATGGAAAAGCACTGCGCATCGTACATAGCCTCGAACCGCTTAATCGCGTTACCATTAAACACTCCAGCGTCACCCCTACACCTGAGCACCTTGCAGAGCAATTTGCGGGGCGCGCATGTGGCGCCGTCCTTGATCTATATGTGGGATACGACGAGCGCTTAATCAAAGAATCGTCGCGCGATCTTACAACATTCCAGACACCATATGGCGCAATGCGCCTCGCTACATTGCCAATAGGTTGGACAAACTCAGTACCAATCTTCCACGATGATGTGTGCTATATTCTGCAGCCAGAGATACCAGATTACACCGTTCCCTATATTGACGATGTTCCAGTCAAGGGGCCTTCGAAGCGCTACATTTTACCGGATGGCTTGTGCGAAGCACTCACTGCGAACCCTAGTGTAAGGCGCTTTGTGTGGGAGCACTTTCAGAACGTGAACCGCATTGTGCAGCACATGAAATATAGTGGCGGCACTTTCTCTGGGATGAAATCCACCTTGTGCACTGAAAACTTTGTCATTCTTGGCCATTATTGCACCCCAGAAGGTAGAAAACCCGAACACAGCAAGGTAGATGTTATCCGCAATTGGGGCGCATGCCACACGCTGTCAGAAGTGCGCGCATTCTTGGGAACAGTCGGTTTAATGCACATTTATATCCGCAATTATGCGCACCACGTTAACGCGCTCACAAGGCTTACGCGCAAGGACGCTCCATTTGAATGGGGCCCAGAGCAGATAGCGGCACAAAATGACATCAAGCAAGCAGTGCTAGAGTGTCCTGCACTACAACCGATCGATTATTCCTCAGAACTCCCTGTTATCCTTGCAGTCGACTCTTCCCAGATAGCGGTCGGCTTTTACCTTTGCCAGCAAAAGAGTGCAGATACAAAAACGCGCATTTACAACCAGTTCGGCTCAATTACGCTCAACGACAGAGAAGCGCGCTTTTCACAACCGAAGCTAGAGATCTATGGGCTTTACCGTGCGCTGCACAGTTTGCGCCTTTATATTATAGGTGTGCGCAACTTAATTGTGGAGACTGATGCGCGCTATATCAAGGGCATGCTACAAAACCCCGATATCCAACCATCCGCTAGCATTAACCGGTGGATTGTCTCAATCCTTACATTCCACTTTACACTCGTGCATGTTAGGGGAGCGGTGCATGGTCCAGATGGGCTTTCGCGTCGGCCGAAGCAGCCAGAGGACTTAGAGGGAGAAGAGGATGAAGAGTTTGAGGACTGGATTGATGCGCTACATGGATTTATGCATGCGATACGTCCCATTTCACAGTCTTTGGATGCGCAAGCCCTTGCGCTGATGCAGCCAGAGCCAAACAAAAACGCACAAAATGCGCGCAATAGTGCGCTTATTTATGACGATGACTATAGCCAAGTTCCAAGGAGTGCAACAGCAGATGCAGAGGATGAGAAGTTAGATTTGGTCTGGATTTGGATGGATACCCTAACGCGCCCTAGCGACTTCACAGATTCCGAGTACAGCGCGCTGGTGCGCTACGCGAGCGCGTTTTTCAAAGACAAGACGCGCCTATGGAAGCGCAATGCGCATGGTGCGCACCAGCTTGTTATTTGGCAGTCTAGATGCTTACCGATATTGTGCACCATCCATGACAACATTGGACACAAGCGCTTTTACGCGACACGCTCCGCATTGCTCGAGCGCTTTTGGTGGCCGCATGTTATGGACGACATCGTTTGGTTCGTGCGCACTTGTCATATTTGCCAGATCCAGCAAACACAGAAGGTTCTAATACCGCCAGTCATCGCAATGCCTGCGCCCCTGTTCAGTAAAGTTTATATTGATACGATGCACTTACCAGTATCAGCAGGGCGGCGCTATATCGTCCAAGGGCGTTGCTCACTTGCGACTTGGCCGGAATTCTGCGGGCTCCCTAAAGAAAATGCGAGCGCACTTGGCGATTGGATGTTCCAAGACCTCATCTGCAGATGGGGTGCATTGTGCGAGATAGTCACTGATAATGGCAAGCCATTCATCAAAGTGCTAGCCTATCTCAGTAAGCGCTACCATATCAATCATATCCACATATTTGGCTATAATTCGCGCGCTAATGGAATTGTTGAGCGCGCACATTTTGATGTGCGTCAAGCACTTATCAAAGCAGCAGATGGAGTAGAATCAAAGTGGTTCAGTGCACTGTACTCAGTCTTTTGGGCGGAGCGCATCACAGTTCGGAAGCGCCTCAGTGTTTCGCCATACTTCATTGTTACAGGCGCGCAGCCTCTAATCCCTCTCGATATCATTGAAGCGACATACCTTAACCCACCCTCAGATTCTATACTCTCCACGACAGACTTAATCGCGCGGCGCACGCGCACATTACAAAAGCGTCCAGCAGACTTAGCGCGCATCCATTCCTGCGTCTATGCAGAGAGGCGCAAGGCGGCACTCCGTTTCGAGAAAGCGCACTCAAAAACCATCCACAGCTTCGACTTCCAGCGCGGCGACTTAGTCCTTATGTGCAACACGGCAATCGAAAAGAGCCTTAACCGCAAAATGCACGCGCGTTATCTTGGTCCTCTAGTTATAGTGTCGCGCAATCAGGGCAGCGCATACATAGTCTGCGAGCTCAATGGGACAGTATTTGACAGGCCAGTAGCTGCATTCTGCCTATTGCCATACCACGCGCGCAAGTCCATTGCGCTTCCTGACATAGCGCTCGATATCACCACAACGCGGTTAAGAGAGATGGAAGAGTCCATAGTACTGGACACAGAAGACGAAGAAGCAGTTGACGAAGAAGAAGTGCAAGGAGATAGCGCTGAGGAAGAAGAAAGCGCCAATGAGGCGCGCAACTAGCGCTCCATGCGCACCGCTATGGATACTTCACCATTTTATACGTACGCTTTGCTTTCTTTCATTTTTTTACATTACCTTTTCCTATTCGCGAAGTCGCATCTGGACACGTTCTGTGATTGCGCAACCCATGGGTTTTACTGGCCGTGATGATCTACTGAGCCTTTCCCATTTTTTTAGACTTTGTGATATCGTGTGCGCTTCATTTTATCTCTTACTTTTTTTATTGATGGACATGGTCAATATCTCAGTTGGGAGGAGGAAAGTGATGGTTGGACAATTTTTCCGCTCCCCTTTGCATTTGTGCATCTTTGCATGGTGCGCGTTTTTTGTGCACTTGACACTTCTTGCTCGAACATTGCTTATATTATCTCTTTTCTCTCGCACATATTATTTGGGCTTACAAATTTCATTTTATGGCACCATGGAAGTGCGCGTGCAGGTTGGCGCAAAGTGCGCACATTCGCGCGCGTGCGCACACTTCTCTGCTTCAGAGCGCACCACACGTATCACAGGCGCAACAAAGAGATTGATTAACCTACTATCTAAAACTTATACCATTGTGCAGCTACTCAATGGACTCCAGGAACTCCAAGCGCTCTGTGGCCACACCCAGTTCTGCCTTTGCGTCCGCCTCCGCTTGCTCCGCACTGCGCAACCGGCTTTTAGCGACCTCTAACTCGATGAGCGACCTTTGGACATCTTCTTGAAGGCGATCGTGCATGGCGCCCAAGACTGCAACTAACGCGCGGCATTGCACTAAGTCGAGCACCTCAACATCTTGACCTTGATAAACCGCATCCCCTGAGGTGTTTCCCGATCTGGTTTGGCACGAGGATTGCGTGTGCACACTTGCCTGGCGAATGGTAAGGCGGCGCGGCCTTGGGCACACTTGCGATGGTGGAGGGGGCGCGTTTTCGACTTTGCGGTGCTTGGATGTGCGCTCTTTCGAGGGGCTGATGAGCCCCACATCGCTCTCATTGCCCTTGTCAATTTGCGGCGCGCCTTTGGAAAGTTTAGTGCAGCATGGAAGTAGGATGAGAAAAAGACAGACCAGAGCGCCCAGTAGCCGCTTTCCTGCCTCTAGGGGTTGCGCGCAGCTGTGCGAGGGTGCGCTTCGTCCATTCGCACTTTCTCTTACCCTTTGCACATGGGGCGCACCGTTTTCCATTGACAGAGGTGCACCTAGCTGGTTGGCCGATGCGGCGGCAGTTATCACACTAGCGTAGAGAAAGGGAATGGTTTAGTGAGTTTGACGCATATCCAAAGAAACTTACTGGTCTGCTATTAGCGTTAGAGGTGGCGCCAACCCCACTCAGTGGCGGCACTTCGACATACACGCGTTGCCGCGTTGCACGCACCGGGCGCGCACTTGCGCCTTCGTCCGCACTGGCGCTCTCATCGCTATGCTCGTTCTTCCCCTCGCTCGTCACCCCACTCTCCCAAGACTCCCCAGTTCCTTCGCCTACAACCTCAGCATCGGTAGCGGCAGAAAGCGCATGCAAAGAGCGCACCAGTGCGACGCACACCTTTTCGTCCTCCTGCGCCTCGGCGGTATCTATATCGCTCGCCTCGTCAATGGCTCTGAACTCACCTTCCAGCCGCTCCAAGTTAACATCTGGTGCCTGCAATTCTGTGGTCAAGAGTGCGCGGCGCGCCCTGCGCGCTTTGGTGCACTCCGCGTGCGCTTCCAGCCGCTCCGCCAGCTCATGCGCCCTACACTCAAATTCCTCAGACCGCTCTTTCTCCTCAATCATCTTATGCATATCGGGCATCAGCTCTTCGCCCCAAGCAAGCCACTCCTCCACCATGATTCCGCTGAATGCACTACGCGCCTTCGTGAGGAGCGCGTCGAGTTCTGCGTCATCTTGGACACAGTCCGCATGGCTTTTATACATGTTCTACATGACCTGACCCTTAGCAACCTGCGCCAGTTATAGAAACACAAAAAGCGCACCAGTTTACTACAAAACCCTTCACCCCAAGCTTGCATCGTTGTCTGCTCACTCCCAGCAGCAGGGAGGGTCTCATTGAGGGCCAGGATCGTTTGTCTGAGGGCTAAGATAAATGCTGAAGCCATCGGATCAGGTAGAGATGGGTTGTGGAAAGAGTTATAGAGGATAGATGGTGGTCAGAGATGGATAAGGAGAGGATGGCCGCTTATGTGAGCAAAGAAAATTTTGCGCTGACCAATCGCATGCTGCCTGAGGACAGTCAGTACTTCAGTTGGGAGGAGATGATACGGCTCCCTATCGCCCTGCGTGCATACTACGGCATTTTTTGCGATTGTGTGCACCTCCTAGATGGCTTCTGCACACTTTGCGTAGCGCGCTTTTGTGCGCTTTTGTGCACCTTCGCGCGCCTCCATGCGCTTTTGTGCGCCTTTGACCGTTTAGGTACGCCTTTGTGCACCTTTTGCATTTCTACTGCGCCTTTGTTTCCCCATAGCCGCCAATCATTGTGCGCCCTAAATGCGCCTCATCGCGCTTCAAGCCGCCTCCATGTGCCCCCCCCCACGCTCCTTATCTGCCTTCTACATTTATTGCGCGCTCGATGCGCCTTTGCGCACTCCTTTTATACTTTACCTGCAACTCACATTCCCTGCTGCGCACTCTTTGCACAATCTCTATCACACACAACAATCCACTGCACCGGTGCACTGCGCATCGCAGCTCCCATCTTACTGGCACATTTACTTGAGGCACACCACGATTCCAGCACGAGCGAACTGTGCATTCTTACATAACTGGGCCGCTTTGCGCCTATTTGGCATTGGACTGTGCGCACTTGGGCGCTTTCACGTAACCTAGGCGCTTTGGCAGTATTTGGTCTCGCACAGCATCCCCTTTTAGTTCTTCCACATTTCCAATCGGCATCGCCTTATCTGGTAACTGGCACAGGTCGATCACGCCATTATTACTAAGGTGCAGCACGCGACATATAACACCTAAGCGGATTAATTGGGAAGAGCGCACGAGACTTAGCGCGCACCAATAATAGCGCATCGCACCGGAACAGTTGGATATTGAGCTATAGGTGCGCAAATCTTATTGGCTGAGGCAGCAGCATAGTGCGGTCAGGTTTAGATGGGCGAATGGATGCGCTTGTGGGTAGCGCATGGCGCTTCCTATTTTTATACTTTATTTCACCATTTTATTACATAAGCCATTTGTACATAGTAGCAGACAGATAGAGAATCCAGGATCTTTCCCTCCCCCCCTCATAGTTATTAGCTCAGTCAGCGTCGCACATAGTCTGTGCACCAGCATCCAGTCCGTGCGCCTTCGTAGTGCGCCCTTCGTATAGCCATGTTTGCATTATCGTTTGTGTCCCCTCGTCGTATTGTTGCGTTGCGTCCCTTGCGTTGCATCCTTCGTCCTTGTCTGTGCACTATCGTAGTGCGCCCTTCGTACAGCCGCGTTTGCGCACCCTTTTGCATAGCCGCATTTTGCGCACCGTCTGCGCCTTTTTCCGCTCCTTGCGCTTTCACTCTGTTTGCACCCCCAAACTGTGCACCACCTTCACAGTACATCCCAGTATCGTCTTTGTCCTGTTACACCTCCCGCCTTCATCATCCTCATCGTTGCGCACTTTTGTGCTCTCGTTGCGTGTTTTTCCGCACTGCGCGTTTTTGCCTCTTTGCGTTGCGCACTTTTCCGCCACTGCGCATATCTCCCCTTTCGTGTACACTACTAGTGCACACACTGAAAATCGCTGTACCAGCCTCTCTATAGTCTCCGCGCCCTGAAGGACGATCCGAGGCCATCTAAGCGAACTCCCCCCCCCTCACCCCGAGCACGCCTGCAGTTGTAGGTTAAGTGTTCACCCCTTCTGTTGAGACTCTGCACTGAGTACCAACTGAACTCATCATTTTCTGGAGTTCACCCCTTCTGTTGAGACTCTGCACTGAGTACCAACTGAACTCATCAGCGCCCAAGTGCACACAGTCCAATGCCAAATAGGTGCAAAGCACCCAGATTATGTGAGAATGTGCAGTTGGCTTGTGCTGCAATCGCGGTGCACCCCAAAAAAGCACACCAGTAAGCTGGAAGCCATGATACGCAGTGCAATAGGTGTGGTGGTGGATTGTTGTGTGTGATAAATGGATAGTGCAATGAGTGTGCAGCAAAGAATGTGAGTTGCTGGTAAAGTGTAAAAGGAGTGCATAAAGGTGCATCGAGCATGCAGTAACTGTGAAAGGCAGATAAGGAGTGTGGGAGGTGCATGAAGGCAGTTTGAAGTGTAACAAGGCACATTTAAGGCACACAATTGAAGGCAGCTAAGGGGGATCCAATGGTGCAGTGGAAATGTAAAAGGTGCATGAAAGCACACCTAAGTGGTCAAAGGCATGCAAAAGTGCACAAGAGTGCACGAAAGCAGACAAAGGTGCACAGAAGTGCTGATGTGTTCAGTTGGTACTCGGTGCAGAGTCTCAACGGAAGGGGTGAACACTTCACCTACTACTGCAGGCATGCTCGGGGTGAGGGGGAAGTTTGCTTAGAGGGCCTCGGATCATCCTTCAGGGTGCAAAGACTATGGAGAGGCTGGTACGGTAGTTTTCAATGTGTGCACTAGTTGTGTATGCTAAAGGGGAGATATGCACAGTGGCAGGAAAGTGCGCAACACAAAGGGGCAAAAATGCACAGTGCAGAAAAATGCGCAATGGGAGCACAAAAGTGTGCAATGATGAGGGTGATGAAGATGAGAGGTGTAGTGGGATGAAGACAACACTGGGATGTGCTGTGAAGGTGGTGCATAGGTTGGGGACACAAATGGGATGGAAGTGCAAGGGGTGGAAAAAGGCACAAATGGTGCACAAAATGCAGCTATACAAATAAGTGTGCAAACAGTGTGCAAATGCAGCTATATGAAGGGCACACTGTACGAGTGCTCAAACGAGGATGAAGGATGCAATGCAAGGACGAAATGCAACAATACGATGAGGGGATGCAAATGATACACAAATGTGGCTATACAAAGGGCGCACTACAAAGGCGCATGGACTGGATGCTGGTGCACAGACTATGTGTGACACTGACTGAGCTATGAACTATGAGGGGGGGAAAGATGCTCTGGATTCTCTATCTGTCCACCTACTATGTACAAATGGCTTATGTGATAAAAATGGTAAAATAAAGTGTAAAAATAGAAAGCACCATGCGCTACCCACAAGCGCATCCATTTGCCCATCTAAACCTGACCACACTATGCCACTGCCTCAGCCAACAAGATTTGCACACCTATAGCCCACTACCCAACTGGCCCAGTGCGACATGCTATTTTTGGTGCACTCTAGGTCTCGTGCGCTCTTCCCAATTAATCCACTTCAGTGTTATGTGTTGCATGCTGCACCTTAGTAATAATGGCATGATCAACCTGTGCCAGTTACCAGATAAGGCGATGCCAATTGGAAATGCGGAAGAACTATAAGGAGATGCTGTGAAAGGCCAAATACTGCCAAAGTGCCAGGATTATGTGAAGGCACCCAAGGCACATAGTCCAATGCCAAATAGGTGCAAAGTGCCCCAATTATGTGAGAACGCGCAGTTCACTCATGTCAGAATCGCAGTGCACCTCAAATAAATGTGCCAGTAAGATGGGAGCTGCGATGCACAGTGCACCAGTGCAGTGGATTGTTGTGTGTGTGATAGGGATTGTGCAATGAGTGTGCAGCAGGGAATGTGAGTTGCAGGTAAAGCATAAAAGGAGTGCACAAAGGTGCATGAGCACACAATAAATGTGGAAGGCAGATAAGAAGTGTGGGGGGGCACGCAGAGGCAGTTTGAAGCGCAACGAGGTGCATTTAGGGTGCATGACGATTGGCAGCTATGGGGGAACCCAAAGCGCAGTAGAAATGCAAAAGGCGCACAAAGGTGCACCTAAATGGTCAAAGGTGCACAAAGTGTGCCGGAAGCCATCTAGGAGGTGCGCACAATCACAAAAAATGCTGTAGTATGTGCGCAGGGCGATAGGGAGCCATATCATCTCCTCCCAACTGAAGTACTGACTGTCCTCAGCAGCATGCGATTGGTCAGCATAAAAGTTTCTTCGCTCACATAAGTGGCCATCCTCTCCTTATCTATCTCTGACCACCATCTATCCCCTATAACTCTTTCCACAACCCATCTCTACCTGATCCGATGGCCTCAGCATTTACCTTAGCCCTCAGACAAATGATCCTGGCCCTCAATGAGACCCTCCCTGCTGCTGGGAGTGAGCAGACAACGATGCAAGCTTGGGGTGAAGGGTTTTGTAGTAAACTGGTGTGCTTTTTGTGTTTCTATAACCGGTGCAGGTTGCTAAGGGTTGGGGCATGTAAACATGTATAAAAGCCGTGTGGACACTGTTAAAGATGATGCAGAACTTGATGTGCTCCTCACGAAGGTGCGCAGCGCATTCAGTGGGATCATGGTGGAGGAGTGGCTTACTTGGGGTGAGGAGCTGATGCCCGATATGCATAAGATGATTGAGGAGAAAGAGCAGTCTGAGGAATTTGAGCATAGGGTGCATGAGCTGGCGGGGTGGCTGGAAGTGCATGCAGAGCACACTGAAGCACGCAAGGCGCACCGCGCACTCTTGACCGCTGAATTGCAGGCGCCCGAGGTTAACTTGGAGCATCTGGAAGGTGAGTTCAGAGCAATTGATGAGGCAAGCGATATAGACACCGCCAAGGTGCAGGAGGACGAAAAGGCATGCATCGCGCTGGTGCGCTCTCTGTGCACACTTTCTGGAGCTACTGATGCTGAGGTTGTAGGCGAAGGAACTGGGGAGTCTTGGGAGAGTGGGGTGATGAGTGAAGGGGAGAGTGAGCAGAGTGATGAGAGTGCCAGTGCAGATGAAGGCACAAGTGCATGCCCAGTGCGTGCAACGCGGCAATGCGCATATGTCAAAGTGCCACCACTGAGTGGCATTGGCACCACCTCCAATGCTAATAGCGGACTGGTAAGTTTCTTTGGATATGCTTCAAACTCACTAAATGGTTCCCCTTTTCTACTCTAGTGTGATAACTGCCACTGCATGGGCCAACCGGCTAGGTGCATCTCTGTCAATGGAAAATGGTGCGCCCCATGCACAAAGGGTAAGAGAAAGTGTGAATGGACAAAGCGCACCCTCACACAGCTGCATGCAACTTCTAGAGGCAGGAAAGTGGCTACTGGGCACTCTGGTGTGTTTTTTTCTCATCCTCCTTCCACGCTGCGCTAACTATTTCAAAGGCACATCGCAAACTGACAAGGGCAATGAGAGCAATGCAGGGCTCATCAGCCCCTCAAAAGAGCGCACATTGAAGTGCTGCAAAGTTGAAAATGCGCCCCCTCCCCTGTCACAAGTGTGCCCAAGGCCATGCCACCTTACCCAGGCAAGTGCACACACACAATCCTCGCGCCAAACCAGATTGGGAAACACCTCAGGGGACATGGTCTACCAAGGCCAGGACGTCGAGGCGCTCGACTTAGCACAATGCTGCTTGGTGGTCGCAGTCTTGGGCACCACACATGATCACCTTAAAGAAGATGTCCAAAGGTCACTCGTTGAGCTAGAAGTCGCCAAGAGCTGGTTGCACAGCGCAGAGCAAGCAGAGGCTGACACAAAGGCAGAACTGGGTGTGGCCACAGAGCGCTTGGAGTTCCTGGAGTCCATTGAGTAGCTGCTCACCTGTATAAGTTTTGGATAGTATCAATCCATCTTTCTGTTGTGCCTGTGATATGCGTGATGCACTCTGAAGCAGTGCAATATGCATGCGCATGCAAATGTGTGCACTTTGTGCCAACCTGCATGCGTGCTTCCATGGTGATGTAAAATGAAATTTGTAAGTCCAAATAATATATGTGAGGGAAAAGAGATAAGATAAGCAATGTTCGAGCAAGAAATGTCAAGTGCACAAAAAATGCACACCAGTGCACAAATGCGCAAATGCAAAGAAGTGCAGAAAAATTGTCCAACCATCACTTTCCTCCTTCCAACTGAGATATTGACCATGTCCAAATGATGAAAGAGTAAGAGGTAAAATGAAGTGCATGCCATATGACAAAGTCAAAAAAATGGGAAAGGCTCAGTAGATCATCATGGCTAGTAAAACCCATGGGTTGTGCAATCATGGAATGCATCCAGATGCGACTTCGCAAATTGGAAAAGGTAAGGTAAAAAAATGAAAGAAAGCAAAGTGTACATATAAAAAGGTGAAGTATCCATAGCGGTGCACGCAGAGCGCTAGTTGTGCACCTCATCAGTGCTTTCTTCATCCTCAGCACTATCTCCTTGCACTTCTTCTTTGTCAACTGCTTCTTCATCTTCTGTGTCCACTACTATGGACTCTTCCATCTCCCTCAACTGTGTTGTAGTGATATCGAGTGCTATGTCAGGAAGTGCAATGGACTTGCACGCATGGTATGGCAGTAGGCAGAATGCAGCTACTGGCATGTCGAATACCATCCCATTGAGCTCGCAAACGATATATGCGCCGCCTCGATTGCACGACACTATAGCTAGAGGACCAAGATAATGTGTGCACATTTTGCAGTTAAGGCTCTTCTCGATCACTGTGTTGCATATAAGGACTAAATCACTGCACTGGAAGTCAAAATTGCAGATGGTTTTTGAGTGCGCTTTCTCAAAACAGAGTGCTGCTTTGTGCCTTTCTGCATAGATGTGGGAATGGATGCACGCTAAGTCTTCTGGATGCTTTTGCAATGCACGCGCGCACTGCACGATCAAGTCTGTAGTGGAGAGTATAGAATCTTGGGGTGGGTTAAGGTATGTTGCTTCAATGATATTGAGAGGGATTAGAGTCTGCGTGCCTGTCACAATGAAGTATGGTGAGATGCCAAGGTGCTTCCAAACTGTGATGTGCTCCACCCAAAAGACTGAGTACAGTGTACTAAACCACTTTAATTCTACTCCATCTGCAGCTTTGATAAGTGCTTGATGCATGTCAAAATGTGCATGCTCAACAATTCCATTAGTGCGCAAGTTATAGCCAGATATGCAGATGTGATTGATATGGTAGCACTTACTGAGATAGGCTAGGGCTTTGATGAATGGCTTGCCATTATCGGTGACTATCTTGCACAATGCGCCCCATCTGCAGATGAGGTCTTGAAACATCCAATCTCCAAGTGCGCTCACATTTTCTTTAGGAAGCCCATGGAATTCTGGCCAAGTCGCAAGTGAGCAATGCCCTTGGACGATATAGCGCTGCCCTGCTGATACTGGTAAGTGCATCATATCAATATAAACTTTACTGAAGAGAGGTGCAGGCATTGCAATGACTGGCAGTATTAGAACCTTCTGCGTTTGCTGGATCTGGCAAATATGACAAGTGCACATGAACAAAACGATGTCGTCCATGATGTGCAGCCACCAAAAGTGCTCGAGCAATGCAGAGCACGTTGTGTAAAAGCGCTTGTGTCCAATGTTGTCGTGGATGGCATGCAATATTGGTAAGCATCTAGACTGCCAAATAACAAGCTGGTGAGTGCCATGCACATTGCACTTCCATAGGCACATCTTGTCTTTGAAAAATGCGCTCGCGTAGCGCATGAGTGCGCTGTGCTCAGAATCTGTAAAGTTACTGGAGCGCATTAGGGTATCCATCCAAATCCACACCAAATCTAACTTCTCATCCTCTGCATCTGCTGTTGCACTCCTCGGAACTTGGCTATAGTCATCATCATAAATAAGTGCACTATTGTGCACATTTTGTGCATTTGCACTTGGCTCTGGCTGCATTAGTGCGAGTGCTTGTGTGTCAAAGGACTGTGAAATGGGATGTATCACATGCATGAAGCCATGTAGTGCATCAATCCAATCCTCAAACTCTTCATTTTCTCCTTCTAAGTCCTCTGGCTGCTTCGGCCGATGTGAAAGCCCATCTGGACCATGCACTGCTCCCCTAACATATATGAGTGTAAAGTGGAATGTAAGGATTGAGACAATCCACCGGTTAATGCTAGCGGATGGTTGGATATTGGGGTTTTGTAGCATGCCCTTGATATAGTGCACGTCAGTCTCAACAATTAGGTTGTGCACACCTATAATATAAAGGCGCAAACTGCGCAGCATGCGGTAAAGCCCATAGATCTCTAGCTTTGGTTGCAAAAAGCATGCTTCTCTGTTGTTGAGCGTAATCAAGCTGAACTGATTGTAATTGCATGTTTTTGCATCTGCGCCCTTTTGCTGGCAAAGGTAAAAGCTGACCACTATCTGGGAAGTGTTGACCACGAGGATAACGGGGAGTTCTGAGGAATAATCAATCAGTTGTAGTGCAGGACACTCTAGTACCACTTGCTTGATGTCATTTTGCACCGCTATCTGCTATGGGCCCCATTCAAATGGAGCATCCTTGCATGTAAGCCTTGTGAGCATGTTAACGCGGTGCGCATAATTGCGGATATAAATGCACATTAAACAGACTGTTCCCAAGAATGCGTGCACTTCCGAAAGCGTGTGGCATGCGCCCCAATTGCAGATAACATCTACCTTGTTGCGTTTGGGTTTTCTACCTTCTGGTGTGCAGTAATGGCCAAGGATGACAAAGTTCTCAGTGCACAGCATGGATTTTGTCCCAGAGAAAGTGCCACCACTATATTTCATTTGCTGCACAATGCGGTTCACATTCTGGAAGTGCTTCCACACAAAGCACCTTATGCCAGGGTTTGCAGTGAGTGCTTCACATGAGCCATCTGGTAAAATGTAGTGCTTCGAAGGCCTCTTGACTGGGACATCATCAATATAGGGAACAGTGTAATCTGGAATCTCTGGCTGCAAAATATAGCACACATCATTGTGGAAGATTGGTACCAAGTTTGTCCAACCCATTGGCAATGTAATGAGGTGCATTGCGCCATACAGCATCTGGAATGTTGTAAGGTCACGTGATGATTCTTTGATTAAGTGCTTGTTGTATCCCACATATAGATCAAGGATGGCACCGCATGCACACCCCGCAAACTGCTCTGCAAGGTGCTCAGGTGTAGGGGTGACGCCAGAGTGTTTAATGGTAACATGATTAAGCAGCTCGAGGCTATGTACAATGCGCAGTGCTTTCCCATCTTTCTTGAGTGTGCAGAACCAGCATGATCTATATGCTGAATTTGAGCGCTCATAAGTGCCTGAGTCTATCTTCTTCCAGATAATAGTGCAAACTTCATCATATATGCCTGGTAGAATGGGGATGTTGCGCTCTATCCAAGGGGTGTGCAGAATAACTGGGATTTCTACTGGGGGGAAGAACGCAGTCTTGAAGCTGCCGCGCTCCTCATCACTCCATGCAAAGGCTTCATTCTGCAAAGACATCAAGTGGTGCAAAACCCTCATCTCCTCTGGCAATAAGAAATCGGTGTGGTGCTTTTGGAGCGCTTGCATGCACTCTTCAGTATAGCGCCTGGTCGGGGTAAATGGTAGCGGGTTTGGTAAAAGTGCAGGAAGTGCTGCTAGCAGATCCCCTATAATGTTGCGCTCGATGCGGAATTCATTTGGGATGGGCGCAATAACTGGTTTGACTTTTCTACCAACTGGTTTATACTTCTTCTTGGTTACTATGCCCTTTTGTGGGGTGCATGCCACTAAATCGATAAAAGTTGCATGCGCATGTGTGCTTTTCAGAAACGTTGGAATAAGTGCTACAGGGTCAATCGAATTTAAGAGCACCCATGCATGACTGTTGGTACACTGGGATAAGTAGAGTTGAGAGATAATAGAGATTGAAGGAATGGAAGCGGAAAATGGAATAAGTGCAAATGTGGAAACGTCACAAGATTGGGTATCAGAGTCGAATATTATAATAGTGGCAGCTTCTCCTTGGTCTGCAATCAATTCCTCAAAGCCTGGCGAAAATTTCTTTGTGGGTTATGCTGAATAGCAAAGTGCGGTGTTGCTGGAGCTGGTAAGAAGTGTTGCAGTTTTCCTCTAGGCTTTGTTGGAATGGTGGAGATGGTGCCTGTGTTCAGATTGCAGATCATAATTGTTTGCACCTCATCTGCAAAGTTGTGCACAATGGAGCGCATTAACACATCGAAGGGGCACCCTAACAGAATATCATAAGCAGGTAAATGGATAACGTGAACTTGCACATAGACAATGATGTCCCCAATACATGCGGAAATGTTGCGCGCAAGCCCAAGCGACTCATCTACCTCTCCATTGGCCGATTGCATGTATAAGTGAATGTGCGGGTCATACTGAAGCCCAAGACGATGGCAGACCACTTCTGACATTGCAATAATTTGCAAACCCGGGTCTAAGATAGCTTCAAAGTATTCTTGGTTGTCGATTAATAAATCAATGGAACGAAGTGCATGCGACTCTTTTGCAACCTTCAAAACATCTAGGTTTTCAATTTTGCCTGGCTGGAGATGGGTGAGGTACTGTTCAAATGGATCCTGCAAAACAATAGGAAGCAACGCTGCAATTGCCATGCTAACTGGAGGTGTCGCATTAAACACTTTATTTTCTGCAAAAGGCACGCGTGCATTGCAGTGCGCAAATGGCATAATGCTCGCAAGGTTGGTAGCTACCACTTCTGCACCGGTAGCTGCAATGCACTTTGGGGTAACTTGTTCTCTATGGCGCTGTCTGAGATTGGGTGAAAGGGATAGGAGCTCTTCATGCAAAACCGTAATGGAGGGCACCTTCATGGCATGCACATATACATCATCAACAATCTGCAGGTTCTGGATGGGAACAACAGTGCGGTATGATGGCTCTTTGCCTTTGGAAGTGTTAGCTGGTATGTCTGGTTTATCTGCTGCTGCGGGCACAAAATGCACTTCAGGAATGTTGGAATAGGGATGTATGGGCATCTCGCTAGGCACTTCAGTTGTGCTCACAGCAGGTTGCAAGGCTGGGGACTCGATACTGTCAGCGGGTGCAATGTCTGTGGTTGTAGAATGCATGCTCTCTTGATTGGATGTATTGCGCAGTGCACACTGCAGAATTTTGATGCCATCAAAGACTTGCCTCTTCTGAAGCGCCATCAACTCCTGCTCGAGCACATCAATGCACTCTTCCTTTGTTAGTTGCGCATTTGGTGCGCTTTGCATATATTCTGCTGCAGGCGCTGAAGCGGCAACGTATGTCGACTGTAAAGGTGCTGCTGGAGCTGGACGAGGTGCTATATTGTAGATGAGCTGTGAATTGGTATTATATGAAAGTCGACCAGTGGCTATCTGCCCTGGGTTGCGCTTATGCCATTCCTCGATGCGCTCACCCAAGAAGTTGCCTGGAATAGAATGCAGCACAAATGCGCCACCTGGGAGTACAATGTGCCCTTCTGCATTTCGCCTACACTTTCCTTCGCTAATAAGGTGCTCAATTGAGGTGCACTCAGGGATATAATGCCCTGTCTGACTGCAACTATTGCACTTGTCATTGTTCGAGCGAGGCATGCCATTTCTGCCATCTCTGTGCAATGCACTTAACGCAGTAACTATCGTCTGTGTCATGCGTTCGAATAAGACTGAGATGTCTTCTGCTTTGACTGCAGGCATGCTAGGTTGTGGCTGGAAAATGGATGCACTGGGTGCTGAGTAGGGCACATACATATTGGGGTTTTGTGCTGTGAGCCCAGTAAGTGGCTGGAAATAGCGCACTGGGCCCTCAAAGATAAAGTCGATTGCATCGCATATTGCATCTAATGAGTATGGCACATTTGCAGGCTGATTCGGTACTGCAATCGCAAGGTGGCTCAAAATGTGCTCAAGCTGGTCTGGTTGAAACACCTTAACGAACATGTGGCTTTGGTCATAGTGCGCCAATATGCCTTGCACAACTAAGTATTCGCTAATGTTGAAAAATGTGTGGTAATAATGCGCAATTTTTTCTGCAGTTACAAGGCCAATGCATGCGGTGATGTGTTCAGTTGGTACTCAGTGCAGAGTCTCAATGGAAGGGGTGAACACTTAACCTACAACTGCAGGCGTGCTCAGGGTGAGGGGGGAGTTTGCTTAGAGGGCCTCGGATCATCCTTCAGGGTGCAAAGACTATGGGGAGGCTGGTACAGTGGTTTTCAATGTGCACACTAGTTGTGTATGCTAAAGGGGAGATATGCACAGTGGCAGGAAAGTGCGCAACACAAAGGGGCAAAAACGCGCAATGGGAGCACAAAAGTGTGCAACGACGAGGGTGATGAAGACAAGAGGTGTAGTGGGATGGAGACAACCCTGGGGTGTGCTGTGAAGGTGGTGCATAGGTTGGGGACACACACAGGGTAGAAGCGCAAGGGGCAGAAAAAGGTGCAAATGGTGCACAAAATGCGGCTATACAAATAAGTGTGCAAACAGTGCACAAATGCAGCTATATAAAGGGTGCACTGTATGAGTGCTCGAACAAGGATGAAGGATGCAATGCAGGGACGAAATGCAACAATACGATGAGGGGATGTAAATTATACACAAATGCAGCTATATGAAGGGCGCAAATATGATGAGGGGATGCAAACAATACACAAATGCAGCTATACAAAGGGTGCACTACAAAGGTGCACAGACTGGATGCTGGTGCACAGACTACGTGCAACGCTGACTGAGCTATGAACTATGAGGGGGGGGAAGATGCTCTGGATTCTCTATCTGTCCACCTACTATGTACAAATGGCTTATGTGATAAAAATGGTAAAATAAAGTGTAAAAATAGAATGCGCCATGTGCTACCCATAAGTGCATCCATTCACACATCTAAACCCAACCACGCTGATACGGCTCCCTATCACCCCGCGCGCATACTACGGCATTTTTCATGACTGTGCGCACCGCTTGGACATCTTCTACTCCCTTTGCACAGTATGCTTTCGCGCGCCCAAGTGCGCTTCCATGTGCTCCTGTGCGCCCCCATGCGCTCCCATGTGCTCCTGTGCGCCCCCATGCGCTCCCATGCGCTCCCATGCACTCCTGTGCGCTCCAGTGCGCCTTTTGTGCGCTTCCATGCGCATTTGTGTGCTTCTGCGCGCCTTTTGCATTTCTACTGCGCTTTTGTTTCCCCATAGCCGCCAATCATTGTGCACCCTAAATGCACCTTGTTGCGCTTCAAGCCGCTTCCATGCACCCCCCCCATGCTCCTTATCTGCCTTCTACATTTATTGCGCGCTTGATGCACCTTTGCACACTCCTTTTACACTTTACCTGCAACTCACATTCCCTGCTGCACACTCTTTGCACAATCTCTATCACACACAACAATCCCCCGCACCGGTGCACTGTGCATCACAGCTCCCATCTTACTGGCGCATTTACTTGAGGCGCACCATGATTCCAGCACGAGCGAACTGCGCATTCTTACATAACTGGGCCGCTTTGCACCTATTTGGCATTGGACTGTGCGCACTTGGGCGCTTTCACGTAACCCAGGTGCTTTGGCAGTATTTGGTCTTGCACAGCATCCCCTTTTAGTTCTTCCACATTTCCAATCAACATCGCCTTATCTGGTAACCAGCACAGGTCGATCATGCCATTATTACTAAGGCGCAGCACACGACATATAACACCAAAGCAGATTAATTGGGAAGAGCGCATGAGACTTAGCGTGCACCAATAATAGCGCATCGCACCGGAACAGTTGGATATTGAGCTATAGGTGCGCAAATCTTATTGGCTGAGGCAGCGGCATAGTGCAGTCAGGTTTAGATGGGCGAATGGACATGCTTGTGGGTAGCGCATGGCGCTTCCTATTTTTATACTTTATTTCACCATTTTATCACATAAGCCATTTGTACATAGTAGCGGACAGATAGAGAATCCAGAGGATCTTTCCCCCCCCCCTCATAGTTCATAGCTTAGTCAGCGTCGCACATAGTCTGTGCACCAGCGTCCAGTCCGTGCGCCTTCATAGTGCGCCCTTCGTATAGCTGTGTTTGCATTATCATTTGCATCCCCTCATCATATTGTTGCATTTCGTCCCTTGCATTGCATCCTTTGTCCTTGTCTGTGCACTATCGTAGTGCGCCCTTCGTATAGCCGCGTTTGTGCACTGTTTGCACACCTTTTTGCATAGCCGCATTTTGTGCACCGCCTGCGCCTTTTTCCGCTCCTTGCACTTTCACTCTGTTTGCACCCCCAAACTGTGCACCATCTTCACAGTACATTCTAGTGTCATCTTTGTCCTGTTACACCTCCCGCCTTCATCATCCTCATTGTTGCACACTTTTGCACTCTCGTTGCACGTTTTTCTGCACTGCGTGTTTTTGCCTCTTTGCATTGCGCACTTTTCCACCACTGCACATATCTCCCCTTTTGTGTACACTACTAGTGCGCACACTGAAAATCGCTGTACCAGCCTCTCTATAGTCCCCGCGCCCTGAAGGACGATCCGAGGCCATCTAAGCGAACTCCCCCCTCACCCCGAGCATGCCTGCAGTTGTAGGTTAAGTGTTCACCCCTTCTGTTGAGACTCTGCACTGAGTACCAACTGAACTCATCATTTTCTGGAGCCCACCGCGAGGGGTTTCTGTTTATCAGACCATATTTTAGACCTCCATCGGCTCGCCCTTCGCTTCAACATTAACCACCTTCGCACTCTCCATTCCGAGCTGCTAGCAACTGCGCTCCAGCTTGGGGAAATACCAGTATTTGAATCACTCTTCCTAAACAACACACATCACTCGTCCGCGCTGTCTTTACCTCCACCTTCACCTGAATCCTCCCTACCTACCCTAACTCCGTCCGCATCACCACATTTTTCCCCACCTCCGAATTTCGCTGCGCTTTTACCAGATCTTAACTCTACACACCTTATTCCACCTACCATGGCTACCATGCACATGCCATCTGCATCTAACCAAAATGCGCCGCGCTTTGACCCTGCAAAACCGCGCGAACTCCAGAAGTACTTTGAGGAGCTTGCGCAACTCCTCCACGATTGTAACGTCACCGATGAGACCGATAAGAAGTTCCACACAGTGCGCTATTTGGACAGCGACACTGCAGACACTTGGAAACTGCTACCAGAGTATAGCGCGATGCACAACTATGGTGCATTCAAAGACGCTGTCCTAAAGCTTTATCCTGGCTCTAGGGATGGCAGTAAATGGAGTATTAGCGACTTGGACAAGCTTATTGGTGAGACCGCATGCATTGGCCTCGTAACTGCAGAAGAAATTGCGTGCTATTATCACGCATTTTTCAACATTAGCGAATACTTAGTTGCACAAGGCATATTGGTGTGCTACGACCAAAGCCGCATGTTCATTAGGGTGTTTTGACCAGACCAGCTGGAGCACATTTTGAGCCGCCTTGTGATTGCAGTACCGAATCAGCCTGCAAATGTGCCATACTCATTAGACGCAATACGCGATGCGATCAACTTTATCTTTGAAGGCCCAGCGCGCTATTTCCAGCCACTTACTGGGCTCACAGCGCAAAACCCCAATATGTATGCGCCCTACTCAGCACCCAGCGCACCCATTTCCCAGCCACAACCTAGCGCACCCACAGTCAAAGCAGAAGACATTTCAGTCTTATTTGAGCGCATGACACAGACGATAGTTACTGCGTTGAGCGCATCATGCAGAGATGGCCGGAATGGTGCACCTTGCTCGAACAATGACAAGTGCAATGGGTGTGGTCAGACAGGGCACTATATCCCTGAGTGCGCTTCAATTGAGCACCTTATTAGTGAAGGAAAGTGTAGGCGAAATGCGGAAGGGCGCATCGTACTCCCAGGTGGCGCATTCATGCCGCGTTCTATTCCAGGCAATTTCCTAGGCGAGCGCATCGAGGAATGGCATAAGCGCAACCCAGGGCAGATTGCCATGGGTCGACTTTCATCTAATACCAATTTGCAGCTCATCTACAAAATAGCGCCTCGTCCAGCTCCAGCGGTACCTTTACAGTCGACATACGTTGCCGCTTCAGCTCCTGCAGCAGAGTATATGCAAAGCGCACCAAATGCGCAGCTAATGAAGGAAGAGCGCATTGATGCGCTCGAGAGGGAGTTGATGGCACTTCAGAAGAGACAGGTCTTCAACGGCGTTGAGATTCTGCGGCGCGCACTGCGCAATACATCCAATCAAGAGGGCGCACATTCTACAACCACAGACATGGCACCCGCTGACAGTATTGAGTCCCCAGCTTTGCAACACGCTGCGAGCGCAACTGAAGCGCCCAACGAGACACCCATACATCCCTATTCCAACATTCCTGAGGCACGTTTTGCGCCCGCAGCAGCAGATAAACCAGACATACCAGCTAACTCTTCCAAAGGCAAAGAGCCATCATACCACACTGTTGTTCCCATCCAGAACCCACAGATTGTCGACGACGTATATGCGCGTGCCATGAAGGCGCCCTCCATTACAGTTTCACATGAAGAGCTCCTATCCCTTTCACCCGATCTCAGGCAGCGCCATAGAGAACAAGTCACCCCAAAGCGCGTTGCAGCTACCGGCGCAGAAGTGGTAGCTACCCACCTTGCGAGCATTATGCCATTTGCGCACTGCAAAGTGCGCACGCCTTTTGCAGATGATAAAGCACTTAATGCAACACCTCCAGTTAGCGCAGCAATTGAAGCGCCTCTCCCTATTGTCACAGGCCAAGGAGAAGCAGCCACTATCATAACATTCGACTCTGATACCCAAGCTTGCAATGTTTCCGCATTTGCGCTTATTCCATTTTCTGCTTCCATTCCACCGACCTCTCTTACCTCTCAGCTCTACTTATCCCAACGTACCAACAGTAATGCGCAGGCGCTCTTAAATTCGATTGACCCTGTGGCGCTTATTCCAGCCGCATTTCCAAAAAGCACACATGCACACGCAACTTTTAGCATCTTAGCAGTGCGCACACTGCAAAATGGCGTAGTAACCAAGAAGAAGTATAAACTGGTTGCTAGAAAAGTCAAGCCAGTTATTGGGCCCATCCCAAATGAATTCTGCATCGAGCGCAACATTATAGGTGATCCGCTAGCAGTGCTTCCTGCACTTTTACCAAACCCGCCACCGTTTACTCCAGAAGATGATGAAGAAGAAGACGATGAAGAATTTGGGGATCGGACCGATGTGCTACATGGCTTTATGCATGCGATACGTCCCATTTCACAGTCTTTGGATGCGCAAGCACTCGCGCTGACGCAACCAGAGCCAAGCACAAATGCGCAAAATGCGCGCGATAGTGCGCTTATTTACAACGATGACTATAGCCAAGTTCCAAGGAGTGTGACAGCAGATGCAGAGGACGAGAAGTTAGATTTGGTGTGGATTTGGATGGATACCCTAACACACCCTAACGATTTCATGGATTCCGAGTATGGTGCACTCGTGCACTATGCGAACGCATTTTTCAAACACAAGGAGCAGTTATGGAAGCGCAATGTGCACAGCGCTCACCAGCTTGTTATTTGGCAGTCCAGACGCTTACCGATATTGCGCACCAGCCACAACAACGTTGCACACAAGTGCTTTTATGCACGATCTGCTTTGCTTGATCACTTTTGGTGGCGCCATACAATAGCTGCATTTCGCCTACTGCCATACCATGCGCGCGAGTCCATTGCGCTTCCTGACATAGCGCTCGATATTACCACAACGCGGTTGAGGGAGATGGAAGAGTCCATAGTAGTGGACACAGAAGACGAAGAAGCATTTGATGAAGAAGAAGCGCAAGGAGATAGCACTGAGGACGAAGAAAGCGCCAATGAGGTGTGCAACTAGCGCTCTGTGCACACCGCTATGGGTCCTTCCCCTTTTATACAACTTGTCATATGGCATGCGCTTCCTTTTATCTCGCATACTTTCACCATTTGGACAGAGTCAAAATTTCAGTTGAGAGGAGGAGAGTGATAGTTGGACAATTTTTCCGCATTTTGTTTGCGCTTGCGCACTTTGCTATGTGCATTTTCATGCGCTTTACTTGGCCTCTTCAGATATCCCAAACATTCACTTCTACCATTCACCCACTTTCTTGGCGCTCACGCTTTGCACTTCAATAGCTGACAAGGATGCTGCCTGGGGACAGTCAGTATTTCAGTTGGGAGGAGATGATACGGCTCCCTATCGCCCTGCGTGCATACTATGGCATTTTTCATGACTGTGCGCACTGCTTGGACATCTTCTACTCCCTTTGCACAGTGCGCTTTCACGCGCCCAAGTGCGCTCCCATGCACTCCTGTGCGCTCCAGTGCGCTCCAGTGCACCTTTTGTGCGCTTCCATGTGCATTTGTGCGCTTCTGCATGCCTTTTGCATTTCTACTGCGCTTTTGTTTCCCCATAGCCACCAATCATTGTGCGCCCTAAATGTGCCTCGTTGTGCTTCAAGCCGCCTCCGTGCGCCCCCCCCATGCTCTTTATCTGCCTTCTACATTTATTGCGCGCTCGATGCGCCTTTGCACACTCCTTTTACACTTTACCTGCAACTCACATTCCCTGCTGCACACTCTTTGCACAATCTCTATCACACACAACAATCCCCCGCACCGGTGCACTGCGCATTACAGCTCCCATCTTACTGGCGCATTTACTTGAGGTGCACCATGATTCCGGCATGAGCGAACTGCGCATTCTTACATAACTGGGCCGCTTTGCACCTATTTGGCATTGGACTGTGCGCACTTGGGCGCTTTCACATAACCCAGGCGCTTTGGCAGTATTTGGTCTTGCACAGCATCCCCTTTTAGTTCTTCCACATTTCCAATCAACATCGCCTTATCTGGTAACCAGCACAGGTCGATCACGCCATTATTACTAAGGCGCAGCACACGACATATAACACCAAAGCGGATTAATTGGGAAGAGCGCATGAGACTTAGCGTGCACCAATAATAGCGCATCGCACCGGAACAGTTGGATATTGAGCTATAGGTGCGCAAATCTTATTGGCTGAGGCAGCGGCATAGTGCGGTCAGGTTTAGATGGGCGAATGGACGTGCTTGTGGGTAGCGCATGGCGCTTCCTATTTTTATACTTTATTTCACCATTTTATCACATAAGCCATTTGTACATAGTAGCGGACAGATAGAGAATCCAGAGGATCTTTCCCCCCCCCCTCATAGTTTATAGCTCAGTCAGCGTCGCACATAGTCTGTGCACCAGTGTCCAGTCCATGCGCCTTCGTAGTGCGCCCTTCGTATAGCCGTGTTTGCATTATCGTTTGCGTCCCCTCATCGTATTGTTGCGTTTCGTCCCTTGCATTGCATCCTTCATCCTTGTCTGTGCACTATCGTAGTGCGCCCTTCGTATAGCCGCGTTTGCGCACCTTTTTGCATAGCCGCATTTTGTGCACCGCCTGCGCCTTTTTCCGCTCCTTGCACTTTCACTCTGTTTGCACCCCCAAACTGTGCACCACCTTCACAGTACATTCCAGTGTCGTCTTTGTCCTGTTACACCTCCCGCCTTCATCATCCTCATTGTTGCGCACTTTTGCACTCTCGTTGCACGTTTTTCTGCACTGCGTGTTTTTGCCTCTTTGCATTGTGCACTTTTCCGCCACTGCGCATATCTCCCCTTTCGTGTACACTACTAGTGCACATACTGAAAATCGCTGTACCAGCCTCTCTATAGTCCCTGCGCCCTGAAGGACGATCCGAGGCCATCTAAGCGAACTCCCCCCTCACCCCGAGCATGCCTGCAGTTGCAGGTTAAGTGTTCACCCCTTCTGTTGAGACTCTGCACTGAGTACCAACTGAACTCATCAGTGCTATGCCGCTGCCTCAGCCAATAAGATTTGCACACCTATAGCCCACTACCCAACTGTTCTGGTGCGATGCACTATTTTTGGTGCACTTTAGGTCTCGTGTGCTCTTCCCAATTAATCTGCTTCAGTGTTATGTGTTGCATGCTGCGCCTTAGTAATAATGGCATGATCGACCTGTGCCGGTTACTAGATAAGGCGATGCTGATTGGAAATGTGGAAGAACTATAAGGAGATGCTGTGAAAGGCCAAATACTGCCAAAGTGCCAGGATTACATGAAGGCACCCAAGGCACATAGTCCAATGCCAAATAGGTGCAAAGCACCCTGATTATGTGAGAACGCGCAGTTTGCTCATGTCAGAATCATGGTGCACCTCAAATAAATGCACCAGTAAGATGGGAGCTGTGATGCGCAGTGCACCAGTGCAGTGGATTGTTGTGTGTGTGATAGAGATTGTGCAATGAGTATGCAGCAGGGAATGTGAGTTGCAGGTAAAGCATAAAAGGAGTGTGCAAAGGCACATCGAGCACGCAATAAATGTAGAAGGCAGATAAGGAGTGTGGGGGGGGGGCGCACGGAGGCGGTTTGAAGCGCAACAAAGCACATTTAGGGCACACGACAGCAGGCAGCTATAGGGGAACCAAAAGCGCAGTAGAAATGCAAAAGGCACACAAAGGCACACCTAAATGGTCAAAGGTGCACGAAAGTGCACAGGAGCGCATAGGAGTGCACTGGAGTGCATGGGAGCACACTGGAGTGCAATGGAGTGCATAGGAGCACACTGGAGTGCATAGGAGCACAATGGAGCACACTGGAAGTGCAGGAAGCGGACAAAGGCACACGGAAGTGCATAGGAGTGCACTTGGGTGCACAAAAGTGCATGAAGGCACACAAAAGCGTGCTGTGCAAAGTGAGTAGAAGATGTCCAAGCAGTGCACACAATCATGAAAAATGGTGTAGTATGAGCACAGGGTGATAGGGAGCTGTATCAGTGGTCTCACCAATAAGCTTGTCCAGGTCGCTAATACTCCATTTACTGCCATCCCTAGAGCTGGAATAAAGCTTTAGGACAGTGTCTTTGAATGCACCATAGTTGTGCATCGTGCTATACTCCGGTAGCAGTTTCCAAGTGTCTGCAGTGTCGCTGTCCAAATAGTGCACAGTGTGGAACTTCTTATCGGTCTCATCGGTGACATTACAATCACAGAGGAGTTGCATAAGCTCCTCAAAGTACTTCTGAAGTTCGCACAGTTTTGCGGGGTCGAAACACAGCGCATTTTGGTTGGATGTGGATGGCATATGCATGGTAGCCATAGTAGGTGGAATAAGGTGTGTAGAGTTAAAATCTGGTAAAAGCGCAGTGAAATGCAAAGGCAGAGAAGGATGCAGTGATGCGGACGGAGTTAAGGTAGGTAGGGATGATTCAGGTGAAGGTGGAGGTAAAGACAGCGTGGACGAGTGATGTGTGTTGTTTAGGAAGAGTGATTTGAATACTGGTATTTCCCCAAGCTGGAGCACAGTTGCTAACAGCTTGGAATGGAGAGTGTGAAGGTGGTTAATGTTGAAGCGAAGGGCAGGCCAATGCAGGTCTAAAATATGGTCTGATAAACAGAAACTCCTCATGGTGGGCTCCAGAAATGATGTGTTCAGTTGATACTCAGTGCAGAGTCTTAACGGAAGGAGTAAACACTTAATCTACTACTGCAGGCATGCTCAGGGTGAGGGGGGAGTTCGCTTAGAGGGCCTCAGATCATCCTTCAGGGCGCAAAGACTATGGGGAGGCTGGTATGGCAGTTTTCAATGTGTGCACTAGTTGTGTATGCTAAAGGGGAGATATGCACAGTGGTGGGAAAGTGTGCAATGCAAAGGGGCAAAAATGCGCAGTGCAGAAAAAATGTGCAACGGGAGTGCAAAAGTGCACAATGACGAGGGTGATGAAGACGAGAGGTGTAGTGGGATGAAGACAACACTGGGATGTGCTGTGAAGGTGGTGCGTAGGTTGGGAACACAAACAGGATGGAAGTGCAAGGGGCGGAAAAAGGTGCAAATGGTGTGCAAAATGTGGCTATACAAATAAGTGCACAAATGGTGTGCAAATGCAGCTATACAAAGGGCGCACTGTATGAGTGCTCGAACGAGGATGAAGGATGCAATGCAGGGACAAAACACAACAATATGATGAGGGGATGCAAACGATACACAAATGTGACTATATGAAGGGCACACTACAAAAGTGCATGGACTGGACGCTGGTGCACAGACTATGTGCGATGCTGACTGAGCTATAAACCATGAGGGGGGGAAAGGTCCTCTGGATTCTCTATCTGTCTGCCTACTATGTACAAATGGCTTATGTGATAAAAATGGTAAAATAAAGTGTAAAAATAGAAAGTACCATGTGCTACCCACAAGCACATCCATTTACCCATCTAAACCCAACTGCACTATGCCGCTGCCTCAACCAATAAGATTTGCACACCTACAGTGACTCACAAACTGAGTCAATGTTTTGCACTTTTTGATTCATTGTTGAATAGCTTCCCATAAACAACAAAACCAAACAAGGTATTGGTGTACCGAATAACATACATGATCAGGGCTACCAAACAAACAGAGAATTATGTAATTTTAATCATCCCTCATGGAGATATGATCATTTTAATTCAGGGACTCATTGACTCAGTTTTGTGAGGGGTAGTCAGAAATATTAGAATCTGATGCTCCACCAACTGTATAATGTCAAAAACTTGACAGATGGTTTCTAAGGTGATGTGACCCTTGATGGGACCTTAAATTATAGTATTTAATTAGGACTAGCATTCTTCATACTTCAATATTCTCCAATGCATCCCATCTCCTCTGCTCAGAAGAAAAACATTCTTTCCCTGGCCTCCAATCATTATTCTACCCACAATATTGCCTCTAAACTCAACCTCAGCCAGTCTAGTATATCCAGAACACTCAGGGCTCTCCATCCAAACCTGGATTCCCCCTCTGGTGGTCATCCTTCTAAGCTCTCATCTACCTCTCAGAGAGCCATCCTTACCCAAATCACCACTGGCAAGGCTGCAAATGCTGTTCAGGCCACCCATTACATCAACAGCATCATCCCCACTCCAGTCTCCTCAGAAACAGTCAGAAGAGTTCTCAGAAAAAACTCATTCAAGGCTGTGGTGAAGAAGAAAAAGCCTTTGCTTAGTATAAGGCATAGGAAAGCAAGATTGGCTTTTGCTCAGAAGTATAGAGAGTGGACTGTAGAGGACTGGAGAAGGGTTATTTGGTCAGATGAGACTAAAATTGACAGGTTTGGGTCAGATGGGAGAGAGTGGGTTTGGAAACAGAAGGGAGAGGGGCTGATTGAGAGAGAAGTGCAGGGAACTGTCAAATTTGGGGGAGGAAACATTATGGTATGGGGGTGTATGGGATGGAATGGAGTGGGGCATCTTGCAGAGGTTGAGGGGAGGATGAATGCTGACCAGTATGTATCCATTTTGAAGGACCATATGCTGCCTAGCTTGGAGGAGAGTGGAATTTCTGGAGAAGAGGTGATTTTTCAACAAGACAATGACCCCAAGCATACCTCAAAAAAGGCCAAGAAATGGATGGAGAACAACAATATTACTCTTCTGGATTGGCCTGCCCAATCTCCAGACCTCAGCCCTATTGAACATCAATGGGTTCACCTCAAGAACCAGTTAGACAAGTATCCAACAGCACCAAAAGGAATTTGGGAGTTATGGGAAAGAATAGTGGAAGAGTGGAATAATATTCCATCAGAGGTGTGTCAGAATTTAATTGAAAGCATGCCTAGAAGGTTGGGAGCAGTTATTAAGGCCAAGGGAGGTCATACAACATACTAGAATTACAATTTATCATAATATTGATACCACCTCACAAAACTGAGTCAATGAGTCCCTAAATTAAAATAATCATATCTCCATGAGGGATGATTAAAATTACATAATTCTTTGTTTGTTTGGTAGCCCTGATCATGTATGTTATTTGGTACACCAATACCTTGTTTGGTTTTGTTGTTTATGGGAAGTTATTCAACAATAAATTAAAAAGTGCAAAACATTGACTCAGTTTTGTGAGTCACTGTATAGCCCACTACCCAACTGTCCCAGTGTGACATGCTATTTTTGGTGCACTCTAGGTCTCATGTGCTCTTCCCAATTAATCCACTGATGATACTCAACCCGGAAACCCAAACAAAACCTACTAATGGCTTCAGATGGTATAACACAGGCCAGAGGAAGGGTGCGAGGTGGTACTAAATATCACCACCGAGACCAAAACGTAATGTTTAGTAATGCTAAATGGTAAGGGCTGGGGATAAAAGTCTGTATAGGCATACGAAGTTGTTCGAAAGAGTTCGAAAGTAGTTCAAAGGCGTGCGAAGCAGTTCGAATAAGTTCGAAGATGCGCGAAATAGTTCGAATAAGTTCAAAGTGGTTCAAAGTATATCGAACAGCGGGTTTAATGAATGTGAGGTGTTTGTCAAATAGAGACAGGCGACGGGCGATAAAACAGAGAGTGAAATCGATAGTTTTGAGGAAGTTCACGATATTTCGCAGAACTTTTAGAGATATGACGTGAGCTAAGACCCAAGAGAACGATTCTTAAGGCTGACGATAACTGTGAGGCTAACTTGTGCTGTTCCCCATTGTTCTATGTTATGTTTTTTTTGTTCTAAGTATCTAACACAAGTCTATATACAAAATGAAGAGATAGTACTAAAAAGGAAATAATAACAGGTGTAGAACACAAGGCAGTATGCACAGCAAATAAAGGTATTGTGAAACATAAAACAAAATGAAATATGATAATAAGTGAAATGTACATTGTCCTAATATAGTAAGAGTTCTTGTTCTATTGCTTTAATATATCAATGAGACACAAAAACGCACTTATCGCATTCTAACTCTCTTGTAATCCCTCCTCATGTCCGGTAGTGCTCGATATGCGACTAAATAGCTTGTTCCGGATGTGCAGCATGTATCAAAAGTATTTTAACACAGCTATATGGTGGCCAATGTTGTTCGAAATTCTGCGAAGTTGCTCGAAGTGTCATGAAGTTGTTCGAAATCGTTCGAAGTGTCGCGAAAGTGTTCGAAATCGTTCAAAATAGATTCGACGTCGATTTCATGGCATTCGTAGTGATTCGGAATGTCTGTCGTAATGTCTCGATATGAGTGAAACTGTTCTCCAGACCTTAAAGCATGTAGTGGACCTATCATCCTCCCCCTTACTGAAATCCTGACTGTCCCAGTCAGCCGATCGAAGTCACGTGCGGAATGCATGATCGTGTTGAAAACTTAGCGAGGTTCGAATTACTTCTCGTTCTTCTTCTTTCACCTCCTACATCCAAATTCTAGCTTTCGTAATGTCTCTCTTGGCCGAGCTTAAAGTCAAACTCATCGAGTACATGAAGTCGATGCCTGAGCGCGGCGTCGCAGAAGATCTCGATTTCGAAGTCTGGGGGTGGGGTTTTTGTGAAAAAATAGTGAGTTTCGTGTTCTTACTTGTGTTTAGTGTGCTATTTTTGTGTTTCGTAGGCAGAATATGACGAGCTTGCGGATGACCTGGCTGAGGAATGCGATGCGACCGTACAAAAGGTTGTGGATGAGGTTTTTGAGCTTTATAAACCAATGGCTTGTCGCAAATGGCTTTCGTGGGGCGGAGGCTTGCTATTCATAGATTTAGGTGAGGAAGTAGAACGAGAACAAAGAGAAGAGGAGCAACAACGTTTTCAGGAGGAGGCAGAGCAGGCGAAGAGGGCAAATATCGAGGGGCAGAAATGAGTGTTGGCAGATGCTCGGAATGCGGCGCTCGCTGCGTTTCGTGCTAAAACGATTTTCAAGGAAGATTTGCAGAAGAGAAACGCAGAGTTCGAGGCTGAGGCGAGCGGTATTGAGAGGGAGGAGGCTGGCAAAGGTGACAAAGGCGAGGGAGAGGACAAAGACGAGGCCGAAGACAAGCTACCCATGGTGCGGGTGGCAAAGCGAAAGGCAGCAGAGGACGAAGAGGAGGCAGATGGACAGGAAGTCGAGGGGGTAGAAGTGGCGAAGCGGCAGCGACTAGACATGAGCAGGCTGCTCGATTTCGAGGGCCCGGCAAGTTTTTTTGTTTTTTTTTATTTTTATTTTTATTTTCGAAGATTTGTCAAAGTTCTAATAGTTTTCGTAGTGTGATAGATGTGCTGGGTTCAAGTCCCAGCCACGCTGTATCGTTAAGGAGGGCGCCCCAAAGTGCATGAAGTGCACCCAGGAGGCGCAGGGGTGTTATTGGGGTGGGGTGTCGAGGCGAGGGCTTCACAAGGGCGAAGCAAAAAGATTCAGGAGCGCGAAATGAGATTCGCACACAAAACCAGGTATGAGATTTATTCGAAATTGTTTCAAAGCGACTGCTAACTTGTTTTTGAATTTTGTAGTACGTCGAATTCGGGTCATGGGCCCAGTCAAGGATGTCGAGCTGATAGTGGGGCCTTCGAAGGCGTTGAAGGGGAAGGCAAAGAGGAAAGCGAGGGAGTCGTGGGGAGTCGAGGATGTCGAGGAAGAATGGGGGGTACAGCGACAGATTATTGCTGGAAAACTGGCAAAGAAGAGGGTCGAGATGGAAGTATTGGGTAGGGAGATAGAGGTATTGGAGGAGATGTTGGAGGAGTAGAGGGGTTTTTCTTTTGTTGTATATCTGTTCGTTTTTTAAATTTTCATTAAATATCTTTGGAAAGTAAAGTAAAGAAAAGATAAATATAATTTAACAAACAAAGAATATGGCTTTTTAGGGAAAGGCTCAGTAGTTCATCATAGCCAAAAAACCCTTTGGAGTTTGCACGACCACGCTATGATGCGATATCGCGACTTGTATCATACACTAAAATAATCGGATTTCTTGTAAGTAATTGCGAAAAGGAAAGAAAGGATAATTATTCATTTTCGAAGTCCTGAAAATCTTCGAAGGTATCTTCGTCGAAGTTCGAACTTGTTCGAAGTTGTTCGAGGCGCTCGGAGTCGATATCGAGAAAATTCGGTGGTAGGGAAATTGATTTTCAAGTGAGATATGGTAGCAAACGAAATGCGGCAATAGGTCTATGTAGTACTGACCCATCGAGTTCACAGAGAATATAAGCCCCTCCATAGTTTCGTTCGATAACGATAAGAGGGCCAACATATCGGGGTTTCATCTTGCGATTAAGGGACTTCTCGATTTGTGTGTTTTGAAGTAGCACTAAATCTCCTTTCGCAAAGTTGTAGTCGCGCATAGTATGTTCGTGAGCAAGTTCGAAGCGTTTTGCAGCTTTGATTCGGGACATGTAGACCTTCGAATATAACAGTTCAAGGTCGTTAGATCATTTTTGTAGTACTATGGCTCATCGAGCTATAAGATCGGTTGTCGATAAAATTGAATCTGGTGGCGGTTGTAAGTATGTTGCTTCGGAGATGTCGAGGGGTATTAGAGGATGTGTTCCTGTAACTGCAAAGTAGGGAGAACAACCCATGCGTTTATGGACCGTGACTCACTCTGCCCAAAACACTGAGTGTGCCCCTGCTGACCATTTCGCTTGTTTTCCATCGACAGCTTTAAATAATGATTGTCAAACATCGAAATGGGCTTGTTCGACGAGTCCGTTGGCGCGTGAATTATAACCACTAATTCGAATATGGTTAATATGATATTGCTTCACAAGATATTCCATGGCTGCAAGAAACGCAGCGCCATTGTCGGTTACGATTTCGTATAGCGAGCCCCATCGACAAATAATGTCTTCGAAGATCCAATCGCCCAGAGACATGGCATTTTCGTGTCGAAGTTTTCGCCATTCTGGATAGGTCGTTAGTGAGCATCGACCTTGTACAATGTATTTAAATCCATTCGAAGGTGGCATTTGCATTGTGTCGATATAGGCTTTGCCGAAAAGGGGTGCTAGAGTGGCAACTGTGGGCAGAATTAGAACATTTCGCATTTGTCGAATTTGGCATAGGTGGCAGGTTCGAATATACCATGCAATGTCGAATTTCATGTTCGGCCACCAGAATCGAAGGGCAATAACTGATTTAGTAGCAAATACCATCTTGTGTCCTATGTCGTCGTGAGCTGTGCGAATGATTTCGAGACAATGTTCTGGAAGAGCGACAATTTTGTGAGCTCCTTGGGAGTCTTTTCTCCACAGTTTGCCTGAGTCTAAAAAGAATCCGGTGCAATATCGAATAAAGGTAGTGTATTCTGCGTCTGATAGTTTAGGGGGTCGCACCAAGTCATGTAACCATTTTCGAACGCGAAGTAACCTCTCATCATTCGTTTTTGCGTTATTTGATCGTGGGACATCATTATAGGTAAGATCCTCCCCCTTACTGAGATTCGAAGAGAGGGAGAAGGTCGAAATTTGATGCGAAGTAAATGGTCGGGTTGTAACAGGATTTATTTGATGTACGAAACCGTGAAGGCGGTCGATCCAGTCTCCGAAATTATTTTCGTTGTCGAGCTGAACATCTTCATTTTGTGGGGGCTGTCTCGAAAGTCTGTCAGGACCATGGTGTGTCCCTGCGATGTGGACTAATGTAAAGTGAAAGGTTAGGATGGATACTATCCATCGATTGATGCTAGCGCTAGGTGCGATATCAGGATTTGAAAGCATGCCTTTAATATATCGTGCGTCAACTTCGACGATAAGCCTTCGAACTCCTATTAGGTACAATCGTAGTGCTCCGAGAGCACGATATAGACCGTAAAGTTTGAGTTTGGGTTGCGAAAATCTGGATTCGCAGTCGTTCAGTGTAATCGATCCGAATCGACTATAATATCGTTTTTGAGGGTTTTCGGGATCGCACTGAGCAAGAAAAAAACCAATAGCAATGTTCGAAGTGTCAACCGATAGAATAACCGGGGCTGGAGATGAGTAATCGATTGCTCGAATCGCTGGGGAATTGATTAAAGCTGCTTTCAAATCTTGTTGGGCTGCTATTTGTTCCGCTCCGAATTTGAAAGGAACATCTTTTCGAGTGAGTTGTATTAGTGCTGCAGCCCGTTGAGCAAAATTTTGGATAAATATACGACAAACTCCAATGGTTCCTAGGAACGCTTTAACTTCGGTAAGGCTTCGACATGGCCCCCACTTGCTAACAGCAGTGATTCGAGTAGGGTCAGCCATACGACCTTCGATATTGCACCGATGCCCTAAAACAATTATTTCGGGGACGCAAAGATAGAGCTTCGGACCTGAAAATGTTCCTCCGCAATACTTCATGCGCTGGACTATCTGATTTAAATTTTCGAAATGCTCCCAGACAAAGCGTCGAATAGCTGGATTCTCGGGAATCGTTTTGTAGGATTTACCGATCGTTCTATATTCTGATTTCAGACCCTTAACCGGTGTGTCGTCGATGTAAGGAATGGTGATATGAGGAATTTCGGGCTGTAGAATAAATGTCACATCGTCGTGTAAGATAGGGACAGAATTTGTCCAACCCATGGGTAGGGTAACAATGCGAAGTGCTCCGAACGGTGTCTGAAACGTTGTCAGATCGCGAGATGATTCTGCGACTTTCCTTTCATCGAATGCCACATAGAGATCCAACATTCCTCTGCATGATCGTCCCCCAAATTGTTCTGCTAGATGTTCGGGTATTGGTACGACTCCTGAGTGCTGGATCGTTACTTGGTTAAGCAGTTTGAGACTGTGGACAATTCGAAGTGATTTGGCGTCCTTTTTCGCAACGCAAAACCATCGTGATCAGTACGAAGAGTTCGATGGTTCATATACTCCTACCTCTATCTTCCTTTTCAGCATTTCGCATATCTGTTCGTACAAACCTGGAGGTATGGGAATGTTTTGCTCAATCCACAGAGTGTGAGGAACAACAGGGAACTCTATAGGAGGAAAAAAGTCAGGGCAAAAACTTCCTCGCTCTTGTTCTGTCCACGCAAAAGCTGTTTCCTGATTTCGAATAAAATCGTGCATAAGATTTCATTCCTCTGGCCATAGGAAATCACCAGGATGATTCTTGTCGATAATAGATTTACGTTCGAGTGTATATTGCGAGGTGGGGATAAATGACGGTGGATAAAGATTTAATTTTGGCATGTTTTCGAGAGGGTCGCCAGTAATTGTTCGAATAATGCAAAATCGGTCGGGTAGCTCGGTAATAACTGGGCGAATTTTTTGTGCGACAGGTTTGTATTTCTTTTTCAATGCCACGAAAGTTGGATATGAGGAGTCGATAATAGGCTTAGAAGTCGTAGACGTTGCCTTCAAGGTCGATAAATATGTTTCATATTGGTGACTGGCTGTTAAATATAAATTCGCAAGAACTGAGGAATAAGAAACGGATTTTGAGGAGTTCGAGGACTCCATATCGGGAATATTTGCAGTGCGTTCGATATTGATAGATAAATTAGAGGGATCGAATAAGATAACGAAAGCGCACTGGTCAATGCCTGAAATTTTGTCCTCTAGTTGCGAAAATCCTTTCGACAGTGATTAGAACAGGGAATCATGGGGATAGCGCACGATCGTGTCGAATTAGGATCATATATCGTAATTGTCTGGGCTTCATTCCTATAGTTTTTGACAGTGCTTTCGGTGAGTACATCGAATGGTCGACTGAGTAAAATATTGTAGGCTGGGTCACGAATTATGTGAATTTGCATGAACAGTGTGATACTCCCCACTTCGCAAGGCACATTTCGTGCTAAACCCAAACTTTCGTCAATGCCTCCATTGGCCAATTGGAGTGGGATGTGGATTGAAGGATCGTAAGCAAGGCCAAGTTCGTGGCAAACTTCTTCGGACATTGCAATAATCGAAGAACCGGGGTCTACCACACTTTCCACTGGATTCTTTCCATTGACATTCATAATAATCGACCTAATTGAATGGGATTCCTTCGCTGCGATAAAAGGTTCTGGAATATCGCCAGGTCGAAGACTGTTAATATAAGTTTCGAATGGGTCATCAATCACAAAAATCTCATCGTTAAGCAGATTCGTGGCATTATTCCCTTCGGACTGCTGAATTTGACGTGGAGTGACCTGTTCCTTCCATTTTGTACAAACTTCGGGCGATAGAGCCAACAATTCCTCGGGCGTTAGTGTAATAATTGGCGTCTTCATCGAACGAGTGAAAACATCTTCCGTGATTTTATCTTTTTGAATTGGAGCTTGGTTATGGTGCGAAGGACCATCTTTGCCTTTACCTTTCGCAGTGGCTCCAAAGTTTCGTTCGTGTGGTGGTAGGTACAAATTTTCTTTTGTAGCGGCGTAAGGATGAATAACAGGCTGCGAAGTTGTTTCCAAAATCGAAGATGATGCCGAAGTCGAGGTTGGTAGGTTTGTTGCCGTAGACGAGATGGATGACGCTGGTACATGTGGAGCCGATTGTTCGACTGCCGCAGTGTTTGGCAAAACTGAAGGTCGAGAGATGGGGACTGTTGGTATGTCTGAATTAGTTTTAGCAAAAGTCCTACCACTTCACAAAGCGTATATCTCTTGTTCGAGTTTTGCGATGCAATCTTCGGGTGTCGCAGATTGTTCGGAAGCATGGTAGATGCCCCTAGGCGGTGGCGAAGTAGCCGTTGAGGATGCGATGTTGTACATGAGCGATGATGCAGTCGTGTTCGAGGGATTTTGTCGTGTCCATTCGTCGATTCTGTCTTTGATAAAGTGACCAGGAATGTTTTGGGGGGTGAACCGCCCATTTGGAAGCACGATTTTTCCTTTGTTGTTCTTTTTACACTTTCCTTTGTTGATATAGGCTTGGCAAACCAAGCAGTCACTAATAAAATGACCTGTGAGTCCACAAAAGACACAAGCTAAGTTTTCGAGCTGGTCTGAGCGAAATCCACTGTTAGTTCGAGGGGGGTTAGTGGATTTCGAGCCTGCTAAAGCTATGATGAGTGTGGTTGCGAATTTTTCGAGGATTGCCGATAAGTCTTCCGATTTAATCTGTGTTGAAGATGCCGAAGTCGATACCGATGTTTCTAAAGACTGTAAGGATTCCGAATTCGAGCTAATTGACCCTGCTAAAACAAATTTCGCTGCTGTGTGAATGTCGTCAAGTGGGTAGGCGTCATCCGGATAGTGGTCAGGAAATTTAAGTTCGAGTCATCGTGCAATTCGTGACCATAAACCTGGTTGAAAATCTCGAACAAACGCTCTACTTTGTTCTACCTCCAAAATTCGGCCTTTAGAGAGTAGGAACTTCGTAATGTTGTAGAAAGACCTGTAATATAATCCTAAATCGCTCGCATTATAGATACCCATCCGAAGTTGTTCGCCAACGAGTTTGTCCATGTCTGAAATCGACCATTTTCGATCATCTTCGGAACCAGGATATAGTCTGTAAATTGCGACGTGAAAATCATGAAACGAAGTCCCGGTTTCGTATTCGGGAATTGATTCCCAGAGTTTGGACGTATCGATATCGACATATTGACAGGCGTGCTTCTTCATAAGTTTGGGATCCATAACATTACAGTCGATGAAAAGTATTTCGAGCTCGTTAAAGTATCGACGTAGCTCTCGAGGCTGAGTGGGGTCGAATTTGGGTGCTGTGGAATGTCCTTGAGCTGGCATTGTTGCTTGGGTGGCCATAGATGTACCGATTCAAGGAGTTAGAACCTGAGCGAAGGATGGTAGATGTGTTGAAGTAGCTGGAATAATGAATGATGTAGTAGAGGATGAAGAAGAAGAGGAAGATGAAGTTGTAGACGAGGAAATAGGTGAAGGGAACAGATGACGATGTGTGGATTCGGCGTCAGAGACAGGTATTAAAATATCCCCCGATTGTTCGAGAGATTTGAAGGCCTGGCGAGTCTCGATTCTAAGGTTTCGAGCTTGGGTTGGCCTAAGCCGAGAGATTCGAGGTGGATTAGGCGATGAAATGATTTAGACACCCCTCGCGGTGGGCTCCAAAATGATGATACTCAACCCAGAAACCCAAACAAAACCTACTAATGGCTTCAGATGGTATAACACAGGCCAGAGGAAGGGTGCGAGGTGGTACTAAATATCACCACCGAGACCAAAACGTAATGTTTAGTAATGCTAAATGGTAAGGGCTGGGGATAAAAGTCTGTATAGGCATACGAAGTTGTTCGAAAGAGTTCGAAAGTAGTTTGAAGGCGTGCGAAGCAGTTCGAATAAGTTCGAAGATGCACGAAATAGTTCGAATAAGTTCGAAGTGGTTCGAAGTATATCGAACAGCGGGTTTAATGAATGTGAGGTATTTGTCAAATAGAGACAGGCGACGGGCGATAAAACAGAGAGCAAAATCGATAGTTTCGAGGAAGTTCGCGATATTTCGCAGAACTTTTAGAGATATGACGCGAGCTAAGACCCAAGAGAACGATTCTTAAGTCTGACGATAACTGTGAGGCTAACTTGTGCTGTTCCCCGTTGTTCTATGTTATGTTTTTTTTGTTCTAAGTATCTAACACAAGTCTATATACAAAATGAAGAGATAGTACTAAAAAGGAAATAATAACAGGTGTAGAACACAAGGCAGTATGCACAGCAAATAAAGGTATTGTGAAACATAAAACAAAATGAAATATGATAATAAGTGAAACATACATTGTCCCAATATAGTAAGAGTTCTTGTTCTATTGCTTTAATATATCAATGAGACACAAAAACGCACTTATCGCATTCTAACTCTCTTGTAATCCCTCATCGTGTCCAGTAGTGCTCGATATGCAACTAAATAGCTTGTTCCGGATGTGCAGCGTGTATCAAAAGTATTTTAACACAGCTATACGGTGGCCAATGTTGTTCAAAATTCTGCGAAGTCGCTCAAAGTGTCGTGAAGTTGTTCGAAATCGTTTGAAGTGTCACAAAAGTGTTCGAAATCGTTCGAAATAGATTCGACGTCGATTTCGTGGCATTCGTAGTGATTCAGAATGTCTGTCGTAATGTCTCGATACGAGTGAAACTGTTCTCCAGACCTTAAAGTGTGTAGTGGACCTATCACCGCTTCAGTGTTATGTGTCACATGCTGTGCCTTAGTAATAATGGTGTGATTGACCTGTGCCAGTTGCCAGATAAGGCAATGCCAATTGGAAATGTGGAAGAACTATAAGGAGATGCTGTGAAAGGCCAAATATTGCCAAAGCACCAGGATTATATGAAGGCACCCAAGGCGCACAGTCTAATGCCAAATAGGTGCAAAGCGCCTTGATTATGTGAGAATATGCAGTTTGCTCATGTTGGAATCGCAGTGCGCCTCGAATAAATGTGCCAGTAAGATGGGAGCTGCGATGTGCAGCGCACTGGTGTGGTGGATTGTTGTGTGTATGATAGGGATTGTGCAATGAGTGTGCAGCAGAGAATGTGAGTTGCAGGTAAAGCATAAAAGGAGTGCGAAAAGGCACATCAAGCATGCAATAAATGTAGAAGGCAGATAAGGAGTGTGGGGGGGCGTGCAGAGGCAGTTTGAAGTGCAATGAGGCGCATTTAGGGCGCATGATGATTGGCAGCTATGGGGGAACCCAAAGCACAGTAGAAATGCAAAAGGCACACAAAGGTGCACCTAAACAGTCAAAGGCACACGAAAGCACATGGAAGTGCACAAAGTGTGTGGAAGCCATCTAGAAGGTGCGCACAATTGCAAAAAAATGCCGTAGTATGCACGCAGGGTGATAGGGAGCTGTATCAGTGCACTACAACATACAAAGGCACATAGAAGTGCACTGTGCAAAGTGAGTAGAAGGTGTCCAAGTGGTGTACACAATCGCAAAAAATGCCATAGTACGAGTGCAGGGTGATAGGGAGCCATATCACCGGTGACTATGCTTCTCAGCTAATGATGCTCCATGGGTGGATGTGAATGCCCATTCCTTCAAAGTTGAGACTATACAAGAAGAGTGTTGGAATGGTTTGATCTTGAGGAGAATACCAAACTACATCATTGAAGGTAGTATACAGTGTCAGCATCATATAAGAACCATGAGTACTAACATCATTTATTGAATATATATATTCCATGGTTGATGTCAAGTGCTTGATACAATTCCAGCAGGCATCATCTGGAATTAGGTGATAAAAATCTTTCACCTCAGATGCAGCCATCTTCTTTAGGCCATAGTGAACATTTGAAAGATGAACTGCCAACTATGAAAAGAGGTAAATGGATGTGACAGGATAAAGCAAGAAAAATGTATTACACATGATACAACTTCTGTAAACTTGTGGTCTTTCTTGAAGCGGTCAAAGAGCACACAAAGATCAAGGTTTTTAGCAGAATTTTACAAAAGGTCACAGTAATAATTTATGATGGTGACAGCACTAGGATATGCTGTTACAAAGAGGGCATCTCCTGTGATCTCATGAATCACAGCCTTGATAACAGCCTGCAGCAATAGAGGCTGAGCCTTGATACTGATAATCCGAGCCCCTGCTTGTAGGGGAATGAAATGGGCATCAGGGTCCCAACATTTGTTGGTGTCATGATAATAAGAATGGGATTTGTTCTAATCAGACAACTCTTCACTTTTGGAGTTAGATGGCTATGCGAAACTTGAGCATTGAAAAAAAAATTATATCTGATGCTATACCTTAACACTTTTGCAAGAACAATGTTTTGTGGATGCAATGTGTTGTGAAAACTTGGGCATCTTGGATAGATTTGGTCATTAGTGGGAGGAGAGCTTGATAACATTTTCTTATTACCTCAGAACAATGTGCAGATTCACATTTGGAAGCCTATCATATGTAATAAGCTAAAAAAATTAAGTGATGAGAAAAAATCAGACCTTGCAGTTGTGATGAGAGGAGATATCCTGCATATCATCATTCTCATCTTCATCTTCGAGAACTGGTTCTTCTTCATGCTCCTCATCTTTGAAAGGTTTTCCATCGAGTTCAGAAGCAGTGGTAAGCTTGACATCAGGAATGACAGCTTCATGTGATGCTTCATATTTCTTGTTGTTATGAAGCTTTGAAGATCAATGTGGACACTAGACAAATGATAATGAGATTGAGATGTTGTGAGATAAAAATAGTTACTTCAAAGTCCAACACTGATACAAAAGCCTCATCATCCAATCCTTGAAGATTATCGGCTTCATCCTCAACATGCTCATTGTCAGCATCATCACTGCAGTTATCTTCATTGGAGTGATCGCTCAGGCTTTCATCATCCAAGCTTGGATTGTTGTCTTGGGAGTGCTTGCAGCAAGAGACCACAACTGACTTGGACTAATGCACATTCATTGATGTGTTCTAAACCTGGCTCAGCCTCTCCACCACTTGTGAAGCTGAAGAAAGTGAAATGTAAGATTCATCTCATTTTTAATACTTGTCATCATGTTCTGAGACTATTTGTGCCACACAGCCCAGCTGGCATGCTCGGAGACTGGGAGTGATGATAGAGTCATTGGCTGATGCAAAGGTTTGGAACTTCCATTTTCCTGAGATAACATCTGCAATTAAGGATTATAACCAGCATCATGCAAGCCTTCTGTTGCCATAAGTAATGAAGAAGAGCAAGACTCAGCTATTTGGCACTGCACTGCATACACTTGAGTGCTTTCACATAGTTCAGGTGCTTTGGCACTATTTGGTATCACATAGCATCTCCTTATAGTTCTTCTGCATTTCCAATTGGCATTGCTTTATCTGGTAATTGGCACAGGTCAATCACATCACCATTACTAAGGTGCAGCACATGATGCATAACACTGAAGCAGACTGTTGAATTAAATCTGCATGTGGCACCTATTCTGTGCCTCAGTGTAAACACATATACAGTGACTCACAAAACTGAGTCAATGTTTTGCACTTTTTGATTCATTGTTGAATAGCTTCCCATAAACAACAAAACCAAACAAGGTATTGGTGTACCGAATAACATACATGATCAGGGCTACCAAACAAACAGAGAATTATGTAATTTTAATCATCCCTCATGGAGATATGATCATTTTAATTCAGGGACTCATTGACTCAGTTTTGTAAGGAGTAGTCAGAAATATTAGAATCTGATGCTCCACCAACTGTATAATGTCAAAAACTTGACAGATGGTTTCTAAGGTGATGTGACCCTTGATGAGACCTTAAATTATAGTATTTAATTAGGACTAGCATTCTTCATACTTCAATATTCTCCAATGCATCCCATCTCCTCTGCTCAGAAAAAAAACATTCTTTCCCTGGCCTCCAATCATTATTCTACCCACAATATTGCCTCTAAACTCAACCTCAGCCAGTCTAGTGTATCCAGAACACTCAGGGCTCTCCATCCAAACCTGGATTCCCCCTCTGGTGGTCATCCTTCTAAGCTCTCATCTACCTCTCAGAGAGCAATTCTTACCCAAATCACCACTGGCAAGGCTGCAAATGCTGTTCAGGCCACCCATTACATCAACAGCATCATCCCCACTCCAGTCTCCTCAGAAACAGTCAGAAGAGTTCTCAGAAAAAACTCATTCAAGGCTGTGGTGAAGAAGAAAAAGCCTTTGCTTAGTATAAGGCATAGAAAAGCAAGATTGGCTTTTGCTCAGAAGTATAGAGAGTGGACTGTGGAGGACTGGAGAAGGGTTATTTGGTCAGATAAGACTAAAATTAACAGGTTTGGGTCAGATGGGAGAGAGTGGGTTTGGAAACAGAAGGGAGAGGGGCTGATTGAGAGAGAGGTGCAGGGAACTGTCAAATTTGGGGGAGGAAACATTATGGTATGGAGGTGTATGGGATGGAATGGAGTAGGGCATCTTGCAGAGGTTGAGGGGAGGATGAATGCTGACCAGTATGTGTCTATTTTGAAGGACCATATGCTGCCTAGCTTGGAGAAGAGTGGAATTTCTGGAGAAGAGGTGATTTTTCAACAAGACAATGACCTCAAGCATACCTCAAAAAAGGCCAAGAAATGGATGGAGAACAACAATATTACTCTTCTGGATTGGCCTGCCCAATCTCCAGACCTCAGCCCTATTGAACATCAATGGGTTCACCTCAAGAACCAGTTAGACAAGTATCCAACAGCGCCAAAAGGAATTTGGGAGTTATAGGAAAGAGTAGTGGAAGAGTGGAATAATATTCCATCAGAGGTGTGTCAGAATTTGATTGAAAGCATGCCTAGAAGGTTGGGAGCAGTTATTAAGGCCAAGGGAGGTCATACAAAATACTAGAATTACAATTTATCATAATATTGATACCACCTCACAAAACTGAATCAATGAGTCCCTGAATTAAAATGATCATATCTCCATGAGGGATAATTAAAATTACATAATTCTTTGTTTGTTTGGTAGCCCTGATCATGTATGTTATTCGGTACACCAATACCTTGTTTGGTTTTGTTGTTTATGGGAAGTTATTCAACAATAAATTAAAAAGTGCAAAACATTGACTCAGTTTTGTGAGTCATTGTACATGTAAATACATGTATACAAATATGTCATAATGACATGTGGACAAGAACTATGTGGTACACCGCCCTTTTCTCCACCCCACTGAGTCTCATGTGACCTGAGCCTCATGTGACCATGTGGGCTCTCTAGGTATATAAGTACGCTGTACCTCTATCTAGCAATACAGAGAGTTCTACGCCCTCTAACCTAAGTTACTTAGCACACTAACCAACTCAACAGGTAAGTAGTAAGATCTGTGAGCACTCTACACTGTGCATAGCCTGCTGCTCAACAGGTTATGGGCCCTGTGGGTGACGTTGCACAGCTATGAGCTTCTCAGAGCTCTAGTTGGAAGGAGTTGTATTGTAGCCCCTCAGGGCTCCAACTTACACGTTGTGCACAGGTCTTACTACTGATGTGCTTCACTGCGCTGAGCACCTTATTGCTTTTGTGATGGGGTTAGCCTCTTTCTGACATGACATCATGGAGCGATGATGCGCCCGTTTGGCGCTCATCATGTGCTAAAACAAAAGTACTCTGACAGAGTGCTAAGTTTTGCATCTGGCATTTCTAATTTAAGAGCAAGTGACTGATTTGGTGCTTTCAACAGCTCAAATCTTGAAAATGTCCTCCTCGCTCGATAAACTCATCTCCTTGTTTGATGGCTCTGGCTACAAGGCCTGGGCTGAAAGTATGAAGGCGTGGCTTATGTCACAAGGCCTTTGGCAAGTTGCCTCCAGTGCTGAAACAGTGCCAGTGGCAGCCGATGTTGCCGCACGTAAGGTGTGGAATCGGGAGAATGATCAGGCATATGGAGCTATCTCACTCCGCCTATCTCCTTCCATCAGATCCAGATCTGGATCTATAACAGGACAATTTTGGCCAAGAAGGGCCTTCTCAGATATTTGCAGACTTTAAATCTGCGATCTCGATCAGAGTCCCGGTGCAAAACCCTGTGCCGACAATGGCTCAGATCTCTGAGAGATACCAGCGGCTAACTGCCAATGGTGTTGAAATCCCTGAGATAGTTCAGGCCTTATTACTCCTTTCAGCATTGCCAAAGGAGTACGATTCTTTATCTTCCACCATCTTATCCACAACCAGTACAACTGGTCTCTCCTACGCTGTAGTGAGGGACCATGTGATGGCAGAAGCCTCCCGTCGAGCTGCCTTTGCATGCTCCGGGGAAACGGCAAAGAAGCTGTCAGCTGTCAAGAGAAAGGGCAGCGACCCTAAGTGGAAAGGGAAGGGATCAGAGAAATCTGGTGAGAAGTCGTCCGAGCCTTTGGGCTCTGACTCGAAAAAGAAGCATAGGTCTGGCAAGGCTGCCAGGGAAAAGTGTGAGAAAAAGGAATCTCACAGCTACCTCGCCTCCACCAGTATGGTGGAACCCTTCATGGTGCCTAGTGCACCTTATGCAGGTGCAATATGCTCTGCCCATGTTGCTACGACCATTAACGGTCAAGGTGTTATTTTGAATGGACTGGCACAGGCCAGCCCCTCTCACCTCCCACTGATGTTTGACCAAAGTGTTCAAATGTCATGGCTACATGGGAAATCCATGTATTTCCACACCACTGACCCAAGAAAGCAGCCTAATCAGCCCGAGTCAAAGGTCACCGGAACCATCTCCCCCAGCCCCTCTGTGTACGAAGACTACCAGGTGGCCCAGGACCTGCTCACAGACATCGAAGTGCCTAAAATGGCCAAGAATCTTCGAATCATCGAAGAAAATCAGATGAGTAAGCGGGAAGGTAAGCGCCGCCAGGTGGAAACCCCCAAGCCATCAGCTCAGATCGAGGAGGTTCCTGAAATGGAACCTGAGCCTGAGGATGATGATGATGAAGTCTCCCTCAGCTCCAAAATGATGGTCCCAGATCAATCGATCTGGGAAAGCATGGATAACATGCTCATGGATGAGCCAATAGTCCCTTTTACGGGGGCTTACAATGAAATGTCAGTCCTTTTCCCTGACCATCGCATCATTGCTAACAATAGCTTGACAGGCACGAACTATTTGGGCCATTCCCGTAATATTGAGCATCCTATAGAATTTGTAATAAATTATATTGTCGCTTGTGATGCAAAGGCCCTAATCAGGCCATGTGTGATGTGTGCCAGAAAGGAATGCAAACATGGTGCCCCTTGGATCTTGGATTCAGGTGCATCATTGCACTTCACTGGTGAGATGAAAGACTTCGCCTCCTATGAGGATTTGCCTATGTCTGAGAAATGGCAGGTCAAGACCGCTACCAGCGTGACTTCGATCAAAGGCAAAGGCGCTGTCCTGATTCATCATCAGGTAAAAGTTAATGGGAAGACAGAGTTGCACATCATGCACTTATCCCCCATTTTCTATCTCCCAGATTTGACAAGTCGGCTTATGTCAATGGGAGTGTTCCTCGTTGCTGAGGAATATACTGTAAAAGGAAACAGTAAAATAATTTCCTTTGTCGACAAAAAGGGAAAACCCCAGCTCGATGTGATGCCAATAATATGTGGCGAAACCATCTATGTGTGTGATTCCCACATTCAGAGCACTAAGAGATTAGAAGTCGCGACTATCTATGTTGCTGACTATGACATTTGGCACAAGCGGCTTGGCCACCCGAGCGAAGCTGCCATGCGACAGATGCCAAAACACACCCATAAGTTTCCCAAAGATCTAAAAATTCCAAGGGACAGGCACATTTGTTCAGGGTGTGCCAAGGGAAAAATGACATCAAAGTCATTCCATGGATCTGAGTCTCGGGCCAATGAGGCCTTCGAGCTGATCCATTCTGATCTGAAGGAATTACCAACACTCAGTTATCACAAGTACAAATATTTTATCATATTTGTTGATGATCGAACTTTACACATATGGAGTCAGTGCCTGAGAAAAAAGTCTGATGCTGCTGAGTCAATCAGACAGTTCGAGGTGATGGCCAAAATGCAATATGATGCAAAAATCAAGCATTGGCATTTCGATCCTGGGGGGGAATTCCATGATCGGGAACTCATAACCCAGCTCAAAGAGGCTGGGATTAAAATTGAGATGTCAGCGCCCCACGTCCACCAACAAAATGGTCATGCTGAACACACAATCAGGACACTAATGGAGAAAGCACAAATATTGCACTTTACTGCCTGCCTACCACAATCATGGTGGGAATTTTGTGTAGAGCATGCTACATATCTCTACAACCGAACACCAATAAACTGCCTAAAATGGCGAACTCCAATTGAAGATCTTAATGGCAAAAAGCCCGATCTGAGTGATAAGAAGGTATTTGGATGCGGTGCCTACATTTACCTGCCGAAAGAGAAGCGTCTTAATAAGTTAGCTGCAAGATCAGAGCTCATGATGTACATTGGCCTGGCAGATGGCATCAAAGGTTGGCACTTTATGTGCCCATCAGGGTCAATATTTGTTGGTGCTACAGCACTCTTCGATGAGATTCTGTTCCCTCATTGTCCCAGGGCCAAGACCCCGGCAAAAACTGATCTCAGAGATATACCCCCTTCTGGAGATGATGACCACTCTGGGGAATCAGGGGATGATAGCGATGGAGGAAGTGATGACAGCTTCGATCCGGGCCATGGGCATTATGCTCCACCGGCGCCGAATCCTCCTCCACGAGCTCCGTCCCCACCACCTTCACAATCAGGGTCTGGAACCCCTAAAATCTCTAGAGACCCGCTGTTTGGCTCCTTTGGCGATCCACCTCAGGGTGCTGATCCGTTTGTGCCAGCAGGTGCACCGGGTCCATCATCCCAGCCTAGTCCAGCACCGCCAGCAGTAGAAACCCCCATACCTCCACTAAGGCGATCAAACAGGCAGCGATGAGTTCCAACTTGTTCAGGCAATATCTATGGTGAAAATCGCGACCCTGTTCAAATCGAACGAGACATTGTGTGGGAGCGCCAATGGTGGGAACCAGTGGGACAAGGCAGGAGTCATGCTCCAGCCCTCCCTCAGGTTGAAGAAGAGGTGCCAGCTGGGCCCTCTCAACCACCAGTGGCAAGTAGAACTCCTCCTGCACAGACCCTGGATAATTTGGGATTAGAGTATGTGACAACCCCTCAACCTCAGGAGTCTGAGGTGCCATGGATTTGGCACCAGAATCCCAATGAGGAGCAAGGATGGTGGTTACCCAATTCGGGTACCCCATCATATTTGGGCCCTAGAAGGGATAATTATGTTGCTGAAGGTGGAACAGATCTGATGCGCCTTCTGCTTAGCAAAGCAGTTGCACCATCTACAGTGTCAGATCCTGTCCCGATCCAGTATCGCGACATTGCATGCTTACCCAAGCCTGTGCAATCAGAGTGGAGAAGTGCATGCCTGGAGGAACTAGAGGCCCTCCGTAAATGGCATGTCTATGACATCGTAGATCTCCCTGCTGGCCAAAAGGCCATCAAAAATAGATGGGTTTTCTCCATAAAATCTGATGGATGAAAATGGGCCAGACTCGTGGCCAAAGGCTTCTCGCAAGTCGAAGGCATCGATTACAATGAGATATTCTCTCCAGTGGTCCGCTACGAGACAGTGCACCTCATGTTTGCCCTGAGTGCCCTGGAAGGCATGTACATGACGGGACTCGATGTAAAAACCACATTCCTGTATGGCAAACTAGATGAGGAAATTTACATGCATCAACCCGAGGGATTTGTCATCCCAGGTAAAGAGCGCAAAGTCATGCGCTTACGCCGAGCATTGTATGGCCTTAAACAGGCCGCCCTAGCATGGTGGAGAGAGCTAGAGATGTTCATGCAATCCATTGGATTTGAACGTGCCAGCTCAGACGCCGGCATTTTTATCTACAAAAATGGTAAAGACATTGTCATCACAATAATCTATGTCGATGATGGTGTGTTCTTGGGGAAGAACAAATGCCCTGTAGAGGAAAAGAAAAATGCATGTCTCAAGCATTGGAAGTGTCGGGACACTGGTCATGTTACTGAATTCCTTGGTATGTGCATAACACAAGGCACATCAAGAATCACTCTGAACCAAACAACCTACCTAGCCACTGTGCTAGCTCAGTTTGGAATGATAAATGCCAAGGCATCCCCCACTCCACTTCCCATGGGATACGTCCCTATGGAAAACTCTGATGAGCCTAATCCAGCTCTCAGAACTGAGTTTCAATCAGTAATCGGGTCTTTATTGTACCTGATGCTCAGAACTCGCCCTGATATCGCCTTCACGGTAATAAAGATGTCACAATTCTCAGCTAATCCGAGTAAAGAACATCTCGATAAGGCATGTTACATAATGCGCTACCTAGTCGGTACTCAATCATATGAGCTTATCTATGATGGCTACAGCAAACAGGGCCTCCAAGCCTTTACTGATTCAGACTGGGCATCCGACATCGTGAAATGCAAGTCCACAACGGGTTACTTTGCCACCTTAGCAGGAGGCATTGTGTGCTGGCAGTCCCATATGCAAAAGACTGTAGCACTTAGTTCCACAGAAGCTGAATACATGGCTCTCTCTGACACTTGTCGGCAGATAGTGTGGATCACATCCTTATTTTCCGAATTGGGATATCCCTTGAGTAAGGTGCCTATCTGTGCTGATAATCAGGGGTCGATCTTCATTGGATCTAACCCCATTCAGGAAAGAAGGACTAAACATATCAACATTCACTATCATTATACACACGAATGTATCGAAGACGGCAAGGTCACAGTCGTCTTCATCCCGGGAACTGAAAACCCAGCAGATATGTTTACTAAAAATCTTGGGAGGCAGCTCTTCGAGAAATTTAGAAGCTCCCTCGGAATTAAATTTGAGGTTCAAACTTAGTACCTATACATGGCACCTTGGATCGTAAAGCCCCTCCAGGTCGATGCCGGTACAGTTTGTGGGGGGGTGTTGAATTAAATCTGCACATGGCACCTATTCTGTGCCTCAGTGTAAACACATATACATGTAAATACATGTATACAAATATGTCATAATGACATGTGGACAGGAACCATGTGGTACACCGCCCTTTTCTCCACCCCACTGAGCCTCATGTGACCATGTGGGCTCTCTAGGTATATAAGTATGCTGTACCTCTACCTAGCAATACAGAGAGTTCTACGCCCTCTAACCTAAGTTACTTAGCACACTAACCAACTCAACAGGTAAGTAGTAAGATCTGTGAGCACTCTACACTGCACATAGCGCGCTGCTCAACACAGACTAATTAGGCAGAGTGCACAGGACCAAAAGTGCATCAGAAATAGAACATTGCACCAGAACAGTTAGGCATTGGGCTATAGCATGCGCAAATCTTCTTGGCTAAGGTAGTAGCATCATGGGGTTAGGTTCATATGGGCTAATGGATGGACTTGTGGGTAGTGCATGGCACTTTCTAGTTTTACACTTTATTTTATTATTTTTATTACATAAGCCATTTGTACATAGTACATAGAAAATCCAGAGGATCTTTCCTCCCACAGTTCATCAGTCTCATTCAGCATAGCACATAGTCCATGCATTATTATTTAGTTTGTGCACCTTTGTGGTGCACCTCTCATATAGCTGCATTTGCACATTGTTTGTGCACCTCATTGTATAGCTGTGTTTCATCCTTTGTTTGCATCCATCATCTTAGTTTGTGCACTTTTGCAGTGCGCCCTTCATATAGTTGTGTTTGTGCATCATTTGCACCACTTGTCATATAGCTGCATTTTGCACATCATTTGCACCCCTTTTGCCCTATAGTTGCATTCATGTCCCATCTGCATTCCTAGTCTGTGTGTTGCCCCTTCGACCACTCCAGTACCATCCTTGCCTTGTTACACCTTCTGCTAGTACCCTCCATTGTTGTTGCACATTTTTGTGCTCCCATTGCATGTTTTTCTGCACTGCACCTTTTTGCTCTTTTATGTTGCACACTTTCTCACTGCTGTGCATACCTCCCTTTCTGTGTACACAACTTAGTGTACACATCACAATCCATCAAACCAGCCTCTTTAGCAGTCATCATGCCCTGAAGGATGATATGAAGCCCTTTAAACAAACCCCTGCACCCCGAGCATGCCAGCAGCTGTAGGTTTTGTGTTTACATCTTCTGTTGAGACTCTGCACCAAGTACCAACTTGACATATCAATGGGTGAACAACTTGGGTTCCATTACTGAAACAATGCAAAGGCATGGATGACAGCTCAGCTGTATCAAGACTGGATTCAGAAATGGGATTGAGAGCTTCAAGGAACAGGACACAAAATTCTTCTGCTTCAGGACAATTTATCAGGCCATATTGTTCCTGACAACCTTCAGAACATCCAAGTCAAGAATTTTGAGCCAAATCTCACTGCATATGTCCAACCCAAAGACCAAGAGATAATCTGCTGCTTCAAAGCTCACTACTAGGCCAAGTTCATCCATTAGGCAATCAATTGCTGTGATAAAGGCATAAGCCCTGCTCAAATGTATGATATCAATCAGCTCCAGGCAATGCATCTTGCAGACCTTGCTTGGCACAAAGTCAACACAACAATGATCCAAAACTGCTAGTGCAAAGCTGGAATTTTACTTTTGGACACAGACACCCCCTCCCCATCTGGTACAGACATGCAGCCATCAACTTCAATCCCCATCTCTTCACTGCTCAATGATCCTTCCCTGGAAATGAACCCCATTGCTCACTTGGAGAGGCTAGTCAAGATTCCACTCAATGATTTGGTTCAAACAGGCACACTGCAGAAATCAAACTGAATGTTGAATAAGTGATTGTAGCATTGGGTGACACTGATGCTGACACCAAATATAGTAGTAATGATGTGCCCACAGATTGTTAATAATGCAACATTCTAATTACTGAGTTTGATTACTGATCAATGCATCATAAGCTTGTATAAATAGTCATTGTAGATAAACACAATACAAGTTGGTTATACTCTATTCAAGGGGTACTCATTTCTTGACACTGAATGGGTCTTGAATCACTCCTTACAGCCAGTGAATGTCAAGTCTTGATGGAGACCTCAGACCATGAGATCTATCAGGTGGTTATGGATGCCATTGATGCACATGAGAATGTTGAGATGAATGGTGGAGATGATGTTGATATTGACATTCCTCTTGAGCCTCATCCAACCTGGTGTGATGTTCTCAAGGCAGTCTCGACCATTGGTAGATACATAGATGACCTGAATGAACTCATTGCATGCAAGATGGAGGCAATTCTGAGTTCCTTCAGCAAACAACTCTGGCTTGACGAGATGAGAACCATGAGAAGGGTGTTGACTGTATATTCAAAAATCAAATAGTAGTCTAAAAATAGAAAGGCAGGGTCAAAACTGCAGAATGACATCATACCAAGGGGTAGATGTCTAATCACTCGTTTGGGAGACAAGGATAGCCATGAGGGAAAATATAGCCGAAAACGGGTGCACCCTGAAATCAGTGGCGTTCCCGAGAATTAATTGCGCACAAACTGCTGTAGACATAAAACATGTAAGGTAAAGGTAAGGTAACAAAAAAGTGGGTGCATCAAAACCTCTGCTGTGCCCAAAAAAACCTGTAGGGAAAAAGAGCAAGAGCACGAGGAAAGCTACCACGGTTGTGGGAGGGTGGGTAAGCGCAAACTAGAAACTACAAAACATGAGAGTCATAAATGAGGGAAGCGACAAACTAAAGAGGAGGAACTCACCCAAAGCACGAGAGTCGTGGGTAAGGGAAGCGACACCGACTCTCGCGCCATGGGCAAGTTGATAACCAGTTGAGTGAGACATATGTCGTCGTAGCGAGGATGGCTGACAGAACAGCCTGAGCACTGAGCACTATGACGAGAGGGAGCTCGGAAGCTCAACAGGACCATGCAGCGAGATGTGTAGGCAACATGTCGGAAGATGGTGCCATAGGTCAAGGCTATGTGGTCAGGATCCCGCACGGTGATTAGCTTTGTGTAAACAAACAGTCTAAACCCAACAAAAAGGAACTGCCTCTAAAAATAAAACTGTCATTGTGCACAAACAGAAAATAATCATAAAATAAAGGTAAAATCATAGAAAATAAAGATCAGGATGAAATAAGATAGGAAAAATATATGACAAATGCAGAAAATTAATGAGGCCCCTGGGGCACCCTTACACAGGCCAAAGCCCTGGCTTTTAGGCCAGCCAGCCCCATACATCACTACCAGTGTTGAGTATCATCATGCAGGGCATCATCATGCAATGTACCACCAATCACTGGAGGCTTTGAAGTAGGAGGATACTTTGTGGATGGTGGTCTGCATGATAGTATTGCGGAGCCAAAATTAGGCATTGCCGTGGTTGCCCCGCCGATTCCCTGATGTGCTGAATCTTGATAGACTAAACTTTTAATTTTAATTGCATGTGCACACTTTGGTGGATGGCGGTTGCGCGCGAAGTACGCACACCAAAAATAAATTAGACCGTGGCCCTGATGAATTTTTCATGACTCGCAAGTAAACCTGCTACATTCATGCGAGTCATTGGTTGTATTTTATGGAGTCTTGCTACCGCGATGAGTAGTCAAATTGACATCTACCTACTCCTCAGTTATCCCTCTTTCCTTTTTTGGATTTTAAAAAAATCAGGATCCAGCGAATCCGCTTTCCTTTCATGTGTAAACACCCAAGTGTCTGACCATCTGAAGAAAACATGGTTACTGAGAAAAAGCAATCCCGGTCTGATGATATGAGCGCCAGAATGGAGACGTGAATAACAAAAATATCATTCATCAGATAAATTACAGATTACTTGCATCCTCGCCCATTCTCCTATCGGTGAAGCTTCCGAGCCAGCAACTGCCCTCCACAATGACAGCCGACTGCATAACACATCCCAAACAGGTGGCTTGCTTCCCATAGTCATCGTTGCATGCCAAAGAGTTTCTACACACTGACCCCACGTCTGCCATGGCTCACGCTCTGGATATGGCTCGTGTATTTCGCTTGCTCTAAAAAGAGGTCTGCAAGGCTTCAAGATGGCTGATGACAGCCGCTTTGACGATGATGGAATCGATACAGTCGTTTCCATGCGTTTCAGGCAATCCACCGCCCCATTCAGCAGCGACGCAAGCCCTAGCACCGTTTGTCCAGGTAACATGGTCAGCCTCAGAATAGCGGAAGCAGCAAAAGGTAAGATCCTAGCAGTGTTTGCTAGGACACTCAGAACGATTAGCAAACGGCAATGGAAAACAAAGCAACGTACACGTACAAGTTTTGTCATCATTCAACACCATCGAAAGACATCGACAAATTACCGAACGCCATTCTCCATTCGTCGATACTTCAATCTTATGGGGATCCACGACTGACATGATGTTGTCCAAAATTTTGACCCACGTTACACCATCAGTTACTTGACATGTGATCAATTGAATTTCGATCCAGGAAAAAAGCCCCGATTTCAGAACCAACGATGTCGTCGCTTGCGTATTGCATGTTAGATTAGCGAGAACCTAAATCTCTACGTGAATAACAGTCTCGATGGGAATGTCTTTCAAAACCTTACCTCAAAGATACCCTTCCTCAATGTTCGGTCACCGTCAGAACTCTGGAACAGGCTGGCTAGCAGATCCCACGTATGCCTTCGTTTGAGGACTCTCCAATCTTCACTGCCCATCATGCCATCAGAAAGAAACCGTATAATCCATCCCCTTTCCTTCTTCCAGTCATCCGAACTGCTATACAGCATGTTATATAGCATCGGCACGTCACTTGTATCCAGTTCAGGTCGTTGTAATAGGAATCGAGCGGTCATGGGGTAGATGAAGTTCGATGGATAAAAGATGCCCCGCAGAGCATGCGAGAGAAGAAGCGTGGTATACGATGGTAATCTTGGAGGTGGTTTCTTTGGATCAGAAGCGGATGGGAGCACATCCTTCAACAGCGTCAGGATGCGGAGGATATGCGGTTTTTCTTGCAAGTCAGCGAGCTATAACCAATCCGTGTTAGTACCAGTTTGACAAAGAAGCAAATTTAACAAACGCATTACCTGGAGATGTTGCCACAGAGCAACGATCTGGCACAAAGCCACTTCTTGGATCCGTCCACATTTGGATGACATCGCTTTAATCAACAAGCTCACGATATTCGTCCGGAAAAGCTCAACCCAAGCAAAAGCCGAAGACGGAGGGCCCTCAGCGAGCGTCTGAGCAAAAAGCAATATCAAAAACACAGGATCGTACAACTGTGCGTCACGGGCCGACCCCATCCCTGTCATTGGCTGTTCGAGGCATCGCCATCTGGGAAAATTAAGACATGTTCGCAGCACTAAGGTGGGATCGAGGCTCTGGATGGCTTCAAGTGAGGTTGACGATGTTTGATTAGCCGACGTTGACCACTGCGCGAGAAGGGATGCAACTGAAGCCCCCCGTTGCGTTTCAAACAACCGAAATACAGACAACAGTTGACCATCGGCTGGCGAAAGCGTCCCACGATATATTCGGACCAAAGGCTCCACATGAGACACTTGGCATGTATTTGCTGGGTGGAGGTTGAACAAGACGCGCAGTAGCTCAACAACACCATCTCGTGAGCCAGATGCATGTGTAGCGGAAAACGTGAAGAACTGGGGGTGCTGTACGATACTCTGTAAGTGACGGTTTACGACAACCGGCTGCATGCGAATATAAGTAATTATTCAATCGAGATTGAGTTCCGGGGACTCACCTTCAAGGAGACAACTTTCAGCAGGGCAGCTGCTAATCGAAGAGCAGCAACATTCGACAGTTGATTCCGGGTAACTACTCCCACAAGAGTTTCCACGAGGTGAGGCTTGAGATCTGATGCTATTCGCACAACAGAGGCTGAGTTGATGAACCATCAGCTACAGATCTGCTCTGCTTATAGAAGATATTTACATACTCAGCTCTTCAATAACAACATCAGACGAGCCGTCGAAGTCGTCGGAAAAACGCCTCACGGCCCATTGTATGCCATGATCTGCCAACGCAGTTAAGAGAGGCTTCCCACTGCTGATATTTGTCACATGCAAGCGACGTCCAATGGCCAAAATCTCAGCTGTAAGAGATGTAACAGGTAACGATCGAAGCTGGTCAAGGATAACGACAACAAATTCAGTGATCCTAGCCGGGAACAATCTTAGCAGAAGAGATACGCATGCGCCGCAAGTAGCTCGTAATTCTTGGGGTAGGCTTGCATCCAAGGCCGCCTGCGCAAGTCGTGCAAGATGACGGTGCCAGACATTACTCTCTGGAGCGGGAATCTTGTTAGTTTCAGGGGAACATATATCAAGGAAGGCCTGCAAGACGGGGACGAAGTGTTGAAGTTCACGTGCATTACAATGGTCGGTACTGAGCCACGAAAAGAAAACAGCCGGCGAAAGTGACCGTCGGTATATAAGACCTGAGATGATCTTGGACGTTGATATAGACCAACGTTCTTGCATCAGGAATGAATCGATAGGGAGATCCGTCGGTAGTGGTTCCAGACGTCGAGACCATCGCACTTCCGACCGCTTAATGAAAGGGACAATGTCGGGCTCATCGAACGATTCTTTGAGTGCCAATTGCCCGTTGGAATATGCCGGCAGGGATACCTCCACAGCCGCGGCGATCATCTCCTCTAATGTGTCGGAATCACCAAGGAAAGGTCTCACTGCCAATAACTGAGGTAACCTGCCTAACAAAGCGTCTTCGGACTCGGTGTCAGACGTGAGCGTTGAGCGCAGAGCGAGAAGGACAGCGTCTAACAGATCCGACGTGGAAGTGTCCATCATTTCAATGCCTGATCCAAGCGTATCCAATAGACCGAAGAGATCTGAAGACTGGAAGTACTTTATCCAGATGGAGGCAGATGAAACCTAAAACCATCACACATGACGATCCACCGATGACGTTGGAGGTAACGCACCAGGTTATCAGATCTTAAGGGATTTTTGACTCTTTCCATCCAGTAGTCACTGATATCAGAAATTAGCATCCGATCGTCTTGACTTCGAGGATCGAGGACAATTTTGACAAGTTGATGGTACCCTGAAGATCTGTCAGCAAGGATAAGAAACACCAATGTAGGAAATCTACCATTGCGAACCAGGTCCGGTAGTGTTTCTGACATCAGACTGGTCTTGATGATCCCTGGCCGAACGAAAACAAATTTCTTCAATGAAAGAATATCTACGGACGACATAGTCGATGATAGACGCTCGAGTATGGATGTCAGCAACATTATCAATCCATAACCTATATGGCTCCGGCCTTCCGAATGTGACAAACGATGTTCGATGAGGCAAACCACTCTCTTGATATCAACGACAGCAGGAGCACCTTTTGACGCTGCATCAGCAAGAATCGTTCGACACGCAGTATTCGTTAATTGTTGCTCGCTGGAATGACGGAACAGAACATCGAACTGCAAGCTGTAAGACCGGCGTCAGAGCTTGAGGTCCCTGGAGTATGTTAACTTACTGCATTCGCAATTCGGGGTATCGTGGAACAAGATTCAGAGCATCCCAAAATGAAACTTGCATAGGGTCTAGATGTTCTCCGATTTCTAGTAATGAAAGAATGTGGAACTTGACGAGGATAGCAGATAATCGTCGAACTTCGGTGGTTCCATAAGGTTGCTCATTCAACCGCAACCAGTCGATAAGCTCATCAGCTGCGATAATGCGAGCACGCGTCGAAGAAGCTGGACAGAGATGGTGGTCAGTGCAGTTCCAATGAAAATGTAGTTGAAAATACGTACGAACTGGCAGCTGCTCCACCTGCGCCAAAAAGTCCTGAACCTCTCTCACTGCAGGTCCAGACGGTACCGGCGGGTCAAGAGAAGGCTGCAAACAAGCCCAGAGCAACGCGACCTCCCGACGAATAGCCGCAGTAACAATCGGATAATCGGTGAATAGCCGATCAACACTCAGCATGTCATCAACCTTTGCTGCAACGGCGAGCAAAATCTTCAAACTCTGCAACTTAGTCATCAACCTCAAAACCAACTTTCGCATGAATGTCGTTAACGCAAGAACATCCGATGGTGATAAGGACTTCTTTTCGACTTTGACGCTGAGTTGTTCGAGGACAGTCAAAAGCAGTGGGCTGGGATACGCGTCGATTCCTTGGTTGTCCAAATCTGTGGTCCTGCTGATGGCATAGAGCTCCTCGAGGTATCGATATGGAGTTTTCAGACAACGCTGGATGCAGTCATCCAAGAATGCAATGACACTGTCGGCCTCATCTGTAAGGGAAGCCCCGTCAGGGGACTCGGCATCTGCTGCACGTCGCGAAGTTGGCAAGGATAATATCCAAAGAAGAGGCTCGTCAGGCTCTTCTTGGAACATGATGCTTTCGGCCAAGACGTGTTGAAGCAGTTCGCAAAGAGCCGTCCGAACAGCTGGAACGTCGGATCCGATGTACGCTTCAAGAAGCACGGAGAGGTAGCTACGCGACGATGAACCTTTGACAAAAGCAGTCAAATAACCATACGTAGAGCGATAGTCATTGATTTCATACCCATCTTTCCTGACCAGTTGAACTGATCGCTGTCCTTCAACAACCTAAGTACATGAAGCTGCCGCACCATATGAAGCTTGGCAGCAACACCGAGGGACTCCTGCTGTCCGTCGACCACTATTTCAGGTGAGAAATTCTGCAGTAGCTTTCCGACATCGAACCGGGCCTCGGCTACAACCGAGGGTAAGCAGCGATGGTACATCCATAACAACCGCTGCGCAGTCTCCGACAATAAAGCTGCTTTTGTTGGATTTGGAGGTGCCGTCTGACCAGCTCCCAGTTTCTGCTGCGAGAACGCTACCACTACCTGAAAGTCGGGCAAGCGCCTTCGGGCCTCCCGTTCAACATCCCTTTGCCTCCGACCCCATTGTCCGTCCGTCTTGTCTTCCCCCAATATATCCTCAATCTGCCGGAAAAGACGTACAACCGCTTCGTACTTCGCCAAACACTTTGCCATTGCGATCGCCGTGCAGTGCTGGACGAGCCCAGAGCTCGACTGAAGGCCTTTAGAGAAGTGGGACTTAGTGTTTACAGAGGGAAAGATGTTTTCTATGATTGCGGAGAGGGGGGGCGGGGCCGGTTGGTAGAGCATACTGTTCGGGAGGTGGAAGGTTGATGAGGGTACAGAAAGGGAGATGACTGAGCCAAAGAAAGATATATTTGCAAGCCATTTGGTGGAAAGGCGAGGCTCGAGAGTCAGGGCTGCTCCTGACCAGTAGCTAGCAAGTTGGATGAGAAACTGATAGTAGTCGATGTAAAGATAAACGTACCCAGCAACGAGCTCGGGGCAAGCAGACATGATCTTCAGAGCAAGCTCTTGCTGCCTGGAGTCTTCGTTCACCTTGAGCGTTTTGAGAATATTGGCGAGGATCTTATTATAGATCCTTCCACTTTTTTGATAAGTAGGTTCATCGCCATCGTCATCGTTCGGTGCTCGGTCGTCACCACCATCAAATTCACGTGGGTACCAACCACGGTCCTTGAAGCAGATACCCATACCAGGGCGTGTGCAAATAGCCAACAAGAAATGATGGACGAGATCGGCAGGTATGCGTTCGGAATTGTCATCCTCTGAGGCGGTACGATCATATAGCTTCAGGATCTAAAACGAATTTGAGGTGTATTCATCGTGCAGAAATACCTGATCTCACATGGGATATTGTGGTTTCGTTGAACAGGGTAATCTTCAACGTTCGTTTTATTTTCAGGTCTGACCATATTCCACTCCAACAAACCTCAAGAACTCTCTGTACAACTGAATAAGAATCTTGGATCAAGCCTTTGAATATCGAAAGGAATGTTTCTTGGTGTTGTTCAATAAACATGGTTTTAACTGCAGCGGAACTATCCTGGCCTACAAACGAGAGGATAAAAAGCAAGTAGAGAGTGCGAATACCTTGAAAGAAAGTGAGAACAAGGCCGATAAATCGACAAATACAAACCTGATTTTGCCGAAGGATCTGGCGAATCTTCCGTTTGAGAGTTCCGTCGCATATTCAGCATTTTCGGGAGTGACTGAAGATGCATATGAACACGAGATATCCAAAAATGGGGTCAAACACGTACTTTGATCCCCCATCCAAAAGAATCCATAACAGCCGTTTTTTCTCGTCCGCCAGCGAACGACGACATACCATTGAATAGCTTTAAGGTCACCAGTATCAATCCGCTGTGTGAACCACCCAAGTATGAATTCAAGCGGCGAACGTAAGGTGGTGTGAGAAGGGTCTTGATAATAGGTTGACCAAGTCCTTGATATGCGTAAGAAGAAAGCAGCGCCAGGAGCGACGACAAGACAGCGACGACTAGTGCGAGAAGTGAGGTCTGACGCTGCAAAAGGAAAATCTTTGGTTGCAAGCCTCCATAGAACAAGCATAAACATACTGGATTTGCTCCATCCCAAATTCCAAAGATATCGTGAGCTCCCGGAACATTTTCCATCCAGTGCTGGGCAAGCAACAATCGCTCGTCCCGCGGAGAAAGTGCACCTTCATCTGACTTTATGGATAATTGATTGCTCAATGACGTTAAAGCTACAATGCAGGTTCAAAAGAAGCAACCTCGATTATAGACAAGAACATACTTTGTATCAACTCGTCCTGGTTTTGTAGACCCGAACGGATCTCGTCTATATTCGTGAGTCTTCGTGCCCGTGGTTTTGAGCTATCTGTATTCATGCGTCTCGTGCAATTTAATTTAATTTAATTTTTGATCCCAAATTAGAGAAAAAAAACACAATACAATACAATATAGAAACAAACAAAATTGAAAAGCGAAAAATAAATAGTTGAAACTAATTTTTAATTTACTATCCTTTATTATTAAGATTTAGATTATATAAGGAACACTCTCCAACAATTTCTGAATTCAAAACGGTATGGGACGGTGCCTCTTCCGTAACACAATGATACTATGCTCATCTTTTGCTAGAAATATGAAGCGTTGAGCATGGAGCGGAAATTGGCCAGCCATCTTGCCACTGCGACAACGAATTCCAAGCAACTGACTTTTCAGTGCGTTGATATCTATCTTGTCTCAGCCACGATTCTTCTTAACATTTCCTAGCTTTTATTAACCAAGGAGACCTTCGCGATATGGACAATGGGACACTGCGGAGTACAGAAGCTGGAAGGGCTCGGATGGGCTCAGATAGACTCGCTTAGACTCATATGCCGTCTGAACAATAATATAGCAATAATAGAATCGTCCGAGTATCTTTGTAGAGTGCAGTAGAACGCAGTGCAACGCGGATGACAACCGAAAATGAGTTATCTAATATTGACACGGAAGAGCTTGGATCTCGTCTGAAAAACGGACATTTTCTGCCAAAGACTGAGGTGGTCTGAGCACTCAGCGCCGGTTTTCACTGGGCTTGACGACTGCGTTCAGGATGGCTTAAGGGACAAGCATAGCCGAAAAAGGTCGCACCCTGATAGCGCGTGTACGACTAGTTAAATGCGTAAAGTGAGTATGTACAGAAACAGGATAAACTTGCAACGATTAGATATTATGCCGTGGGTGGGAAATCTGAGTTGACAGTAGGGGGTGAACTACTTGCTGTGCTTGAGTTGGAGAACATGGCCTTCAGTGTCATTTCACTTCGTTTTTGCCTTACACGCTCCGCTTCGTCTGCACCACCCGTCATCTTGAGCCGTTTGCCACCAACAAACTCCGTCAGCTCAGCATGCAATTCGGAATCTCCTCGAGCGGCACGTTCCTTCTGTCGGCTCTTCTGATTTGCTTCGATGGCCCTCATCCGCTGCTCAGGATCAACAGCAGCCCCTCGGATTTCGAGCATGACGCTACTTAGGCCATTGTGGCCTTCTTCAAGAGGAGGTGGCCTGAAACCACGAGTCCGAGGCCCCTGTCTTGGCTTGACGGACCCATTTGGACCAGAACCACGAAGCGAGATGATTTGTTCTATATGACCATACACCTCCACCGCCGCCTTGTGATCCTCAAGAAGGTCGCCCAAAAATCCTTCTTGATGTGTGAGGAATTGTTGTTCCTCGACAATATTCTGCAACTCTTCCTCCCATGTCTTTTTCCACATCGGTTTGATCGTTTTTATATGCTCCTTCAAACTCTCAAGCTCGTTTGCAACTGAATCGAGGTCTTTCTTGATGCTCTTGACATATTGCTCTTTGGGTGTGATCTGCCTCTTGGTCATGTCATCTTTGACACCTTCGACAGTATCAAGGAGTTTCTCCACGTCTGTCAATACTGTCTGGCTCCGTATATCAAGCTTTTTTTTGCCAGAATCAATATATCCTCTGGCCCCACCAATATTTGCCCTTGCAAGCTGTTTCACAGACTGGGTCTGTCCTCGCAACGTGGTCAATGATTCCTTAGTTTGCTTCATAAACTCGGTGTACAGCTGGCGCATAACCCCGAGATCGCGACGTAAGTTTTGAACCTCGTCGAATTGCGTCTTCAGGTCAGTTACCACACGACTCGTATAATCCGACAACATTGAGCCACCTGTCATCTGTGGTTGGAGCGATTGACCGGTTATCTGTAGCTGCATTTGGCCGATACTGGGGGACGATGGAGGCTGAGATGTGAAAGAAGAGGTGGATGAGTCACCAACGAAGCGTGACAAGCGTCTCGCAACGGTTTGGAACTGACGGTCAGTAGGTCGATTTGAAATTGGGGTGCTTTCTGCAAAAGGTTCTGCGATAATATGTGTAGGTTGTCGGTTATTAGCCGAAACGACATTTCTCAAGTCCTTGATATCTTTCGATAAGTTTGAAATTTGGTAGTCGATATGTTGTTTAATTTGATCGAGGGCTGTTCATACTCCCGTTTCAGTTGTATAATGAGGTCGAAGATAATTCATACGCACGTTCGATGTTAAGGGAAAGTAAACACTTCTCCTTGACTTCATCAGTATTCTCAAGCTCGTACTGAACCCCACTTGAAGGATCGCGGATGTAAATCGCAGGAAAATTTTCCTGACCAGGGTTATAAGAGAATTTGTCCACAAATAAGACGCGAAGAGAAGCGAAGGATATACTTGGTTCAAGGCTTGCTTTCTTCACCTCTCGACCGAGCTGCAGAAATACAGTTATCCGGGAAGTATCCACATGAGACTGAGCGATTTTATCAGCTGAAGACTGTTGTTCACTTTCCTCAATCGTTGTCGGATGTTCCTGCGTCTTAGGTGGCGATGCTGGTGGAGCTGGCAGCGCTGCTTGGCTTCGTTCAGGAGTGGCTTCTCTTAGTTTTGATCGCGCCCTCGGACTCCTCTCATCCCGCGGTGGAGGTTCTGGTGCGTCTTCATCATCTACCTCGGTCAGCACAGCAAGCTCTCCAGGCGTCAGCGCAGAAGATACAGCCAAGGAGCGCCTGTTTGGATGTCCCCGGCGTGAACGTTCTCGTGTCGTTGATGCACTGGTCATTTTCGAGATATTGAAGGAAGAGAAACGCTTTGAAGCACGTCTTTCTAGTGCATCGCGGTTTTTGAGGGCAGCCAATGAGGTAGCCATGGCGGGGGGGAGGTCCTGCGTTGGTATTTCTGGGGGTGGTGTAGAGGGGCCGCTATATTGGTCGGAGTGAGGACTAGAGGGTTCCACCACCATCACTGCAGGAGGTGATGCGGGCTTGTCCACGAGCGAATACCGCTTCACATGAGCTGGGACGGCAGAAGGTGGTGGGGATTGAAGTGTGGAAACAGTCTCAGCAGGCGGATCAGGCGGTTGTTCAGACGGCACTTCTAGAGCAGCTGAGGGGGTGGCGTTTGCAAAAGAATAGCCATGAGGAGGGTTACGAGCCTGGGATTCGGGAAAGGTTAGATTGCTATCTTCATTGATTGTTTGGCTTGCAGGTTGAAACTGTTCCGGAAGCCCTGGGTTGAAGCCACCGACGAAAGCCTCTTCATCGTGTGGAATAGGGGGTTGCGCATGGTGATCCCTCCTTCTGCTTGAGGAGTGTGCACTTCTCCGAGATACTCTGTCTCTTTCAGGCCTATCGCCTTCGGCAATTGTGCGCGATAATTGTGAGCGATGGCCACGTGCCGATCGCTCTCCATGCGACGACCGACTTTCGTTCCTTTCATGACCTCCTCCAGACGATCCAGGCTGCTGATCTGATGCACGACGTTGATCGGAGACTATTCTGCGATAACTAGATTGTTTCGTTCGAAGCCCTTGCAGCAAGTTCGTGATGATCTCCCGTACAGTTGGGAGATAGATTTCAAGATTTTCGACAGTAGCGTCCTCGGCAAGACATTGCTCCAATACATTCCGTAGTTCATCAGGGACAGACATGAGTTCACTAACAAAATCATGAGCATGAAGACATCCTTTATTTAATAAAATGATTAAATTCACCTCATATCAATGCCAAATGCTGCAAACGCGGCGACAGCTGCATTGAAGTCATTACCAAGACGAACGTACACGTCGCTCACTTGGGTTTCATCTATCTTCAGCTGACTCCATAGTGTGAGCGCCTCGAGAAGTTGTTTGATCGCCACCAAAAGGCGAGTTACTGCTGATTCCACGGCCGGCTTGAGCAGAAATCAGCTTTAACATGTTAGGAAAGGTGGGTATTCACATTATTAGCCTGTCGTATGCCCCGTTCATTGCGTCCGGATCCCGACGAATGCGTCGATGATATTGATGGATTATCGCGACGAGAATGGCTCTGGATTCCATTTGACCTAGATGACATTCGTGTATAATGAAATGGAAGAAGGATGGGGAAGTGGCGAATGCACGGTCTGTATAACAATGTCCACCTTGCCAACGGCTGCCGACTTCAAGTTCTTGGAATCTGGATTCAAACCTTGCCCTTACCGTGCGAAATTTCATTGACAGCGGTGCTTATATTTACTTGTAATAACACTTATATCAATAGCTCATCCTCAATAAATATTCTGCAGATACACAGTAGATAATTTACTTAGGTCATCGAGGTGCATTCTTCCCCGCCAGAATCATCTGGTCTACATTCTCATTCTTCTCCGTTCGTTTGTATGTCTCGATAGTTTCCCCATAATCTGATATATCGTACACCCTGAACCGGCGGTCAAACCTGCAGTGAAAATTAGAAACAAAACGAAGAACTAAGACATATGCTACACACCCTATCTTCCCATATCCGGAATATGAGCTTCAGAGAGAAAAAATCGTTCACACCAGGGGAGGAAACCAATTAATAAATAACTCACCCCCCGCCGCCGAAGCAAAGCCATACACCTTTCACCCGCCTGCAATTTTCCGTCACTGGAGTTGAACGGGGTGATCAGCTGCCAGTGTATCAAGATAAATGATAAATAAAATACCATGACAATGTCCATTTCCTATCACTTTGACTTCGAGGGCATTTCCTTTGGCAGTATGGTCACTCTCCGGAGCTTTCAGGATGGCCTTCTCGAAGAAACCATCGTTCTTTTTGGCATTACCTGGTGACTCTTGTCCATGGATACCGACATCCAGAGGCTCACCCGTCCGCAGACCCGTGTCGGCTTTAGAGTAAGACTCAGGACTAGTGCTGATCATCAACAAATGAAAGAAAGACTGGAGAATATAGTCCCATACAGAGGAATATGGAAAAACATGAGAGCATTTGGTTTCGCCAGTCTTTTGATGTCGGGGACTAGCTGATCTTGGCGTGCCCACATCTTCCCAAAATCCTTGCCGGAATCAGGAGTAAATGGTCGCTCAATCTGATTAATCGATGCTATGGGGTTTTCATCATCCTATACCCAACTCCGGGAAAGAGCCATACTCACCAGATCTCTCTAAGAACCAATTGATTTGACTCTGTAGAGATGCAAATTCGGTATTAACGTCGGATGTAGGTCACAAGTCAATCCACCTACCTCTCGAATCCAATCATAAGCAGTAGGCCGGAAGAATCCAAAGAAGTCCCAAAAGCCGTCCGAGTAAGCTCCAGAATCCAAGAAATAAAGAGTCAACAGATGCGTCTTTGAGCTGCGCGGTATATAGGTGGGAAAGAGGAGAATTTAGAGTTACAGAGCAGAGACACACTCACGCATCAGCACTCATGACTTTCAAGACATAATTGCCGACCCCATGCACATCCTTCGGGCCCCTCTCAACGAGACTATAAGGCAAAGCTTTCATCAGTGTGAGCTGGTCCTCCCTCGGTATGCCGTCTTCAGCATCATGATTGCCGAAAACGGCGGCCCAGGGGATCCCTTTATCGGTCACTGCCTTGGCAAACTTGGCCAAAACAGACTTGGGATCCCAAGAGGTCCCATGTCCGTTTAGCTGATCGCCAGAAAATACGATAAGGTCCGGCTTTTCTGCAGAGACGACGGTTGAGAGAAGAGATGTGGTAAGTTCGTCTGAATGCTCGCAAGGTTTTAAAAGGGTATCGCGGCAGCGGCCCTGAGAGACAGAATAATGCAGATCAGCCACTTGAAGAATCTTGAATTTCCCCGAATGAGAGAAGTGAAGGGGTGGGGCGCGTGGAGGTACTAAGACCAACATTGAGAAATACAAAGCACCTTTGCAGTATTTGGCAGGACCGACCTTTCACCCCGCGACGATAAGTAAGCCAAGTAGCCTCCACATTACCACGTTGGGGCATGGTAGCTGGCTCAACTTTTTCAAAGCCATACCATGGGACATCCTCCCCGTATAGGATATCAAGTTCCGTGATGAGTTGAGCTCGCTCTTCTGCAGTCATTTCAGCAGCTGTTTTTCCGGTGCGATACCATAAGAAAAGAGGGGGAGCACGTATCCCAGTTCTGAGTGATAATGTGACTTTGCGCCAGCCTTCTTGGTGATCTAGCTCCTCCCGCTCAGGAAGCAGGCGTATATCCGTGATGAGGTTGATGTCTTGTCTCCTTGTTCGGCGATAATATATATTCTGATTCACTTAAGCATTGAGAAGGAGAAGATCTATGCGACTACGTACCAGCCACCCCGCCCATATGCCAGCCTCAAGATTCAGATCCCGCGCCACACGCACCCACTTTCCCTTTATCGCATCTTGTTCTATCGTAGAATGGGGTGCACAAGTATCGCCTGCTAGATTAGGTTGAACAAAGCACTTTGCGACAGTAATCTCGGACACTAAAAAGACGAGTGTCAACCAAACCCCGTTCTCAAATAGCAGTGTTATCGGACGTACAGCCAGTATTGTGAGGGAGCAATGGAGCCCACACGTCCAAGGGAAAGGTCGAAGAATCAACGTTACTCTCTGACGTTGCAACATTCCACCAGTCAACCTGTTCTGTGCCATTGACCAATGGATCAGAAGACCCAGCCCCCAAGTCGGTCGATCCTATACTCCCAGTGGGCATTGTAATAACATCCCATGACTGCCAGCCTAGCCGTTGAATTATTCCAGGACCCGGTGATGGCTGATACAGGATGAATAGCCAAGTAAGGAGGAAAGAAAACCCAAAGAAAGTAAGTATCTGTGTAGACATGGAAGTGATAAAACGGAAAAGGCGACCAAGGAGCGCCATGATTTACGAGGACCGTCAGGCTGGAGTTGAAGAAGAAACCGAAACCGAAACCGAAGACACGACAGAATTTAGACTACAGCCCACGTGACTTGGACTTCTTCAACTCCCGACTCCCACCGCCGAAACAATATGCAGTCTTTTGGTTTCCTTGGCCGACGACTATACTCAACAAAACCAACGACAACAATACCCGATGCAGCTCGTGTTGCACGCACAACTTCCACTCCCCTTGCTGTCCGCCTTCGTCGACGTATAAAATTTGGCCCTGTGGCCCTTGGTGCGTCAGATGCAACACCTGAAGGTCTGACGCCCACCGATCACGCACGGTACCAACGCCTCCGTGCCAAAGGAGAATTTATACGAGTAGATGGAACAGACGTCACAGAGTCCCAGTGGGTGGAGAGGCTCAACGAGAAAAGATCCCGTGTGCGTGGGTTCAAGACCACGGAACGGAATGGAGTTGAGGAGAAAAAGGTCGTGGGCCGACGTGTTTACCTGCCTAATATCATCTTTCGTCTAGTGCGAAATAACACTCCTCCTGGTCAGCCTTACAATCCCTACGAAGCAACATTCCGCATTCCGAACTCTGTCACGAAAACCGACGTTCGCTCATACCTTCTTGCTGTTTACGGCGTCAAGACCACTTACATTCGCACAGACAACTATATTTCTCCTATCTATCAGAGGCAAGGTCGTAAACGCACCAAACCGTTTAAAACTTACAAACGTGCCGTGGTGGGTTTGGTCGATCCATTCTACTACCCTCTTCGGTTGGAAGACATGGAAACTAAGGAGAGAGAGGAGAGGGAGAAATGGATTGAGGATAATTTCCAGGTTCAAGCCACCCGTGCTATTCAAAAGTACGAGTTGCTCAGGCTCACGAAGGGCCAAGCCAAAGGATGGAAGTTCAGGGAACCGATAGCGACGAAGCGATCGCATATCTTGAGACTTGTAGCGGAGAAGCGAGCGAAGAGAGAAGGGCTTATTTTCGACCAGGTTGCTGAATGGCAGCAGATGCGGGAGAAGGGCGAACGTATCACCATCGCCAAAACAAACGATGTACCAGCAGTCGCGAATTGAATTTTTTTGCTTATTACATGACCGGCCACTAAGGTGCTGCGCATCCCTATCATTCAAGCCCTCGCCGTCTCTCCTATTCTACCACATTTTTCATTCAGGACATACTTATACTTATAGCTGCGGAAGAGTTTCATTCCAAATAATTGCTCCTATGTACCACTCCTGGCGTTGTTACCGCTGCTATCCTTATTGTCAGTGAAACTTCCTCCTGGCCACCTCTCATACATATATTTGCAGCGGATGAACGTGACAAGATTGACATGGAGCTTTTCGGAGGTGACCTGAAGCACTGGCCAACGAATATATTTGTTTTACTGTGAATGCACGGAACGCGTCTGTATCACGTGACCGTATTCGGTCCACTATATTTCACGTAGTCTTTCCTTCTCTCCTACTTATGTATGCACTTACAAGACCATTCTCGCCCTCTTCCTCCCCAGCTTCCTCACCGACACCTGCAGCCGACTCCTCCCCCGCTTCCTCTCCAGATGCTGACTTTTTGCTCGACCTACCAGATCCTCCATCGTTAACTCTTGTGGATCCATATGCTGCATCTGCTAAGGCAAACAGAGCACCACCTGAGTACGAGAAGAAGCCTTTGACGCCACCCCGCTCACCGTCAGGCAATGTCCCTCTAAAGAGAGCCAGATATGCTTATCGGCAACCACATTCGACACCATGTTGGCCTGTTTCCTCACCAAATTCTACATATATCTCCCACAATGGGGTGGTCGAAACAGCTGCACAGATTGAGGCTGCTATTTGGGATGAAGCTAGCACGCAAGTTGTAGACAATGCACATGGCACCATCTTGCTCCAGTCAGTCTTTCCAAATAGTAGGAAAGGAGGCTAATTCTCTCCTTCTCAATTTAGGGATCGCAATCTAACGCACATTCCACAAAGTTTCATATCGGATATCTCAAATGTCTACATTCCTCCTGAAAATCCTGAATACACTAACTCTAGCGCAGACTTCTTCTCCGGACAGGCTGTGCCAGCTGCCAATATATTATGCAAGGCGCGATCCCTTAAGCGTACCCGAAGCGCTGTAGGATGCGATCCCAAAGAAATCCAGCTCTACCTATCTGGAAATAGCATCACTGTCCTGCCATTGCAGCTGCTGACACTCCAGAATCTGACGTTGCTTTCCCTTCGTAAGTGACATATGCATTATGCACGTCTATCCTTCATATTTCGTCATCAGGCCAAAATGGTATAACTTTTATTCCGCCTGAGATTGTTTGCCTGCGGAATTTGCGGGAACTCAATATCGCTAACAATCCCATCAAATACCTACCTGCTGAGATGTTGAAGATGTCTCTCGCTCAGCTACAAATCTTCCCGAATCTTTTCTTTCTGAAAGATCCTTACGATGAACAACTCTCCTCGTCCACGAGTAGCACGAAATTGGGGGACAGGCCACGTTCCATCTCTGACACCAAACACTGTCTCCCGAAAGTGATTCCGCTCGTGGAAATGGCCCTTCGTGTCCTCTTCTCCCCTTCATCAGCGAGTCCGGAAGAATGCTTGTTAGAAGAACATTACGACCTGCCTCTCGATGAATGCCCATCCGATTCCACATTTCTTTCCAATGTCCCGCAGCGAAAAAGGCGATTTCCCTATCCTATACCTTCGCATATTCGCACAATCCTAAGTACGTGTGTTGGATCCTCGGTCTATCCCGAAGAACAACCATCTAATTCATCCAGATCTGTGGACGATCTGGGGTTAAGGGTGACAGGCATCGGGCATTGTGATCACGGTAGAGGACAGTCCAAGCCGGGAGTGTTCGTACGTCATGCGGAAGAACGTTATACCTGGGAGTCGATCATTGCAGGCGTTAGTGTGGGGGGTTGCGTGCCTGTACAATGGCGTGGGTGTCAGTGGGGCTGTTTGGATTACTTGGACAGCGATGACGGAATTGACAATAGTGATGGATCAGAGCTTCCCGAGATACACCGTGTCGACTTACATGAAGCCCATGGAGAAGGCAATTCAACCTGGGACAATGAGGGAGCGGAGGATGCTGTACAAGTCATTCAGTTATCAGGAATGAATGCGTTGGACGAGTTTGACAGTGATTAATTGTATATACATCGTCTCGTACATCATTATGCGCTGCAATTTGTTGACGCACAGACTGTTGCTGTAACGCAGCACAATTTGGTGCACTCGTGGGGGTCACCAAAGCATTAGCGCTCAAAGTCGAAGTTGGCGACAGTTGACAGCACAGCAGTTCATATTTAATCGTCCAACCTCCTTTGTACATGTGTAACTTCTACTTACAACGCTCTGTGGAATAAGCGGGGGTTCAACATTTTATTCCATGCGTTCGTCAACGGAATTTGCTTTTCTATGTACACCCATGTGCCTTGAAAGCTGATCAGGTCTTGCAAAAGACTTGTTACAGCCTGGTTCCATGCAAGAATAAGGGCGTGCACCAGTGTGAGTCCGTAACTATAAATGCTCTGTGAACCAATTTGAGTGGAATTATGACTGGACACACATGTTTTGATAAATTTGACGATTCAGCGAAGGCCCTAGACACACGACTTCCCTATAAGCGTGTAAGAGAGAAACGAGGAGTGCAAACAAACCTATCACAAAATTTGCATTTGAAAGGTTTGTGCCCGTTATGCATCCTCTTGTGAATTGTCAGAGCACCTGTGATCGCAAATGACTTCCCACATCCGGGATAATCACATTTGTAGGGTTCTACGTAAGTGAAGTGAAACGTTAATAATAAAAAAGGTGGCCCTAAGCTAACTAACTCACTCTCTTGCGTGTGACGACGCATGTGTTGTTGGAGAGTTGCTGCTTCCGAGAAATTCTGAAAACAAACCTCACATTGATACGGACGATGTCCTGTGTGCGACTGCAGAAGGAATCATGTGAATATCAGAGATACAGTAACAGAGACTAGGGGAGAACTCGCCTGCAGATGTCTAGATATCTTTTGCTTGCTAGAAAACCCATTACTACTGTTACGGTTACACCCTTCCCAGAAGCATTCATAATGAGCTTTACCACCGCCGATATGCGTAGCAGTGATGTGAGAAGTTAAATCGCTACAAGTGGTGAAGGACTGCCCGCACGATTTCCAATTGCACTTATGGCTCCCAGAGCACTGATGGGATAGGGATGAAGGTGGGGAAGTACTGCGATCGGTTCCTGATGAGGGGCTGGTTCGGTTACAATTTTGTTGATTCGCATTTGCTTGAGGGGTGGGAAATGCCAGGGAACTGTTCTCTGAAGCAGCCGCTGGTAACGGTTGACCAATGTGATCTTGGAGAAGATGGTTAGCAAGAATGTTGAGTAAGCCATTAACTGGATTGCTCGATGAGAAAGTTGGTATGGATTCGGGTGTAGAGTATACGGTGCAGTCACGCCAAAGGCACGATAGGGGGGAACTGTCGGGCTGAATCTCTGGTACCGCGCTGGGTGATGCAGGGACGGGAGCTGGGGGAAGTCGCAGGTGTTCCAAGTTGACATGCCCAACTAAGTCGGACAGAGACGCAAAACGAGCCTGGCAGTGTCCCCACATGCAAGCCACCTCCGAAGTCTGATCAGCCACGAAAGACGAAGATGACGGGGAATGCGAAACGGTATTTGCAGCCGGCATGTAGCTCATATCCATTTCTGCAGAGGCAAAAGAATCGAGAGGCACATATGCCCTATTAGAAGCTCCCTGCTCTTCTTCCCCACAAGCGCATAAAAAGGTATCGAGGGGAGAATCCCACGGACTTGACGCACTCGGTTGGGCGATGCCCAAATTGTACGAGTGGTAGTTAGTAAAACACTGCAGCTTAAATATACCGATGAGAACCAGATATTATATATAAGTAGGGTACACACAAATTCGTCAAAGCCGGTGCAATCGCTACAATTCGTCGCTCCATTGCAAACTAGGTCACAGTGAGGATTGCTTCTAGTTCCATGACAGCTTATGTCTCCGTGGTCTGGATCGTTGCAAGCGATAACCACACATTTGTCTGTGCATAAGGAAGTAATCTCGCTCAAAGCATAGCCTGGCTGGACACAATCCAGGCAAGTCGAGCTAGTTGGCTCGATAGACGACACATCGAAGGTGCTTTTCGAAGGACTCCAACATGCAGGATTGACCTTGTATGGAAGTGTTAGGGGCGTGTCGCGGGTTTCGTGCATAGAAAGGGCGGTCTAACAGAGAGGAGTGGTAGAGTAGACTTGATCGTAACTGTGAAGGTCCTCAATCCGTTATGTAATCAATTATCTTGTTGGGAGGCCCCTTTCGGAGAATAAAATAGGTTGTCTCGTTTCCAGGGACCTTCGGTCCGGACGGATCAGAGCTAAATGAATTTGAACTTGTTTACTTAAGACTATCAGGTATCAAGCCTAGTCACCGCTACTTTTGTACAACGAAAATAGCTGACTGAGAAATACTGCGTTTTTCTTATTCCATTTTAGGAATGATCATTTTTAGCAATGCGAACTTAACCTCCAGACCGATTTTTCTTTGGACCAAAACTCACGGAGATATAACTTTTTGTGACGCTGGAAATGGCCAGATGACATATTATTTCAAATAAGGAAAATTTTAATGTGACATATTCCAAATACGGACAGGCAGAGTCTCCGGCACGTGCCTGTGCGAAGTACATGCCTTAAGCTGAAATGAAACTGAGATTCCTTAAAGACCTGAATAATACGCATCCATCCATTTGGTCATATGATGCTCCCACTTCCATATAGTTTTTATTGTTGTGGCTGTACCCGATATACGAGCACGATTATGCGCGAGTACAACTGATAAGTTTAGGAACACGATTCACACAGGAAACAGTGCCATTACCTAATAAAATTTTATTATGTTGAATTATGATACACAAGGTTTTTAAATGTGCCTTCGGCACACGTGGTTCACTGTGTTCATTAATTTTATCAATATCTCATTGCATTTTTTGACTCAATCTGTGAATGTGTAGGTGGTGGTTCATTTTCTAATGAACACCTCACTGCATTTTATTCATGGATGCACAACTTTTTATTTGACTTTTAGATGGTACACAACTCTTCAGTTGACTTGGGACCGTTGGCCCCAAGTCAACGTGGGGGGGTTGTGGTGTTTATCCCCTTCCACATCCCTATCCCCATTTCCACCTACCCCATCTCCATCTCCATCCCCATCTCCATCCCCTTCCCCATGCCCATGCCCACATACTCCATCCCTGTCCCCATCCCCTTCCCCTTCCCCATACCCATGCCCACCTACTCCATCCCCGTTCCCATGCCCACCTACCCCATCCCCTCCCCCATCTCCCCCATCCCCTTCCTCTCCTCCCCTCTCCCCCCCTCCCCTACTCCCTCACCCCCTCACTACTTCACCCCCTCACCCTCTCACTACTTCACCCCCTCATCCCTGCTCTCCTCCCTCTCCTCTCTTTAAATTTTGTAAAAAATCTTTAACTTCACTTTGTCTCCCTTCTCCCACTCTCTTATCCTCACCCACTCTCCACTTTTCCTCTCATTTCCCATTCCCCCCTTCACTTCCTCCCCTCCTCTCTCCCTCTCTCTCTCACCCCCTCACTCCCTCCCCCCCTCACTACTTCACCCCCTCCCCCCTCTCCATCCATCCTCCTCCTCCCCTCTCCCCCCTCCCCTACTCCCTCACCCCCTCACTACTTCACCCCCTCACCCTCTCACTACTTCACCCCCTCATCCCTGCTCTCCTCCCTCTCCTCTCTTTAAATTTTGTAAAAAATCTTTAACTTCACTTTGTCTCCCTTCTCCCACTCTCTTATCCTCACCCACTCTCCACTTTTCCTCTCATTTCCCATTCTCCCCTTCACTCCCTCCCCTCCTCTCTCCCTCTCTCCCTCACCCCCTCACCCCCTCCCCCCCTCACTACTTCACCCCCTCCCCCCTCTCCATCCATCCTCCTCCTCCCCTCTCCCCCCTCCCCTACTCCCTCATCCCCTCACTACTTCACCCCCTCACCCTCTCACTACTTCACCCCCTCATCCCTGCTCTCCTCCCTCTCCTCTCTTTAAATTTTGTAAAAAATCTTTAACTTCACTTTGTCTCCCTTCTCCCACTCTCTTATCCTCACCCACTCTCCACTTTTCCTCTCATTTCCCATTCTCCCCTTCACTCCCTCCCCTCCTCTCTCCCTCTCTCCCTCACCCCCTCACTCCCTCCCCCCCTCACTACTTCACCCCCTCCCCCCTCTCCATCCATCCTCCTCCTCCCCTCTCCCCTCTCCCCCCTCCCCTACTCCCTCACCCCCTCACTACTTCACCCCCTCACCCTCTCACTACTTCACCCCCTCACCCCTGCTCTCCTCCCTCTCCTCTCTTTAAATTTTGTAAAAAATCTTTAACTTCACTTTGTCAGTATTAAAGTAATATTTATTGACTTTACATTATAACGAACTCAATTTATAACTTGTTAGTAAGTATGCATAATGATTTTGTATTGAACTAATTTTTATTGAGTTGACTTCATAATGGTAACTGTAATTTTATTTTATATCAAATGCCTTATTTCAAAGATCATTTTACAGACTTATTTTTTACTGACTCATTTTCAAACTTGACTCATTTCTAGACTAATTTTCATAGACTTTACTTCATAATGAGCTCATTTGTAACTGTTATTTTGCTGACTTTACTTTGTAACGAACTCAATTTTTAAACATACTGTATTCAAGTAATTTTTATTTCCTTTACTTCATAATGAACTCAATTGTAACTCTTATATTTTACTGATTTAACTTTGTCCTGAACTCAATTTTCAATTCAAACTTATTTCAATACTGACCTGACTTTGTAATGACCTCACTTATAGAATTGCAAATAACATTTTATTGATCCACTTGTTACTGACTAATACAGAGATGTGTCTAAATCACTTTATTTGGGTCATGTGCCGAGGTCATGATCAGGTTTTTGCATTTTGTTCAGCCCACGAGGTTCGCTTAGTCAGCTTTCACAGCATAGGAAAAGAATGACGGTTGAGCTACTTTGTCAAATTTTATTCAGCAAATACTGCAATACAGCTCCTTACATGCTATCCAGACATTATTGTACATGGAAAATGAGCCCAGACCCAGAAAAAAAAGTTCGAGGTGGCGAAAAATTAGCCAAGAAAAAAGTTCCCACCTTTGAGTTATATTTGTCATACTTTCTCACCATTCTCCCATTCCCACACCTCTGCAGAGTCTCACGGCGTGATGCCATTCCCACCCCTGCGGAGTTTGTCATCCATTTACCCACGCCACATTCACGTGACCGATCTCGCTTTATTATGGACAAGGTTTTTAAATGTGCCTCCAGCACACGTTGTTCACTGTGTTCATTGATTTTCTATGAGTAGTAGTTACATATGTACAATATATATTTTAATCTAATAACACTTCATCATATACAATATTTTTTGTCTTTGCACTATCCTCTGAGCTTGGCCATATTGCCTTGATATTGTGGACAGACTTGACCCTGGATATTGCCACATAGAACTGCCCATGTGTAAAGACAGGACTTCTGAAATCCAAACCCACATGCTTCACTAACTGCCCTTGTGACTTGTTGATCGACATTGAAAAGCAAAGACGAACAGCAAACTGCAGTCGAGAGAGTGTGAAGGGGAGTTGACCTTCAATAGGCCGAAGTCGCATCCGTGGAATGAAAACAGTCTCTCCTGCATTATCTCCAGTGATCAACCGAATCTCCAAAACCCTATTCCTGATCCGAGTCAATATCCCCCGACTTCCATTGCAGACCCCTCCAGCAATGTTGAGATTGCGAAGTATCATGACAGAGACGCCGATCTTGAGTGCCAAATGTGCCAAAGGTAGACCTGAGCAGTTGATGGAGTTAAGATATTCTTGGGGATATAGAAGTTCAGCATTCTCATCATTTGCAATCGAGTCAGCACTGTGAAAGACGTGCTCCTGCCCAGGAAAATTGTGAAGAATGTGATGGTTCAAATCGTCGACATCATCGTTCTTGCTCGCCAGGATGACCCGCTCTGAAAAGTATTGATCTGAATGCTGAGCCTGATCATAGATGCCAGGATAGATGGTGTGGATGAGAGAAGCGATGGTGTTCTGAGGACATTTGAGATGATCAGGAAGATTGATAGTGCCACCTTCATCTGTATGACCACCCTTTCCAACCTCCAACTGCCACTTTGCAAAGTTGCGCTCCTGAAGATCGTCTGTGTTCAAACGCATGTTGATTTTGAGATGAAGGATTTTGATGTGTTGCCAGAGAACAGAGCGTTGCAAAGAAGCACCAACAATTTGAGGTCGAGAACCCTTCTCAATGACAGGCAGGATCTGATGAAAGTCGCCCCCAAAGACCACAGGCACACCCCCAAAGGGTTTGTCACATTGGAGAATGTCTTTCAGAGTGTGGTTGACAGCTTCATGGAGATGACGATGCTGCATGAGTGCCTCATCCCAAATGATCAAGTCAGTCTGCTGCAGGAGCTGTGCCCATGTTGAACCTCTGGAAATGGTGCAGGTGGATGACTCGTTTATGATGATTGGGATTTGAAAGCAGGAATGGGAAGTACGACCACCTTTGAGCAAAAGAGCAGCTATTCCAGACGATGCAGCACAGAGGACGATCTTGCCTTGAGAGCGAAGCTGATGGCAGAGGGTGTTGTAAACATAGGTTTTGCCAGTGCCACCTGGACCATGGAGGAAAAAGGTCTGGCCAGTCTTGTTGTTGACTGCATGGATGATCTCATCAAAGACAGCCCTCTGATCGTGATTGAAAGTGTCCAGATTGTGTGCAGCCAACTCGGCCTGCTCCACAACATCGTATCTGCGCTGCTCTGCGATCAACCGGTTCTGAATGTTGGCATCCCAATTCTGAGTGATCTGAGGCATGTATGGCCAATCCTTCTCGAGAGATTTCCCAGAGACCATGAGAAGCTGATTGATAAGATAAAGGCCATAATCATGGACATCGTCATCGGTGGGGTTGATATGAATGTTGGTGTGCTGGAGCTGATATCTCAAGTCATCGCAAATGTGAGGCCAATATGTATTCCAGAGGTGGACAGGATCAGAGGGAGCACAGTCACGAAGGATGGTGACAAAAAGATTGCGAAGCTGACGACCGGTTGCCATGGACTTTGCTTCCTCCAGACACTGCTGCCACTCTTGGTCATCCTCCAAAAGGCCATGGGCGAGGCAGGCTTCTCTGAATGAGGGAGCGACGATGCCCTGAAAAGTGCGAAGGTCTTCATATGATGTAGCCCCTCTCACAGCAGTGAGAAGCAGCCTGAGGTAAAAGCGTTCACTGGCACTGGGTGGAGCATAGAACATCCTTCCAATGGCGAATCCCCTCTGCCTGGGCTTCCACTTGTAAGCCCTTTGATCCCACACAAATTTGGAAGGAAAGTCCTGGTAAAGAACGACCTGTGCAAGCTCTGGATACTCCTGATTGGCCTTGAAGAAGGCAGTGAGGGTGGTGTCACGCTGTGCAGCATGCTGGACGATTTCCTGGATAGACTGTGGACCGTTCTGATTCCAAGTGACATACTGCTGGCCAGGAAGGTGGACCTGAAGATGGACGACATTGGGAGAAACACCATGCATGGTGAAGTGGAAGAGGTGCCAGATGCTTTCGCATGCAGATATGTAGCGAGCGTCGAGGTACTGCCTGACTTCATCATTGCAAGTTCCAAACTCCATGGTGATGCGATCGTGGCCTTTGTAAACATATTTGTAGATGTACTTGATGGCCTTGATGGAGCTGATGGACTCGATATTGATGTGGCAACGGTACTTCCAGATGAGATAGGCAGAGTAAGTGACCACCCAACGATTGTCGACCTGCTTTCCCCGAACGTGATATGTGTGTCCAGTGTCCCGACGCTTGGTAGAGGCATAGGCATCCTCAGAGATGGTGGTCTGATCCCTGAATGGCTTGGGGAAACCTTTGGAGCACTGTCCATTCACCATGCAAGGAGCTGCAGGGTTCTCTGCACCACAGGGTTTATGGACCATGAACTTTTTGATGAGGTCGAGGAGCTCAGGATCATCGTCAGGAAACTCTGAAGACAGAAGGCTGTCTATCTGCTCGGGGGTGCGAAGCTTGGATTGCTCATCGAGAAAGATAATGCAGTGCATGTGAGGAAGGCCACACTTCTGAAACTCGATGGTGAAAAGATAAGCCACAGCCTTTCCAAATATGCCAGCCTCGATATCCTTGATCATCTCCTTCTGCTTTGCATAGAATGCACGAATGACCAAATCCGGGTGATCTGCTGCAGTCTGCCCTGGACGAAGAGCATCCCGTATTTCTGGCCAGGCAGGGTTGGCAGTGATGGTGAGAAAGAGATCCCCTCCATTGCAGTGACGATTGATGGCGAATGCATCCTGAAGAAGCTGCTGCATGTGACGTGTGCTTCCTGCAAAGGACGAAGGAAGAATGATTCTTTGACCCAGAGACTCTGTGTCCACATCGATGTTTGCAGCCACAGCATCTGCCAGGCCAACATAGACTTCGCCCCGAATGGTGTCCTGATTCATCAAAATCCAGCGCAATCGATCCTGCTCAGCAGTGGCCCATCCATCACACACAAACTCCTGAAAGAGCTTTCCAGTCAGAAAGATATGCTGGGACTCAACAGCAGGCGGTCGAAGGTGGAGGCGATAGCAGTAGAATTCGGATTTGGAGACATGTTTGTGAACTCTGGCACCACCTCGGTTGTTGGCATCGACAGCTGCATACTCGATTTGAGGGTGCCATTGGAGCTGGCCAGTAGGAAACAGCAAAACATAGTGAAGGGCTGGATAGAGAGGATGGACGTCACTGATGCGCTGAAGGGGAGGGCCATGCCTGCGGTAGAGAACGATATCGCGTGTGCTCTCTGGCTGATTGCCATCACCTGGAAGAATGACAGCAATCTCATTGTTGGTAGCATCGGGCAGATTGTAGCGGCGACGGTCACAGGATTGATCAAAACGCAAAGCTATCTTGCACTGCTGGTGTGAAGGCAAGTTCCTGGTGAGCTCATGAGCCTGCTTGTACATCTGAACTGCTGGATGGTGATGGTGGAGCATGTCCTGAAGAGTGAGCAAAGTGTGGTGATGGAGGTGAGTGTTCCAGGCATTGGCCATGCGAAAGTTGACAGCGTCAGCTGGATCGTAAATATATAGCTGAGCATAAACAGGAAGTTCACCCTCTGGTGGAAGAAGAGATCCAATTTTGTGGGACAGCTCGCCATGGAGTTTGTAGACATAGGGACCAACACCATCATTCACAGCCTCTTCGCCCTCATTGACCGACTCGTCAATCTTGCGACCGATAGAAGTCATGGCGAGTGCATTATTGTAAGTGCGGATGTGATCACGAAATGATTTTTCAATGTCGTCCTGAGCAGTGAGCAATTGTATAAGCTCAGGTGGGACTGGGTGAAGAGGTGGCAAAGCGATCTTTCCACTCAGACAGCACATGCCGAATCTGGGATTTATATTGGAGGATGTGGTAAGACATTCAGCCATCCAGTGCAAAGCATGGCAATTGGGACACTGAACATCCATTCTTCTGAGATTATGAATAGGCCAAAGTGGGCTAAATGGGCGGCGTGCAGGAGGCAGCAGAACATGTGGAAGAGGGGCGGGATCAATCTTGGATGATCAAGTCAGTCACCACATTCATCAAAACAATAACAGCTTGCTTACATGTGGAGGTACGTTGGCAACAGGAACAGCAGGAGCAGGAACAGCAGGAACAGCAGGAACAGCCAGAGGTGGGAGAGGTAGAGGGGGAGGTAGAGGTGGCTACATCATTATTCAGTCAGACCATTGCACATCATGTAGAATATAATTCAACATACAGCAGCCAGAGGTGGAAGTGCTGCATGCTGCACAGCAAGCGCAGCCCAGAGCCATTGGTAGAGGTATATTGGCCACAGGAATGGGAGGTGCAGGCACAGGAGGAACAGGAACAGGAGGGTCAAAAACAGGAGGAGGAGGAAGCTGTAATGATATGTTGTTAGTTCGTACATCTATTCACCTGAAGGAAAACTCCAACGTACAGCAGGAAAAAAAAGTGGAACTTGCTCAGGAACAGGAGGTGCAGGAACAGGAGGAACAGGAGCCGGAGGGTCAAAAACAGGAGGCAGAAAAGGCTGCATCAGTATTATGTTGTTAATTAACCTGTGTCACATAGAAGAATATGTAATCCAACATACAGCTACAGGAACTTGATGTCCAGGCCAGGCCATTGGAGGAGCGACAGGAATAGGAGGTGCAGGAACCAAAGGAACAGGAGCTGGAGGGTCAAAAACAGGAGGAGGACCCAAAGGTGGAACACACAGCCCAGCCTGGGCGATTGCATGAGTAGCAGGAATGGGAGGTGCAGGTGCAACAGGAATAGCAGGTGCAGGAGCAACAGGAATGGGAGGTGCAAGAATAGGAGGTGCTGAAACAGGAGGGTCAAAAACAGGAGGGGCAGGAGGGGCATTAAAATAATATGGAAAAGCTGCATTGTGTAAAGGAGCAACCACAGGCAGAGGTGGAGCTGCATGAATTGAGCCTCTTTCCCTCCCTCTTCCTCTTCCTCTGCCTCTGCCTCTCACCACCTGTGGAAGGGGAGGAAGTGCTGCCAGCTGTTGTGCCAAATGAGGAGGAAGATGGTTGTATTGAGGAGGTGGAGGTGGAGGGGCAAGAAAAGGATCGGAGTCATTCCCATTCAGCAAACCACCATGGGGAGGTGGCACAGGCAGCAAAGGCTGGGCGATGTTCATTGTGCGAGCGTGGTGTGGAGTCCGGTGGCGAGTAGGGCTATCCAAGGTCCGTTGGTCCCGTTCAGTTTGCTGTGCGGCCGTCCGAACACATCGAGGAGTATTGGGCGGAGTCAGGTCCATGGGAATCGGAGAGCTCTCTTACAGCAGCAGAGGAACTGAGATTCTTGTAGGAGGCTGTGAAATCGGTGCAAACAGTGGCAGTTGATAGTGGAGCAACTTCCAAAAATGGAAGGGGAGGCAACTGCAAACCCGCCAGCCCAATCTCCCTGCACACTGTGCCCTGAGAGAGGTCCAAAAAACAACTGGCAGACACTCTTTTTGTTGAAAAAAGAGAAGCCAGGGAGGTAGGACTTCACAGAGCTTCACCTTGGTCTACAGATACCCCAAGAATGCAAAAACAACCCCACTGGAAAAGAGCCCAGAGCCAGAAAGAGAGCAGAAAAGCTAGAAGTGGCCAAAAATCAGCTGAAAATTGGGTTCCTACACCCAGCAAGCCGAAAATTAGCTGAAAAAATTGATCCTACACTCAGTTATTAGATTTGTCATGATAGGAACACCTTATTATATTTGTCAGCAGGTCAAACATCAGCCGAAAATTTGGTTACTACACTCAGTTATTAGGTTTGTCATCATGGTAACCTTATTTGTCATCAGGCCACAAAGTAGCCGAAAATTTGGTGGTTCCTACACTAAGTTATTAGATTTGTCATCATAGGAACACTTAATTATATTTGTCATCAGGAAAATATTTGTTCTGATGGGAACAGTTATATTGAATTTGTGATCGGGTTATATTGAATTTGTGATCGGGCCCAAAACTTATCATGGAAACAGTTAAAAATAGCCGAAATTTTTTTTCGGCTAATTTTTGAAATGATGGAAACACCCAGGTTAGCCGAAAATTGGATTAGATTCCCACAATGACAGATTTTGATATTTGTCATACTTTCTCACCATTCTCCCATTCCCACACCTCTGCAGAGTCTCACGGCGTGATGCCATTCCCACCCCTTCTGAGTTTGTCATCATTCCCATGACCCCTTCACGTGACCATGCTCGCTTTATTATGGATTACACTGAAGGATGCTACATCAATATGGATGTGCATGTACAAGCATGTTGGTGACAACACTGTACAATATATGTAACATAGTATATAAACCCTAAATATACACCTAGGGGACCCCAGTTGTGTTCTCTTAGGTATTCTACCTACACTTGTGGTGCAAAATGCCTTTCTCAACCAACTCATCTATTAATAACCCCTCACATCAAAACCATTAATTCCCCCATCATGCATGCATCTTGCCCCCTTCTTGTAGAGAGAACCTGCACAGTCTTAGCTAGCAGATGGCGGGTGTCACCCTAACAGAAGAACACAACTTCCCATATCAGTGCACCTTCTCTTACTTGCGCATACATCATTGTTTCACTGCACCACATCTGATTACTCATCCTTTTGACATGAGCTGGAAGTACTTGTATATATGTAATCTACCTTTGCTTTCATAAGCTGATGCCAGGCCTCGCCTTACATTGTGACTGCCAGTGATCGAGAGGCAGCATTCATCATTAGGACAGCTGCAACCAGACAACCAATTGGATCTGGTTTAGTTGCAATTTACATTACTCTATTCAGACAACTATTAAGCCAAATTCAGTATTATCCCTGAGATCAGGCAGTGTTCGAAAGGATAGTGATCTGAAGTGCTTGACAAACAACTGAACAAATGGGTTTTGCCAAGTTTGGTACCTGAGTTACCAAATCATGTAACCCATAAACATTTGGAGAGGTCTCAAAGAACAAGTTTTGAGTCTGCCAAAGAAGTGATTCATCACAACTCTGATCATTATGTCAGAAACCTCAACTTCTAATCCTGGTCCTAATCCTGTTCCCACTGATATGGCTCCCTATCGCCCTGCACTCATACTACAGCATTTTTCATGATTGTGTGCTGATAATGCTCGACCTGGAAACCTAACAAAAACCTGTCAAAAGGCCTAAGAAGTATAACACAGGCTAGAGGAAGGGTGCAAGTTGGTACTAAATATCACTGCTGTCACCCAAAGGTTGTGATTAAAAGCATAAAATGGTGAGACACATCATGAATGGACTTTAGAAGCATACAAAAAGGCTCGAAAAAGGTTTGAAAGTTGTTCAAAGTTGTTCAAAGTTGTTCAAAGTTGTTTTGAGGAAGGTTAAAGATGTCCAAAATAGTTCAAGAAGTTTTGAAAGTATTGGACTGATGTTGCCGTATGTCGAGGAGTGAATATAGTGAATAAGAAGTGTTTTTCAAAAGATGATAGGCAATGTGTGATAGGTCGAAGAGCGAATACAAAAGTTCGAGGAAGTTCACAATATTTTGCAGAACTTAGAGATACGACACAAGGCTAAGACTCAAGAGAATGGCTCTTAAATCAGATGATAAGGGAGAGGATACTTCTTCTCTGTTGTTCTAAGTAACTAGTACAAGTTTATATACATTTTGAAGAGATAAGTACTAAAAAGGAAATATAACAAGTGTAGAACATAAGGCAGTATGCACATCAATAAAGGTATTGTAAAATATAAAGCAAATAAGAAATGATAATAAATGAAATGTACAGTGTCACCATATAGTAAGAGCCTATTGTTTCAATAGATCATTGAAACTTAAAACTGCCATTATTATATTCCCAATCTTTTGTCATCTCTCCTCGTATCTGGTAGTGCTTGATATGTGATGCAATGGTTTATGCTAGGTGTGCTGTGTGTGTCGAAAGGGTTTTCACATAGCTCTATGGTGGCCGGTGTCATTCGAAGTGGTGTGAAGTGATTTGAAGGTGTTCAAAGTGTCATGAAGTTATTCGAAACTGTTCTAAGTCATTCAAAGTCATCCAAAATTGTTCAAAAAGGTTCAAAATTGTTCAAAATTGAGTTTGTACAGTTTGTAGCATGTGTCGTAATGTGTCGATATGATTGGAAGCATTCTCCAGACCTTAAAGGGTTGATGTGTTCTGTTCGTACTTGGTGCAGAGTCTCAACAGAAGGGGTGAATACTTAACCTACTACTGCAGGCATGCTCGGGGTGAGGGGGGGAGTTCACTTAGATGGCCTCAGATCGTCCTTCAGGGTGCAGAGACTATGGAGAGGCTGGTATGGCAGTTTTCAATGTGCGCACTAATTGTGTACGCTAAAGGAGAGATATGCGCAGTGGCAGGAAAGTGTGCAATGCAAAGAGGCAAAAATGTGCAGTGCAGAAAAACATGCAACGGGAGCACAAAAGTGCGCAATGATGAGGATGATGAAGGCGGGAGGTGTAGTGGGATGAAGACAACACTGGGATGAGCTGTGAAGGTGGTGCACAGGTTGGGGACACAAACGGGATGAAAGTGCAAGGGGCAGAAAAAGGTGCAAACAGTGCACAAAATGCAGCTATGCAAATAAGTGTGCAAACAGTGTGCAAATGCAGCTATATGAAGGGTGCACTGTATGAGTGCACGAATGAGGACGAAGGACGCAATGCAGGGATGAAATGCAGCAATATGATGAGGGAATGCAAATGATATGCAAACGCAGCTATATGAAGGGCACACTACAAAGGCGCATGGACTGGACGCTGGTGCACAGACTATGTGCGATGCTGACTGAACTATGAACTATGAGGGGAGGGAAAGATCCTCTGGATTCTCTATCTGTCCACCTACTATGTACAAATGACTTATGTGATAAAAATGGTAAAATAAGTGTAAAAATAGAAAGCACCATGCACTACCCACAAGCAAACCCATTTGCCCATCTAAACCCGACCGCACTATGCTGCTGCCTCAGCCAATAAGATTTGCACACCATTAGCCCAATACCCAACTGTCCCAGTGTGATGTGCTATTTTTGGTGCACTCTAGGTCTCGTGCACTCTTCCCAATTCATCCACTTCAGTGTTATGTGTTGTGTGCTGCACCTTAGTAATAATGATGTGATTGGCCTGTGCCAGTTACCAGATAAGGCAATGCTGATTGGAAATGTGGAAGAACTATAAGGAGATGCTGTAAAAGGCCAAATACTGCCAAAGCGCCAGGATTACATGAAAGTGCCCAAGTGCGCACAGTCCAATGCCAAATAGGTGCAAAGTTCCCCAATTATGTAAGAATGCGCAGTTCACTCGTGTTGGAATTGCAGTGCATCTCAAGTAAATGCATCAGTAAGATGGAAGCTATGATGCGCAGTGCAACTGGTGTAGTGGATTGTTGTGTGTGTGATAGGGATTGTGCAATGAGTGTGCAGTAGAGAATGTGAGTTGCATGTAAAGCATAAAAGGAGCGTGCAAAGGTGCATTGAGTGCACAATAAATGTGAAAGGCAGATAAGGAGTGTGGGGGGGGATGCACGGAGGCAGTTTGAAGCACAATGGGGTGCAAAAGTGCACCTTTTACATTTCTACTGCACTCTTGGTTCCCCATAGCTGCCTGCTGTCATGCGCCCTAAATGCACCCTGTTGTGCTTCAAACTGCCTCTGTGTGCCCCCCCCACTCCTTATCTGCCATTTTCAGTTATTGCGCGCTCAATGCGCCTTTATGCGCTCCTTTTATGCTTTACTCGCAACCCACGTTCCTTGCTGTGCACTCACTGCACTATTCTTACCATCACACAATTCACCACTTCAAATGCACTGCGCATTACAGCTTCCATCTTATTGGCGCATTTACTTGAGGCGCACTGTGATTCCAACACGAGCGGACTGCGCATTCTTGCATAACTGGGGCGCTTTGCACCTATTTGGCATTGGACTGTATGCACTTGGGTGCTTTCATGTAATCCCAGCGCTTTGGCAGTATTTGGCCTCGCACAGCATCTCCTTATAGTTCTTCCACATTTCCAATTGGCATCGCCTTATCTGGTAACTGGCACAGGTCGATCACATCATTATTACTAAGGCGCAGCATGTGACACATAACACCGAAGTGGATTAATTGGAAAGAGCGCATGAGACATAGAGTGCACCAAAAATAGCGCATCACTGGAACAGTTGGGTATTGGGTTATAGCATGTGCAAATCTTATTGGTTGAGGCAGCGGCATAGTGCGGTCAGGTTTAGATGGGCGAATGGATGCGCTTGTGGGTAGCGCATGGCGCTTTCTATTTTTATACTTTATTTCACCGTTTTATCACATAAGCCATTTGTACATAGTAGTGGACAGATAGAGAATCCAGAGGATCTTTCCCCCCCCCATAGTCCATAGTTCAGTCAGCATCGCACATAGTCTGTGCACCAGCATCCAGTCCATGCACCTTTGTAGTGCGCCCTTTGTATAGCTGCATTTGCATATTGTTTGCGTCCCCTCATCATATTGTTGCGTTTCGTCCCTGCATTGTGTCCTTCATCCTCATTCAAGCACTCATACAGTGCGCCCTTCGTATAGCTGCATTTGCACACCACTTGCACCTTTTTCCACATAGCTGCATTTTGCGCACCATTTGCACCTTTTTCCGCCCCTTGTGCTTTCACCCCGTTTGCATCCCCAACCTGTGCACCACCTTCACAGTACATCCCAGTGTCATCTTCATCCCACTACACCTCTCGTCTTCACCACCCTCATCGTTGTGCACTTTTGCGCTCCCATTGCGCATTTTTGCCTCTTTGCATTGTGCACTTTCCCACCACTGCGCATATCTCCCCTTTAGCATACACAACTGGTGTGCACATTGAAAACCGCTGTACCAGCCTCCCCATAGTCTTAGCGCCCCGAAGGATGAGCCGGGGCCCTCTAAGCGAACTCCCCCCTCACCCTGAGCATGCCTGCAGTTGTAGGTTAAGTGTTCACCCCTTCTGTTGAGACTCTGAACTGAGTACCAACCAAACACATCACCATATCATCTCCTCCCAACTGAAGTACTGACTGTTCTCAGGCAGCATGCGATTGGTCAGCACAAAATTTTCTTCGCTCACATAAGTGGCTATTCTCTCCTTATCTATCTCTGACCACCATCTATCCTCTATAACTCTTTCCACAACCCATCTCTACCCAATCCGATGGCCTCAGCATTTACTTTAGCCCTCAGACAAACAATCCTGGCCCTCAATGAGACCCTCCCTGCTGCTGGGAGTGAGCAGACGACGATGCAAGCTTGGGGTGAAGGGTTTTGTAGTAAACTGGTGTGCTTTTTATGTTTCTATAACCAGCGCAGGTTGCTAAGGGTTGGGGCATGTAGAACATGTATAAAAGCCATGCGGACACTGTTAAAGACAATGCAGAACTTGACGTGCTCCTCATGAAGGCATGCAGTGCATTCAGTGGGATCATGGTGGAGGAGTGGCTTACTTGGGGTCAGGAGCTGATGCCTGATATGCATAAGATGATTCAGGAGAAAGAGTGGTCTGAGAAATTTGAGCATAGGGCGCACAAGCTGGTGGGGTGGCTGGAAGTGCATGCGGAGTGCACTGAAGTGCGCAAGGTGTGCTGTGCACTCTTGACCACTGAATTTCAGGTGCCCGAGGTTAACTCAGAGCATCTGGAAGGTGAGTTTAGGGCAATTGATGAGGCAAGTGATATAGATACCACCGAAGCACAGGAGGATGAAAAGGCATGTGTTGTGCTGGTGTGCTCTCTGCATGTGCTTTCTGGAGTGACCGATGCTGAGGTCATAGGCAAAGGAACTGGGGAGTCTTGGGAGAGTGGGGTGACGAGCGAAGGGGAGAGTGAGCAGAGCAGCAAGAGCACTAGTGCAGATGAAGGCGCAAGTGTGCACCCAGTGCATGCAACGCATCAACACATGTATGTCAAAGTACCACCACTGAGTGGTGTTGGCACCACCTCTGATGCTAATAGCCGACCAGTAAGTTTCTTTGGATGTGCTTCAAACTCACTAAACAGTTTCCCTTTCTACTCTAGTGTGATAACTGCCGCCACATGGGCCAACCAGCTAGGTGCATCTCTGTCAGTGGAAAGCGGTGCGCTCCATGCACAAAGGGTAAGAGAAAGTGCGAATGGATGAAGCGCACCCTTGCACAGCTGCATGCAACTTCTAGAGGCAGGAAAGTGGCTACTGGGTGCCCTGGTGTGTTTTTTTCTCATCCTCCTTCCATGCTGCGCTAACTATTTCAAAGGTGCATTGCAAATTGACAAGGGCAATTAGAGCGATGTGGAGCTCGTCAGCCCCTTAAAAGAGTGCACATTGAAGCACTGCAAAGTCAAAAATGCGCCCCCTCCCTTATCGCAAGTGTGCCCAAGGCTGCGCCATCTTACTGTTTGCCAGGCAAGTGTGCACATGCAATCCTCATGCCAAACCAGATTGGGAAACACCTTGGGGGACGTGGTCTACCAAGGCCAGGACATCGAGGCACTCGACTTAGCGCAATGCCGCTCAGTGGTTGCAGTTCTGGGTGCCATGCATGATCACCTTAAAGAAGACATCCAAAGGTCGCTCATTGAGCTAGAAGTTGCCAAGAGCCAGTTGCGCAGTGCAGAGCAAGTGGAGGTGGACACAAAGGCCAAACTGGATGCAGCCATGGAGCACTTGGAGTTCCTGGAGTCCATTGAGTAGCTGCTTGCCTGTATAAGTTTTAGATAGTGTGTCAATCCATCTCTCTGTTGCACCTGTGATATGTGTGATGCGCTCCAAAGTGGTGCAATGCGCACTGATGTGCTCAGTTGGTACTCGGTGCAGAGTCTCAATAGAAGGGGTGAACACTTAACCTACAACTGCAGGCGTGCTCAGGGTGAGGGGGGAGTTCGCTTAGAGGGCCTCGGATCGTCCTTCAGGGTGCAAAGACTATGGGGAGGCTGGTATGGCAGTTTTCAATGTGTGCACTAGTTGTGTACGCTAAAGGGGAGATATGCGCAGTGGTGGGAAAGTGCGCAATGCAAAGGGGCAAAAATGCACAGTGCGGAAAAATGTGCAACAGGAGCACAAAAGTGCACAACGACGAGGGTGATGAAGATGGGAGGTGTAGTGGGATGAAGACGGCACTGAGATGTGCTGGGGAGGTGACGCAAGGGTTGGGGGCACTAACAGGATGAAAGCGCAAGGGGCAGAAAAGGGTGCAAATGGTGTGCAAACGCAGCTATATGAAGGGTGCACTGCAAGAGTGCACAAATGAGAATGAAGTATGCAACACAGGGATGAAATGCAACAATATGACGAGGGAATGCAAACGATATGCAAACACAGCTATATGAAGGGCACACTACAAGGGCGCATGGGCTGGATGCTGGTGCACAGACTATGTGTGATGCTGACTGAACTATGAACCATGAGGGAAAGATCCTCTGGATTCTCTATATGTCCGCCTACTATGTACAAATGGCTTATGTGATAAAAACAGTAAAATAAAGTGTAAAAATAGAAAGCGCCATGCGCTACCCACAAGCACATCCATTCACCCATCTAAACCCGACCACGCTATGCTACTGCCTCAGCCAATAAGATTTGTGCACCTATAGCCCACTACCCAACTGTTCCAGTATGATGTGCTATTTTTGGTGTGCTCTAGGTCTCATGAACTCTTCCCAATTAATCCGCTTTGGTGTTATGTGTCGCGTGCTGCACCTTAGTAATAATGGCGTGATTGACCTGTGCCAGTTACCAGATAAGGCGATGCCAATTGGAAATGCAGAAGAACTATAAGGAGATGCTGTGAAAGGCCAAATACTGCCAAAGTGCCAGGGTTACATGAAGGTGCCCAAGGCACACAGTCCAATGCCAAATAGGTGCAAAGTGCCCTGATTATGTGAGAATGTGCAGTCCGCTCATGTTGGAATCGCGGTGCGCCTCGAATAAATGCATGAGTAAGATGGGAACTACAATGCACAGCGCACCAGTGCAGTAGATTGTTGTGTGTGTGATAGGGATTGTGTAATGAGTGCACAGCAGAGAATGTGAGTTACAGGTAAAGCATAAAAGGAGCGCGCAATAAATGTGGAAGGCAGATAAGGAGTGTGGTGGGGGCACGTGGAGGCGGTTTGAAGCGCAACGAGGCACATTTAGGGTGCACAACGATTGGCGGCTATGGGGAACCAAAAGTGCAGTAGAAATGCAAAAGGCACACAAAGGCGCACCTAAATGGTCAAAGGCATGTGAAAGCACATGGAACCACACAACACGGCAATGCACGTATGTCGAAGTGCCACCACTGAGTGGCGTTGGTGCCACCTCCGACGCTAATAGTGGACCGGTAAGTTTCTTTAAATATGCTTCAAACTCACTAAACAGTTCCCCTTTTCTACCCTAGTGTGATAACTGCCACCACATGGGCCAACTGGCTAGGTGTGTCTCTGTCAATGGAAAACAGTGCGCCCCATGCGCAAAGGGTAAGAGAAAGTGCAAATGGATGAAGCGCACCCTCGCACAGCTGCACACAACTTCTAGAGGCAGGAAAGCGGCTACTGGGCGCTCTGGTGTGTCTTTTTGTCATCCTCCTTCCACGCTGCGCTAACTATTTCAAAGGCGCATTGCAAACTGACAAGGGCAATGAGAGCGATGCGGAGCTCATCAGCCCCTCGAAAGAGCGCACATCAAAGTGCCGCAAAGTCAAAAATGCGCCCCCTCCCCTGTCGCAAGTGCGCCCAAGGCCACGTTGCCTTACCATTCACCAGGCAAGTGTGCACATGCAATCCTCTTGCCAAACAAGATCGGGCAACACCTCGGGGGATGCAGTCTACCAAGGCCAGGATGTTGAGGTGCTCGACTTAGCGCAATGCTGCTCAGTGGTCGCAGTCTTGGGCACCACGCATGATCACCTTAAAGAAGACATCCAAAGGTCGCTCGTCGAGTTAGAGGTTGCTAAGAGCCAGTTGCACAGCATGGAGCAAGCGGAGGCGGATGCAAAGGCAAAACTGGATGCGGCCTCAGAGCACTTGGAGTTCCTGGAGTCCATTGAATAGCTGCTCGACTGTATAAGTTTTAGATAGTGTGTCGATCAATCTCTTTGTTGTGCCTGTGATACGCATGATGTGCTCCGAAGTGGTGAAGTGCGTGCATGCGTGGGCTTCCATGGTGCCATAAAACAAAATTTGTAAGTCCAAATAATATATGTAAGGGAAAAGAGATAATATAAGCAACGTTCAGGCAAGAAATGTCAAGCGCACAAAAAATGTGCACCAGCGCAAAAACGTGCAAATGCAAAGGGGTGCGGAAAAATTGCCCAACCATCACTTTCCTCCTCCCAACTGAGATATTGACCATGTCCATCGATAAAAGAGTAAGAGATAAAATGAAGCGCACACGATATGACAAAGTCTAAGAAAATGGGAAAGGCTCAGTAGATCATCATGGCCAGTAAAACCCATGGGTTGCACAATCATGGAATGTGTCCAGATGTGACTTCGCGAATAGGAAAAAGGTATTGTAAAAAAAATGAAAGAAAGCAAAGTGTACGTATAAAAAGGTGAAGTATCCATAATGGTGCATGCAAAGCGCTAGTTGCATGCCTCATTGGCGCTTTCTTCATCCTCAGCGCTATCTCCTTGCGCTTCTTCTTCATCAACTGCTTCTTCATCTTCTGTGTCCACTACTATGGACTCTTCCATCTCCCTCAACCGCATTGTGGTGATATCGAGCGCTGTGTCAGGAAGCACAATGGACTTGCATGTGTGGTACAGCAGTAGGCGGAATGTGGCTACTGGCCTGTCGAATACCATCCCATTGAGCTTGCAAACGATATATGCACTGCCTCGATTGTGCGACACTATAACTAGCTGAGATAACGTGCATGCATTTTGCGGTTAAGGCTCTTCTCGATCACTGTGTTGCGCATAAGGACTAAATCGCTGCACTGGAAGTCAAAATTGCAGATGGTTTTTGAGTGTGCTTTCTCAAAACAGAGGGCCGCTTTGTGCCTTTCTGCATAGATGCGGGAAGGGATGTGTGCTAAGTCTTCTGGATGCTTTTGCAATGTGCACGTGCACCACGCGATCAAGTCTGTAGTGGAGAGTATAGAATCTGGGGGTGGGTTAAGGTATGTCACTTCAATAATATCGAGAGGGATTAGAGGCTGCATGCCTGTCACAATGAAGTATGGCGAGATGCCAAGGTGCTTCTGAACTGTGATGTGCTTTGCCCAAAAGACTGAGTACAGTGCACAGAACCACTTTGATTCTACTCCATCTGCAGCTTTGATAAGTGCTTGACACATGTCAAAATGTGCATGCTCAACAATTCCATTAGTGTGCGAGTTATAGCTGGATATGCAGATGTGATTGATATGGTAGCGCTTACTGAGATAGGCTAGCGCTTTGATGAATGGCTTGCCATTATCGGTAACTATCTCGCACAACGCGCCCCATCTGCAGATGAGGTCTTGAAACATCCAATCACCAAGTGCGCTCGCATTTTCTTTAGGGAGCCTGCAGAATTCTGGCCAAGTTGCAAGTGAGCAATGCCCTTGGACGATATAGCGCCACCCTACTGATACTGGTAAGTGCATCATATCAATATAAACTTTACTGAAGAGAGGTGCCAGCATTGCGATGACTGGCGGTATTAGAACCTTCTGCATTTGCTGGATCTGGCAAATATGACAAGTGCACATAAACCAAACAATGTCATCCATAATGTGCAGCCACCAAAAGCGCTCGAGCAATGCAGAGCACGTCGCGTAAAAGTGCTTGTGTCCAATGTTGTCATGGATGGTGTGCAATATCAGTAAGCATCTAGACTGACAAATAACAAGCTGGTGAGTGCCATGCGCATTGCGCTTCCATAGGTGCATCTTGTCTTTGAAAAATGCGCTCGCATAGCGCACGAGTGCACTGTACTCAGAATCTGTGAAGTCGCTAGGGCACGTTAGGGTATGCATCCAAATCCATACCAAATCTAACTTCTCATCCTCTGCATCTGTGGTTGCACTCCTTGGAACTTGGCTATAGTCATCATCATAAATAAGTGCACTATTGTGTGCATTTTGTGTGTTTGTGCTTGGCTCTGGCTGCATTAGTGCGAGTGCTTGTGCATCAAAGGACTGTGAAATGGGATGTATCGCTGATGATACTCAACCCAGAAACCCAAACAAAACCTACTAATGGCTTCGGATGGTATAACACAGGCCAGAGGAAGGGTGTGAGGTGGTACTAAATATCACCGCTGAGACCAAAGCATAATGTTTAGTGATGTGAAATGGTAAAAGCTGTGGATAATAGTCTGTATAGGTGTACAAAGGTGTTTGAAATAGTTCGAAAGAGGTTCGAAGATGTGCAAAATAGGTTCGAAAATGGTTCAAAGAGGTTTGAAGTCGTGTGAAGTAGTCAGAAGAAGTTTGAATAAGTTCGAAAAGGTTCGAGGTATATCGAAGAGTGAGTTTAACGAATGTGAAGTGTTTGTCGAATGGCGGTAGGCGATGGGTGATAAAATGGAGAGCGAATATGATAGTTTCGAGGAAGCTCATGATATTTCGCAGAACTTTAGAGATATGATGTGAAGATAAGACTAAAGAGAACGATTTTTAAATCTGATGATAGTGAGAGGGTAACTTGTGCTGTTCCCTGTTATTCTATTCTCTTTCTAACTAACTAATACAAGTCTATATAAAAAATGAAGAGATAGTACTAAAAAGGAAATAAGAACATGTGTAAAACATGAGGCAAATATATCATACAATGAGGACTTTGTAGATCAAAAATAAATGAGAAATGATAAATGATGAAACATACAGTGTTCCCATATAGTAAAAGTACTTCAATGAAACACAAAAACGCACTTATCGCATTCTAACTCTCTTGTACTCTCTCCTTGTGTCCAGTAGTGCTCGATATGTGACAGAATAACTTGTTCCGGATGTGCAGCATATATCGAAATTGTTTAAAGACAGCTATACTGCGGCCAAAGTCATTCGAAGTACTGCGAAGTTGTTCTAAATGTCACGAAATAATTCGAAGTAGCTCGAAGTTGTCCGAAATAGTGTGAAATCATGCGAAAATGGTTCAAAGTCGATTTTGTGGCATTCTTAGTACTTCGGAGTGCATGTCGTAATGTCTCGATACGAATGAAACTGTTCTCCAGACCTTCTTTAAAGCGTGTAGTGGACTTATCATTGCATGCATAAAGCCATGTAGCGCATCAATCCAATCCTCAAACTCTTCATCCTCTTCTCCTTCTAAGTCCTCTGGCTGCTTTGGCTGATGTGAAAGCCCATCTGGACCATGCACTGCTCCCCTAACATGCACGAGTCATGAGTGTAAAGTGGAATGTAAGGATTGAGACAATCCACCAGTTAATGCTAGTGGATGGTTGGATATTGGGGTTTTGTAGCATGCCCTTGATATAGCGCACGTCAGTCTCCACAATTAAGTTGCACACACCTATAATATAAAGGCACAAACTGCGCAGCGCGCAGTAAAGCCCATAGATCTCTAGCTTTGGTTGCGAAAAGTGCACTTCTCTGTCGTTGAGCATAATTGAGCTGAACCGGTTGTAAATGCATGTTTTTGCATCTGCGCTCTTTTGCTGGCAAAGGTAAAAGCTGACCGCTATCTGGGAAGTGTTGACCGCAAGGATAGCAGGGAGTTCTGAAGAATAATCAATCGGTTGTAGTGCAGGACACTCTAGTACCACTCGCTTGATGTCGTTTTGTGCCACTATCTGCTCTGGGCCCCATTCAAATGGAGCATCCTTGCACATAAACGTTGTGAGCACGTTAACATGGTGTGCATAATTGCGAATATAAATGTGCATTAAACCGACTGTTCCCAAGAAGGCGCACACTTCCGAAAGTGTGTGGCATGTGCCCCAATTGCGGATAACATCTATCTTGTCGCGTTCGGGTTTTCTACCTTCTGGGGTGCAATAATGGCCAAGAATGATGAATTTCTCAGTGCACAATGTGGATTTCGTTTCAGAGAAAGTGCCGCCGCTATATTTCATGCGCTGCACAATGCGGTTCACGTTCTGAAAGTGCTCCCACACAAAGCACCTTATGCCAGGGTTCACAGTGAGCACTTCGCACGAGCCATCTGGTAAAATGTAGCGCTCTGAAGGCCCCTTGACTGGAACATTGTCAATATAGGGAATGGTGTAATCTGGTATCTCCGGCTGTAGAATATAGCACACATCGTCGTGGAAGATTGGTACTGAGTTCATCCAACCCATTGGCAACATAACAAGGCGCATTGTGCCATAAGGTGTCTCGAATGTCGTAAGGTCACACGACGATTCTTTGATTAAGCGCTCGTCGTATCCCACATATAGATCAAGGACAGCGCCGCATGCACGCCCCGCAAATTGCTCTGCAAGGTGCTCAGGTGTAGGGGTGACACTGGAGTGTTTAATGGTAACGCAATTAAGTGGCTCGAGGCTATGTACGATGCACAGTGCTTTTCCATCTTTCTTGAGCATGCAGAACCAGCGCGATCTATATGCCGAATTTGAGTGCTCGTAAACACCTGACTCTATCTTCTTCCAGATAATAGCGCAAACTTCTTCGTATATGCCTGGTGGAATGGGGATGTTGCGCTCTATCCAAGGGGTGTGCGGAATAACCGGAATTTCTACTGGGGGAAAGAACGCGGTCTTGAAGCTGCCGCGCTCCTCATCGCTCCATGCAAAGGCTTCATTCTGCAAAGACATCAAGTGGTGTAAAACCTTCATCTCCTCTGGTAATAAGAAATCGGTGTGGTGCTTTTGGAGTGCTTGCATGCACTCTTCAGTGTAGCACCTGGTTGGGGCAAAGGGTGGCGGATTTGGTAAAAGCGCAGGAAGCGCCGCTAGCGGATCACCTATAATGTTGCGCTCGATGTGGAATTCGTTTGGGACAGGCGCAATAACTGGTTTGACTTTTCTAGCAACCGGTTTATACTTCTTCTTGGTTACTATGCCCTTTTGCGACATGCGTGCCACTAAATTGATAAAAGCTGCATGCGCATGTGTGCTTTTCGGAAATGCAGCTGGAATAAGCACCACAGGGTCAATTGAATTTAAGAGTGCTTGCGCATGACTGTTGGTACACTGGGATAGGTAGAGTTGAGAGATAATAGAGGTCGAAGGAACGGAAGTGGAAAATGGAATAAGCGCAAACGTGGAAATGTCACAAGATTGGGTATTAGAGTCGAATGTTATGATAGTGGTGGCCTCTCCTTGGTCTGCAATCAATTCCTCGAAGCCTGGCGAAACTTTCTTTGTAAGTTATGCTGAATAGCAAAGTGCGGTGTTGCTGGAGCTGGTAAGAAGTGGTGTGGCTTCCCCCTAGGCTTTGTTGGAATGGTGGAGATGGCGCCTGTGTTCGGATCGCAGATAGTAATCGTTTGCGCTTCGTCTGCAAAGTTGCGCATGGCAGAGCACATTAATATGTCAAAGGGGCACCCTAACAGAATATCGTAAGCAGGTGAATGGATAACGTGAACTTGCACATAGACAATGATGTCTCCAATGCCCAAGCGACTTGTCTACCTCTCCATTGGCTGATTGCATGTATAAATGAATGCATGGGTCGTACTGAAGCCCAAGACGATGGCAGACCACTTCTGACATTGCAATAATTTGTGAACCCGGATCTAAGATAGCTTCAAAGTATTCTTGGTTGTCGATCAATAAATCAATGGAACGAAGCGCATGTGACTCCTTTGCAACCTTTAAAACATCCGGGTTTTCAATTTTGCCTGGCTGGAGATGGGTGAGGTACTGTTCAAATGGATCCTGCAAAACAATAGGAAGTGGCACTGCAATGGCCACACTAACTGGAGGTGTCACATTAAGCACTTTATTTTCTGCAAAAGGCGCGTGCGCTTCACAGTGCACAAATGGCATAATGCTCGCAAGGTTGGTAGCTGCCACTTCTGCGCTGGTAGCTGCAACGCGCTTTGGAGTAACTTGTTCTCTATGGCACTGTCTGAGATCAGGCGAAAGGGACAGGAGCTCCTCATGCGAAACCGTAATGGAGGGCGCCTTCATGGCACGCGCATATACGTCATCGACAATCTGCGGGTTCAGGATGGGAATGACAGTGCAGTATGATGGCTCTTTGCCTTTGGAAGAGTTAGCTGGTATGTCTGGTTTATCTGCTGCTGCAGGCACAAAACACACCTCAGGAATGTTGGAATAGGGATGTATAGGTGTCTCGTCGGGCGCTTCAGTTGCGCTCGCAGCGGGTTGCGAAGCTGGGGACTCAATACTGTCAGTGGGTGCAATGTCTGTGGTTGTAGAATGCACGCTCTCTTGATTGGATGTATTGTGCGGTGTGCGCTGCAGAATTTCAACGCCGTCGAAGACTTGCCTCTTCCAAAGCGCCATCAACTCCCTCTCGAGCGCATCAATGTGCTCTTCCTTTGTTAGTTGCGCATTTGGTGCACTTTGCATATAATCTGCTGCAGGAGCTGAGGCAGCAATGTACGTCGACTGTAAAGGTACAGCTGGAGCTGGACAAGGCACTATATTGTAGATGAGCTGCGAATTGGTATTAGATGAAAGTCGACCCATGGCAATCTGCCCTGGGTTGCGCTTATGCCATTCCTCGATGCGCTCGCCTAGGAAATTGCCTGAAATAGAATGTGGCACGAATGCGCCATCTGGGAGCACGATGCGCCCCTCCGCATTTTGCCTACACTTTCCTTTGCTAATAAGGTGCTCAATTGAAGCGCACTCAGGGATATAATGCCCTGTCTGACTGCAACCATTGCACTTGTCATTGTTCGAGCGAGGCGCACCATTTCCGCCATCTCTGCATGATGTGCTCAATGCGGCAACTATTGTCTGTGTCATGCGCTCGAATAGGACTGAGATGTCTTCTGCTTTAACTGCTGGTGCGCTAGCTTGTGGTTGGGAAATGGGTGCGCTGGGTGCTGAGTAGGGTGCATACATATCGGGGTTTTGCACTGTGAGCCCAGTAAGTGGCTGGAAATAGCGCGCTGGGCCTTCAAAGATAAAGTCGATCGCATCGCGTATTGCATCTAATAAGTATGGCACATTTGCAGGCTGATTCGGTACCGCAATCGCAAGGTGGCTCAAAATGTGCTCTAGCTGGTCTGGTCGGAACACCCTAACGAACATGCGGCTTTGGTCATAGCGTGCCAATATGCCTTGCACAACCAAGTATTCACTAATGTTGAAAAATGCATGATAGTAGCGTGCGATCTCTTCTGCAGTTATGAGGCCAACGCGTGCGGTCTCACCAATAAGCTTGTCCAGGTCACTAATACTCCATTTACTGCCATCCCTAGAGCCAGGATAAAGCTTTAGGACAGCGTCTTTGAATGCGCCATAGTTGTGCATTGCGCTATACTCCGGTAGCAGTTTCCAAGTGTCCGCAGTGTCGCTGTCCAAATAGCGCACAGTGTGGAACTTCTTATTGGTCTCATCGGTGATGTTACAATCACGGAGGAGTTGCACAAGCTCCTCAAAATACTTCTGGAGTTTGCGCGGTTTTGCGGGGTCGAAACACAGTGCGTTTTGGTTAGATGCAGATGGCATGTGCATGGTAGCCATGGTAGGTGGAATAAGGTGTGTAGAGTTAAGATCTGGTAAAAGCGCCGCGAAATTCAAAGGTGGGGAAAAATGCGGTGATGCGGATGGAGTGAGGGTAGGTAGAGATGATTCAGGTGAAGGTGGAGGTAAAGACAGCGTGGACGAGTGATGCGTGTTGTTTAGGAAGAGTGATTCGAATACTGGTATTTCCCCAAGCTGGAGCGCAGTTGCTAACAGCTTGGAATGGAGAGTGCAAAGGTGGTTAATGTTGAAGTGGAGGGCGAGCTGATGGAGGTCTAAATAAGGTCTGATAAACAGAAACCCCTCACGGTGGGCTCCAGAAATGATGTGTTCAGTTGGTACTCAGTTCAGAGTCTCAACAGAAGGGGTGAACACTTAACCTACAACTGCAGGCATGCTCGAGGTGAGGGGGGAGTTCACTTAGAGGGCCTCGGCTCGTCCTTTGGGGCGCAAAGACTATGGAGAGGCTGGTACAGCAGTTTTCAATGTGTGCACTCATTGTGTATGCTAAAGGGGAGATATGCACAGTGGCAGGAAAGTGCGCAATGCAAAGGGGCAAAAACGCGCAATGGGAGCACAAAAGTGCGCAATGATGAGGATGGTGAAGGCGGGAGGTGTAATGGGACAAAGACAGCACTGGGATGTGCTGAAAGGGAGGCACACAGGTTAGGGGTGCAAACGGAGTGAAAGCGCAAAGGGCGGAAAAAGGTGCAATGGTGCGCAAAACGCGGCTATGCAAAAAAAGGCACAAATGGTGTGCAAATGCAGCTATGCAAAGGGCACACTGTATAAGTGCTTGAATGAGGATGAAGGACGCAACGCAGGGATGAAATGCAACAATATGACGAGGGGATGCAAACAATATGCAAACGCGGCTATACGAGGGGTGCACTACAAAGGCGCATGGACTGGATGCTGGTGCACAGACTATGTGCGATGCTGACTGAGCTATGAACTATGAGGGGGAGAAAAATCCTTTGGATTCTCTATCTGTCCACCTACTATGTACAAATGACTTATGTGATAAAAATGGTAAAATAAGTGTAAAAATAGAAAGCGCCATGCACTACCCACAAGCAAACCCATTTGCCCATCTAAACCTGACTGCACTATGCCGCTGCCTCAACCAATAAGATTTGCGCACGCTATAACCCAATACCCAACTGTTCCAGTGCGATGCACTATTTTTGGTGCGCTCTATGTCTCGTGCGCTCTTCCCAATTAATCCGCTTCAGTGTTATGTGTCGCATGCTGTGCCTTAGTAATAATGATGTGATCGACCTGTGCCAGTTACCAGATAAGGCGATGCCAATTGGAAATGTGGAAGAACTATAAGGAGATGCTGTGCGAGGCCAAATACTGCCAAAGCGCTGGGATTATGTGAAAGTGCCCAAGTGCACACAGTCCAATGCCAAATAGGTGCAAAGCGGCCCAGTTATGTAAGAATGCGCAGTTCGCTTGTGCTGGAATCATGGTGTGCCTCAAGTAAATGCACCAGTAAGATGGAAGCCGCGATGCGCAGCGCGTTTAAAGTGGTGAATTGTTGTGTGATGGTAGGAATAGTGCAGTGAGTGTGCAGCAAAGAATGTGAGTTGTGAGTAAAGCATAAAAAGAGTGCATAAAGGCGCATCGAGCATGCAATAATGGAAAATGGCAGATAAGGAGTGTGGGGGGGGCGCGTGGAGGCAGTTTGAAGCACAATAGGGCGCATTTAGGGTGCACGACAGCAGGCAGCTATGGGGGAACCAAAAGCACAGTATAAATGTAAAAGGCGCACAAAAGCGCACCTAAGCAGTCAAAGGCGTGCAAAAGCGTGCTGTGCAAAGTATGCGGAAGCCATCTAGGAGGTGCGCACAATCGCAAAAAATGCCATAGTATGCATGCAGGGTGATAGGGAGCCATATCACCAGTCATTCAGCATCTCCAAAATTCGATTTGAAATGACCTAAAGAGCTTTGAAATTACTTCGAAGATCTCAAAGTTTTGTTTATAACTTGCAGTATTACAGATCACAACTTAAAGAAGTGACATGCTTGCAGATACATCAACTTCGACTCTTATGACCTCTGGGAATCGCTTCCAGAGTATGAACCTGGCACATCATTTGATGAATTTCACATTGCAGTATTCATGTTCTATCCAGAAGTAGAAGACGAACAAAGATACAGCATTTCGGACATGGATTCACTTGTTAATGAACAGCTTCGCACTGGTATTTTCGACAAAAATGATTTAGCAGCTTATTACAGGTCATTCTACAAGGTCACCAGCTTCCTTTGCTTGAAACGTAGACTTTCAGAAGCCGAACAGAGTCAAGCTTTTCTTCGAGGCTTTCAACCAAAGTTATGGAGTTGAATTACGGATGGCCTCGAAGTAAAGTTTCCTGATCATTATCCCGATGACCCATATATGCTAAACGACATCTACGATGCTGCAAAATTTGCTATAGCATCCTCGAACTCATATTCTATGCCCCAGCAATCGATTTCGACCTCAAATATATCGCAGTCTAGCACATCGATCGATTCCAAAGACGTTTCGCACATTCTCGAAACTTTTGCATCAAACTTTGCATCAGTTATTGCAGCTTCGAATTCGACAAAATCAGCACCCAAAGTATCTGTCTCGACCTCGTTCATTGCCGATATTGCATCTTCAACTACATCAAATTCAGCATCTGACAGTATACCTCACAGCTTAAGCGATTCGAATGACTTCGAAGCCCATATCGTGACACTCAAACAAGAACTAGCCCTCAAAAAACAGCTTGCACTCGAATGAGAAAATGTCGCCTTGAAATCATCATGTTGTGCCTCCTGGTCTTCATTGCATTGTCCCAGCCTCGTCGCCCATGTCTATTCCAATCCCATCGTCTTCGCCTTCAGTAGTTCCTCCACAGTCCATGTCGATAATCGTACCTTCGCCACCTTCAAACTTGATCTCACCTTCGATATCTTCATTGCATTCATCCCCACCATTACCTATTTCAACCTCGACTTGCCATTCGCCACTTCCAATATTTTCGTCTTCGATCTTGACAACTGCATTATCTTCTGAATTAATGTCTAGTTCGATATCACCTTCACCCTTGACACCAGATTCGCATTCACATTCACCTTCAAAATCCAGTATAGCACTCGAAACTACATTTGCATCATATATCTCCAATCATCGCCTCAACATTTGCCTTCCTCTCATTACCAAAAATATTATTACATCTATCGCTAACAAAAATCTTCTCGACCTCATTTTCACCCCCTCGATTTCGCATCCGATTTCGATTCAACCAGTCCTTCGACTTGATTATTATGATCATGGTTAGAACCATCGACATTGATCAACTTTGTGTATTTCGTTTCTCATTTTCACATCTCGATCTCGTTCTATTTATCTAAAACATTTTATTATCCTCGACATTCTTCGAAACAGCTTCGACAGCTTTCATCTTTATGCGCCAATGTATGCCTTCGCTAACCTTGATCTCGACCTCAATATCCTGCAAAAATACCCTACAACCATTTGCACTTGGCTGAATCCCTTCGAAATAGACTTCAAACATCTTTAAAAGCCTCAAATACCCTTGAACCTCGACAAAAATACTTTTGAAGGCTTTTGGAACTTCGAAAATGAATAACTATACCTTTCCCTTATCTTTCTATTGTTTTCACATTTCTTATCACTACTTTTCGAAGCCCACGAGACTCTATATCAAATTGAAAAAGAAATACAATGAAAGCTTTTGTTCTACTCCTCCAACATCTCCTCCAACATTTCTATCTCCCTCCCCAGCACCTCCATCTCCACCTTCATCTCAGCCAATCTAGTTGCCAGCACTCGATGATGAATGCCGGCCTCATCCAAACCCTCAGCCCCCTCGAAACTGCACGACTCCTTTGCCTTTGCCTTCCCCTTCGACGACCTCTTTTTCTCCTTTGATGCCTTCAAAGGCCCCACTATCAGTTTGACATCTTTGAAGGGGCCCACAACCTGAATTCGACGAACTACGAAATTTTTGAAAACAAGTTAGCAGTTGCTTTGAAATGATTTCGAATAAACTTCATACCTGGTTTTGTGCACAAATCTCATTTTGCGCCCCTGAACTTCTTTGCCTCACCTTTTCGAAGCCCTCGCCTTGACACCCACCCCCAATAACACCCCTGCACCTCCTGGATGCACTTCGTACACTTCGCAGCACCATCCTTGATGACACAACACAGCTGGGACTTGAATCCAGTGCATCTATTGCACTAAGAAACATTTAGTAGCTTGAAAACCTTTCAAAAATAAGTAAAAGACTTACTGGTGATGATACTCAACCCAGAAACCCAAACAAAACCTACTAAATGGCTTTGGATGGTATAACACAGGCCAGAGGAAGGGTGCGAGGTGGTACTAAATATCACTGCTGAGACCAAAGCATAATGTTTAGTGATGCAAAATAATAAGGGCTGTGGCGAATAGTCTGTATAAGCATACGAAGGTGCTCGAAAGAGTTCAAAAAAGGTTCGAAGATGTGCAAAATAGGTTCGAAAAAGGTTCGAAGAGGTTCGAAGTCATGCAAAGTAGTCCAAAGAAGTTCGAATAAGTTCAAAAAGATTCGAGGTATATCGAAGAGCGAGTTTAATGAATGTGAAGTGTTTGTCGAATGGTGGTAGGCGATGGGCGATAAAACGGAGAGCGAATACGATAGTTTCAAAACAGTTCACGATATTTCGCAGAACTTAGAGATGTGATGCCAAGATAAGACTAAAGAGAACGATTCTTAAATCTGACGATAGCGAGAGGGTAACTTGTGCTGTTCCCCGTTGTTCTATTGTTGTTGTTCTAACTAACTAATACAAGTCTATATACAAAATGAAGAGATAGTACTAAAAAGGAAATAAGAACATGTGTAAAACATGAGGCAAATATATCATACAATGAGGACTTTGTAGATCAAAAATAAATGAGAAATGATAAATAATGAAACATACAGTGTTCCCATATAGTAAAAGTACTTATCCTGTGCTTCAATATATCAAAGAAACACAAAAACACACTTATCGCATTCTAACTCTCTTGTACTCTCTCCTCATGTCCAGTAATGCTTGATATGCGATGGAATAACTTGTTCCAGATGTGCAGCATATATCGAAAGTATTTTAACACAGCTATACAGTGGCCAATGTTGTTCGAAATTCTGTGAAGTTGCTCGAAGTGTCGCGAAGTTGTTCGACGTTGTTCGAAGTGTCACGAAGTCATCCAAAATAGTGCAAAATAAGTCGAAAATAGTTCGTAGTCAATTTTGTAATGTTTGTAGTGGTTCGGAAGGTCTGTTGTAGTGTGTTAATACGATTGAAAACTTTCCTCAGACCTTAGAGCATGCAGTGGACCTATCACCAGGCCCTCGAAATAGAGCAGCCCTCCCATTTCCATGTGCATCCACTTTGCTGATCCTGTGCCCTCAAGCTCATCTTGCCCATCTTCCTCCTCGTTGACCTCTACTGTCTTACACTTCACCACCCATGCTAGGGGCAGCTCCTCTCTGCCCCCATTCTCATCCTCATCTTCGTCACCTTCGCTAGCCTCTGCCCTTTTGATTGCCCTCGCCTCCACCTTGAACTCGACATTTCATTGCCACAACTCCTCCTTCAAAATTGTTTTTGCATTGATACAGCTTCTGATCACCCTGCGCTCATACTACACCATTTTTCATGAATGTGCGCACTGCTTGGACATCTTCTACTCACTTTGCACAGCACGCTTTTGTGTGCCTTCATGTGCTCCCGTGCGCTCCAGTGCGCTCCGGTGTGCTCCATTGCGCTCCTGTGCACTCCCATGCACTTCCAGTGTGCTCCACTGCACTCCTATGCACTCCCATGCGCTTCCAGTGCGCTCCATTGTGCTCCTATGCACTCCCATGCACTTCCAGTGTGCTCCCATGCGCTCCATTGCACTCCTATGCACTCCATTGTGCCTCTGTGTGCTTCCATGCGCACTTGTGTGCATTTGTGTGCTTTCATGTGCATTTGTGTGCTTTTTGTGCGCTTTCACATGCCTTTGACTGTCTAGGTGCGCCTTTGTGTGCCTTTTGCATTTCTACTGCACTTTTGGTTCCCCCATAGCTGCCTGCTGTCGTGCACCCTAAAGGCACCCTGTTATGCTTCAAACCGCCTCCGTGCACCCCCCCACACTCCTTATCTGCCTTCCACATTTATTGCATGCTCCTTTTATGCTTTACCTGCAACTCACATTCCCTGCTGCACACTCATTGCACAATCCCTATCACACACACAACAATCCACTACACCAGTTGCACTGCGCATCATGGCTTCCATCTTACTGGCACATTTATTCGAGGTGCACTGCGATTCTGACATGAGTGGACTGCACATTCTCACATAATTGGGGCGCTTTGTGCCTATTTGGCATTGGACTGTGCACACTTGGACACCTTCACGTAATCCTGGTGTTTTGGCAGTATTTGGCCTTTCACAGCATCTCCTTATAGTTCTTCCGCATTTCCAATTGGCATCGCCTTATCTGGTAACTGGCACAGGCTGATCACGCCATTACTACTAAGGTGCAGAACGCGACACATAACACTGAAGCGGATTAATTGGGAAGAGCGCACAAGACCTAGAGCACACCAAAAATAGCACATCACACCAGAACAGTTGGGTAGTGGGCTATAGGTGCACAAATCTTATTGGCTGAGGCAGCAGCATAGCGCAGTTGGGTTTAGATGGGCAAATGGATGTGCTTGTGGGTAGTGCATGGCGCTTTCTATTTTTACACTTTATTTTACCATTTTTATTACATAGGCCATTTGTACATAGTAGGCAGACAGATAGAGAATCCAGAGAATCTTTCCCCCCCTCATAGTTCATAGTTCAGTCAGCATCACACATAGTCTGTGCACCAGCATCCACCATGCGCCCTTGTAGTGTGCCCTTCATATAGCCACATTTGCATATCATTTGCATTCCCTCATCGTATTGTTGCATTTCATCCCTGCATTGCATCCTTCATTCTCGTTTGTGCACTCTTGCAGTGCACCCTTCATATAGCTGCATTTGCACACCATTTGCACACCTATTTGCATAGCCATGTTTTGTGCACCATTTGCACCTTTTTCTGCCCCTTGCGCTTTCATCCCATTAGTGTCCCCAACCTTTGTGTCACCTCTCCAGCACATCTCAGTACTGTCTTCATCCCACTACACCTCCCATCTTCATCACCCTCATCATTGCACACTTTTGCGCTCCCATTGTGCATTTTTCCACACTGCACATTTTTGCCTCTTTGCGTTGTGCACTTTCCTGCCACTGTGCATACCTCCCCTTTAGCATACACAACTAGTGCACACATTGAAAACCACCGTACTGGCCTCCCCATAGTCTTTGCACCCTGAAGGACAATCTGAGGCCCTCTAAGCAAACTCCCCCCTCACCCTGAGCACCCCTGCAGTTGTAGGTTAAGTGTTCACCCCTTCCATTGAGACTCTGCACTGAGTACCAACTGAACACATCAGCGTGAAATGCAGCAAGAGCTGTGTTTCATGCCTCTGCCAGTGCGGTCTTCCACCCCTCAATATTTGCCTGCTTCTCCAGCTTCTTCTCCTCCTGAGCTCATTTCGCATTTTCCTCCCTCTTCTCCTGTTCGACCTGTTCCACTAGATCCACAAACAGCAAGCCTCTGCCCCACGAAAGCCATTCATGATGGGCCATTGGATTATACAGTTCGAAGACTTCATCAACAACCTTTTGGATGGCCAGGTCACATTCTTCCGCCAAGTTGTCCACAAGCTCATCATATTCTTCCTACAAAACACAAATATAGTGCACTAAACACAAGTACAAACACGAAACTCACCATTTTCTCACAAAACCCCTGCCCCCAGACTTCGAAATCCAAGTCTTCTGCGACGCCACACTCGGGCATCGATTTCACATATTTGATGACTTCGACATTGAGTTGGGCCAGGAGAGACATTATGAAAGCTAGTATTCGATGATGAAGAGGTGATGGAAAGAAGAAGAATGAGAAGTATTTTGAACCTCGCTAAGTTTTCAACATGATCATGCATTTCACATGTGACTTCAATCGGCTGACTGGAACAGTCAGAATTTCTGTAAGGGGGAGGATGATAGGTCCACTACACACTTTAAGGTCTGGAGAACATTTCCACTTGCATCGAGACATTATGACACACACTCCAAATCGCTACGAATGCCACGAAATCGAATTTGAACCATTTTCACATGATTTAGAACCTATTTCGGACTCTTTTAAACACCTTTGTATGCTCTTACAAACTATTTGCAGCACGATTTGTCCTTTTGCATCACTAAACATTATGTTTTGGTCTTAGGAGTGATATTTAGTACCACCTCGCACCCTTCCTCTGACTCGTGTTATACCATCTGAAGCCATTTAGTAGGTTTTGTTTGGGTTTCTGGGTTGAGCATTATCAGCGCTTCCAAACTGTGATGCGCTCCACCCAAAAGACTGAGTATAGCACACTGAACCATTTTGACTCTACTTTATCTGCTGCTTTGATAAGTGCTTGACACATGTCGAAATGTGCGCACTCAACAATTCCATTAGCGCATGAGTTATAGCCAGATATGTGGATGTGATTGATATGGTAGCGCTTACTGAGATAGGCTAGCGCTTTGATGAATGGTTTGCTGTTATCAGTGACTATCTCATACAATGCACCCATCTGCAGATGAGGTCTTGAAACATCCAATCACCAAGTGTGCTCGCATTTTCTTTAGGAAGCCCGCAGAATTCTGGCCAAGTCGCAAGTGAGCAATGCCTTTGGATGATATAGCGCTGCCCTGCTGATACTGGTAAGTGCATCGTATCAATATAAACTTTACTGAAGAGAGGTACAGACATTGCAATGACTGGCAGTATTAGAACCTTCTGCGTTTGCTGGGTCTGGCAAATATGACAAGTGCACACGAACCAAATGATGTCATCCATAACGTGCAGCCACCAAAAGCACTCAAGCAATGTGGAGCACATCGCATAAAAGTGCTTGTGTCCAATGTTGTCATGGATGGCACACAATATCGGTAAGCATCTAGACTGCCAAATAACAAGCTGGTGAGTGCCATGCACATTGCACTTCCATAAGTGCATCTTGTCTTTGAAAAATGTGCTCACGTAGTGCACGAGCATGCTGTACTCGGAATCTGTGAAGTTGCTAGGGCGCATTAGGGTATCCATCCAAATCCACACCAAATCTAACTTCTCATCCTCTGCATCTGCTGTTGCGCTCCTCCGAACTTGGCTATAGTCATCGTTGTAAATAAGTGCACTATTGCGCACATTTTGCATGTTTGCGCTTGGCTCTGGCTGCGTTAGCATGAGTGCTTGCACTTCAAAGGACTGTGAAATGAAACATATCACATGCATAAAGCCATGTAGCACATCAATCCAATCCTCAAACTCTTCATCTTCTTCTCCTTCTAAGTCTTCTGGCTGCTTCGGCCACTGTGAAAGCCCATCTGGACCATGCACCGCTCCCCTAACATGTACGAGTGTAAAGTGGAATGTAAGGATTGAGACAATCCACCGGTTAATGCTAGCGGATGGTTGAATATTGGGGTTTTGTAGCATGTGTCAGTCTCAACAATTAAGTTGTGCACACCTATAATATAAAGGCGCAAACTGCACAGCGTGCAGTAAAGCCCATAGATCTCTAGCTTTGGTTGCAAAAAGTGCACTTCTCTGTTGTTGAGCATAATTGATCCGAACCGGTTGTAAATGCACATTTTTGCATCTGCACTCTTTTGCTGGCAAAGGTAAAAGCCGACTGCTATCTGGGAAGTGTCGACCACAAGGATAATGGGGAGTTCTGAGGAATAATTGATTAGTTGTAGTGCAGGACACTCTAGTACTGCTTGCTTAATGTCATTTTGCACCGCTATCTGCTCTGGGCCCCATTCGAATGGAGCATCTTTGCGCATAAGCCTTGTGAGCGTGTTAACGTGGTGCACATAATTGTGGATATAAATGTGCATTAAACCGACTGTTCCCAAGAATGCGCGCACTTCTGACAGCGTGTGGCATGTGCCCCAATTGTGGATAACGTCTACCTTGTCACATTTGGGTTTTCTACCTTCTGGTGTGCAATAATGGCCAAGAATGACAAAGTTCTCAGTGCACAATGTGGATCTCCTCCCAGAGAAAGTGCCGCCGCTATATTTCATGCACTGCACAATGCAGTTCATGTTCTGAAAGTGCTCCCACACAAAGTGCCTTATGCCAGGGTTCACAGTGAGCACTTTGCATGAGCCATCTGGTAAAATGTAACGCTTTGAAGGCCCCTTGACTGGGACATCATCGATATAGGGAATGGTGTAATCCGGAATCTCTGGCTGCAGAATATAGCACACATCATCATGGAAGATTGGTACTGAGTTTGTCCAACCCATTGGCAATGTAACGAGGCACATTGCACCATACGGTGTCTGGACAGAATAACCGGGATTTCTACTGGGGGAAAGAATGCAGTCTTGAAGCTGCCATGCTCCTTATCGCTCCACACAAAGGCTTCATTCTGCAAAGACATCAAGTGGTGTAAAACCCTCATCTCCTCTGGTAATAAGATACTGGTGTGGCGCTTTTGGAGCACTTGCATGTGCTCTTCAGTATAGTGCCCATTCGGGGTAAATGGTGGTGAGTTTGGTAAAAGTGCAGGAAGCACCACTAGCAGATCACCTATAATGTTGTGCTCGATGCAGAATTCATTTGGGATGAGCGCAATGACTGGTTTGACTTTTCTAGCAACCAGTTTATACTTCTTCTTGGTTACTACGCCCTTTTGCAGTGCGCACGCTGCTAAATCGATAAAAGTTGCATGCGCATGTGCGCTTTTCAGAACTGCGGGTGGAATAAGTGCCATGGGGTCAATCGAATTTAAGAGCGCCTGCACATGACTGTTGGTACACTGGGATAGGTAGAGTTGAGAGATAATAGAGGTTGAAGGAACAGAAGCGGAAAATAGAATAAGCGCAAACGTGGTGATACAGCTTCCTATCACCCTGTGCACATACTACAGCATTTTTTGCAATTGTGTGCACCCCCTAGATGGCTTCTGCACACTTTGCGCAGCGCACTTTCATGTGCCTTTGACTGCTTAGGTGCACTTTTGTGCACCTTTTACATTTCTACTGTGCTCTTGGTTCCCCATAGATGCCTGCTGTCGTGCACCCTAAATGCGCCCCATTGCACTTCAAACCACCTCCGTGTGCCCCCCCCACACTCCTTATCTGCCTTCCACATTTGTTGCATGCTCGATGCACCTTTGCACGCTCCTTTTATGCTTTACCTGCAACTCACATTCTCTGCTGTGCACTCATTGCACAATCCCTATTGCACACACAACAATCCACCACACCAGTTGCACTGCGCATCACAGCTTCCATCTTACTGGCGCATTTACCTGAGGTGCACTGCAATTCCAACATGAGCGAACTGCACATTCTCACATAATCAGGGTGCTTTGCACCTATTTGGCATTGGACTGTGCGCACTTGGGTGCTTTCACATAATCCTGGTGCTTTGGTGGTATTTGGTCTTTCACAGCATCTCCTTACAGTTCTTCCGCATTTCCAATTGGCATCACCTTATCTGGTAACTGGCACAGGTCAATCACATCATTATTACTAAGGTGCAGCATGTGACATATAACACTGAAGCGGATTAATTGGGAAGAGCACACAAGACCTAGAGCACACCAAAAATAGCACATCACACCGGGACAGTTGGGTATTGGGCTAATGGTGCACAAATCTTATTGGCTGAGGCAGTGGCATAGTGTGGTCAGGTTTAGATGGGTGAATGGGTGCACTTGGGGTAGTGCATGGTGCTTTCTATTTTTACACTTTATTTTACCATTTTTATCACATAAGCCATTTGTACATAGTAGGTGGACAGATAGAGAATCCAAAGGATCTTTCCCCTCCTCATAGCTCATAGCTCAGTCAGCATCGCACATAGTCTGTGCACCAGCGTCCAGTGCATGCGCCTTTGTAGTGCGCCCTTTGTATAGCTGCATTTGTGTATCGTTTGCATCCCCTCATCGTATTGTTGCATTTTGTCCCTGTGTTGCATCCTTCATCCTTGTTTGTGCACTATTGTAGTGCGCCCTTCGTATAGCCACATTTGTGCACTTATTTGCATAGCCGCATTTTGTGCACCGTTTGCACCTTTTTCTGCCCCTTGCACTTTCATCCCGTTTGCACCCCCAACCTTTGTGTCACCTCCCCAGCACATCTCAGTGCCGTCTTTGTCTCACTACACCTCCCACTTTCATCTTCCCTGTCATTGCACACTTTTGCGCTCCCATTGCGCATTTTTCTGCACTGCACATTTTTGCCCCTTTGCATTGCACACTTTGCTGCTATTGTGCATATCTCCCCTTGAGTGTACATGACTAGTGCGCACATTAAAAACCACCGTTACAGCCTCCTCATAGTCTCTGCACCCAGAAGGACGATCCGAGGCCCTCTAAGTGAACTCTCCCCCTCACCCCGAGCACGCCTGCAGTTGTAGGTTAAGTGTTCACCCCTTCCATTGAGACTCTGCACTGAGTACCAACTGAACCCATCAGTGGAAACATCACAAGATTGGGTATCAGAGTCAAATGTTATGATAGTGGCAGCTTCTCCTTGGTCTGCGATCAATTCCTTGAAGCCTGATAAAAATTTCTTTGTGGGTTATGCTGAATAGCAAAGTGCGGCATTGCTGGAGCTGGTAAGAAGTGGCGTGGCTTCCCCCTAGGTTTTGTTGGAATGGTGGAGATGGTGCCTGTGTTTGGATCACAGATCATAATCATTTGCACTTCATCTGCAAAGTTGCACACGATGGAGCATGTTAACACATTGAAGGGGTGCCCTAACAGAATATTGTAAGCAGGTGAACAGATAACGTAAACTTGCACATAGACAATGATATCTCCAATGCATGCGGAAATGTTGTGCACAAGCCCAAGCAACTCATCTACCTCTCCATTGGCCGATTGCATGTATAAGTGAATGTGCAGGTCATACTGAAGCCCAAGACAATGGCAGACTGCTTCTGACATTGCGATAATTTGTGAACCCGGATCTAAGATAGCTTCGAAGTATTCTTGGTTGTCGATCAATAAATCAATGGAATGAAGCGCATGCGACTCTTTTGCAACCTTCAAAATGTATGTGTTTTCAATTTCACCCGGCTGGAGGTGGGTGAGGTACTGTTCAAATGGATCCTGCAAAACAATAGGAAGCGGCGCTGCAATTGCCATGCTAACTGGAGGTGTCACATTAAGCACTTTATTTTCTGCAAAAGGCATGTGTGCTTCACAGTGCACAAATGGCATAATGCTCGCAAGGTTGGTAGCTGCCACTTCTGTGCCGGTAGCTGCAATGCACTTTGGGGTAACTTGTTCTCTATGGTGCTGTCTGAGATTGGGTGAAAGGGATAGAAGCTCTTCATACAAAACCATAATGGAGGGCGCCTTCATGGCACACACATATACATCATCGACAATCTGTGGGTTCTGGATGGGAACAACAGTGCAGTATCATGGCTCTTTGCCTTTGGAAGTGTTAGCTGGGATGTCTGGTTTATCTGCTGCTGTGGGCACAAAATGCACTTCAGGAATGTTGGAATAGGGATGTATAGGCATCTCATTGGGTGCTTCAGTTGTGCTCACAGCGGGTTGCAAAGCTGGGGACTCAATACTGTCGGTGGGTGCAATGTCTATGGTTGTAGAATGTGCACTCTCTTGATTGGATGTATTGCATGGTGTGCACCACAGAATTTCAACACCATCGAAGACTTGCCTCTTCCAAAGCGCCATCAACTCCTGCTCAAGCACATCAATGCACTCTTCCTTTGTTAGTTGCACATTTGGTGTGCTTTGCATATAATCTGCTGCAGGCGCTGAAGCGATGATGGGTTCAGTTGGTACTCGGTGTAGAGTCTCAATGGAAGGGGTGAACACTTAACCTACAACTGTAGGCATGCTCGGGGTGAGGGGGGAGTTCACTTAGAGAGCCTCGGATTATCCTTCTGGGCATGGAGACTATGAGGAGGCTGTAATGGTGGTTTTTAATGTGTGCACTAGTCATGTACACTCAAGGGGAGATATGCACAATAGCAGCAAAGTGTGCAATGCAAAGGGGCAAAAATGTGCAGTGCAGAAAAACATGCAATGGGAGCGCAAAAGTGCACAACGATGGGGAAGATGAAAGCGGGAGGTGTAGTGAGACAAAGTCGGCACTGAGATGTGCTGGGGAGGTGACGCAAAGGTTGGGGGTGCAAATGGGATGAAAGCGCAAGGGGCAGAAAAAGGCGCAAACAGTGCGCAAAATGCAGCTATGCAAATAAGTGCGCAAATGTGGCTATACAAAGGGCGCACTACAAAGGCACATGGACTGGATGCTGGTGCACAGACTATGTGCGATGCTGACTGAGCTATGAACTATGAGGGGGGGAAAGATCCTCTGGATTCTCTATCTGTCCACCTACTATGTACAAATGGCTTATGTGATAAAAATGGTAAAATAAAGTGTAAAAATAGAAAGCGCCATGCACTACCCCAAGCACACCCATTCACCCATCTAAACCCAACCACACTATGCTGCTGCCTCAGCCAATAAGATTTGTGCACCATTAGCCCAATACCCAACTGTCCTGGTGTGATGCACTATTTTTGGTGTGCTCTAGGTCTCATGCACTCTTCCCAATTCATCTGCTTCAGTGTTATGTGTTGCGTGCTGCGCCTTAGTAATAATGATGTGATCGGCCTGTGCCGGTTACCAGATAAGGCAATGCCAATTGGAAATGCAGAAGAACTATAAGGAGATGCTGTGAAAGACCAAATACCACCAAAGTGCCAGGATTACATGAAAGCGCCCAAGTGTGCACAGTCCAATGCCAAATAGGCACAAAGCGCCCTGATTATGTGAGAATGCACAGTTCACTCGTGTTGGAATCATGGTGCACCTCAGGTAAATGCACCAGTAAGATGGAAGCCACACAGATGTGCATGGGAGCGCACTTGGACATGTGAAAGCACATGAAGGCATGCAAAAGCGTGCTGTGCAAAGTGAGTAGAAGATGTCCAAGTGGTATGTACAACCATGAAAAATGCTGTAGTATGAGTGCAGGGTGATAGGGAGCTGTATCAGCGGCAATGTATGTTGACTGTAAAGGTGCTGCTGGAGCTGGACAAGGTGCTATATTGTAGATGAGCTGCGAATTGGTATTAGATGAAAGTCGACCAGTGGCTATCTGCCCTGGGTTGTGATTATGCCATTCCTCGATGCGCTTGCCCAAGAAGTTGCCTGGAATAGAACACGGGATGAATGCACCACCTGGGAGTATGATGTGCCCCTCTGCATTTCGCCTACACTTTCCTTCACTAATAAGGTGCTCAATTGAAGCACACTCAGGAATATAATGCCCTGTCTGACTGCAACCATTGCACTTGTCGTTGTTCGAATGAGGCACACCATTTCCACCATCTCTGCATGATGCACTCAACGTGGTAACTATTGTAATAATGATGTGATTGGCCTATGCTGGTTACCAGATAAGGCAATGCCAATTGGAAATGTGGAAGAACTATAAGGAGATGCTGTGAAAGGCCAAATACCACCAAAGTGCCAGTAAATGATGGAAGCTGTAATGCGCAGCATGTTTGAAGTGGTGAACTGTTGTGTGTGCAATAGGAATTGTGCAATAAGTGCACAGTAGAGAATGTGAGTTGCAGGTAAAGCATAAAAGGAGTGTGCAAAGGCGCATTGAGCGCGCAATAAATGTAAAAGGCAGATAAGGAGTGTGGGGGGGGGGGCGCGCAGAGGCAGTTTGAAGCGCAATGGGATGCATTTAGGGCACATGACAGCAGGCAGCTATGGGGAACCAAGAGTGCAGTAGAAATGTAAAAGGCACACAAAAGTGCACCTAAGTGGTCAAAGGCATGCGAAAGTGCACAGAAGTATGCAAAGGTGCATGAAAGTGCATGAAGGCATGCAAAAGCATGCTGCGCAAAGTGTGCGGAAGCCATCTAGGAGGTGCACACAATTGCAAAAAATGCCATAGTATGTGTGCAGGGCGATAGGGAGCCATATCATCGTGCAATGGACCTATCAGTGCACCTCTTGGATGACTTCTATTCACTTTGCACAGCATGCTTTTGCATGCCTTCGTGCACTTCCATGCACTCTTGTGGACTTTTGTGTGCCTTTGCCCACTTAGGTGTGCTTTTGTGCACCTTTTACACTTTTACTGCACCTTTGGATCCCCCTTAGCTGCCTTCTATCGTGCGCCTTAAATGTGCCTTGTTATGCTTTCAACTGCTTTCATGCACCTCCCACACTCATTATCTGCCTTTCACAGTTACTGTGCATATAACAGAGCACACTTTACCAGCAACTCACATTCTTTGCTGCACACTCATTGCACTATTCATTTATCACACAACAATCTTTCACCACACCTATTGCACTGTGTGTCATGGCTTCCAGCTTACTAGGGTGCTTATTCAAGGTGCACTGTGATTGCATCATGAGCCAATTATGCATTCTCACATAATCTGAGTGCTTTGCACCTATTTGGCATTGGACTGTGTGCACTTGGGCACTTTCATGTAATTCAGGCACTTGGCACTATTTGGCATCACATAGCATCTCCTTATAGTTCTTCTGCATTTCCAATCAGCATTGCCTTATCTGGTAACTGGCACAGGTCAATCACATCACTATTACTGAGGCACAGCATGTGATACATAACACCAAAGTGGATTAATCAGGAAGAGTGCATGGGATCTAAAGCATACCAAAAATAGAACATCATGCCAGAACAGTTGGGTATTGGGCTATAGCATGCACAAATCTTATGTATTGGCTAAGGCAGTGGCATTGTGCAGTCAGGTTTAGATGGGCCAATAGATGGACTTGTGGGTAGCACATGGCACTTTCTATTTTTATACTTTATTTTACTGCTTTTATCACATAAGCCATTTGTACATAGTAGGCGGACAGATAGAGAATCCAGAGGATCTTACCCCCCCAACATAGTTCATAGCTCATTCAGCATTGCACATAGTCTGTGCACCATCATCCAGTCCATGCACCTTTGTAGTGTGCACTTCATATAGCAGTTGATAGGTCCATTGCATGCTCTAAGGTCTGGAGAAGCTTTCCAATCATATTGACACATTATGACAGATGCTCTGAACTGCTATGAACACTACAACATCCTTTTTGAACACTTTTGAACTATTTCACACTACTTTGAATGACTTTGAACAACTTTGCAACACTTTGAACAACTTTGCAACACTTTGAACAACTTCGTACTACTTTGAATGACATCGGCCACTATATAGCTGTTTTGAAACCATTTCGACTTGCACTGCACATCCAGAATAAACCATTTCATCGCATATCAAGCACTACCAGACACGAGGAGAGATGACGAGAGACTTAGGATGCGATAATAGTGCTTAGAGGCCTCAATGATATATTGAAGCAAAAAGATAAGTACTTTTACTATATGGGGACACTGTATGTTTCAATTATTTTTCATTTCTCATTTGTTTTATGATTTACAAAGTTCTGATTGTTGTATATACTGCCTCATGTCTTCCACATGTTATTATTTCCTTTTTAGCACTATCTCTTCAAATTGTATATAGACTTGTATTAGTTACTTAGAACAGGAGACAAGAAGAAAAAGAAAATAGAGAAAAAGTTACCCTCTCACTTATCATCTGATTTAATAGCCATTCTCTTGAGTCTCAGCCTCACATTGTATCTCTAAGTTCTGCAAAATATCGCAAACTTCCTCAAACTTTCATATTCATTCCTCGACTCATTGCATATCGCCTATTGTCCCTCAAAAAACACTTTTATTTGCTATACTTATCTTTCTATATATGTACCTCAAACCACTTTAAACATCTCCAACCTTCCTTTAAACTACTTTGAACCTTTTCGACCTCTTTCAAATCTCTTTGTACGCCTTTAAAGACTATTCACAACATGCCTCATCATTTTATGTCACTCACTATAACTTCTGGGTATTAGCAGTGATATTTAGTACCAACTTGCACCCTTCCTCTAGCCTGTGTTCTACTTCTTAAGCCTTTCAACAGGTTTTTGTTAGGTTTTCAGATTGAGTATTATCATTTTGAAGCCCACCGTGAGGGGTTTTTGGATCATTTTATCATTGAACCTCTACTCCTTTCTACCACTCATTTTACCTAAAGAGAGCTCAATGATTTCAATTTCACATTGAACTTATTTTGCCTCCAACCCTCCTGAACAACCAGGAGATCTCGATACAGTATCTTGATCATTGATAATAATTTTTTTGCACTCTTTTGCCTTTCACACTTATGACTTCACTACCATCTTTGACTTTGAAACATACAAAACCCAACATTGCATGGATTTTGACCTCATGACCTTCAAAAGTTACCTCGAACATGTCCACATCCTTTATGCCAGCTCCTGGCCATTCCACATCTCCAAAATTCAATTTGAGATGACCTAGAGAACTTACAAAAATATTTTGAAGAACTCGAATTTTTGTTTGCAACTTGTGGTATTACAGATCATGACCTAAAGAAGAGACATGCTTGCAGATACATCGACATCGATTCTTATGACCTCTGGAAATTACTTCCAGAGTACCAGCCTGGCACCTCATTTAATGAATTTCACATCGCAGTATTCAAGTTCTATCCCAAAATAAAAGACGAATGAAGATACAGCATTTCAGACATGGATACAGTCATTGGCAAACAGCTTTGCACTGGTACTTTTGATGCAAATGAATTAGGAGCTTATTACAGGTCATTCTACAATATTACAAACTTTCTTCACTCAAAACAAAGACTTTCAGAGGCTGAACAAGGTCGAGCTTTTGTTTGAGGATTTCAAATGGATGTATTGAATTGAATTCTGGATCATCTTGAAATAAAGTTCCCTGATCACTATCCTGATGACCCATATATGCTGAATGACATCCACAATGCCGCAAAATGTTATAGCATCCTCAAACTTGTACTCCATTTCCCAGCAATTGATTTTGACTGCAATCCAGCACATTGATCAACTTAGAAGATGTTTCACACATTCTCAAACAGTTCACACCCAACCTTGCATCGGTTATCGCAGCTTTGCATTTGACCAGATCAATGCCTAAAATTTCTGCCCCAATCTCATTTCTTACTGACACAGCACCTTTGACTACATCGAACCAAGTGTCTGATGGTATACCTCACAGCTCAAATGATTTGGACAATTTAAAAGCTCATATCACAGTGCTCGAACAGGAACTAGCCCTCAAAACACACCTTGCCCTTGAATGAGAAAATGTTGCACTTCAAAATCATCATGTCGCACCTCCTGGTCCTCCTCGCATAGCTACAACCTCATCGCCCATGTCCATGCCAGTCTCATCGTCTTTGCCTTCAGTACTTACAGCCAAGTCCACTCCAATAGTTGCACCTTTGTTACCTTCAAACTCAATCTCACCTCCAAAATCCTTGTCACATTCATATCCATCATTGCACACTTTGACCTTGATTTGCCAATCACCACTCCTAATATTTTCTTCTTCAATCTCTTCACTTGCACAATCTTCTGTCCCACCATCTATTTCGATATCACTTTCACTGCATATTTCATCACCAGATTTGTATTTGCATTCACCCTCAAAATCCAGTATAGTGCTCAGAAGTCCATACCCATTGTATATCTACAGTCATCACCTCAAAATTTGCCTTCCCCTTATTGCCAAAATTTCTATGACATTAATTACCAATGAATAGTTCCTCAACCTTATTTTCTACCCCTCAATTTGTTGTTCAATTTTGATTTGACCAGTCCTTCGACTCAATTATTATGATCATGGTTAGTACCATCGACATCAATCAAATTCACCTATTTTCTTTTTCTTTTTCACATTTTGACCTTGTTCTATTTATCAAAAACATTTCTTGACATTCTTCAAAATAGCTTCAACAGCTTTCGCTTTTATTTGCCCATGCAGGCCTTCACTTACCTCAACCTCAATACTCCTTGAAAATACCCTCCGACCATTTTTCTTTCACCGAATCTCCTCGATATGGACTCCAAATGTCTTGAAAAGCTTCAAACACTTTCAAACCCTAACAATAACACTTTCAAAGACTTTTGAAACTTTAAAGATGAATAACTACACCTTTTCCTGATTTTATTTTTGCTTTGCTTATTGCTACTATTCGAGACTCTAATTTCAAATTAAAAAGATATACAATAAAAGAAAACCTTTTTCTACTTCTCCAGCATTGCCTCTAATGCTTCTATCTCCTTCCCCAATATTTCCAGCTCTACCTTTTTCTGCGCTGGTGATACAGCTCCCTATCACCCTGTGCTTGTACTACAGCATTTTTTGCGATTGTATGCACCTCCTAGATGGCTTCTGCACACTTTGTACAGCACACTTTTGTGTGCCCTCATGTGCTTCTGTGTGCCTTTGCATGCTTCCATGCGCTTTCGCATGCCTTTGACTGTGTTTGTGCACTTTTGTATGCCTTTTACATCTCTACTGCGCCTTTGGATCCTCCATAGCTGCCTTCTGTCGTGCACCCTAAATGCGCCCTGTTATGCTTCAAACCACCTCCATGCGCCCCCCCCACACTCCTTACCTGCCTTTCACAGTTATTGCATGCTCAATGTGCCTTTACGCACTCCTTTTATGCTTTACCCACAACTCACATTCTCTGCTGCACACTCATTGCACAATCCCTATCACACACATGACAATCCACATACCAATTGCACTGCGCATCATGGCTTCCAGCTTACTTGCACATTTATTCAAGGCACACTGCAATTCCAACATGAGCAAACTGCACATTCTCACATAATCAGGGCGCTTTGCACCTATTTGGCATTGGACCATGTGCACTTGGGCACTTTCATGTAATTCTGGCACTTGGCACTATTTGGCCTTGCACAGCATCTCCTTATAGTTCTTCCACATTTCCAATCAGCATTGCCTTATCTGGTAACCAGCACAGGTCAATCACATCATTATTACTAAGGCACAGCACATGATGCATAACACCGAAGCAGATTAATTGGGAAGAGTGCATGGGACCTAGAGTGCACCAAAAATAGCACATCGCACCAGAACAGTTGGGTATTGGGCTATAGCATGCACAAATCTTATTGGCTGAGGAAGTGGCATAGTGTGGTTGGGTTTAGATGGGTGAATGGATGCACTTGTGGGTAGTGTATGGCGCTTTCTATTTTTATACTTTATTTTACTGTTTTTATCACATAAGCCATTTGTACATAGTAGGTGGACAGATAGAGAATCCAGAGGATCTTTCTCTCCCTCATAGTTCATAGCTCAGTCAGCATTGCACATAGTCTGTGCACCAGTGTTCAGTCTGTGCACCCTTGTAGTGCACCCTTCATATAGCCGTGTTTGTGTATCATTTGCATTCCCTCATCGTATTGTTGCATTTCATCCCTGCATTGCATCCTTCATTCTCGTTCATGCACTCTTTGCAGTGCGCCCTTCATATAGCTGCATTTGCACACCGTTTGCACACCTACTTGCATAGCCGTGTTTTGCGCACCATTTGCACCTTTTTCTGCCCCTTGTGCTTTCATCCTGTTAGCACCCCCAACCCTTGCGTCACCTCCCCAGCACATCTCAGTGCCGTCTTCATCCCACTGCACCTCCCATCTTCATCACCCTCATCGTTGCGTACTTTTGTGCTCCCATTGCACATTTTTCTGCACTGCACATTTTTGCCCCTTTGCGTTGTGCACTTTCCTGCCACTGCACATATCTCCCCTTTCGCATACACAACTAGTGCACACATTGAAAACCACCGTACCAGCCTCCCCATAGTCTTTGCATCCTGAAGGACGATCCGAGGCCCTCTAAGCAAACTCCCCCCTCACCCCGAGCATGCCTGCAGTTGTAGGTTAAGTGTTCACCCCTTCCGTTGAGACTCTGCACTGAGTACCAACTGAACACATCAGCGAAAAGGAAGGTATGCACAATGGCAAAAAAGTGCACAACACAAAGGGGTAAAAACATGCAGTGCAGAAAAATGTGCAATGGGAGTACAAAAATGTGCAACAATGAGGGAGATTAAAGTGGGAGGTGTAGCAGGACAAGAACAGCACTGGGATGTGCTGCAAGGGTGGTGCACAGGTTAAGGACACAAATGGGATGCAAGTGCAACAGGTGGAAAAATGCGCAAACAGTGCACAAAATGCAGCTATACAATATAATGTGCAAACAGTGCGCAAACATGGCTATATGAAGGGTACACTACAGGAGTGCACAAATGAAGACGAAGGATGCAACACAGAGATGAAATGCAGCAATACAATGAGGAGGATGCAAACAATACACAAATGCAGTTATATGAAGGGCGCACTACAAAGGTGCATGGACTGGATGCTGGTGCACAGACTATGTGCAACACTAACTGACATGCTATAGCCCAATACCCAACTGTCCCAGTGTGATGCACTATTTTTGGTGCACTCTCAGTCCCATGCACTCTTTCCAATTAATCTGCTTTGGTGTTATGCATCATGTGCTGTGCCTTAGTAATAATGATGTGATCGACCTGTGCTAGTTACCAGATAAGGTGATGCTGATTGGAAATGTAGAAGAACTATAAGGAGATGCTGTGCAAGGCCAAATAGCACCAAAGCACCAGGATTACACAAAAGTGCCCAAGTGCACACAGTCCAATGCCAAATAGGTGCAAAGCACCCCAATTATGTGAGAATGTGCAGTTCACTCGTGTTGGAATCACAGTGCACCTCGAATAAATGTGCAAGTAAGCTGGAAGCCATGATGTGCAGTGCAATTGTTGTGGTGGATTGTTGTGTGTGTGATAGGGATTGTGCAATGAGTGCGCAGCAGAGAATGTGAGTTGCGGATAAAGCATAAAAGGAGTGTGTAAAGGCGCATTGAGTGTGCAATAACTGTGAAAGGTGGATAAGGAGTGTGGGGGGGGGTGCACAGAGGTGGTTTGAAGCGTAACAGGGCGCCTTTAGGGCACACGACAGGAGGCAGCTATGGGGGATCCAAAGGCACAGTAGAAAAGTAAAAGGCACACAAAAACGCACTTAAGTGGTCAAAGGCGCATGAAAGCAGACAAAGGCACATGGAAGTGCATGGAAGCACAGGGTGCACAAAAGTGCATGAAGGTGCACAAAAGCGCACTGTGCAAAGTGAGTAGAAGATGCCCAAGCAGTGCGCACAATCACAAAAAATGCCATAGTATGAGTGCAGGGTGATAGGGAGCCATATCATCTCCTCCCAACTGAAATACTGACTGTCCTCAGGCAGCATCCTTGTCAGTTATTGAAGTGCGAAACATGAGCACCAAGAAAGTGGGTGAGTGGTAGAAGTGAATGTTTGGGATATTTGAAGAGGCCAAGTAAAATGCATGAAAATGTGTGAAGCAAAATGCGCAAGCACAAACGAAATGTGGAAAAATTGTCCAACCATCACTTTCCTCCTCTCAACTGAAATTTTGCCTCTGTCCAAATGGTGGAGGTATGAGAGATAAAAGGAAGCACACACCATATGACAAATTGTATAAAAAGGTGAAATATCCATAGCAGTGCATGTGGAGTGCTAATTGCACACCTCATTGGCGCTTTCTTTGTCCTCCATGCTATCTCCTTGTGCTTCTTCTTCATCAACTGGTTCTTCATCTTCTGTGTCCACTACTATGGACTTTTCCATCTCTCTCAAGCATGTTGTGGTAATATTGAGCACTATGTCTGGGAGCACAATGGACTTTGCATGCAGTATGGCACTAGGTGAAATGTGGCTATTGTATAGCACCACCAAAAGTGCTCAAGTAAAGCGGATCATGTCGCATAAAAGCACTTGTTCCCAATGTTGTTGTGGCTGGCATGCAATATAAGTAAGCATCTGGACTGCCAAATAACAAGCCAATGAGCACTGTGCACATTGCACTTCCATAACCACTTTTTGTGTTTGAACAATGTGCTCACATAGTGCACGAGCACACAATACTCAGAATCTGTGAAATTGCTAGGGCATGTTAGAGTATCCATCCAAATCCACACCAAATCTAACTTCTCACTCTCCACATCTGCTGCTGCACTTCTCAGAACCTGGCTTTAGTCATCGTCATAAATAAGTGCAAGATTGCACACATTTTGTGCATTTGCACTTGGCTCTGGCTGCATTAGCATGAGTACCTGCACATCAAAGGACTGTGAAATGGGACATATCGCATGCATAAAGCCATGTAGCACATCAATCCAATCCTCACATTCTTCATTGTCTTCTTTTTCTTTTAAGTCATCTGGAGTAAATGGTGGTGGGTTTGGTAAAAGTGCAGGAAGTGCCACTAGCAGATCACCTATAATGTTGCGCTCAATGCAGAATTTGTTTGGAACAGGCGCAATGACTGGTTTGACCTTTCATGCAACCAGTTTATACTTCTTCTTGGTTACTATGCCCGTTTGCAGTGCGTGCACCACTAAATCAATCTAAGTTGTGCACGCATGTGCACTTTTTGGAAATGTGGCTGGAATAAGCACCACAGAGTTGATCAAATTTAAGAGCACCTGCACATGACTGTTGGTACACTGGGATAGGTAGAGTTGAGAGATAATAGAGGTTGATGGAATGGAAGTGGAAAATGGAATAAGCACAAATGTGGAAACATCACAAGATTGGGTATCAGAGTCAAATGTTATGATAGTGGTGGCTTCTCCTTGGTCTGTGATCAATTCCTTGAAGCCTGGCAAAAATTTCTTTGTGGGTTATGCTGAATAGTAAAGTGCAGTGTTGCTGCAGCTCGTAAGAAGTGGCACAGCTTTCCCCTAGACTTTGTTGGAATGGTGGAGATGGCACCTGTGTTCAGATTGCAAATAGTAATCATTTGTGCTTCGTCTGCAAAATTGTGCACGATGGAGCATGTTAACACATCAAAGGGGCACTCTAACAAAATATTGTAAGCAGGCGAACAGATAACATGCACTTGCACATAGACAATAATATCCCCAATGCACATGGAAATGTTGCATGCAAGCCCAAGTGATTCATCTACCTCTCCAGTGGCCAATTGCATGTATAAATGAATGCGTGGGTTGTACTGAAGTCCAAGATGACGGCAGACCACTTCTGACATTGCGATAATCTGTGAACCCAGATCTAAGATAGCTTTGAAGTATTCTTGGTTGTTGATCAATAAATCAATGGAATGAAGCGCATGTGACTCTTTTGCAACCTTCAAAATGTATGTGTTTTCAATTTCACCTGGCTGAAGATGGGTGAGGTATTGTTTAAATGGATTCTGCAGAACTATAGGAAGAGGCACTACAATCACCGCGCTAACTGGAGGTGTCACACTAAGCACTTTATTTTCCACAAAAGGTGCACCCGCTTCGCAGTGTGCAAATGGCATAATGCTCACAATGTTGGTAGCTACCACTTCTGTGCCAGTAGCTGCAATGTGCTGATGTGTTCTGTTGGTACTAGGTGCAGAGTCTCAACGGAAGGGGTGAACACTTAACCTACAACTGCAGGCATGCTCAGGGTAAGGGGGGTTTGCTTAGAGGGCCTCAGATCATCCTTTGGGGTGCAGAGACTATGAAAAGGCTGGGATGGTGGTTTTTAATGTGTGCACTAGTTGTGTACGCTCAAGGGAAAATATGTGCAATAGCAGGAAAGTGTGCAACACAAAGGGGCAAAAATGCACAGGGTGGAAAAACATGCAATGGGAGTGCAAAAGTGCGCAACGATGAGGAAGATGAAGGCAGGAGGTGTAGTGAGATGAAGACAACACTGGGATGTGCTGGGAGGGAGGTGCACAGGTTAAAGGCATGAATGGGACACATGGCTATACAAAAAAGGCACAAACAGTGTGCAAATGCAGCTATACGAAGGGTGCACTGCAAGAGTGCACAAATGAGGATGAAGAACGCAATGCAGGGACGAAATGCAGCAATATGACAAGGGAATGCAAACAATATGCAAATGCGGCTATACGAAGGGCGCACTACAAAGGCGCATGGACTGGACGCTGGTGCACAGACTATGTGCGATGCTGACTGAGCTATGAACTATGAGGGGGGGAAAGATCCTCTGGATTCTCTATCTGTCTGCCTACTATATACAAATGGCTTATGTGATAAAAATGGTACAATAAAGTGCAAAAATAGAAAGTGCCATGTGCTAACCACAAGCACATCCATTTGCCCATCTAAACCTGACTGCACTATGCCACTGCCTCAGCCAATAAGATTTGCACACCTATAGCCCAATACCCAACTGTTCTAGTGTGATGTGCTATTTTTGGTGTGCTCTAGGTCTCATGCGCTCTTCCCAATTAATCTGCATGCTGTGCCTTAGTAATAATGACATGATTGACCTGTGCCAGTTACCAGATAAGGCAATGCTGATTGGAAATGTGGAAGAACTATAAGGAGATGCTGTGAAAGGCCAAATACTGCCAAAGCGCCAGGATTACATGAAAGCACCCAAGTGTGCACAGTTCAATGCCAAATAGGTGCAAAGCGCCCTGATTATGTGAGAATGCACAGTTTGCTCATGTTGGAATCATGGTGTGCCTCAAGTAAATGTGCCAGTAAGACGGAGGCTGCGATGCACAGTGCAACTGGTGTGGTGGATTGTTGTGTGTGTGATAGGGATTGTGCAATGAGTGTGCAGCAGAGAATGTGAGTTGCAGGTAAAGCATAAAAGGAGCACGCAATAAATGTGAAAGGCAGATAAGGAGTGTGGAGGGGGAGCGGGGGGGGGGCACACAGAGGTGGTTTGAAGCGCAACAGGGCACATTTAGAGTGCACGACAGCAGGCAGCTATGGGGGAACCAAAAGCACAGTAGAAACATAAAAGGCACACAAAAGTGCATCTAAGTGGTCAAAGGCACATGAAAGCACATGAAAGCATGCAAAGGTGCACAAAAGCACATGGAAGTGTGCAAAGGCGCACGAAAGCACATGAAGGCATGCAAAAGCACACTGCCCAAAGTGTGCGGAAGCCATCTAGGAGGTGCACACAATTGCAAAAAATGCTGTAGTATGCATGCAGGGCGATAGGGAGCCATATCAGTGCTTTGGAGTAACTTGTTTTCTATGGCATTGCCTGAGATTGGGCAAAAGCAAAAGGAGCTCTTTATGTGAAACTGTAATGGAGGGCACCTCCATGGCATGCACATATATGTCATCAACAATCTGTGGATTCTGAATAGGAACGATGGTGCGATACAATAACTCCTTGCCTTTGGAAGTGTTAACTTGAGCATCTGGTTTATCTGCTGCTGCAGGGACAAAACATGCTTCAGGAATGTTGGAGTATGGGTGTATGGGCATCTCATCAAGCACTTCAGTTGTGCTCACAGCAGATTACAAAGCTGGTGACTCAATACTGTCAGCTGGTGCAATGTCTGTAGTCATAAAGGATGCACTCTCTTGATTTGCTGTATTGCATGGTGTGCACCACAGAATTTCAATGCCATTGAAGACTTGCTTCTTTTGGAGTGCCATTAACTCCTGCTTGAATGCCTCAATGCACTCTTCTTTCATTAATTGCACATTTGGTGTGCTTTGCATATAATCCACTATAGGAGCTGAGGCAGCAACATATGTTGACTGTAAAGGTGTTGCTGGCACTGGACAAGGCATGATATTGTAGATAAGCTGCAAATTGGTATTCGATGAAAGCTGACCAGTGGCAATCTGCCCTGGGTTGCGCTTAAGCCATTCCTTGATGTGCTCACCTAAGAAGTTGCCTGAAATAGAATGCAGCACAAATGTGCCACCTGGGAGTATGATGTGCCCTTCTGTGTTTTGCCTACACTTGCCCTCACTAATAAGGTGCTCAATCGAAGCACACTGAGGACTATAATGCCCTGTTTGACCACAACCATTGCAGGTGTCATTGTTCAAATGGGGCACTCCATTTTCACCATCTCTGTGCAATGTGCTCAATGCAGTGACTATTGTCTGTGTCATGTGCTTGAATAGGACTGAGATGTCTTCTGCTTTACTGCTGGTGCACTAGGTTGTGGCTGGGAAATTGGTATGCTGGGTGCTGAGTAGGGCACATATATATCAGGGTTTTGTGCTGTGAGCCTGGTAAGTGGTGGGAAATAGTGTGCTGGGCCTTCGAAGATAAAGTCGATCATGTCATGTATTGCATCTAGTAAGTATGTGTTGAAATTGAACCCTGAGATGCATGCTGCATACATGAGGCAATACATGCAGCATACATATGTTACTATGCTTACTGCACATACATGTGGTAAACACATTCCTGAGTCATGTGACATCCTTATTATTATGTATATAAGGAGAACCTGTACCATAATAGGAATACAGTGTTCTTACCTCTGCTAACTCTAGCTGTAAGTCTAACTGAACCCCAGGTAGGTTGTAAGGAATGTGTTGTCTCTTCTCTTGTGCAGCATATATAGTCTGCTACAACAGGTTATGGGCCCTGCTGGGCACATTGTGAATGTGCCTTAACTGGCTGTGAATAATGTTGACTTCATAGTCTCCAAATTATAACCTTGTGCTCTCTGCATCGTGCTCCCTGTGAGCTGCACTTAAAAACCTAGGATGACTAGGGTTAACCACTCTGAAGGAGTGTTTTTTTCTGAGATTGTGAAACATGTTTTCTTGGACAAAAGACTGATTGAGGGCTTATAACAGCTGCCACCACAAAATCATGTCTTCAACCCTTGAAAAACTTGTACAAACTTTTGATGGCTCCAATTACATTCAATGGGCCAACTCCATGAAGGGGTGGCTCAGGTCTCAAGGCCTCTGGCAAATAACTAGTGGGATGGAACTAAAACCACCTCTGGTGCCTCCTTTGACAGCAACAAATGCTGCACTTGTAGCAGATGCTACTGCCAAGCTCCAGACCTGGAGCAACAAAAATGACCAGGCTATTGGTAGCCTAGTGCTCCACCTGGCCCCCTCCATTTGGCAGCGTGCCAACACCAAGGACACTGCTGAGGAGGTGTGGGATCTCATTTGCACTGATTATGGTGTTGATGGCCCCTCTCAAGTCTTTGCAGACTTTAGATCTGCAATAGCAATCAAAATTCCGGTTGTGAATCCCATGTCAGAGATTGCTAAGATGGCTGACAAATTTGAGCACCTTATGGCTGCCAATGTCACCATCCCTGAACTAGTTCAGGCGATGATTCTACTCACTGCAATGCTGTGTGAGTATGATTCTCTGTCTGCCATGGTCCTTAACGCAACTGCTACTAGAGCCTTGACATTTAAACATGTCAAGGACTCCATTGTTGCTGAAGCCTCATGGCACACAGCAGTTGGGAAGCCCACTGGTCCACCTCAGGCCACCAAGCTTTCTGCTGTCAAATGCAAAGGGGGAAACCCCAAATGGCAGCCTCAAAACAACAATGGAGATTCGTCCCAAAAATGTGGACAATGCAGGGACAGAAAGACTAAAGAGGAAAAACCAAAGGAGAAACATACCCACCTCACCTCCAATGCCTTTACTACCATAAATGGTAATAGCACCATCATACCGCCGATGCCGCTCATTCAGCGCATCAAGAAGTGCGAACATACTCCCACAAGGGATCCTTGCCACCGACTGCCTGCACAGGCATATATGGGCATGGCCTCTACCTCTCATTCAGTCTACACCAAATATCAGCAAGCTTGAGACACCCTCTAGCAAATGAATCTCCTGTGCAGCACAAAAAATCTGCGACTGCTGGAAGAGCACCTAACAGTGCGAGAAGATAAAAGGAGGAGGATCGAACCAGAACTGAGGATCGTGGAGGTAGAAGATGATAGCGTCTCCTCAGATCAGAACCTGCAGTTTTTGATGAGGAAGTATGGAAAGCCATCAACAAAATGCTCATCGATGAACCACTTGAAACAGGAGCATATGATGAAAGGTCAGTTCTTTTCTCTGCCACAAGCACAAAGATTAATATTCCAATGATCACAGCAAACTTTTCATGTGAAATTTTACTGCTACTAAATGTATCATGGAACAATTTACATCTTAATATATGTGTTATGTGTGCAAATAGAAATTGTAAGAAAGGTGCCGACTAGATCATGGATTCAGGCACATCAAAACACTTCACTGGTGAAATAAAAGATTTTGCTTCTTACAAGCCTTTACCAAGAAAGGACTCTACCCTGGTTCAAACAGCCATGGGTACTACTCATATAGTAGGGAAAGGAGCAGTCTTTATTAGACATCAGATAGTATGTCACAGGAAGTCAGAGACATGTGAAATGTGATTATACCCCATCTACTACATATCCAACTGTAATGCTTGACTACTGTCAATGGTCATCTTCTTACAAGACAGAAGTGACATGCATGGTTCCTCTGCACACATTTCATTTTTTAAGCAAGGAAACCCAATTATGGATTGCATCCCTCTTATAAAATGTGACATGATTTATTGGGCTCAAACTCATATATTGAGCACCAAAAGAATCAATGTCACGACGATGTACATTGCAGACTACTCAACTTGGCATAGGCGACTTGGACACCTATCCAAAGAAGCACAAAGGAAAATGCCTAATAGCATTATAAAATTCCCAAGAAATTTAATTATTCCTAAAGACAAAATTATATGTCCAGGGTGCACTGAAGGGAAAATGACCTCAAAATCTTTTTCCAAATCAGATTCACATGCAGAGAAATTCTTTGAATTAATACATTCTGATCTAAAGGAACTCCCAGTACTATTGTACCACAAACATAAATACTTTATTGTATTTCTGGATGACAAGATGTCACATATCTGGGTCCAATGCCTTAGAAAGAAGTCTGATGCTGCTGCAGCAATTAGACAATTTCAGGCAATGGCTTTGACCCAATATGGTGCTACAATCAAGTGCTGGCATGTCAATCCAGGGGGGGAGTTCAAAGACCATGAGCTATAAAATGTGCTCAAGGATTTTGGCATCAAAATAGAGATGTCTGCACCCCACATTCACCAACAGAATGGGCGTGCAGAGTGCACCATAAGGACAATAATGGAAAAGTCACAAACCCTGCGATTCACTGCTTGTCTACCACAATCATAGTGGGAATTTTGCATTGAACATGCAACACACCTATACAACCAAACCCCGATGAGGCGCCTGAAATGGCTGACACCAGTTGAGGACCTGACAAAGGTCCGCCCAGATCTAAGCAATCTAAAGGTTTTTGGTTGCGGTGCTTACGTCTATCTACCCAAGGAGAAACATCCAACCACATTAGCTCCTTGATCGGAGTTAATGATGTATTTTGGGTTAGAAGATGGCATTAAAGCATACCATTTCACGCGACCTAGTGGTGCAATATTCATTGGTGCTACAGCACTATTTGATGAAACATTGTTCCCATGCTGTCCCAGAGCTAAAACTCCTGCCAAAACAGACCTTGGTGATTTTCCACCTCCAGAACCAGAAGATGATGACCACTCATCTGGAACAGATGGTGATGATTCTATACCACCACAAAATCTGCCCCTTCCTCCATCATCAGAAAATAATGATGATGATGATGTACCAAGTGAGCAAAAGGCGCATGACAATGTGACTAATGCTCCTCCTCCGCTGCCTCCAGTGATTACTGAGGACTTTTGTCCAAGATGTGATGATCAACATGAATGGCAACAATTGCCCTGTCGATCAGGCAGGGCAGAGGAACATCCCAAACCGTCCTGGCAATACCTATGGAGAGAAGTGACTCCCCTCTGACATAGAGAGAGACATTGCACGTGATCGATATTGGAAGAGATCTGTGAGTCAAGATTCAGATTATAACCGAACACGACCACAATCTCAACAGAAAGAACCGGTTGCTGGAATGAGTTCGGCACCCCATGAGAGTGTGCCTGATTCCAATGATCAAGAACATGATCACCCAATGGGGGAACCAGACGAAGCAGGTTATATTAAAAAGATAACCAAGGAAGGTGTTAGGGTGACACCCACTAATCTGCTAGCTGGACCATGCGGGCTCTCCTACAAGAAGGCAGCAGGGGGTGTGCATGTGATGGGGGGTTTGATGGTTTTGATGTGAGGGGTTAAAAATAGATTAGTTGGCTGAATTAGGCCTTTCACACCACTATTGTGGATGGAATATCTAAGAGGACTCAACTGAGGTCTCCCAGTATTTATTTTAGGGTTATATACTATTTTACATATATTGTAGTATGTTGTTACGGACACGCATACATATTGATGCGTGTAAATAGAAAGTTCCCACACTGACAAATAATGCATATATAGGTGTTTTGTAATGTATTTTGGTGAAATAAAATAAAATAAAATAAAAATAGTATTATGTAATAGGCATGTTAGGAGACTGTTTCCTAACATTACCCCCCTTTTAGGCCTCGACTTCCAGGTGAGAAAATATTGCATCTGTCCCCTCTGTGAAATTCTGGTAAGGCTGGAAATTCATCCCCTCATACACCATTCTAGCAATGCGATGTGGAGCATTTGGATTACGTTTAAAGAATTGGGTGATTGCTTTACGTGCTCTCACTTACAATTCTATTCTGGCTCCCATGAATTAATTTTGTCAGTGTAGTTCTTCCACTTGATTAAGAACTCCAATTTATTTCATCGAAGACGTGAGTCCAAAACCTCTTCCACAATATATTCTGGAGCACCTTCTACCATTATTGGAGGCTGTGGAGTAGTTTGTTGACCAGGAATAGTGGGTGGGCAGTAAGGGCATAAACAGGAAATGTTAATTTTAGGATCAATCTTGAATGACTGAGGTAATTTTAATACTACTGCATTGGGTGAAATTATTTTAGAAATCAGATATGGGCCAACTTGCTTCTCCGTAAGCTTTCGTGAAGGTCGTGGAATATTCAGATCCTTGGTACTTAGCCATACCAAGTCACCAACTTTATACTCTGGAGCAACAGCTCAAGTACAATCCGCTGATAGGTCCACTACACACTTTAAGGTCTGGAGAACATTCCCACTCACATCGAGACATTATGACACACACTCTGAATCACTACAAATGCCACAAAATTGACTTCGAACCATTTTCGCACAATTTTGCACTATTTCAGACAACTTCCAATGCTTTCGAACTATTTCGCAACACTTTGAATGACTTCACAGCACTTCGAACAATATTGGCCACCATATAGTTGTCTTGAAACACTTTCGATACATGCTGCACATCCAGAACAAGTTATTCTGTCACATATCGAGCACTACTGGACACGAGGAGAGAGTACAAGAGAGTTAGAATGCAATAAGTGCATTTTTGCATCTCATTGATATATTGAAGTACTTTTACCATATGGGAACACTATACATTTCATCATTTATCATTTATCATTTGTTTCATGATCTACAAGTCCTCATTGTTTGATATATTTGCCTCATGTTTTACACATGTTCTTATTTCCTTTTTAGTACTATCTCTTCATTTTGTATATAGACTTGTATTAGTTAGTTAGAACAAAAATATAGTAATGGGGAACAGCACAAGTTACCCTCTTGCTATTGTCAGATTTAAGAATCATTCTCTTTAGTCTTATCTTCACATCACATCTCTAAGTTCTGTGAAATATTGCAAACTGCTTCGAAACTATCGTATTCGCTCTCCATTTTATCACCCATCACCTACTGCCATTCAACAAACACTTCACATTTGTTATACTTGCTTCTTGATAAACCTCGAACCTCCTTGAACATCTTCGAACCTCTTCGAACCTACTTTGGACTATTTCACATGATTTTGAACCTATTTCGGACTCTTTCGAACACCTTCATATGCTCTTACAAACTATTCGCAGCACGATTCATTCTTTTGCATCACTAAACATAATGTATTGGTCTCAGTGGTGATATTTAGTATGACCTCGCACCCTTCCTCTGACTCATGTTATACCATCCGAAGCCATTTAGTAGGTTTTGTTTGGGTTTCTGGGTTGAGTATCATCACTGCATGTCACATCATGTCATCACATGCTTTCATCAATGCTGCCTCTGCTTCCTCCTGCACCTTTTGCATTTTTGATACAAAGTCCTCTACTGACTGTATCTTGACTTCTCTTTGAGGTTTTACTCCCATTCTGGGATGATACCCATAATTAGCAAAGAAGAGTGACATGCGAGTAGCCGAATGGAATTTATTATTGTAGAAAATTCTGCAATTGCCAACCATTCAGGCCAGTCAGTTTGTTGGCGATTGACAAACATGCATAGGTACTGCTCCAACTCCTAATTCATTCTCTCTGTCTGCCCATCAGTTTGTGGGTGATATGCCATAGATAATTTAGTTTAAATCCCCAATATGTTATTTACCTCTCTCATAAATGCAGAAGCAAATTGTGATCCACGATCAGAGATAACTGTATCAGTTAATCCATGTAACCGCCATACCTGATTTAGATAGAGGCATGCCAAGCCCAATGATGAGGTTTCTGCAGTAGTAGGAATAATATGGACTTCCTTTGTGAAGTGGTCACATACTACAAATATTGCATTGTATCCTTGAGCTTCAGGTAGTCATGTGATAAAGTCCACAGATATATCTCACCATGGCGCTTTAGGTATAAAGTTCGGCATTAATTTCCCAGCAGGCTTTTCTGAAAATTTCTTCCCCCTCATGCACATATCACACCCATCCACATACCTCAACACATACTTTGAAATTCCAGGCCACCAATAATTTCTCATCACCAACTCCAATGTCTTCCACCTTCCTGGATGTCCAGCAGCTGGCATGTTATGATGTAACTGTACAATCTCCCTTCGTAAATCTTGATCCTTCAGTACATACACCTTTCCTCTGAACAACACTAACCCTTGTTCTTCAACCCATTCATCTCCTTTAATATTACCTTTCTTCTCTCTCCTCAAAGCTTTTACAGCTTCCACCACTTCATCATCCATATCTGAACATTGCCTAATTTTAGACAACATTTCCGTCTCTGAGCTATCCACCAATAAATGTCCTTGATGCATAGTGCAAATATAAAAGTATTCAGGTTTGAGTAGGGTAGTATTTTTATTGTCCTCCTCCACTCCCCTTTTATGATCTGTATGTCTGGATAATGCATCTGCTTTCCTCATCAAGCTTCCCACTTTGTGGACCAAGTGAAAATTAAAGCACAATAGGAATAATGCCCAACATGCTTGTCGATGGTTAAGCTTTTTAGCAGACATAAAGTACTGCAGATTTTGATGGTCTGTCCAGATCTCGATCTGATGCATACATTCCTCCAAATAATGTCTCCATGCCTCCAATGCTCGTATTATTCCCAACATCTCTTTATCATGCACATTGTAAGTTCTCTCCACATAATTCAACCCTTTAGACAAATATGCACAAGGATGCCATTTGTCATCTTCACATAGCATTGATAATACTGCTCCAGTAGCAAAGTCTGATGCATCTGATTCCACTCGTAAGGGGCATGTAAAATCTACTGGGACCAATATTGGTTCTTTCACAAACTTCCTCTTCAAATCCTCAAATGCTATCTGCTGTTGTTCTCCCCATCTCCACACTACTCCCTTTCACGTAAGGTTGTGTAATGGTGTGGCAATTTTGAAAAAATTATGAACAAAGTGACGATAAAAATTGGCGAGTTTTAAGAAAGCTTGAACTTCCTTGATATGGGTAGGCACAGGCCAATCAACAATTGCCTGTACCTTGATAGGATCCATCTTGATTCCATCAGGACCAATCTTTAATCCCAAGAACTTGATCTTGCTTTGCTCCAAATACACACTTCTCCAGTTTGACAAATAAATCATTCTCTGCCAATCTCTTCAACACCTCCTGCACTATCACCTCATGATTTTCTTCATTCTCTGTGAATATCAAAATGTCATCAATGAATATTATCACCATGCCTTTGTCTATCACATCCTTGAAAATGACATTCATCATATTTTGGAAAGTTGGGGGACTATTGGTCATCCCAAAAAACATGACTAGTGGCTCAAAAAATCCTCGATGCATGGCAAATGCTGCTTTCCACTCATCTTCTTTCTTTATTCATACATTGTTGTACCCCCAGCATAAATCCAATTTTGTAAAGACCTTGGCCTTTCCCACCTTGTCAATTATCTCTGAGATCAACAGCAAAGAGTATGCATTCTTCACTGTCCACTCATTCAAATACCTATAGTCTGTACACATCCTCTTCCTCTGATCTTTTTTCAGTACAAAGAATACTGGTGATGTCTGCAGTAATTTTGAAGGTCGTATGTATCCCTTGCACAACTGTTCATTAAGGAATGCATCCACTTCTTCTTGTTTCTTTAGAGATAATGGATAAACTTTTGACTTCTTTGGCACAAATCCTGGCTTCATCTCAATAGCATGATCCCATGGCTTTCACACTGGCATTTGCTCCGATTCCTTCTTCTGAAAAACTGACAAATATTTATGATAGGCTTTTGGCACCCACTCCTCCACTGGCTTCTCCACTTTCTCCACATTTTTATCCCATGACTGTCCTCCATGAATTTCCCTAAATGTTTGCTTCTGTTCTTCTTTACTTGTCATGACTAGAACTTCCCTGTTTGGCATATCTTCATCTTCCACTTCCTCCATCATAACAGAATACTTCCTCAGACATTCTTTCTCTTTCTTTTCCTTCTTCTCCTTTTTTACTTTTCTCCCATACACATTACATTCTTTAGGACAATGAGTCATATGTACCTTCCCAGTTTTTCAATCAATTTCCGGATTATGCTTTTATAACCATGGACATCCAATTATCAGATTGGTTTTCCCAAGGTCACACACTTCAAATACGGCTTGCTCCTGATGATCCTGATACTTCAATATCATCATCACTTTCTCCTTAATGGCTCCTCCATGATTGATCATACTGTCAATATTGTACACCATTATAGGTTGTGGCAGTTTACGCATGCAAATACCATTTCCAGTAATTAAGGATCAATTAATAAATAATTCGGTAGCACCACTGTCAAGCAATGCCTCCACATTAATTGCTGCATGCGTGTCCACTGTCTTCAATCCTACTGTCAAGCTGATTTCGGGTTCTATCTGCACTGAGCGAATAAAAAATTTAGGGGTCTTCAGAAATAAGGCTGGGCATTTTTCTTTGTCGAATAAATCATGATGGTCATACTCCTCAATTTCTCTTTCTGGTTCACTCTTGGTTTCCTTGGATACTAATACATTATATTGATTCTGGGTCACCAATGGGAAAACCTTCACTGGGACTCTTCCACAAAATTCTTCTGCTTATCTTCCTCCAACTTTACTTCCTCGATAGTCATTTCCCTAATCTTCCTTTTCTGCCTACAATTTTGAGCCATATGCCCTAATTGTCTACAATTAAAACATTTAACTGGAGCTTGTCTCCCTACTTGATCAACATCCATTGCATCCATTGATGCTGCTGACTCCTTAACAATAGGTGTCACTGCCATGGCCAGTGGCTGTGCCCTTGGAGTTTGTACCTGAGGTGTCCTTCCTTTCTTGGACTTTCCTCCTGATAACTTTCCAAATCTGGCATTTCCATACATCAATTTCGATTCTGCCTGTTCCTGTCAATATTGCCGATCAAAATGCATTGCCCAATTATACCACTCATCCAAGCTCTCCAGCATAGAAGGTAGTCAATAGATAGACTTGAATAATGAGGGATTTAATTCTGCTTTCAAATATTCTACCAATGCTGCTTCTCCCATATCGGTTTGTCATGCTTCTGCTTTGAACTGCAAAATAAATTCATCTGCAGTCAGAGAACCTTGGCACATGGTTTTTAATTTTGCATTCGCTGTTGCCTTTGGGTTAGGGTCTCCAAACTGTGCCTCCAATCTCTCCAAAAATTCCCTGAAGGTCACAAATGGTTTATATCCTGCAGCAATTTGATTAATGGCTTCATTTCTCCAGAACTGTGCTTTCCCTCCCTGGATGTATGAGAGAGCAAACATAATTCTAGACTCGGTTGTATGAAATTTGGGCTTTCTCCCATGAATATACAAGACTATAGAGCTGATAAAGGGTTTTGTGTTCTCCATGGTACCATCAAATATTTGCGGAGGCACATATTTAGGTAAACACATTTTTCTACTCTCAGATCTCTTCTCTGCATGCTCACCCTCCTGAGACATCCACTCTACCATCTCCTCCATCTCATCATCTTTATCTTCTACTGTTTCTGCATTTTTTTGTACTTGTTTGGGCTGGGATGCTGCTAATACTGACACTAATTGGGACATTTGTGCTGTTAAAGCATCAATTTTGGCTTCAAGAATGGGCGTGGGAACAGGATTGTGTCCAGGATTTGAAGTTGATTGTTCTGTCATGATTATGTAATCTGTGATGAGTCACTTCTTCGGCTGTGTAAAGATTCGGCTGTAGAATTTTTTGGCAAAATTTCAAGTCACATGACCCAGCTATTTTGGGTACCAAACACAGCAAAACACATGATCTCAGCTATTGGGCACTTCGGATCAATAACCCTTCCAACAGTGCCTGATCTCAGGGCTATTACTGAATTTGGCTAGTAACTACCTAAAATAATCATCCAAATAGAGTAATGTAAATCTTAGCTAAACCAGATCCAATCGATTGTCTGGTTGCAGCTGTCCTAATGACGAGCGCTGCCTCTCGATCACTGGCAGTCGCAAAGTAAGGCGAGGCCTGGCGTCAGCTTACAAAAGCAAGGTAAATACATATATACAATTAATTCCAGCTCTTGCTGAAATGATGAGTAAGCGGATGTGGCGCGCTGAGACAAATGATGTATGCGTGTGTAAGAGAAGGCGCACTGATGGGGTAGTTAAGTTCTTCTGTTAGGGTGACACCCACTAATCTGCTAGCTGGACCATGCAGGCTCTCCTACAAGAAGGTGGCGGGGGGCACACGCATGATGGGGGGTTTGATGGTTTTGATGTGAGGGGTTAAAAATAGATTAGTTGGCTGAATTAGGCCTTTCGCACCACTATTGTGGATGAAATACCTAAGAGAACTCAACTGAGGTCTCCCAGTATTTATTTTAGGGTTATATACTATTTTACATATATTGTAGTATGTTGTTATGGACACATGCACACATGTGCATATATGCACATACATATTGATGCATGTAAATAGAAAGTTCCCACACTGACAAATAATGTGTATATAGGCATTTTGTAATGCATTTTGGTGAAATAAAATCAAATAAAATAAAATAAAATAAAAATAGTATTATGTAATAGGCATGTTAGGAGACTGTTTCCTAACAGAAGGAGGAGATAAGCTTATTCGCTGGCTGTTGTCAAAAGCAGTCAAACCATCAAGCAAAATAAGCCAAGTTCCAAACCAATTTTGCAAGATTGTTCGCCTACCACGGCAGCAGCAACGTGAGTGGAAACAAGCTTGTCATGAAGAATTAGAGGCTCTTCATAAGTGACAAGTCTATGACATCGTCAATCTTCCACATGATTGAAAAATGATCAAAAATAGATGGGTTTTCCCCATGAAATTGGACAGAAGAAAACGAGCCAGACTCATGGCCAAAGGCTTTTCACAAGTCGAAGGTGTTGACTTTGATGAGATTTTCTCACCAGTAGTCCACTATGAGACCATACGCCTCATGTTTGCACTTGCGTCTCTAGAAGGCATGTATATGACTGGTCTAGATGTAAAAACTGCATTCTTATATGGCAAACTAGAAGAGGAGATCTATATGGATCAACCCGAGGGTTTCAGACTCAAGGGAAAAGAGCGCAAAGTAATGCACTTATGTTGAGCATTGTATGGCCTTAAACAGGCCTCACTAGCATGGTGGAAAGAGCTAGAGGCATTTATGCGCACCATTGGGTTTGTGTGCACCAGCTCCAATGCCGGCATTTTCATACACAAAGATCCTAAGACAGGCAGCATTGTTATTGCACTGGTCTATGTTGATGATGGCTTGTTCATGAGGAAGAACAAGAAACTTGTGGATGAAAAGAAGAATGCTTGTCTAAAGCATTGGGAGTGCCATAGTACTGAAAAATTCATGGAATTCTTAGGCATGTGCATCACCCAGACTGCAAGCAAAGTCAAACTCGATCAAACTGAATATCTCACCAGAGTGCTCAAGAGGTTCGAGATGACAAATGCCAAAGCTTCCCCCACCCCACTCCCGACTGGTTACAAACCATTGGAAAACACAGTGACACCAAACGTGGCGCTTAGATCAAAATATCAGTCTGTGATCAGATCTTTATTATATCTGATGCTCGGAATGCAACCTGATATCACTTATGTGGTAATCAAAATGTCGCAATTCTCAGCTAATCCTAGCCAAGAACATCTAGACAAAGCAATGTACATCATGCGCTATCTGGTGGGAACCCAGAAATATAACATAGTCTACGATGGAGAGAAATCTGAAGGGCTACAGGCCTTCACAGATTCTGATTGGGCAGCTGACACTGTCAAACACCGATCTACAATGGGTTACTTTGCTACTCTAGCGAGTGGCATTGTGTGCTGGCAGTCCTGTTTACAAAAAACTGTAGCACTGTCATCCACAGAAGCCGAATATATGGCTCTCTCTGACACTTGTCGACAGATAGTGTAAATAGAGTCCTTATTCCAGGAACTTGGATATGTACTGAAGCGCATACCAATCTGTGCTGATAATCAGGGATCCATCTTTATCGGATCAAATCCAGTTCAAGAAAGAAGGACCAAACATATAGACATTCGCTACCACTATACCCACGAATGCATAGAAAATGACAAAGTCACAGTCGTTTTCATTCCTGGAAGTGATAATCTGGCTGACATGTTCACAAAGAACCTTGGCACCATCATATTCAGGAAATTTAGAGACTCTCTCAGAATTACTTTCGAGATTCAAACTTAGCTGCTTAGAGCGCTGTACAGTTTGAGGGGGGGTGTTGAAATTAAACTCCAATGCATGCTGCATACATGAGGCAATGCATGCAGCACACACATGTTACTGCGCTTACTGCGCATACATGTGGTAAACACATTCCTGAGTCATGTGACATCCTTACTATTATGTATATAAGGAGAACCTGTACCATAGTGGATATACAGTGTTCTTACCTCTGCTAAACCCTAGCTCTAAGACTTACTAAACCCCAGGTAGATTATAAGGAATGTGTTGTCTCTTCCTCAGTGCAGCATATGTAGTTCTGCTCCAACATAGATGGCAATCAGGCACTACCAACTATTATCGGGGGTCCTTACTACTAGCCTGTGGGTACAGGCATTGTAAACATTTGTCCAGCTTATGGCATAAAGTGGCTGAAACTGTGGTATGAGACTTATGGCATCGGTAGAGCTTCAACCATAACACCTACGGACTACTTTTGCAGGGAAAAGTTATAGCTATTTACATTTTGAAGACATTGACCATGGAAAATCATGTATTTTCAGTTTTTTTACAATATGTTCCATAATCTATGAAAAGATCAAGAAACAAATTTGAAGATTTTTCATGGACAAAATCTTGAGAATGCATTCAAAGTACCATCCCCGCCATTTTTTAAGCTTTTTCAGAGCAATGTGTCAACTCCCAGCAATGCTGCAATGTTGATTGGATTTGGTGGATTATGTAATACATGCGACTTCCTTGCAAAGCGCGTCGCGTCGGGCCTTCAGTCCACACTGGCCTGTACGACCGCTAGATGGGCCAGAACCCATCCAAAAAGCGGTCGGAAGGGCGCCTCTCCCAACTACAAGCTATCAACTATTGGAATATCAAGCGTGACTCGCCCGAACGGGTAACCCCGCCTACCCGCGTTTTTACCTACTTTTCCGGATCTTATTGCACAGCTATGCGCCACTATGCCGACCCCGTGGTATGTTTGTATTACTTGCAAATTCCTTTCATATTACTACATTGCTATTGCTCTCGTCGAGAGCCTTTCCTTTTGTTCTCTCATTGTAGTTTAGCTTACTTTACTATTTGCTACATGTACTGCTGCGTGGACTCGTCTCCCCTCAGTCATTTGGCTACCGCTTGCGCGTACAAACACTGAGGTGAGATCATTACTTATATGCTTATCTTTTCGTACTCACCGTTGTACTTCTAGCTCTAGTATTAGGTGAATATACTCAGTCGTTTGGCTACCGCTTGCGCGTACAAACACTGAGCTCTAGTATTAGTATTAGTACGGCTTAGGTCTACGTTCGTTACATCAACGCCCGAAAGGTTCAATGGAGATCCATTGGTGCCGAAAAAGAGCGAGGTGCCTAATAGGCCCGAGAAATTGGCCGCATTGATAGCGGCTGCAAAATGTATAACGCTCGTGAACGTGCGTAGACCATTGGCATCTGGTGGTGAGTCTCTTGGATAACGATATTGATATCGTTAAATCGGCAGTTGGAATGTATGATAGACTTCTCAATGTTCTCATTCTGACTTGGCCACTATCATAGTATAATTTCTAGGCTACATATTGATCTAAAACTACTAATATGAACGTAAATACCTTATAACATACATAATATAGGCGGATTTGGTGAGCGAAGGGCTTGAGGAGGGCGCAAATCTTCGAATACCATAACTTGCGACCGAAATCGTCAATTTGGCGGGGGACCAAACAAAACCAGATAGGACAGAATTTGGCAGGCGATGCAGGCAACCACGGGACTGTGACATGAGCCTTTTTTTAGTAGTCGCGGCTATGACGTAACTATAGGTTCAAACTCCGCTCATCTGGAACTCTGAAACGAACAGGTGCACTCGATTCTAAAATTTGTGTCCATCAGCCTGGTGGTACCTGAGTGAAAAGAACTGAGCAACGAATTGAACTTTAGCACCCCTATTTCAAGGCTATTCAAGGCTATTCAAGCCAATTTCGAGCTGATTCGGTCATGGCGGGACACAATCGTGGCCATCAACCAATTGGCCACTGATAAGCCTGGTGCGCCATAGATTTTGGAATCGGGCTTTGATCTCGTATTCGTGGTCTAAAAACCCACTAGATCTTACGATAATCACTATTCTTTGGTATTGAGCTGATATCAGACTTGGCGATTGTGGAACGGTATAGGGTTCGCTTGGAACTGCATGAGGCGCATCGCCCATTATGGATATACATTATAAATATACTAGGCTTTGCATATCCAAGGAACTCTTGTATATCTATTGGGTTATTGCATCAACTGCTCGGCATGCAATCCAATATGGTACATACATCGGCGCCAGTAACTTACAACATCAGTATGCCAAAAGATCGTGGTAGTAAAATAGTCCAGGTTTCTACCTCTGGGGCACGATTTCTTCCAGATTGATGGTCCATTCTAGGAGACGAAAGCAAGCATGAGCAACGGGCGATGTGTCAAGGAAAGACGAATAGGTGTTCATCACATGCTGCAATGCAGGAAAGGTATGAAAGCAAATGGAAGTCGTGCTGGGTATTATGGAGGCATAGGGGAAAATAAAAAATGCAATCGACGATAAGTAGAGGGAGCACACGGCGTATCGAATCCATTCAGATTTCAGCATGGTCTATCCGAGGGAAGAAGTTGCGGAGAAGAATAGAGTAGAAATCCAAAGACCGAGGAATCGAAATGATGCAGATAATGGACTATCTTCGATGTTGTTGCTGCCACATCGCCAAAGGCATATCCTCCTCCTCTCCCGTTCCGTTTCGTCCCTGTCGCCCATCCACTGATTGCGGTCGTCTGCCACTGGCAAGAGGGACAGAACTATGTGCGCTCGACGCCTTGCGTAGTTTCCCATTCGCTGGAGGTAATCCTGCAGTGGCGGAGAGCGAGCGACCTGGAACCCGACTTACGCCTCCCAGAACCAAATTCTCTTGGGAAGAACTAGGGCTATACCGGCCAGCCTTGATTGGCTGCTTACTGAGAGCTTGTGGTGGTGGTGATCGCGACCTACGGGGACCAGGGCCAGGAGGCGGTGGATAAGAATGTTGATGAAAAGGTAGTTGTGATTGGTGCCAGGATGACTGATCCACAGGCGCCATGGCAGCTGGAGGAATGCGTATTGGTTGCTGTGGTATGTGATGCCCTGGGTCTGGCATATAGTGAAAATTATCTCCTTGTTGAAACTGTGTCTGTTGTGTTCGACCATTTCCACTGCCAGTCGGAGTGGACGTGGATCGACCCATTGGTATTCCCTGCCCGTGTACACCATACTCCTGTTCCATCACCCGATGTTGCATCTCATACTGGGGTCCTTTGACTGGCGTCTCAGCTCTACGACCATTACCTGGCGAACCGGGAGCCGAAGCTTTCGTCAAAGAACCTCTCCTCCCAGATTCTTTCTTCTTCGTCTCTGTCTCACGTTGCTCCTTCTCCAGTCGCTCTCTCTCCAGCCTCTCCTTTTCCGCCCTCTCTCGTTGCGCCGTTAGCTCCGCTTCCCGTTGCTCCTTCTCCGCCTGGTCGTTGTTCTGCCCTCCAATTACTGCTTGGGACCCTGCAGTGATCTGCCCGTTCGGGGGGACAGGGCTTTGAGCCTTGTTGATGACACCAAGATACCAGAACATCAGGTTGCTGATTAGCACCTGCTCGTAGAGCGGGCGCCTCGGATTAGCCAACTTGATGTGACTTAGTCTATAAATCGCCCTCTCCACGTGGATAGGATACCTCGCATACGAGTTTGGACCATTCGAGGGCGCAGGCGAAACAGAAGGAGCATATGCTTTGGATTTGGATGCCCCGAGAAGGGCTTGGGCGGCTTCCCGACCAGTAGTACCACCATAAACTGGCGACGGATAATCCTGGTCTTGTTTCTTTTTCGAACCACCACCAAAGAGAGATCCAAAAAACCCCGAGTCCTTTTCTTTCTCCACTACACGGTCCTTCTCCTTCTCCTTCTCCTTTCCATTCTTTTTACCACCTTTGTCGCTACCCCATTTACCAAAAAGTCCCTTTTTATCTTTGTCTTTTCGATTAGGTGCTGGTGGACTCGGCGTTGTAGAAAGGAAAGATGGTGGAGAGGTAGACTTGGCCAATGCAGTCGAAGGTGGTGAAGGTTGCGAAGTCTCAGTGGGTGATGGCGTACGTGATGGGGGAACTTGATACTCAGGTGGAGGTTGTGTTGTTAGAGGGCGTTGTGGTTGCGGCTGAAGAATAACAGGTCCAAGAGCTTCGAGAAGCGATGGCTGGACCTCAGGTTGTGGCTGTGGCGGAATAGGAAGGTCTACTGTCGGAGAAGGTATGACAAGAGCGGGAGTCTCGTCATCGTCGTCCCTAGCATAGGCATCGAAGATGGCTTCCTCGTTAAATGAATCTGGACGCTGAGAATGCCCCTCATCCGAGAATGTACGGCGAGGTTGAGGGGTAGCGACTGATTCAACAGAATCACCATGATCGCTGGATGATTTATCACTCGAAGTGCGCGGCTCCATAGTTGCAGCTCTTGCTGGTGGCCCGCGGCGTGTGGACCCGAAGCGATGGCCGCCACCGTCACCTGGCAAACCAGGCTTGCGAATTTTGGTCCGTGCAGCCCGGCGTAATATTTGGCCTGGAGGCGGCACAATAATTGGGGCATCCGCTTCATCGCCCATTTCGGGTATGTTGTCCATCTTGTCGAGCGCTGCAATAACACAAAATCATGGACACATGCAGTATACTGAAACAAATAACGAACCTGACGGAGAAATGTTCATGCTAAGACTTCTCCTTAGTACATTTCTCAACCTGGAAGGATCATCACTCTCCGAAGCCTCCGAAGCCAGTTCCTCCAGTTTCTGGAGATCGTTGATGGTAAGTTGCGGACCACGGTTCGTGTACAAGCTACTCCGATTCCTCTTGAGAGACACCACCTCCTCGTTTTCTACACCATCATGCTCCGATGGACGATACTGTCGACTAAGCATTGATTTTTTACGACCCAGAGAGGACGAGGAAAGCGAGTAGGCGTTGAGTCCATCTGGCTCGCTGGATCCATCGGAAGACGGAGGCGATCTGGAATGCTCTTTCAGGAAAGCACGGAATTCAGCAGGCGCGATCTCAGGATGAAGACTTGCAGGAACCCAGAACAAGTGAAATGGATCGTCCGCCGGGTTGTTTGAGTTTGAACCCAGGTCACCCAAGCTACCCTCCGAACTTCCGGCACCAATTACGGGCAAATCATTCAGATGTGAGGTCCCTGGAGAGTCTGTAGATGGCAATGTAGCTAGCCGATATGTTGTGGGAGACGACGTGGGGTTCTGATTGGGTAGGTCTGGATCGATAGTAAGCGCACCTGGAGTTGTTGAACGCCGCCTTATGTCTCGCAAAGCTTCGACCTCTCGCTGAATGTCATATTCAGATGGTTGGAGAGTACGTGTGGCCATGACTGAGGTAGGAGCGGCAAGGCAATTGAAGTTTGACAAGCCGACCGACCGGTCTACAGATTAGAGAGCAGGAAGAGGGTAGAGGTAAGTACGTCGTAGGGGGCGTCGTCGTAAAGATTGTGTAGGGGATGGACCAAGTGGTCGACGACGGGATGAACGCTGAAACTCTGGCAAGAATGAAGGCACAAGATCGAAATGTAATTTTATTGATGTAACTCCGCCTTTTAGGCCACTTCTTCTCATCTGGTATGGGCTGCAGTCTCACTCAGCCATTCCATGGATCTCCTCACAAACATTCAGAACCTGTCTGACCATGCAGCACACTCTCCTTACGTAGCTTTACGCCCCAGGTCTTCTAATATATCAGTGCTTCTCTCTATATATACATATATGTTTCTAGCGGCTAGCAGCCGCAGCTGTTAGAGCAGAGTTCTCGCGTCTGAGTTCTTGGACGACTGCCTACGCCCCAATCAATGAGTTGAGGCTCTCAGGGAAATGACGAAGCATAACCAACAGCGACAGCTTCGGGATTGGCACCGCTTTCAATCATGCTGACGCAGGTTGCAAGGGTCTCCTTATCCAGCTGCGTGTTCAGCAGCTGGGACATCTCAAATAGAACTGCGCGTCATGAACGAGAGATCGCACAGCAAGTGATGAACATACGTACTGTCTAGCGTTTGTTGAGCAGACGCGACACGATCTGATTCTCGTGTAGCCATGAGACGAGAAACGGAGTATACTGAGCATATAACTGTCTCCTACGTCACGTGTTTTCATCAATCCGACCAAAAGTCGTCATTTAGGGACCAGCATACAGAAAAGTATGACTTCCGAAGTCGGCAGTTGATCAGAAATCAAAATGTGCAATGTGCGACGGCTTGGTGTGGGCACGGATTTGGGAATGATAAGTATGACACTAGGTAGCGAGTGACAGTAGAGAGAAACCCCAGGGAAAAGGGTTGTCTCAAAGACTACAGTTAATTATAAGAAAATAGGAGAAGTGTAGTAACCCAACAGACAGCGTGAGCGGCCTGTGTCCGTAGTGCGCTACGGTGTGCCAGTGACTGTCCGTAATGCGGTGAGCACGCGGTGTCTCGTCATATGCACGCGGTACGGCTAGTGTCAGAGAAAAACCTTCGGCCATTGGACTTGCAAGACTTTAAACTCGATAACTTTCAGGACGAAAACCTATGAGTAACTCTGCTAGACCTTTCCTCAGAGCCCAAAGTGCGAGAATCACGTGATGTAACCGATTATTCTAAGTTCTCGGTGCGGTATTCTCACGCATCAGATTCTAATGGCTGCAAAAATAAATCCTACCAAGAAGGAAAAGATATTTCACCCTTCGTCTCGCAAAGCAGGGCAGCTCGCACGACATGCCCACCGGAAAGGCAAGCTTGCGAAACTGGCGTCAAAACGTGGCCAAAAGCACAATTCACTTGGTGCGTTAATCTCTAAATCGGTTGTTATTCTCCTGACTCTCAATCAGTCGATGTATATGGATTCTTTTATCATGCAATACCGGAGGAGGGGGTTCTGACGCTCCAAGAGCTTCATCAAATTATTCGTGAAGTTTGGCTCACGAGGTTTGATCAGGAATTAGAGCAAGAAAAGGCCACAAGGAGGAAAGGTCGCCCAAAAAGTGCCAAGGAGATGAAGTTGGAAGAATTAAAGTTGAGGGCAGTCGAGGAATATCGTACAGGGATGGGTAAATTCTTTATTAGACATATTTTATCTGCAAAGTTAACGCTCTGCCAGAGGTTCCCGATCTGACGCATTCCCCGACGGTCGAGCTTTTTCGTCGTTGGGACCAGAAGGAATTGGTCTTCACAGAACTGCTTCGGTTCATCCGGATATTCAGCTCCCAGCCCGATACGATTGTCGTTTCGAAGCCTGGGAAACATTTTTCCATCACTGGCTCGAACAAATTCATGCCGCGAGATGAAGATGACACTATGAGTGTTGAAACTGACCTACGATAGACCTTGTTTCTGTATGCGATTCTTTTCAAGGCATCAGGATCCTTTAATCACTTCGACGCATCACCACTATGTTCCTTTTCTGGGGTAGTTCTGGTAAAGCTCTTTATGTATATGGCTCCCACTATGGTGAGATACTCAGGTATCATGATAAGAGTAAATGGGGAGCCTGGCTTAACCCTTCCTTGCACTGCGGTTTCAAGTTGGTCACAAATTCTGGTGCACCCTCTCTCTGCCTTCGTTGAAGGTCTAGAGTCATCAACGCGGTTCGCGGTGTGGATCTTTGTCCACATATGCTAGTTGGCTGTTTTTTGAGAGAATATCAGTTGGTAAATAAGATGCTGATTGGTCATTGAAGCTTCCCAGTGAAAACTCGATCATGTCCCATCAATTTATATATACAAGCTTTTTGAATGTGCCTTTGGCACACATGTGGCACTTATCATGCTAAGATGCCTACACATCTTTATGCACATGCTATGATACATTGATATATATCTTTATGTACATTCTATTCTATATTATAGACCATCCCTTATAGAGAAGGTCACCTCTGACCTCTGGATATTCCTAGTTCACCTTGATGAATGCAGTCAGGAAAATAATAAAATAGAGATAAAATCATAGAAAATTATAGAAAATGCAGAATAGGATGAAATAAAATGGGAAAAAATATGGGATGAATGCAGAAAATCAATGAGACCCTTGGGGCACCTCCTAGTCCCCTTACAGGAGGCAGACAGAATTGGGGCAGTGTAACAATGATGTATCATTACCAACCATTACATTCCTGTTACACTATGACACATACACTTATTCTCACCACCACCCTTGTATTTCAGTGCCTCAAAGAATAAAGCTTTGGCCTGTTAGTCAGTCTGAGTCTCATCAGTAAATTTTGCTGTGGCAGCAGGCTTACAGAGAGGCATCATGCATGACAAAGTGGAAGAGATGCCAGAAGAACTCACAGGGAAAAATATAGCAGGCATCCAATTACTGCCTAGTGTAAGCCCACACTGTGCAGTGCAAGGATCACTTACTAGTGAGACAACAGATGAGTCCAAAGTATATGTGTATTAGATGAGTAGTCATGGATCTAGATCAAGAATGGAGGGGGGAATGATGATCATAGGGGATTGTCAGAGTTCAAGATTGCTACTACCAAGGTTGGGACTTGGTCAGGGATACATCAGACTTCTGGTTGGACCCAGTCATTGGTGGTCGGAGGTGTTCAGGGGTTCTGGGCAGAATCCACCAGGCTGTAGCATGCCAGGTGAAAGGGGCCAGAGAGGACTTGGCTTCAACTTATAAGAAGTTGCACCCTTCTCCTTGTCAGTTGTCCAATTTCAGGTGGATTGGATGCAGATGTCCAGCAGGTTTCTGGATGGAGGGCGAGGATAGATTTAAGCAGAGGTTATAGGGTGGATTGAAGTTAAGAGGAGCCAAGAGATTCAGAACAAGTCAAGGATGATTTAAGGGTTGATATTAGGCAAAGAATGATACAAGGCAAGATACAATGCAATAGACAATGTAATTTGCAAACTGGAGACTAAGGCTAAGCTATGGGCACTTAAATATTGTGGGCCGGAAGAATAACGGAAAGTGCAGAAGTTTACTAATGGGTCTTGGTAAGTGTCCATGACCAGAATTGGTAAGACTGTATTAGGAATCAAGTGAGTAAGCAAATGATTACTAAGGCACATGACAACTTGTCTGATGACTAAAAGGTACTGCAGCTGGAATGCTGATGGACAAGGTCAGAAAAGAGTCAGAAAGGAATTGGGAATTATTGGGAATCTGATCAGGTGAAACAGGTCTTGACAGGGATAAGAGTCTATGATCCATTGTATCTCTTTGGTTGTAATGATGAAGCATGATGATGCAAGCCCAGGCTTACACCCTCCCCTGCTCTGAAAACATAAAATAAAAATAGAAACATCTTAAAAAGGCTGGAACATGGGTGCATCAAAGACCCATGTGGGGAAAAGCTACCAGTCAGCATAGAAAATAAGGCTACATACTGTCAAATTTGCCAACCAGATATCCAAGGCCTTGCAATCATCCAGTTCACAGCCTAGTAGCCAATAATCTTCTTTAGCCCCATAGCCACACCATCATACCAGGTATTGTGATCCTCACCCAATTTCTGCTCATATAGAATGCAGTCCACAAAGTATTCCTCCTCATTATCAATGATGACTGGTGGTGGCCATTCTTCTTCATGTCCTGGGAAGAGTTTGCTATTGCTCTCCACGAATGGGAGCACCCATGAGGTGTGGAATGTGGGAAAGGTATTGGGCACATTTGGCAGCTTGAGGGTAATGTTTAAGTGTTCTGGTGATACCCATGTTGTGTTGTAAGGTCCATCAAAATGAGGGATGAACTTGGCTACCCAACCCTTTGCCTTGTATCCATGATAGTTATGCAATGTCAACAATAGGACACATTCCTCAACTGCGAAGGGGAAGTCATCAGAATGATGTTTGTTTGCAGATAGGCTCTGGTAAATCTTAGCTCTCAAGAGGTTGTCTTGAGCTTCCTTTACATCAAGCTCTAGTTGCTCAATGACCTGTTGCACCCTAATGTCCTCCACCTCTCCAGATGTAGTTACCATCAAAGGTGGAAGTACTTGAGGGCTATAACCCATCTGCAATTGAAATAGTGAGAAACCTATGGAAGCATTAATAGTGTTTATTATGTTGAAATGCACCCTTGGAAGCACACATCTCGAGCCTGGCTGGTTGTGCTCAACCTGGTAATGCAGGCACTGGTTGATTGTTTTGTTGGAACACTCACTCACTCCATTGGATTGAGGGTGATACACTGTTGACATGTTCAGCTTCACACACATGAGCTGGGGTAGTGCCTTCCAGAATCTTGACATGAACAGTTTATGGATTGCAAACAATCTCCACCAGGAGGCCATTTTCACAATACCATTCATCAAAAAATTTGACTGCCAGTTTCTCTGCAGGGATAGTTGTCAGTGACAGTATGATCCTGATATTGCTATTCAACCAGTCAGTGAAGGTGATGATTGAGTCAAACCTATCATCTTCTGGCAGGGGACCAATAAAGTCTATAGCCACTGAGTCTCTACAGGCATCAGGTATCAGTAGTGAGTGCAAAGGACCTTTCAGCTTCATTGTCAGTGACTTATTCTTTTGACAGTCTGCACATGCCAGCACATATGCTTCCTTGAGATCTGTAAGGGGAAAGGGAGGCATCCCAGACATCTGGGCAATTTTCTGTGTTGATCCCATATTTTTTCATATTTTACCTATTTCCATCTTGTTTGCCAATGCTGGAATGCTCAATGCTGACCCCAGCCCTGATGTTTGCTGATGCTGATGCATTTTTTGTGCTAATGCCCTGTTCAAGGCTGATGCCTATTATGATGCCCAATGCCACCAATTCTAATGTCATTGACCAATGCTGATGCCTGTGTTGGCCAATTCATTGGTTAACATGTCTGTACAACAACTTACATGTTGTATTGATGAAATAGTGCAATCTCAGCTGCCTAATGCCAATGCTGCTGCCACTGCTTTATGCCAATGCTGCTGCAGCCCTATTGGGTTGCTGACCGGCATGCTGACCCAATTTTGCAGGCCTGCACACTGCAATAAATGAATTATTGCATAAACATGGCTTTTAATGAGTTTATCATGCACCAATTTGCATACAGAATCCATGCAGACTACACATGAATTACTACATAAATGAGATTAATTTCCAATTGGCCATACCTGGAATGCCGATCTTGATCCTGATCCTGATGGGGCTACTGCCACTGCCATTCCCATTGCTGTTGCCACTGCCTAAAACTATTTCATAGGTTACTGATGTCTGTATTAAATGTATTACTCTTCAGTCTAGCAACCATTGTAATAGTGTATTTATTTGTTACTATAGGAGGTACACATATATATATTAGAGTGTTCAACAGTGTCCACCAAACTTGTATCATTCAATACACTGTATATGTTCGATAGACTGTATCATTTGACACATTGTAGCTTACCGATGTGTTGCAGCGAGAGAGGGGGTAATGCCTGTAGTCATCAAGAATGAAACACAAACCCCCCCTCCACTCATATTTGCAGCAAGGGTGGTAGTAGTGGTGGTGGTTGTCACCTAGAATAAAATGAGAATCCCCTTCTTGTGTTTGGAGTGAGGGAGGGGGGTGGTGCCATTAGCTTGTTGTGGTGGTCATACAGGGTGGTGCATACCTTGCAGGTGCCCCACTACATGGGCCTCCTGGCACCATCCCCCTCATCTGCCATTGTCATGTTCACCCCCCATTGTTGTTGTGGTCCCCCCATCCATCATTTACAATGATGGAGGAAGTTGGTGGTGTCAGTCATTGCCAAGAATAGAATCAAAAAACCCTCCACTCACAGTTGAAGTGAGGGAGGAGGTCTTGTCATTGTCATTGCCTAGAACAGAAGCAAAAACTCCACTCATGTTTGAAGCGAGGGAGGTGTCAATCATCATTGTCATCATCTAGAATGGAAGCAGAAGACCCTCCACTCATGTTTGTAGCAAGGGAGGGGGTGTCATCATTGTTGTTACTCAGAATATAAGCAGAAGACCCTTTACTCACATTTGTAGCAAGGGAGGGGGTGTCGTTGTTGTCACCTAGAACATAAGCAGAAGCTCCTCTACTCACATTTGCAGTGAGGAAGAGTGATGGACATTGTCATCCAAACCATAAACAGAACTTCCTCCACTTCCATTTGCAGTGAGGAAGAAGGGGTGTGGCCATTGTTGTCCAAAACAAACATTGTTGCATTGATCAACAACAATTGTTTGTTGTTGACTGTAATCAACAATGTCATATCTGACCAGTTGTCAGTACCTGTAAACCCATATGTAAGGGTACAGTATTGCCTCGGGTACAGAAATCCAAACCCATATCTGTACCCATGTGTACCCATGACCAGATTGTCATGGTGTTACTCATACCCATGCCATTCCCTAATGTTTGATGTCAAAATGCTTGGTGCATTTATGATAGCACAGATTCTCAGCTATTGCCAATGTGCTTAGATTATCACCCCAAATTAATGTAGGTTCAGGTTGAGTATACCCCAACTCTAAATATAGGCTCCATAGCCATAGGGCATCATGCACTGCATCTGTCATAGAAACTAACCCTTCTAGCCTAGACTGCTCTAATTCCATCTGTCAATTGTTTTGGTACTCTGGTTGTGGCACTTCCTAGCTACAAGAGGACATACATAAGCTATTTTTTGCAAATCTATTGGGTTACTGGGCCTTAGGTACTGCTTTGCTGTCAGAAATTCAATGGCTTGTTCCTTTGATCATATATCGGTGCTTTGGCCCTCTGCTTCTTCTAGTTCTTTTTGGGATCTTTTTGTTGTGGTTGTTGTGTTCACTTTTTGTCTTGTCATTGGAACTGCCACTTCCAAAGATGGCAGCATAGTTCTAGATAGGTTGTGAGCGGACATGTAGGTAGTGTATGTAAGGGGAAAGGAAGGCATTCCAGGCATCTGGGCAATTTTCTGCATTCATCCCATATTTCTTTATATTTTATTTTACTCTATTCTACCTTTTCTATGATTTTCTATGATTTTATTCCTATTTTATGATTATATTTTGGCTTTTTCCATGCTGGTACATATTGACAGTTCTATTCTTAGAGGCAAGGCCCCTTCTGGATGTTTACCCATTAAGGTGATGTGATCCTGCAGCTGGATCTGCCTATTTCTGCCTTTTTGCTATTTTTGGCTTACTATTTGATTTTTGGCTCTATCACATATACTGGGCATCGACAGATGGGTCCTTAGAGTTTTCTCATTGGATTCCCCTCTGTTAGGTGTGCCTGAAGTGTTTGTATTATGTAGTATAATGTTAACTTTGGATTCCCCTCTGTTAGCTCACTATTAAGTGAGGTTTTGAGGTTGCCCTTACAGTGTATTGATGCTATACTATTTTTAGAGTCATTGATACAGCTCCCTATCACCCTGCATGCATACTACAGCATTTTTCATGATTGTGCACACCTCCTAGATGGCTTCCGCTCACTTTGCATGGCATGCTTTTGTGTGTCTTGATGCACTTTTGTGTGCCCAAGTGCACCTCCATGTGCCTTCACATGCCTTTGACCACTTAGGTGTGCTTTTGTGTGCCTTTTACATTTCTACTGCGCCTTTGGATCCCCCTTAGCTGCCTTCTATCATGCGCTCTAAATGCACCTTGTTACACTCTAAATATGCCTTGTTACGCTTCAAACCACCTCCGTGCGCCCCCATTTGCCTTCCACAGTTATTGCATGCTTGATGCACCTTTATGTGCTCCTTTTATGCTTTACCTGCAACTCACATTCTCTGCTGCACACTCATTGCACAATCCTTATCACACACACAACAATCTCCTACACCAATTGTGCTGCACATCACAGCTTCCAGCTTACTGGCATGTTTATTCGAGGCACATTGTGATTCCAGCACAAGCAAACTGTGCATTCTCACATAATCTGGGTGCTTTGCACCTATTTGGCATTGGACTGTGCACACTTGGACACTTTCACATAATCCTGGCACTTTGGCACTATTTGGCCTCACACAACATCTCCTTATAGTTCTTCCACATTTCCAATCGGCATCGCCTTATCTGGTAACCAGCACAGGTCGATCACATCATTATTACTAAGGTGCAGCACACAATGCATAACACCAAAGCAGATTAATTGGGAAGAGTACACAGGACCCAACATGCACCAAGAATAGAGCATCACACCAGACCAGTTGGGTATTGGGCTATAGCGTGCACAAATCTTATTGGCTAAGGCAGCAGCATAGTGCAGTCAGATTTAGATGGGCCAATGGATGTGCTTGTGGGTAGTGCATGGTGCTTTCTATTTTTATACTTTATTTTACCATTTTTTATCACATAAGCCATTTGTACATAGTAGGTGGATAGATAGAGGATCCAGAGGATCTTTCCCCCCCTCATAGTACATAGCTCATCCAGCATTGCACATAGTCTGTGCACTAGCATCCAGTCCATGTGCCTTTGTAGTGCGCCCTTCATATAGCCATGTTTGTGTATTGTTTGCATCCCCTCATTGTATTGCCATATTTTGTCCCTTTGTTGCATTCTTCATCTTTGCTTGTGCACTCTTGCAGTGTGATTTTCCCACCAGTTGCACTCACATTCTGTTCACATCCCTAGACTGTGCATCACCCTTGCAGCACATCCCAGTGCTGTAATTGTCCCGCCAAACCTCCTGCTTTCATCTTAATTAACCCTGCTAAAACAAATTTTGCCACTGCATGAATATCATCAAGTGGATAAGCATCATGTGGATAGTGGCCAAAAGATTTTAACTCAAGTCATCGCACAATTCGTGACTATAAGCCTGACTAAAAAAGCGGATTAATTGGGAAGAGTGCATGGGACCTAGAGTGCACCAAAAATAGAGCATCGCACTGGAAAGTTGGGTATTGGGCTATGTCGTGTGCAAATCTTATTGGCTAAAATAGCAGCATAGTACAGTCAGGTTTAGATGGGTGAATAGATGTGCTTGTGGGTAGCACATGGCACTTTCCATTTTTATACTTTATTTTACTGTTTCTATTACATAAGCCATTTGTACATAGTAGGCAGACAGATAGAGAATCCAGAGAATCTTTTCCCCCCTCATAGTTCATAGCTCAGTGAGCATCGCACATAGTCTGTGCACCAGCATCCAATCTGTGTGCCTTTGTATAGCCACATTTGCATATTGTTTGCATCCCCTCATCATATTGCTGTGTTTTGTCTCTTTATTGCATCCTTTGTCTTTGTTTGTGCACTCTGTAATGCACCCTTCATATAGCCATGTTTGCACACCATTTGCACATTTTATTGTATAGCTGCATTTTGCACACCATTCACGCATTTTTCTGCCCATTGCGCTCACATCCTGTTTGTGTCCCTAACCTGTGTGCCACCCTTGCAGCACATCCCAGTGCTGTCCTTGTCCCACTACACCTCCCACTTTCATCTCCATCATCATTGTGCATTTTTGTGCTCCCATTGTGCATTTTTGCCTCTTTGCATTGCACACTTTTTTGCCATTGTGCATACCTTCCCTTTAGCATACACAACTAGTGTGCACATCGAAAACTACTGTACTAGCCTTTTCGAGGTCTCTGTGCCCTGAAGGATGATCCGAGGCCTTCTAAACAAAACACCTCACCCCGAGCATGCCTGCAGCTGTAGATTTTGTGTTCACCCCTTTTGTTGAGACTTTGCACCAAGTATCAACTGAACACATCAGCGTGCAACATGGCAGCAAGCATACATTGAAGTACCACCACTGAGTGGCATTGGCGCTACATCCAATGCTAATAGTGGACCAGTAAGTTTATTTTGATATGCTTCAGACTCACTAAGTGGCTTCCCCCCTACTCTAGTGTGATAACTGCTGCTGCATGGGCAAGCCAGCCAGGTGCATCTCTGTTAATGGAAAGTGGTGTGCTCCATGTGCAAAGGGGAAGCAAAAGTGTGAGTGAACAAAGCGCACTCTCACACAGCTGCATGCCACCTCTAGAAGTAGGAAAGCAGCTGCTGGGTGCCCTGATATGTACTTTTCCTCATCCTCCTCCCTCACTCCCCTAACCAGTTCCTGCCAAAGGCACATCGCAAACTGACAAGAGTGATGAGAATGATGCAGGGCTCATCAGCCCCTCGAAAGAGTGCACATCGAAGCACTGCATGGTCAAGAATGCACCCCCCATACCATTGCAAGGGTGCCCAAGGCTGCTGATGATGCTCGACCTGGAAACCTAGCAAAAACCTGTTAAAAGGCTTATAAAGTATAACTCAGGCTAGAGAAAGGGTGCGAGTCAGTACTAAATATTACTGCTAATACCAAAATGTTGTTTTAGTGATGCAAAATGATAAAGGATAAGAATGTGACAAATAGTCTTTTTAAAGCATATGAAGATGTTCGAAATTGGTCTGAAGATGTGCAAAGTAGTTCGAAATAGATTTGAATGGGTTTGAAGTTGTTCGGGTAAGTTTGAGGGGGTTCAAATGTGTTCAACTGGTGTTGAAATATGTTTGACAAATGAATATAGCAGTTACGAAGTGGGTTTTTAGCAATGATAGGTGATGATGAGTTGAGAATGAATACAAAAGTTCGAGGAAGTTCACAATATTTTGCAGAACTTCAGAGATATGACATGAGGTAAGACTCAAGAGATCTGCTCTGAAATTCGACTATAGTGGAGAGGGTAACTGGTTCTCTGTTTTTCTAAGTAACTAGTACAAGTTTATATACATTTTTGAAGAGATAGTACTGAAAAGGGAAGTAAAACATGTGTAAAACATGAGGCAATATATCATACAATGAGGACTTTGTAGATCATAAAATAAATGAGAAATGATAAATAATTGAAACATACATGTCCCCATATGGTAAAAGTACTTATCTTGTGCTTCAATATATCATCGAAACATAAAAACACTATTATCACATCCTAATTCTCTTTAGTCTCTCCTCGTGTCTGGTAGTGCTTGATATGCAATGGAATAACCTGTTCCGGTTGTGCAGCATGTATCAAAAGTGTTTCATGACAGCTATACAGTGGCCGAAGTCATTTTAAATACTGTGAAGTCACTCAAAGTGTTGTGAAATAATTCGAAGTTGTTCGAAGTTGTCCAAAATAGTGCAAAATAGTGCAAAAATGATTTGACGTCGATTTCATGGCATTCATAGTGATTCGGAGTGCATGTCATAATGTTTCGATATGAGTGGGAATGTTCTCCAGACCTTAAAGCATGTAGTGGACCTATCATCATAACCACAGAAGAAATCATGCATTTTTTAACATCAGCGAATACTTAGTTGGACACAAGGCATATTGGTGTGCTATAACCAAAGCAGCATGTTTGTTATGGTGTTTCAACCAGACCAGTGCATTTTGAATTGCCTTGCGATTGCAGTACCGAATCAGCCTGCAAATGTGCCATACTCATTAGATGCAATATGTGACACAATCGACTTTATCTTCAAAGGCCCAGCGCACTATTTCCAGCCACTTACTGGGCTCACAGTGCAAAACCCTGATATGTATGCGCCTTACTCAGCACCCAGCATACCCATTTCCCAGCCACAACCTAGCACATCCACAGTCAAAGCAGAAGACATCTCAGTCCTATTCGAGTGCATAACACAGATGATAGTTACTGCATTGAGCACATCACACAGAGATGGCAAAAATGGCGTGCCCAGTTTGAACAATGACACTTGCAATGGTTGCAGTCAAACAGGGCATTATATCCCTGAGTGCACTTCAATTGAGCACCTTATTAGTGAGGGAAAGTGTAGGCGAAATGCATAAGGGCACATCGTACTCCCAGATGGCACATTCATGCCATGTTCTATTCCAGGCAACTTCTTAGGTGAGCACATTGAGGAATGGCATAAATGCAACCTGTGGCAGATTGCCACTGGTCGACTTTCATCAAATACCAATTTGCAGCTGATCTACAATATAGCGCCTCATCCAGCTCCAGCAGCACCCTTACAGTTGATGTACATTGCCGCCTCAGCTCCTATGGCAGAGTATATGCAAAGCACATCAAATGTGCAACTAACAAAGGAAGAGTGCATTGAGGCATTCAAGCAGGAGTTAATGGCACTCCAAAAGAAGCAAGTCTTTAATGGCATTGAAATTCTGTGGTGCACACCGCACAATACATCAAATCAAGAAAATGCACCTTCTACTACTACAGACATTGCACCTGCCGACAAGTATTGAGTTGCCAGCTTTGCAACCCACTGCAAGCACAACTAAAGCACCCAACAAGATGCCCATACATCTCTATTCCAACATTTCTGAAGCACATTTTGTGCCTGCAGCAGCAGAAAAACCAGATGCTCAAGTTAACACTTCCCCAGGCAAAGAGCCATCGTATCGCACTGTCATTCCTATCCAGAATCTGCAGATTGTTGACGACATATATGTGTGCACCATGAAGGTGCCCTCTGTTACAGTTTCACATGAAGAGCTCCTTTTGCTTTTGCCTGATCTCAGGCAGCACCATAGAAAACAAGTTATTCTAAAATACATTGCAGCTACTGGTGCAGAAGTGGTAGCTACCAACCTTGCAAGTGTTATGCCATTTGCACATTGCAAAGTGTGCATGCCTTTTGCAGAAAGTAAAGTGCTTAATGCGACACCTCTAGTTGGCATGGCAATTGCAGCACCTCTTCCTATCGTTTTACAGGATCCATTTGAACAGTACCTTACCCATCTTCAGCCAGGTGAAATCCAGAATCCCAATGTTTTGAAGGTTGCAAAATAGTTGCATGCACTCCACTCCATTGATTTATTGATCAACAACCAAGAATACTTTGAAGCTATCTTAGATCTGGGTTCACAAATTATCGCAATGTCAGAAGCGGTCTGCCATTGTCTTGGACTTCAGTCTGACACATGCTTTCATTTATACATGCAATCAGCCAATGGCGAGGTAGATGAATCACTTGGGCTTGCATGCAATGTTTCTGCATGCATTAGAAATATCATTGTTTATGTGCAAGTGCATGTTATCTGTTTACCTGCTTATGATATTCTGTTAGGGCACCCCTTCAACATGTTAACATGCTCTGTTGTGCACAACTTTGCAGATGAAGCACAAACAATTACTATTTGTGACCCAAAAAATTACTATTTGTGACCCAAACACAGGCGCCATCTCCACCATTCCAACAAAGCCTAGGGGAAAGCTGTGCCACTTCTCACCAGCTGCAGCAATGCCACACTTTACTATTCAGAATAATCCACAAAGAAAATTTTACCAGGCTTCGAGGAACTGATTGCAGACCAAGGAGAAGCCACTACTATCATAATATTCAACTCTGATACCCAATCTTCTGAAGTTTCTGCATTTGTGCTTCTTCAATTTCCTGCTTCGGTTCCATTGACCTCTATTATCTCTCTCAACTCTACCTATCCCAGTGTACCAACAATCATGGGCAGGCACTCTTAAATTCGATTGACGCTGTGGCACTTATTCCAGCTGCATTTCCAAAAAGCACACATGTGTGTGCAACTTTTATTGATTTAGCGATGCACGCACCACAAAAGGGCATAGTAACCAAGAAGAAGTATAAACTGGTTGCTAGAAAGGTCAAACCAGTTATTGTGCCTGTCCCAAATGAATTCCGCATTGAGCACAGCATTATAGGCGATCTGCTAGCAGCACTTCCTGCACTCTTACCAAACCCACCACTGTTTACTCCGATTGGGTGCTATACTGAAGAGCGCATGCAAGCGCTCCAAAAGCAACACACCAATTTCTTACTACCAGAGGAGATAAAGATTTTGCACCACTTGATGTCTGTGCAGAATGAAGCCTTTGCATGGAGCAATGAGGACTGCAACAGTTTCAAGACTGTGTTCTTTCCCCCAGTAAAAATCCTGATTATTCTGCACATGCCTTGGATAGAGTGCAACATCCCCATTCCACCAGGCATATATGAAGAAGTTTGCACTATTATCCAGAAGAAAATCGACTCAGGTGTTTATGAGTGCTAAAATTTGGCATATAGATTGTGGTGGTTGTGCACGCTCAAGAAAGATGGAAAAGTGCTGTGCATCATACATAGCCTCGAACTGCTTAATTGCATTACCATTAAATACTCTGACATCACTCCTACACCTGAGCGCCTTGCAGAGCAGTTTGCAGGGCACACATGAAGCACCATCCTTGATCTATATGTGGGATATGATGAGTGCTTAATCAAAGAATCATCATGCGACCTTACAACATTCCAGACACCTTATGGTGCAATGTGCCTCGTTACACTGCCAATGGGTTGGACAAACTCAGTACCAATCTTCCATAAAGATGTGTGCTATATTCTGCAGCCAGAGATACCAGACTACACTGTTCCATATATTGATGATGTTCCAGTCAAGGGACCTTCAAAGTGCTACATTTTACCAGATGGCTTGTGCAAAGTGCTCACTGCAAACCTTGGCATTAGGCACTTTGTGTAGGAGCACTTCCAGAACATGAATTGCATTGTGCACTGAGAACTTTGTCATTCTCAGCCATTATTGCATGCCAGAGGGTAGAAAACTTGAACATGACAAGGTACACATTATCTGCAATTGGGGTGCATGCCACATGCTGTTGGAAGTGTGCACATTCTTAGAGACAGTTGGTTTAATGCGCATTTATATCTGCAATTATGTGCACCACGTTAACGTGCTCACAAAGCTTATGTGCAAGGATGCTCCATTTGAATGAGGCCCAGAGCAGATAGTGGTGCAAAATGATATCAAGCAAGCAGTACTAGATTGCCCTGCACTAAAACTGATCAATTATTCATCAGAATTCCCCATTATCCTTGTGGTCGACACTTCACAGATAGTGGTCAGCTTCTATCTTTGTCAGCAAAAATGCATATTTACAATTGGTTCAGCTCGATTATGCTCAATGACAGAGAAGCATGCTTTTTGCAACCAAAGCTAGAAATCTATGGGCTTTATCGCACACTGTGCAGTTTGCGCCTTTATATTATAGATGTGTGCAACTTAATTGTCGAGACTGATGGGTGCTATATTAAGGGCATGCTACAAAACCCCAATATCCAACCATCTGCCAGCATTAACTGGTGGATTGTCTCAATCCTTACATTCCACTTTACACTCATACATGTTAGAGGAGCAGTGCATGGTCCAGATGGGCTCTTGCATCAACCGAAGCAGCTAGAAGACTTAGAAGGAGAAGAAGATGAAGAGTTTGAGGATTGGATTGATGTGCTACATGGCTTTATGCATGCAATACGTCCCATTTCACAGTCCTTTGATGCACAGATACTCATGCTAATGCAGCCAGAGCCAAGCACAAATGTGCAAAATGCATGCAATCCTGTGCTTATTTATGACAATAACTATAGTCAAGTTCTGAGAAGTGCAGCAGCAGATGCAGAGGATAAGAAGTTAGATTTCATGTGGATTTGGATGGATACCCTAACGTGCCCTGACGATTTTATGGATTCTGAGTACGGCATGCTTGTGCGCTATGCGAATGCCTTTTTCAAAGACAAGATGCACTTATGAAAGTGCAATGTGCATGGCACTCACCAGCTTGTTATTTGGCAGTCTAGATGCCTACCAATATTGTGTGCCATCCATGACAACATTGGACACAAGCACTTTTATGTGATGCACTCCATGTTACTCAAGCACTTTGGGTGGCCGCACATTATGGATGACATCATTTGGTTCATGTGCACTTGTCATATTTGCCAGATCCAGCAAACGCAGAAGGTTCTAATACTGCCAGTCATTGCAATGCCTGCACCTCTCTTTAGTAAAGTTTATATTAATATGATGCACTTACCAGTATCAGCAGGGCAGCGGCACTATATCATCCAGGGGCATTGCTCGCTTATGACTTGGCCAGAATTCTGTGGACTTCCTAAAGAAAATGCGAGGGCACTCAGCAATTGGATGTTCCAAGACCTCATCTGCAGATGGGGTGCATTGTACGAGATAGTCACTGATAATGGCAAGCCATTCATCAAACTCAGTAAGCACTACCATATCAATCACATCCACATATCTGGCTATAATTTGCATGCTAATGGAATTGTTGACTGTGCACATTTTGATATGCACCAAGCACTTATCAAAGCCACAGATGGAGTAGAGTCAAAATGGTTCAGTTTGCTGTACTCAGTCTTTTGGGCAGAGTGCATCATGGTTTGGAAGTGCCTTGGCATTTTGCCATACTTCATTGTTACAGGCATGCAGCCTCTGATCCCTCTCAATATCATTAAAGCAACATATCTTAACCCACCCCCAGATTCTATACTCTCTACTACAAACTTGATTGTGTGGTGAGCGCACGCATTACAAAAGCAGCCAGAAGACTTAGTGCACATTCATTCCCATGTCTATGCAGAAAGGCACAAGCAGTGCTCTGTTTTAAGAAAGCACACTTAAAAACCATCCACAATTTTGACTTCCAGTGTGGTGACTTAGTCCTTATGTGCAACACAGTGATCAAGAAGAGTCTTAACTGCAAAATGTGCGTGCATTACCTTGGTCCTCTAGTTATAGTTTTGTGCAATCAGGGTAACACATATATGATTTGCAAACTCAATGGGACAGTATTTGACAGGCCAATAGCTGTGTTTTACCTACTGCCATACCATGCATGCAAGTCCATTGCACTTCCTGACATAGTGCTTGATATTACCACAGTGCAGTTGAGAGAGATTGCAGAGTCCATAGTAGTAGACACAAAAGATGAAGAAGCAGTTGACAAAGAAGAAGCGCAAAGAGATAGCGCTGAGGATGAAGAAAGTGCCAATGAGGTGTGCAATTAGCACTCCACATGTACCACTATGGATATTTCACTTTTTTATATGTACGCTTTGCTTTCTTTCATTTTTTTATGTTACCTTTCTTCTATTTGCAAAGTCACATCCAGGCACCTTCTGTGTTTGCACAACCCATGGGTTTTACCAGCCATGATGATCTACTGAGCCTTTCCCATTTTTTTTTTAGAATTTGTCATATGGCATGCGCTTTCTTTTATTTTTTACTCTTTTATCATTTGGACAGAGTCAATGTCTCAGTTGGGAGGAGGAAAGTGATGAATGGACAATTTTTTCTGCACTTCTTTGCATTCACACATTTTTGCACTGGTGCATGTTTTTTTTGTGCTTAACATTCTTGTTCGAACATTGCCTATCTTCTCCTTCACACATTTTATCTGGGCTTACAATTTGCATTTTACACCACCACACAAGCATGCATGCAGGTTGGCACAAAATGTGCATATTTGCTTGGCTCCAGCACTTTGGGGCACATCATACATTTATCACAGGTGCAATGAGCAAATCAATTTATGGACTAGCAATGGTTTTACACAAGGGAGTAACTATTCAACCAACTCCAGAAACTCCAAGTGCTCTGCAGCTGCATCCAGCTTTGCCTTCGTATCTGCCTCCACTTGTTCTGCGCTGTGCAGCTGGCTCTTGGTGAGTTCCAACTCGACCAGCGACCTTTGTACATCCTCCTTGAGGTGATCATAAGTGGCACCTAAGACGGTGACCACTGAGTAGCACTGCACTAAGTCAAGTGCTTCAATGTCTTGGCCTTGATAGATTGCATCCCCAGAGGTGTTCCCCAACCTGGTCTGGCATGAGGACTGGGTGTGCACACTTGCTTGTCGAATGGTAAGGGGGAACGGTGATAGGTCCACTGTGCAGTCTAAGGTCTGGGAAAAGTTTCCAACCATATTGACACACTACAACAGACCCACTGAACTGCTATGAACACTGCAAAATCAACTTTGAACTCTTTTCGACTTATTTTGCACTACTTTGAATGACTTTGAATGACTTCGAAAGATTTCGTGACACTTTGAACACCTTTGTAGTATTTTGAACAATATTAGCCACCATAGCTGTCTTGAAACACTTTTGATACATGCTGCACAACTGGAACAGGTTATTCCATCACACATCAAGTACTACTGGACACAAGGAGAGACTACAAGAGAATTAGGATGTGATAATAGTTTTTTTATGTTTCGATGATATATTGAAGCACAAGATAAGTACTTTTACCATATGGGGACATGTATGTTTCAATTTCTCATTTATTTTATGATCTACAAAGTCCTCATTGTATGATATATTGCCTCATGTTTTACGCATGTTTTACTTGCCTTTTCAGTACTATCTCTTCAAAAATGTATATAAACTTGTACTAGTTACTTAGAAAAACAGAGAACCAGTTACCCTCTCCACTATAGTCGAATTTCAGAGCAGATCTCTTGAGTCTTACCTTGCATCGTATCTCTGAAGTTCTGCAAAATATTGTGAACTTCCTCGAACTTTCATATTCATTCTCAACTCATCATCACCTATCATTGCTAAAAACCCACTTCTTAACTGCTGTATTCATTTGTCAAACATATCACAACACCAGTCGAACACCTTCGAACCCCCTCAAACTTACCTGAACAACTTCAAACCTATTCAAATCTATTTCGAACTACTTCACACATCTTCAGACCAATTTCGAACTTCTTCAAACATCTTCATATGCTTTAAAAAGACTATTCATCACATCCTTTATTATTTCACATCACTAAAACAACATTTTGGTATTAGCAATGATATTTAGTACTGACTCGCACCCTTCCTCTAGCATGAGTTATACTTTATAAGCTTTTTAACAGGTTTTTGCTAGGTTTCCAGGTCGAGCATCATCATTTTGGAGCCCACCACAAGGGGTTTCTAAATCATTTCATTGCCTAATCCACCTCGAATCTCCTGGCTTAGGCCAACACAAGCTCAAAACCTTAGAATTGAGACTCGCCAGGCTTTCGAATCTCTCGAACAATTGGGGGATATCCTAATTTCTGTCTCTGATGCCGAATCCATACATCATCGTCTGTTTCCTTCACCTATTTCCTCATCTACAACCTCATCTTCCTCTTCTTTCTCATCGTCTACTACATTATTCATTATTCCAGCTACTTTGACACATCTACCATCCTTCACTCAGGTTCTAACTCCTTGAATCGGTACATCTATAGCCACCCAAACAACAATGCCAGCTCATGGACATTCCACAGCATCTAAATTTGACCATACTCAATCTTGAGAGCTACATCGATACTTTAACGAGCTTGAAATACTTTTCATCGACTGTAATGTTATGGATTCCAAACTTATGAAGAAGCATGCCTGTCGATATATCAATATCGATACATCTGAACTCTGGGAATCAATTCCTGAATATGAAACTGGCACTTCATTTCACGATTTTCATGTCGCAATACACAGACTATATCCTGGTTCTGAACATGATCAAAAATGGTCACTTTCAGACATGGACAAACTCATTGGCGAACAACTTTGGATGGGTATCTTTAACATGAGCAATTTAGAATTATATTACAGGTCATTCTACAACATTACAAAGTTCCTACTCTCTAGAGGTTGAATCTTGGAGGCAGAACAAAGTAGAGCATTCATTCGAGGTTTTCAACCAGGTTTATGGTCACAAATTGCATGATGACTCGAACTTAAATTTTTTGACCACTATTCAGATGATGCCTACCCACTTGATGACATTCATGTGACAGTGAAATTTGTTTTAGCAGGGTCAATTAGCTTGAATTCAGCATCGTTACAGTCTTCAGAAACCTTGGCATTGACTTTGACATATTTGACACAGATCAAATCGGAAGACCTATCAGCAATTCTCAAAAAATTCAAAAAATTTGCAATTACACTTGTTATGGCTCTAGCAGGTTCAAAACCCACTAATCCTCCTTGAACTAACAGTGGATTTTGCTTGGACCAGCTCAAAAATTTAGCTTATGTCTTTTGTGGACTCACTGGACATTTTATTAGCAACTGCTTGGTTTGCCAAGCCTATATCAATGAAGCAAAGTGTAAAAAGAACAACAAAAAAAAAATTGTGCTTCCAAATGGATGGTTCACCCCTCGAAACATTCCTGGTCACTTTATCAAAGACAGAATCGATGAATGGACTCGACAAAATCCTTCGACTACAACTGCATCATCACTCATGTACAACATCGCATCCTCAATGGCTACTTCGACACCACCTAGGGGCATCTACCAGGTTTCCAAACAATCTGCAACACCCGAAGATCGCATCGCAAAGCTCTAACAAGAGATATACACTTTGTAAAATGGTAGGACCTTTGCTAAAACTAATTCAAGTATACCAATAGTTGCTGTCTCTTGACCTTCAGTCTCCCCAAACACTGCAGCAGTCAAACAATCGACTCCACAAGTACCCACATCATCCATCTCATCTATGGCAACAAACCTATTAACCTCAACTTCAGCATCATCTTTGACTTTGGAAACAACTTTGCAGCCTGTTATTCATCCTTATGCTGCTACAAAAGAAAATTCGTACCTACCACCACACAACCAAAACTTCGGATCAACTGCAAAAAATAAAGGCAAAAATGGTCCTTCGCACCATACCCAAGCACCAATTCAAAAGGATAAAATCATGGAAGATGTTTTTGCTCATTTGATGAAGACACTGATTATCACACTAACGCCTGAGGAATTGTTGTCTCTATCACCCAAAGTTCGTACAAAATGGAAGGAACAGGTCACTCCATGTCAAATTCAGCAATCCGAAGGAAATAATGCCATGAATCTGCTTAACGATGAGATTTTCATAATTGATGATCCATTCAAAACTTATATTAATAGTCTTCAACCTGGCGATATTCCAGAACCCTTCATTGCTGTGAAGGAATCCCATTCGATTAGGTCGATTATTATGAATGTCAATAGAAGGAATCCAGTCAAAAGTGTCATAGACCCTGGCTTTTTGATTATTGCAATGTCTGAAGAGATTTGCCACAAACTTGGCCTTGCTTACAATCCTTCAATCTACATTCCACTCCAATCGGCTAATGGAGGCATTGACGAAAGTTTGGGATTAGCACGAAATGTGCCTTGTGAAGTGGGGAGTATTACACTATTCATGCAAATTCACATAATTCGCAACCCAGCCTATGATATTTTACTTGGTTGACCATTCAATGTGCTCACTGAAAGCACCATTAAAAACTACAGGAATGAGGCTCAGACAATTACAATATACGATTCTAATTTGACATGATCATGTGCAATCCCCACGATCCTTGTTCTAATCACTGTTGAAAGGATTTTCACAATTAGAGGATGAAATTTTGGACATTGACCAGTGCACTTTCATTATCTTATTCGATCCCTCTAATTTATCTATCACTATTGAATGCACTGCGAATATTACTGATATGGAGTCCTTAAACTCCTCAAAATCCATTTCTTATTCTTTGATCCTTGCAAATTTATATTTAACAGCCAGTCATCAATACGAAACATATCTATTGATCTCGATGGCAATGTCTATGCCTTCAACACCTATCATCGATTCCTCATATCCAATTTTTGTGGTGTCAAAAAAGAAATACAAACCTGTCACACAAAAAATTCGCCCAGTTATTACCGAGCTACCTGACCAATTTCACATTATTTGAACAATTAGTGGTGACCCTCTAGAAAACATGCCAAAATTAAATCCTCATCCACCATCGTTTATCCCCACTTCATGATATTCACTTGAATGTAAAGCTATTATCAACAAGAATCATCCTGGCAATTTCCTATTGCCAGAGGAACGAAATCTTATGCACAATTTTATTTGAAATCAGGAAACAGCTTTTGCATTGATAGGTCCACTATGCACTTTAAGGTCTGGAGAAGACTCCCACTCATATCAACACATTACGACACATGCTCCGAACCACTACAAATGCCACTAAATCGACTTCGAACCATTTTCGCACAATTTCGCACTATTTTGAACAACTTCGCACTACTTCGAACCTTTTCGAACGCTTTCAAACCATTTCACGACACTTCAAATGACTTCGGCTGCTGTATAGTTGTCCTCAAACAATTTCGATACACGTTGCACATTCAGAACAACCCAACTCGCTGCATATCGAGTACTACCAGACAAAAGGAGGGATTACAAGAGACTTAGGATGCGATAAGTGTGTTTTTGTGTTTCATTGATATATTAAAAGCAATAGAACAAGATCTATTACCATACTGGGACAATGTACATTTTACTTATTATCATTTTTCATTTGTTTTGTGTTTTACAATACCTTTATTGCTGTGTACATTCCCTCATGTTTTACAATTGTTCTTATTTCCTTTTTAGTACTATCTCTTCATTTTGTATATAGACTTGTGTTAGATACTTAGAACAAAGAAATATAGAACAACAGGGAACAGCACAAGTTAGCCTCACAGTTATTGTCAGACTTAAGAGTCGTTCTCTTGGGTCTTAGCTCGCGTCATATCTCTAAAAGTTCTGCGAAATATCGCGAACTTCCTTGAAACTATTGGATTCGCTCTCCGTTTTATCGCCCATCGCCTGTCTCTATTTGACAAACACCTCACATTTGTTAAACCCACTGTTCGATATACTTCAAACCACTTCAAACTTATTCGAACTATTTCACGCATCTTCGAACTTATTTGGAACCGCTTCGCATGCCTTTGAACTACTTTCGAACTCTTTCAAACAACTTCGTACGCCTATACAGACTTTTATCCACAGCCCTTACCATTTCGCATTACTAAACATTACGTTTTGGTCTCAGCGGTGATATTTAGTACCACCTCGCACCCTTCCTCTGGCCTGTGTTATACCATCCAAAGCCATTAGTAGGTTTTGTTTGGGTTTCCGGGTTGAGTATCATCAGCGTGGACAGAACAAGAGTGAGGGAGCTTTTGCTCTGACTTTTTTTCTCCTATAGAGTTCCCTGTCATTCCTCACACTCCATGGGTTGAGCGAAACATTCCTATACCTCCAGGTTTGTATGAACAGATATGCAAGATGCTGAAAAAGAAGATAGAAGCAGGAGTATATGAACCACCAAACTCTTCATACTGATCACGATGGTTTTGCATCACAAAAAAGGACAGGAAATCGCTTTGAATTGTCCACAGTCTCGAACTGCTTAACCAAGTAATGATCCAGCACTCAGGCATTATACTGATACCTGAACATTTAGCAGAACAATTTGGGGGATGATCATGCAGAGGAATGTTGGATCTTTATGTGGCATTCGATGAAAGGAAAGTCACAGAATCATCTCACAATCTGACAACGTTTCAGACACCATTTGGAGCACTTCGCATCATTTCCCTACCCATGGGTTGGACAAATTCTGTCTCTATCTTACACGATGATGTGACATTTATTCTACAGCCCAAAATTCCTCATATCACTATTCCTTACATTGATGACACACCAGTTAAGGGTCCGAAATCAGAATATTGAACAATTGGTGGATCCTACAAAGCAATTCCTGAGAATCCAGCTATTCGACACTTTGTCTGAGAGCACTTTGAAAATTTAAATCAGATAGTCCAGCGCATGAAGTATTGAAGAGGAACATTTTCAGGTCTGAAACTCTATCTTTGCATCCCTGAAATAATCATTTTAGGACATCGATGCAATATTGAAGGTCATATGGCCGATCCTACTTGAATCACAGCTGTTAGCAAGTGAAGACCATGTCAAAGCCTCACCGAAATCAAAGCATTCCTAGGAACCATTGGAGTCTGTCGTATCTTTATCCGAAGTTTTGCTCAACGAGCTGCAGCACTGATCCAACTCACTCAAAAAGATGTTCCTTTTGAATTCGGAGCGGAACAAATAGCAGCCCAAAAAGATTTGAAAGTAGCTCTAATCAATTCCCCAGTGATTCGAGCTATCAATTACTTATCTTCAGCCTCGGTTATCCTATCAGTCAACACTTTGAACATTGCCATTGGTTTCTTTCTTGCTCAATGTGATCCCAAAAACCCTCGAAAATGATATTATAGTCGATTCAGATCGATTACGCTTAATGACCATGAATCCTGATTTTCGCTGCCAAAACTCGAACTTTATGGTTTATATTGCACTCTCGGAGCACTACAATTGTACCTAATAGGAGTTTGAAAGCTTATCATTGAAGTCAACGCACGATATATCAAAGGCATGCTTTTGAATCCTGATATCGCACCTAGCGCTAGTGTCAATCGATGGATTGTATCCATCTAACTTTTCACTTTACATTAGTCCATGTTGCAGGGACACACCATGGTCCTAACAGACTTTCGAGACCCCCCCCACAAGATGAAGATGTTCAGCTCGACAATGAAAATAATTTCAGAGACTGGATTGACTGCCTTCACAGTTTCATACATCAAATAAATCCTATTACAACCCAACCATTTACTTCGCATCGAATTTCGACCTTCTCCCTCTCTTTGAATTTCAGTAAGGGGAGGACCTCACCTATAATGATGTCCCACAATCGAATAATGCAAAAATGAACGATGAGAGGTTACTTCACATTTGAAAATGGTTACATGACTTGGTGCGACCCCCTGATCTATCAGATGCAGAATATGCTACCTTTATTCAATATTGCACTGAATTCTTTTTAGACTCGGGCAAACTATGGAGAAAAGAGAGCTCACAAAATCATTGCTCCTCCAGAATGTCATCTCAAAATCATTTGTGCAGCTTACAATGATATTGGACACAAAATGGTTTTTGCTACTAAATCAGTTATCGCCCTTCAATTTTGGTGGCCAAACATGAAAGCCGACATCGCATGGTATATTCAAACCTGCCACCTATGCCAAATTTGACAGATGAAAAATGTTCTAATTCCACCCACAGTCCCCACTTCAGCACCCCTTTTCAGCAAAGTCTATATCGACACAATGCAAATGCCACCTTCAAACAGATTTAAATACATTGTACAAGGACGATGCTTACTAATGACCTATCTAGAATGGCAGAAACTTTGACATGAAAATGCCATGTCACTTGGCAATTGGATCTTTGAAGATATTATTTGTTGATGGGGTTCACTATACGAAATCGTAACTGACATGCTGTGTTTATTGCAGCTATGGAGTATCTTTCAAAACAATATCACATTAACCATATTCAAATTAGCAGTTATAATTTGCATGCCAATGGACTCATTGAACAAGCCCACTTCGACGTTCGACAATCCTTATTCAAAGCTGTTGATGGAGATCAGGCGAAATGGTCAGCAGGAGCACACTCAGTATTTTGGGCAGAATGAGTTATGGTTTGTAAATGCATGGGTTGTTCTCCTTACTTCACAGTTACAGGAGCACATCCTCTAATACCCCTCAACATCTCCAAGGCAACATACTTACAACTGCCACCCAATTCAATCTTATTGAAAACCAATCTTATAGCTCAATGAGCCATAGTGCTACAAAAATGATCTAACAACCTCAAACTGTTATATTCGAAGGTCTACGCATCCCAAATTGAAGCTGCAAAATGCTTCGAACTTGCTCACAAATATACGATGTGTGACTACAACTTTGTGAAAGGAGATTTAGTGCTACTTCAAAACATGCAAATCGAGAAGTCCCTCAATCGCAAGATGAAACCCCAATATGTCAGCCCTCTTATCATTATCAAACAAAATTATGGGGGGGCTTATATTCTCTGCGAACTTGATGGGTCAGTACTACATAGACCTATTGCTGCATTTTGTCTGCTACCATACCTCACTCGAAAATCAATTTTCCTACCACCAAATTTCCTCGATATCGACTCCAAGCACCTCAAACAACTTCGATGAAGATACTTTCGAAGATTTTCAGGACATTGAAAATGAATAACTATCCTCCCTTTTCTTTTTCACAATGACTTACAAAGATTTCGATTGCCTCTAGTGTATGATACAAGTCACAATGTCACATCATAGCATGGTCATGCAAACTCCAAAGGGTTTTTTGGCTATGATTAACTATTGAGCCTTTCCCTAAAAGTCATTTTTTTTTTTGTTCATTATATCTTCATTTCTTCTTCATCTTACTTTCCAAAAGACATTTAAAGATAATTTGAAATAGAGCAACAGAAACAAAAAGTTCTACTCTTCCAACATCTCCTCCAATGCCTCTACCTCCCTCCCCAATACCTCCATCTCGAATTTTTTCTGCACCAATCTCGCAGCAATCAAGCTATGGTGCACAACCCATGCATTATCAACTCCTTCAACCCCTTCAACAACTTGTACCTCCCTTGCCTTGCCCTTCAACGATCACCTTTTCTGTTTCGATTTGGGCATCAATGGCTTGGATGTCCCCACAACTTGCTTGCCATCTTCAAAGGGGCCCATGACCTGAATTTGATGCACTACAAAGTTCGAAAACCAGTTAGTAAGCTCTTCGAAACAATGTCAAATATTTTTTGTACCTTGTCTGAAATGCAAATCTCACTTCGCACTTACAAATTTCTTTGCTTCGCCTTTGCCTCGCCTCAACAGCCCCATCCAGTAACAGCCTTGCACCTCCTGGGTGCACTTCAAACACTTTGCAGTGCCCTCCTAACAATGCACTGTGGCTGGGACTTAAACCCAGCACACCGATCACACTACAAAATAAATTAGCTGCACAAAAATCTTCGAACATAAGAGACAGCACTTACTAGACCTTCGAAATTGAGCAACTTGCTTATTTTGACTGGTGCCCACTTCATAGCCTCTACCCCTGCAACCTCCTCTGCCTCATCCTCTTTGCTCTTAACCTCGACCACCTTTTGCTTCACCACCCTCACCATGGGCAGCTCGTCTTCCTCCTCATTTTCATCATCCCCACCTCCCTCTGCCCTTTTGATCACCTTTAATTTAGCCTCGAACTTCACACTCTGCCTTTTAAAATCCTCCTTTGAAATCATCTTCACACAAAATGCAGCAAGAGCCATGTTTTGAGGGTCCACCAAGGCCCTCCTCCGACCCTCGATTTCCACCCTCTTTGCCTCCTCCTGCTCCTCTCTAGCCTGCTTTTCTTCCTCCTCCCTTCTTCTGCATTCTATCTCCTCAGCCAAATCTATGAACAATAGCTCTCCGCCACATGAAATCCATTCGCATCGCACAGTCAGTTTATACAGCTCGAATACTTTGTCCATGACCTTTTGAATGGCCATGTCGCATTCTTTGCCAAGATCTTCAGTGAGTTCATCATATTCTGCCTACACAAATGTTTTAGCATCTTTAACTATAAATCGATCAGTGACAGACATACCATTTTCACACAAAAACCCTTCCCCCACAGTTCAAAATCCAAGTCCTTGGCAATGCCGTGCTCAGGCATCAATTTTGTGTATTCGAGGACTTTGGCATTGAGTTTGACGAGGAGAGACATTATATAAGTAAGAGTTGATGAATGTAGGAGGTGACATGGAAGAATGAGCAATATATTGAACCTCGCTAATTTCCTCACCCCAATCATGCATTTCACATGTGACTTTGATCAGCTAACTGGGACAGTTAGGATTTCAGTAAGGGGGAGGATGATAGGTCCACTGCATGCTCTAAGGTCTGGGAAAAGTTTTCAACCATATTAACACACTATGACAGACCCTCCAAACCACTATGAACACTACAAAATCAACTTTGAACTCTTTTTGATTTATTTTGCACTACTTTGAACGAGTTCGAATGACTTCAAAAGACTTTGTGACACTTCAACCAACTTTGTAGCATTTTGAACAATATTAACTGCTGTATAGCTGTCTTGAAACACTTTCGATACACGCTGCACAACTGGAACAGGTTATTCCATCACACATCAAGCACTACCAGACATGAGGAGAGACTAAAGAGAATTAGGATGTGATAATAGTGTTTTTATGTTTCGATGATATATTGAAGCACAAGATAAGTACTTTTACCATATGGGGACATGTATGTTTCAATTATTTATCATTTCTCATTTATTTTATGATCTACAAAGTCCTCATTGTATGATATATTGCCTCATGTTTTACACATGTTTTACTTCCCTTTTCAGTACTATCTCTTCAAAAATGTATATAAACTTGTACTAGTTACTTAGAAAAACAGAGAACCAGTTACCCTCTCCACTATAGTCGAATTTCAGAGCAGATCTCTTGAGTCTTACCTCATGTCATATCTCTGAAGTTCTGCAAAATATTGTGAACTTCCTCGAACTTTTGTATTCATTCTCAACTCATCATCACCTATCATTGCTAAAAACCCACTTCGTAACTGCTATATTCATTTGTCAAACATATTTCAACACCAGTTGAACACATTTGAACCCCCTCAAACTTACCCGAACAACTTCAAACCCATTCAAATCTATTTCGAACTACTTTGCACATCTTCAGACCAATTTCGAACATCTTCATATGCTTTAAAAAGACTATTTGTCACATTCTTATCCTTTATCATTTTGCATCACTAAAACAACATTTTGGTATTAGCAGTAATATTTAGTACTGACTCGCACCCTTTCTCTAGCCTGAGTTATACTTTATAAGCCTTTTAACAGGTTTTTGCTAGGTTTCCAGGTCGAGCATCATCAGCAGCCTTGGGCACCCTTGCAATGGTATGGGGGGTGCATTCTTGACCATGCAGTGCTTCGATGTGCACTCTTTCGAGGGGCTGATGAGCCCTGCATCATTCTCATCACTCTTGTCAGTTTGCGATGTGCCTTTGGCAGGAACTGGTTAGGGGAGTGAGGGAGGAGGATGAGGAAAAGTACATATCAGGGCACCCAGCAGCTGCTTTCCTACTTCTAGAGGTGGCATGCAGCTGTGTGAGAGTGCGCTTTGTTCACTCACACTTTTGCTTCCCCTTTGCACATGGAGCACACCACTTTCCATTAACAGAGATGCACCTGGCTGGCTTGCCCATGCAGCAGCAGTTATCACACTAGAGTAGGGGGGAAGCCACTTAGTGAGTCTGAAGCATATCAAAATAAACTTACTGGTCCACTATTAGCATTGGATGTAGCGCCAATGCCACTCAGTGGTGGTACTTCAATGTATGCTTGCTGCCATGTTGCACGCTGATGTGTTCAGTTGATACTTGGTGCAAAGTCTCAACAAAAGGGGTGAACACAAAATCTACAGCTGCAGGCATGCTCGGGGTGAGGTGTTTTGTTTAGAAGGCCTCGGATCATCCTTCAGGGCACAGAGACCTCGAAAAGGCTAGTACAGTAGTTTTCGATGTGCACACTAGTTGTGTATGCTAAAGGGAAGGTATGCACAATGGCAAAAAAGTGTGCAATGCAAAGAGGCAAAAATGCACAATGGGAGCACAAAAATGCACAATGATGATGGAGATGAAAGTGGGAGGTGTAGTGGGACAAGGACAGCACTGGGATGTGCTGCAAGGGTGGCACACAGGTTAGGGACACAAACAGGATGTGAGCGCAATGGGCAGAAAAATGCGTGAATGGTGTGCAAAATGCAGCTATACAATAAAATGTGCAAATGGTGTGCAAACATGGCTATATGAAGGGTGCATTACAGAGTGCACAAACAAAGACAAAGGATGCAATAAAGAGACAAAACACAGCAATATGATGAGGGGATGCAAACAATATGCAAATGTGGCTATACAAAGGCACACAGATTGGATGCTGGTGCACAGACTATGTGCGATGCTCACTGAGCTATGAACTATGAGGGGGGAAAAGATTCTCTGGATTCTCTATCTGTCTGCCTACTATGTACAAATGGCTTATGTAATAGAAACAGTAAAATAAAGTATAAAAATGGAAAGTGCCATGTGCTACCCACAAGCACATCTATTCACCCATCTAAACCTGACTGTACTATGCTGCTATTTTAGCCAATAAGATTTGCACACGACATAGCCCAATACCCAACTTTCCAGTGCGATGCTCTATTTTTGGTGCACTCTAGGTCCCATGCACTCTTCCCAATTAATCCGCTTTTTTAGTCAGGCTTATAGTCACGAATTGTGCGATGACTTGAGTTAAAATCTTTTGGCCACTATCCACATGATGCTTATCCACTTGATGATATTCATGCAGTGGCAAAATTTGTTTTAGCAGGGTTAATTAATTCAGATTTGACATCATTATGGTCTTCAGGCACTTTGGTGTTACCATCGACTTCGACATCTTCAACACAAATAAAATCAGAAGACTTATTGGCAATCCTCAAAAAATTTGCAACTTTGCTCATCACAGCTCTAGCAGGTTTGAAACCCACTAATACTCCTCAACCTAACAGTGGATTTTGTTTGGACCAGCTCGAGAATCTAGTTTGCATCTTTTGTGGACTCACTGGTCATTTCATTAGTGACTGCTTGGTTTGTCAGTCCTATATCAATGAAAAAAAGTGTAAAAAGAACACAGAGGAAAAAATTGTGTTATGCATGCATGCTGCACCTTAGTAAAAATGATGTGATCAACCTGTGCTGGTTACCAGATAAGGTGATGCTGATTGGAAATGCAGAAGAACTATAAGGAGATGCAGTATGAGGCCAAATAGCACCAAAGTGCCAGGATTATGTGAAAGTGCCCAAGTGCACACAGTCCAATGCCAAATAGGCACAAAGCCCCCAGGTTACATGAGAATGCGCAGTTTGCTCATGCTGGAATCGTGGTGCACCCCAAATAAATGTGCCAGTAAGCTGGAAGCCATGGTGCACAGCACAATTGGTGTGGTGGATTGTTGTGTGTGTGATAAGGATTGTTCAATGAGTGCACAGCAGAGAATGTGAGTTGCAGGTAAAGCATAAAAGGAGCACATAAAGGCGCATTGAGTGCACAATAACTGTGAAAGGCAGATAAGGAGTGTGAGGGTGGCCCATGGAGGCAGTTTGAAGCATAAAAAGGTGCATTTAGAATGCATGACAGAAGGCAGCTATGGGGGATCCAAAGGCGCAGTGGAAATTTAAAAGGTGCACAAAAGCGCATGGAAGTGCATGAAAGTGCATGAAGGCATGCAAAGTGAGTGGAAGCCATCTAGGAGGTGTGCACAATCACAAAAAATGCTGTAGTATGCATGCAGGGTGATAGGGAGCCATATCATCTCCTCCCAACTGAAGTACTGACTGTCCTCAGGCAGCATATGATTGATCAGCACAAAATTTTCTTTGCTCACACAAGAGGCCATCCTTTCCTTATCTATCTCTGACTGCCATCTATTCTCAACAGCTCTTTCCACAACCCATATCTAATCAATCCAATGTCTTCAGCATTCACTCTAGCCCTCAGGCAAATGCTCTTGGCACTCAGTGAGACCCAAGGATGATGCAGAACTTGATGCACTCCTTGAAAAGGCACACAGCACATTCAGTGGAATCTTGGTCGAAAAGTGGCTTACTTGGGGTGAGGAACTGATGCCAGATATGCATAAGATGATCAAGGAGAAAGAGAGGTCCACAGAATTTGAGCATAGAGTGCACATGGAGTGCACCGAAGCATGCAAGGTGCGCTGTGCGCTCTTGATGGCTGAATTGCAGGCACCCAAGGTAAACTTGGTGTGGTTAGAAGGTGAGCTCAGGGCGATCAATGAAGTGAGTGACATCGATACTGCTGAAGTGCAGGAAGATGAAAAGGTGCATGTCATACTGGTGCACTCTTTGCATGCACTTTCCACAGCAATGGATGTCGAGGTAGTAGGCAAAGTGACAGGTGAATCTTGGGAGAGTGGGGTGACAAGTGAAGGGGAGAGTGAGCCAAGCGATGAGAGTGCCAGTGTGGATGAAGGTGCAAATGCATGCCCAGTGCATGCAATGCAGCAATGCACATACGTCAAAGTACCACCACTGAGTGGCATTGCCACTACATCTGATGCTAATAGTGGACCAGTAAGTTTTTTTTTTAATATGCTTCAGACTCACTAAGTGGCTTCCCTCCTACTCTAGTGCAATAACTGCTGCTGCATGGGTGAGCTGGCCAGGTGCATCTCTGTTAAGGGAAGTGGTGTGCTCTATGCACAAAGGGGAAGCAACAGTGCAAGTGGACAAAGCACATTCTCACACAGCTGCACACCACCTCCAGAGGTAGGAAAGTGGCTGCTGGGCACCCTGGTATGTACTTTCTCTTATCCTCCTCCCACATGCCCCTAACCAGTTCCTGCCAAAGGTGCATCACAAACTGACAAGGGTGATAAGAGTGATGCAGGGCTCATCAGCCCTTTAAAAGAGTGCACGTCGAAGTTCTGCAAGGTCGAGAATGCCCCCCCCACACTATTGCAAGATTACCCAAGGCCATGCCTCCTTACCATTTGACAAGCGAGTGTGCACACCCAATCCTCGCACCAGACCAGGTCAGGAAACACCTCCAGTGATACAATCTATCAAGGCCAAGATGTTGAAGCACTTGACTTAGTGCAGTGCCACTCAGTGGCTGCTGTCTTGGGCACCACTCATGATTGCCTTAAAGAGGACATACAAAGGTCGCTGGTCGAGTTGGAAGTTGCCAAGAGCCAGCTGCGCAGAATGGAACAAGTGGAGGCAGATGCGAAGGTGAAGCTGGATGCAGCTGCAGAGCACTTGGGGTTCCTGGAGTTGGTTGAATAGTCACTCATTTGTGTAAACCCATAGATAGTCCATAAATTGATTTGTTTGTTGCACCTGTGATAAACACGTTGATACAGCTCCCTATCGCCCTGCGTGCATACTACGGCATTTTTTGTGATTGTGTGCACCTTCTAGATGGCTTCCGCACACTTTGCGCAGCGCGCTTTTGCATGCCTTAGTGCGCCTTTGACCATTTAGGTGCACCTTTGTGCACCTTTTGCATTTCTACTGCGCTTTTGGTTCCCCATAGCCGCCAATCATTGTGCGCCCTAAATGTGCCTTGTTGCACTTCAAGCCGCCTCCATGCACCCCCCCCCACACTCCTTACCTGCCGTTTTCCGTTATTGCGCGCTTGATGCACCTTTATGCACTCCTTTTATGCTTTACTCGCAACTCACGTTCCTTGCTGCACACTCACTGCACTATTCTTACCATCACACAACAATTCACCACTTCAAACGTGCTGCACATCATGGCTTCCATCTTACTGGCACATTTACTTGAGGCGCACCGCAATTCCAACACGAGCGAACTGCACATTCTTACATAACTGGGCTGCTTTGTGCCTATTTGGCATTGGACTGTGCCCACTTGGGCGCTTTCGCGTAACCCTGGCACTTTGGTGGTATTTGGCCTCGCACAGCATCTCCTTATTGTTCTTCCACATTTCCAATCGGCATCACCTTGTCTGGTAACCAGCACAGGTCGATCACATCATTATTACTAAGGCGCAGCATGCGACACATAACACCAAAGCAGATTAATTGGGAAGGCCGCATGAGACTTAGCGTGCACCAATAATAGCACATCGCACCGGAACAGTTGGATATTGAGCTATAGGTGCACAAATCTTATTGGCTGAGGCAGCAGCATAGTGCGGTCAGGTTTAGATGGGCAAATGGACGTGCTTGTGGGTAGCGCATGGCACTTCCTATTTTTATACTTTATTTCACCATTTTATCACATAAGCCATTTGTACATAGTAGCAGACAAATAGAGAATCCACAGGATCTTTCCCCCCCTCATAGTTCATAGCTCAGTCAGCATCGCACATAGTCTGTGCACCAGCGTCCAGTCCGTGTGCCTTCGTAGTGCACCCTTCGTATAGCCGCGTTTGCGTTATCGTTTGCGTCCCCTCATGGTATTGTTGCATTTCGTCCCTTGCATTGCATCCTTTGTCCTTGTCTGTGCACTATCGTAGTGCGCCCTTCGTATAGCCATGTTTGTGCACCATTTGCGCACTTATTTGCATAGCCGCGTTTTGCGCACCGTTTGCGCCTTTTTCCGCTCCTTGCGCTTTCACTCCATTTGCACCCCCAACCTGTGCACCACCTTCACAGTACATCCCAGTATCGTCTTTGTCCTGTTACACCTCCCGCCTTCATCATCCTCATCATTGCACACTTTTGCGCTCTCGTTGCGCATTTTTCTGCACTGCGCGTTTTTGCCTCTTTGCATTGCACACTTTTCCGCCACTGCACATATCTTCCCTTTCACGTACACTACTAGTGCGCACATTGAAAATCGCTGTACCAGCCTCTCTATAGTCTCCGCGCCCTGAAGGACGATCTGAGGCCCTCTAAGCAAACTCCCCCCTCACCCTGAGCATGCCTGCAGTTGTAGGTTAAGTGTTCACCCCTTCTGTTGAGACTCTGCACTGAGCCACCAACTGAACTCATCATTTTCTGGAGCCCACTGCGAGGGGTTTCTGTTTATCAGACCATATTTTAGACCTCCATCGGCTCGCCCTTCGCTTCAACATTAACCACCTTCGCACTCTCCATTCCGAGCTGCTAGCAACTGCGCTCCAGCTTGGGGAAATACCAGTATTTGAATCACTCTTCCTAAACAACATGCATCACTCGTCCGCGCTGTCTTTACCTCCACCTTCACCTGAATCATCCCTACCTACCCTAACTCCATCCGCATCACCGCATTTTTCCCCACCTTCGAATTTCGCTGCGCTTTTACCAGATCTTAACTCTACACACCTTATTCCACCTACCATGGCTACCATGCACATGCCATCTGCATCTAACCAAAACGCGCCGTGCTTCGACCCCGCAAAACCGCGCGAACTCCAGAAGTACTTTGAGGAGCTTGCACAACTCCTCTGCAATTGTAATGTCACCGACGAGACCGATAAGAAGTTCCACACAGTGCGCTATTTGGACAGCGACACTGCAGACACTTGGAAACTGCTACCAGAGTATAGCGCGATGCACAACTATGGTGCATTCAAAGATGCTGTCCTAAAGCTTTATCCTGGCTCTAGGGATGGCAGTAAATGGAGTATTAGTGACCTGGACAAGCTTATTGGTGAGACCGCACGCATTGGCCTCATAACTGCAGAAGAAATCGCGTGCTATTATCACACATTTTTCAACATTAGCGAATACTTAGTTGTGCAAGGCATATTGGCGCGCTACGACCAAAGCTGCATGTTCGTTAGGGTGTTTCGACCAGACCAGCTAGAGCACATTTTGAGCCGCCTTGCGATTGCAGTACCGAATCAGCCTGCAAATGTGCCATACTCATTAGATGCAATACGCGATGCGATCAACTTTATCTTTGAAGGCCCAGCACGCTATTTCCAGCCACTTACTGGGCTCACAGCACAAAACCCCGATATGTATGCGCCCTACTCAGCACCCAGTGCACCCATTTCCCAGCCACAACCTAGCGCACCCGCAGTCAAAGCAGAAGACATTTCAGTCTTGTTTGAGCGCATGACACAGACGATAGTTACCGCATTGAGCACATCGTGCAGAGATGGCGGAAATGGTGCGCCTCGCTCGAACAATGACAAGTGCAATGGTTGTGGTCAGACAGGGCACTATATCCCTGAGTGCGCTTCAATTGAGCGCCTTATTAGCGAAGGAAAGTGTAGGCGAAATGTGGAAGGGTGCATCGTACTCCCAGGTGGCGCATTCATGCCGCATTCTATTCCAGGCAATTTCCTAGGTGAGCGCATCGAGGAATGGCATAAGCGCAACCCAGGGCAGATTGCCACGGGTCGACTTTCATCTAATACCAATTCGCAGCTCATCTACAATATAGCGCCTCGTCCAGCTCCAGCTGCACCTTTACAGTCGACGTATGTTGCTGCTTCAGCTCCTGCAGCAAAGTATATGCAAAGCGCACCAAATGTGCAGCTAACGAAGGAAGAGCACATTGATGCGCTCGAGAGGGAGTTGATGGCGCTTTGGAAGAGACAAGTCTTCGACAGCATTGAAATTCTGTGGCGGGCACTGCACAATACACCCAATCAAGAGGGCGCACATTCTACAATCACAGACATGGCACCAGCCAATGGTATTGAGTCCCCAGCTTTGCAACATGCTGCGAGCACAACTGAAGCGCCCGACGAGACACCCATACATCCCTATTCTAACATTCCTGAGGCGCGTTTTGCACCCGCAGCAGCAGATAAACCAGACATACCAGCTAACTCTTCCAAAGGCAAAGAGCCATCATACCGCACTGTTGTTCCCATCCAGAACCCACAGATTGTCGACGACATATATGCACGCGCCATGAAGGCGCCCTCCATTGCGGTTTCACATGAAGAGCTCCTATCCCTTTCATCCGATCTCAGGCAGCACCATAGAGAACAAGTCACCCCAAAGCGCATTGCAGCTACCGGTGCAGAAGTGGTAGCTACAAACCTTGCGAGCGTTATGCCATTTGCACACTGTGAAGCGTGCGCGCCTTTTGGGGAAAATAAAGCACTTAATGTGACACCTCCAGTTAGCGCAGCAATTGAAGCGCCTCTTCCTATTGTCGCAGGCCAAGGAGAAGCAGCCACTATCATAACATTCGACTCTGATACCCAAGCTTGCAATGTTTCTGCGTTTGTGCTTATTCCATTTTCCGCTTGCATTCCACTAACCTCTCTTACCCCTCAGCTCTACCTATCCCAGTGTACCCACAGTCATGTGCAGGCACTCTTACATTCGATTGACCCCGTGGCACTTATTCCAGCTGTGTTTCCGAAAAGCGCACATGCACGCGCAACTTTTATTGATTTAGCAGTGCACGCACCACAAAAGGGCATAGTAACCAAGAAGAAGTATAAACCAGTTGCTAGAAAAGTCAAGCCATTTATTGTGCCCGTCCCAAACGAATTCCACATCGAGTGCAACATTATAGAAGATGATAAAGAAGAAGACGATGAAGAACTTGGGGACTGGATTGATGCACTACATGGCTTTATGCATGCGATACGTCCCATTTCACAGTCTTTGGATGTGCAAGCACTCGTGCTGACACAGCCAGAGCCAAGCAAAAACACGCAAAATGCGTGCAATAGTGCGCTTATTTATGATGATGACTATAGCCAAGTTCCAAGGAGCGCAACAGCAGATGCAGAGGATGAGAAGTTAGATTTGGTGTGGATTTGGATGGATACCCTAACGCGCCCTAACGATTTCATGGATTCCGAGTATGGTGCGCTCGTGCGCTATGTGAGCGCATTTTTCAAACACAAGGAGTGGTTATGGAAGCGCAATGTGCACGGCACTCACCAGCTTGTTATTTGGCAGTCCAGATGCTTACCAATATTGCGCACCAGCCACAACAACGTTGCGCACAAGTGCTTTTATGCAACGCGATCCGCTTTGCTTGGTCACTTTTGGTGGCGCTATACAATGGCCACATTTCACCTAGTGCTGTACTGCATGTGCAAGTCCATCACACTTCCTGACATAGTACTCGATATCACCACAACACAGTTGAGAGAGATGGAAGAGTCCATAGTAGTGGACACAGAAGACGAAGAAGCAGTTGACGAAGAAGAAGCGCAAGGAGATAGCGCTGAGGAAGAAGAAAGCACCAATGAGGCGTGCAACTAGTGCTCCACGTGCACCGCTATGGATACTTCACCATTTTATACATATGCTTTGCTTTCTTTCATTTTTTTTTACGTTACCTTTTCCTATTCGCGAAGTCGCATCTGGACGCATTCTGTGATTGTGCAACCCATGGGTTTTACTGGCCGTGATGATCTACTGAGCCTTTCCCATTTTTTTTTAGACTTTGTGATATTGCATGCACTTCATTTTATCTCTTACTCTTTTATCGATGGACATGGTCAATATCTCAGTTGGGAGGAGGAAAGTGATGGTTGGACAATTTTTCTGCACCCCTTTGCATTTGCGCATCTTTGTGTGGTGCGCGTTTTTTGTGCGCTTGACATTTCTTGCTCGAACGTTGCTTATATTATCTCTTTTCTCTCACACATATTATTTGGGCTTACAAATTTCGTTTTATGGCACCATGGAAGTGCATGCACTTCACTGCTTCAGAGCGCACCATGCGTATCACAGGCGCAACAAAGAGAGGTAGCTCCAGAAAGTGCGCGCAAAGAGCGCACCAGTGCAACGCGTGCCTTTTTGTCCTCCTGCACCTTGGCGGTATCTATATCGCTCGCCTCATCAATTGCTCTGAACGCACCTTCCAGACGCTCCAAGTTAACCTCGGGCGCCTGCAATTCAGTGGTCAAGAGTGCACGGCATGCGCTTCCAGCCGCCCCGCCAGCTCGTGTGCTGTACGCTCAAATTCCTCAGACCTCTCTTTCTCCTCAATCATCTTATGCATATCAGGCATCAGCTCCTCGCCCCAAGCAAGCCAGTCCTCCACCATGATCCCACTGAACGTGCTACGTGCCTTTGTGAGGAGCGCGTCGAGTTCCGCATCATCTTGGACAGAGTCCACATGGCTTTTATACATGTTCTATATGCCCCGACCCTTAGCAACCTGCGCCAGTTATAGAAACACAAAAAGCGCACCAGTTTACTACAAAACCCTTCACCCCACACTTGCATTGTTGTCTGCTCACTCCCAGCAGCAGGGAGGGTCTCATTGAGGGCCAGGATCATTTGTCTGAGGGCTAAGGTAAATGCTGAAGCCATTGGATCGGGTAGAGATGGGTTGTGGAAAGAGTTATAGAGGATAGATGGTGGTCAGAGATGGATAAGGAGAGGATGGCTGCTTATGTGAGCGAAGAAAATTTTGTGCTGACCAATTGCATGCTGCCTGAGGACAGTCAGTACTTCAGTTGGGAGGAGATGATATGGCTCCCTATCACCCTGTGCACATACTATGGCATTTTTTGCAATTGTGTGCACCTTCTAGATGGCTTCCGCACACTTTGTGCACCTTTGACCATTTAGGTGCACCTTTGTGCACCTTTGACCATTTAGGTGCACCTTTGTGCACCTTTTGCATTTCTACTGCGCTTTTGGTTCCCCATAGCCGCCAATCATTGTGCGCCCTAAATGCGCCTCGTTGCGCTTCAAGCCGCCTCCGTGCACTCCCCCCCCCACACTCCTTACCTGCCATTTTCTGTTATTGCGCACTCGATGCGCCTTTATGTGCTCCTTTTATGCTTTACTCACAACTCACGTTCCTTGCTGCACACTCACTGCACTATTCTTACCATCACACAACAATTCACCACTTCAAACGTGCTGCGCATCGCAGCTTCCATCTTACTGGCACATTTACTTGAGGTGCACCGCGATTCCAACACGAGCGAACTGCACATTCTTACATAACTGGGCTGCTTTGCACCTATTTGGCATTGGACTGTGCCCACTTGGGCGCTTTCGTGTAACCCTGGCACTTTGGCAGTATTTGGCCTTGCACAGCATCTCCTTATTGTTCTTCCACATTTCCAATTGGCATCACCTTGTCTGGTAACCGGCACAGGTCGATCACATCATTATTACTAAGGTGCAGCACGCGACACATAACACCGAAGTGGATTAATTGGGAAGGCTGCACGAGACTTAGCGTGCACCAATAATAGTGCATCGCACCAGAACAGTTGGATATTGAGCTATAGGTGCGCAAATCTTATTGGCTGAGGCAGCGGCATAGTGTGGTCAGGTTTAGATGGGCAAATGGATGTGCTTGTGGGTAGCGCATGGCACTTCCTATTTTTATACTTTATTTCACCATTTTATCACATAAGCCATTTGTACATAGTAGCGGACAAATAGAGAATCCACAGGATCTTTCCCCCCCCTCATAGTTCATAGCTCAGTCAGCGTCGCACATAGTCTGTGCACCAGCGTCCAGTCCGTGTGCCTTCGTAGTGCGCCCTTCGTATAGCCGCGTTTGCGTTATCGTTTGCGTCCCATCATGGTATTGTTGCATTTTGTCCCTTGCATTGCATCCTTTGTCCTTGTCTGTGCACTATCGTAGTGCGCCCTTCGTATAGCCATGTTTGTGCACCATTTGCGCACTTATTTGCATAGCCGCGTTTTGCGCACCGTTTGCGCCTTTTTCTGCTCCTTGCGCTTTCACTTCATTTGCACCCCCAACCTGTGCACCACCTTCACAGTACATCCCAGTATCGTCTTTGTCCTGTTACACCTCCCGCCTTCATCATCCTCATCATTGCACACTTTTGCGCTCTCGTTGCGCATTTTTCTGCACTGCGCGTTTTTGCCTCTTTGCATTGCACACTTTTCCGCCACTGCACATATCTTCCCTTTCACGTACACTACTAGTGCGCACATTGAAAATCGCTGTACCAGCCTCTCTATAGTCTCCGCGCCCTGAAGGACGATCTGAGGCCCTCTAAGCAAACTCCCCCCTCACCCTGAGCATGCCTGCAGTTGTAGGTTAAGTGTTCACCCCTTCTGTTGAGACTCTGCACTGAGCCACCAACTGAACTCATCAACGTGATGCACCCCAAAGTGCTGCAGTGCATGCATGCATGCAGATGTGCACATTTTGTGCCAACCTGCACACACACTTCCATGGTATTGTAAAATTCAAATTGTAAGCCTAGATAATATGTGTGAAGAAGAAGAGATAAGATAGGCAACATTCAAACAAGAAATGTCAAGCGCAAAAAAGATACACAAATGCAAAGTAGTGTGCAAAAATCATCCAACCATCACTTTCCTCCTCTCAACTGAGACATCAACTCTGTCCAAATGATAAAAGAGTAAGAGATAAAAGGAAGTGCATGCCATATGACAAATTCTAAAAAAATGGGAAAGGCTCAGTAGATCATCATGGCTGGTAAAACCCATGGGTTGCACAATCATGGAAGATGCCTGGATGTGACTTTGCGAATAGAAGAAAGGTAATATAAAAAAAATGAAAGAGAGCAAAGCATATGTATAAAAAGGTGAAATATCCATAGCGGTGCACACAGAGCACTAATTGCATGCCTCATTGGTGCTTTCTTTGTCCTCAGTGCTATCTCCTTGCACTTCTTCTTCATCAACTGCTTATTCATCTTCTGTGTCCACTACTATGGACTCTTTCATCTCTCTCAACCGTGTTGTGGTAATATCGAGTGCTATGTCAGGAAGCGCAATGGACTTGCATGTGTGGTACAGCAGTAGGCAAAATGCAGCTACTGGCCTGTCGAATACTGTCCCATTGAGTTTGCAAACAATATATGTGCTGCCTTGATTGTGTGAAACTATAACTAGAGGACCAAGATAATGCATGTGCATTTTGTGGTTAAGGCTCTCCTCAATCACTGTGTTGCACATAAGGACTAAATTGCCATGCTGGAAGTCAAAATTGCAGTGATGATACTCAACCCGGAAACCCAAACAAAACCTACTAAATGGCTTCGGATGGTATAACACGAGTCAGAGGAAGGGTGTGAGTTGGTACTAAATATTACCGCTGATTTCCAAACATTGTTTTGAGTGTGGTGAATTGATGAGGAATAAAATAGTCTGTAAGAGCATATGAAGAAGTTTGAAATAGTTTGAAATAGGTTCAAAAACATGTGAAATAGTTCAAATAAGTTCAAAGATGTGCGAAGTAGTTCAAAGAAGTTTGAAGAGATTTGAGGTATATCAAGGAATGAGTTTAGTGAATGTGAAGTGTTTGTTGAAAGGTGATAGGTGATGTGCAATAAAATGAGGAGTGAATAGGATAGTTTCAAAGAAGTTTGCAATATTTTGCAGAACTTAGAGATATGATGTGACCTAAGACTCAAGAGAATGGCTCTTAAGTCAGATGATAAGTGAGAGGGTAACTTGTGCTCTGTTCCCCATTGGTATTCTTCTTTTTCTAAGTAACTAATACAAGTCTATATACAAATTGAAGAATTAGTACTAAAAAGGAAATAAGAACATGTGTAAAACATGAGGCAATATATCAAACAATGAGGACTTTGTAGATCATGAAACAAATGAAAAATGATAAATAACTGAAACATGTAGTGTTCCCATATAGTAAAAGTACTTATCTTTTGTTTCAATATATCAATGAAACATAAAACTGCACTTATCACATTCTAAGTCTCTTGTAGTCTCTCCTTGTGTCTGGTAGTACTCGATATGTGACGAAATGGTTTGTTTCAAATGTGCAGTGTGTATCAAAAGTGTTTCAAGACAGCTATATGGTGGCTGATATCATTTGAAATGCTGCAAAGTTGTTCAAAGTGTCGTGAAATAGTTCGAAAGCATTTGAAATGTCTCAAAGTCATCCAAAATAGTGCAAAATAGTTCGAAATAATTCAAAGTCAATTTTGTAGAGTTTGTAGCAGTTTGGAACATCTGTCTTAATGTCTCAATACGAGTGGGAATGTTCTCCAGACCTTAAAGCATGTATTGAACCTATCAGCAGATGGTTTTTAAGTGCACTTTCTCGAAGCAGAGCACTGCTTTGTGCCTTTCTGCATAGACATGGGAATGAATGCACACTAAGTCTTCTGGCCACTTGTGTAATGCATGTGCTCACTGCATGATCAAGTCTGTAGTGGAGAGTATAGAATCTGGGGGTGGGTTAAGGTATGTCACTTCAATGATATCAAGAGGGATCAGAGGTTGTGTGCCTGTAACAATGAAGTATGGTGAAATGCCAAGGCGCTTCTGAACTGTGATGTACTCTGCCCAAAAGACTGAGTACAGTGAACTGAACCATCTTGACTCTACTCCATTTGCAGCTTTGATAAGTGCTTGGCACACATCGAAATGTGCATGCTCAACAATTCCATTAGTGCATGAATTATAGTCAGACATGCAGATGTGATTGATATGGTAGCGCTTACTGAGATAGGCTAGTGCTTTGATGAATGGCTTGCTGTTATCAGTGACTATCTTGTACAATGCACTTCATCTGCAGATGAGGTCTTGGAACATCCAATCACTGAGTGTGCTCACATTTTTTTTAGGAAGTCCGTGAAATTCTGGCCAAGTCACAAGTGAGCAATGCCCTTGGACAATATAACACTGTCCTGCTGATACTGGTAAGTGCATCATATTAATATAAACTTTACTGAAGAGAGGTGCAGGTGTTGTAACAACTGGTGGTATTAGAATCTTCTGCATTTGCTGGATCTGTCAAATATGACAAGTGCACACAAACCAAATGATGTCATCCATAATGTGCAGCCACCAAAAGTGCTCAAGTAGCGTGGAGTACATTGCATAAAAGCACTTGTATCCAATGTTGTTGTGGATGGTGCACAATATTGGTAGGTATCTAGACTGCCAAATAACAAGCTGGTGAGCGCCATGCACATTGCGCTTCCATAAGTGCATCTTGTCTTTGAAAAAGGCACTCGCATAGTGCAGAGTGCACCATACTTGGAATTTGTGAAATTGCTAGGGAGCATTAGGGTATCCATTCAAATCCACACCAAATCTAACTTCTCATCCTCTGCATCTGCTGCTGCACTTCTTGGAACTTGGATATAGTTGTCGTTGTAAATAAGCATGGGATTGTGCACATTTTGCACATTTGCGCATGGCTCTGGCTGTGTTAGCATGAGTGCTTGCACATCAAAGGACTGTGAAATGGGATGTATCACATGCATAAAGCCATGTAGCACATCAATCCAATCCTCAAACTTTTCATCTTCTTCTCCTTCTAAGTCTTCTAGCTGCTTCGGTTGATGCAAGAGCCTATCTGGACCATGCACCACTCCCCTAACATGTATAAGTGTAAAGTGGAATGTAAGGATTGAGACAATCCACTAGTTAATGCTGGTGGATGGTTAGATATTGGGGTTTTGTAGCATGCCCTTAATATAGCACCCATCAATCTCAACAATTAAGTTGCATACACCTATAATATAAAGGTGCAAACTGCACAGTGTGCAATAAAGCCCATAGATCTCTAGCTTCAGTTGCGAAAAGCATGCTTCTCTGTCATTGAGCATAATTGAGCCGAACCAATTGTAAATGTGCATTTTTGCTGACAAAGGTAGAAGCTGACCACTATCTGGGAAGTGTCAACCACAAGGATAATGGGGAATTCTGATGAATAATTGATCAGTTTTAGTGCAGGGCAATCTAGTACTGCTTGCTTGATGTCATTTTGCACCACTATCTGCTCTGGGCCCCACTCTAATGGAGTGTCCTTGAGTATAAGCCTTGTGAGCACATTAATGCAGTGCACATAATTGCAGATATAAATGCGCATCAAACTGACTGTCCCCAAGAATGCATGCACTTCTGACAGCATGTGGCATGCGCCCCAATTGCAGATAACATCTACCTTGTTGCATTCGGGTTTTCTTACCTTCTGGCATGCAATAATGGCTAAGAATAACAAAGTTCTCAGTGCACAATGTGGATTTCATCCCAGAGAAGGTGCTGCCACTATATTTCATGCATTGCACAATGTGGTTCACATTCTGGAAGTGCTCCCACACAAAGCACCTAATGCCAGGATTTGCAGTGAGCACTTTGCACAAGCCATCCAGTAAAATGTAGTGCTTTGAAGGTCCCTTAACTGGAATGTCATCAATATATGGAACAGTGTAGTCTGGTATCTCTGGCTGCAGAATATAGCACACATCATTGTGGAAGATTGGTACTGAGTTTGTCCAACCCATTGGCAATGTAACGAGGTGCATTGCACCATAAGGTGTCTGGAATGTCGTAAGGTTGCACAATGATTCTTTGATTAGGCACTCATTGTATCCCACATATAGGTCAAGGATGGCACTGCATGTGTGCCCCGCAAACTGCTCTGCAAGGTGCTCAGATGTAGGGGTGATGCCAGAGTGTTTAATGGTAACACAATTAAGTGGTTCCAGGGTATGTACAATGTGCAGCACTTTCTTGAGCATGCAGAACCACTGCAATCTATATGTCAAATTTGAGTGCTCATAAATGCCTGAGTCTATCTTCTTCTGGATAATAGTGCAAACTTCTTCTTATATGCCTGGCAGAATGGGGATGTTGCGCTCAATCCAAGGCATGTGCAGAATAATCAGGATTTTTACTGGGGGAAAGAACACAGTCTTGAAACTGTTGCAGTCCTCATCGCTCCAAGCAAAGGCTTCATTCTGCACAGACATCAAGTGGTGCAAAATCTTCATCTCCTCTGGTAGTAAGAAATTGGTGTGGTGCTTTTGGAGTGCTTGCATGCACTCTTCAGTATAGTGCCCAATTGGGGTAAACAGCGGCGGGTTTGGTAAAAGTGCAGGAAGTGCCACTAGCAGATTGCCTATAATGTTGTGCTCAATGTGGAATTCATTTGGGACAGGCACAATAACTGGTTTGACCTTTCTAGCAACTGGTTTATACTTCTTCTTGGTTACTATGCCCTTTTGCAGTGCACACACCATTAAATTGATAAAAGTTGCACATGCATGTGCACTTTCCAGAAATGCAGCTGGAATATGCACCACAGAGTCAATTGAATTTAAGAGCACCTGCACATGACTGTTGGTACACTGGGATAGATAGAGTTGAGAGATAATAGAGGTTGATGGAACAGAAGCGGAAAATGGAATAAGTGCAAACATGGAAATGTCACAAGATTGGGTATCAGAGTCGAATGTTATGATAGTAGCAGCTTCTCCTTGGTCTGAGATCAATTCCTCGAAGCCTGGCAAAAATTTCTTTGTGGATTATTCTGAATAGTAAAGTGCAGTGTTCCTGCAGCTGGTAAGAAGTGGTGCGGCTTTTCCCTAGGCTTTGTTGGAATGGTGGAGATGGCATCTGTGTTCAGATTGCAAATAGTAATTGTTTGCACTTTGTACACAAAGTTGCATGATGGAGCACATTAACACATTGAAGGGGCACCCTAACAGAATATCATAAGCAGGCGAATGGATAACATGCACTTGCATATAAACAACAATATCTCCAATGTGCATTGAAACATTGCATGCAAGCCCAAGTGATTCATCTACCTCACCATTGGCTGATTGCATGTATAAACAAATGGATGGGTCATACTGAAGTCCAAGATGATGGCAGACTGCTTCTGACATTGTGATAATTTGTGAACCCAGATCTAAAATAGCTTCAAAGTATTCTTGGTTGTCAGTCAATAAATCAATGGAGCAAAGCGCATGTGACTCTTTTGCAATCTTCAAAAGATCAAGATTCTGGATTTCACCTGGCTGAAGATAGGTGAGGAATTGTTCAAATGGATCCTGTAAAACTATAGGAAGAGGCACTGCAATAGCTGCACTAACTGGAGGTGTCGCATTATGCACTTTATTTTCCACAAAAGGTGCATGCATTTCACAATATGCAAATGGCATAATGCTCACAAGGTTGGTAGCTACCATTTCTGCACTGGTAGCTGCAATGCATTTTGAGGTAACTTGTTCTCTATGGCACTGCCTGGGATCAGGCAAAAGCGAAAGGAACTTTTCATGCAAAACTGTAACAGAGGGCGCCTTCATGGTGCACACATATATGTTGTTGACAATCTGTGGATTCTGGATAGAAACAACAGTGCAATATGATAGCTCTTTGCCTTTGGAAGTGTTAACTTGAGCATCTGGTTTCTCTGCTGCTGCAGGCACAAAACGTGCTTCAGGAATGTTGGAATAGGGATGTATGGGTGTCTCGTCGGGTGCTTCAGTTGCACTCACAGTGGGTTGCAAAGCTGGTGACTCAATACTGTCAGCAGATGCAATGTCTGTAGTTGTAGAAGGCGCTGATAGGTCCACTGCACGCTTTAAGGTCTGGAAAAGGATCCCACTTGTATCAAAACATTACGACATGCACTCCTAATCACTATGAATGCCACAAAATCAACTTCGAATCATTTTCGCATTATTTCAGATGACTTCGAACTACTTCGAACCATTTCGCGACATTTCGAACGACTTCGGTGGCTGTATAGCTGTCCTCAAACACTTTCGATACACGATGCTTAACCGGAGTAAGCTATTTAGTCACATATCGAGCACTACCAGACACGAGGAGAGATTACAAGAGAGTTAGAATGCGATAAGTGCAGTTTTTATATTTCATGATATATTAAATCAATAGGACAAGAACTCTTACTATATTGGGACAATGTACATTTCACTTATTATCATATTTCATTTTGTTTCATGTTTCACAATACCTTTATTTGCTGTGCACATTGCCTCATGTTCTACAATTGTTATTATTTTCTTTTTAGTACTATTCCTTCAGATTGTATATAGACTTGTATTAGTTAGAATAACAGAAAAATATAGAGCAACGGGGAACAGCACAAGTTACCCTCACAGTTATTGTCTGACTTAAGAGCCATTCTCTTGAGTCTTACCTTGCGTCATATCTCTAAGTTCTGCGAAATATCGTGAACTTCCTCAAAACTATAGTATTCACTCTCCGTTTTATTGCACATCACCTATTGCCATTTGACAAGCACTTCACATTTGTTAAATTCACTCTTCGATATACCTCGAACCTTTTCAAACTTATTTGGACTACTTCACATGACTTCGAACCTCTTTGAACCTTTTTTGAACCTATTTCACACATCTTCAAACCTCTTTCGAACTCTTTCGAATGACCTCGTATGCTTTTACAGATTATTCGGACCATCCCTTATTATTTTGCATTGCTAAACACAATGTTTTGGTCTCAGCAGTGATATTTAGTACTACCTCGCACCCTTCCTCTGGCCTGTGTTATACCATCCGAAGCCATTTAGTAGGTTTTGTTTGGGTTTCCAGGTTGAGTATCATCAGCGCACTCTCTTGATTTGATGTATTGCATGGTGCACACTGCAGAATTTGAAAACTTGCCTCTTCCAGAGTGCCATCAACTCCTGCTCAAGTGCATTGATATGCTCTTCCTTCATTAGTTGCATGTTTGGTGCACTTTGCATATACTCTGCCATAGGAGCTGAAGCAGCAATGTACGTCAACTGTAAATGTGCTGCTGGAGCTGGATGAGGCACTATATTGTAGATGAGCTGTGAATTGGTATTCAATAAAAGTTGACCAGTGGAAATCTGCCCCAGGTTGTGCTTATGCCATTCCTTGATGTGCTCACCTAAGAAGTTGCCTGGAATAGAATGCAGCATGAATGCACCACCTGGGATTATGATGTGCTTTTCCACATTTCATCTACACTTTCCCTCACTAATAAGGTGCTCAATCAAAGTGCACTCAGGAATATAATGCCCTGTTTGACTGCAACCATTGCAAGTGTTGTTGTTCAAATTGGGCATGCTATTTCCACCATTTCTGCACAATGCGCTCAATGTGGTAACTATTGTCTGTGTCATGGGCTCGAATAGAATTGAGATGTCTTCTGCTTTGACTGTGGATGTGCTAGGTTGTGGTTGGGAAATGGGTATGCTGGGTGCTGAGTAGGGCACATACATATTGGGGTTTTGTGCTGTGAGCCCAGTAAGTGGCTGAAAATAGTGTGCTGGGCCTTCGAAGATAAAGTTGATCATGTTGCATATTGTGTCTAATAAGTATGGCACATTTACAGGCTGATTTGGTACTGCAATTGCAAGGTGGCTCAAAATGTGCTCGAGCTGGTCTGGTCAAAACACCCTAATAAACATGTGGCTTTGGTCATAGTGTGCCAATATGCCTTGTGCAACTAAGTATTCACTGATGTTAAAAAAAGCATGATAATAGCATGCAATTTCTTCTGCAGTTATGAGGCCAATGCATGCAGTTTTGCCAATAAGCTTGTCTAGATCACTAATACTCCATTTACTGCCATCTCTGGAACCAGGATAAAGCTTTAGAACAGCGTCTTTGAATGTGCCATAGTTATGCATTACGCTATACTCTGGTAGCAGTTTCCAAGTGTCTGCAGTGTCGCTATCCAAATAGCACACAGTGTGGAACTTCTTATTGGTCTCATCGGTGATGTTACAATTGCAGAAAAGTTGCGCAAGCTCTTAAAAGTACTTCTGGAGTTCACATGGTTTAGCGGGGTCAAAATGCAGCATGTTTTGGTTGGATGTGGATGGCATGTACATGGTAGCCATGGTAGATGAAATAAGGTGTGTAGAGTTAAGATCTGGTAAAAGTGCAGTAAAAATTGAAGGTGGGGAAAAATGCAGTGATGCAGACAGAGTTAGGGTAGGTAGAAATGATTCAGGTGAAGGTGGAGGTAAAGACAGTGCAGATGAGTGATGCATGTTGTTTAAGAAGAGTGATTCGAATACTGGTATTTCCCCAAGCTGGAGCACAGTTACTAACAGCTCAGAATGGAGAGTGCAAAGGTAGTTAATGTTGAAACAAAGGGTGAGCTGATGCAGGTCTAAATAAAGTCTGGTAACCTGAAACCCCTTGCAGTGGGCTCCAGAAATGATGTGTTCAGTTGGTACTCAGTGCAGAGTCTCAATGGAAGGGGTAAACACTAAACCTACAGCTACAGGCATGCTCAGTGAGGGGGTTCGCTTAAAGGGCCTCAGATCATTCTTTGGGGTGCAGAGACCTCAAAGAGGCTGGTATGGTGGTTTTCGATGTGTGCACTAGTTGTGTACACTAAAGGGAAGGTATGTGCAATGGCAAAAATGTGCACAATGCAAAGGGGCAAAAATGTGCAGTGCAGAAAAACATGCAATGGGAGTGCAAAAGTGTGCAATGATGAGGATGATGAAAGCGGGAGGTGTAGTCTGATGAAGATGACACTGGGATGTGCTGTGAAGGTGGTGCACAGATTGGGGGTGCAAACGGGATGAGAGCACAACAAGCAGAAAAAGGCACAAATGGTGTGCAAATGCAGCTATACAAATAAATGCGCAAATGGTATGCAAACATGGCTACATGAAGGGCACACTGCAATAGTGCACAAATGAGGATGAAGGATGCAATGCAGGGATGAAATGCAACAATATGATGAGGGGACGCAAACGATATGCAAATGCAGCTATATGAAGGGCACACTACAAAGGCACATAGACTGGATGCTGGTGTACAGACTATGTGCAATGCTGACTGAGCTATAAACTATGAAGGGGGGAAAGATCCTCTGGATTCTCTATCTGTCTGCCTACTATGTACAAATGGCTTATGTAATAAAAACAGTAAAATAAAGTATAAAAATAGAAAGTGCCATGCACTACCCACAAGCACATCCATTCACCCATCTAAACCTGACTGCACTATGCTGCTACCTTAGCCAATAAGATTTGTGCACAATATAGCCCAATACCCAACTTTCTGGTGTGATGCTCTATTTATTTTTGGTGTGCTCTAGGTCCCATGCACTCTTCCCAATTAATCTGCTTCAGTGTTATGTGTGTCACATGCTGTGCCTTAGTAATAATGATGTGATTGACCTGTGCCAGTTACCAGATAAGGTGATGCTGATTGGAAATGTGGGAGAACTATAAGGAGATGCTGTGCAAGGCCAAATAGTGCCAAAGCGCCAGGATTATGTGAAAGCGCCCAAGTGTGCACAGTCCAATGCCAAATAGGTGCAAAGTGCCCAGATTATGTGAAAATGCGCAGTTTGCTCATGTTGGAATCACAGTGCACCTCAAGTAAATGTGCCAGTAAGCATAAAGCTGCAATGCACAGTGCAACTGGTGTAGTGGATTGTTGTGTGGGTGATAGGGATTGTGCAATGAGTGCACAGCAGAGAATGTGAGTTGCAGGTAAAGCATAAAAAGAGCATGCAACAATTGTGAAAGGCAGGTAAGGAGTGTTGGGGGGGTGCACGGAGGCAGTTTGAAGCATAACAGGGCACATTTAGGGTGCACGACAGCAGGCAGCTATGGGGGAACCAAAAGTACAGTAGAAATGTAAAAGGCACACAAAAGTGCACCTAATGGTCAAAGGCATGCAAAAGTGCATGGAAGTGTGCAAAGGCACATGAAAGCAAATGAAGGCATGCAAAAGCACACTGCACAAAGTGTGCGGAAGCCATCTAGGAGGTGCACACAATTGCAAAAAGTGCCATAGTATGCACGCAGGGTGATAGGGAGCCATATCATCTCCTCCCAACTGAAGTACTGACTGTCCTCAGGCAGCATGTGATTGGTCAGTGCAAAATTTTCTTCGCTCACATAAGCAGCCATCCTCTCCTTATCTATCTCTGACCACCATCTATATCTACAACTCTTTTCACAACCCATTTCTACATGATCTGATGGCCTCAGCATTCACCTTAGCCCTCAGGCAAACAATCCTGGCTCTGAATGAGACCCTTCCTGCTGCTGGGAGTGAGCAGATGACTATGCAAGCTTGGGGTAAAGGGTTTTGCAGTAAACTGGTGCACTTTTTGCATTTCTATAACCAGCGTAGGTTGCTAAGGATTGGGGCATGTAGAACATGTATAAAAGCCACATGGACACTGTCAAAGATGATGTGGAACTCGACATGCTCCTTGCAAAGGTGTGCAGTGCATTCAGTGGGATCCTGGTGGAAGAGTGGCTTACTTGGGGTGAGGAGCTGATGCCCAATATGCATAAGATGATTGAGGAGAAAGAGCGGTCCAAAGAATTTGAGCGTAGGGTGCATGAACTGGTGGGGTGGCTGGAAGTGCGCACAGAGTGCACTAAAGCATGCAAGGCATGCTGATAGGTCCACTGCATGCACCAAGGTCTGGAGAAGATTCCCACTCATATCAAGACATTATGACACGCACTCTGAACTGCTACAAATGACATGAAATTGACTTCGAATTATTTTTGAACTATTTCGCACTACTTTGGATGACTTTGAACTATTTCAAACTATTTTGCAACACTTCGAACGACTTCACAGCATTTCAAATGACTTCAGCCGCCATATAGCTGTCATGAAACACTTTCGATACATGCTGCACAACCAGAACAGGTTATTCTGTTGCATATCAAGCACTACCAGACATGAGGAGAGACTACAAAAGAATTAGGATGCGATAATAGTGTTTTTATGTTTTGATGATATATTGCAGCAAAAGATAAGTACTTTTACCATATGAGGACATGTATGTTTCAATTATTTATCATTTCTCATTTATTTTAGATCTACAAAGTCCTCATTGTATGATATATTGCCTCATGTTTTACACATGTTTTACTTCCCTTTTCAGTACTATCTCTTCAAAAATGTATATAAACTTGTACTAGTTACTTAGAACAACAGAGAACCAGTTACCCTCTCCACTATAGTCAGATTTAAGAGCAGTTCTCTTGAGTCTTACCTCGCGTCATTGATGTGTTCTGTTGGTACTCGGTGCAGAGTCTCAACAGAAGGGGTGAACACTTAACCTACTACTGCAGGCATGCTCGGGGTGAGGAGAGAGTTCACTTAGAGGGCCTCGGATCATCCTTCGGGGTGCAGAGACTATGGAGAGGCTGGTACGGCAGTTTTCAATGTGCGCACTAATTGTGTACGCTAAAGGGGAGATATGCACAGTGGTGGGAAAGTGCACAATGCAAAGGGGCAAAAATGCACAGTGTGGAAAAATGTACAATGGGAGTGCAAAAGTGCGCAACAATGAGGATGATGAAGGTGGGAGGTGTAGTGGGATGAAGACAACACTGGGATGTGCTGTGAAGGTGGTGCACAGGTTGGGGACACAAATGGGATGAAAGCGCAAGGGGCAGAAAAAGGCGCAAACAGTGCACAAAATGCAGCTATGCAAATAAGTGTGCAAACACAGCTATATGAAGGACACATTGTAAGAGTGCACGAATGAGGATGAAGGATGCAATGCAGGGACAAAACACAACAATACGATGAGGGGATGCAAACAATATGCAAACGTGGCTATATGAAGGGACTACAAAGGCGCATGGACTGGATGCTGGTGCACAGACTATGTGTGACGCTGACTGAACTATGAACTATGAGGGGGGGAAAGATCCTCTGGATTCTCTATCTGTCTGCCTACTATGTACAAATGGCTTATGTGATAAACATGGTAAAATAAAGTGTAAAAATAGAAAGTGCCATGCTCTACCCACAAGCACACCCATTTGCCCATCTAAACCCGACCACACTATGCCACTGCCTCAGCCAATAAGATTTGTGCACCATTAGCCCAATACCCAACTGTCCCAGTGCAATGCACTATTTTTGGTGTGCTCTAGGTCTCGTGCACTCTTCCCAATTAATCTGCTTCAGTGTTATGTGTCACGTGCTGCGCCTTAGTAATAATGGTGTGATTGACCTGTGCTGGTTACCAGATAAGGCAATGCTGATTGGAAATGCAGAAGAACTATAAGGAAATGCTGTGAAAGGCCAAATACCACCAAAGCGCCAGGATTACATGAAAGCACCCAAGTGCACACAGTCCAATGCCAAATAGGTGCAAAGCACCCCAGTTATGTAAGAATGCGCAGTTCACTTGTGTTGGAATCGCAGTGCACCTCAAGTAAATGCACCAGTAAGATGGAAGCCACAATGTGCAGCGCAACTGATGTGGTGGATTGTTGTGTGTGTGATAGGGATTGCACAATGAGTGCACAGTAGAGAATGTGAGTTGCAGGGAAAGCATAAAAGGAGCGTGCAAAGGCGCATCAAGCATGCAACAAATGTGAAATGCAGGTAAGAAGTGTTGGGGGGGGGGGGCACGCAGAGGTGGTTTGAAGTGCATTGGGGTGCATTTAGGGCGCACGATGGTAGGCAGCTATGGGGGAATCAAAAGCGCAGTAGAAATGTAAAAGGCGCACAAAAGCGCACCTAAATGGTCAAAGGCATGAGAAAGCGCACAAAAGCACATGGAAGCGCATGGGAGCGCACTGTGCAAAGTGAGTAGAAGATGTCCAAGCAGTGCGCACAATCATGAAAAATGCTGTAGTATGTGTGCAGGGTGATAGGGAGCTGTATCATCGTATCTCTGAAGTTCTGCAAAATATTGCAAACTTCCTTGAACTTTCATATTCGTTCTCAACTCGTCATCACCTATCGTCACTAAAAACCCACTTCATAACCACTATATTCATTTGTCAAACATATCTCAACACCAGTCGAACACCTTCGAACCCCCTTGAACTCACTTGAACAACTTCGAACCCATTTGAACCTATTTTGAATCACTTTGCACATCAGAAGACCAATTTTGAACTTCTTCAAACATCTTCATATGCTTTAAAAAGACTATTTGTTACACCTTTTACCATTTGCATCACTAAAACAATGTCTTGGTATTAGCGGTGATATTTAGTACCGACTTGCACCCTTTCTCTAGCCTGAGTTATACTTTATAAGCCTTTTTAACAGGTTTTTGCTAGGTTTCCAGGTCGAGCATTATCAATGCTGTGTGCTCTTGACAGCTGAATTTCAGGTGCCTGAGGTCAACTTAGAGCATCTGGAAGGTGAGTTTAGGGCTGTTGACAAAGCAAGTGATATAGATACCACCGAAGCACAGGAGGACAAAAAGGCATGCATTGCCCTGGTGCACTCTCTGTGCATGCTTTCTGGAGCAACCGATACTGAGGTAGTAGGCAAAGGAACTGGGGAATCTTGGGAGAGTGGGGTGATGAGCGAAGGGGAGAGTGAGCCGAGTGATGAGAGCACTAGTGCGGATGAAGGTGTAAGTGCATGCCCAGTGTGCACAACGTTGATATGGCTCCCTATTGCCCTGTGCACATACTACGGCATTTTTTGCGATTGTGCGCACCTTCTAGATGCCTTCTGCACACTTTGCACAGCACGCTTTTACACGCCTTTGTGCGCTTCCATGCGCCTTTGTGCGCTTCCATGTGCTTTCGTGCACCTTTGACCATTTAGGTGTGCCTTTGTGCACCCTTTTGTATTTCTACTGCACTTTTGGTTCCCCATAGCTGCCAATTGTTGTGCGCCCTAAATGCGCCTTGTTGCACTTCAAACTGCCTCCGTGTGCCCCCCTCACGCTCCTTATCTGCCTTCTACATTTATTGCATGCTCGATGCACCTTTGCGCACTCCTTTTATGCTTTACCTGCACTCACATTCCCTGCTGCGCACTCATTGCACAATCCCTATCACACACACAACAATCCACCGCACCGGTGCACTGTGCATTGCAGCTCCCATCTTACTCGTGCTGATACAGCTCCCTATCGCCCTGCGTGCATACTATGCCATTTTTTTGCGATTGTGTGCACCTCCTAGATGGCTTCCGCACACTTTGCGCAGCACGCTTTTGCGCGCCTTCGTGCGCTTTCATGCGCCTTTGCGCGCTTCCGTGCGCTTTTGCGCACCTTTGACCATTTAGGTGCACCTTTGTGCGCCTTTTGCATTTCTACTGCGCTTTTGTTTCCCCATAGCCGCCAATCATTGTGCGCCCTAAATGCGCCTCATTGCGCTTCAAGCCGCCTCCATGCGCCCCCCATGCTCCTTATCTGCCTTCTACATTTATTGCGCACTCGATGCGCCTTTGTGCACTCCTTTTACACTTTACCTGCAACTCACATTCCCTGCTGCACACTCTTTGCACAATCTCTATCACACACAACAATCCACCGCACCGGTGCACTGCGCATTGCAGCTCCCATCTTACTGGCACATTTACTTGAGGCACACCACGATTCCGGCACGAGTGAACTGCGCATTCTTACATAACTGGGCCACTTTGCACCTATTTGGCATTGGACTGTGCCCACTTGGGCACTTTCACGTAATCCAGGCACTTCGGCAGTATTTGGTTTCGCACAGCATCTCCTTATAGTTCTTCCACATTTCCAATCGGCATCGCCTTATCTGGTAACCAGCACAGGTCAATCACACCATTATTACTAAGGTGCAGCATGCGACATATAATACTGAAGCGGATTAATTGGGAAGAGCGCATGAGACTTAGCGCGCACCAATAATAGCGCATCACACCGGAACAGTTGGATATTGAGCTATAGGTGTGCAAATCTTATTGGCTGAGGCAGCGGCATAGTGCGGTCAGGTTTAGATGGGCGAATGGACGCGCTTGTGGGTAGCGCATGGCGCTTCCTATTTTTATACTTTATTTCACCATTTTATCACATAAGCCATTTGTACATAGTAGTGGACAGATAGAGAATCCACAGGATCTTTCCCCCCCCTCATAGTTCATAGCTCAGTCAGTGTCGCCAGTGCGCTATGCAAAGTGTGCGGAAGCCATCTAGGAGGTGCACACAATCACAAAAAATGCCGTAGTATGCACGCAGGGCAATAGGGAGCCGTATCATCTCCTCCCAACTGAAGTACTGACTGTCCTCAGGCAGCATGCAATTGGTCAGCGCAAAATTTTCTTCGCTCACATAAGCGGCCATTCTCTCCTTATCCATCTCTGACCACCATCTATCCTCTATAACTCTTTCCACAACCCATCTCTACCCGATCCGATGGCTTCAGCATTTACCTTAGCCCTCAGACAAACGATCCTGGCCCTCAATGAGACCCTCCCTGCTGCTGGGAGTGAGCAGACGATGATGCAAGCTTGGGGTGAAGGGTTTTGTAGTAAACTGGTGCACTTTTTGTGTTTCTATAACTGGCGCAGGTTGCTAAGGGTCAGGTCATGTAGAACATGTATAAAAGCCGTGTGGACTGTGTCCAAGATGATGCAGAACTTGACGTGCTCCTCACAAAGGCGCGTAGCGCATTCAGCGGAATCATGGTGGAGGAGTGGCTTGCTTGGGGCGAAGAGCTGATGCCCGATATGCGTAAGATGATTGAGGAGAAAGAGAGGTCTGAGGAATTTGAGCGTAGGGCACACGAGCTGGCGGAGCGGCTGGAAGCGCGCGCGGAGTGCACCGAAGCACGCAGGGTGCGCCGCGCACTCTTGACCGCAGAATTGCAGGCACCAGATGTTAACTTGGAGCGGCTGGAAGGTGAGTTCAGAGCCATTGACGAGGCGAGCGATATAGATACCGCCGAGGCGCAGGAGGACGAAAAGGCGCGCGTCGCACTGGTGCGCTCTTTGCGCACGCTTTCTGCCGCTACCGATGCTGAGGTTGTAGGCGAAGGAACTGGGGAGTCTTGGGAGAGTGGGGTGACGAGCGAGGGGGAGAACGAGCATAGCGATGAGAGCGCCAGTGCGGACGAAGGCGCAAGTGCGTGCCCAGTGCGTGCAACGCGGCAATGCGTGTATGTCGAAGTGCCGCCACTGAGTGGGGTTGGCACCACCTCTAACGCTAATAGCGGACCAGTAAGTTTCTTTGGATATGCGTCAAACTCACTAAACCATTCCCTTTCTCTACGCTAGTGTGATAACTGCCGCCGCATCGGCCAACCAGCTAGGTGCACCTCTGTCAATGGAAAACGGTGCGCCCCATGCGCAAAGGGTAAGAGAAAGTGCGAATGGACGAAGCGCACCCTCGCACAGCTGCGCGCAACCCCTAGAGGCAGGAAAGCGGCTACTGGGTGCTCTGGTCTGTCTTTTTCTCATCCTACTTCCATGCTGCGCTAAACTTTCCAAAGGCATGTCGCAAATTGACAAGGGCAATGAGAGCGATGTGGGGCTCATCAGCCCCTCGAAAGAGCGCACATCCAAGCGCCGCAAAGTCGAAAACACGCCCCCTCCACCATCGCAAGTGCGCCCAAGGCCGCGCCGCCTTACCGTTCGCCAGGCAAGTGTGCACACACAATCCTCGTGCCAAACCAGATCGGGAAACACCTCGGGGGATGCGGTTTATCAAGGTCAAGATGTTGAGGCGCTTGACTTAGTGCAATGCCGCGCGTTAGTTGCAGTCTTGGGCGCCACGCACGATCGCCTTCAAGAAGATGTCCAAAGGTCGCTCATCGAGTTAGAGGTCACTAAGAGCCGGTTGCGCAGTGCGGAGCAAGTGGAGGCGGATGCAAAGGCGAAACTGGGTGCAGCCATGGAGCGCCTGGAGTTCCTGGAGTCCATTGAATAGCTGTGATACGCGTGGTGCGCTCTGAAGCAGAGAAGTGTGCGCACTTTGCGCCAACCTGCGTGTGCACTTCCATAGTGCCATAAAACGAAATTTGTAAGCCCAAATAATATGTGCGAGAGAAAAGAGATAATATAAGCAATGTTCGAGCAAGAAGTGTCAAGCGCACAAAAAACGCGCACCACGCAAAGATGCGCAAATGCAAAGGGGAGCGGAAAAATTGTCCAACCATCACTTTCCTCCTCCCAACTGAGATATTGACCATGTCCATCAATAAAAAAAGTAAGAGATAAAATGAAGCGCACACGATATCACAAAGTCTAAAAAAAATGGGAAAGGCTCAGTAGATCATCATGGCCGGTAAAACCCATGGGTTGCGCAATCACAGAACGTGTCCAGATGCGACTTCGCGAATAGGAAAAGGTAATGTAAAAAAATGAAAGAAAGCAAAGCATACGTATAAAATGGTGAAGTATCCATAGCGGTGCGCACGGAGCGCTAGTTGTGCGCCTCATTGGCGCTTTCTTCTTCCTCAGCGCTATCTCCTTGCGCTTCTTCTTCGTCAACTGCTTCTTCGTCTTCTGTGTCCAGTACTATGGACTCTTCCATCTCTCTTAACCGCGTTGTGGTGATATCGAGCGCTATGTTAGGAAGCGCAATGGACTTGCGCGCATGGTATGGCAATAGGCGGAATGCGGCTACTGGCCTGTCAAATACTGTCCCGTTGAGCTCGCAGACTATGTATGCACCGCCCTGATTGTGTGACACTATAACTAGAGGACCGAGATAACGCGCGTGCATTTTGCGGTTAAGGCTCTTTTCGATTGCCGTGTTGCGCATAAGGACTAAGTCGCCGCGCTGGAAGTCGAAGCTGTGGGTGGTTTTTGAGTGCGCTTTCTCGAAACGGAGCGCCGCCTTGCGCCTCTCTGCATAGACGCGGGAATGGATGTGCGCTAAGTCTGCTGGACGCTTTTGTAATGCGTGCGCGTGCCGCACGATTAAGTCTGTCATGGAGAGTATAGAATCTGGGGGTGGGTTAAGGTATGTCGCTTCAATGATATCGAGAGGGATTAGAGGCTGCGCGCCTGTAACAATGAAGTATGGCGAAACACCGAGGCGCTTCCGAACTGTGATGCGCTCTGCCCAAAAGACTGAGTACAGTGCACTGAACCACTTTGATTCTACTCCATCTGCTGCTTTGATAAGTGCTTGACGCACATCAAAATGTGCACGCTCAACAATTCCATTAGCGCGCGAATTATAGCCAGATATGCGGATATGATTGATATGGTAGCGCTTACTGAGATAGGCTAGCGCTTTGATGAATGGCTTGCCATTATCAGTGACTATCTCGCACAATGCACCCCATCTGCAGATGAGGTCTTGGAACATCCAATCGCCAAGTGCGCTCGCATTTTCTTTAGGGAGCCCGCGGAATTCCGGCCAAGTCGCAAGTGAGCAACGCCCTTGGACGATATAGCGCCGCCCTGCTGATACTGGTAAGTGCATCGTATCAATATAAACTTTACTAAACAGGGGCGCAGGCATTGCGACGACTGGCGGTATTAGAACCTTCTGTGTTTGCTGGATCTGGCAAATATGACAAGTGCACACGAACCAAACGATGTCGTCCATAACATGCGGCCACCAAAAGCGCTCGAGCAATGCGGAGCGTGTCGCGTAAAAGCGCTTGTGTCCAATGTTGTCATGGATGGCGCGCAATATCGGTAAGCGTCTAGACTGCCAAATAACAAGCTGGTGCGCACCATGCGCATTGCGCTTCCATAGGCACGTCTTATCTTTGAAAAATGCGCTCGCGTAGCGCACCAGCGCGCTGTACTCGGAATCTGTGAAGTCGCTAGGGCGCGTTAGGGTATTCATCCAAATCCAGACCAAATCTAACTTCTCATCCTCTGCATCTGCTGTTGCACTCCTTGGAACTTGGCTATAGTCATCGTCATAAATAAGCGCACTATTGCGCGCATTTTGCGCGTTTTTGTTTGGCTCTGGCTGCGTCAGCGCAAGAGCTTGCGCATCCAAAGACTGTGAAATGGGACGTATCGCATGCATAAATCCATGTAGCGCATCAATCCAGTCCTCAAACTCTTCATCCTCTTCTCCCTCTAAGTCCTCTGGCTGCTTCGGCTGACGCGAAAGCCCATCTGGACCATGCACCACTCCCCTAACATGCACGAGTGTAAAGTGGAATGTAAGGATTGAGACAATCCACCGGTTAATGCTAGCGGATGGTTGGATATCGGGGTTTTGTAGCATGCCCTTGATATAGCGCGCGTCAGTCTCCACAATTAAGTTGCGCACACCTATAATATAAAGGCACAAACTGTGCAGCGCGCAGTAAAGCCCATAGATCTCTAGCTTCGGTTGTGAAAAGCGCGCTTCTCTGTCGTTGAGCATAATCGAGCTGAACCGGTTGTAAATGCGCGTTTTTGCATCTGCGCTCTTTTGCTGGCAAAGGTAAAAGCCGACCGCTATCTGGGAAGAGTCGACTGCAAGGATAACAGGGAGTTCTGAGGAATAATCGATCGGTTGTAGTGCAGGACACTCTAGCACTGCTTGCTTGATGTCATTTTGTGCCGCTATCTGCTCTGGGCCCCATTCAAATGGAGCGTCCTTGCGCGTAAGCCTTGTGAGCGCGTTAACGTGGTGCGCATAATTGCAGATATAAATGCGCATTAAACCGACTGTTCCCAAGAATGCGCGCACTTCTGACAGCGTGTGGCATGCGCCCCAATTGCGGATAACATCTACCTTGCCGCGTTCGAGTTTTCTACCTTCTGGGGTGCAATAATGGCCAAGAATGACAAAGTTTTCAGTGCACAAGGTGGATTTCGTCCCAGAGAAAGTGCCGCTGCTATATTTCATGCGCTGCACAATGCGGTTCACGTTCTGAAAGTGCTCCCACACAAAGTGCCTTACACCAGGGTTCGCAGTGAGCGCTTCGCACGAGCCATCCGGTAAAATGTAGCGCTTTGAAGGCCCCTTGACTGGAACATCATCAATATAGGGAATGGTGTAATCTGGTATCTCTGGCTGCAGAATATAGCACACATCATCGTGGAAGATTGGTACTGAGTTTGTCCAACCCATTGGCAATGTAACGAGGCGCATTGCGCCATATGGTGTCTGGAATGTTGTAAGATCGCGCGACGATTCTTTGATTAAGCGCTCGTCGTATCCCACATATAGATCAAGGACGGCGCCGCATGCGCGCCCCGCAAATTGCTCTGCAAGGTGCTCAGGTGTAGGGGTGATGCCGGAGTGTTTAATGGTAACACGATTAAGCGGTTCGAGGCTATGTACGATGCGCAGTGCTTTTCCATCTTTCTTGAGTGTGCAGAACCAGCGCGATCTATATGCCGAATTTGAGTGCTCATAAACACCAGAGTCTATTTTCTTCCAGATAATGGCGCAAACTTCGTCGTATATGCCTGGTGGAATGGGGATGTTGCGCTCTATCCAAGGAGTATGCGGAATAACCAGGATTTCTACTGGGGGAAAGAACACGGTCTTGAAGCTGCCGTGCTCCTCATCGCTCCATGCAAAGGCTTCATTCTGCAAAGACATCAAGTGGTGTAAAACCTTCATCTCCTCTGGTAATAGGAAATCAGTGTGGCGCTCCTGGAGCGCTTGCATGCGCTCTTCAGTATAGCGCCCGGTCGGAGTAAATGGTGGCAGATTTGGTAAAAGCACAGGAAGCGCTGCTAGCGGATCGCCTATAATGTTGCGCTCGATGCGGAATTCGTTTGGGACGGGCGCAATAACTGGCTTGACTTTTCTAGCAACCGGTTTATACTTCTTCTTGGTCACTACGCCCTTTTGCGGTGCGCGCACCGCTAAATCGATAAAAGTTGCGCACGCATGTGTGCTTTTCGGAAACGCGGCAGGAATAAGTGCCACAGGGTCGATCAAATTTAAGAGCGCCTGCACATGACTGTTGGTACACTGGGATAGGTAGAGTTGAGAGATAATAGAGGTGGAAGGAACAGAAGCGGAAAATGGAATAAGTGCAAACACGGAAATGTCACAAGATTGGGTATCAGAGTCAAATGTTATGATAGTGGCGGCTTCTCCTTGGTCTGAGATCAATTCCTCGAAGCCTTGCAAAAATTTCTTTGCGGGTTATGCTGAATAGCAAAGTGCGGTGTTGCTGGAGCTGGTAAGAAGTGGCGCGGCTTCCCCCTAGGCTTTGTTGGAATGGTGGAGATGGCGCCAGTGTTCGGATCGCAGATTGTAATTGTTTGCGCTTCATCTGCAAAGTTGCGCACGATGGAGCGCGTTAACACGTCGAAGGGGCACCCTAACAGAATATCGTAAGCAGGTGAACGGATAACGTGAACTTGCACATAGACAACGATATCCCCAATGCACGCAGAAACGTTGCACGCAAGCCCAAGCGACTCATCTACCTCTCCATTGGCTGATTGCATGTATAAACGAATGCGCGGGTCGTACTGAAGCCCAAGACGATGGCAGACTGCTTCTGACATTGCAATAATTTGTGAACCCAGATCTAAGATAGCTTCAAAGTACTCTTGGTTGTCGATCAATAAATCAATGGAGCAAAGCGCATGCGACTCTTTAGCAACCTTCAAAACATCGGGGTTTTCAATTTCGCCTGGTTGGAGATGGGTAAGGTACTGTTCAAATGGATCCTGCAAAACAATAGGAAGCGGCCCTGCAATTGCCGCGCTAGCTGGAGGTGTCACATTAAGCACTTTATCTCCCGCAAAAGGCGCACGCACTTCGCAGTGCGCAAATGGCATAACGCTCGCAAGGTTTGTAGCTACCACTTCCGCACTGGTAGCTGCAATGCGCTTTGGGGTGACTTGTTCTCTATGGCGCTGCCTGAGATCGGGCGAAAGGGATAGAAGCTCTTCATGCGAAACTGTAACAGAGGGCGTTTTCATGGCATGCGCATATACGTTGTCGACAATCTGCGGGTTCTGGATGGGAATGACAGTGCGGTATGATGGCTCTTTGCCTTTGGAAGAGTTAGCTGGTATGTCTGGTTTATCTGCTGCTGCGGGCGCAAAACGCGCCTCAGGAATGTTGGAATAGGGATGTATGGGTGTCTCGTCGGGCGCATCAGTTGCGCTCGCAGCGGATTGCGAAGCTGGGGACTCAATACTGTCGGTGGGTGCCATGTCTGTGGTTGTAGAATGCACACCCTCTTGGTTGGATGTATTGCGCGGTGCGCGCCGCAGAATTTCAATGCCGTTGAAGACTTGCCTCTTGCGAAGCGCCATCAACTCCCTCTCGAGCGCATCAATGCGCTCTTCCTTCATTAGTTGCACATTTGGTGCGCTTTGCATATAATCTGCTGCAGGAGCTGAAGCGGCAACGTACGTCGACTGTAGAGATGCAGCTGGAGCTGGACGAGGCGCTATATTGTAGATGAGCTGCGAATTGGTATTAGATGAAAGTCGACCCGTGGCAATCTGCCCTGGGTTGCGCTTATGCCATTCCTCGATGCGCTCACCTAGGAAATTGCCTGGAATAGAACGCGGCACGAATGCGCCACCTGGGAGTACGATGCGCCCTTCCGCATTTTGCCTACACTTTCTTTCACTAATAAGGCGCTCAATTGAAGCGCACTCAGGGATATAGTGCCCTGTCTGACTGCAACCATTGCACCTGTCGTTGTTCGAGCGAGGCGCACCATTTCCGCCATCTCTGCGTGATGCGCTCAATGCAGTAACTATCGTCTGTGTCATGCGCTCGAATAAGACTGAAATGTCTTCTGCTTTGACTGTGGGTGCGCTAGGTTGTGGCCGGGAAATGGGTGCGCTGGGTGCTGAGTAGGGCGCATACATATTGGGGTTTTGCGCTGTGAGCCCAGTAAGTGGCTGGAAATAGCGCGCTGGGCCTTCAAAGATAAAGTCGATCGCATCGCATATTGCATCTAATGAGTATGGCACATTTGCAGGCTGATTCAGTACCGCAATCGCAAGGCGGCTCAAAATGTGCTCTAGCTGGTCTGGTCGAAACACCCTAACGAACATGCGGCTTTGGTCGTAGCGCGCCAATATGCCTTGCGCAACTAAGTATTCGCTAATCTTGAAAAATGCGCGATAATAGCACGCGATTTCTTCTGCAGTTATGAGGCCAATGCGTGCGGTCTCACCAATAAGCTTGTCCAGGTCACTAATACTCCATTTACTGCCATCCCTAGAGCCAGGATAAAGCTTTAGGACAGCGTCTTTGAATGCACCATAGTTGTGCGTCGCGCTATACTCTGGTAGCAGTTTCCAAGTGTCTGCAGTGTCGCTGTCCAAATAGCGCACTGTGTGGAACTTCTTATCGGTCTCGTCAGTGACATTACAATCACGGAGGAGTTGCGCAAGCTCCTCAAAGTACTTCTGGAGTTCGCGCGGTTTTGCAGGGTCAAAGCACGGCGCGTTTTGGTTAGATGCAGATGGCATGTGCATGGTAGCCATGGTAGGTGGAATAAGGTGTGTAGAGTTACGATCTGGTAAAAGCGCAGCGAAATTCGGAGGTGGGGAAAAATGCGGTGATGTGGATGGAGTTAGGGTAGGTAGGGATGATTCAGGTGAAGGTGGAGGTAAAGACAGCACGGACGAGTGATGTGTGTTGTTTAGGAAGAGTGATTCAAATACTGGTATTTCCCCAAGCTGGAGCGCAGTTGCTAGCAGCTCGGAATGGAGAGTGCGAAGGTGGTTAATGTTGAAGCGAAGGGCGAGCCGATGGAGGTCTAAAATATGGTCTGATAAACAGAAACCCCTCGCGGTGGGCTCCAGAAAATGATGAGTTCGGTTGGTACTCAGTGCAGAGTCTCAACAGAAGGGGTGAACACTTAACCTACAACTGCAGGCGTGCTCGGGGTGAGGGGGGAGTTCGCTTAGATGGCCTCGGATCGTCCTTCAGGGCGCGGAGACTATAGAGAGGCTGGTACAGCGATTTTCAGTGTGCGCACTAGTAGTGTACACGAAAGGGGAGATATGCGCAGTGGCGGAAAAGTGCGCAACACAAAGAGGCAAAAACGCGCAGTGCGGAAAAATGTGCAACAAGAGCGCAAAAGTGCGCAACAATGAGGATGATGAAGGCAGGAGGTGTAACAGGACAAAAACGACACTGGAATGTACTGTGAAGGTGGTGCACAGTTTGGGGGTGCAAACTGAGTGAAAGCGCAAGAAGCGGAAAAAGGCGCAGGCGGTGCGCAAAATGCGGCTATGCAAAAGGGTGCGCAAAGGGTGCGCAAATGCAGCTATACGAAGGGCGCACTACGATAGTGCACAGACAAGGACGAAGGATGCAACGCAAGGGAAGAAATGCAACAATACGAGGAGGGGACGCAAACGATAACGCAAACACGGCTATACGAAGGGTGCACTACGAAGGCACATGGACTGGATGCTGGTGCACAGACTATGTGCGACGCTGACTGAGCTAATAACTATGAGGGGGGGAGGGAAAGATCCTGTGGATTCTCTATCTGTCCGCTACTATGTACAAATGGCTTATGTGATAAAATGGTGAAATAAAGTATAAAAATAGGAAGCACCATGCGCTACCCACAAGCGCGTCCATTCGCCCATCTAAACCTGACCGCACTATGCCGCTGCCTCAGCCAATAAGATTTGCACACCTATAGCTCAATATCCAACTGTTCCGGTGTGATGCGCTATTATTGGTGCGTGCTAAGTCTCGTGCGCTCTTCCCAATTAATCCGCTTAGGTGTTATATGTCGCGTGCTGCACCTTAGTAATAATGGCGTGATCGACCTGTGCCAGTTACCAGATAAGGTGATGCCGATTGGAAATGTGGAAGAACTAAAAGGGGATGCTGTGCGAGACCAAATACTGCCAAAGTGCCTGGGTTACGTGAAAGCGCCCAAGTGCGCACAGTCCAATGCCAAATATGCGCAAAGCGGCCCAGTTATGTAAGAATGCGCAGTTCGCTCATGCCGGAATCATGGTATGCATCAAGTAAATGTGCCAGTAAGATGGAAGCTGCGATGCGCAGTGCACTGGTGCAGTGGATTGTTGTGTGTGATAGAGATTGTGCAAAGAGTGTGCAGCAGGGAATGTGAGTTGCAGGTAAAGTGTAAAAGGAGTGCGCAAAGGCGCATCGAGCGCGCAATAAATGTAGAAGGCAGATAAGGAGCGTGGGGGGGGGCGCATGGAGGCAGCTTGAAGCGCGATGAGGCGCATTTAGGGCGCACAATGATTGGCGGCTATGGGGAAATAAAGGTGCAGTAGAAATGCAAAAGGTGCACAAAGGCGCACCTAAACGGTCAAAGGCACGCGAAGGCGCGCAAAAGCGTGCTATGCAAAGTGTGTGGAAGCCATCTAGGAGGTGCACACAATCGCAAAAATGCCGTAGTATGCGCGCAGGGTGATAGGGAGCCGTATCAGCGGCGAGGTGGGTTTCCCCAAAGGTCTCCCCAGCACTCCTTATAGGTAGCCTCCCGAGAGTCGGGCTCAACGTTACTCTCAGTGCAGATGGCCCTTTGTCATCTAGAGTGGGACTTTGCTTTCTGATCGTGGTTCGAGTCCACTCGATCATGGTTTGGATCTTCCCCATGAGGGTTTTCTTGGTCTGTCTGTCGGTAAGGATTCCCTTTTCCCAATCAATGATGGGGTTACATTTCTGGAGCCACGAGTACCCCAGGATCATCCTTTCCTTTCCCAGTCCCATTATCAGCATCCTGATCTTCTCCTTCTTTTCCCCGATCTCTGTGTTGATGTGGACGTAATGAGAGATCATTCCGTTCTTGTTGAGGGTCGACATTTTTGGTGAGGATCTTTCTGATGAGTGGGTTTTTTTTTATCCCAAGTTTCTCGACAACTCGGTGATCAATAAATGTCTCTCCCACCCCTGAGTCGATCAGGGCGGGTACTTCAGCCTTTTTGTCTCCTAGCAAGTAGTGAACCGGAATATGCATAGATTGGTGGCTCACGTTTGCTACCATTACAGTCGAGACAATTACTCTGGCAGGCTCTGCTGCCGATGCAGGCCGCCATTTTAAAAACCCTCTGCGACCATCAAGTCCAACACCTCTTCCTTCTCCTTTTCCTCCAACTCATTGATGAGTGCATGGATTTTGGTGTAGTGGTCGCGTGGTGTCTTCTTCGTCTCGATTTTCTCTTCTTCTTTTGTGGGTGGTTCCTTTCCCCTCTTGTGATCATTTGCTCTGTGCCCCGATTTATGACAAATGAAGCACTTTCCTTTCTTTATGTGTTCGAGCCTCTCTGCGTAAGAGAGGCAGGTCACATCGATGTCCATGGCGTTGGGGTCCTTCGAAGAGCTGCTTGCTTCTCCCCCTCCTCCTGTCTTACTATATGTTCTCTTTTTGATCGCCTTTGCCCTCCTTAGATGCCCCTCAGCCCTCGCTGCATGGGTGTACCACCCCTCGATTGTGTCGGGCAGATTCTCCATGCCGAAGACTTTGTCGAGGACTCAGTTGTTGAGTCCATTGATGAAGTACTCGATCAGGGCAGCGTCTTCTTTGATTTTAGTTCGATAGGTGAGAGTTTTGAACTGTGCGATGTATTCATCTACCCCCCTCCCTCCTTGTGAGAGTGCTCAGAGTTGGGTGCACGCGTTCCCGGTGTTGTCAATAGGCGAGAATGCCGTGCGTACCTTTGCAATAAACTCTTGGAATGTATCCCAAGGCTTGGATTCGATATACCTCTCCTCTAAATATGCTTGCTTCCATGGCCCTGCCATTCCTCCATTCATGTATGAGAGCATAAAGAGGATTTTGTGGCGATCATCTGGGAATGCAGTAGCATTAGCGTCTACGTATGCTCCACATTCCAGAAGAAAGAGCATTGTCTTTGCTCTGTCCCTGGAGTAATCGGTCGGGGCTCTCATTTTGATCTCAACAGGACGAGCGGGGGCAGTGGGCAGTGTAGAAGTGGTGGGAGTAGATGGGGCGGCCATGTTTCTTCTTCGGGAGGGGTAGGGTCAGGTAGTTCTTGTAAGAATAGTGTCGTAGTGTGTGGTCTGCCTAGACTGAGATTAGTCGGCAGAGTATTGATCAGCTTGACCTTTTGTTATGGTCAAAGCTCCTAAATCGTAATCGTTAGTTGAAGCTCTTAAGCGACAACTTATCTGTGAGCATTTCAAGACTTGTCGAAGCTCGTAAGTGACGACTTGAGAATGTCTTAGAAGTCTGGTCGTTAAGAGCATAGAAAGGACCAGGTCAAGCTAAGCTTGACTGGTCATTGCATTACAACTTAAATAGTACACATGTGAGGTCGTGAATGGGGTAGGTCGTGTGCAGAGAACAATAAGAACAATAATAGAAGAACAATAACGAAGTGAGAACAATAAGAGCAATAATAGAAGAACAATAACGAAGTGAGAACAATAGTAAAGAACAATAGTAAAGATGAAAGAAGTAGGCGCTGTCATTGTAGGTACTATGTTTAGAAGACAATAGTATGAGTGCATGCTGGCCAAAGACAATAGTAACAAAACAAAAAGAATTTGATCCCTGTCTGCAATACCTCCCGTAACAGAGGGAAAGCACAGTTCTAGAGAAATGAAGCCATTAATCAAATTGCCGTGGGATATATACCGTTTGCAAGCTTCAGGGAATTTTTGGAGAGGTTGGAGGCACAGTTTGGAGACCCTAACCCAAAGGTGACAGCTAATGCAAAATTAAAAACTATGCGCCAAGGTTCTCTGACTACAGATGAATTTATTTTGCAGTTTAAAGCAGAAGCATCACAAACTGATATGGGAGAAGCAGCGTTGGTGGAATATTTGAAGGCAGGATTAAATCTCTTATTATTCAAGTCTATCTATCGACTACCTTCTATGCCGGAGAGGTTGGATGAGTGGTATAATTGGGCAATGCATCTTGATCAGCAGTATCGACAGGAACAGGCAGAATCGAAATTGATGTATGGGAATGCCAGATTTGGAAATTCATTGGGAGGAAAGTCCGAGAAAGGAAGGACACCTCAGGTACAAACTCCGAGGGCACAGCCACTGGCCATGGCAGTGACACCTATTGTTAAGGAGTCAGCAGCATCAACAGATGTGATGGATGTTGATTGAGTAGGGAGACAAGCTCCAGTTAAATGTTTTAACTGTGGGCAATTAGGGCATATGGCTCAAAACTGTAGGCAAAAAAGAAAGATTAGGGAAGCAACAATTGAGGAAGTGAAGTTGGAGGAAGATAAGCAAAAGAATTTTGTGGAAGAGTCCCAGTGAAGGTTTCCCCATTGGTGACCCAGAATCAATACAATGTTTTAGTATCCGAGGAAACCGAGAGTGAACCTGAAAGAGAAATTGAAGAGTACGACCATCATCATTTATCCAACAAAGAAAAATGCCCAGCCTTATTTCCAAAGACCCCAAAATTTTTTATTCACTCAGCATGAATAGAACCCGAAATCCGCTTGACAGTAGGATTGAAGACAGTGGACACACATGCAGCAATTAATGTGGAGGCATTGCTTGACAGTGGTGCTATTGGATTATTTATTAATCAATCCCTAATTACTGGAAATGGTATTTGCATGCATAAACTGCCACAACCTATAATGGTGTACAATATTGATGGTATGATCAATCATGGAGGAACTATTAAGGAGGAAGTGACGATGATATTGAAGTATCAGGATCATCAGGAGCAAGCCGTATTTGAAGTGTGTGACCTTGGGAAAACCAATCTGATAATTGGATGTCCATGGTTACAAAAACATAATCCGGAAATTGATTGGAAAACTGGGAAGGTACACATGACTCATTGTCCTAAAGAATGTAATGTGTATGGGAGAAAAGCAAAAAAGGAGAAGAAGGAAAAGAAAAAGAAAGAACATCCGAGGAAGTATTCTGTTACGATGGAGGAAGTGGAGGATGAGGATATGCCAAATGGGGAACTTCCAATTATGACAAGTAAAGAAGAACAGAAGCAGACCTTTAGGGAAATTCGTGGAGGACAGTCATGGGATAAAAATGTGGAGAAAGTGGAGAAGCCAGTGGAGGAGTGGGTGCCAAAAGCCTACCATAAATATTTGTCAGTTTTTCAGAAGAAGGAATCAGAGCAGATGCCAGTGCAAAAGCCATGGGATCATGCTATTGAAATGAAGCTGGGATTTGTGCTGAAGAAGTCAAAAGTCTATCCATTATCTCCAAAGGAACAAGAAGAAGTAGATGCATTCCTTAATGAACATTTGCACAAGGGATACATACGACCTTCAAAATCACCGCAGACATCACCAGTATTCTTTGTACCAAAAAAAGATCACAAGAAGAGGATGTGTACAGATTATAGGTATTTGAACAATTGGATAGTGAAGAATGTGTACCCTTTGCCATTGATCTCAGAGATAATTGACAAGGTGGGAAAGGCCAAGGTCTTTACAAAATTGGATTTATGCTGGGGGTACAACAATGTATGAATAAAGAAAGGAGATGAGTGGAAAGCAGCATTTGCCACGCGTTGAGGATCCTTCGAGCCGCTAGTCATGTTTTTTGGGATGACCAATAGTCCCCAACTTTCCAAAATATGATGAACGATATTTTCAAGGATGTGATAGACAAAGGCATGGTGATAATATTTATTGATGACATTTTGATATTCATGGAGGATGAAGAAAATCATGAGGCGATAGTGCAGGAGGTGTTGAAGAGATTGGCAGAAAATGATTTATTCATTAAACTGGAGAAGTGTGTATTTGGAGCAAGCAAGATCGAGTTCTTGAGATTAAAGATTGGTCCTGATGGAATCAAGATGGATCCTATCAAGGTACAGGCAATTGTTGATTGGCCCATGCCTACCCATATCAAAGAAGTTCAGGCTTTCTTGGGACTTGCCAATTTTTATTGTCGCTTTGTGCATAATTTTTCCAAAATTGCCACACCATTACACAACCTTATGCAAAAGGGAGTAGTGTGGAGATGGGGAGAACAACAACAGACAGCATTTGAGGAGTTAAAGAGGAAGTTTGTGGAAGAGCCAATATTGGTCCCAGTAGATTTCACATGTCCCTTATGAGTGGAATCAGATGCATCAGACTTTGCTACTGGAGCAGTATTATCAATGCTATGTGAAGATGACAAATGGCATCCTTGTGCATATTTGTCTAAAGAGTTGAATGATGTGGAGAGGAATTATGATGTGCATGATAAAGAGATGTTGGGAATAATATGAGCTTTGGAGACATGGAGACATTATTTGGAGGGATGTATGCATCAGATCGAGATCTGGACAGACCATCAAAATCTGCAGTATTTCATGTCCGCTAAAAAGCTTAACCATCGACAAGCACATTGGGCATTATTCCTATCGTGCTTTAATTTTCACTTGGTCCACAAAGCGGGAAGCTTGATGAGGAAAGCAGATGCATTATCCAGACGTACAGATCATAAAATTGGAGTGGAGGAGGACAATAAAAATACTACCCTACTCAAACCTGAATACTTTTATATTTGTGCTATGCATCAAGGACATTTATTGGTGAATAGCTCAGAGATGGAAATGTTGTCTAAAATCAGGCAATGTTCAGAGATGGATGATGAAGTGGTGGAAGCTGTGAAAGCTTTGAGGGGAGAGAAGAAAAGTAATATTAAAGGAGATGAACAGATTGAAGAACAAGGGTTAGTGTTATTCAGAGGAAAGGTCTATGTACTGAAAGATCAAGATTTACAAAGGGAGATCGTATGGTTACATCATAACACGCCAGCTGCTGGACATCCAGGAAGGTGGAAGACATTGGAGTTGGTGATGAGAAATTATTGGTGGCCTGGAATTTCAAAGTATGTGTTGGGGTATGTGGATGGGTGTGACATGTGCATGAGGGGAAAGAAATTTCCAGAAAAGCCTGCTGGGAAATTAATGCCGAACCCTATACCTAAAGCGCCATGGCGAGATATATCTGTGGACTTTATCACAGGATTACCTGAAGCTCAAGGATACGATGCAATATTTGTAGTATGCGACCACTTCACAAAGGAAGTCCATATCATTCCTACTACTGCAGAAACCTCATCATTGGGCTTGGCGTGCCTCTATCTAAATCAGGTATGGTGGTTACATGGATTACCTGATACAGTTATCTCCAATTGTGGATCACAATTTGCTTCTGCATTTATGCGAGAGTTAAATAACATATTGGGGATTCAAACCAAATTGTCTATGGCATATCACCCACAAACCGATGGGCAGACAGAGAGAATGAATCAAGAGTTGGAGCAGTACCTATGCATATTTGTCAATTACCGACAAACTGACTGGCCTGAATGATTGGCAATTGCAGAATTTTCCCACAATAATAAATTCCATTCGGCTACTCGCATGTCACCCTTCTTCGCTAATTATAGTTATCATCCCAGAATGGGAGTAGAACCATGAAGGGAAGTCAAGGTACAATCAGTGGAGGACTTTGTGTCAAAAATGCAAAAGGTGCAGGAGGAAGCAGAGGCAGCAATGAAAGCATGTGATGATATGATGCGACATGCGGATCGTACTCGAGCTGTTGCTCCAAAGTATAAAGTTGGTGACTTGGTATGGCTAAGTACCAAGGATCTGAATATTCCACGACCTTCAAGAAAGCTTACGGAGAAGCAAGTTGGCCCATATCCAATTTCTAAAATAATTTCACCCAATGCGGTAGTGTTAAAACTACCTCAGTCATTCAAGATTGATCCTGAGATTAACATTTCCTGTTTACACCCTTACTGCCCACCCACTATTCCTGGTCAACAAACCACTCCACAGCCTCCAATAATGGTAGAAGGTGCTCCAGAATATATTGTGGAAGAGGTTTTGGACTCACGTCTTCGACAAAACAAATTGGAGTTCTTAATCAAGCGGAAGAACTACACTGACAAAAATAATTTGTGGGAGCCAGAAGAGAATTGTAAGTGAGCATGCAAGGCAATCGCCCAATTCTTTAAATGTAATCCAAATGCTCCATGTTGCATTGCTAGAATGGTGTATGAGGGGATGAATTTCCGGCCTTACCAAAATTTCACAGAGGGGACAGATACGATATTTTCTCACCTGGAAGTCGAGGCCTAAAAGGGGGGTAATGTTAGGAAACAGTCTCCTAACATGCCTATTACCTAATACTATTTTTATTTTATTTTATTTTATTTCACCAAAATACACTACAAAATGCCTATATACACATTATTTGTCAGTGTGGGAATTCTTTATTTACATGCATCAATATGTACGCGCATGTGCACGCATGTGTGTGTGCATCCATAATAACATACTACAATATGTATAACATAGTATATAACCTTAAAATAAATACTAAGAGGCCTCAGTTGAGTTCTCTTAGGTATTCCATCCACAATAGTGGTGCGAAAGGCCTAATTCAGCCAACTAATCTATTTTTAACCTCTCGCATCAAAGCCATCAAACCCTCCATCATGCACATGCCCCCCGCCGCCTTCTTGTAAGAGAACCCGCACGATCCAGCTAGCAGATTAGTGGGTGTCGCCCTAACATGCAGCAATTGCAGCGCTGCTTCCTATTGTTTTGCAAGATCCATTTGAACAGTACCTCACCCATCTCCAGACAGGCGAAATTGAAAACCTGGATGTTTTGAAGGTTGCAAAAGAGTCGCATGCACTTCATTCCATTGATTTATTGATTGACAACCAAGAATACTTTGAAGCTATCTTAGATCCAGGTTTGCAAATTATCGCAATGTCAGAAGTGGTCTGCCATCGTCTTGGGCTTCAGTATGACCTGCACATTTGTTTATACATGCAATCAGCCAATGGAGAGGTAGATGAGTCACTTGGGCTTGCATGCAACATTTTTGCGTGCATTGGAGACATCATTGTCTATGTGCAAGTTCACATTATCCATTCACCTGCTTATGATATTCTGTTAGGGTGCCCCTTCGATGTGTTAATGCGCTCCATCATGTGCAACTTTGCGGATGAGGCACAAACGATTACGATCTGCAATCCGAACACAGGTGCCATCTCCACCATTCCAACAAAGCCTAGAGGAAAACTGCATCACTTCTTACCAGCCCCAGCAACACCACACTTTGCTATTCAGCATAACCCACAAAGAAATTTTTGCCAGGCTTCGAGGAATTGATCGCAGACCAAGGAGAAGCTGCCACTATCATAACATTCAACTCTGATACCCAATCTTGTGACGTTTCCACATTTGTGCTTATTCCATTTTCCGCTTCTGTTCCTTCAACCTCTATTATCTCTCAACTCTACCTATCTCAGTGTACCAACACTCATGCACAGGCGCTCTCAAACTCAATTGACACTGTGGCATTTATTCCAGCTGCGTTTCCAGAAAGCACACATGCATGCACAACTTTTATCGATTTAGTGGCGTGCGCACTGCAAAAGGGCGTAGTAACCAAGAAGAAATATAAACCAGTTGCTAGAAAAGTCAAACCAGTTATTGTGCCCATCCCAAACAAATTCTGCATCGAGTGCAACATTATAGGCGATCTGCTAGCAGCGCTTCCTGTGCTTTTACCAAACCTGCCACCATTTACCCCAACTGGGCACTATACTGAAGAGCGCATGCAAGCACTCCAAAAGTGCCACACTGACTTCTTATTGCCACAGGAGATGAGGGTTTTGCACCACTTGATGTCTTTGCAGAATGAAGCCTTTGCATGGAGTGATGAGGAGCGCGGCAGCTTCAAGACCGTGTTCTTTCCCCCAGTAGAAATCCTGGTTATTCCGCATACTCCTTGGATAGAGCACAACATCCCCATTCCTCCAGGCATATACGATGAAGTTTGCACTATTATCTGGAAGAAGATAGACTCAAGCATTTATGAGTGCTCAAATTCAGCATATAGATCGTGCTGGTTCTGCACACTCAAGAAAGATGGGAAAGCGCTGCACATCATACATAGCCTCGAGCTGCTTAATCGCATTACCATTAAACACTCTGGCATCACCCCTACACCTGAGCACCTCACAGAGCAGTTTGTGGGGCACGCATGCGGTGCCATCCTTGATCTATATGTGGGATACGATGAGTGCTTAATCAAAGAATCATCGCGTGACCTTATGACATTCCAGATGCTGTATGGGGCAATGCGCCTCATTACATTGCCAATGGGTTGGACAAACTCGGTACCAATCTTCCAAGATGATGTGTGCTATATTCTGCAGCCAGAGATCCCGGATTACACCGTTCCCTATATCGACGATGTCCCAGTCAAGGGGCCTTCGAAGCACTACATTTTACCGGACAGATCGTGCAAAGCGCTCACTGCAAACCCTGGCATAAGGCGCTTTGTGTGGGAGCACTTCCAGAACGTGAACCACATTGTGCAGTGCATAAAATATAGCAGTGGCACTTTCTCTGGGACAAAATCCACACTGTGCACTGAGAACTTTGTCATCCTTGGCCATTACTGCACACCAGAAGGTAGAAAACCCGAACGCAACAAGGTAGATGTTATCCACAATTGGGGTGCATGCCACACACTTTCAGAAGTGTGCGCATTCTTGGGAACAGTCAGTTTAATGTGCATTTATATCCGCAATTATGCGCACCACATTAACACGCTCACAAGGCTTACGCACAAGGACACTCCATTCAAATGGGGCCCAGAGCAGATAGCGGCACAAAATGACATCAAGCAAGCAGTACTAGAGTGTCCTGCGCTACAACCGATCGATTATTCTTCAGAACTCTCTGTTATCCTTGCGGTCGACACTTCCCAGATAGCGGTCGGCTTTTACCTTTGCCAGCAAAAGAGTGCAGATGCAAAAATGTGCATTTACAACCAGTTCGGCTCAATCATGCTCAACGACAGAGAAGCACACTTTTCACAACTGAAGCTAGAGATCTATGGGCTTTACCACACGCTGCGCAGTTTGCGCCTTTATATTATAGGTGTGCACAACTTAATTGTGGAGACTGACACATGCTATATCAAGGGCATGCTACAAAACTCCGATATCCAACCATCCGCTAGCATTAACCGGTGGATTGTCTCAATCCTTACATTCCACTTTACACTCGTGCATGTTAGGGGAGCAGTGCATGGTCCAGATGGGCTTTCACATTAGCCAAAGCAGCCAGAGGACTTAGAAGGAGAAGAGGATGAAGAGTTTGAGGATTGGATTGATGTGCTACATGGCTTTATGCATGCGATACATCCCATTTCACAGTCCTTTGATGTGCAAGCACTTGCGCTAATGCAGCCAGAGCCAAGCGCAAACGCACAAAATGCATGCAATAGTGCGCTTATTTATGACAATGACTATAGCCAAGTTCCAAGGAGTGCAACCGCAGATGCAGAGGATGAGAAGTTAGATTTGGTGTGGATTTGGATGGATACCCTAACGCACCCTAGCGACTTCACAGATTCCAAGTACAGCGCACTCGTGCACTACACGAGCGCGTTTTTAAAGACAAGATGTGCCTATGGAAGCGCAATGTGCATGGCGCTCACCAGCTTGTTATTTGGCAGTCCAGATGCTTACCGTTATTGCACACCATCCATGACAACGTTGCGCACAAGTGCTTTTACATGACATGATCTGCTTTGCTTGATCACTTTTGGTGGCGCTATACAACAGCTGCATTTCACCTAGTGCTGTACTGTGTGTGCAAGTCCATCATGCTTCCAGACATAGCACTTGATATTACTACAACGTGGTTGAGGGAGATGGAAGAGTCCATAGTAGTGGACACAGAAGATGAAGAAGCAGTTGACAAAGAAGAAGTGCAAGGAGATAGCACTGAGGATGAAGAAAGCGCTGATGAGGCATGCAACTAGTGCTCCACGCACACCACTATGGATACTTCACCTTTTTATGCATACGCTTTGCTTTCTTTCATTTTTTTTGCGTTACCTTTTTCCTATTCACAAAGTCGCATCTGGACGTGTTCTGTGATTGCACAACCCATGGGTTTTACCAGCCATGATGATCTACTGAGCCTTTCCCATTTTTTTAGACTTTGTCATATGGCATGCGCTTCATTTTATCTCTTACTCTTTTATCGATGGACATGGTCAATATCTCAGTTGGGAGGAGGAAAGTGATGGTTGGACAATTTTTCTGCACCCCTTTGCATTTGCGCATTTTTGTGCTGGTGCACGTTTTTTGTGCACTTGACATTTCTTGCTCGAACGTTGCTTATATTATCTCTTTTCCCTCACATATATTATTTGGACCTACAAATTTTGTTTTATGGCACCATGGAAGCATGCACGCAGGTTGGTGCAAAGTGTGCACATTTGTGCATGCACGCACACTTCACCACTTCGGAGCACATCATGCATATCACAGGTGCAACAAAGAGATTGATCGACACACTATCTAAAACTTATACAGTCGAGCAGCTATTCAATGGACTCCAGGAACTCCAAGCGCTCCGAGGCCACATCCAGTTTCTCCTTTGCATCTGCCTCCACTTGCTCCATGCTGTGCAACCGGCTCTTAGTGACCTCTAACTCGACGAGTGACCTTTGGACATCTTTCTTAAGGCGATCGTGCATGGCGCCCAAGACTGCGACCACCGAGTGGCATTGTGCTAAGTCAAGTGCCTCGACATCCTGGCCTTGGTAGACTGCATCCCCCAAGGTGTTTCCTGATCTGGTTTGGTGCAAGGATGGCATGTGCGCACTTGCCTGGTGAATGGTAAGGTGGCACAGCCTTGGGTGCACTTGTGACGGTGGAGGGGGCACATTTTCGACTTTGCGGTGCTTCGATGTGTGCTCTTTCAAGGGGCTGATGAGCCCCGCATTGCTCTCATTGCCCTTGTCAGTTTGCAATGCACCTTTGAAATAGTTAGTGTGCAGCATGGAAGGAGGATGAGAAAAAGACACACCAGAGTGCCCAGTAGCCGCTTTCCTGCCTCTAGAAGTCGTGCACAGCTGTGCGAGGGTGCGCTTCATCCATTCACACTTTCTCTTACTCTTTGCACATGGGGCGCACCATTTTCCATTGACAGAGATGCACCTAGCCAGTTGGCCCATGCAGCAGCAGTTATCACACTAGGGTAGAAAAGGGGAACTGTTTAGTGAGTTTGAAGCATATCCAAAGAAACTTACCGGTCTGCTATTAGCATTGGAGGTGGTGCCAATGCCACTCAGTGGTGGCACTTCGACATATGTGCATTGCCGTGTTGTGCGCACCAGGCGCGCACTTGCGCCTTCATCCACACTGGTGCTCTCATCGCTCTGCTCACTCTCCCCTTCGCTCATCACCCTACTCTCCCAAGACTCCCCAGTTCCTTCGCCTATGACCTCAGCATCGGTAGCTCCAGAAACTGTGCACAGAGAGCGCACCAGTGCGATGCATGCCTTTTCATCCTCCTGTGCCTCGGCAGTATCTATATCGCTTGCCTCATCAATTGCTCTGAACTCACCTTCCAGATGCTCCAAGTTAACCTCAGGCGCCTGCAGTTCAGCAGTCAAGAGTGCACGGCACACCTTGCATGCTTCAATGTGCTCTGCATGCGCTTCCAACTGCCCCGCCAGCTTGTGCGCCCTACACTCAAATTCCTCTGACTGCTCTTTCTCCTCAATCATCTTATGCATATCGGGCATCAGCTCCTCGCCCCAAGTAAGCCACTCCTCCACCATGATCCCACTGAATGTGCTGCGCACCTTCGTGAGGAGCGCATCAAGTTCTGCATCGTCTTTAACAGTGTCTGCATGGCTTTTATACATGTTCTACATGCCCCAGCCCTTAGCAACCTGCACCAGTTATAGAAACACAAAAAGCGCACCAGTTTACTACAAAACCCTTCACCCCAAGCTTGCATCGTCATCTGCTCGCTCCCAGCAGCAGGGAGGGTCTCATTGAGGGCCAGGATTGTTTGTCTGAGGGCTAAGGTAAATGCTGAGGCCATCGGATCGGGTACAGATGGGTTGTGAAAAGAGTTATAGGGGATAGATGGTGGTCAGAGATAGATAAGGAGAGGATGGCCGCTTATGTGAGTGAAGGAAATTTTACACTGACCAATCGCATGCTGCCTGAGGACAGTCAGTACTTCAGTTGGGAGGAGATGATATAGCTCCCTATTGCCCTGCATGCATACTATGGCATTTTTTGTGATTGTGTGCACCTCCTAGATGGCTTTCGCACGCTTTGCGTGCCTTCATGCACTTTTGTGTGCCTTTGATCATTTAGCTGCCAATTGTTGTGCGCTCTAAATGCACCTCATTGCACTTCAAACTGCCTCCATGCGCCCCCCTCACACTCCTTATCTGCCTTCTACATTTATTGCGCGCTCGATGCGCCTTTGCGCACTCCTTTTATGCTTTACCTGCACTCACATTCCCTGCTGCACACTCATTGCACAATCTCTATCACACACACAACAATCCACCACACCAGTGCGCTGCGCATCACAGCTCCCATCTTACTGGCACATTTATTCGAGGCACACCATGATTCTGACATGAGCGGACTGTGCATTCTCACATAATCGGGGCACTTTGCACCTATTTGGCATTGGACTGTGCGCCTTGGGCGCCTTCACATAATCCTGGTGCTTTGGCAGTATTTGGCCTTTCACAGCATCTCCTTATAGTTCTTCTGCATTTCCAATCAGCATCGCCTTATCTGGTAACCAGCACAGGTCAATCACACCATTATTACTAAGGTGCAGCATGCAACACATAACACCAAAGCAGTTTAATTGGGAAGAGTGCATGAGACCTAGAGTGCACCAAAAATAGTGCATCACACCAGAACAGTTGGGTAGTGGGCTATAGGTGTGCAAATCTTATTGGCTGAGGCAGCGGCATAGCGCAGTCGGGCTTAGATGGCAAAATGGATGTGCTTGTGGGTAGCACATGGTGCTTTCTATTTTTACACTTTATTTTACTGTTTTTATCACATAAGCCATTTGTACATAGTTGGCGGACAGATAGAGAATCCAGAGGATCTTTCCCCCCCTCATAGTTCATAGCTCAGTCAGCATCGCACATAGTCTGTGCACCAGCATCCAGTCTGTGCGCCTTTGTAGTGCGCCCTTCGTATAGCCATGTTTGCATATTGTTTGCATCCCCTCATCATATTGTTGTGTTTCGTCCCTGCATTGTGTCCTTCATCCTCATTCAAGCACTCATACAGTGCGCCCTTCATATAGCCACATTTGCGCACCGTTTGCACACTTATTTGCATATCTGCATTTTGCACACTGTTTGCATCTTTTTCCACCCCTTGCGCTGATACGGCTCCCTATCGCCCTGCGCGCATACTACGGCATTTTTTGCGATTGTGTGCACCTTCTAGATGGCTTCCACACACTTTGCGCAGCGTGCTTTTGCATGCCTTCATGCGCTTTCATGCGCCTTTGACCGTTTAGGTGTGCCCTTGTGCGCCTTTTGCATTTCTACTGCGCTTTTGGTTCCCCATAGCCGCCAATCATTGTGCGCCCTAAATGCACCTCGTTGCGCTTCAAGCCGCCTCTGTGCACCCCCCCCCACACTCCTTACCTGCCGTTTTCCATTATTGCATGCTCAATGTGCCTTTATGCACTCCTTTTATGCTTTTACTCACAACTCACATTCCTTGCTGCACACTCACTGCACTATTCTTACCATCACACAACAATTCACCACTTCAAACGTGCTGCGCATTGCGGCTTCCATCTTACTGGCGCATTTACTTGAGGCGCACCGTGATTCCAACATGAGCAAACTGCGCATTCTTACATAACTGGGCTGCTTTGCGCCTATTTGGCATTGGACTGTGCGCACTTGGGCGCTTTCGCGTAACCCTGGCACTTTGGCGGTATTTGGCCTTGCACAGCATCTCCTTATTGTTCTTCCACATTTCCAATCGGCATCGCCTTGTCTGGTAACCAGCACAGGTCGATCACATCATTATTACTAAGGCGCAGCATGCAACACATAACACCAAAGCGGATTAATTGGGAAGGCCGCACGAGACTTAGCGCGCACCAATAATAGCGCATCGCACCAGAACAGTTGGATATTGAGCTATAGGTGCGCAAATCTTATTGGCTGAGGCAGCGGCATAGTGTGGTCAGGTTTAGATGGGCGAATGGACGCGCTTGTGGGTAGCACATGGCGCTTTCTATTTTTATACTTTATTTCACCATTTTATCACATAAGCCATTTGTACATAGTAGCGGACAGATAGAGAATCCAGAGGATCTTTCCCCCCCCCCCTCATAGTTCATAGCTCAGTCAGCGTCGCACATAGTCTGTGCACCAGCGTCCAGTCCATGTGCCTTCGTAGTGCACCCTTCGTATAGCCGTGTTTGCGTTATCGTTTGCATCCCCTCATCGTATTGTTGCGTTTCATCCCTTGCATTGCGTCCTTTGTCCTTGTCTGTGCACTATCGTAGTGCGCCCTTTGTATAGCCACATTTGCGCACCATTTGCGCACTTATTTGCATAGCCGCGTTTTGCGCACCGTTTGTGCCTTTTTCCGCTCCTTGCACTTTCACTCTGTTTGCACCCCCAACCTGTGCACCACCTTCACAGTACATCCCAGTATCGTCTTTGTCCTGTTATACCTCCCGCCTTCATCATCCTCATCGTTGCGCACTTTTGCACTCTTGTTGCGCATTTTTCCACACTGCACGTTTTTGCCTCTTTGCGTTGCGCACTTTTCCGCCACTGCGCATATCTTCCCTTTCGCGTACACTACTAGTGCGCACATTGAAAATTGCTGTACCAGCCTCTCTATAGTCTCTGCGCCCTGAAGGACGATCTGAGGCCCTCTAAGCAAACTCCCCCCTCACCCCGAGCACGCCTGCAGTTGTAGGTTAAGTGTTCACCCCTTCTGTTGAGACTCTGCACTGAGTACCAACTGAACTCATCAGCGCTTTCATCCCGTTAGTGCCCCCACCATTTGCGTCACCTTCCCAGCACATCTCAGTGCTGTCTTCATCCCACTACACCTCCCATCTTCATCACCCTCATTGTTGCACATTTTTCTGCACTGCGCATTTTTGCCTCTTTGCGTTGTGCACTTTCCCACCACTGCGCATATCTCCCCTTTAGCATACACAACTAGTGCGCACATTGAAAACCACTGTACTAGCCTCCCCATAGTCTTTGTGCCCTGAAGGACGATCTGAGGCCCTCTAAGTGAACTTCCCCCTCACCCCAAGCATGCCTGCAGTTGTAGGTTAAGTGTTCACCTGTTCTGTTGAGACTCTGCACCGAGTACCAAGAGAACACATCAGCACCCTGAAGGACGATCTGAGGCCCTCTAAGTGAACCCCCTCACCCTGAGCACGCTGCAGCTGTAGGTTTAGTGTTCACCCCTTCTGTTGAGACTCTGCACTGAGTACCAATAATCGACATGGGTAACCCTGGGGTATCTTTGCAGGTACCCATACCCATACCCAGATTAAACCCATACCCTCCTACAGGGGTATGGGTAAGCATGGGTTAGCTGTGGGTTAGAGATAATACCCGTACCCAGCAGGTGAGGGTCCAGGGTTGGGATGAATCTCTTCTACAGTGTCTGTACAAGTTGCTATACTACTCCCCAGTCATCATCTGACCATGTCTCATCCTCCCTAGCATCTGGAAATGAAGCTGCTACTGATAAATCATCTAACTCCATGAACCCAGCCTTGCTCCATGCACCAAGACAAAGGAGTGCCCATGTTGACTGGGCTGAAAGCCAAGTTTGTGCCATTCATTGGTGATCAGAGAGGGGTCAACTTCATCGTGCGCTGATGATACTCAACCCGGAAACCCAAACAAAACCTACTAATGGCTTTGGATGGTATAACACAGGCCAGAGGAAGGGTGCGAGGTGGTACTAAATATCACCGCTGAGACCAAAATGTAATGTTTAGTAACGCGAAATGGTAAGGGCTGTGGATAAAAGTCTGTATAGGCATACGAAGTTGTTCGAAAGAGTTCGAAAGTAGTTCGAAGGCATGCAAAGCAGTTCGAATAAGTTTGAAGATGCGCGAAATAGTTTGAATAAGTTCGAAGAGGTTCGAAGTATATCGAACAGCAGGTTTAACAAATGTGAGGTGTTTGTCAAATGGAGACAGGCGATGGGCAATAAAATGGAGAGCGAATACAATAGTTTTGAGGAAGTTCGCAATATTTCACAGAACTTTTAGAGATACGACGCGAGCTAAGACTCAAGAGAATGACTCTTAAGTCAGACGATAACTGTGAGGGTAACTTGTGCTATTCCCCGTTGTTCTATTTCTTTTTATTCTAAGTATCTAACACAAGTCTATATACAAAATGAAGAGATAGTACTAAAAAGGAAATAAGAACAATTGTAAAAACATGAGGGAATGTACACAGCAATAAAGGTATTGTAAAACACAAAACAAATGAAAAATGATAATAAGTAAAACGTACATTGTCCCAGTATGGTAATAGATCTTGTTCTATTGCTTTAATATATCAATGAAACACAAAAATGCACTTATTGTATCCTAAGTCTCTTGTAATCCCTCCTTTTGTCCAGTAGTACTCGATATGCGGCGAGTTGGGTTGTTCCAAATGTGCAACATGTATTGAAATTGTTTGAGGACAACTATATGGCAGCCGAAGTCATTCGAAGTGTTGCGAAATGGTTCGAAAGCATTCGAAAAGGTTCGAAGTAGTGCGAAGTTGTTTGAAATAGTGCGAAATCATGCGAAAATGGTTCGAAGTCAATTTAGTGGCATTCATAGTGGTTCGGAGCGTGTGTCGTAATGTGTCAATACAAGTGGGAATACTTCTCCAGACTTTAAAGTGCACAGTGGACCTATCAGCGCCATTGTGGGGAGTTGGGGCAAGGCTGATTTTTTTTTCCGAACTCTATATGTATATAAACTGTATAGTTCTGATGTGCCACCACAGTAAATTTCCAATTGAAGGAAACCCACCCCTGTGGGTATGGGTCTGGTTCAGGTTATCTTGGGCTGACCCTGATCTGCACCTGCCAAACCCATACCTGACAACCCAGTGGGTTTTCAGTATCCATGTCAATCACTACTTAGTACCAACTGAACACATCATCATCATCCTTCTCTCTTTCCCCAGTGTCAATAACTGTGGGAAATTTTCAAGATGGTGGTGGTACTAGAGCAAGGAGTGTCCCTTGCCTCCAGGCTTGATGCAGTACTCCATGGTAAGCCCAGTCCTTTCACAGACAGGGTTTCCACAGGTAGGTACATTAGGTGATTTGTTGGGTTTGGCCCTAGCAGTAAGTGCAATAAAGGAGTGGGAATCATTATGCTGGTCATTCTTGAGAAGTGACTGTTCATTCTCAAGGAATAATGTATATTCTTTGACCCATATGGGGAACTGGCAGTCAAGGCAGCGATGTCATGGGATATGATGGATCACACATGTGGGAAGTTGTTGCTAAGGGAATTAAGGAGGGCAATATAACAGAGGAGGTCTGCTTTTATATCCCCCATAATGAAAGCATGCTCAATAAGAGTGAAAATCTTTTCTACTGTTTCAGGGAGTGACACATACTGGATGCAGAGCACCTGTTGGAGTAATTGGACCTGGTGGACCAAGCCTTCCTTCTGATGATGATCCTGGAGGGTCTTCCAGTTCACATCAAAGCCCTTCTTGATATCAATGAATGGGTGTTTGAATGGGAAAACACTGGAAGTGAGAAACATGTATGCCAGATGCAAGTTAGCCACCCAGTTTGCAAGAGCATGGGTTTCTGTAGAGGTAGGTGAGGTAATATCACTGGTCACATATTTGTAGAGTCCATTCGGTGAGAGGGTGATTGTGATCTCCTTACAACACTCTATATAATTTGTCCAACTTCTCCTCTGAATATTGAACTGATAATTTGATGAGAGAAATAGATGGCAGGCTTGTTTCAGCAGTCATACTGAGAGAAGTAGAAGTGATAATGGCAGATGAATGGCAGGTGAAACAATGTCAAAAGACAAAGGGATGGGGGAAGTGGTCAGAAAGCCTGATTTCATTAAGTTGTGATCCAAGATCTAAGTGATCTAACAGTCTGATCAAAAAAAATGATGTAGGTAAACATCGAGTCGCTAGGAGGTTTTCTACTGTCATCTAAAAGTGACAGGAGTGGCCCATAACCTGTAGAAAATCAATCCTAGTACAAACAGGAATGAACTCAGTCTCTGTATAAGCGACTGATTAGTACTGTACCTAGAGGCTAGTACAAATGGAATGAACTATAAGTACAGTAAATAATTGTTCGCTACAAATAATAATGTCGATACTCACCTCAGTCTCCATATAAGCAACTGAGGTGGTCGGATGTCTATCTACGAGTCATGTTAGATAAATAAGTATGGTATAAAGGTATCCATAACACAGATACAAACACGTGCCTCAAAGGGATGCTCTAAATATAGGGCATGCATCAAATACCATATTTGGCAATAGGGCATTTGTATGCGCTCACGGCGTCATTCTCAACAGTTCTATCTATATAGGTGATGGTCTGTTGAAATTAAATCCTGATGCATGCTGCATACATGAGGCCAAGCATGCAGCACACACATGTTACTGCGCTTACTGCGCATACATGTGGTAAACACATTCCTGAGTCATGTGACATCCTTACTATTATGTATATAAGGAGAACCTGTACTGTAGTAGATATACAGTGTTCTTACCTCTGCTAAACCCTAGCTCTAAGACTAACTAAACCCCAGGTAGGTTATAAGGAACGTGTCATCTCTTCCTCTGTGCAGCGTATGTAGTCTGCTCCAACATGGTCATTGGTTGGAGCGAGATATGGAGATCCTTAGCCTTGTCATGTCACTGGTAAGAATAAAAGTGTAAATAGGTAACCTCGTTACAAGGGGGGTGTTAAAAAGATCTGGTATAGACCTCAAGATGATCCAAAGTGCCACACAAATTCCTGCAGTTGTATTTGTGGAATGTCCAGGATATTCTGGCATGTAGTCTGTTTCTCTCTACATGAAACTATGATCTTACAAATATCCCAGGGCCAATCCATCATGGATTCCTATTTCTCCTGTTGTTGCTTGATGGGAAGTCAAATCTGGAAACCTACCTTCTCATGAACAGCTTCCATTGGCTTTAGCCTGGGCAATTACCATACACAAGAGCCAGGACCTCACATTAGAAGATGTTGTGATTGACCTTGGACCAAAGGACTTTTCATCTGGGCTATCATTTGTTGCAATTTCTCGGGTCAAAAAATCGAAGGGTTTGGCATTTCATGTTCCCAACTACAGCGTGGTGAAGAAACAGAGTCAATGAGGATGATAATACAAGACAAGAGAGCTCGGGATTCACTCTAGATGAGCATGGAATGATCTCTTGGATAAGGCAAGCTCCCCATTATGTAGAGTGACAAGATCAGGATCTAGAAATTACATAAACTATGTAGATATCATGTGATGACAGCCTGGCTTCGTAGGTTCAGAATCAAGATTCCAAAAGGTTCATTTTCGTGCCCATCATGATACTTCTCGAGGTATGAATATGCCTTTGCCTCGTATATTCAGCTGAATATACTGCCTTTCAGTCTCACAACTACATCATACAAACCACTTTAGCTGAGAAAATTAGCAAGTAAGCCTTCGTGTCTGCCAGTTACAGAACTGCTCTGATCCTGGTGTAGACCCTCGTCACTGGATGTTCAGTTCGTAGACTTCGATGGCGTCCGCTTCCATCTATCCACCTCGGAACGGAAGACGTTGCTCCTTCTATCAATGCAAATACGATGCTGGGACGAACTCGTCAAGTACGGTGCTAGTGATGTGTTGCAAAGAGAGTACGGCTCGTTATTAGCAGCACAGCCTGAACCAGAGTACAACGTTAGTTTAGAGATCGATTTGGAGCAGATACCTGCCGATCCTGGTGCGTTCGATTGCTCAAGGCTTGTGACTTCGGCTCTGATGTCACTGCGGAAATCAGAGGTGCGGGATGCGTTCATCATGTCCGTTGCTTTGTTCAAACGCAATGCATTGGCGGCACCGTTTGAGCTCGGCTTCAAGACACAGAAGGAGTTGGAAGCTTCTGGAGGAACTCAAGGAGAGTTGATGCAGATTCACTATCGAGATGAGGAAGCTATCTATGTCCAAGCTTCGCCTGATCGCGTAACTGTCATTTTTTCTACTATTTTCCGTGAGGAGACGGACCGCATTTTCGGAAAGGTTTTCCTTCAGGTGCGTTTTGAACTAAGTATTGTAGGTATTTATAGCTCTGACATCTCTTAGGAATTTGTTGATGCGCGACGTCAGCCCTCCATTCAGAATGCTCCACAGGTACTTTACACGAACCGCGACCCTCCACTCGAAATTCGTCATGTGCCCGGCTTAAGGAATACGGAAGATATTGGCTACGTCACTTTTGTCTTGTTCCCGCGCCATTTTGCAAATGCGTCTACTGCATTGGCCACTATTTCACACATTCAGCTATTCCGTGATTATCTCCATTACCACATCAAGTGCTCCAAAGCCTACATGCATTCCAGAATGAGACATCGCGTAAGCGAGTTCCAGAAAATCCTGAACCGGGCGAAGACAGAAGTAGCGACGACGGAACGAAAAACAGCCAGGTTTGTGCAGTGTTCGTTCTCCAGCCATATGCACTAATTTCTTTTTTTGCTGCGATCGCAGCGGTAGGACCCTTGTAACGAGATAGATTGTTCATTTGTTTGGTTGAAATATTCCTCAAATTGCTTGTATTTTTTTGCGATGTGGCTACTATCTAATCTACCGCTGGCACCGTTTTACCGCGGATAATCCCTGGCCACGAGTACAACTCGGAGTGCACCGTGCCGCGTCTGATAGCACTGAAATTTGGACATTTCTATGTTGCAGTTACCAGTTGCTTCGAAGATCGTTGGGTTGAAACTGTGCCAGTCCAGCAAACATTATTTAAAAGTCAGGGAAGGGAATTCATGAGAAGATTATTTCATGATAGTATCATCCTCGTAAAGTGGAGGTGTAATACACCGATGCTAAGAATGTAGAGAGCTGGCCATGGGAGCATTCAAGTAAGTGAGCAAGGTAAAAGAGAGGACCAGAGTCGAGATGCTGACGTAATTCATTTGTGTTTTTTTGGGGAGTAAGTTGCAACCCCAGTGGTGCTCCAAGTATATAACTCCTGTCCTTTCCTCGACGTTGGCTTTTATATCTCATATCCGACGTATATAGCCTTCGTCCCTACACGTCCATTGCCCTTTAGTGTTTCTTCTCCTGTCGCATGTCGACTTATGACCACTCCCGCGTCCAGCAGTTCATTGGTACGCGTCTTTCACTCTTTCTCTTGGTATTACCAGGGCTGATATTTGTCAGGCGGAAACTCGCTGGAAAAAGCATCCGCCAGTAGCATTCATGATTTCGTCAAGACAAACGGTGGTCATACGGTGATCACGAAGGTACTTTACACTTGCTCGTGTGCTTCCAAGTCGATTGATTATTTGCTCCCAGGTCCTCATCGCTAACAACGGTGCGCATACAGTAACTTGTCTCGGAAGAAAATTATAGGATTGTTCTTCAGGAATTGCTGCGGTCAAGGAAATTCGATCAATACGACAATGGAGTTATGAAACATTTGGACGCGAGCGCGAAGTCGAATTTACGGTTATGGCTACCCCCGATGATCTCAAGGTCAACGCAGAATACATCCGCATGGCTGATCGTTACATTGAAGTTCCCGGAGGCTCTAATAACAATAACTACGCCAATGTCGATCTCATAGTCGATGTGGCTGAACGTGCCGGTGTTCACGCTGTTTGGGCAGGATGGGGACATGCTTCCGAGAATCCCCGTCTTCCGGAGAGCCTGGCTGCCAGCAAGAACAAAATCGTTTTCATTGGACCCCCGGGCAGCGCCATGAGAAGTCTGGGTGACAAAATATCCAGTACCATTGTTGCGCAAAGTGCTGAAGTCCCTACAATGCCATGGTCGGGAACAGGAATCATAGATACGGTTCTTTCCGAAGCAGGATACGTTACGGTGCCGGATGCCGCCTACGCAGATGCTTGTGTAACAAGCGTCGAGGAGGGTCTAGCCAAGTCAGAGCAGATAGGCTGGCCTATCATGATCAAAGCAAGCGAAGGAGGAGGAGGAAAAGGAATCAGGAAGGTTGAAAGTGCCGACGCGTTCAAGAATGCGTATCACGCTGTCGCAGGAGAAATTCCTGGCGAGTTCTGAGCAGTTCGACCTCTATGTGCGTGTTACTCATTGTACGGCGCAGGGTCTCCTATCTTCATTATGAAGCTCGCTGGACAAGCACGGCATTTAGAAGTCCAGCTTCTTGCTGATCAATACGGCGATGCAATTTCTCTGTTCGGACGCGACTGCTCAGTCCAACGTCGTCATCAAAAAATTATCGAGGAAGCTCCCGTCACCATCGCAAAAGACGCGACTTTTGAAAAGATGGAACGAGCTGCTGTCCGTTTATCCAAATTGGTGGGATATGTCAGCGCTGGTACTGTGGAGTGTAAGCGTCATCTTTTTATTTCTATCTTTTGCATAGTCGCTTACATTATCAACAGATCTATATAGCCATGCCGAGGACTACTTCTACTTCCTAGAACTCAATCCACGACTTCAAGTCGAGCACCCCACAACTGAGATGGTAACAGGAGTCAATCTTCCTGCTGCCCAACTTCAGATTGCTATGGGTATACCTTTGCATCGTATCCGCGACATCCGCCAGCTTTATGGCGTTGACTCCAATGGAACCTCTGAAATAGACTTTGACATGACCCATCCCGATGCCAACCAACTGCAGAGGAAACCAAGACCTAAAGGTCATGTTGTTGCAGTCCGGATTACCGCTGAGAATCCAGATGCCGGCTTTAAGCCGTCCTCAGGCTCTATTCAGGAACTCAACTTCCGGTCAAGTACGAACGTTTGGGGCTATTTCTCTGTCACTACAGCTGGCGGACTTCACGAGTTCGCTGATTCACAATTCGGTCATATATTTGCATACGGAGAAGATCGTAGTGAAAGCCGGAAGAATATGATTGTCGCCCTCAAAGAGCTAAGTATTCGTGGCGATTTTAGGACGACGGTCGAGTATCTTATCAAGCTTTTGGAGTTGGAAGCGTTCAAGAATAACACTATTACTACGGGATGGCTTGATTCGTTGATCAGCAATAAGCTCACTGCAGAGCGTCCTGATACAACGCTCGCGGTCATTTGTGGTGCTGTTACCAAAGCTTACCTGGCCTCTGAAGCATGCTGGACGGAGTATAAGCGTGTGCTCGATAAGGGTCAAGTACCTGCCCGTGACGTTCTGAAGACAGTGTTCGGCATCGACTTCATTTATGAGAACACTCGTTACTCCTTCACTGCGGCTAGATCATCTTCAACTGTCTGGACGCTGTATCTCAATGGTGGTCGTACTATGGTCGGCGCTCGGCCTCTTGCGGATGGTGGGCTGTTAGTTCTTTTGGATGGCAAGAGTCATTCCATTTATTGGCGGGAGGAGGTTGGTGCGCTAAGATTGATGGTGGATGCCAAGACATGCTTGATAGAGCAAGAGAATGACCCCACGCAACTGCGCAGTCCCAGCCCCGGAAAGCTTATTCGATATTTCGTTGACAGTGGTGACCACGTCAATGCTGGCGAACAATATGCGGAAATCGAGGTTCGCTCTGTTATGTCGAGTCTCGTTTGTAATGCTCCTTACAGAAGTTTCGACAGGTCATGAAGATGTACATGCCGCTGGTGGCATCTGAGGATGGAATTGTTCAGCTGATTAAACAACCTGGAGTCAGCCTAGAGCCGGGTGACATTTTGGGTATCCTAACCCTCGATGACCCAGCCCGAGTCAAACACGCAAAACCGTTCGAAGGTCAACTGCCGACTATGGGTGTCCCTGGTGTCGTTGGCAATAAACCTCACCAACGTCTCATGCGATGCATGACTACCCTCTGCGATATCCTGGACGGCTTTGACAACCAGGCAATCATGGTTTCCACACTCAAGGACCTCATTGACATTCTTCATGAGCCAGAGCTACCGTATTCCGAAGTAACTGCCATTCTGTCATCGCTATCCGGCAGAATGCCAGCGAAACTTGAAGAAACTATTAGGTCTACTATAGATGCTGCTAAGGCCAAAGGCGACGGACACGAATTCCCTGCTGTCCGTATCAAGAAAGTCGTTGAGCACTATATGCAAGACAATATCCTTTCGCAAGATCGAGCCATGTTCCGCTTGTCGATGGGCGCATTTTTCGAGGTTATAGAGCGCTATCTGGGCGGCTTGAAAGGACACGAGACGGCAATAATCGCTTCTTTGCTGGAGCGTTATGAAGCTACTGAGAAGCTGTTTGGTGGTAGTATTGAAGCTCGTGTGCTGTCTCTCCGAGAACAGCACAAGGATGACCTTGACAAAGTTGTCGGCCTAGTCCTCAGTCACATCAAAGCCCAGAGCAAGTCCAAGCTAGTGCTAGCTCTGCTTGACTATGTTAAATCTAGCGGTCTTAACCTGTCGAACGTTGAGAGCCAAATGTATAAAGCTCTGCAAGGACTTGCTGCACTCGAGGCCAAGCACGTCATTCAACACGTTTTAGTCTTACTGTTTTTCTTATCGTTGTTACGGTTAGGTCATCTACTTCGGTGTCTCTTAAAGCTCGTGAAGTCCTTATTCTGGGCCAAATGCCATCCTATGAGGAGCGCTTGGTGCAGATGGAGGCAGTCCTCAAGAATTCGGTGACCAATAACTACTACGGTGAACAAGGATTGGCACCAAGGTACATGAAGCTTCTCGCAGAAAGTCCCTTCTCTGATTGGTTACATCATTAGAATGCCATCTGCGGAGGTCTTGAAGGAACTTAGCGATTCACGATACACTGTGTACGATGTTCTTCCCGCCTTTTTCAATCACGAAGATCCCTTGGTTACACTTGGTATATCAGCATCTGTCTTTTTAGCGTGTATACGTCTGATCGGTCGATAACTTCCACAGCTGCTTTCGAAGTCTACGTTCGCCGGGCCTACCGAGCGTACAATTTACTCTCTGTCGACTACGAAGAGGGTGATACTATAGATGACGGAGAAGTTCCCAACATTGTTACTTGGCGTTTCAATCTCGGCCAATCACATTCACCACCTGCAACCCCTCGCATGACATTTGGGTGAGCTTTTAGGACAATTATTTTATGCCTGTCTTCTCATTCGACATTCAGGGAAAATCATCGATCAGCCTCAGTCAGCGACCTCACATACATGATCAGCCGCCATCAGTCACAGCCTGTGCGAACGGGTGCTGTTGCCTCCTTCCCAAATCTCACTGCACTTAACCGAGGTTTCGGCAAAGTAGCTTCTATGCTTCCCCCCTTTGACTCCGCAGAGTTCCGCCAACGTCACGGGGTAAACAACCAGCCTCCCAACGTTATTAATATCGCTCTTCGTATCTTTGAGGAAAAAGATGACATGTCGGAAAGTGCTTGGAGTACGACAGTCACCGAATTCGTGAATTCTCATAAAGAAGTCCTTGTTCGTCGTGGAGTCCGGCGAGTTTCGATCCTGATCTGCCGTCGCGGTCAATATCCTGTCTACTTTACCCTTCGCGAGTACGATGGGACGTGGGGTGAAGAACAAGCGCTCCGTAACATCGAACCTGCTCTTGCCTTCCAACTCGAGCTTAGTCGTCTCTCGAATTACAATCTGAAACCGTGCTTTGTGGAGGCCAAGCAGATCCACATATATCATGCCGTTGCGAGGGAAAATCAACTGGACAATCGATTCTTCGTTCGGGCGCTTGTCCGTCCTGGCCGTCTTAGGGGCACCATGAGTACTGCCGAATACCTCATTTCCGAGACCGACCGTCTCGTCACCAGCGTATTAGATGCCCTCGAAGTCGTTAGCGCTCAATATCGCAACGCTGATTGCAATCACATCTTCATGAACTTTGTCTACAATCTTGCTGTGGAGTATGAAGATGTCCTCGCCGCCATCTCTGGTTTCATCGAACGTCATGGCAAGCGCCTTTGGCGTCTCCATGTGACTGGTTCAGAAATCAGGATTGCTTTAGAAGACAGTGAGGGCAACGTCACTCCCATTCGGTGTATTATTGAAAATGTCTCCGGGTTCATCGTGAACTATCATGGTTACCAGGAGATAACTACCGACAAAGGTACAACCATTCTCAAATCGATTGGAGAAAAAGGTCCTTTGCACCTACAGCCTGTTCATCAGGCACATCCTACCAAAGAATCTCTGCAGCCAAAACGTTACCAAGCTCATCTTATTGGCACCACTTATGTATATGATTTCCCCGACCTGTTCTCCAAAGCGCTGCAAAACGTCTGGGTCAAGGCTCGCAATACTGATCCTTCTCTGGTCGTGCCCAAATTGTTTTTGGAATCAAGGGAGCTGGTTTTGGACGAACACGATCAACTAACGGAAGTCGATAGGGCACCAGGCAACAATACGTTCGGTATGGTTGCTTGGGTGTTCAACCTCAGGACCCCAGAATTCCCTCTAGGCCGTAAAGTTGTTGTCGTGGCGAATGATATCACATACAAGATCGGCTCGTTTGGACCCGTCGAAGATCAGTTTTTCTATCTAGTCACGAAGTACGCCCGCGATCATGGATTACCCCGTATCTATCTCTCTGCAAATTCTGGTGCGCGGATTGGTGTGGCTGAGGAAATAATACCACTGTTTTCCGCCGCGTGGAACGACAACGATCATCCAGAAAAGGGTGTTAGCTATCTATATCTCACACCAGAGAACTTCCTCAAGCTGCAAGAAAAGGGAGTAAACGCTGTACGCACGGTAGAAATTCAAGAAAACGGGGAGCGTCGCCAGAAGATTACAGATATCATAGGTCTGCAGGATGGTTTGGGTGTGGAGTCACTCAAAGGTTCTGGACTGATTGCAGGCGAAACCTCGCGAGCCTATGACGATATCTTTACCATCACTCTTGTCACTGCGCGATCAGTCGGCATCGGCGCCTACCTTGTTCGCTTGGGCGAGAGGGCTGTGCAGGTTGAAGGCCAACCCATAATTCTCACAGGTGCTCCAGCTCTTAATAAGGTTCTTGGGCGGGAAGTCTATACATCGAACTTGCAACTTGGTGGCACTCAGATCATGTTCAAGAATGGTGTCTCGCATCTCACTGCAAGCAGTGATTTACAAGGTGCTACTCAGATTCTCGAGTGGATTTCATATGTGCCAGAAGTCAAGAATGGTCCGCTGCCTGTTCGCGAGACTTCTGATAGCTGGGATCGCGATATCGACTACGTCCCTCCTAAAGGCGTCTATGATCCGAGATGGTTCATTGAGGGCAAGATGGGGGAACATTCGTGGCTAAGTGGTTTCTTCGATAAGGATTCATTCCAAGAAACGCTGAGTGGCTGGGCGCAAACTGTGGTAGTGGGCAGGGCTCGCTTAGGCGGCATTCCTATGGGTGTCATCGCCGTTGAGACACGCACTATCGAGCGCATCGTCCCCGCCGATCCTGCCAATCCCGCCTCGTTCGAACAACGCATCATGGAGGCTGGTCAAGTCTGGTACCCGAATTCTGCATATAAGACTGCCCAAGCTATTTTTGATTTCAACCGAGAGGGCTTGCCCCTTATTATTTTTGCCAACTGGCGTGGATTCTCTGGGGGTCAGCAAGACATGTACGACGAAGTCTTGAAACAAGGATCGAAGATTGTTGACGGCCTATCGGCGTATAAACAGCCTATCTTTGTATACATCGTCCCCAACGGAGAGTTGCGTGGAGGTGCCTGGGTTGTCCTCGATCCTTCTATTAACGCAGAACAAATGGAGATGTACGCCGATGTTGATGCTCGTGCAGGTATTCTTGAACCAGAGGGTATTGTCGAAATCAAAATGCGCCGTGACAAAATCTTGACGCTCATGGAACGTCTTGATTCCACCTATGCATCCCTAAAACGGGATAGCAAGGATTCCTCCAAAAGCGCTGAGGAGAGGGCGGCTGCGACAGCAGCATTGGCGACACGAGAGACTCTGTTGCAACCAACATACAAACAGATTGCCCTGCTATATGCAGATCTTCATGAGTGAGTCCGCTTATATTGTCTGTTTCTACAAGTTCGTTGACTTTTGGCAGTCGCACTGGACGCATGGAAGCTAAGGGTTGTGCAAAGCCTGCGCAGTGGAAGAACGCCCGTCGACAATTCTACTGGGCTGTGCGTGCTCGGGTTGCACGTTCCGCCGCACTGGCAGACTTGGCCGAAGCATCGCCAGGTTTAACCTTTGAATATCGATCTCGACTCCTAGATTCCGTGGCCTCTCTAGAGCCCACAACCGATTATCGCGAAGTCGCAGAGAAACTAGAGAAACTGGATTTGACTGCGACAATCGCACAACTACACGCAGACCATCTTACTCGGCAATTGATCGAGCTAAGCAAGCAAGACCGGAAAGCGACCATGGATGGTTTACTTCGGTTGATGGATCATCTATCAGACGAGGACAGAGCCTCCCTAGTCGCCGTCCTTCAGAGTTCGCCCTCACCGCGTACGTTCACATTCTTCCATAGTTTGATTTCTTTCATGACTTGGTGATCGATAGGTCCGCCCGCTTACCCCGAATCATCCTCATGAAAGTATTTCCGTAATAATAGTCAGTCCTGTTTTTAGTACCCACATTACGTATACCGTCGATAGATAATCTATCTGTATGGTTCTGTGTTATCGAGAAGGTCTATGATGAGTCTCGGCGATCAATCAGTTTTCTGATTTACTTCCGACTCTCATTCACTATATGGGACATCTCATTACTTTGGCAACGTAAGCTCACAGAGTCTATCCTTCTGGCCTAACTGATAGGTCATGTATATAGCTGGTATTATCCCTGAACACAATCTGTACCCTTTGCTTATCGATTGTTTAGTTCATTGAACCAATGGGCTTTAGACTTTCAAGTTAACATTACCAGCACATTTCCCGAATCCATATGCTTAGTGTTGCTTACAGGGTAACCTCGAGCGCATCCTTGCCAGCATTTCAATTGCGAAAGGCCGTGGAGCTACCTTGAGAGTTGGTCCGGAATTAGAGATTCCGTACGTTCTACCATTTATTTCCCTGCAGTAATTTTCTTCGACATGGTTGTTGACAGAGGCTACGGATGCTATGATCATTTTCTAGAAGGTCAGATCCTTGTTCGTGTGAAACTTTGCAAGAATTTATCCATTCTCAACAGGCGACACTGTCCTCCATTCATGGGAGGTTCTCGCCAAGATCCTCTCATCAGGGGATGCTATGGGTATCATTTGTGATATTGGCATGTAGGTGTTAGCCAAATTTACTCCCATCTTGCTTATGAGTTTTCTGTAGGCCCGTTGTTCACAAGAATGTCATATACAACTGTCGTGTTATCATTCACGATGGGAAGATACTGCTTATCCGGCCCAAGATGTGGTTAGCGAACGATGGAAATTACCGCGAACTCCGATACTTCACTCCTTGGGTGAAACATCGACAATGGGAGGACCATTATCTACCTCGGATCATTCAAGCAGTCACCAAACAGGTTTTTGGGAACTCACATGTTCTCCAAGCCACGCTCACCTTCTTCACAGACAAAGGTTCCGTTCGGTGATGCAGTAATCAGCACGCTCGATACATGTATTGGTGTTGAATTGTGCGAAGAACTTTTTACACCTGCCAGGTCTGTCAATCTTTGCATGTTGCGTCCTAATTCTTGATGTTCCTGAAGCCCTCATATTCTTATGGGACTGGATGGTGTTGAAATATATACAAATTCGAGTGGCAGTCATCACGAGCTTCGCAAGCTTTACACTCGCGTGGAACTCATTAAAGAAGCCACCCTTAAAGTGATACACAATCGTCGCCTCCAGTGGTGCAACGTTTTTGACATCTTACACCTAGCTAGGTGGAATTTACCTATACGCTAATCAACAAGGCTGCGACGGCGATCGACTGTATTACGATGGATGTGCAATGATTGCAGTAAACGGCAGGATCGTGGCACAGGGCTCGCAGTTCTCTCTCAATGATGTAGAGGTCGTTACTGCTACCGTCGACATCGAGGACGTGCGCGCTCACAGAGTCAAAAGCAGCAGAAGTATGCAAGCGGCAGCTTCCGAAAGATATCACAGAATAGAACTCCCTTTTGCTCTGACCAGCGGAAAGTTTGAAGAAGTCAAAGGGGCAGACACGGCAGGTTTAGTTGAGATAGAGAACGTAAGATACCATAAACCTGAGGAGGAAATTGCGTAAGTTCTTCTCATATCCGGATAGTCTGATAGATCATTTAGCCCCCACACAGCTTGGGTCCCGCATGCTGGCTTTGGGATTATTTGAGACGATCGCGCTCGCAGGGCTATTTTATTCCCCTGAGCGGTGGGATTGACAGCTGTGCGACAGCCGTCATCGTGTTCTCCATGTGCAGGCTTGTGGCTGAAGCTACCCGAAGAGGAGGTTTAAAAAAGTTCATCTGATTTGTTTGCTGTTTTCTTACATGGTTAATTCCAGACAAGCAAGTGATCGCAGATGCAAGACGCATGACTGGAGAACCAGCAGACTCTGCATATATGCCTTCTGATCCGCGTGAATTTTGCAATCGGATATTCCATACCTGTTATATGGGGACGGAGAACTCCAGTGCTGAGACTCGGAAACGTGCGAAACAGCTCTCGGAGGCGATTGGCAGGTTCGTTTGGATCTGTCCGGGCCCACCTTGCCTGATTTTTAATTTAGTTATCATATTGATTTGAATATGGACTCGGTTGTCACCGCTGTACGGAATCTGTTCGGGTTTGTGACCGGAATCAAGCCTCAATTTAGGAGCCACGGGGGGTCAAATGCGGAAAATTTGGCGTTGCAGAACATTCAAGTATTCTTTTTTTTTTTCATTTTATCTGAATTATTCCTGATATCATCATAATGTTAGGCTAGACTCAGAATGGTACTAGCATACATGTTCGCGCAGCTTCTCCCATGGGTACGAGGGAAAACAGGAGGTTTACTTGTCCTTGGAAGTGCAAATGTTGATGAAAGGTACGCAGAAGATCATTGTTAGGTATCCAGCTAATATATAAGTGAAGTCTTCGTGGCTACTTGACGAAGTATGATTGCTCCTCAGGTAGGCCTGCTTTTTAGTTGACTGACTGCACAATCTTGATGCTTTTCTCAGCGGATATCAATCCTATTGGTGGCATCAGTAAGACGGATTTGAAGAAGTTCATTGCGTATGCTCGCGACTCCTTCGACATTCCGATTTTATCGAGGTGATGATAACAAGGTTTCGCACTATTTATCTTGAATTTAACATGTCGTGGTTGTTAGCTTCCTCAGTGCTGTTCCAACCGCTGAACTTGAACCAATTACGGAAATTTACGTCCAATCTGATGAGGTATGCTGCCTTGTCCAGTCTGAAGTGTAGCTTCAATTCCTTCCTCGTTTGAAAGGTTGATATGGGCATGACATACGATGAACTATCGGTATTCGGAAGGCTGAGGAAAGTCGAAAAATGCGGACCTTATAGCACCTTCACGAAGCTTATACACGAATGGGGTTCTTTCTTATCACCGCTGCAGGTGCATGGACTTGAAAAAATCCCTACAGCCTGATATCAATTGTATCAATCAGATTGCAGAGAAGGTCAAGCTTTTCTTCTTCGAGCACGCCAGAAATCGTCACAAGATGACGACCTTAACGCCTGCATATCATGCGGTTTGTTATGCTCAATAGTTCCTGGAAGCAGCTCATATATTATGAACCTAGGAGTCGTATAGTCCAGACGACAACAGTAAGGCAGACTTTTTTCGTTTCGTTTTGTTTTGTTTTGCTCATTATGGCCACCAGGATTTGATTTACGACCATTCCTTTACCCATCACGCTTTCCATGGCAGTTCAGGAAGATCGACGAGGTAGCAGCGGCACTGCCTGATCGGTCAGAGCAAGGAACTGTGGGTGATAAAACCAAGACCGAGTAAATACAGTATACAATAGGCATGCAATTATAAATGTTAGGATATACTCTATGCTATTGTCAAATACAGATGACGGATTACGACGGCGTGACATTACAGTTTGTGGTATGAGGCTAAGATATTTTTATGCCCGTAGGAATCTCGAGAATGTGTTTTGAATGGAAATTTTCTTCATTATTGTGGGTTCCGGTGCTGTGAACGCGAGGATGAGAAGCATCTCAGACGAATTAGAAGTAAAACATACGATCCGTTATGCCTTCGTCCTTGACTTTGCGTTTCACACTCTCCATCACATCAGAGACTGCAGAACGATCTAAATCCCCCCTAGACTTCATAAGACCCTCGACGAATGCGATGTTTGGACCATGCACTTTTGCGAATTCCCAGTAAGAGAGGAAAACCATGTCCTTTGACGCTTCCAGCAATGCTAGCACCAACTCAAGGACCTCAAAATATTTCTCTACTTCCTTAGCGGGCTTGTGCGCGGTAAAGAAGGAGAATGCAAGACCGACATCGTCGCGTATCCTATCCGTGGCAGCGGGCACCTTGAGCTTTGGGGAATTAGCAAGGGCATTGAGATAAAAGACCAAGAAGGCTTCAAGGAGGTCCTCCACCAAGAGCTCTAATAGCGAAGGATTGAGATAGCTCTGGTAATCCGTCATGTAGTCTCGCATGGTCTCCACGATCTGACCCATGATACCTTCATACCAGGCCTGTTGGAATAGACTCTTAATGGCAGGTTTCAGGTCATTCAAAATCATATCGATGAGCGTCTGGGTGCATTTCTTCGCGACATCTAGATATCCATCAATAGCGTCGTTCAAGCGTTCATTGATGGTGACGCGATACTTCTCGGAAACAAGGGGTTCCAGACGACCAAGGAGTGCTTCTGCGTAGTCAGCTGATTTGATTTGGTCATTCGCAAGCGCAATGCAATATTCCACGAGGCCCCCTTCCACCTCTTCTGGTTTCTCCAACTGCTTCTTATACTCCGTATCCACGGTCCTGACCCATTGTTCCTGGATTCCACGCATAACACGATTTATCTCGCTCACAACGCGAGCAAGGATAGCCCCCTGACCACTTTCCGTCGCCAGATCCACCTGTTGATTTACCATCTGGAATAGAATGACCGCGCCTTGCATACCATACAGTCCATCACTGTCTGTTTCAGGAGGCTCCTCACGTTTCGTGAACTCTTTGAGCTCGGTTTTCATGAGATTCGCGGACCATTCATCGAGTTTTCTAACAATGAGCTGTAGATAATCCTCGATGAGAGACTGTTCTTTGCCATCCAAGAGGGGGGGTTCCAGGAGGTCTGATGGAACATTGAGCTCCTTCATATTTTGTTTGTACTCCTTGAGCCATTCGTATAGAATGAGAAGAGCACTGGCTTCAGGGGCAGCAGCTGCCAATGTTTTAACGGTCGTGTTGAGCGCCTTGTGATATTCTCGAATATATAGAGAATATATTTCGTAGTCGGGTGGAAAGCAGGGCACGACATCTTCTTCGATACGGATAATATCTTGGTATATCCAAGTTAGGCTGGCTAAAAAGGCACCAGGGTTTTCCTCATCACGTCTGTACGCCTCCTGAAACTTTTCTTGGATCGATCCACTGATGGCCTTGACAATTTTCGAACGGTAATGCTTGATGACGCGGGCGTTGGCTTGTGTTGACTTGAATTTCGAGGCAGCACTCCACTTTGCTGCTTTTTTTACAAGACGGATGACTATAGCCTATAATTAATCCATGAGACGTCATCTTATTAGATAGTACAAGTTTAATCGCACCTTTTCATCCTCCTTTCCCTCTACCTCGGCGATCTTGATCAGCCTGACAACGACATGCGGATGACCTGCTCTGACAATGTTGAGGACATTTCGCGCAAGATCCAAAATATAAGCATCAAAAGCTGCAAGAACATTATTAAGACGTTCGAACCACCGTGTCAGGGTATCTCTGGAGCTGGACGAGGCCTTCTTGGCCTGATGCATGGTCTGGTTGCGGAAAGACTCAAGTTGATTGAGCTGAAAATGGAGGACAAGGAGATTTGGAGCAGGACCAAGAATATCTGCACTGTCTGATGCTAGTAGCCTCTCCAGAACGTCAAGCTTGGAAGCCATTTCGAGCAAGTTGTTCACCATTTCTTGTGTCGACTGGAAATTTCGATGGACCATAGATACCTGACTGACGTTGTATAGAAAGAAAAATAAGTCAAAGAGTGCGGCATACCCTACTGATTTGGTCGAATGTCGGCACAGAGTTCTGAGGATCCATACATTGGGCCTCCACGGTAGTCATTTCGTCCTTGATTGCCTGAACATTGTCCCGGGTGTTTAGAAGCTTCCTCAAACCATCTCGAGTGGCATGTAGCTGTTCTTTGACACCACTCTTAAGTTTTGCGTCGATCGAAGCTTTCTCCTTCTCCAGTTTCTTCCTATAAGCGGATATTTTCACGAGGTCGTCCGGCGACTGGAGATATTCACCAACAGCTTGAGCTGCTGATACTTGTGCTGCTGCCATCGAAGCTGGGCAAAGAGAAAGGGCTGTTTGGATCGCCTAGACTAGCCGATGACGACTCGGACTTGTAGCCAACTCGAGTCTCGGAGAAGAGATCGGAGTACGCAGCACGTGCATCGCCTGCGGACAATAGATTTGAAATATAGTAGGGCGACTCGGTTTGCCCTTATGTCGTTCGTTTCAAGGTCCTGTTACAGAAAGTTCAGGAAATCACTGGTATATCCCAAGAGATTTGTCTCTTCTGCATGCTCGACATCTCACGAAGAATGTGACATTGTGGTTGTTGGCGGTGGCCCTGTTGGACTGGCCCTTGCTAGCGCGTTGGGTATGTCGTTTTCTGTAGCAATCTCCGCGTTTAAAGTAGTTTTGGCCAGGTTCTTCACAGGCTGTACGCCAAAATTTACGCGTCGTTATCGTAGAAGCAAGTAATCTATCGACAGTACGCCAGTGGTCACCCTTGCCTGGCACATTTTCAAACCGGGTCAGCTCCCTTACCAACTCAACCCAGTCGTTTCTTAGAGGTGAGTTGGACCCACATTTATCTAGAAGATACCCCTCAGATTATGTATCAGATATTGGTGTTTGGGAGCGTGTCGAGGCAGAACGCACAACGCCAATACAAGAAATGCAGGTAACAGGCTAGTCATTGACCGTTTTTTTATGTAACCGAATAACTTCCATCACAGGTGTGGGATGGTATTTCCGATGCACGAGCAACCTTCTCGGTCTCTGACATTGGTTTTGACTCGCCTGAAGAAGGTATGGCAAAACTTACTGAAAATCTCAACCTTCAACGTGGTTTCCTACGGCACTTGGATGAGATTCCTGGTGTGCATCTACTAGATAAAACGAAAGTTCAGTCCATTCTACGAGATGCAGAAGAGAGAGGTGGCTGGCCGATGGTCCATCTGGATAATGGTCGAGTTCTCAGAGCACGACTACTTGTGAGTGTACTTGATTGTCCTGTTGCAGAATTGACTTTGATAATTCAGGTTGGAGCCGACGGATTCAATTCTCCAGTCCGCACATATGCCCAGATTCCTTCATTTGGTTGGTCATACGATACTCAAGGCATTGTTGCGACCATGATCCATCCGCCACGAGGAGCATTTGAGAGACCGAACACAATAGCTTATCAACGGTTTTTGCCCACTGGCCCAATTGCCTTTTTACCTCTCTCTACTACTGCTTCCTCGCTTGTCTGGTCGACACGACCTCATCTAGCATCCGCTCTCATAGCATCTGAGCCTGCTGTGCTCGGGAGTATGATCAATGCTGGATTTAGATTGCCGGAAGTTTCGCTCCGCTATCTACATGATCGCATTATTGAGGCACACGCCAAAGGGGCACCCCTCAGATATTCAGAGGTCCAAGAAGAGATCATGTGGCGCGAACAATCTCATGCTGTTGATCCAAATTCTGCGTATTCCTGTGCTGTTACCAACGCAGGCGGACATATTGGGGTTCCGCCTGGGGATTCCGAGTTGTTACCTCCTCTTGTAACCTCATTACAACCGGGGACTGTGGCTTCCTTCCCTCTTCGTTTCAACCACACGGAGTCCTATATTGGTGAAGGACGTGGTAGTCGTACTGTTTTGATCGGAGATGCAGCACATACTGTCCATCCTTTGGCGGGGCAAGGCTTAAATATGGGTCTCGCTGATGCGGAATGCCTTGCGAGGTGTATAGAACAAACCCTACTACAGGGTGGTGATGTCGGTCAGTTGGCCCATGTTTTTCTCCTTTATGGAGGAACTGACCGCCATCTTCAGGTTCAGATACTGCTCTTTTACCTTATGCACAAGAAAGGTATGTGCAAAACCACACACTTATGGGAGCAATAGACAAGCTCCACAAACTGTATTCTACCACGTTTGAGCCGCTGGTTTGGGCAAGGTCTGTCGGGTTAGAAGTTCTAAACGAGCTAGATTCTGTGAAAGCAGCTGTAATGATGACCGCTGGAGCCGAAAAGGGCCCCATGGGCAGAGGCACCGCATGGAGTGTGGCTGCGAAAGGGGTTGAAACACTGGTTGGGAGTGCTAGTGCCGCCAAGAATATAGGTGGTAAAGTCGGCGGGATTTTGGCAGCTGGATTGCAGGGAGTTCTCAAGTCTAAAAATAATACTACGGAATGACATACGTCACGCTTCATGTGCTGTGACACGATCGTGTTGAAATCACGCACTTGAATAAAAGTAATAATAATATGGCGGAAGCGTACCACGACAGCGATAAGCAAATGCAGTTCTCATCTATTCGTAACAAGATATATGCCAGCGTTCTCACTAGCGTCTCTGTCAAGAATGCTGGCGGCAATCAGGTACGTAAATGAACTATATTCATCCCATCGAATATACGATCTGTGATGTACAGGATGCTGTCCAGGAACTAGTACTCCAAGACATGCTGGCATCTTATGGCGACCGAGACGTGGAAACATTCACGTCAAGCAACCCTGAGCCCGGCGACGTAGTTCAGGGCTCAGACGCACACGCCAGTGGCATGGAAACGTGGAGGGGGACATTGCCAGAAACAGATGTGTTGGGATTTGTGCTACGTTCAAGCTCACAACAGGTACGAGGAACGGGTGCCACACAGTGATGGTTATTCATTGATCAACCGGCTAGCAGGATAGGGGCATTGAAAAGAAGGTTCAAGAGGAATTAGAGACGCTTATGTTGTCCCTGTCGAATTTTCTTCATGCAGGTGGTAGGTAGTACGGCGCCAAATTTAATCAATTTCATCAAAGGAATAAAAAAAATTTTTAATTAGATCGAGATCATGTCGGTGAGGGTGAAAGGCTTTTGGAGGGAATATCATCGCTGCAGAAAGAAATTGCATGGAACGAAAGTGCCTTGAGCGCGGCTTATGATCGGCTTGAGAAATTAATAGAGAAGACTGTAGAGGTGTGTGATTTATTATGCAAAAGTCCTATGACCAGGTTTACGGGTTCCTACATTAGGCACACTTGCATCTCCGCTCCACAGTGTTGGAGATGATATCGAAATATGGTATAGCCATAAACGGCAAGCGATCAGCCAGTAACGACATGGTTGCAGCAAGTATGGAAGTATCGGTTATGAAATTATGGGCAGTGCGGGCGCGTGGGCAGCGGGCGCTGTACGAGGGGGAGACGAAGATGAGAGAGGCGTTATCAGCGGCTTACGGGAAGCTGAAAAGAGAAGAAGGGGAGATGGAAGAGGAAGAGAGGGAAGTTGATGGGGCGTTGGAAGAGTACAAGAAGATGGATGGAGGCGGGGAGATGGCTGCAGACTGGCGTCGAGTGGTGCTTGAACAAGAAGAATGCCGAGTGGATTTGCGGCGACTGGGGTGGACAGGCGTGGGAGCGCGAATAATGGATAATTAATTAAATAAATGTATATAAATGAAATGATGGGATGCGAGCGACGAACGCTTGCCCCATGTTCGCGCCGTACTCTCCCCTCTTCACCTCTGGCTTCCTGTCGTCCCACCGCCGAGCCAGTCTTCCCGCTGCCTTCGCCCACTCGCCGCCCCCACTCTCCCCTTCCTTTCTTTCCCTCGACTCTCCGTATGTCCCTTTCTCTCCTCTTCCTTCTCTTCTCATCTCCCCTCCAGCCCTCCCCCTCCCACCTCCCTGCGATCTATTCCTTCTCCCAAACCCGCTCCCTCCATCACCTTACCCGACCTCCCCTCCTCCTCCTTCCGTCGCTCTTTCCAACCTGCTTCCCATTCCGCTCCCTCTCTTGTCGTTTCACCTGACCCACTCTCCCAATTCCCAAAACGCCTCTCCACCATCTCCTCTTCATCCGTCTCTACCCAAGTCCGCAAAATGAATCGCTCAAATGCCCTCGCTTGCCTCGAAGGCCGTTCAAAGCCCTCCAATCTTCCCTCTCCTCCTATCACAACCCAAAGGCAGAACTTTATGAATATGAGCGACGATGAAGACGATCCTTATGCAGATTCACTTGACGACGATGACGATCCAGACTCTCTTGATCTCGCTTCGGATGGACCAGAGGACATGGTTCTTCCTCTTCCTCCTCCCAAGACCACACCCATCATTGGTGGCGGGTTTACTTCTCTCTCATCTCTTCAATCTTCCCATCAATCCACGAAGGATTGGCTCCCGTTGAAGAGCTTCATTGACCTCCGAAGCGACGACGACGCGTCGGCATGGACCTGGCGTAGTTGGATCAAAGTGACAACCGTTTCGTGACCTCTCTTTCTCCCCTCCGTCCGCATCGCTTTCACTTATCCTTGCCGACAAAACTCCGCACACCTGGCTGCGCATAATATGCTTCCACGTATTCCCTTCTCTAATCGCATGGCGAGATGCTGTCTGCGTTAGTACATATTATCTTATACTATAAACGTTTATTTTTACTTGTGTATTTATCCTCGCTCTTCCTTCACATCATCCCTGACATTTAATACTCACCTCGTTTTCATATGCAATTGCGCTCTGCGATCGCAACCTTTGCTGTATCACACCACTCTGTACACTTCTTGCCACCACTGTAATTTGATTTTTTGAGTACATACACCTTGAAACAGGATGGTTTCCATGGGACAGCAGAACAAAAGAAACCTCCCGAGATGATGGCTAGCAGCATTCTACCGGTATCTTGGTTGCCGAAACGCTCTACATTCAGGAACCAGGGCCGATCGGTCCTGTGGTTCTAGCAAACCCGATCCACACTATGCCCGCTTATGGCCGCCGGCGTTACATCCGAAATTACAATAAACCCGTAACCACCCACACCTTATCGTTTAAACCTGTCAAAAAGAACCCCAACAACCCCCTGTGGCCGATCCGAGCCCAGACGTTGTGCTTTCCGGCTGCGCAGGAGAAGACAACCCCTCGCTATGTCGAAGTTTCCAGAGTGGAATAGTTGATCCGAGCCCACTGGGTGGCGAGACTAGTGGGTCCTGTTTTGCATCCGGTTGTTTTCTCACACCAGGGTCAGGCTCAAGCCTCCCGTCATCGTTACGGAACGACGAGCGCCCAAGTTTGTTCCGAGAGTTCCGAGGCGGTTGCAGTGTGGTGGTTGGTGTTGGCTTCTTGACCGTGGCAGCAGAATTCCGAGGAATAGGGCGTGTGGGTGGTGAAAGGGAGGGTGACCCATGAATATGGGTATTCGGCGATGTAGACCGAGCCGTTGTTCTGTTCGGGTGGTGGGTGGGTGGCGGAGCTGTTGATTCCCACATAATCAGACAGCGAGCGTAATAAATTAACACGTCGAAAAGAACAAAAATGGGATCAGGTCCACCAACCCTTCTTCTTCGACGATTTGTCGTGCCCGTTGGCCTTGGGCTGCAGTTCTGGCATTTCGATCTTGCTGAGATGAATGACAAGACTATTCGGCGGGGTATATTTGGATTTCGTCGTGCTCGTATCGTCCAGAACAATTCGTTTGGTACCTTTATGCTTCTCAGCAGCGTCGTACAAGACGTATTGGTGAAGTTCTGTTTCTAGGCCTGAATACGTGGTTAACAACAGTCTCGAATGTTGACTTGAACACATCACGAACCAGCTTTGTGTCGGATTCGTTTGGCTTGTTCTACTACTTGCAGTACTTTCGGTACCTGATCAGCAGCAGCCGAACGAAGGGTCACAAATAGCATGGCGTCATCCTTTACAAATACCTGTTGTAAGCACGGCTACCTCCAACAAGGGTATCGACGTACCTCCAACAGACGAGAGCAATACGTTGCATAGTCATTGACATGCCCTTCGTCCTCAACCATTATCTCGTTATACTCCCCCCGGAACGCTTGCATTTCTGCGATCCTCTCAACGCCTTTTTTGGGCGCGGGCTTTGGAGGGGGTTGAGGTGGTGTCGGGGCGACAGGCATAGCAGAACCAGATGTCTTCCTGCCCGATCCTGAAGGACTCGAACTCGGAACGCCTTCAGCCGCGGGCGTGTGGTAAGTCTCATTCGCATCTTGGAACGTTAGTAAAGCTGTAAGTATAACAATTTCGAGGCCCTTTCTATCATCGATATCGAATCTGGGGGTAGTTAATATCGGCCATCAATCCTCAGCTTAATAGATGAAAGAAGACGGCGAACCGATTGAGGTTGTAATCCAAAATCTGGACAGCTGTCGTCTTGATCTTCCCGGGAGGTTCTTTGGTAACTGCAACGAGCACCGGCGGATCTGGTTTGCGAACCATAAAGCATTCTTCTCGCTTCCATTCAAATTCGTGCCTTGTATGAAGGACTGTCAGGGCCTTCCATACACGTGGATAGAGATAACACCGTCGCTCACTGTTCCCATTTGAAGCTCCATCGAAACGACAATGTTCCAGTGAACTTGAGCTCTACCACCGAACTAGGATTGTAAAGCTCAAGCGTCTTGAATTTGTTCGAAGCCGAAGGAGATGTCGCCGTGATCAGCAAAGATTCGGAAAGAGGATCTAGAGCAATGCTGAGTTACATATGAAGAGATAGCATATCTTGGATATCCTACCATACACCTCTACTTTGTACTCGATCCCGGGAAGCCGCTGCTTTCGGTAATGAATGGTACCAGACGGATCGATGAGATCCACCACAAGTGGATTATCCTTATTCTGAGTAACATGAAGGGTAAACAAGTTTTTGTCGAGGCTCATTGCATGTGCGAGGAAAGGGTGTGTGTGTGTGTGTGAGATCAAGGGTGAGAAGGTGAACTGCGGTGTGCGGTGTGGTAGGAATCTGTCATTCTTGGCATAGCCTCCTTTGACGGAGGGCACAGTGAATAGTCATCAGGCAGTTGGGAGAGCAACAATCTGGATAGCTCTCCTCGAGTCTGATCTGGACACTCAACTAAGACTGAGCAGAGCTTCGCTCATGAATTCTGAGCATTGGTTTAGATAATTCCCTCCCAGAAGTAACTTACCCTCGTTTGCACCAGCATCTTGCACTCGTCTTCTGTACATCAGTATCAACACTCATTTGGCGTGTCATCGATGACTGCGCGGATCTATTAAATCCTAGGAGGTCAAATTCTCATACAAATCATTTCATTAAGTATCCAGTCTAATGTGTAATGCTAGCATCAACGGGGGAATATTAGAAGCAATCTAGTGCCGCAACGGCTCATTTTCCGTGTCCATATCTGTCACCAACTTGATCAGTTGTGAGATAGCGAACATGTTGGAGAGAGACTCACAGCTTAGGGACACGCGTGCAGAGGGAAGGTATATTTACTTGCCACCCGTAGTACCCATCCCCATGGCACTCTTGAATGAATCATAGATCCACCATTGGAATCCAGTCAAAGTACCTAGATGGATGGATGGGTTCATAAAGAAAAGCGGAAAACGAGGACACGACAAACCAATCATGATTACCCTAGTTCCGAGACCCTTTGTAGCCAGAGATACCAGTCCAACCTCGCTAGCAATGGCTCCGATAGACTTGCCCTTGTTTTCAACTTTACCAAGCTGGGAGACAATGGAATCGGCAGGATGTGAGACGATGGCGCAAACTACACCAGCAAGATAACCAGATGCAAAGGTGACACCGAGCTGGGTGGTCTTAGAGTAAGAGTCCTTGGGTTCAGTGAAGACGTGAGTGTAGAAGAGTTGGACAATCTTCTCGAAGAAGAAGAACTTGGCCATGGTATAAGGGATCTGAAGCAATAAGATATCAGAAAGGCTGAACAACAAGAGACGTCAGGCTAAGACAGACCTGACGTGACCACAGCGGGACAAGTGAACCAAAAGGATAGCGTGTCTCTGCCCTGGTCCTACTCATTTCCCTGATAGCAGCACCAAAGCCGGTGGGGAAAGAACCACCAAGACTGGTCTGAATCTTAACCTTGGTCATCTCCAACGGACAGAGAGCGATATCGGCGAAGACCTCGGCAGAAGCAGAACCAGCAAGCCAGATAGCAGGCTTGTACTTATTGGCAGCCTCTTCTCCAGCCAAGTTGCTATACATATCTTTGAAGACCTCGTACAGCCCGTACTTGAACATGCCTTGAAGGGAGTAGCCAACAAAGGTAGGCCCGAAGCCTTTCCAGATACCATTGGCACCCTCTTCTTTCAAGAGCAACCTGACACTGGGACCGAGACCAACGTACTTTGTAGGGCTAACCTGGACATAGGATGAGAGAATGTGTGTGGACGACAGGGTGAAATATATTCACCTGCATGTTACATTTTGCGACATCAAGTGGCGTAATACCAGCATGTGTGATACCGCAAGCCAAAGCACCACCGAGCATGCATTTAGCATAGTAAAGTGCATCATGAGGAACAGGACCTGCGAATCTAAAAAGAAAGCAGATGGTTTGCGAACGGGGATAAGAATGAGGCAAGGATGAGTTACCTGGAATCCCACTTGGCTGTAGTGAAACCCGACATTGAGAATAAGATCTGGAGGGGGGGGGGGGAGTGGGAGTGGGAGGAGGAGGAGTCGTAGGGAAGGACTGTACTGGCAACGTTGTTCCGGAAATGGCCGAGCCAATGCAAACCGCGGAAACCACATCGCCTTTCCTTAACCATGATTATTACCAAGACCAAGGTAAGTATCATCTACTTCATATCCCCCTCCAAGTCTTTTCTAGCCATGTCCCCTGTAGCCTTGCTCCCTCCTCCCATGTCGTCCTTGAAAAGTGCAACAGCACACCACGTGCAATCACTCCGAAGGCCCCGCGATGCCCCCCGCTTTTCATTCAACAGTATGGAAGATGCGTTGGCGGCTTTTGCTGCTGGTGAGTTCTTGGTAGTCATGGACGACGAGGATCGAGAAAATGAAGGAGATCTCATCATCTCTGCGAGCAAATGTACCACCGAAAAAATGGCTTGGATGATCAAACATACCAGGTCCGTTCACTTTTTCCTTCCACTCTTACTTTGGCATCTGAATTCCAACTTGGTAGTGGTTACATTTGTATCGCATTGCCCGCCGAGCGGTTGGAAGAATTGCAGGTACCGATGATGGTACCGGACAATCAAGAACGTCATAGAACTGCGTATACAGTAACAGTAGACTATAAACATGGTGAGTCCCCTCACAATATTGTCCTCTTCGTTGTCGATGACACGACCGCTATTGAGGTAATTGAAAAAGTAATTCATTATTTCTTGTTAGGAACCACCACAGGAATTTCGGCCCATGACCGTAGTACGACCGTTCGTGCGTTAGCTGCTCCGACCTCCGGACCAGACGACTTCACGCGTCCGGGCCACATGGTTCCACTACGCGCGCGCCACGGCGGTGTTCTCACTCGCAAGGGCCACACGGAAGCAGCCGTAGACTTGTGCCGCCTCACTGGCCACCCACTTGCGGGCGTATTGTGTGAGCTGGTGAATGATGACCCCCAAGGCACCATGGCAAGACGAGACGACTGTCGCGCCTTTGCTGATCGATGGGGTTTAAAAATGATCAGTGTGGACATGTTGGTGGAATGGAGAAGATCTCATGCTTTCCCAGTGGAACATTAGACGGTTGGGTCGGGGGACAAACTAAAGATTGGCCACATATTATTCATTCGATCAAATCCACACCTTGTGATCCAGTCTAGACCTCGGAAGTCAATGTTAGCGATGGAAGGTACAGCAAGCGTATCGCCCTGAACACAGCATTCCAAGTCGGATCTTGTTCGACACATCGTTCATTCGTTTGAGAAATTGTGAATCGATCTGTGTCGGCGAGGGTAATATTAGTGGAATTGAAAGCAATTCAGAAGCCAATTTGTGGGGACAGAGGAGAAATGTCTGGTTTCACGTTCTTCCAGCAATCTAGCCCGCTATGCACCGTCTCCTCAACTTGCAAACCGTCTATGTACGTTGTAATTTCCATGTTTCGCGAACAAACTACGACATTATGCTGCAAAACTATGCGGTATAGTATTGGAAGGGCGTTCGCAAAGCAAAGTCAAACAGAAAACAATTCATATATTTTGGTCATCAAAGTACAGGAAGCCACGACCCCCTGTTTTGTCCTCATGGTCCGCTTTGTATTCTGAACATAACGACAACGTATTGTGGGGTGTTCACTGATTGAAAACTGCGAATGTAATGAATTCACTGCGAATGTAATGAATTCACTGCGAATGTAATGAATTCACTGCGAATGTAATGAATTCACTGCGAATGTAATGAATTCATAGGATTGAAATATGTTGTATTTCATCCAAGTGACGAGTGAATATCCGTCCCAGATCCATTATATATAAGCGTAAACTTGAGAGAACGATGTGCAGAAGCGAAGAGACTAGGTTGCAATGACACCTCCGATCTCACGTCGCTCAAAGCATGTCAGCCCTTCGTGGTACTGGAGACGGCACGAGGAGCAGATCTGCGTGGAGCATGACGGACATCGGTAAACCACCCCATCACGCCCGTGCCCATAAACCACTTCGCAGTTGGGGGTAGGACAGAAGAAATATTCGTCCGGATGGTTACGAACATGGTGGAGGAACGAAGCTTTTAAAAGCTGTTCCTCCTCATCGACGCGAAGAAGGTCGCGGACTACAGTGTACGGTATACTTTCTGTACACTGCTGACCTTTCCCGTCCTCCTCGCCCGCCGCTGCAGCGATACACCTTGGTGGCGTAAAACGCGGACCATTCGACGTTTGCAAGACGTGTTGCAGACATACCCGACAGTAGGCATGTCTGCAAGACAGCTTGATCGAGTCGGCAGGTTCTTGGTAGCAAACTGGACAGGACATTCCTTCTGATACGAGGTCAGGGCCAGAACTATCATTGGATGATGAAGGAACGTGGATGTCCAAAGCCTGCCGTACTTGGCGGACTATATCTGAATGGGCCCGGACAATCAACTCCAGGGCAACGACATCCAGTGTAACCTTGTTGAGTCCCACATTTTTTTGTAAGGCTTGGTAGCCACCAGTCAACAATCCATGCAGAGAAGATCTATCCAGAGGTATAACACATCGCAGAGCACGAACCTTCTTCAACAATCGCGACACGATGGTCCGCGCAGCCTGTTGACTAGACTCGTTGCCCATGACGTGGATCGATCGTGTTCGATTATCGACTTGAATAAAAAATGGGTTGTCAGCGTTAAGTTTTCCCAACATCTTTGCGCTGCTTGGGGTGTCAAAATACTCATCCCACACCCTATTCCCTTCAGATATAAAAATTTCGCCTTGAAAAATTACTTGCAATTCGATGTTCAATCGACCGAACTTTTCTGTATTTTTGGGATTGCCATAGACATGGAGCACAACTTTGTCTTCATCTAGATTCTCGTAAAACTGCACACTGACATGAGGTTTGTAGACATTGCCTAGGCGGTCAATTTCCTCATGCACGGCATTAAACTGACGAGCGGACAAGTTGTACTTGGCATGGAAGACTTGCTGCATGCTGAGCGAACCGCCACCCAGGAAGGATTGAGGCGCTCCGTTTAAAGCTATCATGTGCTCTAGCGCAGTCACATCCATGCGAAATTTGGCAAAGCCCACGACCTTGGCTTGACTATCATTCCACGAGGGAACATCGAAAGAATCAAGTGTTCCCAGATTCGCCAAGAGGTCGCGTATGATGTTGTTGACAGGAGTAGAGTCATAGGTGATAGTGTCGAGCATCACCAGAGTGTTTTCTTCACAAAGTTGTTCCAAGGACTCCTTGCTAGTTTTGAATGGTAAGCCCGTTATCCTCACAGCAAATGAATGGGTCTGTTTGCGAGGCCTATGGAACTCTGCCTTGATCTTTCGGCCATTGAACGTCGACCCATCCAGTAGCCTCGTTTGTGCTTTGGCAGTAGTTATGGTCGAATAAAAGGCCCATGCCGAAAGAGTCGGTGATGCCCAAGAAACCTTAATCGTGCTAATGATCAGAGGACGCATGATCCTTTCCGGTGCCAGAGTGTCCAGCCCTGCTGTTATTACCATTGAATCGTACGTCTGGCCATCAAGATGCGTAACCGCATTAAGTGCTTCGGTCGGGTGTGTAAATTCAATGGCTGCGGTCCCGGACGTTTCTCCTACATCGATTACGATACCTGTAACACTGCCAAACAAATCGGCAATGTCTCGAAGGTCGTCGTGGGTTACTGTGGGCGAGATATTGTACAATAGCACCCGGGAGGTATCGCAAGCAGTGAGGACATTCATCGGAGAGCAACCGGAACCAAAACACATGGTACAGTGGAATAGGCTCCGATCAACTGAAATATGCTGGACCTTCCGAGAGTTGTCAGCTGTGAACTCACGGAAGAAAAAAGTCTCACAGCTTCTGGAACCAGAATTTCAGTAACAGAGTAGGCATCAACCTCGAGATCTTCAGGCATATCAGCCGCTGAATCCTACCATTTGACTTTCATTAAAAATATTGAATATCCAATCAGGTACTCACGTCGGCTGGTGTCAGGCTTTGGGCTTCCAATACGGGATCCGGGGGAGCAATGTGCTGGTATCGACATGCATCACCCATGTAACAATATCCTTGGCCGAAAGCTTTACAGGGAGCACGAATTCGGATTGGAGTAGTCGATTCAGCAACATTTTCAGACCATGGAGTAGACCACGTCTTTTCGTCGTCGTCGTCAGAAGGTCGAGCTTCCATAACTTCACTCTCATCGATCTTTCCAACACCATTGTTCTGAAAAATTATATTATCAGCGTGGGAAGGATGGTGTGCTTGGACCGCATCATGCCAGGGCGTTTCTATCACATCACCCCACGACTCCCCGGGGGCAGCTCCGATCTCGACCTGGTCAACAGCTTGAAGCGGTACATGGCATGGTGATTCTATCATCTCACCCCAGGAGTCCTTGGCGAGATCGTTCTTCTCAACACCACCATGGCATTCCTCGGGCGAGACATCCTGCAATGTTGCACCACGCGAGTCTTCATGAGGAGTAACAAGGTCGGCACGGTCGTGCCGATACTTGCAACGACTTCCCCAGTTAGACCCATTTGTTGCGTCATGTGTAGGACGTTTGTCTCTCATCTCGCGTAGTTGAGCTTCTGCAGGACTTGCCAGAGACTGTTCTGATAGCGGAGCATCACCAACAGTCATGGATGTCCAATTGTCATTGCTGCTATCAGTCCAGCTATTCGTGATTGGATCTGCATCGCCCCAATCATTTAAAGTCGTTTCTCCCCAACCGTCGGCACGCTCTTCTTCTGTGTTCGCCTTGTCGTGAAGAAAAGTGCATTTATCTCCTTTCCTGCAGTTTCCTTCGTTGAAGTATTTGCAAGGTCGGGCAACATAGTTGTTGTGCCATGTAGACTGTCCATTCTGCTGATCATCTCGCATATTTTTGACATCCACTTCATGGCCAAATTGACAACGGTCCCCTTGTCTGCAATGGCCATTTTTGTAATATCCACACGGGCCTACTTGGGGGTCACGGTGGGGAGGGATTGGTGACTCATTGTAATCTGGCCAGCCCTCATTCGGTTTGGAGTCCGCAGGTGTGAAGTTGGACGGCGGCGGAGCATGAAGATATGGGCACCTATCCCCATTGCGACAATTGCCGAGTGGGTAGAATTTACATATGCCAAATGCTGATACCGTCGAAGGTATAACATGTTCTGTACGGTGGAGGAGTTGGGCTCTAGAGCTCCAGAAGGGCGGCTGTGGGTCGCGAAATAAGAGAGCATACTCGTTGATTGTTATTGAATGGCGGAAGGAACATGCGTCCCCTTGGTTACAACGGGATTGGGCAAAGAATTTACAAAAGGGGGTGGTAGGGTCTGCGAAAGGGTCTGCGTACTGACTCCAGTGTGGGACGTCTTCCGCAGCTTCCGGAGAGGTTAGCGAGTTCTCTTCGTACTGCGAATCTAATCGAGATGCGTCCACAGTACTCTGCATAAACTCTGGGGTCGCTGGCTGGTGGATGGAAGTACTGTTGTCAACTCTCTCCGTAGTTAAGCTCTCCTCATACGATTGATTCGTTGTGTACACATTCGCACCATCCTGTGCAAAACACAACGCTTGCTGCTCTCTGTCATCTGTTCCATCTTGTAAGGAAATACCTGATTCTAGTGTCATCAGCTTCAGCTTACACAGTGGGATCGTAAGCTTACCTTCAGCCATCATATGTTGTAATTCACGCAATTCTCCATCGGGGCTGGTGTCTGCAGTTTGAAACAATGGCCCACCAACTGCAGCGGACTTTTCCCCTTCTTCATATTCCTTTGAAGAAATGCTTGGGGACGAGTCTGAAGAAGCTTCCCCCGAACACTCTTCCAGTGAAGCTTCATGACTGATTTCCGCACTGGAGGATACAGGTGGCTGGAAGAGGTGCAAAGTCCTTGGATCAACCTGAGTGTTTTCCGCTCCACATTCTTCATCAGAGTTGGTTGAAAAAGTATGGAAGGGTACGGTGGAGTCAAATTCAAGTGGTAAGGAGATATATTTTACGGACGAGCTTAAAACAACGTCCGCTAATGGTGCTTGAAAATCGATTTTCTGCTCAATGGAGTCCGAGGATCCGTGTGCCACAGACATCTCAGGCTCCGGGGTCTCTGTCTTGCGAACTTTGTCAGAATCGGATGTGGTAGGATGCTAGGTTAATATAAAGGTTGGGTTTTCAAGACGATCGTCATCCAGAGGAGGAATGCCAACCTCTGAATGTATAAAGAGACATGCATCGCCCCTATTGCACGTCCCTTGATTCCAATATTTACAATGATTAAGGATGTGAACGCGGACAGGACCAGCTGCATCTTCCGCCTAAATCAGCATTCTTCTCGCAAAACACACACGCTACTCACCTGGAGAATGAGATTCGTTTCCTGCTGAGTGCTCAAAAGTGCACGTATTACCCTTTATACATTGCCCTCTCGCATAAAATACACATCGCGCCTGACTGACTGGCTTGTGGCCTTGACGGGTTACAGGAGTGCTAGTCTGAGTTTGATGGAGGTTCTTGCAGTTGTCACCAAATATGCAAGATTCTTTCTGGTTGTACTTGCAAACGGACATTGGTGTTGTAAGCTAACAGTCTGCTCCGCAGACGTTCCGCGGGTTTTGTGTTCAACCCATCAGATAGCGTGCGTATCTTCCACGGCTTACCAATCTCTCTATGCGACAGAAATACAAAACTTGACTGGGCTGCTGAAGTGCTCTATCATTTCCTGCAGTGGATCTTGGAAGAATAATTGAATACATTTGCTGGTATTACATCTCAAACAACCTTTTCCACCCCAAGGGGAAGCTTGTACCCTCCTTGGCGGCGGACCTGACAAAAATATCCATCAGTGCTGCGATTAGCTCAAGATGCGACACCCTCACCTCATCAAATATCTCCATCTCCACCAAACTTTTGTCGTGTCCCCACAATGTGCTCTCTATCTTCCCGTCTCGTACGCATCTTGCCACCTCGTCCGCCTGAAAATGCCACCCACTTCCAACATACTTAAAAGTCTTCCTTTCTTCCTTTATAACTTCGCCACCTTTGCCAAAATGCTGTACATTGAATTCGTGTGGGCAGTAGATTGGAGTCCCAATTATTATGGCACCGCGCTCGAAACGAATTGTGACACCCGGATTCAACTCCTTCGCATTGATGCTGCAGCTAAGATTTGCTTGGGCAGAAGAGAACGCGAGCGTAAATGATGTGTTGCTGTCAACGCCAGTGAGCGGCGTTTTAATCATTGCACCGCTAATGCTGGAAGGACTAGCGAAATTATTGCTAGGATGTTCATACAGTGCAACTATAGCCTGATACACAGGTAAGATAATGATGTGCTATGTTCAAATTCAAGGTACATACCCAGACAAGAGGATAAGGGCCCCTGTGCAGTTTACATGTTACCATAATGAGTAAGCCATGCCCCAGGGAATGACTTACAGATCTAACAGTGCACCTCCTCCCAGAGCAGGGTTCAAGATACGATGGCTTTTGGGAAGATCTACACGTTGGTTATGGGCTAGTCAAGAAAACAGGGACTCGATTGCACTCACTGTTGATGTCGAAGTCATTAGATAGGTCGGCATGCAAGACTACAGGGGCTCCCAGGGAGCCCTCTTCCGCGATCTTCTTAACTTCCAAGGTAAGAGGGTGAAACCTTGTCCACATGGCTTCCATAAAGAACACGTTGTGTTCTTTAGCAGCTGCGAGAAGGGAGCGCAATTCCGCAGCATTAGTCGTTACGGGTTTCTCACAGAGGACGCTTTTCCCCGCTTGGATGGCATAAAGAGCATTAACATAGTGGTATGTATGAGGTGTTCCTGGAAATAGGAGGGCTGAAGCCCTATCTCTCACGAAAAGCAAGTCAAGATACCCACCTATGTAGACGGCATCAACGTTCTAGAAACAACGATATCTAGACAGAATCTCAATGATGTTTATGATGGAATTGACCTTATCGGTATATACTCCTTCGTATGATCCATAGGCCTTGATAGACTGGTCGCCGCCAGCGACAGTGTTAATGAATTCCTGTGCACTCTTGATGTTACGCGATCCGACAGCAGCAACCTTGTGTACTGTGTCGTGGACACCGCGACTGTGAAAACACTTGTGAGGGTTTACTTGTGACTGATGTGGAAGAGGTACGTCTTTGGGTCAACCAGAAGGTCCTGGCAGATAAAATCGGTGAGCCAAAGTCCCTAGTGCCCTCGGACATAATACCTGAACAAATTTGGTGGCGATGTTCCCAGTAGAGATGATCCCCCAACGAAACGTACTCGCCATGGTATCAGTGCGAGGAGAAAGTTATGTCTCCATAGGATGTATTGTTCCGTCCGTCACCGTGACACTTGCTTACATAGCAAATGACCAGCTTACCGTCGTTGTCAACGATCTCCGCCCCATCCCATGCTGGATCACCTCTCGCTCGAGCACTGGCGATTCTTTTCGAGCCATCTCCTGCTCTCTTGACTCTTCAAACCCAACTTACCTTATCTTTGAAGCACATAAACCTCACATCCTACCCTCAGCTCATCGATGCAGCCCTTGATGCAATCGCAAGCTGGGATACATCATATCAATTGGAATTTATCGCGGGCCATCCGCGGATTGGTGAGAGCAAAGATCTCTCCAATTTAAGTGCCAAAGAACAAGGTGTCACTGCTGGTGCTATCCCTACGCCGCCAGAAGTGTTGACGCGTCTATCGCACCTTAACGCATGCTATGAAACAAAATACCCAGGGTTGCGCTATATCACATTTGTAAACAGCAGAACTCGTCGCGAGATCGCAGAGGAGATGGAGGATCTTCTTGGTCTGGAACATTCCTTATCGTCCGATGAACCACCTCTTGTGAACGTGAAGCCTGTAAAGATAAAGGGGCTAGAATGGCAGGCAGAATTGCGTAGGGCAATACAGGATGTAGGCCGTATTGCGAAGAGCAGGCTGGAGATCTTGACAGTCCAAGGTGCGCTGTTACCCAAACCAGTGGGATGAAATAACATGAACTCGATTGTAGATGAGTAGTCCTGATACGAATGCCAGAAATCGATCATGCTGAAGTCTGTTCAATACGCCAAAGTCCGTTCAAGACCTAGTCTACAAACGAAATACATCAATAAGCGCGGCTAGCCTGCTTCGCCTTCGCTTCTCGCGCTGCCTTCATCTGTCAAATTTAAGCCGCATGTCGGAGAGGGTATGTTTAATGATGATTAACACACCTGTTCTACCTTCTGTTTTCTTTCTACCCAACCCGGAATTTCATTGTTCAATGTGTCTACCATTTCGTTCACCATCTGTTTGATACGGTCGATTTCCTGTGCTCGAAGAATTTCTGCTTGACGCCTTCGCTTTATAGCATCTATCCGCAACCGTTGTTGCTCTTCTTGTCGTCGGGCCCATTCAGCTCGCTCTTTCATTCTTCGCTCAAGGTCCTCAGATGGAGGCTGTTTTCTCTGATCTTTCGTGTTGAAACGAACGTCATACGCCTGAACAAGAATTAGCAACCACATAACATCTTAGTAGAACACACCTGTCGCTGCCGGGAGTCACTCAAAATGTTAAATGCCTCATTCACCTGAAGGCGATCCATGCATCCATGCATTTAGCCAAGGTTGAAATTATCGACAGGCACACCTTCCGAAACTGTGTCTCTGCATGAATTCGCTGGTTTTCTGTGGCATCCGGGTTAAGTTTATCTGGGTGGGTTTCCAGAGCCTTGCGTTTATACGCTTTGCGAACTGCACAATGATCAGTTGTATTGTCGGAAGATACTTGTAACGAATTAGCCAGACCGTCGTCGACAGACGCTGATTTGTCAATCCCAAGAATATCATACAGAGAACTTGAAGAGGGCAGTCTTACAGATCGTGAACTAGAGGCCATAAGGAGCGTTCACGAAAACCGACATCAAGAACGATGTTTGAAATTGAACTTGTGAACATATACGGTCACGTGTCCATCGGCCATTTCGGATATCTCGGGCCGCATTTCATCTGTAATCACGTGATACAACGTGCCATTAATTTGCTCATGTGATTTACTTCAGGTCTCAATTTGAATCAGCAGCGTCTCGTATTCCTCAGGCTCAACCTTGCCGTGCGATGGATGCAGTGGAGAGAGAGAACACTGAACGCCAAAAACGATGGTGTGTCTCATATCTATGAGATGTCCAATTCGGATTTTCCATTGATTTAAAAGGGCCAAAGATCAGAAAGTCGGTGAGGGTACATATGCCGTCGTATATCGAGGCAAGCATGTCCTATGATATATGAAGCATCTTTCGAATTTTACATGGCTATTGTAGGAAGAGAGCTGGAAACCAATCGCAAAGTGGCTATCAAGAAGATAAAAGTTGGCCAATTCAAAGATGGGCTAGACATGTCTGCAATCCGTGAGGTCAAGTATCTGAGAGAACTACGGCATCAAAATGTGATAGAGGTACGTTGTGGAATTTATCTTGATGGAATCACGCCATTCATGTTGCTGCCTTAGCTTCTTGACGTCTTTTCATCCAAGACCAATCTCAATCTTGTTCTAGAATTCCTTGACTCTGATTTGGAGATGGTCATCAAAGACCGGTCGCTTGTTTTTCTCCCAGCAGATATCAAGAGTTGGATGGCCATGACATTTCGTGGACTCGAGTTCTGTCATCGTAATTGGATCCTGCACCGTGTAATTGCTAGTCCTACGACCTAGTTCCTCAACCAAATAACGTCCCGATTACAGGATTTGAAACCAAACAATTTGCTCATAGCCTCCGATGGGCAACTCAAAATTGCCGACTTCGGCCTTGCTCGCGACTTCGCTGATCCTGGTTACAAGATGACATGTCAGGTCATCACTAGGTGTATCGTGGCTTTGTTGCGTTCAGCAGCAGAAAGTGCTAAACCTCAATTTTTTACAGGTGGTACCGTCCCCCGGAGCTGCTTTTTGGTAGCCGATATTACAGCTCAGCTGTTGACATCTGGTCGGTCGGGACGATATTCGCAGAACTCATGCTTCGCATACCGTATCTACCAGGCGAAAGTGACATGGACCAGTTGAAAACTATTTTCCGCGCACTTGGCACTCCGACAGAAGAAGACTGGCCGGTAATATCCTATTCAAAAGTACGGGATGTTCTTGATTTTGTTTCTCAGGGGCACACAAAATTGCCTGACTATGTCCCGGTGGGACAATTCCCCAAAACACCATTACGAGACCTATTCACAGCTGCTAGTGCTGATACACTGAATCTTCTCAGTAAATGTCTAACCTTTGAACCTCGAAGACGGATTTCCGCGAAAGAAGTATGCTCTTCATCGTCATCCGACATGCTGCTCATCTCTTCAACTATCACAGGCTCTATTTCACCCTTATTTTACAGGTCTACCATATCCCACTCATCCTTCCAAACTTCCCAAATGTAGCCCACAAACAACTGGACGTCCTCTTGACGAGGTCGACGGAAATGTTGAGATGAATACAACGGGTCCAGGAGTCAAAGCTAGCAATAGCCGGCTCAAGCGGAAACTCTCTTCCTCCAGTGACGAAGCGCAGACACGCTCCGTCGCACGCCGTTTAGATTTTACAAAACATATACCAAGCTCGTGACGGGAGCAGCGAGTCGGTTTTATTCAATATCGCCATTTCTTATATGTATTTCATTCCGTGAACTTCCTGTATGCAAGGTTTGTAACAACCATGACAGAATGTATTATTATTCAATGCAAGCAAGCAGCGTGATAATGAACAAGGCAGTGGACTAAACAACACGACGACAGAAACAAGAAAATGGAATCATCATCGTGGAGTTTGACAGATGCTGCACTTCTCAACTGCTGTTACCGGATTTGACAACATACAAGTTGAGCATGTCCAATCTCCACCGCTACCACCAGGATTAGCTAGTTTCTTCATACCAGCTGCACCCCAATCAAATGTCTTCACCGGTGGAGGTATAGGTGGGGCCTCGGCGGTGCTGCTCAGTGTCGCTGGGCTGAAATCAAAAGAGGGAAGAGAGGATGTCGGAACTGATTTAGCTTCCTCTAATGCTTTAAGATGCAATGGAGTGCTCGCGAATGTCAACGCAGTCGTAACGGATAAGACAAAGGTGGGGAGTGCATCCTTTGGTATTGAGAGCGCCACTTCCTTCGGGGCTTTCTTGAGCACCTGAATCTTCTCTTCCTTCTCTCCCGCGGTCTGCACCGCAACGCGTGCCGGTGAAAGCAAGTCTTCTAGACTAGCCGCGGGTCCCGGTACCGCTGAAGAGCTTCCAGCTTCTGGCTGATAGCTAAACCTCAGTTTACTTGGTTCCTTCGGCAGCGTCGGCTTGAAAGCAGGAAACGTTGGCCGCCCTGAGGCTTTCGTCGGGTTGGTGGCTCCTGAACCGGAAGAAAGTATGCTACTAGGAGTGGGAGAAGAGGTTTGGGGCTTCTGAACTGGAGCCTGGACGTCATCCTTGTCGATTCCTTTGATTACAAGGTCTGGAGTTGGCGCCATGAACTTGGATTCCCCATTCAGACGCGGCTTGGACCTCTTGGTAGCACGTTTACTTTCCTCGTCATCATCCATCTCTTGCATGACAAACGAAGTTGTCTCAGGGGGCTTTTTGCTTGCGGATTGGCACTCGTCATTTGGTGAACTTGACGATGTGTTAGGCGGGAGAGAAGAAATGTTAGAAATAGAGGATGGCGGTTTCTCGAAGTGGGCGGGTGGTCTAGATCGCTTGCTTCCCTGGAAAGCAATTGCGTGCCATCAGCTCTTCTTGCTCGTTGTATTCACATTTACGACGCACCTTAGGCAAAGTTGCCTCGATGATAGCTTGAGGTGAGTATTCCTTCTCCTTTTCGGCAGACTTCTGTTGTTCCTTGTTCTTGTCATCCTTCATTGGAGGCACAGCAGGTTTTCCTGTAGCCCTCATTCGCTTTCCAACCCGAACCTTGGGTATTGCAACTTTTCCCACAGGACTTGCGGTCTGGTAAGGATTACTCAAGTCAGGTCGCTTAGGGGGCGTAACCTCCTTAATCAACTCTGTCATAAAATTCGCCGTCTTCGTCTGCTTTTGTTGTGTCGCCAGAGAGGAATCCGTGTGCGAAGACGACGAGGGTTCTGACCACGCCTGTCGCAAAGGAGAAGGCACGACTGGTGCAGTGAGTTTTGCAGGACTACGAAGCCGAGCAGTAGATGACCCATTTAGTTTAGAAGCTTGAGTGGGACTTGCAACTGGAAGGCGTGGCGAGACAGGTGAACCGTTAGATGTCGGAAACGGTAAGGCTTGTGCAGTTCTGTTTGGAGAAGGGTCTGCAGCCGGGGATCGAAAAGGCATGCGTGAGATGCTTTCGTTTGTCCCAGTACTACTGGTCCCGGTCGGGACAGATGAAGGACTCTGTACTTCATCTCCAACTTTTCTTCGTTTAGCATTGGTTTTGGGTGTCTCGCTAGCACTTTGACTCTCTTTCAACACCAGACGATCAGAGGAAGGACGAGGGGGTCCAAATGCAGGTGATGAATATCGATTGCGTGAGCGTGCTTTGGCGCTCCCTCCCCCTTCCCATCTATACACCCCATTGGGATTTCTGGAGAGTGTCTTTCGAGGGGAAGGTGAGGGTGTCTGAAAATCTAGAGTATTGAGGCTGTAGCGGATACCATTTGGTGATGGAGAACTTTCGCGGGCGGGGGTCGAAAGTCTAGAGGAGAATCGAAAGGGTTCAGGTTTATCAGCTGTTAAAATGGATATAAAAATGTGTCCTGCAAAAAGGTTGCATAACGTACGAGGAGTGGTGCTCTGCCGAAGAAGAGCAACAAGACCCTCGACTTCCGAATTGCTGATCGATTTGCCTGCTCGTTCACTGAGGAATTTACTGACCTTCTCAATGTTATTTGCAGGAGAAGGCGAATCTTGAAATGAGTGGGGCAAAGTAGGGCGGGTTGGCGTGGCCGGCGATTCAAAGGCGTCGAGAGGTGGTGCTACAGATGGTTGGTGAGACTGAGAAGATGGACCTGCCAACGCATTTATTCTTCCATGTGCATCTATGTCCTCAGCCATCTGGTAATAGCGATCAGTGGCCCGACAGTAACAAGAGCGAGGAATACTTACTTGATGGCCCCGGGCAGATAATGATTGCGCTACCAAGGGAACTTGACCGTTGGATGTCTGTTCCTTTGCATCTAAATCCATATCTGAATCGACAGAGTCGACAGGCGAGCGCGAACGGAGAGGGTTCAAATAGTTCAACAAGCCTATAAAACTCCATGTCTACAGCGATGTCAATAAGAAGAAGAGGTAAGGAGCATGGGTCATACCGATTTTTTAGCTGGAGGTCTAGAGTAAGGCAGTTGAGTAGAACGGTGTATCCGACGAGCAGGGGTGTTACGAATCGCGCTCATCGTCGACAACAACGGACAGAAGGACTTGCAGGTTGACAGAGGGAATTTGACATTAAGGGTAGGCAGTTGCTCTAGTCACGTGTTCGACCACCTTGGAACAAAGCCACCATGCCACAAAAAGTCGTAGAGACACCTTACCCTCTCATCGACTCGGACCCCCATGCCTCCCGTGTAATTAGGTACTTTAGACCATCAGACTATGCTACCTGGGCTGCTGCAACTGCCGCTTTCCCATCGGCCCTTTACCTGTGGGGTGCGATCGGCTTCTTGCCTTGGCCTTCAGAATCACACTCATCTTTGTTCAGAGATGGCTGATCCAGCAAAGTACAGGATGAGGACTGCCTTACGACTCGGAGGGTTTCTTGGCTTCGTGGGCGGATTTCTGATAGCGTATCAACGCTCAAGTCGTAAGCAAATTATCCCGATCGTTCGGTCCTCGCTCCATTTATCATATGTGTCAGTTCGTTTCTGGGGGTGGTCCGAGAACAAGAGGGAAGAGCAGATGGATTTTGAGGAGCTTAGCCAGCGCGCCAAGGAGGGTAAGCCTTTGTATGGTGATTCCTATCAGCCCGCTTGGGTGCAAGGCTCCGCACACCGGAACTCAGCATATTCGCAACTCAAGTTCTGTACGTCGCCCTTCCCCCTCAAGCTATAATTCTTTGTTAACTCTTCTCCTCTCAGCTGCGTTTCCGATGTGCGATCGTTATACTATATTGTGATCTTCATTAACAACTTGCTTTTACAGGTTCAACCTTGTGAATCACCCTTACCATGGAACAGATCCTGCAAAGTATGGTGTCGGAACCTCAAAATCTACTGAGGAGTCCAAATAGTCTGTCCTCCAACACTGAGTAATCAAATCTTTGTCTTGTCTTAAGGTCCTCGCTTTTGGTGCCTAGAAGCACGCCCACCATACACAGATGTTTTATAGCGATTGCTGAAGTCTAATGGATCACTGCAACAATACACCAGCAGCGTGATGCCCCGCGTCGGATCGTAATGCATGCGGTCGCTGTTTTGCCGTCACAGCGAATGCATATTCATGTGTCCTTGGGCTGTTCAATTACATTATCGTGAAGGTAGCGGACCAATGCATGTACATAGCCTAAGGAAAGTCAAGCCAATGTCATTTTTAGTCTTGTAGCTGGAAATTAAATTGATTGCCTTTACTTACAAATGGTGTGGACAGTCGACGACTGATTCGAACAATCAACGCGGGATGCCATTCCCGTCTGTTTTTATGACATTTCATGATATGATATTGAAATGACGTCCGTTTAACCAGCGGTCTGGAGCAGATGGAAAAAGTTTCCTTAATGGATTGTGCAATGTGTATATAGTGTGGGCGAAACGGCACAAAAATTGGCCAGTAGTCTTGCGGAAAACAAGATTAATATCTACACCCATTTTTCTATCTTTCTATCTAACATCCGGGGTGTCAAAGGAACAGCGCCGTGAGACTTTAGGCAGTAAAGGCACTATCAATTTCTTTTGTCAGGCAGATGAATGCCTCGCATTCTTCGTAGCATCGTAGGATTGAGCTTCGCCCATATATATCCGGTCCTACATGGTGAAAATTAGATGGTAAGTTACCACAAATCGTACCGCTACCTTGAGACTTCCGACTTCGGGAAAAAAGGGGTCTTTATGAATGTATTCCAATTGACTCTTTGCCCCAAATCATAAATCCGTTCACCTGGAAGCACAGAATGTATAGATGTGACTGGTTCTGCAGATATCCCACGATCTGGGTTGCCGATCTTTATGGGAAATGAATGATGCGGGATGCATATGAAAGTAGCCTGCCCACTTCCAGATTTGCGAGAAGACTTTAATACCTCGATAGTCGTTGTGCCTTGAAGAATGGATCTAATTGTCATTAGTGCCAAGGGCTGAAAGGTTGATCCTTCAGATCCCGTGGCAACTGCACTGATAGGTTCCGTGTCTCACCAGACAAAATAAAGAAATTATCATCGCTGGTATGGCGATAGCAATAATACGCAAGTGAGGCTGTTCGACCATCCTTCCGGGGAAACTGTAGGCAGTAGTAATCCGACGCTCTTTTAAAATGCGAAATCCAAGAAATGCTCCCCAGACCCATCGACCAAGTGGTCCACCGAAAAAGATCCACGAACCATACCAATCCCACCACATTTTCATGGCCCAGGAATCGCTCCTAGACGTTGCAGTCGCTAGCAAAACATGTTGCAAGAAAGTACCCGCAGCAGGAGCAACAGCAACTATGACAGTCCCGGGCGTAAGGCAGAGCAAACATAGAAATAGCTTCATTCTGGAGATTGTTATACAGTTTCCAAGCTAAACTCATAGAAGATTAGGGAATTTCAATCAGCGCCAGTTCACTCATGACATTAACTTACCCATGGACAATGATGGTCGAATTCAAGCCGACACACACCACATGTCGAGCAATGGTGAGCTCTCGGTGGTTTCCAAGCGCCATCACATCCCGGCTTGTGGCAGACAGCAAGTTCGCCGTCTAGATTGATAGATTCATATGGGTCTGACAAGGTTGATGTATCTGGTATCAAATACCGAGGAATGCCGTGAGTTGTACGACCAGCGCATAGGGATATGTACAGGAAAGCCAGCATTGGGAATAGTATGTTCATGGCTCCAACGTAAAAGCCTGCAGGGGATGTAGAACCGAGACAAGGCGAAGAAAGTAGGATACTCACTTCCCCATAACAACAACCGATGGTGCAGAATAAGCCAGCCAACTGCAATAGTACGTACTAAGTACGAAGAGAATCATTGACTAGAGTACAGGCGACTAACTCCCAACTTCAAAGGTAGCCAGGAACCAACCATATCTTGAATCGTCAGTAATATTAGTGTGTCCAGATGATGATCAGTTTACAACATACCCAATCATTGTGACGATGACAGCCTGTAAGATAAACTCGGCCCATCGGTGTCCTGTTCGCATCCCGAGCGCTTTTGCCAGCCTGGTGGTGAATGAACTGATCTTGACGGAACGAGTACTGCGTAAACACGTTACAACTCCCCCCTCATATAATTCATCAACGTTCAACCCCCTGGTTCCTTTTCATACTACATACTACAAAAAACCACTACTGAACGTTGAACCCTCGTGGCAGCTCTCCTAAATGCTGTCTTTTCCTGCTCCTAAGTGGAGTACTGCACTTGCTTCGGTTCCTAATAAGCCCTATGGTGCATCAAACCCGAGATTTGGACGAGCTGCTAGCCTTATTGTCCCACGACTCTATCTCTCGGATTATTTCACTGCACGCGACACCGAAGCTCTCAGTCGGCTCGGCATTACACATGTTATTTCTGTTCTAGAACAAGACACAAATATACCCGATTGCATACCCGCAGAACGCAGGCTGCATATCCACATACCAGACCGAGCAGACACCAATATTTTGGTACATCTTGATCGGACTACTGAGTTTATCACCTCAGCATTGGCAGAAAATGACTCCAATAAAGTACTTGTAAGTCCAAGGTTGAAGTCGTGTCCAGCTACGTAAATGTTCTATTGTAGGTGCATTGTTTGCAAGGAATCAGCCGCAGTGCTACTGTCGTCTGTGCTTATCTCGTAGCAACGTCAGGAATGCTGGCATCGGAGGCCCTTGCACATACACAATCGAAACGGGGTATCATATGCCCGAACAGTGGTTTCAGAAAACAGTTAGAGATCTATGGCCAGCAGTTTGTTGGAAAACGCCCCCAGCAGCGCGAGAGTAAAGGCATTGGCGCAGATATCGCAGAGCGAATACGACACTTGACAGGTGGACCTGGCACATTTGTTGTCCGATCGAAGAACCGAGAGGAGAAAGTGTTTGTATCATCATTCCCACCCTCCTCGGTATGACCAGGGGGGAACATTAGTTATTCACTTCAGGAGGGCTAATTTGGAACTAAATCTATTTTTATTGGTTAATGCAGGTCAGGACGATGTGAGTTCGTCATTTTTAATTTTACATAGTGCACCTCATTGGAAAGGGTTTGATGAGATTTGCCGCGAATCAACATATATATGTGTCGTGTCATAAATCTGGATTCAGGTCCAGATCCAAGTCAAAGAATTGCGGTTCAGGTGGACGAAGGTCTTGCCGATATGGGTTCGCACCATGTAGATGCTGCTTCACATTAACAACCTTTGGTGAGACTGTTGGTGCTGTTTGGATATAAGAACAAGAAAATGGCCAGTGGGAATAAATATTCTTACGCCTCCCCACCGAGTGGGTTTCTCCTAGTAAACCCAGTGGTGCCTCTGCATTAAGGTGACCACGGCGCATCTTTTCTTCGTTCGGAAAAGGGGGAAAGAATAGAGGTGGCGGAGGCTGTCCTGGTAGACTGAGATCTGGCATGTTTGGTGGTGCAGATGTGAACGCGCTGATGCTCTGGGCATAAGCGAGAAGTTCAGGGTACGGTATCGAAGCTATTAGAGAGTTTGAGGATATGGGCAAAAGTTATGTTGGAAAGGATTATACCCCTTCTAGCCTGTTCAATGGCTTTCATTCTTTCTTCACCTTCCTCAATCATTTCCTCCAATTCCTTTCTACCGCTCTCTAGTTCTGACACGATTTCACGCCATCGCGTATCCGTTTCCAATATCTCCGTCTCCAAAGTGTCTATCCTCCTCTGCCTAATCTGATGCTTGCGAGCTAAGTTAATCGCTGATGACAGTGCCTCATCACAGTCTAAGAAAGCGGAAAGCGGAGGCGGAGGCGGAGGTTTAGACTGAATCGGGGAGAGAGAGAGAAAAAGGGTGTGAGATAGTGACTGTAACTCATTCAGAGGTGTAAGCAGGACGGACGACATAGAAGCTCCATCGTTGGCTGGACTAGATGGGCCTGCAATCGCATTCGTACGGTCGGTGTGTGCAGTGGACATTTGCAACTGACCAAGTGAGCTATTTGCCAACAGCTCCAGAACCAAACACGGGTCATCGACGAGTTTCGTAAGTATTCGCCAGTATGCAAACGTCACAGGACAACGTACAAGCAATACAGGCTGAAGAGCTCTACGAGTTGACCGAGGATGGTCATTCGCGTGAGATGAAGCCAAAACGGGTAGGAAAGTATGACGACGGCAGTACTATTGATTGGTTACGAGAGGATGCGTCTGAACGCCAAAGAATCTATACCCTTCGGTCGCAGCCTGGTGCTCGTGGTATTCTATTACCTCTGGCAGAGGCATCGCGTGTCTGGTTCGTTGTTATAATGACAGGCATAGGCATTGGCATAACTGGGGCATGGTTAGATATCCTGGTCAAGTGGTGTGTCCTCGAACTTCTTGTTAGGACGAAAACTTTCTTACTGAATTCGAATGAGTCAGGCTCAGTGATCTCCGTGAGGGACATTGTTCATATGGCTTCTTTTATAATCAAGTAGCATGCTGTAGTGGGTTGGATCGTGCGTCCATTCATTATGTTGGACTTGACCAGGTAACTGACCTCAGAACCGCAGCGGGAGAAGTTTGTCACGAATGGTGGACGTGGAGTCATTCTTTTGGCATAAGATCTATCTCCGTTCAATCAATATTGCAATGTTCTGTTTATGTTGTGCTTGCAGTGAGTGGTGCTCTCTAGTTAGCTACTTATATTTCCTATGTACTAGATCGCATTCGCTGGAGGTGCCGCGCTATTAGTCGAGAGCTATGCACCGTAGTAAGTCTGTTTCGTTGTACGCTTGTGATTTCCGGAAGTTCACCAGATGCTCAGCGCGTTTCACACAGGAAGTGAGCAGCCTACTTCAAAAAAGTACATACCTGCTGATGATACGCTGGAACGTAGTACCAGAAATCAAAGCCGTATGCAATTAATTCACGTCTTCGACTGTGCCCGACGAACGTTCTCCAGATTCTTGGCGGCTATGTCTTCGACGCGTTTCTTACACCTTGGACACTCCTGATCAAGGCGCTCGGCTTAGCATTAGCAGTTGCCTCAGGGTTATCTTTAGGGAAAGAGGTCAATAATTTTAGCCGTTACGCATCATTTCTGTATCTAATATTTACATCAGGGTCCCCTCGTCCACGTGGCCTGTTGCATGTCGCACATCTTTTCCCAAATGTTTAGGCAATTCAAAGCCAATGAAGGTTCTAATGCTACTCTTTCCCACCACAGTCACCTGATGTTTTTAACATAGCTCAAAAGAGGAAACTCTTGGCAGCAGCAGCAGCTGCGGGAGTTTCTGTAGCTTTTGGTAGTCCTTTGGGAGGTGTACTGTTCGGTCTTGAGGGTATATGTCCCCGTCCTCGTGTTGGATAATGCTCACAATGTTTCTTCTGTACAGAGTTGGATGTATTTGCCAACGAGTCAGACGTTATGTGGCGAGGGTTTGTTGCTTCGGCCATTGCGGCTGTTTCTCTGCAGTGGGTCAATCCATTTGGAACAGGCAAGCTTGTACTTTTTCAGGTAAGCTTGTCACCTCTTCATCTAGCCGATGCCCATCTGAACAGGTCACGAACGCAAATGGGAGTGATACATGGCGAGCATTTGAGTTGGTGAGGATTGTGTATATGATGCACCGTGTCTGTGACTCAACCTTGAGCTTTGTAGATTCCTTGGTTTGGCCTTGGAGTTATGGGAGTGCGTGGATTAACACTTGCTTATTTGCCAGAACCTTCTCTTTGACCAAGCGTTTCAGGGGATCATCGGAACCGTACTGATCAGGTTCAATGTCCGAATCGCTCTGTATCGTCGAAAGAGCAATCTTGCAGAATGGCCGATTTTAGAAGTTGTATGCATCAGCGCTATAACAGCTGGCATCAGTTATCTGGTATGTTGGTTCATCCCATCCGAGATAATACTCGGTGACTAGAGACCAAATGAGATCGTCTTCTCAAGGTAATACTCCATTGTTTCAACCCAACGTAGACTTGAATGTTTTTCCAGGGTCCAAGCGTCGGAATTAGTGGCAAACCTCTTCCAGGAATGTGATACAAATAAAGGAGATTACCATGGCCTATGCAAGTGGGTTTATTGCGTTGGCTTTCTCTGAGTACCCACTTATTTGCCGACAGTCCTAATGCTATGTGGGAGAATGTATTTTTGTTGGTACTAACAGCTATAGTCAAAGTGGGACTGACCGCTTGGACATTTGGCATGATGGTAAGAGTTTGTAATAACTAAGTCATCTGTATAATCACGACCCATTTCTTATGAAAGATCCCTGCGGGTATTTTCCTACCCACAATTACCATTGGAGCATGTCTAGGTCGCGCGGTTGGTCTGTTGACGTGTGTACTTCTATAACACATGTTGGGCCATGATTTGACCTCTTTTGTAGACAAGGTTTGTACCGTACGTATCCCACAGCGTGGATGTTTTTATCCTGTCCTCCCGACCCCTCCGAGCGGTGCATATCGCCGGGGTTTTATGCCGTGTTGGGTGCTTCTGCGATGCTTGGTGGGGTCACTCGAATGACCAGTAAGATATTTTTTCACTCCTTCTGCGATCACTGAATCTTTGGTGCTAGTTTCTCTGGTCGTCATTTTATTTGAGGTACGTTGTTTCTTCAAAGTATCATCACACCGATATTCCTGGTGATATAGTTGACTGGGGCTCTTTCTCATGTGCTCCCCATCATGATCTGTGTTATGACCTCAAAATGGGTCGGCGATGCATTAGGAAAAGACGGAATTTATTCTGTTTGGATTGCAATGCGACGGTACCCTTGGCTGTCTCCGACGAACTATCACGATAAGGGTGAGACGGGCGCTCAGATTATGAAGCCTTTCGAAGAACTAGTAGTCATCGAAGACGAGCAATTGTCAATAGTAGAGCTGGGTGAGTTATATTCACTCAAATGAATCTTAATTAATCATTGATTAATTCGAGATAGAATACTTGTTAAAGCAATACGACTACGATGGATTCCCTGTCGTCCGACGTGAAGAATTACTTGGTTTTGCTACTCGAGATCGGTTGATACAGACTATTAGTGAGTTCTAATGTCTGTCAGGATGTGCAGCTTGTTTGATCAGTGATTAGACTTGCTTCTCTCTGGAGATGCCCTTGAGGGAACAAAATGTTCGTTTTCCAATCGTCCTGCTACTACGCAAACCCGCCTAGTCGACCTGTCAGGATCACTCGAAGAGTCCGTTTTACAGCTTCGGAAGGAGCTTCCTGCGGAGCTTGTCGTAAGCATGTTTCAAAAACTGGTTCGTTCTTCACTCGTACGCTATCGGCGACTTACGCAAAGTTGTTAGAATCTTCGCCGCATACTATTCACAGAAGGAGGCAGGCTAACAGGAATGACGACGAAGACGGACGTGGTGTCATTACTCACTAGCCATTTTCCATATACGGGTGCTTTGTCGCCGAAGCCTTCGTACCCTCGGGAGAACGAAGCATAACACTCACCTTTGTACGTATGGAGGCCAAGGTCCCAGTTCTCCCATGTCTGTTCGATTTGCCTGACTAGATAAAGGGAATACGGATTGACAGCAGTTCAAGATCCCAGAATGTAACTATAGTACACGGCTTGTCTATAATTCGCGACATTGACCAAACGGAGTAATAAAGACCTCTACAACCAGGATCGTCCCTTGATCTCAAACGAATCCCACCCAGTCTCCAGCCTAGGTCATCGTTCGTCGTCGTCTGTCGCGAGTTCCTCGTCGTCGTCGTCATCTTCCTCATCTCCCATTGACTCCTTGAGCTAATAATGATGAGCATATGTTGGCGAATTTTGAACAAAACTGACCATTTCTACCAATTCATGGCATTCATTCAAATGAGCCATTACTATGCCTTGACCTTCGGGGATTGTCCCGTCTACACCCACGAACCTGCCATCTTTGCGCATGGAATCAATCTGGAACAGAGCCAATTGATACTGGAGAGCATAGAAAATGGAAATATGTTGATAAGCAGAAGCTACATAGATTCTGACCAGATGCAAGTCCACCCACTGGATACAGATCACGAGCACTAAAAGGTCCACCATACTTCAGCACTTCGTTCAGGCATTTCTTCACAGTCGACAACTTGTTTGCCTAAAACATAGGAAGTAAATGACTTTGATGACTGCGAGTTGGAACGTACAACAGGCATAAGTTCTTCCGAAACCGGCTCGCTTGACGATAGCAGTCGATAGATCAGGCCATAACATCTTCTTAAAAGGTACAGGAGTACCTGATAGGATTATATCAAAAGATATCGTCACTCACAACAAGAACCTACTCACATATTGCCCTGGTGGACGGTTGCCATCGGAGTCAATAAACTTTCCGTCAATTCGCATCTTGTCAATCTCCTGTAGACTCAAGGAATAATTCCACAAATCAGTCTCCCTCAAGCTCCATCGGTGCGTCAGAACCAGGCTCTCCAATTCAGAACGAATCGTACTGAGTCGATCATATATAGGCTTCAACGATGTAGCGACATGTTTCGACTCCTCGTTTGCCTTGATTTCTTGTGCGATTTCAAAACATTCTTCAAGCAGCGAAGAGCAGATTGCTTGTGAAGCAGGCACGGTCCCCCCTGGTCCAAGGAAGTTTCCATCGACGCGAGTGCTGAAGGGAAGAAGTACAAAGATGCAAGTTAGTTTTTTTTCGTAATAGAACAGATATGTCCCGAGGAGAAACGATGGTGACAGACTTGAAAATAGGTACTCAACGAATCGATCTTGCGGAGCTCCTCCTGGATTGGTTTAAGCTCATATTTATGTGAACCTTCTTTAGCTGCGAGAGCCACAAGCTGCCGCCGAACAGTAACAAGTCGCTGATGAATTGGGATGAGTTCAACAGAGAGGACCGCCAAGGATTCCTGTAGCGAACGCAAAATACCGTCTAGGACGTGCAAGGGTCAGAAACGCCTCATCCAACGAGACATGCAAGACACACCACATTTGTTTAGTTGACGTTCAAGAAGTTTAATCAAAGGCTTTGGATGTTTTCCAGATTCGTAGTCGTTCTGGACAATCTGTCGGAGTTCACCGAGCCGTCGGTGGAATGGTGCAAGATCAGATTCGTTATAAACTGCCGACTCGTTCATGTGATTAAGTATTTGCTGTGTAATCAGATTGGGTGTGGTGAGCACAGTTCATTGCAACCAGCATCCCGGGAACCCGTAATAGGTTCCCATATGATGGGAGGGCTCTTAAAAATCAAGAAAGAGAACGGATAGATGGGTTGCTGCAGGAAATCGAAAGGTGTGCGATGACTAACCCGCATGGACGCTATTTGACAGTATGTCGCTGGTGTGTCTTTGGTCTTTCCGATGGTAAGGTAGAACAGAGAAAGCAAGCTGAACACATCTGCAAGCGTGGTGTCCAACCTATTGTTATAGGCCGTCTTGTCATCTCGTACGTCGTTCAGTTTCGTAACTACAAAATCGGTCGGTCAAGATGTCCTTTTTTCCAAACAGACTCACCTTGTTTGACCACAGCTTGGTAGAGTGAATTGACATCCGACGGTTTGATATATTCAGCACGGTTCTTCTTGAGAGCTGTGAGACAGTTTCGAATGCTAAGAAAGAAAGTGAGGACTATGTTGAAAATGCGGTAAGGGATCTACTTGATGAACGACTCGAGAATCGGCAACTCTGCGATCAAGATATGACGACATGAAGATAACACAGAGCATATCTACGAACCTTCTTGGGGGACTTGTGCAGCCATACACCAAGATATTAGTTCTGAACTTATCAAAAACCAAGGACGATGTTGATGAACGTCTTTTGCAGATCTTTATTAGAAATCTTTGGAAATGCTCTGCTTCAAAGCTGTTTCCCACGATCATCATACATGGTGTCGACTACATACTGGTCGACCTGAACATAACTCTTCCCACAAACTTCCCATGTAACGTCCAGCTTCCCTGCTAAGAGGCCAGACATAGATGGAAAGGTTGAAACAAGTACTTCTTTATCTCCTTCTGGCATGACACAAAACTACCTCAGCTTACTACATGCTCCACAGGCGCTGACTTCGTTGCAAAATGGAGTTGAAGAAGCGATAGCACGAAGAAAGGAAGCTGATGCCAGAAGCATGGATCTAGAAGCAGTACTGGATGCGAGAGACGAAGAGATTGCTATACTTCACGACAGGCTCAACCTTAGCAGAAGGTTTCTTCACTTGGCACATGAATGGGACACAATGCAACGCAGACTACGCGACAATAATGAAAAGTAATTGCGTTTCCTTTATCATATGTGCAAGCTAACGCAGATAACTGAACCTCGCAGGATACGTCTGGCGAACTTGAAGGCGGAACGATTGCACGAGAAGCTGCAGCGTGTTGAAAACGAACGTGATACCTTTGAAGTTAGCTACAATGTCAGTACTCGTTTCCATGCCCTTCTTCCGCGACTTCAATTGTATCTTTCTGTCAGAACGTTCAAGCCAAGCATCACGAATTACAATCACAGTTGGATGATCTTTTATAAAGTATTTTGTCGTATTCATTTGATCTTATAATCGGGGCCTCTGTTCATTAGAATTTTTAACTTTGCTTAAGAATGTAACGATTAGATAATAAAGTGGCTTACATAATTCCAGACGCAATCTAAGTAGATCTCTCCAACTCTGATAGAAACTACCCTCAACATGACTGACAGAATCCGAGAGGCCAGTGTTTTGGACTAGAATGATATCTGGATGATTGAAGTACTTTTATTTCTTTCAGAAAATGAACCAGCTTCGCACCGAGGCAGACAATGCCGTCGTTCGAGCAGAAGAAGCAGAGGCCAAGAACAAGAAATACGAACAACTCCTTCTGGAAAAAGATCAAGAGATCACATCCCTTCAACATCGTCTCCATCTCCTCGACGAAGAACTCGAGAAAGCAGAAGCATCCCTGAAAGAATCGAAGTTAGCTCGTGACGAGGGCGAGAAGGCCAAGGGAGAAAACGAAACGTCTGCGAGGAAAATTCAGCTTCTAGAAGGAGAACTAGACAAAGCAGAAAACATGCTGAAGGACACGGTCGAGAAGTGCGCATGGCTGCTACTGTTAGAATGGTCACTGATCAGATATCTTTCTCCCATCATCTAGGCTCCGACAAGTCGATGTCAAAGCAGAACACTTTGAGCGGCAAGTGCAGCGAGTTGAGCAGGAGCGCGATATGTGGGAGAAGAAGTATGAGGTCCGTTTCGCCCCGGTCGTCATTGTTGTTGTGCATACTCACGTTATGTCTATTGCGACTCGCAGGACGAGCGGGAAAAGCTTCGCAAGGCGCAGACAGAGCTGGAGGAGCTGGAAGCAAGCATGCAAAGCTTGTAATTGGATTCCAGGACTATACAAACGCATATGATATAGTATTCTACGTCCCTCACGACCCCCTTGCTCCAACGCCGTTCCTGTTTGTCCTCCGATCGCATTGTATGACACAGCCATCCATATGCAGCGACGCAGGCGGTATACAGCACAATAATGATTTTGGTGGATTTCGTTGTAGCGCAGTAATGATCTGATGACCCCAGGCTGAAATACAGTAAGTATGAAACATGATGCACCCGTAAGAGATGATATCATGATGCGCGACGAATCAATTCGAAAACATAGCAATTATGACATCTACTGTACATGTATCAGGGTTCTCCTGTCACTCTTCTTTGAACTTCAATGAAACCGAGTTCACGCAATGTCGTTCGTCAGCTAAAGGTCAACTGATGAATATCCACGATTATAGAATAGCAGAACCTGTACATACTAGGAGTGTTAAAGCCTTCTCCTTTGAAGACATGGCCCAGATGTCCGCCACAAGCTGTACATGTGATCTCGGTCCGAGTCATACCGAGCGTGCGGTCTTCATGTCTCCTCACAGCTCCTGGAAGCGCTATGTATTGTATCGAAATTAGAATGAGCGCAAATGCATGAAGGCAATAGATACCGTCAAAGAATGCGGGCCATCCACATCCACTCTGGAAGAGCGCGTTAGCAAATGTCATATGGGGGCACAATGAAAAAAGCCAACGTCAAACTTGGTTGTGCTTTTATAGAGAGGTGTCCCACAACCCACACACGAATAGATGCCTTGCTCGTAGTGTTTGTTGTACTCCCCAGTTCCAGGCTGTTCTGTTCCTTTCTTGCGTAAAACTCTGAACTGTAGAAACGGATTAAACCGATACAGTATCACGAGCAAGTGGATTGCGAGAGTGACCTGTTCCGGTGAAAGAATGGCTCTCCATTCTGAATCTGATTTATTCACAGAAGTCATATGTCTAGAATGGTCAAGAGTGAGCTGCTGGTGGGTACGCCTTGTGGTATGTTTTGACAAGAACGCGAGCATCTCAACTCGCGTGGGAAAGATCATAGGGTGCTAATAGCTACAAGAAAGCAATTGGTAGCAATCTCTTCCTCCATGCAAATCCTGTTATGCATATCAAGAAGGCGCTGTTCGGTCGATGGAAGAGTGTCTGAAACTCGAATTGTCCTGCATCGAATCTGGGAGATGATATATGTAAATCGTGATCCTCCATTACTTTTCCATACTAACCATTATTGGATTTATACTCCATAATGGTCGAGGCGGGTAGATTGAGCACCTTTCGGAACGTATCCCTGTCGAATAAAGAGATGAGTCCATGAGAGTCGTTACTTTTGTTTCCAACGCGACGCACCTGATCTTTTCTCGAACTTTTGCATCTGCGTCAACCCTATTCCATAAAGTTACAATATCCTCGTTCTGTCTGACACTAATCGTACACCCACAAATCTCTGGCCAGTCCGATCCGCTGCTGTCTCTCTTGTCTTCCCAGCTGATCTTTCCTTTGGTCTCCCCATGACATTCATCAAATTGATCTCCAATGATGGCCAGGATCAAATCCTCCCAGAGACGGTCCGCAACACCTTTCCTCAAGCGGACTATCCATTTACCGCCCGAAATGTTGACAGGGTCTTCCCATACAGGACGGCGGATGCCTGAGTGGAACAGAAGGTAGTCTGTGGTGGGTTGGAGTACAGAAGGAGGCGATAAATGCGTCCACAACGACCAAAATGATTCGACCTGCGCACGTTGTGAGTACAGCTTTGCAATACACAAATGAACAACTTACGGAGCTGAAAGCAGATATCTTCTTGATACCTTCTTCATAGCTCAAAATTTTATTTCCAGGAGCACGTTGTTGGCGAAACCAGAACACCCATCTGCGCATAATTCTAGGGCCAAAGATGGATTAACACGAAACGAAGTACGAACATACGTGTTTCTGAGTGGGTGGACAGCTACGCCGCTTGGAGTGGCCGTACTTGGTGAATTTTCTTTTGAGCGTTCAGAAGAGATAACAGTAGATACCGTGGTGGAAAAGTGTTTGGAAGATGGAATGCGCGAACGTGGGGAGACAGACGTCAGTGTGGATGTCGAGGGTGAGTTTGTCTGCGACAGACTTGCGCTAGATTGAGCTGTGGTTATGCTATTCGCAAGGAAACGAGACTGGGAATGGTTAGAAAAGTAGTTGGCCATTAAGGAAGAGCATGAAAGTCAGAATCCAGGATAAATATGCGAATCGCAACCGACTCTCGCAAAAAAAGTTCAAGGTAAGGCTTATATAAGCAGGCTACTCAGTCCTCCATGAAACTCATGCTCCGTCCTGAATGGCGTCTCTGGCCCTTCAACTCGTTTATTGGCCTCCTGGATCTTAAAACTGGCGTTACTGTCGCTCTTCTCTTCGCGGTCGGTATCCCAGCCGGTTTATCCATTCTATATCTTACCTACCCACCAACCAGCTCTTGAACAAAGTCGCAGGTATCTATGGTCTCATTGCTGTCCTCACCGGTGCTGGAGGTTCCTTTGCACAACTGAGCATGTACATATACTCTGTCATTGCCCTAGTCGGCCTTGGATGGGGTTTGCGGGCTGTCAAGGAGGTGTGATGTTCGGGTGAATTCTCTTCTCTCTCGCATTTCCTGAACCCCTACTAGGAGGATGCAAAGCAGACATTGTACTTTGCCCACCTCTTCTTTGCAGACCACATACTTTCTACATCATGGACGGTATTTTTCGCCGTTATCTGGTGGGTATATACGCCCCATGATGGTCGTCGTACAGCCAACTCCGCCGCGCAGAAAGAAATGATGGAAGCCGGTAATTCCACCCTTACGGACGAGCAGCGTGCGGCGGCGGCGATGGCCATCTGGAATCACGAGAAAGGCACTGCCGCTGCTGTTATCATAGTTTCGTGGATGTCCAAGGTATGTAATCTTTGCTTCAGTCACGGTTTAATTTGATTTCCTCATAGATATACTTTGCCTTGCTTCTGTACTCGTATGCCACCCATCTGCGCAAAGGCTCCTACCGCTCCCTTCCCCTTTCCCGCCAAAGTGCCATGAACAATCCAAGTTATCCTTACGACACTGCATTGGACGATGAAGACGAAGAGGAATTTCATGACTTCTATCGCGTTCCGTCACGTTCACATAATACTGCCAATGGTTCTATATCTAGCGTTACAGACTTTGTTAATGCACCAGGGAGGGCGAAGAAATTGAAATCCAAGTCCATCTCAAAGAATGGCAGTAGAACTGGATCTCGGAGTGGAGATGCGAGGGTTAGAGACGACGATGAGGTTCTGTTTGATGCCTCCAGCTCTCCTCGAGCACAGGCTCAAGAGCAGTTGATGGTTAGTACTGATGGCGAGTGAGCAGGTCATTGAATAAACATCACAAAACTGCTTCCATACCATTGTCCTGTCTTATGACTTCAGTCCTCAAGATCATGTAAAGGAGTTGTATTTGTTAATCAGTAGCTTTTAATCGCAGCAATGACATGGCACGCATATGGGTCTTCGCACGCAAGACAAGTCAAATTTGCTGACATTGTAAGCAAAGTGTTCACTGGATCACACTGCTTCTCCATAAACATGCTCGCCACAGGTGATGCATGAGAGCTAGCGAGGAAATTACACATGACTTGGGGTATTATATGTGACTGGTGCAGATTTCGAAATCTGGATGGTATTCTCCGTTGTCTCCGTCAGTGTTTCCGTCAGCACAATCCCATGTCCTTCACGTCGGCGCTTTTCTGCGCGTGGATTGAGAATAATGGCAGCAATGACAACAATGCTATCCATCACCTGGTGGACAGTGTGCATGAGACTGACAAGCAGAAAATAAACCAAGACTTACGATGACCAGGGTATATGAGATCGCAGCAACAATATCAAAATGGTCCCGAAATACGAGAGAGAGATCGGAAAATAAGCCTCCGAGGATATCGATAGTAAGGAAAATAAGGGAAATACCAACCACTTCTTTGCGCTTGATTATCTCCACATATTGTGGGAGTAAGCCAATCGCGATAAGAATGGAGGCAAACACGCCAAAGAATGTAATGGCACGTTTATTCATCGACGGCCGGATGGCAAACACCATAGCGGCCTCCAGCACGCCCATAACGAGTATAAGGGAGCCTGCCATGAGAGTCGCGGCTTTCCGCGATCGCCTCTGGTCGTAGTGCAGGCACTTACGACGATGTAAACGATTAACACGTCTTGTGAATTATTGAAACATGCAAGCACGTACCTGACCCCAGCACACAAATGCCAAAGATCCGAACAATTGGGGTTGTACCATAAGAGGTATGTTGAGGTTTTGAAGAATAGCGTACACTCCCAGGAATAAAGACGCAAAGCCCCATATTAATCTGTGGTACATCAGGGACGGGGAAAAATATATAGCCTCGCTTTACATACACAAGCCAAGGAGATAATCCTGACGTAGAATGCTCACGCCAGCTTTTCCATACTTGCGGGGCAAGTTGTCCAGTCCACAATACTGTTCCTTGATCGACATTGATATCAGGGCACTGACATACTTATACATAGCAGACATACCAATTGTGCCCAATACATTTTCAGCAACTGAGTTAGCCTGCATGGGGACCTCCTTGTTCGTGGGTGTGGGCCAAGCTGTATACTCATCAGCTTGGCGAGTCAGCTTGAGCTCATCTTATTTCCGACTGGTCGGCACTATCGGCTTGAAGCCAAGCGCTAAGCTATTATATTAGCTACGTCAGAAATGAAATAGCGCGATCACTGCCTGAGGAGTATACTGTGAAAGGTTCTCATATAGTAACTCAGGGTCAAGAAACCATTTTCGTTAGGATTCCTCTGCATCTCCCTGGCACATTTGATGTCGACAGAGTGTTCCAAGATAGTGTTGGTACGTGGATGGTTGGTCGTTAGTCGAGCAAGACCGCGAGCCGGTCTTCAACCCACTATCCGATGTTTCAGGTAAGTGGTAAGTTGATATGACATAGTTTCAACTCTAAACATAGCACTGATGACTATACAAGTCAATCCATCATAATAAGCATACGATGCGGGAATTGCATATTGGACTGGGTTGTTCGCAGGGAAATAGAGCTAGGATAACGGATTTGAGCGGGCTTAGGCTGGCGGTCAAGCGTCGGGAGAAGAGTGAGCAATGGGGTTTCCGGACCATCTGAATACATTTATAAAACTATGCTCGTAATGATGCAATTGTCTTTCCATAGTAGACGCCCGTAGCTGCAGAAGTAACAGCCAGGACCACGGGCACGGGACCTTTTGTGACACGAGGAAGGGAGGAGAGCAACAGAAGAGCTGAGGCGCCTGTTGATGACATGAAGGTTCCATCGCACTTGAAGTGGTATTTCAGGCTATGACGTACCGAGCGCTGTCTCCAGACCATTGGCGGTACCCTTTCGAATGCTACCTGCACTCCATAGATAAAGGGCCCCAACACTAGCGAAGTGAGTATTACTAGTAAAAGGAGAGTTCCTAGCTTACCCTACGCCGGCAACCAACGAAGGAATAGATCGCGACTTTGCGAATCCAGTTATGCCACCCACAACGCACAGCCCTCCCATGACAAACGCAGGGTAAGCAGACTGGATTGGAAAGAGGATTGAGATTGAGAGGCCACTACAGACATGGTCTTACCATTGTTAACTTTAGGAATACGATGAGTGTTTAGGATAAGTTGTGATTGAATGGTAGCAGTATGTAATTATGTAGCCGAGCCGTTCACTGGCCGTCAATGCAGATGCCTGGCCATCGCGCGATCAATGCAATCGCCCCTACTTGCCTTATCGCACTTGACGATGATATTCTAATTCTCATCACAGCTCATTTGGTCGATGTTCGAAGCTTCACAGATGCACTATCAGTATCCGTTCTCTGCAAGAGATTGAGGAAAATTTCATTGTCGCTTATCTTCCGTGACGTACAGTGGCCTCGGCACAACCGCATAGACTTCTATCCTTCAGCCTTGTGGCCATACATCAGGTGCGTTTTTTTTGGGAGGTAGTTGGATTTTGAAAATACAAGTCAGACGACGCTGCAACCTGATACACAGGCGATTGTCCTTCCTCCAGGCTCAATGGCTTTCACGTCATAACAAGGCTGTGGATACATTGACTAGTGTATTACCTCAAATCCCCAATATAACAACCTTCAACTATTGTGCGCAAGGCTTTTCTCCGAACATCGCCTTTGTCGCCTCCTTGGCTACATCTTCCGCTTCTCTGACGACTCTAGAACTCACCACTGTTTTCTTCTCGCATGATGCTGCTTCCTGGTTTTCTCGATTTTCTGGACTACACCGTCTTTCGGTTAAGCAACCAGAAGGATCTACTTTGTTGTCAGCATCAGAGCACAAGCGTTCCTTGTCAATTCAATGTGTCGCCAATCTGGTGCTTGCGTGTTATACAACCCTGAACTATCTCGAGTTACCAGGAGAGTTTTGTCCATTGGAGTCGTTCACGACTGGCGTGACACTGTTTCCTGCTTTGAAAATCTTAATTTTACGCGGCTATCCGCCACTTGATGCGGAACGGTTTCCTATGTGGACAGTTCTGCGTTCCATGCCCCGGCTATCCAAACTAGAAATATTTTGTAGGCTCCGGGTTATCGGGGCAAATGCATACCGCTATGTGCTGATGCCAAAAGATGCATCGCCCGCTCTGGGGGAAGCCTCCTTGTTTCCTTCTCAATTGGAAGCACTCACGATATCAAATCCATCGCTGATGGACCGCCTTTTCTGTCATTTACCTACTTCGCTGCGCCATCTCTTCCTCGACTTCGTCCCTGATTGGGAAAACATGCTTTCGAGCAAGGATTCCTTGGCATATCATCGGCCAACGGAGATGTTGAAGTTATTGTTGAGGATAGAGACGATGAACTGCAGGGATGGTGCCCTGAATCTTGAAGAACTTCGTATTAAGATGGGCTGGTGTGCTACGCCGGAGATTTTGTGCTGTATCAGTCGAATGTTTCCCCATCTGAAGGTCTTGGAGTTCCAGGGATTACGTTATGTTGATCGTGGGACAGAGCCTGAATCTAACATGGTCTGTACTGTTGTGATATATGAGGATGAATTGACATTCAATCCCAGTTGCAGGACTCATGCATTAGCAGTCTCTCAAACCTTCATCATCTTCATACCCTGAAAATAGCTATGGAACTGAGGGAAGACTCGTATGAATATACTACAGATCTCGCCCGTAACGTAGGGTCTGTCAGGCAGACTGCTCAGAAGTGGGCTAATGCGTTGGCAGCTCGATTGCCTAGGCTTCAGTGGGTTGCATTTGAGACACGTCCCCACACAGGGCGAGGGCTTGGACCGAGGGTTCTCGTCGGTCCACCCAGCTGGACCTGGTTTTCTTCCCGGGGGTCGAACTTAGAATCGAGTTCCATGATCCCCGTTGAGGAACCATCAGGAAGCCAGCCAGAGGGGGATCAAGGCCGAGAGAGTCGTTGGGGACTTCCTCAAGGTCCTCCAGACTATCAGCCTATCTAGCCAGTAAATCCCACCTGCGCTTTGTTCGTAATATGGTTCAGTTTCCTGCAAAATGTGGGGTTTGACGGGCAACGTGCGTCAGACCAGTGTCTGATATGACAGATGGGGAGAGAGTTATTATTTGTGCACAGTTATACAATTGGTAAATACCCATCCCGTAGTGGCTGGTGGTTCTATATAGACGGTCACCCTGAAAATTGATCATGCGCGAGATGAATGGCAGAAGCTTGTCAACTTCTTCCTCTTTTTCGTTTCCTTTCCCCGTCACCAGGATCTTCTGTGATTTTGCTTTGCCCTACAGCTCGTTGAACTATTGTATCCCACATTATGTCGTTCACCGATTTGGCCTTTCCCAGTTGTTCCTGCAACCGTTCGACCTCGGCTTCAAGATCAACAATTTTTGATTGTAGAGAAGTATGATCGACCCCGGGAACAGATGTAGATGTAGATGGCTGGACGAAGAACGCATGATCACGACAAAGTTCCTCCGCAGTGTAATTTGAAACTTCGTCCTCGTATATCTGGCGACATAATGCAGATATCAATATTGAAGGCTTACGTCAACATTGTGAATCCACGTACGGAGTTTTGTACAGGTAACATCATCGGGACCACGTGCGCTTCCCTAGCTTTATGGTCTCTCGTTCTCTGGAAAGGAGATACAGGTTTCACGGGAATGACATCTTTAGCATCCGCAACACTGTTGACAGCTAGGCTAAGGCTAATATGGCCTATCAAGTCTGGTGGTTTAAGGATGCTCGCTAGATAAGTTATTGAATAACCTTGATGCGTCGATATAGTGCGGAGGGGCTGATGGGAGGGAATGTCATACACGTGGATCATCCCTGTAGAAGTGCCAACGAGGAGAAGAGCAGAAGTTATGGATATTGTAAGCACAGTGATTGTGTCCCTGGCGAACATACGTCAGGTCGAAGGTCGGGCGTTTCAGTTGCTTCGTAGAACCTTACCCTACGGATATTAATCGTTTCTTTTGAGACTCTTGATCTTCCCCGACACGAATAATGTCACTAATACCAGCACCCCCAATGGCTTCTGTGACCTGTCCTCCCAACTTGTCGTTATGCTGACGGAAGAGATTCATCTGGTGTATTGAGCCATTTGGGGAGGCTGCCCAGAAAATGCGTTCGGTGGGATCCCATGCCAAGCATGAGATTGGTTGCGGAAATTGAAAGGTAGTCAATAGTGACCGCGACGCAAGATCCCATAGCTAAGTGTACCTAATTAGCGTTTGTAAATCGGGCTGTTGCACACCACGCACCTTAGCAGAGTGATCCACCGACGAAGTAAGCACTCTGCAACTGGGAAAAGAGCCTATTCCACAGATAATATCCGTTACAGGCAGGGTATGATCAGAAAACGTGCAGTATGGCAGAGGAAGGTCGTTTTGTAGGTCGAGATCCGTCAGTCTGAGAGTAGCAGGGTCTATCAGGTTGTACCCAATTCATGGAGTCGAGGCCATAATAACCTAGACACGGACCAAACGCTCACAGAAGAGTCCTCGCTCCCAGAAACAATCGCGGCCCCATCGGTTGTGAAACGCAATACCGTGATTTGCCGGTAATGTGCGTCCCAGGAATTGTATAATATTCCAGAAGCGACCTGTGCCAAAGATCAATAAAAAATTATTGCGACGGATTTGATAGTCACCTCCCAAAGGTATATGCGGCCTTGTGCAGTTCCTCCTGCACAGAATTGGCCACGGGCATCTACAGCAATGCATGAAAGTCTTTCGGGAAGAACTATTTTCAGAGTGATCTGATCCTATGATCCAGTTAGGTGTTTTGAGTTCAAGTTCACTGGATGGATTAAAACCTTCTGAAAGTTGTAGACGTTCAGGATTGACTTGTCAGGCTGAGAAGCAAGCATAAAGCCGCCTTGCGCATTGCTAGTTTCAACAAAAGCAGTACAATGGACTGCTGCATTGGACTGTTTAAAAGAAGCTAGAGTTGCGCCAGTTCGAATGTCGTGGAGAGATATTGTTCCAGTGCCAGACGAGGAGGCAGTCGCGCACAAAATGGCCTCCATGGAACCATCCAAATGCACGTGACATACCAAGTGTGGCAGGAATATTACTTACTAAGCTCTGAGCTAGCCTGTCACTGAGTTTTCCACTCGATTCTATTCTCTTCCAACGACAGTCATGGCCACTAACCTCTATGAAACTCTTGACATATCGAGCACTGCTACCCCAGAACAGAGTATGTATCATTCTTACTACACAACTTGAGCTTCATGCCTCTTCCAGTTCGCAAAGCGTACAAAAGGAAAGCTCTTCAAACACATCCAGACAGACTTCCACCTGGTGCCACTCCCGAAGATAAAGCTGCTTCTGAAGAATTGTTCAGAAAGGTAAAGCAAAACCCAATGTCCAACTCTTACTGACCATATAATAGGTCAACAATGCATACGAGGTGTTAAATGATACTCAGAAACGTAGGGTAAGTCTCCGTAGTCGAACACTGCTTGCTGAGGCTTTGTAACACTTGCTCGTTTAGATGTATGATCTACATGGTAGCTGGCCGCCCCCCGAACCAGAAAGTCTGCCTCCGCATCGTAGAAATGGGGAAAGTCGTTACAGATCATCCCACAACCATCATCACTCGTCGAGGCACCCATTCGCAGACCCGTTCTTCAGAAATCCCGATTTTGTGTTCACTGACCCCTTCACTCTGTTCGACTCCATCTTTGGGAACCTCGATGCGCACCATAATTCATCTCATTTCTACCATCATCACAACCATGCAGGTCCGTCTCATGCAGGTCCATTTGAGCGAACCAGACGAATGCACGATAGCCTTTTCGACCACGGGCTGTTCCCCAGCTCCCCCGGTGGTTTTTTCGGAATGCCAGCCATAATGAGTTTTCCTTCTCCCGAACCCATGTCTTTCTCGGATGGTCATCGGGGAGGTTGGGCCTCAGAAAGCTTCATGACTACCTCGGTCAATGGCGTTACACAAACCATTCACAAGCGGCGTGACTGGGATGTACGTGCATCCCCGTTTGGCATCAATCAACCTCATTAAATTTGCAGGGTTCTGAACATATAACACGCACGTATCCTGATGGAAGAGAAGTCCGCACAATAAACGGAGTGGAACAACCGTCTTCATCCCATGGCTACATTGCCCAACATCCGGGAAGTTCAGGACCACATCACCGAGCACAACCAGGTTCTGCGAGTCAACCGCACATCACTGGATCGAGGACTGCCGGACCTACACCACCTTCCTATACTCCACCACCCTACACCAGCCAACCTCCTGCCACCGGATACGCCACCCCTCGTGAGTCGTGCAGGCCTCATGGTTGCATCACATGTCGCTAATCGTCAGCAGTTGGGGAACCAGAATATAATCGACGTCATAACCGTAGGCATTCTGAAACTCGTACGTATGTTAGCATTTAACTTCAATGCACGCCTTGATCACGAATGACAGGTCCTGTGATTCCAGAACCATACAACTCCGGCGCTGCTGAGGATAGCAGCCGAAAGAGATGGTGGCGAGGCGGTCGGTGAGTTACCATTGTTCCGCTGACCGTTAGTGTTCTGCCGTCTATCACTTGTATCCGGATTGCTGCTTTACTGTTTAACAATGTTGCCGAAGGATTAGCTAAAGTATGTATGTATCGACAGCGTAGCATCCTGTTTTCTGTAATACCATATCCGGCCTGCCTATCGCCACAGTATGAACCCGGCAGCCAGTTGCATTGATCAAAGCCCCTCAAAGAACGAAAGATCCTGTGCAGATAGTCCTCCTGATGTGGTTGACCCAGGCGAGGTGATAGGTATCTGCATGGAACTCTGCTGCTTTGGTTGAATTGGCGGTGATACTGCCTGAAGATGTAGTGGAGATGGTGTCAGTGTGGAGCTGGGCACAGGCGGCAAGAAGGGCAGTCGAGAAGCCGACGCTTCGAGCGAGAAAGATGCTGGAGACGAAACAGACGCTCCCAAGCCCGCAATGGCATTTGTTTGCTGGTTCTGTATCGTTGAGCCGCCTGCAAACAGATCATTGTCGAAGGAAGGTTCAGAAGCCCCTGGTGGAGGTATAGCATCCGGAAGTGGAGACGGTGGGGCTGGCCACCTTCCGGGACGTGCAGCAGCGTTCTCGACGAGACTCATAGTGCGCTGGTGGTCGGCTGCACGGGAGGTTTTGGGAGGAGGAAGTGGAGGCTGCGGTTTATCTGGGGATATACTCCGCAGGGAGAGCGGTGCAAATGGTTGTGATAGTTTTTGTTTGTGGCCAAATGACGTGGGCTTCTGGGGAGGAAGCGGAGGTGAGGGGCTACGAAGGGGCGACGAGACAAAGTCATCGAAGTCGTCGAAAAGATCTTTGGAACAAGATGGAGCAGTGCTCAAAGAGGTATGCACGAGACTATCGTCGGAGAAGGCAGATGATACACTTGTATCAAGGGCAGCCAGAGTAGGTGGCGGAGGCTGATAGAAGAACTCGTCACTATTCATAGATCCATATGTTTCTGCCCCCGAGGAAGGCATGGACGATAATGACTTTGATGCTGGTTGTGCATGTGACGTGAACTTCGAAGATGGCCCAATCACACTAGGAGGAGGAGGTAAGACAAGTGGTTGTGTGGAGGATGAAGGAGGGGGTGGAAAATTGAAACTGGAGCCAGTTGGAGTGACAGAAGACGTAGACATTATGGCCGTCGGAGTGCGTTTAGAAGGAAGGGACGTGTGTGAACTCGAAGTGGGAGGGGATGTAAAAGTGGAACCTGGTCTCGGCCCTGCTTTAATAAAAGATGACTGAGTAAGTGTAGATGAAGGGGTAGTACTGGAAGGCTCCACGGTCATGACGGGATATGAAAGCGACACGGGTTTGATGGATGTATCTTGAATTTGTGGTATATTAGGGGCCTCCAAAGAAATTGAACTCGATAACGACAGCAGATCGCCGCTCAGAGTTGGTGATTTCGACTGAGAGCCAGCTCTGGGAGGAGGTGCCAGAGGCGGTGGAAGGTTCGTTGGGAGCGGTGATGACGCAATCATATTTGACAATCCCTTGAACTGTAAATCCTCGTCTTCTTCCTCGTTTGCACTGGGAACGATATCAGAAAGGAACTCAATGTCATCAGAAGAGAGAGCCAGAGAGTTCCGTTGGATGGAACTAGACGATTTATTGCGAGAGAAACGGTTGAGGAACCGAGAAACTGCAGACGTTGAGGGAGCTGCTTCAAATATTTCTCCTTGTGGAGGTAATGGTGCGGCAGGCGATGAGGCAGGAGGTGGAGTAGGATTAGAAGCAGGGTCTGAGGATTGCGTAACACTCGTCGAGGACAGTCTGGATGGTAAAGATGTCACAAGACCTGTTGCTGATGACCGCACACTGTCTGCGCTCGCTCGAGGGGAAGCGATATCAGGAGCACCAGGAGGGGGGGATCTAACAGGTCGAACTGAGGATTCCAAACGTTTTGGGTTCGCTTCCGACGAAGGAGCAAGATTTCCTCGACGTCCGAAGAACGATAACAAACCACCGCTCGCTTTCTTCTTGTCATCTGTAGCAGCAGGCTCCTCCTTTTCTATAATTTTCCAACCGGGTGGCAAAAGGTCGTCTTTTAAAACCTCTGGTCTGGACTTCACTAAAGTCTCCCATGCCGTTGATCCCTTTGAGGCCATATATAAAGCCATAGGGCTCGATCGCATTGTTCCTATGTGTCGCGTGAGTCGAAGAGCTTCGCTCATGTATTTCGAGGTGAAGGTCTTCGAGAACTGCACATGCTGAGGAAGAGTCAAGTCTCGAGGATTTAGTCGATCTACGACGTCCTTGCTGCTAAAAGAAATCAATGGCATCAATTGTAATGTTGTCCTGATACAAACTTACATTCCCTCAATCCCCTCAATGCCATTCTGTCTCTCATGACGGAAGTTTGTGTTACTATCTTGGGTAGTCTTCGGCCATAATTCATTTGCTAGTTCTTCAAATTGACCAAGGATCGAGTTCAATACTTCTGGCGGCTGTAATATTATTAGAGAACATATATAAATGACAGAGGTCTCAACGAACAACATGGCGATCTTGCCTCTCTTTCTTCTGTTTCGCTGCTTCCCACTCATCCGCTGTTTCACTGACTGCATCAACTTCGACTTTGTGTTGGTGCTCTCTCCACGTATCAGTTTCGCGCGATAATTGCGCCGGCAAGTCAGCAGAGTGCCCCCAAGGATCCACGCCGGCTCCGTCGACATCAAGACCACTTTCGAATGTCCCAAATGCATCAGGACTACCGGGTGACTCGGATTCAGGTGTGGGAGGACGAGAACGAGTTATGGGTGGTTCTTCATCATCGGGCAAGTTGGCAGGTTCCAATGATGTTATATTCAGAGATATTTCCTCCGCTGTTACTGGTGATGGAGAACGATTAGTTTGACTTGGTTCATCCTGTGAAGGTGTTCCGAGATCGTATGGAGACGGGTTCCATTCCTTGACTGGCAGTTGAGAGTTCCATAGCGATTGTGGAGGTTCAGCCCATTTGACATCAGTGCCATTAGCCCAAGAGGGGTCGACGGTATCATCAGGTTGCTGAGCATGAGTCCAAGGAACAATTTCTGGTTTTGTGGGGTCTTTCCAAGCGTTTGCCCATGGGTCTTCCATTGAAGAGACTCAGAGTCATGTATGATCTCGAGCACGTGGCCAAACACTACTGAGGCTTGGACAGTCTTCCTGTCTTTCTTCATCCTTTCCATGGACTCATCCTCTAATGACCGCCATATTCTCGACTGGGACGAGTCTGACGTTCAGAGCTGGTTCTCAAGTCTCGGTTATCCACAATACGAACGCCAGATTCGAGGTTTGGTACTTGCTGTTTCCGCTCTACTTGTCGTGCTTATTCCCATCAAGAGCACAGGATCTTAGGCGATGCTCTTTGCTTGCTCGACTCAGAGGGTCTCAAGGCAGTCGGTGTTTCTACTATTGGCCAGAGACTATCCATCCTCAAGGCCGTGTACAACCTCAAACTTGCACACAACGTTCCCATCGACGCTGATCACTATGTGCCGCAATGCAGGTGCCTTCATCCTAATACTTGTACCTTTTATCTTATTTATTGAACAGCGGAGGCACCGGAACGTGTGGAGGAAGTGTCTCTTGACACCCTGCACACCATGATCAAAGAACAGGGTGCTGTCCTTGCTGTTATTGAAGCTATCTGTCTAATCCTGGTATAGCTCAGCGGATACGGAATTTAGAAGAAGATAATCGCAATTTGAACAACACCCTGCAATCTTTCGTGGAGGAATTCAATAGCTTTCGGACTTCCCTTGGACGAGTTGTGCGTCTTTTCACATGATACAGCATGGCACTCCTTATCTATTATCTGTAGGATGAGTCTAGTCCTTTACGACGACAGCCTTCCTTCAAATGGGCACAATTGTCACAGAGGTCACCCACCAAACTCGATACCGTCGAATCTCCCCATCCCTCTCCGCAACAACTCGAACACGATATTCCTCCCATACACCGTACCGCTGGTGCCTCTCAGCTTTCCTCAGTTTCAGCCTCAACCTCCACTGAGAAGCATCGTCCTTCCCCTGTTAATATCACGGATTCACCAAATCTTGGTCCTACACCGCCACCGAAGCCGCGGCGGCAAGAAAGCTCTGAAAATCTAAACAAGAGCTTCAAGGTCACTTTAGAAGATCCGACATGGAAGGTCCTCCCGGCCGCTCTAAAGAAATACCGTATCAATAACGACAACTGGCAGAGCTATGCAATGTTCATATGCTATGGGTCGCCGGGTAAGAATACGAGGTTTTCCTCCCTTTTTTTTCACTCATGTAGAGGTTCAGGCAATCGCATAGAACGCTGCCTGAGCTATGACGAGAAACCCCTGCTTCTTTTTCAGAAGCTCAAGGACGCAAAGAAGAACCCTGTATTTATGCTAAAGCACATAAAAGATATTCGGTCACCCATTGCTGTTGCGCAACAGAAACATGCTGCCCGCAAAGCAACTTCTGTTATGACTGCAGACACTACGGCGACTCATGGACACTCGAAATCATCCTCTACCTCGCGACCAGCGAATCGGCCACCACGGCTCGAGGTTCAAGAATTGTCCGCCTCAGCGCCTTCAGCATCTTCTCTCAGCCCTCAACCAGGGTGGCCGGAACCAGGTGTAGTATCACCAGCCGCTGACAATAAAGGCGATGAGGTTCCTGTAGGCCCAGGATCAGCGGGGGTACATACACCGAGTATTCATGGGCCCACACTTGCCGCTTCTGCCTCGAGTGGGCATGAGGCATTGAGATCAAGAGTTGTCGAACCAAGTGAGCAACCTTCTAGCTCCAGTGCGAATGCACGGGACATTCCAGTTGCCTCTACTGGTGTGTCGTACGCTGTGGCCATCTATCCCTACATGGCTGAGCAGGAAGACGAGTTTGACGTGGTTGTGTAAGGCTTTTTTCTTTTCGGCGTGCTAGTTCCTGATGTGCCTGTCCTACAGAGGCGATACCTTCGTTATTTTATCTCGCGCTCGTGGTTGGTGGGTCGTCCAACGCGACCCCACAGGTTCTGGCATTGTCGATACCGACATTGTCAAGCAAGGTTGGGTACCAGCAGGGTGTCTGCTTGAGACCAATGTCCCCGTTGCATCTGCTATCGCCGAGGCCACGGCATCAAAGGGAGCTTCTGCGCCTGGATCACCTCCCGGCTCGCCCGTATCCAAGACTCCAATTTTACCATTGAGCATCATCTCAACTAGCTTTCCGGGTATTGCCCTGATGGATTATAAGAAGAAAGGAGACGAAGAGTTGGATTTGGTGAAGGACGATGCCTTGAGAGTGTTCAAACGGTACAACCACTGGTCATATGTGCGATTTTCATCTTCTCTTTTTTAAGTCTTTCTCGTTTACATCTGACAGGCCGTGAAAGAAGAAGGCGGAGATCGTGGTTGGGTACCAGTATGTATTGTCTCTTTTTGGTAGCTTTCTTCTTATATTTTCTTCATCTTAGTCGTGGTTCATCGGCAAAGTTGCTCCTGCTGGGAATGTACCTCCGACGCCCAGCACTAGTGTACCACCTCACGGGTCGGATGATGCCAATCAGTCACAGGTATCACCAATGTCCTCTGCCTTCCCCACCGTGCAGACGCGTGCCGCCGCAACTGTCGTCTAACTTGCACCCGATTTGCATCTGTTCTGGCATTCCGCAGCATTTGACGCTTTCCCAGCTTTCCTTAATATCTCGTACATTCCACTGGTACTTACGTTGCTTCCTGACCAGCTACTTAACCGGCACTTCTGGTATCGTTTTGATTATTGGGCATATATCGTTTTTCATCATATATTTCTCCACTCTTTCTCTGCCTCCGCTCGGCATGACTACTCACATACATCAATCACTACTTACTGTATATCTACGTCCTTCCTCTCCATGTTATTATCGAAAATAACATTCACAGCGAAACTCGAATGCTTTGCCCGTGTTACGTAATAGAACAAGGATTATTATTTCTGGAGCCCCAGGCTCCAAAAAACGTGAGCACGTACTAGCAACCTAGATTGGTTGTTATATTTCGTGCATATTTATCGTTAACGCTGGCATCTGCATCTCTGTCAACTGTAGCAAATCATCCACGTTACTTTCCGGGACAGAGACCGTTGCCTCGGTAAGGCGGATCATGTCTGCCGAGTCATCATTCGTATATCTTGACTGGAGCATCGCTGCGAGGAGACCATCTGTTGAAGAAGTGCAAAAAGCTCCGAGCTCGATCGATTCGAGGTTTGGACATGCACGGACGACAGTACCCGAGCTTTCCACCGTCAACAGCTTCAGCACTGAGTCGGTGACAAACGGCTCATCCGGCACCGCTGTGTTGAGCCTAAGTACTGAAAGCGTAGCGCATGAAAGCAAACACTCTATCAAATCTCTGTCTGTCATAGAAACAGTCAATGAGAGCGTGAGTAGTGAGCATGATGATCGGCGTAAGAATGTCACGAAGGCGTGGGTCGGGAACGGGTAGGGAGCAAGAAAATGCAGGGCGGAAAGGGAAGGGAATGTAAAGCTATCCAAAAATATATTCATCTCACTGGATGTACTGGATAACCATAACATTTGCAGATCGCGGAGTATTATGGGAAGGTCGTTCCGCGTGCGCAGGAAACTTCCCCCCATATTTCGATACGTAAATTCAACCAGTCTGGGGCATTGCTGGAGAAGTTCTCGACAGTTGTCCAGGCCGAACATGGGGGACTCCAGATGCAACGAGGTCAAACGTGAGAATGGGAGGCTGAACATAGGATCATGATCTCGCTCACATAGGTCGGTGGTGAGAGTTAAGTGACGAAGAAGAGGGGAATGTTTAAAGATATGAGCCAAGGGTTGAGATGCTTCTTGGACCGATGTCGGAAGAAAGATATCAAGATCTTCGAGAAACGAATCCTCCGATGCTGGAAGGTGAAGAAGGGAGTCGAGGTGTAGAAACGGCCCCACTCTGATCACGATCCGTTTCCATAAGCGAAAGTAGGGGAGGAAGCTATGCAAAGCAAGCTCAACATTCGTGTAAGCATGGTCTCCAGGCCTCCCATGGAGTGTCAACGAGATGGAAAGGGAATGGGGTATTGCTCGAGTTAGCCATGTCGAGATTAGACGGATATTTGGTGTGATGCCCTGCTTGGTAACCTTGACGGACAGGGAGCTCCAGAGATTGCTCATGGACAAGGCCGCGGCCCTCCAATCTCTGCATATTCCACCAAGCAGGAGGGGGGCTGTAGTTGGCGAAGGTTGGAGAAATTCATCGTCAGGAAGGCAGGAGCAAAACACTTGTCTCCAAATGTCCAACGACATCCGGCCTCCATTCGATTCGACCTGCATATCCATCAGTGAACAATATTTATTTATGTAATATGTAGATAGAGTGCATTTTTATTTATGTAATATCCAAATAAAATGCATATTTATTTATGTAATATACAAATAAAGTGCATATTTATTTATGTAATATACAAATAGTAATTCATGTAATGTGTAAATAGCAAATTGATCATCCCTTGCGTCTTTTTGCTTTGGCCTTGGGTGGGGGTACCGGAATTTCAACAGAGCCTCCAGCTAGTTCAGCCTCCAAACCATCACTGTTCTCTATTTTGGTCTTCGCCTCCAAGAAGAACATCACATCTCTTAACTGCTCTTCCAAATCCTGTATTTTTCTGACAAATGCTTCCTTCTCTTTGTCTCCTTCTTCAACCCTCTCTTTTATTTTCCCTATGTTTTTCATCAAACCCTCACTCACTGCCTTTTCTTCCCTCAGTTCTTTCTCGAATTTCCTGGCCAACCCGGTTGCCTTCTCGGCTCGATGTTCCACCTTGGCCTTGTCCCGGAGTACCTCAGCAAGTCTCGCTTCTTCCTCTTTCTGTCGCCGTGAGGCTTCTTCTTTAGAATGGTTTCGTTCCTTTTCAAACTCCTGGCTTAGTCTCTCGACCAAACCCCTCAACTCGTCCACCTGGCCCTTTAGCTCTGCAGTTTGCTCCTCGTAATATGATCTTTGAGAGTCCAACTGTGATGTTAGTAGATAGGAATACTCAATCCCGATTGCTTCAATCTTTTCTGCACTGAGTGCATCTGCTTGACTGGGACCGATTCCGCTGTCTCTTGGTGTGACACCGGTCGAGGAAGCTGCACTCGGTAGCTCAACCAACTTTCCATCTGCCTTGTTTTGTATTAGGCGATGCACATAACCGTCACCCGCATAATCCCAGACACGCTGTGTTTCTAGCTCCAGCGCGTAGAGATGAGTGGTAGCTTCATAATGTGCGTGGGCATGAGCTCGACCATAACGGCCACAGCCGACATTCCCGCAAACCAGGCAGATCCAGAGGTTCGTGGTTGACGAGCAGGACGCACAAACCGAAAGTGTCGGTGTGGAGGGGTTGGTGAACGGCATAGAAGAAGATGCTGATGCAGTGGGGTGTGAGGACAAGAGGGTTTGCGAATATCGGCACACAGGGCATCTATAAAAAAAAGGCACAGCTAAGCATCAACACTTATAAGCTAATCTTAACCACACCAACCTACTATCCCCCCATTTACTGAGGCATGTACAATGGAAAGTGTGAGAGCACGGGACGGTAATAAGTCCAGTGATGGCCGAGTCCATCCGCTCAAGACATACTGGACATGTAGGAAGTTCGTACATTGATGCCAGTGGAGAGCCAAGGCGTGAGAGCGCCTGGAAGACCGAGTCGTCTGCATCTATTTTAACGGATAACACATGGACGACATTGCATATCTCGGGCTGATTAAGTAGAAGCGATTAGCTACATGGCGGAATCAGTCAGGACGAGAAAGCTAACCTCCATTGAGTTGAAAGGTTTGCCATTATATGCTTCTGCGAATTCTGCAGCATCAGCCGAGTTGAAAAACTTGATAATGACGATGGAACGATTCGGCAAAGAATCACTAGTACAGCCTTATCTATACGAGCTAATCATCGACTATGCACAACTTACCGGATCATACGGAGGTGTGCAATGCTTTCAGCTGCTGGGGCTAAAAAGCTCAAAAAGTCAGACGGGGTCATCCATGATGGCACTGCCAGGACGCCCAACATCGTTCCGTCCGAATCATTATGCACATTGGAAGATGTCGAAGCAGTCGACTCAAGTTCCTCTTGCGAAGGCTTGGTCGCTGAATCTCTGAACACATGGACCACCCCTTCCGGGAGGTTCGTAGACCCCGACTTGGCTCGGGGATGAGGAACAAAAATAGCTTCTGCAAAGGGTAAATACTTGAACAGGCAACATTCAAATAACGAACCTCGACCCTGCTCTCTTTCTTTACCCATGGTGGTGTACGGTGTGTTGTTCGTGACTTCAAAGTCAACCCAATCCAGGCGAATAGAACCAAATCTATAATCTTTGTTTGCTGGATTGAAGAGCGCGTTTCGACGAGAGGTCGATTTGGGTTTATGAGCGGGAAGATGGTGGAATATATGGGAAGGAAGGAAGGTATTTGTTGGATATGATTCTGGCTGTCGTTGGACGGAAATACGAATATGATATCCTCGCATACTCGAGAGAATGCAATCCAGTACGCATCACATGAATAACATTCCTGACATATTACGTCATCCCATCCTATGTTTCCATTCCTTTCTCTGACACAACCAATCACTCCCAGAACTCTGAGGTTTCTCCGCGATGCCCTTTCACGTTCCTCAGAATCTGCTTCATGCAAGAGAGACACCTCTGTGGCAGCAAGAAAGGCGGCAGTGTTGATACTGTTCTGTAACGTGAACGGGATACCCGGCATATTATTAGAAGTGCGGGCAAAATCGTTGAGGACCCATTCAGGTGAGATAAGGTGAGATACTGTGTACGTTGTCATTCAAGCTATTTATCTCACGGAAAATGTAGCTTCCCCGGTGGAAAGCTTGATGACGTGCGTGGTCTGGTATGTGTTATCGTTCTGCGCCATTGAAATGAGCATTAGACAGATGAATCACTCGTCAAAGCTGCTTTGAGAGAGACCCAAGAGGAACTCGGAATCCATCCCGACCAAGTGGACGTCTTGGGTGAAATGGGAACACCGGAATTGACTGTCCGGGGTGACACGCGAGTCTGGCCATTTGTCGTGAGTGAGCCACGGGTAATGCTGCAATCCTGTTCAGCGTGTATTGGTCAAACCGCAGGGGTTCGTGCAACCAGCGTTAGGCATAGAGCCAATGTCTGATGATGATCCGTTGCCGTCTATTGACCTACACACGATCAAGTTATCACGGTCAGAAGTTGCAGCGGCATTCCACTTACCGCTAACTGCATTGACCGCTCCATCGAGAATGAAGTCATATTTATTTCGTGGGGAAAGACCTTACACTGCAATAGCCGTGACGGACCTCGTCCGGCTGGGTGTAGGGGAACAGGCAGGTTTGACTGCAGTTTCTAATGAGGAGCATGCGGAGGATGGTAAGAAAAGGGACGTAGTTGGTCATGCACATGAAGGGCAGATGGAAGTTTGGGGCTTGACAGGATGGTACCTATCATCGCTCATGAGGATCTTGCAGGTGTATCAGTAAATATTTGATGGCCGATACATAGGTTGTCCATTACAGTATACGTGCAATGTACTTTACCGAACAAGATATCGCTATTTCTCCAACTTGGTGTAGATTGAAACACGATAGAACGTCAACATATCATTGACGGCGTCGCAATCTGGCGTCCAACGCTTCTCGGACGGGTTCACTGGTTCTATCTTGTGTCATTCGATCTCCGTCGTGCTTTTTATGCATAGTAGAGATAATTCTCCGACGCGTTCTGGTGTGCTTGGAAGTACTGGTTCGTCTTGCTTGCCATATGAGATAAAGAATAGATTCTGATGCTGCCACTATGATAGCAACGAAAAGTGCGAGAAGAACTCTCTACGAAAAGTTGGTAAGAATATGAATTTTGTGATTGACTTGCAAAACATACATATTCATTTCTCCATCCTGTTTTCTCGGATGCCCACCAAGCAGCAAAGGCCGCACCTCCGATACTCAGAAGCGCATTGATTAACGCGGTGATAGCCTTCCTTTCTCTAGTCTTTTCAGCCTCCAACTTCTCAGGCTCCTTCGGTGGAACGTATTCACCAAACCTTCCTTCTGGTGATGTTGTAGTGCCTGCAAGGAGAGATATCATTGAGTATGCATGAGGATCGAGGGAAGGCGAGTTGGAAACAAGTGCCGCGATGCCCGTTGTTGTCCGGGACCAATGAGATACAGCTTGTAAGACCGAATAGGGAATGGTTGAGGGTGGGGATTCATTGACATACGGCCTCAGCTTTTCTGCGAGTCCTGGAGAGGCGATCTGTGGCAAAGGGTTGAGGACATGCAAGAGATGTGGCTCCAGCGACACGTCGAGGTCGATACTCATCAGTCTTATGTACGATTGCATAAGCATCCAAATGCTGATACTTATCCGCCCTCTTATAAGTACTCACATGGATGATGAGGATTCTGAGAGCCAGATTCTGGTTGCACAGTGGACGCAAGCTTGCACCACCTTCGATATCACCGTCAGGACTACCATTAGTGCGCTTGTGACCACACTCGACTTAATTGCAAATGTTCTTGCTCAAAACGATCAAGTCAGGTATTACTGGATATCAGTAGCCATAGTCATGTCTAATGCATGACACAGGGTACATTTCGGTTCTTCTCAGGGCTTTTGGTCAGACTTGCGGAAACTTTGGCGTGATCTTGCCCGGGCGCAATTTACATTCTGGGATGGCGATGACTCGGAGGGTGAGGGTGGAGAATGCCAAGAAACTGGGCACGACTTGCGGTCCCTGTGTGGCAGTCTGGCGAAATTTACAAGAAATTTGGTTGCTGGCGTTCCCCAGAACCAAACTCGAGCAATGTGTGTATTCCTAAAATCCGGGAGATATTCTCTTTCGTTCAATTTATCTTCCAGTGAACATGAACCAGATATTCGGCGACTTCTGCACTATTATACCTCATGGACTGCAATGGAAGACGAACAGTGTGAGCGCAACCATGTTGCCAACATGATTACTGTCGTTATTGGTGTCTGTTAGCAATCGCAATAGCCCGGATGCTAGCCCAGGCCTTATCGAATATCGTGACAAGTAATGAGCCCCTCATGTCGAACTTATGGAACATTTATATGAACCTCCCGGAAGATCAAGTGGTCCTAATGTATGATCGCCCCTTGCTCAGTTCAATGTTCCTTTCCATCTGACCGACCTACGGACCAGAGCAGTCGGTTGCTCGCGTCTCCAGATCCTCGCACCTTATTGACTGTCTTCATTTTTATCCTAAATTGCATCCATGGTAGTAGAACGCGCGCGTGAGTGTCGTTTCTCCCTCATCAATGGTAGAAAGCTACATCTCTACCAGCAAGATGCTTACCAGGACAACCATTGGTGCACGAGTGTGTATATCTCTGTTAGATGACATGCTCAAGCTCTATGACGCGGAGGAATCCAGCGAGGGTGCTCAGGCGTTTGATGTCGGGTGAGGAATATCATTCTGTTAACACGGATGCTCACCGAACACAATGTAAAAGGTACGACATCTTGACTCAATTAATCGAACAGGGTCTTGTCCCTGATCTCTACAGCAAGTTCATAATGTGAGCCTCATCTTCAGGAAGCTTGCACTGCAAATACCGGATTGATCCACTGCAGTCCTGATGAAATAGTGACACCGCACCAAACTACACTGCTGAAAATTGTGGACTCTTATCTACAGTCGACACAGATGAATACGACATTGCCAACACCACAGGGAGTCCTCAAGACACAGAGGAAGATGAGCCCCATGCTTGCCAGTTGTTTCTTTGAACTTTCAACGTACGCCCGTTTAGCAGTCGAGCGCGCCCTTGTTGTACCACCATCTACGGCATCTGATCCGTCCACGGGCTTTTCGGCTATGGAGTTAGAAAACGGCCAAGAATCTACACAGCCTCTTCCCCCTGCGGAGCTCGATGTCATGCTACCAAAAGTGTGTGAGGCCCTTGTCCTAGTGACACAGTGTATTGTCACCATCACTCTCGGAGTCGGCGAGCCGGAACACACCACAGACCAAGGTGTCAAATCCGAATATAATTTGAAAAGTTTCTTCAATGAAACACGATCGAATGATCGCGGTTTGGTGGAGAGTTTAATAGGTGTGCTCATTTGACCTTGCTTTCCCGCTAGCTTACGCATGCCATGCCTTCCCACCCGCTAGAACTTCTGCGCTTACTAGATTCATTCCTTCCACGGATAAACTTTGGAAAGCCCGTCACAAATTCGTCCTCCGGCCAAGGCACGCCCACTCCGACACAGCAATTCACCGCTGACGGAATTGGCTTTCAATATCTTAAAAGGGATCTCGTCCGACTACTTGGGGTTTTATGTCACGGTCGTAAAGCAGTGCAAGACCGGGCGCGAGATTGCGGAGGCATTGAAGTAGTCATGAACCTGTGCGTTGTCGATGAGAGAAATCCTTGTGAGGAATCCTTGTCCATCTCCTCCCGAATTTCGCCATTTATCCACATATCTAGACTTGCGCGAGCACGCTATCTTCACGCTGCGTTGTTTGCTAGAGGACAACCAGGAGAACCAAGCTGTGGTGGATGCGATCCAACCTAAAGAACAGTGGGATGAGGACGGCGTCCTGCGAGACACACTTCGTCCTCGCACTGTGCACAAGTAGATCAACCGATCGTTATACATACAGTTGCTTAAGTGGTATAGGATAGCGAGACAAGCACTGCAGAGTGACTTTATAATAAATGTCGAAGTTCACTCGTCATCTTCGTCTTCAAAAACGGCTGCTCGTTTTCGCGTGCCACTCCCGCCTATCTTGCGCACTTTCAACTCTTCTTCTTCTTCTTCTTCTTCTTCTTCCTCGCTCTCGATGTCCATCGCTTCTCCCCTCCCATCCTCTGCTCCTGCAGACTCTCTACTGTTGAATCCCTTCCCACCCGATTCTCGTTTTCTCTTCTGAGCATCCTGTTGTTCAATTTTAGCGTCGATTCTATCCAGAGGGTCTTCATCCATCATTTCCTTCCTGGCGCCACGCCGTCCTGCCTCCTCCTCGGAAGAATCAGGGACCACAAAATCATCTTCCTGGTAATCTTCAGGCCCTTTACCCTCATCCGCTGCCCTTCTTTTCGATTTCCGTCCTGAACTACCAACGCCAGTGCCATCGTCTTCCTCATCCGAGACGACGTACCCTCCCTCAGCATCGTCACCTTCATCGTCGCTCCACATCATGTCACGACTACTAGCTTTTCTTGAATGTCTCCTTTTCCGTGCTCCGCCCAGGACATCGTCTGGGTCATTTTTTCTCCTCGATTTTTTGGCATTCTGCTTCATGAGTTCCATCTTTTCGCGCTCAGGATCCATGGTGGGGTCAGGTGCCATGCGTAGACGTGCAACCTTGTTATGCTTCTGTCCCACAGCACGGACCAGCATCCTATGGGTTTGAGACTGCATCCCAGTGGGCCGCAAAGTCATGTAACCCGTGATTATAGTTTCGGATTGTAGGACTTGAGAACGCTTATGTTGAGCTACAAGATATGTAAGTCCCTGTGATCTATTATTTGACCCATCAGGCTGTGATTGTGACGCGGGTGGTTGGGAGGAGTGAGGGCCGATGTGTTGTCGCGGAACCCCGGCAGAGGTGTCGCGATTCTCTGTGATGTCAAACAGCTCTTTACCTAAACGCAGGCTTAAAGTACCATCAGACCATCGGATCACTCGACTATTAGATTGTCTGCGCTGTGCTAATGGTGAGTTTGAGTTAATAAGGGAAAGACTAAGAAGCACTTGCGTCTTGGCCCAATTCATCTTTTGTCCATCTCCAGCGAACGGTGTTTTCTACCTTGAGTTTGATAGTCATACTTTTTTCACGAATGTTTTCGGTTTGTTGCGCATCTTCATCATCATGCTCTGGACCTATGTAGGTGTCCGGATGAAAAGGCTTGGAGTCGACTTTCACGAAGTTGGGTAATCGCATAACCCAGTTCTGGGAAAATACATGGTGGGGGCCAACTCAAGGTGGCTTCCAGCGAATTTGGACCATGTTTACTCACATTGTCGTCGGAACTTCTGGGGACAGGTAGATTCGGGAAAGAAACCTCTGCCTCCTTCACCTCAATAGCAAAATCAGGTGGTATTTCCTCTTCTTCGTACTCGAGAGCTTGCCGACGTTCCCTCTCTGGAGGAGGTAATCCATCTGAGTCAGGTACTGAAGCAGACGGGGAAGCAGCAGTCCTAGAGGCGATAATGAAGGGTAATGACCACGATACACCATTGAGTAAGACGTACGCTAATGGCTGAACCTCCTCGACATCCTCATCATGTCCAAAGAGGTCGTCCATTTCCGCATCTTCTCCTTGAATTTTTGGGTTTAAATTTTCCTGCTTGACTGTGACTGGCAGTTCTTGCTTCACCCCATGTGTGGGTGAGTACATCTCGACATCTTGAGGATCACGGCTAGAGCTGTTGTCCTCACGTTTTAGCGGATTTTGTGAACTCGTTGAGTAGTCATTGAGGGCGCCGGCGAGGCTGGACATGCCTTTAAGCAAGTAACCGAGAGCAAGTACCAGAAAAGGCAATTCGGATGCGCCGCTCTCTGATTGCCCGACTGTAAACTTATGATATGAAATCTATCATCGTTGCTGTTTGTTTCACCTACATTTCAATGTTGCATACAATCCTGGTCACAACAACCTGCCAGACTGTCGTTTCAGTGTCTTGTCAATCTCTGAACCTAGAAGGCTGTGCGCAACTTCTCATGCTCAGGTCCTCCGCCAATGCAGCCGTATTAACAACACGCGAGACTTCCTGAAGGGGACCCTTTTTTGCTCAGCCTCCGTCTTCTGTGGCCCTTTCTGGAAAACCATCGCCACCCTGAGTCAGTCAGAAACGGCTTGACATCATTGCTGTGGCATCTGCGAGCCTGAATTTCTTCACAGCACGGCGAATGGGGTCGTTCTAAAGGTCAAATGATAAAGTTTCGTATATATCACTCGGATGGCCCAAGTTTCTCCGACCTGCCCTGTCCAGCCTCGCAGGTCGTGAAAAACGCACTCCACAGCAATCATACATATGTGGACATGTAATTCATTTTTCGATTTCCAGAAACTCGGCATTTTTGCCCGACTATCGAAGCACGAGGCCGTAAGCTGTAAGACCTATATAAATCTTCCTGATATCTTTCCTCGTCCCCGCAACCGAATTCTGATATGCTACCAGTCGAGTGGGTCATGCTATCCCTTATATCTAGACTTCACTTGATCTGAACGTTACCTCGCAGTGTGCTACCTAGTAGCCAATTGTTCCTATTCAACGTACCTGCAGTGACCATTCAACACCCTCGCTTCTCCGCTCAGTTCACGACCCCTCGCAGTATGAGCGAATTTGACCCCTTGGACTCCCACGAGAATCCTCAACCCGACAGCGGCGTAGACCATTTCCAAGGTTATGGTTCTAACATCCATCAAGGAAGCACATATAGTGTCCAGTCAAGGACCACCTACAACGTGGGTGAAGTGTCGCCCTCCTACAGCCCCAGCCCTCAAATTCAAACTCATCATCCAATGTGGCGACCTCAGTCTCCTAGTGACTTCGTCGACATCCAGATCGAAACTCCGGAAGATCAAACGTATGCAAACCCAAGCGCATCCGCTTCATATAGTGTCGCTACTTGGACAGGTTCTTCTTCATCGGACTCTGCTGGAATTGCGGGCCCCTCAAACTACTACAGCTTACCTAGCTATTCAGCTCAGGTTTCACAACTGTTTACTCAATTTCCGACTGTTGAATCACCAGGGAGCCCATCTTCCATGCTTTCATCTCCATGTGTTACGTCTACCACCCCCACCTCATTTTACAGTGTGTCGCCGTCCCCCTCACTACACTCATTCCCTCAGGTCTTTGCGTATCTTCTATCGCTTATACTCGTTGTGCTCATTTTGTTTGAAACTGTTCCAGAACCAGGGCACGTCACAATACTCATATCGCGATCAAATTCAGTTCTTTAGGGATGCACTCAACCTTCCGATGTCACCCGGCGCGGGCGACTTTGTGCCCCAGCAGATGTACAGACCACACACGAACAGTGACCGGCGACGATACGTAGAAGAAGTTCAGTTGGAACAGCCAATTTACTTCTGGATGGAGAATCCGGTCGAATGTGGGATATCGCTCATAGATGCATTGCAGTCTCGTGTAAGACGCTTGCAAAACCGGGATGAGATCGTCTTCGCAGGGCGAGGACCAAGTATTTCGGTCCGAATTCAAGTGAGCAATAACTTAAACCTCGGCACGTTAATCCTTCATGATTACTGGTAGTGGCCTGGTTATCGACAATGGAGCAGGCAGATACCAACAAAAGATTTTCGCAGTCCTCCCGGACCCATCACACGAGCAAAACTAGCGAAAAATGTCGCCAAGTGTGTGCAACGTTTCATTGATGTAGGATATGTGATATTTACAATGTATACATCTGATGATTTTTTTGCGACAGGTGAAGAAAAATAATTTGCTCGAGGATGACACAGATGTCAAGTGGAAAGTTGGCACGCTGCAGGACGAGATCAAACTTGATGATCTCCTTCTTGTCAGTATGCATCATGTCTCAATGGGAAGCTGGCAACCTCAGTTAAGACTGCGCCGACCATTATCGTCTTGACGCTATCAATCAAGCGCACCTCTCAAACTGGACTTCATCGTAGCATCAATAACCCACATTTCTCTCTCTCCATTGCTTTCTCATCCTCTCATATCCGCTTGCGTGTCGTTCAAGTTTGATAGGTACGCTGCTATAAAGCAGTAGCTTCTTTCCCCTTGTCAGTTTATTCGTGCCAGTTACAGTCTGAATTATTCTGTCCCTGTCGCTAAGCCCCCCCCAACCTTGTGCGTTGCTTCATCACGGCTACAATTTCTAGTATACTTAATAAAAGTAATCTCAATACCCTTGAAAGCTTGGTATCGATGCTTACCTTTCTGATCGATTTCCCCTGTGCCATCCCATTGGCGACTAACTGTTCACTTCTTCCGCAGTGTGCAGATCAGGTCATGACTGGTGTTTGTTCCCCGCCTACAGGCATTCAAAGCTATGTTCGGAAGCGTGATCCTGCAAAGTAAATATAGTAACTTGTACCGTGGGCGTCATCGGCGCGGGTGGCCAAAACAGAGCATCCCCAGGTGTATTTGCACACACCAGTGGATGTATATAAGTCCTCGAGGTGGACGGGTTTAAGCCTCGCGGCGGGTTAAACTGTGGTATAAAACCCTAACGCAGTAAAGCCCGATTTATCTGTTCTGATCCCCATTAGCATGCCTGCGGTCTTCAGCAAACAAACACCCAACAAACGTTCGGGTAACAGTATCAGATGGAACAGGAGCTGGGAATGACTCGAAGATCTATTCCGAGGTTAGCTTTGTCAAAGCTGGCGCCTTGATCGGACGTCATGCACTAGGTCCAGCTTAGCTCGTCGGTTGTTGCAGTCTGCAAACCAAGTACAATCCTTTACAACGACAGTTCAGGCGATATGCGGTTTGCAAAAAGATCTCTGCAAGTTAACAGCGGAGAAGCTTGCCAAGGACGAGTTTGAAAGGAAATGAAAAGGACTTTACAACAAAGAAAGAGGGGCGTTTGTTTTCGAAGGCATTTATAACGCCTTTTATGTTGGTCTTAACATGGAGAACCATAGAAGATGGTGCCCAGAGATGACCATCGATTATGTTGTAGGGCAACTGATAGGGCAACTGAAGACGGGCAGGGGTTCGTGGACTAAAACAACGCGTCACTTTTTAGTACAACGCAGGGCCTGTTATCGAAAAGGTACCTCACTAGAAAAATTCGGCTAAAATATTAACCTCTCAGTTATCTAGTGAATGTCAAGTGGACGGCTGGACGAAAGTATCTGCCAGCCACTACTGTGCCCACGAGTGGATGTGCGGAAAACTCTTGTCGGATACTTTTCCACATGAGGTCCTAACTTGGTCCTAACTGCAGTGGAGGTCGTTGTGAAAATCCCCCATCTGATCCAGAATTCAAAACTATTTGTAGCCCCAGTTAGTTTACATTCCCCCCCCACCCCCCACGAAGAAAAACCAGTCATCATCCCACCTTTTGGTAAGAGTCAACTTTGTACAGATGTATATCCAAGTTGTTGATGGTTGAACAAAGGGGTTTGGGAGCAGACAGAAACCTCTTTCTGACCATGAGGCAACGAGGTAGGCGCCTAAAGTCCCAACTTACGCATTGAAACGAGTCGATCAACTTCAACAGCGCTGAAAAACGGCGATCCAGCATCTCTGAAGAATATGTTCCAACTTCTTAGGCCCTGAACGGAACTATTGGGTTACTTCCAAATTGAAGAGTCAACTGCGAAATGAATATAACGTCAATGTCGACAGAGACAGCGCTCAGCCCGAGACCATCTCATCTGGGCGATGAGGAGCTTCACATGATACAGTGCCAATCCTATGAATGTCTATTAGGATTCCTTCGTGGTTTGACTTCGAGGGAAGGGACGCTGAGATATGGTTTGTGATGTATGCACATACGCTAGAAGACTATCTTCAACTTATTTCGGTGCATGCGACGCGTGGATGTATGTTTCGTCGCGTAATTTGTATACCATCTGTACTGTTCAATTCAATCACGATGTTTGAACTAGTAAATTCCTTCGGCGTCTGTCAACTTCTCACTGTTTGTTTTGCTAGTTGATTTCAAGCCTGGCCAAGAACCTCCCAAAAATGCGCGTGGGTTTTAACAGCATCATACGGTGCTGTTGGGCCCTAGAACTAGACCTTGTAGCGTTGAGAATGCATTCATACATGATGATAGTTCTGTGTTGAACACGCAATTTTTGATTTGAAATTACCAAGATGTAGAGAGTTATCTCATGCAGAACGGAAGCAGTGTCAGTCAGCTAGGTTTCATTTACGATTAGCTGGTTCATATTGAAGCAAGGGCAAGTTGCCACTGAAAGCGCGATTTGGAAATGACTCAACTCAGGTTGAGTGATAGCGTCGCTGCCAGCACACCTCTGTAGCTGGTAGTAGAGATGTCTGCTTACGTACCATTCAAAATTGGATCTTGTCCTCCATGAATTGCTGAGATCTTCATCTCCACGTTTTAGAAACATGAGTTGTCTCGCCACCATCTCTAGCCTGTGTCTTCGGCGTACTAAGATCTATAGCCATAAGGGTCGCGCAGTCCTCGGACACTGCACCTTGGCCGACGCCAAAGCAAGGGGAAAGGCCGTGTTATTCCATTAGCTTGTGCAACCGTTTCAGCCACCGATCGCCATCAAACTCGTCCTTGTGCCAAGCGGAAAATCGTAAAATACGTTCTCAGATAGCGTCGCGTGCGCCAAGGATGAACCTCTGAAACAACGGTATTCAACGAAGGACCGCTGAGCCAGGCCAAGGCATTACGCAGGTCCAAACTATTAACCAAGAAGATGATTCAAACACAGTAAACCATTTAACCTTCACAGATCTATGTGCGCCATAAAAAGCCCGCGAAGATAAACGGCTTACTGCCTTCGCGCAAGTTCGCAAAGTGTTGACTCCTCACGAGCAGTAACAATGCGAAGATTTGGAGCCTTGGTCAATCCATCTACGACAAACCCATCACTCAGAGTTGAACTGTAGACGTTTGTCTGATTCAATCCGTGAGCGGTATCAATTGAGAGGAAGCAGATTGAGACTGGCTATGTTTGTAGTGAAGATGAACTGTTTTATGTAATAATGACTAGTCACGGGTGAAACTCAACGGGCATAACTGACAATGACATGCAAGTCACGACAGGCACGTGAAAAGAAGTCACATCACGAGTTACGCGTTCGTGTGGTGATCATCACGTGGTCTTCAACTCGCTTTGTTGAAGACTTAGACTAAGCCTTGGACCATGGCCCCAGCGCGTCGCGCTCGCAGTCCTCAGTCTCCTTATGCAGATGATTCTGATTCTGATTCTGAACCTCAGACACCAAAGGCTCACAGACAGAATCTCAGGAAGAGACTCAGCGAGGGCTATAATCCAGAAAATGACGCAAATTCTACCCCCCAATCAGGCCGACTTCCTCAGCGGCCTGTGAACATTAATGATGACGCTGCGGAAAAGCGGAGACGCAGAAAAAGTAACAAGACCACCGCCGCCGAGAACGCCATGGCAGGCCCGCCCTCGGAAGGCAACAACACGGATGCCGACGCGACCGAGACGTCAAGGATGGCAAAGCAGAAACAGCAGCTTACATCAGTGGCTCCTCCACCAGTGATCAACGTACCAAAGGACGTGATGAGCTCAAATTTTGAGGAGTGGATGAAGATGGCCACGGATAATGTATGCACCACTGCCTTTTTGCCCGATTGATATTGAACTGATGTCTACTGCGCAGAAAATTAACGCGGCTAACTCCTGGAATTTTGCTCTCATCGACTATTTTCATGATATGTCGCTTTTGAGGAATAACGACGACAATTCGATCAACTTTCAACGCGCGTCATGTACCCTTGATGGCTGCGTTAAAATTTGGACTAGTAGGGTAGACAGTGTCGGTACGGAGACTGGGAAACTTCTTAGTAATCTCGCCTCGGAGGGTAGAGATGATGATGTGGACGGGAACAACTCTGATAATCCCGACGGCGATCCATCTCAGGCGAAGAAGAAGAAAGCGAACAGACCTGCAGCTACCCTGGCCAAAGATCCCTCCCAACTACGGAGTAAGAAGCTCGATTTGGAGTTCAGTGTCGATCCTTTATTCAGGAAAACATGTGCCGATTTTGACGAGGGAGGCGCTCAGGGACTTCTAATGAATCATCTAAGCTTGGGGACAGGCACTGATGGTGGAATGAGAGTCGTCTTCGATGCCAGCGATTCGACAGGAAAAATTGAGGAGGAAGAGGTATTTGAGGAGCCACCGGATGACATCGAACTGGGTTATCTTCGAAGTAAGGGACAACATCCTTGCGCTGTCTGTTGGTACTCAACATCTTTGCAGAGGAGTTCCTGCCCGATCTCAATGTTTTAGAAAACAAAGCTATTTCGCACTCTCTTGTCGACTTTGCCTTCTCAAAGAACATTTTCGGCTTTGATGAAACGACCTTCTTCCAGGACAATACTATCCAAGATGTTGACGATGACGACAGCAGTGGTGGCGCCGATATGGACCGCGAAGGTTTTGCCATGGATGTTAATGACAGCGCTCCGCCTGTTGAAGACTTCTTCGTTGGCGCGGACGCTGTCAACGACGACTATGGCGGTGGGAACATGATGGGTGGTGATGATTATGGTGGCGACAACCATTCCAACGGCTCAATGGGACCTCCAGGAGAGGGTGATGGACAGCCCAGTGCTTTCGTACCATTCGATCCACGCCGCGCACCCAATGAGAGGGATTTTGTCATGGCCATGACAGATGCTGACGATGAGGGAATGATGGATTACTTTGATCAGAACTTCCTCAAGAATTGGGCGGGTCCGGAACATTGGAAGTTACGGAAGGTGGTTCGAAGACGTGGGTTGAGGTTCTTCTAAATCTTTATCATAATCTACTAAGTGAACGATTATCACAGCGGACGATGTAAATGCGGCGACCAAGCCGAAAGCTCGACGTGAAAAAAAAGAAGCATTTAAGATTGACTTCCTGACACCTCTCGACCCCGACAAGGATCTCAAAGAAATTTCCAAGGAGCTTTTCGCGCCTGTTACGAAAGGGGCAGGAATCAACCTTCCCGGTACTGGTGCTGCAAAAAGGAGTAAAAAAAAAATGAAGGAAAAGAGGGATGACCATCGACTACCGGACGACATGCACTTCTCGAGTAAACAGCTTGTGACATTATTCTTGAAGCCTAAATTCTTCGTACGATATCCCTTAAGTATGTGATATCCTATGTATGCTGACGCCAGCTCAGCTCAGGATGCGGGGACAGAAGGTGAGGATGAACCCTAATGGAGATGAGGAGGTAGACGAGAACTTTTGGGCGCAAGCTGCAGCAGATCAGGCAGCTGGACGAGCAGGAGACCAGGAGGGTGATGACAGTAAGCCGGTTGTAATTTACTTTTGGAGTCACACCTAATGCATCTGTGTTAGTTATGAACGATGGCGCCATCCCTTTCAATACGCAATTCTTTCACGATGATTATGACGACGGCCCTGGGTTCGACGATGTAGATCCTTATGATGGGGATGGAGCCGGTGTAGCAAATATAGATGCTGGTGAGCAGGATTTGCTGGCTGTTACTCGGGGACAGACGAGGCGGGTCCGGCCCGAATTCGTAAAATACGCCAAACGAGCAAAGAGGGTAGACGTTCGCAAGCTAAAGGAAAATATCTGGCGAGGACTAGATATCGTTGTGGCTTCAAAGCCGAAAGACGATGAGGGTGATGGAAACATGGTGAGAAATAGACTACTATGTCCATGCATAGAAGACTGATCTTTCTGTAGGATGTTGATCAAACCAATTTACCTCCGACGGATCCATCAGAGGCACGGATGTTCAGTCAAGTGATCTCGGGTCTCCAGAGCTCGTACCCCCGGGATAAGATGGAAGAAATCAGCACTAGCTTCTGTTTCATTTGCCTGTTGCATCTTGCCAACGAGCAAGGACTCAAGCTTGAGTCTTTGGCAGACAGAGAAGAAACAGGTGGATCAAACTTCTTCGCTGATGAAAAGAAAATTGGAAATATATGGGATGTAAAGGTTCGTGCAGGTTTCGTATTATGCGAGACCTTATTGATCTATACCTACAGATATATCGTGACCCCAACGCTTCTCAGGCGGCGTAATTTTTTTTGGACACCGCATTTGTTACTCTATCTTCGCTATCTCATTTTCTTGTTTGTTGTCATTCTAACTTAAATGATTCTATATTATCGGCTCCCCGTACGATGTCGATGTCTCAACGCCAGTGTGAAGATCTGTTTCGTTCGCTATCTCCTTAGACCTGAAGAGGAGTGATTTTATGTAGTGCATAAATAATGTGGAGGAAAACTCGGCAGGTGGAATGGCAACGGTCAATCAATAATGATGAACAGGAATCGTCAAGTGAGCAAGAAAGATTGCTATCTCATTACACCAATTGCAAACCATGATTGTCACTGCCATCGAAAGAACATCGTATCCGAGTGTTGTGTCCGATATCTAACTCAAACCGAGCTCCTCAATGGTTGCCGTTTGCGTTCCCATCTCCCTTTCCATCGACTTTTCCAGCAGACAGAGCATTATTAGTCTTCAAATCGGCAAGGTACCCATGAGCTTTCCCCAACATCCAGATGGGGAACGAGAATTTGAAGTTAGGATACGCGATGGCGCAGGTTTTGTTGAAAACACCTTCTATGGCTTCTTGTGGCCAAGAACCGTCCTATCGATGATTTGAACCCACAGTCACTTGGTAAAGGGGTAGATCATACCGGCCGTTGTCGCGACATTACCAGCCTAACAGCTCGCTCAATGGGTTCCGCGTGTGGGTAACGTGCGTACATGAGCGCCATGACAGCCCAGCAGGTCTGAATAACCTGGCTCTCTGCGTGCTCAACCCAAGCACTTTGTTCGCAAGACTGCAGAGGATTAAGAGTGGTGGTGGCTATACGAGAGAGAACGTGTACCTTGTAACTTTCTCCCCATCCACCATCCACTCGCTGCTTCTTCAGCAGAAAATTGCAAGCCTTTCGAGAATATTTGTTATTGTCATAAGTTTCTCCCACCAACGAGAGACTTTCTGTTGCAAACTGGGTAGCATAAGTGAAACAGATCCCCCAGGAGCCCAACCACCCTCCATCAGGTGTCTGAGCCTCGTGAAGATACTTGATCGCGAGTCGAAGGGTTCGACTGAAAGACACAACACGTAAGTAATATCTCAAAACAAAATGGAACGGTAAAACGAACTCGATATCGTTTGCTCGATAATGGGGATAATGCTTCCTAAAAATTGATAGAGAAGTAATGACGGACGTTGTACATTCTGGATAACAGTATTCAATCATAATATTGCCTTAACAGGAATCAGTAACGAATTCAGAAAGTAATGAAAGAAACGGACCAAAGACCTCAGCAGGATTGAACCATTCCAGCCATCGAGGACCTCTGATCAATTCGTAACTGGCGAACCCGCCATTGGGATTCTGCAGCGACAGCAACACATCAGCCGTATCGCACATTCGCCGTTCGGAGACGAGCTTGGGAGTGAATCTAGGGGTTTGATTCGCCATGGGTAGATTAGGAGCAAGATGAACTAAATATACTCAAGGTCATGTTGAAGAAGCATCACTGCTTTGAGGCCTTCGCCTGTGCAATCACTGACAGTGTACCCCTGCTCTTTTGTACTAGACAGGAGTATCAGAGGGAGTGACGATAAGACAAAGTCAGATGTTTCTCACCTGAAGCCCCAAGCACCCTTGGTAGCATGACGGTATGACGTGTGATAGTGCCTTGGATTCTCAAGAATCTGGGCTTGATCCAACCAGCCTAACGCCTTTAAGAGACTCTTTTTGTTCTCCTCCTCATTAGCCAAGCCGGTCTCAATGAGTGCCTGGGTTATAAAGCCTGTATCCCAGAGTTGGCTGCCATTCGTGCCACACATCATCATGCCTTCACTGCCTATCCACATGAAGTCTTGACGCTTGATTGCATGCTGTTTATATGCTTCGCTATCGGGTCCCTCCCGATGGGCACGTGCAACAAGATTGAACATCTTCGAAACAGGCGCTAAGGTTTGGTATCCCGTGTTCTCATCTTCCAACACGATCAGATGGTATGCTCTTTCGACAGCGGCGCGCCGCAAAGGGGGAACAATGCAGTGCTCATAACTACTCAAGACGACGGCCATCATATCGAAGAGGCGAGAGTGAGGAGCGTACAGGTCTGCCGGGGAAACATTGTTCCGCTGAGCAGGCCAGTCAATTGAATAGTAGTTTTCGGGGTATAGTTCCTGCATGTAATTATGAGAAAAAGCTTGTCCATAATTAAAGCAGCAGGAAATTACCTGACGTAAAGACAAAATCAAGTCGTTCTCCTCCATTTTAAATCGAACGCCATACAGATAGCTCATTGGAACGTAGACAGTCCGTACATGGATCCACCAGCGGTGCGGATGGAAAGGAAGCCACTCTGGCAAAAGCCTATACCCGAGGTTTAGAATACAATTGAAGAAAATGTTAGGTGACGCACCATAGCTCTGGGGGGACCGGGTTGTTTCCATCCCAGTCATAACAATTAAGGAGTGACAACCAGAATTTACCCCAAGCAGGAATAGCCGTGCAGCCACCTGGGCTATTTATTAGGTCGACCACTTTTGAATCGTAATACAGCGCAACATACCTAATTTATGCAGGGTTGCACGAGCTCTGACACAGATAGGATGCTCGGCATCTACGCCAAGAATTCTAAGTGCGGCGTAATTCAGACCAGTCCCAAAGACGGTTGAATGTCCCTCGACGTGACTAGGGAATGGCAGTCAGTAGGGTCTGTTCTGGACATATTTTACATAGTCAAAGGCCTCGGAACATCGCAGGGCACTCGAACTACTTTATGGAAGTTGGTTACTTACATTCCCCAACCACCGTCTTCAGGATGAGCACGATTCATCAAATAACGAATCATTTCTAGTCGTTCTTCCACCTTGAAAGGCATACCAGAGACGTAGGAGCCAATCACCAGGCCAGGGAGAAGAAACATGGGTCCACCATACTCTCCTGGCCAGTGACCGTCATGAGCCTGCAGGTGTTTATAAAACTTGTAGCCATTCCGTGCGGCATCCAAAGGGTCTTTGGCAGGAGGAAGGTTGGGTAGACCCTAGAAAAAAAATATTAGTTGACATGTGTGGAATAAGGAGAAGAAGAAAAACGCACTGTCTCCAGACCCAACCAAAACTTGTCAACATAATTCTGAGGCCATTGTGCACACTCCTCGTCCGTTTGGAGATAATGCCAGGTGTGTCTTCCACCATCGTTCACGAGAAGCCTCCAACGGGAATAGTCAGTGAATGGATTGCTGGGGGAAAGGTCAACGTGGAGGGGGGAGTACATGGTTCAGTAAGGGTATACTGAACATCATACGATCCTTTAAAAACCAAATACGGCATCACCGATCAAGTCTATAACCAAACCATTTCCACTGTTGTTGTCCTCGTCGTCCTCGTCGCATACATGTCATTTCGAGATTCGTCCGTGGTCATCATCGAGACTGGAAGAACCCAGATTCGCGCTGGTCATGGTCTTCATGAACTCTTGAAAACACCAACTGTTGTATGATTTTTTATATATATACAATATCTGATAACCTCACTTATGCATTCAACCAGGAATTCCCTGCCCGTGTCGGTTTACGTAGAGGCGCGTTCTTAGAAAGTTCTAATAAATTAACCACCCCTCCCAATCACAACGGCGCCTCAACAAGCCGCCTGTCTTCGTTGCCCCAGCAATCCGAGCCAAATGCAACCGCGAACGACTACCTTGTTGGAGCACAGCTCGACGAGGCACTGGCAGCTGGGCAAGATGTACTAATCTCTTGGCCCTTTGCAGACGGTGATGTTCGTGATTGGACACAAGCTGAAGCTATCTGGTATGTAGGTTCTGTCTGTTGTCTGCTGTATATCTTTTCACAGTTTCAACAAAGGAAGCACATATTATTCACACAGTTGCAACTTCGCCGAATCCAGAACGAGTCTCCAATCCTGCTGTCTGTAACGCCGGGGCTTTCTAGAGATCACTACGAACGAATATGTCAAACATTCTTTGAACGGTTCAATGTAGCCGCGTTTGGCATTCTCGAGCGTCCAATGGCACAAATATATGCTACGAGTAGTCTCAGCGGCGTCGTGGTCGACATTGGTGATGAAAAGACCGATATTACGCCTATATACGAAGGATTTATCACTCAGCAAGCCCGCACTACAACATCCCTCGGCATTCGTGACTGTGAAATCTATCTTGCGCATCTCCTTCGATCCAACCAGTCCGTTATATCCGCTTTGTCGCCACCATCAAACCCTCTTGCACCTGAAGCACTTTCATCAACTTTACTTGAACTTGTCAAGCATATATGGAGGGAAGGACACATCAAGGTGCCGTCAGATGGCGAAACCGCAGCCCCAGAAGACGAAGGGGTGACGGATATTGCTGCTGTTCTTGTGGCTGGCAGAGAAAAAGCGGTCATTGAGAGCGGTATGAAAAAGAAGGCCACAGCCAAAGCATCTGCGGCTGAGCAGGCTCGAGCACGGGAAATAGAAGCTCTCGATCTTGTGACTATCCAATTCCGCGAACATTCGTTGACGCTGGGCAAGGAACGACATCGATTTTGTGAGCCGCTGTTCGATCCAACACTTTTGAAGGGAATACCCAGAGCATCTGGCGCAGCAACCTCTCTTCCTTTGCAAGACGCTGTAGGCCTTGCTGTCGGGCACGCTGAAGTAGATCAGCGACAATATGTGTGGTCAGGGCTATTTGTAACAGGTGATCTCACTCGACACGTAAAAGGTGTGTTCTTGTCCGATTTTCCTTTTGTTACCGCACTGACTGCGATGTTTGTCAGGCATCAGTGTCGCTCTTCAATCACGTCTAGCGCCCTTCATTGCGAACCCCGATCTCCAGACAGATGTTCAAGCGCGAGGTATTCGTGTGCTATCGGTGCCAGAATACTATCATGAGTACAGAGATACCGGCAATGGCCTCGCTGGTTTTTTGGGTGCAAGCATCGTAGCTAAAGTAAGCCGCCTTGGCATCTGTTACTATACGTATTCATTTTTTAAATGTTGCGCCATATCAGATCATATTCAACGACACTGGCGGTAAGAACTTCGTCTCGAAGGCTGACTATGCTAGCAAAGGTCCCCATTCTATAATCGAGATGTCCCCAGCCCTACTGTAATTTGCTGTCTGCCTTATCTTATTCCTACCTCAAAAATAAAGATTCAAAAGCATGCGGCTTAGAGAGGTCATACTACATGGTAAATATAGTAGGAGCAATCGTTTATTGCGCATGGCCTTCTGCAAAGTTGAGCAAATCGGAGTCACCCTGGTCACTAACGGTCATGACACTGAAAAAAGTAAGAAACTAAAACATGGAACCATGTAGCCAATCGACTCACCCGACACGGAAAAGTTTACCAGCCGCTGTACCAAGGGCAACGTTTGTACCGGCAAAGTGATGCACGGTCGTTTTTGAGAGCATCGCATAGTACTCCAACTCAGACTTGCGGAGGGGAGGGCAGTTGCCAGCGATCAAGACGAGTTTTGCTACAGTCCGAGGGAAAACAGAAGCACGATCAGCCCAAGGGACCTTCTCAGCCTCACGCTCCAGTCCCCGAGAGACATTTACTGAAAGCTCACCTTTTCCATTTCGCATCTGCTTCAACGCAGATTTGTACCCAAGGGTGTACTTTCCCGACTTCACAACAAGAGCAAGTCTGGCAGCAATGGACTCTGTGGATTTGGTCGCTTTGGACTTTTTTGTGGGAGCCATTAGGAATGTCGGCGTTGAGGATTTTTTGACTTGCATCACCTATACAGTTTCTGAATTTAAGGTTCATTCTCCGATTCAAAATCCACGTGATTTGCTATATTTGGTAAGTATACTAAAGTTACCAGAGATCCGAGTCGAAGCGCTCCAGAATGGCACTGGCATCGTCAACGTCCTTCTGTGCCTTCTTTCTCATGTAAAAGATTGGGCAATCCTTGCTCGTGCACAAGACATCCTAGGCGCAGGTGCATAAGTGACATTCTCATTAACCGTCAAATCTTTAACGCACCTGATGGAGAGATCCTTGGCATCTCTGACACTGCGTCCATAGCCGCGAAAAGCGCACTTGTAGCTCCGACGTGTTTACTATTTGCTTCTGGTACAGCTCTCCAATCCTTGGTCGGCAATTGTTGCATACGGCACCGTCTGATGACTTTCGGGTTAGTTAATATCAATAAGATAGTTGGTTTACGTGCTTTTAACACTGTTGTTAGCTCGTAGTGGCGTTTTGCAACCAAGGCAAGTGACTGTTTTCACGGCGAATTTCATGAGGCCTCCAACAGTCGGTGTCGCTATTTGAATCGCTCGTGTGTGATCGCCAGATACTATCGAATACATCAGCCCGTCAAACCTCTGTCAGGACAACTGCACTCACATAAGCCCGACGCTTTCTCGCCAAGAATTGGCTCAAAAATCCTCATGAGCGGTTTCGACAGCTGATTATCCAGGTAATATTTTGTATCGATGGGCAGGTTATTTTCGAGGACGTATAATGGATCTTCAGACTTTTCATATGCAGCAGCACCTGACATCGTCGTTGAACGCCGGGAGTAGTGACCATGGACAAACTATTTATACCTTTAATTCCTTTGACGATAACATACGCAACACGGTCTCCAAGAGCGGGAGCAGAGCCTTCAAATGATACGAGTTAGGGAGCCAAATATATAGAGGGCCCAACTGAGTGTACCTGCATCACGCTGTTTCATTCGTTCTGCTAGCTCCACATGGGCTTGCTTCGCAGCATAATCTACACAACTTTAACATCAGATGGACGCAGTGATACAAGTGACTCACCGTTCTTCGACAGTGCCTTCGTAATAACAAGTTGAGACATGTCAACCTTGTTTTGCAGTAGGTCCGAAATAGTCTGCTTGGTGTACCTACAGATGTCATGAGCTACCGTTACCAATGAAATCGAAGGGAATGCTCGCTCTTCAGCCCCTTTGACGTCTCTGTTGATCAACATCTTGTGCAGGCACGTCTCAATGACTGTTGACACGAGACGACAGTTGTCACGTCTGACGGTCTACTGCCACATGAAGACGAATACAAAACGACAAGTTCAAACACGAACCTCAATTCCTTTCGAGTCCATCTTGTCATACTTTTCTGGCCGTGTCCAATACAAGCCGGCATATCGTTTCTTGCTGATAAGCAAATAGGGGAAATAAACCTTTTCAAACTCCAGCTTGATTGGTCTCACAAATTTCGTGGTCACGAAGTCTGCTGCTTCGCTTCCTAATTATCGAAGGACGTTGTGAAGTGACTGTTAATGCATACTGGTATCGTACCTAAAGCCATCACTTTATGAAGATCTGTCGGCCCGAATTTAACCATGACTGAGTCAGTATCACCATACACGATTTCCGCGTTATGTGAGTGACCATTAGCAATAGAATATTCGGCCTCTACTTCCTAAGAAATCACAACCTTCAGAGGGGTATCATCAGGAGTAGGTTTGACCTGACCTGCTTAGTCTTTTCAATCATTTGTCGGCCATAGGATGTCACACTGGATGATATCGGCAGGCATGGCAACTTCCCGATTGTTGCACCAGTAAAGCCATAGACAGAGTTGGCACTGATCTAATTGAGGCTAAACATGACGCAATACACATGAAGTAAATACGTACTTTCAGGGCCAGCTGTCGTCCATCCAATACAGCACGCTTGAAGGAGTCTGTTTCATTCTTGAGATCAGCTTTCGCCCTCTTACGGGCAGAGATCAGGTCTTCGAGAATTGTGGGCAGCAGGCCCTTGCGTCTTTTCGCTGTCACAAACAAGTCTACATAACAAAATGTCAACACTTAAGCAGCTTTACTTGCTAGAGCCCTTGCTACCGTTATTGGGAGTTTGAATATAATCAACATCCCTCACAAGCCCAAGTCGATCAACCGTTGCTTTTTCGAGCAGAGTCGTATAACAAAGATTGTGAGCCATCATTATGGAGGGATATAGAGAGCTGAAGTCCAGCGTGGCGATAGGCACGTCGTAGTAACCCTTTTTCGGCTCAATTACGGTAGCACCCTCATATTGCTCGTCCGAACCTGAATATATACTCAGCGGGTAAGATATGCTCATGAAAGAAAACTAGCCTTCTCCTTTTAAGGCAGGAATAAGGTAACCCTCCTCGTTTGCTTTACGAAATAGTTGTGATAAAACTTTAATGGATTGGCCGCGAGAAAGCAAATAGTTGAAAGGTACTCCTGTAACCCGAGCCATCTCAATGTAGTTAACAAAACACATGAGCTTATCGAGCAGTCTCTGTGGCAAATAGGCATCCTATAACCAGTTTCAGTCCTATTTACAGTATCGAAAATGTTTCTTACCTTGAGACAGTATACAGCTAGTCGTCGTCGAGACTCCGATGTACCGTTCTGTAGTTCGGTGATAACGGAATGGTGTACGTCCTCCTTCTGTTCTCCTAGAAACTGGGCGCAGACAGAGTTGAGGGAGTAACTGCGCAGTTTGTGTTCACGTTGCATGAACTGCAAAATATCAAGTTGAAGACGGCCGTCCAATGGCGTTTCTTTCGAGTCACGCTGACCGTACGCTTTCGATGAGAAATGAGTGTTCTTGGTTTCCGTTTTCACCTCTTATAAAAATTAGGATTGACATAGTACAACATAATCATCAAGTCTCCACGCACTTTTAAGCCTTCCAAGGTACTGAAACTTCTCGACCTTCAGCGCCTTGGCTCTGTCCATGAGGTATGGAAAATCGAATCCGGCGATGTTATAACCAATGACAACGTCAGGATCCACTTCTTCGACGAAGTCTCGCCAACTTTGGAGCATCCTACGTTCATCCTGGAAAGATATAACCTGAGATCCAACGATATGAGAGCACGTATTTAAGGTAAAGACATTGCGGATGAAAGGTTGTTGTTCCCCTATCAAGTATGTGTTGAAGTCAAGCTAACGGTCAATCATAAAATAATCTTACCTTGACGAGTAACCATATTCGCGATTTGGATAACAGGATCTGTCTGCGCCTCGGGAAAAATCCCCTTTCGTCCGGCACATTCTATGTCAAAACTGAGGATACGTAGTGGTGCAATCTTAGACCAATTTCCTTCCGGTGGGTGCGAGATGAAATTATCATATCTAAAAATCGGTTAAAAGAACCTGGGTTGACGGGTAGCTAATTGCGAACCTGATGTTGAGCTCCAGTTGAGAGTACGAACGCTGTTTATCATTAACCACGATACTATATTTGCCAGCCGGAACTTCAATCCAGTTCATGCCGACGACCTGCAGAATTGTCAAACTCTGAATAGGAAGTCTTCAACAAGATCAACCTTCGTGTCAATCATAAACCGGAGGATATATGCGATGTTGCTTTCAAAAGTCGGCACCGCATCTTGAAATAGACCCTGAAAGTGACACTCTCCGCGTTCGAAGATGCGTAATTACCATTCGAAATGTTAGGGGGAGCAGATAATCTCATTCACAGACCACTTATCTCGAACTTTTGGAAGATTTCGAGGTTCATTTATCGTGATTTTTAAGAAAGGTATCCAATCATCGCCTTTGTAGCCCCACAGACTGCGCTTCAAGACTATGTCGATTTTCTTCACAGGGTTACCCCCCACAGATTTCTACCAATGGAGGAAGGTTCTTAACGGGCTAATCACGGAAGAAATACTTCAACTGACATTAAGATCAAACCTGAACGACTCGAGATCATCCTGACCAAAACCACGAGGGACTGCGATATAGAAGTAGGGCAAAAAATCAGTAATATTTGCCAAGACGCTATTTCCAGCCTAGGACGCAAGTCATAAATGAATTCGATTGGTCGTGGCGGTAGGATGAGCCAACCTCAGTTACACCATACATCCTCAAACTGATAGTCCCGGTTCCTGCATCTGTAGATTCCTCAACATCAATCTGTTGAAAAACTAGAGGGAAAGGAGTTCAGCCGTTGGTTGTCAAGTTGGTTAACCATGCACGCACTGATGGAGTCCTTTTTCTCGTTGATTTTCCGCATTGGAGGTCGTGCCCAACTATCGGCACCCCCTTCTGCCTCTGCACGTATAGATGCTTGGGTCAATGGACTTCACAAAAATCGATAGAAATGCACGTACCGACGCCTTCCCCAGTTTCTTCTTTCAGCCTTGCCAGAACCTCCGCGAAGGACGATTGTGTAGGTTGGGAGCCGAATGATGGTGCAGGCCCCACTCTACGTCGTTTTGTCGCAGGCCCGGTGTTAACATCTGAATTTGGGCTATATACACGTCCATTTTAGAAACAACGCGTGATGGATGTTATCTTGCTTGTTGACACGTACCGGGAGCGTGAAAGTTGCACATTTTCCTTAGAGGTCGAGTCTGACACAAAGGACATGTCGGGCTTCAATTTCTCGTGGCTGATTTGAAGACGCGTTGAACGCGACAACCGAGTTGGATAAGGAACTCGTCGTGAGGCTTGTCACGGGTCGCGAATTTGTACAATGGACGACTATTTGGATCAGGTGGCTCTGCATAGCCGATTAGATTAGATGTCTGCGGTCTCGTTAACTGAACTGGTTATATATTCTAACGATTCCCCACATGCACGAGTAAAAAGGTGACTATGGAGTCAAATTACAATAAATTCTTTTTCTACTGCGGTGTTCTATACCATTGGGGACGTTCATGGGAATAGCTCTGCGAGTATGCGAAGGGTATCATCAGGGCTGCTTACTGAGTGTCCGATGGTTCTTGGGTCGGTAAAAATTTCAAAGTCATTTCCTCCCTGGAGGACGAGACATTTAGCGCATTCTAAGGTTGGTTATCTAGAGCTAACCTTGTATGTTTTATCACCAAAGAAATGGATCTCTTCGAAACCTTCGTGCTCGACATGTCTCAACGCATAGGTCTTGTCCCAACCACGCGGGAATACATCAAACGATATTTGACCGCCAATTGAATAAGTAAGGTCATAGTCGGAGAATTTTTCTTGTAGGACTTTGACAAATGCGGCTCTTGAGCCATGTTTCTTCAAATGGTGTCAATCTAGGCAAGGGACGTCAAACGTCGGCATATACCATGTCATAGACTTCAAATGCATTGCGCTCCTCGATGCTATTGGTGAAGATTAGTGAGCTTTACGCGTATCCGCTGAACATGGTAAATGTACGTTGCGTTGCGACCAATAGGGCTGACATTGATCATTCCATGTCGGAATTCCACAAACGTTCCACTGTAGGAAATCAGGTTGAAAAGGACATGAGAGGAGGTCCCATAATTGTTACCGTTTGATTGGGATGTCCATATCCGCAATGTAGTGCAGAATAAATTTGACGAGAAGTTTGTATCTATCTTCGCCGACGTGTTTTATGAATGACTGAGACTCGAGTGCCTTCCCCACTCTGTATGCCGTCAATCCATTCTCGGCGAACGCGTAATCAAAACTGTCGATGACTACCAAGAAAATCAGGCGTATGTGAGCAAAGAAGAGTCTATGTGAGATACCGTTGCTGCCAGCTACCGACAGCTGTTCTGATATTTTGACTAGATCTGATCCACTGACAAACCCTATGACAACTTTCTGTCTTAGGCTGCGCAGGGCTTGGATCATTTCAGGCGAAGCGACCTATCGAAAAGGTGCTCAACGCTGGTATAGGAGCAGAATATCAGGGGACATACTCTACGCGCTGGAGTAAGGGTTCCATCGACGTCGAATAGAACCAGCTTCTTGTATTTCCGGTCGTCAAAGGGGGGATACACCATCGTAAGTACTTGAAGAGGTCTAGTGCGGCAATCTCCGACTGGCACAACTTGACTTCGCACTAAGTACTTACAGACAAGTCGAGAAGGCATAACTGCAAAAGTCTGAGAAATCTGGAACGACCTGTCCTACACTTGGATACCAAAGATGTATCATGTCTACTCCCTGCCGCCAGAACTGTTGGATACTTTAATACCTCGCAATCTTGTGAATCATGCCAGTCAGCCAGATCCAACTCCAGAGCCTGTCGCTGCCACGTCCTCCAGTGGACCAAGAACGTGTAGCATCTGCCTTGGTGTCACATTCATTGATCTGGAAGAGCAACGCACTCATTTTCGATCTGATTGGCATCGATATAATGTCAAGACGCGCCTCAATGGGGGGAATCCTGTAGCAGAGACTACCTTTGCTCAGTTGGTCGATGGTGCGTTGTAACACTCTGATAGTCTCTTTTCCCTTGCCGACCGATCACAGGGTTGGAGGATTCCATTTCCGGTTCTGCGTCCTCTTCAGACGAAGACGACTCTGAGGATTCTGATACAGTAAATGCCCTTGTGACTAAAACGAAACATCAAGCAAGATCATTCTCGCCAGAATCTATTTCACACTTCGTACCTCAGACTGCTTTTTCATGGTTTCATTCTCCCCCATCCACCCAAATTGGAATCTATAGAGCGTTGTTTTCTAATCCTAAAGATGGTTCTTCCCATCTCTCGAATTTAAAGGCCATGCAAAGCGGCGGCCATGATGGACGGACATGGGCAATGTTCATGATTGCGGGCGGACATTTTGCTGGTGCTATAGTGCGTGTTTCTGCACCAGACCAGAACGGTGAAGCGGACGATACCAAAACAAAGAAAAAGCTCAAACCTGATACGGAAGTTCTCAGGCATAAAACATTCCATCGCTATACCAGTCTGTACACATTTCTTGTCCAGTTGCCTCTAATATAACTCTATTTTCTGTCAGCTCGTAGAAAGCAGGGTGGATCCCAATCTCTGAATGACAACGCAAAAGGCAACGCAAAAAGTGCTGGCGCACAATTACGTCGATACGGAGAACAAGCACTCCGTGAGGTATGAATGCTCTTTCCGTTCTTCTATCTCTCCATAGTGTAACGAGAATTTATCCAGGACATACGTAACTTACTCCTTGAATGGACTGAAGACATCAATGACTGTGAGAGAATATGGATACGTGCGAGCGGTTCCAACAGGAAGATTTTCATGGATTACGAAGGTACTGTCATCCTAAAAGGTGACAATCGATTGCGCACTTTTCCCTTTCCAACGCGACGTCCAGTGTGTTTGCTGTCTGCTTGCCTCGTCCCTTCCTAATTACTAATCATTCGCGTAACAGACACAGTCAGAACTATCGCGTTGCTTGGTTGAGCTGACCAAGGTCAAAATTTCACATCTGACCGAGGACGCACTTCGTGCTCAGGATGAAACTTATCTTGCATCCCTCCCAAAACCAAAATCGATCTCCACTGCTGTCCCCCCAGAACTGGAGAAACCAAAATTGCCCAAACTATCCAAGGAGGAAGAAGCTCTGCGAGAGAAATGGTCACGTCTACTAGACATGGTCAGCAAGGGTCGGTTAGAAGCTTTAAAGGCTTTCTGGGACCGGGAATCTCCTAGCATAGGCTCAATTGATGCACAAATTCCAGCATGGACAGGAGAAAGAAGAGCGACATTACTTCAAATTGCTGCGGAAGCGGGACATGAAGACATGATGTGTTGGCTGCTCGAGGAGGCGCACGCCGATCCCACTATCTCTGTGCCCAGAACCATGATCGGAGAAGTTGAGGGTGAGAATGACGGGCACACGTCGGATGCCTCGAACGGTCCGATAACGTTACCCACGGGGTATCGTCGGACAGCTTACGATCTGGCTCGAACCAAGAGCGTTCGCGACGTCTTCCGACGTTACGCCGCTGCTCACCCAGACTGGTGGGATTGGTTTGGCGCGGCTCACGTGCCAAGTGGACTGAGCAAGCAGATGGAAGACGATAGAGAAGAAAAGAGGAAGGTGCGGCGGAAGGGTTTGAAGGACCGCGTGAAGGAGCGAGAGGCTAAAGAGCGGGAGAAAGAGAAGGAGACACCCTTGATGCCGCCTGTTGAAGACCCGTCCGTACAGCAGAAGCCTAAGCCTATATCATTGTCCAACCGACTCGGAGGTAGAGCTGGTGCTGGTGAAGGGATTGCAGGCTTGACTCCGGACATGAGAGCCAAAGTTGAGAGGGAACGGAGAGCACGGGCTGCTGAAGCACGTGTGGTACAAAATAAGATGTAAACAATCCACTTATCAGTTGTAAATAAATAATGGAATAAAAAATTGCAAGAGAAATTGTTTTTTTGGATCGACCTTTGCTGGCCGCCACGAGTTAGAGCGTGTAGACAATGCGTGAGCTACTGATGTGATCCACTACTTATTTTTTTCTTTCTCTGACCCTTCTGTGTTAGGTTTATCCCTCAAAGAGCAAATCACTCAACTCGAAGAAGCTGCTCCTGTTGGTACGCTCAGTCACATTCCTCAGGCCTGATCCCATAGAACTACAGGTAGAACTGGACCCCGAGGATGCGCAGACTCGTGATGCGGACGAGATCGTCGCTAGCATAGATACCGCTGCAAAGGAGCGTTATCTTGATGTTGGGTGAGAATTACGTGAGCTAGCCCTCTTCGTTTAACAGTTTTTTCCAGCCAGAGTACACTTCGCAAATTACACGACGGATTATGGGACCCAAAGTACGATGGGATGAAAACTACAAGGAAACGACTGTTGCAGGAGAACAGCGAGGAAGAAGTGGTAAGAAGTGAGAGCGAAGGTGTAGTGGAAGGTGACGAATTCAGTGAAACTTCACGTGAGAAAGATCAGTCAGTTGAAGAGGGAGATGCGAATGAGATCTCTTCTGTGAGCGACGAGGAGAATAAAAGGCTACCACTTCCCTTCCAGAACGTATCGTCGAAAAATTCCGCGCAGGATCATCTGCCATCAGATGATTTACCGTCAACTTTACAGAAAATGCGGGATGAAGACCGTAAGAAGGGGAGAGCAATCTCACGACAAATTGTTCGTTTCGTTGGCATTTGTTCAAGGGGTTCGCAGGCTGACAGAAAATATACACCCAGGCGCTATGGAATGCTCTTTTAGACGCTCGGATACGGATGCAGAAGTCAGCAGTGACTACAAACAGACTGCCTGCGGTGACTTTTATTTCATCACCCCTCATTCATTTGCTGAAGCCCCTCCCAGCCGTCTGAACTTCGAAGTTCCCTACAGTCCCTTGGTTATAGAGAAGCCATACACGGCATGATGGAGGAAGTAAGCACGCTTTCGAGTGAAATTTTCGAACTTCGGGAGGTAACTATGACTGCATTATTCGGATGTTCCATTCAAGCTTTTCGCAGGAGTTGTTAACATCAAATGAATCAATAACGGTCCCACCTCGAAAACGCCGGAAGATTCAAACTGAAGATACAGTTGAGGATTATGCGGCGTGTCTTGACGCAGCAGCACAAATGTTATCTACTCTTGAACAATCGTACGCAACTCTGGCAATTCAAGTGATTGTGATATGAAGCTACGTCTTATGTTGAGCAGATTCCATCCCTATCTTGTTCAGGCACTCTCGAAATGGTCCTCCAAAATTCAAGCCGTCGCGCCCTCAGTACTTTTACCACCAAATAGAAATACATTCCTGGCGAAAAGCTCACAGCACTTGAAGTCTGCGGTTCAACTCATTGACGAAACATTACAGGATCAGGACAAACTTCTTGCAAGGACCCGAGTGCAGAGAGCCGAAAGGGCACAAATCGGTGACCCGAGTAATGCTAAAGAGGAGGTCCTAGAAGATAAGGAAGTTTTTGATGACACCGATTTTTATCAGCAGTTGCTGAGAGATGTCATCGCTGCTCGAGGGACTAGCGAGGCTGAAGACTGGATGACTGTACAACGGCAGAAGAAGGCGAAGAAGACAGTGGATACAAGAGCAAGTAAAGGACGTAAAGTTCGGCAAGTTGTTGTTTTCTATTTTCAGAATTCCATGCATTGATATTGCTGTTGTTTCGTTCCAGATATGAAGTGCACGAAAAATTGCGAAACTTCATGGTGCCAATACCAGTCGTTGGCTCTTGGCACGAGGAACAAATTGATGAATTGTTTTCCTCGCTGCTCGGAAAAGGATTTGTGAACTCGGTGAATCATTTGAATGACGAGGAGCCTGATGATCTCCAGAGGCGTAACCTCGAGGAACAGCAGGACGGAGCGTTGAAGGGTGGATTCCGAGTATTCGGATAGTTTTGGATGCGGCTGAAATGGATCAAAGCCTAATAGGATGTCTTGAACCGCTTTGCATTCCAGCCATTTAGTACAGCAGTGATGACCCTTTCTTTCATCTGGATGAACGTACCCGTGGAATGCTGGCCACCCCAACTGAAAATGGTCGTATCCACGGTTACAGGAGAGACGGGGACTTAGAGAGCAGTTCCTAGGGCTTAATCTAATCCAAACACGGCAGAGAAGTGGCAACAAAGAACATGGCGATCGTCGACTTAGTGATGAAGTGGTGTTCGCCACCGAGGGCTCTCCATCAGCTCTCCATGATCATGTGGCACCGCTCAACCCCACCGCATGATGTCACTCACAGCAAGTCAGAGGATACAAAGCTCCGAGTGTATCCAACTGCACGCTCCACACTTATTTTTGACATTATCCTGGCAGGCCTGAATCATACCTTACAGCAAATTCAGCGTTGATGGTACGTGATATGGATGTTCACGTTGTCTTCAGGATACCTTTGCTTCAATTGCCCACCACATCTTGTCAAACTTCTTCTGCCTGCTGAAGCTGCTGCCCCTATGTCGCCGCTCCTTTCTCCCTCTCTTCCTTCCAACACAAAAAGAACGGGGAGCAATGGCAGAGCAATGGTCTGCTCATCGATTGATTCTCCCAGATTTACAGCTGTCACTGTAGTACATAGCTAGGGATGTTTATTGGCAAATTCAATGATGCATACAAACAATTCCTAGACCCGCGGACCACTCCGTTGTTGCAGAACAAAGGCGCTCGCAGTTTCCTTTGCACGGCCCACTCCCAAATATCATTTTGACGTTTCTTCCAGAGCCTCTCCAAGTTTCTTGTACCTTGGTGACTGGTAGACAGGGAAATGTCGAAGTCACCTGACACCGAGCGAGAACTAGACCATTCTGCTTGCAGCTGAAGCTTAAGCGCTGAACCTCGAAAAAGTTAGGACTGTGGGTAAGATTTTGCAAGAATTACGTTATGTGATTTCGCTATTTCATGAAGCCTTTTGCCGTTTTCATAACTCAGAGTGCTAAGATTGCTTGTACAATTATGAAATCCTTGGGAAGCACGACAGGCTCAACGATGCTTGGGCTAACGAGTCATATATTCAACTCCGACGGTATAGGGGCGTCATCGACACGACCACCGTCATGGTTATGCGGTGTACCCTGGCTAGAAACTTTTTTAAAGCTTGTAAGACTGCATGGGTGACTGCTATTAGGTCTGGTTTGTATTACATATGACGCGAACGTGTGGCGTGGCAATGACTACCAAATTGGGGAACGGCCGACGTCGACGCGCATTCGTCGCTGTTGTGGACGTAACGCAGCTGAACTCGAGATAGCCGCCGATGGAGGCGTTGGAAGACGACAACCCCTTTGATCAGGATAGCGAGAACATCACTTCCGAGACCTCTTCTACATCCAAAGTTGATCTATCTGAACCCCCTTCCCCTCCTTTACCCGCTCGCCATCTCTCTGCTAGCTCTCCTCTCAGTCGTCCATTTCCTTCTCTGGGTTCTCATAGACAGCCGCAAATGTCGTTCAAGAGTGACTTCTGTTGCACACGGGATAGAGTCTTGCATTCTGGAGAGGACATTGAGATATTGGTTCGTGAATTGACCGACCTTTGATTCCTACATTCAAATTCGACATTGCGCTACCCTAAAGATCACAGATGCACAGAAGACTTCGGTAAATTCAACTTCTCCGTATATTGCCTATGTTATTAGGACTGGGGTATAGTTTTCCTCCACCACTATTGCTTTAGTTGCTGATGTGGACTACATAGAACACAGAAGCGCAACACCGATACTCAGAATTTGAATCGCTAAGAGCAAGCCTTGTCAAGCTTTATCCAACTCTCATCATTCCTCCAATCCCTTCAAAGCAAACCATTGGTGATTATGCCGTGAAACAAGCGAAGGCCAAAGAAGATGCCGCGATGATCGCCAGGAGGAAACGCATGCTGCAGACATTTTTGAACCGACTTGCACGGCACCCTATTTTATCAAACGAACACGTCTTTCATCGTTTCCTCGATGGTGAGGTATCATGGGTGCGTAGGACCGTTTCTTGAGCTGCCCACTTGCCTTTACACTTCACTTTAGCCGGAGATCCTAAATTCGCCACCTTTGTCTCTACTTCCTAAGAATATTCTCAAGGCACCATCGCATAATCCAACTGACCAGAATGCATCTCCCGCGTACGCGGCGCTTCCAAATCCTTCCGCAGCTCATCCTCTCAGGCATCCTGATCAACGGTTTCTTGACTCAGAGGCTTTCACAAACAAATTTGCGAATCATGTAAGTGGTCCCATGGAGAAGGTGACACGCCGAGTGGTGAAGCGGTGGTCAGGTAAGTCCTAACTTCCATCGATAAATACATATATACCAAATACCTACTTTGCTTTGCAATAGACCATGCACAAGACCATGCAGAGCTTGGCGCGTCTCTAAATGGATTCAGCCTGAATGAAAGTGGGGCTCTGTCAGCAGCGATTGAGAAGACTGGACAAGCAGCTGACGCGACCTATATGTCAACAACGAAACTGGTGAGAGGTGGCCGAAGCTCATCAATATGAATGATGTAAACACTTTTTTAGCTTCAAGAACTTGAACAAAACTGGGCTGAACCTCTTCATGAATATTCTCAGTTTGCTTCTATAATCAAGAAACTGCTTGCGTACCGCCATCAGAAACATGTACAATTTGAGATGACACAAGATGGCTTAGCATCTAAGCGGGGACAGCTGGATGATCTGGAGAAGAGTGAAAGAGAGGCTCGTCGTCTTGAAGATGCTCTTGGTCGTGGTAGAGTGAACAATAATGGACCCCTGCAAAATCCAGTCGAGGGGGAAACCCGGGCATACGACGGGGAAAATAGTGCAGGTGATCAAACAGGAGGTCAAGATGGGAATCAAGCACCTTCATCCACGTACATACCTCCGCACCCTGGTCCAAACCCTGCAAGGCGGCGAACAAGGCCACCTGGGATGGGACTTATCGACGCTATCAGTTACACACTGCATGGTATGATGGATGTAGATCCGGAGACCGCTCGCAGAAATGGTATTACGAAAACCCGGGAAACCATATCTCAAGTAAGCTCATCCCATAAGTTATTGTTGATGTCCATAGCGCTGAGATCAACCAGCTGGAAGATGGTTTACATTTGGCGGCCCAAGATCTTAAATATTCTAGCTCCACGATACAAGCAGATCTGGACAGATTTCAACGGCAGAAAGTTGCAGATTTGCGAGAGATGGCTATCAGCATGGCCAGGAGTCATCGTGATTGGTGCAAGAAGGTGACGAGTATCAACTTGGTTTACATCAGGTTATGTAACCCAAATTTTTAGAACCTCGAAGTTTGGGAAGAAGCGAAAAAGGAGATAGAGAAGATACCAGACCATCCCAATCGACCGCCTTTGTCGCAAGGAACTTCTGCAGTGGGTGCAGCTCTTCCAAGACGAGACTCAACGGCGACGGTCAATGGGCGTTGAGCGTTTGGGATACTTCTTAATCCTGATTTATACGTCTTGGAGATTGACATTTTGGGGACCTTGGATGAGCATGTATTCTGGCCGTCCCATTTAATAGTTAACCCACTTTTGTGTCTACTGGCAACTCAACGAAAGATGCGACGCCAGGCGTTTGCTTGATGCCGACTTATAAGTGTTCCACCTTGTTTTCTTGTTCTTGAGTCAGCTTGTAAGCTTTAGCCAAGCATGTCAAGGTCGAAGTGGCCTCTGGAAATCGAAGAGTTTTGGCCATCAGACCAAATTGTTCTTATCTTATGCGGTCTCGTAGCCTCTGGAAAAGTAAGTGATCGTTGCTTTAAAGAGTGCCAGTGATGGTCATAAGGCAATAGTCGACTTTTGCAGAACAGTTACAGCAACATTTCCCGCAATTCCACAGATGCAATCAAGATGATTTGGGTGACAGGCGTCGCGTAGAGCAATTGGCGAGAGCCATGTTGGCTCGGGGGAAGTCTGTGTGCATCGACCGCACAAATTTCAATGACTCGTGCGTCATATTGAACAATTATCCCACCACAATTGTTTCCAACCCTTGTGTCAATCAGACAGAGATCTCACTGGATCAAGATTGCTCGCGAATATCCCGGAACTTTGATTTGGGTTATTGTTTTCGATACGCCATACGAGGTGAGTAAAGAATAACGTTTATCCATAACATACAGATCTAGAAACCCTGATCCATACCAAGGTCTGCGCTGCGCGATTGCAATCAAGTTGGCATAAATTGTTTACATGCCATCGAATAATGCTGATCATCACGATCCATGTTAGGAACGTCTCACCCCACCATAAAAAGCCCCGAGCAAGGATTATCTATACTGTCGCGCTTTGCGGCCGATTTTCAGTACCCTGCCGCCCACGAAGGACATGAGCGAATTATCTCGTTAAAACCTGGAGATCACACGTCGCCGGTCTACTCTCGGTCTCAAATTGCTGCCATTCTTCAGCGTGTCCATGATTCTCCTCCTGTTATGGCGCATACGAGTTTATCTCCCGGGGACGGCGTTCCTTTCGAAGCATTCCTTTCGGGGGCATCCTCTTTGCAGCGATTTTGGCCCCGGTAACATTCGTATGCCTAGAGGCCGTGATAACGCTGTTGTCGGGTTAATGAATGAAGTCTGGCGGACAGTACCGGTCCGTACCACTTCAGGCTTGCGTGCCAGTCGCGCGGAAGCTAACAATGGTCATTTCGACCAAGGCTCTCCCAGAACAACGGCAACTCGCTTCCTCTCACATGTGACACCAGTCGACGAATATAGAGGCACTGGAACGGCCGAAGATCCGTTTGCAATATCATAGTCAGATTGTACCCACTGGTCACATACACTGCATCTATCATCAGGTTGTATAGTCTCAGAAGTGATGCTGAACGCTTGTTGTCCCTGGATTGCTTATGTATACACCAGAGGTGTGGTATGGACAGTCAAAGACAATAAGTCTTCCCATTTGGGAGATATACGTTCCAAGGCCCTGGGGTGATCGATGGAAACAGAGAATTGACCCTGGGTTCTGATTTTATTCTTCTGATTTTTCGGCATCTTGTGCAGCCTTTATGCGTTGTCCTAAAATCTTTGCGCTAACCTATAATAAAATATATTTGAGCTAGCACTCCTGAGAGCGTAGGATCTACTTCACATTTCGGATATGAACAGAAGCGCGCTCAACCCCGAATTCCCTGCTGCGCTGGTATTGTGCAAGAGCATCTTCTAGTCGTCCAGCTGTCGCAGATGTACTTGATTGATAGTGATATAATAAACGTGATTTTGAACTCACTAGCCTCGAAAACGGCGGCAAGGTTGAATGCAATCTCCGGGTCTTCTGGTGAGAGCGAGGACGCAATTCTGAACATTGGAAAGGTCAACGGCTACATTGTGCAAGTGCAAAGTTTGGTTACTGTAGATGGTGTAATGCCAAGTCCGGTCGTGAAACTTCACGACCAAGCAGGTTAATAAAGAGTAGACCCGGGAAAGTGCGGAGCTTTACTAACCTGGAGATATGATGTATGCACTAGCAAGATCTGCCGATAATTCATATCAAGCTTGTGGTAAAGACCCTGTAACTTACTTGTGTGAGCATCAGCACTCGAGGGCTGCAAGGTGATAGACTCCTTCCAAGCGGCGATAGCCTCGTCATACTCTTCTATGTATGCAACATGATTTCAGATCTTCATTCTTTCACTACGTGTAAACGTTGTTACATACTGAGATGATAATGAGTGACGCCGAGGTTGAAAAGTGAGCTTGCATTGCGTTTTATTTCGGCACTTCTTTGGTACAAGGCTTTAGCAGCATGTACGTCTCCTTCCTCAAGTTTCGCTGTTCCTTGCTCTAAGCAACGCAGAGCTTCAATCTCCGCAGGATCTGATGCAGTAGAATGCGGTGTGACGGAAGTAGCCCAACCTAGAGTTTAAATAAGAATTCAAATTAATTTGGCCTCAGAAGAAGCCTTACGCTTGGAGGTCGATAACCGGTGAATACCCAAAGTCCCGGGACATGTCCTGTTCGGTTGCGGGTTTATTGTCTGGGAGCAAGCGAGATGATTCAACAAGATGCGACCACTTCGTCGACCACAGAACCCGAAAGCATTCCTGCTCGTTCGCATGTAATATGCTATTAAAGACATGGCTTTGAGATGAGTGTCACCACGTGATCATCCATTCATAAATTTTCCAGTCACGGCCTCGTCACTGACCATGTCGTCCAATACTTCTGGGGGCTCTAATTCTGAGGGATCCTCTTCGCAAAATCCTGCGGATTACCTTCGCTCTGCAAGTTTTTCTCGGTCGGATGGACCTACCGGGTCGTCTGACAATGCCGTCACTGCATCTGATTTTCTAATGGCCGCGTACGACCCAGCGAAACTGCACCCTCTAGCTGACCTGGGTGATAAACTGGATTACCTACTTCTGGATGATGACAAGAAAAATGAAATTCCTGGAGCCAGTACGGCAATGCCCTCCAGGGGGTGGAGTGATGATCTCTGTTATGGCACGGGCACGATGTATCTCAGTGGTATGTTTTAGATCTCTTTCAAGTTACTGGATTAGACACACTGTGTATTCGCTTCGAACCTCGTTTTATCCCTGACCCTCTCACCTTATCTGAACATCTCGGACCACCCATCTTTGGTCTCCTTATTGTTCTCTTTTCATCACATGCTCACCCTGTTTTTTTTTCGAAGGTTTGGCGATTGGAGGTGCATGGGGGGTGCGTGAGGGCGCGCGAAGGCCCCTTGCTGTCTCAAACACAAGATTGCGAATCAATAGCATTTTGAATTCTGTCACTAGAAGAGGAACGTTTATTGGCAACTCGGCTGGAGTTCTGGGTCCGTTCTCGTTGTTTCCCGGTGCACTAATTCCAAGTTGACGTGCTCCATCAAACACTGTTTTTAGCCCTCATGTATAATGGAGTTAATTCATCCATAGACGCCATGCGGGGAAAACATGATATTTTCGGTAGCATGGGGGCTGGCGCAGTGACAGGTGCACTGTTCAAATCGACCGGTACATGTTCACATTCCGAATATAAGAAATGATTCTCATATGGTGTCTTTGCTAGCTGGAGTTAAACCTGCAATTGCGGCGGCGACGTTCATGTCAGGTATGGCTGGAATCTGGAGTTATGTGAAAAAGAGCGTTTGATCTTTGATATGTAATTTATAACTTTAATCTTTCCCTTGCTCTGGCTCGCGTCTTGGCTAATTCGTACGTTATATCTTAAGGAAATTTTACACGACGCGGAATGTGTCATCACGCTTGAAGAACCTTCTGCCCGTGTGTTTGGCGAAGCACCGGGATAGGTCAATCTGATATATCCAAACTTTAGATGACGACTGCCCCATCCTATTACGCTCATATGGAATTAGACGCCTCACCCCGACTTATATAAATAATCTTCTCATACCAGCTTTCTAATTCTTTAGCGCATCTGAAATCGATTTGATGGTTTACCCCCAGCTGTACAAACGTACTACGTATGGATGCACAGTTGATCCAAATGAAACAAGTCTTCGGCGTTGGGGCCTTATACCAAACTCGGCAAGAGGATGCAACTCGTGGCGCACTTGGATATGTCGATGTCGCCGAAAACCCAAGGTCTGCAGTCATAACTGTCGTGGTTCACATGATTCTTATTCCCATTCTGCCAGTGCTTTCCGCTCTTCAATTCCATAAATGCAGTGAGACTTCGTCATCTTGTGTCATGTTTGAATCCAAGACCTCTTTCCTCCCGCCGATGTGTTAAAGCAAGTTGGCAAAATCGCAAACCTAGCACAAAAAATCGTTTCACTGGCATTTTAAATACGACTACTCTCAGGGCCAGTAGTGGTGCATCATCTCCTCAGTCCTCGGTCACATCAATCATCTTCTCATCAAGTGGCTCTTCTTCAAGTCGCAGCCCACCTTCAAGCCAAAATTCCTTTACGGATAACACTCCTTTCCCATCTACTCTGGTTAGACGACAGCCTCGCATTCAAGTATCCTCTCTTCTGGCGGACTCGTTCACAAGGTTTGTGTGAGTCGGTCGTATCATTTCTTGGCTTGACGCCAGGTTAATAGAACATATCACCTTGAAGTCATTCAACATCCTCTGAGAACAGCCGAATTCGGACAAGCAAGCCTGTCTCGCCTTCCGTTAACTCCCCCACTTATTGCGCAGCTTATCGTGAGAGACCCTTCTGGCAACTCTGTTTTTCCGTACGTGAACGTTTCATGGTCATGTTGATGGTTCAAGGACCTATCTGATTGATCTGCAAGTGAAGCGGAGTTACCTTTCCTTATCGCTCATCTGTCATTATTTAGTGGTGACGGTTTGACCGCTCTGGACATGGGCTCATCCATAGGCCATGTACATTCCTCGCCAATCCTGTACGGTAACTTGGTCTCCTCGGTGGACCAACTGGAAGATCTGCAAGGAAACATGGGTCTCTTCTTTATTTTTCCGGATGTCAGTATCCGTTGGCGAGGTCGATTCCAGCTCGGTGTCACTGCGGTTAGGATTTCGAGGTGGGTCGGCAGAAGCGTATACTGTATTTTTAAAGTCCTTCGTCTAACCACTCTTGTCAGAAGCGATCCTTCTGGAAGCATGAGCATAGCTGATTATGGTACAGTGCTTGCTGAGGCACGGACTAGACCATTTGACGTTCTTCCACAAAATCAATACTCAGCAGTCGGTATGCTGAGTTGTCATTCTCTGGTTCTTGACTAAGGTGCCTTGCAGCCCCGACCCGTCTTACGCAGTGCTTCCTTCGACAGGGTGCCAGAATGTTCACATTCATGTCACGAAATGGCTAATTTGTGATGATTGTTCAAGATATTGCAGTTGTAGTCTCCGTTTTTATACATCGCAGGTGTATTGACGACTTAAGCCTTTGTGTAAGTATTCATTTAGAATTTCGCATACGTTTGTACCCCGGTTGCCCGGTACACAAAGTCAATTTCTTGCAACCGACTGGGGCAGTGTACTCGGTTGCTGCGGGATGTCCTTGATAAGCTTGCACAAACAACGCCAACTTCCCTTTCATCTTCTCCACCCACGGTTCAAGCAGTAATGAGTGCAAACGATTATTATGCCGGAGGAAAGCCCCAGGGTCAATATGGCCCACCTCAAGGGCAGTACTACCCTCCACCTGGTGTGTATGACGTTTTGTGTCCTCTTGCATTCAGGGTTCAACAGGAACCCCTTTCAAAATGATGTATTTGAGTTATTGACATCGTGTTTCCATCTTGCTTGTTCCTACGAGTTCGGGCTGGTCCCGCAATCTGTGCCGTGTGTTTCAGCACACTAATGTCCGTAATTTCCAGGACCTTCACCCCAGGGTTACTATCCTCAGGTATTTCTTCTGTTAATCCATACAATCTGTACTGACTTATGCGCCCTTTATGCGATTGTGTTTGTAGCAGCCCCAGCAGGCATATCAACAGGGTGGTCCTTATCAAGGTCCTCCCCAAGCATATCCTCAACAGCCACAGCTTGGCCCCCAGACGATCTATGTGTGAGTTGTACTTGTTATTAGTACAACTCAGCTCAATATATACCATTTATTCAGACAACAACAACCTGAGAAAGGAGGGGGAGCTGCTTCAACTGGCTGCATGGCGTGTCTGGCTGGAATTTGCCTTTGTTGCTGTGCCGAAGGTCCGCATCTTCTAATGTGCATTTGGCGTTCGATCCTGATAACAGTTCTTCTGTACAGAACTTTGCGAGTGCTTGTTCTAAATTTCGGTAATTAGTTGGAGGATGGTCAACTAGTGTTACTCTATTAGTTGATATACTTGTCACTTACATGCGCATCTGTATTTGCATTGGACTGGATTTGCTTTTGGGATATCAACCTCAGTGTGACGCGGTCCTGGCGGAGCGGGGAATGCGAAGCTTTGTGATTGGACAATTGCCACTTCCCCGGTTCATTCCGTTGTTGGCTCACGCGTGTTCTTCAAGCTTCAACATTTACTAGCCAAAGCTCTGATTCCGAAAAATGCTGTCGAGGCTCTCTGAGGGAGCCTTGAAGAAAGCTGCAGGACTGGCTGCCCCGCGCTCCTCTACTTTACTTAATTCTTCGCGCAGGACCTCAGTATGACTTTTTTTTTCGACCGCTCTGACCTTGTTAAAATTGGTCACTAGGTCCGATTTGCTTCTTCCAGTACCACTGGCTTCGAGGTATTTCACTTCTTCATATACACAGTAATCTTTTTGATTGTCTCCCTAGTCTCTTTTGAACTCTCGCGCGACGCTCGCCTCCGTTTCTCTGTTTACCGCGGGCTCAATAGCCTGGTATGCTCACCTCTATGGGTCTTTACCTTTTCTAGGTGAAGCACATGCGGGCCATCTTAGTGACGAGGGTCTTCACCCTACCGCATACCCGTGGTCTCACAAGGGCCTCCTAGACACGTTTGATCATGCGAGGCATGTCTGCTCTTGACTATTCCGCGCTCCAACTAATTCTTCAGGCAGCATCCGACGCGGATATCAAGTGTACCGCGAGGTGTGCGCAGCTTGTCATTCTTTGGACCGTATTGCTTGGCGCAATCTTGTCGGTGTCTCTCATACTGTAGATGAAGCGCGGACAATGGCGGAGGAGGTCGAATATACAGATGGTCCCAATGCAGAGGGCGAGATGTTTCAGCGACCTGGAAAGCTTGCGGATTACATGCCCCCGCCATACCCTAATGAAGAAGCTGCGCGGGCTGGAAATGCTGGCGCTCTGCCTCCTGACTTGAGCTTGATCATAAAGGCTCGCCACGGCGGTGCTGTGAGCAATGTGTTTTCTGGGCTATGAAAATTGATCCTTAATGGATGTCTAGGACTATGTCTTCTCCCTTTTGACTGGTTACATGGACCCTCCAGCCGGTGTCGAAATTCGAGAGGGCATGAACTACAATCCCTACTTCCCAGGCGGCGCCATTTCCATGGCACGTGTTCTGTTTGACGGTCTGGTAGAATATGATGATGGTCAGCACATACAGTCTTCCCTGATCACTCATAGCTTAACTGTGGTATATCGCAGGTACTCCTGCCACCACCTCCCAAATGGCTAAAGACGTCACGACATTTCTGAGTTGGGCTGCAGAGCCAGAGCATGATGAGAGGAAGAAATATGGAATTAAAGCTGTCATCATCTTCTCTGCACTCACTCTGGTCAGCTTATATGTCAAGCGATTCAAGTGGACTGCCATCAAGAACAGGAAGATCAGTAAGTTTTATAGCTTTTGGATGGTATTCAAGAGCTAATTTGTTTCGTATGCAGTTTACCGCCCTCCCTTAGATAAAGCTCATTGAAAATAGAGACAACTCGGTGTAACGTACTTACATATGATATATACATCGTGCAGGGGCTTTGGTTATATAAGGACAATGTTTGCAACTGTTATCCAATCTCCTCAAGCTACTTACTTTGGACTGATCACTGTCATTCTAGCGACCTGTGTAGTCTTATAGTTCACTTTTCTGGTGGTATCATGTCTTCGGATTCTTGGCCGCCACAACTCAAGTACCAATTTCCCTTATGTTGTTTTGTACAAGGCTAACTGCACGCTTCACAGAGACTGGGTCGCAAAATGTCTAGGCCAAATGACCGATATCAACAGGAACGAAGCCCAAGCTGAACTTAGACAGGTAATTGCTGATGCTTTCGCCGCTCATACCCTATGGACGACCGACTGGGCTGGTGTTCAACTTCAAAGGTGCTGCTGAGTGACCTTGTCTTCCACTTTCACCTATTTCAACTCCCTCCTTTCGTTTTTCAGCTTACTCCCAAAGCCTGTACCAACATTTGGTAACAACCTCAAACGCAAACCGTGCGTCTGTCCTTAATGGTTTTATCCTCCGAGTTGACCTAATTTTTCAACAGGAACGAGAGTCCACCGGTCAACAAGAAGGCGAAGAAGATTGCACTCAAACCGGCTGCACAACAATCATTAGACGACAACGATACGGCTGCTCTCAACCGACGGGCCGAGCGCTTCCAACGTGAACATGAGCTAGAACGGACGAAGAACTTACGCAATGGCGGCATCCAGTCTCTTAAAGTAAATCAGCATACTACCCATCTATTTAGGGACATGTCTTTGTCGCGTGGGGGATCGCCGTTCGGCCACTCAGACGATCCAGAAGCTGACCCAGTGCGTTTTCTTTCTGCGTTCGTTCTCGCTCTCGGGACTTGATCGCTTCCGGTCATGTAAAATCTGTAGAACGTCATTGATTGGGATCGTTACACCATTGTTGGAACCTCTCAGGATATTTTCAAGGACTATCTACGGTTAACAACGGTCCGGGTCTGCTTCTTGCTTATACTCGTGCCTTGACGAGATGATTAGGAACCAAAACCTGAGCAAATACGTCCCTATCCTATTCTCCAGCAGACTCTTTTAGAATTGAAAAAACGCTGGCGACAAAAGTGCAATTACAACTGGATCTGCAGTCAGTTCAAGTCACTACGACAAGACCTTACAGTGCGTCATCACCACACTCATCATTAGGTCACTAGCTCCCACTTTTTTCACCAGGTCCAAAGGATTAAAAATGAGTTCACAGTGCAAGTATATGAAATTCATGCTCGTATGGCGCTAGAAAGTGTACGTTGTCCCTGCGGCACTATGTTAGCTAAGTTTTCATTGCTTCGTTTGCTATACAGAGTGATATGGTAGAGTACAACCAATGCCAAGCAACGCTCCGCACATTGTATGAGCTTGGGGTACCCGGAAAAGTGGAAGAGTTTACAGCATATCGTATTTTAATGCTTCTGCATGGGCGAAATCGGAGTGGTAGGTTTCTTTTCTCCGTTACGATGATTCTCGTGCTAATGATCTATCTTACAGAATTAAATCTATTTGTAGGTCAACTAACCCCTAGACAGAAAGCAGATCCAGCGGTGCGGCACGCTCTTGGAGTGCAGCGGGCATTGTCGATGGGGAACTATCATTCACTTTTTGAAGCTTACGTGGCAGCTCCCAATATGGGCGCGTACATCATGGATCATTTCATTGATCGAGAAAGGGTGAAAGCTCTCATGGTCATCACAAAAGCGTCAGTTTCGATTCTTGTTATTTGCGGCTTCATTTGTCTGATGCGAAAGGCCACACAGTTACAAGACGCTGCCACTGCCCTTTATTCACAATGTGCTCGCCTTTGATTCACTCGATGCAGCACGCGTCTTTCTTGTGAACCACTCCTCTGCATTTTTTACGAATCCTCGGGCTCCAGACAGCGAGAAGATCCTCGATTGCAAACCCGCAATACCCCAGCTTTCGCAGGCTTACGAAGAAAGATATCGAAAAGTCCTTATCAAAGGTGCAATATGAATCATTTTTTCGTCAACCTTTCGATCTATTTCCTTGTGTTGTTTCTTCACCATCATCTACTCGCGCTGTCTTACCTGCAAGATCTCCGGCGAATTGTACACATGAAGGACCAACTCGACTGTTTTTCCCTTCTCGGCGACCCAAGATTATGGCTTGTTCCCTTGAACGTAATTATCTTCATTCAATAATTCATGCCCTCCATCTTTACATTCCAAGGATTCTGTCCTATGATGGGTTCGTGTCAGAGACGCAGAGGTGGAGAGTGTGAACTGTTTCGATATGTATTAAGGAATTATCTGCCATTGTACAAAAAACTAAGTACTGTTGTACATTCTTACTGGTGTTTGTTCAGGCACGCATGCGAGCGGGTATGAATCTACGCAGTACCACCTCTCTTACAGAATAGTGCTGTATACAGGCTGGCGAGTCGAGGATGTCAACTGAGAGGCGCGAACCTGCCGGAATAGTCACGTATGACAAGACGAGAGTCTGCAGTCGACAATCAGGAACACGTTGACTAGCAAATAGTGTTCAAAAAAGACCTTCTGCACTTGAGAGTTGACACGATTGATAGTGCTGAGCCAAGACCATGGAAAGGGACATGAGTTTTGAAGATCAAAGGGTGACGATTTCTGATCTTCTGGATCTTCATAAACCGGGCAGACCACCAGTGCAAATCTGGCAGAACGTGTCTCTATGGACTTGTTGTATCAAAGATGGGACATACTCGGCGTGTGTGAAGACAGGACCTCGCTTGTACAGGAGATAGTCAACACAGAACTTGATGCCCCCCTTGACGACCCATCCAAGAGAACGGTAATGATGATAGGCGACGTAGTTGACAAGGAACGGATTATCGAATCGCAAAGGTTGATTCGGAAATGGAGGTAGATGAGCTAGTTGGAAGGCGATCCAGGTATTTTGCAGACTCATAACAGTTTGCTTCAAACAAGTCGGTGTGATTTCATTAATGAAATGAGCTGCACATACTGTATATGGGTCCAGAACACTTAGACAATCGAGATTCCATAGCAAAAAAAAAGCTTCCTGAAGTGTTAACTGAAGGTGCTCCATATCCTCCAGAGGCTCTTCATCTAGGGAATTCCCTCCTTCGTCAGTGGCAGGCGTGACACTAGGTTCTGGTATTGGCTGAGGCGTTGGCCTCCATGTAGCGGCCGACGGAATTGCAGGTCCGGACAATGCAGGCTTAATGACACGTCCTTCAGTAGCAAAGATTAGTTCAGCTTCTTCAGCGACGGCCGCAATGGCCCTCGCACGATCGAGTTTGAACTGTCTACGCTCAGCCCTACGCTTTGCTGTTAACTCCTCTGAGGTCATTTCTATGCAAAGTTTATCATCCAACGTCTAATAAAATGATAGGAATCATTGGTGCACACACGTTTTCCGCCTGCCTGTCGATTGTTTATTTGCCTTGCGAGCCAACTTGGTTCGCTGCGCGATAAATCACCCTTGCCAAAAAAACCTCTCCGCCATAGCAAAATCGCATCTTTTGACTTCAGAACCCAAACCGATCGAGTAGTGATGTCGAAAAAGCCTTCACAGTGAGGGTTTATAACCTCAACCAGAGAAAGGCCAAGAAGCCCTAAGATTGACCGAATCCGAATAGGCGGGGGATCAGAGAATATGAGAGGGAGAGGGTTTGCATATATTCTGTTGTTGTCATTGCGCTTGCCTGAGCCTTTGTTGGGTCCGCTAGAACGAGATGATGGAGTTATCAACGACATCTGGAGTAAGAGACTCGGAAAAAGTCATGCCTATGCCTTGGTGGAATAGCAAGTACAAATCTTACAATGTTTGCTCAGCCACGCTGGCACGCCTAACAGATCTTCATACCAGCAATGTCTGATAAACGTAGAGCGGAGATCGAGGCGAAGAGGGCCAAACTAGCTGATCTCCGGAAAGCTCGTGCTGACAGACAAAAGGCAGAGACAGAGAGAAGAGCTGCAGAGGTGTGGAACTCAATTTCCGTGTTTCTGCAGGGTTTATGTATATGAATAGCCTGCAGGGCCTACGCCAGTTCGAAAGGATCTCGATGAGTTGGTGAATGCCCTAGTCGGCAGCCCTAGTCGGGGTGGCTCAGACAGTGGCGACCTTACGCCCTCCTCACCAATACCAGGGACACCCTCATTAGGGCCTTCTGTGGCTCTTCCTGGCCATTCCGCACGGTCTATTCCTGGATCTGGAAGAGTAAGTCGGCAGAGTGACTTCTCGTCAGATCGTATCAGTCTAGGTACTACACTTGCTCAATCAAGCAATGCTGCTACTGATCATGTCATTGAGCGGTGAGTTGTTGGGATTTTTTCCCCCAAGGGTTAAGCTGATATATGTCATTTAGTACACTTACACCTCGGCTGTACATTGATCTAATCGACGTGGAGCAAAAGCTGTTTGAACTCCCCCAGAAGGTGTGTCTGTTCTCCATCGCCGTGTCTTCCTTTTTGGCTTGACGGTCTGAAAAATTTAGGAACGCGTTATATATAATAAGGAGGTCCAGACGACCGCGACTGAGACACACCCTTCGATTGACTATGAAGAAGAGCTCCGACAGCGGATATACAGAGAGCGAGAGGTCGAAGCGGAGCGAGCAGCTCGTGATAAAGAGCTTGAAGAAGAAAGTGTGAAGCTTGACGAGGAAATAGAGCAAGAAATTCGTGGTACGCGAGCTTTCCCGGTACAAAATTATCTGAGCACAAAGACAGGTGGTATTAGAACTTTCGGAGGAGGAACGAGGCAGTATCCTTGCAGCGTCCGAGTTCCTCGACTTTGTGGAACAATCGTCAAAGATCGTGCAACGAGCTCTCAATGATGGGTATGATTACATCCGCGACTATACTATTGGGGCGGAATCTGGAAGGTGAGAAAGCAGGCCATTCATGATGCAAAATTTTACTTATTAAATACAGTGATGAATCCGAGGGGCGTCTTAAACGCGTCTGCGAATTCTGGGACGAACGGTATGGCAAAAATCGATCCATCACTGATGTAGACTGGTCGCCTAAAGTCAGTCCTTTGTTAACGTTGTTTGAGGATTAAGGCTATAAAGTATACACCAGTACCCAGAGTTGAACGTGGCGTCTTACAACAAGAATCCTGCGGCGTTGAATGAACCGGACGGGATTGTCGCGGTTTGGAATCTTCATCTTCTGGAACGTCCAGAATTTGTTTTTCACTCTCAGGTTCTTATGGCTTCCATCGATGACGTTGTAGATCGGAAAAGGAACTGATGCGAAAACTGTTAGTCAGATGTGCTGTCTGTAACATTTTCGGCTTTTCATTCCAATCTTGTTTTTGGTGGGACGTATTCGGGGCAAATTTTGCTGTGGGATACGCGCTCCAAACACCTCCCAGTGTTGAAGACACCACTTTCTGCGGCAGGACATACACATCCTGTTTATGCAATGCAGATGGTCGGAACTCAGAATGCTCACAATCTCATCACGAGTAGCACTGACGGGACGGTCTGCAGTTGGTTAGTGGACATGCTTGCTCAACCCCAGGCAAGTGATATGTAAATATTGTGTAATAGTTGATATTGATGTTTGTACTAGGAAACGCTTGAATTAATTCACGCGGGTCATAACAAGACGGGCGAGGTAGCCATCACAACATTGGATTTCCCGGCCAACGAAACCACAACTTTCTGGGTTGGTACGGAAGAAGGAAATGTATACCAGGCCAACCGATACGATCGTGCGGGAGCAAAGGCAGGCCTGAACCAATACGACGTGTACAAAGGGCATGCGGGTCCCGTTATGGGACTCCATTTTCACCCGCTGGTTGGGCCTGTGGACTTTTCAGATCTATTCTTGACGAGCTCAGTGGACTGGACGGTCAAGCTGTGGAGAGCCAAGTCATTGGCAAAGCCTTCCACGACGCCACATGCCATAGGAGCGATATATTCGTTTGACGAGGCAGATGACTATGTGTATGATGTCAAGTGGCATCCAGCGCATCCGGCGCTATTCGGCACGGTCGATGGGTCGGGAGAATTCGATTTGTGGAACTTGAATAGCGACACAGAGGTAGGTGATTGAGAGGGACGAAATGGGGGGAATCTCAAAATTGTTTTGCAGGTGCCTGTGGTTTCGGCCAGTGTGGGGAGTGGACGTGCGATCAACAAAATAGCATGGGATCGTAAGGACGGGCGTCGAGCTGCATTGGGAGGAAGCGACGGTCGACTGTATGTATATGATATAGGGGATATGGGAATACCACGAGAGACAGAGTGGACGGACATGCAGAAGAGTGTTTCAGGGATGGTGAGCGGGGGAGGGGGACAGGGGGGTGTAGCGGAAAGTGAAACAGCGAGGATCGTGGCAGGACGTTGAGAGGATTTGGTTGATCCGTTGGGAGTCGGGCCGGGGGAACGGAATGCCGCTCCGTCCGAGGTTAAAATTTGTAGAACGGAGAGAGATGTGTGGTTGTGGTTGTCCCTCATAGCCATGACCAGTAGAGACCAATTCAAGCAGGTTCATGATGTCCTTGTCGCTGTTCTATGTAAATTTAATTCATTCTTTCCCCTCAGGCCCCGCACAAGTAAGTCACTCATCTTATCGTCGTCGTCTCTCTCCTCTTCATTCCCCCCCGCAGACTCCTTCTGTGAGTGTCTCCACCCACCCCCTCTGCACTCCTCTCACCTCCTTCCCTTTTCCAGCATTCCTGGCCCCATTGAAGTCTCCGATCAAGTGACTTCCCCCGCCCTCCTTCTCTCCTCCCTCATCCACTCATTCCGTGCTCTCTCTCTCAGGTCCTCTTTGCCAATGCCCATCCCTCGGTCTCCCACGTCTCTCTCGAGTTTGTCTCAGTCCTAGGAGACTGCATTCGCATGATCAGGCTCGTTTTCTTTTCATCCTCAACTCGACCACTCACAAAATATTCCCTTCCAGACATGTTCTTTTAACCAAAGAAGCCCAACCATTCATCATCAGTGGTAGTGGCACCCTGGGATGGGATCAGGTCAGTCACCCAGTCTTATACCCTACTTCTGATCTTCCCTCTGCTCTTCCTAGGTCGCTGCCAATCTCGTGGAACCCGGCGAAAATGCACTCGTCTTACACAGTGGTTACTTTGGAGATGCCTTTGCAGACTGGTACGCACAAACTCTACGTCCCCCTATAGACGTGTGAATGACCCCAAGTCACCCCCGCTAGTCTTCAAACTTATGCAGTCCATGCCGACCAGATCAAGGCTCAGATTGGAGCTGCTGTAAGCCACACTGACATCGAGAGTGCGCTCAAGGCCAAGAAATACAAGATACTCACATTGACCCACGTAGACACATCAACCGGTGCCCCTTTCTCATGGATCCTAATCATCATTCCAATCTAACCAAATCCCCTTTCCTAGGTGTTCTGTCCGACGCCAAAGCTATAGCAGAGACTGTGAGGCGCGTGTCCCCCGATACCCTTGTCAGCGTCTGCTCGATTATACCCTATTCGCGATTGTACTAATGACTTTCCATTTCAGGTAGTAGTGGACGCCGTGTGCTCCGTAGCCAGCGAAGATATTCGTATGGACGACTGGGGGCTGGACGTTGTCCTCACGGCAAGTCAGAAGGGTCTCGGCACACCTCCAGGTCTGAGTATTGTGCTTGCCAGCCAGAAGGCGATGAAGGTTTGTCTCCGCTTCTAGCCGGTGGTTGTCTTTCCTCGAGCCCTGCTTGTAGGTATTCGAGTCCCGCTCAACACCTGTCACCTCCTACTACGGAAGTTGGAAACGGTACGTGCCATGTACACAATTCCAAGGTTCAGCAGTATACTAACGATACATATCATTTTAGATGGTTACCTGTAATGAAGGCGTACGAAAACGGCACTCCGGCCTATTTCGCAACGCCACCGGTCAATCTCATCTATGCATTTCGCGAATCTCTCCGCCAGATCACACAAACCTCTCTGTCGCTCGAAGAACGCTTCAAGCTACATCGTGAGGCCAGCCAACGTATAAAGTCAGCTGCCGCAGAGGCTGGTTTGCAGCAGCTTCCGACCAACTCTGCGTATGCGGCGAATGGTATGACTGCTGTACGTTGCTTACTTCCTTGGAATTCAGGCAGGATAATTTGATCGGCTCCTTTCAAGTTGTATTACCCTGAAGGACTGGCTGCTGAAAATTTGCTGCCTTTACTTGCCAAACGGGGAGTTGTGGTTGCTGGGGGGCTGCATACTAGTATTAGAGGTCCGTATCGTTACTTTTGTTATTTTAGCTTGCCGTTCAACTGTTGCTGACACTTCGGTCCTCCCTCCTTCACAGACAAATACTTCCGCATAGGGTCAGTCACTTTCTATATCCTCCTTGGCAGACTGTTATACTTTTTCTAGGCACATGGGGATCTCTGTTGTTGATCCCCAACGACGGGATATTGACACAATAGTTAAGTCGCTGAAAGAGGCGTTGGCGGAAGCCAGAAGCCAAACAATGTAGAGAGAGATTCACGAGCAGCTTCGTGAAAATATACTCGTGACGAATGTACAACCTTTTCGATGGTCCATCTGGACGTCTATATTACCACTGCGGTAAAAGTTGCTTCGGGGTTGGTGGTGTTCAGCACAGCGACGCTCATAACGTCGTGTACTTGGTTGTCGTCACCTGCATGTCCACTTAGTCTTGGCTTGAACTCCGCAACATCGTTTTGTTCTTTTTATATACTTTCGAAAAGCACCAAATGTTACCAGACATAGATACAGATAATCACAATACATCCCAGTAAGGTTATACAGGAACATAAGATTCTTGCACTAACGTTCGACCTCTTTTGCGTCGAGTTCCGAGTACTACTACTACCCCTCTACTGCAACTTCCTTATATTGACCCTCCCCCCCCATCCCAACGTACCACTCCTTCCCAGACTTTGTCGGGGTGATGTATCCGGCTCTGATGGTAAAATCTCCAAATCGCTCGCCTGGATGTCTCTCAAAGGCATATCTCTTGATCATCGGACCAAGAATAGCCATAATTTCAGGTTCGGTGACCGTTTCTGCAGCAAACAATCAATGATATATATTGCGGAACCTTCATGTAACGTACCCCTGTAAATCTTGTTCATCCTCTGCCCGTAGTAGCCGCCGCCGAGCAGCATACTGTATGTGCCAGGCGCTTTGCCGACAAACGCAACCTCTGAAAGTCTATGAGAAAAAGAAACATACAGATCGATCATGGATTACTCACCAGCGACATATGGTCGAGCACAACCATTTGGGCAACCTGTCATGCGCATGACAATGGCATCATTACGAAGACCGTTCTCTTCACACAGTTTTTCCACTTTGTTAATTAGAAGGGGCAAGTACTGCAGGGATAAGTAGTGTTTTAGCGTTTATACTGGTGGACTGCCGAAAACTCACGCGTTCTGATTCCGCCATTGCCAGACCTGTAAATTTTACATGTCAGTATTTTCTTAAATCACGGGTCCAAATGTAAAAAAACTTTCCGCAAGTTGGGAAAGCCACGCAAGCAGAGGAAGACAACCGAAGTGCGCTGTGTGAAAGATTGTCTAGCTTATATTTCGCAAGCAGCCGTTTGACAATTGGAAGCTCTTCGTCTGCAACATCCGACACTAAAAGATGCTGGTTCGTAGTCAGTCGGAAACTGCCCTTATGGACTTTGGCAATCTCTCGCAATCCAGCCTTGAAGTCCCGCCCAGGTTCGTCCTGGATCCGACCATTTTCAATGAACATGGTGAAATGGTGTTTGCCATCCTCCCCAGTAGCCCAGCCAAAATCGTCTACATTTCTGTCGAAAAAGTATGGTCGAGCCGGCGCCAGTTTGTAACCGAGACGCTTTTCAACTTCTGCCTTGAAGACATTCAGTCCCATGCAGTCGATGGTATACTTCAGTCGTGCATTCTAGAGGAAAAGGAAAACTCATTAAAGGACCGACTGCAATCATCGCAGACGGATTACTAGTACCTTGCGACTAATAAACAGCAGAGTTAGTTGATGTTGCAATGGGCACAGGTCTGCGAACTTACTCTGCGCGGTTCCCGTTGTCTCTCTGCGTCAACATGACCTTCTCCGCCACAAATTTGCCCTGCTCCACAGTACAGAAGCCAATAACGTCTCCAATACGGGGATAAGTGCTCTTGTTTCCGTGCGTAACACCCATTCCGCCTCCTATAGTTACATTGAAACCAACCAAATTCCCATTGCTGTCATTAATGGCGATGAATCCAAGGTCATTTGTGAAGACATCAACATCGTTGGTTGGTGGAACTGCCACAGCAACTTTGAACTAAAATTTACCGGATGAGATCAATGGTGTATGAACCAATCTCGATTAGACCCACCTTCCGGGGAAGGTAGAACTCTCCATATAACGGTTCGAAATCTTTGAGAGCCTCACCGGCAACCAGTTTCTTGTCCAACCAGATCTCGTGGTATGCAGTTGTACGAGGAATTAGATGCTCGCTAACGTCCTTCGCGAATTGATAAACACGCTTGTGCAGTTCGGACATCGTTGGTATCGATGAGCAAACTACATTCCTGGGTCGATCCGTGAGTGTCTATCGCATGACGATTCGTGGAGAGACAATACCTATTGACATCCCCACAAGCCGCCAATGTATCTAAAAGGACTCGATTAATGTCCTGGATCGCTGGCTTCAGATGCTTTTTGATTACTCCGTGGAATTGGAAGGTCTGACGCGTAGTGATCTTGAATGTCCCCGATCCATGTTCATCTGCAATCTGGTCCATCTGCAGCCACTGGTTCGGCAGACAAACACCGCCAGGCATTCGAACTCGGATCATGAAGCTGTACGCAGGTTCGACACCCTGAGCTTGACGCTCGTCTCGTATATCACGATCGTCTTGTTGATAGATGCCATGGAACTTCGTAAGCTGAGTGTCACTGGCGGCTAGCGCACCTGTGTTCGCATCCTCAAGTCCCTCGGCAATGGTACCACGCAGGTAACCAGAAGCGGCCTTGATGTGCTCATTCGTGATCGACTCCGGTTCAGCTTCCGTAACCTCAATCGATTCGACGCCGAGTGCTTTCCACAGTAGGGGCTCCCAGATCTTGTAACCTGTCTGAGGGCCATCTGCATCTTGATCATCACCCAAACCCAAACTGGCAATGCGCACTCCGCCAAGCTTCTCCAGACGAGCATCAAGGTCTTTGCCTGGCTTGTTGTAATACTGGGCATCTTCAGGACGAGGCCAATAGTGACTGTCTCCCATGCCGAAAACACTATAACGAAGCTTGGACAGTATTTGGTCCCCACGGGTCACTGCAACATTCAAGGCTTTGAAGAATGCCCGACCGTTTTGGGGGGGCTCCCCTTGGCCTGCTACGGATGTAATGAAAACAACGTATTCCTCTTGGGTAAGAGTATCGAGTGAAACGGAATCCATCATCGAGGTCGAAGCCGAAATACCTCTGGCTTTGGCTCGACTTGCCAACCTCTTCGCCATCTTCTCCGCCGCTCCGCCATCAGATGCAAAAAGGACAAGGAGGGGAGGTGCATCGAGACTCGTAAGAAGTTCATCGTAGGATTGTTGAGCCTTCTGTTTCCTGGCCTCTCTAAGTTTCTCACCCAGACTGCTCACAAGTTCACCCGCCATCTGTGGTTTAGAGCGCACAAGCTGCGAAAGGTGGTTTTGTCTGTCAAGAAATTGCTGCAAATCCCTCTTAACAGCGTCTGAGTCAAGAGAGAAAGGCTCCTTTCCTTCTCTTTCTTTGCTTGGATCCCATCTGTACAATGGCCAATAGCCAGCGTCAACAGCAAGTTTAGTCTCCTTGAGGACTTCGAGGGCGGGAGTGTCCTCGGACTGGTAAGGTAAATAGGCAAGCACGACACTGGGTCCATCGAAGCGATCAGCTTCCATTAAAGCCTGCAGAACCTGGGAATATGACGAGAATATGGCTACGCTTGCCACGAAGACGTCACCGTGATTCATAGCGTACAAGCCCACATCGCGCTTCCGTCGATAAGGATCAGCGGAATTGCGAGAAGAGAATGGAAGAGTGTCGAGGATGAGAATGTTGATATTAAGCCTGGAGGCAATGGCATGGTGGAGTCCTGACGAACCGAGATCGTAAGACCATGCGTCTGAACCAATGATCCACCTGGACATTGCGGGGAAATGTGCGCGAAGGGAAAGAATACGCTCGGCGGCTGGATGACCGACACATGATAACTCTAGACCCTGTACGATTTGCTTTCCAAACATTCTGCTCTTCGAAGCATCCTCCTTTGTAAGCATCCAGTTGGTTAGGAGAGAATGGAGGTTGGAGTCGACGATATCGTGTTGCAATAACTCTTGGACTGCGTGGAGGAGTTCAGTTCGCAGTTCCAACTGTCCACGCACACGCCCAAGAGCGTATTCGGGACTAGTGGCTATATTTCCTTGTGAGGGAACAAGAGAAGGAGAATTTGATATCTCCAAGCGGTCGTTGAACAGGTGCGATAGTATTTTTGTATATGCAAGCTCATGCTTGGGAACATGGGGCTCTCCACAAACCCCAGATCCCGACTCCGGGGCGCTTCCTAGTTGTAGGCGGGTCGATGTGGAAGGCGAAGATGGGGATGAGGCATGTTCAATTAGTTTTAAGATATCGGCAGATTTCAAATCTATGAAGTCACCAAGAACCCCGCTGTGAACACTAGGCCGGTGTTCAGAGTCACGTTGCTGAAGCGCACTGACAACTTCAAGGTAAAATGGCAACCACTTCGTGGTCCACTGGTGGACTTGTTCCAGGATAATGACATGTTTCACCGAAGCAGGTATCGCATTCAAAATACGAGAGGGAAGGAGCGGGTTGAGTAAGGAGATGGTTGTAAATGAGACTCCGTCTACGTCAGGCAACGGACGTGATGCGCCGAGGATGAAAATGACAGTGTGAGGTTTGTTGGAACCTTGAGTCGTTAGAGGACGCAAAGGTCGACGAACAAGCGACAGTGTGTCTAGAGCTACAGACTCATACGCCTTAAATAGGCCTGAAAGAGTGCAATTATCCACCGATGGAAGTCCAACAGGACTCAAATGCCCATCTGTGCGAGTCATATGTCCATTTGCCAGATCGGACGAAGCTGGATTTTTTCCGCCCAGGATGAATGGGACAACCTTCTCTTCCGGAATCTCAGTCAGCATTACCTCGTGATTACTAGTGTAGAACGCGTGCACCACGGCCTTCCGTTCCACCCGTGCCAGTCTTGATGCGAGTAAAGCGTTGTCTTGCGCCTGCTGTGCGGTGGATGACAAGAGGAAAAAGGGAACAGCAGGGCGGAGAAGCAGCGCATCAGTGAGGTCGTCCTTCAGAGCTAGATGCAATACGACTGGCAGCGTAGATATTTCGGTCAGATGGAGGAATAAACTTGTCGATAGCTGTGCGTGTGATGAAGCAGTGAAGGAGACCAAGTTTGCGTCACAATTGGTGACAATTGTTGCGCCTGGATCAGCACCAAAGGGTACCGTAAGAGTTTTGGGCGTGCGGTGCAAACACTTTCTCAGAACGGCGTATTCCTCTCCAAACGGAGAGATCGCCGGTAAGGATGGCTGAGAATCGACCAAGACATCCGAAGCCAAGTAAGCGATACGAGCAACTGCAGAAAGAGCTGGCATGCTGGTAGTGTTCAACGTTCAGTCCTAAACTCACGGAGAAGAAAGGGAACTCACGGAATGTTACGAACGGTGAACCGAGGCAACACCAAATATACCGATTGCTACATTACAAAATCACAATTGAATATGAAGCCAGACTTGGCGAGCCGCTACTGAAAGGAAAAAAAAAAAAATTAGAAAATAATCGAAAAAGGAAGGCGGCGATCAATCACGTGCGTGATTGCATGAGTTAACCTTACATAGCAGCATCTAGACAATTCATTCTGTCTAGACTATCAACGATAGGGAGGTCGCGTCTACTCAGGCTTCCTGTGGAATTCTCCGGACGCAGGGTTTTACCTACGTAGACGACGCAGCATTAGCCTACAGAATAATATTATGCCTCTTGATGCTTCGTTTAGAACAACACCACGTTTTTTCTTTACTCCAATCGTCTAAAATTTTTTAATCATTTAATTAATTATTTTTTATGTTAACCCCTCTGGATTCAAATAACGGCAATCGGCATTCACGCACTTCAAACTCCGTCGAGATAAAAACCACATTCGAACGCTTGAACTACCTTAGGTCTTTAAAGATAACCAAGGAATTTTCGCAGTGAAATCCTCCAGGTGAAAATTTGGATAAAACTTGCTCAGTGGCCTGATTCAAGACCTGGCATGAAGATAAAAACTTCAGGAACATCCGTTGGATTGGATTGATAGAAGAACACTGAACAAAAAAGGAATTATTGCAGCGCGGGGGCACAACAATGTGTGCCTCTGCATTTGGGTCGCTTGGAGACAGCCCGAGATAACCTAGAAAAAACAGAAGAATAACAACATTTTGCCCAATTATTGGTGGGAACGTGTTTGTAAAGAAAGAAGACTCTCTTATGCAAGTACATAAGAGGAGGGTTTTGTCAACGAGATATGGCTGCGTTGCACTACTCTCTCATGACTTTCCCCAGTATCTCCCTGGTATTATCTGTCCACATATTTGCCTCTGTTGACCGACCCTGCATCATCATATCATTGCCTATGTCAATTCACAGTGAGTGATGTTTCAGATAAAAATCACAGATGTGCCCATGTGAAGTCACAAGCTCTTCCAGCTGAGACTTCTGCACAACAAAATCAGGCTGATTAAATAACAGATGGCAACAGCAGCAATCCACCTTGCCAGCCATACACTCAAAGCCTTCACACTGAGCAAGCATGTTACCTGATTCAGGCCAAAGTCCCCACTCTTGAATGATTTGCTCCATTCCCTTGAAAAAACTCAGATATTGTGGATGATCTGCAAAGTAAAATTCTTGCACATCTCAGCATTAGAAAGAGTGGTTGGCTGCATCCAGGGGCTGCTACCATTGCTCCATGACATCATGTCAGAGGGAGGCTAACCCCATCACAAAAGCAACGAGGTGCTCAGTGCAGTGAAGCACATCGGTAGTAAGACCTGTGCACAATGTGTGAGTTGGAGCCCTGAGGGGCTACAGTACAACTCCTTCCAACTAGAGCTCTGAGGAGCTCATAGCTGTGCAATGTCGCCCACAGGGCCCATAACCTGTTGAGCAGCGTGCTATGCGCAGTGTAGAGTGCTCACAGATCTTACTACTTACCTGTTGAGTTAGTTGGTGTGCTAAGTAACTTAGGTTAGAGGGCATAGAACTCTCTGTATTGCTAGGTAGAGGTACAGCATACTTATATACCTAGAGAGCCCACATGGTCACATGAGGCTCAGGTCATGTGAGGCTCAGTGGGGTGGAGAAAAGGGTGGTGTACCACATGGTTCCTGTCCACATCTCATTATGACATATTTGTATACATGTATTTACATGTATATGTGTTTACACTGAGGCACAGAATAGGTGCCACATGCAGATTTAATTCAACACTCATGCACTTCTCTGCACTCTCATGCACTTCTCTGCGCTCTCATGCCCTTCTGTGCACTTTCATGCACTTCTGTGTGCTCTCCTGCACTTCTGTGTGCTTTCATGCACTTTCATGCACTTTTGTGTGCCTTTCACATTTCTACTGTGCCTTTGGATCCCCTATAGCTGTCTTCTACCATGTGCCTTAAATGTGCCTTGTTATGCTTCAACCTGCCTTCATGTGCTTCCTACACTCATTATCCACCTTTCGCAGTTACCGTGCACTCGATGTGCCTTTATGTGTTCTCTTATGCTTTACCAGCAACTCACATTCTTTGCTGCACACTCATTGCACTATTCATTTATCACACACAACAATCCTTCACCACATCTATTGCACTGCACATCATGGCTTCCAGCTTACTAGGGTGATTATTTGAGGTGCACCATGATTGCATCACAAGCCAACTGTGCATTCTCACATAATCTGAGCACGTTGCACCTACATATTTGGCATTGGACTGTGTGCACTTGGGTGCTTTCACATAATTCAAGCATTTTGGTGCTATTTGGCATCACACAGCATCTCCTTATAGTTCTTCGGCATTTTCAATCAGCATTGCTTTATCTGGTAACTGGCACAGGTCGATCATGTCACTATTACTAAGGCACAGCATGCAACACATAACACCAAAGTGGATTAATTGGGCAGAGTGCACAGGACCTAGAGCACACCAAAAATAGAACATCATGCCAGAACAGTTGGGTATTGGGCTATAGTGTGCACAAATCTTATTGGCTAAGGCAGCAGCATCATGCGGTTGGGTTTAGATGGGCCAATGGGTGGACTTGTGGGTAGCACATGGTGCTTTCTATTTTTATACTTTATTTTACCATTTTATCACATAAGCCATTCATACATAGTACCGAGGTACTGTACATAGAGAATCAGAGGATCTTTCCCCTCCCAGATAGTTTATAGTTCATTCAGCATTGCACTGATATGGCTCCCTATCACCCTGCATGCATACTATGGCATTTTTTGTGATTGTGCGCACCTCCTAGATGGCTTCTGCTCACTTTGCACAGTGCACTTTTGCATGCCTTTGTGGGCTTTCGTGTACCCAAGTGCACTTCCATGTGCTTTTTGTGTGCTTTTATGTGCCTTTTACATTTCTACTGTGCCTTTGGATCCCATCAAGAACTACAGAAATGAAGCTCAGACTGTCATGATATATGACCCTAATTTGACACGATCATGCACCATCCTCATGATTGCCTGTTCTAATCAGCGTTGAAAGGTAGTCAGAGAGGATTTTTGCAACTAGAAAATGAAAATTTGGACATGAACCAGTGCACTCTTATTATCTCTTTTGATCCTTCTAATTCATCTATCACTGTTGAACACACTGTGAATATTCCCGATATGGACTTCTCAAATTCTTCGAACACTCTTTTTTACTCCTTGATCCTCGCCAACTTATATTTAACAGCCAGTCCTCAGTATGAAACATATTTATTGACCTTGATGGTGACACCTATGCAAAATCTTCCTATGCCCTCTATCCCTACTATTCTCTCAATTGACTCCCTACATCCAACCTTTGCAGCATCAAAAAAGAAATACAAACCAGTCACACAGAAAATTCAACCAGTTATTACTGAACTACCCAATTGATTTTGTATTGTTTGAACAATCACTGGTGACTCCTTCAAAAATATGCTGAAACTCAATCCTCATCCACAAAAACCATCCTGGTGATTTTCTATGGCCAGAAGAATGGAAGCTCATGCATGACTTTATTCAAAATCACAAAACAGCTTTCATGTGGACAGAACAAGAACAAGGAAGTTTTTGCCCTGACTTCTTCCCTTTTATAGAATTTTCTGTCATTCCTCATACTCCTTGGGTCAAATGAAATATTTCTATACCTCCTGGTTTGTATGAACAGATCTGCAAAATGCTAAAAAAGAAGATAGAAGCAGGAGTATACAAGCTGTTGAACTCTTCATATTGATTGCAATGGTTTTGCATTGCAAAGAAAGATGCTAAATTGCTTCAAGTTGTTCACAGTCTCAAACCACTTAATCAAGTAGTGATACAGCATTCAGGTGTCATACTGATACCCAAACATTTAGCAGAACAATTTGGTGGACAATCTTGCAGAGGAATGTTAGATCTTTATGTGGCATTTGATGAAAGGAAAGTAGCAGAATCATCTCACGATCTAACAATGTTTCAGACATTGTTTGGAGCACTTTGCATCATTACCCTACCAATGGGTTGGACAAATTCAGTTCCAATCTTACATGATGATGTCACATCTATCCTACAGCCTGAAATCTCTCATATCACTATCCCTTACATCAATGACACAACAGTTAAGGGGCCAAAATCAGAATATTGAATGATTGGTGGATCCTATGAAATGATCCCCAATAATCCAGCTATTCAATGTTTCATCTGGGAGCACTTCGAAAGCTTGAATTGGATAGTTCAATACATGAAGTACTGTGGAGAAACATTTTCTGGTCCTAAACTCTACCTTTGCATTCCCAAAATAATTGTTTTAGGGCATCAATGCAACATTGAAGGTTGTATGGCCGATCCCACTCACATCGCAGCAGTTAGCAAATGGGAACCTTGTCAAAGCCTTACTGAAGTTAAAGTGTTTCTAGGAACTATTGGAGTTTGTTGTATCTTCATTCAAAATTTTGCTCAACATGCTGCAGTACTGATTCAACTCACTCGCAAAAATGTTCCTTCCAAATTTGGACTGGAACAAATAGCAGTGCAAGAAGATTTGAAAGAAGCTCTAATCACCTCTCCAGTGATTCGAGCTATCAACTATTCATCCTCTGCTCTAGTTATCCTATCAGTTGATACTTTGCAAATTGCTATCAGTTTCTTTCTCACTCAATGTGATCCCGATGATGTGTTCAGTTGGTACTCAGTTCAGAGTCTCAACAGAAGGGGTGAACACTTAACCTACAACTGCAGGCATGCTCGGGGTGAGGGGGGAGTTTGCTTAGAGGGCCTCGGCTCGTCCTTCGGGGTGCTAAGACTATGGGGAGGCTGGTACAGTGGTTTTCAATGTGCGCACCAGTTGTGTACACTAAAGGGGAGATATGCACAGTGGCAGGAAAGTGCGCAACGCAAAGAGGCTAAAACATGCAGTGTGGAAAAACGTGCAACGGGAGTGCAAAAGTGCACAACGATGAGGGTGGTGAAGATGGGAGGTGTAGTGGGACGAAGACGACACTGGGATGTACTGTGAAGTTGGTGCATGGGTTGGGGATGCAAATGGGATGAAAGTGCAAGGGGCAGAAAAAGGTGCAAATGGTGCACAAAATGCGGCTATGCGGAAAAAGGTGCAAATGGTGTGCAAACGCAGCTATACGAAGGGTGCACTGTATGAGTGCTTGAACGAGGATGAAGGACGCAACGCAGGGACGAAATGCAACAATACGATGAGGGGATGCAAATGATATGCAAATGCGGCTATACAAAGGGCACACTACAAAGGTGCATGGACTGGACGCTGGTGCACAGACTATGTGCGATGCTGACTGAACTATGGACTATGAGGGGGGGAAAGATCCTCTGGATTCTCTATCTGTCCACTACTATGTACAAATGGCTTATGTGATAAAATGGTGAAATAAAGTATAAAAATAGAAAGCGCCATGTGCTACCCACAAGCGCATCCATTCACCCATCTAAACCTGACCACACTATGCTGCTGCCTCAACCAATAAGATTTGTGCACGCTATAACCCAATACCCAACTGTTCCAGTGTGATGCACTATTTTTGGTGCGCTCTACATCTCATGCACTCTTCCCAATCAATCCGCTTCGGTGTTATGTGTCGCATGCTGTGCCTTAGTAATAATGATGTGATCGACCTGTGCCAGTTACCAGATAAGGCGATGCCGATTGGAAATGCAGAAGAACTATAAGGAGATGCTGTGCAAGGCCAAATACTGCCAAAGTGCCAGGATTATGTGAAAGCGCCCAAGTGCACACAGTCCAATGCCAAATAGGCGCAAAGTACCCTAGTTATGCAAGAATGCGCAGTCCGCTCATGTTGGAATTGCAGTGCGCCTCAAGTAAATGCACCAATAAGATGGAAGCTGCAATGCACAGCATGTTTGAAGTGGTGAATTGTGTGATGGTAAGAATAGTGCAGTGAGTGCACAGCAAGGAATGTGGGTTGCGAGTAAAGCGTAAAAGGAGCGCATAAAGGCACATCGAGCGTGCAATAACTGAAAATGGCAGATAAGGAGTGGGGGGGGCACGCGGAGGTGGTTTGAAGCGCAACAGGGTGCATTTAGGGCGCACAACAGCAGGCAGCTAAGGGGGATCCAAAAGCACAGTAGAAATGTAAAAGGTGCACAAAAGTGCACCTAAGCGGTCAAAGACATGCAAAGGCGCACAAAAGTGCACAAAGGTGCACAAAAGCGCGCTGTGCAAAGTGTGCGGAAGCCATCTAGGAGATGTGCACAATTGCAAAAAATGCAGTAATATGCATGCAGGGCGATAGGGAGCCATATCATCTCCTCCCAACTGAAGTACTGACTGTCCTCAGGCAGCATGCGATTGGTCAGCACAAAATTTTCTTTGCTCACATAAGTGGCCATCCTCTCCTTATCTATCTCTGACCACCATCTATCCTCTATAACTCTTTCCACAATCCATCTCTACCTGATCCGATGGCTTCAGCATTTACCTTAGCCCTCAGACAAACGATCTTGGCCCTCTATGAGACCCTTCCTGCTGCTGGGAGTGAGCAGACGATGATGCAAGCTTGGGGTGAAGGGTTTTGTAGTAAACTGGTGTGCTTTTTGTGTTTCTATAACCGGCGCAGGTTGCTAAGGGTCGGGGTGTGTAGAACATGTATAAAAGCCGTGTGGACACTGTTAAAGACAACGCAGAACTTGATGTGCTGATACGGCTCCCTATCGCCCTGCGCACATACTACGGCATTTTTTGCGATTGTGTGCACCTCCTAGATGGCTTCCGCACACTTTGCGCAGCATGCTTTTGCATGCCTTCGACCATTTAGGTGCACCTTTGTGCGCCTTTTGCATTTCTACTGCGCTTTTGTTTCCCCATAGCCGCCAATCATTGTGCGCCCTAAATGCGCCTCATTGCACTTCAAGCCGCCTCCGTGCACCCCCCCATGCTCCTTATCTGCCTTCTACATTTATTGCGCGCTCGATGCGCCTTTGCGCACTCCTTTTACACTTTATCTGCAACTCACATTCCCTGCTGCGCACTCTTTGCACAATCTCTATCACACACAACAATCCACCGCACCGGTGCGCTGTGCATCGCAGCTCCCATCTTACTGGCACATTTACTTGAGGCACACCATGATTCCGGCATGAGCGAACTGCGCATTCTTACATAACTGGGCCGCTTTGCGCCTATTTGGCATTGGACTGTGTGCACTTGGGCGCTTTCACGTAATCCAGGTGCTTTGGCAGTATTTGGCCTCGCACAGCATCTCCTTATAGTTCTTCCACATTTCCAATCGGCATCACCTTATCTGGTAACTGGCACAGGTCAATCACGCCATTATTACTAAGGCACAGCACGCGACATATAACACCGAAGTGGATTAATTGGGAAGAGCGCACGAGACTTAGCACACACCAATAATAGCACATCACACCAGAACAGTTGGATATTGAGCTATAGGTGCACAAATCTTATTGGCTGAGGCAGCGGCATAGTGCGGTCAGGTTTAGATGGGTGAATGGACACGCTTGTGGGTAGTGCATGGCACTTCCTATTTTTATACTTTATTTCACCATTTTATCACATAAGCCATTTGTACATAGTAGCGGACAGATAGAGAATCCAGAGGATCTTTTCCCCCCCCTCATAGTTCATAGCTCAGTCAGCGTCGCACATAGTCTGTGCACCAGCATCCAGTCCATGCGCCTTCGTAGTGCGCCCTTCGTATAGCCGTGTTTGTGTTATCATTTGCATCCCCTCATCATATTGTTGTGTTTCGTCCCTTGCGTTGCATCCTTCGTCCTTGTCTGTGCACTATCATAGTGCACCCTTCATATAGCCGTGTTTGTGCACCGTCTGCGCACCTTTTTGCATAGCTGCGTTTTGCGCACCGTCTGCGCCTTTTTCCGCTCCTTGCGCTTTCACTCTGTTTGCACCCCCAAACTGTGCACCACCTTCACAGTACATCCCAGTGTCGTCTTTGTCCTGTTACACCTCCCGCCTTCATCATCCTCATCATTGCGCACTTTTGCGCTCTCGTTGCGCATTTTTCCGCTGATGAGTTCAGTTGGTACTCAGTGCAGAGTCTCAACAGAAGGGGTGAACACTTAACCTACCACTGCAGGCGTGCTCAGGGTGAGGGGGGAGTTCGCTTAGATGGCCTCGGATCATCCTTCAGGGTGCGGAGACTATAGAGAGGCTGGTACAGCGATTTTCAGTGTGCGCACTAGTAGTGTACACGAAAGGGGAGATATGCGCAGTGGCGGAAAAGTGCGCAACGCAAAGGGGCAAAAACGCGCAGTGCGGAAAAACGCGCAACGAGAGCACAAAAGTGCACAACGATGAGGATGATGAAGGTGGGAGGTGTAACAGGACAAAGACGACACTGGGATGTACTGTGAAGGTGGTGCACAGTTTGGGGGTGCAAACAGAGTGAAAGCGCAAGGAGCGGAAAAAGGCGCAGGCGGTGCACAAAATGCAGCTACACAAAAGGGTGCGCAAACGGTGCACAAACGCGGCTATACGAAGGGCGCACTACGATAGTGCACAGACAAGGATGAAGGACGCAACGCAAGGGACAAAACACAACAATACGATGAGGGGACGCAAACGATAATGCAAACACGGCTATACGAAGGGCGCACTACGAAGGCGCATGGACTGGATGCTGGTGCACAGACTATGTGCGACGCTGACTGAGCTATGAACTATGAGGGGGGGAGGGAAAGATCCTGGATTCTCTATCTGTCCGCTACTATGTACAAATGGCTTATGCGATAAAATGGTGAAATAAAGTATAAAAATAGGAAGCGCCATGCGCTACCCACAAGCGCATCCATTCACCCATCTAAACCTGACCGCACTATGCCGCTGCCTCAGCCAATAAGATTTGCGCACCTATAGCTCAATATCCAACTGTTCCGGTGCGATGCGCTATTATTGGTGTGTGCTAAGTCTCGTGCGCTCTTCCCAATTAATCCGCTTTGGTGTTATATGTCGTGTGCTGCGCCTTAGTAATAATGGCGTGATCGACCTGTGCTGGTTACCAGATAAGGCGATGCCGATTGGAAATGTGGAAGAACTATAAGGGGATGCTGTGCAAAACCAAATACTGCCAAAACGCCTGGGTTACGTGAAAGTGCCCAAGTGCGCACAGTCCAATGCCAAATAGGTGCAAAGCGGCCCAGTTATGTAAGAATGCGCAGTTCGCTCATGCCAGAATCGTGGTGTGCCTCAAGTAAATGTGCCAGTAAGATGGGAGCTGCGATGCACAGTGCACCGGTGCAGTGGATTGTTGTGTGTGATAGAGATTGTGCAAAGAGTGCACAGCAGGGAATGTGAGTTGCAGGTAAAGTGTAAAAGGAGTGCACAAAGGCGCATCGAGCGCGCAATAAATGTAGAAGGCAGATAAGGAGCATGGGGGGGGGCGCATGGAGGCGGCTTGAAGCACAATGAGGCGCATTTAGGGTGCACAACCATTGGCGGCTATGGGGAAACAAAAGCACAGTAGAAATGCAAAAGGCGCACAAAGGCGCACCTAAACAGTCAAAGGCGCGCAAAGGCGCACGAAAGCGCATGAAGGCATGCAAAAGCGCGCTATGCAAAGTGTGCGGAAGCCATCTAGGAGGTGCACACAATCGCAAAAAATGCCGTAGTATGCATGCAGGGCGATAGGGAGCCACATCACCGCACTGCGCATTTTTGCCTCTTTGCATTGCGCACTTTTCTGCCACTGCGCATATCTCCCCTTTCGCGTACACTACTAGTGCACACATTGAAAATCGTGGTACCAGCCTCTCTATAGTCTCCGCGCCCTGAAGGACGATCTGAGGCCCTCTAAGTGAACTCCCCCCTCACCCCGAGCACGCCTGCAGTTGTAGGTTAAGTGTTCACCCCTTCTGTTGAGACTCTGCACTGAGTACCAACTGAACTCATCATTTTCTGGAGCCCACCGCAAGGGGTTTCTGTTTATCAGACCATATTTTAGACCTCCATCAGCTCGCCCTTCGCTTCAACATTAACCACCTTCGCACTCTCCATTCTGAGCTGCTAGCAACTGCGCTCCAGCTTGGGGAAATACCAGTATTTGAATCACTCTTCCTAAACAACACGCATCACTCGTCCATGCTGTCTTTACCTCCACCTTCACCTGAATCATCCCTACCTACCCTAACTCCGTCCGCATCACCGCACTTTTTCCCCACCTTTGAATTTCGCTGCGCTTTTACCAGATCTTAACTCTACACACCTTATTCCACCTACCATGGCTACCATGCACATGCCATCTGCATCTAACCAAAACGCACCGTGCTTCGACCCTGCAAAACTGTGCGAACTCCAGAAGTACTTTGAGGAGCTTGCGCAACTCCTCCGCGATTGTAACGTCACCAACGAGACCAATAAGAAGTTCCACACAGTGCACTATTTGGACAGCGACACTGCAGACACTTGGAAACTGCTACCAGAGTATAGCGCGACGCACAACTATGGTGCATTCAAAGACGCTGTCCTAAAGCTTTATCCTGGCTCTAGGGATGGCAGTAAATGGAGTATTAGCGACCTGGACAAGCTTATTGGTGAGACCGCATGCATTGGCCTCGTAACTGCAGAAGAGATCATGCACTATTATCGTGCATTTTTCAACATTAGCGAATACTTAGTTGCGCAAGGCATATTGGCATGCTACGACCAAAGCCGCATGTTCGTTAGGGTGTTTCGACCAGACCAGCTAGAATGCATTTTGAGCCGCCTCGCGATTGCGGTACCGAATCAGCCTGCAAATGTGCCATACTATTAGATGCAATACGCAACGCAATTGACTTTATCTTTGAAGGCCCAGCACGCTATTTCCAGCCACTTACTGGGCTCACAGCGCAAAACCCCGATATGTATGTGCCCTACTCAGCACCCAGCACACCCATTTCCCAGCCACAACCTAGCGCACCCACAGTCAAAGCAGAAGACATTTCAGTCTTATTCGAGCACATGACACAGACGATAGTTACTGCATTGAGCGCATCACGCAGAGATGGCGGAAATGGTGCGCCTCGCTCGAACAACGACAAGTGCAATGGTTGCGGTCAGACAGGGCACTATATCCCTGAGTGCGCTTCAATTGAGCACCTTATTAGCGAAGGAAAGTGTAGGCGAAATGCGGAAGGGTGCATCGTACTCCCAGGTGGCGCATTTGTGCCGCGTTCTATTCCAGGCAATTTTCTAGGTGAGCGCATCGAGGAATGGCATAAGCGCAACCCAGGGCAGATTGCCACAGGTTGACTTTCATCTAATACCAATTCGCAGCTCATCTACAATATAGCGCCTCGTCCAGCTCCAGCTGCACCTCTACAGTCGATGTACGTTGCCGCTTCAGCTCCTGCAGCAGATTATATGCAAAGCGCACCAAATGCACAACTAATGAAGGAAGAGCGCATTGATGCGCTCGAGAGGGAGTTGATGGCGCTTTGGAAGAGGCAAGTCTTCAACAGCATTGAAATTCTGCGGCGCGCACCGCGCAATACATCCAATCAAGAGGGTGCGCATTCTACAACCACAGACATGGCACCCGCCAACAGTATTGAGTCCCCAGCTTTGCAATCCGCTGCGAGCGCAACTGAAGCGCCCAACGAGACACCCATACATCCCTATTCCAACATTCCTGAGGCGCATTTTGGGCCCACAGCAGCAGATAAACCAGACGTACCAGCTAACTCTTCCAAAGGCAAAGAGCCATCATACCGCACTGTCATTCCCATCCAGAACCCGCAGATTGTCGACGACGTATATGCTCGCACCATGAAAGCGCCCTCTGTTACGGTTTCGCATGAAGAGCTTCTATCCCTTTCGCCCGATCTCAGGCAGCACCATAGAGAACAAGTCACCCCAAAGCGCATTGCAGCTACCAGTGCGGAGGTGGTAGCTACAAACCTTGCGAGCATTATGCCATTTGCGCACTGCGAAGCGTGCGCGCCTTTTGTGGGAGATAAAGTGCTTAATGCGACACCTCCAGTTAGCGCGGCAATTGCAGCGCCGCTTCCTATTGTTTTGCAGGATCCATTTGAACAGTACCTTACCCATCTCCAGCCAGGCGAAATTGAAAACCCCGATGTTTTGAAGGTTGCTAAAGAGTCGCATGCGCTTCGCTCCATTGATTTATTGATCGACAACCAAGAGTACTTTGAAGCTATCTTAGATCTGGGTTCACAAATTATCGCAATGTCAGAAGCGGTCTGCCATTGTCTTGGGCTTCAGTACAACCCGCGCATTCGTTTATACATGCAATCGGCCAATGGAGAGGTAGATGAGTCACTTGGGCTTGCGCGCAACGTTTCTGCGTGCATTGGGGATATCATTGTCTATGTGCAAGTTCACGTTATCCGTTCACCTGCTTACGATATTCTGTTAGGGCGCCCCTTCGACGTGTTAACGCGCTCCATCATGCGCAACTTTGTGGACGAAGCGCAAACAATTACAATCTGCGATCCGAACACCGGCGCCATCTCCACCATTCCAACAAAGCCTAGGGGGAAGCCGCGCCACTTCTTACCAGCTCCAGCAACTCTGCACCTTGCTATTCAGCATAACCCGCGAAGAAATTTTTGCCAGGCTTCGAGGAATTGATCTCAGACCAAGGAGAAGCCGCCACTATTATAACATTTGACTCTGATACCCAATCTTGTGATGTTTCCACGTTTGCGCTTATTCCATTTTCCACTTCTGTTCCTTCCACCTCTATTATCTCTCAACTCTACCTATCCCAGTGTACCAACAGTCATGTGCAGGCGCTCTTAAATTCGATCGACCCTGTGGCACTTATTCCTGCCGTGTTTCCGAAAAGCGCACATGCGTGCGCAACTTTTATTGATTTAGTGGTGCGCGCACCGCAAAAGGGTGTAGTGACCAAGAAGAAGTATAGAATGGTTGCTAGAAACATCAAGCCAGTTATTGCGCCCGTCCCAAACGAATTCCGCATCGAGCGCAACATTATAGGCAATCTGCTAGTGGCGCTTTCTGTGCTTTTACCAAATCTGCCACCATTTACCCCGACCAGGCGCTATACTGAAGAGCGCATGCAAGCGCTCCAGGAGCACCACACCGATTTCCTATTACCAGAGGAGATGAAGGTTTTACACCACTTGATGTCTTTGCAGAATGAAGCCTTTGCATGGAGCAATGAGGAGCGCAGTAGCTTCAAGACCGCGTTCTTTCCCCCAGTAGAAATCCCAGTTATTCCGCACACTCCTTGGATAGAGCGCAACATCCCCATTCCACCAGGCATATACGACGAAGTTTGCGCCATTATCCAGAAGAAGATAGACTCAGGTGTTTATGAGCACTCAAATTCGGCATATAGATCGCGCTGGTTCTGCACACTCAAGAAAGATGGAAAAGCACTGCGCATCATACATAGCCTCGAACTGCTTAATCGTGTTACCATTAAACACTCTGGCATCACCCCTACACCTGAGCACCTTGCAGAGCAATTTGCGGGGCGTGCATGCAGCGCCGTCCTTGATCTATATGTGGGATACGACGAGCGCTTAATCAAAGAATTGTCGCGCGACCTTACAACATTCCAGACGCCATATGGCGCAATGCGCCTCGTTACATTGCCAATGGGTTGGACAAACTCAGTACCAATCTTCCATGATAATGTGTGCTATATTCTGCAGCCAGAGATACCAGATTACACTGTTCCCTATATTGACGATGTTCCAGTCAAGGGGCCTTCGAAGCGCTACATTTTACCAGATGGCTCGTGCGAAGCGCTCACTGCGAACCCTGGCGTAAGGTGCTTTCTGTGGGAGCACTTTCAGAACGTGAACTGCATTGTGCAGCGCATGAAATATAGCGGCGGCACTTTCTCTGGGATGAAATCCACATTGTGCACTGAAAACTTTGTCATTCTTGGCCATTATTGCACCCCAGAAGGTAGAAAACCCGAACGTAGCAAGGTAGATGTTATCCGCAATTGGGGCGCATCCCACACGCTGTCAGAAGTGCGCACATTTGTGGGAACAGTCAGTTTAATGCGCATTTATATCCGCAATTATGCGCACCACGTTAACGCGCTCACAAGGCTTATGCGCAAGGACACTCCATTTGAATGGGGGCCAGAGCAGATAGCGGCACAAAATGACATCAAGCAAGCAGTGCTAGAGTGTCCTGCACTACAACTGATTGATTATTCCTCAGAACTCCCTGTTATCCTTGCGGTCGACTCTTCCCAGATAGCGGTCGGCTTTTACCTTTGCCAGCAAAAGAGCGCAGATGCAAAAACGCGCATTTACAACCGGTTCGGCTCGATTATGCTCAACGACAGAGAAGCGCGCTTTTCACAACCGAAGCTAGAGATCTATGGGCTTTACCACGTGCTGCACAATTTGCACCTTTATATTATAGGTGTGCGCAACTTAATTGTGGAGGCTGACGCACGCTATATCAAGGGCATGCTACAAAACCCTGATATCCAACCATCTGCTAGCATTAACCGGTGGATTGTATCAATCCTTACATTCCACTTTACACTCGTGCATGTTAGGGGAGCAGTGCATGGTCCAGATGGGCTTTCACGTCGGCTGAAGCAGCCAGAGGACTTAGAGGGAGAAGAGGATGAAGAGTTTGAGGACTGGATTGATGCGCTACATGGATTTATGCATGCGATACGTCCCATTTCACAGTCTTTGGATGCGCAAGCACTTGCGCTGACACAGCCAGAGCCAAACAAAAATGCGCAAAATGCGCGCAATAGTGCGCTTATTTACGACGATGACTATAGCCAAGTTCCAAGGAGTGCAACAGCAGATGCAGAGGATGAGAAGTTAGATTTGGTGTGGATTTGGATGGATACCCTAACGCGCCCTAGCGACTTCACAGATTCCGAGTACAGCGCGCTCGTGCGCTATGCGAGCGCATTTTTCAAAGACAAGACACGCCTATGGAAGCGCAATGCACATGGTGCTCACCGGCTTGTTATTTGGCAGTCTAGATGCTTACCGATATTGCGTGCAATCCATGACAACATTGGACACAAGCGCTTTTATGCAACATGCTCTGTATTGCTCGAGCACTTTTGGTGGCCGCATGTTATGGACGACATCATTTGGTTCATGCGCACTTGTCATATTTGCCAGATCCAGCAAACACAGAAGGTTCTAATACTGCCAGTCATCGCAATGCCTGCGCCCCTGTTCAGTAAAGTTTATATTGATACGATGCACTTACCAGTATCAGCAGGGCGGCGCTATATCATCCAAGGGCATTGCTCACTTGCAACTTGGCCGGAATTCCGCGGGCTCCCTAAAGAAAATGCGAGCGCACTTGGCGATTGGATGTTCCAAGACCTCATCTGCAGATGGGGTGCATTGTGTGAGATAGTCACTGATAATGGCAAGCCATTCATCAAAGCGCTAGCCTATCTCAGTAAGTGCTACCATATCAATCACATCCGCATATCTGGCTATAATTCACGTGCTAATGGAATTGTTGAGCACGCACATTTTGACGTGCATCAAGCACTTATCAAAGCAGCAGATGGAGTAGAATCAAAGTGGTTCAGTGCTCTGTACTCAGTCTTTTGGGCGGAGCGCATCACAGTTCGGAAGCGCCTCGGTGTTTCGCCATACTTCATTGTTACAGGTGTGCAGCCTCTAATCCCTCTTGATATCATTGAAGTGACATACCTTAACCTACCCCCAGATTCTATACTCTCCATGACAGACTTGATCGCGTGGCGCGCGCACGCATTACAAAAGCGTCCAGCAGACTTAGCGTGCATCCATTCCTGCGTCTATGCAGAGAGGCGCAAAGCGGCGCTCTGTTTCGAGAAAGCGCACTCAAAAACCATCCGCAGTTTCAACTTCCAGCATGGCGACTTAGTCCTTATGCGCAACACAGCAATCGAAAAGAGCCTTAACCGCAAAATGCGTGCGCGTTATCTCGGTCCTCTAGTTATAGTGTCGCGCAATCAGGGCGGTGCATACATAGTTTGTGAGCTCAACGGGACGGTATTTGACAGGCCAGTAGCTGTGTTCCGCCTACTGCCATACCACGCGCACAAGTCCATTGCGCTTCCTGACATAGTGCTCGATATCACCACAACGCGGTTGAGAGAGATGGAAGAGTCCATAGTAGTGGACACAGAAGATGAAGAAGCAGTTGACAAAGAAGAAGCGCAAGGAGATAGCGCTGAGGAAGAAGAAAGCGCCAATGAGGCGCGCAACTAGCCCTCCACATGCACCGCTATGGATACTTCACCATTTTATACATACACTTTGCTTTCTTTCATTTTTTTTACGTTACCTTTTTCTATTCGCGAAGTCGCATCTGGACGCGTTCCGTGATTGCACAACCCATGGGTTTTACCGGCCATGATGATCTACTGAGCCTTTCCCATTTTTTTTTAGACTTTGTGATATCGCGTGCGCTTCATTTTATCTCTTACTCTTTTATCGATGGACATGGTCAATATCTCAGTTGGGAGGAGGAAAGTGATGGTTGGACAATTTTTCCGCACCCCTTTGCATTTGCGCATCTTTGCGTGGTGCGCGTTTTTTGTGCGCTTGACACTTCTTGCTCGAACGTTGCTTATATTATCTCTTTTCTCTCACACATATTATTTGGGCTTACAAATTTCGTTTTATGGCACCATGGAAGTGCGCGCACAGGTTGGTGCAAAGTGCGCACATTCGCGTGCGTGCGTGCACTTCACTGCTTCGGAGCACACCATGCGTATCACAGGCACAACAAAGAGATTGATTAACACACTATCTAAAACTTATACAATTGTGCAGCTATTCAATGGACTCCAGGAACTCCAGGCGCTCCGTGGCTGCACCCAGTTTTACCTTTCCATCCGCCTCCGCTTGCTCCGTGCTGCGCAACTGGCTCTTAGCGACCTCTAACTTGATGAGCGACCTTTGGACATCTTCTTGAAGGCGATCGTGCATGGCGCCCAAGACTGCAACCACCAAGTGGCATTGCACTAAGTTGAGTGCCTCAACATCTTGACCTTGAAAAACCGCATCCCCCGAGGTGTTTCCCGATCTGGTTTGGCGCGAGGATTGCATGTGCACACTTGCCTGGCGAACGGTAAGGCAGCGCGGCCTTGGGCGCACTTGCGATGGTGGAGGGGGCACGTTTTCGACTTTGCGGCGCTTGGATGTGCGCTCTTTCGAGGGGCTGATGAGCCCCACATCACTCTCATTGCCCTTGTCAATTTGCGACACACTTTTGGAAAGTTAGAGCAGCATGGAAGGAGGATGAGAAAAAGAAAGACCAGAGCGCCCAGTAGCTGCTTTCCTGCCTCTAGGAGTTGCGCACAGCTGTGCGAGGGTGCGCTTCGTCCATTCGCACTTTCTCTTACCCTTTGCGCATGGGGTGCACCATTTTCCATTGACAGAGGCGCACCTAGCTGGTTGGCCCATGCGGCGGCAGTTATCACACTAGCATAGAAAAGGGGAATGGTTTAGTGAGTTTGAAGCATATCCAAAGAAACTTACTGGTCCGCTATTAGCGTTGGAGGTGGTGCCAACCCCACTCAGTGGTGGCACTTCAACATACATGCGTTGCTGCATTTCGCGCACTGGGCACGCACTTGCGCCTTCGTCCATACTGGCGCTCTCATCGCTCTGCTCGTTCTCCTCCTCGCTCATCACCCCACTCTCCCAAGACTCCCCAGTTCCTTCGCCTACAACCTCAGCATCGGTAGCTCCAGAAAGCGCGCGCAAAGATCGCACCAGTGCGATGCGCGCCTTTTCGTCCTCCTGTGCCTTGGCGGTATCTATATCGCTCGCCTCGTCAATTGCTCTGAACTCACCTTCCAGACGCTCCAAGTTAACCTCTGGCACCTGCAATTCAGCGGTCAAGAGTGCGCGGCGCGCCTTGCGCGCTTCGGTGTGCTCCGCGCACGCTTCCAGCTGCTCTGCCAGCTCGTGCGCCCTACGCTCAAATTCCTCAGACCTCTCTTTCTCCTCAATCATCTTACGCATATCGGGCATCAGCTCCTCGCCCCAAGCAAGCCACTCCTCCACCATGATTCCGCTAAATGCGCTACGCGCCTTCGTGAGGAGCACGTCGAGTTCTGCGTCATCTTGGACAGAGTCCACATGGCTTTTATACATGTTCTACATGCCCCGACCCTTAGCAACCTGTGCCAGTTATAGAAACACAAAAAGCGCACCAGTTTACTACAAAACCCTTCACCCCAAGCTTGCATTGTCGTCTGCTCACTCCCAGCAGCAGGTAGGGTCTCATTGAGGGCCAGGATCGTTTGTCTGAGGGCTAAGGTAAATGCTGAAGCCATCGGATCGGGTAGAGATGGGTTGTGGAAAGAGTTATAGAGGATAGATGGTGGTCAGAGATGGATAAGGAGAGGATGGCCGCTTATGTGAGTGAAGAAAATTTTGCGCTGACCAATCGCATGCTGCCTGAGGACAGTCAGTACTTCAGTTGGGAGGAGATGATATGGCTCCCTATCGCCCTGCGTGCATACTACGGCATTTTTTGTGATTGTGTGCACCTCCTAGATGGCTTCCGCACACTTTGCGCAGCGCGCTTTTGCGCGCCTTCGACCGTTTAGGTGCGCCTTTGTGTGCTTTTTGCATTTCTACTGCACTTTTGTTTCCCCATAGCCGCCAATCATTGTGCGCCCTAAATGCGCCTCATTGCGCTTCAAGCCGCCTCCGTGCACCCCCCCACACTCCTTATCTGCCTTCTACATTTATTGCGCGCTCGATGCGCCTTTGCGCACTCCTTTTACACTTTACCTGCAACTCACATTCCCTGCTGCACACTCTTTGCACAATCTCTATCACACACAACAATCCACTGCACCGGTGCACTGCGCATCGCAGCTCCCATCTTACTGGCACATTTACTTGAGGCACACCACGATTCCGGCACAAGCGAACTGCGCATTCTTACATAACTGGGCTGCTTTGCGCCTATTTGGCATTGGACTGTGTGCACTTGGGCGCTTTCACGTAATCCAGGCGCTTTGGCAGTATTTGGCCTCGCACAGCATCTCCTTATAGTTCTTCTACATTTCCAATCAGCATCGCCTTATCTGGTCACTGGCACAGGTCAATCATGCCATTATTACTAAGGCGCAGCATGCGACATATAACACTGAAGCGGATTAATTGGGAAGAGCGCATGAGACTTAGCATGCACCAATAATAGTGCATCGCACCGGAACAGTTGGATATTGAGCTATAGGTGCGCAAATCTTATTGGCTGAGGCAGCGGCATAGTGCGGTCAGGTTTAGATGGGCGAATGGACGTGCTTGTGGGTAGTACATGGCACTTCCTATTTTTATACTTTATTTCACCATTTTATCACATAAGCCATTTGTACATAGTAGCAGACAGATAGAGAATCCAGAGGATCTTTTCCCCCCCCTCATAGTTCATAGCTCAGTCAGCGTCGCACATAGTCTGTGCACCAGCGTCCAGTCCATGCGCCTTCATAGTGCGCCCTTCGTATAGCCGTGTTTGTGTTATCGTTTGCGTCCCCTCATCGTATTGTTGCGTTTCGTCCCTTGCGTTGCATCCTTCGTCCTTGTCTGTGCACTATCATAGTGCGCCCTTCATATAGCCGTGTTTGCACACCGTTTGCGCACCTTTTTGCATAGCTGCATTTTGCGCACCGTCTGTGCCTTTTTCCACTCCTTGCGCTTTCACTCTGTTTGCACCCCCAAACTGTGCACCACCTTCACAGTACATCCCAGTGTCGTCTTTGTCCTGTTACACCTCCCGCCTTCATCATCCTCATCGTTGCGCACTTTTGTGCTCTCGTTGCGCGTTTTTGCCTCTTTGCATTGCACACTTTTCCGCCACTGCACATATCTCCCCTTTCGTGTACACTACTAGTGCGCACATTGAAAATTGTGGTACCAGCCTCTCTATAGTCTCCGCGCCCTGAAGGACGATCTGAGGCCCTCTAAGCGAACTCCCCCCTCACCCCGAGCATGCCTGCAGTTGTAGGTTAAGTGTTCACCCCTTCTGTTGAGACTCTGCACTGAGTACCAACTGAACTCATCAGCGCTCCTCGCGAAGGCACACAGCACCTTCAGTGGGATCATGGTGGAGGAGTGGCTGACTTGGGATGAGGAGCTGATGCCTGATATGCATAAGATGATTCAGGAGAAAGAGCGGTCTGAAGAATTTGAGCATAGGGCGCACGAGCTGGTGGGGTGGCTGGAAGCGCGCGCTCTTGACCACTGAATTGCAGGCACCCAAGGTTAACTTGGAGTGTCTGGAAGGTGAGTTTAGGGCAATTGACGATGCAAGCAATATAGATACCACCGAAGCACAGGAGGATGAGAAGGCGTGCATCATGCTGGTGCGCTCTCTACATGCACTTTCTGGAGCGACCGATGCTGAGGTCGTAGGCGAAGGAACTGGGGAGTCTTGGGAGAGGGGGGGTGATGAGTGAAGGGGAGAGTGAGCAGAGTGACGAGAGCATTAGTGTGGACGAAGACGCAAGTGTGCACCCAGTGCGCGCAATATGGCAATGTGCATATGTCAAAGTACCACCACTGAGTGGTGTTGGCGCCACCTCTGACACTAATAGTGGACCAGTAAGTTTCTTTGCATATGCTTCAAACTCACTAAACGGCTCCCCTCCTGCTCCAGTATGATAACTGCCGCTGCATGGACCAGCCGGCTAGGTGCATCTCTGTCAATGGAAAGCGGTGCGCTCCATGCACAAAGGGTAAGAGAAAGTGCGAATGGACAAAGTGCACCCTTGCACAGCTGCATGCAGCTTCTAGAGGCAGGAAAGCGGCTACTGGGTGCTCTGGTGCATCTTTTTCTCATCCTCCTTCCACGCTGTGCTAACTATTTCAAAGGTGTGTCACAAACTGACAAGGGCAATGAGAGCGATGCGGGGCTCATCAGCCCCTCGAAAGAGCACACTTTGAAGTGCTGCAAAGTCGAAAATGTGCCCCCTCCACCATCGCAAGTGTGCCCAAGGCCATGCCGCCTTACCGTTCGCCAGGCAAGTGCGCACATGCAATCCTCGTGCCAAACCAGATCAGGAAACACCTCGGGGGACGCGGTCTATCAAGGTCAAGATGTTGAGGCGCTTGACTTAGCGCAATGCCACTCGGTGGTCACAGTCTTGGGTGCCACGCACGATCGCCTTCAAGAAGATGTCCAAAGGTCGCTCGTCGAGTTAGAGGTCGCTAAGAGCCAGTTGCGCAGCATGGAGCAAGCGGAGGCAGATGCAAAGGCGAAACTGGATGTGGCCACTGAGCACCTGGAGTTCCTGGAGTCCATTGAATAGCCGCTCGACTGTATAAGTTTTAGATAGTGTGTCAATCAATCTCTTTGTTGCACCTGTGATATGCATGGTGCACTCCAAAGCAGTGAAGTGTGCGTGCACGTGCAAATGTGCGCACTTTGCGCCAACCTGTGTGCATGCTTCCATGGTCCCATAAAATGAAATTTGTAAGTCCAAATAGTATGTGTGAGGGAAAAGAGATAATATAAGCAACATTTGAGCAAGAAATGTCAAGCGCACAAAAAACATGCACCAGCACAAAGATGTGCAAATGCAAAGGGGTGCAGAAAAATTGTCCAACCATCACTTTCCTCCTCCCAACTGAGATATTGACCATGTCCATCAATAAAAGAGTAAGAGATAAAATGAAGCGCACACCATATGACAAAGTCTAAAAAAATGGGAAAGGCTCAGTAGATCATCATGGCTGGTAAAACCCATGGGTTGCACAATCACGGAACGCACCCAGATGCGACTTCATGAATAGAAAAAGGTAACAAAAAAAAATGAAAGAAAGTAAAGCATACATATAAAAAGGTGAAGTATCCATAACAGTGTGCGTGGAGTGCTAGTTGCATGCCTCATTGGCGCTTTCTTCATCCTCAGTGCTATCTCCTTGTGCTTCTTCTTCGTCAACTGCTTCTTCGTCTTCTGTGTCCACTACTATGGACTCTTCCATCTCCCTCAACCACGTTGTAGTGATATTGAGCGCTATGTCAGGAAGCGCAATGGACTTGCGCGCATGGTATGGCAGCAGGCAGAATGCGGCTACTGGCCTGTCAAATACCATCCAATTGAGCTCACAAACAATATATGTGCCGCCTAGATTGCATGACACTATAACTAGAGGACCGAGATAATGCATGCGCATTTTGTGGTTTAGGCTCTTCTCGATTGCTGTGTTGCGCATAAGGACTAAATCGCCATGCTGGAAGTCAAAATTGCAGATGGTTTTTGAGTGCGCCCTCTCGAAACGGAGCGCCGCTTTGTGCCTTTCTGTGTAGACATGGGAATGAATGTGCACTAAGTCTTCTGGATGCTTTTGTAATGCGCGTGCATGCCACGCGATCAAGTCTGTAGTAGAGAGTATAGAATCTGGGGGTAGGTTAAGGTATGTCGCTTCAATGATATCGAGAGGGATTAGAGGCTGCACGCCTGTAACAATGAAGTATGGTGAAACACCAAGGCGCTTCTGCACTGTGATGCGCTCCGCCCAAAAGACTGAGTACAGTGCACTGAACCATTTTGACTCTACTCCATCTGTGGCTTTGATCAGTGCTTGACGCACGTCGAAATGTATGCGCTCAACAATTCCATTAGCATGCGAGTTATAGCCAGATACGCAGATGTGATTGATATGGTAGTGCATACTGAGATAGGCTAGCGCTTTTATGAATGGCTTGCCGTTATCGGTGACTATCTCGTACAATGCACCCCATCTGCAGATGAGGTCTTAGAACATCCAATCGCCAAGTGCACTCGCATTTTCTTTAGGAAGCCCATGGAATTCTGGCCAAGTTGCAAGTGAGCAATGCCCTTGGATGATATAGCGCCGCCCTGCTGATACTGGTAAGTGCATCGTATCAATATAAACTTTACTGAAGAGAGGCGCAGGCATTGCGACGACTGGCGGTATTAGAACCTTCTGCATTTGCTGGATCTGGCAAATATGACAAGTGCGCACAAACCAAACGATGTCGTCCATAATGTGTGGCCACCAAAAGCGCTCGAGCAATGCAGAGCGCATCGCGTAAAAGTGCTTGTGTCCAATGTTGTCATGGATGGCGTGCAATATCGGTAAGCGTCTAGACTGCCAAATAACAAGCTGGTGAGCGCCATGCACATTGCGCTTCCATAAGCGCACCTTGTCTTTGAAAAAGGCGCTTGCGTAGCGCATGAGTGCACTGTACTTGGAATCTGTGAAGTCGCTAGGGCGCATTAGGGTATCGATCCAAATCCACACCAAATCTAACTTCTCATCCTCTGCATCTGCAGTTGCGCTCCTCGGAACTTGGCTATAGTCATCATCATAAATAAGCACACTATTGTGCACATTTTGCGCGTTTGCGCTTGGCTCTGGCTGCATTAGTGTGAGTGCTTGCGCATCAAAGGACTGGGAAATGGGACATATCGCATGCATAAAGCCATGTAGCGCATCGATCCAATCCTCAAACCCTTCATCTTCTTCTCCTTCTAAGTCCTCTGGCTGCTTCGGCCGATGCGAAAGCCCATCTGGACCATGCACCGCTCCCCTAACATGCATGAGCGTAAAGTGGAATGTAGGGATTGAGACGATCCACCAGTTAATGCTAGCGGATGGTTGGATATCGGGGTTTTGTAGCATGCTCTTGATATAGCGCGTGTCAGTCTCGACAATTAAGTTGTGCACACCTATAATATAAAGGCGCAAGTTGCGCAGCATGCAGTAAAGTCCATAGATCTCTAGCTTCAGTTGCGAAAAGCGCGCTTCTCTGTCGTTGAGTGTAATCGAGCCAAACCAGTTGTAAATGCACATTTTTGCATTTGCACTCTTTTGCTGGCAAAGATAAAAGCCGACCGCTATCTGGAAAGTGTTGACTGCGAGGATAACTGGGAGTTCTGAGGAATAATCGATCAGTTGTAGTGCAGGACACTCTAGTACTGCTTGCTTGATGTCGTTTTGTGCCGCTATCTGCTCTGGGCCCATGCAAAGGGAGCATCCTTGCGCGTAAGCTTTGTGAGCGCGTTAATGCAGTGCGCATAATTGTGGATATAAATGCACATTAAACTGACTGATCCCAAGAATGCATGCACTTCTGACAGCGTGTGGCATGCACCCCAATTGTGGATAACATCTACCTTGTCGTGTTCGGGTTTTCTACCTTCTGGGGTGCAATAATGGCCAAGAATGATGAAGTTCTCAGTGCACAATGTGGATTTCGTCCCAGAGAAAGTGCCGCTGCTATATTTCATGTGCTGCACAATGTGGTTCATGTTCTGAAAGTGCTCCCACACAAAGCGCCTTATGCCAGGGTTTGCAGTGAGCACTTCGCCCGAGCCATCTGGTAAAATGTAGCACTTCGAAGGCCCCTTGACTGGGACATCGTCGATATAGGGAATGGTGTAATCTGGTATCTCTGGCTGCAGAATATAGCACACATCATCGTGGAAGATTGGTACCGAGTTTGTCCAACCCATTGGCAATGTAATGAGGTGCATTGTGCCATATGGTGTCTGGAATGTCATAAGGTCATGCGACGATTCTTTGATTAAGCACTTGTCGTATCCCACATATAGATCAAGGACGGCACTGCATGCACACCCTGCAAATTGCTCTGCAAGGTGCTCAGGTGTAGGGGTGATGCCGGAGTGTTTAATGGTAACATGATTAAGCAGCTTGAGGCTATGTATGATGCACAGCGCTTTTCCATCTTTCTTGAGTGTGCAGAACCAGCACAATCTATATGCTGAATTTGAGCACTCGTAAACGCCTGAGTCTATCTTCTTCCAGATAATAGCGCAAACTTCATCGTATATGCCTGGAGGAATGGGGATGTTGCACTCTATCCAAGGAGTGTGTGGAATAACCGGGATTTCTACTGGGGGAAAGAACGCAGTCTTGAAGCTGCCATGCTCCTTATTGCTCCATGCAAAGGCTTCATTCTGCAAAGACATCAAGTGGTGTAAAACCTTCATCTCCTCTGGTAATAAGAAATCAGTGTGGCGCTTTTGGAGTGCTTGCATGCACTCTTCAGTGTAGCGCCCAGTTGGGGCAAATGGTGGTGGATTTGGTAAAAGCGCAGGAAGCGCTGCTAGCAGATCACCTATAATGTTGTGCTCGATGTGGAATTTGTTTGGGATGGGCGCAATAACTGGTTTGACTTTTCTAGCAACCGGTTTATACTTCTTCTTGGTTACTATGCCCTTTTGCGGCATGTGCACCGCTAAATCGATAAAAGTTGTGCGTGCATGTGTGCTTTTCAGAAATGCAGCTGGAATAAGTGCCACAGAGTCAATTGAATTTAAGAGCGCTTGCACATGACTGTTGGTACACTGGGATAGGTAGAGTTGAGAGATAATAGAGGTCGAAGGAATGGAAGCGGAAAATGGAATAAGCGCAAACGCGGAAACATCACAAGATTGGGTATCAGAGTCGAATGTTATGATAGTGGCGGCCTCTCCTTGGTCTGCAATCAATTCCCCAAAGCCTGGTGAAAATTTCTTTGTAGGTTATGCTGAATAGCAAAGTGTGGTGTTGCTGGAGCTGGTAAGAAGTGGCGCGGCTTTCCCCTAGGCTTTGTTGGAATGGTGGAGATGGCGCCTGTATTCGGATCACAGATAGTAATCATTTGCACTTCGTCCGCCAAGTTGCGCATGATGGAGCATGTTAATATGTCAAAGGGGCGCCCTAACAGAATATCGTAAGCAGATGAATGGATAACGTGAACTTGCACATAGACAATGATGTCTCCAATGCATGCGGAAATGTTGCGTGCAAGCCCAAGCAACTCATCTACCTCTTCATTGGCCGATTGCATGTATAAACGAATGCATGGGTCATACTGAAGCCCAAGACGATGGCAGACCGCTTCTGACATTGCGATAATTTGTGAACCCGGATCTAAGATAGCTTCAAAGTATTCTTGGTTGTCAATCAATAAATCAATGGAACGAAGCACATGTGACTCCTTTGCAATCTTCAAAACGTCCGGGTTTTCAATTTTGCCTGGCTGGAGATGGGTGAGGTACTGTTCAAATGGATCCTGCAAAACAATAGGAAGTGGCACTGCAATTGCTGCACTAACTGGAGGTGTCACATTAAGCACTTTATTTTCTGCCAAAGGCGTGCGCGCTTCGCAGTGCGCAAATGGCATAATGCTCGCAAGGTTGGTAGCTACCACTTCTGCACTGGTAGCTGCAATGCGCTTTGGGGTGACTTGTTCTCTATGGCGCTGCCTGAGATCAGGCGAAAGGGATAGGAGCTCTTCATGCGAAACTGTAATGGAGGGCGCCTTCATGGTGCATGCATATGCATCATCAACAATCTGTGGATTCTGGATGGGAACAACAGTGTGGTATGATGGCTCTTTGCCTTTGGAAGTGTTAACTGGTGCATCTGGTTTATCTGCTGCTGCGGGCACAAAACACACTTCAGGAATGTTGGAATAGGGATGTATGGGCATCTCGTCTGGCGCTTCAGTTGCGCTTACAGTGGGTTGCAAAGCTGGGGACTCGATACTGTCGGTGGGTGCAATGTCTGTGGTTGTAGAATGCATGCTCTCTTGATTGGATGTATTGCATGGTGCGTGCCACAGAATTTCAATGCCGTTGAAGACTTGCCTCTTCCAAAGTGCCATCAACTCCCGCTCGAGTGCATCGATGCACTCTTCCTTCGTTAGTTGCACATTTGGTGCACTTTGCATATAATCTGCTGCAGGCACTGAAGTGGCAATGTATGTCGACTGTAAAGGCGCTGCTGGAGCTGGACAAGGTGCTATATTGTAGATGAGCTGCGAATTGGTATTAGATGAAAGTCGACCAGTGGCTATTTGCCCTGGGTTGTGCTTATGCCATTCCTCAATGCGCTCGCCCAAGAAGTTGCCTGGAATAGAACACAGCATGAATGCGCCACCTGGGAGTATGATGTGCCCTTCCACATTTCACCTACACTTTCCTTCGCTAATAAGGTGCTCAATTGAAGCACACTCAGGGATATAATGCCCTGTCTGACCACAACCATTACACTTGTCATTGTTCGAGTGAGGCATGCCATTTCCACCATCTCTGTGCGATGCGCTCAATGCAGTAACTATTGTCTGTGTCATGTGCTCGAATAAGACTGAGATGTCTTCTGCTTTGACTGTGGGCATGCTAGGTTGCAGCTGGGAAATGGGTGCACTGGGTGCTGAGTAGGATGCATACATATCGGGGTTTTGTGCTGTGAGCCCAGTAAGTGGCTGGAAATAGTGTGCTGGGCCTTCAAAGATAAAGTCGGTCGCATCGCATATTGCATCTAATGAGTATGGCACATTTGCAGGCTGATTCGGTACTGCAATCGCAAGGCAGCTCAAAATGTGCTCTAGCTGCCACACTATGCCGCTGCCTCAGCCAATAAGATTTGCACACCTATAGCCCAATACCCAACTGGTCTGGTGTGATGCACTATTTTTGGTGTGCTCTAGGTCTCGTGCACTCTTCCCAATAAATCTGCTTTGGTGTTATGTGTCACATGCTGCACCTTAGTAATAATGATGTGATTGACCTGTGCCAGTTACCAGATAAGGCAATGCCGATTGGAAATGTGGCAGAACTATAAGAAGATGCTGTGAAAGGCCAAATACTGCCAAAGCACCAGAATTACATAAAAGCACCCAAGTGTGCACAGTCCAATGCCAAATAGGTGCAAAGCACCCTGATTATGTGAGAATGCACAGTTTGCTCATGTTGGAATCACAGTGTGCCTCAAGTAAAATGTGCCAGTAAGATGGAAGCCGCAATATGCAGTGGATTGTTGCGTGTGTGATAGGGATTATGCAATGAGTGTGCAGCAGAGTATGTGAGTTGCAGGTAAAGCATAAAAGGAGCGTGCAAAGGTGCATCGAGCATGCAATAAATGTGAAAGGCAGATAAAGAGTGTGGGGGGGGCACGCAGAGGCGGTTTGAAGCACAACGGGGCGCATTTAGAGCACACGACAGCAGGCAGCTATGGGGGAACCAAAAGCACAGTAGAAATGTAAAAGGCACACTGGAGCACATGGAAGTGCATGGGAGCACACTGGAGCGCAATGGAGCGCAATGGAGTGCAATGGAGCGCAATGGAGCGCAATGGAGCGCAATGGAGTGCAATGGAGCGCAATGGAGCGCAATGGAGCGCAATGGAGCGCAATAGAGCGCAATAGAGCACAATGGAGCGCAATGGAGTGCAATGGAGTGCAATGGAGCGCAATGGAGCACAATGGAGCGCATGAGAACGCATGGGAGTGCAATGGAGTGCAATGGAGTGCAATGGAGTGCAATGGAGTGCAATGGAGTGCAATGGAGTGCAATGCTGCACACAGGATCGCATGGGAGCACAGAAAGCAGACAAAGGTGCACAGAAGCACATGAAGGTGCACAAAAGCGCACTGTGCAAAGTGAGTAGAAGATGTCCAAGCAGTGCACACAATCATGAAAAATGCTGTAGTATGAGCACAGGGTGATAGGAAGCTGTATCAGCACTGCATTTATCACATAGATAAGCTACAATGTATTGAATGATACAGTCTATTGAACATATACAGTGTATCAAATGATATGGGTTTGGTGGATGCTGTCGAACACTCTAATCTATATATGTGTACCTACTATAGTAACAAATGAATACACTATTACAATGGTTGCTACACCAAAGAGTAATACATTTAATACAGACATCAGTAGCCTATAAAATAGTTTCAGGCAGTGGCAACAGCAATGGGGATGGCAGTGGTGATACAGCTCACTATTGCCCTGCACGCATACTACAGCATTTTTTGTGATTGTGTGCACCTCCTAGATGGCTTCCACACACTTTGCGCAGTGCACTTTTGTGCACCTTCATGCGCTTCCATGCGCTTTCGCATGCCTTTGACCACTTAGGTGCGCTTTTGTGTGCCTTTTACTTTTCTACTGCACCTTTGGATCCCCCATAGCTGCCTTCTGTCATGCACCCTAAGTGCACCCTGTTATGCTTCAAACTGCCTCCGCATGCCCCCCCCCACACTCCTTATCTGCCTTTCACAGTTATTGCATGCTCAATGCGCACTCATTGCACAATCCCTATAACACACACAACAATCCACCACACTGATTGTGCTGCACATTGTGGCCTCCAGCTTACTGGCACATTTATTCGAGGTGCACCACAATTTCAACATGAGCGAACTGTTCATTCTCACATAATCTGGGCACTTTGCGCCTATTTGGCATTGGACTGTGCACACTTGGGTGCTTTTATGTAATTCTGGTGCTTTGGCAGTATTTGGCCTTTCACAGCATCTTCTTATAGTTCTGCCACATTTCCAATCGGCATTGCCTTATCTGGTAACTGGCACAGGTCAATCACATCATTATTACTAAGGTGCAGCATGTGACACATAACACCAAAGCAGATTTATTGGGAAGAGTGCACGAGACCTAGAGCACACCAAAAATAGTGCATCACACCAGACCAGTTGGGTATTGGGCTATAGGTGTGCAAATCTTATTGGCTGAGGCAGCAGCATAGTGTGGTCGGGTTTAGATGGGTTAATGGATGCACTTGTGGGTAGCGCATGGCGCTTTCTATTTTTACACTTTATTTTACCATTTTTATCACATAAGCCATTTGTATGTAGTAGGCAGACAGATAGAGAATCCAGAGGATCTTTCCCCCCCTCATAGTTCATAGCTCAGTCAGTGTTGCACATAGTCTGTGCACTAGCATTCAGTCCATGTGCCTTTGTAGTGTGCCCTTCATATAGCCGCATTTGCATATTATTTGCATCCCCTCGTCATATTGCTGTGTTTCATCCCTGCATTGCATCCTTCATCCTCATTTGTGCACTATTTCAGTGTGCCCTTCATATAGCCACATTTGTGCACCATTTGCACCTTTTTCCACTTGTTGCACTCTCATCCCATTTGTGCCCCCAACCTGTGTGTCACCCTCACAGCACATCCCAGTGCTGTCCCTGTCCCACTGCAACTCCTGCTTTCATCTTCCTCATTGTTATGCATTTTTGCGCTCTTGTTGCACATTTTTCCGCACTGCACATTTTTGCCCCTTTGCATTGCGCACTTTTCCGCTATTGCGCATATCTTCCCTTTAGTGTACACAACTAGTGTGCACATTGAAAACTGCCATACCAGCCTCTTCATAGTCTCCATGCCCCAAAGGACGATCTGAGGCCCTCTAAGCAAACCCCCTCACCCCGAGCATGCCTGCACTTGTAGGTTTAGTGTTCACCCCTTCTGTTGAGACTCTGCACTGAGTACCAACTGAACACTGAGGTGGCAGTGGCCTTACCAGGATCTAGATCAAGATCAGCATTACAGGTATGGCTGATTGGAAATTAATCTCATTTATGTAGTAATTTATGTGTAGTCTGCATGGATTTTGCATGCAAATTGGTGTATGATAAATTCAGTAAAAGCCATGTTTATGCAATAATTCAGTTATTGCAGTGTGCAGGCCTGCAAAATTGGGTTGGCATGCTGGTCAGCAACCCAATAGGGCTGCAGCGGCAGCAGCATCAGCATTAGGCCACTATGTGATCAATGCCATACAGGCATGGTTTGGTGGATGACTCTACATATATATATGTATGTACTATAGCAACAAATGAATGCACTATTCAATTCTTGCTGTACCACACTAGACATATTAAGAATGTGGTGTGCAGATTGGTGACCTATGAGACAGTATCAGACATATGCATCGGCATCGGCATATGTATTGGGGCTGGGGCTGGAGTAAGCAATTGGTATGAAAATTGGCCTTAAAGGTATATATTATTGGTCTACCAATTAAAGCACCATATATCTATAGGAAGAAAGCTATCACTCATTGTCACTAGTGTCCATGATATCATCAGAGCCAGGCAACCAAGTGTTATCAACATAACTGAAGTTTGCATGACTATAGATCAGGAGTGTGATGTGAGAAGGAGTGGGGTTCTCTATCTGTGAGGTGCTGGAGGACCCAGTTTGGAAACAATTGTCATCAGAATTGGCATTGGGGCCAGTTGAATCAGCCTCTGAATAGGTCTCTGACAATGAGAGGAAAACATCAGCTGCATCAGATGTGGTGGGGAAAGCAGTTGAAAGGGGAGGTGCAGGGGGAGATGAAGAGGGAGAATTAGAAGCTTCAAGGTAAAAGGTGGCAGCATCAAAGCCAGTTGGAGAACTGGTGTGGGAAGATGCTGATGATGAATGATGAACCTGCCAAGCCATGGCTGCCTGAAATGTGGTAGGCTGATCAGCATCTTCTGATGCATCATCCTCCCCTTCCCATAACATAGCAGCATAAGAGGCAGTGGGCTGGGCAAGGGCAGTGTGTGCATCAGCATAAAGATCATCAGCTTCATCATGGGCATCTGCAGCGGGGGCAGCATCGGAAATGGCAGTGGCATCAGGCTCAGCAGTGGCATCGGGCTCAGCAGCAGAATGTGATGAATTATTGGATCCAGCATCTGAAAAATAAAAGCCAGCATCGATACCAGTTACAGTGGGTGGTGAACTGTAGGCACCAGAAATAGAGGTTGGGAGACTGGCTGTGATTGACCACTCCTTATTCTTATCGTATGCACCATCAGCCAGAGACTGAGCATACCCAGAATGATATTTGGTCTTCAGTGATGGGTTAGATGCCAAAACATCACTCTCTGTGATGTCAACACCCCAGGTCCACTTGTGGGAAGAGGGGGGAAGAGCCTTCAGGTGCTTGAGTTCAGCCTGTGCATGTGCAGATACCAGTTCTGATTGTCTTCTCATTGCCGATTGCCTTAACCATCTCCCAGCATGTTTATGAGTGGATGCTGCTGCTGCTGCCATTGTTAACTTCCATGGTTTGGACTGAAGCTCCTTGAGCAGGGCTGGCTCATGAAGCTGTTGAAACCCTGCTGCTTTCTGGACATTCCCATTCATGGCAGCCTCTGCTGATGATTCACAGCCATCTACCAAGTCATGGATCCTGTGTGCTTCATCGAACATATCCCCAATGAGAACCCACAGGTCAATGCAAGATCAGCAGTCAGCAGCATTGTCTGCTGGTTAACTATCATTGGGTGGCGAGCCAGTAATCAGAGGAGAAGGAATATACTGGTGATAGCTATCGAGGCATTTATCCACAGTGTCACTGGCAAAAATCTGCCCCAGTGCCAGTTCATTATTGCATCTCCACCAATCACATACATAGAAATCCACCAGATGGCTAGGACCATCAGTGGCAACACCATCATCTAACACAGCCAAGAGATCTCTGGATGGAATCTGAGGGGTAGGTAGTCCAAATTGACATTGGTGAGACTGTCGGCCAAGGACTGAAGAAGGATCGGCACCTCCATCATAAGGCTGATGGAGGTGCCAATGCTGATGCATGACATGACATACATCTGTCATACTTGTCAGTGATGTATACTTACTTCCTTTAGGAAAGATATATACAAGCTCAGCATAGAGAACTTTTTGCATCCAATGTTGTTTTACAAAGTTTGCATCATCTAACTCCAACAAAACTTGACAGAATTGGGACTCTGCATACCAAATGATCTCTTGTGTCCAGATTTGGAGTTGCCATTTTGGGCCCAATTGCAAAGAAAAAGGATTGAAGATTGAGAGAGTTTTGTTTGACATAGTGTTACTGGTCATGGTTGGTGATCAAGATAATCGTGTTTAGATGGATCATGTTTACATAATACAGGCCCTTTTCAGTCACAAAGGGGAGATATAATCGGCATTTGCTGATCTAAATGCATTTCATATGTGACCAGTAGAAATTCCTCTTTCCATCAATTTCTCTGAGCCTGTGGATGAAGCCAATGTAGTTGCCTGACTATGAAAAATGTTAGTACATACAAAATATATTTACATTCCCAGAATTGGCCAGCATTGAGATCAGCAGCAGCATTGGCATTTGCAATATTAATATCGGCAACAGCAACTCTAGGATCGGCAACTCTAGGATTGGCAATGGCAACACCAATATTCAGCAACAGCAACAGTGAAATCAGCAATGGCAACACCAGGATGGGTACCAGCTGGTATCTACCATATCCCCTCTGCACCAGATGTATTTCAACAGATGACTCCACCATCATCTCAAAATCCATCAGCCTCAGCATGGGCATGACCTATCCAAAGGACAGCTGACGAACTTGCACAGCAGAAAGCCATTTCTACCTAGACTGTTGGGAGGAGGCAGTGAATTAAAAAAGTGAAATTTACAGAGTAGATTTACAACTAAATTGCTATGTAATGTGCAAAAAAAAATTAATACCACTTTTATGTACATGCTGGATAACATCTATTCTTTTCTGCCTCGCTTCATCTCCCCTCTGTCCTCAGGTGTGGCTGCTCTCTTCCTTGGGTTAGGCTCAGGGGTGGTACTTCTGGAAGGTAGTCCAGATAGACCAGGGGTCAGCCCACATGGGGATCAGTGCAGTTGTGCAGGGGGAGGGGACAGCCAGGGTGAGGTGATGACATTGACTACCGATGATGGGGCAGCAGGCTCAGGCTCACTGAGCAACATTGGAGGGAAGAGGAGAGGGAGTCATGGGGCCATAGGTGTTGTGGGCTGTACAATTTTGTGAGAATCCTGTGGCATGGCAGGAATAATTTGGATAGGGGAGGCACCAGCCAAGGATTGTTCCCCAGCAACCTCTTTAGGTATGGCCAGGCCCTCTTCACCATCCAGCTCAGCCTTCTCTTCATCTTTGTCCTTGGCAGCAGAAATGGGAGCAGCATCGGGAGTGGAAGTGGGAGCAGGCGTGGAACCAGCAGCAGGAGCAGGAGTGGAAGTGGGAGTGGGAGTGGGAGTGGGAGAAGTGGGAGGAGGAGCAGGAACAGGAGTGGGACTCAGAGCAGGACCTGGAGCAGGAGTGGGAGCAGCATCAACTTTCTTGGCATCCATCCTTCCTTTCCAATCCACCTCTGCCCTCCTGCTCAGAGTCCTCTTGAGGTGATCCAACACGTTTTTGGGTGTCCATGGCACATGGTGGTGCATCGAGCGGAGATAAGGGTGCACTTAAGGTGGGGGTGTCAATTGCATCCTGGGTGATGTCCTGTATGTGTAGGACACATTATATCTGCAGTGTGCTTCAATTCTGGGCCTAGGGAGAGAGTTTTCTACTGTAAGGGCAACCTCAAAGCCTCACTTAGAAGTGAGCTAACAGAGGGGAATCCAAAGTTAATATTACACTACATAATACAGACACTCCAGGCACACCTAACAGAGGGGGAATCCAAATAGAAAACTCTAAGGACCCATCTGTCAATGCCCAGTATATGTGATAGAGCTGAAAAACAAATGTAAGCTAAAAATAGCAAAAGGTGGAGATAGGCTGATCAAGCTGTGGGATGACATCACCTTGATGAGTAAACATCCAGAAGGGGTCCCACCTCTAAGAATAGAACTGTCAACATGTACCAACATGGAAAAAACTGAAATATAATAAATAAATCATAGAAAATCATAGAAAAGACAGAATAGGGTGAAATAAAATATAAAAAAATATGGGACAAATGCAGAAAATTGCCCAGACACCTGGGGTGCCTTCCTTTCCCCTTATAGTGATGGTGGTTTGGTTGTCAATATATAAGATGGTGGACCATATTCCCCATTTCTTCTGTATCAGCTTGGTTTCCAGGATTGCCCCCACTCCTTCTCCCTTGTAGACTGTGTGGTGTCATTGTGAGGTGAGTTGGTACTGTATCTTGGTTTTGGGTCTTCCATTCCTATATACTGTAGGACCATGGCTGCTCCTATCTTTTCTTCCATACCTGAGCCATCCATGAAGACTTTAATATCAGGGCTGTCATTTTGGATGTCTTCTATTGCTTCAATGGCATTGTTGGCTATGCTTGTTTTGATTAAGGCTCCAACCATTTAGTTTACGTTTACTCGTTGAAGGGCAAGTATACGTAAACAGTAGTCTAAACAGTATAACCATCTATATACTGTTTAATAAACGGTATATACAGTTAAAATATTAGTACAATTTTATTCTATTGTCACCATGCTTCCGTCGCAGTATCTTTGGCGGCATCATCTCAAACAGCCCACTCCATATCCAAACCTTCATTAATAGCGCCATCGTGATTGTATTTTTCTTCAAAGAGCTCTGTAGATTGCTACAAATGTGTCGGGACTTTGAGAAGACTCGTTCGACAGAGACACTAGTCACAGGAATTGCAAGATAGTTCCGAGCCATCCAAATGGTAGGAAATTCAGAGGCATGAATCTGAATACAAATTATCAGAACATGATACAGGCATATAAATAAGTACTCACCTTCCACCACAAGAGTGGATTCAACAAGACCTCTTGAGCCGATGGTTCATCACTGCTTCTCTCCTCTCCTTGCCGCTCACTTGGCATCCCTTCAAATTTGAAATAACATGTTAGTTCATCAGCTAGTACTTCTTGCAGAGTGCGCTTCAAGGTTGGCGTTGTTGTAGCCGCAGTGATCGGTCGCTGGAAAGAGCAAGCACTAACAAGAAATGACGGTGTCTTCGCTATGGCCTTTGCAACAGGTCTGGAGACAGTGGTTGGTGCAGGTGATGTTGGTGTTTCAAGGTAAGTCTCAGCAATATATTTAAAGATAACCTCAGCAGTTGTGATGGCTCCTTCTTGTGCAGCTGTGTCGTTCAGGTCTGCCATGGCCACAAACCAATGACTCTGCAAACATGGATGTAAAACTATATAATGCAGTGTACTAGTCTGTGCTTCAGATCGAGCAAATGGTACGACTTACCAGTCCCAAGGATATATGAGTGGTGCATTTTTGCAGGAGTGGAGTACTTCCTAAGCTTCATAAGGCCCTCGCCTGCAGCATGCTGTATCCTAAACGAGTATTTCCAGGAAATCGAGACAGCCTCGAGGTGTTTTTCCATCTTCTGATAAAGGGGTAATACAAACAGAATCATGGGGACTTCACTATGGGACATTTGCAGGGTCACCTCGGTGAATGGCTGTCATGGTAGTTGCAGATGAGAGAGATTTGTTATGATGAAGCTGTAGACCCATGCCTCTAGAACGTCTGCTATTTCTCCCAAAGTTTTCCATTCATCCTCATTCAATAGTAATGCCCGCAGACCTGGGGTCTTGAAAACCCAGTCGTCGATAGCCTGCAAGAGAATATCAGATATGGATGAATGCAGATTGTTGGAACCGACTTCTTGTAGGAGCTCAGCTTGATGGATCATTGTATATGTATAGTTCCAACGTGTATGGACATCTCGAACCACTGCCAAGGCCTCTCACCTGTCCTTGTGCTCTGAGTTTTTCTTGTGATATATCGAGATTGCGCATTTACGAAACTTCTTTCATCGCTGGGATGATGAGACGATTTTATTTGTGATGTAGCATAGCTAACATGAACATTAGCATGCCAAAATATGACAATCTCATAGCTGAGATACGTACCTTTGATAGTGGGCTCTCGGTAGCCTTCAACTTCTCTTCTTCTTCTAGTGTGATGTTCTCTTCAGGAGTCATCCCATCCTCTTCCTCATCTGGGAATTCTTCACAGTCCAGCTCAATCTGATCAGGATCGGCATCAATGTCAAGATGAAATGGCTGTTCCTTGTTGAGAGTGAAGTAATCGACTTTGTCAGGATTGTCTGCTTCTCCAAGTGCGGCAAGTATGGCTTGAACAACAAGGTTGACTACATGGCACAAACAGCAAATATGTAGGTTGGGCGATGGAGGTATTCCATATTTAGCCAAAAGAATGCAACCGACAGTTGAAATAATAACATCGTTGACAGATGCATTGTCAGTGGAAATGCTGATGCAGTGTGGCCAAGATAAGCAACTAATCGGTTCGAGTCACATGCGAGACTTATCTTATCAAGACTACCGATCTTACATGCACCATCGACGAATGCCTTGCCGCCATACAAGCCTTCATGCTCTTTGTCCTCAAGAGGCTTGAAATCGATCACATGCTCGATTATTTTCCAGTCATCATTGACAAAACAGCTGACGGAGCATGTGAATGTATACACCATCTGTGGTGTAGTCCATGTATCAGTTGCGTAGGCAATCTTGGATTTAACTGCCTGAACAAACTCGGAGAATGAGAAATCTCGAGCATTTTGAAGGAAAATACTTACTGCAAATTCATGAACAACTTTTCCATGAAGCTCCCCAAATATATGTGCTAGCTGGTTGCGGACTGTAGTATCGGAGGGTAGCTGGTATGTGATTTTGAGATATTTGAATAACATCTGAAGAGTTGGTGCCTCTCCAGCAGTCCATGGGAGACTTTCATCGAAGATCCAGGCTGAAAAGATACATAGAAAACCTCTATATGTGGTGATGAGTTCAGTTGGTACTCAGTGCAGAGTCTCAACAGAAGGGGTGAACACTTAACCTACAACTGCAGGCGTGCTCGGGGTGAGGGGGGAGTTCGCTTAGAGGGCCTCAGATCGTCCTTCAGGGCGCGGAGACTATAGAGAGGCTGGTACAGTGATTTTCGATGTGCGCACTAGTAGTGTATGCGAAAGGGGAGATATGTGCAGTGGCGGAAAAGTGCGCAATGCAAAGAGGCAAAAACACGCAATGAGAGCGCAAAAGTGCGCAACGATGAGGATGATGAAGGCGGGAGGTGTAACAGGACAAAGACGACACTGGGATGTACTGTGAAGGTGGTGCACAGTTTGGGGGTGCAAACAGAGTGAAAGCGCAAGGAGCGGAAAAAGGCACAGACGGTGCACAAAATGTGGCTATGCAAAAAGGTGTGCAAACAGTGCGCAAACGCGGCTATATGAAGGGTGCACTATGATAGTGCACAGACAAGGACGAAGGATGCAACGCAAGGGACGAAACGCAACAATACGATGAGGGGATGCAAACGATAATGCAAACACGGCTATACAAAGGGCGCACTACAAAGGCACATGGACTGGACACTGGTGCACAGACTATGTGCGACGCTGACTGAGCTATGAACTATGAGGGGGGGGAAAGATCCTCTGGATTCTCTATCTGTCTGCTACTATGTACAAATGGCTTATGTGATAAAATGGTGAAATAAAGTATAAAAATAGGAAGCGCCATGCACTACCCACAAGCGCGTCTATTCGCCCATCTAAACCTGACCGCACTATGCCGCTGCCTCAGCCAATAAGATTTGTGCACCTATAGCTCAATATCCAACTGTTCCGGTGCAATGTGCTATTATTGGTGCGCGCTAAGTCTCGTGCGCTCTTCCCAATTAATCCGCTTCGGTGTTATGTGTCGCATGCTGCGCCTTAGTAATAATGGCGTGATTGACCTGTGCCGGTTACCAGATAAGGCAATGCCGATTGGAAATGTGGAAGAACTATAAGGAGATGCTGTGCGAGGCCAAATACTGCCAAAGCACCTGGATTACGTGAAAGCGCCCAAGTGCGCACAGTCCAATGCCAAATAGGTGCAAAGCAGCCCAGTTATGTAAGAATGCGCAGTTCGCTCGTGCCGGAATCATAGTGTGCCTCAAGTAAATGTGCCAGTAAGATGGGAGCTGCGATGCGCAGTGCACCGGTGTGGTGGATTGTTGTGTGTGATAGAGATTGTGCAAAGAGTGCGCAGCAGGGAATGTGAGTTGCAGGTAAAGTGTAAAAGGAGTGCGCAAAGGTGCATCGAGCGCACAATAAATGTAGAAGGCAGATAAGGAGTGTGGGGGGGGGGCACACAATGATTGGCGGCTATGGGGAAACAAAAGTGCAGTAGAAATGCAAAAGGCACACAAAGGCGCACCTAAATGGTCAAAGGCATGCAAAAGCGCATGGAAGTGCGCAAAGGCGCACGAAAGCGCACGAAGGCACGCAAAAGCGCGCTGCGCAAAGTGTGTGGAAGCCATCTAGGAGGTGCACACAATCGCAAAAAATGCCATAGTATGCACGCAGGGCGATAGGGAGCCATATCAATGCACATCATCATCAAGCTCTTCCTGTTGGGTTCTGTGTGTTGTCTTGTATGCTGAAGATTTCTTTTTTGATGGCTGTCCTTTTGGTTGGTTATGAGCCTTGCGCTTTTGTTTCTCTTCCCTTTTTTCTCACTGATCAGCATCAGAAGTCAGAATATATCACTCGTCTTTTCGAGTATTTTTTTCCCACTTACTAGTTCACGGCCAAACTCAGTCTCGCTTGTAACCTCTTCCCCATCACTGGTATATATGTACTCTGGTGCCTCGTTGTCCAGTGCATTGCTACGTTTCGGTGGCTGGTAGGATTTGTCCTTCGGACCGTTGTCAACTTCCTTGGTCTTGGAGATGGGGACGGGTGCTGTATCTGATGGGGAATCGACAAAGTGACCGTGCATGTGGAGCTTGCTTGCAGATAGCAGTGCACCATTCTCAACAGTGTCACTGTCAGGCTTGGAAGAATCTTTCGGTATGTTGATTTTAAGACTAGGGCGTTCTGCAACGCAAGACTGTAAGTATTTATGCTGAATCCCTGAACTTTTCAACTAACCTTGACCTTGGCGCGGCTTTGTCGTGGCTTCGACAGTTTTAAAATAAGAGTCGAGACCTTGAGCACGATTGGTGGCATTCTGCTTTCGCTTTTGGTCATCAGGTATGATGTTTTTGGGGTCAGGGTTGTCGCGGCTTGGTTGGTTGGTCATAGTTACAGAGATGTTCAAACCATAATTCAGGGAAAAAAGAGTAAGCTTTAGTGTATATAGTTTTAGATTTAAGCTATTAACTTTAGGCTATTACATTTGTAAATCGTAATATGACAACCGTTTAGCCATCTATATACTGTATACCTACTGTGTAGACAGCCTTGGAGACCACACCCTATACATAAACATAAACATATACGGTATAAACCGTATAAGATAGTTATATAGATGGAATGGTTGGAGCCTTAGTTTTGATGCTTGGTTTCCAGCTTGTTTCATATCATATCACCTTGATGGTTTCCATTTTCATTGGTTGGATGTTGAATCTGTGCAAGGGGCATTGGGTGTCATTTCACTAGTTTGTTTGCAGCATTCTTGATAGGTTTGTGTAATGGGTGTGATTCAGGCAGTGTTGCTAGCCATGTAGCTGTGCATTGTTGATGTTTGTCTACCAGTAGGTGGAACAGGATGAGATTTGCCATGGTTTCTACAACATCTGTTGTGATGGTTTTCATTGCCCTGTTATCATAATCACCGCTCACCTTTGTATCATTGCTAGTTTGGTGACTATGGCCTGCTTGGCACATCCTTTTGTTCATTTGCCTACATTTTGCTGTGGGGTGAGGAATACATCAGCAGCATATAACATATGAGGGACTGCAATTGAAAGATATAGTTGCCCTATATATCTTGCTTTTATTCCTCTTGACATGCATGCTAGCCTGCCAAAGTGGATAAGCCAGTCTTGGCCTTTTGTGAGTGCAGCTGCGCATTGTCCTTTCCAGCTTAGTTAACTATGACTCCTGCTGTTTCTTTTGATGGTATCCATTGGTTGCCTAGCATTAGCACTTGACATGACATGGGGATCCTTTTCTTGGGGTTGAACGGGTGTGGGATGCATTTCTTTGTGATGTCAATAAGTTGAAATTTTTCAATACCAAGCTCGCAGTTGTGGGCTTTTACCCATTTGAAGACTCCTCCTGTTCAGTTCATGATGTTATGTAGTTTCTCATGTGTTTCTCCGAAATCTTTGCCCATGACTATAATGACTGTGTCATGAGTATCCACCCTTCCCCTACTAGTACCTTAAGCGATCTGATTGATACACTTTAGCAGGGGCCGTGATATCGGCTGCAAAAATAAATACAAACTCCGCTTGTATTTGTAGTTCTGGGTAATCTTAATGAACTTAAACACACATATAACGAGTGCCAAAGCTCAGATCCATTTGCAATTGAGTTATGCTCACCGAAGTGAAGCACTGGCATGTTACCTACAATGATATGCATAACCTTATCCGATCCGCTACTCCCGAGATTGCTCAGAAATTCAACCCAGACCTCTTGATAGCCATTGGCATGTACAATTTGATGGCCCATCCACTCTATACTCTCTCGCTCATATGCATCACCGTTATTCAGGTGGAGGGTCAGTGACGATTCTTTTCATTATATTCACATGTGAAGATAATATACACAGTGGATTCTTCCCTGCTCGTGTTATGGTAAGCTTGTGCTATGAGCCATCACGCTTTTGTATGACATGCATCTGTACTGTAGCGTACCTTCCTTCGTCGAGAGACAGATCGACAAACGATTCAGATTCAAGCAATTGGACTTTCGCTGTATGAACCTCTGCCGGGAACGACCGCTGAGCAAATTGGGAATGAAGTCATTCGAACTCAGTGGCTGTAGGTGTATCCCCTATATCATAACTGCGTAAGACTCAATCACATTTAGGGGACCTGAATCTGGGAGACTGCTTCTCGGTAAACGAAACCTGATTATAGTGAGTTTCAGGATACAGCAAACTCGTCACATCTAACTCCGCCTTTCATGTAGGACGAGGTCGATGACACGCGAAAAACCCTACAGTACGCGAACCACCATCATGCGAGACTTTAAGAGTCTAAATACTATTAGTTATGCGTTGTCCGAACTGGAGAAAGACGTAGAAACCGAGTTGCTATTGTATCCTCCATCCGAGCGTGAAGCACTTCGTGCGGCTACCAAGTTCGCCATTTTTGTTGTGCATAACAAAAACAAACCCAAACTGGCAAGTCTGCCTGCGGGAATACCGTGAGTTTTGCGATTAATGTACTTCTTCACGGAAGAATCACGTTCTGCAGATATTACGCTGGTTCCGAGGTCGGAGATGTGTGGTAAGTGATGTCATTTTTCAAACATGGTGCATACTTGTGATCTTGACAGGCTAGATTATCCTTGGGAGGCAATGTACAGACACTATTTTTGCTTTGCTGGATCCATCTGATAATGTTTTTCAGAGACATCGATGAGCATGATCGTCTGGCTGCACTTGATGTGAAAAGCTTTCCACCAACCACGTAATATATATTACTAGGGGTGTGAATTATTCGTGGCTGCGGCGGCACTGGACACGTTGCTTGGTGTGAAGCGTGGTGAATGTATGAGAAGCTGCTTTTGTATGGAGAATAACTAACTGAGCTCTGAGCTGACGAGTTGACATGAAGTCGACAAGTTTGCGTGACTGCGGCCGGCATCTAATTATAGTTACTATAATGAACCCTTTGCTTTCCTTTTTTGGTTGTCCCGGACATAGGAAAAAAATCTTTTTCTTCCTCCTCCGTACCTGCCTTTGCCTGCCGGAGTGTCTCCAGGCCGTGGTACATGGCTCAAGAAATAGATTATGAGGCCTTACCACCAAATGCAGGTCTTCCCGTGCGTGTTGCTTGCTATACATGTCAGCACCGATCTGACAATCTTGTCTTTGACCATAATACAGGTTAACATGCTTGCAGGGGCCCTAGTATAGTTCATCCTATCTCGATGCAATTCAAACACCTGACTTGCTTCTAGGCAGGCATATCTGAGCACGTAGTCATGTTCCCCGTAGACAGCATCAAAGTGAGTCATGGAGCTCCAGTCTGAGCTTACAACATCGCGTCCTCATAAGGTCGATAGACACGAATGCAGGTCTTTTCTGCGTCGCCAGTGGCGGTTTACAGTAGCGTTGGCAATGCTTTCACGCGAATATCATCTACGGAGGGAATGAGGGCCCTTTGGCGTGGCGTATCATCGGTCGTGCTGGGCGCCGGCCCAGCTCATGCGGTCCATTTCGGAACACTAGAGGCGGTGAAGGAGCTGGCAGGCGGGAACGAGGCTGGTAATCAATGGGTTGCGACCTGCAAGTTTTGTATACTTTTTGCGATGAATCGGCTCTCATGTCCTTCTCCTTCGTGTCCCGTAGCATTGGCTGGTGCTTCAGCGACTATTGCGAGTGACGCGTTGATGAACCCCTTCGATGGTACGCGAAGGTGATCTCAGCCTAACTTTTTTGACACATTTCCTCGTCTAGTCGTCAAGCAAAGGATGCAGGTCCACAAGTCTGAATTTCGATCCGTCCTAACGTGCGCTCGTGTGGTACTCCGAAATGAAGGCCTTGCAGCTTTCTATGTGTCCTACCCTACGACATTGGCCATTTCAATACCGTTTAATGCGATCCAATTAACAGTATACGAGCAGTGTAAACAATTCCTGAACCCTTCCCGACAATACTCTCCTACCACTCATATTCTTTCCGGTGCCATAGCGGGTGCAGTGGCCGCCGGTGTAACGACGCCGTTAGATGTGGCAAAGACGATTTTACAAACTAGAGGAACGTCGACGGATACGGATATTCGAAATGTTAGGGGAATGATGGATGCGTTTCGAGTTATATGGCGACGAGACGGATTGAAAGGATTTAGTCGAGGTTTGACACCACGGGTACTAACGATCATGCCCAGTACCGCGCTTTGCTGGCTATCTTATGAGTTTTTCAGTGAGCACAACATTTTACCTTGGTTTTGAAATGTTTTAACATGCGATCCTGGAAGAGGCTGCGATCCGCACAAATTGACCGTGCTAGGAGATGAAAAGTACTTGGAGGGAGGGAGGTGGATTCCATTCAGCACTGGCAATGATTTGATCTTGCTGCATATAGCTACAACGATATATAGTACGGATTATACAGGTATCAATTGTTAATAATTCGTCTGATTGTCAAATAAACAATATCTAAAAAGATGACATCATTTGATAACAGTTCACTAAGGCGTTCTCATCGTCCGTAACGATGGCAAAGGGCAAAAATAATGCATATAGCGAACAGATTTCAATCCCTAAACGTTCCAAGTCTTATTCCCCCTCTAGATCTCCAACAATTCCAAAGACTCCCGCTGATGAAGCCATTCAATTTTTCCAGTCGCATGTCCAGCCAGGCGAGGCTCCCATCCAGGTATTCGAATTGTATCTTGATGAAGACGGAGGTCCATACAAAGACTGTTCAGTATGTTCTACCGCTTTCTCTCCCGGCAGCTATCAGTGACCCGCCAATCCAGTACATTAGACTACCACCAGCATATGTGCCATATATTTTGCGCGTCTCAATCGAAGCTGGTCATCCTGTTGCTAGAAACGGTGTGTTTAAAACCAACTTTCCCCTAGACGGCGGAACCTTTGGACGAGATCGCTTCGCCAAGAGAAGGTAGACTTTTGTACCAAATGTAGTGCGCATATATTGACCCACCTTCCAGGCTGCCTACTGATTATTCAAAGCCTATTCATGTCGATCTACCAATATCCCATGCTGGCGCGTTTGTGTACTGGATCGAATATGATGGCGATAACCAGCACGACAGGGTCAAGGGCAGGCGTGGCTATTTCACCATTGATCCCGTCCTTAAAATCAAAGCTCGCACAGCCATCTTGGATCCTGATACTTTGTCTCCCTTGTCCCCTGCCAGTGGTGGTGCAGTGGTCAGTAAGGACCAGTATGTTAACCTCCCACTTAATGGGCTGGCAATCTTGACTGTCGTGTCCAAATGGATGGGTCCCATCGATAAGTGGAGGAAGCATTTCGAAGAAGCTAGTCAAAGGGGTTACACGATGCTTCATTGGACTCCGTTACAGGAAAGAGGCGAGAGTGGAAGCCCATATTCTATCAAATCCCAGTTGCTTTATGATGAGAGTGTTGGCGCAGACGCCACCACGGTGGAACAGACACTAAATCTCGCTAGAGAAGAATACGGATTGCTTAGTATGACGGACATCGTGCTGAATCATACAGCAAACGATAGTCCATGGCTTTTCGATCATCCCGAAGCTGGTGCGTTATTCTACATGAAAGTGAGTTATATCCTTATTCATATATCTGTGTAAAGGGTACAGTCCTGCCAACTCTCCCCATCTGACCCCTGCTCTTGCGCTCGACTCCGCAATCATTCAGTTCTCTAATTCTCTTATTGCGAGAGGTATCCCCACACAAGTAACTTCAGAGGCAGATCTTGACGTCCTCATCAATGCGTTTAAAGATGATATTAGAGATTTAGAACTCTGGCAATTCTACGTCTTGGATGTGCGACAGGAAAGGAACTCCATCAGTAGTGCTCTGCGTTCTGGGACATATCGACCATGGTCAGGGCCCGACATCAAAGAGAAGTCTGTTGCCGAGCTCGCGGAAATCGTCAAAACACATGATAAGATCACCGGACTAGGAAAACTGGCCTCGAGATTTGGTGTTTACGTGGATGCGGACGTGTCTGCGTCACTCGCCAAGGCTGCTTTTGTGGACGTGGAGGATGTCGATGCCCTAGCCGATGCCTGGATCAGGGTGGTGGATGTTATTAATATCCCTCTTTACAGGGAGTGGGAGGAAGATATGAAGGTTGCAATGGACAATATGAGAAATCGGGTCAGGTATACGAGACTGGATGATCATGGTCCAAAGCTAGGCAAAATTGACAAAGAGTGAGTCGACGAGTGTTGTGAGTGTCACGTATGGAGATGAACACTGATTACTTGAACGAAGTAACCCGTTTGTCGAGCTCTACTTCACGCGGTTGAAGCCTACGCCAAATGCAGACCCTCTTGTGTACTCCCTCGCCAACAACGGATGGATATGGAATGCCGATCCCCTCCAAAATTTTGCCCTACCGCCATCCAAAGCCTACCTCCGACGCGAAGTCATTGTTTGGGGCGACTGCGTTAAATTGCGTTATGGGTCCTCTCCCTCCGCAAATCCATGGCTATGGGCGCACATGACTTCATATGTAACCTCCCTTGCGAGTACATTTGATGGATTTCGCATTGATAACTGCCATTCCACGCCTCTGGAGGTAGGCACGGCGATGCTAGATGCAGCACGAGTTGTAAAGCCTGATTTATATGTCTGCGCGGAGCTGTTCACCGGAAGTGAGGACATGGATTTGATGTTCGTCAGGGAACTGGGCGTGAATAGCTTGATCAGAGAGAGCGGGAATGGGTATGATGTAAAGGAACTATCGAGATTGGTTTATAGGCATGGTATCGGAAAACCTATCGGTATGTTCTCCTGCTTTTGAGGTAATACGCGTCACTGATCTTTTGCCCTGTGGCAGGTTCAATGGATAGAGCTTGTCTGACAAGTGTTGAAGAGCTGCCCTCACCGACCGGAATGGGGCCTGTACGCACCTGTGTCGTTAGCCCGCTTAATGGTTCTCTACCCCATGCCCTTTTCTACGATCTTACTCATGATAATGAATCTCCTCTGGACAAACGTTCCGCAGAAGATGCCCTCTCGACTGGCGCTCTTGTTACTTTCAGCTACAGCGCCATTGGCTCCGTAAAAGGGTTCGATGATCTGTACCCCAAGCTCCTAAACCTGGTGCATGAGAAGCGCACGTATCAAATTAATGGATTAGGATATGAAAGCGGTATTTCGCGAGTAAAGAGGGTGCTGAATGGGTTGCACCTGGAGATGGTGTTAGGTGGGTACGAAGAGGGGCATGTGCATCAGGAAAATGACGTTTGTCGCAGTTTGTTTCAATTTCCTCTGATCATCTGCTGATTCTTGTAAACCATGGGCTAGTACATTGTTGTACACCGTGTGCAGCCTGCTACTCAGAAGGGGTACTTGTTGGTTGCCCACACAGCGTTTTCTAAGGGATCGAAAGATCGTGGATTCAGTGCGCACTGTATTCGTATCCCAGAAATAGTGCTGACATGGTAATTGATAGTCAATCCCATCAAACTCCGCCGAACTCGCGCGAAATTTATTCTTGGAACAAGTCTTGATATCTCTTCGTACGAAGTCCCAACGGATGGCAAAACTCTTCACGGCTTACCATCCAAACTGGTAGAAATGGCTTCCATTGTTGTTCCGCAGGGCCTCGATCACGATGGTCCATACGCGGAAGTTGTTGTCCCAGAGTTTTTCCCGCCAGGTAGCATCATGCTTTTCGAGACGCAGCTCCAGGAACATGACGCGTCGCTTGACATGTTCTGCTCTTCTGAGGCACAGGAAGCTTTCAGTGCCCTTTCTCTGATAGACCTTAATGTAATTCTGTATCGTGCCGATGGAGAAGAACGTGACGCGACTGATGGTCAATTTGGAGTATATGATATACCGGGTCTAGGGCAGTTGGTGTATTGCGGGTTGGAGGGTTGGATGTATCCGTTGAGAAGTATCATGAGGTATAATGATCTTGGTCACCCGCTCTGTGCGCATTTGAGAGAAGGTATCTGGGCTTTGGATTATGTCCACGAGCGATTGACTCAGTGCGTAACCATGATTCGTAGCCTTTGCGGTTGTCCTCATTATTCACTGTTTTGCTATGTCCTTAGCCAACTGAGGATGTTTCCCAGGCTGGAGAAACCCGCTCAATGGATCAAGGAACGTTTTGAGCGCGTTAAGATGAACGTTCCGAATTTCCTACGGCCAAAATATTTTGCACTTGTTATTTCTGAAGCATACAGGGCAGCGCGTCGTGCAGTTATCGAGCAATCATCAGAATTTATAGTTCAAGGCCACAGTTTTAGCCGTGACCTCGCAATGTGTGCTGTCCAAATGCATGGGTCAGTCAAGTCAGCGTCACTTGACCCTGGGATTGCCACACCCTCTCTGGCTGCTGGTCTTCCGCATTTTACCGCTGGGTGGGCCAGATGCTGGGGCCGAGATGTGTTCATCTCTCTGCGGGGACTTTTTCTGACAACGGGAAATTTTGATGGTGCCAAGAAGCACATCCTTGCGTTCGCCTCCACGCTAAGGCATGGTTTGATTCCCAATTTATTGGACTCAGTACGCAATCCCCGGTAAGGTTGCTTGGTATTAGCCTTGTTCCATGCTCAGGCTTTTGTTCATAGATATAACTCTCGTGACTCGCCTTGGTGGATGCTGCAGAGTATCCAGGATTATGCCGCCAGTGCTCCTGACGGCCTTTCTATACTTTCCGAGTCCGTCAAGCGCCGATTTCCGAAGGACGACACTTGGGTTCCTTGGGATGACCGACATGCTTATGCCTACACGAGCAATGTTGCTGAAATTATACAAGAGATTCTTCAGCGCCATGCGGATGGTATTCATTTTAGGGAGCACAATGCTGGGCCGGACCTTGACAGGCAGATGAGTGATAATGGGTTCAATATCGACATATATGTTGATTGGGAAACTGGGCTCATCTTCGGGGGAAGTCAATACAATTGTGGGACATGGATGGATAAGATGGGAGAATCGCAAAGAGCAGGTACCAAGGGTGTTCCTGGGACACCGAGAGACGGCGCACCTGTGGAAATCACTGGGCTGCTGAAGAGCACTCTCAGATGGTTGGACGAGCTGTCCGGAACTGGTAAATTTCTTTTCAAGGGAGTTCATACGCAGAGTGAGTGGTACCCAAAATTGTAGAAATATAAGTTTTCGACCCATTGTTAACAGTCAAAGGAGAAGAACGACTTGTGACATACAAAGAATGGTCCGATTTGATCCAAGCGTCTTTCGAGAAATGTTACTACGTGCCACTTGGTGAGGCCCTCGTTCTGTATGATCTTGTTCATTTACAACATCCCTCCGCGCTCCAGATCCGTCGGATGATACCAAGTATAAAATAAATTCAGCAGTGGTCAACCGTAGAGGCATATATAAAGATGTCTATGGCTCTGGCCCTAGAAGAGAGTGGTCTGATTATCAATTCCGTCCAAACTTCCCGATTGCCATGACTGTAGCCCCGGAGATGTTCAATACTCAGCATGCTCTTGGAGCTCTGGAACTTGCGGACCAGGTTTTACGGGGGCCGCTTGGGATGAAAACATTAGACCCCATGGATCTCCAGTATCGTCCTACCTACGATAATGCCAACGATTCGTCCGACCCAGCGATTGCGAAAGGATTGAACTATCATAATGTTTGTTTGTTTCCCTCGCACGTTTCTATTATGTTAAGAATGTTTTATCAGGGTCCCGAATGGGGATGGCCATTGGGATACTTTTTGCGTGCCTATCTCCACTTCGCAACGTGTGGAGGAGCAGGAGAGGTAGGTCGATCTCTGCTGACATGCGCAGATTATACTAAGAAATTTGTGTAGGAGACAACGAAGGTTCTATACCATCTCCATCAGATTTTGCTTTCTCCTCGGCATCATATCCAGAACGATCCTTGGGCTGGAATACCTGAGTTGACAAACGAAAATGGGCAGCACTGTTCAGACTCTTGCAACACGCAAGCCTGGAGCGCCAGCACACTGTTAGACTTTTTAGAGACTGTATACAGGAAGCACGGAGAGAAAGGATAGATCGAAACATGTTACAGGAAAAGGAATCTGGCCGCGCCCCAAGTTCCGCAAATGGCTGTAAGTAAGTGATTGTAGAACAAGTGTTTGGCATAGACAATGAAAACAAACTTGAGGCTTGTTACTACTGCCATTCCTATCTTTTTCTTCATGTCTTCATGGCTTTCTTCGGTTTCGAACAAAGCGATCTAGAACAGGAAAAGCTCAATTTCAAGAAGGGTGATGTTCATCAATCTGACGACGTCGCTGTTTATACTTGGGGCGAAGAAGGATACGACGGTCTGGGAGATCTCCTGCAAGAGGGAGGTGATGAACTGAATAATGAGACTTTTGGTGGAGTGGGCAGCGTCGGTGAGAGCGTCCTTCTCAGTCTGCAAAGCGATCAAGGTTCTGACGGCTTTTCTCAGGGAAAGACTTCGACTTCTCTAATCCAGCTTTACCTCACGCCGTCCGCCCATTGAGGAATGTTGAGAAAGTTGTTCAAGAGCAGTCTCGTCAAGCCAAAAAGCCAGCACCTTCCCCCAAACCCAGTCAACCTCGTACGATTTTACCAAAATGTGGCTCGCCTGTGCTACTCTTGACCCTCTGTTTCATTGCTAGTTCCACCCCTCACTAATTCCTTGGAGGCAATATGGGACGACAAGTCACCGTTTTCTGTTCTTCCTCGAGTCAATGGCGCTGGTCGCTCCGCTGTCAATGACCTTCGTCGAGGCTCACCATCTTCGTCCAGATTATCTCCATACCTTGGGAGAGCATCACCCATAGTCGGCCAACAACCAAGTACCTCTGTGACAACCCAAACTGGTGTTCGGACCCTTCAAGAAATCGAGGCTGAGATGCTTGCGGCAGCTAACCAATCTCGCGCAGCAGCTCGGCGACAGCAGCAACAGATGCTGTTACAACAAGAAGAGGAAAACCTACGCATACTTCAGCAGCAGCAGGAGCAAGAGTTACAGCGTCAACAAATCCTTCAGTATCAACAAGAGCAGCAACACCAGCTTCAGATTCAGCGTGCCTTACAACAACAGCATCAGAGAGAGCAGCTTCACCACCAAACACCACCACCCCGAATGCTTCCCAGCGCTTCTCAATCTCCTCGTTTCCATGAACACCAGCGTCAAATTCTTCTCCTTCAGCAGCAGCAAGAATTGCAACAACAGCAGCGCCTTCTGGAACTACACGAGCAGCTGCGGTTAGAGGAATTGGAGCGTCAAATGGAACGACAAAGAATTGTCCAGATAAATATACAAAAAACTCACAGTCCAAATCACGTTGTCTATCGTAGGCAACCTTCTGGTCCGACAGTTGCTGAGTTGCAAGCTGTTCAAGCCCTACATCAACGCTCCGAGTCTCCTGCTGCCGGGCATAGTACCTTCTCAGCATCAGCACAGGAAAACAATTATTTCTCTCAGAACATACAATTACAGCAGCGACTCCTCTCGGAAATCGCGCAAGCTGAATTTATGCAGGAAATGCAAGGTGCATCCGCACAGGTGGAGCAAGAGTCATTGAGAATGGAGGCGATGAAGAAGATTGTCGAGGCGGAGAAGATGGAAGAAAAGAGACGAAGAAAGGCTATGAAGATTGCTCATATGGTGAAGAAGGTCCTCGTCTGATTTTCATGCTGAATGCTAATCTTTGACCAAGGCGCGGTACAACGACCTTATGACCCAATCAGACAAGGATTTCATTACCAGAATCCAAGTTTCTCAGCTCGTCACACAGGATCCCTACGCAGATGACTTCTATGCTCAAGTGTATGGGGCCATTCAACGATCTCGCATGGGCATCCAGTCTCAGGATGAGCGTGTGCTGAAGTTCACTTCGGGAGGCGGCGTTGGTCTTGGCTTGGCCCAAAAAGGTGGCAATCGGCGACCTAACGCAATGTTACGGATGGAGCAACAGGTTGAAAGGATTGTCAGTAATGCTAGGAAGAGAGAAGAGGAGAAAGGCCTTCATTGTGGGTTGTTCTGTCTAGTGATTAACGTAAGTGTACTAACAACTATTGCTAAGCATTTCACAGTCTTCAAGGCGCCCTCGGAAAAACCTCGGGTCGAAGCTATAAGGCAGCTCCCCGGCAACTTCTTCAAGTCGATGCTGCAAATCATAGTTCCTCCCCGATGATTTCTCCAGCTCATGCGCACATATCTAAAGACTCCATCCAGAATGCAAACGAAGGTGCTGCTAAGCAGGCCGCCAAGTTAGGTCGGGAAGCCTTGGGTACTGTAGGCGATGTGAGTGATACGAAATCGCGCAGTCCTATGATTTTATTACATGTTTTTGTGTTAGACGGACAACCTGGTTCGTAGGGAACCCTTAACCCATCGGCAGATCCTGGTAGCTTTGGAGAATCTTTATGATGTACTGTTCAAAACAGAAGGGATCAAGAGGAACGAAATTAGCTCGGACGAAGGCGAGGAACAAGCAAAAGAGTGGTGAGCCTTTCTGGTGGACTTATGATTATCCATCATTGACCGTTCCGCAGGAAAAGAGAGTATGAAAACGCAGTTGATGAACTCTGGGACGGTTTAAAGGTCATGGTGCCGCTCGAAACCAGGTAATTTCATTTTCTCTCATGGGATCAGCTTTCTTAGCTGCTTTCTCTGTCTAGCAATCCACATCCGTTCATCTCACTCCTGATCCCAAGTAAAGGCAAAAAGATCTTACCGAGGCTTACGCGTCACCTAAGTCATCAAAGGATGTTTACACTCTTGACTCTGCTTGTGGCATGCTTCGATCAACTAGATGTTGTCCAACAGGCGCCTTTGCTTGACACTTTCGAGGATTCAAGAGAACGTGCAGACGCAGACCGCCAATCTGAAGCATTCTTGTTGGGTGTCTTACATAGTATCTTGCCTGTTGTTGCAAGAGCGGATCTTCGACTTGTCACAGGTCTCCTCGGTCTCTTACTGGACCGGACTAGCATTGTGCTAGTTGCCCGTTCAGGGGTACGTAAATTGTATTGCTCATTCTTGCGCACCAGCCATGACTGAATTATGGGCTTAGGCTGGAGTTGCTCTGTTGACTTTATTCCTCAGTCGAGTAGAGGTCATGAAACAAGCGCTATCAGGTGGCATTGAACTAGCCGAGATGCCAACACCCGAAGAGGCTCAGCAATGGTATGCAGGACCAACCCTTTGCCCGTCTGCCTTTAACGTGACAATTCGTGCCAGGCAACTCATGTTCGATCATATGTTCCAGCTTCTCGCTCCGCACCTTCCTTCGCTCTTCCCCTCTACTAGAATGGCTTCGAATGCCCTTCCAGGAGTGATTAGACCAGTAGACCAAGCTGATCAGCCTGTGTGGCAATTGCTTGCTGCGGTAGCTTTACATGCTGCTACTGAGCAACACCATGTCCTCGTTGCGGCTCTGCGTGAGAAGATTCTCGACAATGTATTGAGTGTGAACAACGGCTGGGTTGCCACTGAGGACGAGCGTCAGACAAAGCTAGCTAATGTGAATCTATTCCTACACGCTCTTGGGTTAGATAGCTCTCAGATTGCTCTGTAATGCTTTCGTTGGTCATGGTATTCTTTCTATGTTTGTCCTTTGTATTATACAGGTGAACAAGATTTTGAACTGTCTTACGGGAGCCTATTTGCCGATGCACATGAGGTCTCGCACATCATACCATGCGGGATCATTGATGCACCTCGTGAGCTCGGTGCGTCGGAGTCTTCCCATCTCAGCCAGGGATTTCAGGGTCGCCAAGGATCCCGTCAAGTTCAGTACTGGCAGCGAGTCCCACGCAGGAAGCTTATTGTCAGGCAACTCGAGTAACCCAGAAGTGAGCGAAGGAGAAGAAAGTTGCATTAACGGCACAATGAATGACTCTTTCTTCTCCTCGGTTCGAAATTTTACATGGGAGCCAACCTCAAGGTGATTCGTCGACAGGGAGACGAAGTCTCGATAATTTGGATAGAGCATCACATACCCACGGAGGTACACCAACTCGATGAAGTATTTCTTCCAGGATTTTGTCCAATTATTGGAACGCACGTTTGGAACGACGACATCATTAATCTTCATCGAGTATTCGGAGAGTCGCAGAGAGACGTAGGCGTGGAATTCTCGCCAATGTTCCGGGAAGTATACTGCTCCCCAGCTGCAGGGCACTGGAGACAGGTATGGAGTCGAAGGATCAGAAATGCCACCAGCAGAAAACAGATTGCGGGCATTGAAAGCCCGCCGACCCTCCATAGGGAGCTCGACGTTTTTCTGTTGATAAAAGCTGATGCCGAACAAGCGAGGTGATCTGTTGCTAGGGTCTCCATATCTAGGAGACAGATTAGGCTCGAAAACTTACAAACGCAGTAACATACCTGTATCGAAGAAGCGACATCTTCGCCCACGCATAGAAGAGGGGGGAAAGCTCAACGTCGTCTTCAAGTAGCAGGCCATAAGAATCATTTGATCTAGGGTACCAGGACTCGACAATAGCAGGAAGAAGGCCACCTTGGATGACCCGATGGTGAAGAAAGAGGCTACCATGTGTCCAATTCAAACTTCCAGCCATCGTCATAGTTGTATGATCGGATGATTGTTCCAGATTAATACGGAGATCGACCGCATCTCCAAAGAATACTGCTTTCGATAATGAGGATAACAGCCTTGCTAAGGAGTATGGTCTGTCTTTTGTGATGATACTGATGTCGATGTGAAGGATATTCCAATCTGACGAAAAACACCATCAGGCAAGCGTAACGAGGTAAAAGAAAATTCAAACTTCTCCACTCAGTCAAGGATAGGGAACCCATCCAGTCACAATACGGAAGATCTGACCGAGGTATGCGGATGAATTTGAATAAGTCATTTGGGCGAATGGCTAATAGCTCGATGAAAGAAGCCTCTTCACTTAGCCCCAAAATGATATCGGGCGAGCGACCAAACGTTTCTAACCACTCTGTCGCGATACGTCCTGAAAGACGGAGAGAGAATGGCGAGCGGCTCAAATCGACGCTGTAGGCCAAGCGACATCCTTCAACAGAAAGATACCGAACGTCCCATCCCAGCTTGTTGTCCGAGCTATCAAGCTCGTCATAGATAAAGATTTTGAGATCATGATTACGCTTTTGCAGAAGGCACGCGAGCGAGCCAAAGATACGCAAGTCGTGTAACGTAGGGAGGAAGATGACAAACATTCCAAAGGTAGGCGGCGGGTTTGGCCCACCTGGTTGAGCTAGAAGAACAGAATCGGTGCTATCATCGTTGGAGAACTGGTTATCCCATCCAAAAGAATGTGGGGGAGTTATGAATGAGTGACGTAAATTAGAGCACCATGCAGGATCCAGCTTTGTCATGCCGACTGCTATACCACCAAGTCCATCGGAGCGGGATTCAGAGATGCGGTGGCCCAAGGCAGCCCAAGGGTCCTCGCTAGCCGATTGAAGTTTAATGGCAAGAGACGCAGGCATGACGAAAGGAGGATAAAGATATGAAGCTCTCTGAGGTACTTCAGAGGGAAGAAGACAGGAAACATTGTTGGTCGATATAAAAACTCCTCTTGGACCCATGGGAACTGGGACAACCGGCGGACGCAGAAGGAGAGCCTGAGAAAGATTACTTGTTTGCGACAACCCCAACTGGTTCATCACCAAAACCCACTCGGTAGACACCTGAGAAGCAGCATTTATGACGCCTGAATCTTGATCCAGACCGCCAACCAAGGAGTGCAAAAGAATATCTGGATAGTCTGAGTTTGATGAGTGGATCCTTCGAAGTGCGAGCCGAGCTTCAGAGATGATCGAAACGGGACATACGATGACAACCTCGAGGATATAAGCAGAAGGTTTGAGGAATGGGAATAAAATATCATCAAGAAAAGAAAGAGATTGCAGCGTCAATGAAAATACAGCTGTCAAAGAATGTTCTTGGATCAAGTGCGCGTGCTGTAGTTCGAAAGCGAGGTTGAAGACATTGTTATCGAAGGCATTGAAGTTGTCGACAGATGTCTGGGCGATGGCAGATTCTGGTTGACCAGGATAGGACCGAGTTTTGGGGAAAATAAAGGATGAAGCGAGAATGAAAGAAAGACCAAGGAGATACCAGAGTAAGGAGTGCTGAATGAATTGAATGGAAGCCATAACTTACAGACGCGACGGTTATGTAACAGCGCGTCCAATGTAGAGTCACGTGCACTGTCTGACAAACACATGGACCGACCATCGACATCCAAGTCGCGAGGGACTTGTCGATATTATACTACTCCTCGCGGTTGCTTTGCTGGCGATACATGCAAATTCATTCATGCTGACCCTCAGCAAGTTGCTGCAGCAGTCATTCCCATCTTGACTCCGTACGACAGAGCCAAGAAATGCAAATATTATGCTAATGGTATGTCAGCTCTTCGGTACAAGAGACAAACAAACTCTCTCTACATCAGGGTTTTGCAAGAGGGGCGAGAACTGTTGGTTTCTTCACATTAGTGACTCCCCAACGGACCCAGAACCGAATGAGGATGAACTCTGCAGCATCTGCTTCGAGAAACCTGTGACTTTTGGTCTCCTAGGTATGTCGCTGCTTTCCGGGTGATCTTTACAGTTACTCATCTCGTGTGTGTATAGCCGGCTGCAGTCACATATTCTGTGTCAAGGTGTGAGCCCCCCACCCCCTTCCCTTTACATCTCGGGGCTGTGAGTTGATGGTGTTTAGTGCATCCGCCAATGGCGTGATCCAGCTGGAAAGGCGGGTGATATGGTTGAGTCAGGCAATACCAAGAAGTGCCCAATGTGCCGCACCAGCTCCAAATTCATCACACCGTCGTCCAGATTCTGGAAAGAGGGTCAAGAAGGGAAACTGAAGGCCATAAAAGCATACAAGGAAAGTATGGCTAGGGTGCCTTGCAAGTAAATTCCCCTCAACCTTTCCTATTATCTCAACGATCTAACTTGTGCCCACCGACCCTTATCAGACATTTCCAGCAATCCAAGACAACCAACGCACTTAAACCTACTTGCCCTTTTGGGAGAGATTGCTTCTATCAGCACTTGAATGATGACGGATCCAAGTACATTTTCAAAAATGGAGTAGACCCCCCCCCGCTAGTGCGTTGACTCTTTTCCTGCTTTTCATGACCAACTCAACTCACCGGTTCCCTTCTTTATCCTCAATAGGCTTTCAGACATAGGGCTGCCTTTGACACTTTTCCAGGAGGCGTAGGTTTTGCTTTCGAATCAATTATGCCTCCCTCCGAAACTGGTTTCGAGGATGCGGTCTTAGTAGGCAATATAGCCCTGGGCATGCTTGGTCACCTTAACGAGACTGTAGCGAACTTCGACAGAGTGGAGGGTGCAGGCAGGGGTGGACGGGAAGCGGTTAGAGTAGGTGAAGCACGAAGAGGCACGGAGGAACGTGACAATGTGAACTTTGATCAAGGGAGAATTCAAATGGTTGCTGGCACTATAGCTGCTCTCAGGGCCGAGCTCAATAGGTTAGAACTTTCAGACGATGCTGCAAGAAATGCGGTCAACCATGTGCTCAACCGACGCGAAAGAAATGGGCGTGGTAGAGGAAGAGGACGACCAAGGGTTCAATTAAGGCCAATGGTCATTCCTGGAACCCTGGTTCCACAAGCATGGGATCTCGACGGGATGGATGGGATGGATAGGGATGGCGTGCGGAATGGTTTGGGTTGGAATGATATGTTCTCTGAGGTTGATGAGGACCATACAGACAGAGAAATAGACGTGATGGAGAGGCTAGAGGTCATTGTGAGTCTTGAATTCTCTCTAGCCAGTTTTTTTCGCTCATCATATTGAAAGGCGGAGCAAATGCTATCTTCCCTTCAAGATTCGAACCCCAGCAATGCGGACCTGAGCGGAGGGAATACGCCTCCACTGCCTGTCGAGCCGATACGTGCTCGAGAGGACGAGACAGAGCACGTGTATGATCGGCTTGAGGAAATACATCCACCTCCATTAGAAGGGCTTGATTTCCAGGCGCAAGACACAAACGACGATGACAATGACGACGAAGGTGATGATGACCTACCTTCACTTCGGAGTGTTTCCAGTTCCACTGATCGCGAGGGTGGACATGTCGATCGGTTGGAAGCAGGTCCTGGTAGATCGGTGACCACTTATGAACAAGATATTGGCCGGAGAGGGGAGGGTCATGACCATATGAGCCTCTTCCGCTTGCTCAGCGGTGCGATCCAGCTCTCCGATACATCGGCATCTGCAACTTCATCAACCAGCCTTGTATCAGGCGAGACTAGTACTCCTCCTGGAGTATCATCAAGCAGCAGATTCAGTACGGTTGTTGACAGAGAGGAGACGAGGATGATCATTGATATAGACGACGATAACGAAGGCGAGAGTGAAGGAGAAATCAAAGAGGATGGAGTCGAATACGAGGATGACGTTGATCCGGAGTTGATTATCCGTCCGTGCGCGCCTAGGACCACCCTGTTGGAACCACCCTTCGTGACAGACGGAAGGGGACGCGTCGTTTGGACTAGTTCGACAGTCACCAAGGGTATGGATCATGACAACACGGCTGAATGCACTGCTCACCCAATACCATCGTCTTGTTCCGCTCCGACTGTTGCACCCTCCATGCTTTCCCCGTCATCGGCATCACCTCCTGCTTCAGCTGATCAATTATCCGAAGTATCTCGTGCCCTGCTGCACGACGGCTTCACAACAGACGGACGTGGCAGGGTGATCAACATAGGCAGCAACGATGAAGAGGCGTTCCAACCCAATTTTGCGCCTAACACCTCAGCCCCAGCACCTCCAAGATCCTTCCTAGGTCGGGTGTTTGATGCACTCTTTTGACGTGATCGCGTCTACTGTCAAAGTATTTGCAGAGGAATGGAATGTATACTTATAAATTTGTAACAAAAACGTGAGCCAAGTCATTTGGAATTCGGCGGTGACTCGGCAGATTCCACTCCGCCTGAAAGGTGGGAAAGTTGACACTGGTCGCCGTGCCAAACGACGACAGGACAAGCTAGCTCTGTGTGCTAAATAAACATATCAACTCCTTTTGCGGGCCCTACGCCCCCGCAGCCACCCTTATCTTTGACCTTCTCACATACTGTCTGCTGATGAATGATGTTGCGTCTTGTGTCCTCAGTGTCGCGCCCCACATCGGCGGGATTTTTCGGGAAGGTTGCCAACTTTTGTCACTCATCACATCATAGTGCGTTCAATACGCATTTTTACACTCTTATTTAATTGTTGTAACTGTAGGTCGTCGGACCTTTTCCTCCTCGATAGCGAGGAATGCAGAGATTACCCTGACAGTCGATGGGAAGGAGGTTACGGTCCCTCAAGGTACTTACGCTTAGATCTTGTGGCCCAATGAAGAATTGCTCTGATGTACTTCGTTCCAGGCTCTGCCCTAATTCAGGCTTGTGAAGCTGCAGGCGCCACAATACCCCGGTACGTATACACCTATGTCTTCGTTGTAGGCGCTGAGCTTCAGATATTGTGCAGATTTTGTTACCACGATAGGTTTGTCAACTGGAGCTGGGTATTGACTGGAGCTTGACTTCTACGTTTTCTTATAGACTTGCCATAGCTGGAAACTGTCGGTGAGTATCAACAAGCAAATGCGACACAAAGCTGCTCAACTATGCTCCACTTGTTTTAGCATGTGCTTAGTGGAAGTCGAACGGTCACCGAAACCGGTCGCTTCGTGGTACGTGGCCGTTGATGTCTGCTATTGGTATCTACAACACGTAATGTTCCAGTGCTATGCCAGCTATGCCTGGAGCCAAAGTTTTCACAAATACACCAATGGTACACGAAGCTCGGTCAGTCATCTGTATCTTTTTATAACGCTTAGTTTGCTCAGTCTTTTAGTGAGGGTGTGATGGAGTTTCTACTTGCAAATCATCCCCTAGACTGTCCCATATGTGACCAAGGAGGCGAATGTGACCTCCAAGATCAATCTATGCGCTATGGCTCCGATCGCACGAGGTTCCACGAAATTGCTGGCAAACGTGCGGTAGAGAACAAGGACTTTGGGCCCCTCGTAAAAACCTCCATGAATCGCTGCATTCAATGTACCCGCTGCGTGCGTTTCGCCAACGAGGTCGCCGGGGTCGAGGAGCTAGGATCTACAGGTAGGGGCAACGACCTGCAGATCGGGATGTACGTTGAGAAGACGATGGACTCGGAGCTATCGGGGAACGTTGTTGACTTGTGTCCCGTCGGCGCATTAACGAGCAAGCCGTATGCGTATCATGCACGGCCGTGGGAACTTAAGAACACTGAATCGATAGATGTCATGGACGCTGTGGGCTCGAACATTCGGATTGACTCGCGAGGTGTGCAGGTCATGCGCATTCAGCCACGAACCAACGACGATGTCAACGAGGAATGGATTAGTGACAAGACACGGTATGCCTGCGATGGGCTCCGTTTCCAGCGGTTGACGACACCTTTAATCAAGCAGGATGACAGGTTCGTCTCTGCTTCATGGGAGGAGGCTTTGAATGCCATTGCGAATGGGCTCACATCGTCTGGGGCGCAAGGCGACGAGATCCAGGCTATTGCAGGCCATCTTGCGGATACCGAATCCATGGTTGTCTTGAAGGACTTCATCAACCGTCTTGGATCAGACAATCTTAGTCTCGATCAGGTAGGCGGGACTTCTGCCCCAGTTCACGGTATAGACGTCCGTTCGAATTATCTCCTCAACTCGACTATCGCTGGCGTGGAAGAGGCCGATGTCATCCTGCTCGTTGGGACCAACCCACGTCATGAGGCCGCTGTGCTCAATTCCCGTATTCGTAAGAGTTGGCTACACACTGGACTTGAAGTGGGTCTTATCGGTGATCGTGTCGACACTGCGTATGGGTATGAGTACCTTGGTTCAGATGCCAAAGCAGTGTCAGAGTTCCTCACTGGGAAGAGTGCATTTGCGCAGAAGTTCAAGGCTGCGAAAAAACCCCTAATCATTATCGGAAGTGCGCTGACGGAGCACCCTGACGGCGCTGCGACTTACAGTTTACTTGCACGGTATGTCGAGCTCAATAAGGGTACACTCGTAACACCGGAATGGAATGGTTTCAGCGTCCTTCAACGTGTATGCACTTCGCGATGTATGGATAGCCTTTCACTGACCTTCCTCGACAGATCGCATCCCGCCCAGGAGCCTACGAAATTGGGTTCGTCCCGTCCAAAAAAGCCGCAGCCACAAAACCGAAATTTATCTATCTCCTCAACGCCGATGAGATGGAGCTCAAATCGATTCCACAGAACGCGTTTGTCGTGTATCAAGGCCACCACGGAGACCTCGGTGCGCAGCTGGCGGATGTGTGCTTGCCTGCAGCGGCGTACACGGAGAAGTCGATGACGTGGGTGAACACAGAGGGCCGGTCGCAGCTAGGGCGAGCGGCCGTACCTCCGCCAGGCGCGGCTCGTGAGGATTGGAAGATCATCCGGTATGCATTACTTTGTTACTGATAATCACCACGTTAGTGACTGACTCCCTATACTACAGTGCCCTATCAGAAGTAGTTGGTACCCCACTGCCGTATGATGACGTTCTGCAGGTGCGCGACCGCATGTGGGAGATCTCGCCCGCACTCGTGCGGTACGACGTTACGGAGCCCACGTCGAAGGATGTGGCTGTGGCTGGACTGAAGGTCCTGGCTGCATGGACAATGGGGGCTAAGCTCTCAGGCGGTGTCTTCCAGAGACCGATCATGAATTTCTATCAAACGGATCCTATTTCGCGGGCGTAAGTATTGTGATTGATTAAGATAAGAGATGCTGATTAAAGTCATGATAGTTCGGTGACGATGGCACAATGTACCCGTGCATTTGTGAAAGGTGAAGGCTATGGACTGAATGAAGGCAGAGAAGCCGCGTTTGCTTAAGTTAGAACAATAGAACACGTGATATACAATGTCTTTGTCGTCGACGTCGACGATCAAGCAACAGTTGAGTGCGCAATTAGGAACAAAGTCGACGACATACTTTGAATCTCTCAATTCGTTTGTTACTGGGCGTTCTTCTCGTTCAGAGTTCGATATTGCCATTCGAAACGTATTGGATGCACCAACTCTGGTTCAGTTGCACAATGCGCTTATCATATCCCTTTTTGATGCTACTGCTGTTCATAAAAGACCTCCTACTCCTTCTCCTCCTGCCACTAATAAACCACCTCCACGAAAACGCAGAAGGATTCTCCTTCCTTTCCAAGGTCCTTCCACCTCTGACGACTCACTCACCTTTCGCTCTGCACGCCTAAAGCGCTGGACACTTGCTACAGGCAAGCGCGAGCGTGATAGAATTCATGCCTTTCAATCTGTCGACCCCGTTCGGGCCAAAGTCGATAGGGACGAAATTTCCAGTGAGCGAGGTGTCATTCTTCTTCCCGAACGCGGTGGTCAGCTTCTGTACTCCTCATTTTTGACATTCAAATCAATCATTTCACGCTATAGAGCCACCTGGTAGTCGCCTTCCTGTTCACCTGTTTTCCATCAGCCGTGCTCCCACCCTCCAACATATCGCAGACCGTATGAACCTCATCTGTGTTCAGAACAATCTTGGCCCACCTGCTCGCGCTGTCCCAGCTCTCATGAACCTTGCGTGCGAGGTTCGCTCACATCCATCGGCCGTCATTTATTGCTCGACTGAACTTATCCTTTCAGGCTAAATTGAAGCAGCTTATTACTCACGCACTTACCCTTACCTCTACCTCCCACGCCATATCCTCCATAACTCCATCTGCTTCCAACGCACACCGCCCCCCACCGGTCCTTTCGCCATCATGCTTTCAAACGCTTTTTACTGTCTCCCCAGCAGAAATCCCAAACAAATCAGCAACCGCTATGCGATTGGCTCTTGGTGAAACGGATGTCATTGACGATGATGACCATGATGTTGTTCTGCTCAAGGATCGTGAGGTACGCGACCAGCGATGGCAGATCGTGGCCCTACTTGCAGAGAGGAGCACCATCCGGGATGGGCTCAGGGGAGTTAGGTAGACAATCTATGTAACATTACAAAATAATACAGCCTTAGAATTGTCGTCCGTATTTTGCCAGCCATGACCCGGATAAGAAGGTCATCGGAGGCTAATCTAGCTGCTTCAACTTTCGGCATATAACTTCGATATGATCATGAACGCTTAACTTGGCTAGGGTCCCAATCTGAGGACAAGATGCGGAACGATAACCACGGTCAATTTTTCTTCGAACGCTCGCGCATAAGAAGTGTGAGTGTAAGTAGTGGTGTCGCACCCTAAGTTATCAGACTCAAGCTGAAGATGACGAGCGACTTACCTTCGCTCTCCTTGGTTGGCGCAAATAAAGACCAGACGAAGAAAACATGGCGTCGCACATTTGAACAATGGGGCAAAACTGCCAACATGAGTCGAGAACAACATTTAATGCGAGCAGAGTCCTTGGCGTCCTGGAGACGTCGAAGGACGGAAAGAAAGTATGTAGTATGGTAAGGTCAAGTGTAGTTAACTATAAGATATACTTCTCACATCCACAGGGTTCTGGCTCCAAGGGACAACCCAACCACATTGGACTTCAAATGTTAATGTGAAACGTGTTGCGTTTGCTTCTGCTCATATGCATGTTATTGATGATATCGTCATGATGGATGTGTGTGGTAACTAATCAAGGAGATAATGCACCAATCCCCAAAATCATTCACCTGCAATGCAATTGTCTCAGTGTTTACTCTGAAGGAGAAAAGTGGAAAGGGACATGCAAAACACACAATGCACTTGTTACATCAGGTGATAGCGGACGAGTCCTTATTACTATGGAAATAACAGAACTGCCAATGTGGTATACAAGGAAGTGTTGAATGGAGTTGTTTAGCAAAGGTGAGTAACTTGAGAGATTATTTACAGGAATTGGAAACTAATATAGATATCAAGATAGATTTAGAATTAGAATTAGATTTGAATTTGGATTGTGGATTGTACTTACTGAAACAGTTTCTGGTGGAATGAGGTGTATGGATTAATCTATTCAGCAACCGGATTGCTGGCATAGAAACCCATGCTTGTGTGGCAACTGGGTTGTTACTAAATCTGGGGCCAGGAAAGAATTTCATTCACATCACCGGCCAGCACTCCAGTCAGCATCGAGATATTATTATGTGTAGTGTCGATAACATGTAAATAGTAACAGCAACAGTATGTTTTCTGTTATAGTCAAGGTTCCTACTAGCAGTCGAGGCTCTTAAGCGTCGACGTAAAGCAAGAAGTTCTTTGTAGAGTCACTGAAGCTCGCAAGCGACAGTTGAGAGCGACTTAGCTGGAGTTCGTTAGGAACATAAGAATGACCAGGTCAAGCTAAGCTTGACCAGTCCTGTATTCGCAGCCTAAATACTACAAGCATAGATCGTAGATGAACGAGTCGTGCTACAATGATACAGCTCCCTATCACCCTGCGCCCATACTACACCATTTTTCATGATTGTGCACACTGCTCGGACATCTTCTACTCACTTTGCACAGCGTGCTTTTGTGCGCCCAAGTGCACTCCTGTGCACTTCCGTGTGCCTTTGTCTGCTTCCTGTGCTTCCATTGTGCTCCTATGCACACCCGTGTGGTCCATTGCAGTCCATTGCACTCCAGTGCACTCCTATGCGCTTTCATGCGCTTCTGTGCGCCTTTGACCATTTAGGTGCGCCTTTGCGCACCCTTTTGTATTTCTACTGCGCTTTTGGTTTCCCATAGCCGCCAATCGTTGTGCGCCCTAAATGCGCCTCATTGCGCTTCAAACTGCCTCCGCGCACCCCCCCCCACTCCTTATCTGCTGTTTTCAGTTATTGCGTGCTTGATGCACCTTTATGTGCTCCTTTTATGCTTTACTCGCAACTCACATTCTTTGCTGCACACTCACTGCACTATTCTTACCATCACACAACAATTCACCACTCCAAATGCGCTGCGCATCGTGGCTTCCATCTTACTGGCACATTTACTTTGAGGTGCACCGCGATTTCAACATGAGCAGACTGCACATTCTTGCATAACTGGGGTGCTTTGCACCTATTTGGCATTGGACTGTGCACACTTGGGTGCTTTCACGTAATCCCAGCACTTTGGCAGTATTTGGCCTTGCACAGCATCTCCTTATAGTTCTTCCACATTTCCAATTGGCATCGCCTTATCTGGTAACTGGCACAGGTCAATCATGTCATTATTACTAAGGTGCAGCATGCGACACATAACACTGAAGAGGATTAATTGGAAAGAGTGCACGAGACATAGAGTGCACCAAAAATAGCGCATCGCACCAGAACAGTTGGGTATTGGGTTATAGCATGCGCAAATCTTATTGGTTGAGGCAGCAGCATAGTGCAGTCAGGTTTAGATGGGCGAATGGATGCGATTGTGGGTAGCGCATGGCACTTTCTATTTTTATACTTTATTTCACCATTTTATCACATAAGCCATTTGTACATAGTAGCAGACAGATAGAGAATCCAGAGGATCTTTCCCCCCCTCATAGTTCATAGCTCAGTCAGCGTTGCACATAGTCTGTGCACCAGCGTCCAGTCCATGCGCCTTTGTAGTGCACTCCTCATATAGCCGCATTTGTTTGCATCCCCTCGTCGTATTGTTGCATTTCATCCCTGCGTTGCATCCTTTGTCCTCATTTGTGCACTCTTGCGGTGCACCCTTCATATAGCCGCATTTGCGCACCATTTGCACCTTTTTCTGCCCTTTGCGCTGATGTGTTCAGTTGGTACTCAGTGCAGAGTCTCAACAGAAGTGGTGAACACTTAACCTACAACTGCAGGCGTGCTTGGGGTGAGGGGGGAGTTCGCTTAGAGGGCCTCGGATCGTCCTTCAGGGCGCGGAGACTATAAAGAGGCTCAGACAGCACTTTTCAATGTGCACACTAGTAGTGTACGCAAAAGGGAAGATATGCGCAGTGGTGGAAAAGTGCGCAACGCAAAGAGGCAAAAATGCACAGTGCAGAAAAATGCGCAACGGGAGCTCAAAAGTGCGCAACGATGAGGATGATGAAGGCGGGAGGTGTAACAGGACAAAGACGACACTGGGATGTACTGTGAAGGTGGTGCACAGGTTGGGGGTGCGAACGGAGTGAAAGTGCAAGGGGCAGAAAAAGGCACAAATGGTGCACAAAATGCAGCTATGCAAATAAGTGTGCACACAGTGTGCAAACGTGGCTATATGAAGGGCACACTACGATAGTGCACAGACAAGGATGAAGGACGCAATGCAAGGGACGCAATGCAACAATACAATGAGGGGACGCAAACGATAATGCAAACGTGGCTATACGAAGGGCACACTACAAAGGCACATGGACTGGACACTGGTGCACAGACTATGTGTGACGCTGACTGAGCTATGAACTATGGGGGGGGGAAAGATCCTCTGGATTCTCTATCTCTCTGCCTACTATGTACAAATGGCTTATATGATAAAAACGGTAAAATAACATGTAAAAATAGAAAGTGCCATGCGCTACCCACAAGTGCATCCATTCGCCCATCTAAACCTGACTGCACTATGCCGCTGCCTTGGCCAATAAGATTTTGTGCACCTATAGCTCAATATCCAACTGTTCCGGTGCGATGCGCTATTATTGGTGCACACTAAGTCTCATGCGCTCTTCCCAATTAATCCGCTTCAGTGTTATGTGTCGTGTGCTGCGCCTTAGTAATAATGATGTGATCGACCTGTGCCGGTTACCAGACAAGGCGATGCCAATTGGAAATGTGGAAGAACAATAAGGAGATGCTGTGCGAGGCCAAATACCGCCAAAGCACCAGGATTACATGAAAGCGCCCAAGTGTGCACAGTCCAATGCCAAATAGGCACAAAGCAGCCCAGTTATGTAAGAATGCGCAGTTCGCTCATGTTGGAATCGTGGTGCACCTCAAGCAAATGCACCAGTAAGATGGAAGCCGCGATGCACAGCGCATTTGAAGTGGTGAATTGTTGTGTGATGGTAAGAATAGTGCAGTGAGTGTGCAGCAAAGAATGTGAGTTGCGAGTAAAGCATAAAAGGAGTGCATAAAGGCACATCGAGCATGCAATAATGGAAAACGGCAGATAAGGAGTATGGGGGGGGGGGCGCACGGAGGCAGCTTGAAGTGCAATGAGGCGCATTCAGGGCGCACAATGATTGGCGGCTATGGGGAACCAAAAGCACAGTAGAAATGCAAAAGGCACACAAAGGTGCATCTAAATGGTCAAAGGTGCACAAAAGTGCACGGAAGTGTGCTGCGCAAAGTGAGCGGAAGCCATCTAGGAGGTGCACACAATCGCAAAAAAAATGCCGTAGTATGCGCACAGGGGGTTAGGGAGCCGTATCATCTCCTCCCAACTGAAGTACTGACTGTCCTCAGGCAGCATGCGATTGGTCAGCACAAAATTTTCTTTGCTCACATAAGCAGCCATCCTCTCCTTATCCATCTCTGACCACCATCTATCCTCTATAACTCTTTCCACAACCCATCTCTACCTGATCCGATGGCTTCAGCATTTACCTTAGCCCTCAGACAAATGGTCCTGGCCCTCAATGAGACCCTCCCTGCTGCTGGGAGTGAGCAGATGACAATGCAAGCTTGGGGTGAAGGGTTTTGTAGTAAACTGGTGCGCTTTTTGTGTTTCTATAACTGGCGCAGGTTGCTAAGGGTCAGGGCATGTAGAACATGTATAAAAGCCATGTGGACTCTGTCCAAGGTGACGCAGAACTCGATGCGCTCCTCACGAAGGTGTGTAGTGCATTCAGCGGGATCATGGTGGAGGAGTGGCTTGCTTGGGGCGAGGAGCTGATGCCCGATATGCATAAGATGATTGAGGAGAAAGAGAGGTCTGAGGAATTTGAGCGTACGGCGCATGAGCTGGTGGGGCAGCTGGAAGTGCACGCGGAGCGCACTCTTGACTGCTGAATTGCAGGCGCCCAAGATTAACTTGGAGCGTCTGGAAGGTGAGTTCAGAGCAATTGACGAGGTGAGCGATATAGATACTGCCGAGGCGCAGGAGGACGAAAAGGTGCGCATCGTGCTGGTGCACTCTTTGCGCACGCTTTCTGGAGCTACCAATGCTGAGGTTGTAGGTGAAGGAACTGGGGAGTCTTGGGAGAGTGGGGTGACAAGTGAAGGGGAGTGCGAGCAGAGCGATGAGAGCGCCAGTGCAGACGGAGGCGCAAGTGTGTGCCCAGTGTGTGCAACGCGGCAATGCACGTATGTTGAAGTGCCACCACTGAGTGGGGTTGGTGCCACCTCCAACTCTAATAGCGGACCAGTAAGTTTCTTTGGATATGCTTCAAACTCACTAAACCATTCCCCTTTTCTACGCTAGTGTGATAACTGCCGCCGCATGGGCCAACCAGCTAGGTGCGCCTCTGTCAATGGAAAACGGTGTGCCCCATGCGCAAAGGGTAAGAGAAAGTGCGAATGGATGAAGCGCACCCTTGCACAGCTGCACGCGACCCCTAGAGGCAGGAAAGCAGCTACTGGGTGCTCTGGTGTGTCTTTTTTTTTTTTTTTCCCTCATTCTCCTTCCATGTAGTGCTAACTATTCCAAAGGCACATCGCAAATTGACAAGGGTGACGAGAGCGATGTGGGGCTCATCAGCCCCTCGAAAGAGTGCACATCGAAGCGCCGCAAAGTCGAAAACGTGCCCCCTCCACCATCGCAAGTGCGCCCAAGGCTGCGCCGCCTTACCGTTCGCCAGGCAAGTGCACACACACAATCCTCGCGCCAAACCAGATCGGGAAACACCTTGGGGGATGCATTTTATCAAGGTCAAGATGTTGAGGTGCTCAACTTAGTGCAATGCTGCTCAGTGGTTGCAGTCTTAGGCGCCATGCATGATCACCTTCAAGAAGATGTCCAAAGGTCGCTCGTTGAGTTAGAGGTCGCTAAGAGCCGGTTGCGCAGCATGGAGCAAGCGGAGGTGGACACAAAGGCGAAACTGGGTGCAGCCACGGAGTGCCTGGAGTTCCTGGAGTCCATTGAATAGCCACTTGATTGTATAAGTTTTAGATAGTGTGTCAATCAATCTCTTTGTTGCACCTGTGATATGCGTGGGTGCGCTCCAAAGCAGTGAAGTGCACGCACGCGTGCGAATGTGTGCACTTTGCGCCAACCTGCATGCGCGCTTCCATGGTGCCATAAAACGAAATTTGTAAGTCCAAATAATATGTGTGAGAAAAGAGATAATATAAACAACGTTTGAGCAAGAAATGTCAAGCGCACAAAAAATGCACACTAGCGCAAAGATGTGCAAATGCAAAGGGGTGCAGAAAAATTGTCCAACCATCACTTTCCTCCTCCCAACTGAGATATTGACCATGTCCATCGATAAAAGAGTAAGAGATAAAATGAAGCGCACGCGATATGACAAAGTCTAAAAAAAAATGGGAAAGGCTCAGTAGATCATCATGGCCAGTAAAACCCATGGGTTGCACAATCACGGAATGCGTCCAGATGCGACTTCGCGAATAGGAAAAGGTAACGTAAAAAAAATGAAAGAAAGCAAAGCATACGTATAAAAAGGTGAAGTATCCATAGCGGTGCACGCAGAGCGCTAGTTGCACGCCTCATCAGTGCTTTCTTCATCCTCAGCGCTATCTCCTTGCGCTTCTTCTTCATCAACTGCTTCTTCGTCTTCTGTGTCCACTACTATGGACTCTTCCATCTCTCTCAACCGCGTTGTGGTGATATCAAATGCTATGTCAGGAAGCGCAATGGACTTGTGCACGTGGTATGGCAGTAGGCAGAACACGGCTACTGGCCTGTCAAATACCATCCCATTGAGCTCACAAACAATGTATGCGCTGCCCTGATTGCGCGACACTATAACTAGAGGACCGAGATAACGCGCGTGCATTTTGCGGTTAAGGCTCTTCTCGATTGCTGTGTTGTGCATAAGGACTAAGTCGCCATGCTGGAAGTTGAAACTGTGGATGGTTTTTGAGTGCACTTTCTCGAAATGGAGTGCCGCTTTGCGCCTCTCTGCATAGACATGGGAATGGATGTGCGCTAAGTCTTCTGGACGCTTTTGTAATGCGCGCATGCGATCAAGTCTGTAGTGGAGAGTATAGAATCTGGGGGTGGGTTAAGGTATGTCGCTTCAATGATATCGAGAGGGATTAGAGGCTGCGCGCCTGTAACAATGAAGTATGGTGAAACACTGAGGCACTTCCGAACTGTGATGCACTCTGCCCAAAAGACTGAGTACAGTGCACTGAACCACTTTGATTCTACTCCATCTGCTGCTTTGATAAGTGCTTGATGCACGTCAAAATGTGTGCACTCAACAATTCCATTAGCGTGCGAGTTATAGCCAGATATGCAGATGTGATTGATATGGTAGCACTTACTGAGATAGGCTAGCGCTTTGATGAATGGCTTGCTGTTATCAGTGACTATTTCGCACAATGCGCCCCATCTGCAGATGAGGTCTTGGAACATCCAATCGCCAAGTGCACTCGCATTTTCTTTAGGGAGCCTGCAGAATTCTGGCCAAGTCACAAGTGAGCAATGCCCTTGGACGATATAGCGCCACCCTGCTGATACTGGTAAGTGCATCGTATCAATATAAACTTTACTGAACAGAGGCGCAGGCATTGCGATGACTGGCGGTATTAGAACCTTCTGTGTTTGCTGGATCTGGCAAATATGACAAGTGCGCACGAACCAAATGATGTTGTCCATAACATGCGGCCACCAAAAGTGCTCGAGCAATGCAGAGTGCGTCACGTAAAAAGTGCTTGTGTCCAATGTTGTCGTGGATGGCATGCAATATTGGTAAGCATCTAGACTGCCAAATAACAAGCTGGTGAGCGCCATGCGCATGGCGCTTCCATAGGTGCATCTTGTCTTTGAAAAATGCGCTCGCGTAGTGCATGAGCACGCAGTACTCGGAATCTGTGAAGTCGCTAGGGCGCATTAGGGTATCCATCCAACTCCACACCAAATCTAACTTCTCATCCTCTGCATCTGCTGTTGCACTCCTTGGAACTTGGCTATAGTCATCATCGTAAATAAGTGCACTATTGCGCACATTTTGTGCATTTTTGCTTGGCTCTGGCTGCATCAGCGTGAGTGCTTGCACATCCAAAGACTGTGAAATGGGACGTATCGCATGCATAAAGCCATGTAGCACATCAATCCAGTCCTCAAACTCTTCATCCTCTTCTCCTTCTAAGTCCTCTGGCTGCTTCGGCCGATGCAAAAGCCCATCTGGACCATGCACTGCTCCCCTAACATGCACGAGTGTAAAGTGGAATGTAAGGATTGATACAATCCACTGGTTAATGCTAGCGGACGGTTGGATATCGGGGTTTTGTAGCATGCCCTTGATATAGCGCGTGTCAGTCTCCACAATTAAGCTGTGCACACCTATAATATAAAGGCGCAAATTGCGCAGCGCGCGGTAAATCCCATAGATCTCTAGCTTCAGTTGTGAAAAGTGTGCTTTTCTGTCGTTGAGCATAATTGAGCCGAACTGGTTGTAAATGCGCATTTTTGCATCTGTGCTCTTTTGCTGGCAAAGGTAAAAGCCGACCGCTATCTGGGAAGAGTCGACCACAAGGATAACAGGGAGTTCTGAGGAATAATTGATCGGTTGTAGTGCAGGACACTCTAGCACTGCTTGCTTGATGTCATTTTGCACTGCTATCTGCTCTGGGCCCCATTCAAATGGAGCGTCCTTGTGCGTAAGCCTTGTGAGCACGTTAATGCAGTGCATATAATTGCAGATGTAAATGCGCATTAAACTGACTGTTCCCAAGAATGTGCGCACTTCTGACAGTGTGTGACATGGGCCCCAATTGCAGATAACGTCTACCTTGCCACGTTCGGGTCTTCTACCTTCTGGGGTGCAATAATGGCCAAGAATGACAAAGTTTTCAGTGCACAATGTGGATTTTGTCCCAGAGAAAGTGCTGCCACTATATTTCATGCACTGCACAATGCGGTTCACATTCTGAAAGTGCTCCCACACAAAGCGCCTTACACCAGGGTTCACAGTGAGTGCTTCGCATGAGCCATCCAGTAAAATGTAGCGCTTCGAAGGCCCCTTGACTGGAACATCATCAATATAGGGAATGGTGTAATCTGGTATCTCTGGCTGCAGAATATAGCACACATCATCGTGGAAGATTGGTACTGAGTTTGTCCAACCCATTGGCAATGTAACGAGGCGCATTGCGCCATATGGTGTCTGGAATGTTGTAAGATCGCGCGACGATTCTTTGATTAAGCGCTCGTCGTATCCCACATATAGATTAAGGACGGCGCTGCATGCGCGCCCCGCAAATTGCTCTGCAAGGTGCTCAGGTGTAGGGGTGACGCCGGAGTGTTTAATGGTAACGCGATTAAGCGGTTCGAGGCTATGTACGATGCGCAGTGCTTTTCCATCTTTCTTGAGTGTGCAGAACCAGCGCGATCTATATGCCGAATTTGAGTGCTCATAAACACCAGAGTCTATTTTCTTCTGGATAATGGCGCAAACTTCGTCGTATATGCCTGGTGGAATGGGGATGTTGCGCTCTATCCAAGAAGTGTGCAGAATAACTGGGATTTCTACTGGGGGAAAGAACGCGGTCTTGAAGCTACCGCGTTCCTCATCGCTCCATGCAAAGGCTTCATTCTGCAAAGACATCAAGTGGTGTAAAACCTTCATCTCCTCTGGTAATAGGAAATCAGTGTGGCGCTCCTGGAGCGCTTGCATGCGCTCTTCAGTATAGCGCCCGGTCGGGGTAAATGGTGGCGGATTTGGTAAAAGCACAGGAAGCGCTGCTAGCAGATCGCCTATAATGTTGCGCTCGATGCGGAATTCATTTGGGACGGGCGCAATAACTGGCTTGACTTTTCTAGCAACCGGTTTATACTTCTTCTTGGTCACTACGCCCTTTTGCGGTGCGCGCACCGCTAAATCGATAAAAGTTGCGTGCGCATGTGCGCTTTTCGGAAACGCGGCAGGAATAAGCGCCACAGGGTCAATCGAATTTAAGAGCGCCTGCGCATGACTGTTGGTACACTGGGATAGGTAGAGTTGAGAGATAATAGAGGTGGAAGGAACAGAAGCGGAAAATGGAATAAGCGCAAACGCGGAAATGTCACAAGATTGGGTATCAGAGTCAAATGTTATGATAGTGGCGGCTTCTCCTTGGTCTGAGATCAATTCCTCGAAGCCTTGCAAAAATTTCTTTGTGGGTTATGCTGAATAGCAAAGTGCGGTGTTGCTGGAGCTGGTAAGAAGTGGCGCGGCTTCCCCCTAGGCTTTGTTGGAATGGTGGAGATGGCGCCAGTATTCGGATCGCAGATTGTAATTGTTTGCGCTTCGTCCGCAAAGTTGCGCACGATGGAGCGCGTTAACACGTCGAAGGGGTGCCCTAACAGAATATCGTAAGCAGGTGAACGGATAACGTGAACTTGCACATAGACAACGATATCCCCAATGCACGCAGAAACGTTGTGCGCAAGCCCAAGCGGCTCATCTACCTCTCCATTGGCTGATTGCATGTATAAACGAATGCGCGGGTCGTACTGAAGCCCAAGACGATGGCAGACTGCTTCTGACATTGCGATAATTTGTGAACCCGGATCTAAGATAGCTTCAAAGTACTCTTGGTTGTCGATCAATAAATCAATGGAGCGAAGCACATGCGACTCTTTAGCAACCTTCAAAACATCGGGGTTTTCAATTTCGCCTGGTTGGAGATGGGTAAGGTACTGTTCAAATGGATCCTGCAAAACAATAGGAAGCAGCCCTGCAATTGCCGCGCTAGCTGGAGGTGTCGCATTAAGCACTTTATCTCCCGCAAAAGGTGCGCGCGCTTCGCAGTGCGCAAATGGCATAATGCTCGCAAGGTTTGTAGCTACCACTTCCGCACTAGTAGCTGCAATGCACTTTGGGGTGACTTGTTCTCTATGGCGCTGCCTGAGATCGGGCGAAAGGGATAGAAGCTCTTCATGCGAAACCGTAACAGAGGGCGCCTTCATGGCACGCGCATATACGTCGTCGACAATCTGCAGGTTCTGGATGGGAATGACAGTGCGGTATGATGGCTCTTTGCCTTTGGAAGAGTTAGCTGGTATGTCTGGTTTATCTGCTGCTGCGGGCGCAAAACGCGCCTCAGGAATGTTGGAATAGGGATGTATGGGTGTCTTGTCGGGCGCATCAGTTGCGCTCGCAGCGGATTGCGAAGCTGGGGACTCAATACTGTCGGTGGGTGCCATGTCTGTGGTTGTAGAATGCACACCCTCTTGGTTGGATGTATTGCGCAGTGCACGCCGCAGAATTTCAACGCTGTCAAAGACTTGCCTCTTGCGAAGCGCCATCAACTCCCTCTCGAGCGCATCAATGCGCTCTTCCTTCGTTAGTTGCGCATTTGGTGCGCTTTGCATATAATCTGCTGCAGGAGCTGAAGCGGCAACGTACGTCGACTGTAGAGATGCAGCTGGAGCTGGACGAGGCGCTATATTGTAGATGAGCTGCGAATTGGTATTAGATGAAAGTCGACCCGTGGCAATCTGCCCTGGGTTGTGCTTATGCCATTCCTTGATGCGCTCGCCTAGGAAATTGCCTGGAATAGAACGCGGCACGAATGCGCCACCTGGGAGTACGATGCGCCCTTCCGCATTTCGCCTACACTTTCCTTCGCTAATAAGGCGCTCAATTGAAGTGCACTCAGGGATATAGTGCCCTGTCTGACCGCAACCATTGCACCTGTCGTTGTTCGAGCGAGGCGCACCATTTCCGCCATCTCTGCGTGATGCGCTCAATGCAGTAACTATCGTCTGTGTCATGCGCTCGAATAAGACTGAAATGTCTTCTGCTTTGACTGCGGGTGCGCTAGGTTGTGGCTGGGAAATGGGTGCGCTGGGTGCTGAGTAGGGCGCATACATATCGGGGTTTTGCGCTGTGAGCCCAGTAAGTGGCTGGAAATAGCGCGCTGGGCCTTCAAAGATAAAGTCGATCGCATCGCGTATTGCATCTAATGAGTATGGCACATTTGCAGGCTGATTCGGTACCGCAATCGCAAGGCGGCTCAAAATGCGCTCTAGCTGGTCTGGTTGAAACACCCTAACGAACATGCGGCTTTGGTCGTAGCGCGCCAATATGCCTTGCACAACTAAGTATTCGCTAATGTTGAAAAATGCGCGATAATAGCGCGCGATTTCTTCTGCAGTTACGAGGCCAATGCGTGCGGTCTCACCAATAAGCTTGTCCAGGTCACTAATACTCCATTTACTGCCATCCCTAGAGCCAGGATAAAGCTTTAGGACAGCGTCTTTGAATGCACCATAGTTGTGCGTCGTGCTATACTCTGGTAGCAGTTTCCAAGTGTCTGCAGTGTCGCTGTCCAAATAGCGCACTGTGTGGAACTTCTTATTGGTCTCGTCGGTGACGTTACAATCACGGAGGAGTTGCGCGAGCTCCTCAAAGTACTTCTGGAGTTCGCGCGGTTTTGCAGGGTCAAAGCGCGGCGCGTTTTGGTTAGATGCAGATGGCATGTGCATGGTAGCCATGGTAGGTGGAATAAGGTGTGTAGAGTTACGATCTGGTAAAAGCGCAGCGAAATTCGGAGGTGGGGAAAAATGCGGTGATGCGGATGGAGTTAGGGTAGGTAGGGATGATTCAGGTGAAGGTGGAGGTAAAGACAGCGCGGACGAGTGATGTGTGTTGTTTAGGAAGAGTGATTCAAATACTGGTATTTCCCCAAGCTGGAGCGCAGTTGCTAGCAGCTCGGAATGGAGAGTGCGAAGGTGGTTAATGTTGAAGCGAAGGGCGAGCCAATGGAGGTCTAAAATATGGTCTGATAAACAGAAACCCCTCGCGGTGGGCTCCAGAAAATGATGAGTTCGGTTGGTACTCAGTGCAGAGTCTCAACAGAAGGGGTGAACACTTAACCTACAACTGCAGGCGTGCTCAGGGTGAGGGGGGAGTTCGCTTAGATGGCCTCGGATCGTCCTTCAGGGCGCGGAGACTATAGAGAGGCTGGTACAGCGATTTTCAGTGTGTGCACTAGTAGTGTACACGAAAGGGGAGATATGCGCAGTGGCGGAAAAGTGCACAACGCAAAGAGGCAAAAACGCGCAGTGCGGAAAAATGCGCAACAAGAGCGCAAAGTTGCGCAACAATGAGGATGATGAAGGCGGGAGGTGTAACAGGACAAAGACGACACTGGAATGTACTGTGAAGGTGGCACACAGTTTGGGGGTGCAAACTGAGTGAAAGCGCAAGAAGCGGAAAAAGGCGCAGGCGGTGCGCAAAATGCGGCTATGCAAAAGGGTGCGCAAACGGTGCGCAAACGCAGCTATACGAAGGGCGCACTACGATAGTGCACAGACAAGGACGAAGGGCGCAATGCCAGGGAAGAAACGCAACAATACGAGGAGGGGACGCAAACGATAATGCAAACACGGCTATACGAAGGGCGCACTACGAAGGCGCACGGACTGGACGCTGGTGCACAGACTATGTGCGACGCTGACTGAGCTAATAACTATGAGGCGGGGGAGGGAAAGATCCTCTGGATTCTCTATCTGTCCGCTACTATGTACAAATGGCTTATGTGATAAAATGGTGAAATAAAGTATAAAAATAGGAAGCACCATGCGCTACCCACAAGTGCATCCATTCACCCATCTAAACCTGACCGCACTATGCCGCTGCCTCGGCCAATAAGATTTTGTGCACCTATAGCTCAATATCCAACTGTTCCGGTACGATGCGCTATTATTGGTGCGCGCTAAGTCTCGTGCGCTCTTCCCAATTAATCCGCTTAGGTGTTATATGTCGCGTGCTGCACCTTAGTAATAATGGCGTGATCGACCTGTGCCAGTTACCAGATAAGGCGATGCCGATTGGAAATGTGGAAGAACTAAAAGGGGATGCTGTGCGAGACCAAATACTGCCAAAGTGCCTGGGTTACGTGAAAGCGCCCAAGTGCGCACAGTCCAATGCCAAATAGGCGCAAAGCGGCCCAGTTATGTAAGAATGCGCAGTTCGCTCGTGCTGGAATCGTGGTGTGCCTCAAGTAAATGTGCCAGTAAGATGGGAGCTGCGATGCACAGTGCACCGGTGCAGTGGATTGTTGTGTGTGATAGAGATTGTGCAAAGAGTGCGCAGCAGGGAATGTGAGTTGCAGGTAAAGTGTAAAAGGAGTGCGCAAAGGCGCATCGAGCCCGCAATAAATGTAGAAGGCAGATAAGGAGCGTGGGGGGGGCACATGGAGGCGGCTTGAAGCGCGATGAGGCGCATTTAGGGCGCACAATGATTGGCGGCTATGGGGAAACAAAGGCACAGTAGAAATGCAAAAGGCGCACAAAGGCGCACCTAAACGGTCAAAGGCGCACAAAAGCGCATGGAGGCGCGTGAAGGCGCACGAAAGCGCATGAAGGCGCGCAAAAGCGCGCTACACAAAGTGTGCGGAAGCCATCTAGGAGGTGCACACAATCGCAAAAAATGCCGTAGTATGCGTGCAGGGCGATAGGGAGCCGTATCAGCGCGATGCACTCAACGCAGTAACTATCGTCTGTGTCATGCACTCGAATAAGACTGAAATGTCTTCTGCTTTGACTGCGGGTGCGCTAGGTTGTGGCTGGGAAATGGGTGCGCTGGGTGCTGAGTAGGGCGCATACATATTGGGGTTTTGCGCTGTGAGCCCAGTAAGTGGCTGGAAATAGTGCACTGGGCCTTCGAAGATAAAGTCAATCGTGTCGCGTATTGCATCTAACGAGTATGGCACATTTGCAGGCTGATTCGGTACCGCAATCGCAAGGCGGCTCAAAATGCGCTCTAGCTGGTCTGGTCGAAACACCCTAATGAACATGTGGCTTTGGTTGTAGTGCACCAATATGCCTTGTGCAACTAAGTATTTGCTAATGTTGAAAAATGTGCAATAATAGTGCGCGATTTCTTCTGCAGTTACGAGGCCAACGCATGCGGTCTCACCAATAAGCTTGTCCAGGTCACTAATACTCCATTTACTACCATCCCTAGAGCCAGGATAAAGCTTTAGGACAGCGTCTTTGAATGCGCCATAGTTGTGTGTCGCACTATACTCCGGTAGCAGTTTCCAAGTGTCTGCAGTGTCGCTGTCCAAATAGTGCACTGTGTGGAACTTCTTATCAGTCTCGTCGGTGACGTTACAATCGCGGAAGAGTTGCGCAAGCTCCTCAAAGTACTTCTGGAGTTCACGCGGTTTTGCGGGGTTGAAACGCGGCGCATTTTGGTTAGATGCAGATGGCATGTGCATGGTAGCCATGGTAGGTGGAATAAGGTGTGTAGAGTTAAGATCTGGTAAAAGCACAGCGAAATTCGAAGGTGGGGAAAAATGCGGTGATGCGGACGGAGTTAGGGTAGGTAGGGATGATTCAGGTGAAGGTGGAGGTAAAGACAGCGTGGACGAGTGATGCATGTTGTTTAGAAAGAGTGATTCAAATATTGGTATTTCCCCAAGCTGGAGCGCAGTTGCTAACAGCTCGGAATGGAGAGTGCGAAGGTGGTTAATGTTGAAGCGAAGGGCGAGCTGATGGAGGTCTAAAATATGGTCTGATAAACAGAAACCCCTTGCGGTGGGCTCCAGAAATGATGAGTTCAGTTGGTACTCAGTGCAGAGTCTCAACAGAAGTGGTGAACACTTAACCTACAACTGCAGGCGTGCTCAGGGTGAGGGGGGAGTTCGCTTAGAGGGCCTCGGATCGTCCTTCAGGGCGCGGAGACTATAGAGAGGCTGGGACAGCGCTTTTCAATGTGCACACTAGTAGTGTACGCAAAAGAGAAGATATGCGCAGTGGTGGAAAAGTGCACAATGCAAAGAGGCAAAAATGCACAGTGCGGGAAAACATGCAACGGGAGCGCAAAAGTGTGCAACGATGAGGATGATGAAGGTGGGAGGTGTAACAGGACAAAGACGACACTGGGATGTACTGTGAAGGTGGTGCACAGGTTGGGGGTGTGAATGGAGTGAAAGTGCAAGGGGCAGAAAAAGGTGCAAATGGTGCACAAAACGCGGCTATGCAAATAAGTGCACACATGGTGTGCAAACGCAGCTATATGAAGGGCACACTACGATAGTGCACAGACAAGGACGAAGGACGCAATGCAAGGGACGCAACACAACAATACGATGAGGGGATGCAAATGATAATGCAAACGTGGCTATACGAAGGGCGCACTACAAAGGTGCACGGACTGGATGCTGGTGCACAGACTATGTGCGATGCTGACTGAGCTATGAACTATGAGGGGGGGAAAGATCCTCTGGATTCTCTATCTCTCTGCCTACTATGTACAAATGGCTTATGTGATAAAAACGGTAAAATAACATGTAAAAATAGAAAGTGCCATGCGCTACCCACAAGTGCATCCATTCACCCATCTAAACCTGACCGCACTATGCCGCTGCCTCGGCCAATAAGATTTTGTGCACCTATAGCTCAATATCCAACTGTTCTGGTGCGATGTGCTATTATTGGTGCGCACTAAGTCTCGTGCGCTCTTCCCAATTAATCCGCTTCGGTGTTATGTGTCGCATGCTGCGCCTTAGTAATAATGATGTGATTGACCTGTGCTGGTTACCAAACAAGGCGATGCTGATTGGAAATGCAGAAGAACAATAAGGAGATGCTGTGCAAGGCCAAATACCACCAAAGCGCCAGGATTATGCGAAAGCGCCCAAGTGCGCACAGTCCAATGCCAAATAGGTGCAAAGCGGCCCAGTTATGTAAGAATGCGCAGTTCACTCATGTTGGAATCGTGGTGCACCTCAAGCAAATGCACTAGTAAGATGGAAGCCGCGATGCATAGCGCATTTGAAGTGGTGAATTGTTGTGTGATGGTAAGAATAGTGCAGTGAGTGTGCAGCAAAGAATGTGAGTTGTGAGTAAAGCATAAAAGGAGTGCATAAAGGTGCATCGAGCACGCAATAATGGAAAACGGCAGATAAGGAGTGTGGGGGGGGGGGGGGCGCACGGAGGCGGCTTGAAGCGCAACGAGGCGCATTCAGGGCGCACAATGATTGGTGGCTATGGGGAACCAAAAGCACAGTAGAAATGCAAAAGGTGCACAAAGGCACACCTAAATGGTCAAAGGCATGCAAAAGCACACAGAAGTGCGCAAAGGCACACAAAAGTGTGCTGCGCAAAGTGCACAGAAGCCATCTAGGAGGTGCACACAATCGCAAAAAAAATGCCATAGTATGCACACAGGGCGATAGGGAGCCGTATCAGCGCTTTCACTCCGTTTGCACCCCTAACCTGTGCGCCTCACTTTCAGCACATCCCAGTGCTGTCTTCCTCCCATTACACCTCCTGCCTTCACCATCCTCGTCATTGCACACTTTTGCGCTCCCATTGCATGTTTTTCTGCATTGCGCATTTTTGCCCCTTTGCATTGCACACTTTCCTGCCACTGTGCATATCTTCCCTTTAGCGTACACTACTAGTGCGCACATTGAAAACTGCCATACCAGCCTCTCTATAGTCTCAGCGCCCCGAAGGACAATCTGAGGCCCTCTAAGCAAACCCCCCCCTCACCCCGAGCACACCTGCAGTTGTAGGTTAAGTGTTCACCCCTTCTGTTGAGACTCTGCACTGAGTACCAACTGAACACATCATTTCTGGAGCCCACTGCGAGGGGTTTCTGTTTATCAGACCATATTTTAGACCTCCATTGACTCGCCCTTTGCTTCAACATTAACCACCTTTGCACTCTCCATTCCGAGCTGTTAGCAACTATGCTCCAGTTTGGGGAAATACCAATATTTGAATCACTCTTCCTAAACAACATGCATCACTCATCCACGCTGTCTTTACCTCCACCTTCATCTAAATCATCCCTACCTACCCTAACTCCGTCCGCATCACCGCATTTTTCCCCACCTTCGAATTCCGCTGCACTTTTACCAGATCTTAACTCTACACACCTTATTCCACCTACCATGGCTACCATGCACATGCCATCTGCATCTAACCAAAACACGCCGCGTTTCAACCCCGCAAAACTGCATGAACTCCAGAAGTATTTTGAGGAGCTTGCGCAACTCCTCCACAATTGTAATGTCACCGACGAGACCAATAAGAAGTTCCACACTGTGTGCTATTTGGACAGCGACACTGTGGACACTTGGAAACTGCTACTCGAGTATAGTGCAATGCACAACTATGGCGCATTCAAAGACGCTGTCCTAAAGCTTTATCCCAGCTCTAGGGATGGCAGTAAATAGAGTATTAGCGACCTGGACAAGCTTATTGGTGAGACCGCATGCATTGGCCTCATAACTGCAGAAGAGATCATGCACTATTATCATGCATTTTTCAACATTAGCAAATACTTAGTTGTGCAAGGCATATTGGTGCGCTACGACCAAAGCCACATGTTTGTTAGGGTGTTTTGACCAGACCAGCTAGAGCGCATTTTGAGCCACCTTGCGATTGCAGTACTGAATCAACCTGCAAATGTACCATACTCATTAGATGCAATACGCGATGTGATCGATTTTATCTTTGAAGGCCCAGTGCGCTATTTCCAGCCACTTACTGGGCTCACAGCGCAAAACCCCGATATGTATGCGCCCTACTCAGCACCCAGCGATCCCATTTCCCAACCACAAGCTAGCGCACCAGCAGTTAAAGCAGAAGACATCTCAGTCCTATTCGAGTGCATGACACAGACAATAGTTACCACGTTGAGCACATCATGCAGAGATGGTGGAAATGGCATGCCTCGCTCGAACAATGACAAGTGCAATGGTTGCAGTCAGACAGGGCATTATATCCCTGAGTGTGCTTCAATTGAGCGCCTTATTAGTGAAGGAAAGTGTAGGTGAAATGCGGAAGGGTGCATCGTACTCCCAGATGGCGCATTCGTGCCGTGTTCTATTCCAGGCAATTTCCTAGGTGAGTGCATCGAGGAATGGCATAAGTGCAACCCAGGGCAGATTGCCACAGGTCGACTTTCATCTAATACCAATTTGCAGCTCATCTACAATATAGTGCCTCGTCCAGCTCCAGCAGCACCTTTACAGTCAACGTACATTGCCGCTTCAGCACCTACAGCAGATTATATGCAAAGCGCACCAAATGCGCAACTAACAAAGGAAGAGCGCATCGATGCGCTCGAGCAGGAGTTGATGGCACTTTGGAAGAGGCAAGTCTTCGACGGCGTTGAAATTCTGTGGCGTGCACCATGCAATACATCCAATCAAGAGAGTGCGCATTCTACAACCACAGACATTGCACCCGCTGACAGTATTGAGTCCCCAGCTTCACAACCCGCTGCGAGCACAACTGAAGCGCCCAATGAGACACCCATACATCCCTATTCCAACATTTCTGAGGCGTGTTTTGCGCCCACAGCAGCAGATAAACCAGACGTACCAGCTAACTCTTCCAAAGGCAAAGAGCCATCATACCGCACTGTCGTTCCCATCCAGAACCCGCAGATTGTTGACGATGTATATGTGCATGCCATGAAGGCGCCCTCCATTATGGTTTTGCATGAAGAGCTCCGATCCCTTTTGCCTGATCTCAGACAGCGCCATAGAGAACAAGTTACCCCAAAGCACATTGCAGCTACCAGCACAGAAGTGGTAGCTACCAACCTTGCGAGCATTATGCCATTTGCGCACTGTGAAGCGCACACACCTTTTGCAGATGATAAAGCGCTTAATGCAACACCTCCAGTTAGTGCAGCAATTGAAGTGCCTCTTCCTATTGTCGGAGGCCAAGGAGAAGCAGCCACTATCATAACATTTGACTCTGATACCCAAGCTTGCAACGTTTCTGCATTTGCGCTGATTCCATTTTCCGCTTGCATTCCACTGACCTCTCTTACCCCTCAGCTCTACCTATCCCAGTGTACCAATAGTCATGCGCAGGCGCTCTTAAATTCGATTGACCCTGTGGCGCTTATTCCAGCCGTGTTTCCGAAAAGTGCACATGTGTGTGCAACTTTTATCGATTTAGCGGCACATGTGCCATAAAAGGGCGTAGTAACCAAGAAGAAGTATAAACCGGTTGCTAGAAAAGTCAAACCAGTTATTGCACATGTCCCAAATGAATTCCGCATGGAGCACAATATTATAGGCGATCTGCTAGCAGTGCTTCCTGTGCTTTTACCAAACCTGCCACCGTTTACTCTAGAAGATGATGAAGAAGAAGATGATGATGAACTTGGGGATTGGACTGATGCACTACATGGCTTTATGCACATGATATGTCCCATTTCACAGTCCTTTGATGCGCAAGCACTCGCACTAATGCAGCCAGAGCCAAGCACAAACACGCAAAATGCATGCAATAGTGCACTTATTTATGATGATGACTATAGCCAAGTTCCAAGGAGCGCAACAGCAGATGCAGAGGATGAGAAGTTAGATTTGGTGTGGATTTGGATGAATACCCTAACGCACCCTAATGATTTCATGGATTCCAAGTATGGTGCACTCGTGCGCTATGTGAGCACATTTTTCAAACACAAGGAGTGGTTATGGAAGTGCAATGTGCATGGTGCTCACCAGCTTGTTATTTGGCAGTCCAGACACTTACCGATATTGTGCACCAGCTACAACAACATTGCACACAAGTGCTTTTACGCGACATGATCTGCTTTGCTTGATCACTTTTGGCGGCGCTATACAATAGCCGCATTTCACCTAGTGCTGTACCGCGTGTGCAAGTCCATCGCACTTCCAGACATAGCACTTGATATTACCACAACATGGTTGAGGGAGATGGAAGAGTCCATAGTAGTGGACACAGAAGACGAAGAAGCAGTTGACGAAGAAGAAGCGCAAGGAGATAGCGCTGAGGATGAAGAAAGCGCCAATGAGGCATGCAATTAGCGCTCCATGCACACCGCTATGGACCCTTCACCTTTTATACAATTTGTCATATGGCGTGCGCTTCCTTTTATCTCTCATACTTTCACCATTTGGACAGAGTCAAAATTCCAGTTGAGAGGAGGAGAGTGATGGTTGGACAATTTTTCCACATTTCATTTGTGCTTGTGCACTTTGCTTTGTGCATTTTTGTGCACTTTACTTGGCCTCTTCAAATATCCCAAACATTCACTTCTACCACTCACTCACTTTCTTGGTGCTCACGCTTCGCACTTCAATAGCTGACAAGGATGCTGCCTGGGGACAGTCAGTATTTCAGTTGGGAGGAGATGATACAGCTCCCTATCACCCTGTGCCCATACTACACCATTTTTCATGATTGTGCGCACTGCTCGGACATCTTCTACTCACTTTGCACAGCATGCTTTTGTGTGCCCAAGTGCACTCCTGTGCACTTCTGCGTGCCTTTGTCTGCTTCCTGTGCTTCCATTGTGCTCCTATGCGCACCCATGCAGTCTATTGCGCTCCATTGCACTCCAGTGCGGTCCAGTGCGCTCCCATGCACTCCAGTGCGCACCCGTGCAGTCCATTGCGGTCCATTGCACTCCAGTGCACTCCATTGCGCTCCTATGTGCTTTCGTGTGCTTCCGCACACCTTTGACCATTTAGGTGCACCTTTGCATGCCCTTTTGTATTTCTACTGCACTTTTGGTTTCCCATAGCTGCCAATCATTGTGTGCCCTAAATGCGCCTCATTGCGCTTCAAACTGCCTCCGCGCACCCCCCCCACTCCTTATCTGCTGTTTTCAGTTATTGTGCGCTCGATGCGCCTTTATGTGCTCCTTTTATGCTTTACTCGCAACTCACATTCTTTGCTGCACACTCACTGCACTATTCTTACCATCACACAACAATTCACCACTTCAAACGCGCTGCGCATCGCGGCTTCCATCTTACTGGCACATTTACTTGAGGCGCACCACGATTTCAACACGAGCGGACTGCACATTCTTGCATAACTGGGGCACTTTGTGCCTATTTGGCATTGGACTGTGCGCACTTGGGCGCTTTCATGTAATCCCAGCGCTTTGGCAGTATTTGGCCTCACACAGCATCTCCTTATAGTTCTTCTGCATTTCCAATTGGCATTGCCTTATCTGGTAACCAGCACAGGTCGATCACATCATTATTACTAAGGTGCAGCATGTGACACATAACACCGAAGTGGATTAATTGGGAAGAGCACACGAGATGTAGAGTGCACCAAAAATAGTGCATTGCACTGGAACAGTTGGGTTTTGGGTTATAGTGTGTGCAAATCTTATTGGTTGAGGCAGCAGCATAGTGCGGTCAGGTTTAGATAGGTGAATGGATGCGCTTGTAGGTAGCGCATGGCACTTTCTATTTTTATACTTTATTTCACTGTTTTATCACATAAGCCATTTGTACATAGTAGCGGACAGATAGAGAATCCAAAGGATCTTTCCCCCCCTCATAGTTCATAGCTCAGTCAGCGTCGCACATAGTCTGTGCACCAGCATCCAGTCCATGCGCCTTTGTAGTGTGCCCCTCGTATAGCTGCGTTTGCATATTGTTTGCATCCCCTCATCATATTGTTGCGTTTCATCCCTGCGTTGCGTCCTTCGTCCTCGTTTGTGCACTCTTGCGGTGCGCCCTTTATATAGCCGCATTTGCACACCATTTGCATCTTTTTCTGCATAGCCACGTTTTGCGCACCGTTGCGCCTTTTTCTGCCCTTTGCGCTTTCACTCCGTTTGCACCCCTAACCTGTGTGCCTCCCTTTCAGCACATCCCAGTGCTGTCTTCGTCCCATTACACCTCCCACCTTCACCATCCTCGTCGTTGTGCACTTTTGCACTCCCATTGCGTGTTTTTGCCCCTTTGCATTGCGCACTTTCCCGCCACTGTGCATATCTTCCCTTTAGCGTACACTACTAGTGCGCACATTGAAAACTGCCATACCAGCCTCTCTATAGTCTCTGCGCCCCAAAGGACGATCCGAGGCCCTCTAAGTGAATCCTCCCCTCACCCTGAGCATGCCTGCAGTTGTAGGTTAAGTGTTCACCCCTTCTGTTGAGACTCTGCACTGAGTACCAACTGAACACATCAATGGGAACAATCAGAACAATAGGAATGAAAAGACAATAGCGAAAGGACATCTGCAGTACTACTACAATAAGGTGGGAATGTGATGATGTAAGATTAGAGGTGTGCGGTCATAAGACAATAAGAAAAGAGACAATAGCATGGACGTACGCAGGTAAGACAATAAGAACAATTGTGAAGAAAAATTGATTTCCCCATTCGAATGCTCCCATAACATTAGCTCCCCCTCGACGTTTCGAGTCCCATCCGAAACTAGCCCCTGATCGTCTGCATCGGGTTGAATGGCGTAGGTTGTTCTTCGTCACTCGGCATGGAGAATGTGTCAATTGTTGTTGCGGTAGGTGTGTCGTGCATGTAGACTCAGGTAGGTAACTCGATGCTGTCCATTCCCACAAACTGCACTGAGGTGCCGGTTATGAGAGTTGTGATTCGAGGTAGAGGTGGGGCGGTCATGATTCTGAGTGTGATGAGAAAGTAGAGGGTCATCATAATAAAAATGGCCACGCCGAATATGGCGCTGAGAATGATAGTGAGGTGGAGTTTCTTAATCATAGTTGGTCGGGTCTAGGTGGTTCGGTGACGAGGAGGGTTGTCTCGTGTCAGGTTGTTGGGGCAGAAGAGTGCGGAATGTTCCAGGTGCCACCGTTGACAGTGGGGGCATTGATACTCCAGGCAGTGTGAGGAAAAATGTCTGATCCGGGCACATGTAAAACAAATGGAGTTTCGCATCCATGGTGGTGCAGACGGATATTCTGGTGTGGGTCATCTGGGATGGGGAGTAGATATGCGTGGTGGTGGAGGTGGCAATGATGGGTACTGGGGTGGGGGTGAAGGAGATGGTGACATTGGTAGTTCTAGTGTTGTCTTGGACCGTTCATCTTCTTCATCATCAAGAGGTTCTATAATGAATATTTGTTGAGGTGTGGGGACTCGCTCTCCAGGTCTGTAGTTAAGAGCTTGCTCATCTAGGCTCCTCATGAGGGGGAGCAAATCCAGGTGGTAGGCTTCTTTGGTCAGGTGCCGGAACACCTGTTCGAGGGAAGAGATCGCTCGGTAGGTCTGGAACAAGTTGTGCACTGTCCCATTGAGCAGCGCTCGATCCTGGGTCACAGAGGGCAGTCTCTCTTCATTTCTGGAGTCATCAGCATTGCGGATGAAGCTTAAGATCAGTTCAAAAGTTCTAATTGGGTCGGGATTGGGTGTGGCATTCATGAAGAAATGTAGAGGGCGGCTCATGATGGAAGTAGGTTGTGAGTGGACTTGTAATTATCCAGAATTTCTGGGGCATTTTTTAAGTGTTTTTCGGGTTCCCAAGTATTCTCCGCCATGCCATAGCCTTTCCACTTTACTAGGAATTGGGTTCTTCGGCTGATCTTTTTGTGGGCAAAAATAGCCTCAACCTTGTGTTCGAGTTCTCCCTCAATCAGCTCCAGGGGTGGAGGAAGAAGATTTGGCCTGTGCGTCTCGTTCTCCTTGAAATGCGAAAGGAGCGAGGCATGGAAAATGGGGTGTATCCTCCACTGTGAGGGGAGCTCCAATTTGTAGGTGTGGGAGGAAATCACCCAGGTGATAGGGAATGGCCCTTCACATTTAGGGGCGAGCTTCCTGGTTGGGTATCCCAACTTCAAGTTCCTAGAATCTAGCCAAACCTTCTCCCCCACCATAAATGGGCAGAAGCGTCATCTGCCTCATCCAATCATTACTTGTCGGGACAGTTCATGCGCTGCCAAGGCTTCTCATCGCACATTTCCTAATTTGGCTATCCTTTGTTTGGTAGCTGGTACATTTGTTTTTTCATACGTCGTAGGAATGGCCTTGGGGTGGGTTCCCATCATCAAGTAAAATGGAGTATTTTTGATCGCCAAGTGGTGCTTCTGATTGTGTGTGAACTCAGCAGTGGTGAGGTGCCCCTTCCATTGTGATGGCTTGTTTGCACAGAAGATCCGGAGATAGATTTCCAGTTCTTGATTAACTCGCTCTGTTTCCCCATCGGTCTGTGGGTGATAGGCCATACTCATGGCCAGCCTTATTCCCAGGAGTCTTCCCAACTCTTGGAATGCATTGGAGGCAAATTGTGGGTCGCAGTCAGATATGATTTTGTCGGGAAGGCCGAATCTTTTAAACACATTTTGCAGATAAAGGTCTGCTGCCCCTAGTGCATCAACGGTCTTGTTGCAGGGGATGAAAATTACCCCCTTAGTAAGCCCATGGTCTACCACGACCATGATGGTGTCACATCCCTCGCTGATTGGCAAGTCGGTGATGAAATCCATTGTTACCAGTGCAAATGGTCATATCGCCTCAGATTTGATTGGCGATAGTGGTAGAGATGTGGGGTGCATGTTTACCTTCATCTGTTGGCACGTGGCACATCCGTCAATGTAGTTCCAGATGAAGATCGTCATTCCTGGCCACCAGTAGTCCCTTCATACCAGTTTGAGAGTCTGGAATCAGCCAGAGTGTCCTGTAAGTATGTTGTTGTGGTACTTTTCCACGATTTTCCTCCTCAATTCCTTGTCATCTGGGACGTAGCATCAGTCTTTGAAAAAGACCATCCCATCATTTTCCATCCTCCAGTCTTCTACCACCAACTTGATCGGTGGCATTCCTCCTTCTTTGATGGCCCTTACTATCTCTTTTAGTAGGTCATCACACATCATGCTTTCTGCCAGTACTTCTTTCAATTCAGTGTCAATAGTTCATGTGAAGATCTCATCTTTTAATAATGTGATGTCATCATTGTCATCGTGGATGTCAGGTATGTGGTCTCCTCGTCGTGATAAGGCATCAGATTGTATCATCATTTTTCCCGGTACGTGTACTAATTGGAGGTTAAATTGCGATAGGAAAAGGCTCCATCTCACCTGTCGCTGGTTTAGTTTCTGCACCGTTCTAAAGTACATCAGATTTTTGTGATCCAACAGGATCGTCATGGGGTGTTCGGATCCCTGGAGGTAGTGTCTCCAGGTTGTGTCTCCAGGTTTCTAGCACTTGTATTATTCCCAGGAGCTCCTGATTGTAGATCTCATAATTCCATTCGGTTGCCGTTAGGGAGTGGGAGATGTAACCGCAAGGGTGCCAGTCTCCATTAGTGTTGGTTTGTTTCAGGACAGCCCCTGTTGCATATTTTGAAGCATCGCTTTCAATCACAAACAGCTTCTCAGTGTTTGGCATTAATAATACTGGTGCCTCAGAGAATTTCCTTTTAGTGTGTCGAATGCCCGTTGGCATTCATTTGTCCAATTGAAGGGTTGATCCTTCTTTGTCAGGTCATTGAGCAGTTTTGTGATCGTGGCAAAGTTGCCGATGAATCTTCGATAGAAATTCCCAAAGCCTAGGAATGATCTAACCCCTTTGACGTTGGTTGGGGGCAGCCAGTCTTTAATCCTGCTCAGTTTAGTTGGGTCCATGGCCAGTTGGTTCGGTCATAAGATTAGCCCAAGGAATTCGACCTCTTGTACGTCGAACTTAGACTTTTTTGGTTTCAGATAGAGGTCATTTTCCCTCAATCTAGCCAGGACTCTCCTCATTCTCTCCTTGTGTTCCTCTTTGTCTTTCGAGAAGATTAAGATGTCATCCATGTAGATCACCAGCCACCCCTCATTTAGCATGTCTCGGAAGATATCGTTCATCATTGCCTGGAAAGTTGCTGGGGAGTTACAGAGTCCAAAAAACATGACCTTGGGCTCAAACAGCCCCTTATTGGTCTTGAACGCTGCTTTCCACTCGTCTCCCTTCTTAATTCTGACGTTGTGATATCCCCATCTGATGTCTAATTTAGTGAACCATCTTGCCCCTTTTAGCTTGTCAAGTAGATCACCGATCAATGGAAGGGGGTAAGAGTTCTTGATGGTCCCTTCGTTCAAATACCGGTAGTCTTGGCAGAGTCGAAGTGCGTCAGAGTCCTTTTTCGCTATGAAGAAGAATGGTGACGTTATGGGTGACTTGGATGGGGTGATGTATCCTTTTCTCAGGTTATCATCGATAAATTCATCTAATTTCTTCTGTTCCACTGGGGTAATGGGGTAGACTTTGCAGTCTTTCAGGATGAAGTTGGGTTTAAGCTCAATTGCATGGTCCCATGGTCTAGACTCAGGGAATCTCTCTGATGCTGCCTTTTCAAACATGCTCCTATACTCCTTGTATTTGTTAGGGAGTAAATCATCGAGCGACTGCATCTCCTTGTCACCCTCTTTCTTGTGGGTGAGCCTTTGCGAGACGGAAGTCTTTGCTCGGATGTACATGGTATTAGAGTAGGCTACCCTGCCAGTTGATCAAGATCGAGTGATGCATGTGATGTGCCTGAGTTTTTGGTAATTCAGGGGAATGTAGTCATGTTCGATCATAAGGGGGGATTCCTTGGTTCTGAACACCCCAATCATTGGTTTCCCTCAGATATAGGCAAACAATGCATCTGTTCCATCTTGATCCTCCCTCGTGCAGGGCGGTAAGTTGATGCCCTCAGTGTCTAGTACCGGTGTCTGCGGGTTGATTCCAGAATGGGTATTCGTCGCCAAGTGTGGTTCATTGCCATCGGGTTCATCCTCAGAGCAAAGTCCTCTTGCAAGATGAACTGTTCCAAGCCTACTCTTCACGTGCTCAGTGGCGGTGAGGTGGGTTTCCCCGAAGGTCTCCCCAGCACTCCTTTTAGATAGCCTCTCGAGAGTCGGGCTCAATGTTACTCTCGATACAAATGGCCCCTTGTCATCTAGAGTGGGACTTTGCTTACTGGTGATGGTGCATGATTGTTCGATCATAGTCTGGATTTTCCTCATAAGGAGACCCTCGGTTGGTTTGTCAGTTAGGGTTCCCAGTTTCCAGTCAATAATTGGGTTGCATCTTTGAAGCCAGGAGTAACCCAGGATGATCCTCTTCTTTCCCAGCCCCGTTATGAGCATCCTCATCTTTTCAACTTTTCCTCCAATTTCTGTGTCGATGTAAACATAATGGGAGATCGTTCCATTCTTGTTCAGGGTTCCATCGACATTTTTTGCAAAAATCTTTCTTGCAAGTGGGATTTTTTTTAATCTGAGTCTCTCGATGACTCAGTGATCAATGAATGTTTCTCCTGTCCCAGAGTCGATTAGAGCAGGTAGTTCAGCTTTTGTGTCTCCTAACATGCAGTAAAAGGGAATGTGCATAGATTGGTGGCTCACTTGCGCTATCATTACAGTCGAGACGATTACTCTGGCAGGTTCCACTGCCGATGTGGGCTGCCATTTTAAAAACCCTCCTCTACCATAAGATCCAGCACCTCCTCTTTCTCCTTCTCTTCTAACTCATTGATGAGGGTGCAGATCTTTGTATAATGGTCGCGAGGTGTCTTCTTCATCTCTTTCTTTTCTTCCTTCACAGGCGGTTCCTTCCCTCCTCTGTGATCGCTTGCCCTATGTCCTGATTTATGACAAATAAAGCACTTCCCTTTCTTCATATGTTCAAGCCTCTCTGCATAAGAGAGGCATGTCACATCGATGTCCATGGCATTCAGGTCCTTTGAGGAGCCTCCTGTTCCTCCTCCTCCTCCCACCTTACTGTAAGTTCTTTCTTTTATTGCCTTCGACCATCTCAGATGTCCCTCTACCCTCGCTGCATGAGTATACCCCTTTTCGATGGTGTCAGGTGGGTTCTCCATTCCAAATACCTTGTCCAGGACTCGATTGTTGAGTCTGTCTACGAAATATTTGATTAGCATGGCATCTTCTTTGATCTTGGTTCGGTAGGCCAGTGTTTTGAACTGGGTGATGTATTCGTCTACTCCTTTTGCTCCCTGCGAGAGTGCTCAGAGTTGTGTGTGCACGTTTCCTGCATCATCAATCGATGAGAACGCTGCATGTACTTTCACGATGAATTCCTGGAACGTATCCCAGGGCTTCGATTCGATATATCTTTCTTCCAGGTAGGCCTGCTTCCAAGGCCCTGCTGTCCCTCTGTTTATATAAGAAAGCATGAATAGGATTTTATGGCGATCATCTGGGAATGCGGTCATGTTTGCATCGATGTAGGCCCCACACTCAAGGAGGAAGAGCATAGTCTTCGCTCTATCCCCAGAGTAGTCAGTCGGAGCCCTCATTTTGATTTCAGTGGGGCGAGTGTTAAGGGTGGTAGGTGCAGTGGGGATGGTGGGAGTGGATGGAGCTGCCATGTTTCTTCGTCGGGTAGGGTAGAGTCAGGTGGTTCTCGTAAGAATCATGTCATAGCATATGTGCTGCCTAGACTGAGGTTAGTTGGCAGAGTTCAGATCAGCTTGACCTTTTGTTATAGTCAAGGTTTCTACTAGCAGTTGAGGCTCTTAAGCGTCGACGTAAAGCAAGAAGTTCTTTGTAGAGTCACTGAAGCTCGCAAGCGACAGTTGAGAGCGACTTAGCTGGAGTTCGTTAGGAATGTAAGAATGACCAGGTCAAGCTAAGCTTGACCGGTCCTGTATTCACAGCCTAAATACTACAAGCATAGATCATAGATGAATGAGTCGTGCTACGAGAACAATAAGAACAATAGGAATGAAAAGACAATAGCAAAAGGATGTCTGCAGTACTACTACAATAAGGTGGGAATGTGACGATGTAAGATTAGAGGCATGCGGTCATAAGACAATAAGAAAAGAGACAATAGCATGGATGTATGCAGGTAAAACAATAAGAACAATTGTGAAGAAAAATTGATTTCCCCATTTGAATGCTCCCATAACATTTTCTGGCTGGATTGGTACTCTAGCAATTCTGTAGAATGGGGCAAGTCATATGATTATGGCCAAGTTCATGACAAACTCTGCAATGAATGGATTGTTGCTTCGCAGCTCTGCTCTCACTTGTGCCCGATCAGTGATCAACATGGGTAACCCTGGGGTATTTTTGCAGGTACCCATACCCTTCTACAGGGGTATGAGTAAGCATGGGTTAGCTGTGGGTTAGAGATAATACCCATACCTGGTGGGTGAGGGTCCAGGGTTGGGATGAATTTCTTCTACAGTATCTGTACAAGTTGCTATACTACTCCCCAGTCATTATCTGACCATGTCTCATCCTCCCTAACATCTGGGAATCACACGCCATTGTGGGGAGTTGGGCAAGGCTGATTTTTTTTTTCCAAACTCTATATGTATATAAACTGTATAGTTCTGATGTGCCACCATGGTAAATTTCCAATTGATGGAAACCCACCCCTGCGGGTATGGGTTTCATACTGCATGGGTATGGGTCTGGTTCGGGTTATCTTGGGCTGACCCTGACCCATACCCACCAAACCCATACCTGACAACCCAGTGGGTTTTCAGTACCCATGTCGATCACTATGCCCAATACATCAGATATGGGGTGTTTTGCACCCCTGCCATGAGGACGACCTTCTAAGGCACTTGTAATGCATTGGGTAGATGGTCGGCCCTTGCAAGAAATGATGGAAGGGCCATTGAGTTGGCTCACAGTAACAGTGTTATGTTGATCCTGACTGACCACCAAATGAGCACAACAACTTGAATGAAGGATCAGTTTGAGATATGCATGCAATAACATCAACTTCGGATAATAGGTCATCAAGTTGTTCATGAGTTTGAATGTGATTGGTAATTTTGATGAATTGCTGCTTGGCACTCATGATGGACAGTGCATATTGGCACGGTGATACAGCTCCCTATCACCCTGCACTCCATTGTGCTCCAGTGCGCTCCATTGTGCTCCAGTGTGCTCCATTGTGCTCCAGTGTGCTCCATTGTGCTCCAGTGCACTACATTGTGCTCCAGTGCACTCCATTGTGCTCCAGTGCACTCCATTGTGCTCCAGTGCACTCCATTGTGCTCCTATGTGCTCACGTGTGCTCCAATGCACTCCAGTGCACTCCTATGCACTCCTATGCACTCCTATGCACTCCAGTGCGCATTTGTGCACTTCCGTGCACTTTCGCGCACCTTTGACCATTTAGGTGTGCCTTTGTGTGCCGTTTGCATTTCTACTGCGCTTTTGGTTCCCCCATAGCTGCCTGCTGTCGTGCGCCCTGTTATGCTTCAAACCGCCTCTGTGCGTCCCCCCCACACACACTCCTTATCTGCCTTCCACATTTATTGCATGCTCAATACACCTTTGCATGCTCCTTTTATGCTTTACCTGCAACTCACATTCTCTGCTGCGAACTCATTGCACAATCCCTATCACACACACAACAATCCACCACACTAGTTGTGCTGCACATTGTGCCTTCCATCTTACTGGCACATTTATTTGAGGTGCACCGCAATTCCAACACGAGCGAACTGTGCATTCTCACATAATCAGGGTGCTTTGCACCTATTTGGCATTGGACTGTGTGCACTTGGGCACCTTCATGTAATCCTGGTGCTTTGGCAGTATTTGGCCTTTCACAGCATCTCCTTATAGTTCTTCCACATTTCCAATTGGCATTGCCTTATCTGGTAACTGGCACAGGTCAATCATGCCATTATTACTAAGGCGCAGCATGCGACACATAACACTGAAGCAGATTAATTGGGAAGAGCACACGAGACCTAGAGCACACCAAAAATAGTGCATTGCACCGAAGCAGTTGGGTAGTGGGCTATAGGTGTGCAAATCTTATTGGCTGAGGCAGCGGCATAGTGCAGTCGGGTTTAGATGGGCAAATGGGTGCACTTTGGGTAGCACATGGCACTTTCTATTTTTACACTTTATTTTACCATTTTTATCACATAAGCCATTTGTACATAGTAGGTGGACAGATAGAGAATCCAGAGGATCTTTCTCCCCCTCATAGTTCATAGCTCAGTCAGCATTGCACATAGTCTGTGCACCAGCGTCCAGTCCATGTGCCTTTGTAGTGTGCTCTTCATATAGCCACATTTGTGTATTGTTTGTGTCCCCTCATCATATTGTTGCATTTTGTTCCTGCGTTGCATCCTTCATCCTCGTTCAAGCACTCATACAGTGTGCCCTTCATATAGCCGTGTTTGCACACCATTTGCACACTTATTTGTATAGCCGCATTTTGTGCACTATTTGCACCTTTTTCCACCCCTTGCACTTCCACCCCATTTGTGTCCCCAACCTATGCACTACCCTCACAACACACCCCAGTGTTGTCTCCATCCCACTACACCTCTCGTCTTCATCATCCTCATCATTGTGCACTTTTGTGCTCCCATTGCGCATTTTTCTGCACTGCACATTTTTGCCCCTTTGCATTGCACACTTTCCCGCCACTGTGCATATCTCCCCTTTAGCATACACAACTAGTGTGCACATTGAAAACCGCCATACCAGCCTCCCCATAGTCTTTGTGCCCTGAAGGACGATCCGAGGCCCTCTAAGCGAACTCCCCCCTCATCCCGAGCATGCCTGCAGTTGTAGGTTAAGTGTTCACCCCTTTTGTTGAGACTCTGCACTGAGTACCAACTGAACACATCAACGGTGTCCATTCACCGCTGTGCTGATTGGGTGAGACTCCTGTCCAAAGGGTTGCACAAAGTGAACTAGCAACTGGTGATGGACTAAGAAGACAAGTCTCAGACTGAGGGGTTGTCATGCAGTGCTCTAGTGGAACAAGAGGAATGTTTGATAGATCAATTTTTGGATCTTGGAACCATCTATATAGTAGTCAATAAGATTGCATTCTTATTTGAAATTCCTACCTGGCATGGACTAGTCCAATATTAAACCTCATACCCTGAACCTTCATGAGAATCTAGAAGTAATGGTGACAGGAAATTCCAAGTTTTGAGCACATGCAGCAGTTGCATATGTAGTGCCCATTACTTAGGAGAGTGAGATGGTGTGACACACCCATTCCGAGGTGGATAACTTGAAGGGGATGTTTCACCTTCAATCCATGACCATCAATAAGGCATAGAAGCCATTTTATGGATATCCACGTATTATTGTTGGCAAAAGTATTGATCATATGCTGATGGGGAAGTGTGTCAGTTCATGCAGCATTTGAACATTAAAATGTAGGTGTGCATACCTTCTCCTCACCATCCTCCCAATCATACCCAAGTTCTTTTTCAGCTTTGACACAGTATTCAGTCTACGGGATAGCAATGTTGAGCATAGGATTGGCTTGGATAGTATTCAGGAACTTACCCAGTTATAAACATTTTCAGGCCATTGAAGGACTTCTGTTTTATAGTAAAAACTGAGTTGCATCTGTTTGTGGCACATATTTAATGTGAATGGCCCAAGATACTTGTGACAGAGTCATAATGGGCCATGAAAGATTGACTCAATGTTGTTCTCATGTTGTCAACACGCATTCTACCCATGGAGACAAGTTCGAGTAAGCTAAATATGACAATAAAAAGTAGACAAAGGCTTACATCATGGACGTGAATCATTTCTTGCACTGTTTGGCCATCAGTTCATTCATTGAAACTGTCAAACAATTGGAAAAAGTGTTTTCTTGGGACCACCAATGCACTTTGTGATGCAGTTTTCGACTTCACACTGGCCATTTGTTCTAATACCCCTTGTGAATATGAAGCTGATTCAAGCCCATGCCCATTGCTTGCAGCATGGGTATAATTCTTCATCAAGGTATTGACATGCCACTGGATAATGAGCGACAAGATGATTATAGAGGTGCTGGAAGTCATCAGAGGAGACAGCTCTGTATGTGGCCCAAAAGTCCTGATTGAAATTGGCAAACTCAGAACTGAGGGAGTTATAAACATTCATGGACATGTTGCCAGAGAGATGGTGCAGGAAGAATACATGGTGGGTAAGAGGCATAATGACACCCACAGCATGGATTAGTGAGGCTTGGCAATCACTTGCAATAACCTTGGATAGGGTTTCAGCACTTTCAAGATGAGATTGGAGGATCCATGTGTATGAGCTGATATTTTCTTGTGCATGCACAACATACCACAAGTTCCATGATTGCCCATGGCTATCAATCACGATCCCAATGCCAAGTGGGTAGCCAACATTGTTGCGATTGTATGCATCATCAAGAATGAGAAGATCAGAGTATCGCCTGGTCAGTCCTACTTGGAGGGTTGATTGCCACCAGATCCTGATAACAACCTGACTATTGTTTATCTTCAAGTGATACCTCCAGCCCTTGTCCATGCGTTCTCACAATGAACTAACAAATTGTTAGTTAGTAACAATTGCATTGACATTGCCACCAAGGCTAAGAACCTCATCATGGGCATTATGATGTGCAGCATTCATGATGTTGCTGATTTGGCAAGGCTCCAGCAGGTGCTTCAAATCATAGTCTGGGTGCTGCTTGTGCACAAGCTTTGATATCTCTGAGCAGCTGAGGTTTGTCGTGGAAGCAATTGCAGATATGGCTGCTCAGATTGGCTTCACAGGTAAGTGCAATGCATTGCCCCTAGAGGGGATATCAAATGGATGATTATGGACCCAATCTGGTATATTAAGCATCCATTGACCACTTTCAGGGTCTTGGATGATGTTCACATTGATGTGTTCAGCTGGTACTCGGTGAAGAGTCTCAACAGAAGGGGTGAACACTAAACCTACAGCTGCAGGCATGCTTGGTGTGAGGGGGTTCACTTAGAGGGCCTTGGATTGTCCTTCAAGGCACAAAGACTATGAAGAGGCTGGTACGATGGCTCACAATGTGCACACTAAGTTGTATACACAAAAAGGAATGTATGCGCAAAGGTGAAAAAGTGCACAACACAAAGGGGCAAAAATGCACAGTATGGAAAAATGTGCAATGGTGAGGGAGGTGAAAGCAGGAGGTTTGATGGGACAAGGACAGCACTGGATTGTGCTGGAAGGCAGATGCATGGGATAGGGATGCAAGTGGGATGCGAGCACAACTGGTGGGAAAATGCACAAACAGTGATGTGTTCTGTTGGTGCTCGGTGCAGAGTCTCAACGGAAGGGGTGAACACTTAACCTACTACTGCAGGCATGCTTGGGGTGAGGGGGGAAGTTTGCTTAGAGGGCCTCAGATTGTCCTTTGGGGCATGAAGATTATGGAGAGGCTAGTATGGCAGTTTTCAGTGTGTGCACTGGTTGTGTATGCTAAAGGGAAGATATGTGCAGTGGCGAAAAAGTGTGCAATGCAAAGGGGCAAAAATGCGCAGTGCAAAGGGGCAAAAATGTGCAGTGCAGAAAAATGTGCAATGGGAGCGCAAAAGTGTGCAACAATGAGGGTGATGAAAGCGGGAGGTGTAGTGGGATGAAGGCAACACTGGGATGTGCTGTGAAGGTAGTGCACAGGTTGGGGACACAAATGGGATGAAAGCGCAAGGGGCAGAAAAAGGCGCAAACGGTGCACAAAATGTGGCTATGCAAATAAAGGTGCAAATGGTGTGCAAATGCGGCTATATGAAGGGCACACTGCAAGAGTGCATGAACGAGGATGAAGGACACAACACAGGGATGAATTGCAACAATACGATGAGGGGATGCAAACAATATGCAAACACAGCTATACAAAGGGCGCACTACAAGGGCGCATGGACTGGATGCTGGTGCACAGACTATGTGCGACGCTGACTGAACTATGAACTATGAGGGGGGGAAAGATCCTCTGGATTCTCTATCTGTCCACCTACTATGTACAAATGGCTTATGTGATAAAAATGGTAAAATAAAGTGTAAAAATAGAAAGCGCTGATGTGTTCAGTTGGTACTTGGTGCAGAGTCTCAACAGAAGGGGTGAACACTTAACCTACAACTGCAGGCATGCTCGGGGTGAGGGGGGGAGTTCACTTAGAGGGCCTCGGATTGTCCTTCAGGGCACAAAGACTATGGGGAGGCTGGTACGGCAGTTTTCAATGTGCGCACTAGTTGTGTATGCTAAAGGGGAGATATGCACAGTGGTGGGAAAGTGCGCAATGCAAAGGGGCAAAAATGTGCAATGGGAGTGCAAAAGGGTGCAATGATGAGGGTGATGAAGATGAGAGGTGTAGTGGGATGGAGACAACACTGGGGTGTGCTGCGAAGGTAGTGCATAGGTTGGGGACACAAATGGGGTGGAAGTGCAAGGGGCAGAAAAAGGTGCAAACGGTGCACAAAATGCAGCTATACAAATAAGTGTGCAAACAGTGCACAAATGCGGCTATATGAAGGGCACACTGTATGAGTGCTTGAACGAGGACTAAGGACGCAATGCAGGGACGAAATGCAACAATACGATGAGGGGACACAAATGATACACAAATGCAGCTATATGAAGGGTGCACTACAAAGGTGCACGGACTGGACACTGGAGCACAGACTATGTGTGACACTGACTAAGCTATGAACTATGAGGGGGGAGAAAGATCCTCTGGATTCTCTATCTGTCTGCCTACTATGTACAAATGGCTTATGTGATAAAAATGGTAAAATAAAGTGTAAAAATAGAAAGCGCCATGTGCTACCTACAAGCGCATCCATTTGCCCATCTAAACCCAACCACACTATGCTGCTGCCTCAGCCAATAAGATTTGCACACCTATAGCCCACTACCCAACTGCTCCGGTGCAATGCACTATTTTTGGTGTGCTCTAGGTCTCATGCACTCTTCCCAATTAATCCGCTTCAGTGTTATATGTTGCATGCTGCACCTTAGTAATAATGGCATGATCAACCTGTGAAATAAAGTATAAAAATAGAAAGTGCCATGCGCTACCTACAAGCGCATCCATTCGCCTATCTAAACCTGACCGCACTATGCTGCTGCCTCAACCAATAAGATTTGCACACACTATAACCCAAAACCCAACTGTTCCAGTGCAATGCACTATTTTTGGTGCACTCTACATCTCGTGTGCTCTTCCCAATTAATCCACTTTGGTGTTATGTGTCGCATGCTGCACCTTAGTAATAATGATGTGATCGACCTGTGCCAGTTACCAGATAAGGTGATGCCAATTGGAAATGCAGAAGAACTATAAGGAGATGCTGTGTGAGGCCAAATACTGCCAGAGTGCCAGGATTACATGAAGGTGCCCAAGTGTGCACAGTCCAATGCCAAATAGGTGCAAAGTGCCCCGATTATGTGAGAATGTGCAGTTTGCTCATATTGGAATCATGGTGCGCCTCAAATAAATGTGCCAGTAAGATGGGAGCCACGATGCGCAGTGCACTGGTGATACGGCTCCCTATCGCCCTGTGCACATACTATGGCATTTTTTGCGATTGTGCACACCTCCTAGATGGCTTCCGCATACTTTGCGCAGTGCGCTTTTGCGCACCTTCGTGCACTTTTGTGTGCCTTTGCATGCTTCCGTGCACTTTTGCATGCCTTTGACCGCTTAGGTGTGCTTTTGTGCACCTTTTACATTTCTACTGCGCTTTTGGTTCCCCCATAGCTGCCTGCTGTCGTGCACCCTAAATGCGCCCTGTTGCACTTCAAACTGCCTCTGCACGCCCCCCCCACACTCCTTACCTGCTGTTTTCCATTATTGCACGCTCGATGCGCCTTTATGTGCTCCTTTCATGCTTTACTCGCAACTCACATTCTTTGCTGCACACTCACTGCACTATTCTTACCATCACACAACAATTTACCACTTCAAACGCGCTGCGCATCATGGCTTCCATCTTACTGGTGCATTTACTTGAGGTGCACCATGATTCCAACACGAGCGAACTGTGCATTCTTACATAACTGGGCTGCTTTGTGCCTATTTGGCATTGGACTGTGCGCACTTGGGCGCTTTCACATAATCCTGGCGCTTTGGTGGTATTTGGCCTTGCACAGCATCTCCTTATTGTTCTTCCGCATTTCCAATCGGCATCGCCTTATCTGGTAACTGGCACAGGTCGATCAGATCATTATTACTAAGGTGCAGCATGCGACACATAACACCGAAGTGGATTAATTGGAAAGAGCACACAAGATGTAGAGTGCACCAAAAATAGTGCATCACACTGGAACAGTTGGGTATTGGGTTATACATAGCATGCGCAAATGTTATTGGTTGAGGCAGCAGCATAGTGCGGTCAGGTTTAGATGGGCAAATGGATGCGCTTGTGGGTAGCGCATGGCACTTCCTATTTTTATACTTTATTTCACCATTTTATCACATAAGCCATTTGTACATAGTAGTGGACAGATAGAGAATCCAGAGGATCTTTTCCCCCCTCATAGTTCATAGCTCAGTCAGCGTCGCACATAGTCTGTGCACCAGTGTCCAGTCCATGTGCCATTGTAGTGCGCCTTCGTATAGCTGCATTTGCATATCGTTTGCATCCCCTTGTCGTATTGTTGCGTTTCATCCCTGCATTGCATCCTTCATCCTCGTTTGTGCACTCTTGTGGTGCGCCCTTCATATAGCTGCATTTGTGCCTTTTTCTGCATAGCCACATTTTACGCACCATTGCGCCTTTTTCCGCCCTTTGCACTTTCACTCTGTTTGCACCCCTAACCTGTGCACCTCCCTTTCAGCACATCCCAGTGCTGTCTTCATCCCATTACAACTCCTGCCTTCACCATCCTCATCGTTGCGCACTTTTGCACTCCCATTGCACATTTTTCCACATTGCGCGTTTTTGCCCCTTTGCATTGTGCACTTTCCCGCCACTGCGCATATCTTCCCTTTAGCGTACACTACTAGTGCGCACATTGAAAACTGCCATACCAGCCTCTCTATAGTCTCCGCGCCCCGAAGGACGATCCGAGGCCCTCTAAGCGAACCCCCCCCTCACCCCGAGCACACCTGCAGTTGTAGGTTAAGTGTTCACCCCTTCTGTTGAGACTCTGCACCGAGTACCAACTGAACACATCACTGGTGTGGTGAATTGTTGTGTGTGTGATAGGGATTGTGCAATGAGTGTGCAGCATGGAATGTGAGTTGCAGGTAAAGCATAAAAGGAGCACGCAATAAATGTGGAAAGCAGATAAGGAGTGTGGGGGGGCACGCAGAGGCGGTTTGAAGCATAACAGGGCGCCTTTAGGGTGCACGACAGCAGGCAGCTATGGGGGAACCAAAAGTGCAGTAGAAATGCAAAAGGCGCACAAAGGTGCACCTAGACGGTCAAAGGCACACAAAAGCACACAGAGGCGCACAGGAGTGCATAGGAGTGCAATGGAGCACATGGGAGCACACTGGAGTGCATAGGAGCACACTGGAAGTGCATGGGAGCGCATAGGAGCACAATGGAGTGCACCGGAGTGCACTGGAGCACACAGGAGTGCATGAAGGCACACAAAAGCACACTGTGCAAAGTGAGTAGAAGATGTCCAAGCAGTGCGCACATTCATGAAAAATGGTGTAGTATGAGCGCAGGGTGATAGGGAGCTGTATCATCTCCTCCCAACTGAAATACTGACTGTCCCCAGGCAGCATCCTTGTCAGCTATTGAAGTGCGAAGCGTGAGTGCCAAGAAGGCAGATGAGTGGTAGAAGTGAATGTTTGGGATATTTGAAGAGGCCAAGTAAAGCACACAAAAATGTGCAAAGCAAAGTGTGCAAGCACAAACGAAATGCGGAAAAATTGTCCAACCATCACTCTCCTCCTCTCAACTGGAATTTTGACTCTGTCCAAACGGTGAAAGTATGAGGGATAAAAGGAAGCGCACACCATATGACAAATTGTATAAAAGGTGAAGGGTCCATAGTGGTGCACGTGGTGCACTAATTGTGTGCCTCATCAGCACTTTCTTCATCCTCAGCGCTATCTCCTTGCACTTCTTCTTCGTCAACTGCTTCTTCGTCTTCTGTGTCCACTACTATGGACTCTTCCGTCTCCCTCAACCATGTTGTAGTAATATCGAGTGCTATGTCTGGAAGCACAATGGACTTGCGCACGCAGTATAGCACTAGGTGAAATGTGGCTATTGTATAGCGCTGCCAAAAGTGATCAAGCAAAGTGGATCACGTCGCGTAAAAGCACTTGTGTGCAATGTTGTTGTGGCTGGCATGCAATATTGGTAAGTGTTTGGATTGCCAAATAACAAGCTGGTGAGCGCTGTGCACATTGTGCTTCCATAACCACTCCTTGTGTTTGAAAAATGCACTCGCATAGTGCACGAGCACACCATACTCAGAATCATTAGGGTGCATTAGGGTATCCATCCAAATCCACACCAAATCTAACTTCTCATCCTCTGCATCAGCTATTGTGCTTCTCAGAACTTGGCTATAGTCATCGTCATAAATAAGTGCACTATTGCACACATTTTGCATGTTTGCGCTTGGCTCTGGCTGCATTAGTGCGAGTGCTTGCACATCAAAGGGCTGTGAAATGGGATGTATTGCATGCATAAAGCCATGTAGCACATCGGTCCAATCCCCAAGTTCTTCATCATCTTCTTCTTCATCATCTTCTGGAGTAAACAGTGGCAGGTTTGGTAAAAGCACAGGAAGCGCTGCTAGCAGATCACCTACAATGTTGTGCTCGATGCAGAATTCATTTGGGACATGTGCAATAACTGGTTTGACTTTTCTAGCAACCAGTTTATACTTCTTCTTGGTTACTATGCCCTTTTGTCATGCGCATGCCACTAAATCGATAAAAGTTGTGCACGCATGTGCACTTTTCAGAAATGCAGCTGGAATAAGCACTACAGGGTCAATCAAATTTAAGAGTGCCTGTGCATTACTGTTGGTACATTGGGATAAGTAGAGCTGAGGGGTAAGAGAGGTCGGTGGAATGGAAGCAGAAAATGGAATAAGCACAAATGCGGAAACATTGCAAGCTTGGGTATCAGAGTCAAATGTTATGATAGTGGCTGCTTCTCCTTGGTCTGCGACAATAGGAAGAGGCACTTCAATTGCTGTGCTAACTGGAGGTGTTGCATTAAGTGCTTTATCATCTGCAAAACGCATGCATGCTTCGCAGTGTGCAAATGGCATAATGCTCACAAGGTTGGTAGCTACCACTTCTGCACCGGTAGCTGCACCGGTAGCTGCAATGCACTTTGGAGTAACTTGTTCTCTATGGTGCTGTCTGAGATTGGGTGAAAGTGAAAGGAGTTCTTCATGTGAAACCATAACAGAGGGCGCTTTCATGGCGCGCGCATATATGTCATCAACAATCTGCAGGTTCTGGATGGGAACGACAGTGCAGTATGATGGCTCTTTGCCTTTGGAAGTGTTAGCTGGTATGTCTGGTTTATCTGCTGCTGTGGGCACAAAACGCACTTCAGGAATGTTGGAATAGGGATGTGTGGGCATCTCGTCGGGCACTTCAGTTGCACTCACAGTGGGTTGCAAGGCTGGGGACTTGATACTGTCGGCGGGTGCAATGTCTGTGGTTGTAGAATGCGTGCTCTCTTGATTGGATGTATTGCGCAGTGCACACTGCAGAATTTTGACACCATTGAAGACTTGCCTCATCCGAAGCGCCATCAACTCCCGCTCAAGCACATAGATGTGCTCTTCCTTCATTAGTTGCACATTTGGTGCACTTTGCATATAATCTGCTGCAGGTGCTGAAGTGGCAACATACATTGACTGTAAAGGTGCTGCTGGAGCTGGACAAGGCGCTATATTGTAGATGAGCTGCGAATTGGTATTAGATGAAAGTCGACCAGTGGCAATCTGCCCTGGGTTGTGCCTATGCCATTCCTCGATGCGCTCACCCAAGAAGTTGCCTGAAATAGAACGCGGCACAAATGTGCCACCTGGGAGTACAATGCATCCTTCCACATTTCGCCTACACTTTCCTTCACTAATAAGGCACTCAATTGAGGCGCACTCAGGGATATAATGCCCTGTCTGACTGCAACCATTGCACTTGTCATTGTTCGAGTGAGACGTGCCATTTCCACCATCTCTGTGTGATGCGCTCAATGCGGTAACTATTGTCTGTGTCATGCGCTTGAATAGGACTGAGATGTCTTCTGCTTTGACTGTGGGTGTGCTAGGTTGTGGCTGGGAAATGGGTGCACTGGGTGCTGAGTAGGGTGCATACATATCAGGGTTTTGTGCTGTGAGCCCAGTAAGTGGCTGGAAATAGTGCACTGGGCCTTCAAAGATAAAGTCGATCGCATCGCATATTGCGTCTAATGAGTATGGCACATTTGCAGGCTGATTCGGTACTGCAATCGCAAGGTGGCTCAAAATGCACTCGAGCTGGTCTGATCAAAACACCCTAATGAACATGCAGCTTTGGTCATAGTGCGCCAATATGCCTTGCACAACTAAGTATTCGCTAATGTTGAAAAATGCATGGTAATAATGTGCAATTTCTTCTGCAGTTACAAGGCCAATGCATGCGGTCTCACCAATAAGCTTATCCAGGTTGCTAATACTCCATTTACTGCCATCCCTAGAGCCGGGATAAAGCTTTAGGACAGCATCTTTGAATGCACCATAGTTGTGCATCGTGCTATACTCCGGTAGCAGTTTCCAAGTGTCTGCAGTGTCACTGTCCAAATAGCGCACAGTGTGGAACTTCTTATCGGTCTCATCAGTGACGTTACAATTGTGGAGGAGTTGCACAAGCTCCTCAAAGTACTTCTGGAGTTCGCACAGTTTTGCAGGGTCGAAACGCAGTGCATTTTGGTTGGATGCAGATGGCATATGCATGGTAGCCATAGTAGGTGGAATAAGGTGTGTAGAGTTAGAATCTGGTAAAAGCGCCACAAAATGCAAAGACAGAGAAGGATGCAGTGATGCGGATGGAGTTAAGGTAGGTAGGGATAATTCAGGTGAAGGTGGAGGTAAAGACAGTGTGGACAAGTGATGCGTGTTGTTTAGAAAGAGTGATTTGAATACTGGTATTTTCCCAAGCTAAAGCGCAGTTGCTAACAGCTCAGAATGGAGAGTGCGAAGGTGGTTAATGTTGAAGTGAAGGGCGAGCCAATGGAGGTCTAAAATATGGTTTGATAAACAGAAACCCCTCGCGGTGGGCTCCAGAAATGATGTATTCAGTTGGTACTCAGTGCAGAGTCTCAACAGAAGGGGTGAACACTTAACCTACAACTGCAGGTGTGCTCAGGGTGAGGGGGGGAGTTCGCTAAGAGGGCCTCGGATTGTCCTTCAGGGCACAAAGACTATAGGGAGGCTGGTATGGCAGTTTTCAATGTGCACACTAGTTGTGTATGCTAAAGGGGAGATATGCAGTGGCAGGAAAGTGCGCAATGCAAAGGGGCAAAAATGCGCAGTGTGGAAAAATGTGCAATGGGAGCGCAAAAGTGCGCAATGATGAGGGTGATGAAGATGAGAGGTGTAGTGGGATGGAGACAACACTGGGGTGTGCTGTGAAGGTAGTGCATAGGTTGGGGACACAAATGGGGTGGAAGTGCAAGGGGCAGAAAAAGGTGCAAACGGTGCGCAAAATGCAGCTATACAAATAAGTGTGCAAACAGTGCACAAACATGGCTATATGAATGGCACACTGTATGAGTGCTCGAATGAGGACTAAGGACGCAACGCAGGGATGAAACACAACAATACAATAAGGGGACGCAAACGATACACAAATGTGGCTATATGAAGGGTGCACTACAAAGGCACATGGACTGGACGCTGGAGCACAGACTACATGTGATGCTGACTGAGCTATGAACTATAAGGGTGGGGGAAGATCCTCTGGATTCTCTATCTGTCTGCCTACTATGTACAAATGGCTTATGTGATAAAAACGGTAAAATAAAGTGTAAAAATAGAAAGCACCATGTGCTACCCACAAGTGCATCCATTCGCCCATCTAAACCCGACTGCACTATGCTGCTGCCTCAGCCAATAAGATTTGTGCACCTATAGCCCACTACCCAACTGCTCCAGTGCGATGCACTATTTTTGGTGCACTCTAGGTCAAAGTGCACTTTTCCCAATTAATCTGCTTCAGTGTTATGTGTCGCATGCTGCGCCTTAGTAATAATGGCATGATCGACCTGTGCCAGTTACCGGATAAGGCGATGCTGATTGGAAATGTGGAAGAACTATAAGGAGATGCTGTGAAAGGCCAAATACTGCCAAAGCGCCAGGATCACATGAAGGCACCCAAGTGCACACAGTCCAATGCCAAATAGGTGCAAAGCACCCCAATTATGTGAGAATGCGCAGTTTGCTCATATTGGAATTGTGGTGCGCCTCAAATAAATGCACCAGTAAAATGGGAGCTGCGATGTGCAGTGCACCAGTGCAGTGGATTGTTGTGTGTGTGATAGGGATTGTGCAATGAGTGTGCAGCAGGGAATGTGAGTTGCAGGTAAAGCATAAAAGGAGTGTGCAATAAATGTGGAAGGCAGATAAGGAGTGTGGGGGGGTGCGCAGAGGTGGTTTGAAGCATAACAGGATGCCTTTAGGGTGCACGACAGCAGGCAGCTATGGGGGAACCAAAAGCACAGTAGAAATGCAAAAGGTGCACAAAGGTGCACCTAGACAGTCAAAGGCACGCGAAAGCACACAGAGGCACACTGGAGTGCATGGGAGCACACTGGAGTGCATAGGAGTGCATAGGAGTGCACTGGAAGCACATGGGAGCACATAGGAGTGCAATGGAGCGCAATGGAGTGCACTGGAGCACAATGGAGTGCACTGGAGCACAATGGAGTGCACTGGAGCACAATGGAGTGCACTGGAGCACAATGGAGTGCACTGGAGTGCATGGGAGCGCATGAAGGCGCACAAAAGCATGCTGTGCAAAGTGAGTAGAAGATGTCCAAGCAGTACACACATTCATGAACAATGGTGTAGTATGAGCGCAGGGTGATAGGGAGCTGTATCAGCACCATGTGCTACCCACAAGTGCATCCATTCGCCCATCTAAACCTGACCGCACTATGCTGCTGCCTTAGCCAATAAGATTTGTGCATGCTATAGCCCAATACCCAACTGTTCCAGTACAATGTTCTACTTTTGGTGCACTTTAGGTCCCATGTGCTCTTCCCAATTAATTTGCTTCAATGTTATGTGTCGCATGCTGCACCTTAGTAATAGTGATGTGATCGACCTGTGCCAGTTACCAGATAAGGCAATGCCAATTGGAAATGCAGAAGAACTATGAGGAGATGCTGTGCAATGCCAAATAGTGCCAAGTGACTGAATTATGTGAAAGTGCCCAAGTGTGCACAGTCCAACACCAAATAGGTGCAAAGTGCCCAGATTATGTGAGAATGCATAGCTGGCTCATGATGCAATCATGGTGCACCTCGAATAAGCATCCCAGTAAGCTGGAAGCCATGACATGCAGTGCAATAGGTGTGGTGAAGGGTTGTTGTGCATGGTAAATGAATAGTGCAATGAGTGCACAGCAAAGAATGTGGGTTGCTGGTAAAGTGTAAAAGGAGTGCATAAAGGTGCATTGAGCACACAGTAACTGTGAAAGGCAGATAATGAGGGTAGGAGGTGCACAAAGGCAGTTTGAAGCATAACAAGACACATTTAAGGCATACAATAGAAGGCAGCTAAGGGGGATCCAAAGGCACAGTAGAAATGTAAAAGGTGCACTTTCGTGCACCTAAGTGGTCAAAGGCATGCAAAAGTGCACGAGAGCACATGGAAGCACATGGAAGCATACAAAGCCACACAAAAGTGCATGAGAGCACATGGAAGTGCATAAAAGTGCACAAAGGCATGGCATTATTCACTTGCAACCTGGCCAGCTTCTATATGCTCCACTACAGACTTGATCATGTGGCATTACAAAAGCAGTCAGAAGACTTAGTGCACATTCATTCCTACATCTATGCAAAAAGGTGCAAAGCAGCACTCCATTTTAAGAAAGCGCACTCAAAAACCATCCACAATTTCGACTTCCAGCATGGCAACTTAGTCCTTATGCACAACACAACAATCAAGAAGAGCCTTAACCACAAAATGCACCTGCATTACCTTGGCCCACTCATTATAGTTTCATGCAATCAAGGCGGCGCATATATTATTTGTATTCGACAGGAAAATAGCCACATTTTGCCTAGTGACATACCATGCATGTAAGTCCATTGCGCTTCCTGACATCGCACTCGATATTACTACAAAGCGGTTGAGAGAGATGGAAGAGTCAATGGTAGTGGACACAGAAGATGAGGAAACAGTTGACAAAGGAGAAGTGCAAGGAGATAGTGCAGAGGATGAAGAAAGTGCCGATGAGGTGTGCAATTAGCACTCCATGTGCACCACTATGGATATTTCATTTTTTTTATGCATATGCTTTGATTTCTTTCTCTTTTTTTGAAGTCGCATCTGGGCATCTTCTGTGATTGTGCAACCCATGGGTTTTACTGGCCATGATGATCTACAAAGCCTTTCCCATTTTTTCAGAATTTGTGTTATGGTGTGCTCTTTCTTTTATCTCTCACAGTTTTACTATTTGGACAGAGTCAATATTTCAGTTGGGAAAAGGAAAGTGATGGTTAGACAATTTTCCACACTTCTTTTGCACTTGCACATTTTTGTGCACTGATACAGCATTTTTTGTGATTGTGTGCACCTCCTAGATGGCTTCTGCACACTTTGCACAGTGCACTTTTGTGTGCCTTCATGTGCTTCTGTGAGCTTTTGCACGCCTTTGACTGCTTAGGTGCACTTTTGTGTGCCTTTTACATTTCTACTGCACCTTTGGATCCCCCATAGCTGCCTTCTGTCGTGCACTCTAAATGTGCCCTGTTACACTTCAAACCACCTCTGTGTGCCCCCCCCCCCCACACTCCTTATCTGCCTTTCACAGTTATTGTGTGCTTGATGCACCTTTACGCACTCCTTTTATGCTTTACCTGCAACTCAAATTATTTGCTGTGCACCCATTGCACTATCCTTACCACACACACAACAATCCACCACACTGATTGTGCTGCACATCATGGCTTCCAGCTTACTGGTGCATTTACTTGAGGCACACCATGATTCCAACACAAGCAAACTGTGCATTCTCATGTAATCTGGGTGCTTTGCACCTATTTGGCATTAGACTGTGCACACTTGGGCACTTTCACATAATCCTGGTGCTTTGGCACTATTTGGCCTCACACAGCATCTCCTTATAGTTCTTCTGCATTTCCAATCAGCATCACCTTATCTGGCAACCAGCACAGGTCGATCATGTCATTATTACTAAGGCGCAGCATGCAACACATAACACTGAAGTGGATTAATTGGGGAGAGCGCATGGGACATACAGTGCACCAAAAATAGAGCATCGCACTGGAAAGTTGGGTACTGGCCTATATTGTGCACAAATCTTATTGGCTAAGGCAGCATATAGTGCAGTCAAGTTTAGATGGGTGAATGGATGTGCTTGTGGGTAGCGCATGGCACTTTCTATTTTTATACTTTATTTTACTGCTTGTTATCACATAAGCCATTTGTACATAGTAGGTGGACAGATAGAGAATCCAGAGGATCTTTCCCCCCCCTCATAGTTCATAGCTCAGTCAGCATTGCACATAGTCTGTGCACCAGCGCCCAATCCATGTGCCTTTGTAGTGCATCCTTCATATAACCACATTTGCATATCATTTGCATCCCCTCATCATATTGCCATGTTTAGTCTCTGCATTGCATCCTTCATCTTTATTTGTGCACTCTTGTAGTGCACTCTTCATATAGCTGCATTTGCACATTTTTCTGCCCGTTGTGCTCACATCCCATTTGTGCCCCTAACCTGTGTGCCACCCTTGCAGCACATCCAAGTGCCATCCTTGTCCCACTACACCTCCTGCTTTCATCTCCCTCATCGTTGCACATTTTTGCACTCCCATTGCATGTTTTTGCCTCTTTGCATTGCACACTTTTTTGCTGTTGTGCATACCTCCCTTTTTGCATACACAACTAGTGTGCATCTCAAGAACCACCATACCAGCCTCTTCATAGTCCCTGTGCCTTGAAGGATGATCAGAGGCCCTCTAATCAAACCCCCTCACCCTGAGCATGCCTGCAGTTGTAGGTTTAGTGTTCACCCCTTCTGTTGAGACTCTGCACTGAGTACCAACTGAATACATCAGCACTTTACTTGGCCTCTTCAAATATTCCATACATTCACTTCTACTACTCACCCACTTTCTTGGCGCTCATATTTTGCACTTCGATAACTGACAAGGATGCTGTCTGAGGACAGTCAGTATTTCAGTTGGGAGGAGATGATATGGCTCCCTATCACCCTGCACTCATACTATGGCATTTTTTGCAATTGTGTGCACCTCTTGGATGACTTCTACCCACTTTGCAGAGCGCACTTTTGCATGCCTTTGTGTGCTTTCATGTGGCTTTGTGTACCCAAGTGTGCTCTGGTGTGCCTCCATGTGCTTCCATGTGCTCTTGTGTGCTCTTGTGCAGCTTTGTGCACTTTCATGCAGCTTTGTGCGCTTTCATGTGCTTCCATGTGCTCTCATGCACTTTTGCATGCCTTTGACTGCTTAGGTGCACTTTTGTGTGCCCTTTACATTTCTACTGCACCTTTGGTCCCCCTTAGCTGCCTTCTATTGTGTGCCTTAAATGTGTCTTGTTATGCTTCAAACTGCCTTTATGCACCTTCTACTCTCGTTATCTGCCTTTCACAGTTACTGTGCACTCGATGCACCTTTATGCGCTCCTTTTACACTTTACCAGCAACCAAAAGTGTGCTCTGCAAAGTGGGTAGAAGTCATCCAAGAGGTGTGCACAATCACAAAAAATGCCATAGTATGAGCGCAGGGTGATAGGGAGCGATATCAACATGTGCTCTGCGGTCTGTCTTATTAGACTTTCCTTGGTGATGGTTGGCTAAATCAACAGTGGTGGAATGTTGCTCTGTTGCGAAGTGGTAATGATTACAATGCAAGGTAATGCGCTGCACTTCCCCTCCATCAGACTTTTGGTCTGTCCCATCACCCATTTATGTCCCAAACTTTCTTCTTCATCACACATGGCAATCATGGCATCATCCATCAATAAAAAATGCTGAGTTTCACATGCATGAACAGATGGAGGGCCTTGGAGACTAATATCAGGAGATGCTGAGAGCTTTCACCAAAGTTTTTGGTTAGAAGGTAGCTTTGGTGAAATGACTTCAATGGCATTGTGCTGCATGGAGCAGAGTTCGATTTTTGGATGGTGTTCTTCTTTCTGAGGTGGAGTAACAAGATTAATTGGACTTGGAGGTGATAGTCTCAGGGTTATAATAATAGGTGAAACAAGATTTATGATTTCAGCAACACACAATTTTGGTGGTGGTATTTTAAGGCACAATCATGAAGACTCCTCTTTTTTTGGACCACTGCAAAGGGCCAGTCCATCTAAGTCCATCAGGGAGATGATGGAAATGGACAAACTTCAGCCCTGTTTTATGAACTGATGTCAAAATTCCATCACTTTGATTTCTTGTCACAAATTGAAGTCTCTGGTGTGGTAGGATGAAGTAGGCATGGGAGTGTCAGAGGACATGATGGCCAAGAGTGTGAGGGTAAAGATGAAGAGGGTTGAGGTGGGGAACTGGGGTTAAGCAGAAGTCAGATGTTCAATATTCTTGGCTGAGGAGGGGTACACATTATTTTGAGCTCTTGAATAAATGCATGAATGGGGTGGTTGGCCTGATGCATAATAATTAATGATGCCATAATGTGCAAAGTAAAGAAACACTACCTTCAGCATAAACAAATTGAAATCCTTGTATGGTGGAATCCAAGTACATCATCCTGCATGCAAATGAAGGAGTCAGGAAGGCATGACTGTATCCAGTCAAGAAAATACTTTGCAACTTGATGAGCACATATAACACCAAGAGTAATAATGACATATGTCAACTGTCTCTGATGCAACTTTGCTATAAATACAAAGATCGTGCACCTCCTGAGATGTCAGACTGGTCCAATGGTTCGATGTTGGGTCAATTGCACAAGCAATAAAATTGTGGGCTGCTATTCCACAGCTCTCTTCTCTGCCACCTCTGCCTTGTTGGTCAACAAGTCCTGGCTCTATAGCAACTGGACTACTGGTTTGAAGTCAAAAAAAATACTTATTGAAGTATTGGTAGAATGTCATCAGCAGGTTCATGGTGCATCAAGTCCCCATGTTGCAGACATTGGAAAGCTGTCAACATATAGCCAGAATAGTGGCTTGGTACATAGTCAAAGAATTCTATTTGGTTGACAATTGTATGGTAAATTTGTTGCTGAAGTGCCTCTAGGTGAAGACTATATGTCTGCCCTCCATGTTCATGAAAGAATGGTCGAGCTTTATTTAAAAACCTTGTTGGAGGATACAAAGATGTGGGTAGAGTGCCAAATAGGACCAAAGTCACTGCTGCTTTGAAATATACAAGTTCAGCAAGGCCATCCAACACCTCATCCTCTAACCATTCCTCTCCTAGAAAGTAACCAAGTTTCCAAAGGGGAGACTTCAAAGAATAGAGTCCATTGACTGGGGCAGTAATAGTAAGGTGGCCAAAATGCTGGAGATTATGTAAAGGAAGAATGCTATGGAAGCGAAATAGAGGAGGAGCCATTGGGACAATGTTACAGGTACTGTATGATTGTAGACCTTTTGGACTAGTCACAACTGAAAATGAGATCTGTCAGCACATAAATAGAATTATGAAATGAAAACCATACCTTGGAAAAATGATAGAAAAGCACCCATGGACTCTTGCCCCTGGGAACAGAGAGTGTAAGACATACAGAATGGGCAAAGTCTGCATAAGCCTGGAACATCTGGTCAATGATGCCCTGGATGTCATCATAGTAAGGAATCAATTCATATGGACCAATCATCATCACTGCAGGTGTATAATACAAAGCACTGTCAAAAACCCAGTCTTCGACACACCTTTTTGGCAAAGATTCTGAGTAGGCACTCTCCAAAAGCAAGGTATTCTTGAAAGTAATAGTTGCAAAGTACTGATTGGAATAAGCAATTTCAGGGTGTGGTGACTGAAAACACTGGAACGAAGTGGTCCTGGATGATAACATTGGTGCCATCTAATCAGAGGAACAAGCTGCCTGGTATTTATACCATCTCACTTTCCACCTGCCCATGGTCAAAACTGAAGCACCCAGTAAGCTTGTCAATATCAGCTGGTGTGTCAATCGAGAGCAGAAATGTCTTGAATAAGAAAAATGATGTTAATAATTACCAAGAAAGCTAAAGACCATACACCTATCTGAGAAAGAAAAGCCTCTTCAACAGCTTGAAACTTAGGATACAGTCAAGTGCTTGTCATCACTTGCTAACAGAGGCAGATCATACTGTGAGGGTTCCACATTGTCAACTATCGATCTTGAGTTAGGCAAACTCGATGTACTTCCTTATTAGAAGCCCAAAGTTCATCATTCTGGTACCATTTGCTGGAGTGGAGCCCTTTCATGGACAATGATGGAATGCCTTGTGAGCAGAGGGCAAGTTGTGTTTGGGCTGTGACTATGACAAACTGGGATATGCAGCCTGAAAGCCAAATGATGATCTGGCACTTGCATCCAACTGAATTATTACTAAGTGTTGGAGCAGACTATATACACTGCACAGAGGAAGAGACAACACATTCCTTATAACCTACCTGGGGTTTAGTAAGTTTTAGAGCTAGGGTTTAGCAGAGGTAAGAACACTATATGCCTACTATGGTACAGGTTCTCCTTTATATACATAATAATAAGGATGTCACATGACTCAGGAATGTGTTTACCACATGTATATGCAGTAAGCACAGTAACATGTGTATGCTGCATGTTGCCTCATGTATGCAGCATGCTTCTTGGAGTCTAATTTCAACACCCCCCCTCAAACTGTACAGTGCTCTAAGCAGCTAAGTTTGAATCTCAAAAGTAATTCCAAGAGAGTCTCTAAATTTCCTGAATAGGATGGCACCTGTTGAGCAGCGCGCTATGCGCAGTGTAGAGTGCTCACAGATCTTACTAATTACCTGTTGAGCTGGTTAGTGTGCTAAGTAACTTAGGTTAGAGGGCATAGAACTCTCTGTATTGCTAGGTAGAGGTACAGCGTACTTATATACCTAGAGAGCCCACATGGTCACATGAGGCTCAGGTCACGTGAGGCTCAGTGGGGTGGAGAAAAGGGCGGTGTACCACATGGTTCCTGTCCACATGTCATTATGACATATTTGTATACATGTATTTACATGTATATGTATTTACACTGAGGCACAGAATAGGTGCCACGTGCAGATTTAATTCAGCAGCACCAAGGCTCTTTGTGAACATGTCAGCCAGATTATCACTTCCAGCAATGAAAACAACTGTGACTTTGTCATTTTCTATGCATTCGCGGGTATAGTGGTAGCAAATGTCTATATGTTTTGTCCTTCTTTCTTGAACTGGATTTGATCTAATAAAGATGGACCCTTGATTATTAGCACAGATTGGTATGCACTTCAGTATATATCCAAGTTCCTGGAATAAGGACTTTATCCACACTATCTGTCGACAAGTGTTGGAGAGAGCCATATATTCGGCTTCTGTGGATGACAGTGCTACAGTTTTTTGTAAACAGGACTGCCAGCACACAATGCCACTCGCTAGAGTAGCAAAGTAACCCATTGTAGATCGGTGTTTGACAGTGTCAGCTAGCTGCCCAATCAGAATCTGTGAAGGCCTGTAGCCCTTCAGATTTCTCTCCATCATAGACTATGTTATATTTCTGGGTTTTCACCAGATAGCGCATGATGTACATCACTTTGTCTAGATGTTCTTGGCTAGGATTAGCAGAGAACTGTGACATCCTGACTACCACATAAGTGATATCAGGTTGCATTCTGAGCATCAGATACAATAAAGATCTAATCACAGACTGATATTTTGATCTAAGTGCTGCATCTGGCATCACTGTGTTTTCCGACGGTTTGTAACCAGTCAGGAGTGGAGTGGGGGCCACTTTGGCATTTGTCATCTCGAACCTCTCGAGCACTTTGGCAAGATATTTAGTTTGATCAAGTTTGACTTTGCTTGCAGTCTGGGTGATGTGCATGCCTAAGAATTCCATGACTTTTTCAGTACTATGGCACTCCCAATGCTTTATACAAGCATACTTCTTTTCATCCACAAGTTTCTTGTTCTTCCCCATGAACAAGCCATCATCAACATAGACTAGCACAATAACAATGCTGCCTATCTTAGGATCCTTGTGTATGAAAATGCCGGCATTGGAGCTGGTGTGCACAAACCCAATGGTATGCCTAAATGTTTCTAGCTCTTTCCACCATGCTAGTGAGGCCTGTTTAAGGCCATATTATGCTCAGTGTAAGTGCATTACTTTGCACTCTTTTCCCTCAAGTCTGAAAACCTTGGGTTAATCCATATAAATCTCCTCTTCTAGTTTGCCATATAAGAATGCAGTTTTTACATCTAGACTGGTCATATGCATGCCTTCTAGAGATGCAAGTGCAAACATGAGGTGTACAGTCTCATAGCAGACTACTGGTGAGAGAATCTCATCAAAGTCAACACCTTCGATTTGTGAAAAGCCTTTGGCCATGAGTCTGGCTCATTTTCTTCCATCCAATTTCATGGAGAAAACCCATCTATTTTTGATTGTTTTTTGATCATGTGGAAGATCGATGATGTCATAGACTTGTTGCTTATGAAGAACCTCTAATTCTTCATGACAAGCTTGTTTCCACTCACATTGCTGCTGTGGTAGGCATGCAATATTGCAAAATTGGTTTGGAACTTGGCTTATTTCACTTGATGGTTTGACTGCTTTTGACAACAGCCAGTGAATAAGCTTATCTCCACCTTCCTTGGTTATCTTTTTAATATAACCTGCTTCATCTGGTTCCCCTATTGGGTGATCATGTTTTTGATCATTGGAATCGGGCACACTCTCATGGGGTGCTTAACTCGGTCCAGCAACCAGTTCTTTCTGTTGAGATTGTGGTCATGTTCAGTTATGATCTGAATCTTGACCCACAGATCTATTCCAATATTGATCACATGCAATGTCTCTCTCTATGTCATAGGGGAGTTGCTTCTCTCTATAGGTATTGCTGGGACAGTTTGGGATGTTCCTCTGCCTGCCTGATTGATGGAGCAATTGCTGCCATTCCTGTTGATATCACATCTTGGATGAAAGTCCTCAGTAATTACTGGAGGCAGCAGAGGAGGAACATTAGTCACATCGTCATGTGCCTTTTGCTCACTTGGTACATCATCATCATCATCATTTTCTGATGATGGAGGAAGGGGCAGATTTTGTGGCAGTATAGAATCATCGCCATCCATTCCAGATGAGTGGTCATCATCTTCTGGTTCTGGAGGTGGAAAATCACCAAGGTCTGTCTTGGCAGGAGTTTTAGCTCTGGGACAGCATGGGAACAATGCTTCATCAAATAGTGCCATAGCACCAATGAATATTGCACCACTAAGTCACATGAAACAGTATGCTTTAATGCCATCTTCTAATCCAAGGTACGTCATTAACTCCGATCGAGGAGCTAATGTGTTTAGATGCTTCTCCTTGGGTAGATAGACATAAGCACTGCAACCAAAAACCTTCAGATCATTTAGATCTGGGTGGACCATTTTCAGGTCCTCAGCTGATGTCAGCCATTTCAGGTGCCTTATTGGGGTTCAGGTGTATAGGTGTGTTGCATGTTCAATGCAAAATTCCCACCATAATTGTGGTAGACAAGCGGTAAATTGCAGGGTTTGTGACTTTTATTGTCCTTATGGTGCACCCATTCTGTTGGTGAATGTGGGGTGTGGACATCTCTATTTTGATGCCAAAATCCTTGAGCACATTTTGTAGCTCACAATCTTTGAACTTCCCCCCTGGATCAACATGCCAGCACTTGATTGTAGCGTGATACTGGGTCATAGCTATTGCCTGAAATTGTCTGATGGCTGCAGCAGCGTCAGATTTCTTTCTGAGGCATTGGACCCAGATATGTGATGTCTTGTCATCTAGAAATACAATAAAGTATTTATGTTTATGGTACAATAGTACTGGGAGTTTTTTTAGATCAGAATGGATTAATTCAAAGGGTTTCTCTGCACATGAATTTGATTTGAAAAAAAATTTTGAGGTCATTTTCCCTTCAGCACACCCTGGACATATAATTTTGTCTTCAGGAATAATTAAATTCCTTGGGAATTTTATGGTGCTATTAGGCATTTTCCCTAGGACCTCTTTGGATGGGTGTCCAAGTCGCCTATGCCAAGTCAAGTAGTCTGCAATGTACATCATTGCGACATTGATTCTTTTGGTGCTCAATATATGAGTCCGAGCCCAATAAATCATGTCACATTTCATAAGAGGGATGCAATCCATAATTGGGTTTCCTTGCTTGAAAAATGAAATGTGTGTGGAGGAACCATGCACATCACTTCCGTCTTGTAAGAAGATGCCCAGTGACAGTAATCGAGCATTACAATCAGATATGTAGTTGATGGGGTATAATCACATTTCACATGTTTTTGACTTCCCATGACATACTATCTGATGTCTAATAAAGACTGCTCCTTTTCCTACTATATGAGTAGTACCTATGGCCATTTGAACCAGAGTAGAGTCCTTTCTCAGTAAAGGCTTGAAAGAAGCAAAATCTTTTATTTCACCAGTGAAGTGTTTTGATGCGCCTGAATCCATGATCCAGTCAGCACCTTTCTTACAATTTCCATTTGCACACATAACACATTCATTAAGATGTAAATAGTTCAATGATACATTTAGTAGCAGTAAAATTTCACATGAAAAGTTTGCTGTGATCATTGGAATATTAATCTTTGTGCTTGTGGCAGAGAAAAGGACTGACCTTTCATCATATGCTTCTGTTTCAAGCAGTTCATCAACAAGCATTTTGTTGATGGCTTTCCATACTTCCTCATCAGAAACCGCAGGTTCTGATCTGAGGGAGACGCTATCATCTTCTACCTCCATGATCCTCAGTTCTGGTTCAATCCTCTTCCTCTTACCTTCTTGCACTGTTAGATGCTCTTCCAGCGGTTGCAGATTTTTTGTGCTGTGTGGGAGATTCATTTGCTCAAGGGTGTTTCAAGCTTGCTGATATTTAGTGTAGACCAAATGAGAGGTAGAGGCCACACCCATATATGCCTGTGCAGGTGGTTGGCAGCGAGGATCCCTTGTAGGAGTATGTTTATGCTTCTTGATGCACTGAATGAGCGGCATCAGCGGTATGATGGTGCCATTACCATTTATGGTAGTAAAGGCATTGGAGGTGAGGTGGGTATGTTTCTCCTTTGGCTTTTCCTCTTTAGTCTTTCTGTCCCCATGTCATCCATTTTTTTGGGATGAATCTCCACTGTTGCCCTGAGGTTGCCATTTGGGGTTTCCCCCTTTGTGTTTGACAGCAGAAAGCTTGGTGGCCTGAGGCAGGCCAGTGGGCTTCCCAACTGCTGTGCGCCGTGAGGCTTCAGTGACAATGGAGTCCTTGACATGTTTAAATGTCAAGGCTCTAGTAGCGGTCATGTTAAGGACCATGGCAGACAGAGAATCGTACTCATGCAGCATCACAGTGAGTAGAATCATCACCTAAACTAGTTCAGGGATGGTGATGTTGGCAGCCATAAGGCACTCAAATTTGTCAGCCATCTTAGCAATCTCTGGCACAGAATTCACAGCTGGAATTTTGATTGCTATTGCAGACCTAAAGTCTGCAAAGACTTGGGAGGGGCCATCAACACCATAATTGGTGTGAATGAGATCCCACACCTCCTCAGCAGTGTCCTTGGTGTTGGCATGCTGCCAAATGGAGGGGGCCAGGCAGAGCACTAGGCTACCAGTAGCCTGGTCATTTTTGTTGCTCCAGGTCTGGAGCTTGGCAGTAGCATCTGCTACAAGTGCAGCATTTGTCGCTGTCAAAAGAGGCACTGGAGGCAGTTTTAGTTCCATCCCACTAATTGTTTGCCAGAGGCCCTGAGACCTGAGCCATGCCTTCATGGAGTCAGCCCATTGATTGTAATCGGAGCCATCGAAAGTTTGTATGAGTTTTTCAAGGGTTGAAGACATGATTCTGTGGTGGCAGCTGGTAAAAGTGCTCAATCAGTCTTCTATCCAAGAAAACATGTTCCATAATCTCAGGCAAAAATACTCCTTCAGAGTGGTTAACCCTAGTCAACCTAGGTTTTTAAGTGCAGCTCACAGGGAGCACAATGCAGCTCATGAGGAGCACAAGATTATAATTTGGAGACAATGAAGTCAACATCATTCACAGCCAGTTAAGGCACATTCACAATGTGCCCAGCAGGGCCCATAACCTGTTGGAGCAGACTATATACACTGCACAGAGGAAGAGACAACACATTCCTTATAACCTACATGGGGTTTAGTAAGTCTTAGAGCTAGGGTTTAGCAGAGGTAAGAACACTATATGTCTACTACGGTACAGGTTCTCCTTTATATACATAATAATAAGGATGTCACATGACTCAGGAATGTGTTTACCACATGTATACTCAGTAAGCGCAGTAACATGTGTATGCTGCATGTTGCCTCATGTATGCAGCATGCTTCTCGGGGTCTAATTTCAACACTAAGTTCACCATTGAAACTCAATGAGTGTGTGTATGAAATGGATTTTAAAAGTAAGTACTACAGTGCGAACATCATAGCTTCTGCCAAATGTGGATGTCACCAGAAATGGCCACTGGCCAGTGATTTGGAGATGCTAACATCCCCCTACAATTATTTGGCATTCCACTTAAGTGACAACCCGGGGTTGGTGCCAGCACCTCGGTTGCTGAATAGATTAATCTGGGGTGTACTCCCTCTCAGAGGCAGTGCTTTAAAGTGATGTTAGTGACTTCTACCTTCAATGTGGACCTGCTCCCAGACAGAAAAGGTTGTCCCATCAGTCTGAAGTCAACATCCCACAGCTGTATCACAGGTAATATACAATGCCAATGGCTGAACAGAAGTGATGTATTGATGCTCTGGTAGGAGGAACCAAAATTAAGAACTCAACAGAATTTCCCTCAGATGGTCGTAGTGCTACTGCAGTTTGGTTCTGAACTGAGGTTCAAACTTGAATCTTTCAGAACTGGACTGAAGTTCAGTTCAAGGTCCAGGCAGGAGGAAGGGGGGGTGAACCTGTTCAAGCCTGTTTGAACCTGGATTGATCAGTCAGTACTCATGATGAAGAGACTTTGTGAAAGATTGTGATTTGTGAGTGAATCACAATGCATGGCTCAGGGTGAAGAGACTTTGTGAAAGATCATGATTCGCAAGCGAATTGGAGTGCATGGCTCAGGGAATGGCTGAGATATGAATATGGCAAGTTGAAGCATTGAGCATATCCCTGCCAGAGCCACAGGCCCAAGTTACAAGCATTAGTTAGTAATATGGCACTACACCGTTGTATCCTTCCCATGGTCGCTGATCATCTTAAGTATCGGGAAAGCCAACCCCTGTGACAAATATAGGAGGTACCTTGAGAGCCCTCTCGAAGATGGAGTGACAGATGTAATTGGGTATTGGGGTGTATGTTTTCCTTGAAATATTCACCAATGTCTCTGTTGACACCGTTGCAGAAGAACTCTGGAACACATCACTATCCGACTTGGGCTCGCATGGCTCAGGACTACCTTGCCATCCAGGGATCTGCAATGCCCTCTGAGCATGCATTTTCCAGCAGCAGGATCACTGGCACAACTCATCGCAGCTGTCTTATGGTGGAGATGTTTGAGGCACTCCAAATTCTGAAGAGTGCATATTGGGGTGGCCATATCATGGCAGCTGACAATGCAGAGATGCAGGTTACTGCTAATACAGGGGATTGGGAGACCTTGGTTGCAATGGAGGACTGTGCTGATGATGGAGATGGAGATGCTGTTTGATATTCTCTTGTACTAGCTACTGATTCAATATGTTTATGTTCGGTTCTCAGTTCGAACCCATTCTGAACCTGGACTGAACTTCTTTGAACCTGAACCTATGGTTCGGTCCAAAGTTCACTGTGATGACTGAACTGAACCTTAAGTTCGGTTCCAAGTTCATGAAAAACCATGATGAACTGGACCGGACTGAACCGCGGCAGCACTAGATGGTCGGGTTCGCATTCTTGCCGCACAACGGAAGGATCGAGCTACTCTTGCAGAGACTGGAGTCAGTTAACTGCCGCGCTTCCTGACAAAACCGCATTTGCATCGTGGGTCATGGAGGAGCCCCCTGAGGAACCGCCAGACGACACAGGTTGAAATCCACCCCAAACGATAAAACTCTGCTCATCACGATACTAGAATCTGAAGCTGAGGACTTGAAATTTTGTGGCGGTCGTAAGCGTGCAAAGAAATATGTCATGAAGAAGATCATCAACTTGGCCAAAGAATTGCACGAGATTGCTACGTCATTAGAAGGAAAACATAAGGCGCATTTGTCAGCTGTGAGATGGCACCGGAACAAGTGACAAGCGAAGAAGAGATGTCAGAGGTGGGCTGGCTTCAAATAAGAGGTACCAGTTTATATACACATTTGTAGGCTAGCAACCAACGTATGAAGGCAGAACTGGTCAGGCTACAACGTTTGTCAGTGAGATAGTTAACGCGTACCAGACAGTCACATTTTGCGCTCCAACACTCTTTCTGATCGAGTCTTCACAAGTCTCAGAATCGAGACTTGTACCAAGCCATGAAGGAATCCACTCAGGTCGATAGCGTTCGCGTAACTCAAGTCCTCGGTTTAAGAAGAACGAGCAGCGATCGCGCCATATTTCCTCGTGTTTTGCGACTTTAGTGGAGTGAAGTGTTTCGTGCTCAATCTTTAGGCAAGCCGACTCGAATCGTGATACTGTCAGGCTTTAATTTTGACGTTTGAATCGCTTCCGTCCATGTGGCCATTCTGTCTGATCTATACTGCCTGCAAATGGTTGCCGACGGTTTCAAGTTTGCGACTATTATTTGTCACAATTCGGGTCACGATCACGTTGTTGTGACCTCAACGCGTTTTTGGCAATTGCACCACCAACTCACCGACCATATGCATGAAGATGATTATGTTGAAACTTCGGATGCTGAAGAACGCGAAGAGATCCAGGCATTGACAAATATGTATTGGAAACAAGTACTACATGGGGGAGAATCTACGTGTAATAGTGACCCTCCTCGGAAACGAGCCAAGGTGGGTAAAATTTAAACGCTTCGTCTATCATGGGCAACATGACTCTCGCAGATAAATCACATGTATGAATCTGTCCTTTCTCAACCCCAGAGTGCTCCTACTTGCACATCAACGTCATCGGAAGTCATCTCGAATCCCCCATGTTTGATGCGCGGCAGCACACCACAATCAAGTTCACTTGCACCGACGCCCATGCAATCCGTTCCTGACTCTGTCTGCAAAATATTGCAGGAAAATCTAGAAACTTTAGAACTGTCCCAGGATCCTCTTTTGCTTTCACCTGGGACGGACATGAAGGGTACGTCAGATGTCGATATTCCCGAGATATCCTCTAGCCCAGTGGGATCACAGCCCTCCAGCATGCTATATCCGTGTATGGAAGGAGCAATTTTGTCCCACGTTTCTTCTCCCAGCGGATACTCAATTTTTTCGCCGGGACAAGAACGATCCCAATCCATGGATCCACTTTGCTTGTTCAACTTTCCGCCTAAGAGTCCTGACGACCTAGTATTACCGACGGGCCAAGAAAGTAGAGACCTTGCTCATATCCACGTTATCAATAAGGAAGTCTATCTCGTCTCTCCACATCCTGTTCGATCTTCTCCCCTATCCCCTTTGGCTTCTCCCTCACCCTGTCTGAATATCACTTTGCCTATGGTTATCTCGGATACTACACTTGATGGTTCGGCCTCTAATTCAGCAGGCACCACTAATCAAAACGTCGCGAATGAACATCCAAACCTCACTGAACTCAATCTGATACCAGATGAGCCAAGATATCCACTGCGCCGCCGGGACGCGAAGCAACTCAAACCATACACTGTTGAACAGTTTCTATATAAGCAAGCATTAAGTGCTAATCCCGATGCCATTGTCAAGTTTCATGGAGGCCGTCGTCGATATTCTGATGCAGAGGGTGGCATCTGGGAGTTACCAGGACAGGATTGCACTGAGGACGGTGGAAAATGGGAAGAAAGCAGACCAAGGCGAGAGAAGATCTTAATCAACGGCAGAAGCAAAGGTCCAGAAGTTAGCATCATTGCCCAGAATACTTCCGCCTTAGTCCCCTATCCCGCCATTCTTCAAGACCTGCCATCAACAGATGAAGATGAGGCCAAGGAACTCCGCGCCTTATCTAAAGAAGCAAGAAAGATGGAGCGTGAACGCAGATCGAAAAAAAGGCTGAATAGGCAGATCAGAGTCAAGTCTGTAACGCCGTCTTCGTTCCATGCGCGGTCTGCACATGAGACAACGACCCCACATCTTCATTTATATAACGTGCGTATGAGCTGTGTATGTGCATCTTCAACAAGGGCTCATAAATTCAATCAGGATGGATCCGAGCATCTACGCTCTGTTCAATATAGTCCAAATCCACCAATGTCACGGACCCAACGATCTACAACGTCTGTGCTCACGTCTTATTCGCCCGGGACATGGGAAGAGTACACACCGCCACGAACGACCACTCCTGCCATAGAAGGACTCGCCATCGTCGAGAGTCATTACAATATGGATATTGATGGTCCAGATTCTCCTACGCACGGTACCGCAGAGAGTTCAGATTCAGGACAGTCGAAGACTATGCTAGATCGAAAGGGTATAAAGGCGCTTCAGCGAATGATGCCGAAGTCCCTGGTAACTCGATTTATGCACGCTGATAATGGACCTCAGAGACCCCGACAACTACGTCTTCCAATCGACGACGATAGGGCGGATCCCACACTACTCCCTGGTCGAACGCGAGTCCGGTGGGCAGAGAAGCCCAGAGGCGCAGGGGAAATCAAAGGTGATTCTGAAAGCTCCGGCGATGAGCGTAGTTCGGTAGCAGAATCATTGCTCCAGGATAAAACCCTACGGTCGCTGTCTGGTTCTCGATCACCCATGCATAGTAACGAACATACCATCGAGCTTACAGATACCTCAGATGACAGCCAGAGTAGTAGCTCGGACGATGGAGTGGATGACGAAGAGATACAAATATTTCTTGATCCAGATAAACGACGGAAGTCGAAGGAACCTCTTGCCGTGCGAGAGGAAAGTCTCATTGACTGGATGTTAGCAAAAACACGAACAGTTGGCACGCCCAGAATGCCCAGTGCCGGGAGACAGGCTTCAGGTGGAGATCAGAGGCAGAAGAAAGCGAAATCGAAATTGAAATCGAAGTACAAACTTGATATACATACTCGAGGAACTCGAAGACTTGGCCCCGAGCGGCAAACAACGTTGAACATCCGGCATTTCTCGGACGAGAATTTTTTTCTTCCGAAGGGTGATGGATTCCGTCCTTCTCGCACATCGGTGTCATCTACCTCTGGTGGGTGCTTTGCAGGCAGTGATCATAGCCATGGCTTCGACACTAATCCGCGAGTGATGCGGGATTACAATGTATCCAAGGAAAGGGCTAGAAAGATTAAGGCAGAAGAACGGCGAAGACGTGCCAAAACCAATGGATTGTATACCTTCTCCTCAGGTGAGACGCATGCCGTTACCGGCGGACGGAAGACTGTGATGGTTTCGGTCAACCTTGAAGATGAGGATTTTCATATAGCGTTGGCTCCTTCATCCCAGAATCGCGTAGAACCCTTCCGTCTCGCCCATGTCGAGTGCAATACTCGTAAGCCACGGTCTTCTACGTTACACATCAATGAGCAGCCCTGGTACAGCCATACCGGTACTTCAAACGCTGATCACGCAACTGTTCAACGAATTCCCTTGGAGAAATCTGGTGTCTATCGTGATATTCCTGATGATTCCATCCTCTACTCTGGGCTCAGTTTTGGCCCAGATACATTTATCGGGAGGGGCTGGCTTCATGACTTGCTTGAAGAAATATCTTCTCCGGCAGATGTTACAATGCCGGCAGCATTTACCTTTCGCGGCTCAGAATTGGGACCTTCGACAGGTGTTGAAAAGTTATGCAATTCACTCAGGGACCTCATAAATCACTTTTTTCATCTCGCTTGCGACCTTCCAGAACTTGATCAAGAACCTGCGGACAAGGACCTAACCAGAGTGACACATCTCCTTTGCAAACTTTTATCATGGTTTTTGGCTACTAGCAGGGTCGATGATCGCAGCTTCGTTCTCAACGCGGTTCAAAATGAAATTTCACAATCACTTGCCCGACTGCGAGAAATTTCCACATTCAATGCCTCGTTGGATACATCCACATTATCCATATGTTGGTTGATGGTTGAACTGTCAGTACGACTTGGGCATTCTGTGACGGACTCGGTCTCCTGGTTGGTACACAGACTACTTGAATATGGTCTCCCGCAGACTATGGCTGCTGTTCGGGAAGACAACATCCTAGATGGATCAACAACCGCCCAATACACTGCGGAGTTGTGGGTCCGTCTTTTCCATGTCCTCGATCACTACCATAGTAGAAACATCGAAAAGCCTCACATCCATTTGTTTTGGGTGGCTATTATGGAATCTATGAAATCCAGTAAACTTTCGAAAAACTCCTTAGAAAGTAGCGAAGCCATGTGGCGGACTATCTTCAGCCTTTGCGCGTTGACGCAGTTCTCCGTCCATGGAATGACAACAGCGATATCGAGACTGCCAGCTTGTTGGGAGTTCGTGGTTTCCGCTTTGAAGACTATTCGGCTAACTGCTGATCCTCGGGTCGATCGAGAACTCTCGGCTCCCAGTTTAGACAAGCGCGACAAATATCTCGGCTTGATAACTCTTCGGTGTTTCCGCCTATGGAGTCGCTGGCGCTGGAGACTTGACGGTGCTTCCATTCTATTCAACCAACTCGTGGATATCTTCAAAAGTCGCAAATTCGCAAACCTTCGTCACGAAGCTGCCGATTTCCCTGATTTCATGCTTAAGGGTGATTGGGACCTCATCTCACGTTATCAACATGACGATACTGCATTTGTGCTGTTCCTGAAGCTTATGTTCCATGCAACTCGCAACGACAAGACAGATCCGAACCGTGCCATTTCCACGACAACCAAGAAATTGCTATCATTAGCCATACCAGTGGGCTCTCTGCCTTTCTCTAGGAATAGTGTCACCCACGTGCAAGACCTCTCGATGTTATTCAATCGGTTCAGTGCTGTTGCGATCGGCATTTACCTCGACCGCAGGAATCATTTTTCGAGAATAACACACGCTCGCACGTATGTAAAATTTTCCGAAGCGGATGATAGCACACGCCTTGCTGTCATGCGTGGGATGATGAACCTCGGAGTCCTCATGAAGAACTGTGACGTACCTTTGGATGGAATTGCGGATTGGATAAAAGAGATGGCAGACGCACTTGTAGACGAATTCAAAGCCATTCCTAAGGCTATTTCTCCAGCTGAAAACCATCTGCGTATCAGAAAAGATCGTCTGGTAATCTTTGTTCAATGCCTCTTATGCTGCGTTCGTCGGATCACGGAGACATCCAAGAACACTTCGCAATATCCAGAGCCTGCTCTACTGAGTAAGTTGACCTTCTCTATTTTAAACCTTCTTCTTGATGTTATCTCACAACACAACAGCAAGCTGTGGTCGGATTCTTCTTAATACGTCACTGACTAATGTCGATAAGACTGCACAGCAGGTCCTAGGACTGGCGGGGAACTTGTTCAGTGCACGAGCGATGTCATTACCACCACCTGTACGACCTTCGCTGGCTTCTACGAAAGTTCAAGAAAGCCAGGAAAGTCAAGACGATTATGGTGGCATCGACTTGGATTTTGACGATCCGGCCCTTCGCGCTGCACTCGGTGACGACGTCCAGTTGACGACGCCGGCAGACTATAAACCTAAGGAGGAAGCGTTGAGGAAGGTATGTCTATTCGCCATACGCAGATAACCTTAATCTTACGGGCATTCCAGGCGATTGAATCTACACAGCTCTCTTGGCTGTGTTGGCGATATCTCAATAAGCGGGTTCTAGATCCCTCGCATGCATCATCCATGGATGTCTATGTCAAAGAGATCGAAAGCTGTCTTGACTGCTGGCTAGGCTGTGTTGATGTTCTCATCCGGTACGGGGGAAAGGCAAGTTGCGCCGAACGAAGTGCCAGCTGTATTGCGAGACTTACACATTCATAGTCCTGGGACCAATTTCTGCGGCTAATCAGTGATTCTTGGGGTACGAGATCGGACGGTTTTTACCGTCGTCGGATTGACTTGGCTTTGATGTTGAGAATTCTAAAGCTAGACCCAATGACTTACCCTGTTGGTATTCAGATCAGCATTCGAGATTTTTCCTTGCTGACCTTGCATGGAAGATATATGTAGATCGATATATGGAGGTCATGGTTGAAGCACTAGTCTCGAGACAGACTGATGCCGAGAGTGAATTCATCTTATTGCTTTTGTCTATCGATGGGCTTCGTCATCCTCTTCTGCAAGGCATCTCTGGCGACTTAGTACAGGCACATGCTGACCGTCAGACCTTTCCTGAGCTACGCTCACGGATTTTAAAGAGTACGCGTTACCCCTTTTGTGCGTGGTACGTTGCTGATTGCTATACAATAGCCTTCGTTGCGAACATAGCCCACAGGCTTCGCGAGGAAGCGGCTGGAAATTTCCTGCTGTGTAAGGATAATATTAAGTATTTGGGATTTTGCATTAGAATGCTTTCGACTATGCGGAGCATATGCACAGTGAGCTAACCCATCTCATGATCATCTTGATGTATGCATTCATGGTCGCGCATAGGAATCTGAATCTGAAGATCGGAGCACATACGTCCAACGGTGTCAAGGCGTCCTGGAGGTGATAAATCAGTATCCGGAGATTCGATCACAAGCTCGGCTGGATTTTCTGATTGGTTGGGGGAAATCCCTCAGTTGATATTATTGCACCTTTACTTATTCACGCGGGATCGAGTTCATCTATCGTGATGGATTTCTGCGGGACATAACTTAATGTAAATGTAAGTGGATTGATTTACTTGTTAAGGTGGAGTGGAAGACGGATTTTTGAAGTGATATTGGTATTCGTTAGCAACCCTTTGCCCGATGACCGTTTGTGTTGGTGCGTAACGCATAAATCAGGCATTATCGTCATTCCTACTACTGTGTCATCCGAGCCATAAAACGAATCTTTCAGGAAGTACCTCGACATCCTGCTGTTATTTCACGGCAAGATCATCGCTTTCTTCCGTATTTAGTTGTGCAGCGACCGTCATGAACCTACGCTGAGTGAGGAACGTGAACAATGGGGAGCTATCTGGCTCACTTTGCCGCATCTAAACCCGCAAACGTTCTCATCGCGTGTAAGTCAATTTGAAGCTGTTCGCAGATATCGGCCGTCTGCGACATGGCTCTTGACAATCTTCCTAAACTACTCGCGAGCTGAGTGTAAAGTCTATCTTTTGCTTGAGTGGCATTGGTTGGCGCGATGCCGTTGTGCATCATGACAATCAGTAATACTGAACCGTAGCCTGGCAAGCCTGGCTTGTAGTATGAGTCATTAAATATGAAATTAGTTTGATCTCCAGAAAACTCTGTATCACATGATTCGTCACGCTTGACAAACCTCTAAAACTAGCGTGAATATACTTCTCGATGAGGTGTAGTTAGTACATTAGTATGCTGAACCTGAATGAAGGCCTCTCGTACCCCATGATCAGACAAACAGCTGCCTATAAATACTAAAGCCAAGAAATGCAAAATTATTATCTACAGTGTGACGCAGAGACGAAACCGCGCAGTTCATCATGATGGCACAAAATACAAAGATTGGAAAACAGCGAAACAACAATCGAGTTTAGCATAACAATGTCGTTCGTGAATGGAAGACGATGGTGGATGGATGAGTCAATACCAGTGGTATTGAAGACGAAAGGAGACATAAGAGAACTTTTTTTTGCACAAGCCAACGGAATGAGGGCGATTTTGTGCCCATGCACTACGTATGAATGAACAATGTGTTGAGGTTTTTTGTCGTGTCAGAGGTTCAACGGTGGTATAGAAGAGGAGGAATTCATGCGTTGAGTGGAGCTCGTGCTGCGTGTTTTTGAGTTCGGATGGTGTTGATGGAAATGGCGCTGGTGATGTTGATGGTGATGTGGGACAGGACCACAACCCTTGCGCTGTAGTTTACGCTCTCTTCTCAACTCCTTGCGACTTTTATGAGGATGATTGTTTTGCTTATAGGGAGGGACATAGTTCGGAGGAAAGTCGGTGGGTGTGTGATCACCCTCGCGGTCACGCACGGGGAGTATAACAGGAGATACGATAACGCTCATCTTGCGAGAACGTTTTTGTTTGATGCCTTTATTTTGCCAGAGCATAGTGCTGAGTGGGCTGGATTTCATTATTTTCTCGTAATCTCTACCAGCAGTAGACGTGGGTGCATCTGAACTCCATTCAGTCGTGCCGTCAGTGATGGCGCCACTATCCCTAGTCTGACGGAAAGCGCCCACAGAAATCACGTCCCAGCGATTGATGCCTTTTAGTTGTTGTTTATGCGAGTCCGCTTCGGTACACGCAGACTGGGGATCAGGCGCCTCAGCATCCAAAAACGACGCTTCCAAAACCTCGTTGAGGTCGACAATTTCTGTAGCAGGGGAGGTATGTGTAACATGGTCTGCACTGGATGGAAGTTGCAACGATGAGCGATCAAACACAGGTCCCGGCTTGGCTGCGAAAACATGTTTCCGAAGGATATGGTCAAGCTAGTTTACGTGGTCAGAATGCCTACTAAGTAAGGGAAGAAAAGTAAATCGTACATTACCGAAACGAGCTGCTTCTCTATTTCGCCGATATCGCGGATGCGGGGACGGGATCTCATGATGCGAATCATCAATTATCGCTCGGCGGGAGTCCTCGGCGAGCTCAAAATGTCCAGCGCGAGGGCCACTGTTGGAAGACGACTGACTACGAGTTTTCGGGGTGCCAGTATCGTACTCGTCGTGATCGTCCGAGTCCCAAAAGAACTTCCCCGAAAGGATATCCGCCGGCTTAGGGGATTCGAGGCCTCGTGAACTGAACTGCTCGCGATACCGAGGTCCGGGGCTCACAGTTGGACTCATGGTGGACATGGGGTTGATCGCAGAGACACTGGAGGGGAGACTGAAAAGCCTCATGGCGCGCTCATTGGGAAGATCGTCATCTCCCACAAGCTCTTCATCTGTTGTATCTCCCTCACCACCATCTGCGTCCTCCTCATATCCAGCATCATTGATGTCACTGATAGACATTTCCTCATCGCTTTCCTGGCTTGGAGAGGCGCTGGTCTCAACAGTAAACTGAGCAGCAGTCGCCTCGAAATCCATGTCCAAGACGCCCTGTCCTTCGCTTAGACCGTTGGTGAACACAATTTGGCCATCCCAGCCTTCTGTAACTTCGAAGCTATCGTGATGAGGGCGCGGCGGGGGAGTAGACATAGAAGCCTCGCGGAACGACGTCGACTCGAGATCGGATTGATCACCGTCATCACCTCCATCGTCGTCAACTGTTGACGACCCATTCTCCGAATCGGATAGATTTGCAAAGAACAGATCAGCGTCGAAGCTCGACTCACCATCATCGTCAGACCAGCCAGTAGCCATTCCTCTGTAACCACCTGAAGCCATACCATCTGTTTCTTCTGCATCATCTTCGCATTCCTCCTCCTCCTCCTCCTCTTCGTCGGTGACATCACTATCAAGCTCCATCGCACCGTCGTCAGGACCAACACTGTTCTGTCGAGGTCGAATGATCCATGTATTATGATTTTTCTTTGGAACTTCTTCACCAAGAAGCTCACGGCGAACACGGGCGCGATTGTGCATCTCGGAAAGAATAAATTCTTCCTCTTCTTCCTCCATGGAAGAATCAATGTCGAAGCCGCAAAGAGAAGAACCATCAGATTCAGAAGAGGACGATGCACGCGACGACAGGGCAGACGCCGAGACGAAGGTTGGGAAACGACCTGACTGTGCGTCATCGTCGTCGTCGTCGTAGCGGTGATCAACATCGCTCTTGTCGGACGATTGGCTGGAGGCGACACGCCTTCGTTTGACGGTAAATTTTTTTTCCGTGGGGAGAGGACGAGGATTGGACTGTTTGTCATGTTTTTTGGATGCGGGTGATGGTAACGTGCTCGCCGCGTGTGGACCAGCTGCCAACCTTGCGGCCAGGGCGCGCGCGGCGACTACAGCCTTGGGTGGACGACCTCTGCGCTTCGGTTGTATTACAGAAAGAGATTGCGTGTTGGGGGATTGATGAGCTGCAAGAGGGTTTTCTGGTGAGGAAAGATAATCTCCGTCGAACTCTGAAGCGAATATCGTCTCTGCGGGGCTCTTTGATTTGTTGGAACTGGATGGGGGTGCTCGTCTTTTGCCAAGTAAAGTTTGAGGAACAGTAAGTTTTATTTTTAACGAGGGGCGAGCTTGCTTGGGGAGGGGTGGGCTGGATGATGAAGAATATTTTGATCTCGAAGCCGATGAGCCCTGGAATGCACCGATAGTAGGGGGTGTAGCAGGTAGAGGTCTCGGCTTTATGTCGCAAGTACATTCTCCATCGCAAACGGGGCATATATCGTTGTCCTCGTCGTCTTCTTGGGAGAATGGACTTACGACGGCGTCTATGGTATGAGCGGGAGCAGGAGAGGGAGTCTGTTGTGCAGGAACTGAATTGGAATGACAGGGTATGTCAGTATGAAGAACGAATTAAAAGCAGAAGGCATATAGACAAAGCGCAGGTAGAAAATGAAGAGAGAATGAAAATGAGAAGAGTGCAACTCTGTCGAATGGGCGTGTGACCAGTTCAGCTTGGAAGAAAAGACTCACAATAACGATTCTTTGCCATCGGTATATGATATAGAACATGGAGAAGGAATGAAATCCAGATTTTCTTTGAACAAGGAGTGCGGCCAGTTGCCACAGAAAACGTTCAGTTGCAAGTTTGGGGGAACTGATGAAAAATAATCTCCCTCTCAGGGCCCTTCCATTTTGGTGCAGACTGCTGACTTCAACAAAACGGCTCTTCAACAATATCTCAATCCTCCTTCCATCCACCTATCCAACCCCGCGATATTCGTTACGGAGTCGTTGTGCTCGCCTCTAGTACCGACTCTCTGCACTAATCTACTCTTCTTCCCGATGTGACATCTTTGCATCTCGTTTACGTTCTTTTGGCTTATGTGCACGTTTCGGGGACATCAATAATTACCCTACAGTTTCGTCACAGTATATACTTAACGTCTATAAGGAAATTATGGCCCATACACACATACTGAACGCTAAGTAATTAAAAAAAAACCTTACACACGTGATGTTCGGGAAATACGACAGTGAACAGTTATTTCGACAACTCCGATCGTCATTTGATGGCATGATTACTACACCTCAAAATGTTGAGCCTTTGTTTCAAAACCATCGGAAAATGGCAGATTGGTCTTGGCTAGAATACTATCTTGTTGTTGAAGCACACTCTACCCTACATGGGAAGTGTACTACGACCCTCAGTACTTACCTATGTGGTGTGTTGGTACTTAAGGGTTAGTGAGGCGAAGAACACTGTATTCTTACTATGGTACAGGTTCTCCTTTATACATAAAGGCATTGACAGATGGATCCTTAGAGTTTTCTCCTTGGATTCCCCTGCATCTATCATGTACTAAAATATTAACATTAGAATCCTCCTCTGTTAGCTCACTATTAAGTGAGACTTTGAGGCCCCTTACAGTAGAAAACTCGCTCTCTAAGGCTCAAAATCTCAAATGCACTGCCAAGATAGGCAGGTATGGAGTAGAAGATGACTCCCAGAGCTCAAACAACCCCCTACACACTGTTCCAGACAGTCCCTCTGTTGGGATTTGAATCAGCCACATTGGTAACTTGGTATTGGTATTACTTAGCAACTTACATAATCCAGTGCAATAAAGCATAGCTGGTACTAGTTTACATGGCACAGAAATAGTATATAAACTCTAGCTACAAGTCAAATACATTATCGGTTTGTACCACTGTCATCACTGTTACAGGAGGCTAACACCTCATACCGAGTACTGAAAACTCTACAGAACTCAAGGTAGGAAAACACCAGACTTCCAGTTGGACCTGGTCAGTGATGATTAATGGCTCCCTACTGCCCTGTGCTTGTACTACAGCATTTTTCATGATTGTGTGCACCTCCTGGATGACTCTCATTCAACTTTGTGCTATGTGCTTTTGTGTGCTTTTATCTGCCTGCTGTAAGGGGAAAGGAAGGTGTCCAGGGGTCTGGGCAATTTTCTGCATTCATCCCATATTTTTTTAAATTTTATTTCACTCTATTCTGCATTTAATGGTTTTCTATGATTTTATTCCTATTTTATGATTATTTTTCAGTTTATCCCATGTTGGTACATGTTGACAGTTCTATTTTTAGAGGCAAGACCCCTTCTGGATGTTTACCCATCAAGGAGATGTCATTCCATAGCTTGATCTGCCTATTTCCACCTTTTTGCTATTTTTAGCCTATTATTTGATTTTCGGGTCTATCACATATACTGGGCATCAACAGATGGGTCCTTAAAGTTTTCTCTTTGGATTCCCCTCTGTTAGGTGCACCTGAAGCATTTGTATTATGTGGCATAATGTTAACTTTGGATTCCCCTCTGTTAGCTCACAACTAAGTGAGGCTTTGAGGTTGCCCTTACAGTAGAAAACTCTCTCCCTAGGCCCAGTGATATGGCTCCCTATCACCCTGTGCTCATACTACAGCATTTTTTGTGATTGTGTGCACCTCTTGGACAACTTCTACTCACTTTGTGCAGCATGCTTTTGCGCACCTTTAACTGCTTAGGTGCACTTTTGTGCACCTTTTACATTTCTACTGCACCTTTGGACCCCCCTTAGCTGCCTTCTATCATGCACCTTAAATGTGCCTTGTTACACTTCAAATTGCCTTCATGCACCCCCTACACTTGTTATCTGCCTTTCGCAGTTACTGTGCACTCAATGCACCTTTATGCGCCTTTATGCACTCTTTTACACTTTACCCGCAACTCACATTCTTTGCTGCGCACTCATTGCACTATTCATTTATCACACACAACAATTCTTCACCACATCTATTGCACTGTGTGTCATGGCTTCCACCTTACTAGAGCGCTTATTTGAGGCACACTGTGATTGCATCATGAGCCAACTGTGCATTCTCACATAATCTGAGCACTTTAAATCTATTTGGCATTGGACTGTATGCACTTGGGTGCTTTGGCAGGCTTTGCACAACATCTCCTTGTAGTTCTTCTGCATCTCCAATCGGCATCATGCGACACATAACACTGAAGCAGATTAATTGGGCAGAGCACATGGGATCTAAAGCACACCAAAAATAGAACATCATGCTGGAACAGTTGGGTATTGGGCTATAGCATGCACAAATCTTATGTATTGGCTAAGGCAATGGCATTGTGTGGTTGGGTTTAGATGGGCCAATGGATGGACTTGTAGGTAGCACATGGCACTTTCTATTTTTATACTTTATTTTATTGCTTTCATCACATAAGCCATTTGTACATAGTAGGAGAATACATAGAGAATCCAGAGAATCTTTCCCTCCCCCCATATAGTTCATAGCTCATTCAGTATTGCACATATTCTGTGCATTATCATCTAGTTCATGTGCCTTTGTAGTGCACACTTCATATAGCCAACGTGTGATCATGTCCTGCATGTTTGCCCTAGGGTGAAGCACTCTAAATATTGTCAGCCCCCTTGATCTGTCGAGGAGTTGGCAATGCTCATAGTTAACAATCCCATACTGGAATCATTCGCCACCCCACACTCAGAGTGGGATCCAGGATAGGTGGGTTGCACAGAGCGCATGACCCCCATCTTCCATCTGAGGAGCAGTCACCCCCCTTCTCTTTCGCTGGTGGGCTGTGAAGCCCTGCTGCAGAACTTCAGGTAGGCCCCTAGCATGGGCCATTTCCTGGCTTCACCGCAGTGAGAAGAGCACTGCTGGCTATGGCTTTCTGGGTCATCAGTAGTCAGGTTATACCTGGAGTCCATTTAGTCTCATAAAGGGGGCCTCAAGGGGGGAGGACCACAAGGGGGCAACCTGGGCTCTTAGGAAGTCTGTGTCATCAGTATTTGCTGGGCGACCAGCTGGAGTCTGTTTAGGCCCATAAAAGGCACTGCTCTCTGTCTGAACCAGTAGGAGACAACCTGGGAAGCTGTGGGCAGTTAGAGAACCCATGCTGTGGGGGAACTGGAGGTAACTTGAGGGGCAGGTGGTGAGGTGACAGCCTAAGCTGGTGGCTGGGTTGGGGGGGCATCCCCCTCTTTGGAGGTTTGGGGAGGCGCTTGCATGCTTATCCTTTCCTCATCTGGCCAAAGGCACCCAAGCAAAGCCAGGGTGCTTGGTTTTCACTGCTCCAAAGAGCTTTATCAGGGTGGCAGTCTCCTCCAAATCTTGTGTAGATACCCATAGCATACTTGGTTTGTACTCTGCCATGGACTGCAAGTGTGCACCGCATAATAAATTGTTGACAAAAAAAAAAAAAAACCTTTGTATAGCCACATTTGCATATTATTTGTGCCTCTCATTGTATTGCCACATTTTGTCCCTTGTTTGTGCCCTTCACCTTCATTTGTGTACTTTTGCATTGTGCCCTTCATATAGCCATGTTTGTGCATTGCTTGTACCCCCTCATTATAGAGCCACATTTTGTGCACTCTTTGCACATTTTTCCACTAATTGTGCTCACATCCTGCTTGTGTCCCTAGCCTGTGCATCCCTTTTTCAGCACACTCCAGAGCTGTCCTTGTCCCACCAAACCTCCTACCTTCCACCTCCATCATCATTGTGCATTTTTGCCCCTTTGCATTGTGCACTTTTTTGCCATTGTGCATATCTTCCTTTTTGTGTACACAACTTAGTGCACACATTGCAAACCATTGAACTAGCCTCTTAGTAGTCTTTGCACATTGAAAAATGATCCAAGGCCCTCTAAGTGAACTCCCTCACCCTGAGCATGCCTGCAGCTGTAGGTTTAGTGTTCACCCCTCCTGTTGAGACTCTGCACCAAGTACCAACTGAATACATCACTGAAATCGAAGCACACTGTGGATATAACACCTTCTACACATACAGGACATCGTCTAGGATGCAATTGACACCCCCACCTTAAGTGCACCCTTATCCCCACTTGATGCGCCACCATGTGCCATGGACACCCAAAAATGTATTGAAGCACTTGAAGGCACCATTACTAGATTGCGCACACAAATTGAATCACTTAAATCGTGTATTGAAAGCTTTGTTGATACCCTACAGCTTAGTCTGTCACTTAATATTCCATTTATTCCAACCCCAACCACTTCCAGCATTGATGTTCTATCTAATACCACTGGCATACAGATTGAACCATCCCCTCCCCACCGACTTTAATGGTGCATGCCCTCACAGATGTTCTTTCCTCAACTCCTGTGAGTTATATATCAGTCTTCACCCTAATCAGTTCCTAGATGACACCACAAAATTTATTGGGCCTTTACATACATGAAGTCTTAGCACACCTACCTCTATGTTGACTGCATTTTGCACCAAGCCCAGAAACTCAGTTCCCTCCCTTTTTCCTCTTGGGATGACTTTAGAGAGGAGTTTGTGCAACATTTCTGCCCTCTCCACAAACACCAATGAGCTGCAATGTGCCTCAAGTCATCCTTGTATTACCAAGCACACTGATCTGTGGACAACTGTCAAGACAAAAAGATAACCAGACTGGGGATTGAACCCAGGACCAACTGAACATATACCAGATGCTCTACCAACTGAGCTATCACATCTTACTGGATTCAATATATAATTTGGTATTAGAGGTAATCTCACTCAGATTGCAACCCAGCCAAGTTCACAGTATTATCACTGCTTATCAGGAGGAGTCTCCAGTGCATCAGCTCAACAGCTGACACTGCCACATACATCATGTGACAGATTACATAATCCAACAACAACTATATCAATGAGTTTAGGGATTTAGTGGACATGGCAGGATATGGGAGTGGGCAACCAGTGGTGGTTAAATTTTGTCGTAGTCTCAATTGAGAGGTTCAGGATCAAATTGCACAGATGTTGAAGGGACACCCAGCTGATGACAATATTGATTCTTGGTACAAAGCTGCTTCTCTCTGTGATGAGAACTGACTCATAAATGTGGCTTTTAACACTGCACTCCATGCCACTATAACCACACATGCCCCCAATCCCTCCAACTATCCACCTCTGCTGCCCACCAGTAACCACTTTGACACCTACTTGAGGAAGAACTTCACTCCATGACCCATTTCCCCCCTGAATCCCTCAGCTCAATGGAAGTCACACCCACTCCACTCACACCTGTTCCTTCTCTTCCAAGATTGAAATCTTGGGAGTGCAAGCTACCACACAAGAACATTGTGGCAGCCACTCCCTCCCTGTGATCACTAGAATTGAAGATTGAGCTGCAGACTATGGATACGGGGCAAAGACTCAGTGTTTCTGCTCTCCTGGACTCAGATGCCACAGGCCTTTTTGTTGGAGCAGACTACATACGCTGCACAGAGGAAGAGATGACACGTTCCTTATAACCTACCTGGAGTTTAGTTAGTCTTAGAGCTAGGGTTTAGCAGAGGTAAGAACACTGTATATCTTCTATAGTACAGGTTCTCCTTATATACATAATAGTAAGGATGTCACATGACTCGGGAATGTGTTTACCACATGTATGCGCAGTAAGCGCAGTAACATGTGTGTGCTGCATGCATGGCCTCATGTATGCAGCATGTATCAGGATTTAATTTCAACACCCCCTCTCAAACTGTACAGTGCTCTAAGCAGCTAAGTTTGAATCTTGAAAGTAATTCCAAGAGAGTCTCTAAATTTCCTGAACAAGACAGCGCCAAGGTTCTTTGTGAACATGTCAGCTGGATTATCATTTCCAGGAATGAAAACGACTGTGACTTTGTCATTTTCTATGCATTCGTGGGTATAGTGGTAGCAAATGTCTATATGTTTGGTCCTTCTTTCCTGAACTGGATTTGATCCAATAAAGATGGATCCCTGATTATCAGCGCAGATTGGTACGCGCTTCAGTACATATCCAAGTTCCTGGAATAAGGACTCTATTCACACTATCTGTCAACAAGTGTCGGAGAGAGCCATATATTCAGCTTCTGTGGATGACAGTGCTACAGTTTTTTGTAAACGGGACTGCCAGCACACAATGCCACTTGCTAGAGTAGCAAAGTAACCCATTGTAGATCAGCATTTGACAGTGTCAGCTGCCCAATCAGAATCTGTGAAGGCCTGTAGCCCCTCGGACTTCTCACCATCGTAGACAATGTTATATTTCTGGGTTCCCACCAGATAGCGCATGATGTACATTACTTTGTCTAGATGTTCTTGGCTAGGATTAGCCAAGAATTGCAACATCTTGATTACCGCATAAGCAATATCAGGTCACGTTCTGAGCATCAGATACAATAAAGATCCGATCACAGACTGATATTTTGATCTAAGCATCACGTTGGGCATTGCTGTGTTTTCCAATGGTCTGTAACCAGTCGGGAGTGGAGTGGGGGTCGCTTTGAAATTTGTCATCTCGAATCTCTCAAGCACTTTGGCAAGATATTCAGTTTGATCGAGTTTGACTTTGCTTGCGGTCTGGGTGATGCACATGCCTAAGAATTCCATGACTTTTTCAGTACTACAGCACTCCCAATGCTTTAGACAAGCATTTTTCTTTTCATCCACAAGTTTCTTGTTCTTCCCCATGAACAAGCCATCATCAACATAGACGAGTGCAATAACAATGCTGCCTGTCTTAGGATCCTTGTGTATGAAAATGCCAGCATCGGAGCTGGCGCACACAAACCCAATGGTGTGCATAAATGCCTCTAGCTCTTTCCGCCATGCAAGTGAGGCTTGTTTAAGGCCATACAATGCTTGGCATAAGTGCAATACTTTGCACTCTTTTCCCTCGAGTCTGAAACCCTCGGGTTGATCCATATAGATCTCCTCATCTAGTTTGCCATATAAAAATGCAGTTTTTACATCTAGGCCGGTCATATACATGCCCTCTAGAGATGCAAGTGCAAACATGAGGCATACGGTCTCGTAGTGGACTACCGGTGAGAAAATCTCATCAAAGTCAACACCTTTGACTTGTGAAAAGCCTTTGGCCACGAGTCTGGCTTGTTTTCTTCCATCCGATTTTATGGAGAAAACCCATCTATTTTTGATCATTTTTCGATCATGTGGAAGATTGACGATGTCATAGACTTGTTGCTTACAAAGAGCCTCTAATTCTTTATGACAAGCTTGTTTCTACTCACATTGCTGCTGCTGTGGTAGGCACGCAATATCACGAAATTGGTTTGGAACTTGGCTTATTTTGCTCGATGGTTTGACTGCTTTTGACAACAGCCAGTGAATAAGCTTATCTCCTCCTTCCTTGGTTATCTTTTTAATGTAACCTGCTTCATCTGGTTCCCCAATTGGGTGATCATGTTCTTGATCATTGGAATCAGGCACACTCTTGTGGGGTGCCGAACTCGGTCCAGCAACCGGTTCTTTCTGTTGAGATTGTGGTTGTGTTCAGTTATGATCCGAATCTTGACTTACAGATCTCTTCCAATATCAATCACGTGCAATGTCTCTCTCTATGTCAGAGGAGAGTCGCTTCTCTCCATAGGTATTGCCAGGATGGTTTGGGATGTTCCTCTGCCTGCCTGATTGATGGGGCAATTGCTGCCATTCCTGTTGATCATCATGTCTTGGACGAAAGTCCTCAGTGGTTACTGGAGGTGGCAGAGGAGGAGCATCTGTCACATTGTCATGCGCCTTTTGCTCACTTGGTACATCATCATCATCATTTTCTGATGATGGAGGAAGGGGTGGATCTTGTGGCAGTATAGAATCATCGCCATCCATTCCAGATGAGTGGTCATCATCTTCTGGTTCTGGAGGTGGAAAATCACCAAGGTCCATATTGGCAGGAGTTTTAGCTCTGGGACAGCATTGGAACAACGTTTCATCAAATAGTGCCATAGCAGCAATGAATATTGCACCACTAGGTCACATGAAACAGTATGCTTTAATGCCATCTTCTAATCCAAGGTATGTCATCAACTCCGATTGAGGAGCCAATGTGTTTGGACGCTTCTCCTTGGGTAGGTAGACGTAAGCACCACAACCAAAAACCTTCAGATTGTTTAGATCTGGGCAGACCTTTGTCAGGTCCTCAACCAGTGTCAGCCATTTCAGGCGCCTTATCGGGGTTTGGTTGTATAGGTGTGTTGTATGTTCAATGCAAAATTCCCACCATGATTGTGGTAGACATGCGGTAAATCGCAGGGTTTGTGACTTTTCCATTATTGTCCTTATGGCACGCTCTGCGCGCCCATTCTGTTGGTGAATGTGGGGTGCAGACATTTCTATTTTGATGCCAAAGTCCTTGAGCACATTTTGTGGCTTATGATCTTTGAACTCCCCCCCTGGATCAACATGCCAGCGCTTGATTGTAGTGCCATACTGTGTCAAAGCCACTGCCCAAAATTGTCTGATGGCCGCAGCAGCATCAGATTTTTTTTTAAGGCATTGGACCCAAATATGTGACGTTTTGTCATCCAGAAATACAATAAAGTATTTATGTTTATGGTATGATAGTACTGGGAGTTCCTTCAGATTGGAATGTATTAATTCAAAGGGTCTTTCTGCACGTGAATCTGATTCGGGAAAAGATTTTGAGGTCATTTTCCCTTCAGCACACCCTGGACATATAATTTTGTCTTTAGGAATAATTAAATTCCTCAGGAATTTTATGGTGCTATTAGGCATCTTCCTTAGCACCTCTTTGGATGGGTGTTGAAGTCGCTTATGCCAAGTCGAGTAGTCTGCGACATACATTGTCGCGACATTGATTCCCTTGGTGCTCAATATATGAGTTTGAGCCCAATAAATAGTGTCACGTTTCATAAGAGGGACACAATCCATAATTGGGTTTCCTTGCTTGAAAAATGAAATGTGTGCGGAGGAACCACGCACATCACTTCTGTCTTGCAAAAAGACACCCATTGACAGTAATTGAGCATTACAGTCGGGTATGTAGTAGACGGGGTATAATCGCATTTCATGCGTCTATGACTTCCTGTGACATACTACCTGATGTCTAATGAAGACTGCTCCTTTCCCTACTATATGAGTAGTACCCATGGCTGTTTGAACCAGGGTAGAGTCCTTTCTCAGTAAAGGTTCATAAGAAGCAAAATCTTTCATTTCACCAGTGAAGTGTTTTGATGTGCCTGAATCCATGATCCAGTCAGCACCTTTCTTACAATTTCCATTTGCACACATAACACATATATTAAGATGTAAATTGTTCCATGATACATTTAGTAGCAGTAAAATTTCACATGAAAAGTTCACTGTGATCAGTGGAATGTTAATTCTTGTGCTTGTGGCAGGGAAAAGGACTGACCTTTCATCATATGTACCTGTTTCAAGTGGTTCATCGACGAGCATTTTGTCAATGGCTTTCCATACTTCTTCATCAGAAACTGCAGGTTCCGATCCAAGGGAGACGCTATCATCTTCTACCTCTACAATCCTTGGTTCTGGTTCAATCCTCCTCCTCTTACCTTCTCGCACTGTTAGGTGCTCTTCCAGCGGTTGCAGATTTTTCATGCTGCATGGGAGATTCATTTGCTTGAGGGTGTCTCGAGCCTGCTGATATTTGGTATAGACCGAATGAGAGGTAGAGGCCGCGCCCATGTATGCCTGTGCAGGCGGTCGGCGGTGAGGATCCCTTGTGGGAGTATATTCACGCTTCTCGATGCGCTGGATGAGCGGCATCGGCGGTATGATGGTGCCATTACCATTTATAGTAGTAAAGGCTTGTGAGGCAAGGTGGGAATGTTTCTCTTTAGGTTTTTCCTCTTTAGTCTTTTTGTCCCCACGTTGTCCATGCTTTCAGGATGAATCTCCATTGTTGCCCTGAGATTGCCATTTGGGGTTTCCCTCTTTGCGCTTGACAGTGGAAAGCTTGGTGGCCTGAGGTGGGCTGATGGGCTTTCCAACTGCTGTGCACCATGAGGCCTCAGCAACAATGGAGTCCTTGACATGTTTAAACGTCAAGGCTCTAGTAGTGGTCGTGTTAAGGACCATGGTAGATAGAGAATCATACTCGCATGGCATCGCAGCAAGTAGAATCATTGCCTGTACTAATTCAGGGATGGTGACATTGGCAGCCGTAAGGCACTCGAATTTATCAGCCATTTTGGCAATCTCTGGTGCGGGATTCGCAGCCAGAATTTTGATTGTGATTGCAGACCTAAAGTCTGCAAAGACTTGGGAGGGGCCATCGACACCATAGTCGGTGCAGATGAGATCCCACACCTCCTCAGCAGTGTCCTTGGTGTTGGCACGCTGCTGAATAGAGGAGGCCAGGTGGAGCACTAGGCTACCAATAGCCTGGTCATTCTTATTGTTCCAGGTCTGGAGCTTGGCATTAGCTTCCGCTACTAGTGCAGCGTTTGTCGCCGTCAAAGGAGGCACCAGGGGTGGTTTTAGTTCCATCCTGCTAGTGATTTGCCAGAGGCCCTGAGACCTGAGCCACGCCTTCATTGAGTCAGCCCATTGAATGTAGTTAGAGCCATCAAAAGTTTGTATGAGTGTTTCAAGAGTTGAAGACATGATGTTATAGTGGCAGCTGGTAAAAGTGCTCAATCAGTCCTCTATTTAAGAAAACATGTTCCATAATCTCAGGCAAAAACACTCCTTTAGAGTGGTTAACCCTAGTCAACCTGGGTTTTTAAATGCAGCTCACGAAGAGCGCAAGGTTACAATTTGGAGACAATGAAGTCAATGTCGTTCACAGCCAGTTAAGGCGCGTTCGCGACATGCCCAGCAGGGCCCATAACCTGTTGGAGCAGACTACATATGCTGCACAGGGGAAGAGACGACATGTTCCTTATAACCTACCTGGAGTTTAGTTAGTCTTAGAGCTAGGGTTTAGCAGAGGTAAGAACACTGTATATCTTCTATAGTACAGGTTCTCCTTATATACATAATAGTAAGGATGTCACATGACTCAGGAATGTGTTTACCACATGTATGCACAGTAAGTGCAGTAACATGTGTGTGCTGCATGCATGGCCTCATGTATGCAGCATGTATCAGGATTTAATTTCAACACTTTTCATTGATTCACACCTGGTTCAACAAAAACAACTCAAACCTGCTCACTATCTTGACTCATACCTGTCTACAATATGGACAGTTCCCCAAATGAAGCTGGGGCAATTTGGGAGGTTGTTGACCTAGTCCTCTGGTACAAGGACCACAGTAAATGGGCTCTCTTTGCTGTGACCCAACTGTGGAAGCAGGAGGTGATTTTGGGTTACCCATGGCTTTGTGACCATAATCCTGAGGTCAACTAAGTAACAGGTGAATGTCAAGACCCATCTCACCCGATTGGGTTTCCAATAACTCCTGATTCTTTTCTGACCTTGTCCATTGGCATCCCGGCTGCAGCACCTTTTAGTCATCAGAGAAGTTGTCATGTGCTTTAGTAATCATTTGCTTACTCACTTTATTCCTAATACAGTCTTACCAATTCTGGTCATGAACACTTACCAAGACCTGTTAGTAAACTTCCATACTTTCCATTATTCTTCTAGCCTTCATTATTTGAGTGTCTGTAGCTTAGCCTTAGTCTCCAGTTTGCAAATTACTTGTACTTGTGAATTACTTGTAACTTGCTTGTATTACTGATCCTCTGCCAAATATCAACCCTTCACTCACCCTTGACTTATTCCTGAACTAAATCTTTAATCTTTGGACTCCTCTTGACTTCATTTCACTCCATAATCTCTGCTTTATTCTATCTTTATCCTCCATCCAACTGGACATTTGCATGCTATCCACCTGAAATTGGACAACTGACAAGGAGAAGGGCACAACTTCTTATAAGTTGAAGCCAAGTCCTCTCTGGCCCCTTTCATCTAGCACGCTACAGCCCAGTTGATTCTGTGATCTTGATAGTAGTGATTTTGAACTTTGACAGTATTTGCAAACTTACACTTCTCTCATCAACATACACCATTCTGAACCTTATTCTATGTCCCACACAGAATCACAATCTCAGCAAACAACAAGAAACTCCTGTCATGCAGGCACTCTTCCAGGCTTATCAGCTGTCCAACAATCAGTACTCCCAGCTCCTAGATCCACTTCTACTTTTGGTGCCTCAGCCTGACCAGCAAACATATTTCAATGAGTCAGCTCCAGTGCACCATCTATTAGCACCAATATCATGTCTACACACTTGCCTTTGGAACCCCCTTAAATTCTAACTCCACTCAACTATGTGGGAAACCAGCTAAGCACTGATCCCTTTAGGTAAGGGATGATGAACAAAATCTTCCTTCTATCAGAAGCAAAGACATGAGGATGATCTCAGAAATGGAGGTTGCATGCAACTAGGAAGTTCCAAAGTTTCCAGGGGTTGGAACTGTCGAATGTGTCAGGTTCTCTGACTTTGATCTTCTTGGGCTTTAGGGTTTGGTTCTGGCAGAGAGTACAGAGACTGTCTGAAAGATCAAATAGGGCATCGACAAATCTGTTGTCCAGATCTGGGTTTCCATCTAAAAAAAGGTTGATCTCCAGAGTCATCAGGATCGGGGTCATCCCCAGGGCCATCAGGACTGCTAGGGTCATCAGGTCCACCAGGAAGTCTGTCCTCTTCACCTATAGCTTTCTTATCAGTAGAGTTGGATTGCTTGTTGTCAATTGAAACATACATTGTCCCAGCATAGTAAAAATACTTATCTTATTGCTTCAATATATCATTGAAACACAAAACCATCATTATCACATTCTAGATCTTTTGTCGTCTCTCCTTGTGTCCAGTGGTGCTTGATATGCAATGAAATAGTTTATTTCAGATATGATGTGTAAGTTGAAAGGGTTTTGGGATAGATATATGGTGGCTGATGTCATTCGAAGTGGTGCAAAGTCATTCAAAAGCATTCAAAGTGTTACAAAGTCATTTGAAGTTATTCGAAATCATGCAAAGTTGTTCAAAATCATGAAAAGTTGTTCAAAAAGTTTGAAATAGTTTGAAAAGAGTTCGAAATTGATTTCATGGTGTTCATAATGGTTTGGAGCATCTGTTGTAATGTGTCAATACAATTGGAAACTTTCTCCAGACCTTAGAGTGCACAATGAACCTATCACCAATCTGTCTCTTACTGAGATTGTGCCTCACATTTCCAGGCAGATGGTACAGAAGATTGCTTGAATACACAAAATCCCTTTGAGCTCACATTGGCATTTCACCAAGGATGAACTTGTAAAAGTCTTTGAAGGCCACAACTACATCAATTGTAATCTTTACATTTCTATTCTTGAAGCTCAACTTCCAGCTTCTGATAAAAAGAATACGAAATCTACAAAGGCTTTTGCAATTTAACCAAGAAGGAAAGGGTGAAACAAAACATGAAGAAGCAAAAAGAGTTTAAAGAGATGAAACAAAAGTTAGTACTGTATCTCCTGTGTTTCCTCCTCCACCATCAACAAAAGACTTGAGTGAGACTATAATCAGAGAATGGTGCAAAAAGTCAAAACCATCATCTTTGGAGGAATCTGGATGTGCTGTATGTGGTGAGTTGGTGCCAGTAGTTCATCTGAGTCATCTGAAAGCTATAAAAACAATGCTCAGTATCCTGGTAGCTCCAGGGGTACAAACTCCAAGAGCACAGCCACTAGCCATGGCAATGACATCTATTGTTAAGGAGTCAGCAGCATCAGCAGATGCAATGGATGTTGATCAAGCAGGGAGATGAGCTCCACTTAAATGTTTTAACTGTGGGCAATTAGGGCATATGGCTAGGAGTTGTAGGCAGAAAAGGAAGATTAGGGAAGCAACAATCGAGAAAGTGAAGTTGGAGGAAGATAAGCAGAAGAATTTTGTGGAAGAGTCCCAATGAAGGTTTCTCCATTGGTGACCCAGAATCATTATAATGTATTAGTATCCAAGGAAACCCAGAGTGAATCTGAAAGAGAAATTGAGGAGTACAACCATCATCACTTATGCAACAAAGAAAAATGCCCAGCCTTATTTCTGAAAACGCCTAAATTCTTTATTCACTCAGCATGGATAGAATCCAAAATCAGCTTGACAGTAGGATTAAAGACAGTGCACATGCAGCAATTAATGTGGAGGCATTGCTTGACAGCAGTGCTACCAGACTATTCATTAATTGATCCTTAATTACTGGAAATGGTATTTGCATGTGTAAACTGCCACAACCTATAATGGTGTACAATATTGATGGTATTATTAATTGTAGAAAAACTATTAAGGAGGAGGTGACAATGATACTAAAGTATCAGGATCATCAGGAATGAGCCATATTTGAGGTGTGTGACCTTGGGAAAACCAATCTAATAATTGGATGTCTGTGGTTATGTAAACATAACCTGGAAATTGATTGGAAAACTGGGAAGGTACACATGACTCATTGTCCTAAAGAATGTAATGCATGTAGAAGGAAAGTAAAAAAGGAGAAGAAGGAAAGGAAAAAGAAAGAACGTCCGAGGAAGTATTCTGTTACGATGGAGGAAGTGGAAGATGAGGATATGCCAAACAGGGAAGTTCCAATCATGACAAATAAGGAAGAACAGAAGTGAACCTTTAGGGAAATTTGTGGAGGACAGTCATGGGATAAAAATGCTGTGAAAGTGGAGAAGCCAGTAGAGGAGTAGGTGCCAAAAGCCTACTATAAATATTTGTCAGTCTTTCAGAAGAAGGAATCGGAGTGGATGCCAGTGCGAAAGCCATGGGATCATGCAATCAAGATGAAGCCAAGATTTGTTCTGAAGAAGTCAAAAGTCTACTCATTATCTCCGATGGAACAAGAAGAAGTGGATGCATTCCTTAATGAACAATTGCGTAAGGGATACATATGACCTTCAAAATCACTGCAGACATTACCAATATTCTTTGTACCAAAGAAGGATCAGAGGAAGAGAATGTGCACAGATTATAGGTATCTGAATGAGTGGACAGTGAAGAATGTGTACCCTTTGCCATTGATCTCAGAAATAATTAACAAGGTGGGAAAGGCTAAGGTCTTTACAAAATTGGATTTATGCTGGGGGTACAATAATATACAAATAAAGAAAGGAGATGAGTGGAAGGCTGCATTTGCCATGCACCGAGGATCCTTTGAGCCACTTGTCATGTTTTTGGGATGACCAATAGTCCCCCAACTTTCCAAAATATGATGAATAACATTTTCAAGGATGTAATAGACAAAGGCATGGTAATCATGTTCATTGCTGACATTTTGGTATTCATGGAGGATAAAGAAAATCATGAGGCAATAGTGCAGGAGGTATTAAGAAGATTGGCAGAGAATGATTTATTTATTAAACCAGAGAAGTGTGTGTTTAGAGCAAGCGAGTTTGAGTTCTTGGGATTAATGATTAGTCCTGATGGAATCAAGATGGATCCTATCAAGGTACAGGGAATTGTTGATTGGCCTGCCCATGCCCACCCATATCAAGGAGATTCAAGCCTTTTTGGGACTCGCAAATTATTATCATTGCTTTGTTCATAATTTTTCCAAAATTGCCACACCCTTACACAACCTTACATGAAAAGGAGTAGTGTGGAGATTGGAAGAACAACAGCAGACAGCATTTGAGGAGTTGAAGAGGAAGTTTGTAGAAGAAACAATATTAGCCCCAGTAGATTTTATGTGTTCCTTATAAGTGGAATCAGATGCATCTGACTTTGCTACTGGAGCAGTATTATCAATGCTATGTGAAGATAACAAATGGCATCCTTGTGCAGATTTGTCCTGAGGGTTGAATGATGTGGAGAGGAATTATGATGTGTATGACAAAGAGATGTTGGGAATAATATGAGCATTGGAAGCATAGAGACATTATTTGAAGGGATGTATGCATCAGATCATCAAAATCTGCAGTACTTCATGTCTGCTAAAAAGCTTAACCATCAGCAAGCGCATTGGGCATTATTCCTATCACATTTTAATTTTTACTTAGTCCATAAAGTGGGAAGCTTGATAAGGAAAGCAGATGCATTATCCAGACATACTGATCACAAAAGGGGGGTGGAGGAGGACAATCAACATATTACCCTACTCAAACCTGAATACTTTTGCATTTGTGCTATGTGTCAAGGGCAACTATTGGTTGATAGCTCAGAAATGGAAATGTTGTTTAAAATTAGACAATATTCAGAGATGGATGATGAAGTGGTGGAAGCTGTGAAAGCCTTGAGGAGAGAGAAGAAAGGTAATATTAAAGAAGATGCATGGGTTGTTCAGAGGAAAGGTATATGTACCAAAGGATCAAGATTTATGAAGAGAAATCATATGGTTACATCATAATATGCCAGCTGCTGGACATCCAGGAAGATGGAAGACATTGGAATTGGTGATGAGAAATTATTGGTGGCCCAGAATTTTAAAACATGTGTTGGGGTATGCAGATGGATGTGATACATGCATGAGGGGAAAGAAATTTCCAGAAAAGCATGCAGGGAAACTAATGCTGAACCCTATACCTAAAGCACCCTGGCAAGATATATTTGTGGACTTTATCACAGGATTATCTGAAGCTCAAGGATACAATGCAATATTTGTAGTATGTGACCGCTTCACAAAAAAAGTCCATATTATTTCTACTACTGCAGAAACCTCATCATTGGGCTTGGTGCACCTCTATCTAAATCAAATATAGAAGTTACATGGATTATCTAATACAGTTATCTCCAATCGCAGATCACAATTTGCTTCTGCATTTATGCGAGAATTAAATAACGTATTGGGGATTCAAACCAAGTTATCTACAGCATATCACCCACAAACTGATGGGCAGACAGAGAGAATAAATCAGGAGTTGGAGCAGTACCTACACATATTTGTCAACTACTGACAAACTGACTGGCCCGAATGGTTGGCAATTGCCAAATTTTCTCACAGTAATAAATTCCATTTGGCTACTTGCATGTCACCCTTCTTTGCTAATTATGGCTATCATCCCAGAATGGCAATAGAATATTGGAGCAGACTATATATGCTGCACAGGGGAAGAGACAACATGTTTCTTACAACCTACCTGGGGTTTAGTTAGACTTACAGCTAGGGTTACCAGAGGTAAGAACACTGTATTCCTACTATGGTACAGGTTCTTCTTATATACATAATAATAAGAATGTCACATGACTTGGGAATGTGTTTACCTATGTGCAGTAAGCATAGTAACATTTGTATGCTGCATGTATTGCCTCATGTATGCAACATGCCTCTCAGGGTTTGATTTCAACACCCCCCCTTAAACTGTACAGTGCTCTAAGCAGCTAAGTTTGAATCTCGAAAGTAATTCCAAGAGAGTCTCTAAATTTCCTGAATAGGATAGTGCCAAGGTTCTTTGTGAACATGTCAGCCAGATTATCATTTCCAGGAATGAAAACGACTGTGACTTTGTCATTTTCTATGCATTCGTGGGTATAGTGGTAGCAAATGTCTATATGTTTTGTCCTTCTTTCCTGAACTGGATTTGATCTGATAAAGATGGATCCTTGATTATCAGCCAGATTGGTATGCACTTCAGTATATATCCAAGTTCCTAGAATAAGGACTCTATCCATACTATCTGTTGACAAGTGTTAGAGAGAGCCATATATTTGGCTTCTGTAGATGACAGTGCTACAGTTTTTGGTAAACAGGACTGCCAGCACACAATGCCACTCCCTAGAGTAGCAAAGTAACCTGTTGTAGATTGGCGTTTAACAGTGTCAGCTGCCCAATCAGAATCTGTGAAGGCCTGTAGCCCATCGGATTTCTCTCTATTGTAGACTATGTTATATTTCTGGGTTCCTACCAGATAGTGCATGATGTACATCGCTTTGTCTAGATGTTCTTGGCTAGGATTAGCTGAGAACTGTGACATCCTGACTACCACATAAGTGATATCAGGTTGCATTCTGAGCATCAGATACAATAAAGATCCGATCACAGACTGATATTTTGATCTAAGTGCCACATCTAGTATCGCTGTGTTTTCTGATAGTTTGTAAACAGTCAGGAGTGGAGTGGGGACCACTTTGGCATTTGTCATCTCAAACCTCTTCAGCACTTTGGCAAGATATTAGTTTGATCAAGTTTGACTTTGCTTGCAGTCTGGGTGACATGCATGCCTAAAAATTCCGTGACTTTTTCAGTACTATGGCACTCTTAATGCTTTAGACAAGCATTCTTCTTTTTATTCACAAGTTTCTTGTTCTTCCCTATGAACAAGCCATCATCAACATAGACCAGCATAATAACAATGCTGCCTGTCTTAGGATCCTTGTGTATGAAAATGCCAGCATCACAGCTGGTGTGCACAAACCCAATGGTGTGCATAAAGGCCTCTAGCTCTTTCCACCATGCTAGTGAGGCCTGTTTAAGGCCATACAATGCTCAGCATATGGTCTCATAGCAGACTACTGGTGAGAAAATCTCATCAAAGTCAATGCCTTCGACTTGTGAAAAGCCTTTCATCACTAGCCTGGCTCGTTTTCTTCCATCCAATTTCATGGAGAAAACCCATCTATTTTTGATTGTTTTTTGATTATGTGGAAGATTGACAATGTCATAGACTTGTCACTTGTGAAAAGCCTCTAATTCTTTATGACAAGCCTGTTTCCACTCAAGTTGCTGCTGCTGTAGTAGGCACACAATATCATGAAATCTTTTTTTTTGGAACTTGGCTTATTTCACTTGATGGTGTGACTGCTTTTGACAACAGCCAGCAAATAAGCTTACCCCTACCTTCCTTGGTTATCTTTTGAATATCACCTGCTTCATCTGGTTTCCCCATTGGGTGATCATGTTTTTGATTATTGGAATTGGGTACACTCTCATGGGGTGCCAAACTCAGTCCAGCAACCAGTTCTTGCTGCTGAGATCGTGGTCATGTTTGGTTATGATCCAAATCTTGACCCACAGATCTCTTCCAATATTGATCACATGCAATGTCTCTCTCTATGTCAGAGGGGAGTTGCTTCTCTCTATAGGTATTGCCGAAACAGTTTGGGATGTTCCTCTGCCTGCCTGATCAACAGGGCAATTGTTTCCATTCCTGTTGATCATCACATCTCAGATGAAAGTCCTCAGTGGTTACTAGAGGTGGCAGAGGAGGAGCATCAGTCACATCATCATGCACCTTTTGCTCACTTGGTACATCATCATCATTATTATTTTCTGATGATAGGGAAGGGGCAGATTTTGTGGTGGTATAGAATCATCGCCATCCATTCCAGATGAGTGGTTATCATCATCTAGTTCTGGAGGTGGAAAATTATGAAGGTTTGTCTTGGCAGGAGTTTTAGCTCTGGGACAGCATGGGAACAACATTTCATCAAATAGTGCTGTAGCACCAATGAATATTGTGCCACTAAATCACATGAAACAGTATGCTTTAATGCCATCTTATAATTTAAGGTATGTCATTAACTCCAATTGAGGAGCTAATGTGGTTGGATGTTTCTTCTTGGGCAGATAAATGTAAGCACTGCAATAGAAGACCTTCAGATTGTTTAGATCTGGGTGGACCTTCATCAGGTCCTCAAAAGATGTCAGTCATTTCAGGTGCCTTATTGGGGTTTGGTTGTATAGGTGTGTTGCATGTTTAATGCAAAATTCCCACCATGATTGTGGTAGACAAGCGGTAAATTGCAGGATTTGTGACTTTTCCATTATTGTCCTTATGGCATGCTCTGCATGCCCATTCTGTTGGTGAACATGGAGTGCAGAAATCTCTATTTTGATGCCAAAATCCTTGAGTGTATTTTGTAGCTCACAATCTTTGAACTCCCCCCCCTGGATCAACATGCCAGCGCTTGATTGTAGCGCCATAGTGGGTCAAAGCCATTGCCTGAATTTGTCTAATCTCTGCAGCAGTGTCAGACTTCTTTCTAAGGCACTCGACCCAGATATGTGATGTCTTGTCATCCAGAGATACAATAAAGTATTTATGTTTATAGTACAATAGTACTGAGAGTTCTTTTAGATTGGAATGTATTAATTCAAAGGGTTTCTCTGCACATGAATTTGATTTGGGAAAAGATTTTGAGGTTATTTTCCCTTCAGCACACCCTAGACATATAATTTTGTCTTTAGGAATAATTAAATTCCATGGGAAGTTTATGGTGCTATTAGGCATTTTCTCTAGTGCCTCTTTGAATGGGTGTCCAAGTTGCCTATGCCAAGTCAAGTAGTCTGCGACATACATGGTCATGACATTGATCCTCTTGGTGCTCAATATATGAGTCTGAGCCCAATAAATCATGTCACATCTCCTAAGAGGGACACAATCTATAAGTGGGTTTCCTTTCTCAAAAAATGACATGTATGCAGAGGAACCATGCACATCATTTCTGTCTTGTAAGAGGATGCCCATTGATAGTAATCGAGTATTACAGTCAGGTATGTAGTAGATGGGGTATAATCACATTTTACACATCTCTGACTTCCCGTGACATACTACCTGATGTCTAATGAAAACTGCTTCTTTTTCTACTATATGAGTAGTACCCATGGCTGTTTGAACCAGGATAGAGTTCTTTCTTGGTAAAGGCTTGTAAGAAGCAAAATTTTTCATTTCACCAGTGAAGTGCTTTGATGCACCTGAATCCATAATCCAGTTGGCACCTTTCTTACAATCTCCATTTGCACACATAATACATATTTTAAGATCTAAATTGTTCCATGATACATTTAATAGCAATAAAATTTCACATGAAAAGTTTGCTGTAATCATTGGAATATTAATCTTAGTGCTTGCAGCAGGGAAAAGGACTGACCTATTATCATATCCTCTATCGCTTCTTGACTTGCTACCACCATGGTAAACAGAAGTAAACAACACTGATTAACAGCCTGTCTTCACCCAGATGGGCTGCAAGCATTACTGCAGGGCCTCCAAGGACCCAGCATTCGTCTCCAGCACTATCCCCTTACCCAGATGGTCAAGAAACCCCCAGAGGTGCTAGATCATCATCCATCACAGCTGCTGCTGCTCGTGCGACTAGAGGACAAACCCCCATGTCAATGAGCCCCACCCCAGTTCCTCAGATGTCTAGGTGGTCAGAGATGAATGAGAGAATTGAGGTTGACGATAAGGAGGATGAGGCAATGAAGCAAAGAAAGGACTGGCTTTGAGGCTGAAGAAGCTGCTAAACAAGGTGGAGGGAGCTCTCCTCTGAAAGGCTTGTGAAACTGTAGTTTGTGGATCTACACAGGCTACTATATCATCTGGACCCACTCGAGGGAGAGGTGGACCTAAAGTCAAGGGGCCTAGGCAGTGCCTGCTGCTACACCCCCCATCGGGTGGTGGAGGAGGGCCAGCAGGGGACCCCCACTGCCTATTAACTATTCTACATGACCCCCTCCCAAGGGGTTATTTGCCAAGGTTGCACAGTTCCAATTGGGACAAGCACCTTCCACTTTGGTGAGGGGCATCGTCCAACTGGAGAGGGCCCTTTCAGAAGCATCTCCAGACCAACTTGTTCACATCCAGAGGCAAGTGGGACCATCTAAGGCAAGGGGCCCAACAGACCCTCTGCTGTTATCCATGGGCCTTCTAGAAAGCAAGTCCTTATCTATGTACAGCCTCCAGACCTGTACATGAACTCGGGGGATGTCTTAGACACCATACACCACTAGCTCCACCTTTACCATTCAATGCTGGAGGTCCATTTGCTCCTCCCATTCCAGAGGGGTTTCACTGCAGCTACTGGGGGCATTGTCTCCAATAAAGACCTGCTCTGCTTCAGGGAAGCACTTCGCAACTCCTATCCATTAATGGACAAGGTAGATGCAGCTCTCTTCACTTCCACATCATACCTCAAAATGGTCATTGTTTCTTGACTTGCTACTACTATGATAAACAGAAGTAAACAACACTGCTGACATCTTATACATTCTACAGCTACTCATCCGCTGGTCTAAATTTTTTGATTTCAGAGCACCCTCTGGTCATCCAACAGATGGCCAACCCTAGAAGATCTGATGGGAGATCGGGTTCAGATCTGGGTGCAATTTTGTTGCACTTAGCCACTGACCCTATTACCCCTAGCAATGACCCAATCAACAGCCTGCCTCCATCTAGATAGGCTGCCAGCATCACTGCAGGGCCTGCAAGGACCCAGTGCTCATCTTCAGCACTGTCCCCCTATCCAGATGGTCAAGAAACCCCCAGAGGCACCAGATTGACATCTGTCACAGCTGCTGCTGCTCGTGCGACCAGAGGACAAACCCCCATGTTAACAAGCTCCACTCCTGTCCCTCAGATGCCTAGGTGGTCAGAGATGGACAATAGAATTGAGGTAGATGAGAGAAAGGATAAGGTGAGGTTCGGTGATGCAACCACCTCATGACTCCTGTCAAATGACCTCCTGAAGCTCACAGATTGGCTGCTAGACAGAGCAGCTGATGGAGATATTGCAGCTGCATCCTTTGAAGTGAAGGGAGGGATGGCACTGAGGCTGAAGGAGCTGCTTGAGGCGGCAAGTACAGCTGGACTGCTGAAGGAGGTGGAGGGGGCTCCCCTCCAAGAAGCTTGCGAAACAGCAGTATATGGTTTCACACATGCTGCCATATTGTCTGGACCCACCTGAGGAAGGAGTGGACCCAGAGTCAGAGGGCCTAAACAATGCCTATTGCCTCGCCCCCCAACAGGTGGTGGTGGAGGTCTTAGCAGGGGTCCCCCACCGCCCATCAACTATTCTACTTGACCCCCTCCTAAGGGGTTGTTTGCTAAGGTTGTGCAGTTCCAAGGAGGACAAGCATTCTCTACTTCGGTTAGAGGCATTGTCCAGTTGGTGGGAGCCCTCCCAGAAGCATCTCCAGACCAACTTGTATGTATTCAGCGACAAGTGGGTCCCTCTAAGGGCAAGGGGCCCAACAAGCCCTCAGCCACCATCCATGGGCCTTCTAGAAAGCAGGTCCTGCTATACATACAGTCTCCAGACCCGTATGTCAACTCTGGTGATGTCTTAGATGCCATTCACTAACAACTTCAGCTCCACCATTCAATATTGGAGGTCTATTCACTCCTTCTGTCTCAAGGGGAATTCATGGCAGCTACTGGGATGTCGCCTCTGATAAAGCCCCTATGGGTGGTTCATGACTTACGCATGTCAGACATGGCCACCATTTACTTTAACGTTGCTGACTTGGCTAGCAGCGCACATACCAGGGTGCTTATAGATCACACCATCCAGTTTGAGCAATTTGTGGCTCGAATTTGGAAGGCCAGAACTAACCTTGGCATGCCCCTATGCCAACAGTGCTGAAGGTGGGGCCACCCCACTGGCCAGTGCCATGCTAAACAGGTGAGATGCCCTATCTGTGCTGAACCATACTGCAAAGAGCACCATCGCACTCTAGCAGGTTGCTGCAGAGGAGTCTCTAGGGTAAACCCTCCCATGCCTCCTACCACAGAGGGGCAGCCATGTGCACATGTTCATTGCTGCATTAACTGCAGGTGAAACCATGCAGCTAATGATCATCACTGCAAATTTTGGCAGAACCACTTTGACTATGAATAGATCAAGGTGCACTATGATAAGGTGAGTTGACAACATAGATTGCACTCCCCCCTTGCTAACCCTCCTGCAAGCAGCGGTGGCTGAACATAAATGAAGGAGAGACTCAGGTCATTTCCCCAGTTGCAAATCTTTAGTCAGAATGTAAACAGAAACTATGGTTACATAGACTGATTATTAGCAGATCTCTTAGAATATGATCTGCTCTCATTCAAGAACCTCCTTGGAGAGTTATAAGAAATGCCTTATCTTCTGCCAACACAGAAGGTGAAGAAGTCATTAGAAGCCCTATCAGCCCCACTTGGAGCCTGGTGGTGTGCCATTCAGAGGTTGATTCTCCACCCTGATGTTGGTCTATGTCAACATCTGTATCGTCAATTTGAGACCCAGCATACGCAAGGATCTCTTTGATCACAGGGACATCCTTCTATTCTCTTTGGGAGTAGGAAAAGGTCTCTTATTCTTCACTAACATATATTCTGATAGTAACCACACTGCACTCCATCTCTTTTATAATGAAGCATTTTGCCTCCCCACCATGCATTTTATGGCAGGGGACTTTGACCTTAGGCATGCGAGCTGGGACCTGAAAGGCCCTGACATGAATGCCTATGCTGACATCCTGCTTGCAGTCATGGGGTGCTCTAAACTAGTTGTCTCCACACCTGTAAAGGCAGCTCCCACACACATTTCTCCACAGCAGGAGTTCAAGGACACCATCATCAATCTTATGCTGATTCCAGCAGCCCTGGAGGCCACAATCCACCACTCAGTGGAAATAGAGTTGAGGGGGATGTTTAACCATGTCCCCTTGGCCATCACCCTATCTGGTCCCACTTCTGAGGTCCCAGCAACATACTGGACCATCAAGCCAGGATCAGATGAGGATGCATACCTGGCAAATGTCTCATCCAAACTCTCTTTACTCACAGGATGGGATGGACACACAAAGGAAGACATCAACGAGGTTGCTCAGGCGATTTCCAAGGCATTCTCTGATGCATGGTCTGTGCATGCCAAAGAAAAGTGCCTCAGCAAGCACTCGAGAGGGTAGTGGACTGAAGAGTGCAGTGAAAATCTGGCAGTCTATAGAGAGTCTTGTCTCAAGATAGACTGGCATGAGTACTATCACACCATGAGGGTGGCAAAATGCACCTTCTTTGAGGAATGTATAAGGCAGGTAGCAATGGTCAAACAGTGTGTCTGGGACCTCACATCCTGGGTGCACCAGAGAAACCTTTCCTCGTTCGAGGCCATCTCCTTTCTAGAAGCTCCGTGCAATGAACTGGGGGATTTGTGAGAGGCCTTGGATGGGTCATACAATGCAGCCTCAGACCACCCAGTAAACCTGTCCTTTCTTCACGACCTCAACCCCCTCCCAGTTAGGAAGTGGGTCCCCTTTTCTCTCCTCGAAATGAGGGAGACACTAGCTGCATGTGCATCCTTGTCCATGCCTGGTCTTTCCTCAAAGTGTGGCTCACCTCTGAAGAGGTGGGTTGACTTGTCATTTGCATAGCTAACGCATGCCTTGATGCAGGCCACTGGCCTGCCCATTTCAAGGAATCCCTGTTTGTTATTATCCCAAAGCTGGGGAAACCTAACTATTCCACACCCAAGTCGTTCAGGCCTATTGTGCTTTTGAACACATTGGGTAAGCTTCTTGAGAAGATGCTGGCCAGGCAGCTGCAATTCGACGGGGTAGCCCACAACATCTTCAATCCTAATCAGTTTGGAGGTGTGGCCCAGCATTCCACTGAGGATGCTAAGGTCTTCCTGACTCATCTTGTGCACGCAGGGTGGGCCAAGAGCCTCACAACAAGCGTTGTTGCCTTCGACATCATGCAGTTCTTTCCCTCTCTGAACTATTCAGTTCTGTTAGAGGTCATCAAGCACCTGGGGTTTTCTCTGTATATTGGGGGCTTCTTCAAGTCTTATCTAGCTGGTTGCAAGACTACTTATTTCTGGGGCTCCTTCAGGTCAGGGCAATATGCTACTAACATGGGAGTGGGACAGGGCTCTGCCCTCTCCCCTGTTCTGTCAGCACTTTACCTGGTGCCAGTCATGAAACTGTTTAGGCAGCACAAAGTTGGCCAACAGGTCAGCCTCATGTCCTATATAGATGATGGCACATTCATCGCACATGCCCCTAGGATGGAGGACAACCTCCTCCCTTTGTCTAGGGCTTACAGCTGGATGTACCAGGCATTCCAATCTCTTGATCTTGTTCTCGAGCATGATAAGTCTGAAGTCTTTCATTTCTTCTGGGCACTGAAATTCACACCCCCACCCATTGATCTGGGCTTCAAGCCATAACTGGCCCCACCCCCCTGCACCCCAAGACATACTGGAGATATCTGGGATTCTGTTTCAACTGCAAGCTTATATTCAAGGAGCATGCATGGTTCTTCACTACCAGGGCCATTACTACTTAAAGGCCATGGGTATGCTGGGCAATGCTGGGAGGGGGCTGACCCCAACCAGCATTGGTTACTGTACCGCACCTGTGTTGTCCCCATGATAATGTATGGTGCACATCTCTAATACTTCCCCGGCAGCAGAACGAAAGCCATGATCATGAGCATGTTCAGCACTATGGTGGGGTTGCTTGCCATGCACCTCCTCCTCAAATGCCTGGTGGACAGGGGGGCACTATGCATTCCTTTTCTCATACCTACACACCCCCTTTATTCTGTCTTAGGAGGGCCCCTGGGTGGCAAGGCCCTGGTCCATGGACTGGTGCTTAGCAATCTATGAGATCAGGAAGCGACAAGCATAGGGGGCCCTTTCTCATCACTTGTCGCCACTACAATGGGTGCTCAGGCAGACAAATTTGAGTCTTTTGGCCCAGAGTCAGCCCCTGGGAATAGGGTCCTGGACTTGTTTTGGGACTGCATCACCTGCAATCGAGTGGGCTCTAGGGAGCTCAAAGAGATTCAGGCCTATTTACACAGATTGGAAGAAGCCTGGGCCTTGGCCCAGGAAGACCCAGACTGCATGGTTGTGGCAGTAGATGCATATGTGCCCACAGATACCTCACTACAAGATGCACTGGGTGTTCTCCTCTTTGAGGATGGGCACCTAGCATACAGGATTATGTCAGTAGCCAGGAGGCCCCCCCCCCTCTCCAAGGCTGAGTGCTTTGCCATTCAGATAGGTGTGTTCACTGCCCCGGGCAGAGGGTGCGACCATCTAGTGGTGTTTTCAGTCTCTAGTCCAGCAATTGATACCCTACTGGATATCTCCCCACACTCAGAGCAGATCTTCTCCCTAGATGCCAGCAAAGCTCTTCGTCCCTGGTTCTCAGGAGCAGAATAGCATACCCTCACGATGTGGCATACCCCCTCAAGATTTGAGTGGAAAGCCCAACATCTTGTCCACATCCTTGTGACATCACTATGAGTAGACAGGGGCAATGACCCTCACACATCTGTCAACTGGCTTTTGATGGAGATTGACGCCAAGACCAACCAAGCATGGGTGGAGGAGACTAAGAACCCCTCGTTCATGGGTCGCCAGTTCATGGCCCTTAAGGGCAAGAATGGCAACATCACTGCCCCATCTTCCCACAAGGGAGATCCATGGCTACAACTGGCAGAGTCAAATATTTTGACCTGCACATAGTTCACCAGATTGCTTATGGGACATGCTTCTCTAGGGGAGTATCGCCTACACTTCCACATTTCAGGTGCCATCGCCTGTAACTGCATACTAGCAGAATGCATCCAAATGTATGACCATGTCCTGCACATTTTCCCCAGGGTGAAGCATCCCAAACACCGCCAGCTGCCTCAATCTATCGAGGAATTGGCTGCACTTGTGGCAAATAATCCCATACTAGAGTTGTTTGCCACCCCACGCTCAGAGTGGGATCTAGGATAGGTGGGCTGTGTAAAGCATATGACCCCCATCCTTTGTCTGAGGGGTGGTCACCCCCCTTCTCTCCTTCTGATGGGCTGTAAAGCCCTGCTGCAGCTTCTTGGGTAGGCCCCTGGGAGGGCCATTTCCCAGACTCACTCTGGGGAGGGAAGTACTGTGTCGAGAACGTCCTAGGTCATCGGTATACAGGCTCTGCCTGGAGTCTGTTTAGTCTTATAAAGGAGGCCTTGAGGGGGAAGGGTGGAGAATAGACAACCTGGGCCCTTCTGGGCCTGGGTCATCGGTATCTGCTGGACAACCAGCAGCAGTCCATTTAGGCTCATAAAGGGTGCCACTCTCTGTCTGAAGCCGTAGGGGACAACCTGAAATATCTTGGGTAGATAGGGAACCCAAACTGGAGTGGGACTGGGGGATAGTTCCACTGGAGGTAACCTAGGGGGCAGGTGGAGGAGCGACGGCTAAGCTGGAATCTGAGTTGAAGGGACATTTCCCTTTTGGGAGGTTTGGGGAGGTTCTCACATGCTTATTTTCTCCTCGTCTAACCACCTGTGCCTAGGCAATACCTGGATGCATGGTCCTCACTACTTAACAGAGCTTTATCAGGGTGGCAGTATCCCTCTAATCTTGTGTATATACCTGTAGTGTACTTGGTTTGTACCCTGCCATGGACTGCAATCATGCACCACATAATAAATTGTTGACAACAAAAAAAAAAAAAAACAATTATCATATCCTCTTATTTCAAGCAGTTCATCGATAAGCATCTTGTCGATAGCCTTTCCATACTTCCTCATCAGAAACTGGAGGTTCTGATCTGAGAGAGATGATGTCGTCTTCTACCTCTACAATCCTTGGTTTTGATTTGATCCTCCTCCTTTTACCTTCTTGCACCATTAGGTGCTCTTCTAGTGGTTGCAGATTTTTTGCACTGCATGGAAGATGCATTTGCTCGAGGGTGTCTCGAGCTTGCTGATGTTCAGTGTAAACCAAATAAGAGGTAGACACCACACCTGTATATGCCTGTGCAGGCAGTGGGTGGTGAGAATCCCTCATGGGAGTGTGGTCATGCTTTTCGATGTGCTGAATAAGTGGCATTGGCAGTATGATGGTGTCATTACCATTTATGGTGGGAAAGGCACTGGAGGCAAGGTGGGTATGTTTTTCTTTAGGCTTTTCCTTCTTAGTCTTTTGTCCCTGCATCATCCATATTTTTAGGATGAATCTCCATTGTTGTTTTGCTCTTCTTTGGCCTGCTATTTGGGGTTTCCCCTTTTGCATTTGACAGTGGAAAGCTTGGTGGCCTGAGGTGGGCTGGTAGGCTTTCCAACTGCCATGCACCTTGAGGCTTCAGCAACAATGGAGTCCTTAACATGTTTAAATGTCAAGGCACTAGTAGTAGTCATGTTAAGGACTGTGGCAGACAAAAAGTCATACTCATGCAGCATCGCAGCAAGTAGGATCATCACCTGAACTAGTTCAGGGATGGCAACATTGGCAGTTATGAGGTGCTTGAACTTGTCAACCATCTTAGCAATCTCTGGCACAAGATTCACAGTCAGAATTTTGATTGCTATTGCAGACCTAAAGTCTGCAAAAACTTGGGAGGGGCTATTGACACTATAATCAATGTGAATGAGGTTCCACACCTCCTCAGCAGTGTCCTTGGTGTTGGCACACTGCCAAATGGAGGGGGCCAGGCAGAGCACTAGACTACCAATAGTCTGGTCATTTTTGTTGCTCCAGGTCTAGAGCTTGGCAGTAGCATCTGCTATGAGAGTAGCATTCATTACTATCAAAGGAGGCACTGGAAGCAGTTTAATTTCTGCTCTGCTAGTTATCTGCCAGAGGCCCTGAGACCTGAGCCATGCCTTTATGGAGTTGGCCCATTGAATGTAATTTGAGCCATCAAAAGTTTGTATGAGTTTTTCAAGGGTTGAAGACATGATTTGTGGTAGCAGATATTATAAGCACTCAATCAGTCTTTTATCCAAGAAAACATATTTCACAATCTCAGGAAAAAACACTCCTTTAGAGTGGTTAAGTTAACCCTAGTCAACCTAGGTTTTTAAGTGCAGCTCGCAGAGAGCGCGATACAGCTCATGAAGAGTGCAAGATTATAATTTGGAGACTATGAAGTCAACATCATTTGCAGCGAGTTAAGGCACATTTGCAATATGCCCAGCAGGGCCCATAACCTGTTGGAGCAGACTATATACACTGCACAGGGGAAGAGACAACACATTCCTTACAACCTACCTGGGGTTTAGTTAGACTTACAGCTAGAGTTAGCAGAGGTACAGTGGCTCACAAAACTGTTCCAATATTTAGTTGTTTTGGACAGATGGTTTTGGTGCAGAGTGATGACATAATCCCTGGTCTTGGCACTCCTGTCCAACACACTATATCATCTTGGCTTTCTAAAACACCTTAGGTCATGTGATTTGGATAAATACTCATGGAGTAATGAACTTTAGATGTTTTTCCACTTTTGCAGCTGAAATAATGCTTTAAGTGACTGTGGGAACCATAAACAATGTCATGTGACACTATTTGTATTAGCTTGATATGTTGAAATTCAATTTGACCTCTTACCACCACCATGAAAGCCACTTCTACTGCCAACCATGCTTCTGTCATCTCTTTGCTTGAACAGGGATATTCTGTTAGAGATATTGAAAGAAGAACTGGTCTGAGGAAGTCTACTGTGGGTAGAATCAAGAAACATATGGATACAAACAAAGAAAACAACCCTGGTGGATGTCCTTCCAAGCTTTCTGCTCATGATAAAACATCTATTATTTGTCAAATTCAATCAGGGAAGCTGGACACCGCTGTTCAGGCTACTCATTTTATTAATTGTACTATTCTATACCCTGTCCACCCACAAACAGTCAGATGGATGTTGGATTGTGTAATCTGACACATTGTTTGGTAATTATGTAATATGGAGACTTTACTCCTTAACAGACAAACTGGATGCAGTTAATTCCCCCCTGCTGTAATATTGACAGTGGTCAAGTAGTAGTTACATCAATAGTGTCTGATTCATATCACATTGTTGTATTGAACCCAGTAAGACCTGATAGCTCAATTGGTAGAGCATCTGGTATATGTCCAGTTGGTCTTGGGTTCAATCCCCAGTCTGTTCATCTCTTTCTGTCTTAACAATGGACACTTCAGGAGAGTGGTTTCCACTCTGCCACAAAAAAGAAAATACCCATGTTGAAGAAAACTCAGGGTCAGAGGCAGCTGGAGTTTGCACAACGGCATAAAAACTGGACAGTAGCTGATTGGAAAAGGGTCTTGTGGACAGATAAAACCAAGATAAACAGGATTGGGTCAGATGGGAAGGTGTATGTATGAAAACAAAGGGGGAATCCATCTCAAATCGCACCATCTTACCAACAGTAAAGTATGGAGAGGGGAGTAATCTCATGGTATGGGGGTGTATGGGTTGGAATGGTGTGGGAATGCTTATAGAGATTGAGAGAAAGATGAATGCTGTCCAGTATTGTCAGATTTTGGATGATGGGATGGTGGAAAGCTTTGAAAAGCTGGAGATGGAGGAGGGTGAGCAGTACTTTCAGCAAGACAATGACCCCAAACACCCATCTCAGAAGGCCACACAATGGTTTGAAAAAAATGATATCCAAGTTCTATTATGGCCAGCACAGTCTCCAGACCTTAATCCCATTGAACACTTCTGGGACCATCTCAAATGACAACTTTGAAAGCATGAAACTCCACCCAAAGGAGCACATGAATTGTGAGACAGATTGATTGATGAGTGAAATGGAATTCTACCAGAGCTATGTTAAGGCCTCATAGAAAGTATGCTCAGGTGCATACAGGCAGTTATCAAGGCAGATGGGGGTCATACCAAGTACTAGACAGCAAAATAATAGGTGCTCACAAAACTGTCCCAATGAGTCCCAACTTGGTTTGGCTCATTACTCTATGAGTTTTTATCCAAATAACATGACCCAAGGTGTTTTAGAAAGCCAGGACAATGTAGTTTATGGGACATGAGTGCCAAGACCCTAGATTATGTCATCACTCCACACCAAGTGCATCTGTCAAAAATGACCAAACATTGGGACAGTTTTGTGAGCCACTGTAAGAACACTGTATTCCTACTATGGTACAGGTTCTCCTTATATACATAATAATAAGGATGTCACATGACTTGGGAATGTGTTTACCACATGTATGTGTAGTAAGCATAGCAACATGTGTATGCTGTATGTATTGTCTCATATATGCAGCATGCCTCTCAGGGTTTGATTTCAACATAGAACCTCGAAGGGAAGTCAAGATACAGTTAGTGGAAGATTTTATATCTAAAATGTGAAAGGTGCAGAAGGAAGCAGAGGCAGCATTGATGAAAGCACATGATGATATGATGCAATATGCAGATCGTACTTGAGCTGTTGCTCTAGAGTACAAAGTTGGTGACTTGGTATAGCTAAATACCAAAAATCTAAATATTCCACAATCTTCAAGAAAGCTTACAGAGAAGCAAGTTGGCCCATATGTGATTTCTAAAATACTTTCACCTAATGCAGTAGTGTTAAAATTACCTCAATCATTCAAGATTGATCCTGAAATTAACATCTCCTACTTATGCCCTTACTACCCACCCACTATTCCCAGTCAACAAACTACTCTGCAACCTCCAATAATGGTAGAAAATGCTCCAGAATATGTAGTGGAAGAATTTTTAAACTCACATCTTCAATGAAATAAATTGGAGTTCTTAATCAAGTGAAAGAACTACACCAACGAAGATAACTCATGGGAATCTGAAGAGAATTGTAAGTGAGCATGTAATGCAATTGCCCAATTCTTTAAACGTAATTCAAATGCTTTGCATCACATTGCTAGAATGGTGTATGAGGAATGAAATTCCAGCCTTACCAAAATTTCACAGAGTGGACAGATATAATATTTTCTCATCTGAAAGTCGAGGCATAAAAGGGGGGTAATGTTAGGAAACAGTCCTTTAACATCCCTATTATATAATAATATTTTATTCTATTTTTATTTTATGTTATTACATCAAATTATGCTACCAAACACCTACAAATGCTACATTTGCCAGCATGGAAATTTTATATTTACATACATCAATATGTACATGCATGTATGTGCACATTGGTAACAACACAGTACAATATATGTAACATAGTATATAAATCTTAAATATATACCTGGGAGACCTCAGTTGAGTTCTCTTAGGTATTCCATCTACAATTGTGGTGCAAAACACCTTTTTCAGTCAACTCATCTATTGATAACCCTCACATCAAAACCATTAAAACCCCCCATCACATGTGCTTACCCCATCCCCTTCTTGTAGGAGAGCCTACACAGTCCAGCTAGCAGATTAGTGGGTGTCACCCTAATAGGTTCTCTATCTGTGAGGTGCTAGGGGACCCAGTGTAGAAACTATCATCATCAGAATCGGCCTTGGGGCCAGTTGAATCAGCCTCTGAATGGGTCTCTGACAATAAAAGGAAAACATCAGCTGTACCAGATATGGTGGGGAAAGCAGTTGAAAGGGGAGGTGCAGGGGGAGATGAAGAGAGAGAATTAGAATCTTTAAGGTAAAAGGCAGTGGCATCAAAGCCAGTTGGAGAACCGGTATGGGAAGATGGTGATGATGAATGATGAACCTGCCAAGCCATGGCTGCCTGAAATGCAGTAGGCTGATTGGCATCTTCTAATGTGTCATCCTCCCCTTTCTATAACATCATGGCATAAGAGGCAATGGGCTGTGCAAGGGCAGTGTGTGCATCAGCTTAAAGATTATCAGCTTCATCATTGGCATCCACAGTGGGGCAGCATCAGGAGCCAGGACAGCATTGGGCTCAGCAGTGGCATTGGGCTCAGCAGCAGAATGTGATGAATTATCAGATCCAGAATCTAAAAAATAAATGCCAGCATTGATACCAGTTACAGCGCATGGTGAACTGTAGGCACCAGAAACAGAGCATACCCAGAATGATATTTGCTCTTCAGTGTCAGGTTAGATGCCAAAACATCACTATCTGTGATGTCAACACCCCAGGTCCACTTGTGGGAGGAGGGGGGAAGAGCCTTTGGGTGCTGAAGTTCAGCCTGTGCATGTGCAGATACCAGTTCCAATTGTCTTCTTGTGGCCAATTGCCTTGACTGGCTCCCAGTATGTTCATGGTTGTATGCTGCTGCCACCAGTGGTGCCATTGTTATCTTACATGGTTTGGACTGAAGCTTCTTGAGCAGGGCTAGCTCATAAAGCTGTTGAAATCCTGCTGCTTTCTGGACATTCACATTCATTACAGCTTCTGCTGATAATTCGTAGCCATCTACCAAGCCATGGATCCCACATGCTTCATTGAATATATCCCCAATGAGAGCCTACAGGTCAATGCAAGATCAGCAGTCAGCTCAGCCATCAGCAGCATTGTCTGCTAGTTGGCTATCATTGGGTAGAGAGCTAGTGATTACAGGGGAAAGGATATACTGCTGATAGCTATTGAGGCATTTATCCATGGTGCCACTGGCAAAAATTTGCCCCAATGCTAGTTTACTATTGCATCTCCACCAATCACATACATTGGAATCCACCAGACAGCTAGGACCATCACTGGCAATACCATCATCCAATGCAGCCAAGAGAGATGGATGGAATCTGTGGGGTAGGTGGTTCAATTTCTTTTTTTTTTGAATCCCATTTAGTCTCCACTGTGGTGAACCATATGTACAAGATTAAATATACATGTGAATGCAATTCTGTCTAGTCCTTTCCCAGTGAGTTTCTTTGTCAACTGCTTGGAGAGACCAAATAGTGGCCCTCAAAGCATCAATGGCACTGAATTAAGTGGTGTTGAGCTGGCAAGTGCAGTAAAGTGTTGACACCACATCTTTCAACCCTGTCTCCTGTCCCATCTCTCCTGCTGTTCTTTGTCAAGTGTTGGTAAGTCACCAAAGATGCTATGGAATTGTCCAGTTGCAGCAACATATCTGAAGAGTGCTGGTAATGTGTTAGGTGTTGTGAAAAGTTTTGTGATGTCTAATAGATGTTTCTGCCATCTATGCTATTGCATACGATTTGTCTGGCTTCTTGATGTGCTGTGCAGTGCAGCGGGAAGTGTTGTATCATTTTTTTGCCTTGCTGACATTCTGGAGAAATTGGTGAGTTTACTTTCCCAATGCAGTACAAGTGCTTAGCTAGGCATGTGTGGCCTGTCTTCAACTGCAAGAGTATGCTTACCAGTTTTCATGTAAGTCCTGAGATCAGTTTGATGTACTTGTTCAAGGGTGTCATAGGATCAATCTTCTTCATTCTGGTGTACCATGAGGACTTTTGCCAAAGCTTCTGTATGTTATGCTTCAGCATCTCTCCAAAGGCCCACTTTGCTGCAGATCTGCTGTATGGTAGCATTTGTTGATGAGCTTTGGTAGCTGTCAATTGTTGCTGCTTCCTTCTGTTATTGCCTTCTTTGCCTGTTCATTAGCTCATTCATTCCCATCCACTCCCTTATGACTTGGTACCCATTGCACCATGATGTGTACATTGTGTCTTTTCTTCAGAGTTTTGATGTCTTCGTGAAAAGAGATGTAATGACCTGCAGTGGGTTTCATCAGTTGCATGGCTAAGATAGAAGCTTGGTTGTCAATGTATAAGATGGCCGACTGTATACCTCACTCATTGGAGATTAGCTTGGTGCCCAATAATGCACCCACTCCCTCCCCTTCGTACACTGTGTGCTGTCATTGTATGCCCAGCTTGTATCATATCTCCATCTTTACCCTACTATTTCTGTATAAGATAGCTTCCAGGCCTATCTTGCCTTCCATCCCCAAGCCATCCATAAATACTTTGACATCCAGGTTGTCTTGGTTTACATTTGTAATCACTTTGTCCTCATTGTTTACAATCTTGATTGCCACCTTTGGTGTCCATTTTGAGTTGAAGCATACAGACTTAATGGTTTCCATGTTCTGTGTGGCTAGATCTTGTATCTGTGCATGAGGTCATGTAGCAGAGTCAGGTGTCATTTTACCAGTCTTTTGGCCATGTTTATGACCAGTTTGTGGAGGGGGTGTGATGGAGGTAAAGTTGTGAGTCTGATGGCTGCTCATTGTTTGTACTTGTCAACTAGTAGGCTAAATGGTATGAGATTTGCCATAACTTCTGCAATGTTGGTTGCAGTGGTCTTCATCACCCCTGTGATTATAAGTGCTGCCCATCTCTATACTGATGCTAGTTTGTTCACTGTGGCCTGCTTTGCCTGTCTGTTTTTTGTTACTTTGCCTATGTTCTGTCATGGAGTAAGAAAGATGTCAGCTGCATATAACATTCGTGGTACTGCAATGGTATCTCACATTGATTCCTTGGGATGATTGGGCTAGCCATCCAAATTGGATTAGCCAGTCCTATCCTTTTGTGATTGCTGCTGTGCATTGTCCTTTCCAGTTTAATTTGTTGTCCACTATGATGCCCAGGAATTTTACTTTGTCTTTTGAGGGTATGCATTGGTTTCTCAGTATTAATGCTCATCTTGGCATTGGTATTCTCTTCCTGGGGTTCAACAGGTGTGGGGTGAGTCTCTACATGATGTCCAATAGTTGGAACTTCTTGATGCCGAACTCACAGTTGTGGTCCTTGGCCCATTCAAATATTTCTTCAGCTCAGTTCATGATGTTTCATAGCTTCTCATGAGTTTTGGAGAGGTCCTTGCCTGTGATGATGACCACTGCATCATCCACAAAAAGTAGGATCCATTCTCCCATTCTAAGAACTGGAATTTTTAGTAGATCAGTGTTGTAGATCAGATAACATATTCCTGAAAAGGGATCTCCTTGATCTAGCCCATTCAGTACAATGAATGCTTCTGTTTGATAGTCATTGAAGGAGAGTATGGTGTGTCAATTTCCTAGTCATCTTTTTATCCAGTCTATATATTCTTCTGTTATCCCTCTTTTTCTCATGTTGTGGATGAGTCAGTTGACATCTATGCTAGGGAAGGCACCTTTAACATTGAGGAATAAAGTTGAGACTACTTGCCCTTTGTGCCATGTGTCTTTTACCATCTTTGTCAGCATGTGTATTGAGTCAGTTGTTGTGCATCCTGGTCTTGCACTGAAGTGGTTTGCTGGGAGTGTGTCATATTTTTCACACATGGTGATGATATCTTCTGCTTGACAGCTGTTGAGCAGTCTTGCCATCCCATCTGAGAGGACAATGGGACACTATGCTGATGGAGACATGTAATTGAGTTTGCCTGGCTTTTTTAAAATGAGCATTTTGGTAAGCACCTATTCCTGTAGGTAGTATGTTAGTATGTTTGTAGCTTGGAAGAGTAGACCTAAGTGTGGGACTAATTCTTTTTTGGTGTGTATGAGAATCGAATTTGGGACTGTTCTGCTTCTACTGGCTTTGTATGGTTTCATCTTCTTGATTGCATGGTGTATCTGTTCGTCTGAGATGTTTGTGAATGTCCATCGTGGCAGCGGGTACTGGCAGTCTTGTAGGATTGTTGTTGTTGTAGAATTCAGTGGTAGGAAAAATGTTTTGTAGAACAGCTTGCCTTTACCTTTGTTGTCTGCTTCTTCTCTTAGCACTCATTTTGTTGCTGGGTCTTTGATTTGGAGTGACAGGATCCTTGCCATTCCTGCATCCATTGCAGGTGCTGTCACTAGTCTGCTTGCATCCCATATGTTGAAGTCATCCAGCCCCTCTAGCCAGTCTATCCAGTATTCAGCCTTTGCTTTTTGTATCGCCTCTGAATACTGATTGTGCTGCTGTCAATATTCCTCATGTACCAGATGTTGACTGTTTTGGCAGTAGTATTTTGATTGTCCTCTGAGTTGTTGCATTTTCTTCTTTTCATCCATGAGTTCTGGAGACCACCATGTCTTTGAATATGGGCATAGTGTCATTAGTTTGACATGTTTTTTAATGGCATCTTGTATCTTCTCGTTCAGGTTTTTGAGTCTATCATCGAAGTCTTGTATGCTGTCTATCTCTGTAGGCAGGGGGATGTTAGTGAGGTTAGCTTGTAATTTTTTACTAGTTCTGGCCAATTGGCCTTCTTGAAGTTATGCCTTGGTTTCTATGCTATCTTTGGTGCATATATATCGATTTGTGTGATGATTGGGTAGTGATCTGTTTTCACCGGTCTTGCTTCATCTTCTGTTTTGCACTTGATGATCGTGTCAGCAAGGTTTTCCATGCACAATATGTTGCCAACCCTGGTATGGTTGCCTGTGCTGTTCAATTGCAGAGTCAGAATTTGCAGAGGTAGGACCATCTTCATGTTGTGATGCCACAGCATATTTAGTAGTGGTTGTGTCAAATCAAGGTTCTGAGGCATGATGAGTTGTGTGTTCCAGGCTTCATCCCATAGCGGGTGGTGGCGGTTGAAATCTCCTAGCCATATACACCATGTGTAGGGGGCCTGCTGTGTGTCATTGTCTCTCTTGATCTCGTATGTATGCACATACATGTGTTAGCACATTGTTATTTTTACAGTCATTGTAAACATTGATGATATGTAGTGTGCCAAACTGACTTTGGATCTCTATTGCTGTGATGTCCAGATGTTCGAAGTTGATTTATTTCTATGTGTCTGTAAGTAAGTTAGTGTTGACAAGTATTACTGATTTTGTTCTGTCTGGGTATTCCTGATGTGTGTTGGGGTATACTGTTGTCTAGTTGTGTTGGATTGTGTAATCTAGCACATTGTTTGGTGATTATGTAATATGGAGGCTTTGCTCCTTAACAGACAAACTGGATGCAGTTAATTCCCCCCTGCTGTAATATTGACAGTAGTCAAGTGGTGGTTACATCAATAGTGTCTGGTTCATATCACATTGTTGTGTTGAATCTAGTAAGACCTGATAGCTCAGTTGGTAGAGCATCTGGTATATGTCCAGTTGGTCCTGGGTTCAATCCCTAGTCTGGTCATCTTTCTGTCTTAACAAGTTGCAATTGGCATGGGTTTATCTTCATGGTCAATGTAGGGTTCTTGTATTGTGCATATGTCATACTTGTTTCTTTGTAGGCTTTCTAATAGATCAAGTTGGCTCTCTAATGATTTGTTAATGTTTTCCTGCTGCATCTAAAATGGTTGCTGGGTTGTTCTTGCTCTTAGTTCTCAGGCATCCTGATATTTGAGGGGTGTGGGTTCCCTGTGCAGTGGTACTGCTGGTGGTGGGCCTAAAACTAGGCTCTCATCTTATTCTGTTGGTTGGTCACTCCATTGGTCACTTTGTTGCATAGGGGCATTGCATGGTTGTTGTAAATTACTCAGCTGTGTGTTTCCAATGTAACTGTCAAGCATGGTTTGCACTGGCCTCATGGGCCATCCATTATCTGTCAGTCTCATGTTAGCTTCTGTTTAGTGGTTTCTGTACCTACTCTGTGATTGTTTGTGTGGAGCAGGTGGCCTTCTGCACCTCTGGACAGTTTGCCATTTCTCCATAAAATCTTGTCTGTATCCATCTCCTCCATGGTGGGCATTCCAGCTTGGATTTGGTTGCCGTTGCTGTGTTTGTTCATTGCCTATGAATGGTTCAGGTTCGTTCAGTAGTCTCCATGTATTTGGTACAGCTGTTGAAAAAAATTTATACTTATTCTCCGGCACTCACTCTTATATTTTGTCTTTTTCTATTTTGAAGGCCAGGGAGTTCCTATTTGCTACTCTGTGTCCTTTGGCTTCAGAATCTTTGCAGTTTGCACATTTGAATGGGGTCACCTCCATTACAATGCACTGTGACATTTTGTGTTGGTCCCCACATCGTGCACAAGTGTCCATTGTTGCCTTACAACTGGAGACATAGTGGCTGAACCTCCGACATTTCAGGCATCTCCATGTTCTGTGAGCATTTTGTGCACATTCAAGCACTTACCTTTAATAAACATGCCATATTTGATTACATTGTTAGCTCCCCATCAGCTGTTGAAACCAAATACAATGTGGGCCATCTTTTGACTACTTGCACAGAGGTGTATAGGTTTGATATATTTTGAATATGCAATAGCATCACTGCAGAGCCTGCTATCTTCCTCAACTTTTGCATGTGCATAGCTAGAACCTGCATCGAAGGTAGTTGGTACAAACTCCACTATAACATAGAAAAGTTTGGTTCATATGTTGGCAGTGCTGCCATAGTTCATCATGAATGCTGTCTGTACTTCCAGTTGTTTCATCCACTCTGCTGTGCCCTTGCTACTCAGCCAGTAGAGCACATTACCATTGCAAAGTTTCCTTGCTCCAATGAATATCATTCCTGGCAGTTTGTCTGCAGCTTCTATGCCCATAAAATCCAGGGTCATGTTCACCTTCACTACTAGATCTTTCTCTGATAGAGACTCTAAAGTGTTATTAGTGGTGTTAAGATCTTTCTAAATTAGTATCTGCTGATCACTTCTTGACTTGCTACCACCATGGTAAACAGAAGTAAACAACACCTGTTGGATTGTGTAATCTGACACATTGTTTGGTGATTATGTAATATGGAGACTTGCTCCTTAACAGACAAACTGGATGCAGTTAATTCCCCCCTGCTGTAATATTGACAGTGGTCAAGTAGTAGTTACATCAATAGTGTCTGATTCATATCACATTGTTGTATTGAACCCAGTAAGACCTGATATCTCAGTTGGTAGAGCATGTGGTATATGTCCAGTTGGTCCTGGGTTCAATCCCTAATCTGGTCATCTTTCTGTCTTAACAACACTACCGATATCTTAAATGTTCTACAGCTTTACATCCACTGGTCTGATTTTCTCGATCTCAGAGCATCCTCCAGTCATCCAATAGATGGCCAATCCTAAAAGATCCGATGGGAGATCGGGTTCAGATCTGGGCATGATTCTGTCATGTCTGGCCACTGACTCTGTTACCCCCGGCAATGACCCATCAAAAGCCTATCTTCATCTAGATGCCTGCAAGGACCCAGTGCTCATCTCCAGGACTGTCTCCCAAGAAAGTCATTGGCAGCCCTATCAGCCCCAATTGGAGTCTGGTAGTGTGCTATTCAGGGGTTGACTCCTCCCCTCGAGTGCTGGTTTATGTATGTCAACACTCATATTGCCAATCTGAGACCCAGCATACGCAAGGATCTCTTCGACCACCAGAACATTCTCCTTTTCTCCTTAGGAGTAGGGGAAAGTCTCCTATTTTTTGCTAACATCTACTCTGACAGCAATCGCACTGCAGTTTGTCTACTTCATGATGAAGTGTTTCGCCTCTCTACCATGCACTTCATGGCAGGAGACTTCAATCTCAGGCACTCGAGCTAGGACCCCAAGGGCCCTGACATGAATACCTATGCTGATATCCTGCTTGCAGTAGCAGGGTGCACTGGACTGGTTGTCTCTATGCCTGTAGAAGCAGCCTACACTCACATCTTTCCACAGCAAGGGTTCGAGGATACTGTCATCAATCTCATGCTAATTCTGGTGGCCCTGGAGGCCAAAATCCACCATTCTGTGGAAACAGGGCTGAGGGGCACATCTAACCACATCCCCTTGACCATCACTCTTCCTGGCCCTGCATCTGAGGTCCCAGCCATTGTATTGCTGAACACTCTAGACAAACTGCTTGAGAAAATGCTAGCCAGGAGGCTGCAATTTGATGGAGTTGCCCATGATATCTTTGACTCTAATCAGTTCAGAGGCATTGCCCAGCACTCCACTGAGGATGTGGGTGTATTTCTGACCCACCTAGTTTGTGCAGGATGGGCCAGGGGCTCACAATGAGTGTTGTCACCTTTAACATCGCTCAATTCTTCCCCTCTTTGAACTACTCAGTTCTCCTGGAGGTTGTTAATTGGCTGGAGTTCCCTCCATGTATTGGAGACTTCTTCAGATCTTACTTGGTGGATTGCAAGATGACCTACTCTTGAAGCTCCTTTATGTCAGAGTAGTATGCTGCTGATGTGGGGATGGGACAGGGCTCTGCTCTCCCCCCTGTCTTGTTGGCACTCTATCTGGCACCCATCATGAAACTGTTCAGGCAGTATGAGATTGGCCAATAGGTCAATCAGATTATGTCATACATGGATGATGGCACATTCATTGCATGTACTCTCAGAGCAGAGGACAACCTTCTTTCTTTATCTAAGGCCTATGACTGGATATACCAGGCATTCCAATCACTCAGTCTTGACCTTGAGCATGACAAGTTTGAAGTATTTCACTTCTCCTGGGCTGCAAGGTTTATGCCTCTGTCCATCAATCTAGGTTTTGAGCTATACACTGGCCCTACCCCTCCCCAAGACACATTGAAGATATCTGGTTTCATTTCGACTGCAAACTGATATTCAAGAAATATGGCACTTCTTCACCACCAGGGCCATCACTGCTGTGAAGGCTATGGGTATGTTGGACAATGCTGGGAGGGGCTTGACCCCTGACCAGCATTGACTACTTCATCGCACCTGTATCGTCCCTGTGATGACGTATCGCACATGTCTCTGGTATTTCCTTGGCAGCAGGACGAAAGCTATAGTCATGGGCACATTCAGCACTACTCCCATAGGACAGGTAGCAGTAAAGTTGCTTCCCATGCACCTCCTCCTCAAATGCCTGGTGGACAGAGGAGTGCTATGCCCATGGATTCTTTACTACAAGCTGCAGTGGGTATCCTCCTATTCGAGGATGGGTGCCTAGCATATAGGATTATGTCAGCAGCTGGGAGACAAACCCCTCCCAAGGGTGAGTACTTTGCCATTCAGATAGATGTGTCCACTGTTCTGGACAGAGGGCACAATTGTTTAGTAGTTTTTTCAGACTCCAGTCTGGCCATTGACACTCTACTGGATACCTCCCCACACTTAGGGCAGATCTTCTCCCTAGATGCTAGCAGAGCCCTCTGCCCCTAGATCTCGGGAGCAGAGCAGCACACCCTTATGATGTGGTACACCCCCTTAAGATTTGAGTGGAAGGCCCAACATTCCATTCACGTCCTTGTGATGTCTCTATGGGTGGGCAGGGGCAATGACTCCCACACATCTATTGACTGACTCTTGACAGAGGTAGATGCCAAGGCTAACTGAGCATGGGCACAGGAGGCTAAGAACTCCTCATTCATAGGTCACCAGTTCATGGCCCTGAAGGGCAAGAACGGCAAAATGGCTGCCCCTTCCTCCCACAAGGGAGGTCCATGGCTTCAACTGGTTAGGTCAAGCATATCAATCTGCATGCGGTTCACTAGTCATGTGATTGGACACATTCCACTAGTATACAGTCGCAGGCAATGGTGCCCAGAACATAGAAATGTAGGCGATACTCCCCTAGAGGAGCATGTCCCATAAGCAGTCCACGTCCTGCATGTTTGCCCTAGGGTGAAGTGACCCAAGCACCACCAGCCTCCTCATTCTATCAAGGAACTGGCCTCGCTCATGGCAACTAATCCCAGACTGGGACTCTTTGCCATCCCATGCTCAGAGTAAGATTTGGGATAGGTTGGCTGCACAGAGTGCATGACCCCTGTTGGATTGTGTAATCTGACACATTGTTTGGTGATTATATAATATGGAGGCTTGCTTCTTAACAGACAAACTAGATGCAGTTAATTCCCTCCTGCTGTAATATTGACAGTGGTCAAGTGGTAGTTATATCAATAGTGTCTGGTTCATATCACATTGTTGTATTGAACCCAGTAAAATCTGATAGCTCAGTTGGTAGAGCATCTGGTATATGTCTAGTTGGTCCTGGGTTCAATCTCCAGTCTGGTCATCTCTTTCTGTCTTAACAACCCACATCTTCTGTTGGAGGGGTGGTCACCCTCCTTCTTTTTCTCTGGCAGGCCGTGAATGAAGCCCTGCTGTGGCTCCTTAGAGAGGCCCCTGGAAGGGTCATTTCCTGAGCTTGCTATAGGGAGGGGGAGCACTGCATCAATGGCATCTCAGGTCATCGGTATACAGGCTATGCCTGGAGTCCATTTAGTCTTATAAAGGGGGCTTTGAGGGGAGAGGATGGGGAGTAAACAACTTAGGCCTGAGTCATCAGTATCTACTGGAAAACTGGTAGCAGCTCTGCACCACTTAGTTCTGCTGGAGATCATCAACCACCTGAAATTCCCCCCGTGCATTGATGGATTCTTTAAGTCTTATCTAGTGGGTCACAAGATGGCTTACTCCTGGGGCTCCTTCAGATCAGGGCAGTTATACTGCAGACGTAGGAGTGGAACAAGGCTCCACTCTCTCCCCTGTATTGTCGGCACTCTATTTGGTGCCAGTTATGAAACTGTTTAGACAGCATGAAGTTGGCCAGCATGTCAACCTCATATCTTACATGGATGATGGCACATTCATCGCACATGCCCCTAGGGCAGAGGACAACCTCCTCCCATTGTCTAGGGCCTATGGCTGGATGTACTAGGCATTCTAATCCCTTGAGCTTGTTCTTAAACATGACAAGTCTGAAGTCTTCCACTTCTTCAGGGCTCCGAGGTTCTCTCCCCCACCCATCAATCTGGGCTTTGAGCCATACACTGGCCCTACTCCCTGTACCCCAAGACACACTGGAGGTATCTTAGATTCTGATTTGACCACAAGCTTATGTTCAAAGAGCATGCATGCTTTTTCACCATCCAAGCCATCACTGTGGTGAAGGCCATGGGTATGTTGGGCAATGCTGGGAGGGGTCTGATCCCCAATCAGTGTCGATTACTGTATCGCACCTGTGGCATCCCCATGATGACATATAGTGCACATCTCTGGTATTTTCCTGCAGCAGGATAAAAGCCATGGTCATGGCCATGTCCACAGTGCAGGTGAAAGCAGCATGCTGGATCATGGGTGCCTGATGCAGCTCTGTCGAGCAGTAAAGGCTATGCACCCAGGCTTGGCCTGGGCGCCTTCGACTGGACAAGGACCTCATAAGTGCTCAAGCACCTCCCCAAACCTCCGATAAGGGGGATGCCCCCCCAACTCAATTCCCAGCTTGGTCATCACCCCGCTGCATGCCTCCTAAGTTACCTCCAGTAGAACCATCCCTTAGATCCACTAGGTCAGGTTTTGTGCACTTAAGACTTCCCAGGTCGTCCCATCCTGTTTCAGACATTGAGTGGTGCCCTTTATGAGCCTAAATGGACTGCCACTGGTTGCCCAGTAGATACCGATGACCCAGGCCACAGGAGCCCGGGTTGTCTACTCTCCGTCGTCCGCCTTCGAGGCCCCCTTTATAAGACTAAATGGACTCCAGGCCGAGCCTGTATACCGATAACCTAGGTTGTCTCGAGCACAGTACTACCCTCTCCAGAGGTCTGGGAGACGGCCCTGCCAGGGGCCTATCCAAGAAACTACAGCAGGGCTTCAGAGCCTGCCAGGAGAAGAGGAGAAGGGTGACTACCCCTCGGACAGAGGATGGGAGTCATACACTCTGCATAGCCCACCTATCCCAGATTCCACTCTGAGCATGGAGTGGTAAAGGAGCCTAGTATAAGGTTGTTTACCATGAGTGCAGCCAGCTCCTCGATAGATCGAGGCTCTTGGCGGTGTTTTGGGGGCTTCATCCTAGGGCAAATGCACAGGATATGAGAGCGCGTTTGAATGCATTCAGCCAGGATACAGTCACAGGCGGTGGTGCCTGGAACGTGAAAGTGTAGGTGATACTCCTCTAAAGGAGCATGTCCCATAAACAGTCTAGTGAACTGCACACAGGTTGATATATTTGATCCTACTAGTTGGAGCCATGGTCCTCCCTTGCCAGAAGAGAGGGCAGCGATTTTGCCATTCTTGCCCTTAAGAGGCATGAACTGGCGGCCTATGAATAAGGGGTTCTTGGCCTCCTCTGCCCATGCTTGGTTGGCTTTGGCATCTACATTCACCAGTAACCAGTCAATGGATATGCAAGAGTCATTGCTCTTGCCCACCCATAGGGATGTTGCTAGAACGTGGGCGAGATATTGGGCTTTCCACTCAAACCTTGAGGGAGTATGCCACATTGTAAGAGTGCACTGTTCTGCCCCTGTGAACCAGGGCCAGAGAGCTTTGCTTGCATCCAGGGAGAAGATTTGCCCTGAGCATGGAGAAGTGTCCAGTAGCGTGTCAATGGCTGGACTAGAATCTGAGAATACCACTAGTTGGTTGTGTTCGCTGCCTATGGCAGCAGATACATCCAGCTGTATGGCAAAGCATTCAGCCTCAGGGGGGGTTCGCCTTCCTGCTGCTGATGTAATCCTGTATGCCAAGCACCTGTCCTCGAAGAGGAGAACACCTAGGAGGCTAGTAGTATAGCTGTTACATTGCCAGTCCCAAGCAGATTGATCATCTGTCTAAATGGTAGGGGGTTCAATTCCTTCTCATACGCAGTACCAATGATGTAAGCTGCAGCAGACATGGAATGCCATGGTGGGAACAATCATGATTGATATGGATTCATCCATTGACATTGTGTGACCTGTCATGATAGGCTGTGAAATCACAACTGAGTGGGTCCTGCCTTGGTAAAGCAGGTTTGAAGCTGCATTAGTAGCATCCAGTCAGTCATATCCATGATCGGGGTCAATGGAGTCAGTGAGTGAGAACCACTATGTAAAAAAGCCGCTGGAGATCCTGAGAGATCCATGGCTCTAAGATATCAGTACTAACCCGCAATTCGCCCCATGTAGCCAAATGGCATTGTTAGTCAGGTCCGATAAGGATAAGGGATGGTAAGATCAGGAACACGGGTGATAACAATCCAACACGTGGTGCTGAGGCAATATTGAAAAATATGGAGTCGGCCAGATCTGTGACAAGATACCTGATGCCTGCATGCATAACATACATGTAGTAGGCCATTAGTCACAGGTAGTAGGCATATGGCAGGACTTGGTCCGCTATGTCTGAAACAACTCCGACTCCGAGGTTCCTTGGACTGATCAGTCGGTTGGCTTGTGGCAAGACAGTAAGCTGGGACATGGGGGGATCCGCGCCGCTTGGCATCAGCGAACCACATGCCTAGTAACAAGAAGGTACACGGACTGCTAATCTGGACAACATACTGGGCCATAGCCAGTTGGAGATAGCTCCCCTTCTGGGCTCAAGAGATCTAAATCTGCTGTCGGTCTGCTCTTGACTAATAATTAAAGGTTCAGGCTTAAGTTGATACCAGAGTGTTGATGCCTCTAAGGAGCGTGGCAATGTCCACACCTATGAGTACTGTGGGTAAAAACTCCATGCCTACCAATTTAGGAGTCCAGGTGGTCAATTGGCCAACACCATTGGGGTGTCTGAAAATACACCATTGTAAAAAGGGGCCGGGTAATGGTGCCCCTCTGGACTGGGACGTGTCAGTCATTGCCTAGCTATGAGTAGCAATGATGGCAAGCAGCACCAAGTTGGGAGGCCTCCACATCAAAAGCAGTGTGGGGTCCGCCTGGACGCAGTAGTCAAAGGGGCTAGTAGTCAGAGTTATACTCCCTAACGAATACTCCTGAAGTTGCCAATTGGGCATCCCGCAAGGGGTGCTTTAAACTTCGTGCATTGCCTCCACGATGAAGCATTTTGCCTCCTCACTATGCATTTTATGGTGGGGGACTTCAATATCCGGCATTCGAGCTAGGATCCTAGGGGCCCTGACATGAATGCCTATGCCGACATCCTTCTCGTGATTGCAGGATGTACCAGACTAGTCATCTCTATACCCGTGGAGGTGGTGCCTACCCATATTTCTCCACAGCAAGGGTTTGAGCATTCTGTCATCGATCTCATGCTCATACCTATGATTCTAGAAGCCAAAATCCACCATGCAGTGGAAACAGGGCTGAGAGGGACATCTGACTATGTCCCCTTAACCATCACTCTACCTGGCCCAGCCTTGAAGGTCCCAGCCACACGCTGGACCATCAAGCCAGGGTCAGATGAGGAAGAAGCTGTTGGATTGTGTAATCTGATACATTGTTTGGTGATTATGTAATATGGAGGCTTTGCTCCTTAACAGACAAACTGGATGCAGTTAATTCCCCCCTGCTGTAATATTGACAGTGGTCAAGTGGTGGTTACATCAATAGTGTCTGGTTCATATCACATTGTTGTATTGAATCCAGTAAGACCTGATAGCTCAGTTGGTAGAGCATCTGGTATATGTCCAGTTGGTCCTGGGTTCAATCCCCAGTCTGGTCATCTTTCTGTTTTAACAGGTTATGGGCCCTGGTGCGCTGAGTCAGCAGATTAAATTAGTCAGCATTTGATGGCTTAGTCATTTAGCTTACCTAAGCAGATTTGATGTATCAGATTATGGGGGCTGTGTTGGATTGTGTAATCTGATACATTGTTTGGTGATTATGTAATATGGAGGCTTTGCTCCTTAACAGACAAACTGGATGCAGTTAATTCTCTCCTGCTGTAATATTGACAGTGGTCAAGTGGTGGTTACATCAATAGTGTCTGGTTCATATCACATTGTTGTATTGAATCCAGTAAGACCTGATAGCTCAGTTGGGTTCAATCCCCAGTCTGGTCATCTTTCTGTCTTAACAGAAGCCTACTTGGCAGACATCTTGTCCAAACTCTCCCTTCTCATGGAATGGGATGGACACTCAGAGGAGGACATCGATGTGGTCATTCAGATGATCTCCAAGATTTTCTCTGACACATGGTCCAACCACACCAAAGAAAAGTGTCTTGGAAAATACTTGAAAGGGTGGTAGACCAATGAATGCAGCTCTTGAAGAAACTGTCAATCTACAGAGAGTCTAAACTCAAAACAGATTAGCAGGCATACCACTGCACCATGAGGGCAGCCAAACGCACCTTCTTTGAAGAATGCATCAGACAGGTGGCCACAGTCAAACAGAGAGTCTGGGACCTCACGTCCTGGGTTCAGCAATATAACCTTCCCTTGTTTGAAGCTATCTCCTTTTGAGGAGCTCCCTGCAATGAACTTGGGGACTTATGGGAAGCGTTGGATGGGTCTTATAATGTGGCTTCAGACTGCCCAGTAGACCTCTCCTTCCTCAATGACCTTGATCCTCTTCCAACCAGGGAGTGGTTCCCTTTCACTCTCCTCGAAATGAGAGAGGCACTGACGGCGTGCTCATCCACATCTGCACCTAGACCAGACCATGTTACATAGTCTTTTCTCAAAGTGTGGCTCGCCCCTGAAAAGGTAGGCTCACTTATAGTTTGCATAGCTAATGCTTGCCTTAACGTAGGCTACTGGCCTGCTCATTTCAAGGAGTCCCTGTCGGTGATCATTCCAAAGCCAGGGAAACCTAACTACTCCACTCCCAAGTCATTCAGACCTATTGTGCTGCTGAACACAATGGGTAAACTCCTCAAGAAGATGCTGGCCAGAAGGCTGCAATTCGACGGGGTAGCCCACAACGTATTCAATCCCAATCAGTTCGGAGGCATTGCCTAGCGGTCCACTGAGGACGCTGGCATCTTCCTGACTCACCTTGTCTGGGCAGGGTGGGCCAAGGGCCTAGTGACAAGCATCGTTGCATTCGACATTGCTCAATTCTTCCCCTCCTTGAATTACTCAGTCCTTCTGGAGGTCGTTCAATGCTTGGGATTCCCTCTGTGTATAGGAGACTTCTTCAGGTCTTACTTAGTAGGCTGTAAAACCACCTACTCCTGGGGCACCTTCAGGTCAGGGCAGTATGCTGCTGACGTGGGGGTAGGCCAAGGCTCTGCCTTGTCCCCAGTTTTATCGGCGCTGTATCTAGGGCCAGTTATGAAATTATTCAGACAACACGAAGTCGGCCAACAGGTCGACCTCATGTCCTACGTCAATGATGGCACCTTCATCACACGTGCCTCTAAAGCAGAGGATAACCTCCTCCCCTTGTCTGGAGCATATGGCTGGATGTTCCAGGCATTCCAATCCCTCGGTCTTGTCCTCGAACATGACAAGTCTGAGGTTTTCCACTTCTCCAGAGTGCTGAGGTTCACACCTCCCCCCATCGATCTCAGGTTTGAGCCATACACTGGCCCTACCCCGTTACACCCGAAAATACACTGGAGGTATCTAGGGTTTTAATTCGACTGCAAACTCCACTTCAAGGAGCATGCTAGATTCTTCACTACCAGAGCCATCACCACTGTAAAAGCAATGGGCATGCTAGGCAACTCTGGAAGGGGACTCACCTCCAACCAGAGATGCCTCCTCTACCGCACTTGCATCATTCCAGTAATGACCTATGGTGCACATCTATGGTTTTTTTCTGGCAGCAGGACAAAGGCCATGGTAGCTGCCATGTCCAAAATGCAAGCGAAAGTGGCATGCTAGATTATGGGCGCATTCAGCACTACCCCCACCGGAGGGGTAGTCACTGTGGCAGAGCTGCTTCCTATGCACCTCCTCCTCAAACGACTTGTGGATAGAGGAGCGCTATGCATTCCACTTCTCATGCCTACACACCTCCTTAGATCTGTCTTGGAGGGGCTCCTGGGTGGCAAAGTACTCATCCACAGACTGTCACTGAGTAACTTAGGAGATCAGGAAGTGACAAAACTGGAGGGCCTCTCCCCATTCCTTGCCACCACCACCATGGGCGCCCAGGCAGATGAATTCGAGCCGTTTGGCCCGGAGTCAGCCCCAGAGAATAGAGTCTTGGACATGTTCCAGGACAGAATTATCCATTACTGTGTGGGCTCGAAAGAGCCCAAGAAGATACAGAGATACTTGCGCAGACTGGAAGAGGCCTAGACCTTGGCTCAGGGAGACCCAGATTGCATCGTCGTGGTCGTGGACACTTCTGTGCCCATGGATACCTCATTACAAGCAGCGGTAGGCATCCTCCTCTTCGAAGATAGGTGCCTAGCACACAGAATCACATCAGCTGCAGGGCGGTGCACCCCTCCTGAAGCTGAATGCTTCGCCATACAGCTGGGTGTATCCGCTGCCATAGGCAGAGAATGCAGCTAGTTAGTGGTATTCTCAGACTCCAGTCTGGCCATAAATACTCTACTGGATACTTCTCTACGCTCGGAGCAAATTTTCTCCCTGGATGCTAGCAAAGCTCTTCAGCCCTGGTTTTCAGGGGCAGAGCAGCGCACCCTCACGATGTGGCATACCCCCTCGAAATTTGAGTGGAAAGCCCAACATCTTGCCCACGCGTGTCCTAGCAATGTCATTACAGGTAGGCAAGGGCAACAACCCTCGCATGTCTATTGACTGGCTCTTGGCGGACATAGATGCCAAAGCCAACCAAGCATAGGGGGAGGCAGCCAAGAACCCCTCCTTCATAAAACACCGGTTCATGCTACTCAAGGGCAAGAACGGCAAGACCGCAGCCCCATCTTCCTGCAAGGGAGGACCATAGCTCCAGATTGTAGAATCGACCATGTCGATATGCATGCGGTTCACCAGACTGCTCACAGGCCATGCCCCCTTGGGGGAATATCACCTACACTTCCATGTCCTAGGCCCGATGGTATGTGACTGTATATTAGCAGAATGCATTCAAACACGGTCCCATGTTCTACGCATTTGCCCCAGAGTGAAGCGTCCAAACACCACCAGGAACCCCAATCTGTCGAGGAGCTGGCCGCACTCGTGGCAAACAACTCTAAGTTAGGGGCATTTACCACCCCACTCTCTGAGTAGGATCCAGGATAGGTGGGCTGTGCAGAGCGTATGACCCCCATCTCCTGCTCGAGGGGCAGTCACCCCCCTTCTCTTCTCCTAGCGGGCTGATAAGCCTTGCTGCACAACTCTGAAGGGACCTCTACAAACTGGGGAGGGGAGCACCATGCTCAGATCACCCTAGATCATTGGTATATAGGCTTTATCGCCTGGAGTCCATTTAGTCTTATAAAGGGGGCCTCGAGGGGGGAGGGTGGAGAGTAGACAACCTAGGGCCATCGGGTCCTGAGTCATCAGTATCCACTGGGCAACCAGTGGCAGTCCATGTAGGCTCATAAAGGGCACTGCTCGCTGTCTGAAGCTGTAGGGGACAACCTGGGGCGCTCTAGGTGGATGGGGAACCCAATCTAGGGAGGATCTTGGAGTAACTTGGCCAGAGGTAATCAGGGGGCAGGCGGAGAGGGGACACTCTCTGCAGGGAGGACCTGGGGATTGGGGTAGCAGAGGGCAACTTGGGATGGGTAGTAGGGTGGTGGCCATGCTAGGAACAGAGTGGGGAGGGCGTCCCCCTCTGTGGGGGTCTGGAGAGGCGCTCACGCGCTTATCCTCTCCCTGTCTGGCTGAAGGCATCCAGGCAAAGTCTGGATGCATAGTCTTCACTGCTCCACCGAGCTGCATCAAAGCAGCAGTTTCCCTTCAATCTTGCATATATATCTGTAGCGTACCGTATTTGTACTCTGCTGTAGACTGCATCCATGCATCGCATTATAAATTGTTGAAAAAAAAAAAAAAAAAGAGGAGAACACCTATCACCGCTTGTAGTAAGGTATCTGTGGGCACAGATGCATCCACGGCCACGACTATGCAGTCTGGGTCTGCCTGAACCAAAGCCCAGGTTTTTTTCAATCTGCATAGGTATCCCTGAATCTCTTTGGGCTCCCTGGAGCCAACCCAATGCCAGGTGATTTTGTCTTGGAACAAGTCCAGAACTCTATTCCCTGGGGCTGATTCCGGGCCATATGGCTCAAATTCATCCACCTGGGTGTGCTTAGCGGTGGTGGCAAGAGACGGGGAGGGGCCCTCCATGCTTGTCACCTCTTGATCTCCTAGGTTGGAGAATGCCAGTTCGTAAACTAGTGCTCTGTCCCCCAGAGGCCCCCCCAATATGGATCTCAGAGGGTGTGTTGATGTGAGAAGAGGGACACATAGTGCTCCTCTATCCACAAGGCGTTTGAGGAGGAGGTGCATGGAAAGCAACCCCGCCACAGTGGCTACCCCTCCTGTGGGAGTAGTGCTGAATGCACCTATAATCCATCGTGCCGCTCTCGCTTGCACTTTGGATATGGCTGTGATCATGGCCTTCGTCCTGCTACCAGGGAAGAACTATAGATGTGCCCCATATGTCATCACAGGGACAACACAGGTGCAGTATAGGAGGCGCCTCTAGTTGGGGGTAAGACCCCTCCCAGCATTGCCCAGCATCCCCATAGCCTTCATGGTGGTGATGGCTTTGGTGGTGAAGAACCTTGCATGTTCTTTGAACATCAGCTTGTGGTCGAAATAGAATCCTAGATACCTCCAGTGTACCTTGGGTTGTAAAGGGGTGGGGCCTGTATATGGTTCAAACCCTAAGTCGATGGAAGGAGGCGTGAACCTCGGTGCCCTGGAGAAGTGGAATACTTTGGACTTGTCATGTTCAAGGATGAGGCCAAGGGATTGGAATGCCTGGTACATCTAGCCATAGGCCCTAGACAATGGGAGGAGGTTGTCTTCCGCCCTGAGGGCATGTGCGATGAAGGTGCCATCATCTACATAGGACATGAGGTCAACCTGTTGGCCAACTTCATGCTGTCTAAACAGCTTCATGACTGGCACTAAATACAGCACCAACAAAATGGGAGACAGGGCGGAGCCCTGGCCCACCCCTATGTCAGCAGCATACTGCCCTGATCTGAAGATGCCCCATGCGTAAGTGGTCTTGTATCCCACTAAATATGATTTAAAGAACCCTCCCACACACAGGGGGAATTCCAGTTGTTTGACTATCTCTAATAAAACTGAATGATTTAGAGAAGGAAAGAATTGAGCAATGTCGAAAGTGACGATACTCGTTGTGAGGCCCTTAGCCCAGCCTGCTCTGACAAGGTGGGTAAGAAAGACTCTGGCATCCTCAGTGGAATGCTAGGTGATGCCCCCAAACTGATTGGGGTCAAAGACGTCGTGAGCTACTCCATCGAATTGCAACCTCCTGCTAGCATCTTCTCGAGAAGTTTGCTCAGAGTATTCAGAAGCACTTTAGGTCTGAACGACTTGGGTGTAGAATAGTTGGGTTTCCCAGGTTTTGGAATGATGACCGACAGGGATCTTTAAAGTGAGTGGGCCAATGACCTGTGTCGAGGCACGCATTTGCAATATGGACAATCAGCAAGCCCACCTCTTGAGGAGTGAGCCATACTTTGAGAAATGACTATGTAATATGATCAGGGCCAGGCACAGACAAGGATGCGCACGCCATTAGTGCCTCTCTCATTTCTAGGAGAGAAAATGGGATCCACTCTCTGGATGGAAGAGGGTCAAGGTTGTCAAGGAAGGACAGGTCTACAGGGCGGTCAGAAGCCATATCATAAGACCTGTCCAGTGCCTCCTATAAGTCTCCGAGTTTGTTGCACGGAGCTCCCTGAAAGGAGATGGCTTCGAATGGGGGAAGGTTTCTCTGGCGAACCCAAGATGTAAGGTCCCAGACTCGCTGTTTGACTATGCCCACCTGTCTGATACATTCTTCAAAGAAGGTGTGTTTGGCTGCTCTCATGGTGCAGTGGTACTTATACCAATCTGTTTTGAGCTGAGACTCTCTGTAAATTGCCAGTTTGTTACTGCATTTCTCAGTCCACCACTCTTTCGAGTGTTTCCCAAGGCACTTTCCTTTGGCATGGACAGACTATGCATCGGAGAACACCTTGGAGATCACCTAGACGACCTCATTGATGTCCCTCTCTGTATGCCCATCCCACGCCATGAGGGGAGATAGTTTGGATAAGATGTCCACCAGGTAGACTTCCTCCTCATCTTATCCTGGCTTGATGGACCAGCGTGTAGCTGGAACCTCAAACATCAGGCCAGGTAGAGTGATGGTTAAGGGGATGTAGTCTGACATTCCTCTCAGCTCTGTTTCCATAGTATGGTAGATCTCAGCTTCAAGAGCTGCAGGTATTAGCATGAGGTTGATGACTGTGTCTCCAAACTCCTGCTGTGGAGAGATGTGAGTGGGAGCCATCTCCACAGGTGTGAAGATGACTAGTCCAGCATAGCCTGCGATAGCAAGCAGTATGTCGGCATAGGCATTCGTGTCTAGGCCCCTAGGGTCCCAGCTCGAGTGCCTAATGTTGAAGTCCTCTGCTATGAGATGCATGATGGGAAGGCAGAATATTTCATCATGGAGACGATGGAGCACGGTATGATCACTGTTCAAATATACATTGGCAAAGAAAAAAAGGCTTTCCTCTACTCCTAGAGAGAATAGGAGGATGTCTCTGTGATCAAAGAGGTCTTTGCATATGCTGGACCTCAGATTGGCAATACAAGTGTTGATATATACTAGCACTCATGGGGGGGGACTCTACCCTGGAATGGTGCACCATCATGCTCCAATTGGGGTTGATGGGGCTTTCAATGACTTCTTCACCTTCTGTGTTGGCAGAAGACAGAGCAGTTCTTATCACTCTCCAGAGAGGTTCTTGGATGAAGAGCAGATCGTATTCTTGGAGATCTGCTAGTAAAGAGTCCATGTAACCATAATTTCTGTTTACATTCTAGCTAAATATTCGTAGCTAGGGAAACAATCTGAGTCTTTCCTTCATTTACATTCAGCCACCGCTACCTGCGGGAGGGTAAGTGTGGAGCGAGTGCAATCTGTGTCATCAGCTGCGTAGTTCTATCTGCAATTGACGCAGTAGTGAATGTGTGCACACAGTTGCCCTTTGGGGGTCAGTGGCATGGGAGGGTTCACTCTAGGGGCTCCCCTGCAGCAGCCCGCTAGAGTCTTGTAGTGCTCCTTGCGGTGTGGTTCGGTGCAGATGGGACATCTGGCCTGTTTAGCGCAGCACTAACCAGTGGAATGATCTCACCTCCAGCATCGTTGACAAAGGAGCATGCCTGGGTTGGCCCTGACTTCCCTGATTCAAGCTATAAACCATCCAAATTAGATAGTGTGGCCTGTGAGCACTCTGGGATGAGCGCCGCTGGCTGAGATAGACAGTGGCCATGTCTGACATACGTGAGTCACAGACTACTCGTGGGGGAGTCTGAAGCACAAGAAGGTCTTTAAGACCCGCCTTGGCTATCTGTTGTAGGACCACCTCGCTGGTGATGGCCTTGTCTTGGTGTGTGTATAGTACATCGACCATTTTGAGGTCTGATGTGGAGCTGCATCCACTTTCTCCACTAGCGAGTAGTGATTGCAGAGTGCTTCCCTGAAGCAAAGCAGCTCTTTGTCTGAGGTGACGCCCCCGGTGGCTGCTGTGAACCCCCCTTGGAGGAGAGGAGTGAGTAGACCTCCAATGTTGAGTGATGGAGGCAAAGTTTCTGGTGGATGGCATCCAAGACGTCGCCCGAGTTCACATATGGATCTGGGGCTGTATGTGTAGAAGGACCTATTTTCTGGAAGGTCTATGGACAGTGGCAGAGGGCTTGTTGGGCCCTTTACCTTTAGAAGGACCTGCTTGTCACTGAATGCAGACAAGTTGATCTGGAGATGCTTTTGGAAGAGCTCTTGCCAATTGGACAATGCCTCTGACTGAAGTGGAGAGTGCTTGTCCCTCTGGGAACTGCACCACTTTAGCAAATGACCACTTGGGAGGGGGTCAAGTAGAATAGTTAACAGGTGGAGGGGGGCCTCTACTAGGACCTCCTTCACCACCTGTAAAAGGACGAGGCAGTGGTTGTTGCCTAGGTCCTTTAACTCTGGGTCTACCCCTTCCTCAGATGGGGCCAGACATTATGGCGGTGCGTGTTACTCCTCATACTGCCATTTCACAAGCTTCTTGAAGGAGAGCACCCTCCACCCCCTTAAGCAATTTTGCTGTGAAAGCCACTTCTAGCAGCTTTTTCAGCCTCAGTGCCAGCCCCCCTTTTGCTGCAAAGGAAGCCACTGCGATATCTCCATCAGCTGCTCTGTCTAGTAGCCGATCTGTGATCTTGAGGAGGTCGTCAGATAGGAGTCGCAAGGTGGTGGCAACACCAAACCTTGTCTCTTCCTCCTTCTCGTCAACCTCGATTCTGTCATCCATCTCTGACCACCTAGGTGTCTGGGAGACTGGAGTAGGGCTCGTCGACATGGGGGTTTGTCCTTGGGTCACTCAAGTGGCAGCAGCTGTGACAGATGTGGATCTGGCGCCTCTGGGGTTTTTTTGACCATCCGGGTAGGGGGATGGTGCTGGAGATGAGTGCTGAGTCCTCAAGGGACCTGCAGTGACTATTCTAGATCACCTAGATGCAGGCAAGCTGTTAATCAGGTCGTCACCAGGGGTAACTGGATCAGCGGCTAGGCATGACAGAATCGCCCCCAAATCTGAGCCTGATCTCCCATTGGATCTTCTAGAATTGGACATCTATTGGGTGATCGGAGGATGCTCTGAAATCGAAGAGATCAGACCAATGGATGAGTAGTTGTAGAATGTTTAAGATGTCGGCAGTGTTGTTTACTTCTGTTTACCATAGTGGTAGCAAGTCAAGAAGCGATGTTTCCCCTCCCTCCCCCATAGTTCATAGCTCATTCAGCATTGCACATATTCTGTGCACCAGCATCTAGTCCATGCACCTTTGTAGTGTGCCCTTCGTATAACTATGTTTGCATATCATTTGCATCTCCTCATTGTATTGCTGCATTTTATCTCTACATTGCATCCTTTGTCTTTGTTTGTGCACTCTTGTAGTGTGCCCTTCGTATATCTGCATTTGCATACTATTTGCGCATTTTTCCACCTATTGTGCTCGCATCCCATTTGCACCTCCAACTCGTGCACCACCCTTGCAGCACATCCCAGTGCTGTCCTTGTCTAACTACACCTCCTCCTTTAATCTCCATCATTGTTGCACATTTTTCTGCACTATGCATTTTTGCCTCTTTGCATTGCACACCTTTCCACCATTGTGCATATCTTCCCTTTAGCATACACAGCTAGTGTGTACATTAAAAATCACTGTACTAGCCTCTTCATAGTCCCTGCACCCTGAAGGACAATCTGAGGCCCTCTAATTGAACCTCCTCACCCTGAGCATGCCTGCAGTTGTAGGTTTAGTGTTTACCCCTTCTGTTGAGACTCCTGCACTGAGTACCAACTAAACACATCACTGCTCATTAATTATTCCACTCAATCCCCTCTTAAAGGGTCGTTTGCTAAAGTTGTGCAGTTTTAAGGGGGACAAGCACCTTTCACTTTGGTGAGAGGGATCATCCAGTTGGTGAGGGCCCTTCCAGAAGTGTTGCCAGATCAGCTTGTCCATATTCAGAGGCAAGTGGGACTATCCAAGGGCAAAGGGTCCAACAAACCCTTTGCCACCATCCATGGGCCTTCCAGAAAACAGGTCCTTCTCCATGTAGAGCCTCCAGACCTGTATGTCAACTCAGGTGATGTCCTAGACACTATATGCCACCAACTCCACCTCCACCACTCAACACTGGAGGTTCATTCACTCCTCCCATCTCAGGAGGGATTCACTGCAGCTACCGGGGGTGTTGCCTCCGATAAGGATCTGCTCTGCTTTAGGGAAGCACTTCGCAACTCCTATCCATTAGCAGACAAGGTAGACACAGCTCTCTCCACTTCCATGTCATACCTCAAGATGGTCGACGTTCTATACACTCATTAGGACAGGGCTATCACCAGTGAGGTGGTCCTACAACAAATAGCCAAGGTGGGACTCAAAGACCCTTGTGCTCCAGATGCCTCTATGAGTGGTCCATGACTGACGTATATTGGACATGGCCACTGTTTACTTTATCATTGCTGACTCTGCCAGTGGCACTCATGGTGATAGGTTCACTGCATGCTATAAGGTTTGGAAAAGAGTCTAATTGTATCTACACATTATGACATGCACTACAAATGCTACAAAATCGACTTTGAACACCTTTCAAACTATTTCGCACTATTTTGGATGACTCTGAATAACTTCGAACAATTTTGCGATACTTCGAACACTTTTGAATGACTTCACACTACTTAGAAGGACATCAGCTGCCATAGGAATATTCTAAAACCTTTTCGACACACACAAAACATCTGGCATAAGCTACTGCATCACTTATCGAACACTACCGGATGCAAGGAGAGATGATAAAAGAATTAGGGTACGATAATGGTGGTTTTGGGGTTTCAATAATCTATTGAAACAACAAGAGAAGAACTTTTACTATATAGCAACACCAAACATTTCAATTATCATTGTTCCTCATTTGTTTTTATGTTTTACAATACCTTTATTGCTGTGCATACTGCCTCATGTTCTACACCTATTATATTTCCTTTTTGGTACTTACCTCTTCAAAATATATATAGACTTTTACCAGTTACTTAGAACAACAGAAAATCAGTTACCCTCTCCACTATAGTCAGATTTAAGACCAGTTCTCTTGAGTCTTACCTCATGTCATACCTCTGAAGTTCTGCGAAATATTGCAAACTTCATTGAACTCTTGTATTCATTCTTAACTCGTTGTCGCCTATCGCCACTCGAAACCCACTTCTTGATTGCTATATTCATTTATTGAACATATCTTGACACCAGTCAAACACCTTCGAACCTCCTCGAACTTATCTGTGTTGAAATTAATATCATGATACATGCTGCATACATGAGGCCATGCATGCAGCACACACATGTTACTGCGCTTACTGCGCATACATGTGGTAAACACATTCCTGAGTCATGTGACATCCTTACTATTATGTATATAAGGAGAACCTGTACTGTAGTAGATATACAGTGTTCTTACCTCTACTAAACCCTAGCCCTAAGACTAACTAAACCCCAGGTAGGTTACAAGGAACGTGTCGTCTCTTCCTCTGTGCAGCGTATGTAGTCTGCTCCAACAGGTTATGGGCCCTGCTGGGCACGTCGCGAACGCGCCTTAACTGGCTGCGAACGACGTTGACTTCATTGTCTCCAAATTGTAACCTTGCGCTCTTCGTGAGCTGCATTGCGCTCTCTGCGAGCTGCATTTAAAAACCTAGGTTGACTAGGGTTAACCACTCTGAAGGAGTGTTTTTGCCTGAGAATATGGAACGTGTTTTCTTGAATAGAAGAACTGATTGAGCGCTTTTACCAGCTGCCACTACAACATCATGTCTTCAACTCTTGAAAAACTTGTACAAACTTTCGACGGCTCTAACTACATTCAATGGGCCGACTCAATGAAGGCATGGCTCAGGTCTCAGGGCCTCTGGCAAATAACTAGCGGGATGGAACTAAAACCACCCTTGGCGCCTCCTTTGACGGCGACAAACGCTGCACTGGTAGCGGAAGCTAATGCCAAGCTCCAGACCTGGAACAATAAGAATGACCAGGCAATTGGTAGCCTAGTGCTCTGCCTGGCCCCCTCTATTCGGCAGCGTGCCAACACCAAGGACACTGCTGAGGAGGTATGGGATCTCATCTGCACCGACTATGGTGTGGACGGCCCCTCTCAAGTCTTTTCGGACTTTAGGTCCGCTATAATGATCAAGATTCCGGCTGCGAATCCCACGCCGGAGATCGCCAGAATGGCCGACAAGTTTGAGTGCCTCACGGCTGCCAATGTCGCCATCCCCGAACTAGTGCAGGCCATGATCTTACTTGCTGCGATGCTGCGCAAGTTCGATTCATTGTCCTCAACGGTCCTTAACACGACCGCCACTAGAGCCTTGACGTTTAAACATGTCAAGGACTCCATTGTCGCTGAAGCCTCACGCCGCATGGCAGTTGGGAAGCCCGCTGGCCAGCCTCAGGCCACCAAGCTTTCTGCTGTCAAGCACAAAGGGGGAAACCCCAAATGGCAATCTCAGGGCAACAATGGAGAATCGTCCCGAAAACGTGGATGACGTGGGGACAGAAAGACTAAGGAGGAGAAGCCAAAAGAGAAACATACCCACCTTGCCTCACAAGCCTCTACCACCATAAATGGTAATGGCACCATCATACCACCGATGCCGCTCATACAGCGCATCGAGCACACTCCCACAAAGGATCCTTGCCGCCGACCGCCTGCACAGGCATATACGGGCGTGACCTCCTCTCGCTCGGTTTACGCTGAGTACTAGCAAGCTCGAGACACCCTCGAGCACATGCAACTTCCGTGCAGCGCGAAAAATCTGCAACCGCTGGAAGAGCACCTTACGGTGCGAGAAGGTAAGAGAAGGAGGATAGAGCCAGAAACCGAGGCTATGATCAAGGAGGTAGAAGACGATACCATCTCCCTCGGATCAGAACTGCCGGCAACTGACGAGGAAGTGTGGAAGATCGTCGACGAGATGCTCGTCGATGAACCCCTTGACACAGGGGCGTATGATGATAGGTCAGTCCTTTTCCCTGCCACAAGCACAAGGATTAAAATTCCTATGAATACAGCGAACTTTTCATGTGAAATTTTACTGCTATTAAATGTATCATGGAATTATGTACATCTTAATATATGTGTTACGTGTGCAAGTGGAAAATGTAAGAGAGGTGCTGACTGGATCATGGATTCAGGCGCATCAAAACACTTCACTGGTGAAATTAAAGATTTTGCTTCTTACGAGCCTTTACCGAGAAAGGACTCTACCCTGGTTCAAACAGCCATGGGTACTACTCATATAGTAGGGAAAGGAGCAGTCTTCATTAGACACCAGGTAGTATGTCATGGGAAGTCAGAGACACGTGAAACGCGATTATACCCCGTCTACTACATACCCGACTGTAATGCTCGATTACTGTCAATGGGCGTCTTCTTACAAGACGGAAGTGATGTGCATGGTTCCTCCGCACACATTTCATTTTTCAAGCAAGGAAACCCAATTATGGATTGCGTCCCTCTTATGAAACGTGACACTATTTATTGGGCTCGGACTCATATATTGAGCACCAGGGGAATCAATGTCACGACAATATATGTCGCAGACTACTCGACTTGGCATAAGTGACTTGGACACCCATCCAAAGAGGCGCTAGGGAAGATGCCTAATAGCACCATAAAATTCCCAAGGAATTTAATTATTCCTAAAGACAAAATTATATGTCCAGGGTGCGCTGAAGGGAAAATGACCTCAAAATCTTTTCTTGAATCAGATTCACGTGCAGAAAAACCCTTTGAATTAATACATTCCGATCTGAAGGAACTCCCAGTACTATCGTACCATAAACATAAATACTTTATTGTATTTCTGGATGACAAAACGTCACATATCTGGGTCCAATGCCTTAGAAAGAAATCTGATGCTGCTGCGGCCATCAGACAATTTTGGGCAGTGGCTTTGACACAGTATGGCGCTACAATCAAGCGCTGGCATGTTGATCCAGGGGGGGAGTTCAAGGATCGTGAGCTACAAAATGTGCTCAAGGACTTTGGCATCAAAATAGAGATGTCTGCACCACACATGCACCAACAGAATGGACGCGCAGAGCGTGCCATAAGGACAATAATGGAAAAGTCGCAAACCCTGCGATTTACTGCATGTCTACCACAATCATGGTGGGAATTTTGCATTGAACATGCAACACACCTATACAACCGAACCCCGATAAGGCGCCTGAAATGGCTGACACCAGTTGAGGACCTGACAAAGGTCCGCCCAGATCTAAACGATCTGAAGGTTTTTGGTTGTGGTGCTTACGTCTACCTACCCAAGGAGAAGCGTCCAAACACATTGGCTCCTCGATCGGAGTTGATGACGTACCTTGGATTAGAAGATGGCATTAAAGCATACCGTTTCATGCGACCTAGTGGCGCAATATTCATTGGTGCTACGGCACTATTTGATGAAACGTTGTTCCCATGCTGTCCCGGAGCTAAGACTCCTGCCAATACAGACCTTGGTGATTTTCCACCTCCAGAACCAGAAGATGATGACCACTCATCTGGAACGGATGGCGATGATTCTATACCGCCACAAGATCTGCCCCTTCCTCCATCATCAGAAAATGATGATGATGATGTACCAAGTGAGCAAAAGGCACATGACGATGTGACAAATGCTCCTCCTCCACCGCCTCCAGTAACCATTGAGGACTTTCGTCCAAGACGTGATGATCAACGGGAATGGCAGCAATTGCCCCATCGATCAGGCAGGCAGAGGAACATCCCAAACCGTCCTGGCAATACCTATGGAGAGAAGCGACTCCCCTCTGACATAGAGAGAGACATTGCACGTGATCGATATTGGAAGAGATCTGTGGGTCAAGATTCGGATCATAACTGAACACGACCACAAACTCAACAGAAAGAACCGGTTGCTGGACCGAGTTCGGCACCCCACGAGAGTGTGCCCGATTCCAATGATCAAGAACATGATCACCCAATGGGGAAACCGGACGAAGCAGGTTATATTAAAAAGATAACCAAGGAAGGAGGAGATAAGCTTATTCGCTGGCTGTTGTCAAAAGCAGTCAAACCATCGAGCGAAATAAGCCAAGTTCCAAACCAATTTCGCGATATTGCATGCCTACAACGGCAGCAGCAACGTGAGTGGAAACAAGCTTGTCATGAAGAATTAGAGGCTCTTTGTAAGCAACAAGTCTATGACATTGTCGATCTTCCACATGATCGAAAAACGATCAAAAATAGATGGGTTTTCTCCGTAAAATCGGATGGAAGAAAACGAGCCAGACTCGTGGCCAAAGGCTTTTCACAAGTCGAAGGCGTTGACTTGGATGAGATTTTCTCACCGGTTGTCCGCTACGAGACCGTACGCCTCATGTTTGCACTTGCATCTCTAGAAGGCATGTATATGACCAGCCTAGATGTAAAAACTGCATTTTTATATGGCAAACTAGATGAGGAGATCTATATGGATCAACCCAAGGGTTTCAGACTCGAGGGAAAAGAGCGCAAAGTATTGCGTTTATGCCGAGCATTGTATGGCCTTAAACAAGCCTCACTTGCATGGTGGAAAGAGCTAGAGGCATTTATGCGCACTATTGGGTTCGTGCGCGCCAGCTCCGATGCCGGCATTTTCATACACAAGGATCCTAAGACAGGCAGCATTGTTATTGCACTCGTCTATGTTGATGATGGCTTGTTCATGGGGAAGAACAAGAAACTTGTGGATGAAAAGAAAAATGCTTGTCTAAAGCATTGGGAGTGCCGTAGTACTGAAAAAGTCACAGAATTCTTAGGCATGCGCGTCACCCAGACTGCAAGCAAAGTCAAACTCGATCAAACTGAATATCTCGCCAAAGTGCTTGAGAGATTCGAGATGACAAATGCCAAAGCGACCCCCACTCCACTCCCGACTGGTTACAAACCATCGGAAAACACAGCAACGCCCAATGCGATGCTTAGATCAAAATATCAGTCTGTGATCGGATCTTTATTGTATCTGATGCTCGGAACGCGACCTGATATCGCTTATGCGGTAATCAAGATGTCGCAATTCTCGGCTAATCCTAGCCAAGAACATCTAGACAAAGCGATGTATATCATGCGCTATCTGGTGGGAACCCAGAAATATAACATTGTCTATGATGGTGAGAAGTCCGAGGGGCTACAGGCCTTCACAGATTCTGATTGGGCAGCTGACACTGTCAAACGCCGATCTACAACGGGTTACTTTGCTACTCTAGCAAGTGGCATTGTGTGCTGGCAGTCCCATTTACAAAAAACTGTAGCACTGTCATCCACAGAAGCTGAATATATGGCTCTCTCCGACACTTGTCGACAGATAGTGTGGATAGAGTCCTTATTCCAGGAACTTGGATATGTACTGAAGCGCGTACCAATCTGTGCTGATAATCAGGGATCCATCTTTATCGGATCAAATCCAGTTCAGGAAAGAAGGACCAAACATATAGACATTCGCTACCACTATACCCGCGAATGCATAGAAAATGACAAAGTCACGGTCGTTTTCATTCCTGGAAATGATAATCCAGCTGACATGTTCACAAAGAACCTTGGCACTGTCTTATTCAGGAAATTTAGAGACTCTCTTGGAATTACTTTCAAGATTCAAACTTAGCTGCTTAGAGCGCTGTACAGTTTGAGGGGGGGTGTTGAAATTAATATCATGATACATGCTGCATACATGAGGCCATGCATGCAGCACACACATGTTACTGCGCTTACTGCGCATACATGTGGTAAACACATTCCTGAGTCATGTGACATCCTTACTATTATGTATATAAGGAGAACCTGTACTGTAGTAGATATACAGTGTTCTTACCTCTACTAAACCCTAGCCCTAAGACTAACTAAACCCCAGGTAGGTTACAAGGAACGTGTCGTCTCTTCCTCTGTGCAGCATATGTAGTCTGCTCCAACAATCTGAACAACTTTGAACCTATTCAAATCTATTTTGAACTACTTCGGATGTCTTTGAACATATTTCGAACTACTTTGAACATCTTTGTATGCTTTTAAAAAACTATTCATTACATTCTTTACTACTTTGCATCACTAAAAAAATGACATTCTGGTATTAGAGGTGATATTTAGGACTGACTCATACCCTTCCTCTAGCCTGAGTTATACTGCATAAGCCTTTTAACAGGTTTTATTAGGTTTCCAGATCGAGCATCATCAATGGATCGCACCACCCAGTTTGAATGGGTTGTGGCTCGAATCAGAAAAGCCAGGGCCAATCCTGGCATACCCTTATGCCAATGAACGGTACTAAACATGGGGTCACCCCACCAGCCAGTGCCACACCAAATATGCCAGATGCCCCATCTGTGCTGAACCACACCACAGAGAGTACTATCGTACTCTGGCAGGTTGCTGCCAGAGAGCCCCCAAGGTGAACCCTTCTATGCCTCCTACCCTTGAAGAGCAGTCTTATGCACACATTCACTGCTGTGTCAACTGCAGGCAGAACCATGCAGCTGATGATTGTCACTGTAAATTCTGGCAGAATTTCTTTGACCATGAATAGATCAAGGCACACTATGATGAGGTGAGTCGATGACATAGGTTGTGATCTCCCCTTACTAATCCTCCCACAGGCAGCGGTGGCTGAATGTAAATGAAGGAGAAGCTTAGGTTCTTCCCCATGGGTGCTAGTCTATATCAACACTCGCATTGTCAATCTGAGGCCCAGCATATGCAAGGACCTCTTTGATCAAAGGAACATTCTTCTCTTCTCCTTGGGAGTGGAGAAAAGCCTTTTATTTTTTGCTAACATGTATTCTGATAGCAACTGTACTACCATATGTCTACTTCATGACAAAGCATTTTGCCTCCCCACCATGCACTTCATGGTGGGGAACTTCAATCTCAGACACTGAGCTGGAACCCCAAGGGCCTATGCTGACATCCTACTGGCAGTAGCGGGATGCACTAGACTAGTCATCTCTATGCTTGTAAAAGCAGCTCCTACTCACATCTCTCCACAGCAAGGGTTCAAAGATATGGTCATTGATCTCATGCTACTACCCGCAGCCTTAGAGGCCAAAATCTACTATTCAGTGGAAATGGAGCTGAAGGGCACATCTGACCATGTCCCCTTGACCATCACTTTACCTGGCCCTGCCTCTGAGGTTTCAGAAATGTGCTGGACCATCAAGCCAGGATCGGATGAGGAGGAAGCCTACTTGGCAGACATCTCATCCAGGCAATCTCCAAGGTGTTCTCCAATGCATGGTCCTCTCATGCCAGAGAAAAATGCCTTGGCAAACACTCGAAAGGGTGATGGACTGAGGAGTGCAAGAGAAAGCTGTTGATCTATAGGGAGTCCCACCTCAAGATATATTGGCACGAGTACCACTGCACTATAAGAGCAGCTAAATACACTTTTTTTGAAGAATGTATCACAGGTAGCAACAATCAAACAGCGTGTATGGGACCTTACGTTCTGGGTACACCAGAGAAACTTCCCCTTGTTTGAGGCCATCTCTTTTAGAGGAACCCCATGCAATGAACTTGGAGACTTGTGAAGGGCATTGGATGAGTCATACAATGTGGCCTCAGACTGCCCAGTCAGCCTATCCTTCCTCGATGATCTCGACCCTCTCCCTGCCAGGGACTGGGTTCCTTTCTCCCTCCTCGAAATGAGAAAGGCATTAGCAGTGTGCACATCTTTGTCTGCGCCTGGTCCAGATCATGTTACATGGTCCTTTTTCAAAGTATGGCTCACCTCGCCTGAGGTAGGGGCACTTATCATCTGCATAGCTAATGCATGCCTCATTGCAGGAAGGGGCTGGTGGTGTAGCTGTTATATCGCCAGTCCCAGGCAGATTGATTATCTGTCTAAACAGTTGGGGGTTTGATTCCTTCTCATACACAGTACCGATGATGTAAGCTGTAGCAGACATGGAATGCTGTGGTGGGAACGATCATGATTGATATGGATTCGTCCATTGACATCGTGTGACCTGTCATGATAGGCTGTAAAATTGCAACTGGGTGGGTCCTGCCTTGGTGAAGCAGGTTTGCAGCCGCATTAGTGGCACCCGGTCAGTCGGATCCATGATCGGGGTCAATGGAGTCAGTGGGTGAGAACCACTATGTAAAAAGCCACCAGAGATCCTGGGAGATCCATGGCCCTAAGGTATCACTGATACTAACCCACAATTCACCCTGTGTAGCCGAACGGCATTGTTAGTCGGGTCCGATAAGGATAAGAGATGGTAAGATCAGGAAAGGCGTGATAACAATCTGACATATGGTGCTAAGGCAATGTTAAAAAATACCGAGTCGGCCAGATCTGTGACAGGACACCTGATGCCTGCATGCATAATATATATGTAGTAGGCCATTAGTCACAGGTAGTAGGCATACAGCAGGACTTGGTCTGCTATGTCCGAAACAACTCCGACTCCGAGGTTCCTCAGGCTGATCAGTCAGTTGGCTTGTGGCAAGACAGTAAGCTGGGACATGGGGGAATCTACGCCGATTGGCATCAGCGAACCACATGCCTAGTAATAGGAAGGTACGCAGACTGCCAATCCGGACAATGTACTGAGCCGTAGCCAGTCGGGGATAGCTCCTCTTCTGGGCTCAAGAGATCTAAATCTGCTGTCGGTCTGCTCTTGACTAATAATCAGGGGTTTGGGCTTAAGTTGATGCCGGAGTGTTGGCACCTCTAGGAGCGTCGCAATGTCCACACCTATGAGTACTGTGGGTGCAATTCCATGCCTACCAATATGGGAGTCCAGATGGCCAATGGGCCAGCATCGTTGAGATGTCTGGGAATACACCGTTGTAAAAAGGGGTCGGGTAACGGTGCCCCCCTGGGCTGGGATGTGTCAGACATTGCCTAACTCGGTCCCAGGAATCAAGTAATGATAGCAAGCAGCACCAAGTTGGGAGGCCTCCGCATCATGCGGTGTTGGGGGCCGCCAGGATGCAGTAGTCAAAGGGGTTAGTAGTCAGGGTAACACTCCCTAGCGAACACTCCTGAAGTCACCAATCAGGCATCTTGCAAGGGGTGCCCTAAACTTCGAAACTCCTCTTCAAGGAGCATGCTAGATTCTTCACTACCAGAGCCATCACCACCGTGAAGGCAATGGGCATGCTAGGCAACTCTGGAAGGGGACTCACCCCCAACCAGAGACACCTCCTCTACCGCACTTGTGTCATTCCTGTAATGACCTATGGTGCACATCTATGGTTCTTTCCTGGCAGCAGGACAAAGGCCATGGTAGCCACCATGTCCAAAGTACAAGCAAAAGCAGCACAGTGGATCATGGGTGCATTCAGTACCACCCCCATTGGGGGGGTGGCCACTGCGGCGGGGTTGCTTCCCATGCACCTCCTCCTCAAATGACTTGTGGATAGAGGAGCGCTATGTGTTCCACTTCTCATGCCTACACACCCCCTTAGATCTGTCTTAGGGGGGCCCCTGGGTGGCAAAGCTCTTGTCCACGGACTTGCACTGAGTAACCTAGGAGACCAGAAGGTAATGAAACTGGAGGGCCCCTCCCCATCCCTGGCCACCACCGCCATGGGTGCCCAGGCAGATGAATTCGAGCCATTTGCCCCAGATTCGGCCCCAGGGAATAGAGTCTTGGACTTGTTCCAGAACAGAATCATCCAGCATCACGTGGGCTCGAAGGAGCCCAAGGAGATTCAGGGATACTTGCGCAGACTAGAAGAGGCCTGGACCTTGGCTCAGGAAGACCCAGACTGCATTGTCATGGCCGTGGATGCATCTGTGCCCATAGATACTTCACTACAAGCAGCGGTAGGCATTCTCCTTTTTGAGGATGGGCACATAGTACACAGAATCACATCAGCAGCAGGACGGCGCACCCCTCCTGAAGCTGAATGCTTCGCCATATAGCTGGGTGTATCTGCTGCCGTAGGCAGCCAGTTAGTGGTATTCTCAGACTCCAGTCTGGCTATCGACACCCTACTGGATACCTCTCCACACTCAGGGCAGATCTTCTCCCTGGATGCCAGCAAAGCTCTCTGGCCTTGGTTCTCTGGGGCAGAGCAGCGCACCCTTACGATGTGGCATACCCCCTCGAAATTCGAGTGGAAAGCCCAACATCTGGCCCACATCTTAGTGACATCTCTATGAGTGGGCAAGGGCAACAACCCCTGCACATCCATCGACTGGCTTCTGGCAGACATAGAAGCCAAAGCCAACCAAGCATGGGTGGAGGCGGCCAAAAACCCCTCCTTCATAGGATGCTAGTTCATGCCACTTAAGGGCAAGAATGGCAAGATCGCAGCCCCATCCACCCGCAAAAGAGGGCCATGGCTTCAGTTTGTAGGATCGACCATGTCGACCTGTGCGCGGTTTACTAGACTGCTCACAGGCCATGCTCCCCTAGGGGAGTACTGCCTATGCTTTCATGTCCCAGGCCCAACGGTATGTGACTGTGTGCTGGCGGAAGGCGTCCAGACGCATTCCCATGTCCTGTACATTTGCCCTAGAGTGAAGCACTCTAAACACCATCAGGAACCTCGATCCATTGAGGAGCTGGCCATGCTCGTGGCAAACCACCCCAAGCTGGGGGCGTTCACCACCCCACACTCTGAGTGGGATCTAGGATAAGTGAGCTATGCAGAGCGTATGACCCCCATCTTCTGCTCGAGGGGTGGTCACCCCCCTTCTCTTCTCCTGGTAAGCTGGTAAGCCTTGCTGCATGATTCTGGGGAGACCTCTAGCGAGACCGTCTCCTAGATCCAAACTGAGGGGAGGTGAACCTCACTGCATGTCAACAGGTACGCCCCTGGATGGGTTGGCTCTGGGAACCAAACTGGGGAGGGGAGCACCACACTCGGGGTGTCCTAGGTCATCAATATACAGGCTCCGCCTGGAGTCCATTTAGTCTTATAAAGGGGGCCTCGAGGGGGGAGGGCAGAGAGTAGACAACCTAGGGCCATCGAGTCCTGGGTCATTAGTATCCATTGGGCAACCAGTGGCAGTCCGTTTAGGCTCTGAGCATAAAGGGCACTGCTCACCATCCAAAGCCATAGGGGACAACCTGGGACGTCTTAGGTAGACAGAGAACCTGATCTAGGGAGGATCTTGGGGCAGCTCAGCTGGAGGTAACCAGGGGGCAGGCAGAGAGTGGACACCCTTTGCAGGGAGGACCTGGGGGTCGGGGTAGCGGAGGGCAACCTGAGACAGATAGCAGGATGGCGGCCATGCTGGGAACAGAGTGGGGGGGGTGTCCCCCTCTGTGGGGGTTTGGGGAGGCGCTCGCGCGCTTATCCTCTCCCTGTCTGGCCAACGGCATCCAGGTGAAGCCTGGATGCGTGGTCTTCACTGCTCTACTGAGCTTCATCAGGGCGGCAGTCTCCCTTCAATCTTGCGTATATACCCGTAGCGTACTATGTTTGTACCCTGCCACAGTCTGTGTCCGTGCACTGCATTATAAATTGTTGACAAAAAAAAAAAAAAAAAATGCCTCATTGCAGGCCATTGGCCTGCTTATTTCAAGGAATTTTTGTCTGTTATCATCCCAAAGCCAGGAAAACTGAACAACTCTATACCCAAGTCATTCAGGCCTAAAACTTCTTGAGAAAATGCTAGCCAGAAGGATACAATTTAATGGGGTAGTACACGACGTCTTCAATTTTAACCAGTTCAGAAGTGTAGCCCAGTGCTCCACTAAGGATGCTGGAGTCTTCTTGACTCACCTTGTTTGCACAGGATGGGCCAAAGGCCTTACAATGAGCATTGTCACCTTCGACATTGCTCAATTCTTCCCCTCTCTGAACCATTTAGTTCTGCTAGAGGTTTCAACCACCTGGGATTTTCTTCATGTATCGGGGGCTTTTTCAGGTCCTATGTGGTGGATCGCAAGATGACTCACTCCTGGGACTCCTTTAGATCAGGGCAGTATGCTGCTGACATGGGGGTGGGACAGGGCTCTGTTCTCTCCCCTGTTTTGTCGGTGCTTTACCTGGTGCCAGTTATGAAACTGTTTAGGCAGCATAAAGTTGGCCAACAGGTCAATTTCATGTGTTATATAGATGATGGCATGTTTATCGCATGCGCTCTCAGGACAGAGGACAACTCCCTCCCTTTGTCTAGGGCCTATGGCTGGATATACCAAGCATTCCAAGCACTTGGTCTTGTTCTTGAGCATGACAAGTCTGAGGTTTTCTACTTCTCCAGGGCGCCGAGGTTTACGCCTCCCCCCATCAATCTCAGATTTGAGCCATACACTGGCTTTACTCCGCTATGCCCTAAAATACACTGAAGGTATCTGGGGTTTTAATTTTACTGCAAGCTCATGTTCAAAGAGCATGCACACTTCTTCACCACCAGAGCCATCACCACTGTGAAGGCCATGGGTATGTTGGGCAATGCTGGAAGGGGTCTGACCCCAATCAGTGTCAACTACTGTATCACACCTGCATCCTCTCTGTGATGACATATGGGGCATATCTTTTGTTAAGACAGAAAGATGACCAGACTGGGGATTGAACCCAGGACCAACTGGACATATACCAGATGCTCTACCAACGGAGCTATCAGGTCTTACTGGGTTCAATACATAGTTTGGTATTAGAGGTAATCTCACCCAGATTGCAACCCAGCTAAGTTCACAGTATTATCACTGCTTATCAGCCAGGGTCTCTAGTGCATTAGCTCAACAGCTGACACTGCCACATACATCATGTGACAGACTATATAATCCAACATCTTTGGTACTTCTCTGGCAGCAAGACAAAAGCCATGGTCATGGCCATGTCCAGAGTGCAGGCGAGAGTAGCATGCTGGATCATGGGCACATTCAGTACTATCCCAACAGGAGGGGTAGCCACTGCAGCAGGGCTGCTTCCTATGCACCTCCTCCTCAAACACTTGATGGACAGAGGGCACTACATGTCCCCTTGCTCATGCCCACACACCCCCTTCGTTCTATCTTGGGGGGGCCACTAGGAGGCAAAGCGCTGGTCCATGGACTGGCGCTAAGCAACTTAGGAGATCAGGAAGTGATGAACATGGGGGCTCTTCCCCATCTCTCGCCACTACCACCATGGGAATAGGGTCCTGGACTTGTTCCAAGACTGCATTATCTGCAATCGAATAGGCTCTAGGGAGCCCAAAGAGATTCAGGCCTATCTATGCAGATTGAAGGAAGCCTGAGCTTCGGCTCAGGAAGGCCCTAACTGCATCATCGTAGTCGTGAATGCATCTGTGCCCATGGATACTGCACTACAAGCAGTGGCAGGCATCCTCCTCTTTGAGGATGGGCATCTGGCATACAGGATTACATCAGCAGCAGGGAGGCGCACTCCCTCTGAGGTGGAATGCTTTGCCATTCAAATAGGTGTGTCTGCTGCTGTGAGCAGGAGGTGCAACTGCTTAGTAGTGTTCTCAGACTCCAGTCTGGCTATCGACTCCCTACTGGACACCTCTCCATGCTGATATGGCTCCCTATCACCCTGCATGCATACTATGGCATTTTTTGGGATTGTGCACACCTCCTAGATGGCTTCTGCTCACTTTGCATGCCTTCATGTGCTTTCATGCACCTTCATGCACTTCCATGCACTTTCACGTGCCTTTGACCACTTAGGTGTTACACACGCTTTTGTGCACCTTTTACATTTCTACAGTGTCTTTGGATCCCCCATAGCTGCCTTTTATTGTGTGCTCTAAATGCACCTTGTTATGCTTCAAACTGCCTCTGTGTGCCCCCACCACACTCCTTATCTGCCTTTCACAGTTATTGCATACTCGATGCACCTTTACGTGCTCCTTTTACACTTTACCCAAAACTCACATTCTTTGCTGCACACTCATTGTACTATCCTTACCACACACTGATACGGCTCCCTATCGCCCTGCGCGCATACTACAGCATTTTTTGCGATTGTGTGCACCTCCTAGATGGCTTCTGCACACTTTGCGCAGCGTGCTTTTGCACGCCTTCATGCGCTTTCATGTGCCTTTGCGCGCCTTTGACCATTTAGATGCACCTTTGTGCGCTTTTTGCATTTCTACTGCACTTTTGTTTCCCCATAGCCGCCAATCATTGTGCACCCTAAATGCGCCTCATTGCGCTTCAAGCCACCTCCATGCGCCCCCCCACGCTCCTTATCTGCCTTCTACATTTATTGCACGCTCGATGCGCCTTTGCACACTCCTTTTACACTTTACCTGCAACTCACATTCCCTGCTGCGCACTCTTTGCACAATCTCTATCACACACAACAATCCACCGCACCGGTGCACTGTGCATCGCAGCTCTCATCTTACTGGCACATTTACTTGATGCATACCACGATTCCGGCATGAGTGAACTGCGCATTCTTACATAACTGGGCCGCTTTGCGCCTATTTGGCATTGGACTGTGCGCACTTGGGTGCTTTCACGTAACCCAGGCGCTTTGGCAGTATTTGGTCTCGCACAGCATCCCCTTTTAGTTCTTCCACATTTCCAATCGGCATCGCCTTATCTGGTAACTGGCACAGGTTGATCACGCCATTATTACTAAGGCGCAGCATGCGACATATAACACCAAAGTGGATTAATTGGGAAGAGCACACAAGACTTAGCGCGCTGATGAGTTCAGTTGGTACTCAGTGCAGAGTCTCAACAGAAGGGGTGAACACTTAACCTACAACTGCAGGCGTGCTCGGGGTGAGGGGGGAGTTCGCTTAGATGGCCTCGGATCGTCCTTCAGGGCGTGGAGACTATAGAGAGGCTGGTACAGCGATTTTCAGTGTGCGCACTAGTAGTGTACACGAAAGGGGAGATATGCGCAGTGGCGGAAAAGTGCGCAACGCAAAGAGGCAAAAACGCGCAGTGCAGAAAAATGCACAACAAGAGCGCAAAAGTGCGCAACAATGAGGATGATGAAGGCGGGAGGTGTAACAGGACAAAGACGACACTGGAATGTACTGTGAAGGTGGTGCACAGTTTGGGGGTGCAAACTGAGTGAAAGCGCAAGAAGCGGAAAAAGGCGCAGACGGTGCGCAAAACGCGGCTATGCAAAAAGGTGTGCAAATGGTGCGCAAATGCGGCTATACGAAGGGCGCACTACGATAGTGCACAGACAAGGACGAAGGACGCAATGCAAGGGAAGAAACGCAACAATACGAGGAGGGGACGCAAACGATAATGCAAACGCGGCTATATGAAGGGCGCTCTACGAAGGCGCACGGACTGGACGCTGGTGCACAGACTATGTGCGATGCTGACTGAGCTAATAACTATGACGGGGGGAGGGAAAGATCCTCTGGATTCTCTATCTGTCCGCTACTATGTACAAATGGCTTATGTGATAAAATGGTGAAATAAAGTATAAAAATAGGAAGCGCCATGCGCTACCCACAAGCGCGTCCATTCGCCCATCTAAACCTGACCGCACTATGCCACTGCCTCAGCCAATAAGATTTGCGCACCTATAGCTCAATATCCAACTGTTCCGGTGTGATGCGCTATTATTGGTGCGCGCTAAGTCTCATGCGCTCTTCCCAATTAATCCGCTTAGGTGTTATATGTCGCGTGCTGCACCTTAGTAATAATGGTGTGATCAACCTGTGCCAGTTACCAGATAAGGCGATGCTGATTGGAAATGTGGAAGAACTAAAAGGGGATGCTGTGCGAGACCAAATACTGCCAAAGCGCCTGGGTTACGTGAAAGCGCCCAAGTGCGCACAGTCCAATGCCAAATAGGCGCAAAGCGGCCCAGTTATGTAAGAATGCGCAGTTCACTCATGCCGGAATCGTGGTATGCATCAAGTAAATGTGCCAGTAAGATGGGAGCTGCGATGCACAGTGCACCGGTGCAGTGGATTGTTGTGTGTGATAGAGATTGTGCAAAGAGTGCGCAGCAGGGAATGTGAGTTGCAGGTAAAGTGTAAAAGGAGTGCGCAAAGGCGCATCGAGCGCGCAATAAATGTAGAAGGCTGATAAGGAGCGTGGGGGGGGGCGCATGGAGGCGGCTTGAAGCGCGATGAGGCACATTTAGGGCGCACAATGATTGGCGGCTATGGGGAAACAAAGGCGCAGTAGAAATGCAAAAGGCGCACAAAGGCGCACCTAAACAGTCAAAGGCGCGCAAAAGCACACGGAGGCGTGCAAAGGCGCACGAAAGCGCACGAAGGCGCACAAAAGTGCACGAAGGCGCGCAAAAGCGCACTACGCAAAGTGTGCGGAAGCCATCTAGGAGGTGCACACAATCGCAAAAAATGCTGTAGTATGCACGCAGGGTGATAGGGAGCCATATCAGCGCACCAATAATAGCACATTGCACTGGAACAGTTGGATATTGAGCTATAGGTGCGCAAATCTTATTGGCTGAGGCAGCAGCATAGTGCGGTCAGGTTTAGATGGGCGAATGGACGCGCTTGTGGGTAGCGCATAGCGCTTCCTATTTTTATACTTTATTTCACCATTTTATCACATAAGCCATTTGTACATAGTAGTGGACAGATAGAGAATCCAGAGGATCTTTCCCCCCCCTCATAGTTCATAGCTCAGTCAGCGTCGCACATAGTCTGTGCACCAGCGTCCAGTCCGTGCGCCTTCGTAGTGCGCCCTTCGTATAGCTGTGTTTGCGTTATCATTTGCGTCCCCTCATCGTATTGTTGCATTTCATCCCTTGCATTGCATCCTTCGTCCTTGTCTGTGCACTATTGTAGTGCGCCCTTCGTATAGCCGCATTTGCGCACCATTTGCACACCTTTTTGCATAGCCGCGTTTTGCGCACCGTCTGCGCCTTTTTCCGCTCCTTGCGCTTTCACTCTGTTTGCATCCCCAGACTGTGCACCACCTTCACAGTACATCCCAGTATTGTCTTTGTCCTGTTACACCTCCCGCCTTCATCATCCTCATCGTTGCGCACTTTTGTGCTCTCGTTGCGCATTTTTCCGCACTGTGCGTTTTTGCCTCTTTGCATTGCGCACTTTTCCGCCACTGTGCATATCTCCCCTTTCGCGTACACTACTAGTGCACACATTGAAAATTGCTGTACCAGCCTCTCTATAGTCTCCGCGCCCTGAAGGATGATCCGAGGCCCTCTAAGCAAACTCCCCCCTCACCCCGAGCACACCTGCAGTTGTAGGTTAAGTGTTCACCCCTTCTGTTGAGACTCTGCACTGAGTACCAACTGAACTCATCAACACACAACAATCCACCACACCACTTGTGCTGCACATCATGGCTTACTGGCATGTTTATTCGAGGCGTGCCATGATTCTAGTACAAGCAAACTGCACATTCTCATATAATCTGGGCACTTTGCACCTATTTGGCATTGGACTGTATGCACTTGGGCACTTTCATGTAATCCTGGCACTTTGGTGCTATTTGGCCTCACACAGCATCTTCTTATAGTTCTTCTGCATTTCCAATCAGCATTGCCTTATCTAGTGACCAGCTGTTGGATTGTGTAATCTGACACATTATTTGGTGATTATGTAATATGGAGGCTTTGCTCCTTAACAGACAAACTGGATGCAGTTAATTCCCCCCTGCTGTAATATTGACAGTGGTCAAGTGGTGGTTACATCAATAGTGTCTGATTCATATCATATTGTTGTATTGAACCCAGTATGACCTGATAGCTCAGTTGATAGAGCATCTGGTATATGTTCAGTTGGTCCTGGGCTCAATCCCCAGTCTGGTCATCTTTCTGTCTTAACACCAGCACAGGTCGATCACATCATTATTACTAAGGTGCAGTGTGTGACACATAACACTGAAGCAGATTAATTGGGAAGAGCACATGGAACCTAGAGTTAACCAAAAATAGAGCATCGCACTGGAAAGTTGGATATTGGATTATAGCGTGTGCAAATCTTATTGGCTAAGGCAGCAGCATAGTGCAGTCAGGTTTAGATGGGCAAATGGATGTGCTTATGGGTAGCTCATAGTACTTTCTATTTTATACTTTATTTTACTGTTTTCTTTATCACATAAGCTATTTGTACATAGTAGATGGACAGATAGAGAATTGAGAAAATCTTTCCCCCCCTCATAGTTCTGAACATAGCTCATTCAGCATTGCACATAGTCTGTGCACCAGCATCCAGTCTGTGCACCTTTGTAGTGCACCTTTTGTATAGCTGCATTTGCATATCGTTTGTGTCCCCTCATCATATTTCTGCATTTCATCCCTTTATTGCGTTCTTCATCTTCACTCATGCACTCTTGCAGTGCGCCCTTCATATAGCTGCATTTGTGCACCATTTGTGCATTTATTTGTATAGTTGCATTTTGCGCACCATTTGTGCATTTTATTGTATAGCTGCATTTTGTGCACTACTTGCCCATTTTTCTACCTGTTGCAGTCGCATCCCATTTGTGCCCGTAACTAGTGCACCACCCCTTGCAGCACATCCCAATGCTGTCCTTGTCCCACTACACCTTCCGCTTTCATCTCCCTCATCGTTGTGCATTTTTGCGCTTCCATTGCACATTTTTGCCCCTTTTGCACACTTTGTTGCCATTGTACATATCTTTCCTTTAGCATATACAACTAGTAACATTGAAAACTGTTAAGACAGAAAGATGACCAGACTGGAGATTGAACTCAGGACCAACTGGACATATACCAGATGCTCTACCAACTGAGCTATCAGATCTTACTGGGTTCAATACAACAATGTGATATGAACCAGATACTATTGATGTAACCACTACTTAACCACTGTCAATATTACAGCAGGGGGGGATTAACTGCATCCAGTTTGTCTGTTAAGGAGCAAAGCCTCCATATTACATAATCACCAAACAATGTATCAGATTACACAATCCAACAAAAACCACCATTGATGAGTTCAGTTGGTACTTAGTGCAGAGTCTCAACAAAAGGGGTGAACATTAAATCTACAACTGTAGATGTCCTCGAGGTGAGGGGGTTCAATCAGAGGGCCTCAGATTATCCTTTGAGGCATAGAGACTACAAAGAGGCTGGTACAGTGGTTTTCAATATGTGCACTAGTTATGTATGCTAAAGGGAAGATATGTGCAATGGTGACAAAGTGCGCAATGCAAAGGGGCAAAAATGCACAACAGGAGCACAAAAATGTGCAATGATAGGGAAGGTTAAAGCAGGAGGTGTAGTGGGATGAGGACAGCACTGGGATGTGGTGGCACATGAGTTGGGGGTGCAAACAGGATGTGAGTGCAATGGGTGGAAAAATATGCAAATAGAGCACAAAATGCAGCTATACAATAAAATGTGCAAATGGTGTGCAAATGTGGCTATACAAAGGGTGCACTACAAGAGTGCACAAATGAAGATGATGTTGGATTATGTAATCTGTCACATGATGTATGTGGCAGTGTCAGCTGTTGAGCTGATGCACTAGAGACCCTGGCTGATAAGCAGTGATAATACTGTGAACTTAGCTGGGTTGCAATCTGGGTGAGATTACCTCTAATACCAAACTATGTATTGAACCCAGTAAGACCTGATAGCTCAGTTGGTAGAGCATCTGGTATATGTCCAGTTGGTCCTGGGTTCAATCCCCAGTCTGGTCATCTTTCTGTCTTAACAGATGAAGGACACAACACAGAGATGAAACACAGAAATACAATGAGGGGGATGCAAATGATATGCAAACACAGTTATATGAAGGGTGCACTACAAAGATGCATGGACTGGATGCTGGTGCATAGACTATGTGTGACACTGACTGAGCTATGAACTATGAGGGGGGAAAAGATCCTCTGAATTCTCTATCTGTCCACCTACTATGTACAAATGGCTTATGTGATAAAAATGGTAAAATAAAGTGTAAAAATAGAAAGCACCATGAGCTACCCACAAGCACATCTATTCGCCCATCTAAACCCAACTGCACTATACTGCTGCCTCAGCCAATAAGATCTGCACATGCTATGACCCAATACCCAACTGTTCTGGTGCAATGCACTATTTTCGGTGTGCTCTAGGTCCCATACACTCTTCCCAATTAATCCACTTTGGTGTTATGTGTCATGTGCTGTGCCTTAGTAATTATAACATAATCAACCTGTGCTAGTTGCCAGATAAGGTGATGCTGATTGGAAATGCAGAAGAACTATAAGGAGATGCTGTGCAAGGCCAAATAGTACCAAAGTGCCAGGATTATGTGAAAGCACCCAAGTGCACATGGTCTAATGCCAAATAGGCACAAAGTGCCTGGATTATGTGAGAATGTGCAGTTTGCTCATGTTGGAATTGTGGTGTGCCTGAAATAAATGTGCCAGTAAGCTGGAAGCCATGATGCACAGTGCAATTGGTGTAGTGGATTGTTGTGTGTGTGATAGGGATTGTGCAATGAGTGTGCAGCAGAGAATGTGAGTTGTGGATAAAGCATAAAAGGAGTGCATAAAGGCACATCAAGCATGCAATAACGGTGAAAGGCAGATAAGGAGTGTGGAGGAGGAGGCACAGAGGCAGTTTGAAGCATAACAAGGTGCATTTAGAGTGCACAACAGAAGGCAGCTAAGGGAGAGGTGCACTGGAGCACATTAGAGTGCATTGGAGCACATAAAGCAGACAAAGGTGCATAAAAGCGGACAAGGGCACATGAAAGCATACAAGAGCACAGTTGGGTGTGCAAAAGCGCATGAAGGCATACAAAAGTGCGCTGTGCAATGTGAGTAGAAGATGCCCAAGCAGTGTGCACAATTGTGAAAAATGCCATAGTACGATTACAGGGTGATAGGAGCTGTATCATCTCCTCCCAACTGAAATACTGACTGTCCTCAGGCAGCATCCCTGTTAGTTATCGAAGTGCAAAATGTGAGCACCGAGAAAGTGGGTGAGTGGTAGAAGTGAATGTTTGGGATATTTGAAGAGGCCAAGTAAAGCGCATGAAAATGCGTGAAGCAAAATGCGAAACGAAGTGCAGAAAAATTGTCCAACCATCACTTTCCTCCTCTCAACTAAAATTTTGACTCTGTCCAAATGATGAAAGTATGAGAGATAAAAGGAAGCACACACAATATGACAAGTTGTATAAAAAGGTGAAATATCTATAGCGGTGCACATGGAGCGCTAATTGCGCATGCAGTATGGCACTAGGTGAAATGCAGCTATTGTATAGTGCCGCCAAAAGCACTCAAGTAAAGCAGATTGCATCGCATAAAAGCACTTGTTCCCAATGTTGTCATGGCTGGCATGCAATATTGGTAAGCATCTGGACTGCCAAATAACAAGCCGATGAGCACCATGGACATTGTGCTTCCATAACCGCTTTTTGTGTTTGAAAAATGTGCTTGCATAGTGCACAAGCACACCATACTTGGAATCTGTGAAATCACTAGGGAACGTTAGAGTATCCATCCAAATCCATACCAAATCTAACTTCTCATTCTCTGCATCTGCTGCTGCACTTCTCAGAACTTGGCTGTAGTCATTATCATAAATAAGCGCAGTATTGCATGCATTTTGTGCATTTTGCACATTTGTGCTTGGCTCTGGCTGTGTTAGCGTGAGTGCTTGCACATCAAAGAACTGTGAAATGGAACGTATCGCATGCATAAAGCCATGTAGCGCATTAATCCAATCCTCAAACTCTTCATCTTCTTCTCCTTGTAAGTCTTCTAGCTGCTTCAGCCAATGCAAAAGTCCATCTGGACCATGCACTGCTCCCCTAACATATACAAGTATAAAGTGGAATGTAAGAATTGAGATGATCCACTGGTTAATGCTGGTGGATGGTTGAATATCGGAGTTTTGTAGCATGCCCTTGATATAGCATGCATCAGTCTCGACGATTAAGTTGCACACACCTATACCTGTTGACATGCAGTGAGGTTCTTCCCCCCCCAGCTTGGATCTTCGAGACGGTCTCGCTAGAGGTCTACTCAGAGGCATGCAGCATGGCTTCCCAGCCCGCCAGTAGAAGAGAAGGGGGGTGACCACCCCTTGAGCAGAAGATGGGGGTCATATGCTCTGCGCAGCTCACCTATCCTGGATCCCACTCAGAGAGTGGGGTGGTGAATGCCCCCAGCTTGGGGTTGTTTGCCATGAGTGCGGCCAGCTCCTCGATGTATCGAGGTTCCTGACAGTGTTTGGGGCACTTCACCCTAGGGCAAATGCACAAGACATAGGAACACGTCTGGATGCCTTCTGCCAGTACACAGCCACATGCTGTCGGGCCTGGGACATGGAAGCATAGGGAATACTGTATTTCCCTAGGGGAGCATGGCCTGTAAGCAGTCTAGTGAACCGCGCGCAGGTCAACATGGTCGATCCTACAAGCTGGAGCCATGGCCCTCCCTTGTGAGCAGATGGGGCTGCAATCTTGCCATTCTTGCCTTTAAGTGGCATGAACTGGCGTCCTATGAAGGAGGGGTTTTTGGCCGCCTCCACCCATGCTTGGTTGGCTTTGGCCTCTATGTCTGCCAGGAGCCAGTCAATGGATGTGCAGGGGTTGTTGCCCTTGCTCACCCATAGAGATGTCACTAAGACGTGGGCCAGATGTTGGGCTTTCCACTCGAATTTCGAGGGGGTATGCCACATTGTAAGGGTACGCTGGTCTGCTCCAGAGAACCAAGGCCGGAGAGCTTTGCTGGCATCCAGGGAGAAGATCTGCCCTGAGTGTGGAGAGGTATCCAGTGGGGTGTCGATAGCCGGACTGGAGTCTGAGAATACCACTAACTGGTTGCGTCCTCTGCCGATAGCAGCAGATACACCCAGCTGTATGGCCAAATGTTCAGCTTCAGGAGGGGTGCGCCGTCCTGCTGCTGATGTGATTCTGTGTGCTATGCACCCATCCTCGAAAAGGAGAATGCCTACCGCCACTTGTAGTGATGTATCCATGGGCACAGAGGCATCTACAGCTATGATAATGCAATCTGGATCTTCCTGCGCCAATGTCCAGGCCTCTTCCAGTCTGCATAAATACCCCTGTATCACCTTGGGCTCCTTTGAGCCCACCCGATGACAGGTGATTCTGTCCTGGAACAGGTCTAGGACTCTATTCCCTAGGGCCGACTCTGGGCTGAACAGCTCGAATCCATCAGCCTAGGCGCCCATGGCGGTGGTGGCTAGGGATGGGGAGGGGCCCCCCAATTTAGTCACCTCCTGGTCTCCTAAGTTACTCAGCGCCAGTCCGTGGACGAGCGCTTTGCCACCCAGGGGCCCCCCCAAGATGGATCTAAGGGGGTGTGTAGGCATGAGAAGTGGAATGTGTAGTGCTCCTCTATCCACAAGTCGTTTGAGGAGGAGGTGCATGGGAAGCAACCCCGCCGCAGTGGCCACCCCCCCGGTGGGGGTGGTACTAAACATGCTGATCCAGCGTGCCGCTTTCGCTTGCACTTTGGACATGGCGGCCACCATGGCCTTTGTCCTGCTGCCAGGAAAGAACCATAGACGTGCACCATAGGTCATTACTGGAATGACACAAGTGCAGTAAAGGAGGCATCTCTGGTTGGAAGTGAGTCTCCTTCCAGAGTTGCCTAGCATGCCCATTGCTTTCACGGTGGTGATAGCTCTGGTAGTGAAGAATCTAGCATGCTTCTTGAAGAGGAGTTTGCAGTTGAAATGGAACTCTAGATACCTCCAGTATATTTTCAGGCATAGCGGGGTGGGGCCAGTGTACAGCTCGAACCTGAGATCAATGGTGGGAGGCATAAACCTCGGTGCTCTGGAGAAGTGGAAAACCTCAGACTTGTCATGTTCGAGGATAAGACCGAGGGATTGGAATGCGTGGAATATCCAGCCATATGCCCTAGACAATGGGAGGAGGTTGTTCTCCACTTTAAAGGCACGTGCGATGAAGGTGCCATCATCGATGTAGGACATGAGGTCGACCTGTTGGCCGACTTCGTGTTGTCTGAACAATTTCATAACCAGCACTAAATATAGCACCAATAGAACTGGGGACAAGGCAGAGCCTTGGCCTAACCCCATGTCAGCAGCATACTGCCCTGACATGAAGGTGCCCCAAGAGTAGGTGGTCTTGCAGACTATTAAGTATGACTTGAAGAGGTCTCCTATACACGGAGGGAATTCCAAGCGTTGAACGACCTCCAGAAGAACTGAGTGATTCAAGGAGGGGAAGAACTGAGCGATGTCAAATGCGACAATGCTCGTCACTAGGCCCTTGGCCCACCCTGCCTGGACAAGGTGAGTCAGGAAGATGACAGCATCCTCAGTGGACCACTGGGTGATGCCTCTGAACTGATTGAGATCAAATACATCGTGGGCTACCCCATCGAATTGCAGCCTTCTGGCAAGCATCTTCTCAAGGAGTTTACCCAAAGTGTTCAGCAGCACGACAGGTCTGAACGACTTGGGAGTGGAATAGTTAGGTTTCCCAGGTTTCGGAATGATCACCGACAAGGACTCCTTGAAATGAGCAGGCCAGTGGCCCACGTCCAGGCAAGCGTTAGCTATGCAGACAATAAGTGAGCCTACCTCATCAGGGGCGAGCCACACTTTGAGAAAAGACCATGTAGCATAGTCTGGTCTAGGCGTGGACATGGATGAACACGCCGTCAGTGCCTCTCTCATTTTGAGGAGAGTGAAAGGAATCCACTCCCTGGTTGGGAGGGGATCGAGGTCATCGAGGAAGGAAAGGTCTACTGGGTGATCAGATGCTGCATTGTAGGACCCATCCAACACTTCCCATAAGTCCCCAAGTTCATTGCATGAAGCTCCCCGAAAGGAGATAGCCTCGAACAAGGGGAGGTTACGTTGCCAAATCCAGGACGTGAGGTCCCAGACTCTCTGCTTGACTGTGGCCACCTGTCTGATGCGTTCTTCAAAGAAGGTGCGTCCCTCATGGTGCAGCAGTATGCATGCCAATCTGTTTTGAGTTGAGACTCTCAGTAGATTGACAGTTTCTTGCTGCATTCATTGGTCCACCACCCCTTGGAGTGTTTCCTGAAACACTTTTCTTTGGCGTGGTTGGACCATGCATCAGAGAATATCTTGGAGATCGCCTGAATGATCGCATCAATGTCCTCCTCCAAGTATCCATTCCATTCCGTGAGAAAGGAGAGTTTGGACGAGACATCTGCCAAGTAGGCTTCCTCCTCGTCCGACCCTGGCTTGATGGTCCAGTGAGTGGCTGGGACTTCTGAGGCTGGGCCGTTAAGGAGGCATGGTCAGATGTCCCTCTCAGCCCTGTTTCCACTGAGTAGTGGATTTCGGCTTCTAGAGCCATAGGTAAAAGCATGAGATCGATAACTATATGTTCAAACCCTTGCTGTGGAGAGATATGGGTAGGCGCTGCCTCCACGGGGGTAGAGACAACTAGTCCAGTCCATCCTGCAATCATGAGGAGGATGTCAGCATAGGCATTCATGTCAGGGATATTAAAGTCCCCCACCATGAAATGCATAGTGGGGAAACAAAATGCTTCATCGTGGAGGCGATGAAGGGCTGTGTGTTCGCTGTCAGAGTAGACATTGGTGAAGAATAGGAGGCATTCTTCTACCCCTAGGGAGAACAGGAGAATATCTCTGTGATCGATCAGGTCCTTGCGGATGCTAGGCCTCAGATTGATAATTCAGATGTTATGTATACAAGCACCCGAGGGGGGGGGGAGTCTGCCCCTGATTGGCGTACCACCAGATTCCAGTTGGGGCTGATGGGACTGCCGATTACTTCCTCTCCTTCTGTATTCTCAGAAGACGGGGCATTTCTTATAACTCTCCAGGGAGGTTCTTGGATGAATAGCAGATCATATTCTAGTAGGTCTGCTAGTAGAGAGTCCATGTATCCATAATTGCAGTTTACATTCTGACTAAATATACATAACTGGGGAAATGACCTGAGTCTCTCCTTCATTTACGTTTGGCTACCGCTGCCTGCAGAAGGGTTAGTCTGAGGAGAGTGCGACCTGTTACGTCGACTCACCTCATCATAGTGCACTTTGATCCACTCGTAGTCGAAGCGATTTTGCCAGAATTTGCAGTAACAATTGTCAGCTGCATGGTTTTTTCTGCAGTTGATGCAGCGGTGGATGTGTGCACACGGTTGCCCCTCGGGGGTCAGTGGCATGGGAGGGTTCGCCCTGGGTGCACCTCAACAGCACCCCGTGAAAGTCCTGTGGTGCTCTTTGCAGTGTAGTTTGGCACAGATAGGGCATCTGGCCTATTTAGCGTGGCACTGGCCAGTGGGGTGAACCCACCTCCAGTGTTGGCATAGAGGCATGCCAGGGTTGGCCCTGGCCTCTCAGATTCGAGCCACAAACTGTCTAAACTGGATGGTGCAGCCCATAAGCACCCTGGCACGAGTGCTACTGGCCGAGTCAGCAATGTTGAAGTAAACGGTGGCCATGTCTGACATGCATCAGTCACGAACCACCTGTGGGGGGGTCTGGAGCACAAGGAGGTCTTTGAGTTCTGCCTTGCCTATCTGCTGTAAGACCACTTTGCTGGTGATGGCCTTGTCCTGATAGGTGTATAGAATGTCTACTATTTTAAGGTAGGACGTAGAGGTAGGGAGGGCTGCATCCACCTTGTCCACTAGTGGATAGGAGTTGCGAAGCGCTTCCCTGAAGCAAAGCAGGTCTTTATCAGAGGTGACACCTCCAGTAGCTGCTGAATCCCCCTTGAGATGGGAGGAGCGAATGGAGGTTCAACATTGAATGGTGGAGGTGAAGTTGTCTGCATATAGAATCCAAGACATTGCCAGAGTTAACATATGGGTCTGGGGGCTGTATGTGTAGCAGGACCTGTTTTCTAGAAGATCCATGGATGGTGGCTGAGGGCTTGTTGGGCCCCTTGCCTTTAGAAGGACCCACTTATTGCTGGATGTGGATAAGTTGATCTGAAGATGCTTCTGGGAGGGCTTTCTCCAGTTGGACGATGCCTTTAACCGAAGTGGAAGGAGCTTGTCCACCTTGGAACTGTGCAACCTTGGCAAATGACCCCTTGGGATGGGGTCGAGTAGAATAGTTGATAGGCGGTGGGAGGCCCCCCTGCTAAGGCCTTCTCCACCATTTGTTGGGGGGCGAGGCAGCAGGCATTGCCTAGGCCCCTTGACTCTCGGTCCACCCCTCCCTCGGGCAGGTCCAGACGATATGGCAGCGCGTGTGGATCCACGCACCGCCATTTTGCAAGCTTCTCAGAGGGGAGCTCCCTCCACTCCTTTCAGCAGTCCAGCTGTAGTCACTGCTTCAAGCAGCTCTTTCAGCCTCAGTGCCAGCCTCCCTTTTGCTGCAAAAAAAGCTGCTGCAATATCTCCATCAGCTGCTCTATCTAGTAGCTGATCTGTGATCTTGAGGAGGTCATCAGATAGGAGTCACAAGGTGGTGGCATCACTGAACCTCATCTCTTCCTCCTTCTCATCAACCTCAGTTCTGTCATTTATCTCTGACCACCTAGGCGTCTAAGGGACTGGAATGGGGCTCAGATGTGGCTGTGATATCTCCATTGGCCACTCTGTCCAGCAGTCGGTCTGTGACCTTCAAGAGATCATCCGACAAGAGTTGCAAGGTGGTAGCATCGCCAAACCTCGCCTCCTTCTCTTTCTTGTCAACCTCAATTCTATCATCTATCTCTGACCACTTAGGCATCTGAGGGACTGAGGTGGGGCTCGTAGACATGGGAGTTTGCCCTCTAGTCACATGAGCAGCAGCAGCTGCAACTGTTGGATTGTGTAATCTGATACATTGTTTAGTGATTATGTAATATGGAGGCTTTGCTCCTTAACAGACAAACTGGATGCAGTTAATTTCCCTCTGCTGTAATATTGACAGTGGTCAAGTGGTGGTTACATCAATAGTGTCTGATTCATATCACATTGTTGTATTGAATCCAGTAAGACCTGATAGCTCAGTTGGTAGAGCATCTAGTATATGTCCAGTTGGTCCTGGGTTCAATCCCCAGTCTGGTCATCTTTCTGTCTTAACAGGTTATGGGCCCTGGTGCGCTGAGTCAGCAGACTAAATTAGTCAGCATTTGATGGCTTAGTCATCTAGCTTACCTAAGCAGATTTGATGTATCAGATTATGGGGGCTGTGTTGGATTGTGTAATCTGATACATTGTTTGGTGATTATGTAATATGGAGGCTTTGCTCCTTAACAGACAAACTGGATGCAGTTAATCCCCCCCTGCTGTAATATTGACAGTGGTCAAGTGGTGGTTACATCAATAGTGTCTGGTTCATATCACATTATTGTATTGAATCCAGTAAGACCTGATAGCTCAGTTGGTAGAGCATCTGGTATATGTCCAGTTGGTCCTGGGTTCAATCCCCAGTCTGGTCATCTTTCTGTCTTAACAGCAACAGATGTTGATCTGGTGCCTCTGGGGGTTTCTTGACCATCCAGGTAGAGGGACGGTGCTGGAGAAGAGTGCTGGGTCCTTGCAGGCTCTGCAGTAACACTTGCAATCCACCTAGATGAAGGCAGGCTGTTGATTGGATCATCGCCATGGATAATGGGGTCTGAATCTGATCTCCCATCAGATCTTTTAGGATTGGCCATCTATTGGATGACTGGAGGATGCTCTGAAATCAAAGAGATCAGACCAGCAGATGAGTAGTTGTAGAACATGCAAGATGTCGGTGGTGTGCTTACTTCTGTTTAACATGGTGGTAGCAAGTCAAGAAGTGATGAGCTGGTGCTGTGCCTTAGTAATAATGACATGATTGACCTGTGCTGATTGCCAGATAAGGTGATGCTGATTGGAAATGTGGAAGAACTATAAGGAGATACTGTACAAGGCCAAATAGCACCAAAGTGCCAGAATTACATGAAAGTGCCCAAATGCATACAGTCCAATGCCAAATAGGTGCAAAGTGCCCAGATTATATGAGAATGTGCAGTTCACTCATGTTGGAATCACGGTGCACCTCGAATAAATGTGCAAGTAAGCTGGAAGCTGTGATGTGCAGTGCAATTGGTGTGGTGGATTGTCATGTGTGGTAAGGATAGTGCAATGAGTATGCAGCAAAGAATGTGAGTTGCAGGTGAAGCTTAAAAGGAGCATGTAAAGGCACATCAAGCATGCAATAACTGTGAAAGGCAGATAAGGAGTGTGGGGAGCATGCATGGAGGCAGTTTGAAGCATAACAGGGCACATTTAGAGTGCATGACAGAAGGCTATGGGGGATCCAAAGGCACAGTAGAAATGTAAAAGGCATATAAAAGCGCATAAAAGCAGTCAAAGATGCATGAAAGTGCACAAAAGTGCACGAAGGTGTGCAAAAGCATGCTGCGCTGATACGGCTCCCTATCGCCCTGCGTGCATACTACGGCATTTTTGCGATTGTGTGCACCTCCTAGATGGCTTCCGCACACTTTGCACAGTGCGCTTTTGCGCACCTTCGTGCGCTTTCGTGCGCTTTTGCGTGCCTTCGACTGTTTAGGTGCGCCTTTGTGCACCTTTCGCATTTCTACTGTGCTTTTGTTTCCCCATAGCCGCCAATCATTGTGTGCCCTAAATGCACCTCATTGCGCTTCAAGCTGCCTCCATGCGCCCCCCCCACGCTCCTTATCTGCCTTCTACATTTATTGTGCGCTCGATGCGCCTTTGCGCACTCCTTTTACACTTTACCTGCAACTCACATTCCCTGCTGCACTCTTTGCACAATCTCTATCACACACAACAATCCACTGCACCGGTGCGCTGCGCATCGCAGCTCCCATCTTACTGGCACATTTACTTGAGGCACACCACGATTCCGGCATGAGCGAACTGCGCATTCTTACATAACTGGGCCGCTTTGTGCCTATTTGGCATTGGACTGTGCGCACTTGGGCGCTTTCACATAATCCAGGCACTTTGGCAGTATTTGGCCTCATACAGCATCTCCTTATAGTTCTTCTACATTTCCAATCGGCATCGCCTTATCTGGTAACCGGCACAGGTCAATCACACCATTATTACTAAGGCGCAGCACGCGACATATAACACCGAAGTGGATTAATTGGGAAGAGCGCACGAGACTTAGTGCGTACCAATAATAGCGCATCGCACCGGAACAGTTGGATATTGAGCTATAGGTGCACAAATCTTATTGGCTGAGGCAGCGGCATAGTGCAGTCAGGTTTAGATGGGCGAATGGATGCACTTGTGGGTAGTGCATGGCGCTTCCTATTTTTATACTTTATTTCACCATTTTATCACATAAGCCATTTGTACATAGTAGCGGACAGATAGAGAAGCCAGAGGATCTTCCCCCCCCCTCATAGTTCATAGCTCAGTCAGTGTCGCACATAGTCTGTGCACCAGCATCCAGTCCGTGCGCCTTCATAGTGCGCCCTTCGTATAGCCGTGTTTGCATTATCATTTGCGTCCCCTCATCGTATTGTTGCATTTTGTCCCTTGCGTTGCATCCTTCGTCCTTGTCTGTGCACTATCATAGTGCGCCCTTCGTATAGCCGCATTTGCGCACCGTTAGTTGAGAGCGATTGGTAATGCAATAGTAGTGAGCTAGAGACAAAGACCCTAAAGTAGCTGAGTGTACTGAGGAGTTGCTAGTTAAGCACCAATGTCAAAGAGTGTAATTGACTGAGGGATAACTACTACACAGTCAGCTACTTATATAACAAAGTATTACTAAGATTACTACTTGCTAATGACTAATGCCAAGAGTATTGGTAATGTGCTTGGTAAGAGATCAGTAAGCAAAGTAAGCAATATTAGTCATACTAGAATTGGTGAGTAATCATATACTAAGAAAGCATCAGTCAGCAGATTAGTAATCCTACTTGTAACACAGCCCCATAATCTAGGACTTATGCGGAAGTGGTATGGCGTCTATGCCGGCGCTTGTCTCTTGCAGACTGTGCAGCTCGACGTCGAAGCTCAGTGGAATCGGCAGAGAGTGCGGCGAAATTCATAGGAGTTTGGACGGCGTGAGCAGGTGTTGGGTAAGCAAAATGATGAAATGAGGGGGGTGATGCAGGTAAGGTGGACATAGCTGTATGTGCTCGTGCCTCTTTAGCCATCCTACTGTTCCTCGCTACTCGTTTCCTCATAGAACTCGGATCTTTGGTGCGGCACTCAGTGTGGGAATGACCGCGTGCATGGCATAACGAGCACCTAGCTGGACGCTTGGGTGCTTTAGAAGTGCTGCTGGTGGGTGCCGTGGTTCCAGGTTGTGCTGTGACACTGCTAGGAGGCGGCTGTGCAGTTGGAGAACGAAGCTCTTCAACATACTCGTTGAGTGTGTCGATCTGGACTGCGATGACCATAAAGGATTTCTCCAATGTGGTGAGGAGAACGACAAAGACTGCTGATAACCATTCAGTGAAGGCGTCAAGTGAAGGACTGACACGTGGCCGTTCGGAGTAGGAGATCTTGACGTCGTCAAAAGCGTCAGCGAGCTGATGTTCCATCGAAGAGGTAGACATGGTCGGCTGACGGGTGGAGTCAATTAAGTTGAGAGCGATTGGTAATGCAATAGTAGTGAGCTAGAGACAAAGACCCTAAAGTAGCTGAGTGTACTGAGGAGTTGCTAGTTAAGCACCAATGTCAAAGAGTGTAATTGACTGAGGGATAACTACTACACAGTCAGCTACTTATATAACAAAGTATTACTAAGATTACTACTTGCTAATGACTAATGCCAAGAGTATTGGTAATGTGCTTGGTAAGAGATCAGTAAGCAAAGTAAGCAATATTAGTCATACTAGAATTGGTGAGTAATCATATACTAAGAAAGCATCAGTCAGCAGATTAGTAATCCTACTTGTAACACCGTTTGTGCACCTTTTTGCATAGCCACATTTTGTGCACCATCTGCGCCTTTTTCCGCTCCTTGTGCTTTCACTCTGTTTGCACCCCCAAACTGTGCACCACCTTCACAGTACATCCCAGTGTCATCTTTGTCCTGTTACACCTCCCGCCTTCATCATCCTCATTGTTGCGCACTTTTGCGCTCTCGTTGCGCGTTTTTCCACACTGCGCATTTTTGCCTCTTTGCATTGCACACTTTTCTGCCACTGTGCATATCTCCCCTTTCGCATACACTACTAGTGCACACATTGAAAATCGTTGTATCAGCCTCTCTATAGTCTCCGCGCCCTGAAGGACGATCTGAGGCCCTCTAAGCAAACTCCCCCCTCACCCCGAGCACGCCTGCAGTTGTAGGTTAAGTGTTCACCCCTTCTGTTGAGACTCTGCACTGAGTACCAACTGAACTCATCAGCGCAAAGTGTGCAGAAGCCATCTAGGAGGTGTGCACAATCGCAAAAATGCTGTAGTATGTGCACAGGGCGATAGGGAGCCATATCAGTGCTTATCCTCTCTTTGTCTGGCCATAGGTGCATGGTCTTCACTGCTTGACAGAGCTTCATCAGGGTGGCAGTCTCCCTCTAACCTTGCATATATACCTGTAGCATACTTGGTTTGTACTCTGCCATAGACTGCGATCACAAACTGCATAATAAATTGTTTACAAAGAAAAAAAAAAAAACCCCTGCCATGGACTGCAATCATGCACCGTGTAATAAATTGTTGACAAAAAAAAAAAAAAAACAAATCTGTTGTCTTTCTATCCAGGCCACTTGCTAGCATTTTGAGTGCTGGTTGTCCTAATTTAGTAACTGCAGAGGCAATATTGTTGGCATTCACTTGTAGGTTAGCTGCCTTGAGTAAGAAGGCCATGGGTCTTGGAGCTAGGAGTACTGATTGTCAGACAGCTGATAAGCCTGGAAGAGTGCTTGTGCAATAGGGGTTTCTTATTGTAATATGCAGCATGTGACACATAACACTGAAGCAGACCAATTAGGTGGAGTGCATGAGACCTAGAGTACATCAAAAGTAGAACATCGCACTGGGACAATTAGAAGTTGGGCTATAGCATGCACAAATCTCATTGACTAAGATAACAGCATTATGCAGTCCATTCATACTGGCTAATGGATGGACTTGTGGTTAGTGCATGGTGCTCTCTATTTTTATACCTTATCTTACCATTTTCATTATGAAAGTCATTTGTATATAGTACCCAGGTACATAGAGACACCAGAAAATCTTCCCCCCCCCCCCCCCCCAGTTCAGCAGTCTCAGTTAGCATTGCACACTGTTGTGCACTTTTGTCTTAGTTCATGCACCTTTGCAGTGTGCTCTTCGTATCGCTGTATTTTGCACATCATTTGTGCTCTTCATTGTATAGCCACATTTTGCATTCCATTTGCACACTTTGTCTGAGTATTGCACCTTTGACACACTCTAGTATCATCCACATCTTCTTGTACCTATAAGCATGCTTACTACTATCGATGACTATTTACCAAGCATGGTAGATACACATAATAGTACTCACTCCGATGATCTCTTCCTTTTCCATCATCCCCCATCATCATCATGATCTCTCTCTTGTCCTCTAGCTAGAGCCCCATTTTCCCTCTCAATAGATACTCTGAGCCTATTCTGTTGGAGTCCAATCCCTTTCTCTCTGTGTTCTCAGTGAACCCTGCACAACAGGATTACACTTTTTTTTTGAACGATGCTCTCTGTACCCCCCTGCTGAACTGTACATGCTGTACAGCACCTGTCAAATCATGTTGAATACCACAACTGCCCAACCTGCTGTTTACGCTGATGTATTCAGTTGGTACTCGGTGCAGAGTCTCAATGGAAGGGATGAACACTAAACCTACAACTGCAGGCGTGCTCGGGGTGAGGGGGTTCGCTTAGAGGGCCTTGGATCATCCTTCAGGGTGCAGAGACTATGAAGAGGCTGGTATGGTGGTTCTTGAGGTGCGCACTAATTGTGTATGCAAAAAGGAAGGTATGTACAATGATGAAAAAGTGCACAATGCAAAAGGGCAAAAATGCACAGTGCAGAAAAATGCGCAACAATGATGGAGATTAAAGCAGAAGGTGTAGTGGGACAAGGATGGCACTGGGATGTGCTGCAAAGGTGGTGCACAGGTGAGGGGCGCAAATGGGATGCGAGCGCAATGGGCAGAAAAATGTGCAAATAGTGCACAAAACACAGCTATACAATATAATGTGCAAATAGTACACAAACACGGCTATATGAAGCACCTCACAAATGAAGATGAAGAACACAATGCAGAGACAAAATACAGCAATATGACAAGGGGATGCAAATGATATGCAAACATGGTTATATGAAGAGCACACCACAAGGGTACATGGACTGGACACTAGTGCACAGACTATGTGCGACACTGACTGAGCTATGAACTATGAGGGGGGAAAAGATCCTCTGGATTCTCTATCTGTTCACCTACTATGTACAAATAGCTTATGTGATAAAAACAGTAAAATAAAGTGTAAAAATAGAAAGTGCCATGCGCTACCTACAAGCACATCTATTCACCCATCTAAACCTGACTGCACTATGCCACTGCCTCAGCTAATAAGATTTGCACATGCTATAGTCCAATACCCAACTTTCCAGTGTGATGTGCTATTTTTGGTATACTCTAGGTCTCATGCGCTCTGCCCAATTAATCTGCTTTGGTGTTATGTGTCGCATGGTGCGCCTTAGTAATAATGATGTGATTGACCTGTGCCAGTTACCAGATGAGGCAATGCTGATTGGAAATGTGGAAGAACTATAAGGAGATGCTGTACAAGGCCAAATAGTGCCAAAGTGCCAGGATTACATGAAAGCATCCAAGTGCATACAGTCCAATGCCAAATAGGTGCAAAGTGCCCAGATTATATGAGAATGTGCAGTTCACTCATGTTGGAATCGCAGTGCACCTCGAATAAATGCACCAGTAAGCTAGAAGCTGCGATGCACAGTGCAAATGGTGTGGTGGATTGTTGTGTGTGGTAAGGATAGTGCAATGGTATGCAGCAAAGAATGTGAGTTGTGGGTAAAGCATAAAAAGAGCACGTAAAGGTGCATTGAGTATGCAATAACTATGAAAGGCAGATAAGGACTGTGGAGGGGGGTGCACAGCGGCAGTTCGAAGCATAACAAGGCGCATTTAGAGTGCACGATGGAAGGCAGCTAAGGGGGATCCAAAGGTGCAGTAGAAATGTAAAAGGCATACAAAAGTGCACCTAACTGGTCAAAGACATACAAATGTGCACGGAAGCACACAAATGCACACAAAGGTGCACAGAGGTGCACTGGAGTACACGGGAGCACACTGGAGCACATTGGAGCTCAGAAAGCAGACAAAGGGGCATGAAAGCAGACAAAGGTGCACAGAAGTGCATAGAGTGCACTTGGGCATGCAAAAGCACATGAAGGCATATGAAGGTGTACAAAAGTGCACTGTGCAAAGTGAGTAAAAGATGTCCAAGCAGTGCACACAATCACTGATAGGTCCACTGTGCACTCTAAGGTCTGGGGAAAGTTTCCAACTATATTGACACACTATGACAGACCCTCTCACTATGAAATCGACTTCGAACTCTTTTCAACTTATTTTGCACTACTTCGAATGACTTCGAAAGATTTCATGACACTTTGAACAATATCGGCTACTGTATAGCTGTCTTGAAACATTTTCGATACATGAATTTCTAAATCATTTCATTGTCTAATTCATCTCAAATCTCTTGGCTTAGGCCAACACAAGCTTGAAACCTTAGAATTGAGACTCACCAGGCCTTTGAATCTCTCGAACAATTGGGAGATATCCTAATTTCTGTCTCTGATGCCAAATCCACACATCATTGTCTGTTTCCTTCACCTATTTTCTTGTCTACAACCTTGTCTTCCTTTTCTTCCTCATCATCTACTACATCATTCATTATTCCAGCCACTTCAACACATCTACAATCCTTTGCTCAGGTTCTAACTCCTTGAATCGGTACATTTATGGCCACTCAAGCAACAATGCCAGCTCATGGACATTTCACAGCATCTAAATTTGACCCTACTCAACCTCGAGAGCTACATCGATACTTTAATGAGCTCAAAATACTCTTTATCGACTGTAATATTATGGATCACAAACTTATGAAGAAGCATGCCTGTCAATATGTCAATATCAATATGTCCAAACTTTGGGAATTAATACCCGAATACGAAACTAGCACTTTGTTTTACAATTTTCATGTCGCAATCTACAGACTATATCCTGGTTCCGAAGATGATCAAAAATGGTCAATTTCAGACATGGACAAATTCATTGGTGAACAACTTCAGATGGGTATCTTTAACGCGAGCAATTTAGGATTATATTACAGGTCATTCTACAACATTACAAAGTTCCTACTCTCTCAAGGCTGAATTTCAGAGGCAGAACAAAGTAGAGCATTTGTTCGAGGTTTTTAACTGGGTTTATAGTCACGAATTGCACGATGACTCAAACTTAAATTTTCCGACCACTATTCAGATGATGCCTACCCACTTGACGACATTTATGCGGCAGTGAAATTTGTTTTAGCAGGGTCAATTAGCTCGAATTCGGCATTGTTACAGTCTTCAAAAACCTCGGCATCGACTTTGACATCTTTGATACAGATCAAATTGGAAGACTTATCAGCAATTCTTGAAATATTTGCAACTACACTCATCATGGCTCTACAGGTTCGAAACACACTAATCCTCCTCAAACTAACAGTGGATTTTACTCGAACCAGCTCAAAAATTTAGCTTGTGTCTTTTGTGGACTCACTGGTCATTTCATTAGTGACTGCTTGGTTTGCCAAGCATATATCAATGAAGGAAAGTGTAAAAAGAACAACAAAGGAAAAATTGTGCTTCCAAATGGATGATTCACCCCTCGAAACATTCCTGGTTGCTTTATCAAAGACAGAATCGCTGAATGGACTCAATGAAATCCTTCGACTACAACTGCATCATCACTCATGTATTTTTTTTTTTTTTTTTTGTCAACAATTTATAATGTGGTGCATGGATGCAGTCTGTGGCAGGGTACAAACAAGGTATGCTACAGGTATATACGCAAGATTGAAGAGAAACTGCCACTCTGATACAGCTCGGTGGAGCAGTGAAGACTGCGCATCTAGGCTTCACCTGGATACCTTCAGCCAGACAGGGAGAGGATAAGTGCACGAGCACCTCCCCAAACCCCCACAGAGGGGGACGCCTCCCCCACTCCATTCCCAGCACGACCGCCACCCCGCTACCCATCCCAGGTTGCCCTCCACTACCCCAATCCACAGGTCCTTCCTGCAAAGGGTGTCCGCTCTCCGCCTGCCTCCTGGTTACCTCCGGCCGAGCCACCCCAAGATCCTCCCTAGATCGGATTCTCCGTCCACCTAAGACATCCCAGGTTGTCCTCTATGGCTTCAGACAGTGAGCGGTGCCTTTTATGAGCCTAAACGGACTGCTACTGGTTGCCCAGTAGATACCGATGACCCGGGACTCGATGGCCCTAGGTTGTCTACTCTCTGCCCTCCCCCCTCGAAGCCCTCTTTATAAGACTAAATGGACTCCAGGCAAAGCCTGTATACCGATGATCTAGAATGATTCAAGCATGGTGCTCCTCTCCTCAGTTTGGTTCCCAGGGATGATCCAGCCAGGGGCCTACTTGTTGACATGCAGTGAGGTTCACCTCCCCTCAGTTTGGATCCAGGAGATGGTCTCGCTAGAGGTCTCCCCAGAATCATGCAGCAAGGCTTACCAGCCCGCCAGGAGAAGAGAAGGGGGGTGACCACCCCTTGAGCAGAAGATGGGGGTCATACGCTATGCACAGCCCACCTATCCTGGGTCCCACTCAGAGAGTGGGGTGGTAAACGCCTCCAACTTAGGGTTGTTCGCCATGAGTACAGCCAATTCCTTGACAGATCGAGGTTCCTGATGGTGTTTAGGATGCTTCACTCTGGAGTAAATGCATAGTACATGGGAATGCATCTAGATGCATTCTGCCAATTCACAGTCACATGCCGTCGGGCCTGGGACATGGAAACGTAGGCGATACTCTCCTAGAGGAGCATGGCCAGTAAGCAGTCTGGTGAACCGCATGCAAGTCGACATGGTCGATTCTACAAGTTGGAGCCATGGCCCTCCCTTGTGAGAGGATGGGGCTGCAATCTTGCCATTCTTGCCCTTGAGTGGCATGAATTGATGTCCTATGAAGGAGGGGTTCTTGGCTGCCTCCCCCCATGCTTGGTTGGCTTTGGCATCTATGTCCACCAGAAGCCAGTCGATAGACGTGTGAGAGTTGTTGCCCTTGCCTACCCATAACGATGTCGCTACAATGTGGGCGAGATGTTGGGATTTCCACTCGAATTTCGAGGGAGTATGCCACATCGTAAGGGTGCGCTGCTCTGACCCTGAAAACCAGGGCTGGAGAGCTTTGGTAGCATCCAGGGAGAAGATCTGCCACAAGCATGGAGAAGTATCCAGTAGGGTGTCGATGGCCGGACTGGAGTCTGAGAATACCACTAACTGGTTGCATCCTCTGCCTATGGCAGCGGATATACCCAGCTATATAGCGAAGTGTTCAGCTTCAGGAGGGGTGCGCCGTCCTGCTGCTGATGTAATTCTGTGTGCTAAGTGCCCATCCTCGAAGAGAAGGACACCTACCACCATTTGTAATGATGTATCCGTGGGCACAGAAGTGTCCACGGCCACGACAATGTAATCTGGGTCTTCCTGGGCTGAGGTCCAGGCCTCTTCCAGTCTGCGCAAGTATCTCTGTATCTCTTTGGGCTCCTTCGAGCCCACATAGTGACAGGTGATTCTGTCCTGGAACAAGTCCAAGACTCTGTTCCCTGGGGCCGACTCTGGGCCAAACGGCTTGAATTCATCTACCTGGCATCCATGGCAGTGGTAGCAAGAGATGGGGAGGGCCCCCTCAATTTTGTCACCTCCTGATCTCCTAGGTTACTCAGCACCAGTTTGTGGACGAGTGCTTTGCCACCCAGGAGCCCCCCTAAGATGGATCTAAGGGGGTGTGTAGGTGTGAGAAGTGGAATGCATGGTGCTCCTTTATTCACAAGTCGTTTGAGGAGGAGGTGCATGGAAAGCAGCCCCGCCACAGTACAGTGACCACCCCTCCAGTGGGGGTGGTGCTGAATGCGCCCATGATCTAACATGCCACTTTCGCTTGTACTTTGGACATGGTGGCTACCATGGCCTTTGTCCTGCTGCCAGGAAAAAACCATAGACGTGCACCATAGGTCATTACTGGAATGACACAAGTGCAGTAAAGGAGGCGTCTCTGGTTGGAAGTGAGTCTCCTTCCAGAGTTGCCTAGCATGCCCATTGCTTTCATGGTGGTGATAGCTCTGGTAGTGAAGAATCTAGCATGCTTCTTGAAGAGGAGTTTGCAGTTGAAACGGAACTCTAGATACCTCCAGTATATTTTCAGGCATAGCGGGGTGGGGCCAGTGTACAGCTCGAACCTGAGATCAATGGTGGGAGGCATAAACCTCAGTGCCCTGGAGAAGTGGAAAACCTCAGACTTGTCATGTTCGAGAATAAGACCGAGGGATTGGAATGCGTGGAATATCCAGCCATATGCCCTAGACAATGGGAGGAGGTTGTTCTTCACTTTAAAGGCACGTGCGATGAAGGTGCCATCATCGACATAGAACATGAGGTCGACCTGTTGGCCGACTTCGTGTTGTCTGAACAATTTCATAACCAGCACTAAATATAGCACCAATAGAACTGGGGACAAGGCAGAGCCTTGGCCTACCCCCATGTCAGCAGCATACAGCCCTGATCTGAAGGCGCCCCAAGAGTAGGTGGTCTTGCAGCCTACTAAGTATGACTTGAAGAAGTCTCCTATACACAGAGGGAATCCCAAGCATTGAACGACCTCCAGAAGGACTGAGTAATTCAAGGAGGGGAAGAATTGAGCAATGTCGAATGCAACGATGCTTGTCACTAGGCCCTTGGCCCACCCTGCCCAGACAAGGTGAGTCAGGAAGATGCCAGCGTCCTCAGTGGACTGCTGGGCAATGCCTCTGAACTGATTGGGGTCGAATACGTTGTGGGCTATCCCATCAAATTGCAGCCTTCTGGCCAGCATCTTCTCGAGGAGTTTACCCATTGTGTTCAGCAGCACAATAGATCTAAACGACTTGAGAGTGGAGTAGTTAGATTTCCCTGGTTTCGAAATGATCACTGACAGGGACTCCTTGAAATAAGCAGACCAGTGGCCCATGTTGAGGCAAGCATTAGCTATGCAAACTATAAGTGAGCCTGCCTCGTCAGGGGCAAGCCACACTTTGAGAAAGGACCATGTAACATGGTCTGGTCCTGGCGCAGATGTGGATGAGCATGCTATCAGTGTCTCTCTCATTTCGAGGAGAGTGAAAGGGATCCACATCCTGGTTGGGAGAGGATTGAGGTCGTTGAGGAAGGAGAGGTCTACTAGGCACTCCGATGCTGCATTATAGGACTCATCCAATGCTTCCCATAAGTCCCCAAGTTCGTTGCATGGAGCTCCCCGAAAGGAGATAGCTTCGAACGAGGGAAGGTTACATTGCCGAACCCAGGACGTGAGGTCCCAGACTCTCTGCTTGACTGTGGCCACCTGTCTGATGTGTTCTTCAAAGAAGATGCATATGGCTGCCCTCATGGTGCAGCGGTATGTATGCCAATCTGTTTTGAGTTGAGACTCTCTGTAGATTAACAGTTTCTTGCTGCATTCATTGGTCCACCACCCTTTTGAGTATTTCCCAAGATGCTTTTTGTTGAATTGTGTAATCTGACACATTGTTGGGTGATTATGTAATATGGAGGCTTGCTCCTTAACAGACAAACTGGATGCAGTTAATTCCCCCCTGCTGTAATATTGACAGTGGTCAAGTAGTGGTTACATCAATAGTATCTGCCAGAGTTCATATCACATTGTTGTATTGAATCTAGTAAGACCTGATAGCTCAGTTGGTTCTGGGTTCAATCCCCAGTCTGGTCATCTCTTTCTGTCTTAACACTTTTCTTTGGCATGGTTGGACCATGCATCAGAGAAAATCTTGGAGATCGCCTGAACGATTGCGTCGATGTCCTTCTTCGAGTGTCCATCCTATTCCATAAGAAGGGAGAGTTTGGATGAGACATCTGCCAAGTAGGCTTCCTCCTCGTCCAATCCTGGCTTGATGGTCCAGCGTGTGGCTGGGACCTCCAAGGCTGGGCCAGATAGAGTAATGGTCAGGAGGACATGATCAGATGTCCCTCTCAGCCCTGTTTCCACTGTGTAGTGGATTTCGGCTTCTAGGGCCATAGGTATGAGCATGAGATTGATAACAGTATGCTCGAACCCTTGCTGTAGTGAAATATGGGTAGGCGCTGCCTCCACGGGGGTAGAGACGACTAGTCCAGTACATCCTGCAATCGCAAGGAGGATATCGGCATAGGTGTTCGTATCAGGGCCCGTAGGATCCCTATTTGAATGCTGGATATTAAAGTCCCCGGCCATGAAATGCATAGTGGGGAGATGAAACGCTTCATTGTGGAGGCAATGAAGGGCAATGTATTCGCTGTCAGAGTAGACATTGGTGAAGAATAGGAGGCATTCTCCTACCCATAAGGAGAACAGGTGAATATCTCTGTGATCGATCAAGTCTTTGTGGATGCTAGGCCTCAGATTGACAATTCGGGTATTGACGTACACAAGCACCCAAGGGGAGAAGTCTATCCTTGATTGGCGTACCACCAAGCTCTAGTTGGGGCTGATGGGACTGCCGATTACTTCTTCCCCTTCTGTGTTCTCAAAAGACAGGGCATTTCTTATTACTTTTCAGGAAGGTTCTTGGATGAATAGCAGATCGTATTCTACTAGGTCTGCTAGTAAGGAGTCCATGTATCCATAATTGCGGTTTACATTCTGACTAAATATTCGTAACTGGGAAAATGACCTGAGTCTCTCCTTGATTTACATTCAGCCACTGCTGCCTGCGGGAGGATTAGTCTGGAAAGAGCATAACCTATTACGTCGACTCACCTCGTCGTAGCATGCTTTGATCCACTCGTGGTCAAAGCAATTTTGCCAGAACTTGCAGTGACGATCGTCAGCTGCATGGTTTCTTCTGCAGTTAATGCAGCGGTGGACATGTGCGCACGGTTGCCCCTCGGGGGTCAGTGGCATGGGATGGTTCACCCTAGGTGCACCTCGACAGCAGCCCACGAGAGTCCTGTGGTGCTCTTTGTAGTGTGGCTCTGCACAGATGGGGCATCTGGCTTGCTTAGCGCGGCACTGGGTGGTAGGGTGACTCCACCTCCAGCATCATTGACAGATGGGCATGCCAGGGTTGGCCCTGGCTTTCCAGATTTGGGCCACAAACCATCCAAATTGGATGGTACGGCCTGTGAGTATCTTGGCACGTGTCCTGCTGGCAGAATCAGTGATGTTAAGATAGATGGTGGCCATGTCTGACATGCGAGAGTCATGAACCACTCGTGGAGGAGTCTGAAGCACAAGGAGGTCCTTAAGACCTGCCTTGGCAATCTGTTGGAGGACCACCTCACTGGTGATGGCCTTGTCTTGGTGAGTGTATGGAACATCGACCATTTTCAGGTATGATGTGGAAGTGGGCAGGGCGGCATCCACCTTCTCCGCAAGCGGATAGTGGTTGTAAATGGCTTCCCTGAAGCAGAGCAGATCCTTATCAGAGGCAATGCCTCCTGTGGCTGCAGTGAATCCCTCCTGTGATAAGGTGAGCGAGAACACCTCCAGCGTTGAATGGTGAAGGCAGAGTTTCTGCTGTATGGCATCTAGTAAATCTCCTGCATTGACAAATAGGTCAGGAGGTTGGATATGTAGAAGGACCTGCTTTCTGGAAGGTCCGTGGATAGTGGCAGAGGGTTTGGAGGGCCCTTTGCCTTTGGAGGGACCAGTCTGTCTTTGAATGTGGATGAGCTGGTCTGGAGATGCATCTGGGAGGGCCCTCGCCAGCTGGACGATGCCTCTCACCAAAGTAATTGGTGCCTGTCCCCCTTGGAACTGGGTGACCTTGGCGAATGACCCCTTGGGAGGGGGGTGAGTAGAATAGTTAATGGGTGGGGGAGGCCTCTGCTAGGGCCTCCTCTACCACCTGTGGGGGGATGTGGCAATGGTCATTGCCTAGGTCCCTTGACTCTGGGCCCTCCTCTCCCTTAGGTGGAACCAGAAGTTATGGTAGTCTACGAAGAGCCACGTACTACCGTTTCACAAGCCTCTCGGAGGGGAGTGCCCTCCACCCCCTTCAGCAGTCCCGCTGTGGAAGCCACCTCCAGCAGCTCCTTCAGCCTCAATGCCAGCCCTCCCTTCGCTCTGAAGGATGCAGCTGTGATATCTCCATCGGCTGCTTTATCTAGCAGTCAGTCTGTAAGTTTAAGGAGATCCTCCAAAAGGAGTTGCAAGGTGGTTGCATTGCCGAACCTTGCCTCATCCTCTCTTTCGTCAACCTCGACTCTGTTATCCATCTCTGACCACCTAGGCGTCTGAGGAACGGGAGTGGGGCTCGCTGACACTGGGGTTTGTCCTCTAGTCACTCGAGTGGCTGCAGCGATGACGGATGTGGATCTGGCACCTCTGGGGGTTTCTTGACCATCCGGGTAAGGGGATGATGCTAGAGATGAGCACTGGGTCCTTGCAGGCCCTGCAGTAATGCTTGCAGTCTGCCTAGATGAAGGCAGACTGTTGATTGGGTCATCGCTGGGGGTAACAGGATCAGCGGCCAGGCATGACAAAAGCGCACCCAGATCTGAGCCTGATCTCCCATCGGATCTTCTAGAATTGGCCATCTAGTAGGTGACTGGAGGATGCTTTGAAATCAAAGAGATCAGACCAGCAGATGAGTAGCTGTAGAACATTTAAGATGTCAGCAGTATTGTTTACTTCTGTTTACTGTGGTGGTAGCAAGTTAAGAAGCGATGGGCGATCATCACTCATGTACAACATCACATCCTCAATAGCTACTTCGTATTTACTCAAACATAAAGCTATTATCGACAAGAATCATCCTGGTGATTTTCTATGGCCAGAGGAATGAAATCTTATGCACAATTTTATTTGAAATCAGGAAACAGCTTTTGCATGAACAGAACATGAGCAAGGAAGCTTTCGCTCTGACTTTTTTCCTCTTATAGAGCTCCCTGTTGTTTCTCACACTCCATGAGTTGAGCAACACATTTCTATACCTCCAGGTTTGTATCAACAGATATGCGAGATGCTGAAAAAGAAGATAGAAGCAGGAGTATACGAACCATCAAACTCTTTGTACCAATCATGATGGTTTTGCATTGTGAAAAAGGATGTGAAATCGCTTCAAATCATCCACAGTCTTGAACCGCTTAATCAAGTAACGATCTAGCACTCAGGTATCATACCGATACCCAAACATTTAGCAGAACAATTCAGAGGACGATCATGTGGAGGAATGTTGAATCTTTATGTGGCATTCAACGAAAGGAAAGTCGCAGAATTATCTCATGATCTGACAACATTTCAGACACTGTTCGGAGCACTTTGCATCATTATCCTACCCATGGGTTGGACAAATTCTGTCCCTATCTTACACGACAACGTGACATTTATTCTACAGCCCAAAATTCCTTATATCACTATTCCTTACATTGATGACACACCAGTTAAGGGTCTGAAATCGGAATATCAAACAATCAGTAGATCCTACAAAATGATTTCTGAGAATCCAGCTATTTGACACTTTGTCTGGGAGCACTTTGAAAATTTAAATCAGATGGTCCAGCACATGAAGTATTGCAGAGGAATATTTTTAGGTCTGAAACTCTATCTTTGCATCCCCGAAATAATTATTTTAGAGCATCGATGCAATATTGAAGGTCATATGGCCGATCCTACTCAAATCACAGCTGTTAGCAAGTGGGGACCATGTCGAAGCCTCACCAAAGTCAATGCATTCCTAGGAACCATTGGAGTCTGTCATATCTTTATCTAAAATTTGGCTCAATGAGCTGCAGCACTGATCCAACTCACTCAAAAAGATGTTCCTTTCAAATTTGGAGCAGAACAAATAGCAGCCCAAGAAGATTTGAAAGTAGCTCTAATCAATTCCCTAGCAATTTGAGCTATCAATTACTTATCTTCAGCCCCAGTTATCCTATTGGTTGACACTTCGAACATCACCATTGATTTCTTTCTCGCTCAATGCGATCCCAAAAACCTTTGAAAATGATATTATAGTCAATTCAGATCGATTATACTTAATGACTGCAAATCCCAATTTTGCAGCCAAAACTCAAACTTTATGGTCTATATCACGCTCTCGGAGCACTACGATTGTACCTAATAGGAGTTTGAAGGCTTATCATTGAAGTTGATCCATGATATGTCAAAGGCATGCTTTCAAATCCTGATATCGCACCTAGTGCTAGCGTCAATTGATAGATCGTTGTATCCATCCTAACCTTTCACTTTACATTAGTCTACATCGCAGGGACACACCATGATCCTGATGGACTTTCAAAATGCCTCCCACAAGACAAAGATATTCAGCTCAACAATGAAGATAATTTTGGAGACTGGATCAACTGCCTTCATGGTTTCATACATCAAATAAATCCTATTACAACCCAACCATTTACTTTGCATCAAATTTCGACCTTCTCCCTCTCTTCAAATTTCAATAAGGGGGAGGACCTCACCTATAATGATGTCCCATGATCGAATAATGCAAAAACGAATGACGAGAGGCTACTTCGCATTCAAAAATAGTTACACGAGTTGGTGCAACCCCTGATCTATCAGATGCAGAATATGCTACCTTTATTCGATATTGCACCAAATTCTTTTTAGACTCAGGCAAACTATGGAGAAAAGACTCCCAGGGAGCTCACAAAATCATTGCTTCTCTAGAACGTCATCTCGAAATCATTTGTGCAGCTCACGACAATATCGGACACAAAATGGTTTTCACTACTAAATCAGTTATCGCCCTTCAATTTTGGTGGCCGAACATGAAAGCCGACATCGCATGGTATATTTGAAACTGCCACCTATGCTAAATTCGACAGATGCAAAATATTCTAATTCTGCCCACAGTCACCACTCCAGCACCCCTTTTCAGCAAAGTCTATATCAACACAATGCAAATGCCACCTTTGAATGGATTTAAATACATCATACAAGGATGATGCTTACTAACGACCTATCTAGAATGGTGGAAACTTCGACGTGAAAATGCCACATCACTTGGCAATTGGATCTTTGAAGATACTATTTGTTGATGGGATTTGCTAAACTCCAAAGGGTTTTTTGGCTATGATGAACTACTGAGCCTTTCTCTAAAAGTTATTTTTTTTCATTCGTTATATCTTCATTTCTTCTTCACCTTACTTTCCAAAAGACATTTAAAGATAATTTGAAATAGAGCAACAGAAACAAAAAGTTTTACTCTTCCAACATCTCCTTCAATGCCTCTACCTCCCTTCCCAATACCTCCATCTCAATTTTTTTTTGTGCCAATTTTGCAGCAATCAAGCTACGGTGCACAACCCACACATTATCAACCCCTTTGACCCCTTCGACAACTTGTACCTCTCTCGCCTTGCCCTTCAATGATTATCTTTTTTATTTCAATTTGGACATCGATGGCTTGGACAGCCCCACGACTTGCTCGCCATCTTTGAAGGAGCCCATGACCTGAATTCGATGCACTACGAAGTTTGAAAACCAGTTAGTAAGCTCTTTGAAACAATGTCAAATATTTTTCATACCTTGTCTGGGGTGCGAATCTCACTTCGCACTTACGAATTTCTTTGCTTCGCCTTTTCAAAAGCCTCACCTCAACAACCCCACCCAGTAATAGCCTTGCATCTCCTGGGTGCACTTCAAACACTTTGTGGTGCCCTTCCTAACAACACACTGCAGCTGAGACTTAAACCCAGCACACCGATTACACTATGAAAGAAATTAGCTGCATGAAAAATCTTTGAACATAAGAGACAGCACTTAGTGGACCTTTGAAATCGAGCAACTCACTTGTTTTGACTTGTGCCTGCTTTGCAGCGTCTACCTCCACAATCTCCTCTGCCTCATCCTCTTCACTCTCAATCTTGACCACCTTTCGCTTCGCCACCCTCACCATGGGCAGCTCATCTTCCTCCTTGTTTTCATTATCCCCACCTCCCTCCACCCTTTTGATTGCCTTTAATTTAGCCTCAAACTTCATACTCTGCCTTTTCAAATCCTTCTTCGAAATCGTCTTCACATGAAATGCAGCAATAGCCACGTTTCGAGCATCTGCCAAGGCCCTCCTCTGACCCTCGATTTCCGCCCTCTTCGCCTTCTCCTGCTCCTCTCTAGCCCATTTTTCTTCCTCCTCCCTTCTTCTGCATTCTATCTCCTCAGCTAAATCTACGAACAATAGCTCTCTGCTCCATAAAATTCATTCACATTGCACCATTGGTTTATACAGCTCGAATACTTCATCCACAACCTTTTGAATAGCCACATTGTGTTCTTCACCAAGATCTTCAATGAGTTCATCATATTCTGCCTACATGAAACATTTTAGCATCTTTAACTATGAATCAATCAGTAACAGACATACCATTTTCACACAAAAACCCTTCTCCCACAGTTCAAAATTCAAGTCCTCGGTGATGCCATGCTTGGGCATTGATTTTGTGTATTCAAGGACTTCGGTGTTGAGTTCGACAAGGAGAGACATTATAGAAGTAAGAGTTGATGAATGTAGAAGGTGATGTAGAAGAACAAGCAATATATTGAACCTCACTAATTTCCTCACCCCAATCACACATTTCACATGTGACTTCGATCAGCTAACTGGGACAGTTAGGATTTCAGTAAGGGGGAGGATGATAGGTCCACTGTGTGCTCTAAGGTCAGGTCTGTGGAAATTTCCAACCATATTGACACACTATGACAGACCCTCTGAACCACTATGAATACTACAAAATTGACTTTGAACTCTTTTCGACTTATTTCACACTACTTCAAATGACTTCAAAAGATTTTGTGACTCTTCAAACAACTTCGTAGTATTTTGAACAATATTGGACACAAGGAGAGACTACAAGAGAATTAGGATGTGATAATAGTGTTTTTATATTTCGATGATATATTAAAGTACAAAATAAGTACTTTTACCATATGGGAACATGTATGTTTCAGTTATTCATTTATTTCATGATCTACAAAGTCCTCATTGTATGATATATTGCCTCATGTTTTACACATGTCTTACTTCCCTTTTCAGTACTATCTCTTCAAAAATGTATATAAACTTGTACTAGTTACTTAGAAAAACAGAAAACTAGTTACCCTCTCTACTATAGATTTAAGAGCAGTTCTCTTAAGTTTTACCTTGCATCATATCTCTGAAGTTCTGTGAAATATCATATTCATTCTCAACTCATCATTGCCTATCATCGCTAAAAAACCACTTTATAACTGCTATATTCATTTGTCAAACATATCTTGACACCAGTCGAATACCTTCAAACCTTCTCGAACTCACCCAAACAACTTTGAACCCATTTAAATCTATTTCGAACTACTTTGCACATCTTCGGACCAATTTCAAACTTCTTTGAATATCTTTGTATGCTTTAAAAAGGCTATTTGTCACATCCTTTATTATTTCGCATCACTAAAACAATGTTTTGATATTAGCAGTGATATTTAGTACTAACTCGCACCCTTCCTCTAGCCTGAGTTATACTTCATAAGCCTTTTAACAGGTTTTTGCTAGGTTTCCAGGTTGAGTATTATCATCGTGAAAAATGCCGTAGTATGAGCACAAGGTAATAGGGAGCCATATCAGTGGAGCATATATGACCTTCATCTTCTCCCCATGCCTTGCCTGCCTTCATCATCCCCAAGGCAGATCCTACCATGCTACCCAGATGGGTTAATGACTATAGACAACTAAACAGGAATACAGTCACAGGCTCCTATCCCCTGCCATGTATCAATGACATTTTGAATGACTGCAAAAGATCGAATCTGGGGAACTATCAACATGATGAATAGCTTTTTTCAAACCTGGATGCACTCTGATGATATAGCATTGACAGCTGTTATGACTCCATTTGGACTTTTTAAATGGATGGTGATGCCAATGGGTTTGAAGAATGCACCAGCGATACACCAGCATTGCATCATGGTGGCATTGAGGCCATGGATTGAAAAAATATGTCATATTCATCTGGACGACATCATCATATATTCTAATACTCTTGAGGAGCATGACAGGAATGTATGAACGATTTTATCTGCACTTCAAGAGGCCAACTTATATTGTAATCCAAAGAAGACACATCTATTTCAAACTGAAATTCTTTTCTTGGGACACAGGATCTCTAAATGTGGAATTGAGGTAGACTGTAAGAAGGCCGATAGAATTGTGAACTGGCCACGACCCCAATCAGTGACACAGGTGTGCCAGTTCTGTGGCCTGGTGAGGTACATCACCTATTTCCTTTCTGACATCACAAAACACATGTGAGTCTTGATGGAACTGACAACTAAAGACTGCAATAAGGAATTCCCTGCTTGGTTGCTGTGACATGAAGAGGCATTTACAGAGATTAAGAAGGTAATTATTAGCAGAGAATGTTTGATGATTATTGATTACAGTCTGATGCCCAATAAAAAGATTTTTGTTATGACTGATGCAAGCGACTACCAGTTGGGTGCAGTTCTGTTGTTCAGAGATTCCTGGGAGTTGGCTCGTCTGGTGGCCTTCGATTCTATGATGTTTAAGAATACTGAACTAAACTATCCTGTTCATGAGAAGGAGATGCTGGCAATCATATGCATGCTACAATGATGGCACTCCAACCTACTTGGCACTTTCTTCTACATATACACTGACTACAAGACCTTGAAAATTTTTGAGATGGGAAAATTTCGAGATGCAGCATGATCTGAGCTGCCGACAGGCATTATGGATGGAGTTTGTTGGATTGTGTAATCTGACACATTGTTTGGTGATTATGTAATATGGAGGCTTTGCTCCTTAACAGACAAACTGGATGCAGTTAATCCCCCCCTGCTGTAATATTGACAGTGGTCAAGTGGTGGTTACATCAATAGTGTCTGGTTCATATCACATTGTTGTATTGAATCCAGTAAGACCTGATAGCTCAGTTGGTAGAGCATCTGGTATATGTCCAGTTGGTCCTGGGTTTAATCCCCAGTCTGGTCATCTTTCTGTCTTAACAGGTTATGGGCCCTGAGCTCTAACTGTGCTCATACATATATCTAACCATCTGCTTCGCTCTCTTGTCATCCTCCACTCTCTATCTCTCTTTTGTTGGGTAACCTCTGTTTTACTCAACTCAATCCATTTTGACTAAACTAACTTGTAGTTAGTTTTAGTCAGTAAATAGATAGTTAGTAGGGACAAAAGACCATTCCCAGGTGGTCTCTACAGTGAACTGTTGGGTCTGTGCACTTCAGTGGGCCAGCCTTTTTTCCTACCTCAGAAATATCCAGGTAGTCAACCCTGTGATCTGGGAGGAGTTACAACTGCACTGTAGTTTAAGTTGTTGACTTGCATCTACTGGTGGCTGAAGAAGACTCCTGGACCCCTGGACCTTGGACCTATCTTTGGACCCACCTTATTTTGCAGTCTCCAGAACCCTGCCTTTTTGAAGGATTTGGTTGCATACTGGTTGACTTGCATTTGGTCTGCACTTGCTTTTCTGCCTTTGCCTGCATCTATTGTATCACTACACACACACTCTTTCTACCACGACTCTACCACTACTACCCTACCACCCTATCTTTCCATTACTCCATCACTCCCTCCATCTTTCTGACATCACTTCACCACCCCTATTATCTTTCCAATACCACTCACTACTCACATCTTCCCCTTTGCACTCTCTTCACCAACACTCACTATGAAAGGTCCAAACATTCAGAAACTTGGCCATTCTAATTATAATCAATGGAGTGGAGAAATGCAGGCATGGCTTAGAGCAAATCAGCTTTGGCAAATTGTCTCTGGCCAGAAGAAATGTCCTAACAGTTCAGATATTGAAGGACAGGAGGCATGGCAAGGCAAGGCAGACCAAGCATCTGGATGGATCTACCTTATGGTGGAGACATCTCAGGTGATACATATGGAGGGGAAGGAAAGTGACCCAGCTGCTATGTGGAATGCTTTGAAGTCTGTGCATCAGCAACAAAAACCTGGTGCTAGATTCAATGCATATGATGACCTATTCAGCATCAGAAAACTAGAGGAAGAATCACTACAATCAGTGGCCAACAGAGTTAATGCAGCAATGCAAAATATTAAAAATCTTCGCCCTGACAAATTTTCTATTGAAAAGCTGGATGAGGAACTCCTTTGCATGGCAATGATCAGGTCACTTCCAGAGGACTATAGTCACTTTGTGTCATCTTTGATGCTTAGTGACAAGTTGGACAAGGCAATAGTCACTCAGGCATTCCATACAGAAGAAATTCAAAGGACAAGGAGATCTGCACCTCAAGTCTCAGAGGTTGCAAACAAGGCTTCTGCTGCTCATAACAAATCGTTCCATCATAATAATTTTCCCAACACCAACAATCCTTCTAACAAGAAGCAGTACAAGTCCTCTAAACTCCCTTGTCACTTCTGTGGCCAAGTTGGTCATTGGGTGCCGCAGTGTGCTTTGTACTTGGCAAAAAGGGCAGAAGGGAAGGCAGCAAACACAGCTTTGAATGTCCAGGAATCAGCAGGAAAGGCAAGTATCTTTACTATAGAACAGTTAAATGATCCCCTTTCACATTATTCTAATTATGACTGGAATGCAGACTCAGGAGCCACTTCATACATGACCCCACATAAACATTGGCTCAGAGATTACAAACCCCTTCATATACCCATTAGATTAGCTGATCACACAATTATTTATTCTTCTGGTATTGGTAGTTTACTTTTCAGATCATTAATTAAAGGAGTAGTAGAATCACAGCCACTTCTTTTTAGTAGAGTATTACATGTTCCCCAACTCCAAGACAACCTCTTATCAGTCCTTTATCTTACAAAACACAAACAGTACCATATTTACATTGACTCACAGTACATATATTTCATACAGTCAGGTAGAATACGTTTCACTGCCTCTATTCACAGCCAGAATGCTGCATTCCTGGATGGGATTACTGTGCCTGCCTGCCTGGAGTCTGCCAACTTGTCTTCTACCCTTCCATTAAACCTCAGTCTATGGCACAGGAGATTTGGTCACACCAACTATGACTATGTCAAACAGTTACACTCCAAAGACATGGTCACTGGCATGAAACTCACTCACATGTCCAGACCTGACCCTATCTGTGAACCTTGTCTAGCTGGGAAGATGCATGCAAATCCATTCCCTACCTCTCAATCTAGAGCTACTCAACCATTAGAGTTGGTCCACATGGATATCAAAGGTCCCATCCAAGTCAAATCTATTGGTGGTTATCAGTACTGGATACAGTTTGTTGATGACTGCACTAGATTCAAATGTGGTCTTGGACTCAGAAAGAAATCAGAAGCCTTTGCTGCATTCTTGCAATTCAAAGCTTATGCTGAGAATTTGCATGATGCCAAAATCAAAGTCATTAGAGAAGACAAGGGCTCTGAATTTATGTCCAATGATTTCAACCAGTACTGCATTGATCATGGGATTGAGAGACATCATACTGTCAGGAATAGGCCACAGCAGAATGGGGATGTTGAAAGGGCAAACAGAACTGTTTCAGATCAAGTTACATCTATGTTAAATGAAGCCAACCTACCAGTTCAATTCTGGTTCCATGCATTTGTGGCTTTGTTGCATGTTCTGAACAGAGCCCCTACAGCTCCACTTTCAGGAGTAACTCCCTATGAAGCTTAGTGTAAAAAGAAACCTGATGTATCACATATCAGGGTTTGGGGGTGCTTAGCATATGTACATGTGCAGAAGGATAAGAGAAAGTCATTTGGTTCACACATTGAGAAGTGCATTTTTGTTGGCTACCCTGCTGGCTATAAAGGATGGCAGTTTTATGATCCTGTCAGAAAGAAGTTTATTATCTCAGAAAGGGCTGAATTTGATGAAAGATACTTTCCTGGGGTTAAACCTACCTTGATGAATGCTATTCCAACTCCACTATCATTCAATCCACTCAATGGCAGTGACATGCCAGATTTAGGGGGGCATACCATTAACACAAATCAGTCAGCCACCTCCAGTATTTCACCATCCATTGTCACACTGCCTATGCACATTAATTCTCAGCCTGAGCCTTGGCACTCTCCTCCTGTCACAGTACAGGACTATCTTCCTTCTGTAACTCCACAATCACCTACTGCAATTCCCTCTGCATTATCACCTCTGTCTACACCTCCTCCTCCTTCTCAGTCTCTACTACCTAACACACAGTCACCTGATCCACCACCATCCACTCCTCCACTTGCTGTGAGACATCCCAGGAGAAATATTCAGCCTCCTGGAGAACGGTGGAAAGTTAGACATTCCACACCTATTTTATCTGACTCAGAGGAATCTAATGCAGAGGACTCTGATGGTGAGAATGAGGAATTTGAGGGATCTGAAGTTGCAGGAGTAGCTTGTGGAATTTATGAGCCTACCACATACAATCAGGCCATGAAGTCCCCCGATGCTGAGTTATGGAGAAAAGCTGCAGAGGAAGAAATAAATGCTCTCAATGCCAATGGTACTTGGGACATTGTCCCTCTTCCACCAGACCGAAAGACTATTGGCAGTAAATGGGTGTTTAAAGTCAAAAGAAATGCTGATGGTTCTATTGAAAGATATAAGGCTAGAGTTGTGGCCAAAGGATTTTCTCAAAGGCCTGAAGTGGATTATACTGAGGTGTTTTCACCCACTTTTAGAATGGCATCTATCAGAACCATCATTGCTCTGGCTGCCAAGCATGACTACTATTTGCATTCTATTGACATATCATCTGCTTTTCTGAATGGTGTTTTGGAGGAGGAAATCTATATGACACAGCCCTCTGGCTTTGTCCAGTTTGGCCCTGAATATGTCTGCAAACTCAATAGGTCCTTATATGGTCTCAAGCTGTCTGCTAGGCAGTGGAATAAAAAGCTGCATTCTACTTTCACCACCTTGGAATACAGGAGATTGGAGTCTGACAGAAGCATTTATGTATATGTTAAGGATGGAGTGCTAGTTATCATTCCTGTCTTTATCGATGACATCACCTTGGCATCCAACTCCAAAGATAAAATTGACACCACCAGCAAAGAATTGGAAGGTCACTTTAAACTCAGAAATCTTGGTCCCACCTCTTGGCTTCTTGGGATGAAAATCACCAGAGACTTTCCCAATCACTCTATCTCTCTCTCTCAACAACAATACATCACAGACATTCTTGAGCAATATGGCCTTGCTGATTGCAATCCTATTTCTACTCCCATGGATCCTGGCCTTGTCTTACAGAAAACTCTGTTACTCTCAGAAGAGGATAAGGATTTTATGTCAAAAGTACCCTACCTATCAGCTGTGGGATCTCTCACCTATCTGGCACAATGTACCAGGCCTGACATCGCTTTTGCTGTTAGCACTCTTGCTAAATACAATTCCAATCCATCACCAATTCACTGGAAAGCTGTTAAGCATGTATTCAGATACTTGCAAGGCACAAAGGACTATGAATTAGTCTACAAGTCAGATGGAGAGCAAGAAATATTTATCACATACACTGATGCCAACCATGGTGCCTGCAAAGACACTGGAAGATCCACTGGTGGATATGTAGTTAAAATTGGGACTGGTGCAGTCAGCTGGTCATCCAAGCTACAATCTGTAGTTGCATTGTCAACCATTGAAGCTGAATATATGGAAGCAGTAGAGGCAGGCAAAGAGTTGAAATGGATGAGAAGTCTGCTGAGAGAATTTGGATACAAGATTGATGGTGCTTCTACACTTTGCATTGACAACCAATCTGCTATTAATGTATCCAAGAATCCTGAGCATCATGGGAGAATGAAGCATCTGGACTTGAAATTTCACTGGTTGAGAGAAAATGTAGAAGAAGGAGTCATAAAGCCAAAGCATGTTGGGACCAATGATATGATTGCAGACTGTCTTACCAAACCACTTCCTAAAATTAAACTTGATACTTGTAGAATTGGATTAGGATTAGTTAAAAGGAGTTAGATATGCAGGATCAGGAGGGGTGTGTTACATTTATTGCTCCAGCATACCTACCACTATACTAGCATAATCTATCCCCCTACACTACACATAGATACTAGACCTACATAGTCTCCCTATACAAGACTATATCATAGAGAAAGTAGCATAGTAGAGAAAGTAGCATAGTGTAGTGGAGAAGTTGGGGGATGGGCATGATGCACAGTGCCAGACCATGGCCCTACTTATAGGTTTTCTACATGGTCTGTGCACATTCCCAAAACATATATAAAGGGGTGCATCCTGCCACCTTCCCCCCAGTCAATAAACTTGTTTTCACTCAGTCATCCTCATTCCTTACCTCAAACAGGTTATGGGCCCTGGTGCGCTGAGTCAGCAGACTAAATTAGTCAGCATTTGATGGCTTAGTCATCTAGCTTACCTAAGCAGATTTGATGTATCAGATTATGGGGGCTGTGTTGGATTGTGTAATCTGATACATTGTTTGGTGATTATGTAATATAGAGGCTTTGCTCCTTAACAGACAAACTGGATGCAGTTAATCCCCCCCTGCTGTAATATTGACAGTGGTCAAGTGGTGGTTACATCAATAGTGTCTGGTTCATATCACATTGTTGTATTGAATCCAGTAAGACCTGATAGCTCAGTTGGTAGAGCATCTGGTATATGTCCAGTTGGTCCTGGGTTCAATCCCCAGTCTGGTCATCTTTCTGTCTTAACAGAGTTTATGTCACAGTATAACTGCAAGATTGTCTACATGAAAGGCGAGGACAATACGGTGGTGGATGCACTACCCAGGACTTTTTTTGAGGCAGAACAAGCTGTGATTGGCCCTTACCTATAGGAGATGACAGAGACTATTGCCTTGATTATAGAGACTGAAGATAGATCACACAGCATTGCATGCATCCTAAGTGATCTGGACACCCTGCCCATGGAGGTGATGAATGGAGTGGTGGCAGCAATCCTGTTGATTGAAGCTGACTGTAAGGTGTGCAAAAGGATCAAGGCTGTATACATGGAAGACCCATGGTGCAAGAGGATTATAGATGTGAACTTCCCACCCCATGGCATTAGGGAATCCAATGGGTTGTAATATGCCAGAAATAGACTGATTATTCCATAAGTTTGCAAGGTGCACGAGACATTGTTCTACCTGGCTCACAATGTTCTAGGACATTTTGAGTTTGAGAAGTCTTATGGTAATTTGCGAGAGTTATTTTACTGGCCCAATATGCAACGTGACCTCGAATATGCATATGTACCCAGATGCACCAATTGCTAATAGAACAAGCCTATGACAAAGAAACCACTGGGCCCCTACACCCCCTACCAATACCTGATCAATGTGGTGATTTAGTGGCTACGGATTTCATTGGACCATTACCGGAGGATGATGGCTGCCATAGCATTGTTATATTTACTGACCAATTGAACAGTGATGTTCATATCGTAGCAACACATTCTGATATCTCCACAGAAGACCTTTCGGTAATCTTCTTTGATGAATGGTACTATGAGAATGGCCTTCCCTTGGAGATTGTCTCAGACTATGACAAACTTTTCATGTCAAAGTTTTGGCAGGCGCTGCATTGGCTGACAGGTGTTAAGTTGAAAATGTTGACAGCATACCATCCTCAATCCAACGGCACTAGCAAATGGTCTAACAAGACAATTAACCAATGCCTGCAGCACTATGTAGAACAAAACCAGTCTGGGTGGCGACGTGCGCTTCTATGCATGCATTTCGATATTATGAATTTGATTAACAGATCAACAGGTTTTTGCCTTTCCAATTGTGCATGGGCCAGAGCCCTCATGTGATACCACCATTAATAAAAATGGCAGATGGCAATATAGAGAATATACATGTGGCAGACATGATTGAAAGGCTTCAGCTGGATCTGAAGGAAGCTCAGGACAATTTGCTTCACACAAAAATTTCTCAATCACTGTCTGCTAATAAACACCATTCTAATGAATTTCCTTTTAAGGCTGGTAATCGTGTGGTTCTTTCCACCTTACACAGAAGACAGAAGTACAAAAAGAAGGGCGAACAGCATATTGCAAAGTTCATGCCTCATTATGATGGTGTTTGGCTACATGGGGCGAATTGTGGGTTAGTATTTATACCTTAGGGCCACAGATCTCCCAAGATCTCTGGTGGCTTTTTATAGTGGTTCTCACCCACTGCTTCCATTGTCTCCGATCATGGATCTGACTGACCAGGCACCACTAATGCAGCTGCAAACCTGCTTTACCAAGGCAGGACCTACCCAGTTGTGATTTCACAGCTGATCATAACAGATCACACAATGTCAATGGATAAATCCATATCAATCATGATCGTTCCCACTACAGTACTCTATGTCTGCCACAGCTTACATTATCAGTACTGCATATGAGAAAGAATCAAATTCCCAATCATTTAGACAGATGATCAATCTGCCTGGGACTGGCAATATAACTACTACACTACTAGCCTCCCATCCGATCCTGGCTTAATAGCCCAGCGCATAGCTGGGACCTCTGATGTGGGATCAGGCAGAGTGATGGTTAAGGAGACATGGTCAGACGTGCCCCTTAGCTCTATTTCCACTGTGAATTTGAGCCTTTTGGCCCAAAGTCAGCATGTGGGAATTGAGTTCTGGACTTGTTCTGGGACCATATCACCTGTTATCGAGTGGGCACTAGAGAACCCAAAGAGATTCAGGCCTATTTATGCAGACTGGAACAAGCCTGGGCTTTGGCCCAGGCAGACCCTGACTGAATTGTGGTGGCCATGGACATGTCTGTGCCCATAGATACCTCATTACAAGCAGTAGTAGGTGTCCTCCTCTTTGAGGATGGGTGCCTAGCACACAGGATTATATCAGTAGCAGGGATGTGGACTCCCCCCAAGGCCGAATGCTTCGCCATCCAGATAGGCATGTCTACTGTCATTAGCAGAGGATGCAACTGTCTGGTGGTGTTCTCTGACTCCAGTTTGGCAATTGATACCCTACTGGACACATCTCCTCCTTCAGGGCACATTTTCTCCCTGGATGCCAGCAAAGCTCTTTGCCTCTGGTTTGTAGGGGCAGAGGAGTGCTTCCTCACAATGTGGCATATTTCCTTGAGATTTGAGTGGAGAGGGCAGCATCTCGCTCACGTCCTAGCAATGTCACTACAGGTGGGCAAGGGCAATTGCCCCTGCACAATCTGTTAACTGGCTTCTGGCAGAAGTTGATGCCAGAGCCAATCGAACATGGGCTGAGGAGGCTAAGAGCCCCTCATTCATGGATTGCCAGTCCTTGGACCTTAAGGCAAGAATAGCAAAATTGCTTCCCCCTCCTTCTGCAAGGGGGTCCATGGCTTCAAATAATAGGATCAAGTATATCGACCTGCATGTGGTGTACCAGACTACTTATGGGACATGCATCTCTAGGGGAGTATCGCCTATGCTTTCATGTTCAGGTGATATCACTTGTGACTGCCTACTAGCTGAATGCATCTAAATGCAGGATCACATCTTGCACATATGCTCTTGGGTTTTTTTTTTTTTCAACAATTTATTATGCAGTGTGCACTTGCAGTCTGTGGCAGGGTACATACCAAGTACACTACAGGTATCTATGCAAGAATTGAGGAAGACTGCCACCCTGATAAAGCTCTGTCAAGCAGTGAAGACCATGTGCCCAGGCATAGCCAGGGTACTGTTGGCCAGATGGATGAAGGATATGTGCATGAGTGCCTCCCCAAATCTCTAAAGAGGGAGATGCCCCTCTGACCCAGCTGCTGGCTGGGCCTACCACCTTGTTAAGAGCCCCCCAAGCCACCCCTGGTGGAACCATTTCCTGATCGTACTGCAGCTCGGGCCACTTGTCCCACTGATGACCTCCCAGGTTGCCCTCTACAAGTTCAGATGGAGAGCAGCATTCTTTATGGGCCTAAACAGACTCCCACTGGGTTTCCTAGTGGATACCAATGACCCAGACCCCACAAGAGCCCAGGTTGCCCATATCTCAGTCCTCTCTCCTCAAAGCCCCCTTTATAAGGCTAAACTGACTCCAGGTAATCCTGCCTACCATTGACCCAGGAGACCATGGCAGGGAATGCACTCCTCCCTACAGATAGTGCCCAGGAAACAGCCCATGCCAGGGGCCTACCCGAAGAGCTGCAGCAAAGCTTCACAGCCTGCCAATAGAGAAGAAGAGAGGTAACTACCCCTCAGATGGAAGATGGGGGTTATGTGCCCTGTGCAACCCACCTATCCTGGATCCCACTCTGAATGTGGGGTGGCAAAAGACCCTAGTGTGGGATTGTTTGCCATGAGAGTTGCCAGCTCCTCAATGGCTCGAGGAGGCTGCTTGTGTTTGGGGTGCTTCACTCTAGGGCAGATGCACAGGACATGATCATGTGTTTGGATGCATTCTGCGAGTCGACAGTTGCAGGTGATAATGCCTGGGATATGAAAGCATAGGTGATACTTCCCTAAAGGAGCATGTTCCATAAGCAGTCTGATGACCTATGCACAGGTCGAGATATTTGATTCTACCAACTGCAGCCACAGACCCCCCTTGCAGGAGGAGGGGGCAGCAATCTTGCTATTCTTGCCCTTAAGGGCTATAAACTAGCGATCCATAAATAAGGAATTCTACAGGTCCAAGACATGGTTCCCAGAGGCCTGCTCCAGGCCAAAAAGCTCGAATTCATCTGCCTGAGCACTGATGTGTTCAATTGGTACTCGGTGCAAAGTCTCAACAGAAGGGGTGAACACTAAACCTACAGTTGCAGGCATGCTTGGGGTAAGGGGGTTTGCTTAGAGGGCCTCAGATCATTCTTCAAGGTGCAGAGACTACGAAGAGGCTTGTATGATGGTTTTCAATGTGCACACTAGTTGTATACACAAAAAGGAAAGTATGTGCAATGGCAAAAAAGTGGGCAATGGAAAGAGGCAAAAATGCATAGTATGGAAAAATGCGCAATGATGATGGGGGTGGAAAGTAGGGGGTTTAGCAGGGCAAGGACTGTGCTAGAGTGTGTCAAACAAAGGAGCAGCACAGACTAGGGATGCAAACAGGATGCAAGTGCAACTGGTGGGAAAATGTGCAAATGGTGCACAAAACATGGCTATACAATGAGAAACACAAATGATGTGCAAATGTAGCTATATGAAGGGTGCACTACAAGAGTGCACAAACGAGGATGAAGGATGCAACAAAGGAAATAAAAGGCAGCAATATGATGGGGATGCAAACAATACAAAAACACAGCTATATGAAGGGTGCACTACAAAGGTGCATGGACTGGACACTGGTGCACAGACTATGTGCATCGCTGAATGAGCCATGAACTAAGTGAGGGGGAGGAAAAGACCCTCTGGATTCTCTATCAGTCTGCCTACTATATACAAATGGCTTATGTGATAAAAGCAGTAAAATAAAGTATAAAAATAGAAAACACCATGCACTACCTACAAGTCCATCCATTGGCCCATCTAAACCTATCCGCATGATGCCGCTGCCTTAGCCAATAAGATTTGTGCATGCTATAGCCCAATACCCAACTGTTCCAGTGCAATGTTCTATTTTTGGTGCACTTTAGGTCCAGTGCACTCTTTCCAATTAATCTGCTTTGGTATTATATGTCACATGCTGTGCCTTAGTAATAGTGATGTGATTGACCTATGCCAGTTACCAGATAAGGTAATGCCGATTGGAAATGCAGAAGAACTATAGTGCCAAAGCACCAGGATTATGTGAAAGGGCCCAATGTGCACAGTCCAATGCCAAATAGGTGCAAAGCACCCAGATTATGTGAGACTGCACAGTTTGCCCATGCTGCAATTGTGCTGTGCCTCAAATAAGTGCCCCAGTAAGCTGGAAGCCATGATGTGCAGTGCAATAGGTGTGGTGGATTGTTGTGTGTGATAAATGGATAGTGCAATGAGTGCACAGCAAGGAACATGAGTTGTTGGCAAAACATAAAAGGAGCACATAAAGGCACATTGAGTGCACAGTAACTGTGAAAGGCAGATAAGAAGTATGGAAGGTGCACGGAGGCAGTTTAAAGCATAACAAGGCACATTTAGGATGCATGATAGAAGGCGGCTAAGGGGGATCCAAAGGTGCAATAGAAATGTAAAAGGTGCACAAAAGCACACCTAAGCAGTCAAAGGCACATGCTTGGGTGCACAAAAGCAGACAAAGGCACATAAAAGTGCATCAAGACATGCAAAAGCATGCTGTGCAAAGTGAGTAGAAGGTGTCCAAGCGGTGCACACAATCACAAAAAATGCTGTAATATAAGTGCAGGGTGACAGGGAGCCATATCATCTCCTCCCAACTGAAATACTGACTGTCCTCAGGCAGCATCCTTATCAGTTATTGAAGTGCAAAATGTGCGCACCAAGAAAGTGGGTGAGTAGTAGAAGTAAATATTTGGGATATTTGAAGAGGCCAAGTAAAGCACACAAAATGTGCAAGCACAAAAGAAGTGTGGAAAAATTGTCCAACCATCACTTTCCTCCTCCCAAGCGATAAAACCAATTTTGAAAAAATGGGAAAGGCTCAGTAGATTATCATTCATAGCTGGTAAAACCCATGGGTTGTGCAATCATGGAAGGTTCCCAAATGTGACTTTGTGAATAGAAGAATGGTAACATAAAAAAAAGGAGAAAGAAATCAAAGTGTATGCATAAAAAAAATAAAATATCCAAAGTGGTGCACATGGAGTGCTAATTGCGTGCCTCATCAATGCTTTCTTCATCTTCTGCACTATCTCCTTGCACTTCTTCCTCATCAACTTTTTCTTCATTTTCCGTGTCCACTACTATGGACTTTTCTATCTCTCTCAACCACTTTGGGTAGTAATATTGAGCACGATGGACTTGCATGCATGGTATGGCACTAGGCAAAATGTGGCTATTGTGTAGCACCACCAAAAGTGCTGAAGTAAAGCAGATCACATCATGTAAAAGCACTTGTGCCCAATGTTGTCATGGCTGGCACACAATATTAGTAAGCGTCTAGACTGCCAGATAACAAGCTAATGAGCACTGTGCATATTGCACTTCCATAACTGCTTTTTGTGTTTGAAAAATGCGCTTGCATAGTGTATGAGTGCACCATACTCGGAATCCATGAAATTCCTATGGCACATTTGGGTATCCATCCAAACCCATACCAAATTTAACTTCTCATCCTCTGCATCTGCTGCTGCACTTCTCGGAATTTGGCTATAGTCATCATCATAAATAAGTGCAGGGTTGCACACATTTTTTACTTTTGTGCTTGGCTCTGGCTGCATTAGCATGAGTATCTGCACATCAAAGGACTGTGAAATGGGACATATCACATGCATAAAGCCATGTATCACATTAATCCAATCCTCAAATTCATCATCATCATCTTCTAAGTCTTCTGGAGTAAACGGTGGCAGATTTGATAAAAGTGCAGATAGCGCCACTAGCAGATTGCCTATAATGTTGCACCCAATGCAGAACTTGTTTGGGATGGACACAATGACTAGTTTGACCTTTCTCTTCCTCTTGGTTACTATTCCCTTTTGCAGTGCATGCACCACTAAATCAATAAAAGTTGTGCATGCATGTGTGCCTTTTGGAAATGTGGCTGAAATATGCACCATAGAGTCAATTGAATTTAAGAGCACCTGTGCATGACTGTTGGTACATTGGGATAAGTAGAGTCAAGAGATAATAGAGGTCGATGGAACAGAAGTGGAAAATGGAATAAGTGCAAATGTGGAAACATCACAATATTGGGTATCAGAGTTGAATGTTATGATAGTAGCAGCTTCTCCTTGGTCTGCAATCAATTCCTCAAAGCCTGGCAAAAATTTCTTTTAGATTATTCTGCATAGTAAAGTGTGGTGTTGCTGCAGCTGGTAAGAAGTGGCACAGCTTTCCCCTTGGCTTTGTTGGAATGGTGGAGATGGCACCTGTGTTCATATCATAAATAGTAATCATTTGCACTTTGTTCACAAAATTGTGCACAACAGAGCATGTCAACATGTCGAAGGGGTGCCCTAATAGAATATCATAAGCAGGCAAACAGATAACATGCACTTGCACCTAAACAATGATATCTCCAATGCATGGAGAAATGTTGTGTGCAAGCCCAAGTGATTCATCTACCTCACCATTAGCCGATTACATATATAAATGAATGCGTGGGTCATACTGGAGTCCAAGACGATGGCAGACTGCTTCTGATATTGTGATAATTTGTGAACCCGGATCTAAGATAGCTTTTAAGTATTCTTGGCTGTCAATCAATAAATCAATGGAGTGGAGTGCATGCAACTCTTTTGCAACCTTCAAAATGTCAGAATTCTCAATTTTGCTTGGCTGAAAATGGGTGATGTACTGTTCAAATGGATCCTGTAAAATGATAGGAAGAGACACTGCAATTGCCATGCTAACTGGAGGTGTCACATTAAGCACTTTATTTTCCACAAAAGATACACATGCTTTACAATATGCAAATGGCATAATGCTCGCAAGGTTGGTAGATACCACTTTTGTGCCAGTAGCTGCAATGCATTTTGAAGTAACTTGTTCTCTATGGCACTATCTGAGATTGGGTGAAAGCGAAAGGAGCTCTTCATGTGAAACTGTAATGGAGGGTGCCTTCATGGCATGTGCATATATATTGTCGACAATCTGCAGATTCTGGATAGGGACAATGGTGCAATACAATGGCTCTTTGCCTTTGGAAGCATTAACTTGAGTGTCTGGTTTATCTGCCACTGCAGGGACAAAACACACTTCAGGAATGTTGGAATAGGGATGTATGGGCATCTCATTGGGTGCTTCAGTTGTGCTCACAGTGGATTGCAAAGCTGGTGACTCAATACTGCCAGTGGGTGCAATGTCTGTAGTCATAGAAGGTGCATTCTCTTAATTTGATGTATTGCATGGTGTGCACTGCAGAATTTCAATGCCATTGAAGACTTGCCTCTTTTGGAGTGCCATCAATCCCTCTCGAGCACATTGATGCACTCTTCCTTTGTTAGTTGCACATTTGGTGCACTTTGCATATACTCTGCTGTAGGAGCTGAGGTGGCAATGTACGTTGACTGTAAAGGTGCTGCTGGAGCTGGACAAGGTGCTATATTGTAGATGAGCTGCAAATTGGTATTCGATGAAAGTCGGCCAGTGGCAATCTGCCCTGGATTGCACTTATGCCATTCCTTGATGTGCTTGCCTAAGAAGTTGCCTGGAATAGAACACAGCACAAATGTGCCACCTGGGAGTATGATGCACCCTTCTGCATTTTACCTACACTTTGCACCATCTCTGCATGATGCACTCAATGTGGTAACTATCATCTGTGTTATGCGCTCGAATAGGACTGAGATGTTTCCTGCCTTGACTGTGGGTGCACTAAATTGTGGCTGGGAAATGGGTGTGCTGGGTGCTGAGTAGGGCACATATGTATCGGGGTTGTGCACTGTGATCCCAGTAAGTGGCTGAAAATAGCATGCTGGGCCTTCAAAGATAAAGTTGATTGCATCTAATGAGTATGGCATATTTGCAGGCTGATTCGGTACTGCAATTGGAGGCAGCTCAAAATGCACTCAAGCTGGTCTGGTCAAAACACCCTAATAAACATACAGCTTTGGTTGTAGCATGCCAATATGCCTTGCACAACTAAGTATTTGCTGATGTTGAAAAATGCACGATAATAGCATGCAATTTCTTCTGCGGTTACAAGGCCAATGCATGCAGTTTCACCAATAAGCTTGTCTAGATCACTAATACTCCATTTACTGCCATCTCTGGAACCAGGATAAAGCTTTAAAACAGTGTCTTTGAATGCGCCATAGCTATGTGTTGCACTATACTCCAGTAGCAGTTTCCAAGTGTCCATAGTGTCACTGTCTAAATAGCACACAGTGTGGAATTTCTTATCAGTCTCACAATGGGGGTGGAAAGTAGGGGATTTAGCAGGGCAAGAACTATGCTAGAGTGAATCAAAGGAGCAGCACAGACTAGGGATGCAAATGTCGCTTCTTGACTTGCTACCACCATGGTAAACAGAAGTAAACAACACTGCTGACATCTTATACATTCTACTGCTCTTCATCTGCTGGTCTGATTTCTTTGATCTCAGAGCCCATTACTGCCATCCACTAGATGGCCAATCCTAGAAGATCCGATGGGAGATCAGAGTCAGATCTGGGCACAATTCTGTCACATTTGGCCACTGATCCTGTTACCCCCAGTAATGATCCAATCAATAGTCTGTCCTTTAGTAGGCAGGCTGCAAGCATCACTGCTGGGCCTGCAAGGACTCAGTGTTCATCTCCAGTGCCATCCCTATATCCAGATGGCCAGGACACACCCAGAGGTGTTGGATCCACTTCAGTCATAGTGACTAGGGGACAAACTCCTATGTCAATGAGCCCTACTCCAGTCCCTCAGATGCCCAGGTGGGCAGATGAGGTCAACAAGATTAAGGTAGATGAGGAGGAGGACAATGCAAGATACGGTGGCAATACCCACTTGCAGCTGCTTTCTGATGACCTTGAAACTGACAGATCAGCTGCTAGACAAGGTGGCAATATTGCAGCTGCCTCCTTTGGGGCAAAGAGAGGGCTGGCACTGAGGCTGAAGGAGCTGCTTGAAGCAGAATTGACAGCTGGTCTGCTGAAGGGAGTGGAGGGTGCTCTGCTTTGTGAAGCGGCGGTTCATAAGGGTGCACAAAACACCATACTGTCTGGGTCCACCCAAGGAAGGGGAGGATCCAGAGTCAAGGGAGGGGGGTGTCCTCCAACAGGGGTCCCCTACTGCCTATCAACTATTCTACTCAACCTCCTTCCAATGGGTCATTCACCAAGGTTGCATAGTTCCATGGGGGACAAGCACCATCTACTTCAGTGAGGGGCATCATTCAGTTGGTGAGGGCTCTTTCCAAAACATCTCCGAACCAACTAGTTTACATTCAGTGACAAGTAGGTCCCTCCAAAAGCAAAGGGCTTAATTAGTCATCTGCCATAGTCCATGGACCATCTCGAAAGCAGGTCCTCATCCACGTACAGCCCCCAGACCCATATGTTAATTCTGGTGATGTCCTTGACAACATACATCACCAACTTCACCTCCACCACTCAACCTTGGAGGTACACTCCCTCCTTCCATCTCAGGGAGTCTTCACTGCAGCTACTGGAGGTGTGGCCTCCAATAAAGATCTGCTCTGCTTCAGAGAAGCACTTTGCAACTTCTATTCCTTGGCGGACAAGGTAGACACTGCTCTCTCCACTTCCACGTCATACCTTAAGATGGTTGATGTACCATACACTCATCAGGACAGGCCAATCACTAGTGATATACTCTTACAACAGATCGCCAAGGTGGACCTCAAGGACCTCCTTGTGCTTCAAATGCCTCTCCGAATGGTTTGTGACTCATGTATATCAGACATGGCCACCGTTTACTTCAACATTGCAGACTCAGCTAGCGGTGCATGCGCCAGGGCACTTACAGGATGCACCATCCAATTCAAGCAGTTTGTCACTAGGATTAGGAAGCCAGGGCCAACCCTGGCATGCCCTTATGTCAATGTTGCTGGTGGTGAGGGCACCCCACTGGCCAGTGCTGAGCCAAATAGATACATCAAATCTGATTATTAAGCTAGATGACTAAGCCATCAAATGCTGGCTAATTTAGTCTGCTGACTCAGCACACTAGGGCCCATAACCTGTTAAGACAGAAAGATGACCAGACTGGAGATTGAAACCAGGATCAACTGGACCTATACCAGATGCTCTACCAACTGAGCTATCAGGTCTTACTAGGTTCAATACATAATTTGGTATTAGAGGTAATCTCACCCAGATTGCAACCCAGCCAAGTTCATAGTATTGTCACTGCTTATCAGAAGGGGTCTCCAGTGCATCAGCTCAACAGCTGACACTGCCACATACATCATGTGACAAATTACATAATCAACACATCCATTGTTAATCATTGTAAATAGTACTGGCATTCATTGTTAATCATTGTAAATAGTACTGGCACCCATTGTAATACATTGTTAATCATTGTAGCTGGGACTGGCATCCATTGTAATATATTGTTGATCATTGTAAATGGTACTGAGGCTCATTGTTAATCATTGTAAATGGTACTGGGACTTATTGTTAATGCTTGTAAATAATATTTGAACTATTGTAAACCATTGCTAATCAATAAATAGCATTTTACTCTATTTTAAGTCATAGCAGAAAACATTGACAAAAAAATATGAATATAATTCTAGTCTATTGAATACTACACAGTATAATTAATGTAGATGTGTAGTTCAAGATCTGATAAATGTTAGTTTGATCTAAAAAAAAGGATACCACATACTTTTTCATGGCAAGCAATTCCCCATTTTCAGTGTCATCAATCCCTCTCTTTTTCCCCTGGTCCTCTTTCACATTTAAGGCAATCTTTACCTGGACCAAAGTCCAACTAACATCCACCACTGCTGTTTTAAGGTGAGGCAAATCAGAATCATTATCGGAAGTATTACCTTGCATCTACCATGCCAAAGCAAGAATAAAAACAAGAAAGCCATTTGCTCCACCACATAATAGCTGTGACCATGAATGGTCAGAAGATATAAGTTGCAAGAGTTCATCACCCCACCAGCCTGGCTGGATAGCCTTCTACTATGCAAACCAGTGATTGCCAAAATCTTTGATATTCTTCAACTGTGGCATTTGATCAGCTTGTAACTGCTGGCCATTCTTTAGCCATACTCCAATCTTACCAGGTCGATTCTTGGTAGGCAAATGCTAGACATTGCTACTATTAGATTGTAAATTGGTAATTAGCTAGCACTTACAGTTTTTAGTGGATCTTCAGTCTCAAACAAAACCCAGTTTTCCAATAGATTGACCCAAAACTCTTCATCTGAAATTGTTTTCAAAAAAGGTAGAATAGTGATGACAGTACTGTCTGCTTTGTCAGCTGTAGAAAGTTGGGGTACAATGCTATCACCTCTAGAAGGTGTGAAAGTAGAGGATGGTATCACTGGTGCTGCATTTAGAATGGTTTTGGTTGCCTTCATAACAGTTGATTGGGTTGAATCCACAACATTAGAAGTTGGTGGAAACTCAGGTGATAGTGCCCTTGTCATGTCTCCAGCATTAGAAGCAGCTCTTCATTTGCATTAGCCTCATAGTCAAAGAAAATAAATATTGCTTCATTTTCTTGCCCTTTCCCTTTTTCGATGATTTGTTAATCAAATTCAAAGCCCCTTTACCCAATTCGAGTTCATGTAATAATTGAAGATTTCTTGCAATATTGCTCGCTCATTCCTTTTCATAATCAGAAAGTTTCACAGCAGATGCAGAAGAGGTAGTTTCAATATCAGCAGGTGCAGAAGGGGTAGTGTTGACATTAGCAGATGCAGAAGAGGTAGTATTGACATCAACAGATGCAGGAGTGGCTTCATGTGAGAAACCTTCCAATGCTCGGAAATCACAAGTCTTCTTATCTATTGCAAACAATCAGCTCTGAATACTGGATGCTTTTAAGACTGTCACCATAAGCAGCTTCAAGAAACCTATCAAAGTGCAATAGACTGGACTTGAACCACAACTCTTATTATAAATCCAATTGTGAATTTGCTGCCCAATATTATTATATGCTGAACAAAAGTATATAAGTGTTGGACAACTTACCTTTTTGCTTGACTTGAGCCTGAGGAGTTTTGCATGCTTCTCATTTTATTTTACAAACTCTATCTCCTTAGGAGATGGAGCATTGGCAGGCCATTTGTCATGGAAGTCTTTGTAAACTTTAGCAAGAAAGGTGAAAACTGTTTTACTCTCCTGTGCTTTGTAAAACCCTGCAAGCAGGTTGTAAAGCCAGGCATGCTGCTCATGAGTTGTCTAAGCTGCTTTAAGCATAGTAGTGCAAATCGCAAAAAAAAAATTGGAGATGTGCAATGTGACAAACAAGGCAAACCCATGTGATTGTATTTTGCAGCCAAGCCAAGCCAAGTGGCCTTACTGCAGTAGTGGTTTTGGAAATTAAAATATATTGTAAATAGATTAATCATTGGTACAGTACTACATTAACAGTACCTACCTGATTGCATATAGATATGGAAGATTCCATCTCCCATCATGTAACAGCTCCTGTATCTGGGAAGGCCCACAATTGCAGGCTTTTTCGAGCACAGGAGCTGAAGATGACAATGATATTGCATCATCATTATAGGGGCTGGGATAGGAATCCACCCCATGAGCAGATGCTCGAGGGAGAAGGTGCATTTGTCAGTGGCAATAGTTAAATTAGTATCTAAAAAGTTTGTTGGCAAAGTGAAAATGAAACAAGAAGGGAAGAAAAAACCATACCTGTGACCTGACAACACCTCTTGGGCCTTTGTTTAATGCAGTTCTGGTCCCCTCCCCTCTTCATCATGGGTGCCCCCCTCTCTTTGTCATAGTTGTCCCCCCCTTTCTGCACTGTAGTTGTCCCTCCCCTCTTTGTTGTCTAGTTCCTCCCAGCATTGTACCCCCTCTCCCCTGCCTACTCTGCAAGCAGGGGCTTGCAGCAGTGGTGGTAGTGGCGCCATCCCCACCCCCACCCAGTTGTTGGCATTGTCAATCCACCCATGATCCACCCCGTGAGCAGTTGCTTGTAGAGCTGGAGCCAGGTGGTATGCTTTGTTGCTGGCCCTCCCCCCATTTTGTTGTGCCACTAGATGGACTTGCTTGGCCAGTAATGATGTATCTGACACATGCTACAGCTACAGCTACCACTGGGCAAGCAAAACCCAGATATCCAGAGGAATTGCTTGGACCATGCACAGTGGTGCTGCAGCCTTCACAGGCCAAGGTGGTTGTAGTGGTTGTGGTACCTTTCTCAGTGTTAGTATAATGGAAATACCTAAAATAGAATAAAAATTATGCTACTTGCAAGGAAAAAAACTTACCTGGAACCCAAATGGCACTGAGCACCATTTGGGCCCTTTTGTTACATGTGGTGTTAGTACAATGTAAATACCTAAAATACTATGTTAGTTGTAAGGAAAATAATGGGATGAGAAGAAAAAACTTACCTGGGGCCCAAACGATGACCAGCATCATTTGGGCCCTTTTGTTGGATGCCATGGTGGTAGAGCACTGCCATTGTTATTGTAGTTGTCATTGCCGTTGTTGTTGTCATTGTCATTGTTGTTGTTGTCATTGCCATTGCCATTGTCATCATCATTGTGGGGGCCATGGTACCTTTCTCAGTGTAAGTACAATGTAAATACCTAAAATACTATGTTAGTTGTAAGGAAAAAAAATTAGATGGGAAGAAAAAACTTACCTGGGATCTAAAATGATGTCAGACATCGTTTGGGCCCTTTTTGTCATTTGTTGCATTCTGTGGTAGTGGGGTGCCATCATCATTATTGCCATGGGGGCTGCAGTACCTTTCTCGGTGTTAGTATAGTGAAAATACCATAAAATACAATAAACATTATGTTAGTTGAATGGAAAAAAGAGAGGAAAACAAAAACTTACCTGGGGCCCAAATAATGGCCAATGTCATTTGGGCCTATTTGTTGCACAAATTGGAGGAGTGTGGATGGAGATAGAGGTGGAAAGCAGTGGCGGCATCAGTGGTTTGCTGTCAAACATTGAGATGGCAGTTTCAGCACAGCCATATATTACAGCCACATTATAGCCACATCATTGCCAAACACTTGCCTCTATAAATGCCACATATAATGCCACATCTATTCGCCAAATTGTTGCTGCACCTGTGTGTCATGACCAAGCTTACTAATTTAGTTACATGTCTAGGGTGGCTGATGTGTTGCTAATTAGGGTGGTTTAGCTAGCCAGGGCTGGTTCAGCATTTGAACCGGCGTTCAGTGGTCCTCTTCAACAGGGGCACTCAATTACCCAGTTCACAAAAACCAAATGAAAAGTTCATTACAAAATTGCTGTTTTTGGTATATGATTTTCAGTCTCCACTGACACAGCTTTCTATCACCCTGCACTCATACTATGGCATTTTTTGCGATTGTGTGCACTGCTTGGACATCTTCTACTCACTTTGCACAGTGCACTTTTATGTGCCTTCATGCACTTTCACATGCCCAAGTGCACTCCTGTGTGCTTCTGTGCACTTTTGTCCACTTTCTGCGCTCCCATGCACTTTCATGCACTCCAGTGTGCCTCTGTGTATATTTGTGCACTTTTGTGTGCCTTTGCATGCTTCTGTGCACTTTCACACACCTTTGACCACTTAGGTGCACTTTTGTGCACCTTTTACATTTTTACTGCACTTTTGGTTCCCCCATAGCTGCCTGCTGTCATGCGCTCTAAATGCACCCTGTTATGCTTCAAACCACCTCCGTGTGCCCCCCCACACACTGCTTATCTGCCTTTCACATTTATTGCATACTTGATGCGCCTTTGCACACTCCTTTTATGCTTTACCTGCAACTCACATTCTCCGCTGCAGACTCATTGCACAATCCCTATCACACATACAACAATCCACTACACCAGCTGCGCTGCGCATTGCAGCTTCCATCTTACTGGCACATTTACTCGAGGTGCACTGTGATTCCAACATGAGCGAACTGCACATTCTCACATAATCAGGGCACTTTGCACCTATTTGGCATTGGACTGTGTGCACTTGGGTGCTTTCATGTAATCCTGGTGCTCTGGTGCTATTTGGCCTTGCACAGCATCTCCTTATAGTTCTTCCACATTTCCAATTGGCATTGCCTTATCTGGTAACCAGCACAGGTTGATCATGTCATTATTACTAAGGCACAGCATGCGACACATAACACTGAAGCAGATTAATTGGGAAGAGCGCACAGGACCTAGAGCACACCAAAAATAGCACATCACACTGGAACAGTTGGGTATTGGGCTATAGGTGTGCAAATCTTATTGGCTGAGGCAGCGGCATAGTGCAGTTGGGTTTAGATGGGCGAATGGATGTGCTTGTGGGTAGTGCATGGCACTTTCTATTTTTACACTTTATTTTACCATTTTTATCACATAAGCCATTTGTACATAGTAGGCAGACAGATAGAGAATCCAGAGGATCTTTCCCCCCCTCATAGTTCATAGCTCAGTCAGCATCGCACATAGTCTGTGCACCAGTGTCCAGTCCGTGTGCCTTTGTAGTGTGCCCTTTGTATAGCTGTGTTTGCATATCATTTGTATTCCCTCATCATATTGCTGTGTTTCGTCCCTGCATTGCATTCTTCGTTTTCATTTGTGCACTCTTGCAGTGCACCCTTCATATAGCCACATTTGTCACTGTTTGCACCTTTTTTTGTATAGCCATGTTTTGCACACTGTTTGCACCTTTTTCCACTCATTGCACTCTCGTCCCATTTGCACCTTTAACCTGTGCACCTCCCTCACAGCACATCCCAGTGCCATCTTCATCCCACTGCACCTCCCAGTGCCATCTTCATCCCACTGCACCTCCCACTTTCATCTTCCTCTTTGTTGTGCACTTTTGCGCTCCCATTGTGCATTTTTCTGCACTGTGCAATTTTGCTCCTTTGCATTGCATACTTTCCTGCTATTGCACATATCTTCCCTTGAGCGTACATGACTAGTGCGCACATTAAGAACTGCTGTTACAGCCTCTTCATAGCCTCTGCGACCCAAAGGACAATCCAAGGCCCTCTAAGCGAACCCCCCCCTCACCCCAAGCACACCTGCAGTTGTAGGTTAAGTGTTCACCTCTTCCATTGAGACTCTGCACTGAGTACCAACTGAACACATCACTGCTTTCCAACAAGTGAGGGCATTCTTGCAACACTAACAAACTGTGAGGCTCATACAACCTATCACTGTCTCCCATGGTTGATTAACATGCACCACACTCTCAGCTAACATTGCACTCATCATTCCCAATGATGAGTATGATATCTTACTCATTCTTGACCCTTTCCCATCACTTTTTTTGATATAAAACATTGTAAGATGTATATATATTGCCAATAAAAAGTTATTTTCACTTTTATGCCTATATTTGGCCCATAATAAGCACTCTCTCTTTGATAAAGGGAGGAGAAAATGTATCTACTCTTCATTGAGAAGCTATACTATGAATGCATGGTTATGTATATACTCAACTAGGAAAAATGCTTCTTGACCTTGACCCATTACCACCTCATATTTTCCCATGGTTATTCCACAGGGCAGTGAGGAGGGCGATGAACATAGAACTAGCATAATGTATCTATCTCTCTAATTACCAGCCAGAGCAGCACTCTGGCATGCTGGAACAAAATACCAGACAAACAACTCTCCTCTGGTAAGATCGCAAACTCCGAGAGCACAGCCACCCACCATGGCAGTGACACCTAAAGTTATGGAGTCAGTAGCATCAATAGATGCAATGGATGTTGATCAAGCAGGAAGACAAATTGCATTTAAATGTTTTAACTGTGGGCAACTAGGGCACATGGCTAGGAATTGTAGGCAAAAGAGGAAGATTAGGGAAGCTACAATTGAGAAAGTGAAGTTGGAGGAAGACAAGTAGAAGAATTTTGTGAAAGAGTCCTGGTGAAAGTTTCCCCATTGGTGACCCAGAATGGCTATAATATATAAATATCTGAGGAGACCCAGAGTAAACCAAAAAAGGAAATTGAGGAGTACAACTGTAGTCAATCACATGACCAAGCATTGGAGGAGTACAACTGTTATCAGTCACATGACAAAGAGGACAAGTACAACTATTGTAAATCATGACAAAAAAGATGACCAAGCATTGGAGGAGTATGACTGTTGTCAATCATGTGATAAGGAAAATTTTCAGGCATTATTTCTGAAAACCCCTAAATTTTTTATTTGCTCTGTGCAAATAGAACCTGAAATCACCTTGATTGTAGGATTGAAGACAGTAGACATGCATGTTGTGATTCTGTGTGGGATATAGAATAAGGTTTAGAATAGTGTGGGTTGATGAGAGAAGTGTGAGTTTGCAAATACTGTCAAAGTTCAAGATCCCAACTACCAAGGTCAGGACTTGGTCAGAAATGCACTGGACTTCCAGTCGGACCCAGTCATTGGTGGTCAGAGGTGTTCAGGGGGTTCAGGCAGAATACACCAGGATGTAGCATGCCAGGTGAAAGGGGCCAGAGAGGACTTGGGTTCAACTTATAAGAAGTTGCACCCTTCTCCTCATTAGTTGTCCAGTTTCAGGCAGATAGCATGTGGATGTCTGATGGGTTTCCAGATGGAGGGCAAAGATAGAATGAAGCAGAGATTATGGGGTGAAATGAAGTTGAGAGGAGTCCAAGGATTAAAAATTTAGTTCAGGAATAAGTCAAGGGCGAGTGGAAAGTTGATATTAGGCAGAGGAAAGGTAATACAAGCAAGTTACAAGTGAATCATACAAGTACCAGTAATTTGCAAGCTGGAGACTAAGGTCAAGCTATGGGCACTTAAATATCAAAGGCTGGAAGAATAATGGAAAGTATGGAAGTTTACTAATGGGTCTTGGTAAGTGTCCATGACCAGAATTTGTAAGATTGTATTAGGAATAAAGTGAGTAAGCAAATAATTACTAAAACATGTGACAACTTGTCTGATGATTAAAAGGTGCTGCAGCTGGGATGCCAATAGACAAAGTCAGAAAAGAATCGGAAAAGAATTGGGAGTTATCAGAAATCTAATCAGGTGAAACAGATCTTGACATTCTCCACTTTGTGCAGCAGAATAGGCAGAAAAGAATGACATCCTATACTTCCATGACTGCATCTATGTCCCTAATAACCCACAGATTCAACAATGATTTATCTCTCAGCACTACAACTCACTCATTGCTAGCCACCCTGAATATTGAAAGATGCTGGAGCTCATATTATGGAATTATTGGTGGCCCCAGATGTCTCAACTTATTGGTCAGTACTGCCATACCTGTGATCTCTGATTATGCACCAAGACTCCACGGTGCAAGCCCATGGGTGAGTTACACCCTCTTCCAGTCCCAGAGAATATTGGGACATCATCAGTGTGGACTTTGTGGTGGAACTACTGAAGTCCAATGGGTTTGATGCAGTAATATGCACAGTTGACTCTGCTGAAAAGTGAGCTCATTTTATCCCCACTCATATGACTGTCACCACACTTGGAGCAGCTCAACTCTATTTGTGCCATGTGTGGAAGCTCCATGGACTGTCTGGTGCATTCCTCTGTGACCGAGGACCACAATTTATTGCAGAATTCATCTGAGAGCTGTACCACCTGCTGGAAATCAAACTCCTTTTCTTGACTGTCTACCACCCACAGACAGACAGAGAGACGGAATGAGTCAACTAAGAACTGGAGCAGTACATCTGTATCTTCATCAATGAGTGATAGGATGATTGGGAAGATCTCCTTTCCATGGCTGAGTTTGGATACAACAATCATGTCTGACATGACATGCTTCTACAACTAGCATCACTCACTTACACCCACATATGAGGTTGTTGATTGTGTCTATCTCAACTCTAATGACATCTCCACCATGTGTCCATCTAAGAAACTTGCCTACTGCTTTCTTGGACCATTCCTCATTACTAGACACATTGGGTTGCATGCCTACCATCTATGGCTACCACAGTCCATGTTCAGACTCCACCCTGTATTCCATGTCATAAAGCTGCTGCCTGCACCCACAGATCCATTTCCTGGACACATGACATGACCTCCCCACTGCCTACAGTTATCAAAGGCAAACCTCAGTATAAGGTCAAGTCCATTTTAAGCAGCTGCTTATGTTGAGGTAAACTCAAATACCTGGTACACTGGAAGGGTTATGGGTATGAGGAGAACTCCTGGGTCGCAGAGTCCCATGTGAATGCCCCACAACTGGTCAGGGAGTTTCACCAGCAACATTTCTCTGCGCCTCAGCGCATCTAAACATCTGACTTTAGGCAAATACAGTTTTGAATGCATCAGGGCAATGCATCATAGAAGGGGGGTGATGTAAGGGGAAAGGAAGGTGCCCTAGGCATCTAGCAATTTTCTGCATTCGTCCCATTTTTTTTATATTTTATTTCACCCTATTCTGCCTTTTCTATGATTTTCTATGATTTATTCCTATTTTATTATTATATTTCGGTTTTTTCCATGTTGGTACATGTTGACATTCTATTCTTAGAGGCAGGACCCCTTCTGCACATTTACCCATCAAGGTGACATTATCCCACAGCTTGATCTGCCTATCTCCACCTTTTTTGCTATTTTTAGCTTACTATTTGATTTTCAGCTCTATCACATATACGAGGCATTGACAGATGGGTCCTTAGAGTTTTCTCTTTGGATTCCCCTCTGTTAGCTCACTGCTAAGTGAGGCTTTGAGGTTGCCCCTACACAAAAGTCGTGTTCCAGTCCATACCCACTCCAGTGCACAAGAAATTGGTGGCCTCTTCCCCTAGGTTGACAGTCAGGGATCTTCTCAATGAAGAACTTGGATGTGCCATCCTCTGTTACCAGTAGTTTGGGTGTGGTATAGGTGCAATTTAGGAAAAGGGTGCCATTGTTTGGAATGTGTGTTCATAGTTGGGCAACATGAAACATAGGATGTGCTTTTGATGTGGGAGGTAGTTTGAGTTTGTAGGCAGAGCTTTTGGAAAAGGCTTGGAGAATTTTGTATGGGCTGTCGAATCTAGGCATGAATTTTGTGATACATCCATCTTTTGACTGTATGTAATCCTTCTGTCTGTACACAGTCATCAGCATGACTTTGTCTCCTACCTGGTATGCTGGGTCAGGTAAGTAGTCCTTGTTTGCAAAATGAGCTTGCTGTATTTTTGCTGCAAGGAGCCCATCCTTTGCTGCATTCATTTCCTCCTTCATGGCTTCCATAAAAGCATGTGCATCCACTTTGTCCTTGGCCATGTGATCACTTTGTATGGTGTTTGTAGGTGTGAGGAGTAGTGGTAAGAGACATGGTGATCAGCCAGTCTTGAGTACAAAAGGTGATACTCCAGTGGATGCATTTGATGTGTTCATAATGTCAAATATAACCTTGGGTAATGCCTTCACCCACCCCTTTTGATTGCATTCTACATGAAAATGCAGGCACTGGACTACCATTTTGTTAGATTGCTCAGATGACCCATCGGTTTGTGGGTGGTACACTATTGAGAGTTTGTGGTTGATCCCTGTGAGTTTCATCAAGGCCTACCAGAATTTGGACATGAAAAGTTTGTCATGGTCGCTGATGATCTCTAGTGGGCATCAATTTTTACAATACCATTTGTCAAAAAACAGAAATGCAAAGTCTTTTGCTGACATGTCTCCTCTGCAAGGTATGATCTGCATGTCTGCACCCAGATGGTCAGTCATTGTGACAATTGTGTCGAAACCATCATCTTTTGGAAAGGGTCCTATGAAGTCAATAGCTACTGAGTCAAAATGTTCATCTGGTACAGGAAAAGGATGGAGAAGGCCTGCAGTTTTGGACATGGTTGATTTGTTCTGCTGGCAGTTCATGCAATCTGGAATGTATCCTCGAGCCAAGTCTTTTTGCATGTTGGGCCAGAAAAACTTGTTCTGGAGGTTGCCATATAATTTTTCCACCCTAAAATGGCCAAGATTATCATGGGCCAATTTGAATAGGTGATCATGGAGATCCTTGTATTTGGGAATCACGAGTCTCTCAGCGATAAAGAATAGTCTGTGTTTTAGGGAGATGTTCAGTTTGGTATCCAACATACTCCATTTGAAATTGTCAAGCATACCTAGACACCAAGGGTCTGCATAGTAGCTGTTCTTTATTTTGGTAATCAGTTTTGGATTGGATTGGATGGAAAAAATCACAGATATGACAGTAGAAGGGGATGTCATATCTACAGAGTCAGGGAGCTTGGATAATGCATCTGTGACAGTGTTCTGTTCCCCATTGATGTAAGTTATGGTATATTCATATTAGGAAAGGTATTCTATCCAACAAGCTTGTCATTGTGATAGGTCTCACTGGAAATTGAAGTTCTGTAGAGTTTTGTCATCTGTGTGGATATAAATATGAGATCTAAGTAAGTCTACTCACCACTTTTTCAGGGCTCTCATGATCACAAGCATCTCTTGCTTGTGGACTGGGTAATTGTGCTCCACACTGTTCATCTGCTGGCTCTCGAAAGCAACAGGCTGAGCAGCCTCCCATGTTTAACCAAAAGATGGAATGGCACCCATCCTCCTCTTGCTCACATCACACATCATGAAGATTTTGTTATTACTGGGGTTCTCATGATCGATTGTCATCAAACAATCTCTGCCAATGACAAGTTGCTTTATGTTATCAAAAGCTGCTTGATTTACAAGTCCATGTTGGGAAGTTGCTGTTACATTTCTTTTGAGTGAGTAGTGTGAGTGTGGTGGTGTATTCAGCTAATGTAGGGAGGAATGATGCAATGTAATGGACTAAACCAAGAAACTGTTGAACATGCTTTGCAAATTTGGATGCTGGCCAGTTGGGAATATGGAGTACTTTGGATTAGTTTGCTTTGATGCCCCATGCTGAAATGTGGTGCCCCAGAAAGTCTAGTTCTGTTGTGAAAAGGATGGATTTTTTTAGAGAACAATATAGTTCAACTTTGTGAAGGGCTTTGAGTACTAGAGTTATGTTTCTCTTGTGTTCCTCAAGAGTATTGGACCAGATGATTACGTTGTCCAGATATATGTGGCATATTTTCCCAATGAGATCTTTAAGCACTAGCATAACATGCCTCTGATGTATCACAGGAGAATTGTGCATGCCCATTGGCATTATGACCCACTCCCATAGTCCAAATGGAGTAAGTGTTGCAGTATACTTTATGTCATCTGGGTGCACAAGCATTTGGAAAAATGAATTTATCATATCTATCTTCCCCCAGATTTTGCCTTTAGTGCAGTCTGTTGTCAATCCATGGAAGGGGGTAGTTATCGGGGACAGTTAATCGATTCAAGTGACAATAGCCATTAACCCAATGAGGGAGTACCATCAGATCTGTTTTTGGTATTATGAAGGAGGATGATGCATATGGGGATGAAGATGGACAGATTCTGCCTGCTGCCACATGCTGATTGATCAGTGTTTTCCACCCTGTTTGATATTTCTGTGGATAGCCATAAGGATGCAATACAGATATGGGAGCTCCAGGAAGTAGGTGGATACAGTGGTATACATCCTGTGGCAGGTCTTTTACATGCAGTATGTTGGATGGAAATTGGTCAACAAATACAGTTTTCATTTGTTGATCTAGTTTATGCAGTGTTGCTTCTCCTGCCAATTGTGCAATCCATATTTTGATGGTCGCCACGATGTCCAGCAGGCCAGTTGTAAATGGTGTCATATCAAAGCAGTGGACATTTTCATCAAAGAGGGCCATCAATTCCATGTGAATAAGAGTTCTGGTTTTCCTGGTGCTTCATTAGCCTTCCTTAATTTGGTGCACTTCAAGCTTACAACATTGAGATGGTGATTTTGTAATAGTCCATTGATGCAGTTTTGGGTTGGGGGGTTGAGTAAATCATAGCCAGATTCTTTCACAACAGCAGTCCAAAGTTCAGTGTCTACAACAATTTTATTTTTCATGAGAAAGTCAAGGCCCAGTATTAAGTCATTGTGGAGTTCAGGGCAGATAATAGTGTTTATAACACAGGAGTGCCAGAGGGCATCTGGTGATTGAATTGATAATCTACAATATTGAGTTAAAATGAGAGGAGCCGATGTGTTGTTGGACTTTGTGAATGCACCAGAAACTGAAAGAGGCTTGAAGAGAGGTTTTGCAGTGAGGCTGTTACAAGTAGGATTACTAATCTGCTGACTGATGCTTTCTTAGTATATGATTACTCACCAATTCTAGTATGACTAATATTGCTTACTTCGCTTACTGATCTCTTACCAAGCACATTACCAATACTCTTGGCATTAGTCATTAGCAAGTAGTAATCTTAGTAATACTTTGTTATATAAGTAGCTGACTGTGTAGTAGTTATCCCTCAGTCAATTACACTCTTTGACATTGGTGCTTAACTAGCGACTCCTCAGTACACTCAGCTACTTTAGGGTCTTTGTCTCTAGCTCACTACTATTGCATTACCAATCGCTCTCAACATAATTGACTCCACCCGTCAGCCGACCATGTCTACCTCTTCGATGGAACATCAGCTCGCTGACGCTTTTGACGACGTCAAGATCTCCTACTCCGAACGGCCACGTGTCAGTCCTTCACTTGACGCCTTCACTGAATGGTTATCAGCAGTCTTCGTCGTTCTCCTCACCACATTGGAGAAATCCTTTATGGTCATCGCAGTCCAGATCGACACACTCAACGAGTATGTTGAAGAGCTTCGTTCTCCAACTGCACAGCCGCCTCCTAGCAGTGTCACAGCACAACCTGGAACCACGGCACCCACCAGCAGCACTTCTAAAGCACCCAAGCGTCCAGCTAGGTGCTCGTTATGCCATGCACGCGGTCATTCCCACACTGAGTGCCGCACCAAAGATCCGAGTTCTATGAGGAAACGAGTAGCGAGGAACAGTAGGATGGCTAAAGAGGCACGAGCACATACAGCTATGTCCAACTTACCTGCATCACCCCCCTCATTTCATCATTTTGCTTACCCAACACCTGCTCACGCCGTCCAAACTCCTATGAATTTCGCCGCACTCTCTGCCGATTCCACTGAGCTTCGACGTCGAGCTGCACAGTCTGCAAGAGACAAGCGCCGGCATAGACGCCATACCACTTCCGCATAAGTCCTAGATTACGGGGCTGTGTTACAAGTAGGATTACTAATCTGCTGACTGATGCTTTCTTAGTATATGATTACTCACCAATTCTAGTATGACTAATATTGCTTACTTCGCTTACTGATCTCTTACCAAGCACATTACCAATACTCTTGGCATTAGTCATTAGCAAGTAGTAATCTTAGTAATACTTTGTTATATAAGTAGCTGACTGTGTAGTAGTTATCCCTCAGTCAATTACACTCTTTGACATTGGTGCTTAACTAGCGACTCCTCAGTACACTCAGCTACTTTAGGGTCTTTGTCTCTAGCTCACTACTATTGCATTACCAATCGCTCTCAACAGAGGCACAGAATTTTGGTGAGATGGCTAGAAATCAAGACTGGGGATAAGCCATGATCAATCAGTGCTTCAACAGGGGTAGAGGCACAAGTGGCAGGGGCATCAATACAACACATCCAATGAAGATGTTGCAGGAGAGTAAAAGGTGAAGTTATGTACTCATCAACTTCATTCGCATCCACAAAATCATCTGAATCTTTGTTGCTCTTGTTGTCCTCAAACACAGCATTGGCTTTGAAGATAGCAGTGATGGTGGAGCCTGTTGCCTGCAATACCACCTGTATTTTGTCATATGCTGCCTTCACTTTGGTGGAGAACATGGCCATCACCTTCTTGCAGTCATTGAGGGTTGGGCAGGGGTTGATGCAGTTGCAGCTGAGGTGAGATACAGCATTTGTAGCATCCCAGATGTTGCCTCAGCAGTGTCTTCTCATCATTAGTCAGGGGTTTAAGAGAGGTTGTATATGTGACATTGATAGGTCCATTGCATGCTATAAGGTCTAGAGAAGGATCTAACCATATCGACACATTACGACAAGCACTCCGAATCACTATGAATGCAACGAAATCAATGTTGAATCCTTTTCAAACTATTTCACACTATTTCAGATGACTTTGACACATTTCAAATGCTTTCGAACTATTTTGCACTATTTCAGATGACTTCGACACATTTCGAATGCTTTCAAACTATTTCGTGACACTTTGAATGACTTCGCACTATTTCAAATGACATCGGCCACTGTATAGCTGTCTTGAAACACTTTCGACACATGCTGCACATTTGGAGTGAGCCAATTCTCTGCATATCAAGCACCACCAGACATGAGGAGAGACTACAAAAGACTTAGAATGCTATAAGTGCATTTTTATATTTCATTGATATATTAAAGCAAAAGATAAGTACTTTTACTATATGAAAACACTATATGTTTCACTTATTATTATTTTTCATTTGTTTTATGTTTTACAATACCTTTATTGCTGTGCATATTGCCTCATGTTTTCCACATGTTCTTGTTTCCTTTTTAGTAATATTTCTTCAAATTGTATATATACTTGTATTAGTTACTTAGAATAAGAAGAATACCAATGGGGAACAGAGCATAAGTTACCCTCTCCACTACTGTCAGATTTAAGAGCAGTTCTCTTGAGTCTTAGCTCACATCGTATCTCTGAAGTTCTGTGAAATATCGCGAACTTCCTCAAACTTTCATACTCGCTCTCAACTCATCATTGCCTATTGCCATTAAAAAACCACTTCTTAATTGCTATACTCATTTGTCGACATATCTCGACACCAATTGAACACCTTCGAACCTCCTCAAACTCACCCAAACAACTTTGAATCCATTCAAACCTATTTTGAACTACTTTGCATGCCTTCGAACCTACTTCGAACTATTTCAAACATCTTTGTACACTTTTAAAGACTATTCATCACATCCCTTACCATTTCACATCACTAAAAACAATGTTCTGGTATTAGCAGTGATATTTAGTACTAGCTCACACCCTTCCTCTGACTCGTGTTATACCATCCAAAGTTATTTAGTAGGTTTTGTTTGGGTTTCTGGGTTGAGTATCATCAATGTTCAGGGTACTGGTGGAGCTGTCAATGTTAGATGCCAATAAGTCACATAAAATGTTACTAGCTTGCCTGCAAATCTTGTTCCAAAAGCTGTAAATGTTCTATCCATTCTTCAAAATCAGTGATAGCATTCAGGGTGTTTTTTGTTGTGCTGAGGGCGGTCCTATTATTGGCTTTGTAGAGGTGTTTCATGCCATCTGAAAGTTGGGGAATGAGATGGAGTTGGAAGTGATCATTAAGAATGTGATAAGCTGATTTGGCAGTGCCCAGTTCATCATTAGTGTTTTGGACAGAGTTGACCCAGGTCAGGAAATCCATGGACCCTTTAGGCACAATCTAGTCCTGTACAAGTTCATCTTCTCAAGAACATGGGAGGAACTTCTTCTTGAGGGCAATGAGAAATTCCTGAAATGAGAGCACGATGAGTCAAGCCTCCTCAGCATTGATCCACAATTGTACTGCCATGGATTCGAAGTTGTAGATAATTTTTCCCACCCAATCATTGGCAGGAATGTCTTTTACAGAGATAGCAGTGGCACACAGTGTCGAACTAACAAAGTACTTTGATAGTCAGGCAACCAGCAGACAGAAGTGGTGCAGAAGAGGGTGAGGTCTGCTTCACTTCAGCAGATGGATACGGGGGGGCAATACTTAGTGTCATTCTGGTGTTTGTATGGGGTGTATCTGTTTCAGACTTGGATGAGGGAAAGCATTGGTGTGAGGTCTGTGTTGCAGGGGTTCCAGGGCTAGGGTGGATGATTGGTGCAGGTGTTGAAGCAGGAGAGGGTGATAAGGATGAGAGTGGGGATGGTGGGATCATTGTGGGAATCAGTGCATGCACTCTGTTCCTGGTAGTGAGCAGCACAGGACTAGATGGAAGTCGAGACAGGTTAGGTTGCAGCAGGATAGGGATCAAATGCTGTTGGCAGTACAATTCATCACAGTGGGGTTATATATGTATGGGCATGGGTGTGTCGCACTGGGGGTTGGGGAAATGATAATGGTGAATCTGATGTATTGTGGTATTATGCTGGGGTTGTGAGATAACGATGTAGATGATAGTGCAGGCGATACAATTACAGCTGGGGATTGGGGTGGAAGATCATATTGCTGGTCTTCTGGACATTCTGATGCAGATGTGCCTTCTCACCCAGAAAGGGTAGAAGGCCAACCTACTATAGGAAAGGTAGCAGTTATTTTTAGTTCAATAGGTCTTGCACCTTTGGCAGGGGTTCTTCAGAGAGAGGTGGGTGTGGAAAGGGGGGGGGGTTCTTCAGAGAGAGATGGGGCATTTTTATCTCCAGAGATTAGAATGAGGTGCTTTTAGGGAAAGCTTCACTGAGTTTGAATTTAAAAAAAAGTGTAACAAAAGCACTCTAGTGCCTTGATCACTTAGAGGAATAGAGACAAGTAGATTGGAACTTGGTATGAATTAAAAGAGAGAATGAGAACTATCTAAGACATTGTTTCATGAGCTCAACATGTGAGCATGTGATTGTGTATATTAGTAATGTTCTAGAAGGGAAAAGGTAACATTGATAATGCTTGACCTGGAAACCTAACAAAAACCTGTCAAAAGGCCTAAGAAGTATAACACAGGCTAGAGGAAGGGTGCAAGTTGGTACTAAATATTACTGCTGATACCCAAAAGGTATAGTTAGAGATGCAAAATGGTGAGATGTGTTATAAATAATCTTTAGGAGAATACAAAAAGGCTTGAAAGACATTCAAAAGATGTTTGAAGATGTGCAAAATAGTTTGAAGGGGTTCAAAGAGGTTTGAAGTATTTTTGAGAAAGGTCAGAGATGTTTGAAGTGGTTCAAGATATATTGAGGAATGAGCATAGTGAATGGGAAGTGTTTTTTGAGAGACAATGGGCGATATGCGATAAGTCGAGATACAAATACAAAAGTTCGAAGAAGTTCATGATATCTCACAGAACTTAGAGATAAGACACAAGGCTAAGACTTAAGAGAACTGCTTTTAAATCTGACAATAGGGTTGAGGGTAACTTCTTCTCTCATCCCTTGTCTGTTGTTCTAAGTAACTAATACAAGTCTATATACAATTTGAAGAGATAGTACTTAAAGGAAACAATAACATGTGGAAAACATGAGGCAGTATGCACAGCAAATAAAGGTATTGTAAAATATGAAACAAATAATAAATGAAACATACATTGTCCCAGTATAGTAAAAGTACCTGTCCTATTGCTTCAATATATCATTGAAACATGAAACCACATTTATTGCATTCTAGACTTTTGTCATCTCTCCTCATGTCCAGTGGTGCTCAATTTCTGATGCTGTAGTTCGTATTGGATGTGCCATGTGTATCAAAAGGGTTTTAGGATAGATATATGGTGGCCAATGTCATTTGAAGTGGTGCAAAGTGATTTGAAGGTGTTTGAAGTGTCGTGAAGTCATTCGAAATCATTCAAAGTCATTCAAAATAGTTGAAAAAGGGTTCAAAATTGAGTTCATGGCATTTGTGGCAGTTTGGAGCATCTGTCATTGTTGGATTGTGTAATCTGACACATTGTTTGGTGATTATGTAATATGGAGGGTTTGCTTCTTCACAGACAAACTGGATGCAGTTAATTCTCCCCTGCTGTAATATTGACAGTGGTCAAGTGGTGGTTACATCAATAGTGTCTGATTCATATCACATTGTTGTATTGAACTCAGTAAGACCTGATAGCTCAGTTGGTAGAGCATCTGGTATATGTCCAGTTGGTCCTGGGTTCAATCCCTAGTCTGGTCATCTTTCTGTCTTAACAGTCATAATGCATTGATATGACTGAAAACATTTCCAGATTTTAGAGTGTGCAATGTACCTATCAATGTGTGTAGGAAAGTGGTAAGGTAGTAAGATAATTGAGGGAATTATCCAACACTTTCACAAAGTTGTAGTCACACATTGTTTGTTTGTGAATGACTATGAAGCACTTTGCAGCTTTGAGACCTTCAAATATAAAATTTCAAGGTCAGTTAATTGTTTCTATAATGCTATGGCTTATCGAGCTATGAGATTGGTTGTCGATAAGATAGAATTGGGAGGTGGTTGCAAGTATGTTGCTTTGGAGATATCAAGTGGAATTAGAGTATGTGATCCTGTAACTGTGAAGTAAGGAGAGCAACCCATATGTTTATGAACCATTACACATTCTGCCCAAAATACTGAATGTGCTCCTGCTAACCATTTTGCCTGCTCTCCATCGACAGCTTTGAATAAGGATTGTCAAACATTAAAGTGGGCTTGTTGATAGGTCTACTGTGCACTCTAGGGTCTGGAAAGGTTTCCAAATGTATCAACACATTATGACTTATGATCCCAACCCCTACAAACCCTATGAATTCAATTTTGAACCAATTTTAAACTGTTTCAAATGACTTTGGATGACTTTGCAACATTTTGAATGCCTTAGAATTACTTTGCATCACTTCAAATGATGTCGGCCACCATATGGCTATCCAAAACCCTTTTGATACACACAGCACATCCAGCATGAGCCACTGCATCACATGTTGAGCACTACCAGACACAAGGAGACATGACAAAAAAGACTTTTAGGACTCGATTGCAGTGTTTGGCATTTCAAGGATATATTGAAACAATAGGTTGAGTACTTTTACTATACTGCAATACTGTACATTTCAATTATTATTATTTCTCATTTGTTTTATGATTTACAAAGTCCTTTATTGCTGTGCATACTGCCTTGTGTTCTACACATGTTATATTTCCTTTTTAGTACTATCTTTTCAAAATGTATATAGACTTGTACTAGTTACTTGAAACAAAAGAGAAAGAGAAGGAGTTGCCCTCTCCATTATTATTTGATTTAAGAGCTGTCCTCTTGAGTCCAAGCCTTACTTTATATTTCTAAGTTCTGCGAATTATCATGAACTTCTTTAAACTTTAGTACTAGCTTCTCGACTTATTATGTATCACCTATCGCCACTCAAAAACACTTTTAATTTGCTACATTTATCTCTCAATATCCCTCGACACCAGTCTGATTCCTTCTTATTCTCTCCAAACTCTTTGAACATCTTTGAACCACTTTGAACATCTTTCGAACATCTTTGTATGCCTCTAAAAACTATTCGCAACATGTCTTATCATTTCACACCTTTAACTATAACCTTTGGGTAATAGCAGTGATATTTAGTATCAACTCACACCCTTCCTCTAGCCTGTGTTACACTTCTTAGGCCTTTTAACAGGTTTTTGTTTGGTTTCCAAGTCAAGTATTATCATCATTTGACAAGTCCATTGGCATGCAAATTATAACTGCTAATCCAAATGTGGTTGATATGATATTGTTTTACGAGATATTCCATGGCTGTGATAAATGCAGAGCCATTGTCAGGTATGATTTTGTGTAGTGAGCCCCATCGACAAATGATGTCTTTGAAGATCCAGTTGCCAAGGGCTGTGGGATCTTCATGTCAAAGTTTTCACCATCTGGGATAAGTCGTTAGTGAACATCAACCTTGTACAATGTATTGAATTTGTTTGACAGAGGCATTTGCATCATATATATATAAACTTTGCCCAAAAGATGTGTTGGAGTGCTGATTGTGGGCAGAATTAGAAGATTTTGCATTTGTGAAATTTAACATAGGTGGCAAGTGCGGATAAACCATATGATGTCAGCTTTCATGTTTGGCCACCAAAATCAAAGGGCAATAACTGATTTTATAGAAAAAATCATCTTGTGTCCAATATCATCATGAGCTGCACAAATAATTTTGAGATGATGTTCTGGAGTTGCAATAATTTTGTGAGCTCCATGGGAGTCCTTTCTCCATAGTTTTCCCAAGTCTAAAAAGAATTCAGTACAATACCAAATAAAGGTAGCATATTCAGCATCTGATAGATCAGGAGGTTGCACCAGATTATGTAACCATTTTTAAACATGAAGTAATCTTTCATTGTTCTTTTTCACATTATTTGTTCATGGGACATTGTCATAGGTAAGGTTCTTTCCCATACTGAGATCTGAAGAGAGTGAGAGGGTCAAAATTTGATGTGAAGGGAATGGACAAGTCATAATGGGATTGATTTGATGTACAAATCCATGAAGATGGTCGATCCAGTCTCCAAAATCATTTTTGTTGTTGAGCTAATCATTTTTGTCTCATGGTGGGCATCTCAAAAGTCCATCTGGACCATGGTGCATGCCTGCAACATTGACTAACATAAAGTAAAATGTTAGAATCCAGACTATCTATCGATTGATGCTAGCGCTAGGTGCAATATCAGAATTCAAGAGCATGCATGCCTTTGATATACCTCACATCAAGTATGACGATAAGCTTTCAAACCTCTATTAGGTACAATTGCAGTGCTCCAAGAGTGTGATATAGACCATAGAGTTTGAGTTTTGGTTGCAAAAATCGAGATTCACAGTTGTTAAGCATAATCAATCTGAATTGACTGTAATACCATTTTTGAGGATTGTCGGGATCACATTGAGTGAGAAAGAAACCAATAGCAATCTGTGAAGTGTTGACTGATAGAATAACTGGAGTGGAAGATGAGTAGTCGATAGCTCAAATCACTGGAGGGTTGATTAGAGCTTCTTTTAAATCTTCTTGTACTGCCATTTGTTCCAGTCTGAATTCAAAAGGAACATCTTTGTGAGTGAGTTGAATTAGCACTGCAGCATGTTGAGCAAAATTTTGAATGAAGATATGACAATCTCCAATAGTTCCTAGGAATGCTTCAACTTTGGTAAGGCTTCAACATGGTCCTCATTTGCTAATTGCTGCAATATGAGTGGGATCAGCCATATGACCTTTGATGTTGCATCGATGACCTAAAACAATTATTTTGGGGATGCAAAGATAAAGTTTAGGACCAGAAAATGTTCCTCCACAGTACTTCATGCATTGAATTATGTGATTCAAATTTTGAAATGCTCCCAGATGAAGCATCAAATAGCTGAATTATTGGTGATTATTTTATAAGATCTGCTGATCATTTGATATTCTGATTTCAGGCCCTTAACTGGTGTGTCATTGATGTAAGAGATAGTGATATGAGGGATTTCGGGCTGTAAGATGAATGTGATGTCATTGTGTAAGATTGGAACTGAGTTTTGTATAACCCATGGGTAGGGTAACGATATGAAGTGCCCCAAACAGTGTCTGAAACATTGTTAGATCACAAGATGATTCTGCTACTTTCCTCTCATTGAATGCCATATAAAAATCTAACATTCCTCTGCAAGATCATCCACTGAATTGTTCTGCTAGATGTTCAGGTATTGGTATGATACCTGAGTGCTGTATCATTACTTGATTGAGTGATTTGAGATTGTGGATGATTCAAAGTAATTTTGCATCTTTCTTCACAATGCAAAACCATTGCGATTGATAAGAAGAGTTTGATGGCTCATAGACTCCTGCTTCTATCTTCTTTTTATCTGTTCATACAAACTAGGAGGTATAGGAATATTACATTCAACTCAAGGAGTATGAAGAATGACAGGAAATTCTATAGGAGGGAAGAAGTCAGGGCAAAAACTTCCTTGTTTTTGTTCAGTCCATGTAAAAGCTGTTTTGTGATTTCAAATAAAGTCATGCATAAGCTTCCATTCTTCTGGCCATAAGAAATCACCAGGATGGTTTTTGTTGATAATAGCATTGCATTTGAGTGTATATTGAGGAGAGGAAATGAATAATGGGGGATGAGGATTGAGTTTCAGCATATTTTTGAGGGGGTCACCAGTGATTGTTCAAACAATACAAAATCGATCAGGTAGTTTGGTAATAACTGGTTGAACTTTTTGTGCAACTGGTTTGTATTTCTTCAATACTGTGGAGGTCAGATATAGGGAGTCAGTTGACAGAATAGTAGGGATAGAGGGCATAGAAAGGTTTTGCATAGATGTCACCATTAAGGTCAATAAATGTGTTTCATACTGATGACTGGCCATTAAATATAAGTGGGCAAGAATCGAGGAATAAGAAAGAATGTTTGAAAAATTTGAGGAGTCCATATTGTGAATATTCACAGTGCATTCGACAGTGATAGATGAATTAGAAGGATCAAAAGAGATAATAAGAGTGCACTGGTTTGTGTTTGAAATTTCATCCTCTAGTTGCAAAAATCCTATCTGACTATCTTTTGATGCTGATTAGAATGGGGAATAGTGGGGATGGCACATGATTGTGTTGAGTTAGGGTCAGATATTGTGATGGTCTGGGCTTTATCTCTTTAATTCTTGATGGTGCTTTTAGTGAGAACATCGAAGGAATGGCCAAGCAGAATATCGTAGGCAGGGTCACAAATGATGTGAATCTGCATATATAGTGTGATACTACCAACTTTGTATGGGACATTTTGTGCTAGACCTAAACTCTCATCAATGCCATTGTTAGCCAATTGAAGTAGGATATGAATTGAGGGGTCATAGGCAAGGCCAAGTTTGTGACAGATCTCTTCAGAAATTGTGATAATTGAGGAACCAGAATCGACAATGCTTTTGATGGGGTTTCTTCCATTGACATTCACAATAATCAATCTAATGGAGTGAGATTCCTTTGCAGCAATAAATGGTTCTGGAATATCACCAGGTTGAAGACTGTTAATGTAAGTTTCAAAAGGGTCATCAATCACAAAAATATCATTGTTAAGGAGATTCATAGCCTTATTTCCTTTGGGCTGCTGGATACCATATGAAGTGACCTGTTCCTTCCATTTCATACAAACTTCTGGCGATAGAGACAGTAATTCTTTGGGAGTTAGGGTGATAATCAGTGTTTTCATTGATCGATTGAAGACATCTTTCATTATTTTATTCTTTTAAATCAGGGCTTGGTTATGATATGAAGAACCATCTTTGCCTTTACCTTTTGCAATCGATTGAATATTTTATTTGTGAGGTGGCAAGTACAAATTTTCTTTTGTAACAGCATACAGGTGAATGATGGGTTGCAAAGTTGTTTCAGAAGTCAAAGATGGTGCCAAAGTCAAAGTAGGTAGATTAGTTGCTGTGGATGAGATAAATGGTGCTGGTACTTGCAGAGTAGATGGTTCAATGATGATATTCGACCTGGAAACCTAACAAAAACCCATTAAAGGCTTAAGAAGTATAACACAGGCTAGAGAAAGGGTGCAAGTTGGTACTAAATATTACCGCTGATACTCAAACATTGTGTTTAGTGATGCAGAATGGTAAGGGATGTGGCGAATAGTCTTTAAAGGCATATGAAGGTGTTCAAAAGAGTTTAAAATAGGTTTGAAGATGTGCAAAATAGTTTGAAGTAGGCTCGAAGAAATTTGAAGAGGTTCGAAGTGAGTTTGAAGAAGTTTGTAGATGTCAGACTAATGTCGAGGTATGTCAAAAAGCAAATATAACAAATAAGAAGTGTTTGTAGGCAATGTGCGATAAAACAAGGAGCAAATATGATAGTTTTGAAGAAGTTTGCAATATTTCATAGAACTTAGAGATACGATGTGAGCTGAGACTTAAAAAAATAGCTCTTAAATCAGACGATGAGTGAGAGGGTAACTTCTTCTCTGTTCTCCGTTACTTGGCTATTGTTCTAAGTAACTAATACAAGTCTATATACAAATTGAAGAGATAGTACTAAAAGGGGAAATAAAACATGTGGAAAATATGAGATAATATATCCAACAATGAGGACTTTGTAGATCATAAAACAAATGATAAATGATAAATAACTGAAACAGACAGTGTTCCCATATAGTAAAAGTACTTATCTTTTGCTTCAATATATCATTGAAACATAAAAATGCTATTATTGCATCCTAAATCTCTCATTGTCTCTCCTCATGTCTAGTAGTGCTCGATATGTGGCGAATTGGTTTATTCCAGATGTGCAGTGTGTATCAAAAGGGTTTCAAGACAGCTATATGGGGGCCAATATCATTCGAAGTAGTATGAAGTTGTTCAAGGTGTCACAAAATGGTTTGAAAGCATTTGAAATGTCTTGAAGTCATTCAAAATTGTTTGAAGTCATTTGAAATAGTGCAAAATGGTTTGAAAAGGGTTCGTGGTCAATTTTGTAGTGTTTGTTGCAGTTCAGCATATCTGTCATAGTGTGTCAATACAATTGGAAAGCTTCTCCAGACCTTAGAGTGCACAGTAGACTTATCATCAACTGGTGCAGTATTTTGAGGGATTGAAGGCTGAGATGTAGGAACTGTTTGTGTGTTTGAATTATTTCTGGCAAAGGGTCTACAACTTCGCAAAGCATATATCTCTTGTTCGAGCTTTGCAATACAATCCTCAGCTGCTGTAGATATGTCAGAAACTTGGTAAATGCCTCTGGATGGTGTTGAACTATTTGTCGAGGGTGTGATGTTATACATTAGTGATGGTGTAGCAGTAGATAGAGGGTTTTGTCGAGTCCATTCATCAATTCTGTCCTTGATAAAATGACCAGGGATGTTTCAAGGAGTGAATCATCCATTTGAAAGAATGATTTCCCATTTGGTGTTCTTCTTACACTTTCCTTCATTGATATATGACTGGCAAACCAAGCAGTCACTAATAAAATGACCAGTAAGTCCACAGAAGACACAAACTAAATTTTTGAGCTGGTCCAAACAAAATCCACTGTTAGATCAAGGGGTATTGGTAGGTTTAGAATCTGCTAAAGTTGTGATGAGTGTAGTTGCAAATTTTCCAAGGATTGCTAATAAGTCTTCCAATTTAATCTGTGTCAAAGATGCCAAGATTGATGGTAATGCCAAAGTTGCTGAGGAGTGTGAACTGTGTAGCGATGTCAAGTCTGAACTGATTGATCCTGCTAAAACAAACTTTGCTGCTGTGTGAATATTGTCGAGTGGATAGGCATCATCTGGATAATGGTCAGAAAGTTTAAGTTCGAGTCATTATGCAATTTGTAACCATAAGCCTGCCTGAAAACCACGAACGAATGCTCTGCTTTGTTCAGCTTCTGAAATTTGGCCTTTATAGAGGAGAAACTTTATTATGTTGTAGAATGATCAATAGTACAACCCTAAATTGCTTGAATTAAAAATTCCCATGCAAATTTGTTTGCCAATGAGTTTATCCATTTTCAAAATTGACTATTTGTGATTGTCTTTGGAGCTAGGGTATAGTCTGTGAATTGTGATGTGAAAATCCTGAAATAAAGTGCTAGTTTTATATTCTGAAGTGCTACTTTCATATTCTGGAATTGATTTCCAAGGTTTGGAGGTGTCAGTGTTGAAGCCAAATCCTCTCTGGCCCCTTTCATCTGGCATGCTATAGCCCAGTGGATTCTGCCTGGAACCCCTGAACACCTCCGACCACCAACGACTGGGTCTGACTGGAAGTCCAGTGTATTCCTGACTAAGTCCCAACATTGGTAGTAGCGATCTTGAACTTTTTGACAGTATTTGCAAACTCACACTTCTCTCATCAACCCACACCATTCTGAACCTTATTCTATGTCCCACACAGAATCACAATCTCAGTGGACAACAAGAAACTTCCATCATACAAGCACTCTTCCAGGCTTATCAGCTGTACAACAATCAGTAGTTCCAGCTCCTAGACCCACTTCTACTTTCAGTGCCTCAGTCTGACCATCAAACATATTTTGATGAGTCAGCTCCGGTGCACCATCTGTTAGCACCAATATCATGTCTATGTACTTGCCTTTGGAACCCCCCTAGATTCTGACTCCACTCGACTATGTGGGGGACAACAGGGAGCCTAACCCTGCTGATGAAAAAGCTACAAGTAATGAGGATGGACTTCCTAGTAGACCTGATGACCCTAGTAAGCCTGATGGCCCCAGGGATGACCCTGATCCTGATGACCCTGGAGATCAACTTCCTTTAGGTGGAAACCCAGATGCAGAATTTGTTGATGCCCTGTTTGACCTTTTGGATAGTCTCTGCACTCTCTGCCAGAACCAAGCCTTGAAGCCTGGGAAGATCAAAGTTAGGGAACCCAACACATTTAATGGTTCCAACCCTTCAAAACTTTAGGACTTTCTAGTTGCATGCAACCTCCATTTCCAAGATTGCCCTCATGGCTTTGCTTCTGATGAAAGGAAGATCTTATTCATCATCTCTTACCTAAAGGGATCAGCACTTAGCTGGTTTGAACCTGGCCTCAACAACCCAATGGATTCTGCACACTGGATGTAAAACTATGAGGTATTCTTCAGGGAGCTAGAGAGCAATTTTGGCCCTAAAGACCCATTGGGGGATGCCAAAAAGGCTCTGTCCAAGCTCACTATGAAGAAAAGAGGCCATGTAGTCATGTATAATGTGGACTTCTGGGAACTAGCCTGCTGGGTCAACTGGAACCAAGCTGCACTTTGCAACCAGTACTTCCATGGACTTCTACTCCATCTCTGCATAGAAGTTTTGTGAGGCAGAAAACCTGACACTCTGGCAGCCTTGCAGCTTAAGGCCCAAGATGCTGACAACATTTTGCAGGAAGAAGAGAATCACCTCAATGCCAAGACCTCTGGAACTCCCAGAAACTCCTGGAAGAAAGATTACAAGGGTCCCCCAAAATCCAATTCCAATTCCAGCTCTAACTCTAATGATCAGTCCAAGCCCCAGAACCCATCCAACTCTAACTGCAGTTGTTGAAATTAAATCCTCATACATGCTGCATACATGAGGCCATGCATGCAGCACACACATGTTACTGCACATACATGTGGTAAACACATTCCCGAGTCATGTGACATCCTTACTATTATGTATATAAGGAGAACCTGTACTATAGTAGATATATAGAGTGTTCTTACCTCTGCTAAACCCTAGCTCTAAGACTAACTAAACCCTATAAGGAACGTGTCATCTCTTCCTCTGTGCAGCGTATGTAGTCTGCTCTAACAGGTTATGGGCCCTGCTGGGCACGTCGTGAACGCACCTTAACTGGCTGCGAACGACGTTGACTTCATTGTCTCCAAATTGTAACCTTGCACTCTTCGTGAGCTGCATTGCGCTCCCTGCGAGCTGCATTTAAAAACCCAGGTTGACTAGGGTTAACCACTCTGAAGGAGTGTTTTTGCCTGAGATTATGGAACATGTTTTCTTGAATAGAGGACTGATTGAGCGCTTTTACCAGCTGCCACTATAACATCATGTCTTCAACTCTTGAAAAACTTGTACAAACTTTCGACGGCTCTAACTACATTCAATGGGCTGACTCAATGAAGGTGTGGCTCAGGTCTCAGGACCTCTGGCAAATAACTAGCGGGATGGAACTAAAACCACCCCTGGCGCCTCCTTTGACAGCAACAAATGCTGCACTAGTAGCAGAAGCTAATGCCAAGCTCCAGACCTGGAACAATAAGAATGACCAGGCGATTGGTAGCCTAGTGCTCCACCTGGCCCCCTCTATTTGGCAGCGTGCCAACACCAAGGACACTGCTGAGGAGGTGTGGGATCTCATCCGCACCGACTATGGTGTCGATGGCCCCTCCCAAGTCTTTGCGGACTTTAGATCTGCAATCGCAATCAAAATTCCGGCTGCAAATCCTGTGCCAGAGATTGCCAAAATGGCTGATAAATTTGAGTGCCTTATGGCTGCCAATGTCGCCATCCCCGAATTAGTACAGGCAATGATTCCACTTGCTGCGATGCTGCATGAGTACGATTCTCTATCCGCCACGGTCCTTAACACGACCACTACTAGAGCCTTGACGTTTAAACATGTCAAGGACTCCATTGTCGCTGAAGCCTCACGGCGCACAGCAGTTGGAAAGCCCATTGGCCCACCTCAGGCCACCAAGCTTTCTGCTGTCAAGCGCAAAGGGGGAAACCCCAAATGGCAAACTCAAGGCAACAATGGAGAATTGTCCCGAAAGCGTGGACGACGTGGGGACAAAAAGACTAAAGAGGAAAAACCTAAAGAGAAACATTCCCACCTCGCCTCACAAGCCTTTACTACTATAAATGGTAATGGCACCATCATACTGCCAATGCCGCTCATCCAGCGCATCGAGAAGCGTGAACATACTCCCACAATGGATCCTCACCGCCGACTGCCTGCACAGGCATACACGGGCATGGCCTCTACCTCTCATTCAGTCTATACCGAATATCAGCAGGCTCGAGACACCCTCGAGCAAATGAATCTCCCATGCAGCACGAAAAATCTGTGACCGCTGGAAGAGCACCTAACAGTGCGAGAAGGTAAGAGGAGGAGGATTGAACCAGAACCAAGGATCGTAGAGGTAGAAGATGATAGCGTCTCCCTTGGATCGGAACCTGCCGTTTCTGATGAAGAAGTATGGAAAGCCGTCAACAAAATGCTTATCGATGAACTGCTTGAAACAGGTACATATGATGAAAGGTCAGTCCTTTTCCTTGCCACAAGCACAAGAATTAACATTCCACTGATCACAGCGAACTTTTCATGTGAAATTTTACCGCTACTAAATGTATCATGAAACAATTTACATCTTAATATATGTGCTACGTGTGCAAATGGAAATTGTAAGAAAGGTGCCGACTGGATCATGGATTCAGGCGCATCAAAACACTTCACTGGTGAAATTAAAGATTTTGCTTCTTATGAGCCTTTACCGAGAAAGGACTCTACCCTGGTTCAAACAGCCACAGGTACTACTCATATAGTAGGGAAGGGAGCAGTCTTCATTAGACATCAGGTAGTATGTCATGGGAAGTCAGAGACGCATGAAACACAATTATACCCCGTCTACTACATACCTGACTGTAATGCTCGATTACTGTCAATGGGTGTCTTCTTACAAGACGGAAGTGATGTGCATGGTTCCTCTGCACACATTTCATTTTTCAAGCAAGGAAACCCAATTATGGATTGCGTCCCTCTTATGAAACATGACACTATTTATTGGGCTCGGACTCATATATTGAGCACCAAGGGAATCAATGTCACGACAATGTATGTCACAGACTACTCGACTTGGCATAAGCGACTTGGACACCCATCCAAAGAGGCGCTAGGGAAGATGCCTAATAGCACCATAAAATTCCCAAGGAATTTAATTATTCCTAAAGACAAAATTATATGTCCAGGGTGCACTGAAGGGAAAATGACCTCAAAATCTTTTCCTGAATCAGATTCACATGCAGAAAGACCCTTTGAATTAATACATTCCGATCTGAAGGAACTCCCAGTACTATCGTACCATAAACATAAATACTTTATTGTATTTCTGGATGACAAAACATCACATATCTGGGTCCAATGCCTTAAAAAGAAATCTGATGCTGCTGCAGCCATCAGACAATTTCGGGCAGTGGCTTTGACACAGTATGGCGCTACAATCAAGTGCTGGCGTGTTGATCCAGGGGGAGAGTTCAAAGATCGTGAGCTACAAAATGTGCTCAAGGACTTTGGCATCAAAATAGAGATGTCTGCACCCCATGTTCACCAACAGAATGGGCATGCAGAGCATGCCATAAGGACAATAATGGAAAAGTCACAAACCCTGCGATTTACCACATGTCTACCACAATCATGGTGGGAATTTTGCATTGAACATGCAACACACCTATACAACCGAACCCCGATAAGGCGCCTGAAATGGCTGACACTGGTTGAGGACCTGACAAAGGTCCGCCCAGATCTAAACGATCTGAAGGTTTTTGGTTGTGGTGCTTACGTCTACCTACCCAAGGAGAAGCGTCCAAACACATTGGCTCCTCGATCGGAGTTGATGACATACCTTGGATTAGAAGATGGCACTAAAGCATACCGTTTCATGCAACCTAGTGGCGCAATATTCATTGGTGCTACAGCACTATTTGATGAAATGTTGTTCCCATGCTGTCCTGGAGCTAAGACTCCTGCCAATACAGACCTTGGTGATTTTCCACCTCCAGAACCAGAAGATGATGACCACTCATCTGAAACAGATGGCGATGATACTATACCGCCACAAGATCCGCCCCTTCCTCCATCATCAGAAAATAATGATGATGATGTACCAAGTGAGCAAAAGGCACATGACGATGTGACAAATGCTCCTCCTCCATCGCCTCCAGTAACCACTGAGGACTTTCGTCCAAGATGTGATGATCAACAGGAATGGCAGCAATTGCCCCATCGATCAGGCAGGCAGAGGAACATTCCAAACCGTCCTGGCAATACCTATGGAGAGAAGTGACTCCCCTCTGACATAGAAAGAGACATTGCACGTGATCAATATTGGAAGAGATCTGTGGGTCAAGATTCGGATCATAACCGAACACGACCACAAACTCAACAGAAAGAACCGGTTGCTGGACCGAGTTCGGCACCCCACGAGAGTGTGCCCGATTCCAATGATCAAGAACATGATCACCCAATGGGGGAACCGGACGAAGCAGGTTATATTAAAAAGATAACCAAGGAAGGAGGAGATAAGCTTATTTGCTGGCTGTTATCAAAAGCAGTCAAACCATCGAGCGAAATAAGCCAAGTTCCAAACCAATTTCGCGATATTGCGCGCCTACCACGGCAGCAGCAACATGAGTGGAAACAAGCTTGTTATGAAGAATTAGAGGCTCTTCGTAAACGACAAGTCTATGACATTGTCGATCTTCCACATGATCGAAAAATGATCAAAAATAAATGGGTTTTCTCCATAAAATCGGATGGAAGAAAACGAGCCAGACTCGTGGCCAAAGGCTTTTCACAAGTTGAAGGCGTTGACTTTGATGAGATTTTCTCACCAGTAGTCCGCTACGAGACCGTACGCCTTGTTACAAGTAGGATTACTAATCTGCTGACTGATGCTTTCTTAGTATATGATTACTCACCAATTCTAGTATGACTAATATTGCTTACTTCGCTTACTGATCTCTTACCAAGCACATTACCAATACTCTTGGCATTAGTCATTAGCAAGTAGTAATCTTAGTAATACTTTGTTATATAAGTAGCTGACTGTGTAGTAGTTATCCCTCAGTCAATTACACTCTTTGACATTGGTGCTTAACTAGCAACTCCTCAGTACACTCAGCTACTTTGGGGTCTTTGTCTCTAGCTCACTACTATTGCATTACCAATCGCTTCCAACACGCCTCATGTTTGCACTTGCATCTCTGGAGGGCATGTATATGACCGGCCTAGATGTAAAAACCACATTTTTATATGGCAAACTAGATGAGGAGATCTACATGGATCAATCCAAGGGTTTCAGACTCGAGGAAAAAGAGCACAAAGTATTGCGCTTACGCCGAGCATTGTATGGCCTTAAACAAGCCTCACTTGCATGGTGGAAAGAGCTAGAGGCATTTATGTGCACCATTGGATTCGTGCACGCCAGCTCCGATGCCGGCATTTTCATACACAAGGATCCTAAGACAGGCAGCATTGTTATTTGCACTCGTCTATGTTGATGATGGCTTGTTCATGGGGAAGAACAAAAAACTTGTGGATGAAAAGAAAAATGCTTGTCTAAAGCATTGGGAGTGCCGTAGTACTGAAAAAGTCATGGAATTCTTAGGCATGTGCATCACCCAGACTGCAAGCAAAGTCAAACTCGATCAAACTGGATATCTCGCCAAAGTGCTTGAGAGATTTGGAATGACAAATGCCAAAGCGACCCCCACTCCACTCCCAACTGGTTACAGACCATCGGAAAACACAGCAACGCCCAATGTGATGCTTAGATTAAAATATCAGTCTGTGATCGGATCTTTATTGTATCTGATGCTTGGAACACGACCTGATATCACTTATGCGGTAATCAAGATGTCGCAATTCTTGGCTAATCCTAGCCAAGAACATCTAGACAAAGCAATGTATATCATGCGCTATCTGGTGGGAACCCAGAAATATAACATTGTCTATGATGGTGAGAAGTCCAAGAGGCTACAGGCCTTCACAGATTCTGATTGGGCAGCTGACACAGTCAAACACCGATCTACAACGGGTTAATTCACTACTCTAGCGAGTGGCATTGTGTGCTGGCAGTCCCGTTTACAAAAAACTGTAGCACTGTCATCTACAGAAGCCGAATATATGGCTCTCTCTGACACTTGTCGACAGATAGTGAGGATAGAGTCTTTATTCCAGGAACTTGGATATGTACTGAAGTGCGTACCAATCTGCGCTGATAATCAGGGATCCATCTTTATCGGATTAAATCCAGTTCAGGAAAGAAGGACCAAACATATAGACATTCGCTACCACTATACCCGCGAATGCATAGAAAATGACAAAGTCACGGTCGTTTTCATTCCTGGAAATGATAATCCAGCTGACATGTTCACAAAGAACCTTGGCGCTGTCTTATTCAGGAAATTTAGAGACTCTCTTGGAATTACTTTCAAGATTCAAACTTAGCTGCTCAGAGTGCTGTACAGTTTGAGAGGGGGTGTTGAAATTAAATCCTCATACATGCTGCATACATGAGGCCATGCATGCAGCACACACATGTTACTGCACCTACTGCGCATACATGTGGTAAACACATTCCCGAGTCATGTGACATCCTTACTATTATGTATATAAGGAGAACCTGTACTATAGTAGATATATAGAGTGTTCTTACCTCTGCTAAACCCTAGCTCTAAGACTAACTAAATCCCAGATAGGTTATAAGGAACGTGTCGTCTCTTCCTCTGTGCAGCATATGTAGTCTGCTCCAACAGCAGTAATCAACCCTCAACTGGCAGCTCCTCCAAATCCAATAGTAACAAGCTGAAAGACTCCATCTCTGACAAGTTGGGGAAGAATGGCAAACTAACTGGAGAAGAATGGGAGTGCCAGATGAAGAAAAGTCTTTGCCTCTATTGCAGTGAAGAAGGACACCTAGCTGGCAATTGCAGCAAGTCCAAAGCTGCAAAAGCCTGTTGCAGCTGCAGTCTTTGAATCTGCACTGGATTCCATGGACTTAAAAAAATAGTCTGCAACCCTCAGGAATATGTTAATGGGGCTGAGGGTTGCATTGACCTTTCCCAGCTGGCTGCCTATGTTCATCTCAACATGTCCACTCTTTCTGACCCTGATTCACTGACCACCCTCCTATCCATTTCTGACAACTCCATACCAATCCAAACCCTTATAGACTCAGGCTCATCCCACTGTTTCCTCAACTCTACTTTTACACTGGAAAATCATTTCAGCACAGTAACTATTTTGCTGATCAGACTCCGACTGTTCAATGGAACTTGCAACCCCATCATCATGCAAGTCATGAAGCTCCCAGTCACTTTTCTGTCTGGTGAAGTATTCAATCTGACATTTTATGTAATCCTGCTTGACTCTTCCTGTTCTGCAGTCCTTGGTCACAACTGGCTGAAGCAATACAATCCATTGATTGACTGGTCTTCCAGCCAAATAACCTTCCATTTTGCAGATTATAGAGGTTTGGCACCCCTGATGTCTTCTGACCTTCCAACTCCTGAGTCACCTCCAAACCTTCCAGTGGATACCCATGCACCTCCTGCAATCTTGTTTATCAATGCTGCTGTATACATGCATGCTAGCAAACTTCAGAGGGCTATTGCCTTTCAGATGATCTTTTCCCTGGAAGGCCTCACAGCCAAACTTTTAGCTGTCACCAGAAATCTGGTGGACCTTTTAGATATCCCTGAAGAATATCATGAGTTCACCAACATCTTCAATAAACAGAAGGTGGACAATTTTCCTCCACACCACCCTTATGACCTAAAGATAGAGATGGAAGACAATGCATGCCTACCTCCAGGCCATATGTACTCCTTCTTCCCATCTGAACTAAAAGCCCTGTGAGTATTCATTGTAGAGAATGTTTGTTCCAGCTTCATCTGACCCTCCAAATCACCTCATGGTGCTTCTATACTCTTTGTCAAGAAGAAGGACAGTACGCTCTGGTTATGTGTCAACTACTGGGGCCTCAACTGCATCTCAAAGAAAGATTGCTACCCACTCCCACTAATCTCTGACCTCCTTGATGCACCCCACAAATCCCACATCTTCACAAAGATTGACCTCCAACATACTTACCATTTGGTTCACATTGCTGATGGTGATGAATGGAAAATGATATTCTGGACCTGCTATGGGTCCTTCGAGTGGGTGGTGGTTTCCTTCAGACTCACCAATGCATCTGCAGCTTTCTAGTGCCTTATGAATGACATCTTCAGCAACATGCTCAATGTCTGCATCATCATCTATCTTGATGATATCCTCATTTTTTCCAACGACATGTCAAAACACAAGGCTTATGTTAAAGAAGTCCTCCAGAGACTCCAGAAACATGGACTTTATGCCTCTCCACAGAAATATGAGTTCCACAAAAATACAGTTGAATATCTTGGGTTCATCTTATCACTGGATGGACTCTGGATGTCCGAAGACAAAGTAAAGACTATCCTGGACTGGCCGGTACCCCAGAAAGTCAAGTATATCCAGTCTTTCCTCTGATTCTGCAACTTTTACTGCAGGTTCACTCATGGATATTCTGACATCATTGTGCCCTTTACCCACTTGACATGGAAGAACTTCCCCTGGGACTTCAACATGAAGTGCCAAGGAGCCTTTGACAGGCTTAAGGAAGAATTCACCTGCTCCAGTCCTCTCTCAGTGGGTACCAGATTCCTGCTTGGTCCTTGAAATGGATGCCTCCAACTATGCCCTAGTGGCAATCCTTTCTGCCCATACTCCTGATGGTGACATTCACCCTGTTGCCTTCCACTCCTGCTCCTTCAATTTCACTGAGCTAAACTATGACACCTATGACAAAGAGCTTCAGGCCATCTTTGAGGCATTCAAACATTGGTGACATTATCTGGAGGGCTCTGGAAACCCAATCAATGTGGTCACTGATCACAAAAATCTGGAGTACTTCCGCACCACCAAGCACTTCACCTGCTGCCAAGTCAGATGGTCTGAGTACCTCTCACAGTTCAACTTGGTCATCCATTTCCACCCTGGGAAACTGGGGGCAAAACCTGATGTGCTCACTAGACATTGGACTTTCTACTGCAAAGGGGGAAATGGTAACTTCATCTTGGCAAACCCAGGCAATTTCTAACCTATCTTCATCCAAGAACAGCTCACCTCCTCACTTTGAGCCACATACTTCACCACCCCAGTCATCTGACAAGCAGTCCTTATGGATGTTGAGAAGCTCCACAACAACATCTGATCCTCTCTTACTCTCGACCCCATCTCATCCCCCCATCTCCTGACCCCCTCCACTCCCAATTGTACTGTAGACAACAGTGGACTCCTCCACCACTTTGACTGGATTTACATCCCAGATGTAGCAGATCTCTGCCTTAAGGTTCTGCAGTACAAGCATGACTATATTCTTTCTGGTCATTTCAGACAAAACAAGACCCTACAACTTGTCCGACATGATTATGTTTGGCCCAAGCTATGGACCTTTGCTCAAGACTTCTGCAAATCATGCACTACATGCAAATGCTCCAAGTCACCCAGACACAAACCCTATGGTTTCCTGAAGCAACTCCTGGTCCTGGAATGCCCTTGGGACTTGATCTTGATGGGCTTCATTGAACAGCTACTGGACTCTGATGGCCACACTGCTATCCTAATCATCATAGACTGACTCTCCAAGCAAGGCATCTTCATTCCCACAGTCAATAAAATCACAGCTGCATGAAAATCCTAGACTCAAAAATCGACAACCACCATCATTGCAAGTTACTCTACTTTGTCCATTGGGAAGGATACCAGGGGACTGATGAAGAAAACTTTTGGCTTCCTGCCACAGAGCTTGATCATGCTCAGGAGTTGGTTACAGATATCCACATCTGTTACCCAGACAAGCCTGGACCACTTTGAACTTAACTCACTCAGTGAATGGCAGTATGAGACACATTTTTGATTCAAAAGCAAATTAAAACTAAACAAAAATATTTTTTTTTGCTGTGCCCCGACTGGGCCCCTAAACCTCCCCATCATTACCTTCCATGGGCCCTGCCCAGATTACCCCTGCCACCTTCTCAGCTAGCCCTGCTAGCTCTGCTGCCACCTCTCCTTCACTCCAGCCTTCTTCCTCCTCTCCCTCATCCTCCTCGTCCTGCTCTGCTTCCCCCACCCAAGCCCATTCCAAATTGTATAGATCCCAGATATCCTCCTGAACCACCTGGAGCTCCCACACCTCCCACTTCAGCCCCCTGATGGCAGATGCTAGCTCCTTCAGGAGCTCTGCCATCTCAGTCCCTATCTTCTCCATTGGGGCCTCCCACACCACCTGCTTGCACTTGTGCTTTGCCCTAGTACAGGGCTTGCACACCCGGCCCTGGGTGCCCATTCAGAAGCATGCTAGGTGCTGATGAGAACATTTAGGGGAGATTGTCAGTGTTGTATTCAACAGCAAGGTCATTATCACTTACCTCTTGCAGGGCTGTGCAGCCTCCACCTGCACAACCCCATCAGACTCCACCCCTTGCCCTTCACCCCCTTAGTGGGCAACCCGCTTCCCTCTGCCTTTCACCATCTTCCTCTTGCCTGCCTGCTTCATGGCTGCCACCTTCTTCTGCTCCTCCTCAGCCTTCCATGCTGCCTCCACCTGCTGCTCCTCCTCTGTCTGTTGCTCCTCCTCCTCGCATCATGCCTCTTCCTCAAGCCATAGTCCCTCCTGGACTAGCTCTTCTTGCTGGACCTTGAGGGCAGCCAACCATTGCACAGTTATTTGAGAGGTTAGGTTCATGTTTTAGAGTGAGGCAGAAAATTGGAATTTTTCTGACCACAGACCTGGCTTTTAAGTCGGACATTTAAACCCTCATGTGCCTCATAGGCTCGGCCCTAAGGGGAAAATACTGTCAAGACCCATTTTACCCAATTGGATTTCCAATAACTCCCAACTCTTTTCTGACTCTTTTCCAACCTTGTCCATTGGCATCCCAGCTGCAGCACCTTTTAGTCATCAGAAAAGTTGTCACATGCTTTAGTAATCATTTGCTTACTCACTTTATTCCTAATACAGTCTTACAAATTCTGGTCACAGACATTTACCAAGACCCATTAGTAAATATCTGTACTTTCCATTATTTTTCTGGCCTTCAATATTTAAGTGTTCATAGCTTACGGTGCTGTGCACTTAGTTACCACTACTTTTGAACAACAGAAACTCCACTCCTAGAAATTGTCAGATTTACTATTCCTATATGCAAAAGGCTTGTTTTGATGAGAAGAACACTTATACAGTTTTACTTAAAACTCAAAACTGAGAGAGAGATATATTTCATTTCCTCACAATTCTGCCGCCATTACATAAATACACCAAAAAATGTATCTTACACATCCACGGCTGATGCAACACATTTGGGAATCCTCCTGTGGAATGTATAGTGCTTGGAACTAAACTCTTTGACCTGTGTATGGGCATCTTTTACACTCAGACCACCCCAGTATGCCTCCATCCATTGCTTCATCTGGTGCTTTCATACTTGGATGGTTTTAACTAAGACAGATGCAAGTGCTTTTGGCATGTTCTCTTGCAAGGTTGGAAAGCTGTAATCACAATTTTCATGGAGATATCTCTTTACTGCACCCCAGAAGAACTCGATAAAATTGAGTTCACAGTGAAATTTTGGCAGAAAGATGCACAAATGGCTGGCTGCCTCGATGACCTCCTGTATGAGTGACTTCTGTTCCTGAAAGTCTGGCTGCAGATCAAGAATGCACTTTGCACAACAGTGAGTGGCACCTGGTTTACATTTTCCCCCCAAGCCATCTTTGCTCTTCTTGCACTGCATCACAAGGCCATTCTTCCACAGACCCCACTCGACAAAAATTTTCCAGATTCTCTTTGGAGCCCAGGAAATTCTGGATGATTGGCAGGAAAACACATTTCCTGAGTGATTTGTTAGCCATTCTTGATGTACCACCCATCCTGCAACTTTGCCTGTTTACCACCAGGCCTCATGTTCATTTGCGACATTAGAAGAGCATCCTCAGAATATGCAGAAACCATGATGAGTGCTTGATATAATGGTCTGTAAGCTTTTTCAAAGGCTGGTATAATCCTCTCGGTCAACTTCGATGCATATCTGAAGTCAGTTGAGTGTTGTGCCTGAGGATTCCTGAGACAGACCTGTTTAACGAAGAATTCTCCATCCCAATACCCATCATAATTTTTCTCATATTCGAGGGTTTGACTCACATCTTTGAGCCATCCCACAGTGGAGCAGATCACATCTGACTGGTGCAACCCACATCCAACACCCTTCTTTTTCAATGGCTATTCACCTGTTCACACCCACAACATTGTCTTCCCATTATTTGCCTGTGCTGTCATCTCATCATGTGCCACCAGCACCACCTTGCACTCACCAGGTGCAAGCTGCATCTCCACTTGCATTCCCACATTACCCATCACATAACTGACCAAGCGTGATTCAAATTCTTTTATCTTTGGCAAAAATACAGTCTGGTAATACTCAACATCATCTTCTTGCTTGTGCCCATCATTATACAGTGCTTTCTTGTGTGCAGTGTATCGAAACCCTTCCTTGTGCAGCCACCAATGTGCAGTTCACAGGGAGATCCCCTTGCCAACTTTCATCTGAACATGTGGAAACAGTTCAACCTCCAAATACTTTTTCAAACCAGCTGGCATCTCCTTCTTGATAATGTGGTACAGGTACTTCTTTGCCTCATCAGGCAGAAGCATATTTTGGTGAATGCTGAAAGTTTTTGTGGATCCATAGACCACTTATTTGTTCGCAGGTATGATTGAAGTTTGGCTGTGACCTTGGGATTATCCAACTGGGAAAAGACCTTCATGTGGCAACCTCTTTCAGATTTTGGCAGCTCACGAGTTTTGATCCAGCTTGCAACCCATTTTCACACCATCTGGCCACCCCATTTTGCTGCAAAGCCCTGACTTTCAGCAGCATGTTCAGATGCATCAATCAAGTTCGGATGATTGTTGACAATCATATGCAGGCAGCTTTGGATTGATTGTGTGCGATATGCCTGCAACCCATCCCATCTGGCATCAAACTTTGTTCACTTCGATGCAATAAGCTTGTTGATGTCAAGCAGACTGTTTTGCAGGATTTGGCAGCAGACCTCTTGCAATTTTTTTTGTGCTTCATGGCCTGAGACATTGTTAGGAAACAGTCTCCTAAGATGCCTATTACATAATACTATTTTTATTTTATTTTATTTCATTTTATTTCACCAAAATATGCTATAAAACGCCTATATACACATTATTTGTCAGCATGGGAATTCTTTATTTATATGCATCAATATGTATGCGCATGTGTGTGCGCATCCATAATAACATACTACAATATGTGTAACATAGTATATAACCCTAAAATAAATACTAGGAGACCTCAGTTGAGGTCTCTTAGGTATTCTATCCACATTAGTGGTGCGAAAGGCCTAATTCAGCCAACTGTTCTATTTTTAACCCCTCGCATCAAATCCATCAAACCCCCCCATCACGTGCATGCCCCCCACTGCCTTCTTGTAGGAGAACCTGCACGGTCCAGCTAGCAGATTAGTGGGTGTCGCCCTAACAGATGAACTCAACTATCCCATCAGTGTGCCTTCTCTTACTCACACACATACATCATTTGTCTCAGCGTGCCACATCCACTTACGCATCATTTTGGCAAGAGCCGGAATTAATTGTATATATGTATTTACCTTGCTTTTATAAGCCGATGCCAGGCCTCGCCTTACATTGTGACCACCAGTGATCGAAAGGCAGCACTCGTCATTAGGACAGCTGCAACCAGACAACCAATCGGATCTGGTTTAGCTAAGATTTACATTACTCAATTTGGATGACTATTTTAGGTAGTTACTAGCCAAATTCAGTAATAGCCCCAAGATCAGGCACTGTTGGAAGGGTTATTGATCTGAAGTGCCCAATAGCCAAAATCACATGTTTTGCCATGTTTGGTACCCGAAATAGCTGGATCACGTGACTCAAAATTTTGCGAAAAAATTCTACAGCCGAATCTTTACACAGCCGAAAAAGTGACTCATCACAGATTACATAATCATGTCAGAACAAGCAACTTCGAATCCTGGACACAATCCTGTTCCCACACCCATTCTTGAAGCCAAAATTGATGCTCTAACAGCACAAATGTCCCAATTAGTGTCAGTATTAGCAGCATCCAGCCCAAACAAGTACAAACAAATGCAGAAACAGTAGAAGATAAAGATGATGAGATGGAGGAGATGGTAGAGTGGATGTCTCAGAAGGGTGAGTATGCAGAGGAGAGATCTGAGAGTGGAAAAATGTGTTTACCTAAATATGTGCCCCCACAAATATTTGATGGTACCATGGAGAACACAAAATCCTTCATCAGCTCTATAGTCTTGTATATTCATGGGAGAAAGCCTGAATTTCATATGACCAAGTCTAGAATTATGTTTGCTCTCTCATACATCCAGGGAGAGAAAGCACAGTTCTGGAGAAATGAAACCATTAATCAAATTGCCGTGGGATATAAACCATTTGCAACCTTCAGGGAATTTTTGGAGAGATTGGAGGCACAGTGTGAAGACCCTAACCCAAAGGCGACAGAGAATGCAAAATTAAAAACCATGTGCCAAGGTTCTCTGACTGCAGATGAATTTATTTTGCAATCTAAAGCAGAAGCATCACAAACCGATATGGGAGAAGCAGCGTTGGTAGAATATTTGAAGGCAGGATTAAATCCCTCGTTATTCAAGTCTATCTATTGACTACCTTCTATGCCAGAGAGGTTGGACGAGTGGTATAATTGGGCAATGCATCTTGATCAGCAATATTGACAGGAACAGGCAGAATCGAAATTGATGTATGGGAATTCCAGATTTGGAAAGTCATCAGAAGAAAAGTCCGAGAAACGAAGGACACCTGAGATACAAACTCTGAGGGCACAGCCACTGGCCATGGTAGTGACACCTATTGTTAAGGAGTCAGCAGCATCAATGGATGCAATGGATGTTGATCAAGTAGGAAGATGAGCTCCAGTTAAATGTTTCAATTGTGGGCAATTAGGGTATATGGCTCAAAATTGTAGGCAGAAAAGGAAGATTAGGGAAGCGACTATCAAGGAAGTGAAGTTGGAGGAAGATAAGCAGAAGAATTTTGTGGAAGAGTCCCAGTGAAGGTTTTCCCATTGGTGACCCAGAATCAATATAATGTATTAGCATCTGAGGAAACCCAGAGTGAACCTGAAAGAGAAATTGAGGAATATGACCATCATCACTTATGCAACAAAGAAAAATGCCCAGCCTTATTTCCAAAAACCACTAAATTCTTTATTCACTCTGCGTGGATAGAACCCAAAATCAGCTTGACAGTAGGATTGAAGACAGTGGACATGCATGCAGCAATTAATGTGGAGGCATTGCTTGACAGCAGTGCTACCGGATTATTCATTAATCAATCCTTAATTACTAGAAATGGTATTCGCATGCATAAACTGCCACAACCTATAATGGTGTACAATATTGACAGTACAATCAATTGTGGAGGAACTATTAAGAAGGAGGTGACGATGATACTGAAGTATCAGGATCATCAGGAACAAGCCATATTTGAAGTGTGCAACTTTGGGAAAACCAATCTGATGATTGGTAGTGTATTTTGATAAAATAAAATAAAATAAAATAAAATAAAAATAAAATATTATTATGTAATAGGCATGAGGAGACTGTTTCCTAACATTACCCCCCTTTTATGCCTCGACTTCCAGGTGAGAAAATATCATATCTGTCCCCTCTGTGAAATTCTGGTAAGGCCAGAAATTCATCTCCTCATACACCATTCTAGCAATGCAATGTGGAGCCTTTGGATTATGTTTAAAGAATTGGGTGATTGCATTATGCGCTCACTTACAATTTTCCTTGGGTTCTCATGAGTTATTTTTGTTGGTGTAGTTCTTCCACTTGATTAAGAACTCCAATTTATTTTGTCAAAGATGTGAGTCCAAAACCTCCTCCACAATATATTCTGGAGCACCTTCTACCATTATTGGAGGCTGTAGAGTAGTTTGTTGACCAGGAATAGTGGGTGGACGGTAAGGGCATAAGCAGAAAATGTTAATCTCAGGATCAATCTTGAATGATTGAGGTAATTTTAACACTACCGGCATTGGGTGAAATTATTTTAGAAATCAGATATGGGCCAACTTGCTTCTCCATAAGCTTTCTTGAAGGTCATGGAACATTTAGATCCTTGGTACTTAGCCATAGTAAGGGCATAAGCAGGAAATGTTAATTTTAAGATCAATCTTGAATGATTGAGGTAATTTTAACACTACCACATTGGGTGAAATTATTTTAGAAATTGGATATAGGCCAACTTGCTTCTCCATAAGCTTTCTTGAAGGTCATAGAATATTCAGATCCTTGGTACTTAGCCATACCAAGTCACCAACTTTGTACTCTGGAGCAACAGCTCAAGTACGATCTGCATGTTGCATCATGTCATCACATGCTTTCATCAATGCCACCTCTGCTTCCTCCTGCACCTTTCGCATTTTTGATACAAAGTCCTCCACTAACTGTACCTTGACTTCCCTTTGAGGTTCTACTCCCATTCTGGGATGATACCCATAATTAGCAAAGAAGGGTAATATGTGAGTAGCCAAATGGAATTTATTATTGTGGGAAAATTTGGCAATTGCCAACCATTCAGGCCAGTCGGTTTGTTGGTAATTGACAAACATGCATAGGTACTGCTCCAACTTCTGATTCATTCTCTCTGTCTGCCCATCAGTTTGTGGGTGATATGCCATAGATAACTTGGTTTGAATACCCAATATGTTATTTAACTCTCACATCAATGCAGAAGCAAATTGTGATCTGTGATCAGAGATAACCATATTGGGTAATCCATGTAACTGCCATACCTGATTTAGATAGAGGCGTGCCAAGCCCAATGATGAGGTTTCTGCAGTAGTAGGAATGATATGGACTTCTTTTGTGAAGCAGTCACATACTACAAATATTGCATAATATCCTTGAGCTTCATGTAATCCTATGATAAAGTCCACAGATATATCTCACCATGGTGCTTTAGGTATAGGGTTCGGCATTAATTTCCCTGCAGGCTTTTCTGGAAATTTCTTTTCCCTCATGCATGTATCACACCCATCCACATACCCCAACACATACTTTAAAATTCTGGGCCACCAATAATTTCTCATCACCAACTCCAACATCTTCCACCTTCCTGGATGTCCAGCAGCTGGCATGCTATGATGTAACCATACAATCTCTCTTCGTAAGTCTTGATCCTTCAGTACATATACCTTTCCTCTAAACAACACTAAGCCTTGTTCTTCAACCCATTCATCTCCTTTAATATTACCTTTCTTCTCTCCCCTCAAGGCTTTCACAGCTTCCACTACTTCATCATCCATCTCTGAACATTGCCTAATTTTAAACAACATTTCCATATCTGAGCTATCTACCAATAGATGCCCTTGATGCATAGCACAAATACGAAAGTATTCAGGTTTGAGTAAGGTAATATTTTTATTGTCCTCCTCCACTCCACTTTTATGATCTGTATGTCTGAATAATGCATCTGCTTTCCTCATCAAGCTTCCCACTTTGTGGACTAAGTAAAAATTAAAATGCGATAGGAATAATGCCCAATACCCTTGTCAATAGTTAAGCTTTTTAGCGGACATGAAGTACTGCAGATTTTGATGATCCATCCAGATTTCAATCTGATGCATACATTCCTCCAAATAATGTCTCCATGCTTTCAATGCTCATATTATTCCCAACATCTCTTTATCATGCACATCATAATTTCTCTCCACATTATTCAACCCTTGAGACAAATATGCACAAGGATGCCATTTGTTATCTTCACATAACATTGATAATACCACTCCAGTAGCAAAGTCTGATGCATCTGATTCCACTCATAAGGGATGCATGAAATCTACTGGGACTAATATTGGCTCTTCCACAAACTTCCTCTTCAACTCCTCAAATGCTGTCTGCTGTTGTTCTCTCCATCTCCACACTACTTCCTTTTGTGTAAGGTTGTATAAGGGTGCACCAATTTTGAAAAAATTATGAACAAAGTGACGATAAAAATTGGCGAGTCTTAAGAAAGCCTGAACTTTCTTGATATGGGTAGGCACAGGCCAATCAACAATTGCCTGTACCTTGATAGGATCCATCTTGATTCCATCAGGACTAATCTTTAATTTCAAGAACTCAATCTCGCTTGCCTTAAACACACACTTCTCCAGTTCAACAAATAGATCATTCTCTGTCAATCTTTTCAACACCTCCTGTACTATTGCCTCATGATTTTCTTTATCCTCCATGAATATCAAAATGTTGTCAATGAATATTATTACCATGCCTTTGTCTATTACATCCTTGAAAATGTCATTCATCATATTTTGGAAAGTTGGGGGACTATTGGTCATCCCAAAAAACATGACAAGCAGCTCGAAGGATCCTTGATGCATGGCAAATGCAGTCTTCTACTCATCTCCTTTCGGTATTCATACATTGTTGTACCCCCAACATAAATCCAATTTTGTAAAGACCTTGGCCTTTCCCACCTTGTCAATTATCTCTGAGATCAACAGCAAAGGGTATGCATTTTTCACTGTCCACTCATTCAAATACCTATAATCTGTGCACATCCTCTTCCTCTGATCCTTTTTTGGTACAAAGAATACTGGTGATGTCTGTGGTGATTTTGAGAGTCATATGTATCCCTTGTGCAATTGTTCATTAAGGAATGCATCCACTTCTTCTTGTTCCTTCAGAGATAACAAGTAGACTTTTGACTTCTTCAGCACAAATCCCAGCTTCATCTCAATTGCATGATCCCATGGCTTTCACACTGGCATCCGCTCCGATTCCTTCTTCTGAAAAACTGACAATATTTATGGTAGGCTTTCGGCACCCACTCCTCCACTGGCTTCTCCACTTTTACAGCATTTTTATCCCATGACTGTCCTCCATGAATTTCCCTAAACATTTGCTTCTGTCCTTCCTTACTGGTCATGATTGGAACTTCCCTGTTTGGCATGTCCTCATCTTCCACTTCCTCCATTGTAACAGAATACTTCCTCAGATGTTCTTTCTCTTTCTTTTTCTTCTTCTCCTTTTTTACTTTCCTCCCATACACATTACATTCTTTAGGACAATGAGTCATGTGTACCTTCCCAGTTTTCCAATCAATTTCCAGGTTATGCTTTTGTAACCATGGACATCCAATCATCAGATTGGTTTTCCCAAAGTTGCACACTTCAAATATGGCTTGTTCCTGATGATCCTGATACTTCAGTATCATCGTCACCTCCTTCTTAATAGTTCCTCCACAATTGATTGTACTGTCAATATTGTACACCATTATAGGTTGTGGCAGTTTATGCATGCGAATACCATTTCTAGTAATTAAGGATTGATTAATGAATAATCCGGTAGCACTGCTGTCAAGCAGTGCCTCCACATTAATTGCTGCATGCATGTCCACTGGCTTCAATCCTACTGTCAAGCTGATTTTGGGTTCTATCCATGCAGAGTGAATAAAGAATTTAGGGGTTTTTGGAAATAAGGCTGGGCATTTTTCTTTGTTGCATAAGTGATGATGGTCATATTCCTCAATTTCTCTTTCAGGTTCACTCTGGGTTTCCTCAGATGCTAATACATTATATTGATTCTGGGTCACCAATGGAGAAACCTTCACTAGGACTCTTCCACAAAATTCTTCTGCTTATCTTCCTCCAAGTTTACTTCCTCAATTGTCACTTCTCTAATCTTCCTTTTCTGCCTACAATTCCTAGCAATATGCCCTAATTGCCCACAGTTAAAACATTTAAGTGGGGCTCATCTCCCTACTTGATCAACATCCATCGCATCCATCAATGCTGCTGACTCCTTAACAATAGGTGTCACTGCCATAGCTAGTGGCTGTGCCATTGGAGTTTGTACCTAAGGTATTCTTCCTTTCTCAGACTTTCCTCCTGATGACTTTCCAAATCTGGAATTCCCATACATCAATTTCGACTCCACCTGTTCCTGTCAATATTGCTAATCAAGATGCATTGCCCAATTATACCACTCATCCAACCTCTCCAGCATAGAAGGTAGTCAATAGATAGACTTGAATAATGAGGGATTTAATCCTGCTTTCAAAAATTCTACCAATGCAGCTTCTCCCATATCCGTCTGTGATGCTTCTGCCTTGAACTGCAAAATAAATTCATCTGCTGTCAGAGAACCTTGGCACATGGTTTTTAATTTTGCATTCGTTGTTGCCTTTGGGTTAGGGTCTCCAAACTGTGCCTCCAATCTCTCCAAAAATTCCCTGAAGGTTGCAAACAGTTTATATCCCACAGCAATTTGATTAATGGCTTCATTTCTCCAGAACTGTGCTTTCCCTCCCTGGATGTATGACAGAGCAAATATAATCCTAGACTCAGTCATACGAAATTTGGGCTTTCTCCCATGAATTACAATACTATAGAGCTGATGAAGGATTTTATATTCTCCATGGCACCGTCAAAAATTTGCAGGGGTGCATATTTAGGTAAACATGTTTTTCTACTCTCAGATCTCTCCTCTGCATGCATATCCTCCTGAGACATCCACTCTACCATCTCCTCCATCTCATCATCTTTATCTTCCACTGTCTCTGCTCTTATTTCTGCGTGTTTGGGCTGTGATGCTGCTAATACTGACACTAATTGGGACATTTGTGCTGTAAGCACATCAATTTTGGCTTCTAGGGCTGGCATGGGAACAGGATTGTGACCAGGATTCAAAGTTGATTGTTCTGACATAATAACATAAGCTGTGATGAGTCACTTCTTCAGCTGGGTCACAATTCAGCTTCAGAATTTGTTTTGCCAAATTCCGAGTCACATGATCCAACAATTTGGGTACCAAAGATGGCAAAACATGTAATTTCAGCTATTTGTCAACAGTTAGGCACTTTAGATCAATAACCCTTCCAACAGTGCCTGATGTCAGGGTTATTACTGAATTCAGCTAGTAATTACCTAAAATAGTCATCCGAATAGAGTAATGTAAATCTCAGCTAAACCAGATCTGATCAGTTGTCTGGTTGCAGCTGTCCTAATGAGCACTGCCTCTCAATCACTGGTGGTTGCAATGTAAGGTGAGGCCTGGCATTGGCTTACAAAAGCATGGTAAATACATATATACAATTAATTCTGGCTCTTGCTGAAATGATGAGTAAGCAGTTGTGGCATGCTGAAACAATGACATATGCACATGTAAGAGAAGGTGCACTGATGGGGTAGTTGAGTTCTTCTGTTAGGGCGATACCCACTGTTCTGCTAGCTGGACTGTGTGGGCTCTCCTACAAGAAGGCAGCGGCGCATGCACACGTGATGGGGGGTTTTGATGGATTTGATGTGACAGGTTAAAAATAGATGAGTTGGCTGAAATAGGCTTTTCACACCACAATTGTGGATGGAATACCTATGAGAAGTCAACTGAGGTCCCCAGGTATATATTTAATGTTTATATACTATGTTACATGTATTGTAATATGTTGCTACCGATGCACATGTACATGCATGTACATATTATGCATGTGAATACAAAATTCCCATGCTGACAAATAAAGTGTTTATAGGCATTTGGTAGCATATTTTGATGAAATAAAATAAAATATTATTATGTAATAGGCATGTTAGGAGACTGTTTCCTAACAGAGATATGACACAAGGTTAAGACTCAAGAGAATGGCTCTTAAATCAGACAATAAGGGAGAGGGTAACTTTGTCTTTGTTCCCTTTGCCTTGCTTGTCCTTGTCTAAGTAACTAGTACAAGTCTATATACAATTTGAAGAGATAGTACTAAAAAGGAAATAATAACATGTGGAAAACATGAGGCAATATATATAACAATGAGGACTTTGTAGATCATAAAACAAATGATAAATGATAAATAATTGAAATGTATAGCATACCCATATAGTAAAAGTACTTATCTTTTGCTTCAATATATCATTGAAACCTCTAAGTGCTATTATCGCATCCTAAATCTCTCGTCATCTCTCCTCATGTCTGGTGGCACTCTATATGCAATGAAAAGGCTCATTACAGATATGCAGCATGTATCGAAAAAGTTTTGAAATGGTTATGTGGCAGCCAACTCTGTTTGAAGTGGTGCGAAGTTGTTCGAAAGCACTAGAAGTATTGCAAAATAGTTCAAAATGGTTCGAAGTCATTCAAAATTGTGTAAAGTTGTTAAAAAAGTATTTGAAGTCGATTTGGTGGTGTTCATAGCAGTTCAGAGTGTGTATCATAATGTCTCAATACCATTGGAAACCTTCTCCAGACCTCTAAGTGCACAGTGGACCTATCAATGCTCTGAACTGCTAAAAACACTACAAAATCAATTTGAAACCCTTTTTGAACTATTTCAAATGACTTTGAATGACTTTGAATGATTTTGCAACACTTTGAATGCTTTTGAATGATGTTGGCTGCCATATACATATCTATTCTAAAACCCTTTCGATACACATGGCACATCTGATACAAACTATGGTGTTACAAATTGAGCACTACCGGACATGAGGAGAGATGACAAAAGGCTTAGGATGCAATAATAGTGATTAGAGGTTTCAATGATATATTGAAGCAAAAAGATAAGTACTTTTACTATATGGGGTCACTGTACATTTCAATTATTTATCATTTCTGATTTGTTTTATGATTTACAAAGTCCTCATTGTTGTATATATTGCCTCACATACTACACATGTTTTATTTCCTTTTTAAGTACTATCTCTTTAAATTGTATATAGACTTGTATTAGTTATTTGGAAAGACAAGAAAAGGAAACAGAGAAGAAGTTCCCTCTCCATTATCATTCAATTTAAGAGCCATTCTCTTGAGTCTTAGCCTTGTGTCATATCTCTAAGTTCTGCAAAATATTGCAAACTTCTTCGAACTTTCGTATTTGCCTTCAACTTATCAACTATCACCTATTGCCTCTCAAAAAAACACTTCTCATTTGCTATATTTGCTCTTCAATATACCTTGACACCAGTCAAACTCTCTTGAAACTTTTCAAACCTCTTCAAACCCCTTCAAATCTTCTTTAAACTATTTTGCACATCTTTGAACCTATTTCAAACTCTTTTGAACAACTTTCTACACTCCCACAGACTATTTGCAACATCTTTTACCATTTGCATCTCTAAACACATCCTTGGGTATCAGTGGTGATATTTAGTACCAACTCACACCCTTCCTCTAGCATGTGTTATACTTCTTAAAACTTTTAACAGGTTTTTGTTAGGTTTCCAGGTTGAGTATTATCAATGTTTGGAAATCTCCCCAGACCCTAGAGTGCACAGTGGACCTATCAATGGCCTCTGCCACTGCCTACAGTGATTGAGGGTGAACTGAGTCAGTATGAGGTCGAGTCCATCCTGGACAGCCACTTGTGCTGAGGCAAACTTGAATACCTAGTGCACTGGAAGGGTTATGGGTATGAGGTGAACTCTTGGGTTGCAGAGTCCAATGTGAATGCCCCACAACTGGTCAAGGAGTTCCACCACTGATATTCTTCAGTGCCTCAGCACATCCAAGTGTCTGACTTTGGGCAAATATGGTTTCAAATGCATCGGGGTGATGCATCATAGAAGGGGGGTGATATAAGGGGAAATAAAGGCATCCCAGGTATCTGCGCAATTTTCTGCATTCATTCCATATTTGTTTATATCTTATTTCACCCTATTCTGCCTTTTCTATAAATTTCTATGATTTTATTCCTATTTTATGATTATATTTTGGCTTTTTCCATATTGGTACATGTTGACAGTTCTACTCTTAGAGATGGGACCCCTTCTGGATGTTTAACCATCAAGGTGATGTCATTTCATAGCTTAATCTGCCTATCTCTGCCTTTTGTTATTATTTGATTTTTGGGTCTATCACATATACTGGGCATCAACAAATGGGTCCTTAGAGTTTTCTCTTTGAATTCCCCTCCATTAGGTGTACCTGAAGTGTCTATATTATGTAGTATAATATGAACTTTGGATTCTCCTCTGTTAGCTCACTATTAAGTGAGGCTTGAGGTTGCCCTTACACCTATGATGAGTAGACCATAACTGTAACTGGTCTAGAACCAATCCAGATATTGGGAGGATTTAACTGGACTGACTAAGACTGGTCTTTTGCAGTTAATAGACTGCGAAAAGACCAGTTAAGACCAGTTTTTTGTTTAGAAATTTGTTGTACTATACAACCTATATGTATCTCAGCAAATATTACCCAAAACACTTAACCATTGGAGAGGAGGATAGACATCGTAATTTTCTGGCATTTGATTTAATTTTTAAGTGATTCTGTCAAGATTTGACTGAGATATGGTGAAAACGAAAGTGCATTGCATTAGTTTGCAGTGTGTGGTTGCAGTTTGCAGTATGTAGTTACAGCTTGTCAAGACTGTTAAATGAATGAAATATACACAAAATACAGATGCTTATTTGTGTTATTGTAATGTAATTGATGCTATCTAACTGTACCCCATATTTTGTAGCCCAAGGTATAAACAGTACAATCAGTGTTATTCTGATCACAAAAACATAATGGTATCAAAATGTATTTGATCATATCTTTCTCAATTCTCGACCATTTTAGATGAACCAAAGGCCAAATTTAAGGCAGTAAGCAGGGTAATTAGGTAAAATAGTTTACATAATTAGTAACTAACTTTAACCAATTTAAACTGGTCTTTTTGTGGTTAACAATGTTTTTCAAATTTGAAAGACTTTAACCTTAACTGCTAAAGACCAGCCCTTAACCATAACCACTGGTCTGGTTAATATTTGTCTGCTTAGCTTTGGTTAACAATATTTCTTGGGTTCTATAGACTGGACCTTTAAACACTAACCACCCAGAAGGTGACAGACAAACTGAATGGCTTAACCAGATCCTTGAACTGTACTTACAGATCTTCTGCAACTATCAACAGGACAACTGGTCCTAACTGTTGCCCTTATCTCTAGATAGATTCACTTACAACAATGCTCCATTGGATTTTACCAGAGTTTCACCCTTATTTGCCAATAAGGATTACCACCTGAACATTACTATTTTCCTAGAATGCAGAATGCAAGCTAGTCTCCCAGTGCACTTATCACTTCATGGTAGACCTTGACAACCTTCTCCAGGAACTCTGGAAGCAAGTCTCCAAAGCACAGAAGCACTACCAAGGTCCAGTGGACCAATGCTGAATTTCTGCTCCCAACTTCAATATTGGAGAATACACTTATGTTAAAGGAGAACACTTACACACAACACGACCCTCCAAAAAACTCTTGGAGAAATTCTATGATTTGTTCAAAATCATTGCCTGTCTGGGTATCCACTTGGCCACCATCAGGCTTCTGGACCATCTCCAGGCTGTTCACCCTGTATTCCACATCTCACAGCTAGAAGAAGACACCCCTAACACAATTCCTAATCATTCCCAGCCTCCACCTCCTCCAGTCAGTATTAACAATGAACTTGAATATAAAATCTCAGAGATCCTGGACCCAAAGATTGATAACCATCATTATTGCAAACTACTATATTTTGTCTGGTAGGAAGGTTACCAGGGGACTGATGAAGAAAATTTCTGGCTCCCAGCTACAGAGGTTGATCATGCTCAGGAATTAGTGGTGGACTTTCACACTTGTTACCTGGATAAGCCTGGACCACTTCAAACTTAACTCATGCAGAAGGAGACGGTACAATTATTCATTTTATTTGAAAAAAGAAAACAAAAAACTAAAGATAAAGATTTTTTGACAGGCCCCAAACTCCAGGTTGAACACATCATGGAAATCTGTGATCTCCTCCTAGGTCCCTGATTGCTCCCACTGGAGGTCCCAGACCTATCACTTCAGCCCCTTCACTGCTGCCACCAGCTCCCTCATCAACTCCAATCTCCTCCCCTGACACCTTTTCTTTCAGGGCCTCCTGCTCCTTCCACACCACCTTCTTACAGTTATGTTTTGCTCTGGTGCAGGGCTCACACACCCAGCCCTGGACACCCATCTGGAAACATGAAAACTTTCGATTGGAACTCTAGATGGCATCAGCACTATACTCAGCAGTGAAGAAAATGGGGACTCACCTTTTATAGGGCCATGTGGCCTCCACCTACACAGCCCCCTCAGACTCTGTGTCTGCCCATGCCTTCCCCTTTGCCCTCTTTATGGGTGACCCACTCCCCTCAACCTCCCCTTCCTCTGTGGCCTTCCTCCTGCCTGCCTGCTTGGCAGCTGCCACACTCTTCCTCTCCTCCTCTGCTACCCACATGGCCTCCACTCACTGCTCCTCCTCCTCGAGTTAGAGCCCCTCACAGATGAGCTCCTCTTGCTGCACCTTGAGGGCATCTAGGCATTCAGCAATAGTCTGTGAGGATGGGTTCATATTGGTGGTTAGAGCTTAGGGACTTGGAAATTTTCCATCCACAAACCCAGCTTTTAAGTTGGATTTTTGAATCCTCACATGCTTCATAGGCTTGACACTAAGGGGGAAATACTGTCAAGATCTGATTCCTCTAATTGGATTCCCAATAATTCCCAACCTTTTCTGACTCTTTTCCAATAATCTCTATTGGCATTCTGGCTGCAGCATTTTTTAGTCATCAGACAAGTCCTCACATGCCTTAGTAATCATTTGCTTACTCACTTTATTCCTAATACAGTCTTACCAATTATAGTCATGGACACTTACAAAGATCTATTAGTAAACTTCTGCATTTTCTGTTATTCTTCTGGCCTTCATTATTTAAGCACCCATAGTTTAGCCTTGTACCTCAGTATACATCAATAATGAGTTAGTACCAAGTCAATACAAATATGAGTTGAGTCACTGTAGTGGGATTAAGCATTGTGTTACATATGTATATGCAAGCTGGCCCATGCCAGTGTCAGGCTCATGACAAAGGCATGGGTCATAAGCTTGTTGGGATGATTTTAGGCCACATCCACAAAATTTGGTGCCAAAATAGGCTGGGTACCAGGTGCCATCCAGACAAATTTCCACTGCAGCTCACTGCCTTGAAAAGTGCCTTTTACAGCACTTTTCATAAGTATATGGAAAATTGGAGAAAAAAAAAACTTGTGTGGTTGTGTTAGATGCAATTTTGGACTTTACAATTGTTGCTCAACAACACCTACATTCGACAATGCCTGCCATGTCCTCTACCCCCTTCAGATAATACACCTGTAGTCCACTCTGCTTTGATAAATGCTAAGCTCATTGTTGTTGAAACTGTCACTGCTAACAAGAAGAACAAGAAGGCCTCAACCAAAAGAGTCATGAAGAACAAGCAATTTATGCATGAGTTTGAGCTCTCAGAGGTGAACTATGTCGAGCTTTTGAATGCATTCTTGAAGATACACCATATACAAAAATACCAAGCTACTGCAAACCATATCTTCACTTTCAAGATCCAGGTCCCTCCTGTGAAGTACAGAAGATAGGTAGGTACATCTGTGCACTCACACTGATTGGTACTGTTTAGAGTTGGCAAGGCATGTGATATTGAGGACTATGATGAATACAAAAATGTTGTGAATGGTATATTTGAGATGAAACCCAACAAACCTTTTAATCTCACCATTGAGCTCACACAGATTCACAAGTATGGCAAGGTAAAGTGTGTTGTTTTTTCCTTACAAGATGCTGCTTAATCACCGTGGTCTAGAAAAAGTCTCAGGATGGAGAGAGTCCAGAGAGTAGTGAGAATGAGGAAGATGACAACAATGTGGAATGTGATAGTGCCAGCTGAGAATATCACAATACTGACTATATGTATGTATCATCTCAGGAGAATGGCCTCTCAAATGTGGATCTCGAGCTTGCCTAATGCTGCAGACTTCTTGAAGTCAACTATCAAAATGACCACAATGGTGGCTATACATACATTGATAAGGCACCTGGTGGTACAGGTGATTCATTTCCCTTGACACCTTTTATGATGAAAGAATGGGCAAGGGCTATTGTACATGCTTTATTCCTACTCTTTTAAATACAGTTAACCAGCACTCAGTATGATGGCAAAGCAATAGCCATGCACCTTCCTGCAATGTCAACCTTAAACCTTCAATCCCATCAATCATCATGTGACTCTCCCATACTTCCAGTCAATGTCAATGTCAATATCAAACACCTCTTTTCTCAGCCATCTGATCTTGCCCATGTGGCCTCAATTGTCCAGGGTCTCATTGTGATAGTTCAACCAGCTCATCACCCAGTGCCTTCAACCCCAAACAACAAATCTGATGTGCCCTCTGCTCCTAGTCCTCCTTGGAATACTCCCTTAAAGCTTTCATGCTTCCTTGAATCTGCTGAAGAGGGTCTTAGTGTTCACAGTGCTACAGGTTATAAAGAGAGTCTCCGAAGCCAGGGTTATGCTGATATTCTCCACCTTGTTGACAGTGCAGCTTTACATGGCATCAGTTTGTCTGAGGGTGATGTTATCCATCTGAAGCAGAATGCACTACATTGGTGGCACCTTGAATCAGAATCTAAGAAGTGCAAACAGTCTGATGAAGATTGCAGCAGGTCGACACTACCTCCTGCACTGTCCACACCTCTGAATGTCAAAGTGCAGTTCAAGAAGAAGTTTTACAATGATGGCAGTAGTGTGAGACTGTATGGTCCATGAATCACTCCAGGCAGGCAGCATCTGGGACAGGACTTCAATTGGGCCTACTTTTGTTAAGCTCATGGGTGGTTTCTTCCCTTGCCAGATGGTTATGTTCCTGTTCTTGATGGCTTTCTTGAGGACTCCGATGATGACTAGTAGTCCCATGAATGTGATCACATTATACTAGATGCATATCCTGATGCTCAAAAGAAACCCCAAGCCTTCTCTGCTGTAATATTCTGACATGCATGATCTATCATGGAAAGAGAGAAGTCCTGCCAATGGCAACGAAGAAAGGCCTTGATGGATAAGAATGCTTGCTCAATTGGATTGAGATCGGGTGAGTATGGTAGGAGGAAGATAAGCTTGCTTTCTGGTAGAGATGTCAATATGGTCAGGAATGCATTGCAATTTGATTATGAGCTTCATCTTCTGCAAGAGCACAAACTTCTTCAGAGTGGTGGATGCTACAATTGTCAAAGACAAGAACACTGTGAGGACCAGGATATGGATTGGTTAGAGGAATCTAGAGAAAAGACATTGATAAGTGTAAGTGACCATTCAAAGTACATAAGGTTCCCAACTCATGACCAATTCATGCAGGAATTGTAAAAAGTGCTCAGAGGTCACCGATCCTGGGAAAAACTGCCTTTGGACACATCTCTTCCCTAAAAGTGCCCATTGTTGAACAGCATGCTATGTGCAGTATAGAGTGCTCACAGATTTTACTACTTATCTGTTGAGTTGGTTAGTATGCTAAGTAACTAGGTAGAGGGTGTACAACTCTCTATATTGCTAGGTAGAGGTACAGCATACTTATATACCTAGAGAGCCTACATGGTCACGTGAGGCTCTGGTCACATGAGGCTCAGTGGGGTGGAGAAAAGGGTGGTGTACCACATGGTTCCTGTCCACATGTTATTATAATGTATTTGTATATGTGTATTTACATATATGTGTGTTTAAGGGTTCTTACACTGAGGCACAGAATAGGTGCTGCATGTGCAGATTTAATTCAACACCCCCCCACAAACTGTACTGGCATCGACCTGGAGGGGCTTTACGATCCAAGGTGCCATGTATAAGTACTAAGTTTGAACCTCAAATTTAATTCCAAGGGAGCTTCTAAATTTCTCGAAGAGCTGCCTCCTGAGATTTTTAGTAAACATATCTGCTGGGTTTTCAGTTCCCAGGATGAAGACGACCATGACCTTGCTGTCTTTGATATATTCATGCATATAATGATAGCAAATGTCAATATGTTTAGTCCTTCTTTCCTGAACAGGGTTAGATCTGATGAAGATTGACCCCTGATTATCAGTGCAGATAGTCACCTTACTCAAGGGATATCCCAATTTGGAAAATAAGGATGTGATCCACACTATCTGCCGACAAGTGTCAGAGAGAGCCATGTATTTGGCTTCTGTGGAACTAAGTGCTACAGTTTTTTGCATACAGGACTGCTAGCACACAATGCCTCCTGCTAAGGTGGCAAAGTAACCCATTGTGGACTTGTGTTTCACAACGTCGGATACCCAGTCCGAATCAGTAAAGGCTTGGAGGCCCTGTTTGCCATGGCCATCATAGATAAGCTCATATGATTGAGTACCGACTAGGTAGTGCATTATGTAATGTGCCTTATCGAGATGTTCTTTACTTGGATTAGCTGAGAATTGTGATATCTTTATCACCGCGAAGGTGATATTGGGGCAAGTTCCGAGCATCAGGTACAATAAAGACCTGATCACTGATTGAAACTCAGTTCTGAGAGCTGGATTAGGCTCATCAGGGTTTTTCGTAGGAATGTATCCCATAGGAAGTGGAGTGGGGGATGCCTTGGCATTCGTCATTCTGAACCAAGCTAGCATAGTGGCTAGGTAGATTGTTTGGTTCAGAGTGATTCTTGATGCGCCTTGTGTTATGCACATACCAAGGAATTCAGTAACATGACCAGTGTCCCGACACTCCCAATGCTTGAGACAAGCATTTTTTTTTTCTTCTACAAGACATTTGTTCTTCCCCAAGAACACGCCATCATCAACGTAGATTATTGCGATGACAATGTCTTTACCATTTTTGTAGATGAAAATGCCAGCATCTGAGCTGGTGCGTTCAAATCCAATGGATTGCATGAATGCCTCTAGCTCTCTCCACCATGCTAGGGTGGCCTGTTTAAGGCTGTACAACACTCGGCATAAGTGCATGACTTTGCGCTCTTTACCTGGGATGACAAATCCTTCAGGTTGATACATGTAAATTTCCTCATCTAGTTTGCCATACAGGAATGTGGTGATAGGTCCACTGTGCATGCTAAGGTCTGGAGAAGCATCCCACTTGTATTGACACATTATGACATGCACTCTGAATCACTATGAATGCCACAAAATTGACTTTGAATCAATTTTGCACTATTTCACACTATTTTAGACGACTTCAAACTATTTCATGACACTTCGAAATGACTTCACAGCATTTTGAATGATATCAGCTGCCATATAGATGTTTTGAAACACTTTCGATACATGCTGCACATCCAGAACAAGTTATTCCATTGCATATCAAGCACTACTGAACACGAGGAGAGAGTACAGGAGAGTTAGAATGCGATAAGTTGCATTTTTGTGTTTCATTGAAGTACTTTTACTATATGAGAACACTATATGTTTCATCATTTATTATTTCTCATTTGTTTCATGATATACAAGTCCTCATTGTTTGATATATTTGCCTCATGTTTTACACATGTTCTTATTTCCTTTTTAGTACTATCTCTTCATTTTGTGTATAGACTTGTATTAGTTAGTTAGAACAAAAAAAAACAGAACAACAGGGGGAACAGCACAAGTTACCCTCTTGCTATTGTCAGATTTAAGAGCCGTCCTCTTGAGTCATATCTTCATGTTGTATCTCTAAGTTCTGCAAAATTCACGAACTTCTTTGAAACTATTGTATTCGCTCTCCATTTTATTGCCCATCGTCTATTGCCATTCGACAAACACTTCACATTCATTAAACTCACTCTTCGATATACCTCAAACCTCTTCAAACTTATTCAAACTTCTTCAGACTACTTCACATGACTTCGAACCTCTTCAAACCTTTTTCGAACCTATTTTGCACATCTTTGGACCTCTTTCCAACTTTTTCGAACAACCTCGTATGCTCTTACAGATTATTCGAACCATCCCTTATTATTTCATGTTGTTAAACACATCGTATTGGTCTCAGTGGTGATATTTAGTACCAACTTGCACCTTTCCTCTGACTCATGTTATACCATCCGAAGCCATTTAGTAGGTTTTGTTTGGGTTTCTGGGTTGAGTATCATCAGTGGTTTTTATGTTGAGTCCCATTGATAGGTCCACTGCATGCTTTAAGGTCTGGAAAAGGATCCCACTTGTATCGAAACATTATGACACGCACTCCTAATTGCTACGAATGCCACAAAATTAACTTCGAATTATTTTTGCATTATTTCACATTATTTCAGATGACTTCAACTACTTCGAACCATTTTGCGACATTTCGAATGACTTCGCAGTACTTTGAATGACTTCGGCAGCCATATAGCTGTCCTCAAACACTTTCGATACACAATACTTAACCAGAGTAAGCTATTTAGTCACATATCGAGCACTACTGGACATGAGGAGAGAACTACTGGACATGAGGAGAGATTACAAGAGAGTTAGAATGCGATAAGTGCGGTTTTTATATTTCATGATATATTAAATCAATAGGACAAGAACTCTTACTATACTGGGACAAAGTACATTTCAATTATTGTCATTTCTTATTTGTTTTTACAATTTACAAAGTCCTTTATTGTTGCACATATTGCCCTTTATTGTATTCCCCTTTTTGGCACTATCTCTTCAAAATGTATATAGACTTGTACTAGCTATGTAAAACAGCAGAGAATCAGTTACCCTCTCCACTATAGTCAGATTTAAGACCAGTTCTCTTGAGTCTTACCTCGCATCGTACCTCTGAAGTTCTGCGAAATATCACAAACTTCATCGAACTCTCATATTCACTCTCAACTCATCGTCACCTATCGCCACTCGAAAACCACTTCTTGATTTCTATATTTGTCTGTCAAACATATCTTAACACCAGTCGAACAGCTTCGAACCTCCTCGAACTTACCCAGATGACTTTGAACCCATTCGAATCTATTTCAGACTACTTCGGACATCTTCGAACATATTTCGAACTACCTTGAACATCTTCACATGCTTTTAAAACCTATTCGTCACATTTTTACCATTCTGCATTACTAAAAACGACATTCTGGTATTAGAGGTGATATTTAGGACCAACTCACACCCTTCCTCTAGCCTGAGTTATACTACATAAGCCTTTTAACAGGTTTTTGTTAGGTTTCCAGGTCAAGCATCATCACTGTCATGTACATGCCTTCTAGGGCACTCAGGGCAAACATGAGGCACACCATCTTGTAGCAGACCACTGGAGAGAATATCTCATCATAGTCAATGCCTTCAACTTGCGAGAAGCCTTTGGCCATGAGTCTGGCTCATTTTTGTCCATTGGATTTTATGAAGAAAACCCATCTATTTTTGATGGCCTTTTGGCCAGCAGGGAGATCTACCATGTCGTAGACATGCCGTTTACAGATCAGCATCCTGAGGCAGATCGCCAAAGGAGCTGAACAGTGGGTCTTTAGACATTTCAGGGGTTCCAGACCCTGATTGTAAAGGTGGTGGGGACGGAGCTCATGGAGGAGGATTCGGTGCCAGTGGAGCATAATGCCCACAGCCTGGATAGAAGTTGTCATTCCTTCCTCCATCGCTATTGTCCCCTGATCCCACAGAGTGGTCATCATCTCTGGAAGGGGGTATATTCCCGAGATCAGTTTTTGCTGGGGTCTTAGCCCCAGGACAATGAGGGAACAGAGTCTCATCAAAGAGTGCCATAGCACCGATGAATATTGACCCTGATGGGTGCATAAAGTGCCAACCCTTGATGCCATCTGCCAGGCCGATGTACATCATGAGCTCCGATCATGGAGCTAACTTATTAGAATGCTTCTCTTTCAGCAGGTAAATGTAGGCACCACATCCAAATACCTTCTCGTCACTTAGATCAGGCTTTTTGCCATTGAGATCTTCAATTGGAGTTTGCCATTTCAGGTGGTCTATTGGTGTTCAGTTGTAGAGATACATAGCATGCTCTACACAAAATTCCCACCATGATTGTGGTAGGCAGGCAGTAAAGCGCAATGTTTGTGCTTTCTCCATTAACGTCCTGATCATGCATTCAGCATGACCGTTTTGTTGGTGGACGTGGGGCGCCGACATCTCAATTTTAATTCCAGCCTCTTTGAGCTGGGTTATGAGTTCCTGATCATGGAATTCCCCCCCAGGATCGAAATGCCAATGCTTGATTTTTGCATCATATTGCATTTTGGCCATGGCCTCGAACTGTCTGATTGACTCAGCAGCATCGGACTATTTTCTCAGGCACTGACTCCACATGTGTGAAGTTCGATCATCAACAAATATGATAAAATATTTGTACTTGTGATAACTAAATATTAATAATTCCTTCAGATCAGAATAGATCAGCTCAAAGGCCCTTTCAGCCCGAGACTCAGATCCAGGGAATGATTTTGATGTTATTTTTCCCTTGGTGCACGCTGGACAAATGTGCCTGTCCCTTGGAATTTTTAGATCCTTGGGAAACTTATGGGTGTGTTTTGGCATCTGTCGCATGGCAGTTTCGCTCGGGTGGCCAAGCTGCTTGTGCCAAATGTCATAGTCAGCAACATAGATAGTTACGACTTCTAATCTTTTAGTGCTCTGAATGTGTGAATCACACACATAGATGGTTTCGCTACATATTATTGGCATCGCATCAAGCTAGGGTTTTCCCTTTTTGTCAGCAAAGAAAATTATTTTACTGTTTCCTTTTACAGTATATTCCTCAGCAATGAGGAACACTCCCATTGACATAAGCTGACTTGTCAAATCTGGGAGATAGAAAACAGGGGATAAGCATGTGATGCGCAACTCTGTCTTCCCATTAACTTTTACCTGATGACAAATCAGGACAGCACCTTTGCCTTTGATCGAAGTCACACTGGTAGCGGTCTTGACCTGCCATTTCTCAGACATAGGCAAATTCTAATAGGAGGCAAAGTCTTTCATCTCACCAGTGAAGTGCAATGATGCACCTGAATCCAAGATCCAAGGGGCACCATGTTTGCATTCCTTTCCAGCACACATCACACACAGCCTGATTAGGGCCTTTGCATCACAAGCGACAATATAATTTATTAAAAATTCTATAGGATGCTTAATATTATGGGAATGGCCTGAATAGTTCATCCCTGTCAAGCTATTGTTAGCAATGATGCAATGGTCAGGAAAAAGGACTGACATCTCATTGTAAGCCCCCATAAAAGGGGCTATTGGCTCACCTATGAGCATGTTATCCATGCTTTTCCAGATCAATTGATCTGGGACCATCATTTTGGAGCTGAGGGAGACTTTGTTATCATCATCCTCAGCCTCAGGTTCCATTTCATGAACCTCCTCAATCTGAGCCACTGGCTCAGGGGTTTCCACATGCCAGCACTTACCTTCCTGCTTATTCATCTGATCTTCTTCGATGATTCAAAGATTCTTGGCCATTTTAGGCACTTCAATGTCTGTGAGCAGGTTCTGGGCCACCCGGTAGTCTTCGTAGACAGACAGGCTGGGGGAGAAGGTTCCAGTGACCTTTGACTCGGTCTGATTAGGCCGCTTTCTCAGGTCAGTGGTGCAGAAATACACAGATTTCCCATGTCGTGACATTTGAACACTTTGGTCAAACATCAGTGGGAGGCGAGAGAGACTGGCCTGCGCCAGTCCATTCGAAATGATGCCTTGACCGTTAATGGTCATGGCAGCATGGGCAGAGCATACTGCATCCGCATAAGGTGTGCTAGGCACCATGAAGGGCTCCACCATACTGGTGGAGGCAAGGTGGCTGTGAGATTCCTTTTTCTCATGCTTTTCCCTGGCAGCCTTGCCAGACCTATGCTTCTTCTTTGAGTCAGAGCCTGAAGGCTTGGATGACTTCTCACTGGATTTCTCCAATCCCTTCCCTTTCTACTTAGGGTCACTGCCCTTTCTCTTGACAGCTGACAGCTTTTTCGCCATTTCCCTGGAGCACGCAAAGGCAGCTCGACAGGAGGCTTCTGCTGTCACATGGTCCTCACTACTGTGTAGGTGAGACCAGTCATACCGGTTGTGGATAGGATCATGGAAGACAAAGCATCATACTCCTTCAGCAAAGCCGCAAGGAGCAGTAAGGCCTGAACTATGTCAGGAATGTCAACACCATTGGTAGTTAGATGCTGGTATCTCTCAGAGATCTGAGCCATAGTTGGCACAGGGTTTTGCACTAGGACTCTGATTGAGATTGCAGATTTAAAGTCTGCAAATATCTGAGAAGGCCCTTCTTGGCCAAAATCAGCCTACAGGGCTTGCCACAGGGCACTAGCAAGTCCTGTTGCAGTTCCAGATCTGGATCTGATGGAAGGAGATAGGCGGAGTGAGATAGCTCCATATGCCTAATCATTCTCCTGATTCCACACCTTACATGCAGCAACATCAGCTGCTGGAGGCAACTTGCCAAAGGCCTTGTGACATAAGCCACACCTTCATAGACTTGGCCCAGGCCTTGTAGCCTGAGTCGTCAAACAAAGAGACGAGTTTGTCAAGAGACGACGACATTTTTTAAGATTTGAGCTGATAAAAGCACCAAATCAGTCATTGACTCTTAATTTTTAGAAATGCCAAGTGCAAAATTTAGCACTCCATCAGAGTACTTTTGTTTAGCACATGATGAGCACCAAAAGGGCACATCATCGCTCCATGATGTCATGTCAGAGGGAGGCTAACCCCATCTCAAAAGTGATGAGGTGCTCAGCACAGTGAAGTGCATCAGTAGTAAGACCTGCACACAATGTGTGAGTTGGAGCCCCGAGGGACTACAGTACAACTTCTTCCAACTAGAGCTCCAAGGAGCTCATAGCTGTGTGACGTCGCTTGCAGGGCCCATAACCTGTTGAGCAGCACGCTATGCGCAGTGTAGAGTGCTCACAGATCTTACTACTTACCTATTGAGTTGGTTAGTGTGCTAAGTAACTAGGTAGAGGGCATAGAACTCTCTATATTGCTAGGTAGAGGTACAGCATACTTATATACCTAGAGAGCCTACATGGTCACATGAGGCTCAGTGGGGTGGAGAAAAGGGCGGTGTACCACATGGTTCCTGTCCACATGTCATTATGACATATTTGTATACATGTATTTACATATGTATATGTGTGTTTAAGGGTTCTTACACCGAGGCACAGAATAGGTGCCGCGTGTGTGGATTTAATTCAACACCCATCCCTTCAGCCACTGAGATGACTGTCAATTCCTTGCAGCTTCATCAACAAATATGATCATCCGTGGATCCAGAGCTTCATCAGCTATGTGGTTCATGAATGCTGACCGAAGAAGATCATCCCATTTAAGAGTGCATGCTGATACCACTTTGCATGTGAGGGCGAGTTGTCGGAGAGTTCTGCAGAGTATCAGCACTGAGATATGGACCCCTCAATATTGATATAGCTCATCTTGGAACTCATCTGCATATATCATATGCCTTTGGTTGATTAAAGAGGAAACAAACTTTATATCTGTGGAATCAAGCAAACCATGTCTGCCAGTTTTATGATGAACATGAGGATTGTGTGCAATGCCATGAGTTCTGAAGTATGAGAGAGATGAATAGACTAGTGATTTCTTGATTCCAAGGATCCTGCAGATCTCCTTTACTGTGAAATCTTGTTCATAAAACAGGGCAGGAATGCGTGCTTTCAAGTCTTTCGAGATATGGCGACGAGGCATGATCATAGCCCATAACAGATCTAACACAACCACACAATGGCACAATTTTTTTTTTCCGGTTTTCCGCATACACTGTAAGGATCAGGCCCACGATTGGCCGGAGTCCTAGGTGCACGGCCTTACGGTCCGGAATTTACACGGAAATATGACATCACGCGGTGATCTGTTACTCTGAAAAAAGTTTTTGTCGCAGTGGAAAGGGTATGGCGTCTGTCATTGATTTCGTGCTTGCTCATCGTCCAAAATGTTGTCAAACTTTCTCCGAACATTGACCATGCGGCATATTCGACAATTGTTTCTGTACAGCCTGTTATTATCTTATTGTGAAATCAAGTCTGAGCTCTCCACCTACATCGCATTACTCGGTGAATGGCTCGGTGAACTCCTTGGCAATTTTTTAAAGGTCTCTATTTCTGTCCTTACATCCAACATGGCGACCTCTCGAGCTGTGTTAAGCCTTGCGCGACTATCTAGTCGCCTTCAAGTTGCGTTTTCTCGTCCAACACGACGAGCTTTGGCAACGATCAAACCACAAGCTTCTCTTTTTTCACCTCTCGATACTTTTTTAGAGCGTCACGTTGGACCTGATGACCACGAAACTTCTGTAATGCTTTCAAAACTTGGCTATTCCTCAATGGACGCGTTCATAGAGGATACAGTGCCTCCTCGAATCAGAGTGTCCACCGAGTCTTTAGACAACACTTCTATACCGGTGCTGAGCGAGTCCCAGTTACATGCACGGTCCCGGGCGTTGGGGTGTGAGAATAAGCGATACAAAAGTTACATTGGAATGGGCTATCATTCTGCCGTTGTTCCCCCTGTTATCTTGCGAAATGTTTGCTTACAATTTTCTTCTGCAATGTCACTTTGTCTCAGCTGTATCACAGGTCATGGAGAATCCAGCATGGTATACCCCTTATACCCCCTATCAGCCTGAGGTTTCCCAAGGTAAAGAAATTGGTATCTTGTCCTGCTCTCATGACTCAGTGCCGTCACAGGGCGCCTAGAGTCGCTCGTTAACTACCAGACCATGGTCACGTCTTTGACTGCAATGGATATTGCCAATGCTTCCCTCCTGGACGAGTCAACAGCAGCAGCTGAAGCCATGGTCATGGCATTTGTAGCGACGTCGCGGAGGAAATCCACATTTCTAGTCGATCCTGGTGTGCTGCCCCAGACACTGGCGGTTCTGAGAACGCGAGCAAAGGGGTTCGGCATTAACCTCGTTGTCCGGGACGCCGTCACTGCCTCGGAAGACCTGTCACTTCTATCGGATCTCTGCGGAGTCCTTGTTCAATATCCAGACGTCAACGGATCTATTGTGGATTTCACTCCCCTTGCGCAATCGGTGCATCTTGCAGGAGGATTGGTCGTTTGTGCAACGGATCTTCTGGCGTTAGCTTTGCTGAAGCCTCCTGGTGAGTGGGGTGCAGACATTGTTCTTGGCAATTCAGCTCGATTTGGTGTCCCTGCGGGTTATGGAGGTCCACATGCAGCCTTCTTCGCAGTTACCGATAAGTTGAAGAGGAAAATGCCTGGGAGATTGATTGGTAGAAGTCGTGATGCCACAGGACAAGCTGCATACAGACTATCCTTGCAAAGTATGCCAGCAATTTGCGTTAAATATACGTAAGGACTGACATGAATTGTTAACAGCCCGCGAACAACATATTCGTCGAGAAAAGGCCACAAGCAATATTTGTACAAGTCAAGCTCTCCTTGCTAACATGGCCGCCATGTACGCTGTGTATCACGGACCTGCTGGCATCCGTCGCATTGCCGAACAAGTTCACGGTTATGCCCAGGTTTTCAAATCGAATGTTGCCTCTTTGGGCTATTCGATAGAAAACACTTCGTTTTTCGATACCGTTACCTTGGATGTTACTTCAGTGACCAGAAATGCGGATGACCTACACAGATTGGCTCGGGATGCTGGAATCAATTTACGACGGATTGACAACAGACGAGTTGGCGTCACACTGGACGAGAGCATTTCGCCCACAGACTTGATTGCTCTCATCAACGTGTTTGCCTCTGCTAGTTCTGCATCGCCAATCACTTTGTCTGGGCTCAAAGAGCTGGAGGGATCTGCAATACCTTCACAATTGCAACGCACATCTGAATATTTGCCTCATCCAGTCTTCAATAAGCACCATTCGGAAACGGAAATGCTACGTTACATTCATCACCTTGCATCAAAGGATATCAGTCTTATTCATAGCATGATACCTCTCGGGAGCTGCACCATGAAATTGAACAGTACCAGCAGCATGGTTCCTCTGACTTGGCCAGAGTTCAGTGATGTTCATCCCTTTGTTCCTGACGATCAAGTGATGGGTTATCATTCTGTGATAAAGGTTTGACATATTTAACTAATACATGACGGCTAGGCCTTGCTGATTAATGGATAGGAATTGGAAGCTGATCTGTGCAAAATCACGGGATTTCACTCTGCAACCCTCCAACCAAATTCCGGTGCTGCTGGAGAATACGCAGGCCTCTGTGTCATTCGTGCTTACCATGCATCAAGAGGTGATGAACACCGCGATATTTGTTTAATTCCTTTTAGCGCACATGGAACTAATCCTGCTGTGAGGAAATTTCTATTCTACAGACTACGTTTGAAGCTGACAAAGAGTAGTCTGCTGTCATGGCTGGCTTGAAAGTCGTCTCAATTCAGACACTTCCGGATGGAAGTTTAGACCTAGCAGATCTCAAGGCCAAGGCTGAGAAACATAAAAATCAACTTGCCGCATTTATGGTGCGTGCCATGTTTATTCACAAATCACTGTTCAACCTGGTCGACAGATCACCTATCCTTCCACGTTTGGGGTATTCGAGGATGGTGTGCAAGACGTAAGGTTTCTAAGGTTGTTCAGTATTTCTGATGCAACCCTTTTATCACAGGCTTGCCAAATTATTCACGATAATGGTGGTCAAATTTATCTCGACGGTAGAGTTTGTCATATTCACAGCACCATTTATCGTCAATTTCTGTACTCCAGGTGCCAATCTTAACGCTCAGATAGGCCTCACCAACCCAGCTACTTGCGGTGGCGATGTTTGCCATTTGAACCTCCACAAGACATTCGCTATGTGAGCTTTATCTTCAACCAGACGTAGCCGTCGTCTGAGAATTCCACAGTCCGCATGGTGGGGGAGGGCCTGGCCTAGGGTAAACGGCAGCTTTCTTTCGTTCCTGCAGTTCATATCGACCATTTTCCCTCGATAGACCCATTTGCGTTGCGGAACATTTGGCGCCATTTCTTCCTAGTCATCCGGCTTCGCCGGTGAAGGGAGATCAATCTATAGATGCTGTTTCGGCGGCTCCATTCAGCAGCGCATCGATTGCTCTTATATCCTGGGCATATATCAAGATGCTGGGTGGCCGAGGTCTCAGTGATTCGTCAAAGCTTGCATTACTGAATGCAAACTATATGGCCAGCCGACTCTCTGGTTACTATAATTTGCGCTACAAGAACAAGAATGGCCGCGTTGCGCATGAACTATTGATCGACTTGGCTGAGTTTGACAAGTCTGCCGCACTGAAGGTTATCGATTTCGCCAAGCGTCTGCAGGTATGCACTGAAAAATCTTTGGAAGTTGTATCTACTGTTTAATGGCCATGTCACAGGATTATGGGTTCCACCCCCCGACATGTTCATGGCCTATTTCTACTTGTATGCTGATTGAACCCACGGAATCGGAGACGCTAGAAGAACTCGACAGGTATGTTTCCCCTGTGCCAACCTTGGCGTCCCTATAATACCTCTACAGGTTTTGCGACGCTATGATTCAGATTCGTCTAGAGGTCGAAGACGTTATTACTGGCAAACAGCCGAAGGAAAACAACGTTTTGAAGAATGCACCCCACCCGATATCTGTAATTGCGATGTCTGAGTGGAATCGGTTTGGCGCCCCTCTGATCAGTTGATCCTATCACTGACAATAGCGCTCTCTAGTCCTTACTCTCGCCAAACAGCGGTCTACCCCTTGCCATGGCTTATGGAGAAAAAGTTTTGGCCAACGGTTTCTCGTGTTGACGATGGTACGGCTTCTTGGATGCTATCAACCATACACTGACTCAAGCTGCTAGCATACGGGGATCTCAATCTCGTCGTAAGTTTACTACTTTGGTCTACTTCATACATCACTCATGAGCTGTTAGTGTGACTGTCCTTCTGTAGAAGATCTAGCTGCTTGAACCACATCAGCTCTGAACCGTTCCCGCGGATCTGATAGTGATACCATACATAGGTGGCCGTAGGTCGGTGGATCGCATAGATCACCGTAGTGTAGCCGTAGTAACGTTGTAGAGATCTGTAGTGTCATGGTAGATAGTCATAGTAAGTTTCATTATACATCAATTGATAGAGATCTGTAGTTTTGGTAGATTAGTCATAGCAATTTTCCATTATTGGGGTGCTCCCACGATTCTGCTACTAATCCAAATTGCGGAATTATGTTGGTATGTGAGTTCCTTGCCTACTGAATGGTGAGCTATCCAAGTTTTCCACACAACACTTATCAGAGTGAAAAGTACATACTTAGAGCTGTTTGTGCAAACACAGTACCAACAATTTTTGTGAAACAAATACAAATCACAGTTAAATAACTTGTTACTTTCTCATAATGCATGTAATCATGCATTCTTATTGCATAGGTTTTGCATCAGAACCATGGTGGCAACAGAGTGCAGTATGTGGAAGATTGGGTAGAAGCTCTTGTTGAATGAGTGTATTCTACAGGACTTATATATGGAAGGAACTATGTACTAGAATTTTCCATAGTACTGCTATGTGATGCTTTGTAAAAATATGATTAGTAAGGAATGTTGGTAATTACTGAGATGTGTGTGATTGTGCTTATGTATGGATTGTTATGTAATATATGTCCAACCCCTCAATCAATACATGAGTCATTTTATGCTTCATGCATCATTATGATGCTCACCAATCATGGGTCATGGGAAAAACATTGATGAGTGTTAAAGATGTTCTAGGGTGATGATATCATCCTGGATAGTTCATGGATAGCATAGGACATATGTTATATGAATAGCCACCAAGAATGAAGCTATTGCTAGAAGACTGCCAATGGTGATTCCAGCAATATTGGAGGATGTGAGAGGGTGGTCAAACATTATGTGGGGGTTGGAGTTCATGATTTAGCAGTATCAGAAGAACTTTGACACATGTACTATTCTGCAGTAACATGACTTCCATCCAATCCTAATTTGGTTGTGAGACAATGACATGTGTTTAGAAGTGAGAAACAATATAGAGATGGGAACTAAGGAAAGTGAGAAAAAAGGAAGAATGGGGAAATCCATCTACATCAGGTAAAAAGATGAATTGTGTACAAACACATGTCAATGGTGTCATGTAAACCAGGCTTACACCCTCCCACTCCCAAAAAAGTGTCCAGGGAACCATTGAGAAAAGATGAAAGCAAAATAAAATTGAGAAAAAAAAACCACATCAACCAAGAATGATGGGTGCATTAAAAAACCCAGTAGAAAAAAGCTACCATGTACAGTAACCTCTGCCCTACCTGCCTTCCATCAGTCCAACACTTTGCAGTCTTCAAGTTCTTGCTGAGGAAGCCATAGGTCCTCACTTCAGGAGTATCCTGACCATCATACAAGGTATGTATTGAAATCCCCAACATCTTCTCTGCTCATCGGTGATCCTTTTGATGTGGTAATCTTCCAGACCATTTTTGGTCATCACTGGTCCTGGTCATTTAGGCTCATGGGATGGAAACAGAGATGCATCATTCTTATTGTACCATTTCAGTAAGGAGGCATGGTAAGTTGGGAATCCATTGGGAGAGTTCAGAATGTGTAACCTGTATGAGGAAGTTTTAGGGAATGCCATCATTACAGAGAAAGGGCCATCCCATGGAAGGAAGCCAGAGCTTCCAATACTTGAGACTCATGGGCACAGAAACATGTAAGGAACTTAGTATATTTTGGGGGAGGAAACTAAGATATCATACAAGTACTCAAAGTATAGACTATATAATACTGAAGTAACATGTGATACTTGGTTGGCATGTGATAATGTCATGATAATGTAAGAGGCACTCTTTGTCAAGACCCATTTCACCTGATCAGATTTCTGACAATCTCCGATTCCTTTCTGACTCTTTTCCGATGATAATATTCGACCTGGAAACCTAACAAAAACCTGTTAAAAGGCTTAGGAAGTATAACACAGGCTAGAGGAAGGGTGTGAGTTGGTACTAAATATCACCACTGATATCCAAACATTGTTTTTAGTAAGGCAAAGTAATAAGGAATGGTGCAAATAGTCTGTGAGAACATACAAAGTTGTTCGAATGAGGTTCAAAGAGGTTCAAAGATGTGTGAAATAGTTTAAAGAAGGTTTGGAGAGGTTTAAAGAGGTTTGAAGTAATTTTGAAGAGGTTCAGAGATGTTGGGCTGGTGGCAAGATATGTCGAGAAATAAATATAGAGAATAAGAAGTGGTTTTCAAGTGGCGATAGGTGATAGGCAATAAGTTGAGAGCAAATACAAAAGTTCAAAGAAGTTTGCGATATTTTGCAGAACTTAGAGATATGATGTGAGCTAAGACTCAAGAGAACTGCTCTTAAATCTGACGATAGTGGAGAGGGTAACTTATTCTCTTTTTTTCTAAGTAACTAGTACAAGTCTATATACATTTCAAAGAGATAAGTACTAAAAAGGAAATATAACAAGTGTAGAACATGAGGCAGTATGCACAGCAATAAAGGTATTGTAAAATATAAAAACAAATGAGAAATGATGATAAATGAAATGTACAGTGTCCAAAACTGCCATTATCATATTCTAATTCTTTTGTTGTCTCTCCTTGTGTCCAGTAGTGTTTGATATGTGACACAGTGGCTCATGCTGGATGTTTTGTGTGTGTCGAAAAGGGTTTTAGAATATCCCTATGGTGGCCGATGTCATTCTAAGTAGTGTGAAGTCATTCAAAAGCATTCAAAGTGTTGCAAAATCATTTGAAGCTATTTGAAATCATGCACAGTTGTTCAAAAAGTGTTCAAAATTGACTTCATGGCATTCATAGTGGTTCGGAGCATTTGGCATAATGTCTCGATATGATTGGGAATCTTCTCCAGACCTAAGAGGCCACAGTGGACCTATCACTGACCTTGTCCATTGGCATTCTGGCAGCAGCACTTTTTAGCCATCAGACAAGTTGTCATGTGCCTTAGTAATCATTTTGCTTATACCAATTCTGATCATGGACACTTACCAAGACCCATTAGTAAACTTCCACATTTTCCATTATTCTTCTGGCCCTTAATATTTAAGCACCCATAGCTTAGCCTTAGTCTCCAGTTTGCAAATTACATTGTATCTTGCCTTTGTATCATCATCCATTAATTTTCAAGCCTAGTATCAACCCTTGAATCATCCTCAACTTGATCTTGACTTAACTCTTAATCTCTTTGGCTCTCATTAACTTCATTCACTCCATACCCTCTGCATAATCTATCTTTGCCCTCTGTCTGGAAACTAAGGACTAACATGGATATGGCTTATCTGGTTACATAACTAGATAATAACCATATCACAAATCCAGATCAGATATGGATACATTGGGACAGATATCCAGATATACTGCAGGTATTGTTGAATTAAATCTGCACGTGGCACCTATTCTGTGCCTCAGTGTAAACACATATACATGTAAATACATGTATACAAATATGTCATAATGACATGTGGACAGGAACCATGTGGTACACCACCCTTTTCTCCACCCCACTGAGCCTCACGTGACCTGAGCCCCATGTGACCATGTGGGTGCTCTAGGTATATAAGTACGCTGTACCTCTACCTAGCAATACAGAGAGTTCTATGCCCTCTAACCTAAGTTACTTAGCACACTAACCAACTCAACAGGTAAGTAGTAAGACGAGCTTATGACCCATGCCTTTGTCATGGCGTTCGCTCGCTTTGCTCGCTCAGCCTGACACTGGCATGGGCCAGCTCGCATATATGTAACACAATGCTTAATCCCACTACAGTTACTCAACTCTTCAGTTGCCTTTGGACCTTCGGCCCAAAGTCAACATTTGGGGGTTTGTGGTGACACAACTCTTTCCTTGACTTTTAGATACAGTAGTACACAACTCTTCAGTTGACTTGGGACCCTTGGCCCCAAGTCAACGTGGGGGGGTTGTGGTGTTTATCTCCATCTTCATCCCCCCATTCCAATCTCTATCTCTCTCCATCTCCATATCCCATATTCCCACCTCCCCTATCCCCATCCCCATCTCCCTCTTCCCACTCTCCCCCTCCTCCATCTCCCCCTCCTCCATCTCCCCCATCTCCCCCATCTCTATCCCCCCCCCCCATCTCCATCTCCACCTCCCCCTTCCCCCTCCCCATCCCCCTCTCACTTTCCCATGTCCCCCTCCCCCCTCTACACCCTCTCATACCCCCTCCCCACCCCTCATACCTCTCCTCCATCCCCCTCTTGCCCACCCCCTCACACCCCCTCACACCCCACCCCACCCCTCACACTCCCCTCACACTCCTCTCCACACTCAGCTCACTTGCGAAGTTTCAAACTCCACTTCAAACTCAGCTGCAGCTCACCTCTACATATGTTACGACCACATTTTGAAGCCCAGTTATATTAGTCAGAGCTGACAAATTTTAGTCAGCTCTGACTAATGCCATCATTTCTGACCAAGCCTGACAAACTTTAGATAATCACATCAACCATCACTCCCATCATTCCCACAAAACGACTGTAGCCTATGTTATGCAGCTCATCATCTATTTTTAGTCCTGATCCCATCACGCCATCACTCCCACAAAAATCGTCATAGCATATGTAATAGATCTGTGAGCACTCTACACTGCACATAGCGCACTGCTCAACAGGTTATGGGCCCTGTGGGCGATGTTGCACAGCTATGAGCTCCTCAGAGCTCTAGTTGGAAGGAGTTGTATTGTAGTCCCTCGGGGCTCCAACTCACACATTGTGCACAGGTCTTACTACCAATGTGCTTCACTGCGCTGAGCACCTCATTGCTTTTGTGACAGGGTTAGCCTCTTTCTGACATGACATCATGAAGCGATGATGCGCCCGTTTGGCGCTCATCATATGCTAAAACAAAAGTACTCTGATGGAGTGCTAAGTTTTGCATCTGGCATTTCTAATTTAAGAGCAAGTGACTGATTTGGTGCTTTCAACAGCTCAAATCTTAAAAATGTCCTCCTCGCTCGATAAACTCGTCTCCTTGTTTGACGGCTCTGGCTACAAGGCCTGGGCTGAAAGTATGAAGGCGTGGCTTATGTCACAAGGCCTTTGGCAAGTTGCCTCCGGTGCTGAAACAGTGCCAGTGGCAGCCAATGTTGCCACATGTAAGGTGTGGAATCGAAAGAATGATCAGGCATATGGAGCTATCTCGCTCTGCCTATCTCCTTCCATCAGATCCAGATCTGGATCTGCAACAGGACTTGCTAGTGCCCTGTGGCAAGCCCTGCAGGCCGATTTCAGCCAAGAAAGGCCTTCTCAGATATTTGCAGACTTTAAATCTGCGATCTTGATCAGAGTCCCAGTGCAAAACCCTGTGCCGACAATGGCTCAGATCTCTGAGAGATACCAGCAGCTAACTGCCAATGGTGTTGAAATCCCTGAGATAGTTCAGGGCTTATTACTCCTTTCGGCATTGCCAAAGGAGTATGATTCTTTATCTTCCACCATATTATCCACAACTGGTACGACCGGTCTCTCCTACGCTATAGTGAGGGACCATGTGACGGCAGAAGCCTCCCATCAAGCTGCTTTTGCATGCTCTGGGAAAATGGCAAAGAAGCTGTCAGCTGTCAAGAGAAAGGGCAGCGACCCTAAGTGGAAAGGGAAGGGATTGGAGAAATCTGGTGAGAAGTCATCCGAGCCTTTGGGCTCTGACTCGAAAAAGAAGCATAGGTCTGGCAAGGCTGCCAGGGAAAAGCATGAGAAAAAGGAATCTCACAGCCACCTCGCCTCCACCAGTATGGTGGAACCCTTCATGGTGCCTAGTGCACCTTATGCGGGTGCAATATGCTCTGCCCACGTTGCTACAACCATTAACGGTCAAGGTGTCATTTCGAATGGACTGGCACAGGCCAGCCCCTCTCACCTCCCACTGATGTTTGACCAAAGTGTTCAAATGTCATGGCTACATGGGAAATCCATGTATTTCCACACCACTGACCCAAGAAAGTGGCCTAATCAGCCCGAGTCAAAGGTCACCGGAACCGTCTCCCCCAGCCCCTCTGTGTACAAAGACTACCAGGCAGCCCAGGACCTGCTCACAGACATCGAAGTGCCTAAAACAGCCAAGAATCTTTGAATCATCGAAGAAAATCAGATGAGTAAGTGGGAAGGTAAGCGCCGCCGGGTGGAAACCCCCAAGCCATCAGCTCAGATCAAGGAGGTTCCTGAAATGGAACCTGAGCCTGAGGATGATGATGATGAAGTCTCCCTTGGCTCCAAAATGATGGTCCCGGATCAATCGATCTGGGAAAGCATGGATAACATGCTCATGGATGAGCCAATAGTCCCTTTTACAGGGGCTTACGATGAAATGTCAGTCCTTTTCCCTGACCATCGCATCATTGCTAACAATAGCTTGACAGGGATGAACTATTCAGGCCATTCCCATAATATTAAGCATCCTATAGAATTTTTAATAAATTATATTGTCGCTTGTGATGCAAAGGCCCTAATCAGGCTGTGTGTGATGTGTGCTGGAAAGGAATGCAAACATGGTGCCCCTTGGATCTTGGATTCAGGTGCATCATTGCACTTCACTGGTGAGATGAAAGACTTTGCCTCCTATTAGAATTTGCCTATGTCTGAGAAATGGCAGGTCAAGACCGCTACCAGTGTGACTTCGATCAAAGGCAAAGGTGCTGTCCTGATTTGTCATCAGGTAAAAGTTAATGGGAAGACAGAGTTGCGCATCACATGCTTATCCCCTGTTTTCTATCTCCCAGATTTGACAAGTCAGCTTATGTCAATGGGAGTGTTCCTCATTGCTGAGGAATATACTGTAAAAGGAAACAGTAAAATAATTTTCTTTGCTGACAAAAAGGGAAAACCCTAGCTTGATGCGATGCCAATAATATGTAGCGAAACCATCTATGTGTGTGATTCACACATTCAGAGCACTAAAAGATTAGAAGTCGTAACTATCTATGTTGCTGACTATGACATTTGGCACAAGCAGCTTGGCCACCCGAGCGAAACTGCCATGCGACAGATGCCAAAACACACCCATAAGTTTCCCAAGGATCTAAAAATTCCAAGGGACAGGCACATTTGTCCAGCGTGCACCAAGGGAAAAATAACATCAAAATCATTCCCTGGATCTGAGTCTCGGGCTGAAAGGGCCTTTGAGCTGATCTATTCTGATCTGAAGGAATTATTAATATTTAGTTATCACAAGTACAAATATTTTATCATATTTGTTGATGATCGAACTTCACACATGTGGAGTCAGTGCCTGAGAAAATAGTCCGATGCTGCTGAGTCAATCAGACAGTTCGAGGCCATGGCCAAAATGCAATATGATGCAAAAATCAAGCATTGGCATTTCGATCCTGGGGGGGAATTCCATGATTGGGAACTTATAACCCAGCTCAAAGAGGCTGGGATTAAAATTGAGATGTCAGCGCCCCATGTCCACCAACAAAATGGTCGTGCTGAACGCATGATCAGGACACTAATGGAGAAAGCACAAACATTGCGCTTTACTGCCTGCCTACCACAATCATGGTGGGAATTTTGTGTAGAGCATGCTACGTATCTCTACAACCAAACACCAATAAACTGCCTAAAATGGCGAACTCTGATCAAAGATCTTGATGGCAAAAAGCCTGATCTGAGTGATGAGAAGGTATTCAGATGCGGTGCCTACGTTTACCTGCCGAAAGAGAAGCGTCCTAATAAGTTAGCTGCAAGATCAGAGCTCATGACGTACATTGGCCTGGCAGATGGCATCAAAGGTTGGCGCTTTATGCACCCATCAGGGTCAATATTTGTTGGTGCTACAGCACTCTTCAATGAGATTCTGTTCTCTCATTGTCCCAGGGCCAAGACCCCAGCAAAAACTGATCTCGGGGATATACCCCCTTCTGGAGATGATGACCACTCTGGGGGATCAGGGGATGATAGCGATGGAGGAAGTGATGACAGCTTCTATCCGGGCCATGGGCATTATGCTCCACCGGCGCTGAATCCTCCTCCACGAGCTCTGTCCCCACCACCTTCACAATCAGGGTCTGGAACCCCTAAAATCTCTAGAGACCCGCTGTTCGGCTCCTTTGGCAATCCACCTCAGGGTGCTGATCTGTTTGCACCGGCAGGTGCACCGGGTCCATCGTCCCAGCCTAGTCCAGCACCGCCAGCAGTAGAGGCCCCCATACCTCCACTAAGGTGATCAAACAGGCAGCGATGAGTCCCAACTCATCTGGGCAATATCTATGGTGAAAATCGTGACCCCGTTCAAATTGAACGAGACATTGCGCAGGAGTGCCAATGGTGGGAACCAGTGGGACAAGGCAGGAGTCACGCTCTAGCCCTCCCTCAGGTTGAAGAAGAGGTGCCAGCTGGGCCCTCTCAACCACCAGTGGCAAGTAGAACTCCTTCTGCACAGACCCCGGATAATTTGGGATTAGAGTATGCGACAACCCCTCAACCTCAGGAGTCTGAGGTGCCATGGATTTGGCACCAGAATCCCAATGAGGAGCAAGGACGGTGGTTACCCATAGGGAATAGCATGGGTTTTACCCACGGGTTTTCCATGCTTTTATTTTGCAATTTATTCAATGAGTTTTGCATCAAAAATCATGAAAAAATGATTTTCTGGAAGCTTTTTCTTCGCTCTATGTGATCCAATGCATAAAACAATATTTGGGTCACAACCTTCATGTGACAAGGTTGAAAATATATTATTTTGTCCAATGTATCACAAGCACCCATTGAATAGATACCAGAAAATCAATTTTTCATGATTTTTCATGCAAAACTCATTGAATAAATTGAAAAATAAAAGCGTGGAAAACCCATGGGTAAAACCTGTGCCATTCCCTAGTTACCCAATTCAGGTACCCCATTATATTGGGGCCCTAGAAGGGATAATTATATTGCCGAAGGTGGAACGGATCTGATGCGCCTTCTGCTTAGCAAAGCAGTTGCACCATCTACAGTGTCAGATCCTGTCCCGATCCAGTATCGCGACATTGCATGCTTACCCAAGCCTGTGCAATCAGAGTGGAGAAGTGCATGCCTGGAGGAACTAGAGGCCCTCCATAAATGGCATGTCTATGATATTGTAGATCTCCCTGCTGGCCGAAAGGCCATCAAAAATAGATGGGTTTTCTCCATAAAATCTGATAGACAAAAATGGGCCAGACTTGTGGCCAAAGGCTTCTCGCAAGTTGAAGGCATCAATTATGATGAAATATTCTCTCCAGTGGTCCGCTACAAGACAGTGCGCCTCATGTTTGCCCTGAGTGCCCTGGAAGGCATGTACATGATGGGACTCAACGTAAAAACTGCATTCCTGTATGGCAAACTAGATGAGAAAATTTACATGCATCAACCCGAGGGATTTGTCATCCCAGGTAAAGAGCGCAAAGTCATGCGCTTATGCCGAGCATTGTATGGCCTTAAACAGGCCGCCCTAGCATGGTGGAAAGAGCTAGAGATGTTCATGTGATCCATTGGATTTGAATGTGCCAGCTCAGACGCCAGCATTTTTATCTACAAAAATGGTAAAGACATTGTCATCATAATCTATGTTGATGACGGTGTGTTCTTGGGGAGGAACAAACACCTTGTAGAGGAAAAGAAAAATGCATGTCTCAAGCATTGGGAGTGTCGGGACACTGGTCATGTTACTGAATTCCTTGGTATGTGCATAACACAAGGTGCATCAAGAATCACTCTGAACCAAACAACCTACCTAGCCACTGTGCTAGCTCAGTTTGGAATGATAAATGCCAAGGCATCCCCCACTCCACTTCCCATGGGATATGTCCCTATGGAAAACCCTGATGAGCCTAATCCAGCTCTCAGAACTGAGTTTCAATCAGTAATCGGGTCTTTATTGTACCTGATGCTCGGAACTCGCCCTGATATCGCCTTCACGGTAATAAAGATGTCACAATTCTCGGCTAATCCGAGTAAAGAACATCTCAATAAGGCACGTTACATAATGTGCTACCTAGTCGGTACTCAATCATATGAGCTTATCTATGATGGCCACAGCAAACAGGGCCTCCAAGCCTTTACTGATTCAGACTGGGCATCCGACATTGTGAAACGCAAGTCCACAATGGGTTACTTTGCCACCTTAGCAGGAGGCATCATGTGCTGGCAGTCCCATATGCAAAAAACTGTAGCACTTAGTTCCACAGAAGCCGAATACATGGCTTTCTCTGACACTTGTCAGCAGATAGTGTGGATCACATCCTTATTTTCCGAATTGGGATATCCCTTGAGTAAGGTGCCTATCTGTGCCGATAATCAGGGGTCAATCTTCATTGCATCTAACCCCATTCAGGAAAGAAGGACTAAACATATCAACATTCGCTATCATTATACACGTGAATGTATCGAAGACGGCAAGGTCACAGTCGTCTTCATCCCGGGAACTGAAAATCCAGCAGATATGTTTACTAAAAATCTCGGGAGGCAGCTCTTCGAGAAATTTAGAAGCTCCCTCGGAATTAAATTTGAGATTCAAACTTAGTACCTATACATGGCACCTTGGATCGTAAAGCCCCTCCAGGTCGATGCCAATACAGTTTGTGGGGGGGTGTTGAATTAAATCTGCACATGGCACCTATTCTGTGCCTCAGTGTAAACACATATACATGTAAATACATGTATACAAATATGTCATAATGACATGTGGACAGGAACCATGTGGTACACCACCCTTTTCTCCACCCCACTGAGCCTCACGTGACCTGAGCCTGACCATGTGGGTGCTCTAGGTATATAAGTATGCTGTACCTCTATCTAGCAATACAGAGAGTTCTACGCCCTCTAACCTAAGTTACTTAGCACACTAACCAACTCAACAGGTAAGTAGTAAGATCTGTGAGCACTCTATACTGTGCATAGCGCACTGCTCAACAGGTATGGATAAACCTGATGTTGCCAGATACAGCTGCCAGCTCATCACCACCAACTACCCACATTGATGATGACATAGTGGCTGCCATACTGCCACCCCAGCTGTGAGCCACTGCTTGTGGAGGACCAAACGATGTGATTGAACATTGTTTGGGCCCCAGGTATTTTTTTTCTCTTTCTTTTTTTCTTTTATCGACTAACAGTATATTTTCTTTCTTTAGAATGTAAATTAATCAATGTCACCCACTAACAACACCATGCTCATGAGCCACTGCTCATAGGGTCTGTTTGCGACTGTATCATGAGTTTGGTTTGTTTAGTTATCAATTCTTGGTGGATTTCATACCCAAGCCCCTATGAGATGACACTCATGCTCACAAGCCATTGCTCATGGGGTGGTGGATCCCCTATCCTGGTGCCTGCAAGATGACACCCATGCCTGCAAGCCACTGCTCATGGAGTGGTAGATTACTATCTCAGCACCTATAAGATGACACCACTGCCATAAACCACTACTCGTGAAGCCCAAACAATGTTCATTCCCACTATTTGGGCCCCAGGTACATTTTTTCCCCTTTCTTTTCTTTGTTTCATCAACTAACAGTATATTTTCTTTCTTTAAAATGTAAACTAACCAATGTCACCCACTAACAACACCCATGCCCACGAGCTACTACTCGTGGGGTGGTGAATTTTATACCCAAGCACCTATGAGATGACACCCATGCTTGCGAGCCACTGCTCATGGGGTGGTGGATCCCCTACCCCAGTGCCTGCAAGATGACACCCACGCCCACAAGCCACTGCTCATGGGGTGGTAGATTGCTATCTCAGCACCTATGAGATGACACCACTGCCATAAAATACTACTCGTGAAGCTCAAACAATGTTTGTTCATATCATTTGGGCCCCAGGTACCTTTTTTTCCCTTGCTTTTCTTTCTTTCATTGACTAACAGTATATTTTCTTTTTTTAGAATGTAACCTAACCAACATCACCCACTAACACCCACACCCATGAGCCACTGCTCATGGGGTAGTGAATTTCATACCCAAGCACCTATGAGATGATACCCACACTTGCGAGCCACTGCTTGTAGGGTGGTGAATTCCCAACCCTGGCACCTGCAAGATGACACCCATGCCTGTGAGCCACTGCTCGTGAGGTGGTGGATTTCCTACCCCAGCACTCATGAGATGACACTTATGCCTGTGAGCAGTGGCTCACAGGGTTTGGTGTTGTTATTATCATTTTCTGGCACTCATAGCTCCTGTGTGTTCAAGGGAGGCCGCCATTGCAGGTCCTCTCAGACACAAAAGCTGTTGGTGATAGGCATAATGACCTGTAGCCATGTGGGATGTGGAAAGTCCATGCATGTGTGTAGATAAGGCTATATATAGAATTTTTTGACACTTCACTGATGTTTGATGATACCTTCTTTCTTCTCTCCCTCCATGCCACCCAGGAGTTCTAGTCAGCATGGTCGAGGTTCTAGTTGACGACCAACACCTGTTAGCCATGGGAATACCCCTAGTATTTGTAGTACAACCTCAAAAAGCTGAGAGATGACACCTGGATCCCTTCTTCACCCACCATTGGCAACTCCAGAGCACTCAGATTCAGCATCTTACAGCCACCCTGCTGTAGTTGCATCCTCTGTCCATCATCATCAATGGAGGGAGGCTCCTGGAATTTGTGCACAGACTGATCTAGAGGTTTGGGAGTTACCAGATGATAATATTATTAGTAAGTTTCTTTATGCCCTATCCTTTGTCATTATGTTACAATTTTTATTAGGTGCTTCAAGGGCAGTGTGGAGGTCTGAGGTCTATGACCACTATGATGTTTCTTTGATCCATGAATGTGCTGAGGATGGCTCCCCATCCCATATCAACTTCATATTTACTTGTAAAATGTATCCAACAACTCACTTCAATAGCCATGCATGGAGCAAAACATCTGGGGGAACAAGCAATCTCCAGCTTGGTGTAGCTCAGTGTAATAAGTGCCATGGGATTTTGGGCACCCAAGTTTCAAAATCTGGTCCTCCATATTCTGAGGCAGCTCATTGTGCACTTATTGCTCTTCGCTATGCAAAGCATCACCAGCTGTTTAACTCAGTACTTGATGATGATTATCAGACAGAAATCCAAATGCTCCAGCCTTGTACAAAAATTCCTCATCCTATGGCTGTCAGCTGGGATGTGAATGCCATGTACTTTGAGGTGTCAAAGCATATTTGGAATTATTTTCAGGCTTGTTTTCCAACTTTCTATATATTACTGTTTAATTATATCCATAAATAGGCTTGCAATGGCACCATTCATCTGGTTCTTGATGGATGGACAGCACCAATTGTGGCTTCATATCTTGGTCTGGTAGTTATTTGGTATGAAAATAGATTGGTCCACAAAGCAATTTGGACTTCATCCAGCAAGATTGGTTTTTCTGTCTTATTGCCAAAATATTCATTCATTTGTAGACTCACATCTAAACATAGTGGAGATTACCTGGCAAAGATTGTAGCAGAATGTCTTGAATGATTTCTTGACAAACTGATAAGGATTGTTATCTTTAGCAACTATTTCAAATCTATAACAATTATTGTAGCTTCATAGATTATGCATGGATAATGCAAGCAATTGAGATGGCCTGGCAAAACATCTTGAAGTGAGGTACCTTTATTTTATGGTATGGCATCTCATAGATGATGCTTTGTACACATTATCAACTTAATTGCAAAGGTACAAGCTCTGTTATTTATATTACTGATCAGCTAATATGATATTATAATTTCAGATATTCATTTCCTTTTTTTTCAAACAACCAAAGAAAAAAAAGGCAGTCAAGGTTGCAGCAGGTGCAGTACCTCAATATGCTCAGAGTCATAATATTCCTTTGGATGCAGTCCATTTTGAAGAAGAAGTTGTACTTGAGGAAGGTAAAAATGAGTTGCTAGGTGAAGAAAACCTGGCAATTGAGGAGGTGATTGATACAGCTGCAATGGAGTTAGAGGATGATGGCCATGGTGTGCATAATGACTTGGTTGTTGGTTCACTTTGTGGAACAACAATCCAGATGATGGCAGAGCAAAAAGTTATTATTGAGAAAGAAGAACAGCAGATGGCATTACAAATTTTTCCATGTGTAAGTATTCAGTAACTTTGGTTTATAATAGCTAATTGCTCAATAGATTGCTAGGCTTGCTCCCTGTGTGCATGATTCTTCCACTCTGCATGAGAAGGAACATGTGAATCAAAATCAGTCACCCAAAAGCAATTCCATGCTGCTAAGTATGGATATTCACAGTTTATCCAGATATAGTTGTATCTGTATCTATACTATATCTGTATCCATGGTTGCATATCCAGATATATCCAGATTTATCTATGTTAGTCCCTACTGGAAATCCACTGGACATCCACACCCGATCCACCTGAAATTGGACAACTGACAATGAGAAGGGCACAACTTCTTATAAGTTGAAGCCAAGTTTTCTCTGGCCTATTTCACCTGGCCCACTACAGCCCAGTGGATTCTGCCTGGAATCCCTGAACCCTTCTGACCACCAATGACTGGGTCCAACCAGAAGTCTGGTGTATTCCTGACCAAGTCCTGACCTTGGTAGTAGTGATCTTGAACTCTGACACTCTTATACTCTCTCATACACCAAAAAAATGACTGGGGGGGGGAAGGCTTGAATCAACAAGTCACAGGCAAAAACATTGAGTTGCCTGGTAGTGGACTGATGATGACAGTGAGTGATGATGGTGGGCATCGAGGACAGGAGGCATTGACCAGGACAGTGGCTATTGACAAGGACAGTGGGCATTGACAAGGACAGTGGGCATTAATGAGGTGTTGAGAGCGATTGGTAATGCAATAGTAGTGAGCTAGAGACAAAGACTCCAAAGTAGCTGAATGTGCCGAGGAGTTGCTAGTTAAGCACCAATGTCAAAGAGTGTAATTGACTGAGGGATAACTACTACACAGTCAGCTACTTATATAACAAAGTATTACTAAGATTACTACTTGCTAATGACTAATGCCAAGAGTATTGGTAATGTGCTTGGTAAGAGATCAGTAAGCAAAGTAAGCAATATTAGTCATACTAGAATTGGTGAGTAATCGCATACTAAGCAAGCATCAGTCAGTAGATTAGTAATCCTACTTGTAACATGAGGACAGTGGGTGTTGATGGTGCATGGGTGACATGGTGCTGGGGATAGGGACAGTGACATGGTGGGGAGTGGTGAAGCAATGTGTTTACATGGCACCTGGGGTGAGCTGGGGCAGAGTGGCAGTGAGTGGGCTCATAGTGGATAACGGGGGCAAGGGGATCGAGCAAGGGGGAAACAGGGTGCTGTGGGAGGTGGTTTGGATCATCATTGTAGATGTTGGGGCTGGCCAGTGGGGGAGGATTCCATTAAGTATATGATGCATTCAGATGAATGCTAATATGGCTCCCTATTGCCCTGCACTCATACTATGGCATTTTTCACGATTGTGTGCACCTCTTGGATGACTTCTACTCACTTTATGCAGCACACTTTTACATGCCTTCATGCATTTTTGTGCACCCAAGTGTGCTTTTATGTGCTTCTATGTGCCCAAGTGCACTTTTATGCACTTCTATGCATTCCCATGTGCTTTCATGTGCTTTCACATGCCTTTAACTGCTTTTATGCACTTTTATGCAGCTTTTACATTTCTTTCTACTGTGCCTTTGGACCCCCTTAGCTGACTTCTATTGTGCACCTTAAATGTGCCTTGTTACACTTCAAACTGCCTTCACATGCCCCCTACACTTGTTATCTGCTTTTCACAGTTATTGCAAGCTCGATGCACCTTTATGTGCTCTTTTATGCTTTACCAGCAACTCACATTCTTTGCTGTGCACTCATTGCACTATTCATTTATCACACACAACAATCCTTTACCACATCTATTGAGCTGTGCATCATGGCTTCCAGCTTACTAAGGCACTTATTTGAGGTGCACCACAATTGCATCATGAGCCAACTGCACATTCTCACATAATCTAACTTTGTATCTATTTGGCATTGGACTGTGCATACTTGGGTGCTTTCACATAATTCAAGTGCTTTGGTGCTATTTGGCATCACACAGCATCTCCTCCATTTCCAATCAACATCACCTTATCTGGTAACTAGCACAGGTTGATCACATCACTACAGCATGCAATACATAACACCAAAGCAGATTAATTGGGCAGAGCACACGGCACCTAAAGTGCACCAAAAATAGAACATCATACTTGTGGGTAGCACATGGCACTTTCTATTTTTATACTTTATTTTACTGCTTCTATCACATAAGCCATTTGTACATAGTACCTAGATACATAGATAATCTAGAGGATCTTTCCCTCCATATAGTTTATAGCTTGTTCAGCATCACACATAGTCTGTGCACCATCATCCAGTCTGTGCGCTGTTGTAGTGTGCCCTTTGTATAGCTGCATTTGCATATCATTTGCATCCCTCATCATCTTGCCATGTTTCATCCCCTTCATTGCATCCTTCATCTTTATTTGTGCACTTTTGCAGTGTGCCCTTCATATAGCCATGTTTGTGCATCATTTGTGCCCCTTCTTATACAGCCACATTTTGTGCATCATTTGCACATTTTTATGCTAGTTGCACATGCACCTCACCTGCATTTCTAGCTTTTGTGCTGCCCCTTCGACACACTCCAGTACAGTCCTTGTCCTGCTAAACCTCCTACTTTCCACCCCCATCGTTGTTGCACATTTTTGCGCTCTCATTGTGCATTTTTGCCTCTTTGCATTGTGCATACCTTCCTTTTTGTGTACACAACAAGTGTGCACATTGCAAACCATTGTACCAGCCTCTTTGTAGTCTTTGCACCTTGAAGGATGATCCGAGGCCCTCTAAGCAAACCCCAAGCAAACTTCCTCACTGTGAGCATGCCTGCAGCTGTAGGTTTAGTGTTCACCCCTTCTGTTGAGACTCTGCACTGAGTACCAACCAAACACATCAATGCATCTGCATGACCTCACATAATGGAGTTTTCTCAGCATTGAGGGCCCATACTTCTGGAGGAACAGAAGGAGATTGTTGCATGGCAGCTCTCATGATGAGGGCAATGACTATGGTTGCAGAACAAGAAATGCTATGGCAGCATGCAAGCCAACGTCAATGAGATCTTGTTGCTCATGGGACCATTGAAGCTCAAGATAATGCATAGGTGGTCTGCCAGTAGCTAGAACAGGATGATGATAAGTAGAAACAGAGTTGTGAGATTTTTGCAAGTTGGGAGCTGAAGCGATGGCATGGAGTGTCTGAGATGATGGCAGAGTTGAGAGGAGAAGCAACTTTCTTTACAATGTTGAGGATGGATTAGATACCACATTTGTGTTACAAGTAGGATTACTAATCTGCTGACTGATGCTTGCTTAGTATGCGATTACTCACCAATTCTAGTATGACTAATGTTGCTTACTTTGCTTACTGATCTCTTACCAAGCACATTACCAATACTCTTGGCATTAGGCATTAGCAAGTAGTAATCTTAGTAATACTTTGTTATATAAGTAGCTGACTGTGTAGTAGTTATCCCTCAGTCAATTACACTCTTTGACATTGGTGCTTAACTAGCAACTCCTCGGCACATTCAGCTACTTTGGAGTCTTTGTCTCTAGCTCACTACTATTGCATTACCAATCGCTCTCAACATAATTGACTCCACTCGTCAGCCTACCATGTCTACCTCTTCCATGGAACATCAGCTCGCTGACGCTTTTGATGATGTCAAGACTGCCTACTCTAAACGGCCACGTGTCAGTTCTGCACTTGATGCCTTCACTGATTGGTTATCAGCAGTTTTCATCGCTCTCCTCGCCACTTTGGAGAAATCCTTTATGGTTATTGCAATCCAGATCGATACACTCAACGAGTACGTTGAAGAGCTTCGTTCTCCAACTGCACAGCTGCCTCCTAGCAGTGTCACAGCACAACCTGGAACTACGGCATCCACCAGCAGCACTTCTAAAGCACCCAAGCGTCCAGCTAGGTGCTCGTTATGCCACGCACGCGGTCATTCTAACACTGAGTGCCGCACCAAAGATCCAAGTTCTATGAGGAAACGAGTAGCGAGGAACAGTAGGATGGCTAAAGAGGCACGTGCACATACAGCTATGTCCGCCTTACCTGCATCACCCCCCTCATTTCATCATTTTCCTTACCCAACACCTGCTCACGCCGTTCAAACTCCTATGAATTTTGCTGCACTCTCTGCCGATTCCACTGAGCTTCGACGTCGAGCTGCACAGTCTGCAAGAGACAAGCGCCGGCATAGACGCCATACCACTTCCACATAAGTCCTAGATTACAGGGCTGTGTTACAAGTAGGATTACTAATCTGCTGACTGATGCTTTCTTAGTATGCGATTACTCACCAATTCTAGTATGACTAATATTGCTTACTTTGCTTACTGATCTCTTACCAAGCACATTACCAATACTCTTGGCATTAGTCATTAGCAAGTAGTAATCTTAGTAATACTTTGTTATATAAGTAGCTGACTGTGTAGTAGTTATCCCTCAGTCAATTACACTCTTTGACATTGGTGCTTAACTAGCAACTCCTCGGCACATTCAGCTACTTTGGAGTCTTTGTCTCTAGCTCACTACTATTGCATTACCAATCGCTCTCAACAATTTGACAAGGAATTTTCAGTCATGGGCATTATTCTCTGAGCCTAGCTGAATGCCAGGAATGACCTGGATGGGGCCATCAGAATAAGGAATGGTAGGAAAAGCTTCTTTCTTTCTTCTATATAAGAAAAAAGTGCTGGCAGGAATATAACAGAAAGGGGACAAGAATGAGAAGGGCAGTTTGTGCCAGTACATTGGGTGAGTCTCGTAGAAAACATGATGATGTAGGACATGAGTGCAAAATAGATGATAGCCATGAGAGGAGGCCACATGTTGAGTAGGATGAAGAGACTGATACTGTATAATGAATCTGTTGGATTGAAAGATGCACCTATAGTCTGTATCATGCCATGTGCAACATTAAGTGAGATATATGTTGTTAATCTGAATATCAACAATGAAAGGATGTAATATGGCACTAAACTACTCAGTGTGCCATCCTCCACAGCCTGAGTGGCTACCATGGCATTAGCCACAACCCCAAAAGAGTGCAGCAATGACACCTGCATGTACTTCCATAATAACCACAAGAGCTGTACCACCCTGCTTTAAAAACCCACTAGTCATTAAAATGCCAAAAATGAACATACACCACTAAAAATAAATGGACATCCACACGACCCACAGTGGCTTTCTGCTAATGTGTTAGGTATATGAGAGCTATGACACAGAGGAATGAAAGTGCACATGCTAGGATGTTTGCAAGGTTACTGAGGATGGGGGAAGGAGCTGGTGGACAATGTGCAAACATAGGAGGGATAGTGCAGGTTGGGTTTATACTGGTTGGTGCAGTGGATGGGGAGGAGGTGTTACAAGTAGGATTACTAATCTGCTGACTGATGCTTTCTTAGTATCTGATTACTCACCAATTCTAGTATGACTAATATTGCTTACTCTGCTTACTGATCTCTTACCAAGCACATTACCAATACTCTTGGCATTAGTCATTAGCAAGTAGTAATCTTAGTAATACTTTGTTATATAAGTAGCTGACTGTGTAGTAGTTATCCCTCAGTCAATTACACTCTTTGACATTGGTGCTTAACTAGCAACTCCTCAGTACACTCAGCTACTTTGGGGTCTTTGTCTCTAGCTCACTACTATTGCATTACCAATCGCTCTCAACTTAATTGACTCCACTCGTCAGCCGACCATGTCTACCTCTTCCATGGAACATCAGCTCGCTGACGCTTTTGACGATGTCAAGACTTCCTACTCCAAACGGCCACGTGTCAGTGCTTCACTTGACGCCTTCACTGATTGGTTATCAGCAGTTTTCGTCGCCCTCCTCACCACATTGGAGAAATCCTTTATGGTTATTGCAATCTAGATCGATACACTCAACGAGTATATTGAAGAGCTTCGTTCTGCAACTGCACAGCCGCCTCCTAGCAGTGTCACAGCACAACCTGGAACCACGGCACCCACCAGCAGCACTTCTAAAGCACCCAAGCGTCCAACTAGGTGCTCGTTATGCCATGCACGCAGTCATTCTAACACTGAGTGCCGCACCAAAGATCCAAGTTCTATGAGGAAACGAGTAGCGAGGAACAGTAGGATGGCTAAAGAGGCACGTGCACATACAGCTATGTCCACCTTACCTGCATCACCCCCCTCATTTCATCATTTTGCTTACCCAACACCTGCTCACGCCGTCCAAACTCCTATGAATTTCGCTGCACTCTCTGCCGATTCCACTGAGCTTCGACGTCGAGCTGCACAGTCTGCAAGAGACAAGCGCCGGCATAGATGCCATACCACTTCCGCATAAGTCCTAAATTATGGGGCTGTGTTACAAGTAGGATTACTAATCTGCTGACTGATGCTTTCTTAGTATCTGATTACTCACCAATTCTAGTATGACTAATATTGCTTACTCTGCTTACTGATTTCTTACCAAGCACATTACCAATACTCTTGGCATTAGTCATTAGCAAGTAGTAATCTTAGTAATACTTTGTTATATAAGTAGCTGACTGTGTAGTAGTTATCCCTCAGTCAATTACACTCTTTGACATTGGTGCTTAACTAGCAACTCCTCAGTACACTCAGCTACTTTGGGGTCTTTGTCTCTAGCTCACTACTATTGCATTACCAATCGCTCTCAACTGGAGGAGATTACATAAAGAAAAGAGGTGTTGGAAGTTCAGAGGAGTTGATGGTAAAAGAGGTTACACCAAGGATAAGAAGGGACATTTGTGATAAAGGCTTGAAATCACCAAAACACATCATGATGGGCAAGGGATGAGAGATGAAGCTGAAGCTCAAGGCTTAGCTGTGGTTAAGTAGTCTGTTGATGGATCAGGAGGGGAAATCGGCTGTAGATGTAGATGGGTGAGCTGAGTCTGTCAGTAAGAGAAGGCCGGTGGACAATGGTGTTGTGAAGGAATAAGAGTTTTGAGTATTGATGCCTTTCCCATGGTAATGGGGTTTACTGTCGGGGGGGTGAGTCCAGGTAACAGGTTGACATCTCTGCATTGTTCAGTAGACATGGTAACAAAAGTGGGGTCCAGGGTGTGAAAAGTTGGATTAGGCAGTCAGCTCTAAAGTGCAGTGCATTGGTGTAGAAAAGAGTGGTGTTACTCCTGAGTACTTTGTAGAGGGGGTCTGCTCTGGAAAACCAGTCATGTCATGGTTATTGACAATGCTGATGGCTTTGACAACCATGATATGGCATGTGATGGTGATGATGGAGTTGTGCAGGGTCATTTCAAGTTTTCTGAGCTGAGCGAGATGGGCAGGGTCGAGACAGAGTATAGGCAGTGTATAACTAAGAGTAGTTGTGAATAGTTTAGGGCCCAGGGAGTTTGTGTCTGGTGTGAAAAAATTGACCATTGCAGCAATTTCAGGGTCAGCAAGGTTTTGGGAAAAAGAAAGTGTGAGAGTGTAGAGTGTGAATAGTAAGCTTATTACAAAAAAAAAGTGGAAGAAAGCCAGAGCTTCCAACACTTGAGACTCATGGGCACAGAAACATGTAAGGAACTTAGTATATTTTGGGGGAGGAAGCTAAGATATCATACAAGTACTCAAAGTATAGACTATATAATATTGAAGTAACATGTGATACTTGGTTGGCATGTGATAATGTCATGATGATGTAAGAGGCACTCTTACATCCCAGTGGGGAAAAAAATTTGGAGCCCTGTTCTTGTCACCTGATTTGAATTCTCATCAGCAGTGAAGTGTCACAAGCATCACTTTGTTGCCTACAAGGTATGCATCTTCACAATGATGTGTCTTGTTGGTACTTGGTGAGGAGTCTCAGCAGAAAATGTGAACACTAATCCTATGATTGCAGGAGTACTCAGGGTGCAGGGGTTCATTTAGGGGGCCTCATATCATACTTCAAAGTGTGATGATAGCTATTGATGCAGGGTTTCAGGGATATAAAGTGCACACAATGTAAAGGAGCAAAAAAGCGCAGTGCAGAAATATGTGCAGCAATAGTGCACAAGTGCACAGTGATGATAGACAATAAAAATGAAAGGCAGTGTAACTCTGTTGTGCAGGGTTCACTGAGAACACAGAGATAAGGGGATTGGACCACAACAGAACAGGCTCAGAGTATCTATTAAGAGGGAAAATGGAGCTATTGCCTTTCAAATGATTTTTTTCCTGGAAGGCCTCACAGCCAAATGCTCAGCTGTCACTGGAAATCTGGTGGACCTTTCAGATATTCCTGAAGAATATCATGAGTTCTCCAACATCTTCAATAAACAGAAGGCAGACACCCTTCCTCTACATCACCCATATGACCAAAAGATAGAGACAGAGGATAATGTGCCTCCACCTCTGGGCCATATGTACTTTCTCTCCCCATCTGAACTTGAAGCCCTGTGAGTATTCATTGAAGAGAACATTCATTCAGCTTTATCTAACCCTCCAAATCACCTCATGGTGCTTCTATACTCTTTGTCAAGAAGAAGGATGGTACAAGTTGAGAGCGATTGGTAATGCAATAGTAGTGAGCTAGAGACAAAGACCCCAAAGTAGCTGAGTGTACTGAGGAGTTGCTAGTTAAGCACCAATGTCAAAGAGTGTAATTGACTGAGGGATAACTACTACACAGTCAGCTACTTATATAACAAAGTATTACTAAGATTACTACTTGCTAATGACTAATGCCAAGAGTATTGGTAATGTGCTTGGTAAGAGATCAGTAAGCGAAGTAAGCAATATTAGTCATACTAGAATTGGTGAGTAATCATATACTAAGAAAGCATCAGTCAGCAGATTAGTAATCCTACTTGTAACACAGCCCCGTAATCTAGGACTTATGCGGAAGTGGTATGGCGTCTATGCCGGCGCTTGTCTCTTGCAGACTGTGCAGCTCGACGTCGAAGCTCAGTGGAATCGGCAGAGAGTGCAGCGAAATTCATAGGAGTTTGGACGGCGTGAGCAGGTGTTGGGTAAGCAAAATGATGAAATGAGGGGGGTGATGCAGGTAAGTTGGACATAGCTGTATGTGCTCGTGCCTCTTTAGCCATCCTACTGTTCCTCGCTACTCGTTTCCTCATAGAACTCGGATCTTTGGTGCAGCACTCAGTGTGGGAATGACCGCGTGCATGGCATAACGAGCACCTAGCTGGACGCTTGGGTGCTTTAGAAGTGCTGCTGGTGGATGCCGTGGTTCCAGGTTGTGCTGTGACACTGCTAGGAGGCGGCTGTGCAGTTGGAGAACGAAGCTCTTCAACATACTCGTTGAGTGTGTCGATCTGGACTGCGATGACCATAAAGGATTTCTCCAATGTGGTGAGCAGAACGACGAAGACTGCTGATAACCATTCAGTGAAGGCGTCAAGTGAAGGACTGACACGTGGCCGTTCGGAGTAGGAGATCTTGACGTCGTCAAAAGCGTCAGCGAGCTGATGTTCCATCGAAGAGGTAGACATGGTCGGCTGATGGGTGGAGTCAATTAAGTTGAGAGCGATTGGTAATGCAATAGTAGTGAGCTAGAGACAAAGACCCCAAAGTAGCTGAGTGTACTGAGGAGTTGCTAGTTAAGCACCAATGTCAAAGAGTGTAATTGACTGAGGGATAACTACTACACAGTCAGCTACTTATATAACAAAGTATTACTAAGATTACTACTTGCTAATGACTAATGCCAAGAGTATTGGTAATGTGCTTGGTAAGAGATCAGTAAGCGAAGTAAGCAATATTAGTCATACTAGAATTGGTGAGTAATCATATACTAAGAAAGCATCAGTCAGCAGATTAGTAATCCTACTTGTAACAGTACACTCTGATTATGTGTTGACTACCGGGACCTCAACCATATCTCAAAGAAGGATCACTATCCACTCCAGCTGATCTCTGACTTCCTTGACATGCCCTGCAAGTCCTACATCTTTACAAAGATTGACCTCTGACATACTTACTTACCACTTGGTTCACATCGCTGATGGTGATGAATGGAAAATGACATTCTGGACCTGTTATAGGTCCTTTGAGTGGCTGTGGTTCCCTTTAGACTCATCAATGCACCCACAGCTTTCCAGCGCCTCATGACTGACATCTTCGGTGACATGATCGATGTCTGCATCATCATCTATTTCGACAATATCCTCAGTTTTTTTGATGACATATCAAAACACAAAGCTCACATTAAAGAAATCCTCTGGAAACTCCAGAAACACAAACTTTATCCCTCTCCACAGAATGTGAGTTCCACAAAGATACAATTGAATATCTCAGGTTCATCTTGTCACTGGATGGACTCTGGATGTCCAAAGACAAAGTAAAGACCATCCTGGACTGGCTGGTACTTTGGAAAGTCAAGGATATACAGTGACTCACAAACTGAGTCAATGTTTTGGACTTTTTGATTCATTGTTGAATATCTTGCCATAAACAATAAAAACAAATGAGGTATTGGTGTACCGAATAACATACATGATCTGGACTACCAAAAAAACAAAGAATTATGTAATTTTAATCATTCTCATAGAGATATGATTATTTTAATTCAGGGACTCATTGACTCAGTTTTGTGAGGGATAGTCAGAAATATTAGAATCTGATGCTCCACCAACTGTATAATGTCAAGATCTTGACAGATGGTTTCTAAGGTGATGTGACCCTTGATGGGACCTTAAATTATAGTATTTAATCAGGACTAGCATTCTTCATACTTCAATATTCTCCAATGCATCCTATCTCCTCTGCTCAGAAGGAAAACATTCTTTCCCTGGCCTCCAATCATTATTCTACCCACAATATTGCCTCTAAACTCAACCTCAGCCAGTCTAGTGTATCCAGAACACTCAGGGCTCTCCATCGAAACCTGGATTTACCCTCTGGTGGTCATCCTTCTAAGCTCTCATCTACCTCTCAGAGAGCCATTCTTATCCAAATCACCACTGGCAAGGCTGCAAATGCTGTTCAGGCCACCCATTACATCAGCAGCATCATACCTACTCCAGTCTCCTCAGAAACAGTCAGAAGAGTTCTCAGAAAAAACTCATTCAAGGCTGTGGTGAAGAAGAAAAAGCCCTTGCTTAGTATAAGGCATAGGAAAGCAAGATTGGCTTTTGCTCAGAAGTATAGAGAGTGGACTGTGGAGGACTGGAGGAGGGTTATTTGGTCAGATGAGACTAAAATCAACAGGTTTGGGTCAGATGGGAGAGAGTGGGTCTGAAAACAGAAGGGAAAGGGGCTGATTAAGAGAGAGGTGCAGGGAACTGTCAAATTTGGGGGAGGAAACATTATGGTATGGGGGTGTATGGGATGGAATGGAGTGGGGCATCTTGCAGAGGTTGAGGGGAGGATGAATGCTAACCAGTATGTGTCCATTTTGAAGGACCATATGCTGCCTAGCTTGGAGGAGAGTGGAATTTCTGGAGAAGAGGTGATTTTTCAACAAGACAATGACCCCAAGCATACCTCAAAAAAGGCCAAGAAATGGATGGAGAACAACAATATTACTCTTCTGAATTGGCCTGCCCAATCTCCATACCTCAGCCCTATTGAACATCAATGGGTTCACCTCAGGAACCAGTTAGACAAGTATCCAAGAGCATCAAAAGGGATTTGGGAGTTATGGGAAAGAGTAGTGGAAGAGTGGAATGATATTCCATCAGAGGTGTGTCAGAATTTGATTGAAAGCATGCCTAGAAGGTTGGGAGCAGTTATTAAGGCCAAGGGAGGTCATACAAAATACTAGAATTACAATTTATCATAATATTGATACCGCCTCACAAAACTGAATCAATGAGTCCCTGATTTAAAATTATCATATCTTCATGCACTGTAATTGAAATTACATAATTCTTTGTTTGTTTGATAGTTCTGATAATGTACTTTATTTGGTATAACAATACTTTATCTGTATTTGTTGTTAATAAGAAGTTATTCAACAATAAATTAAAAAGTGCAAAACATTGACTCAGTTTTGTGAGTCACTGTACAGTCCTTCCTCAGATTCTGCAACTTCTACTGCAGATTTATTCATGGATATTCTGACATCGTCATGCCTCTTACCCTCTTGATGTAGAAAAACTTCCCCTGGGACTTCAACAAGAAGTGCCAAGAAGCCTTTGACAGGCTTAAGAAAGAATTCACCCATGCTCCAGTCCTCTCTCAGTGGCTACCACATTTCCACCTGGTCCTTGAAACAGATGCCTCTGATTATGCTCTGGTTGCAATCCTCTCTGCCCACACTCCTTATGGTGATATTCACCCTGTTGCTTTCCACTCCTGCTCCTTTAATTCTACTGAGCTAAACTATGACACCCATGACAAAGAACTTTTGGCCATCTTTGAGGCATTCAAGCATTGGCAACATTATCTGGAGGGCTTCAGAAACCTGATCGATGTGGTCTCTGATCACAAAAATCTGGAGTACTTCAGCACCACCAAGCTCCTCACTTGCTGCCAAGCCAGATGGTCTGAGTACCTCTTACAGTTCAACTTAGTCATCTGCTTCTGCTCTGGGAAACTAGGGGCAAAATTCGATGTGCTCACTAGATGTTAGGATGTCTACTGCAAAGAGGGAAATGGTGACTTCATCTCAGCAAACCCAAGCAATTTCTGACTCATCTTCATCCAAGAACAGCTCATCTCCTCACTTCAAGCCACATACTTTGCCACCCTAGTCATCCAACAAGCAATCCTTATGGATGTCAAGAAGCTCCACAATGACATCTGATTCTCTCTTACCCTTGACCCCATCTCATCCACTCATCTCCCAACCCCCTCCACTCCCGATTGGACTGTAGACAACAGTGGACTTCTCTGCCACTTCGACCAGATTTACATTGTGGATGTAGTGGATTTCTGTTTCAAGGTTCTGTAGTACAAGCACGACCATATTCTTTCTGGTCATTTTGAACAAAACAAGTGTTACAAGTAGGATTACTAATCTGCTGATTGATGCTTGCTTAGTATGCGATTACTCACCAATTCTAGTATGACTAATATTGCTTACTTTGCTTACTGATCTCTTACCAAGCACATTACCAATACTCTTGGCATTAGTCATTAGCAAGTAGTAATCTTAGTAATACTTTGTTATATAAGTAGCTGACTGTGTAGTAGTTATCCCTCAGTCAATTACACTCTTTGACATTGGTGCTTAACTAGCAACTCCTCAGTACACTCAGCTACTTTGGGGTCTTTGTCTCTAGCTCACTACTATTGCATTACCAATCGCTCTCAACAACAAGATTCTACAACTTGTCCAACGTGATTATGTATAGCCCAACCTATGGAACTTCATACAAGACTTCTGTGAATTGTGTACTATGTGCAGATGCTCCAAGTCACCACAACACAAACCCTATGGTTTCCTGAAGCAACTCCCAGTCCTGGAATATTCTTGGGACTCGATCTCAATGGACTTCATCAAACAGCTACCAGATTCTGACAGCCACACCACCATCCTGGTTATCATAGACTGACTCTCCAAGCAAGGCATCTTCATTTCCACAGTCAACAAATGTTGAGAGTGATTGGTAATGCAATAGTAGTGAGCTAGAGACAAAGACCCCAAAGTAGCTGAGTGTACTGAGGAGTTGCTAGTTAAGCACCAATGTCAAAGAGTGTAATTGACTGAGGGATAACTACTACACAGTCAGCTACTTATATAACAAAGTATTACTAAGATTACTACTTGCTAATGACTAATGCCAAGAGTATTGGTAATGTGCTTGGTAAGAGATCAGTAAGCAGAGTAAGCAATATTAGTCATACTAGAATTGGTGAGTAATCAGATACTAAGAAAGCATCAGTCAGCAGATTAGTAATCCTACTTGTAACAACAAAATCACAGCCCAAGAACTCACCAACTTGTTCATCATGCATGTCTTCTCCAAGCACAGAGTTCCATCACATGTCACTTGTAACTGGGGATCTGAGTTTATCTCCCACTTTTTCCAGTCTCTTGGTCAAGCTTTGGATATGAAGATTCATTTCACTTCAGATTATCACCCAGAAGGTGATGGACAAACCAAATGCCTTAATCAGACCCTTGAACAATACCTATGGATCTTCTACAATTACCAACAGGACAACTAGTCTCAGCTGTTGCCCTTAGGAAACTTTGCTTTCAACAATGCTCTGTCAGCTTCCACCAGGTTTTACCCTTCTTCACCAATAAGGGCTACCACTCAAGCATCACTATCTTCCCCAAACATGAGCTAGCTTTCCAGAATGCTCATAACTTTGTGGTGGATCTTGATGAACCCCACCAGGAACTCCGGTGATACAGCTCTCTATCACCCTGTGCGCATACTATGGCATTTTTGTGATTGTGTGCACCCTCTAGATGGCTTCCACACACTTTGTGCAGCATGCTTTTGCACACCTTCATGCGCTTTCATGTGCCTTTGCATGCTTCCGTTCACTTTCACACACCTTTGACCACTTAAGAGTGCTTTTGTGTGCCTTTTACATTTCTACTGTGCTCTTGGTTCCCCATAGCTTCCTGCTGTCGTGCACTCTAAATGCACCCCATTGTGCTTCAAACTGCCTCTGTGCGCCCCCCCACACTCCTTACCTGCCTTTCACATTTATTGTGTGCTCGATGTGCCTTTGCACACTCCTTTTATGCTTTACCTGCAATGCACATTCTCTACTGCACACTCATTGCACAATCCCTATCACACACACAACAATCCACCACATCAGTTGCGCTGCACATCACGGCTTCCATCTTACTGGTGTATTTACTTGAGGCACACTGCGATTCCAACATGAGCGAACTGTGCATTCTTACATAACTGGGGCACTTTGTGCCTATTTGGCATTGGACTGTGCATACTTGGGTGCTTTCATGTAATCCTGGTGCTTTGGCAGTATTTGGCCTTTCACAGCATCTCCTTATAGTTCTTCTGCATTTCCAATCAGCATCACCTTATCTGGTAACTGGCATAGGTTGATCATGTCATTATTACTAAGGTGCAGCATGTGACACATAACACTGAAGCAGATTAATTGGGAAGATTGCATGAGACCTAGAGTGCACCAAAAATAGTGCATCATACTGGGACAGTTGGGTATTGGGCTAATGGTGCATAAATCTTATTGGCTGAGGCAGCGGCATAGTGTGGTCAGGTTTAGATAGGCGATTGGATGCACTTGTGGGTAGCACATGGTGCTTTCTATTTTTACACTTTATTTTACTGTTTTTATCACATAAGCCATTTGTACATAGTAGGTGGACAGATAGAGAATCCAGAGGATCTTTCCCCCCCCCATAGTTCATAGTTCAGTCAGCGTTGCACATAGTCTGTGCACCAGCATCCAGTCCATGCGCCTTTGTAGTGTGCCCTTCATACAGCCACATTTGCATATTGTTTGTGTCCCCTCATCATATTGTCCCTGCATTGCATCCTTTGTCCTCATTTGTGCACTCTTATAGTGCACCCTTCATATAGCTGCATTTGCACACCATTTGTGCACTTATTTGCATAGCCATGTTTTGTGCACCATTTGCACCTTTTTCTGCCCCTTGTGCTTTCATCCTGTTTGTGTCCCCAACCTGCACACCACCTTCACAGCACATCCCAGTGTTGTCCTCATCCCACTACACCTCCCGCCTTCATCATCCTCATCGTTGTGCACTTTTGCACTCCCATTGCGCGTTTTTCCACACTGCGCATTTTTGCCCCTTTGCATTGTGCACTTTCCCACTACTGTGCATATCTCCCCTTTAGCATACACAATTAGTGCACACATTAAACACCACTATTACAGCCTCCTCATAGTCTCCACGGCCCAAAGGATGATCTGAGGCCCTCTAAGTGAACTCCCCCCTCATCCTGAGCATGCCTGCAGTAGTAGGTTAAGTGTTCACCCCTTCCATTGAGACTCTGCACCAAGTACCAACAGAACACATCATTTCTGGAGCCCACTGCAAGGGGTTTCTGTTTACCAGACCATATTTTAGATCTCCATTGGCTCGCCCTTCATCTCAACATTAACCACCTTCACACTCTCCATTCCGAGCTGTTAGCAACTGCACTCCAGCTTGGGGAAATACCAGTATTTGAATCACTCTTCCTAAACAACACACATCACTCGTCTGCACTGTCTTTACCTCCACCTTCACCTGAATCATCCCTATTTACCTTAACTCCATCCGCATCACTGCATTCTTCTCCACCTTTGCATTTTGCTGCACTTTTACCAGATCTTAACTCTACACACCTTATTCCACCTACCATGGCTACCATGCATATGCCATCTGCATCTAACCAAAATGCACCACATTTTGACCCCACAAAACCATGCAAACTCCAGAAGTACTTTGAGGAGCTTGCGCAACTTCTCTGCAATTGCAACATCACCAATGAGACTGATAAAAAGTTCCACACTGTGCGCTATTTGGACAGCGACACTGTGGACACTTGGAAACTGCTACTGGAGTATAGCGCGATGCACAACTATGGTGTATTTAAAGATGCTGTCCTAAAGCTTTATCCCGGCTCTAGGGATGGCAGTAAATGGAGTATTAGCAACCTGGACAAGCTTATTGGTGAGACCGCACACATTGGCCTTGTAACTGCAGAAGAAATCATGCGCTATTATCATGCATTTTTCAACATTAGTGAATACTTAGTTGTGCAAGGCATATTGGCATGCTACGACCAAAGCCGCATGTTCATTAGGGTGTTTCGACCAGACCATCTAGAGCACATTTTGAGCCATCTTGTGATTGCGGTACCGAATCAGCCTGCAAATGTGCCACACTCATTAGATGCAATATGCGATGTGATCAACTTTATCTTTGAAGACCCAGCATGCTATTTCCAGCCACTTACTGGGCTCACAGCACAAAACCCCGATATGTATGCGCCCTACTCAGCACCCAGCGCACCCATTTCCCAGCCACAACCTAGTGCACCTGCAGTCAAAGCAGAAGACATCTCAGTCTTATTCAAGCGCATGACACAGACAATAGTTACTGTGTTGAGTGCATCATGCAGAGATGGCGGAAATGGCGCACCTCACTCAAACAATGACAAGTGCAATGGTTGCAGTCAGACAGGGCATTATATCCCTGAGTGCATTTCAATTGAGCACCTTATTAGCAAAGGAAAGTGTAGGCAAAATGCAGAAGGGTGCATCATACTCCCAGGTGGCACATTCATGCTGCATTCTATTCCAGGCAACTTCTTGGGCAAGCACATTGAGGAATGGCATAAGCACAACCCAGGGCAGATAGCCACTGGTCGACTTTCATCTAATACCAATTTGCAGCTCATCTACAATATAGTGCCTTGTCCAGCTCCAGCAGCACCTTTACAGTTGACATACATTGCCGCTTCAGCGCCTGCAGCAGATAATGTTACAAGTAGGATTACTAATCTGCTGACTGATGCTTTCTTAGTATCTGATTACTCACCAATTCTAGTATGACTAATATTGCTTACTCTGCTTACTGATCTCTTACCAAGCACATTACCAATACTCTTGGCATTAGTCATTAGCAAGTAGTAATCTTAGTAATACTTTGTTATATAAGTAGCTGACTGTGTAGTAGTTATCCCTCAGTCAATTACACTCTTTGACATTGGTGCTTAACTAGCAACTCCTCAGTACACTCAGCTACTTTGGGGTCTTTGTCTCTAGCTCACTACTATTGCATTACCAATCGCTCTCAACTGATAATATGCAAAGCATGCCAAATGTGCAACTAATGAAGGAAGAGCGCATCAATGCACTTGAGTGGGAGTTGATGGCACTTCGGAAGAGGCAAGTCTTCGATGGCATTGAAATTCTGTGGCACGCACTGCACAATACATCCAATCAAGAGAGTGCACATTCTACAACCACAGACATTGCACCTGCCGACAGTATCGAGTCCCCAGTTTTGCAACCCACTGTAAGCACAACTGAAGCACATGACGAGACGCCCATACATCCATAGTCCAACATTCCTAAAGCACATTTTGTGCCTGCAGCAGCGGATAAGCCAGATGCACCAGCTAACACTTCCAAAGGCAAAGAGCCATCATACCGCGCTGTCATTCCCATCCAGAACCCACAGATTGTCGATGATGTATATGTGCGCACCATGAAGGCGCCCTCCATTATGGTTTTGCATGAAGAGCTCCTATCCCTTTCCCCTGATCTCAGACAGCACCATAGAGAACAAGTTACCCCAAAGCGCATTGCAGCTACCAGTGCAGAAGTGGTAGCTACCAACCTTGCGAGCATTATGCCATTTGTGCACTGTGAAGCATGCACACCTTTTGCGAAAAATAAAGCGCTTAATGCGACACCTCCAGTTAGCATGGCAATTGCAGCGCTGCTTCCTATTGTTTTGCAGGATCCATTTGAACAGTACCTCATCCACCTCCAGCCAGGTGAAATTGAAAACCTGGACATTTTGAAGGTTGCAAAAGAGTCGATTGCACTTTGTTCCATTGAGTTATTGATTGACAACCAAGAATACTTCGAGGCTATCTTAGATCTGGGTTTGCAAATTATTGCAATGTCAGAAGCAGTCTGCCATTGTCTTGAGCTTCAGTATGACCCGTGCATTCGCTTATACATGCAATCGGCCAATGGAGAGGTAGATGAGTCACTTGGGCTTGCGCGCAACATTTCTGTGCACATTGGAGATATCATTGTCTATGTGCAAGTTCACGTTATCCATTCACCTGCTTATGATATTGTTACAAGTAGGATTACTAATCTGCTGACTGATGCTTGCTTAGTATGCGATTACTCACCAATTCTAGTATGACTAATATTGCTTACTCTGCTTACTGATCTCTTACCAAGCACATTACCAATACTCTTGGCATTAGTCATTAGCAAGTAGTAATCTTAGTAATACTTTGTTATATAAGTAGCTGACTGTGTAGTAGTTATCCCTCAGTCAATTACACTCTTTGACATTGGTGCTTAACTAGCAACTCCTCGGCACATTCAGCTACTTTGGAGTCTTTGTCTCTAGCTCACTACTATTGCATTACCAATCGCTCTCAACATAATTGACTCCACTCGTCAGCCGACCATGTCTACCTCTTCCATGGAACATCAGCTCGCTGACGCTTTTGACGATGTCAAGACTGCCTACTCCAAACGGCCACGTGTCAGTTCTGCACTTGATGCCTTCACTGATTGGTTATCAGCAGTTTTCATCGCTCTCCTCGCCACTTTGGAGAAATCCTTTGTTGAGAGCGATTGGTAATGCAATAGTAGTGAGCTAGAGACAAAGACCCCAAAGTAGCTGAGTGTACTGAGGAGTTGCTAGTTAAGCACCAATGTCAAAGAGTGTAATTGACTGAGGGATAACTACTACACAGTCAGCTACTTATATAACAAAGTATTACTAAGATTACTACTTGCTAATGACTAATGCCAAGAGTATTGGTAATGTGCTTGGTAAGAGATCAGTAAGCAGAGTAAGCAATATTAGTCATACTAGAATTGGTGAGTAATCAGATACTAAGAAAGCATCAGTCAGCAGATTAGTAATCCTACTTGTAACAATATCAACCCCTCATTTGCCCTTAACTTATTCTTGACCTAACCCTTAATCTCTCAGCTCCTCTTAACTTCATTTCACCTCATAACCTCTGCTTAATCTATCCTTGCCCTCCATCTGGAAACCTGCTGGACATCTGCATGCAATCTGCCTGAAATTAGACAACTAATGAGGTGAAGAATGCAACTTCTTATAAGTTGAAGCCAAGTCCTCTCCAGCCTTTTCACCTGGCACACTACAGCCCTGTGGATTCTGCCCAAAACCCCTGAACACCTCCAACCACCTCTGACCAGGTCCAACTGGAAGTCTGGTGTATTCCTGACCAAGTTCTGACCTTGGTAGTAGCAATCTTGAATCCTGACAGAATTGAGCAATGTTGAAGGTGACTATGCTCATAGTGAGCCCCTTAGCTCATCCTGCACATACAAGGTGGGTAAGGAACAATACAGAATCCTCAGTGGAATGCTGGGCAATGCCTCCAAATTGGTTGGGGTCGAAGATGTTGTAAGCAACCCCATCAAACTGTAACCACCTGGCCAACATTTTTTTGAGCAGCTTTCCCAAAGTGTTCAAAAGCATGATGGGCCTGAACAATTTGGGGGTGGAGTAGTTAGGTTTCCCCAGCTTTGGTATGATGACTAACAGGAACTCCTTAAAGTGAGCAGGCCAATGGCCCACATCGATGCATACATTAGCAATGTGGACAATCAGTGTCCCCACCTGCAAAGAGGCAACCTTGGTCCACCACCCCTTAGAGTGTTTACCAAGGCATTTTTCTTTGGAGTGGGCAATTCATGCATCAGAGAATACCTTCAAAATTTCCTGGATGATCTCGTCAATGTCCCCTGCCATATATCTGTCCCGCTCTGTGAGAGATTCAAGTTTCGACATGATGTCAGCCAGATAGGCCTTCTCCTCATCTGAATCTGGCCTGATGGTCCAGTGAGTAGCAGGGACCTCAGATGCTGGGCTAGGTAAAGTGATGGTCAGGGGGGCATAGTCAGACATACCCCTGTTCCCTATGTCCATAGTGTGGTGGATCTCAGCCTTCAAGGCTGCAGGAATTAGCATGAGATTGATAACAGTGTCCTCAAACCCCTGCTGTGGAGAAATGTGTGTAGGCACAGGCTCTACTAGGGTAGAGACAGCGAGTCCAGTACACCCCACTATGGCTAGTAGAATGTTGGCATAGACATTTATATCTGGTCCCCTAGGGTCCCAGCTTAAATGCCTAACATTGAAATACCCCTGCCATGAAATGCATAGTGGAGAGGCAAAAGGCCTCATTGTGCAAGACTTTGATAGCTGTGTCATCACTGTCTAAGTAGACATTAGCGAAAAATAAAAGGCCCTTCCCCTGTCCCAAAGAGAACAAGAGGGTGCCCCTATAATCAACAACTTCCTTGTGTATGGTAGGTCAAAGATTAGCAATGCGGATGTTGACATATACCAATATGTGCAGTGGGGAGTCAACTCCAGAGTGGCACACCACCAAGTTCCAGTTAGGACTGATGGTGCAACCCATGACTTCCTCACCTTCTGTGTTTTCAGGTGATGAGGCATTTCTTATCCCTCTCCAAGGAGGTTCTCGAATAAAGAGTAAATCATATTCTAAAAGATCTGCTAGTAACAAGTCCATGTAGACATAATTTTGATTTATATTTTGACTAAATCTACGTAACTGGGGGAGCAATGTAAGCCTGTCCCTCATTTATGTTCAGCCACTGCTGCCTATGGGAAAGCTGTTAGGGAATGTTTGAGATCTGTCTCTGTGTTACAAGTAGGATTACTAATCTGCTGACTGATGCTTGCTTAGTATGCGATTACTCACCAATTCTAGTATGACTAATATTGCTTACTTTGCTTACTGATCTCTTACCAAGCACATTACCAATACTCTTGGCATTAGTCATTAGCAAGTAGTAATCTTAGTAATACTTTGTTATATAAGTAGCTGACTGTGTAGTAGTTATCCCTCAGTCAATTACACTCTTTGACATTGGTGCTTAACTAGCAACTCCTCGGCACATTCAGCTACTTTGGAGTCTTTGTCTCTAGCTCACTACTATTGCATTACCAATCGCTCTCAACACTCTGTGACTCACCTCATCATAGCATGCTCTGATCTACTTGTGGTCAAAGTGATTTTGCCAAAATTTGCAGTGATGAACATCAGCTGCATGATTCTGCCTATAGTTGGCACAGTGGTGGACATGGGTGTATGGATCCCCTTAAGGAGTCAGTGGCATGGGAGGGTTTGCCTTGGGGGCTTCCCTGAAACAACCAGCAAGGGTGCAGTAATGCTCCTTGCAGTGGGATTCAGCACAAATGAGACATTTGGCCTGTTTAGCATGGCACTGGTAGGTGGAGTAACCCCACCTCCAGAAACATTGGCAGAGGGGCATGCCAGAGTTGGCCTTGGCTTCTCTAATGCAAGCAACAAATTGTCCAAATTGGACAGTTTGCCCTGTGAGTACCTTGGCATGAGCGCCACTGGCAGAGTCAGCAATATTAAGATAGACAGTGGCCATGTCTGACATACAAGAGTCACAGACTACACAAGGCAGCATCTGCAGCACCAGCTGGTCTTTGAGACCCCCCTTAGCTACTAGAAATGTTGACCATCTTAAGATATCATGTAGAGGTAGAAAAAGCTGCATCCATCCAATCTGTGAAAGGGAACGAGAATCAGACCACCTCTCTGAAACACAGCAGTGCATTATCAGAGGCAACACCCCAAGTAGCTGCAGTAAAGCCCTCCAGGGTGAGAAGCAATGAATGAACCTCCTGCACAGAGTGGTGGAGGCCCAGTTGGTGCCAGATGCACTTTAGCATATCGCTTGTGTTTACATTGGGGTCAGAGGGCTGAATGTAGATGAGGACCTGCCTGCGGGATGGTCCATGAACAGTGGCAGAGGGCTTTCTAGGCCCTTTACCTTTGGATGGCCCTACCTGCTGCTGAATGTGCACAAGTTGGTCCAGAGATGCATCAAGAAGAGCTCTCACCAACTGGACAATGTCATTCACTGAGGTGGTGGGTGCCTGTCCCCCTTGGAACTGGGCCACCTTGAAAATGACCTCTTAGAAGGGGGCCATGTTAAGTAATTAATGGTAGGTGGAGGTCCCCTACTAAAAGACCCACCACCTCCAACCAGAGGATGTGGCAATGGACACTGCCTTGGCCCCTTGACCCCAGATCCATCCCTGTTGGTGCAAGTGAGTCCAGATGACATAGCTGACCATGCATCTACATGAGCTGCTATAGTGCAAGCTTCCCAGAGAGGAGCTTTTCACCCCCTTCAGCAACTCTGCCAGGGATGCTGCTTCCAGCAGCCCCCCTCTGGTGATAGAGGAGGCAGCTGCGATAACCTCATCTGCTGCATTGCCTAGCAGTCATTTGGTGCTCTGATCTATGTCTTCCCCCAATTGTGTGAGCCAGGTGTCATTGCCATCTTTCATCACCTCATCAGTGTCATCCACATCAATATCCTCATTCTTGTCCACTCTCCTGGGAGTCTGGGGGACTGGTGTGGGGCTCATTGATGAGTGACTCCCTCTCATCACCCAAGCAGCAGCAGCAGCAGAGATGGAGGTGGATCTGGCTCTCCTGTGGATTTCGTGTCCATCTGAATATGGGGATGAAGATGGAGATGTACACTGGGTCCTGGAAGGCCCTGCAGTATTAATTCTACTCTGCCTGGCAGCAGACAGAGTGTTAATTGAGTCATCACCAGGAGTGACTGGATTATTGATGAAGTGGGGTTACCCCCCCCCCACCTCTCTGATACTGACCCCCCATCAGGTTTTCTAGTATTGGACATACTTGTGATGTCTGGGGCTAATATCAAATCGAAGAGATCAGACCAACAGTTACTGTGGTGGTACCAAGTTAAGAAGCAATGTGGTACGCTAATAGGTCCACTGTGCACTCTAGGGTCTGGGAAGGTTCCAAACATATTGACACATTATGACTTATAATCCCAACCCCTATGAACCCAACAAAATTGGTTTTGAACCAATTTTGAACTATTTCAAATGACTTCAAATGACTTCATAATACTTTGAACTATTTTGAATGACTTTGAATGACTTCGTGACACTTTAAACTATTTTTTTTTTTTGTCAACAATTTATTATGTGGTGCATGCTTGCAGTCCACAGCAGGGTACAAGCTAAGTATACTACAGGTATCCATGCAAAATTTGAGGGAGACTGCCACCCTGATACAGCTCTGTTGAGCAGTGAAAACCATGCACCTCTTTGCTGAGGCACCCTTGGCCAGATGAGGAAAGGATAAGTGTGCGAGCACCTCCCAAAACCTCCAAAGAGAGGGATGCCCTTCTGACTCAGCTTCCAGCTTAGGCTGTCACTCTGCTACATACCCCCAAGTTACCTCCAATAGAGCCATCTCCCAGTCCCCCCTAGTTTGAGTTCTCTAACTGTCCAAGGCTTCTCAGGTTGTCCCCTATGGCTTCAGATGGAGAGTGGCATTTTTTATGAGCCTAAACGGACTCCTACTGGATCTCCCAGCAGATACCGATGACCCTTGCCTCCTAAAGTGTTAAGACAGAAAGATGACCAGACTGGGGATTGAACCCAGGACCAACTGGACATATACCAGATGCTCTACCAACTGAGCTATCAGGTCTTACTGGATTCAATACATAGTTTGGTATTAGAGGTAATCTCACCCAGATTGCAACCCAGCCAAGTTCACAGTATTATGACTGCTTATCAGCCAGGGTCTCTAGTGCATCAGCTCAACAGCTGACACTGCCACATACATCATGTGACAGATTACATAATCCAACACAACCTTCCTAATCTGGCACATCATCTAATCTGCTTATAGAAGGTGGATGACTAAGCATCCTGCTGACAAAGCAGCACAGCCTGCTGACAAAGCACCAGGGCCCATAACCTGTTAAGACAGAAAGATGACCAGACTGGGGATTGAACCCAGGACCAACTGGACATATACCAGATGCTCTACCAACTGAGCTATCAGGTCTTACTGGATTCAATACATAGTTTGGTATTAGAGGTAATCTCACCCAGATTGCAACCCAGCCAAGTTCACAGTATTATGACTGCTTATCAGCCAGGGTCTCTAGTGCATCAGCTCAACAGCTGACACTGCCACATACATCATGTGACAGATTACATAATCCAACATAAAGTATCAGGAAGCTTGGGTTGCCCACTCTTGGTCCTCCTCCCTTGAGGCCCCCTTTATAAGACTAAATGGACTCCAGGCATGGCCTATGACCCAGAAAGCCCCAGCTCACAGTACTCCCCTCACCACGGTGAGTTCAGGAAATGGCTCAAACCAGGGGCCTACTGAAAGAGCTGCAGCAGGATTTAACAGCCCACCAGCAAGAGAGAAGGGGGGTGACCACCCCTCAGATAGAAGATGGAGGTCATGCACCCTGTGCAGCCCACTTATCCTGGGTCCCACTCTGAGTGTGAGGTGGCAAAGGACCCCAGTATGGGGTTATTTGCCATGAGCATTGACAACTTTTCAATAGATCGAGGGGGCTGTCAGTGTTTTGGGTGTTTTACCCTAGGACACACATGCAGGATGTGGTCATGTATTTGGATGCATTCTGCTAGTAGACAGTCACAGGCAATAGCACCTGGAATGTGAAAGCATAGGTGATACTCCCCTAAAGGAGCATGTTCCATAAGCAGTCTGGTGAACCGTGTGCAGGTCGATATACTTGATCCTACCTTCTGAAGCATGGACCTCCATTGCAGGAGGAAGAGGCAGCAATTTTTCTGTTCTTGCCCTTGAGGGCCAAGAACTGGCGACCCATGAACAAAGGGTTTTTAACCTCCTCAGCCCATGCTTGGTTGGCCTTGGCATCTACTTCAGCCAAAAGCCAGTTGACAGATGTGCAGGGGCAATTGCCCCTGCCCACCCATAGAGATGTCACTTGGAAGTAAGCGAGATGTTGCCCTCTCCACTCAAATCTAACATGCCACATTGTGAGGGTGTGCCCCTCTGCTCCTGCAAACCAGAGGCAAAGAGCTCTGCTGGCATCCAGAGAGAAAATTTGCCCTGAGCATGGAGATGTGTCTAGTAGGGTGTCGATAGCTGGACTGGAGTCAGAAAACACCACTAGATGGTTGTGTTCCCTGCCCAAGGCAGTGGATACACCTATCTGAATAGCAAAGTGCTCAGCCTCAGGAGAAGTGTGCCTCCCCACTGCTGACATAATTCTGTGCACCAGATGTTTATCCTCAAAGAGGAGAATGCCTGCCACTGTTAGTAGTGTTACAAGTAGGATTACTAATCTGCTGACTGATGCTTTCTTAGTATCTGATTACTCACCAATTCTAGTATGACTAATATTGCTTACTCTGCTTACTGATCTCTTACCAAGCACATTACCAATACTCTTGGCATTAGTCATTAGCAAGTAGTAATCTTAGTAATACTTTGTTATATAAGTAGCTGACTGTGTAGTAGTTATCCCTCAGTCAATTTCACTCTTTGACATTGGTGCTTAACTAGCAACTCCTCAGTACACTCAGCTACTTTGGGGTCTTTATCTCTAGCTCACTACTATTGCATTACCAATCGCTCTCAACATAATTGACTCCACTCGTCAGCCGACCATGTCTACCTCTTCCATGGAACATCAGCTCGCTGACGCTTTTGACGATGTCAAGACTTCCTACTCCAAACGGCCATGTGTCAGTGCTTCACTTGACGCCTTCACTGATTGGTTATCAGCAGTTTTCATCGCCCTCCTCACCACATTGGAGAAATCCTTTATGGTCATTGCAATCCAGATCGATACACTCAACGAGTATGTTGAAGAGCTTCGTTCTGCAACTGCACAGCCGCCTCCTAGCAGTGTCACAGCACAACCTGGAACCACGGCACCCACCAGCAGCACTTCTAAAGCACCCAAGCACCCAACTAGGTGCTCGTTATGCCATGCACGTGGTCATTCTAACACTGAGTGCCGCACCAAAGATCCAAGTTCTATGAGGAAACGAGTAGCGAGGAACAGTAGGATGGCTAAAGAGGCACGTGCACATACAGCTATGTCCGCCTTACCTGCATCACCCCCCTCATTTCATCATTTTGCTTACCCAACACCTGCTTACGCCGTCCAAACTCCTATGAATTTCGCTGCACTCTCTGCCAATTCCACTGAGCTTCGACGTCGAGCTGCACAGTCTGCAAGAGACAAGCGCCGGCATAGACGCCATACCACTTCCGCATAAGTCCTAGATTATGGGGCTGTGTTACAAGTAGGATTACTAATCTGCTGACTGATGCTTTCTTAGTATCTGATTACTCACCAATTCTAGTATGACTAATATTGCTTACTCTGCTTACTGATCTCTTACCAAGCACATTACCAATACTCTTGGCATTAGTCATTAGCAAGTAGTAATCTTAGTAATACTTTGTTATATAAGTAGCTGACTGTGTAGTAGTTATCCCTCAGTCAATTTCACTCTTTGACATTGGTGCTTAACTAGCAACTCCTCAGTACACTCAGCTACTTTGGGGTCTTTGTCTCTAGCTCACTACTATTGCATTACCAATCGCTCTCAACAAGTAGTGAGGTATCTGTAGGCACAGACTTCGAACTATTTTGAATGACTTTGAATGACTTCAACTAACTTCGCAGCACTTCAAATGACCTCAGCCATCATATGGCTATCCTAACACCCATTCAATGCACAGAGCACATCTGGCATGAGCTATTGTGTTGCATATCGAGCACTACTGGACACAAGGAGACATGACGAAAGACTCTTAGGTTGTGATAATGGCACTTTTGTATTTCAATGATGTATTGAAACAATAGGATAAGTATTCTTACTATACTGCAACTCTGTACATTTCATTTATCATCATTTCTCATTTGTTTTATGTTTTGCAAAGTCCTTTATTGCTGTGCATATTGCCTCATGTTTTCACATGTTGTATTTCCTTTTTAATACCATCTCTTTAAAATGTATATAGACTTGTACTAGTTACTTAGAACAACAGAGAAGAAGTCACCCTCTCCCACTATCATCTGATTTAAGAGCCATCCTTTTGAGTCCAAGTCTTGGATCATATTTTTAAGTTCTGTGAATTATTGCAAACTTCTTCAAACTCTTGTACTAGCCCCTCAACTTATTGCATATCACCTATCATCTCTCAAAAACTCTCTCAATTCACTATATTCCTTTCTCAATATTCCTTGAAGTCATTTCTATTCTCCCCAAACTCTTTGAACCTCCTGGAACCTCTTTGAACTTACTTTGAACATCTTTGAACCTCTTTGAACCTCTTTTAAACATCTTCATATGCTGCTAAAACTATTCGCAACACATCTCACCATTTCACACCTCTAAGTACAACCTTTGGATAACAGCGCTGATATTTAGTACCAACTCACACCCTTCCTCTAGCCTGTGTTACACTTTTTAGGCCTTTTAACAGGTTTTTGTTTGGTTTCCAGGTTGAGTAATATCATTTTGGAGCCCACTGTGAGGGGTTTCTAAATTTATTCCATTGTTGAACCTTCCCTCCTTTCTACCACTTATTTCACTTAAGGGGGCTCAATTATTTCGATTTCACATTGAACTTGTAGTGCCTCCAACTCTCCTGAACAACTAGGAGATCTTGATACAGTATCTCAACCATCAATAATATTATTTTGCACTCTTTCACCCTTTGCATTTATGATTTTTCTACCATCTTCAACTTTTGTTACAAGTAGGATTACTAATCTGCTGACTGATGCTTGCTTAGTATGCGATTACTCACCAATTCTAGTATGACTAATATTACTTACTTTGCTTACTGATCTCTTACCAAGCACATTACCAATACTCTTGGCATTAGTCATTAGCAAGTAGTAATCTTAGTAATACTTTGTTATATAAGTAGCTGACTGTGTAGTAGTTATCCCTCAGTCAATTACACTCTTTGACATTGGTGCTTAACTAGCAACTCCTCGGCACATTCAGCTACTTTGGAGTCTTTGTCTCTAGCTCACTACTATTGCATTACCAATCGCTCTCAACAACTTTGAAACATACAAAACCCAAGATCACACAAATTTTGACTTCACAACCTCCAAAATTCACTTTAAACATGTCAATGTCCTTTATGCCAGCTCATGGTCATTTGACAGCTCCAAAATTCAACTCGAAACCACCTAGAGAACTCTGAAAATATTTTGAAGAGCTCAAATTTCTGTTCACAACTTGCGGTATTACAGATCAGGACCTAAAGAAGAAGCATGCTTGCAGATATGTTGACATCAATTCTTGTGAGCTCTGGGAATCACTTCCAGAGTACCAACCTGGCACCTTGTTTAATGCATTTCACATCACAGTACACAAGTTTTATTTTGAATCAGAAGATGAATGCAAATACAGCATTTTGGACATGGATACACTCATTGGCAAACAGCTTTAAATCAGTATTTTTGACTCAAACAATTTAGGAGTTTATTATAGGTTATTCTATAATGTTACAAACTTTCTTCACTCAAAACACAGACTTTCAGCTGAACAAAGTCAAGTTTTTGTTTGAGGCTTTCAAATGGACTTATGGACTAGAATTGCATATCGTCTCGAAGTGAAGTTCCCCAATTATTATCCCAATGACCCATACACTCTGAACAACATCCACAATGCCACAAAATTTGTTACAACATCCTCAAACTTGTACTCCATTCCCCAGCAATTGATTTCGACCTTGAAAAAGAGCTTGCACTTGAACATAAAATTTTTGCACTTCAAAATCATCATGTTGCGCCTCCTGGTCTTTATCACATAGTTCCAGCTTCATTGCACACATCCACACCAGTTTCATCTTCAATAAATTTACCTTCACCTATCGCACCAATTGTATCACATTTGACAGTTTTGACATCATCCAATGAATGCAAAATTTTCAAATTACCATTTTCAACTTCGACTTGTCCTCCAACATCTTTTTTGCCTCTGCAATCTAGCTCGATCTCACCTCTGATATCCTTGTTATATTTGTCCCCCACTTTGACCTCGACTTTCCATTGGCCACTCCTGATATTTTTGTCCTCAATCTCATCATCTGTGCCATCTTATTTTGTTAAGACAGAAAGATGACCAGACTCGGGATTGAACCCAGGACCAACTGGACATATACCAGATGCTCTACCAACTGAGCTATCAGGTCTTACTAGGTTCAATACAACAATGTGATATGAACCAGACACTATTGATGTAACCACCACTTGATCACTGTCAATATTACAGCAGGGGGGGATTAACTGCATCCAGTTTGTCTGTTAAAAAGCAAAGCCTCCATATTACATAATCACCAAACAATGTGTCAGATTACACAATCCAACACAGCCCCCATAATCTGATACATCAAATCTGCTTAGGTAAGCTAGATGACTAAGCCATCAAATACTGACTAATTTAGTCAGCTGACTCAGCGCACCAGGGCCCATAACCTTTTGAGGAGAGGAGAGAGCAATGACTGAGGAAAACAGGAGTTGATTGACTTGGGATTGAACCCAGGACCAACTGGACATATACCAGATGCTCTACCAACTGAGCTATCAGGTCTTACTAGGTTCAATACAACAATATGATATAAACCAGACACTATTGATGTAACCACCACTTGACCACTGTCAATATTACAGCAGGGGGGGATTAACTGCATCCAGTTTGTCTGTTAAGGAGCAAAGCCTCCATATTACATAATCACCAAACAATGTGTCAGATTACACAATCCAACATATTTTTTGTCATCTATTTTGATATTGCCTTTGCCCTATATTTCATCACCAAATTCATGTTCACATTTGTCCTCAAAGTCCAGTATAGCACTTGAAACTCAATATCCATGATATATCTATAGTCATCATCTTGAAACTCATCTACCCCTCATCGCCAAAATTTCTATCACATCCATTGCTAACAAGTATTTTTCTGACCTTGTTTTTGATCTCTCAATTTCTTGTTCAATTTATATTTGATCAGTTCCTCGACCTGATTACTATGATCATGGATGGCATTGTCAACATCGATCAAATTCGCCTATTCCATTTCTCTTTTCGCATTTCAACCTCATTCTATTTATTGAACACATTTTTACTATGCTCGACATTCTTTGAAATAGCTTTGACAGCTTTTGCTTCTATGCACCCATGTAGGCCTTTGCTCATCTCAATCTTAATCTTGATATTCCTTGAAAATGTTCTATGCTTGTTTTCCTTCTGCTGAATTTCCTCGATATCAACTGAGAACATCTCAAAAAGCTTCAAACATTTTCGAACCTTGGCGATAATATTCCTGAACATGTTTTGGACTTCGAAAATGGATAACTATACTATTCCCTTATTTTTCCTATTCTTTTCACTTTTCTTATTGTTACCTTTTAAGAGCCAGAAATTTCCAATCACAAAATCAAAACATACAATAAGGTTTTCTGCTTACTACTCCTCCAACATTTCTTCAAATAGTTTTATAACTCTTCATTAACATCCCCACTCTCTCCAAAACCCCATGACTCCTTCACCTCTGCCTTGCCCTTTCCCTTCGATGTCCTCCTTCTCTCCTTCGATAATTTTGAAGGTCCCGCTACTGACTTTACATCTTTGAAGGGGCCCACAACACAAATTCGAGGCCCTTTATAATTCAAAAAATAGGTTAGCATATACATACTATGAAATTAGTTCGAACAATCTTCATACCTGGTTTTGGATGTGAAGACTGTTTTGCCAGCGTACTCTTCACTACTCCAACCTTTCCTGTCTTGCCCTTCTGAATACCTTTCCTTGAAACCCCTTCCCCATAGCAGCCTTGGGCATCCTGAGTGCACTTCATGCACTTTGTGGCCCCCTTCTTGATGAGACATTGTAGCTGGGACTTGAACCCCGCATATTGATTGCACTACAAAATTTGAAGGACTCTGAAAAATCTTCAAAGTGAAATAAAAACAACTCACTGGTCTTTCGAACTTGAGAAGTCCACTTGTCGTGAACTTCACCTGCTTTGCCACTACTGTATCCTCCTGGAAATCATCCTCTTTATCATTGACCTCCACCACCTTCTGCTTCCCTATCCTAATTGTGAGCAATCCTTCAAAATCATTGCTACCCTCCTCCTTCTCATTCTCTCCAGCCTCTGCCCTATTGATAGCCTTCAATTCAGCCTCAAGTTCAGCATTTCATCTCTGCAAATCCTCCTTCAAAATGGTCTTCACATGAAACTCAGCCAGAGCAACATTTTGACCATTCTCTAAGGCAATCTTTTGAGCCTCAGGCACTTCGCTGCCTTTGCACCCTCGATCTCATCCTCCCATTCTTCCTCTTCTTAAACCTCTACATTTTTTGCTTTGCCACCCACACCATAAGCAGCTCCTCCTCATTTTCATCCTTGACCCCTGCCTCAGCTCTCTCAATTGCCTTTACCTCAGCTGTTAGCTCTTTATTTCATTGCATTAACTCTGCCTTTGAAAGTTTCTTCTCACATAATTTGCCTATTACCAGCCACTGAGCCCTGACAAGAGCAGCCCTCTAATCACCCAGTCATGCCTGCTTCGCAGCTGCTGTGGCCTCATGAGCCAGTGCCTCCTCCTCTTAAAGTTGGCTTGCTTCTTCCTCAGCCTCCACCAGTGCCTTCACCTCAGCAGCTTTCTGTTCTTCATGCTTGACCTCTTCATGCAAATCTAAGAATAATACTTCTCCACCCCATTAAAAGCCACTTGCAATGGGCCATGGGGGCAAACAGGTCACAAACTTCATCCATGAACTTCTGGATGGTGTCCAAGCATTCTTCCTCAAGGCTTTCAGCAAGCTCATTGTATTCAACCTCAAAAAACATTGTTAGCAGACAAAAGCACTACAAAAAATGTGTAGGAACTCACCATTCTCTTACAAAACCTTTTGCCCCATACTTCAAAGTCAAACTCTTTAGCTTTGCTGACTTTGGGCAGACTTTTTGCAAACTCGAGGATTTAAAGAAGTGACATAATAAGATAATAAGTGTAGAAGGATAAAATGGTGAAAATGAAGAATGAGAGGTATTTTGAACTTTGCTAACTTTTTCAACACAATCACACATTTTGCATGTGACTCAGATTGGCTGATTGGGACAGTCAGGATTTCAGTAAGGGGGAGGATGATTCCACTGTGTGCTCTAGGGTCTGGGAAGGTTTCTAAACATATCGACACATTACGACTTATGATCCCAACCCCTACAAACCCCACAAAATTAGAACCAATTTTAAACTATTTTGAATGACTTCAAATGACTTCAAAAAACTTCGCGATACTTCAAATGACTTCAAATAACTTCACAGCACTTCTAACAACCTCAGCTGCCATATGGCTATCCTAACACCCTTTCGAACACATAGCACATCTGGCATGAGCTATTGTGTCACATAACAAGCACTACTGGACACAAGGAGACATGACAAAAGACTCTTAGGATGCGATAATGGCACTTTTATGTTTCAATAATGTATTGAAACAATAGGATGAGTACTCTTACTATACTGCAACTCTGTACATTTTATTTATCATCATTTCTCATTTGTTTTATATTTTGCAAAGTCCTTTATTGCTGTGCATATTGCCTCATGTTTTCCACATGTTGTATTTCCTTTTTAGTACCATCTCTTCAAAATGTATATAGACTTGTACTAGTTACTTAGAACAACAGAGAAGAAGTCATCCTCTCCCATTATCATCTGATTTAAGAGCTGTCCTCTTGAGTCCAAGTCTTGCATTGATAATGCTCGACCTGGAAACCTAACAAAAACCTGTCAAAAGGCCTAAGAAATATAACACAGGCTAGAGGAAGGGTGTGAGTTGGTACTAAATATTACCACTGATAACTAAAAGTTGTAGTGAGTGATGTGAAATGATGAGGTGCATTGCGAATAGTATTTAGAGGCATACAAAGAAGTTCAAAAGAGTTCAAAATAGGTTTAAAGACATGCAAAATAGTTTGAAGTAGTTTCGAGAAAAGTTGGAGATGTTTGAAGTGGTTCAAGGTATATCGAGGAACAAGTATAGTGAATGGGAAGTGTTTTTCAAGATGTGATAGGCAATATGTGATAAGTGGAAGCCAAATATGAAAGTTCAAGGAAGTTCGCGATATTTTACAGAACTTAGAGATATGACATGAGGCTAAGACTCAAGAGAACAGCTCTTAAATCTAACAATAATGGAGAGCGTAACTTCTTCTCTGTTCCTCTTTTCTTGTCTTTCTAAGTCACTAATACAAGTCTATATACAATTTGAAGAGAGAGTACTAAAAAGGTAACAATAACATGTGGAAAACATGAGGCAGTATGCACAGCAAATAAAGGTATTATAAAACATAAAACAAATGAGAAATAATAATAAATAAAATATATATTGTCCCAGTATAGTAAAAGTACTTGTCTTATAGCTTCAATATATCAGTGAAACATAAACCACATCTATCATTTTCTAGATCTTTTGTTGTCTCTCCTTGTGTCTGGTAGTGCTCGATATGCAACGAAATGGTTTATTCTGGATGTGCCATGTAAGTCAAAAGGGTTTCAAGACAGCTATATGGTGGATGATGTTATTCGAAATGCTGCAAAGTTGTTTGAAGGCATTCAAAATGTCACAAAGTCATTTGAAATGGTACAAAATAAGTTTGAAACCAAATTCGTGGCATTTGTAGCAATTAGGAGCATGTGTTATAATGTCTCAATATAATTGGGACCATTCTCAGACCTTAGAGCATGCAATGGACTTATCAGCATCATATTTCTAAGTTCTGTGAATTATTGCAAACTTCTTCGAACTCTCGTACTAGCCCCTTGACTTATTGCATATCGCCTATCATCTCTTGAAAACTCTCTCAATTTGCTATATTCCTTTCTCGATATTCCTCAAAATCATTCCTATTCTCCCCAAACTCTTTGAACCTCCTCAAACCTCTTTGAGCATACTTTGAACCTCTTTGAACCTACTTTGAACATGTTTGAACCTCTTTTGAACATCTTTGTACACTCCTAAAAACTATTGCAACACATCTCACCATTTCACACTCTAACTACAACCTTTGGATAACAGCAGTAATATTTAGTACCAACTTGCACCCTTCCTCTAGCTTGTGTTACACTTCTTAGGCCTTTTAACAGGTTTTTGTTTGGTTTCCAGGTCAAGTATTATCAATGCTGCAACAGTACCTTTTGCCCTCTGCATTCCTGTCTGCCATCAGTGAAGCAAGTATGACAATGAGAAGGACAACCTACTACTGCAGAAACCTCATCATTAGGCTTGGCATGCCTCTATCTAAATCTGGTATGGTGGTTACATAGATTACCTGATACTGTTATCTCCAATCGTGGACGACAATTTGCTTCTGCATTTATGCAAGAGTTAAACAATATATTGAGTATTCAAACCAAATTATCTATGGCATATCACCTACAAACTGATAGGCAGACAGAGAGAATAAACTAGGAGTTGGAGCAGTATCTACATATGTTTGTCAACTACCAACAAACTGAGGTCTGAATGGTTGGCAATTGCCAAATTTTCCCACAGTAATAAATTTATTTGGCTACTCGCATGTTACCCTTCTTCATTAATTATGGGTATCATCCCCATATGGGAATAGAACCCCAAAGAGAAATCAAGGTACAGTCAGTGAAAGACTTTATATTTAAGATGCGAAAGGTACAGAAAGAAGTGGAGGTAGCATTGATGAAAGCATGTGATGATATGATGCAACACATGGATCATACTCGAGTCATCACTCCAGAGTACAAAGTTGGTGACTTGGTATAGTTAAGTACCAAGGATCTAAATATTCCATGACCTTCAAGAAAACTTATGGAGAAACAAGTTGGCCTGGGCCATATGCAATCTCCAAAATAATTTTGCCCAATATAGTAGTACTAAAATTACCTCAATCATTCAAGATTGATCCTAAAATCAATGTTTTCCATATATGCCCTTACTGCCCACTCACTATTCCTAGTCAACAAACTACTCTACAACCTCCAATGATGGTAGAAGGTGCTCCAGAATATGTAGTTGAAGAAATTCTAGACTCATGTCTTCAACAAAATAAATTGAAGTTCTTAATAAAGTGGAAGAACTACACCAGTGAAAATAACTCATGGGAACCCGAAGAAAATTGTAAGTGAACACATAATGCAATCACCCAATTCTTTAAACTCAATTTAAATGCTCTATATCACATTGCAAGAATGGTATATGAGGGGATGAATTTTCAGCCTTACCAAAATTTCACAGAGGGGACGGATACAATATTTTCTCACCTGGAAGTCGAGGCATAAAAGGGGGGTAATGTTAGAAAACAGCCCTATTACCTAATAATATTTTATTTTATTTTATTACATCAAATTATGCTACCCTATGCCAAAGAATGCTACACTTTGTTAGCATAAGAATTTCATTTCACACACATCAATATGTATGTGCACATTCGAGCACATTGGTGACAACATTATACAATATGTGTAACATAGTATATTGTAACCCCATGCTGGGTTTGCATGAGTAATCATTAGTCAGGTGCTGAGATGACTGTGAGATAATGAGCCCAAGGTGTTACAAAGAGGCATGGGGAAATTATTTCTTTTGTTCCTATTGTTCTACCTACGTGCATCTCACGCTATTGTCCTTTCAACTATTGTCTTGCGAACACACGCCTTTTGCATATGTCATCACTATCTCACCCTATTGTAGTCGCAGACATCTTTTCACTATTGTTTTCTCGTTCTTATTGTCTCTATTGTTTTTCCGTTCTTATTGTCTTCATTGTTCTCTTAGCACAGCTCATTTATCTATGATCCATGCCTGTAGTATTTAAACGGTGAATACAGGACTGGTCGAGCTCAGCTTGACCTAGTCTTTTATACGCTTCTAACAAGCTATCAATCTAAGTCTCTCTCAGCCGTTGCTTATGAGCTTCGGTGATCTGAACCTTCACTAATCGTCAATGCTTACGAGCCTCGACTCATATTTGATTTAGGAGCTTCGACTGTAACAAAAGGTAAAGCTGCTCATACTCTGCCGACTAAACTCTAGTTTAGGCAGTACTCATTATATGACAAGATTCTTACGAGAACTATCTGACCACTCCCCACAAAACGAATCATGGCAGCTCCATCTACTCCTACCATTCCTACACCACCCACCGCCCCCGCTCGCCCCGCTGAAATCAAAATGAGGGCACCAACTGACTACTCAGGGGATAGAGCCAAGACCATGCTCCTCCTCCTCGAATGCGGAGCTTATGTCGACGCAAATGCAGCAGCGTTCCCAGATGACCGACACAAAATTTTGTTTATGCTGTCCTACATGAATGGGGGGACGGCAGGGCCATGGAAACAAGCATACCTGGAAGAAAGATACATCGAGTCTAAGCCTTAGGACACATTCCAAGAGTTTATTGCAAAAGTATGTGCAGTGTTTTCACCTATTGACGATGCAGGGAACGCGCGCACCCAACTCCGAGCACTCTCGCAGGGAGGAAGGGGGGTAGATGAATACATCGCACAGTGTAAGACACTCGCCTACTGCACAAAGATTAAAGAAGACACTGCCCTCATCAAATACTTTGTCGACAGGCTCAACAACAAGGTACTAGACAAAGTCTTCGGCATGGAAAACCTGCCCAATATGATCGAAGGGTGGTATACCCACGCAGCGAGGGCTGAGGGACATCTGAAGAGGGCAAAGGCAATTAAAGAAAGAACCTATAGTAAGGCAAGGGGAGGAGGAGGAGCAAGCAGCTCCTCGAAAGACCCCAACGCTATGGACATTGATGCGACATGCCTCTCCTATGCAGAGAGGCTCAAACACATGAAAAAAGGGAAGTGCTTTATTTGTCACAAAACAGGACATAGGGCAAGCGATCACAAAGGAGGGAAAGAACTGCCCTCAAAAGACGAAAAGAAAACTGAGATGAAGAAGACACCGCGAGATCACTTCACCAAAATCTGCGCACTCATCAATGAGCTGGAGGAGAAGGAAAAGGAAGAAGTGTTGGACTTAATGGTTGAGGAGGGTTTTTAAAGCGGCGGCCTGCATCGGCAGCAGAGCCCGCCAGACTAATTGTTTCAACTGTAATGGTAGCAAACGTAAGCCACCAATTCATGCGTATCCTGGTTCACTACCTGCTAGGAAACAAAAAAGCCGAAGTACCCACCCTGATCGACTCAGGGCAGGAGAAACGTTCATCGACCACCGAGTCATTCAAAAACTCGGACTAGAAAAACTCCCACTCATCAGATGAATCCTCGCCAAGAACATCGACGGAACCCTCAATAAAAATGGAACAATCTCTCATTACGTCCTTGTCAACACTGAGATCGGAGGAAGGGAGGAGAAGATCAGGATGTTGATCACAGGGCTAGGGAAGGAAAGAATGATCCTGGGGTATTCATGGCTCCAAAGACGTAACCTGATCATCGACCAGGAGAAAGGGACCCTTACCGACAGAAAGACCGAAAGGTCCCTTATGGGGAAGATCCTGTTACAAGTAGGATTACTAATCTGCTGACTGATGCTTTCTTAGTATATGATTACTCACCAATTCTAGTATGACTAATATTGCTTACTTCTCTTACTGATCTCTTACCAAGCACATTACCAATACTCTTGGCATTAGTCATTAGCAAGTAGTAATCTTAGTAATACTTTGTTATATAAGTAGCTGACTGTGTAGTAGTTATCCCTCAGTCAATTACACTCTTTGACATTGGTGCTTAACTAGCAACTCCTCAGTACACTCAGCTACTTTGGGGTCTTTGTCTCTAGCTCACTACTATTGCATTACCAATCGCTCTCAACATAATTGACTCCACCCGTCAGCCGACCATGTCTACCTCTTCGATGGAACATCAGCTCGCTGACGCTCTTGACGACGTCAAGATCTCCTACTCCGAACGGCCACGTGTCAGTCCTTCACTTGATGCCTTCACTGAATGGTTATCAGCAGTCTTCGTCGTTCTCCTCACCACATTGGAGAAATCCTTTATGGTCATCGCAGTCCAGATCGACACACTCAACGAGTATGTTGAAGAGCTTCGTTCTCCAACTGCACAGCCACCTCCTAGCAGTGTCACAGCACAACCTGGAACCACGGCATCCACCAGCAGCACTTCTAAAGCACCCAAGCGTCCAGCTAGGTGCTCGTTATGCCATGCATGCGGTCATTCCCACACTGAGTGCCGCACCAAAGATCCAAGTTCTATGAGGAAACGAGTAGCGAGGAACAGTAGGATGGCTAAAGAGGCACGAGCACATACAGCTATGTCCAACTTACCTGCATCACCCCCCTCATTTCATCATTTTGCTTACCCAACACCTGCTCACGCCGTCCAAACTCCTATGAATTTCGCTGCACTCTCTGCCGATTCCACTGAGCTTCGACGTCGAGCTGCACAGTCTGCAAGAGACAAGTGCCGGCATAGACGCCATACCACTTCCGCATAAGTCCTAGATTATGGGGCTGTGTTACAAGTAGGATTACTAATCTGCTGACTGATGCTTTCTCAGTATATGATTACTCACCAATTCTAGTATGACTAATATTGCTTACTTTGCTTACTGATCTCTTACCAAGCACATTACCAATACTCTTGGCATTAGTCATTAGCAAGTAGTAATCTTAGTAATACTTTGTTATATAAGTAGCTGACTGTGTAGTAGTTATCCCTCAGTCAATTACACTCTTTGACATTGGTGCTTAACTAGCAACTCCTCAGTACACTCAGCTACTTTGGGGTCTTTGTCTCTAGCTCACTACTATTGCATTACCAATCGCTCTCAACAGATCCGGACCATGATTGAGCAGTCGTGAACCACAATTGGTAAGCAAAGTCTCACTATAGATGACAAGGGGCCGATCACACTGAGAGTAATGTTGAGTCTGACTCTCGGGAGGCTACCTAAAAGGAGTGCTGGGGAGACCTTTGGGGAAACCCACCTTGCTGCCACCGAGCATGTGAAGAGTAGGCTCGGGACGGTTCATCTCGCAAAAGGACTTTGCACTACGGACAAACTCGATAAAGACGGATTACACCTGGCAACGGACATGGTAATGGATACTTATCCCGAAATCAATCCACGGATCTCTATACTGGGCAACTCCGATATCGGCTTATCACTTGATACTGGAGGGAATAACGATGGGACAGATGCACTGTTTGCCTACATCCAAGGGGAACCAATGATCGGGGTGTTCAGAACCAAGGAATCCCCCCTCACGATCGAACATGACTATATTCCCTCAAATTACCAGAAACTCAGGAACATCTCTCGCATCACTCGATCTCGATTAACCGGCAGATTCACCCTCTCCCACACGACTCATATCCGAGCAAAAACCTCCGTCTCGCAGAAGCTCACTCATGAGAAGGAGAATGTCAAGAAGAAACAATCGCTCGACGAGTTGCTCCCCAATAAATACAAGGAGTATCGTGATGTATTTGAAAAGGCAGCATCAGAGAGATTTCCCGAATCGAGACCGTGGGACCACGCGATCAAACTTAAGCCAGATTTCATCCCGAAGGACTGCAAAGTCTACCCAATCACCCTGGCAGAACAGAAGAAGTTGGACGAATTCATTGATGACAACCTGAGGAAAGGATACATCACCCCATCCAAGTCCCCTATGGCATCGCCGTTCTTCTTCATGGCAAAAAAGGACTCTGATGCACTTAGGCCATGCCAAGACTACCGTTATCTAAATGAAGGAACCATCAAAAATTCCTACCCACTTCTGCTAATCGGCGATCTACTCGACAAACTAAAAGGGGCAAAATGGTTCACCAAATTAGACATCAGATGGGGATACCACAATGTCCAAATAAAGAAGGGAGATGAGTGGAAGGTGGCTTTCAAAACCAACAAGGGGCTGTTTGAACCCAAAGTCATGTTTTTTGGCCTCTGTAATTCCCCGGCAACTTTCCAGGCAATGATGAACGACATCTTCCGAGATATGCTGAACGAGGGGTGGCTGGTAATTTACATGGATGATATTCTCATCTTCTCTGAAGATAAGGGGGAACACGAAGAGAGAACGAGAAGAGTCCTGGCAAGGCTTAGGGAGAACGACCTGTACCTAAAACCTGAAAGTCTAGATTTGATGTGCAGGAAGTCGAGTTCCTTGGACTGATTCTGCGACCGAACCAGCTAGCTATGGACCCAACTAAGCTGAGCGGAATCAAGGATTGGCCACCACCAACCAATGTCAAAGGGGTCAGATCGTTCTTGGGCTTTGGAAACTTCTATCGCAGATTCATTGGCAACTTTGCCGCGATCACGAAGCCACTCAATGATCTAACCAAAAAAGATCAACCCTTTAACTGGACAAACGAATGCCAAGGGGCGTTTGACACACTAAAAAAGAAGTTCTCCGAGGCACCCGTCCTACTAATGCCTAACACCGAGAAGCTGTTTGTAATCGAGAGCGATGCCTCTAAATATGTGACAGGCGCCGTCTTAAAACAAACTGACACCAATGGAGATTGGCACCCCTGCGGCTATATCTCCCATTCCTTGACAGCGACCGAACGAAACTATGAGATTTATGATCGGGAACTCCTGGGAATAATACGAGCGCTGGAAACCTGGAGACACTATCTCCAAGGATCTGAACATCCAACGATGATCCTATCAGATCACAAGAATCTGATGTATTTCAGAATGGCACGGAAACTAAATCGGTGACAGGCTAGGTGGAGCCTCTTTCTATCGCAATTTAACCTGCAGTTGGTACATGTCCCGGGAAAAATGATGATCCAATCTGATGCCCTATCATGGCAGGGAGATCACATACCCAATATCGACGATGACAACGATGACATCACACTACTAAAAGATGAGATCTTCACATGGACAATAGACACTGAACTAAAAGAAGTGCTGGCTGAAAGCATGATGCGGGATGATTTACTAAAAGAAATAGTAAGGGCCATCAAAGAAGGAGGAACATTCCCGATCAAGTCGGCGGTAGAAGATTGGAGAATGGAAGATGATGGGACAGTCTTTTTCAAAGACCGATGCTATGTCCCAGACGACAAGGAACTGAGGAGAAAGATCGTGGAAAAATACCACGATAACATACTTACAGGACACCCCGGCCGATTTCAGACCCTAGAATTAGTACGGAGGGACTACTGGTGGCCAGGGATGACTATTTTCATCCAGAACTATGTCGATGGCTGTGCCACCTGCCAACAAATGAAGGTGAACACACACCCGACAACACTGGGATTATCACCAATCAGATCGGATGCCACTCGACCATTCGCACTAGTCACGATGGATTTCATCACAGATCTGCTGATAAGCGATGGATGTGATACCATCATGGTCGTGGTAGACCATGGGCTTACTAAGGGGGTAATTTTTATCCCTTGGAATAAGACCATCGATGCATTAGGGGCAGCAGACCTTTATCTGCACAATGTGTTCAGAAGATTTGGCCTCCCAGACAAAATCATATCGGATCGCGACCTGCTCTTTGCCTCGAACGCATTCCAAGAACTGGGAAGGCTCCTGGGAATAAAGTTGGCAATGAGCATGGCCTATCACCCTCAAACAGATGGGGAAACAGAAAGGGTACATCAAGAACTTGAGATCTACCTCTGAATCTTCTGTGCGAACAAACCATCACAGTGGAAGAGGCACCTCACCACTGCCGAATTCACACACAATCAGAAGCATCATTCGGCAATTAAGAACACCCCATTTTATGTAATGATGGGAACACACCCTAGGGCTATCCCCACGACCTATCAGAAAATGAATGTACCAGCTACCGAATAGAGGATAGCCGAACTAGGAAATGTATGGCGGGAAGCCCAGGCGGCACACGAGCTGTCCCGACAGGTGATGATTGGTCGGAATGGATGAGGCTTCCGCCCATTCTTGGTAGGGGAAAAGGTCTGGCTCGACTCAAAGAACCTGAAGCTGGGATACCCAACCAGAAAACTCGCCCCCAAACGTGAAGGACCGTTCTCCATCACACGGGTGATCTCATCCCATGCTTATGAATTGAGGCTCCCCTCTCAATGGAGGATACACTCTGTATTCCACGCCTCACTTCTCTCACGTTTCAAAGAGAATGAGACCCACGGACCAAACCTTCTTCCTCCACCACCCGATCTGATCGAAGGAGAGTTGGAACACGAGGTTGAAACTATTTTGGCTCATAGGGGGATAGGCCGAACAATCTGATTCTTGGTGAAGTGGAAAGGGTACAGCACAGCAGAAAACACCTGGGAGCCAGAGGCTCATTTAAAAAACACTGCTGAAATACTGGGCGAATACAGATCCATCCATAAACTCTCTCAAACATGAGCTGCCCTCTTCATTTTTACATGAATGTCACACCCGATCCTGACCCCGTTAGAACCTTTGAACTTATTCTCAGCTTTGTCCGAGACACGGACGACATCCAAAATGAGGAGAGATTGCTCTCCGTGACCCAAGACCGTGCCCTCTTACACAGCACCATGCAAAACCTCTTCGAGACCTACAGAGCCATCTCCCACCTTCAGCGCGTATTCCAATGACTGACAGAAGAGGCCTACTATCTAGATCTGCTCCCGCTCATGAGAAGCTTGGACGAGCAGGCGCTCTGTTACAGACCCGGAGAGCGGGTCCCCACACCGCAACAGATTTTTATCATAGAACCACTAAGTGATGAAGAAAATGAAGAGACACCACTAACAACATCCCCACACCCACCACTTCCCCCACACACTTCACAACCTTCACCACGACGAGCACCCACCCCTTATCCCACCCAAACCGCCGCCGATCACGTGCCCGCACCATCGTGGATGCATAACTCGGTCTGCTTCACCTGTGCGCGAGTAGGACACTTTTCATTGCACTGCCCCGAGTACCAGTGCCCACACTGCCGATGGTGGCGACCTGAGCACTCTGTGCTCCTCTGCCCCAGTAACCCATCACATGACAATCTGCCACATCATCACACTACCTGAAGCTAACCGCCATGATCTATAACCCCTACATCGTCATCGTCCTTGGCGCCGTTTTTGGTGCAGCCATTCTCATTATATTACTCTGTTATGTGCTCATTTTATTTAAAATCATCTCTGCCCCACATCTTCCATGACTCACTACGTTCATTACCGGCACCTCAGTGCACTTCGCTGGGGAAAACGACATTGAGCTACCAACTTGGGTTTATGAACACGACACCCCAACTCCTACGTCCTTCAGCATGTTCACCATGACAACCAACAACGCGGCGTCCTTTGACCCCATGCAGATGATTAGGGCATAGTTTCGGTTGAGACTCAAAACTTTGGGAAGGAGCTAATGTTACGAAGAGGCACAGGGAAATCATTTCTTTTGTTCCTATTGTTCTACCTACGTGCGTCTCATGCTATTGTCCTTTCGACTATTGTCTTGCAAACACATGCCTTTTGCATATGTCATCACTATCTCACCCTATTGTAGTCGCAGACATCTTTTCACTATTGTTTTCTCGTTCTTATTGTCTCTATTGTTTTTCCATTCTTATTGTCTTCATTGTTCTCTTAGCACAGCTCATTTATCTATGATCCATGCCTGTAGTATTTAAACGGTGAATACAGGACTGGTCAAGCTCAGCTTGACCTAGTTTTTCATACGCTTCTAACAAGCTATCAATCTAAATCTCTCTCAGCTGTTGCTTACGAGCTTCAGTGATCTGAACCTTTGCTAAATGTCAACACTTATGAGCCTCAACTCATATTTGATTTAGGAGCTTCGACTGTAACACAAGGTCTAGATTGATAGTGTAGACAAAACAGCAGTAGTACTATAGATGATGGTGGTTGTTATCTAAGAGTGTTGTTGTTGTCTCTCTGTTAGTTCACCCCAGTAAATATGTGTAAATACAAGTCATCATTACACCCTCCCCCCATAAAAAATTAAACCAAAGTCCCTGGTGTTTCAAGAAATATAGGTAAAAAAAAAAAGGCATGAATGTGGGTGCATCAAAAACCCTATGGGAAAAAGCTACCGGTTGGCAAAAGAAAATGAAGGGCTACATACTAGCAACCAATTTATGCTTTGCCAACCAGATATCCAAAGCCTCGCAATCGTCCAGTTCACATCGTGGAAGCCAATGGTCTTCTTCAGGTCCATAGCCTAGCCAATATATGAGGTATTGGAAACCCCATCCTCTCCGCCATTCATTCAAAATCTTATCAATAAAATATTCCTCCTGCTTGTCCACGAATACAGGTGAGGGTTCTGCCAATATCCATCCTGGGAACAGGTCCTTATCATTTCAATAAAAGGGTGTACCTGTGAGCTGTGGAAGGTCAGAAATGTGTTAGGATGGTTAGAAAGATCAACAGTGATGGTAGAGATTTCTGGTGACACATCTATGATGAGGTAGGGCCCATCGTAGTGTGGCATGAACTTAGTGACACATTTCTCATCTTCTGCTTTGTAGTCCTGCCTCCTATGAAGCATGGACAGGAGGACCCAGCTTCCATTTTAGAAAAGGAATGCATTAGTGTGGTGTTCATTAGCGGCAAGAGATTGAGCAGTCTTAGCCCATAGCATGTTGTCCTTAGCTTTAAGTACATCCTGTTGCAGCTGTTCAATCACTGTTGTTGCCTGTATGTCTGTAACCTCCCCTTCAGCTCGAACTAGGGGTGGTATAACACAAGGTGCTCGACCCATACACAGTTGGAAGGGTAAAAATCCTGTAGATGAGTTAACTGTATTCATAATATCGAATCATACCCATGGCAAGGTATGTCACCACCCCAATTGATTGTGTTCAACATCATAATAGAGGCATTGATTAACAATCTTGTTTGTCTGTTCACTTTTGCCATCTTGTTACAAGTAGGATTACTAATCTGCTGACTGATGCTTTCTTAGTATCTGATTACTCACCAATTCTAGTATGACTAATATTGCTTACTCTGCTTACTGATCTCTTACCAAGCACATTACCAATACTCTTGGCATTAGTCATTAGCAAGTAGTAATCTTAGTAATACTTTGTTATATAAGTAGCTGACTGTGTAGTAGTTATCCCTCAGTCAATTACACTCTTTGACATTGGTGCTTAACTAGCAACTCCTCAGTACACTCAGCTACCTTGGGGTCTTTGTCTCTAGCTCACTACTATTGCATTACCAATCGCTCTCAACACATCTGATTTGGGGTGATATGCCATCAACATCTTCAGCTTTACACCCATAAGTTGATGTAGTGCCTGCCAAAACTTCAACATGAACAGCTTGTCCTGATCCGAGATGATCTCCCCTGGCAATCCATTTTCACAGTACCACTCATCAAAAAAGATCACCACCAAACTTCTGCAGAGATGTCAGTTTGAGTCAGGATGATACATACATCGCTGTTTAACCAATCCATAAAAGAAACAATGCAGTTGAGACCACCATCTTCCAGTAGAGGACTGATAAAATCATGGCCACTGAATCCCCTTGTTGATCCAGAATAGATAATGGGTGAAGTGGGCCCAAAGGCAATGAGTACTCCCCTTGTTCCATTGACAGTCTGCACAACCTGGGACATAAGCATGCTCCAAATCACATTGCATATTCAGCCAGTAGAACAATTCTCATAGTGACCCATAAGTTTTGGCAAAGCCAAAATGGCCTAGAACATTGTGAGCAAGGTGCAAAAGCAGTTTCACACACATTTGACACCCAGGGAGCAATAAGCCTGTCTCCAGTGTACAGCAGCTCCTCTGATACACAGATACCATGAGGGAGGAACTCCACATCCAAAAGTTTCTTGCACCATGGGTCCTCAGGGTAACCTTTCTTGATGTTCAACAGTAGCTCTGAGTCTAAGTCAATGGAAAAAGTCAATGCCACCATGAGTGGTGATAGAGGCAATGTCACGGGGTCAACCAACATGTGTGCACATGACCATGCATTCACATCTTTCTTTAAATCTGGCAACAATTCCCTCTCCGGCTCACAAGGTGCCTTTCTATGATCCTCCCAATCAAAGTCCATTCATAATAGCACATCTGCCACCATGTTTTCCTCCCCCTTTATATACATAATTTTGAAATCATATTGCAACATAAATTCCATCCACCAGGCCTGACAACAGCTTAGATCATGTTGTGTATCAAAGTTCTCCAGTGTTTTGTGATTGGTGTAAATAATTACTGGTACTCCAATTAGGTCAGAATGCCACTTGTTCAGGGCACAGATGATGGCCAGCATCTCCTTTTCATGGACATTATAATTTAGCTCTGCATTTTTAAAGGTCATGGAGTCAAAGGCAATGGGACACACTGTTTCCCAGTCTGCACTAAAAGACAGTATGGCACCAGACTGAAAATTGCTTGCATCAGTGGTAAGAAAAATCTTCTTTTCTGGCATTTTGCTATAATCAATCATCATCAAACATTCTCAACTGACAACCATGTGTTTGATACCATCGAACGCATGTTGGTGGACTTCAGTCCATGACAAAAAAATAGCATTACACTCCTTTGTCATTAACTCAGTCAAGATGCACGTGTGCTCAGTGATCTGGGGCAGGTTTCTGCAGGAAATTTGTGATATACCAAATAAGACCACTAAACTGCTGGACTTCCTTTGCACTGTGAGACCAAGGCCATTTTGCCATGTGGTCAGTTTTCTTAGTGTTAGCCTCGATACTCCTTGCAGAGATATGGTGGCCCAAGAAATTCATTTCTGTCTGGAACAACAGCATTTTCCATGAATTGTAATACAGCTGTGACCCTCATAGGGCTGCCAAAATTAGCTGAACATTTTCACAGTGCTCCTCTACAGTGTTTGACCATATAATGATGTCATCTAGGTAAATGTGACATATTTTCCCAATGTAAGGGCATAGAGTAGAAGTCACTTGTTGCTGATGTATTGCAGGAGCATTTCTTAGTCCCATAGGCATGACCATCCACTCAAACAAGCCATATGGAGTTGAAACAGCAGCTAGAGGAATGTCATCCAGATGCATGCGAGTCTGAAAAAAGCTATTCATCATGTTGATAGTACTCCAAATTTTTCCTTTGGCACAGTCATTGAGGATGTCATCAATGTAGGGCAGAGGGTAAAAATCGGTTATTGTATTTTTTTTTCAATTGCCAGTAGTCATTCACCCAGCATGGCAGTACAGACACATGTGCTTTAAAAATGATAAATGTGGGGAAAGCATGAGGAGATGACGAAGGCCAAATGCATGCATTTAGCATCCAAATGCTGTTGGATCAGGGTTTGCCATGCCTCATGGAACTTTCAAAGACAAGCATAAGTATGTGTCTTGATCATCTGCTTCACATCTTTCAGCTTAATCCTCGCAGTAACATTTCAAGGCAATTTGTTGACATGTGGTAACAGTTCAAAAACATTTTTAAACTCTGTGAGGAAGCTTTTTTCCAGAGTGTTAAATTTTTCTTGGATTGCTAGAACCTCAATGTGATCTTTGACTAAAGCAGCAACATTCAATGGGTCCACATATTCAAGTACACCCTTCCCCCTTTTCAGCTGATCCTTGCATACAGAAATCAGTTCTTCAAGCATATTATGTTTCATATTTTTTACTTCTACACATGATACAATGGGATCTATAAATTTTTTTTTTTGTTATGCGAATCGGAGGTTTAACAAATCATAACCACAGGTTTTATCAATAGCAGTGTGAGAAAAAAAATCTGCAACAATGTGATTTGCAGAAAGAAATAGAAGTCCAAGTAGCAGCAGTACACATAACTTCAGTGTGACAATGGCTTTTATCATATGTGAGACATAAGATGAATTAGGAGCAAATAGAGTAATTTTCATGTACTCATGCAAATGACTATCAGAAGAAGTCAAGTTATTCAATGCAACAGAGATCAGAAGTGGCTTGTGCAGGTGAAAATGGCAAAGATCTAGCAGGCAAACAAGTGACTTGTCGATGAGCACTATGTGTGCTCTGCAATCAAGTATCATCTTTACTGTAATAGGTTCATCAACCAACAGTCCCATTAGACAGCAGAGCCACTGAAAATGAGCTATAGTTAACAGCACACTCATGTCTTCTTCTGACTCGGAACTGGCACCCAGCACAGAACTCAGCATGATAGCCCCAACCAATGAGCTGTCCATATCCTCGATGTCCTCCACATGGGAGCTCGATGCCACCATAGCAACCAGTTTACTATTTTCCAAACCTCCACATTTGTGACCCAGCAGCACATCTTCAGTCAGCTCTTTATAATTCTGGGGGTCAGGGAAATTGAACGGGCAGTCAGCTGCATGGTGTGTTTGGTACCCTTGTTGGCATTTTATACAGCCTTGATGCTTGTGCAGTAGTGCTCTCTCATTGTCTGTGAGATGTGGAGGTTTCATTCATGCAGTGGAATTTGTTGGTGCAGTGGATGCAGCCTTGTTGGATTGCATCGTATTTGTGGCTCTAGTGTTTAGCTCCAAGGCCTGATGCTTCAGTGCATGCTGGAAGTCTTTGCTTGCCTCCAGGTACCACTTTATGTCATGCAAACGTCCTTCTGTAATCTTATGGATTTCAGCAATCCAGGTAGACAGGCAGGCCTCTCCAGTCTTCTCCCCCAATGCATTCACTGTGTTTTCCACAATGTCCTTGATCTTACAATTTTTGCAATGGGTGTGGAGATCGACATTGAGGAGGCTGTTGAGTTGGAAGTGGAGGGCATCATCAGAGAAATGGTATTCAGTACCATGTAAGATGATGTTTATGTGATGAATGTCATTAACCCACTTCGCAAATGGCTCAGCAGGTTTTTTATGAAGTCGTTAAAGAAAAGCATGACCAGGTTCTCTCAGTGAGTGGCAACCCAGTCCCTAGCCTGCATGTCTTTCAGGCCAGGGAGCACTGCAGCTACATGGTCAGTCTCTTTCAATTTCTTATTCACAGAGAAGAAATCCTTGCATGCCATCTCCCACTGGCACATGACCATAGGAGAAACCTCGCCTGGTGTGAGCAAGGGGATTTATTTCAGCTCAGCATGGATACATTTGGCAGGGGTGTTCAATGACATTTGATGAGGTAGCAGTCATACATAAGGGCAAGAGGAGTCAGAAGCCAAGTCAGAGATCTCATCATCAGACAGAGAGGTTGATGTATGCATGGATGTATGCATCAGGAAATCAGGTTCAGCAGACACAACTGTATGCACACTTGTTTCTCCAGCAAAAGTCAGCGTGTTCATGCAATCAGGCAGCATGCTCATAGGAGATGACAAGGAGGACAAAGATGAGTTTGTAGGGTTTTCGGTGTCAGTGTGCAGCATAATGGTGAGTGTGTCAATCACACCTAATGCTTGATGGTGTGTCAAAGGCAGCATGGGCAGCAACATAGAAACAATGGTAGGCATGATAACTACGTGTGGATCCAAATCCTACATGGGCAGCATTAAAAAAAAAAGTGTAACCCTATGCTGGGTTCACATGAGTAATCACTAGTCAGGCACTGAGACAACCATGAAATAATGAGCCCAAGGTCTAGATTGATAGTGTAGACAAAACAGCAGTAGTACTATAGGTGATGGTGGTCATTATCTAAGAGTGTCATTGTTGTCTCTCTATTAGTTGACCCTGGTAAATATGAGTCATCATTACATATATAAACCATAAATATACACCTAGGGAACCCCAGTTGTGTTCTCTTAGGTATTTCATCTACACTTGTGGTGCAAAAAGCCTTTCTCAACCAACTCATCTATTAATAACCCCTCACATCAAAACTATCAATTCCTCTATCACGTGCATGGATCCTGCCTCCTTCTTGTAGAGAGAACCTGCACAGTCCAGCTAGCAGATAGTGGGTGTCGCCCTAACAGCTACCCCTTTAACCACATGCCATAATTGTGCATTCCCATCTCTTCTTTCTCTTTTTTTATCTCTTTGTACATGCCTCATTCCTCTACTGTATTTGTATCCCAATCAGCCATTACCAGTGTGTCTCTATATTTTTTACTCCACTACTAAAAAAAGATTTTCCCAGCCCTACTACTAGCCTCTTTAGCTGTACAGATGCAATTCATGATCAGTCACACTACTGGTAGTCAGAGCACACCTTTCTTCTGGCTGAATTGTCTGCTACTTAAATCCTGAGTGTGTGATTAGTTGAATTTAAACTTATGTTTACTTAAGACTAATTACTGCAAAGGCTACACTCTGGTATGACAGCCCATGCCCACACACTTTTGTAAACTCCTTTGAGCTTCTGCAGCTCTCCCACACACCTCTTGGTATGCTTTTTCTGAGCTTGACAGCTCTCTACATTTAGTAAATGGCAGGGGTATGCAAACCCCTGGGGGTATTTGTTAAGGGTAGGTGAGGGTAAGGGTAAGGGTACAGAATTTTATACCCTCAGCCAACCCTTACCCTTGGGAGGGGTCTGAAGTTAGGTGGAATTTCTGGATGGGCACATAGGTAAGCTACAATGTATCAAATGATATGGTCTATCAAATATATACAGTGTACCAAATGATACAGGTTCAGTGGACACTGTCGAATGCTCTAATCTATATATGTGTACCTACTATAGTAACAAATGAATACACTATTACAATGGTTGCTAGACTGAAGAGTAATACATTTAATACAGACATCAGTAGCCTATGAAATAGTTTCAGACAGTGGCAATGGCAATGGGGATGGCAGTGGCAGTGGCCTTACCAGGATCAACATCAAGATTAGCATTACACAGCCCAGATCAGTGCCATGCACATGATCTGCATGATGAGCAGGAGTGGGAGTGGGACTCACCATATCGACCTAGGACCTCAGCAGGTATACTCACCTGAACATTTTTCAGGCAGACCTGTCTTCCAGCCCCCCAGTTCACCTGGATATGAAGTTGCTGAGGGAATTCCATTGAGCATAGATACTCTCCAGAGATGTCATCTTATTGGCCAATGCCACCTACTCACCCGAACATTTTTCAGGCATACCTGTCTCCTGGCCTGCCACCTCACCCACATATGAAGATGCTGAGAGAATTTCATGTTCTATCACACTGTTCTCAACAGGACTGCACTGGACCTGAGCACAGATACTCTCCAGGCTTGATTCCTTCTGCAAATCTTACTATTGTCAATCTTTGTCTTCTACTGAGACACATATGGTAAATTTACTGTGCAAAATTTACTCTTCTTCTTCCAACAACCTGCATAGAGACAGCTTCTTTCTGAGCAGGGTGATCAGCTGTTCTGTGGGCACATTGGGCCAATGTCTGTCCTTGATTCTTGATTTGAGATGATGGAGGGGTCATCTTGTTGGATTGTGTAATCTGACACATTGTTTGGTGATTATGTAATATGAAGGCTTGCTCCTTAACAGACAAACTGGATGCAGTTAATTCCCCCCTGCTGTAATATTGACAGTGGTCAAGTAGTGGTTACATCAATAGTGTCTAATTCATATCACATTGTTGTATTGAACCTAGTAAGACCTGATAGCTCAGTTGGTAGAGCATCTAGTATATGTCCAGTTGGTCCTGGGTTCAATCCCCAGTCTGGTCATCTCTTTCTGTCTTAACACATCTGTTGAAATGTATTCTTCACAGGTGGGGTCTGGCAATCACCAAATGATTCTATCGCTGCCAATTCTCTGTCTGCTAATCCTACCATTGCTGATTCTGATGCCAATCCAACTATTGACAGTTTTAATGCCTTTGCCCTTGCCCTTGCAATAGAATCCTCTGTCCAAGTTTGCCCAGACAGGCAGCAAGGTTAGATCAGTTCAATCTTTCTTGAGTTGATGTGGTGTTGCCTTCTAACAGTGATGGATCAAGTGGGCATGGGGCATCATTTACATCATCATTTAAAGGTGATACGGGTGTGATGGACTTCTCATAAATGTGTTGAGGAATGACATACTCTGGTTCACCATCACCCAGACCATTAATTGGCTGTAGTCAAGTGACACCAGCTGTGCAGAGTATGTCCATTGTTGTTTGATTGACTTGCACATAGCTCAACTAAGCTGGATCTGTGAGTTGCAAGGAATCTGAGGGTTCAGAGATGGGTGCCTGTTCTGCTCTCAATCATCGGCAAGGTTTTTTTTGCTGTTATTTTTCTTTTACCATTTTTCTGCTTCTTGATTGACCTTGGGGCTCAGCATTGGCATTGGCATTGGGAATGGCATTGGGAATGGCACCAGCATCGGGATGCAGGCCAGTGCCCATGATGGACTCAGCATTGGGTATTGCATCACCATTCCATTATCTACTGCATTTGGAAATGCATTGGGAAGATTATTTAAATGATGAGGATAGTGTGCAGGAGACAGACTCCTCTGCACTGAGTACCAACTGAACACATCATTTCTGGAGCCCACCATGGTGGTAATGATGTGTTCAGTTGGTACTCTGTGCAGAGTCTCAACAGAAGGGGGGAACACTAAACCTACAGCTGCAGGCATGCTCAGTGTGAGGGGGTTCACTTAGAGGGCCTCAGATCATCCTTCAGGGTGCAGAGACTACGAAGAGGCTGGTAAGATGGTTTTCGATGTGTGCATTAGTTGTGTACGCAAAAAGAAAGGTATGCACAATGGTGAAAAAGTGTGCAATGCAAAGGGGCAAAAATGGACAGTGCAGAAAAATGTGCAATGATGAGGGAGACAAAAGCGGGAGGTGTAGTGGGACAAGGACAGCACTGGGATGTGCTGCAAGGGTGATGCACAGGCTAGGGATGCAAATTGGATGTGAGTACAACTGGTGGGAAAATGCACAAATGGTGCACAAAATGCAGCTATACAATGAGGGGTGCAAATAATGCACAAACACAGCTATATGAAGGGTGCACTGCAAGAGTGCACAAACTAAGATGAAGGATGCAATGAAGGCACAAAACACAGCAATATGATGAGGGGATGCAAACAATATGCAAATGCGGCTATATGAAGAGCGCACTATGAAGGTGCATGGACTGGATGCTGGTGCACAGACTATGTGCGATGCTGAATGAGCTATGAACTATGAGGGGGGAAAAGATCCTCTGGATTCTCTATCTTAGATATCTGCCTACTATGTACAAATGGCTTATGTGATAAAAAAATGGTAAAATAAAGTATAAAAATAGAAAGCACCATGTGCTACCCACAAGTGCATCCATTTGCCCATCTAAACCTGACTGCACTATGCCACTGCCTTAGCCAATAAGATTTGTGCATGCTATAGCTCAATATCCAACTTTCTAGTGTGATGCTCTATTTTTGGTGCACTTTGAGTCCTGTGTGCTCTTCCCAATTAATCTGCTTCAGTGTTATGCATTGCATGCTGTGCCTTAGTAATAATGATGTGATTGACCTGTGCCAGTTACCAGATAAGGCAATGCCAATTGGAAATGTGGAAGAACTATAAGGAGGTGCTGTGTGAGGCCAAATAGTGCCAAAGTGCAGGATTATGTGAAAGCACCAAAGTGTGCACAGTCCAATGCCAAATAGGTGCAAAGCACCCAGATCATGTGAAAATGCACAGTTTGCTCATGCTGGAATCATGGTGCACCTTGAATAAGTGCTCCAGTAAGCTGGAAGCCATGAGGCGCAGCACAATTGGTGTTACAAGTAGGATTACTAATCTGCTGACTGATGCTTGCTTAGTATGCGATTACTCACCAATTCTAGTATGACTAATATTGCTTACTTTGCTTACTGATCTCTTACCAAGCACATTACCAATACTCTTGGCATTAGTCATTAGCAAGTAGTAATCTTAGTAATACTTTGTTATATAAGTAGCTGACTGTGTAGTAGTTATCCCTCAGTCAATTACACTCTTTGACATTGGTGCTTAACTAGCAACTCCTCGGCACATTCAGCTACTTTGGAGTCTTTGTCTCTAGCTCACTACTATTGCATTACCAATCGCTCTCAACATAATTGACTCCACTCGTCAGCCGACCATGTCTACCTCTTCCATGGAACATCAGCTCGCTGACGCTTTTGACGATGTCAAGACTGCCTACTCCAAATGGCCACGTGTCAGTTCTGCACTTGACGCCTTCACTGATTGGTTATCAGCAGTTTTCATCGCTCTCCTCGCCACTTTGGAGAAATCCTTTATGGTTATTGCAATCCAGATCGATACACTCAACGAGTACATTGAAGAGCTTCATTCTCCAACTGCACAGCCACCTCCTAGCAGTGTCACAGCACAACCCGGAACTACGGCATCCACCAGCAGCACTTCTAAAGCACCCAAGCGTCCAGCTAGGTGCTCGTTATGCCACGCACGCGGTCATTCTAACACTGAGTGCCGCACCAAAGATCCAAGTTCTATGAGGAAACCAGTAGCGAGGAACAGTAGGATGGCTAAAGAGGCACGTGCACATACAGCTATGTCCGCCTTACCTGCATCACCCCCCTCATTTCATCATTTTCCTTACCCAACACCTGCTCACGCTGTTCAAACTCCTATGAATTTCGCTGCACTCTCTGCCGATTCCACTGAGCTTCGACGTTGAGCTGCACAGTCTGCAAGAGACAAGCGCCGGCATAGACGCCATACCACTTCTGCATAAGTCCTAGATTACGGGGCTGTGTTACAAGTAGGATTACTAATCTGCTGACTGATGCTTGCTTAGTATGCGATTACTCACCAATTCTAGTATGACTAATATTGCTTACTTTGCTTACTGATCTCTTACCAAGCACATTACCAATACTCTTGGCATTAGTCATTAGCAAGTAGTAATCTTAGTAATACTTTGTTATATAAGTAGCTGACTGTGTAGTAGTTATCCCTCAGTCAATTACACTCTTTGACATTGGTGCTTAACTAGCAACTCCTCGGCACATTCAGCTACTTTGGAGTCTTTGTCTCTAGCTCACTACTATTGCATTACCAATCGCTCTCAACAATTGGTGTGGTGGTGGATTGTTGTGTGCATGATAAGTGGGTCATGCAATGAGTGTGCAGCAAAGAATGTGAGTTGCAGTTAAAGCATAAAAGGAGTGCATAAAGGTGCATTAAGCACGCAATAACTGTGAAAGGCAGATAAGGAGTGTGGGGGGCACACGGAGGCAGTTTGAAGTGTAACAAGGTGCATTTAGGGTGCACGACAGAAGGCAGTTAAGGGGGATCCAAAGGCACAGTAGAAATGTAAAAGGCACACAAAAGTGCACAGAAGCATACTTGGGCACATAAAAGCACACTGCACCAAGTGAGCAGAAGCCATCTAGGTGTGCACAATCACAAAAAATGCCATAGTATGCATGCAGGGTAATAGGGAGCCATATCACTGTGTGGTGCATACAAATGGAATACATCATTTAGCAATGGTTACCTGCCAGTGTCAGGGAGAACACCAAATTCCTTGGACCTAGTGACCAGTAACTTGCTCCCAACCTGCTTCACCAAAATACGCACTCTTTTCACCATGCAGGTTCTAAACCATTTTCAGCTCTGTAATCTAGAATTGAACACATCAGCCTATCAGTTTTACCAGCTGATTCAGCACATAACATTGCTGATGAGGCCTGCCGAAGTGGTCAACCTCTACCATGAGCTTCAGCGCATGTCCCACTTATGGCATTGGATGAAAAGATTGAAGTGGGCAGGGTATGGACACAATCAAAAAAATTCATTGAATCCTGAACCAGGATCACTTGCCAATTACTGTCCAGCCTGTCCTCAAGCAGGCATAAATATACCAGAAAATTGGAAGGATAATGTGAACTGGTGGGTGACTATATACCTTGATTGTACAAGTTGCATCTGAAATGATACTATGGCTCTCAGATTTGTTTTCAAACACATATTCATGGCCGACGGCAATTTCAAAGCTGACCATGTCCAGCAGAAAAACTCCAATGCTGATGTATGGCTATGAGATGGAGCTGGGATGGCCCCAAATCAGGCTGAATATGAGCAATTCCTCCAAGCTGCCATAGAATGATTCATGGTATGTATACTTCACTTCACGGTGGCTGATGCTGTAACTGCTGCCAGTGCCACTCCTGATGCTCATTCTGATTGGGATACATGGGTTTTTAGAAGGCTCCATGTGAAAATAAATTCTGAGCCATTGCAAATGCTTTTTTGGCATCAAAAGCATGTGATAGGACTGGAGTAGTGGCCATTGCATGCACACAGCATGGCTGTTATGCACCCAATGCACTAGTAGACTTGTTTCAGAGAGAACAGCAAAAGAATGTCAACTTTGCTTTGCTCCCAAGCCCTGAAAACCACCAGCGCTGACCATCAACAGGGAGTAATGCTCATTTACAATATTGTCTGCTAATACATCATCCACATTCAGGAGCATATTGGTGCACATCTGCCGGCCAGCTTGAGCATTGACCAGGCCATTGGGCTTTTGCATGTTCATGGCCACAAGGATGAATTATTTTTTCACTATGCTCCATCTTTTATTCTAGGGTCTGGCATTGTAGCAGAGGAAATACTCGAGTCTTTGTGGTCATCACTGAATTCCATTTCCCCAACAGTCAAAACAGTGACATTGCTACATTGGGCTGAAATGCTTGATGATCATGCTACAAATTCAAATCACAAGAAAATGCTCAGCATGACAGTCACACTGTGCTCAAAATCTCAAGAAGCCCTTGAGATATCCACACAGCTCAGCAAGCACCATGTAGAACTAACAGCAGCTTTCGGTCAACAGGCAGTCAAACAATGGGAGGATGAAGTCATCACAACAGAAATGCTAAGGCTAACAGATGTCAGGGTAATGGATATGTATGCCACTCAGGGATCGCAACTGGCATTGGGAATGAAAATGGGACCGGGACCAGGACCAGCATTGGGAGTGGCATTGGGAATGGTCACAGCACCAACACTTATTCAATCGGCAGTTGAGCAGTGGATTGATTTCACTATTGTTTTTGAACAAATGCAGTGGGTCATACTTCCTACCAAGATTGATGTATCACAATCCCTCATTGATCTGCACCAGGATTCAATTATGAGACAAAGTCCATCGACTTGGTAAAGCACCTCATGCTTCTGACATGCAAGCTGTTGAATGGGAAAGAGAAGCTCTCACATTTCATATGGCAACCTTAACACATTTACAAAATGCTGCCAACATTGCCGAGCATGACATTGTTTCCTCCTGAATCACCTGTGACAATGAACCTAAATTTGAGAACTTTGATGACATTTTTTTTTTTTTGTTTTTGTCAATAATTGATTATGCAGTGCGTGGATAGGTCCACTGCGTGCTCTAAGGTCTGGGAAGGATTCCAATCATATCGAGACATCATGACACATGCTATGAACCTCTACAAATGCCACAAAATCAACTTCAAATCCTTTTTGAACATTTTTGAACAATTTTGCACTACTTCAAACAACTTTACGACATTTTGAACACTTTTGAACAATTTTGCAGCACTTCAAATAAAGTCGGCTGCCACATCACTGTTTCGAAACTCCTTCGATACATGCTGCACATTCAGAATGAGCCTTTTCATCACATATCAAGTGCCACTGGACACAAAGAGAGATGACAAGAGACTTAGAATGCAATAAGTGCAGTTTTATGTTTCAATGATATATTGAAGCAATAGAACAAGAACTTTTACTATACTAGGACAATATATGTTGATAGGTCCACTATGTGCTACAAGGTATGGAAAAGGATCTAATCATATCGACATGTTACAACAAATGCTTCAAACCACTATGAACTCCACGAAATCAATTTCGAACACTTTTCGAACAACTTTGCATGATTTCACTTCGAACGATTTCACAACACTTCGAACACTTTTGAACAACTTTACACTACTTAGAATGACATCGGCTGCCATAGGGATATTCTAAAACCCTTTCGACACATGCAAAACATCCAAAACAAACCATTTCATCACATATCGAGCACTATCAGACATGAGGAGAGACTACAAGAGACTTAGAATGCGATAAGTGCATTTTTATGTTTCAATAATATATTGAAGCAAAATAAAAGCAATGGGGGAACACAGAAGAAGTTACCCTCTTACTTATCATCTGATTTAAGAGCCATTCTCTTGAGTCTTAGCTTGCATCATATCTCTAAGTTCTGCAAAATATCGTGAACTTTTTCGAAACTATGTATTTGCTCCTCATTTTATAGCACATCGCCTATCACCTCTTGACAAATACTCCTTATTTCTTATATTTGCTTTTTGATATACCTCGACATTAGTCCAACATCTATGAACTTCTTCAAACTTCTTTGAGCCTACTTTGAACTACTTTGCACCTCTTTGAACCTTTTTCAAGTGCTTTTGGGCATATTTGAACCTATTTGAACCTATTTCAAGCCTCTTCATATGCCTTTAAAGGCTATTTGCCACACCCCTTACCATTTCGCATCACTAAACACAACATTTTGGGTATCAGCAGTGATATTTAGTACCAACTCACACCCTTCCTCTAGCCTGTGTTATGCTTCTTAAGCCTTTTAACAGATTTTTGTTAGGTTTCCAGGTTGAGTATCATCAACATTCATTTATTATTGTTTCTCATTTGTTTTATGTTTTACAATACCTTTATTTGCTGTGCACATTGCCTCATGTTTTCCACATGTCCTTGTTTCCTTTTTAGTGATATTTCTTCAAATTGTATATAGACTTGTATTAGTTACAGAGAAGCAAAAGGGAACAGAGAAGAAGTTACCCTCTCACTTATCGTCTGATTTAAGAGCCATTCTCTTGAGTCTCAGCCTCGCATCGTATCTCTAAGTTCTGAGAAATATCGTGAACTTCTTTGAACTATCGTATTTGCCTTCGACTTATTGCATATCACCTATTGCCACTCAAAAAACACTTTCTGTTCACTAAACTTGTTCCTCAATATACCTCGAACCTCTTCGAATTTATTCGAACTACTTTGCACATATTGTCCCCTATGGCTTCAGACAGAGAGCAGCACCCTTTATGAGCCTAAATGGACTCCCACTGGATCTTCCAGTGGATACTGATGATCCAGGCCCCATAAGGGCCCAGGTTGCCCACTCTCAGACCTCCCCCCTCAAGGCCCCCTTTATAAGACTAAATGGACTCTAGGCATGGCCTGTATACTGATGACCCAAGAAGCCCCAGCCAGCAGTGCTCCCCTCCCCACATTAAGTCCAGGAACAACCCATGCCAGGGGCCTATCCAAAGAGCTGCAGCAGGGTTTAACAGCCCACCAGCGAGAGAGAAGAGGGGTGACTGCCCCTCAGATAGAAGATGGAGGTCATGCACCCTGTGCAACCCACCTATCCTGGATCCCACTCTGAGCATGGGATGGCAAAGGACCCCAATATGGGGTTATTTGCCATGAGTATAACTAGCTTCTTGATAGATTGAGGGGGCTGACATTGTTTGGGGTGCTTCACCCTAGGGCAGATGTGCAAGACATGATCACATGATTGGATGCATTCTGCTAGTAGACAATCGCAGGTGACAGGGCCTGGGACATGAAAGTGTAGGTGATACTCCCCTAGAGGAGCATGTCCCATGAGCAGTCTGGTAAATTATGCACAGATTGAAATATTCGATCCCATTATCTGCAGCTATAGACCCCCCTTGTGGGAGGAGGGGGCAGCAACTTTGCCATTCTTGCCTTTAAGGGCCATGAACTGCAAAGTTTAGGGTGCCCCTTGTGGGATGCCTGATTGGTGACTTTGGGAGTGTTCATTAGGGAGTGTTACCCTGACCACTAGCCCCTTTTGACTACTGTGTCCAGATGGCCCCACACCACTTGATGCAGAGGCCTCCCAACTTGGTGCTGCTTGCCATCATCACCCTGATGCTTCAGACCAAGGTTTGGCAATGTCTGACTCATCCCAGTTCAGGGGGGCACTGTTACCCAGCCCCTTTTTACAATGGTGTATTCCTGGACACCTTAATGGTGCTGACCTATTGACCACCCAGACTCCCAAATTGGTAGGCATGGAGTTGCACCCACAGCACTCATAGGTGTGGACATTTCCATGCTCCTAGAGGTGCCAACACCCCGGTATCAACTTAAGCCCAAACCCCTGATTATTAGTCAAGAGCAGACCAACAGCAGATTTAGATCTATCAAGCCCAGAAGGGGAGCTATCCAAGTTTGGCTATGGCCCAGTATGTTATCTGGATGGCTAGTCCACATACCTTCCCAATATTAGGCATGTGGTTTGCTGATGCCAATTGGTGTGGATCCCCCCATATCACAGCTTACTGTCTTGCCACAAGCCAACCAATTGATCAACCTGAGGAACCTCAGAGTCAGAGTTGTTTCAGACATAGTGGACCAAGTCCTGCTGTATGCCTACTACCTGTGACTAATGGCCTACTACATGTATGTCATGCATGCAGGCATCAGGTATCCTATCACAGATCTGGCCAGCATGGTATTTCTCAATATTGCCTCAGCACCACGTGTCAGATTGTTATCATGCCTTTCCTGATCTTACTGTTCCTTATCCTTATCAGACCTGACTAACAACACCATTCAGCTACACAGGGTGAATTGCGGGTTAGTACTCATACCTTAGGGCCACAGATCTCCCAGGATCTCTGGTGGCTTTTTATAGTGGTTCTTACCCACTGCTTCCATTGATCCCGATCATGGATTCGACTGACCAGGCACTACTATTGCAGCTGCAAACCTGCTTTACCAAGGCAGGACCCACCCAGTTGCGATTTCACAGCTTACCATGACTGGTCACACAATGTCAATGGATGAATCCATATCAATCATGATCATTCCCACCACAGTACTCCATGTCTGCTGCAGCTTACATCATCGGTACTGCATATGAGAAGGAATCAAACCCCTAACTGTTTGGACAGATGATCAATCTGCCCAGGACTGGCGATGTAACCACTACACCACCAGCCCCTTAACTTTGATGACATAGAACCCTTTGATGAAGAGACTTCTGCTTCATCTCTTCTGGCTAACACAAACACTATTCCAGTGGAGGAGCAACAAGTATACCTCCCATGTGATGGAGAACTTGCTAATGTGGAGATTAACCTCAGGAGGAACCAGGCAAGTCAACTGCTGCATCAGTTGTAGGAGCTCATTGCCAACAAATCATTTCAATATTCACACATCATCTGAGTGGCGCCAAGAAAGGGAGTTTGCACCCGAGCATGAGCTGTTGTCCAGGAGGTGGTTAACAAAATTGCCTTGCATGCCCGACTGTATAACCATTGCCAAAGTGGACTGGTGGCACTAAATTGTGATGCTGAGACATCAAGTATGTTTCAGCAGTTAATGAAGGATGACCTCAATGCTAGCACAGCTATTCTGAAGCCAAATGCACCAGGCTCCACTAATCTTCACCTATCCTGGATTTGGCATAATGCCCACAATCGAACTGGTGTCATTACTGAACAGCACAGCAATGCCACTGCCAATGCTAATGCCACTTGATTCTGGGAATGTAAATGTATTTTGTGGCCATCCGTATTCATTACACTAACAGTTTTATTAGTCAGGAGAGTACACTGGCTTCAATCATGGGCTCAGAGAAATAGATGGAGGAAGAAATTTTGACTGGTCACATATGTGTTGAAATTAAATTCCGATGCATGCAGCACACACATGTTACTGCACTTACTGTGCATACATGTGGTAAACATATTCCTGAGTTATGTGACATCCTTACTATTATGTATATAAAGAGAACCTGTACTGTAGTAGATATATAGTGTTCTTACCTCTGCTAAACCCTAGCTCTAAGACTAACTAAACCCCAGGTAGGTTATAAGGAACATGTCATCTCTTCCTCTGTGCAGCATATGTAGTCTGCTCTGGCAGTCAGCCTCATGGTCTGAGAATACCCTTCCTGGCCCACTAGCCTATGCTAATTGCCAGCAGGCTTTCTGGCAAGAATTAGCATTGAGGGCTGACAATGCATTTAGATTAGCAAATGCTGATTATATCTCCCCTATATGACCAAAACATTCTGTATTATGTAAACACAATTATCTTGATCACAATCCACCATCTCACAAGGGCAAGGAAAAAAGCATTAGTGGTTGTTACAAGTAGGATTACTAATCTGCTGACTGATGCTTTCTTAGTATATGATTACTCACCAATTCTAGTATGACTAATATTGCTTACTTCGCTTACTGATCTCTTACCAAGCACATTACCAATACTCTTGGCATTAGTCATTAGCAAGTAGTAATCTTAGTAATACTTTGTTATATAAGTAGCTGACTGTGTAGTAGTTATCCCTCAGTCAATTACGCTCTTTGACATTGGTGCTTAACTAGCGACTCCTCAGTACACTCAGCTACTTTAGGGTCTTTGTCTCTAGCTCACTACTATTGCATTACCAATCGCTCTCAACCTAATTGACTCCACCTGTCAGCTGACCATGTCTACCTCTTCGATGGAACATCAGCTCGCTGACGCTTTTGACGACGTCAAGATCTCCTACTCCGAATGGCCACGTGTCAGTGCTTCACTTGACGCCTTCACTGAATGGTTATCAGCAGTCTTCGTCGTTCTCCTCACCACATTGGAGAAATCCTTTATGGTCATCGCAGTCCAGATCGACACACTCAACAAGTATGTTGAAGAGCTTCGTTCTCCAACTGCACAGCCGCCTCCTAGCAGTGTCACAGCACAACCTGGAACCATGGCACCCACCAGCAGCACTTCTAAAGCACCCAAGCATCCAGCTAGGTGCTCGTTATGCCATGCACGCGGTCATTCCCACACTGAGTGCCGCACCAAAGATCCAAGTTCTATGAGGAAATGAGTAGCGAGGAACAGTAGGATGGCTAAAGAGGCACGAGCACATACAGCTATGTCCACCTTACCTGCATCACCCCCCTCATTTCATCATTTTGCTTACCCAACACCTGCTCACGCCGTCCAAACTCCTATGAATTTCGCCGCACTCTCTGCCGATTCCACTGAGCTTCGACATCGAGCTGCACAGTCTGCAAGAGACAAGCGCCGGCATAGACGCCATACCACTTCCACATAAGTCCTAGATTACGGGGCTGTGTTACAAGTAGGATTACTAATCTGCTGACTGATGCTTTCTTAGTATATGATTACTCACCAATTCTAGTATGACTAATATTGCTTACTTCGCTTACTGATCTCTTACCAAGCACATTACCAATACTCTTGGCATTAGTCATTAGCAAGTAGTAATCTTAGTAATACTTTGTTATATAAGTAGCTGACTGTGTAGTAGTTATCCCTCAGTCAATTACACTCTTTGACATTGGTGCTTAACTAGCGACTCCTCAGTACACTCAGCTACTTTAGGGTCTTTGTCTCTAGCTCACTACTATTGCATTACCAATCGCTCTCAACAGTGGTGGGATTGGCAACAGTGGAATTGGCAACAAGGGGATCAGCAATAGTGAGATCGCCAAAGTGAGATCGCCAAATATTGCCAACTAAATAATCCCTCATCAATAGATCTCTGATCACTGATTATATACCATAGTATTATCATTTTTCTTCCTACATTCATCCCTCTACAATGAGCAATCAGGAAGAAAGTTGGGCAGATATTCCTGATGGCTATGTCCCAATCTGAAGCAACAATGGGCAGCACTATTTTGTGCCCCATTTTATGATTCTGGCTACCCACCAGGCGATGGAGGCCTATTGAAGAAAAGTAGAATTCAAAGTGCATATGGCACATGGGGGGGTAAGATTTCCTTCAGTTCAAATGTCATTGCCAGTGGCCAATGCTGTTCCTTTGGCTGATGCCATGCCTTTGGCCAATGCCATGTCTTTGGCTGATGCTGTGTCTTTGGCTGATGCCATGTATCTGGCCAATGCCATATTTCCTTCCAATGCTCTATCATCTCACTAATCATCATTTTGCAGTCTGAAAACATGACTGATCAACCATACTATCTGTTGGCCCAAAACCAGCTCATGCTACTGGCTGACCCAGTAAGTGTCATGGTCCTCATTTGTGTGACTATAGTTGATCCTGTTGCAGACATTGACAGCCAGGGAGCTGTTGAACTGCCATGCTGAAGTGAAAGCCCTGCAAAACCAGCTCAGCACATCATATAAGGATGCCAGTCATCGTCTTTACATGGCCAAGGTCAAAAAGCTGGAATAGCAGGATGTCAGCTTGAAGACATACTCAACCTTGAAGGAAAGGATAAAGTTTAATCTGGAATCATTCGAATGCAGGTTCTCTGAGATTCCAATCAGACCATCATCCCATGAGCATGACAATGATGCTGATCCCCCTGCCGATTCTCACTGATGTGATGCCAAGGCCATGACATTCTTATTGTATCTACATTGAACATTGCTGTGCTGTATCTAATAATTAAATATTGACAGTTTTTGAATGGCCACAGTCCAGACATGGCACCAGCAAGAAAATGCACCAGTTAAGACATGGCATGGCATCAGCCAAGATGCAGCATCAGTGATATGGCTCCTCCCTATCACCCTGTGCTCATACTACAGCATTTTTTGCAATTGTGCATACTGCTTGGACACTTTCTACTCACTTTGCACAGCGCACTTTTGCATGCCTTGGTGTGCTTTTGTGTGCTTTTGCATGCCTTTGACTGCTTAGGTGTGCTTTTGTATGCCTTTTACATTTCTACTGCACCTTTGGATCCCCCTTAGCTGCCTTCTATCATGTACCCTAAATGCACCTTGTTACACTTCAAACCACCTCTGTGCACCTCCCATGCTCCTTATCTGCCTCTCTCAGTTACTGTGTGCTCGATGTGCCTTTATGCGCTCCTTTTACACTTTACCTGCAACTCACATTCTTTGCTGTGCACTCATTGCACAATCCACTTATCATGCACACAACAATCCACCACTACACCAATTGCGCTGTGCATCACAGCTTCCAGCTTACTGGGGCACTTATTCGAGGTGCACCACGATTCCAGCATGAGTGAACTGTGCATTCTCACATAATCTGAGTGCTTTGCATTTATTTGGCATTGGACCATGCACACTTGAGCACTTTCATGTAATCCTGGCACTTTGGCACTATTTGGCCTTGCACAGCATCTCCTTATAGTTCTTTCACATTTCCAATTGGCATCACCTTATCTGGTAGCTGGCACAGGTCAATCATGTCACTATTACTAAGGTGCAGGATGCAATGCATAACACTGAAGCGGACTAATTGGAAAGAGTGCATGGGACCTAAAGCACACCAAAAATAGAGCATCATACTGAAAAGTTGGATATTGGGCTATAATAGCACAAATCTTATTGGCTAAGGCAGCGGCATAGTGCAGTCGGGTTTAGATGGGCAAATGGATGCACTTGTGGGTAGCATATGGCACTTTCTATTTTTATACTTTATTTTACTTTTTTTTTATCACATAAGCCATTTGTACATAGTAGGTAGACAGATAGAGAATTCAGAGGATTTCCCCCCTTCCTCATAGTCCATAGCTCATTCAGTGTCATGCCTAGTCTGTGCACCAGCATCCAGTCCATGCACCTTTGTAGTGTGCCCTTTGTATAGCCATATTTGTGCATCATTTGCATCCCCTCATGATATTGCTGTGTTTTGTCCCTTTGTTGCATCCTTTGTCTTTGTTTGTGCACTCTTGCAGTACACCCTTCATATAGCCATATTTGCGCATTATTTGTGCCCCTCATTGTATAGCTGCATTTTGCACACCATTTGCACATTTTCCCACCAGTTGCACTCACATCCCATTTGCATCCCTATCCTGTGTGTCACCCTTGCAGCACATCCCAGTGCTGTCCTTGTCCCACTACACCTCCTGCTTTTGTCTCCCTCATCATTGCACATTTTTCCACACTGTGCATTTTTTCCCCTTTGCATTGCACACTTTTTTGCCATTGCGCATACCTTCCTTTTTGCATACACAACTAGTGCGCACATCGAAAACCATCATACCAGCCCCTTCATAGTCTCTGCACCCTGAAGGATGATCTGAGGCCCTCTAAGTGAACCCCCTCACACTGAGCATGCCTGCAGCTGTAGGTTTAGTGTTTCTCCCTTCTGTTGAGACTCTGCACCAAGTACCAACTGAACACATCATTTCTGGAGCCCACCGCAAGGGGTTTCAGGTTACCAGACCTTATTTAGGCCTCCATCGGCTTGCCCTTCACTTCAACATTAACCACCTTTGCACTCTCCATTCTGAACTGTTAGCAACTGTGCTCCAGCTTGGGGAAATACCAGTATTTGAATCACTCTTCCTAAACAACATGCATCACTCATCTGCACTGTCTTTACCTCCACCTTCACCTGAATCATTCCTATCTACCGTAACTCCATCTGCATCACCGCATTTTTTTCCACCTTCAAATTTTGCAGCACTTTTACCAGATCTTAACTTTACACACCTTATTTCACCTACCATGGCTACCATGCACACGCCATCCACATCTAACCAAAATGCACCATGCTTTGACCCTGCAAAGCCACAAAAACTCCAGAAGTACTTTGAGGAGCTTGCGCAACTTCTCCATGATTGTAACATCACTGATGAGACTGATAAGAAATTTTACACTGTGCGCTATTTGGACAGCGACACTGCAGACACTTGGAAACTGCTACTGGAGTATTGCACAACACATAACTATGGTGCATTCAAAGATGCTGTTCTAAAGCTTTATCCCAGTTCCAGAGATGGCAGTAAATGGAGTATTAGTGATCTAGACAAGCTTATTGGTGAAACTGCATGTGTTGGCCTCGTAACCACAGAAAAAATTGCGTGCATTTTTCAACATCAGCAAATACTTAGTGGTGCAAGGCATATTGGTGCACTATGACCAAATCTGCATGTTCATTTAGGTGTTTTGACCAGACCAGCTCGAGTGCATTTTGAGCCACCTTGCGATTGCAGTACCAAATCAGCCTGCAAATGTGCCATACTCATTAGACACAATATGTGACGTGATCGACTTTATCTTCGAAGGCCCAGTGCACTATTTCCAGCCACTTACTGGGCTCACAGCACAAAACCCTAATATGTATGCACCCTACTCAGTACCCAGTGTACCCATTTCCCAGCCACAACCTAGCATACCCACAGTCAAAGCAGAAGATATCTTAGTCCTATTCGAGCACATGACACAGACAATAGTTACCATGTTGAGCACATTTTGTGCTCCCATTGTGCATTTTTCCACACTGTGCATTTTTGCCCCTTTGCATTGTGCACTTTTTCACCATTGCACATACCTTTCTTTTTGCATACACAACTAGTGCACACATCAAAAACCATCGTACCAGCCACTTCATAGTCTCTGCACTCTGAAAAATGATCCGAGGCCCTCTAAGTGAACCCCCTCACTCTGAGCACACCTGCAGCTGTAGGTTAAGTGTTCCCCCCTTCTGTTGAGACTCTGCACCAAGTACCAACTGAACACATCATTGGCCAACAGGATGATGTTGGCCCAAGGATGGCATCAGGGCTAGATTGCTGGCAATGAGACTTTGAAAAAGAAGGAAATTTTACCCTCCATGTGCCATGTGCACATTGAATTCTACTTTCCTTCAATACGCCTCCATTGCCTGGTGGGTAACTGGAATTATAACCATTTAATCAGGAATCAATCACACATTGAAAATAAATACAAAACACTATTACATCACATCAACCTCCTCAACAAGAAGAGCCAAACTAGCTTAAGGCTACCCGACTACCAAATTTTGGCATACTCAAAAAGCTGAGTTTGAGTTTCAAAATGTGAACACCACTTTCTTTGTATATATTGATTGTATAGGGATCAACAACACATAATTGTTGATCTTCAGTGTTTCACTCTTTTTCATATCAATATCGACCCCGCTGCCACAGCCGACCTATCATCCATCATGAATGTTACACATTACCAAGTCCTCAGCCAGATCAGCCAGATCACATGTGACCAAGTCCTCAGCCAGATCAGCGAGATCAAACAGGCCATCTGCAATGGACTTTAGGATGGAAGTATCACCGTGGTCATGAAGGAAAGAAATTGGCACTTGTGAGTGGATCGGCATGCTATCAGACCAACTATGCACTTATAAATTGTAGAAAACATTATTTGGGTGGCAAAGAGAGGTCCACACAGAAGATGTGCAGGTGCCTTTTTGTGGGGATTTGTGGTAGCATGGTCAAAGTCAGACAGGACAGGGGACCAAAGGTTTATTGAAGGTCAATGGAGGGCAATGAAGACCTTTGATAAGAAAAAGGGCATCACAGGTGCTGCATCCACAGCAGCTGGACCAACCAACTTGACAATGGCAGCGGTGATGGGAGCTGGACCAGCAATGGCCACCATAGCAGCAGTGGCAGTGGGAACAGCATCACCTGCTGGAATGGCAGTGGCCAAGAAAGAAGGGATGGCAGCGGCCAAGAAATGAGGAATGGCAGTGGCAAAGGCAAAAGCACCAGAAGTAGCAGCAGCAGTGGCACCCAGAGCAGCAGTGGCAATATCAATGCCAACAAGGAGAGAAGCAGCAGCAGCATGGGCCAAGATGCAGGCCCAACCAGAAGCATCAGGATCCAGAATTCCTGCCCCTGCCCAGCATCCAATACTGCTAGTCATCACAGTGAGATGCAGGTTGCGACAGGTGGAGAGTAGCAAGGGATTGGATGAGGATTTGGATGAGGATATGGAGAGTGATGCCAGTGCCAATCTCAGGATGGAGTGGAAGCAGCACAATGCAGCAAGGGAGGGACAAGCACCACCCCAGCAAGGGAGTTTGTGAATGACACCATGTGCACGATATGTCAAGCTTAGGCATCAGTGTTGGGATCAGGTGAACAGCAAAACCACATGCTATTTCTGTGGAAAAGGGAAAGTTTAGTGTGATCCAGAGAATGTGGATCGAGTGCCAAGAATGAAGAAAGCAAAAGGATTGGCAAGACAAAAAGCAAAGAAGGCATAGTTTTCCAGTGAAGACAGTGGAGAGGAATCATCTAGGTGGTTCACTGCAAAAGAAAAAGGAAAATCCAAAGGTGAGTTCTTCCATATCATGACACATAAAACCACTAACATGTATACCTATAGCTGTGGAACAGGATATCAACATGGCTGATCCCAAGCCTGAGCTGACTGTTCTCCCTCCCCTGATGGCCAACCCCTCCCCTGTCAACTCTGCCCCCTCACTGGATGTCTATACCAACTGGAAGAAGACATGTACCAGCATGCATGGTAGAATGAAGAGTCAGTGCAAGAGTCCCAACTCCATGTATGAGAACTCTGGAATGTGTTTCACTTGCTTCAAAACAGAGTGAACAACATTAAAGAATACCTTGGGTTGCAAGCTGGCACATAGCCCATTATGTTATACAATGGTTACATGGCTGGGCAGGTGGTTTACCTCGAGAGGACTCCAAGCAGGAGGGCAAAGGTATATTGGGAAGAATGGATGGATGCCAAGGAAGTCAATGCTGCTCCCGCTCCTGCTCCAGGTTTCACTCTGAGTCCCACTTCTCCCACTCCCACTCCCACTCCTGCTCCTGCTGCTGGTTCCATGCCTGCTCCAACTTCCACTCCTGATGCTGCTCCTATTTCTGCTGCCACAGAGAAAGATGAAGAGATGGCTGAGCCAGATGGTGAAGAGGGCCTAGCCATACCTGAAGAGATTGCCAGGGAATGATCCTTGGCTGGTGCCCCCCCATCCAAATTATTCCTGCCATGCCACAGGATTCTCACAAAATTGTACAGCCCACAACACCTATGGCCCCACAACTTCCTCTCCTCTTCTCCTCAACATTGCTCAGTGAGCCTTAGCCTGACACCCCATCATCGGTAGTTGATGTCATCACCTCACCCAGGCTGTCCCCTCCCCCTGCACAACTGCACCAATCCCCACGTGGGCTGACCCCTGGTCCATCTGGACTACCTTCCAGAAGTACCACCCCTGACCTAACCCAAGGAAGAGAGCAGTTACACCTGAGGACAGAGGGGAGATGAAGTGAGGCAGAAAGGAATAGATATTATTCGGCATGTACATAAAAGTTGGGATAATGTTTTTTTTCACATTACATAGCAATCTATTTGTAAATCTACTCAGCAAATTTCACTTTTTTTATTCTCTGTCTCCTCCCAACAGCCTAGGTTGAAATGGCTTCCTGCTGTGCAAGGTCATCAGCTGTCCTTCGGATAGGTCATGCCTATGCTGAGGCCGATGGATTTTGAGATGATGGTGGAATCATCTGTTGAAATACATCTGGTGCAGAGGGGATATGGTAGGCACCAGCTGCTACCAATTCTAGTGTTGCCATTGCCGATCCCACTGTTGCTGTTGCTGAATATTGGTGTTGCCATTGCTGATCCTAGAGTTGCCAATCCTAGAGTTGCCATTGCCGAGATTAATATTGTCGCTGCCGATCTCAATGCTGGCTGATTCTGGGAATGTAAATATATTTTGTATGTACTAACATTTTTTATAGTCAGGCAACTACATTGGCTCCATTCATGGGCTCATAGAAATTGATGGAAAGAGGAATTTCTACTGGTCACATACAAAATGCATTTAGATCAGAAAATGGTGATTATATCTCCCCTTTATAACTAAAAAGGGCCTGTATTATGTAAACATGATTTATCTAAACACGATTATCTTGATCACCAACCATGACCAGTAATACTATGTCAAACAAAACTCTCTCAATCTTCAACCCTTTTTCTTTGCAATCAGGCCTGAAATGGCAACTCCAAATCCAAACACAAGAGATCATTTGGTATGCAGAGTTCCGATTCCATTGAGTTTTGTTGGAGTTAGACAATGCAAACTTTTTAAACAATGTTGGATGCAGAAAGTTTTCCATGTCAAGCTTGTATGTATCTTTCCTAAAGGAAGTAAGTATACATCACTAACATATGACAGATGTATGTCATGTCATGCATCGGCATCGGCACCTCCATCAGCCTTATGATGGAGGTGCCAATCCTTCTTTGGTCCTTGGCCAACAGTCTCGCCAATGTTGATTTGGACCATCTATCCCTTGAATTCCATCCATTTCTCTTGGCTGCATTGGATGATGGTGTTGCCACTGATGGTCCTAGCTATCTAGTGGATTCCTATGTATGTGATTGGTGGAGATGCAATCGTGAATTGGCACCAGGGCAGATTTTGGCCAGTGACACTGTGGATAAATGCCTCGATAGCTATTGCCAGTATATCCCTTCCCCTCTGCTCACCAGCTCACTACCCAATGATAGCCAACTAGCAGACAATGCTGCCAATGGCTGAGCCAACTGCCAATCTTGCATTGACCTGCAGGCTCTCATTGGGGATATGTTCGATGAAGCATGCAGGATCCATGACTTGGTAGATGGCTGTGAATCGTCAGCAGAGGCTGCCATAAATGCAAATGTCCAGAAAGCAGCTGGGTTTTAACAGCTTCATGAGCTAGCCCTGCTCAAGGAGCTTCAGTCCAAATTATGGAAGTTAACAATGGCAGCAGCAGCAGCATCCACCCATGAACACACTGGGAGATGGTCAAGGCAATCAGCAACAAGAAGACAATTGGAACTGGTATCTGCACATGCACAGGCAGAACTCGAGCACCTGAAGGCTCCTCCCCCCTCCTCCCACAAGTGGACCTGGGGTGTTGACATCACAGAGAGTGATGTTTTGGCATCTAACCCATCACTGAAGACCAAATATCATTCTGGGTATGCTCAGTCTCTGGCCGATAGTGCATACGATAAGAATAAAGAGTGGTGGATCACAGCCAGTCTTCCAACCTCCATTTCTGGTGCCTACAGTTCATAACCCACTGTAACTGGTATTGATTCTGGTATTTATTTTTTAGATGCTGGATCTGATAATTCATCACATTCTGCTGCAGTGCCCAATGCTGCCCCCACTCCTGATGCCGATGATCCAGCTGATGATCTTTATGCTGATGCACACACTGCCCTCACCCAGCCCACTGCCTCTTATGCTGCTATGTTATGGGAAGGGGAGGATGATGCATCAGAAGATGCCGATCAGCCTACTGCATTTCAGGCAGCCATGGCTTGGCAGGACCATCGTTCATCATCAGCATCTTCCCATACTGGTTCTCCAACTGGCTTTGATGCTGCCACCTTTTACCTTGAAACTTCTAATTCTCCCTCTTCATCTTTCCCTGCACCTCCCTTTTCAACTGCTTTCCCCGCCGCATCTAATGTGGCTGATGTTTTTCTCTCATCATCAGAGACCCATTCAGAGGCTGATTCAACTGGCCCTGATGCCAGTTCCGATAATGATTGTTTCTGAACTGGGTCCCCTAACACCTCACAGATAGAGAACCCCACTCCTTCTCGCATCACACTCCCAATTTATAGTCATGCAGACTTCAGTTATGTTGATGACACTTGGTTGCCTGGCTCTGATGATATGATGAACACTAGTGACAATGAGTGGTAGCTTTCTTCCTATAGATATATGGTGCTTTAATTGGTAGACCAATAATATATACCTTTAAGGCCAATGTTCATACCAATTGCTGGCCCTGGCCCTGGCCCTGATACATATGCTGATGCTGATGCATATGTCTGATGCTGTCTCATAGGTCACTGATCTGTACACCACATTCTTAATATGTCTGGTGTGGTATAGCAAGAATTGAATAGTGCATTCATTTGTTGCTATAGTACATACATATATATACATAGAGTCATCCACCGAACCATGCCTGGGCAATGTTGATCACATAGTGGCCTAATGCCGATGCCGCTGCTGCTGCCTAATGTTGAATTTTTAGAGGACTCATTAGAGTATAGAACACTTTGTTAAGTTTAATAAACTATTTACAATGAATATTTATACTAGCATGAGACACTGCCCTGTAATTAAATCTAAAACAACAAGGTGATGTTACTAATGACTGTGGCTATACACCATGGCCATTTGGTGTTGGCATCAGTGTCGCCTAATATGCATACCACCGCCTGATTTCAACACTCCCCCTCGACACCTATGCCATCCCTAAGCACTTAACAAGGTCATTGTGTTTCAGCTTTGGTAATGCTTTGGTAAGCAAATTGGCTAAGTTGTTGTCCATTGTGCAGTACTAAATGCATATCTCATTGGAGATGAGTTTCTCACATATGAAATGGTGTTGGATGTTGATGTGTTTGGTGTGGCCATGATTGATGGTGTTGTGAGAATAAGCAATCATGCCTTGGTTGTCCACCTTGAGGATGGTGGGTCCAGAGTATGGAATGCCAAGTTTGGCAGTAAGGGTCCATAACCAGATTGCTTGGTGCATTGCTAGACTTTCTGCCATGTACTCAGCTTCCATAGATGATAATGCAATTGTTGGCTGCTTCTTTGATTGCCAAGAAATTGGACTGCCAGTCATCTGGAAGACATATCTGGAAATAGATTTTTAATCATTTATGTTTGATCCCCAATTGGCATCCAAATAAGTGAGGGGTTCAACTTCTCCCCCTTGTCAGTAAATGATCCCAAGTTCACAAGTGCCATTGATATACTGGAAAACACACTTGACAGCAGTCCAATGGGTGGGTCCAGGGTTGCTCATGAATTGACTAAGCATTTGGACTGCAAATGAGATGTTGGGTCACATTCCTATTGCCACATACATGAGTGATCCAATTGTGCTCTGATACTCTGGGATATCATGATGCTCATCATCAGGGATTTTGATCAATTTGATGTTAGAGTCCAGTGGTGTGCTGATAGGGTGTGAATCTGACAGTCCAAACTTCTCCAGGACCCTCTTAATATATTGGGCTTGCATAATTTTGAGAGTGGCCCTTTCCAAGTCCCACTCTAATTCTAGTCCCACAATTTGCTTTGCCTCTCCAAAATCTGTGATCATAAAGTACTTCTTCAATTCAGCTTTCATTTCCATAATGGCATCAATATCTGATCCTAAGATTGTCATATCATCGATATGAACTGATGTGATTAGGAGATCATGATTGGTGTGCCTGATATAGACACACTGATCTGAGAAAAGCCACATAAAGTTCATTTTGAGAAATGTTTGGTTGAGCTCATCATTCCAGGCCCATCCCACCTGTTTCAATCTATAGAGAGGTTTTAAGAGTTGCCATACATGCCCACTACTGTCATTGTATTCCAGTGGTTGCAACATGAAAATAACCTCCTCCAAAACTCCATTAAGGTACATGCCCAACCACATTGACCATGTGAATTGCAAGTCCTAAATTTGTTGTGAGCACTATTAATAGCTGGAACATTTTCAGCCATATAACCAGCATGAAGGTTTCCATGAAATCTATTCCTGGAATTTGGGAACATTCTTTCGCTACAAGCCTAGTCTTGTGCTTTGTGATTTCCCTAACGTGATTATGTTTGATGTGATATACCCACTTGCTTGCAATTGCCTGGTGATCAAGGGTAAGTCAACCAATTTGTAAGTACTTCATTTGGTTAACTGCATTATTTTGGTGTTCATCGCCTCCTTCCATTTCAGCCAATCTGATCTCCCTTTTGCTTCTTTCACTGAGAGTGGGTCATCCTCAGATGTTGCCCCAATCATTGCATAATCAATCATGATGTAGCCAGACTCTTCTATAGTTGGCACATGATGCTTCCATTCCCTTGGTCCATATGCATTTGGGTTATTAAGTAATCAGTAGTTGACGAGTGGTTTTGCAAGAATGTGGCTTGATCATTCCTGAGGAACCGGTATGTGAGATGGCGATGATTGGTGTATTTCCTTTTCCAGTGAGTGATCTGTATCTGATATGGTGCCATTCCCACTGTCACCTGTAGGCTGCTTGGTGTTGGTTTCATGCTCCCCCTCAAGCAGTGCAGGGTGAGTGACCTCTACAATGTTAGAATCGTCCTCTTCTATCATGAACACCACATTCCTAGAGGTATGGATTTGACATGTCTGGGAATTGTAGTACCTGTATCCCTTAGTGCCATCAGCCATTCCCACAAAAATAAATTGGCATGATTTCAGATTAAGTTTTGAGTTTTTCTTGTCCTGCTGTAAAACCCAACAAGTCCTGCCAAATTCTTGCAGGCCCAATATGTCCGGCTTCTTCCCCCAGAAGACTTCATCAGGTACCTTATGATCTTTGATTGCTTGAGTCAGTGATAGGTCCACTGTGCACACTAAGGTCTGAAAAAGATTCCCACTTGTATCGACACTTTACGACACACATTCCGAACTGCTACGAGTTCTACAGAATTATTTTCAAATTATTTTGCACTATTTTGCACTATTTCGGATGACTTCGAACTATTTCGAACCATTTTGCGACATTTTGCAACACTTCAAATGACCTTGCAGCATTTTGAATGATATCAGCCACCATATAGCTGTCTTGAAACACTTTCGATACATGCTGCACATCTGGAACAAGCCAATTCGCTGCATATCAAGCACTACTGTACACGAGGAAAGACTACAAGAGACTTAGAATGCGATACGTGCATCTTTATGTTTCATTGATATATTAAAGCATTAGAACAAGAACTCTTACCATACTTGGACAATGTACATTTCACTTATTATCATTTTTCATTTGTTTTATGTTTTACAATACCTTTATTGCTGTGCACATTGCCTCGTGTTTTCCACATGTCCTTGTTTTCTTTTTAGTAATATCTCTTCAAATTGTACATATACCTCGAACCTTTTTGAACTTATCTGAACTACTTTGCACATCTTCAAACTTATTCGAACTATTTTGCACATCTTCAAACCTATTTCAAACTATTTCGAACATCTTCGTATGCTTCTAAAGATTATTCACAATACACTTTGGCATATTATGTCACTCACTATGACTTTTGAGTATCAGCAGTGATATTTAGTACTAACTCGCACCCTTCCTCTGACTTGTGTTATACCATCCAAAGCCATTTAGTAGGTTTTGTTTGGGTTTCCAGGTTGAGTATCATCATCAGTGATCTGTTTTTAAGATAAGTTGCATAAGCAATCACCTTCCTCCAAAGGGAGTGAGGTAGTCCATGCTGATGTAACATTGCGCATGCATGCTCTACCAGGGTTCAGTTTAGACATTTGGCAATTCCATTTTGGGATAGTGAGTGCAGGGCTGTGACTTCCAGTCAGATCCCATTGTCAAATAAAAATTTCTTGAATCCCTTGCCAAGAAATTCTCCTGCACCATCAATGCGAAGTTTCTTGAGCTTCTGACCAGTTTGAGTTTCGACAAAATTTTTGTGCTGCTTAAATTTCATAAGCACTTCAGATTTCTGCTTTAAGAAATATGTCATCATGTGTTATGCCTTGCCATCAGTAAATGTGACAAAATACCAATCTCCCCCTGGAGCTTCAGTATGCGCCGGCCCCCACAGATTGCTGACTATCAGATCTCTGATCTCTTGATCTTAGTTTGGCTCTCCTTGAGAAAAGGCTAGACATGCTACTTGGCAATGATGCACACTTGGCATTGAGCAGCTGGCTGCACAGTTCTATCCATGTCCATTCCCAAAACCATTTCCTTTTCCTTGAGCATCTTTACTGACCCCATGTTCAGATGTCCAAAAATCCTATGCCATTCATCCCATGTTCTGCTATTCTTGGCAGGGTATGCTTGGTCTTGTTTGGCAACACCTTTGACATCCATGTCAAATAACTAGTTCTTGACCTGACCTTTCATAATAATAGTCTTGTTTGGTGCCTGGAACCGTACCCCCAATGTTACAAATAGAACTTTTATTCCAGCCTCAAGCGCACGTGAAATCGAGATAAGGTTGAAAGGTGCATCAGGCGCATGTACCATATCTTTTAGGGTAAGCATTGAGATTCTCCCATCCATGGTACATTCCAGCCATATCAAACCTCATCTGAGCCCAGGAGATTTACCAAAACTGGAGATTTAATGTCCAGGGGTAGGAATATAGTCAATGAAGATATTTCAATCCCATGCTATGTGTGAGGTGCATGCTGAGTCTGCCAACCAAGAGTCCATTGAGACTGCAAGTGCAATGTCATCCCCACAATCCCCACAGAAGGCAAATTCCTCATCTGCTGCTGCATGAGCCTCTGTTGATCCTTTTTGCTTTCCTCCCGATCTCCCCTTTCCTGATTTGGACTTGTTCCTGCACTGCTTGCTGATGTGCCCCTTTTCTCCACATCCATAGCAGATTATATTAGAATTGATTCTTTACCCAGGCTTTCCCATCAGGGCTGTATCGTCAGAATTATGTAGGCTAAGCTGTCAATTGTGTTCCAGAATTCGAGCAATAAGTGCTGGAGCATCTTTCAGAGTGGTAGTGTCTATGGATGCAATGTAATTATTCCAATTTTCAGGGAGTGAGGTTAGCAAAATGATGGAAAATTCTTCTCCATTGATCGTCTGCCCTAGATTGTGCAGCTCTTCCTGATAGCTATGCAATGTCTGAATATGTTTGTCAATGGGCATCCCTTCCATGCATTGAAACTGGAATAGCTTTTGTCATGCCTGGACTATTCCTAATGCCCCCTGAGTCTCCAGTAATGACTTCAATGTACCCCATGCTTTCAACATGCTTGTTGAACTTGCAATGTACACCAACATTTTGTCAGCTACCCATAAACAGATCATTGACAGTGCCATCCAATCCTTTTTATGCCATGCTGTCAGCAAGGCTGCTTCCATCAGCTGGGTAGTCGATCCATTGACATATTCCCACAGATCTTGCCCCATCAAAATGTCTATCATTTTGATCTTCCACACAGTGTAATTCTGGGCACCTGTCAAGGGTTCTATTTGGTAAATGTTTGTATGCATCGAAGCATTCAAAACATCGGCCATTGTTTAAATTTGATCTGGGTAGTATTATATTAGTTTGATTATAGCATGAGCAAGAAAATTCAGTCAAGGCCAGGGCCCATAACCTGTTGAATTTTTAGAGGACTCATTAGAGTATAGAACACTTCATTAAGTTTAATAAACTATTTACAATGAATATTTATACTAGCATGGGACACCGCCCTGTAATTAAATCTAAAACAACAAGGCGATGTTACTAATGGCTGTGGCTATACACCATGGCCATTTGGTGTTGGCGTTGGTGTCACCTAATGCATGTACCACTGCCCGATTTCAACACCTAATGCTGATACTGCTGCTGCTGCTTAATGTGAATGCCACTGCAGCCCTATTGGGTTGCTGACCAGATGCTGACCCAATTTTGCAGGCCTGCACACTGCAATAAATGAATTATTGCATAAACATGGCTTTTACTAAATTTATCATACACCAATTTGCATGCAGAATCCATGCAGACTACACATAAATTACTACATAAATGAGATTAATTTCCAATCGGCCATACCTGTAATGCCGATCTTGATCCCAATCCTGGTAAGGCTACTGCTGCTGCCATCCCCGTTGCTGTTGCCGCTGCCTGAAACTATTTCATAGGCTACTGATGTCAGTATTAAATGTATTACTCTTTGGTCTAGCAACCATTGTAATAGTGTATTCATTTATTACTATAGTAGGTACACATATATAGATTAGAGTGTTTGACAGCATCCACTGAACCTGTTCATTCGATACACTGTATATGTTTGATAGACTGTATCATTCGACACATTGTAGCTTACCTATGTGGGATGGGGGCCATATAATAAAGATAATTTGCATTAAGACTTATGCAGAGGTTATGCTAAATTAGAGAATATACATTCTATTTTCCTTATATTAATGTTTTGATGTTATATGGTTTACAAACTGTGCCACCACTGCCAACTGAGAATGTGTTACTGCTATGATCCCAACATGCCCTTGTTTATGATCAACAATTCTAATATCTGTTCCCTGCCATGTCCCCCCCATCTCTGTCAAATTCTGTCCACTGTCTGTCTGTGGCTTGTAGCTGCTATTGGATTTCTGTTCCTAGGATTGGCCATTTCCTAGTGCCAGTCTGGTTTATAACAGTTACTACACAGCACTCTTGCATCACCAACTTAAGAAAGCGGCCAGAAGTCCTTTTTTTTGAAACAATTCATAGTAAAAGTGATTTGAGTCATCTTGTGACAATACCCTGGTGCACTACCCTGGGGGTATTGTGTACCCTCCATACCCCTCCATACCCTAACCCATATACTTCAAAATGCTGACCCTTTCAAGGGGTAAGGGTAGCCTCAGAATACCCCAGGATTACCCCTGCCATTCTTTATCTACATTTGTCACCCCTTATGATGACATTTGTCTCACAAGTGGTATATAATCTTACCCATTGCACAAGAGTTTCCCTATCTCCTTCAACTCTCAACCTTGTGCAGCTCTTCCTCTTATTCTTAGTTGCCTTCTTCAACTGATAACTCTCATGTCCTTAGTAGTCATCCAAGTTGCCTTAACCCACCCTTCCCACCCTTCTTTTTTCTGCTACATTGGTGGACTGGTCATGCCTGAGCCAACAGGATGGATGACCCTACATTCCTTTGTCCTATTGGCATGGACAGAGATGACATAGATCATACCAGTTCTCAGTGAACGCTATTCACCCAGCAAATTCTTTGCAACATGTGATTTTCAGAGAAAGCCGATGCTAAACTTAGTGTTTGTTTTTGCACAACACATCACCCAGTAAGGGAGATCCTCTTTAATTTGGGCATTCCAAGAATTATCTAGTTAGTTTAAACCAACAACATGTTAAAACTTATTAGTGGCCTTGAGAAAAGGCTTCTCGGACTTCTCATAAACAAATGTCATGTGATCTTCCAAATAAGTTGAAAAATGTGAAGGTGCAGTGCAGAGGTACTACAATGAATGAAAAAACTAATATGAATCCTAGGAAATGTATGAATAACCTCTCCAAAATTTGATTTTTTGTACCACAGACCATCTCTGGACCACATATACTATATTTAGCACATTTCCTGGGATTCATATTATTTTTTCATTCATTGTAGTACCTCTGCACTGCACCTTCACATTTTTCAACTTATTTGGAAGCTCACATGACATCAAGGGGGAACCGGGATTGCAAAAATTGCCCGGGGTAGGCAAATTTTTTAACGGGTGGCAGCCTGGCCCCTACCCCCCAAAAAAGGAAATGTCATGCCGAAAAAGGAAGTCTTACAAAAAAACACGAGCAAATTTTATTGGAACTAAGAATTAGTAAGAAAAGACATCATTTTTCGGGTCCCTCTATTGCTTAGTGGGTCGAACATGGTTCGAACAACATCATATTTAGGCCCTTTATTCTTTTAAAAAGCACTTTACATGTCTGAAATAGTTGAAAGCCTTTAAAAGCCTGCTTTTGTCTTCGTCATTGAACCACTGGTGCCAATGTAAATGTTGCATTTTGATATCAGCATGTTGGAGTGAGCCAAAAAAAATCACTTTTATTGCGTTCAGAATGTGCAAGACGTTCGAAGTTGAAGCTACGTCAACGAAGTCACTAATGTGTTGCGTTTGGGGCTAAAAATAGTAAAAAATTTAAGGCCTTTGGGCGAGACCCCCCCTTACCTCGGGTCACGGAACAATGGCCCGGTTCCCCCTTGCATGACATTTTTATGACAAGTCCGAGAAGCCCTTTCTCAAGGCCACTAATAAGTTTTAACATGTTGTTGGTTTGAACTAACTAGATAATTCTTGGAGTGCCCAAATTAAAGAGGGAACAAAATGATCTCCCTTACTGTGTGATGTGTTGTGCGAAAACAAACATTCAGCATCGGCTTTCTCCGAAAATGGCGTGTTGCGAAGAATTCAATTTGTTGGGCGAATAGCGTTCACTACCAGTTCTCGTGTAAAACTTCCGCTGGTAGCTTTCCTCGTTCCTTGCTTGTCTTTTTCCCAACGGGTTTTTCAGCAAGACGAGGTCTTGACGCACTCAGTCAAGTTTTTACATAGCCTCTTTTACTCCATTACGTAGCCTACTTATACTACTAAGCTGTACAGCGCAATTCACGATCGGTCGCGACTAGTGGTCAGAGTGCACCTTTCTTCTGGCTTTCTGGCCAAATCGTTCGCTACTTAAGCCCTGAGCGTGTGATTAGTACACAATTTTCAGTAAGGTGACACAAATTTTTACAAATTTTCAGAATTTTCAGTCAGGTGACACAAGCTGTGTGTGATGACACTACTGTTTGTATTGTGACAATATCCTAATGTGGCATACAACATACTTTATTTTTGTGCATTTGGCCCGTCATCCGCACTGGGTGTTCCTGCCCACTCAAGCAAGCATCATCTATGCCTTGTGAGTGAGTCTAGCAAAGAAATGAGCAGTAGATCTCAGCTGGAACCCCTCGTGACAATTCTATACAAGTTTGAAGTTTCTTTCTACTTTTTGTCCGAATGCGATAAAACAAGGGTTGTACCCTCAATCTCACATCGCTAGATCAGACGCTCTCGCCAACACTAACACAAGCAATACAAATATTATTATTTAACTTGACTATGTTTTTGTACAATTCTGTTTTCTTCCTGCACAAAGACAATACAAAGAAATCAACTAGATATGCACCATGCGAGAAGCTAAAGAAAATTCGCCAGGATGAGTGAACATTTCCGCTATGGTTCGTTCAAGTTGTTGAGCAGCGTTGTAAGACATCGTTTGGTCACCATATCCCCCTGGTAAAGTCAAGCGAGGTTGACTCAACCAGGAAATGGGGACATACCTTTAAAAGGACACTAAAAGTCTGGTCACGGAGTGGTTCCGGTAAACAGGCACGCAGTGCTTCTCTGGCTCTGCCCAATTCTCATCAAAGGATGAACAAACAATAGAGAGGAGAAGGTACCTCAGATTGTCGCTGAGCCGCAGGTAGCAACGTACCACGTGCTTGAGTAATCGGACTGCCTGAGTCTCCACAAGCTGATTGACCATGTTACTAAGCACCGTGCCCACTGCATAGAACCGCTCATAAGTATGGCAAATATAGGTGAGGCCCGTCTCGTCCAGAAGAATCTTCTGGACAATGAAAATAGCGACAGTTTTTGAAAGTTCTGAGCCAGTCTCCATGATCCGGAGACAGAGTGGAATTATTTCCGTCGACAAAAGGAAGTGGATTACGGTATTGTTATCATTTTGCTGTCAACCAGAATTAATGGAGGGCTCCACTACATCACCCTTACGTACCTTCACAAGAGCACCTATAACTCCAAGGGAAGTGAGGCGTAGGTATTCAAAGGGGCGTGTTTTGGATGTCGTATTCAAGAATGGATACAGGAACAAGGGTATGTGAGCTTGTGTAATGTCAGCCTAAAGCATTGTGCAGCCTGTTATGGAACTCACCATTCAAAAACAGTTGTCGAGTTTCTGAATGTGATGCTACACATTGCAAAAGGGCTAACGCATTGCAAACGCGGTTCGACACATGTGCAGTGAGATTGGGTGGAGAGAGCAGTGGGTATACAGACACAATCTCTTGTAACAACGCAGGCATTATACCTCATAATCATAATTCCCAACATCAGAATCATACTACACCAGCCTAATAACCGCTCACCAAATGCGTGCCATAGAACAAGCGCTAAGTCGTCATACTGCTCCCTCTTTTTGCTCAGCTCAAGCAATGCTCCTTCCCTACTATTCGGATCCATAAGGTCGATAACCAGACCGTAAATCTTTCCATCTTCTTGTGTTGCAAGATTTCCTCCAACGCTGCTGTTGTTGGTCATGAACTGGCCTACCGGTTGGTGTGGGACCGGGTGGGCTAACGGCGCGGAAGAAAGAGGAGGAGTTTCTGGGTATGTTGGAAGACCTCGTGCATATAGATTGTACTGATTATTGTGCTGAAGATAGGATATTGGTTTGGGGGAGATGAGGCCCGCCATTGCGGACAATCAGCGCACGCCTGTGTGACACAACAGTCACACCATACGGAATTTCCCACGCTCAAGATTAAATAATATTCTGGTATAACACTTATCTATCGAAAATTGAAACTGAGACATCTGAATCTTACAAACCAGCAGTGTGTTGCAACAGTCCAAGTAGCTTGTACTGATAAGATATAATTCAGCGAAATAGAGAAGACGATCAAGATGTAACAAACCTTCGCCTCCTCCGAGTCTGCAAACATCGACCAGGGTCCACGACCATCCACGAACTCGACGACAAAAGAGTAAGGAATCGCTTTCAGGTCCTCGTAGCCTTCGTTCCATTCCTTTATTGCTCGAATCTTTCCGTGCAGCTCAACAGTATCCAATGCTTGATGATCCTGATACAGCCCCCATGAATAAACGGAATGTAGTTTGAGATGTCAAAATACTGCACCTTGGGGCTCCTGTAGAAGTACATAGCGGTCCCAACAAATTTGAAGAACTTTCTCTTCCAAAACAAACAGTCGTTTGTCTGTACAGTCACCCACCCCGTCACATCCTGGTTCCGTTTTACCTTCGCTTCGGCAATTTGAATTTTTCTCCTTCGTTCATCCTCCACCCGCCTTTGCATCTCCGTTTCCCGCTGCGCTAGTTCATCCGCCATCCTAGCCTGCTCTCTCCGCCACCTCTCTAATCTTTTATGTTCCTCCAGTCTTCTCTCCTTGTCCAAACGCTTTTTTTCTTCGAGCTGACGATGTCTACGAGCTTCTACTTCTTGTTCCAACTGCGCCTTCCGTCTACGTTCCATCGCTATACGTTTCAACTCATCCTCCAATGAGGCCCTTCTTTGCTCCTCCGCCTCCTGCTCCTCTTTGAGAAACTGCTCCTTCTGGCGCTTCCGCTCGGCTTGTCGTATGGTTTCTTCACGGAGCGCGTTCTCCTCTTCCATCTGCCTCCGTCGCTGTGCCTCCAGCCGTCGTTGCGCCCTGTGCACGGGGTCTAAAACCTCTGGTTCCCATTTACTACGCAATGGTAACAACTGGACGACAGGATTATGGGGACTAACGGACCGGGTTGATTCCACCAGTACCTCATCTGAGCTGTTTGCATGGGAAATGACACCACGCTCCGACAGGCTTTCCATTCGCTGTCTGCGCCAAATGAACATTGGCTCTATAACAGGAGAATCATGTTTGAATATGTCCTGGGAAAAGGTGGGCTGTTGGGCCGTTGGTTGTGCATCATGTTTTCCCTTGTCCTTAGGTGGAATTGGAGGAGGCACGTCCTCATCCTCGTGAAAGCCCTCCTCTGGCTTTTTCTTGCGCCACATAAAGTCGGAGAATATGCTGCTTGACTTAGCAATTGGAGACACGACAGGTGCTGCAGGAGGATGGGCTTCGGATAAGGACCGCCGCTCCATAATGTTGGAGTCTGGCAGGGCTTTGTTCCGCGTTTCAAGAGAATTCGAAATCACACGGCCCATCTCACCAGAACTGGGGACCTGTGGTTCTGCTAGAGCTTCATACACAGATTTTAGAGTAAGGTTGTCCAGGCTGTCAACGGTTAATGTTGTTTGATGTTTCTATATGAAGACAATGAGCGGAGATAATTATGTAGACAGAACAATAGCGACCTTGAATAATATGGTTCCAACACGGCGCGAATGGACCAGAGCGCGAGCTGTCGTTATGACAATCATGAGTCAAATAACGATAGCAACCCAGCACCACCACATACCCACCTCTCTTCACACCAGAAACAGAAGCAGGGATGTAACTGATTAGAAGGAAAGCCGGTTTCAGATCGACTTGCTCACGACAGAAGGCAAAATAGATTTGTTCTAGGTCGTCGATCTTGTTCTTCAACTCGCCCACACCCCCTGAGCCACAGGCAAACAATGAGAGCTCATCAGACCAAGTCTGGTGGCAACTTCTGTGATCAGTTGCCTGAGTATTCGAAGTTTGGACAAACACACATTCGTATACTTTAGCAATAACCTAGTATCTTTAAATTTACGGCAGGTCACATAAACAATGCTTTACAAGTCTCACCAGTCGTTGCCGTGCGTGTCATCGACGATCGAGGAGTATGTGTCCAGAATGCTCTGAGAGTCTGCAAGGTTGAACATTACACTCGTACTTCAAGCTTCAAGCTGGAATTACAGCACAACAAGAGGATGAAGACGACAGGATAGAATACCAATCGAACCTGTACATTGTCATGGTAAGACTGCCACACCTGACTTTCACGTGCGGATGGTAGTCAACCAACCAGTTAATCAACTGACGTAGTGCTGCTCGCTACGAATAATTCACAAGGACGAAAAAGGTTCCAAGAAAGATGAACAATAGTAAATTATTATTTATCTAGACGCATTAGACATATCAAACGCATCCGCAAGAAACGCCGCAATCTCTTTCTTGTGTTGGCCCTGGAAGGTGTTGGGTCAGCAGCAGTCATACGTACAGGAGAATATTTACCTTGCTTCCGGTGGCAACAGAGCTGGTGGGACCTCGACCGGCATAGTATGGATATTTCCCTTTATGGTGGGCAGTCTGGCTGGCAGCGGTGTAGATACGCGGGCCTATGTAGCTCCAAGCACCGCAATTCAGAGGTTCCTCCTACAATCAATAAAGTTTAACCATCTAATAAAACAAAAATTCCTACGGACCTGACACCAAAGGAGATCCGCGTGAGGGTACATGTCAAGGTGCGGAGTGACCTATTCAATACCGTGCATCAGTATGTGTATCAGACCTGGACAAATGATGATCATAACGCACGAGATCGTAAGGAAAGGGTGAGAGTTGCTCAATTCGGCTGATCGCAACATCCTTGATCCCCCTCTCCTCGCGCTCCTGAAGCAAGGTATGGTATACTTGCCCTGACACACTGGTGAGTTGACATGCTCATGAAGCCGAGTAACACTTACCTGCGCACAGAATGTGCCGTTTGACCTCTTCGGGTGCGACCAAAGTCTCAGAATGGCATTCGGGAATATATCGCTCAAAATGTGTATCTCCAATCATCTCGGAAAGGTTGGAGCGAGCCCTAGGGTGGCGGAGAAGGCTCTTGGAGAAGAAAAGTACAAGCTACAATAAGCAAGATAAGTTTGATGAAAAGATAAATCGGCGAATGAAAGAGACTCACGGGTTTGCGGAAATCACGATGGATTTGACGACGAAGGACATGGAACTGCAGAATGAAAATGTAAGTGGTAAGAAGAGGGTCGAAACCATTGGACAAACGTAGTTGGCAGGGGTTCTGTATAACCGTTATCAGTAAAGTGGCATGATCTAAGTAGTCGGAGTACCCACGTAGGATAAACTACTTGCATATTGCAGTCCTGGTGCTGACGTTCGATCTTTTCCGGTGTAGGGAACAGATGTGGGTGATCATCACAAAGCTGCAAAAATCTTTCCAGGCGCCCACTCGAATGCTCCGGACCTTGTCCATCATATCCATGTGGTAAATTCACCACCAACCCCGTGCGTTGCAGCCATTTCCTCTCGCCAGCAGCAATGAACTGATCGATAATAACCTGAGCGCTATTCGCGAAATCCCCAAACTGCGCTTCCCATACGGTAAGCGAGTCAGGGGAGACGAGGGAGTAGCCAAGCTCAAAGCCAAGCGTGCCGAACTCAGATAGTGAAGAGTTGCAGATGACGAAGCGGGCCTGACTACGTCCAAGGTTGTTTAGAGGTATATACTGCTGCTCATTCACCTGGTCATGAATAACAGCATGACGCTGAGAGAAAGTGCCGCGCTCAACGTCCTGACCAGATACGCGCACGTGAATTTTCTCCAGGGCCAAAGAGCCGAACGCAAGGGCCTCAGCAGTGGACCAATCAATATTCAAGCCTTCTTCTACAGTCTTACCACGGGTAGCGAGGATTCGGGCAAGGTTGCGGTGAGGAGTGAAACCATTGGGATATGTGGAGATGGCTTTGCCTATGCGGCTGAGGGTGACTTCATCGGAGCCTGTAGCACGGGTTGGTAGGGTCTGGTCAGCGAGCTGTTTGGGGGAGGGAAATCCTTGCCATGAGGCGGAGAGCCACTCCTTACTGGTCGGGACATAATCCTTCGCAGCAGCAGCAGCCTTTTCCAACATACCCCACACCCATTTCTTGTGCTCCTCTATGTCCTTCTCTGTGAATGTTCCACGGCCGACCAAGAATTTAGTATACTGAGTAAGCGGAGTGGGTTGCTGCCCAATCGCGGTGTACATCCTGGGTTGCGTGAACATAGGCTGGTCGGCTTCATTGTGTCCATGACGACGGTAGCAGACTATATCGACGACGACGTCCTTCTTAAACTTAGCACGGTAATCAGCTGCGAGCTGACATACAAAGTTGACGGCCTCGACGTTGTCGCCGTTGACATGGAAGATGGGGGAGTCGATTGATTTAGCAATGTCAGACGGGTATGGAGTAGACCGAGCGAAACGGGGGTCAGTAGTAAACCCAATCTGGTTGTTGACAATCAGGTGAATCGTGCCGCCAGTGCCGTAGCTGGGCAGATTGTGGAAGCCCATAGTCTCATACACGACGCCCTGGCCTGCGAACGCGGCATCTCCGTGGAGAAGAACTGACATAGCCGTATTGTGTGTGCTTTCGTCCTGTTCAAAATGCTGAATAGCGCGAGTCTTGCCCAAAACGACAGGATCCGCGGCTTCTAGATGGGATGGATTGGCAACGAGGGACAACGACACTTTCTTGCCGGACGGCGTGGGTCGTACGTAGTTGGCGCCAAGATGGTATTTTACATCACCGGCTGGCCAGTCATCTGCCGGGTCGCCAGCAAACTCATTAAGAATGGCTTCAATCGGCTTCCGAATGACGTTTCCGAGAACATTGAGACGGCCACGGTGGGGCATACCAATTGTGACATGTTTAATGCCGTGGTCAACTGCACGATCGATGAGCGCCTTCATTCCAGGAATGAGGGCTTCACAACCCTCCAGTCCGAAGCGCTTCTCGTTTGGGTACTTTTGGGCAATAAATTTCTCGAAGGAGTCTGACCAAATTAGGCGATCAAGAATCATGCGCTTCTCATCCACAGTGTAGTTCCAGGGCTTGGGAACTTCAATGCGTTCCCTTATCCAGTCACACTGCTCCTTATCCGGAATGTGAATATATTGGATACCCACAGCACCACCTATATACCCTTGAGCATGATGATACGCTAAATAAAGAACCACTTACAATAGATCCGTTTGCAGAGACCAATGATCTCACGCAGCTTCATCGTTTTGCGATCCTCCGTAGCAAAATGAGGTAAAATGCCGGGACCGAGACTGATCTCCTTCTCAAGGTCGCGGTCTGTGAAGCCATATCGACTGAGCTCAAGCTCAGGCGGTTGAGTGTTAGCCAGATCTGCATCGAGAATTCCAAGGGGATCCAACTCGGCGACATGATGTCCGCGTACTTGATACGCCCGAACAAGGAGTTGAACCTGAAAATTACGTTGATACCATTTTCTCCACACATAGAATTCGGGAGGTACAAACCTTCAGATGATCATCTAGTTCCGCCCCTGGACCTACATGCAAGGCAGGTGCACCATCGGAAGGGTTCGGAAAATCCCTCGGAGGAAGTTGGAAGGCCTGTGCGCTGGGCAAGCCCTTGTCGAGACCTGAAAAGTATATATCCCAAGAAGCATGCACCGATTTGGGGTCCTGCCGCCAATGGCGGTACATTTGCTCGGCATAATAGGCATTGGTGCCATTGGCAAAAGGATCGTTAGGTGACGGCGGTTGTGCAGTGGCAAGACAACGCCGGGTTGGTAAGATAGGTCTAGCAACTTTCACTGCACCGGGCAAGCGACTGAACACTTGCCTAGAAAACATTGGTGGTACAAGAAGATGGAAAGCTCTCTGTTGCCGACTTAAACATGTGCAATGCTTATGTAAAAAATCCATCTAAACGCTCATCTTCATCGCAATACTTGGGTGTGGGTCATACCCTTCCACCACAAAATCAGAAAACACGAATCCCTCTATATCCACGATCCCCTCGCGCGCCCATCTCAATGTCGGAAACTGTCGTGGTTTCCTCTTTAGTTGTTCTTCAAGTGCGTCTACGTGGTCCCGGTACACATGTGCATCACCGAGCTGAATGATGAGCTCGTGCGCATCGGTCCCAGTAACTTGCGCAATCATATGTGTAAGAAGTGCGTAGGAGGCAATGTTGAACGGTATACCAAGACCCAAGTCGGCAGATCGTTGGTACATAAGGCACGAGAGCTTGGGTTTGTCATTTGCAGAAGGGAGATGAACGTAGAATTGGCACATCATGTGGCATGGCGGGAGAGCCATTAGTGGAATGTCTGTACAAATGTTAAGGGAGAGCAGTAGAAGAAAATCATGACTCATAACATGCCTTTGGGGTTCCAAGCACTCATGATAATACGTCGATCTGTAGGGTTCTCCTTGATCTTTCTGATACACTCCCTCAGCTGGTCCACCCCTTCCCCAGTGTAATTCTTCTCGCAGTCAACGTAAGTGGCCCCAAAGTGCCTCCACTGGAATCCATAAACGGGTCCAAGATCTCCTTTCTTCCTGTGTCCCAAACCCCTACTCTCAAGAAATGCTTTTGAACCATTCCCATCCCATATTTTGACACCCTTTGTTGACAACAATGTCGAATCTGTTGATCCATGAACAAACCAAAGAAGTTCCTCAATAATACCACGCTGAAATGTGCGCTTTGTCGTTAACAGAGGGAGCGTTGAATTCGCGAGGGAGAACCGAAAGGACGGCGGAGCAAAGATGCTCAGAGTTCCCGTTCCTGTGCGGTCGGGGCGTGCATCTCCCGTATCAAGGACGCGTCGAATTAGGTTCAAATATTGGTACTCTTCGTGTGACGCGTTATTCTGCGACCCAGAAGTGGAATCTGTCGCGTTAGAGGACATGTCAGAATTGGTTGGAAGCAGTGTTGGCAATGCCAGGTGTGTAAGTCACGTCCACAGGCCACAAAACATGGCCCACGGTTATCCCACGACCCCACATAAGTAGATGAATCAGGGATATCAATATTAAGTTTACTCACCTCCGCCGGTGCATTTGCAACCTCTGCCACATTCAGCGCATTCCTGTCAGTTCCGGTGGCGATATCACTTCGTCAGCTTGTGACTGGTTTCTGACCTGGTTGGTTGAGACTATTTTGTCTGTTCTGAATGGTAATTTTTTGTCTATTCTGTGACACCATGGGCAAAACCCAAGTGGGTGCAGCAGTAATATAATGTAGAAAGTATAGATTCCCATCATGGACAGTCTTTTTTTCCATCACATAATCATGCTGCCTGAAATTTCTTTGTTCTTGCTTCTGTAAGGGGACTAGGAGGTGCCCCAAGGGACTCGGCAATTTTCTGCATTCATCCCATTATTTTTCCCATCTTTTTTTGCTCTATTTTGCATTTTATCTCTATCTAATCACATGCTCAGGAGTTGAATTGAGGGACGAATATAGCTGAAAAATGGTGTGCTCTGATAACAGCAGTGCGACCAAACGTGAATTGCATGTGGACTGCTAAAAGGGCTAGTTACACAGTAGGTTTTTTTTGTTTTTTTAAGAGGGTGTGATGAGAGTGGTGAGACGTACTGATATGAGACTTCTTGAGGATACAAATACAGTAAGGGAAAGCTGAGACAGATACAAATACAAGGATAAGAAAGAAGAGATGGGAAAATGTGCAATCATGAGGTGTGATTGGTAGGGTACCCGAAGAGGAGGGCTGCTAGAAGGATGGGATGATGGCAAATGTAGATTTGGAATGCTTCTGTGGACCACCGGCCAATGGCTTGGATGATGTGAGGAGGTAGACCAGCTTCAGTGAGAGCTGTTGCCCCTCTGGCCCACATGGAGTGCCTGCTGACATCAGTAGAAAGGTGTTTGTGAAGTCGATGTAAGAACCAGCTCCAAGTTGGAATGGAGCCATCTGATTGCAACCATAGTTGGGGGCTGAAGGGGAAAAAATGATCATGGCTTGAGAGGTATTCAACCAATGGGGAGTGCAGGTCATCATCAGTGCCTGTATGTTGGATGATAACTTGGTTTCCTTCAAAGAAGCGATCACCCTTGTGTCCAGGTAAGTGAAAGTCAAAGGAGTCATTGTGAAGGTGGACGGTGTGGCATAAAATTACTTGGCAGTAATCTTGCAAGGAGCTGTTGTCAGACCAGACAAGTTCTCCAAATCATAAGAGGCCATGAAGGCCAGTAAGAAGAAGAGATAAAAATAACTTGTCATCATGAGAAGTCGAAGACATTCTTGCAACCTTTGAGGGTTTGGGTTATGAGAATATGATGGCAATGGGAACATGCAGCTGGGAAGAAGGGCTCAAGTTAATTGGCAATTCCTGAGAGATAATTGTTGACTGATTTTGGTTTGATGTGGTCACACATATAGACAGTGTAGAAACTGAGTGTGTCAGGTGTAGGGTCAATTGGGAAGTGGTGAGCATGACAGAAGGTGATGTATGAGTTGAGCACAGAAGAGTAAGAAGATAAAGAGCTAGGATCAATAGCACTGCCAACAGCGATTGCACATTCATGCTCAAGACGGGCAAGCATCCAGGGCTCACGAGGAGGCTGCCTGGACATTGGAGAGATATCAATCATAATGTAGGTGCCCCCAGCATAAATCGAGGGGGTGAAAAATTTTGGATGACTAATCCTGGCTGTAGCACACAAGCAGTGGCATTGTCAAAGTGTGAAAGGGCATTGGCAACTTGATTTTCAGTGCAAGGAATGTGGAAAATGTGAAGTTGAATTCCAGCACTGATCATCAAGTCAACAGCTGTGATGAGAATAGAATTGTATGCTGGCAGGGCATAGAGGGAATTGAACATGTCAAAGGTGTTACTGTTATCTGTGAGAATAGCAAGATGCAAAGGCTTTGACACAGCATGTTCACATACATGATGGAATGCAAAAAGAACAGAGAGTGCCTCAAAGAAGAAAATACCATAATGAGTGGATGAAGAGATCCAGCATTGAAAACCCTGAAGGGCTTGTGGTGACCAGAAACCCATGCCTTGTGGACATGCATCTGACAAGTACTGTATGTATCATCTGCATCAGATCTAGACCATTCTTGGGAAGTGATGATGTAGACACCATCAGACTTGTCAACATGGTCGGCAAGCCAATGTAACTCATTTGAGATAGCAACACTGACAGAGAGTTGCTGAAATGGGTGTGATCCTCGATGAAACATTTTTTCATAGAGGAAAGACAGACCAGGTCAAAGTAAAGGATATGCATTAAGCACCCAGTTAACCCAGCCTGCTATGGTGCGGGCCATTAAGTCACCGCTACTTTTGTGCAGCAGCGTGGGAGCCGCCAAATTGGGTGGCAAATTTTTTTTAAATCCTAACCCTAATCAAGGTGGTAGCTAGCCCCATTAATTGATGTATATTGGTCTATTGATGGAGAAAAAGAGTGCAAAAAGCATGAAAAAAAAAAACCTAGAGAAAGCAAGTATCGAGGATGCCCTGACCATCAAACAAGTGCAAGAAGCATTTGAGGTCTGCCGCTCAGGCTCGGGCTGGACCTCCTCGCATCCCTGAAATACCCGCCGAAACCAACCCTGCCCATGCCAGCCCCATTCGGGCCACTTCTGTCTCAGATTTGACACTCGACGGTGATCAGGATGTCTGCAGTTGGACTGGTGGCATTAATAACCATCTTGAAGATGGACCAGATGATTGGGTTGATGTACCTGAAGATTTAGAAATGGATTCTTGAGGAACTTGAGGGGAAGGAACTCCAGAACAGCTTGCAAAACCAGATGGATCAAGAGTCCAAAATGCTTGCGAAGGCGGACACGGTGATATATCGGAAGCTGATGTGATCAATATCATCAAAGGAATGGAAAAGGGCAGAGATGAACTGAGGGCTAGGGTACAATGGCCAGTCAGAGAGGTCGAAGCAGAGGAAAAGGAAGGAGGTGAAAGATTGAGCATGCAGGGATGAACAAACCTGCAAAATGTGAGTACTCATCACTAAAAATCAATTGTGTGCTCACCTGCAACGAAAATCACAGTGAAACTGCAGCTGCCTTCACACGGTATTTCTTGAAGCTTTCCGAAAATCCGCAACATGCACATGAGAGTCCTGACTCATTAGTGGAGCCTGAGGGAGCAATTGAAGAGAGCGAGCCAATTTTCACTGGGTATCTGTCTGATCTGTCAGAGGATGATGAACATGAAGAATCTGAGGATGACTCCCCACCTCTCAAACACAAATGTGCTACCCTCGACATCCTCACTTGCGTTGCTCATAAACAGGCATGCAAGGAACATCATGCGAATCTCCAAAAGGGTCTTGTGGCTATTGAAAAGCTTATCAAATCCAAACAAACTGGATTTGTGGCTGGTCGAGAGGGCCTGCAAGTGTACCATGTGCAGGCAATTCAAAGCCATTTATGGATGGTCATGAAAAATGGCCACAAGGCGATAGAGGCATCCGAAATTGCTGCCAAGAGCCAAGGGTTTTCCTGCAAGTGGGGAGGTTGCCTTGTCTGGCAATGGGTTCATGGGTGGATAAAGCAGCGTGAGCTGCCTGTGTCCTTGAAGGGTCAACATGTCAAGGTCTTCACACTACTTGATGATCCTTCAGTTTGTGCCGAGCTGCATTCCTTTGTATGGTCGAACAAATGGTCAATGAATCCTGAAAAACTGATAGAGTTCAGTAAAGATAATATAGCGACAAAGGCCACAGAGAAATACCTCCATCAAATTGTCGACTCCGAGATGCCATGCAGATTGAAGAAGTATCTTGATTTGGAACTGTTCCCAAGGATTCAACTGAAGGTGGGAAAGGGTGTTTCCATACATACAGCCCACTGCTGGTTGCATCGGAAAGGCTTCAAATATACGGAATACAAGAAATCACTTTATTATGATGGTCATGATTGCCCTGATGTGGTTCATTATCGTCAACATGTCTTCCTGCCTGCAATGGAAGAACACTGGAAGTGCCTTGTTGAGTATGTCGTGGGTGATGTCCAACAGAAGGTGATAAAGCCACACAGTCCAGGCAAGCAGAAGCTTGTACTCTGTGTGCATGATGAGATGACATGTCAAGCAAACGATGGAGTCAAACAGAGCTGGGTATTGGATAGTGAATACGCACTCAAAAAAAAGGGGGTTGGTCAAAAGATGCATCAAAGTGATGTTATTTGTTCAACATTCAGTTGGTTGGAGAAAGCAAGCCAAAGTTTGGAGTATGGGAAGAATTATGAGGGGTACTGGACAGGAGAACTATTTGTCAAGCAGGTTTGAACCATGATAACCTGTCAGTTACTCCTGTTTGGCTTACTTGATTATTACAGCTGAAAGAAAAAATCATTCTGGCATTTGAGGAACTTCATGGGCCTGAATATCAGGCTCTGATCATGGTGGATAATTCACAAGGACATTCAGCATATGCAACTGATGTCCTGCTTGTCTCACAGATGAATATGAGGCCAGGGGGAAAGCAGGCTCACATGCAGGATGGGTGGTTCATATCTGGTGGTGAAACTGTTGTCCAGCCGATGGCCTTTTCACAAGATCACTCTGAGTTTCCGGATATGCCAAAGGGCATGAAACAAGTCCTGATGGAATGTGGAATTGACACAAAAGATTTGCGCATGGAATGCAAGTCTCCAAAATGTGTCCCAGAAGCCACAGCATGCTGTGCAGCACACATCCTCAGCCTTCAGCCTGATTTTCAGGAACAGAAGTCCCTCGTTCAGGAGATCATCGAAGCGGCTGGCCATCTTTGTGTTTTCTTGCCAAAGTTTCACTGTGAGCTCAACTTTATTGAGTTTTTCTGGGTGCTGTGAAAAGATATCTTTGCAATCATTGCGATTATACCTTTAACACACTCAAAGACAATCTGCCAAAGGCCCTTGAATCCATCAAACTCAAGACAATTCAGCTGTGGAAACACCGAATGATCAGGTGGATGGAAGCTTACAGGTCTGGGATGGGTGCAAAGGATGCCCAGTTTCAAGTGAAAGAATTCAGCTCACAGATCTACACATCTCATCAGTGCATCCCAGAGATGCTCGCTCATCAATTCGACACTTAATTCCAACTGTGGGACTCTTAATTTCCTTTTTAGGCCAGATATGCCAAATTCTGCTGACATAAAAATTAATATCTCACCCAGTTTTTATTATTTTGGAAATCCCTTTAACAATTTTCTTCCTCTCATCAAAAGAATGCTTTTTGTTAAGTGAATAAGGTTTTCATCCATTTTTGGGCAGCCTATTTCGGCTGCACAAAAGTAGTGGTGACTTAATGGCCTGCACCATAAACATTGAAAATCCTTGAGCATATGATGCTGACAGGTGTTTGCAAATGATCAGACTGCAGTGATGAGGTCACGATGAGGGTCAGAAGGCATTGTAATTGTCATAGCATTGGGGTCAACATCAAGGCCAATAATAGTAAGGGGTGCACCAAATACCTGCTTTCTTTCATCATGAGGAATACCAATTTCATCAAAAAGAAGAAGCAACTTGGTTTGTTTGTTGGGTAAGAACTTGTGGTATGGTGCATAAAAGGTGAGATTATCAGCAAAATCCCAAGAAAATGAGTCATTGACATAATCAAAAAAGGTCAAGAATTTGCTTAACAAAAATTGCTATCCAGAGAACTAAACCGAAGAAAGTGACCCAGATTCAGCCTGCTCCTCTGTTGCCAAAATCATTATTGTTGTCCATATGATGTGGCTTAGGAACGACCCACAATGGAATGGTTGTCATACCTGGTAGTAACGGTGTAAATGCTTCTGAGAAGCGACATAAGGCTATTTCTTTATCTCATTGCTCATGTATAAAGCATAGGTGTGCAGGATTCTTGATCTTCTGAAGCACTGCATTGGAGCTTGTATATTCTTTGTATTAGCCCAGGGCCAGAACCCTTCATAAAGACCTTGACAGACAGATGTAACAAGTGGTTGGTTAGGATGTGATGATAACAGGGTATAGAGATGTTCAATATTAATAGGTGTAGTGATACAGAAGAGAGGGGGGAAGGCATGTATAGTGGACCAAGCTACATGATTGTTGAATTCATTTGGAGGATGCCTGGGAAGTGGAGCCATAGTTTCAGTGACTGTAGCCATAGTAACTTGATTAGGTTCATCCGTGAGCCAAACAAAATCTTGAGCGTACTTGGGCTTTGATTTCCATTGTTGAGAAACTTTATTTCTTAGATGTGGTTGTACACTCCTTCCCAGCATGGGCACCGCTTTGACAGTTGATACAGACGTGTGCATAATTGCATGAGGCTGCCATGTTTGGGCACTTCTGATCATTTCCAACATTGACATGCATCTCTGGGCTTTTGATTGAACACCTGTTGCTGCCTAAATTTAGAAGATCGAGTGGATGGAGCTCTGGAGGTACTAGGGACATTGATCTGCTGGATTCGGAGATCAGAGAACTCGGCAAAATCTGTGAGCTCCAAGTCCCTTCACTGGGCAACTCGAATTCGGACTGCTCAGTCATAGTTGATGATGTGGGAATGGAGTTGAGAAGGTATGGATGCAAAGAATTATTGGATGTGCCTTCCATATAGTTGAAGTTCGAGTTTTTGATGTTTGAAAATGAAAAGGGTAGTGTCAACGAGTGCCTCCCAAGTGATAATCCAGTCACTGTGTGTTTTGACTGTTTTGGCAGGGGCTGAGGTACCCCTAACCATAACCCTTCCAATAGAAATGGATTCTTGGTTTTCTTGTGTGATAGAATAGATGTTGGAGAAGACATGGTCGAGGTTGACAGAGTTTCCTCTGAGAAGGTTGAGCCATTCAAACTGAGGGAATTGTGGGTAGCTTCTTCCACAGTTGAGTAAGTTGGCTCATGCTCATTTAAGGTCCTTAGAGAAATTCTTGGGAAGAGACTGGGTTTTCTGTAAGAATGCTGAAAGCTTGGTTGACCGCTGGATTTCAGAGTCATCTGGCTCATTCCATGGCAAGGCTTCATAGTAAAGTCATGTATGTTTCTTGTAGTCTTCTCTGTCATCTGATTCAGGTGAATGGGCTTGCCTAGCTGAGCTAGCAGTGGAAGCTTCACATTCAGGCTCTGCCCCTGATGTCTGGTCAAGGGAATCAATGAGGCCTAAAACTTTCTGTCTTTCTGACTGTGTGGCATTATCCTGGTAATGTTCAAAGTTGTCAAGCTTGCCTATATAGGCTCCATAGGCAGTGATGAAGGTGTTTTCTTCCAATTGTCCCTGAGGGATAGCTTGGTAGAGTAACATTGATGTCTTCAGCTTGGATACTTTGCCCACTCTGAACTGTTAGACAATTTTGATGCACTTGCCAATGACTTCATTTTGGAGCCCAAAGGTCTCTTCTTGGCCACTCTCGACTTCTTGAGTTTGATGTGTAACACTGCTTGTAGGCATTTCACCATGCTAAGTCATGACACAAAGTGGATGTGAAGAATGAAATATTATAAGGCAAACAGATTGACTACTAAGAATGCAAGAGTTGTGAGTTGAAAGAGATGACAGAAGAGAATCAAATAGGGCTTACCCAAGGCATGAGAGTTGTGAGCTGGAAGATGCTCTCGTGCTGCGGGTAAGACTTATAATCAAGACTAAGACATGTGTCATCATAGATCAGTAAGCATGGGATATGAGATTGAGAGCAGTATGCTGGCATACTGGCACTCTGAGGTAGGACTATGGAGCTAGAGAAGAGTACACATAGTGTGTATGAGCACTCAGAGAGACATTCCTTCACAGTAATTAGTCTTAAGTAAACAATAGTTTAAATTCAATTAATGATTATTTCTCCATTTCCCCTGTATTTGTATATGTTGACAGTTTTATTTCCAGAGGCAGAGTTCCTTTCAATGCCTACCTACATCACTCCATCACTTCAATCAGCCTATCTCTGCCTCTTTCTATTACCAGGTAGTGCATCTTCAGTGGCACAGCCCACTACTCTGTATTTATTGGAGTTGGAATGATGTATAGTGTCAGTTTGGCTTATGTTGTAGGATATACAACAGTGGCTCAAAAAACTGTCCAAATGTTTTGCTATTTTAAAGAGGTTGGCTCACAACACAACACCATTATTCTATTATATTCTGCGAAAAATATATATAATAGTGTATCATCATAGCTTTCAGAATATGCAAGAATCATGTGATTCTGATGAAACTGATGAAATAATAACTCGAACAAAATAATCAATCATTGGGACAGTTTTTTGACTCTCAATTTTTTTTAGCCATCTGAATCTTGATGGGATCACTTGTAATGATAATAAACAATGTCATGTGACTTTGTTTATCATAATTTGACATGTTGAAATTGGTTCAACCATCTTCTTTCCTTTCAACCACCACATGAAGCCCTTATCCTCTGCCTAACACAGTGGCATGGAAAAGATGATGACTTGAATGTTTCACTGAATGTCAGTTTTGACATTGGTTTTTATAGCTGCTTAAGATGAGCACTGGTTCTTGTTTGAGGCTTGGAATTGTGGAACTGTTGCCATGTCCACTTTTTAGTGCAGTTTACAGGCATGATTTTCACAGAGGTCTCAAACTTGCTGACAGTATATTAGGTCTCCTCAAAAATTTAAAGTTATTGGTGAAGTGCAAGATTTGACAAATATGCTATTCTATTATTGGGTAGGCATCAAACATGGGTGCCTATTACAACCCACACTTGCTACCTGATTATGGTGGCAAGCTCTTTTGACATCAGCAAGCACAACTAGATCAATGTGACATTCAAGATAAAGACAATCACCTTTGACCTAGCATGCTTCTGCTCATCAATGCTACGTTTCACATCTACAGCTTTGAAAAAGATCAGAAGACGAGCTATGTATGCACCTAACTATTCTTCCTTACTTCTAGCTGACATGTCAGAGTCATCAAACTTATTTCAAAAGGCTGCTGCAAGAATGGAACTTGAGGCAGGAAAAACACCAGACTTCTGGTTGGACCCAGTTGCCAGTGGTCAAAGGGTTCAGGAGTTCTGAGGCAGAATCCACCAGGCTGCAGAACACCAGGTGAAAAAGGCCAGAGTGTCAAGACCTGTTTCACCCAATTAAATTTCCAATAGTTCCTGATTTCTTTCTGACACTTTTCCAACCTTGCCCATTGGCATTCCAGCCACAGCACCTTTTAGTCATCAGACAAGTTGTTATGTGCCTTAGTAATCATTTGCTTACTCACTTTATTCCTAATACAGTCTTTTCTGGTCATGGACACTTACCAAGACCTATTAGTAAACTTCTGTACTTTCCATTATTCTTCTGGCCTTTGATATTTAAATGCCCATGGCTTAGCCTTAGTCTCCAGTTTGCAAATTATTTGTAAATTACTTGTAAATTACCTTGTCCCTTGCATTATATCTCGCCTTGTAAATCCTCTGCTTAATATCAACCCTTCATTCGCCCTTAACTTATTTCTGACCTAAACCTTTAATCTCTCAACTCCTCTTAACTTCATTTCACTTCATATCCTCTGCTTAATCTATCCTTGCCTTCTGTCTGGAAACCTGCTGGACATCCACATGCAATCCACATGAAATTGGACAACTGATGAGGAGAAGGGTGCAACTTCTTATAAGTTGAAGCCAGTCCTTTCTGGCCCCTTTTACCTGACATGCTACAGCTAGGTGGATTCTGCCTGGAACCCCTGAACATCTCCTACCACCTCCGACTGGGTCCAACTGGAAGTCCAGTGTATTCCTGACCAAGTCCCAGTCTGTTAGAGCGACACCCACTAATCTGCTAGCTGGACCATGTGGGCTCTCCTACAAGAAGGCGGTGTGTGCGCATGATGGGGGGTTTGATGGTTTTGATGTGAGGGGTTAAAAATAGAATAGTTGGCTGAAATAGGCTTTTCACACCACTAATGTGGATGGAATACCTAATCTGGTAAGGCCAGAAATTCATCCCCTCATACACCATTCTAGCAATGCGATGCAGAGCATTTGGATTACATTTAAAGAATTGGGTGATTGCCTTATGCACTCGCTTACAATTCTCCTCTGGTTCCCATAAATTATTTTCATCAGTGTAGTTCTTCCACTTGATTAAGAACTCCAATTTATTTTATTGAAGATGTGAGTTCAAAACCTCTTCCACAATATGTTCTGGAGCACCTTCTACCATTATTGGAGGCTGTGGAGTAGTTTGTTGACTGGGAATAGTGGGTGGGTAGTAAGGGCATAAATGGGAAATGTTAATTTCAGGATCAATCTTGAATGACTGAGGTAATTTTAATACTACCGCATTGGATGAAATTATTTTAGAAATCAGATATGGGCCAACTTGCTTCTCCATAAGCTTTCTTGAAGGTCGTGGAATATTTAGATCCTTGGTACTTAGCCATACCAAGTCACCAACTTTTACTCTGGAGCAACAGCTCGAGTATGATCCATGTGTTGCATCATATCATCATGTGCTTTCATCAATGCTGCCTCTGCTTCCTTCTGCACCTTTTGCATTTTTGATACAAAGTCCTCCACTGACTGTATCTTGACTTCCCTTTGAGGTTCTACTCCCATTCTGGGATGATAACGAAGAAGGGTGACATGCGAGTAGCTGAATGGAATTTATTATTGTGGGAAAATTCTGCAATTGCCAACCATTCAGGCCAGTCAGTTTGTCAGTTTGTCAGTGATTGACAAACATGCGTAGGTACTGCTCCAACTCCTGATTTATTCTCTGTGTCTGCCCATTGGTTTGTGGGTGATATGCCATAGATAATTTAGTTTAAATTCCCAATATGTTATTTAACTCTTGCATAAATGCAGAAGCAAATTGTGATCCGTGATAGGAGATAACCATATCAGGTAATCCATGTAACTGCCATACCTGATTTAAATAGAGGTGCGCCAAGCCCAACGATGAGGTTTCTGCTGTAGTAGGAATGATATGGACTTCTTTTGTGAAGTGGTCACATACTACAAATATTGCATCATATCCTTGAGCTTCAGGTAATCCTGTGATAAAGTCCACAGATATGTCTCGCCATAATGCTTTAGGTATAGGGTTCAGCATTAATTTTTCTGTAGGCTTTTCTAAAAATTTCTTCCCCCTCATGCACATATCACACCCATCCACATACCCCAACACATACTTTGAAATTCTGGGCCACCAATAATTTCTCATCACCAACTCCAATGTCTTCCACCTTCTTAGATGTCCAGCAGCTGGTGTGTTATGATGTAACCATACAATCTCTCTTTGTAAATCTTGATCCTTCAGCACATAGACCTTTCCTCTGAACAACACTAATCCTTGTTCTTCAACCCATTCATCTCCTTTAATATTACCTTTCTTCTCTCCCCTCAAAGCTTTCACGGCTTCTACCACTTCAACATCCATCTCTGAACATTGCCTAATTTTAGACAACATTTCTGTCTCTGAGCTATCTACCAATAAATGCCCTTGATACATAGCACAAATATGACAGTATTCAGGTTTGAGTAGGGTAATATTTTTATTGTCCTCCTCCACCTTTTATGATCTGTATGTCTGGATAATGCATCTGCTTTCCTCATCAAGCTTCCCGCTTTGTGGACCAAGTGAAAATTAAAATGTGATAGGAATAATGCCCAACGTGCTTGTCAACGGTTAAGCTTTTTAGCGGACATGAAGTACTGCAGATTTTGATGGTCTGTCCAGATTTTGATCTGATGTGTACATCCCTCCAAATAATGTCTCCATGCTTCCAATGCTCATATTATTTCCAACATCTCTTTATCATGCACATCATAATTCCTCTCCACATCATTCAACCCTTGAGACAAATATGCACAAGGATGCCATTTGTCATCTTCACATAGCATTGATAATACCACTCCAGTAGCAAAGTCTGATGCATCTGATTCTACTCATAAGGGACGCATGAAATCTACTGGGACAAATATTGGCTCTTCCACAAACTTCCTCTTTAACTCCTCAAATGCTGTCTGCTGTTGTTCTCCCCATCTCCACACTACTCCCTTTCATGTAAGGTTGTGTAATGGTGTGGCAATTTTGGAAAAATTATGAACAAAGTGATGATAAAAATTGGCAAGTCCCAAGAAAGCCTGAACTTCTTTGATACAGGTAGGCATGGGCCAATCAACAATTGCCTGTACCTTGATAGGACTAATCTTTAATCCCAAGAACTCGATTTTGCTTGCTCCAAATACACACTTCTCTGGTTTAATGAATAAATCATTCTCTGCCAATCTCTTCAACACCTCCTGCACTATCGCCTCATGATTTTCTTCATTCTCCATGAATATCAAAATATTGTCAATGAATATTATCACCACGCCTTTGTCTATCACATCCTTGAAAATGTTGTTCATCATATTTTGGAAAGTTGGGGGACTATTGGTCATCCCAAAAAACATGACTAGCAGCTCGAAGGATCCTTGACGCATAGCAAATGCTGCCTTCCACTCATCTCCTTTCTTTATCTGTACATTGTTGTACCCCCAGCATAAATCCAATTTTGTAAAGACCTTGGCCTTTTCCACCTTGTTAATTATCTCTGAGATCAATGGCAAAGGGTATGCATTCTTTACTGTCCACTCATTCAAATACCTATAATCTGTACACATCCTCTTCCTCTAATCCTTTTTTGGTACAAAGAATACTGGTGATGTCTGCAGTGATTTCGAAGGTCGTATGTATCCCTTGTGCAACTGTTCATTAAGGAATGCATCCACTTCTTCTTGTTCCTTTGGAGATAACAGATAGACTTTTGACTTCTTCGGCACAAATCCCAGCTTCATCTCAATTGCATGATCCCATGGCTTTTGCACTGGCATCCGCTCTGATTCCTTCTTCTGAAAAACTGACAAATATTTATGGTAGGCTTTTGGCACCCACTCCTCCACTGGCTTCTCCACTTTCTCCACATTTTTATCCCATGACTGTCCTCCATGATGATGTGTTCAGTTGGTACTCAGTGCAGAGTCTCAATGGAAGGGGTGAACACTTAACCTACAACTGCAGGCATGCTCAGGGTGAGGGGGGAGTTTGCTTAGAGGGCCTCAGATCATCCTTCAGGGTGCAAAGACTATGGGGAGGCTGGTACGGCAGTTTTCAATGTGTGCACTAGTTGTATATGCTAAAGGGGTGATATGTGCAGTGGTGGGAAAGTGCACAACACAAAGGGGCAAAAACGCGCAGTGCAGAAAAATGCACAACGGGAGTGCAAAAGTGCACAACGACAAGGGTGATGAAGACGAGAGGTGTAGTCAGATGGAGACAATACTGGAGTGTGCTGTGAAGGTGGTGCATAGGTTGGAGACACAAATGGGGTGGAAGTGCAAGGGGCAGAAAAAGGTGCAAACGGTGTGCAAAATGCAGCTATACAAATAAGTGTGCAAATGGTGTGCAAACGTGGCTATATGAAGGGCACACTGTATGAGTGCTCGAATGAGGATGAAGGATACAATGCAGGGACGAAACGCAACAATACGATGAGGGGATGCAAATGATACACAAACATGGCTATACAAAGGGCACACTACAAAGGCACATGGACTGGATGCTGGTGCACAGACTATGTGCAATGCTGACTAAGCTATGAACTATGAAGGGGGGGGGGAAGATCCTCTGGATTCTTTTTCTGTCTGCCTACTATGTACAAATGGCTTATGTGATAAAAATGGTAAAATAAAGTGTAAAAATAGAAAGCACCATGTGCTACCCACAAGCACATCCATTTGCCTATCTAAACCTGACCGCGCTATGCTGCTGCCTCAGCCAATAAGATTTGTGCACCTATAGCCCACTACCCAACTGTTCCAGTGCGATGCACTATTTTTGGTGTGCTCTAGGTCTCGTGTGCTCTTCCCAATTAATCCGCTTCATTGTTATATGTCGCGTGCTGCACCTTAGTAATAATGGCATGATCGACCTGTGCCGGTTACCAGATAAGGCAATTCCAATTGGAAATGTGGAAGAACTATAAGGAGATGCTGTAAAAGGCCAAATACTGCCAAAGTGCCAGGATTATGTGAAGGCACCCAAGGTGCACAGTCCAATGCCAAATAGGTGCAAAGCGCCCTGATTATGTGAGAATGCGCAGTTCGCTCATGTCGGAATCATGGTGCGCCTTGAATAAATGTGCCAGTAAGATGGGAGCTGCAATGTGCAGCACACCAGTGCAGTGGATTGTTGTGTGTACGATAGAGATTGTGCAATGAGTGCACAGCAGGGAATGTGAGTTGCAGGTAAAGCATAAAAGGAGTGCGCAAAGGCGCATTGAGCACGCAATAAATGTGGAAGGCAGATAAGGAGTGTGGGGGGGGCGCACGGAGGTGGTTTGAAGCGCAATGAGGCGCATTTAGGATGCACAATGATTGGCAGCTATGGGGGTACCAAAAGCGCAGTAGAAATGCACAAGGTGCACAAAGGCACACCTAAATGGTCAAAGGTGCATGAAAGTGCATGAAGGTGCACAAAAGCATGCAAAGTGTGCAGAAGCCATCTAGGAGGTGTGCACAATCACAAAAAATGCCATAGTATGCGCACAGGGCGATAGGGAGCCATATCATCTCCTCCCAACTGAAGTACTGACTGTCCTCAGGCAGCATGCAATTGGTCAGCATAAAATTTTCTTCACTCACATAAGCAGCCATCCTCTTCTTATCTATCTCTGACCACCATCTATCCCCTATAACTCTTTCCACAACCCATCTCTACCCAATCCGATGGCCTCAGCATTTACCTTAGCCCTCAGACAAATGATCCTGGCCCTCAATGAGACCCTCCCTGCTGCTGGGAGCGAGCAGACAATGATGCAAGCTTGGGGTAAAGGGTTTTGTAGTAAACTGGTGCGCTTTTTGTGTTTCTATAACTGGTGCAGGTTGCTAAGGGCCGGGGCATGTAGAACATGTATAAAAGCCATGCAGATACTGTTAAAGATGATGCAGAACTTGACATGCTCCTTGCGAAGGCGCGCAGCATGTTCAGTGGGATCATGGTGGAGGAATGGCTTACTTGGGGTGAGGAGCTGATGCCTGATATGCATAAGATGATTGAGGAGAAAGAGTGGTCTGAGGAATTTGAGTGTAGGGTGCACGAGCTGGTGGGGCAGCTGGAAGTGCACACTGCGCACTCTTGACCGCTGAATTGCAGGCGCCCGAGGTTAACTTGGAGCGTCTGGAAGGTGAGTTCAGAGCAATTAATGAGGCAAGCAATATAGATACTGCTGAGGTGCAGGAGGACAAAAAGGCGTGCGTCGCACTGGTGTGCTCTCTGCGCACGCTTTCTGGAGCTACCAATGCTGAGGTCATAGGTGAAGGAACTGGGGAGTCTTGGGAGAGTGGGGTGACAAGCAAAGGGGAGAGTAAGCAGAGTGACAAGAGCACCAGTGCGGATGAAGGTGCAAGTGCACGCCCAGTGCACGCAATGCAGCAACGTGCGTATGTCAAAGTGCCACCACTGAGTGGCATTGGCACCACCTCCAATGCTAATAGCGGACTGGTAAGTTTCTTTGGATATGCTTCAAACTCACTAAATGGTTCCCCTTTTCTACTCTAGTGTGATAACTGCCGCTGCATGGGCCAACTGGCTAGGTGCATCTCTGTCAATGGAAAATGGTGCACCCCATGCGCAAAGGGTAAGAGAAAGTGTGAATGGATGAAGCGCACCCTCGCACAGCTGCATGCAACTTCTAGAGGCAGGAAAGTGGCTACTGGGCACTCTGGTGTGTCTTTTTCTCATCCTCCTTCCACGCTGCACTAACTATTTCAAAGGCGCATCACAAACTGACAAGGGCAATGAGAGCAATGCGGGGCTCATCAGCCCCTCGAAAGAGTGCACATCAAAGCGCCGCAAAGTCGAAAACACACCCCCTCCCCCATTGCAAGTGCACCCAAGGCTGTGCCACCTTACCATTCGCCAGGCAAGTGTGCACACACAATCCTTGCACCAAACCAGATCAGGAAACACCTCAGGGGACACAGTCTACCAAGGCCAGGATGTCGAGGCACTCAGCTTAGTGCAATGCCGCTCGGTGGTTGCAGTCTTGGATGCCATGCACGATCTCCTTAAAGAAGACATCCAAAGGTTGCTTGTCGAGTTAGAGGTCGCTAAGAGCCGGTTGCACAGCACAGAGCAAGTGGAGGTGGATGCAAAGGTGAAACTGGATGTGGCCTCGGAGTGCTTGGAGTTCCTGGAGTCCATTGAATAGCCGCTCGCCTGTATAAGTTTTAGATAGTGTGTCAATCAATCTCTCTGTTGCGCCTGTGATACACGTGATGTGCTTTGAAGCGGTGCAATGCATGTGCGTGTGCAAATGTGTGCACTTTGCGCCAACCTATGTGCACGCTTCCATGGTGCCATAAAATGAAATTTGTAAGTCCAAATAATATATGTGAGGGAAAAGAGATAAGATAAGCAATGTTCGAGCAAGAAATGTCAAGCGCACAAAAATGCACACCAGTGCAAAAATGTGCAAATGCAAAGGAGTGCAGAAAAATTGTCCAACCATCACTTTCCTCCTCCCAACTGAGATATTGACCATGTCCAACGATAAAAGAGTAAGAGATAAAATGAAGCACATGCCATAGGACAAAGTCTAAAAAATGGAAAAGGCTCAGTAGATCATCATGGCCAGTAAAACCCATGGGTTGCACAATCACAGAACATGTCCAGATACGACTTCGCAAATAGGAGAAAGGTAATGTAAAAAAAAATGAAAGAAAGCAAAGCATACGTATAAAAAGGTGAAGTATTCATAGCAGTGCACGTGGAGTGCTAGTTGCATGCCACATTGGTGCTTTCTTCATCCTCAGCACTATCTCCTTGTGCTTCTTCTTCATCAACTGCTTCTTCATCTTCTGTGTCCACTACTATGGACTCTTCCATCTCCCTCAACTGCATTGTAGTGATATCGAGCACTATGTCAGGAAGTGCAATGGACTTGCACATGTGGTACAGCAGTAGGCAGAACATGGCTACTGGCCTGTCGAATACCATCCCATTGAGCTCACAAACAATATATGCGCTGACTTGATTGTGCGACACTATAACTAGAGGACCAAGATAACGCACATGCATTTTGCGGTTAAGGCTCTTCTCGATCGCTGTATTGCACATAAGGGCTAAATCACTGCGCTGGAAGTCAAAACTGCGGATGGTTTTTGAGTGCACTTTCTTGAAATGGAGCGCCACTTTGCGCCTTTCTGCATAGATGCAGGAATGGATGCACGCTAAGTCTTCTGGATGCTTTTGCAATGTGCGCGTGCGCTGTGTGATCAAGTCTGTAGTGGAGAGTATAGAATCTGGGGGTGGGTTAAGGTATGTCACTTCAATGATATCGAGAGGGATTAGAGGCTGCATGCCTGTCACAATGAAGTATGGTGAGACACCAAGGCGCTTCCAAACTGTAATGTGCTCCACCCAAAAGACTGAGTACAGTGCACTGAACCACTTTGATTCTACTCCATCTGCAGCTTTGATAAGTGCTTGATGCACATTGAAATGTGCGCGCTCAACAATTCCAATAGCATGCAAGTTATAGCCAGATATGTGGATGTGATTGATATGGTAGTGCTTACTGAGATAGGCTAGCACTTTGATGAATGGCTTGCCGTTATCAGTAACTATCTCACACAATGTGCCCCATCTGCAGATGAGGTCTTGAAACATCCAATTGCTAAGTGCGCTCACATTTTCTTTAGGGAGCCCATGGAATTCTGGCCAAGTCGCAAGTGAGCAACACCCTTGGACGATATAGTGCCGCCCTGCTGATACTGGTAAGTGCATTGTATCAATATGAACTTTACTGAAGAGAGGCGCAGGCCATTGCGATGACTGGCAGTATTAGAACCTTCTGCATTTGCTGGATCTGGCAAATATGACAAGTGTGCATGAACCAAACAATGTCGTACATAATGTGCAGCCACCAAAAGTGCTCGAGCAATGCAGAGCACATCACATAAAAGTGCTTGTGTCCAATGTTGTCGTGGATGGCATGCAATATCGGTAGGCATCTAGACTGCCAAATAACAAGCTGGTGAGCACCATGCGTGTTGCACTTCCATAGCCACGTCTTGTCTTTGAAAAATGCACTCACATAGCACACGAGCATGCTGTACTCAGAATCTGTGAAGTTGCTAGGGTGCATTAAAGTATCCATCCAAATCCACACCAAATCTAACTTCTCATCCTCTGCATCTGTGGTTGCGCTCCTCAAAACTTGGCTATAGTCATCATCATAAATAAGTGCACTATTGCACACATTTTGTGCATTTTGCGTGTTTGCGCTTGGGTCTGGCTGCATTAGCGTGAGTGCTTGCACATCAAAGGACTGTGAAATGGGATGTATCGCATGCATAAAGCCATGTAGCGCATCAATCCAATCCTCAAACTCTTCATCCTCTTCTCCTTCTAAGTCCTCTGGCTGCTTTGGCCGATGTGAAAGCCTATCTGGACCATGCACTGCTCCCCTAACATGTATGAGTGTAAAGTGGAATGTAAGAATTGAGACAATCCACCGGTTAATGCTAGTAGATGGTTGGATATCAGGGTTTTGTAGCATGCCCTTGATATAGCGCACGTCAGTCTCCACAATTAAGTTGTGCACACCTATAATATAAAGGTGCAAACTGCGCAGCACATGGTAAAGCCCATAGATCTCTAGCTTCAGTTGTGAAAAGTGCACTTCTCTGTCATTGAGCATAATCGAGCCGAACTGATTGTAATTGCACGTTTTTGCATCTGCGCCCTTTTGCTGGCAAAGGTAAAAGCTGACCACTATCTGGGAAGTGTTGACCACAAGGATAACAGGGAATAATCGATCGGTTGTAGTGCAGGACACTCTAGTACCGCTTGCTTGATGTTGTTTTGCACTGCTATCTGCTCTGGGCCCCATTCAAATGGAGCATCCTTGCGCGTAAGCCTTGTGAGCGCGTTAATGTGGTGCGCATAATTGCGGATATAAATGCACATTAAACTGACTGTTCCCAAGAATGCATGCACTTCCAAAAGCATGTGGCATGCACCCCAATTGTGGATAACATCTATCTTGTTGCATTCGGGTTTTCTACCTTCTGGTGTGCAGTAATAGCCAAGGATGATGAAGTTCTCAGTGCACAGTGTGGATTTTGTCCCAGAGAAAGTGCCACCACTATATCTCATGCACTGCACAATGTGGTTCACATTTTGGAAGTGCTCCCACACAAAGTGCTTTATGCCAGGGTTTGCAGTGAGCGCTTCGCACGAGGCATCCGGTAAAATGTAGCGCTTCGAAGGCCCCTTGACTGGGATGTCGTCGATATATGGAATGGTGTAATCTGGAATCTCTGGCTGCAGAATATAGCACACATCATTGTGGAAGATTGGTACTGAGTTTGTCCAACCCATTGGGAATGTAATGAGGTGCATTGCACCATACGGCATCTGGAATATCATAAGGTCACGCAACGATTCTTTGATTAAGCACTCATCGTATCCCACATATAGATCAAGGATAGCACCACATGCACGCCCCGCAAACTGCTCTGCGAGGTGCTCAGGTGTGGGGTGACGCCAGAGTGTTTAATGGTAATGCGATTAAGCAGCTTGAGGCTATGTACAATGCGCAGCACTTTCCCATCTTTCTTGAGTGTGCAGAACCAGCATGATCTATATGCTGAATTTGAGTGCTCATAAACGCCTGAGTCTATCTTCTTCCGGATAATAGTGCAAACTTCATCGTATATGCCTGGTGGAATGGGGATGTTGCACTCTATCCAAGGGGTGTGCAGAATAACCGGTGATAGGTCCACTGCACGCTTTAAGGTCTGGAAAAGGATCCCACTTGTATCGAAACATTACGAGATGCACTCCTAATCGCTATGAACGCCACAAAATTCACTTCAAATCATTTTCGCATTATTTCACATTATTTCAGATGACTTCGAACTACTTCAATCGCAACATTTCGAACAACTTCGCAGTACTTTGAATGACTTCGGCGGCTGTATAGCTGTGTTGAAACACTTTCAATACATGCTGCACATCCGGAACAAGCTATTCCGTTGCATATCGAGCATTACCGGACACGAGGAGAGAGTACAAGAGAGTTAGAATGCGATAAGTGCATTTTTGTGTTTCTTTGATATATTGAAGCACAGCATAAGTACTTTTACTATATGGGAAAACTGTATGTTTCATCATTTATCATTTCTTTTATTTTTGATCTACAAAGTCCTCATTGTATGATATATTTGCCTCATGTTTTACACATATTTTTATTTCCTTTTTAGTACTATCTCTTCATTTTGTATATAGACTTGTATTAGTTAGTTAGAACAACAATAGAATAATGGGGAACAGCACAAGTTACCCTCTCGCTATCATCAGATTTAAGAATTGTTCTCTTTAGTCTTATCTTCACGTCATATCTCTAAAGTTCTGCGAAATATTGTGAACTTCCTCAAAACTATCATATTCGCTCTCCATTTTATCGCCCATCACCTACCACCATTCGACAAACACTTCACATTCATTAAACTCACCCTTCAACACACCTCGAACCCCTTCGAACTTATTTGAACTTATTCAAACTACTTCACACAACTTTGAACCTCTTTGAACCTACTTTGAACTACTTTTGCACAACTTTGAACTGATTTTGAACTATTTTGAACACCTTTGTACACCTATACAGACTATTCGCCACAGCCCTTACCATTTTGCATCACTAAACATTATGCTTTGGTCTCAGCGGTGATATTTAGTACCACCTCGCACCCTTCCTCTGGCCTGTGTTATGCCATCCGAAGCCATTTAGTAGGTTTTGTTTGGGTTTCTGGGTTGAGTAACATCACCGGGATTTCTACTGGGGGGAAGAACGTGGTCTTGAAGCTGCCGTGCTCCTCATCGCTCCATGCAAAGGCTTCATTCTGCAAAGACATCAAGTGGTGCAAAACTCTCATCTCCTCTGGCAATAAGAAGTCAGTGTGGCGCTTTTGGAGCACTTGCATGCACTCTTCAGTATAGCGCCCAGTCGGGGTAAATGGTGGCAGGTTTGGTAAAAGCACAGGAAGCACTGCTAGTGGATCGCCTATAATGTTGCGCTCAATGCAGAATTCGTTTGAAATGGGCGCAATAACTGGTTTGACTTTTCTAGCAACCAGTTTATACTTCTTCTTGGTTACTATGCCCTTTTGTGGGGCGCACGCCACTAAATCGATAAAAGTTGCACACGCATGTGCACTTTTCAGAAACATGGCTGGAATAAGCACCACAGGGTCAATTGAATTTAAGAGCGCCCATGCATGACTATTGGTACACTGGGATAGGTAGAGTTGAGAGATAATAGAGGTCGAAGGAACGGAAGCAGAAAATGGAATAAGCACAAATGCGAAAATGTCACAAGATTGGGTATCAGAGTCGAATGTTATGATAGTGGCGGCTTCTCCTTGGTCTGCGATCAATTCCTTGAAGCCTGGCGAAAATTTCTTTGTGGGTTATGCTGAATAGCAAAGTGTGGTGTTGCTGGAGCTGGTAAGAAGTGGCACGGTTTTCCTCTAGGCTTTGTTGGAATGGTGGAGATGGCGCCTGTGTTCGGATCGCAGATAGTAATTGTTTGCACCTCATCCGCAAAGTTGCACATGACAGAGTGCATTAACACATTGAAGGGGCATGCTAACAGAATATCATAAGCAGGTGAACAAATAATGTGAACTTGCACATAGACAATGATGTCTCCAATGTGCACGGAAATGTTGCATGCAAGCCCAAGCAACTCATCTACCTCTCCATTGGCTGATTGCATGTATAAGTGAATGCGCAGATTGTACTGAAGCCCAAGACAATGGCAGACCACTTCTGACATTGTGATAATTTGTGAACCCAGGTCTAAGATAGCTTCAAAGTATTCTTGGTTGTCGATCAATAAATAAATGGAATGAAGCGCATGCGACTCCTTTGCAACCTTCAAAATGTCCAGGTTTTCAATTTCACCTGGCTGGAGATGGGTGAGGTACTGTTCAAGTGGATCCTGCAAAACAATAGGAAGCGGCGCTGCAATTGCCATGCTAACTGGAGGTGTCACATTAAGTGCTTTATTTTCCACAAAAGGTGCATGTGCATTGCAGTGCACAAATGGCATAATGCTCGCAAGGTTGGTAGCTACCACTTCTGCACTGGTAGCTGCAATGCACTTTGGGGTAACTTGTTCTCTATGGCGCTGTCTGAGATCGGGTGAAAGTGATAGGAGCTCTTCATGCAAAACCATAATGGAGGGCGCCTTCATGGCGCGCGCATATATGTCATCAACAATCTGTGGGTTCTGGATGGGAACGACAGTGCGGTATGATGGCTCTTTGCCTTTGGAAGTGTTAGCTGGTATGTCTGGTTTATCTGCTGCTGCGGGCACAAAACGCGCTTCAGGAATGTTGGAATAGGGATGTATGGACGTCTTATTGGGTACTTCAGTTGCACTCACAGCGGGTTGCAAAGCTGGGGACTCGATACTGTCAGCAGGCACAATGTCTGTGGTTGTAGAATGTGCGCTCTCTTGATTGGATGTATTGCACGGTGTGCACTGCAGAATTTCGACGCCGTTGAAGACTTGCCTCTTCCAAAGCGCCATCAACTCCCGCTCGAGTGCATCGATGCACTCTTCCTTTGTTAGTTGCGCATTTGGTGCACTTTGCATATAATCTGCTGCAGGCGCTGAAGTGGCAACATACATCAACTCTAAAGGTGCTGCCGGAGCTAGACAAGGTGCTATATTGTAGATGAGCTGCGAATTGGTATTAAATAAAAGTCGACCAGTGGCAATCTGCTCTGGGTTGCACTTATGCCATTCCTCGATGTGCTTGCCCAAGAAGTTGCCTGGAATAGAATGCGGCATGAATGCACCATGTGGGAGTACGATGCACCCTTCCGCATTTCGCCTACACTTTCCTTCGCTAATAAGGTGCTCAATTGAGGCGCACTCAGGGATATAATGCCCTGTCTGACTGCAACCATTGCACTTGTCATTGTTCGAGCGAGGCATGCCATTTCCACCATCTCTGCGTGATGCGCTTAATGCGGTAACTATTGTCTGTGTCATGCATTCGAATAAGACTGAAATGTTTTCTGCTTTGACTGTGGGCACGCTAGGTTGTGGCTGGGAAATGGGTGTGCTGGGTGCTGAGTAGGGTGCATACATATCGGGGTTTTGCACTGTGAGCCCAGTAAGTGGCTGGAAATAGTGCGCTGGGCCCTCAAAGATAAAGTCGATCACATCACGTATTGCATCTAATGAGTATGGCACATTTACAGGCCGATTTGGTACTGCAATTGCAAGGTGGCTCAAAATGCGCTCGAGCTGGTCTGGTCGAAACACCCTAACAAACATGTGGCTTTGGTCGTAGAGTGCCAATATGCCTTGCACAACTAAGTATTCGCTAATGTTGAAAAATGCGCAGTAATAATGCGCAATTTCTTCTGTAGTTACAAGGCCAATGCATGCGGTCTCACCAATAAGCTTGTCCAGGTCGCTAATACTCCATTTACTGCCATCCCTAGAGCCAGAATAAAGCTTTAGGACAGCGTCTTTGAATGCGCCATAGTTGTGTGTCGCGCTATACTCTGGTAGCAGTTTCCAAGTGTCTGCAGTGTCGCTGTCCAAATAGCACACAGTGTGGAACTTCTTATTGGTCTCATCGGTGATGTTACAATTGCAGAGGAGTTACGCAAGCTCCTCAAAGTACTTCTGGAGTTCGCACGGTTTTGCAGGGTTGAAACGCGGTGCATTTTGGTTGGATGCGGATGGCATATGCATGGTACCCATAGTAGGTGGAATAAGGTGTGTAGAGTTAAAATCTGGTAAAAGCACAGCAAAATGCAAAGGCAGAGAAGGATGTGGTGATGTGGACAAAGTTAAGGTAGGTAGGGATGATTCAGGTGAAGGTGGAGGTAAAGACAGTGTGGACGAGTGATGTGTGTTGTTTAGGAAGAGTGACTCGAATACTGGTATTTCCCCAAGCTGGAGCGCAGTTGCTAACAGCTCAGAATGGAGAGTGCAAAGGTGGTTAATGTTGAAGCGAAGAGCAAGCTGATGGAGGTCTAAAATACGGTCTGATAAACAGAAACCCCTCATGGTGGGCTCCAGAAATGATGTGTTCAGTTGGTACTCGGTGCAGAGTCTCAACAGAAGGGGTGAACACTTAACCTACAACTGCAGGCGTGCTCAGGGTGAGGGGGGAGTTCACTTAGAGGGCCTCAGATCGTCCTTCAGGGGGCAAATACTATGGGGAGGCTGGTATGGCAGTTTTCAATGTGCGCACTAGTTGTGTACACTAAAGGGATGATATGTGAAGTGGCAGGAAAGTGTGCAATGCAAAGGGGCAAAAATGCGCAGTGCAGAAAAATGCACAATGGGAGCACAAAAGTGTGCAACAATGAGGGTGATGAAGATGAGAGGTGTAGTGGGATGGAGACAACACTGGGGTGTGCTGTGAAGGTGGTGCATAGGTTGGGGACACAAATGGGGTGGAAGCGCAAGGGGCAGAAAAAGGTGCAAACGGTGCACAAAACACGGCTATACAAATAAGTGCGCAAACGGTGCACAAATGCAGCTATACAAAGGGCACACTGTATGAGTGCTTGAACGAGGACAAAGGATGCAATGCAGGGATGAAACACAACAATATGATGAGGGAACGCAAATGATACACAAACATGGCTATACGAAGGGTGCACTACAAAGGTGCATGGACTGGATGCTGGTGCACAGACTACATGCAACACTGACTGAGCTATGAACTATGAGGGGGGGAAAGATTCTCTGGATTCTCTATCTGTCCATCTACTATGTACAAATGGCTTATGTGATAAAAATGGTAAAATAAAGTGTAAAAATAGAAAGCACCATGTGCTACCCACAAGTGCATCCATTCACCCATCTAAACCCAACCGCGCTATGCCGCTGCCTCAGCCAATAAGATTTGTGCACCTATAGCCCACTACCCAACTGTTCCAGTGCAATGTGCTATTTTTGGTGCACTCTAGGTCTCATGCACTCTTTCCAATTAATCTGCTTCGGTGTTATGTGTCGCATGCTGCACCTTAGTAATAATGGCATGATTGACCTGTGCCAGTTACCAGATAAGGCAATGCCAATTGGAAATGCGGAAGAACTATAAGGAGATGCTGTGAAAGGCCAAATACTGCCAAAGTGCCAGGATTATGTGAAGGTGCCCAAGGTGCACAGTCCAATGCCAAATAGGCACAAAGCGCCTTGATTATGTGAGAACGCGCAGTTTGCTTGTGTCGGAATCATGGTGCACCTCGAATAAATGTGCCAGTAAGATGGGAGCTGCGATGTGCAGCGCACCAGTGCAGTGGATTGTTGTGTGTGTGATAGGGATTGTGCAATGAGTATGCAGCAGGGAATGTGAGTTGCAGGTAAAGCATAAAAGGAGTGTGCAAAGGCACAAAGTGTGCAGAAGCCATCTAGGAGGTGCGCACAATCGCAAAAAATGCCGTAGTATGTGCACAGGGCGATAGGGAGCCGTATCAACGAATTTCTCTAAAGGTTTGCTTCTGTTCTTCCTTACTAGTCATAATTGGAACTTCCCCGTTTGGCATATCCTCATCCTCCCCTTCCTCCATCATAACAGAATACTTCCTCAGATGTTCTTTCTCTTTCTTTTCCTTCTTTTCCTTTTTTACTTTTCTCCCATACACATTACATTCTTTAGGACAACAAGTCATGTGTACCTTCCCAGTTTTCTAATCAATTTCTGGGTTATGCTTTCATAACCATGGACATCCAATTATCAGATTGGTTTTCCCAAGGTTGCACAGCTGAAATATGGCTCATTCCTAATGATCCTGATACTTCAGTATCATCGTCACCTCCTCCTTAATAGTTCCTCTACGATTGATTGTACTGTCAATATTGTACACCATTATAGGTTGGGGCAGTTTATGCATGCAAATACCATTTCCAGTAATTAGGGATCAATTAATAAATAATCTGGTAGCACCACTGTCAAGCAATGCCTCCACATTAATTGCTGCATGCGTGTCCACTGTCTTCAATCCTACTGTCAAGCTGATTTTGGGTTCTATCCGCGCTAAGCAAATAAAAAATTTAGGGGTCTTCGGAAATAAGGCTGGGCATTTTTCTTTGTCAGATAAATGATGATGGTCATACTCTTCAATTTATCTTTCAGGTTCACTCTGGGTTTCCTCAGATACTAATACATTATATTGATTCTGGGTCACCAATGGGGAAACTTTCACTAGGACTCTTTTACAAAATTCTTCTGCTTATCTTCCTCCAACTTCACTTCCTTGATTGTCGCTTCCCTAATCTTCCTTTTCTGCCTACAATTTCAAGCCATATGCCCTAATTGCCCACAATTAAAACATTTAACTGGAGCTTATCTCCCTACTTGATCAACATCCATTGCATCCATCGATGCTGCTGACTCCTTAACGATAGGTGTCACTGCCATGGCCAGTGGCTGTGCCCTCGGAGTTTGTACCTGAGGTGTCCTTCCTTTCTCGGACTTTCCTCCTGATGACTTTCCAAATCTGGCATTCCCATACATCAACTTTGATTCTGCCTGTTTCTGCTTTGAACTGCAAAATAAATTTGTCTGCAGTCAGAGAACCTTGGCGCATGGTTTTTAATTTTGCATTTGCTGTTGCCTTTGGGTTAGGGTGTCCAAACTGTGCCTCCAATCTCTCCAAAAATTCTCTGAAGGTTGCAAATGGTTTATATCCCATGGCAATTTGATTAATGGCTTCATTTCTCCAGAACTGTGCTTTCTGATATATGAGAGAGCAAACATAATTCTAGACTTGGTCATATGAAATTCAGGCTTTCTCCTATGAATATACAAGACTATAGAGCTGATAAAGGATTTTGTGTTCTCCATGGTACCATCAAATATTTGTGGGGGCACATATTTAGGCAAATGAATTTTTCCACTCTCAGATCTCTCCTCTGCATGCTCACCCTCCTGAGACATCCACTCTACCATCTCCTCCATCTCATCATCTTTATCTTCTACTGTTTCTGCCTTTGTTTCTGCTTGTTTGGGCTGGGATGCTGCTAATACTGACACTAATTGAGACATTTGTGCTGTTAGAGCATCAATTTTGGCTTCTAGAATGGGCATGGGAACAGGATTGTGTCCAGGATTTGAAGTTGCTTGTTCTGTCATGATGATGTAATCTGTAATGAGTCACTTCTTTGGCTGTATCAAGATTTGGCTGTAGAATTTTTTTCGCAAAATTTCGAGTCACATGACCCAGCTATTTAGGTATCAAACATGGCAAAACACATGATTTCAGCTATTGGGCACTTCAGATCAATAACCTTTCCAACAGTGCCTGATCTCAGGGTTATTACTAAATTTGGCTAGTGACTACCTAAAATAGTCATCCAAATTGAGTAATGTAAATCTCGGCTAAACCAGATCTGATCAGTTGTCTGGTTGCAGCTGTCCTAATGATGAGCGCTGCCTTTCAATCACTGGCGGTCGCAATGTAAGATGAGACCTGGCATCAGCTTATGAAAGCAAGGTAAATACATATATACAATTAATTCTGGCTCTTGCCAAAATAATGAGTAAGTGGATGTGGTGCACTGAGACAAATGATGTATGCACATGTAAGAGAAGGTGCACTGATGGGGTAGTTGAGTTCTTCTGTTAGGGCAACACCCACTAATCTGCTAGCTGGACCATGCGGGCTCTCCTACAAGAAGGTGGCGGGGCGTGCACGCATGATGGGGGTTTGATGGTTTTGATGCGAGGGATTAAAAATAGTATTATGTAATAGGCATGTTAGGAGACTGTTTCCTAACATGACCTTGGTAGTAGTGATCTTGAATCTGACAGTATTTGCAAACTCACACTTCTCTCGTCAACCCATACCATTCTGAACCTTATTCTATGTCCCGCACAGAATCACATTCTCAGTGGACAACAAGAAACTTCCACAATGCAGGCACTCTTCCAGGCTTATCAGCTGTCTGACAATCAGTACTCCCAGCTCCTAGACCCACTTCTACCTTTGGTGCCTCAGTCTGACCATCAAACATATTTTGATGAGTCAGCTCCAGTGCACCATCTGTTAGCACCAACATCATGTCTATGCACTTGCATTCGGAACCCCTCAGATTCTGACTCCACTTGACTACATAGGGGATGATAGGCAAACCCACCTTACCGATAAGGAAGCTACAGGTGAAGAGGATGGAATTCCTGGTGGACCCAATGACTCTAGCAGTCCTGATGGCTCCGAGGATGACCCTGATCCTAATGACCCTGGAGATCAACCTCCTTTAGGTGGAAATCCAGATCTGGACAACAGATTTGTCGATGCCTTGTTCGACCTTTCAGACAGTTTCTGTACTCTCTGCCAGAACCAAGCCCTGAAGCCTGAGAAGATCAAAGTTAGGGAATCCAACACATTCAATGGTTCCAACCCTTGAAAACTTTGGGACTTCCTAGTCACATGCAACCTCCATTTCTGAGATTGCCCTCACATCTTCACTTCCAATGAAAGGAAAATCTTATTTTACCTAAAGGGATCAGTGCTCAGCTGGTTTGAACCTGGCCTCAACAACCCAATGGATTCCACTGACTGGATATGGAATTATGAGGTATTCTTCGGGGAGCTACAGAGCAATTTCAGCCCTCATGATCCTTTGGAGGATGCTGAGAAGGCTCTTTCTGAACTCACTATAAATAAAGGAGGCTGTATAGTGTTGACTTTTCAGAACTAGCCTCCTGGGTTGATTGAAATGAAGCCACTCTTCACAATTGGTACTTCTGTGGACTTCCACTCTGCCTCTGTATAGAGGTTTTGCAGGGTGGAAAGCCTGACACTCTTGCAGCCTTGCAGCTCAAGGTCCAAGACACTGACAACATTTACTGGATGCAGGAAAAAGAGATTCGCAATGCCAAGACCTCTGAAACTCCCAGAAACTCTGGGAAGAAGGACTCCAAGGGTTTTCCAAACTCCAATTCCAATTCCAGCTCCAACCCTAATAATCAGTCCAAACCCCAGAATCCATCCAACTCTAATCACAGTAATCAACCCTCGACTGGCACCTCCTCCAGATCCAAGAGTAACAAGGCAAAGGACTCCATCTCTGACAAGTTGGGGAAGAATGGCAAACTAACCAGAGAAGAATGGGAGCACTAGATGAAGAAATGTCTTTGCCTCTATTGTGGTGAAGAAGGACACCCAGCTAACAATTGCAGACTTAAAAAAATAGTCTGCAGCCCTCAGAAATATGCCAATCTGGCTGAGGGTTGCATTGACCTTTCCCAGCTGGCTGCCTATGTTCATCTCAATGCATCTGCTCTTTCTGACCCTGATTCCCTGACCATCCTCCTATCTGTTTCTGACAACTCTGTACCAACCTGAACCCTTATTGACTCTGGCTCATCCCACTGTTTCCTTGACTCCGCTTTCATGCTTGAAAATCATTTCAGCATGGAAACTATTTTGCGATTGGACTCTGACTATTTCATGGAACTTGCAACTCCATCATCACTCAAGTTGTGGAGCTCCCAGTCACTTTTCCGTCTGGTAAAGTGTTCAACCTGACATTTTATATAACCCCACTTAACTCTTTTTGTTCTGCAGCCCTTGGTCACAACTGGCTGAAGCAATACAATCTGTTGATTGACTGGTCTTCCAGCTGAATAGCTTTCCATTCCACAGATCATAGAGTTCTGGCACTCCTAACATCTTCCAACCCCCTGACTTCCAAGTCACCTCTGAACCTTTCAGCAGAGACCTGCACACCTCCTGCAATCTCATTCATCAATGCTGCCGCATACATGCATGCTAGCAAACTTCCTAGGGCTATTGCCTTTTAGATGATCTTTTCCCTGGAAGGTGTCAAGACCCAATTCACCTGATAATTCCTGACTCTTTTCCGATTCTTTTCTGACCTTGTCCATCGGCATCCTGGCCACAGCATCTTTTAGTCATCAGACAAGTCATCATGTACTTTAGTAATCATTTCCTTACTCACTTTATTCCTAATACAGTCTTACCAATTCTGGTCATGGACACTTACCAAGACCTGTTAGTAAACTTCTGCATTATCCATTATTCTTCTGGTGATATGGCTCCCTATCACCCTGCACTCATACTATGGCATTTTTCATAATTGTGTGCACTGCTTGGACACCTTCTACTCACTTTGCATAGTGCACTTTTGCATGCCTTCATGCACTTTCATGTGCCCAAGTATGCTTCTGTGTGCCTTTGTCTGCTTTTGTGTGCTTTTGTCTGCTTTCATGTGCCTTTGTCTGCTCAAGTGTGCTCCAATGCACTCTAGTGCACTTTTGCATGCCTTTTACATTTCTACTGCGCCTTTGGATCCCCCTTAGCTGCCTTCTGTTGTGCATTCTAAATGCACCTTGTTATGCTTCAAACTGCCTTTGTGCACCTCCCACACTCCTTATCTGCATTTCACAGTTATTGCGTGCTCGATGTGCCTTTACATGCTCCTTTTACACTTGAACCACAACTCATATTCTTTGCTGTGCACTCATTGCACGATCCACTTATCACACACACAACAATCCACTACCACACCAATTGCGCTGTGCATCATGGCTTCCAGCTTACTGGGGTGCTTATTCAAGGCACACCATGATTCCAGCATGAGCAAACTGCACATTCTCACATAATCTGGGCACTTTGCACCTATTTGGCATTGGACTGTGCACACTTGGGCACTTTCATGTAATCCTGGCACTTTGGCACTATTTGGCCTCACACAGCATCTCCTTATAGTTCTCCTGCATTTCCAATTGGCATTGCCTTATCTGGCAACTGGCACAGGTCAATCATGTCATTATTACTAAGGCACAGCATGTGACACATAACACCAAAGCAGATTAATTGGGAAGAGCACACAAGACCCAACATGCACCAAAAAATAGAGCATTGCACCAGAACAGTTGGATATTGGACTATAGCGTCCACAAATCTTATTGGCTAAGGCAGTGGCATAGTGTGGTCAGATTTAGATGGGTGGATGGATGCACTTGTGGATAGCGCATGGGACTTTCTATTTTTATACTTTATTTTACTGTTTTTATCATATAAGCCATTTGTACATAGTAGGCAGACAGATAGAGAATTCAGAGGATCTTCCCCCCCCTCATAGTTCATAGCTCATCCAGCATCGCGCATAGTCTGTGCACTGCATTCAGTCCATGCACCTTTGTAGTGTGCCCTTTGTATAGCTGCATTTGCATATCATTTGCATTCCCTCATCATATTGCTGCATCTCATCCCTTCATTGCATTCTTCATCTTCATTTGTGCACTCTTGTAGTGCACCCTTCATATAGCCACATTTGCACACTGTTTGCACATTTTATTGTATAGCCATGTTTTGTGCACCATTTGTGCATTTTTCCATCAGTTGTGCTCATGTCCCATGTGCATCCCTAGCGTGTGCGTCACCCTTGCAGCACATCCCAGTGCTGTACTTGTTCCACCAAACCTCCCACTTTCATCTCTCTCGCTGTTGCACATTTTTGCCCCTTTGCACTGCACTCTTTTTTGCCATTGTGCATACCTCCCCCATTGTGTACACAACTAGTGCGCACATCAAAAACCATGGTACCAGTCTCTTTGTAGTCTCTGTGCCCTGAAGGATAATCTGAGGCCCTCTAAGCAAACCCCCTCACCCCAAGCATGCCTACAGCTGTAGGTTTAGTGTTTCCCCCTTCTGATGAGACTCTGCACTGAGTACCAACTGAACACATTATTTCTGGAGCCCACCACGAGGGGTTTCAGGTTACCAGACCTTATTTAGACCTCCATTAGCTCGCCCTTCACTTTAACATTAACAACCTTCACACTCTCCATTCTGAGCTGTTAGCAACTGCACTCCAGCTTGGGGAAATTCCAGTATTTAAATTACTCTTCTTATGTAATCAACACACATCACTCGTCTGTGCTGTCTTTACCTCCACCTTCCCCTGAATCATCCCTACCTACCCTAACTCTATCTGCATCACTGCATTTTTCACCACCTTTGAATTTCACAGCGCTTTTACCAGATCTTAACTCTACACACTTTATTTCACCTACCATGGCTACCATGCACATGCCATCCACATCTAACCAAAACATGCTGTGCTTTGACCCTGCAAAACCATGTGAAATCCAGAAGTACTTTGAGGAGCTTGCGCAACTTCTCCATGATTGTAATGTCACCGATGAGACCAATAAGAAATTCCACACTGTGCGCTATTTGGACAGCAACACTGCAGATACTTGGAAACTGCTACTGGAGTATAGCACAATGCATAACTATGATGCATTCAAAGACACTGTTCTAAAGCTTTATCCCAGTTCCAGAGATGGCAGTAAATGGAGTATTAGTGATCTAGACAAGCTTATTGGTAAAACCACACATGTTGGCCTCATAACTGCAGAAGAAATCATGTGCTATTATCGCACATTTTTAACATCAGCAAATACTTCATTGTGCAAGGCATATTGGCGTGCTACGACCAAAGCTGCATGTTCATTAGGGTGTTTTGACCAGACCAGCTCGAGTGCATCTTAAGCTGCCTTGCGATTGCAGTACCAAATCAGCCTGAAAATGTGCCATACTCATTAGATGCAATACGCGATGCGATTGACTTTATCTTTGAAGGCCCAGCACACTATTTTTAGCCACTTACTGGGCTCACAGCGCAAAACCCCAATATGTATGCACTCTACTCAGCACCCAGCATACCCATTTACCAGCCACAACCTAGTGCACCCACAGTCAAGGCTGAAGACATCTCAGTCCTATTCAAGCACATGACACAGATGATAGTTACTGCATTGAGTGCATTGTGCAGAGATGGCACAAATGGAGCACCCCATTCGAACAACAACACTTGCAATGGTTGCAGTCAAACAGGGCATTATATCCCTGAGTGCACTTCAATTGAGTGCCTTATTAGCAAGGGAAAGTGTAGGCAAAATGTGGAAGGGTGCATCATACTCCCAGGTGGCACATTCATGGTGCATTCTATTCCAGGCAACTTCTTAGGTGAGTGCATTGAGGAATGGCATAAGCGCAACCCAGGGGAGGTTGCCACTGGTTGACTTTCATTGAATACCAATTCACAGCTCATCTACAATATAGTGCCTCATCCAGCTCCAGCAGCAACTGAAGTGCCCAACGAGATGCCCATACATCCATATTCCAACATTCCTGAAGCGTGTTTTGTCTCTGCAGCAGCAGATAAACCAGATGCTCAAGTTAATGCTTCCAAAGGCAGAGAGCCATTGTATCACACCATCATTCCTATTCAGAATTTGCAGATTGTTGATGATGTATATGCATGCGCCATGAAGGTGCCCTCCATTACAGTTTCGCATGAAGAGCTCCTTTTGCTTTTGCCCAATCTCAGACAGTGCCATAGAGAACAAGTTACTCCAAAATGCATTGCAGCTACTGATGCAGAAGTGGTATCTACCAACCTTGTGAGCATTATGCCATTTGCGCATTGTAAAGTGTGTGCACCTTTTGCAGAAAATAAAGTGCTTAATGTGACACCTCCAGTTAGTGTGGTGATTGCAGTGCCTCTTCCTATTGTTTTACAGGATCCATTTGAACAGTACCTCACCCATCTTCAGCCAGGCAAAATTGAGAATCCCAATGTTTTGAAGGTTGCAAAGGGGTCGCATGCACTCCACTCCATTGATTTATTGATCGACAACCAAGAATACTTCGAAGCTATCTTAGATCCAGATTCACAAATTATTTCAATGTCAGAAGCAGTCTGCCATCATCTTGGACTTCAGTACAATCTGCACATTCATTTATACATGCAATCGGCCAATGGCGAGGTCAATGAATCACTTGGGCTTGCATGCAACATTTCTGCATGCATTGGAGATATCATTGTTTATGTGCAAGTGCATGTTATTCATTTGCCCACTTATGATATTCTGTTAGGGTGCCCCTTCGATGTGTTAATGCGCTCCATTGTGCGCAATTTTGTGGACGAAGCACAAATAATTACTATTTGCGACCTGAACACAGGTGCCATCTCCACCATTCCAACAAAGCCTAGAGGGAAGCTGTGCCACTTCTTACCAGCTGCAGCAACACCGCACTTTACTATTCAGAATAACCCACAAAGAAATTTTTGCCAGGCTTCAAGAAATTGATTGCAGACCAAGGAGAAGCCACTACTATTATAACATTTGACTCTGATGCCCAATCTTGTGACATTTCTGCATTTGTGCTTATTCCATTTTCCACTTCTGTTCCATTGACCTCTATTATCTCTCAACTCTACTTATCCCAGTGTACCAACAGTCATGCACAGGTGCTCTTAAATTCGATTGACTCTATGGCACTTATTCCAGCCACATTTCCAAAAAGTGCACATGCACACTGTTCAGTTGGTACTCAGTGCAGAGTCTCAACAGAAGGGGTAAACACTAAACCTACAGCTGCAGGCATGCTTTGGGTGAGGGGGTTCAGTTAGAGGGCCTTGGATCGTCCTTCAGGGTGCAGAAACTATGAAGAGGCTGGTACGATGGTTTTTGATGTGCACACTAGTTGTGTATGCAAAAAGGAAGGTATGCACAATGTTGAAAAAGTGTGCAATGCAATGGGGCAAAAATGTGCAGTGCAGAAAAACATGCAATGGGAGCGCAAAAATGCACAACAATGAGGGAGATGAAAGTGGGAGGTTTGGCGGGACAAGTACAGCACTGGGATGTGCTGCAAGGGTGATGCACAGGCTAGAGATGCAAATGGGAGGTGAGCACAACTGGTGGAAAAATGTGCAAACAGTGTGCAAAACATGGCTATACAATAAAATGTGCAAACAGTGTACACATGTGGCTATATGAAGGGTGCACTGCAAGAGTGCACAAGCGAAGATGAAAAATGCAATGGAGGGATGAAATGCAGCAATACAATGAGGGAATGCAAGCAATATGCAAATGCGGCTATATGAAGGGCACACTACAAAGGTGCACAGACTGGATGCTGGTGCACAGACTATGTGCAACGCTGGATGAGCTATGAACTATGAGGAGGGGGAAGATCCTCTGAATTCTCTATCTGTCTGCCTACTATGTACAAATGGCTTATATGATAAAAACAGTAAAATAAAGTATAAAAATAGAAAGTCCCATGCGCTATCCACAAGTGCATCCATCCACCCATCTAAATCTGACCACACTATGCCACTGCCTTAGCCAATAAGATTTGTGGACGCTATAGTCCAATATCCAACTTTCTGGCACAATGCTCTATTTTTGGTGTGCTCTAGGTCCTGTGCACTCTTCCCAATTAATTCACTTTGGTGTTATGTGTCATGTGCTGTGCCTTAGTAATAATGATGTGATTGACCTGTGCTAGTTACCAGATAAGGCAATGCCAATTGGAAATGTGGAAAAACTATAAGGAGATGCTGTGTGAGGCCAAATAGTGCCAAAGCACCAGAATTATGTGAAAGTGTCCAAGTGCACACAGTTCAATGCCAAATAGGTGCAAAGCACCCAGATTATGTGAGAATGCACCAGTTCACTCATGATGGAATCATGGTGCACCTCGAATAAGCACCCCAGTAAGCTGGAAGCCATGATGCGCAGTGCAATAGGTGTGGTAGTGGATTATTGTGTGTGATAAATGAATAGTGCAATGAGTGTGCAGCGAGGAATGTGTGTTGCTGGCAAAGCATAAAAGGAGTGCATAAAGGCACATTGAGTATGCACTGAAGTGCACAAAGGCACATGAAAGCACACTAAAGTGCACAAAGGTGCATGGAAGTGCACTGGAGCACATGAAAGTGCACTGGAGCACACTTGGATGCACAAAAGTGCATGAAGGCATGCAAAAGCATGCTGTGCAAAGTGAGTAGAAGGTGTCTAAGTGGTGCGCACAATCATAAAAAATGCTATAGTATGCATGCAGGGCAATAGGGAGCCATATCAGCATGCAACCTTTATCGATTTAGCAGTGTGTGCACCACAAAAGGGCATAGTAACCAAGAAGTATAAACCAGTTGCTAGAAAGGTCAAACCAGTTATTGCGCCCATCCCAAACAAATTCTGCATCAAGTGCAACATTATAGGTGACCCACTAGTGGTGCTTCCTGCGCTTTTACCAAATCCACCACCATTTACCCCAATTGGACACTATACTGAAGAGCGCATGCAAGCACTCCAAAAGCATCACACTAATTTCTTGCTACCAGAAGAGATGAAGATTTTGCACCACTTGATGTCTTTGCAGAATGAAGCCTTTGCATGGAGCAATGAGGAGCATGGCAGTTTCAAGACCGCATTTTTTCCCCCAGTAGAAATCCCAGTTATTCTGCACACACCTTGGATAGAGTGCAACATTCCCATTCCACCAGGCATATATGAAGAAGTTTGCACTATTATCTGGAAGAAGATAGACTCAGGTGTTTACGAGCACTCAAATTTGGTGTATAGATCACAGTGGTTTTGCATGCTCAAGAAAGATGGAAAAGTGCTGCACATCGTACATAGCCTCAAACTGCTTAATCACATTACCATTAAACACTCTGGCATCACCCCTACACCTGAGCACCTTGCAGAGCAGTTTGTGGGGCGTGCATGCAGTGCCATCCTTGATCTATATGTGGGATATGATGAGTGCTTAATCAAAGAATCGTCATGCAACCTTACAACATTCCAGATGCCTTATGGTGCAATGCACCTCATTACATTGCCAATGGGTTGAACAAACTCAGTATCAATCTTCCATGATGATGTGTGCTATATTCTGCAGCCAGAGATACCAGATTACATTATTCCATATATCAACAATGTTCCAGTCAAGGGGCCTTCGAAGTGCTATATTTTACTGGACAGCTCATGTGAAGTGCTTGCTGCAAACTCTGGCGTTAGGCACTTTGTGTGGGAGCACTTCCAGAACATGAACTGCATTGTGCAGCACATGAAATATAGTGGTGGCACTTTCTCTGGTACAAAATCCACATTGTGCACTGAGAACTTTGTCATTCTTGGCCATTATTGCATGCCAGAGGGTAGAAAACCTGAATGCGACAAGGTAGACATTATCTGCAATTGGGGCACATGCCACACACTGTCAGAAGTGTGTGCATTCTTGGGGACAGTTGGTTTAATGTGCATTTATATCTGCAGTTATGTGCACTGCGTTAATGCACTCACAAAGCTTATATGCAAGGATGCTCCATTTGAATGGGGCCCAGAGCAGATAGCGGTGCAAAATGACATCAAGCAAGCAGTACTAGATTGCCCTGTGCTAAAACTGATCAATTATTCATCAGAATTCCCTGTTATCCTTGCAGTCAACACTTCCCAGATAGTGGTTGGCTTCTACCTTTGTCAGCAAAAATGTGCATTTACAATTGGTTCAGCTCGATTATGCTCAATGACAAAAAAGCATGCTTTTCACAACTGAAGCTAGAGATCTATGGACTTTATCATGCACTGCACAGTTTGCACCTTTATATTATAGGTGTGTGCAACTTAATTGTCGAAACTGATGCATGCTATATTAAGAGCATGCTACAATATTCAACCATCCACCAGCATTAACTGGTAGATCGTCTCAATCCTTACATTTCACTTTATACTCATACATGTTAGGGGAGCAGTGCATGGTCCAGATGGGCTCTCACATCGACCAAAGCAGCCAGAGGACTTAGAAAGAGAAGACGATGAAGAGTTTGAGGATTGGATTGATGCACTACATGGCTTTATGCATGTGATACATCCTGTTTCACAGTTTTTTGACATGCAGATACTCATGCTAACACACCCAGAGCTAAGCACAAAAGCACAAAATGTGCAGAATTCCATGCTTATTTATGATGACGACTATAGCCAGGTTCCGAGAAGCACAGCAGCAGATGTGGAGGATGAGAAGATTTGGTGTGGATTTGGATGGATACTCTAATGCACTCTAGTAATTTCATGGATTCCTAGTATGGTGCACTTGTGCACTATATGAGTGCATTGTTCAAACACAAAGAGCAGTTATAGAAGTGCAATGTGCATGGTGCTCATCAGCTTGTTATTTGGCAGTCCAGATGCTTACTGATATTGTGCACCAGCCACGACAGCATTGGGCACAAGTGCTTTTGGCAGCGCTATACAATAGCTGCATTTTGCCTAGTGCTGTAACATGCATGCAAGTACATCACACTTCCTGACATTGCACTCAATATTACTACAATGCATTTGAGAGAGATGGAAGAGTCCATAGTAGTGGACACAGAAGATGAAGAAACAGTTGATGAAGAAGAAGTGCAAGGAGATAGCACTGAGGATGAAGAAAGCACTGATGAGGCACACAATTAGTGCTCTGCATGCACTGCTATGGATATTTCATCTTTTTATACATATGCTTTGCTTTCTTTCCTTTTTTTATGTTACCATTCTTGTATTTGCAAAGCCACATCTGGGTACCTTCCATGATTGTGCAACCCATAAGTTTTACTGGCCATGATGATCTACTGAGCCTTTCCCATTTTTTCAGAAATGGTTTTATCGCATGCACTTCCTTTTATCTCTCACACTTTCACTGTTTGGACAGAGTCAAAATTTCAGTTAGGAGAAGGAAAGTGATGGTTGGATAATTTTTCTGCACTTCTTTTGTGCTTGCACACTTTTCTTTGCACATTTGTGCACTTTACTTGGCCTCTTCAAATATCTTAAACATTCACTTCTATCACTCACCCACTTTCTACATGCTCACATTTTTGCACTTCAATAACTGACAAGGATGCTGCCTGAGGACAGTCAGTATTTCAGTTGAGAGGAGATGATATGGCTCCCTATCACCATGCGCTTGTACTACAGTATATTTCACGATTGTGTGCACCACTTGGACACCTTCTACTCACTTTGCACAGTGCACTTTTGCACTCCTTCGTGCACTTTTGTGTGCTTCTGTATGCTTCCATGTGCCTTTGTCCACTTTCATGCACCCAAGTGCCCTTCCATGCACGTTTGTGCACTTTCGTGTGCTTTAGTATGCTTTTGTGCACCTTTGTCCACTTTTGTGTGCTTTCATGTGCCTTTGTGCACTTTCGTGCACCCAAGTACACTTTCATGTGCTCTAGTGCACATTTGTGTGCCTTTGACCACTTAGGTGCACATTTGTGTGCCTTTTACATTTCTACTGCACCTTTGGATCCTCCTTAGGTGCCTTCTATCATGTGCCCTAAATGCGCCTTCTTACACTTCAGACCACCTCCATGTGCCTCCCATGCTCCTTATCTGCCTCTCATAGTTACTGTTAAAATTAAACCCTGAGATACATGCTGCATACATGAGGCAATACATGCAGCATACACATGCTACTATGCATGCTTACTGCACATACATGTGGTAAACACATTTCTGAGTCATATGACATCCTTATTATTATGTATATAAGGTGAACCTGTACCATAGTAGGAATACAGTGTTCTTACCTCTGCTAACCCTAGCTGTAAGTCTAACTAAACCCCAGGTACATAGGTTGTAAGGAATGTGTTGTCTCTTCCCCTGTGCAGCATATATAGTCTGCTCCAACAGGTTATGGGCCCTGCTGGGCACATCATGAACACACCTTAACTGGCTGCAAACGATGTTGACTTTATAGTCTTCAAATTATAACCTTGCACTCTTCGTGAGCTGTATCGTGCTCCCTGCAAGCTGCACTTAAAAACCTAGGTTGACTAGGGTTAACCACTCTGAAGGAGTGTTTTTTCCTGAGATTGTAAAATGTGTTTTCTTGGATAAAAGACTGATTGAGTGCTTATAACAGCCACCACCACAAAATCATATCTTCAACCCTTAAAAAACTCATACAAACTTTCAATGGCTCAATTTACATTCAATGGGCCAATTCCATGAATGTGTGGCTCAGGTCTCAGGGCCTCTGGCAGATAACTAGTGGGACAGAAATCAAACCATCTCTGGTGCCTCCTTTGACCCTGATGTAAATAAAATTTTAAATAAAGAATATGATATTAGTGAATATATAAGAAAAAGCCAGAGACAAATACTACTCTCATAGCAGATGCTACTGACAAGCTCCAGACCTAGAGCAACAAAAATGACCAGGCTATTGGTAGCAAAGTGCTCTGCCTGGCCCCCTCTATTCATTGGTGTGCCAACACCAAGGACACTGCTGAGGAGGTGTGGGACCTCATTCACACCGATTATGGTGTCGATGGCCCCTCCCAAGTCTTTGTGGACTTTAGGTCTGCAATAGCAATCAAAATTCTGGCTGCGAATCCCATGCCAGAGATTGCTAACATGGCTGACAAGTTCGAGCACCTCATGGCTGCCAATGTTGCTATCCCTGAACTAGTTCAGACAATAATCCTACTTGCTGTGATGCCACACGAGTATGATTTTTTGTCCACCACAGTCAACATGACTGCTACTAGTGCCTTGACATTTAAACATGTCAAGGACTCCATTGTCACTGAAGCCTCAAGGCGCATGGCAGTTGGAAAACCTACTGGCCCACCTCAGGCCACTAAGCTTTCTGCTGTCAAATGCAATGGGGGAAACCCTAAATGGCAGCCCAAAGAAGGGCAAAACAACAATGGAGATTTGTCCTGAAAATGTGGACGATGCAGGGACAAAAAGACTAAGGAGGAAAAGCCTAAAGAGAATCATACCCATCTTGCCTCTAGTGCTTTTACCACCATAAATGGTAATGACACCATCATACCACTGATGCCACTCATTCAGTGCATCAAAAAGTGTGATCACACTTCCACAAGGGATCCTCGCTGCCAACTGCCTGCACAGGCATATACAGGCACAGTCTCTACCTCTCATTCAGTTTATGCTGAATATCAGCAAGCTCGAGACACCCTCAAGCAAATGCATCTTCCATGCAGTGCAAAAAATCTGTGACTGCTGGAAGAGCACCTAACAGTGTGAGAAGGTAAGAGGAGGAGGATCGAACCAGAACCGAGGATCATGGAGGTAGAAGATAACATCATCTCCCTTGGATCGGAACCTCTGGTTTGTGATGAGGAAGTATGGAAAGCCATCGATGAACCACTTGAAATGGGAGGATATGATGATAGCAAACTTTTCATGTGAAATTTTACTGCTATTAAATGTATTATGGAACAATTTAGATTTTAATATACAGTGACTCACAAAACTGAGTCAATGTTTTGCACTTTTTAATTTATTGTTGAATAACTTCTTATTAACAATGAATACAGACAAAGTATTGTTGTACCAAATAAAGTACATTATCAGGGCTATCAAAAAAACAAAGAATTATGTAATTTTAATTACAGTGCATGAAGATATGATAATTTTAAATCAGGGACTCATTGACTCAGTTTTGTGAGGTGGTATCAATATTATGATAAATTGTAATTCTAGTATTTTGTATGACCTCCATTGGCCTTAATAACTGCTCCCAACCTTCTAGGCATGCTTTCAATCAAATTCTGACACACCTCTGATGGAATATTATTCCACTCTTCCACTACTCTTTCCCATAACTTCCAAATTCCTTTTGGTGCTGTTGGATACTTGTCTAACTGGTTCTTGAGGTGAACCCATTGATGTTCAATAGGGCTGAGGTCTGGAGATTGGGCAGGCCAATCCAGAAGAGTAATATTGTTGTTCTCCATCCATTTCTTGGCCTTTTTTGAGGTATGCTTGGGGTCATTGTCTTGTTGAAAAATCACCTCTTCTCCAGAAATTCCACTCTCCTCCAAGCTAGGCAGCATATGGTCCTTCAAAATGGACACATACTGGTCAGCATTCATCCTCCCCTTAACCTCTGCAAGATGCCCCACTCCATTCCATCCCATACACCCCCATACCATAATGTTTCCTCCCCCAAATTTGACAGTTCCCTGCACCTCTCTCTCAATCAGCCCCTCTCCCTTCTGTTTCCAGATCCACTCTCTCCCATCTGACCCAAACCTGTTGATTTTAGTCTTATCTGACCAAATAACACTCCTCCAGTCCTCCACAGCCCACTCTTTATACTTCTGAGCAAAAGCCAATCTTGCTTTCCTATGCCTTATACTAAGCAAAGGCTTTTTCTTCTTCACCACAGCCTTGAATGAGTTTTTTCTGAGAACTCTTCTGACTGTTTCTGAGGAGACTGGAGTAGGGATGATGTTGTTGATGTAATGGGTGGCCTGAACAGCATTTGCAGCCTTGCCAGTAGTGATTTGGGTAAGGATGGCTCTCTGAGAGGTAGATGAGAGCTTAGAAGGACGACCACCAGAGGGGGAATCCAGGTTTGGATGGAGAGCCCTGAGTGTTCTGGATACACTAGACTGGCTGAGGTTGAGTTTAGAGGCAATATTGTGGGTAGAATAATGATTGGAGGCTAGGGAAAGAATGTTTTCCTTCTGAGCAGAAGAGATGGGATGCATTGGAGAATATTGAAGTATGAAGAATGCTAGTCCTGATTGAATACTATAATTTAAGGTCCCATCAAGGGTCACATAACCTTAGAAACCATCTGTCAAGATTTTGACATTATACAGTTGGTGGAGCATCAGATTCTAATATTTCTGACTACCACCTCACAAAACTGAGTCAATGAGTTCCTGAATTAAAATAATCATATCTCCATGAGGGATAATTAAAATTACATAATTCTTTGTTTGTTTGGTAGCCCTGATCATGTATGTTATTCGGTACACCAATACCTTGTTTGGTTTTGTTGTTTATGGGAAGCTATTTAACAATGAATCAAAAAGTCCAAAACATTGACTCAGTTTTGTAAGTCACTGTATGTGTTATGTGTGCAAATGGAAATTGTAAGAAAGGTACTGACTAGATCATGGATTCAGACACATCAAAACACTTCACTGGTGAAATGAAAGATTTTGCTTCTTATGAGCTTTTACTGAGAAAGGACTCTACCCTGGTTCAAACAGCCACAGGTACTACTCATATAGTAGGAAAAGGAGCAGTCTTCATTAGACATCAGGTAGTATGTCATGGGAAGTCAGAGACATGTGAAACACAATTATACCCTGTCTACTACATACCTGACTGTAATACTCAATTACTGTCAATGGGCATCTTCTTACAAGATAGAAGTGATGTGCATGGTTCCTCCGCACACATTTCATTTTTCAAGAAAGGAAATTCAATTATGGATTGTGTCTCTCTTAGGAGATGTAATATGATTTATTGGGCTTGTACTCATATATTGAGCACCAAGAGGATCAATGTTGCAACCATATATGTTGCAGACTACTTGACTTGGCATAGGCGACTTGGACACCCATCCAAAGAGGCGCTAGAGAAAATGCCTTATAGCACCATAAAATTCCCAAGGAATTTAATTATTCCTGAAGACAAAATTATATGTCCAGGGTGCACTGAAGGGAAAATGACCTCAAAATCTTTTCCTGAATCAAATTCATGTGCAGAGAAACCCTTTGAATTCATCGCTTCTTGACATGCTACCACCACAGTAAACAGAAGTAAACACACTGCTGACATCTTGCACATTCTACAGCTACTCATCTGCTGGTCTGATCTCTTTGACCTCAGAGCATCCTCTGGTCATCCTATAGATGGCCAACTCTAGAAGATCCAATGGGAGATCGGATTCAGATCTGGGCACGATTCTGTCATGCTTGGCCGCTGACCCCATTACCCCTGGTGAAGATCCAATCAATAGCCTGCCTGCATCTAGGCAGACTGCAATCATTACTGCAGGGCCCGCGAGGACCCAGTGCTCATCTCCAGCACCATCCCCCTACCTGGATGGTCAAGAAACCCCCAGAGGCACTGGATCAACATTCATCACAGCTGCTGCTGCTCGAGTGACTAGAGGTTAAACACCCATGTCAACGAGCCCCATCCCAGTCCCTCAAACTCCAAGGTGGTCTGAGATAGACGATAAAATTAAGGTTGATGAGAGGGAGGATGAGGCAAGGTTTGGTGATGCAACCACTCTGCGACTACTTTCCAATGACCTTCTAAAGGTCACAGATCAGCTGCTGGACAGAGCAGCTGATGGAGATATTGCAGTAGCCTCCTTTGAGGCAAAGGGAGAGCTGGCATTGAGGCTGAAGAAGCTGCTGGAGGCAGCTACTATGGCAGGATTGCTGAAGGGGGTGGAGGGTGCTCCCCTCCATGAGGCTTGCAAAACTGTGGTGCGTGGTTCTACATGGGCTGCTATAACATCTGGCTCTATCAGAGAATGAGGGGGACCCAGAGTCAGGGGGCCTAGGCAGCAACCACTGCCCTGCCCCTTACAGGAGGTGTAGGAGGCCCTAGTAGGGGCCCTTCTCCTCCCATTAACTATTCCATCTGGCCCAAGAGGTCATTTGCCAAGGTTGCACAGTTCCCAGCAGGACAAGCACCCTCCACGTCGGTCAGAGGCATTGTCCAATTAGCGAGGGCCCTCTCAGATGCATCTCCAGACCAACTAGTCTGCATTCAGCAGCAAGTAGGTCCCTCCAAAGGCAAAGGGCCCAACAAACCCTCAGCCACTGTCCATGGACTGTCCAGAAAACAGGTCCTTCTACACATACAGCCACCTGACCCATATATTAACTCTGGTGATGTTTTAAATGCCATATGCCAAAAACTCCTCCTCTACCACTCTACACTAGAGGTTTTTTCGCTCCTTCCATCTCAAAAGGGATACACTGCAGCCACCGGAGGCATCATCTCTGATAAGAATCTGCTTTGCTTCAGGGAAGCGCTTCGCAACTCCTATCCACTAGTGGATAAGATAGATGCAGCCCTCCCCACCTCCACATTGTACCTTAAAATGGTCAACGTTCCATACACCCATCAAGACAAGGCCATCACTAGTGAGGTGGTCTTACAGCAGATTGCCAAGGTGGGACTCAAGGACCTCCTTGTGCTCTAGACCCCCCCATAGGTGGTCCATGACTTACGTATGTCAGACATGGCTACCGTTTACCTCAATGTCGCTGACTCTGCCAGCAGCACATGCACCAGGGCACTCACAGGCCACACTGTCCAGTTTGGACAGTTTGTAGCTCGAATCCAAGAAGCCAGAGCCAACCCTGGCATGCCCCTTTGCCAATGGTACTAGAGGTGGGGCCACTCCACTGGCCAGTGCCATGCTAAACAGGCCAGGTGTCCCATCTGTGCCAAACCACACTGCAAAGAGCACCATCGTACTCTGGTGGGCGGCTGCAGGGGAGCCCCTGGGGCAAACCCCCCATGCCTCCTACCCCTGAGGGGCAGCTGTGCATACACATCCACTACTGTGTTAATTGCAGACAGAACCATGCAGCTAATGATCGTCACTGCAAATTCTAGCAAAACTGCTTTGACTATGAATGGATCAAAGCACGCTATGACGAGGTGAGTCGATGACACAGATCACGCTCGACCCACTCTGACCCTCCCGCAGGCAGCAGTGGCTGAACGTAAATGAAGGAGAGACTTAAGTTGTTTCCCCAGCTATGTATATTAAGTCAGAATGTAAACAGAAATTATGGTTACATGGACTCTTTACTGGCAGATCTATTAGAATACAATTTACTGTTTATTCAAGAACCTCCCTGGGGAGTGATAAGAAATGCCCCATCTTCTGAAAACACAGATGGCGAGGAAGTCATTGGCAGTCTCATCAGCCCCAACTGGAGCTTGATGATGCACCAATCAGGGGTTGACTTTCCCCCTCGAGTGTTAGTATATGTCAACATTCACATTGTCAATTTGAGGCCTAGCATATGCAAGGACCTCTTTGATCACAGGGACATTCAGCTTTTTTGTCTCCTATCATGCAATAAACAGGAATGTGCATAGATTGATGTCTTACTTGTGCTATCATTACAGTTGAGACAACTATTCTGGTGGGCTCCACTGACAATGTGGGCTGCTGCTTTAAAAACCCTCAGCCACCATAAGATCCAGTACCTCCTCCTTTTCTTTTTCTTCCAACTTGTTGATGAGGGCACAGATCTTCGTATAGTAGTCACAGGGTGTCTTCTTCATCTCTATCTTCTCTTCTTTCACAGGCAGTTCTTTCCCTCCCTTGTGATTGCTAGCCCTGTGTCCTGCTTTGTGACAAATGAAGCACTTTCCTTTCTTAATGTGTTCAAGCCTCTCTGCGTAGGAGAGGCATGTCGCATCGATGTCCATAGTGTTCGGGTCTTTGGAAGAACTCCCCATTCCTCCTCCTCCCATCTTACTATATGTTCTCTCTTTAATCACCTTTGCTCTTCTCAAGTGTCCTTCTGCCCTTGCTGCATGGGTATACCATCCCTTGATCATGTCTGGTGGATTTTCCATGCCAAAGACCTTGTCTAGGACTTGGTTGTTGAGCCCATCAACAAAATGTTTGATTAGGGTGGCGTCTTCTTTGATTTTGGTATGGTACGCCAGTGTCTTGAACTGGGCAATATACTCATCTACCCCCTTTGCCCCTTGCGTGAGCACCCTCAATTGCATTCGGGCATTCCCTGCATCATTAATTGGGGAGAAGGCGAGTCTGACCTTTGTTATGAACTCCCGGAATGTGTCTCAGAGCTTTTCTTTAACATACTTCTCCTCCAAATATGCCTGCTTCCAGGGCCCTGCTGTTTCTCTATTCATATATGACCACATAAACAGGATCTTGTGTCTGTCATCAGGGAAGGCGGTGGCATTAGCGTCAACATATGCTCCACATTCTAAAAGAAAGAGCATGGTCTTGGAGCAGTCCCCAGCATAATCGGTGGGTGTTCTCATCTTGATTTCAGTGGGTTGGGTGAGAGCTGTGGGTGGTGTAGGGACAATTGGAGTGGCAGGTGCTGCCATGGTCCTTGTGCAGTGCTGTCGACAGGTTCTCATAAGAATTGCATATCGTGGTGTGTGTGCTGCCTAGACTGAGGTTAGTTGGCAGAATTCAGATTAGCTTGACCTTTTGTTATGATCAAGGTTCTTAGTTCAAAGATCGCTGAAGCTCATAAGCAACAGTTGAGAATGACTTATCGTGGTTTGTTAAGAACATAGAAATGACCAGGTCAAGCTAAGCTTGACTGGTCCATACGTTGCAGTTTAAATATTACAGGCATGAGACGTGTATAGATGAATCGCATGTAAAGAGATGTTAAGGACAATAGAAACACTCCATGGGTGCTACAATAATGTGAGATATGTGATCTGTAAGATTAGGAGGTCCATGGGCATGCGCAGTAAAGACCATAAGAAAGGGAACAATAGCATGAGATGTAGTTTGATGAAGACAATAGAAACAATAGAGATGATAGACATGCCAAAATAAAATGAATTTCCTGCACTTCTCGTAACAGTATTAGCATGTGCAAACTGTCACAACTTATAATGGTATATAATATTGATGGAATGATAAATTGTGGAGGAGCTATCAAGGAGGAAGTGACAATGCTACTAAAGTATCAAGATCATCAGGAGTGAGCCATATTTGAAGTGTGCAATCTTGGAAAGACCAATCTCATAATTGGATGTCTGTGGTTATGTAAACATAATCCAAAAATTGATTGGAAAACTGGGAAAGTACAAATGACTCATTGTCCTAAAGAATGTAATATGTATGGAAGAAAGGTGAAAAAGATAAAGAAGGAAAAGAAGAAAAGGAAAGAGAAAGAGTGTCCGAGGAAGTATTCTGTTACAATGGAGGAAGTGGAAGATGAGGACATGCCAACATGACCAATAAGGAAGAACAGAAGCAAACCTTTAGGGAAATTCATGGAGGACAGTTGTGGAATAAAAATGCTGTGAAAGTGGAGAAGCCAGTGGAGGAGTGGGTACCAAAAGCATATCATAAATATTTGTTGGTCTTTCAGAAGAAGGAATCAGAGCAGATGCCAGTGCAAAAGCCATGTGATCATGCAATTGAGATGAAGCCAGGTTTTGTGCTGAAGAAGTCGAAAGTTTACCCATTATCTCCAATGGAACAAGAAGAAGTGGATGGATTTCTTAATGAACAATTGCACAATGACCTTTGAAATCACCACAGACATCACCAATATTCTTTGTACCAAAGAAAGATCAGAGGAAGAGGATGTGTACAGATTATAGGTATCTGAATGAGTAGACAGTGAAGAATGTGTACCCTTTGCCATTGATCTCAGAAATAATTGACAAGGTGGGAAAGGCCAAGGTCTTTACAAAATTGGATTTATGCTAGGGGTACAGTAGTGTATGAATAAAGAAAGGAGATAAGTGGAAGGCCACATTTGCCATGCATTGAGGATCCTTTGAGCCACTTGTCATGTTTTTTGAGATGACCAATAGTCCCCCAATGATAGGTCCACTACACACTTTAAGGTCTGGAGAACATTTCCACATGCATCGAGACATTATGACATGCACTCTGAATCACTACGAATGCCATGAAATCGACTTCAAACACTTTTCGATTTATTTTGCACTATTTCGGACAACTTCGAACTACTTCGAACTATTTTGCAACATTTTGCAATACTTTGAATGACTTCGCAGTACTTCGAATGACTTTGGCCACCATATAGTTGTCTTAAAACACTTTCGATATATGATGCTCAATCAGAGTGAGCTATTTAGTTGCATATTGAGCACTACTGGACACGAGGAGAGATTACAAGAGAGTTAGAATGTGATAAGTGCAGTTTTTATGTTTCATGATATATTAAATCAATAGGACAAGAACTCTTACTATACTGGGACAAAGTACATTTCAATTATTGTCATTTCTCATTTGTTTTTACAATTTACAAAGTCCTTTATTGTTGCACATATTGCCCTTTATTGTATTCCCCTTTTTGGCACTATCTCTTCAAAATGTATATAGACTTGTACTAGCTACGTAAAACAGCAGAGAACCAGTTACTCTCTCCACTATAGTCGGATTTAAGAGCAGTTCTCTTGAGTCTTACCTCATGTCGTATCTCTGAAGTCCTGCGAAATATTGTGAATTTCCTCAAACTTTCGTATTCATTCTCAAATCGTCATTGCCTACTGTCACTAAAAACCCAGCTTACACCTTCAAACCTTCTCAAACTTATCTGAATTACTTCGAACCCATTCGAATCTATTTCGAACTACTTCGGATGTCTTCGAACATATTTCGAACCATTTCGAACATCCTTGTATGCTTTTAAACACTATTCATCACATTGTTACCATTTTGCATCACTAAAAACAACGTTCTGGTATTATAGGTGATATTTAGGACCAACTCGCACCCTTCTCTAGCCTGAGTTATACTATATAAGCCTATTAACAGGTTTTAGTTAGGTTTCCAGGTCGAGCATCATCACTGATGATGAGTTCGGTTGGTACTCAGTGCAGAGTCTCAACAGAAGGGGTGAACACTTAACCTACAACTGCAGGCATGCTCGGGGTGAGGGGGGAGTTCGCTTAGATGGCCTCGGATCGTCCTTCAGGGCGCGGAGACTATAGAGAGGCTGGTACAGCGATTTTCAGTGTGTGCACTAGTAGTGTACACGAAAGGGGAGATATGCGCAGTGGCGGAAAAGTGCACAACGCAAAGAGGCAAAAACGCGCAGTGCGGAAAAATGCGCAACAAGAGCGCAAAGGTGCGCAACAATGAGGATGATGAAGGTGGGAGGTGTAACAGGACAAAGACGACACTGGAATGTACTGTGAAGGTGGCGCACAGTTTGGGGGTGCAAACTGAGTGAAAGCGCAAGAAGCGGAAAAAGGCGCAGGCGGTGCGCAAAATGCGGCTATGCAAAAGGGTGTGCAAACGGTGCACAAACGCAGCTATACGAAGGGCGCACTATGATAGTGCACAGACAAGGACGAAGGGCGCAACGCAAGGGAAGAAACGCAACAATACGAGGAGGGGACGCAAACGATAACGCAAACACGGCTATACGAAGGGCGCACTACGAAGGCGCACGGACTGGACGCTGGTGCACAGACTATGTGCGACGCTGACTGAGCTAATAACTATGAGGGGGGGGAGGGAAAGATCCTGTGGATTCTCTATCTGTCCGCTACTATGTACAAATGGCTTATGTGATAAAATGGTGAAATAAAGTATAAAAATAGGAAGCGCCATGCGCTACCCACAAGCGTGTCCATTCGCCCATCTAAACCTGACCGCACTATGCCGCTGCCTCAGCCAATAAGATTTGCGCACCTATAGCTCAATATCCAACTGTTCCGGTGCGATGCGCTATTATTGGTGCGCGCTAAGTCTCGTGCGCTCTTCCCAATTAATCCGCTTAGGTGTTATATGTCGCGTGCTGCACCTTAGTAATAATGGCGTGATTGACCTGTGCCAGTTACCAGATAAGGCGATGCCAATTGGAAATGTGGAAGAACTAAAAGGGGATGCTGTGCGAGACCAAATACTGCCAAAGCGCCTGGGTTACGTGAAAGCGCCCAAGTGCGCACAGTCCAATGCCAAATAGGCGCAAAGCAGCCCAGTTATGTAAGAATGCACAGTTTGCTCGTGCTGGAATCGTGGTGTGCCTCAAGTAAATGTGCCAGTAAGATGGGAGCTGCGATGCGCAGTGCACCGGTGCAGTGGATTGTTGTGTGTGATAGAGATTGTGCAAAGAGTGCGCAGCAGGGAATGTGAGTTGCAGGTAAAGTGTAAAAGGAGTGCGCAAAGGCGCATCGAGCGCGCAATAAATGTAGAAGGCAGATAAGGAGCGTGGGGGGGGGCGCATGGAGGCGGCTTGAAGCGCGATGAGGCGCATTTAGGGTGCACAATGATTGGTGGCTATGGGGAAACAAAGGCGCAGTAGAAATGCAAAAGGCGCACAAAGGCGCACCTAAACGGTCAAAGGCGCACAAAAGCGCACGGAGGTGCGCGAAGGCGCACGAAAGCGCACGAAGGCGCGCAAAAGCGCGCTACGCAAAGTGTGCGGAAGCCATCTAGGAGGTGCACACAATCGCAAAAAATGCCGTAGTATGCGCGCAGGGCGATAGGGAGCCGTATCATCTCCTCCCAACTGAAGTACTGACTGTCCTCAGGCAGCATGCGATTGGTCAGCGCAAAATTTTCTTCGCTCACATAAGCGGCCATCCTCTCCTTATCCATCTCTGACCACCATCTATCCTCTATAACTCTTTCCACAACCCATCTCTACCCGGTCCGATGGCTTCAGCATTTACCTTAGCCCTCAGACAAACGATCCTGGCCCTCAATGAGACCCTCCCTGCTGCTGGGAGTGAGCAGACGACGATGCAAGCTTGGGGTGAAGGGTTTTGTAGTAAACTGGTGCGCTTTTTGTGTTTCTATAACTGGCGCAGGTTGCTAAGGGTCAGGTCATGTAGAACATGTATAAAAGCTGTGCGGACTGTGTCCAAGATGACGCAGAACTCGACGCGCTCCTCACGAAGGTGCGTAGCGCATTCAGCGGAATCATGGTGGAGGAGTGGCTTGCTTGGGGCGAAGAGCTGATGCCCGATATGCGTAAGATGATTGAGGAGAAAGAGAGGTCTGAGGAATTTGAGCGTAGGGCGCACGAGCTGGCGGAGCGGCTGGAAGCGCACGCTGCGCACTCTTGACTGCAGAATTGCAGGCACCAGATGTTAACTTGGAGCAGCTGGAAGGTGAGTTCAGAGCCATTGACGAGGCGAGCGATATAGATACCGCCGAGGCGCAGGAGGACGAAAAGGCGCGCGTCGCACTGGTGCGCTCTTTGCGCGCGCTTTCTGCCGCTACCGATGCTGAGGTTGTAGGCGAAGGAACTGGGGAGTCTTGGGAGAGTGGGGTGACGAGCGAGGGGGAGAACGAGCATAGCGATGAGAGCGCCAGTGCGGACGAAGGCGCAAGTGCGCGCCCGGTGCGCGCAATGCGGCAACGCGCGTATGTCGAAGTGCTGCCACTGAGTGGGGTTGGCGCCACCTCTAACGCTAATAGCAGACCAGTAAGTTTCTTTGGATATGCGTCAAACTCACTAAACCATTCCCTTTCTCTACGCTAGTGTGATAACTGCCGCCGCATCGGCCAACCAGCTAGGTGCACCTCTGTCAATGGAAAACGGTGTGCCCCATGCGCAAAGGGTAAGAGAAAGTGCGAATGGACGAAGCGCACCCTCGCACAGCTGCGTGCAACCCCTAGAGGCAGGAAAGCGGCTACTGGGCGCTCTGGTCTGTCTTTTTCTCATCCTACTTCCATGCTGCGCTAAACTTTCCAAAGGCACGCCGCAAATTGACAAGGGCAATGAGAGCGATGTGGGGCTCATCAGCCCCTCGAAAGAGCGCACATCCAAGCGCCGCAAAGTCGAAAACGCGCCCCCTCCACCATCGCAAGTGTGCCCAAGGCCGCGCCGCCTTACCGTTCGCCAGGCAAGTGTGCACACGCAATCCTCGCGCCAAACCAGATTGGGAAACACCTCGGGGGATGCGGTTTATCAAGATCAAGATGTTGAGGTGCTCGACTTAGCGCAATGCCGCGCGTTAGTTGTAGTCTTGGGCGCCACGCACGATCGCCTTCAAGAAGATGTCCAAAGGTCGCTCATCGAGTTAGAGGTCGCTAAGAGCCGGTTGCGCAGTGCGGAGCAAGCGGAGGCGGACGCAAAGGCGAAACTGGGTGCAGCCACGGAGCGCCTGGAGTTCCTGGAGTCCATTGAATAGCTGCACAATGGTATAAGTTTTAGATAGTAGGTTAATCAATCTCTTTGTTGCACCTGTGATACGCGTGGTGCGCTCTGAAGCAGAGAAGTGTGCGCACGCGCGCGAATGTGCGCACTTTGTGCCAACCTGCGCGCGCACTTCCATGGTGCCATAAAATGAAATTTGTAAGCCCAAATAATATGTGCGAGAGAAAAGAGATAATATAAGCAATGTTCGAGCAAGAAGTGTCAAGCGCACAAAAAACGCGCACCATGCAAAGATGCGCAAATGCAAAGGGGAGCGGAAAAATTGTCCAACCATCACTTCCCTCCTCCCAACTGAGATATTGACCATGTCCATCAATAAAAAAAGTAAGAGATAAAATGAAGCGCACACGATATCACAAAGTCTAAAAAAATGGGAAAGGCTCAGTAGATCATCACGGCTGGTAAAACCCATGGGTTGCACAATTACAGAACGTGTCCAGATGCGACTTCGCGAATAGGAAAAGGTAATGTAAAAAAATGAAAGAAAGCAAAGCGTACGTATAAAATGGTGAAGTATCCATAGCGGTGCGCACGGAGCGCTAGTTGCGCGCCTCATTGGCGCTTTCTTCTTCCTCAGCGCTATCTCCTTGCGCTTCTTCTTCGTCAACTGCTTCTTCGTCTTCTGTGTCCAGTACTATGGACTCTTCCATCTCTCTTAACCACGTTGTGGTGATATCGAGCGCTATGTCAGGAAGCGCAATGGACTTGCGTGCGTGGTATGGCAATAGGCAGAATGCGGCTACTGGCCTGTCAAATACTGTCCCGTTGAGCTCGCAGACTATGTATGCGCCACCCTGATTGCGCGACACTATAACTAGAGGACCGAGATAACGCGCGCGCATTTTGCGGTTAAGGCTCTTTTCGATTGCCGTGTTGCGCATAAGGACTAAGTCGCCGCGCTGGAAGTCGAAGCTGCGGATGGTTTTTGAGTGCGCTTTCTCGAAACGGAGCGCTGCCTTGCGCCTCTCTGCATAGACGCGGGAATGGATGCGCGCTAAGTCTGCTGGACGCTTTTGTAATGCGCGCGCGCGCCGCGCGATTAAGTCTGTCGTGGAGAGTATAGAATCTGGGGGTGGGTTAAGGTATGTTGCTTCAATGATATCGAGAGGGATTAGAGGCTGCGCGCCTGTAACAATGAAGTATGGCGAAACACCGAGGCGCTTCCGAACTGTGATGCGCTCTGCCCAAAAGACTGAGTACAGTGCACTGAACCACTTTGATTCTACTCCATCTGCTGCTTTGATAAGTGCTTGACGCACATCAAAATGTGCGCGCTCAACAATTCCATTAGCGTGCGAATTATAGCCAGATATGCGGATATGATTGATATGGTAGCGCTTACTGAGATAGGCTAGCACTTTGATGAATGGCTTGCCATTATCAGTGACTATCTCGCACAATGCACCCCATCTGCAGATGAGGTCTTGGAACATCCAATCGCCAAGTGCGCTCGCATTTTCTTTAGGGAGCCCGCGGAATTCCGGCCAAGTCGCAAGTGAGCAATGCCCTTGGACGATATAGCGCCACCCTGCTGATACTGGTAAGTGCATCGTATCAATATAAACTTTACTGAACAGGGGCGCAGGCATTGCGACGACTGGCGGTATTAGAACCTTCTGTGTTTGCTGGATCTGGCAAATATGACAAGTGCGCACGAACCAAACGATGTCGTCCATAACATGCGGCCACCAAAAGCGCTCGAGCAATGCGGAGCATGTCGCGTAAAAGCGCTTGTGTCCAATGTTGTCATGGATGGCGCGCAATATCGGTAAGCGTCTAGACTGCCAAATAACAAGCTGGTGCGCACCATGCGCATTGCGCTTCCATAGGCGCATCTTGTCTTTGAAAAACGCGCTCGCGTAGCGCACCAGCGCGCTGTACTCGGAATCTGTGAAGTCGCTAGGGCGCGTTAGGGTATCCATCCAAATCCAGACCAAATCTAACTTCTCATCCTCTGCATCTGCTGTTGCACTCCTTGGAACTTGGCTATAGTCATCGTCATAAATAAGCGCACTATTGCGCGCATTTTGCGCGTTTTTGTTTGGCTCTGGCTGCGTCAGCGCAAGAGCTTGCGCATCCAAAGACTGTGAAATGGGACGTATCGCATGCATAAATCCATGTAGCGCATCAATCCAGTCCTCGAACTCTTCATCCTCTTCTCCCTCTAAGTCCTCTGGCTGCTTCGGCCAACGCGAAAGCCCATCTGGACCATGCACCGCTCCCCTAACATGCACGAGTGTAAAGTGGAATGTAAGGATTGAGACAATCCACCGGTTAATGCTAGCGGATGGTTGGATATCGGGGTTTTGTAGCATGCCCTTGATATAGCGCGCGTCAGTCTCCACAATTAAGTTGCGCACACCTATAATATAAAGGCGCAAACTGCGCAGCGCGTGGTAAAGCCCATAGATCTCTAGCTTCAGTTGTGAAAAGCGCGCTTCTCTGTCGTTGAGCGTAATCGAGCTGAACCGGTTGTAAATGCGCGTTTTTGCATCTGCGCTCTTTTGCTGGCAAAGGTAAAAGCCGACCGCTATCTGGGAAGAGTCGACTGCAAGGATAACAGGGAGTTCTGAGGAATAATCGATCGGTTGTAGTGCAGGACACTCTAGCACTGCTTGCTTGATGTCATTTTGCGCCGCTATCTGCTCTGGGCCCCATTCAAATGGAGCATCCTTGCGCATAAGCCTTGTGAGCGCGTTAACGCGGTGCGCATAATTGCGGATATAAATGCGCATTAAACCGACTGTTCCCAAGAATGCGCACACTTCTGACAGCGTGTGGCATGCGCCCCAATTGCGGATAACATCTACCTTGCCACGTTTGGGTTTTCTACCTTCTGGGGTGCAATAATGGCCAAGAATGACAAAGTTTTCAGTGCACAAGGTGGATTTTGTCCCAGAGAAAGTGCCGCCGCTATATTTCATGCGCTGCACAATGCGGTTCACGTTCTGAAAGTGCTCCCACACAAAGCGCCTTACACCAGGATTCGCAGTGAGCGCTTCGCACGAGCCATCCGGTAAAATGTAGCGCTTCGAAGGCCCCTTGACTGGAACATCGTCAATATAGGGAACGGTGTAATCTGGTATCTCTGGCTGCAGAATATAGCACACATCATCGTGGAAGATTGGTACTGAGTTTGTCCAACCCATTGGCAATGTAACGAGGTGCATTGCGCCATATGGTGTCTGGAATGTTGTAAGATCGCGCGACGATTCTTTGATTAAGCGCTCGTCGTATCCCACATATAGATCAAGGACGGCGCCGCATGCGCGCCCCACAAATTGCTCTGCAAGGTGCTCAGGTGTAGGGGTGACGCCAGAGTGTTTAATGGTAACGCGATTAAGCGGTTCGAGGCTATGTACGATGCGCAGTGCTTTTCCATCTTTCTTGAGTGTGCAGAACCAGCGCGATCTATATGCCGAATTTGAGTGCTCATAAACACCAGAGTCTATTTTCTTCCGGATAATGGCGCAAACTTCGTCGTATATGCCTGGTGGAATGGGGATGTTGCGCTCTATCCAAGGAGTGTGCGGAATAACTGGGATTTCTACTGGGGGAAAGAACGCGGTCTTGAAGCTACCGCACTCCTCATCGCTCCATGCAAAGGCTTCATTCTGCAAAGACATCAAGTGGTGTAAAACCTTCATCTCCTCTGGTAATGGAAATCAGTGTGGTGCTCCTGGAGCACTTGCATGCGCTCTTCAGTATAGCGCCCGGTCGGGGTAAATGGTGGCAGATTTGGTAAAAGCACAGGAAGCGCTGCTAGCGGATCGCCTATAATGTTGCGCTCGATGCGGAATTCGTTTGGGACGGGCGCAATAACTGGCTTGACTTTTCTAGCAACCGGTTTATACTTCTTCTTGGTCACTACGCCCTTTTGCGGTGCGCGCACCGCTAAATCGATAAAAGTTGCGCGCGCATGTGCGCTTTTCGGAAACGCGGCAGGAATAAGTGCCACAGGGTCGATCGAATTTAAGAGCGCCTGCGCATGACTGTTGGTACACTGGGATAGGTAGAGTTGAGAGATAATAGAGGTGGAAGGAACAGAAGCGGAAAATGGAATAAGCGCAAACGCGGAAATGTCACAAGATTGGGTATCAGAGTCAAATGTTATGATAGTGGTGGCTTCTCCTTGGTCTGAGATCAATTCCTCGAAGCCTTGCAAAAATTTCTTTGCGGGTTATGCTGAATAGCAAAGTGCGGTGTTGCTGGAGCTGGTAAGAAGTGGCGCGGCTTCCCCCTAGGCTTTGTTGGAATGGTGGAGATGGCGCCAGTATTCGGATTGCAGATTGTAATTGTTTGCACTTCGTCCGCAAAGTTGCGCACGATGGAGCGCGTTAACACGTCGAAGGGGTGCCCTAACAGAATATCGTAAGCAGGTGAACGGATAACGTGAACTTGCACATAGACAACGATATCCCCAATGCACGCAGAAACGTTGCGCGCAAGCCCAAGCGACTCATCTACCTCTCCATTGGCTGATTGCATGTATAAACGAATGCGCAGGTCGTACTGAAGCCCAATACGATGGCAGACTGCTTCTGACATTGCGATAATTTGTGAACCCGGATCTAAGATAGCTTCAAAGTACTCTTGGTTGTCGATCAATAAATCAATGGAGCGAAGCGCATGCGACTCTTTAGCAACCTTCAAAACATCGGGGTTTTCAATTTCGCCTGGTTGGAGATGGGTAAGGTACTGTTCAAATGGATCCTGCAAAACAATAGGAAGCGGCCCTGCAATTGCCACGCTAGCTGGAGGTGTCGCATTAAGCACTTTATCTCCCGCAAAAGGCACGCGCGCTTCGCAGTGCGCAAATGGCATAACGCTCGCAAGGTTTGTAGCTACCACTTCCGCACTGGTAGCTGCAATGCGCTTTGGGGTGACTTGTTCTCTATGGCGCTGCCTGAGATCGGGCGAAAGGGATAGAAGCTCTTCATGCGAAACCATAACAGAGGGCGCCTTCATGGCACGCGCATATATGTCATCGACAATCTGCGGGTTCTGGATGGGAATGACAGTGCGGTATGATGGCTCTTTGCCTTTGGAAGAGTTAGCTGGTATGTCTGGTTTATCTGCTGCTGTGGGCGCAAAACGCGCCTCAGGAATGTTGGAATAGGGATGTATGGGTGTCTCGTCGGGCGCATCAGTTGCGCTCGCAGCGGATTGCGAAGCTGGGGACTCAATACTGTCGGTGGGTGCCATGTCTGTGGTTGTAGAATGCACACCCTCTTGGTTGGATGTATTGCGCGGTGCGCGCCGCAGAATTTCAACGCCGTCGAAGACTTGCCTCTTGCGAAGCGCCATCAACTCCCTCTCGAGCGCATCAATGCGCTCTTCCTTCGTTAGTTGCGCATTTGGTGCGCTTTGCATATAATCTGCTGCAGGAGCTGAAGCGGCAACGTACGTCGACTGTAGAGATGCAGCTGGAGCTGGACGAGGCGCTATATTGTAGATGAGCTGTGAATTGGTATTAGATGAAAGTCGACCCGTGGCAATCTGCCCTGGGTTGCGCTTATGCCATTCCTCGATGCGCTCGCCTAGGAAATTGCCTGGAATAGAACGCGGCACAAATGCGCCACCTGGGAGTACGATGCGCCCTTCCACATTTCGCCTACACTTTCCTTCGCTAATAAGGCGCTCAATTGAAGCGCACTCAGGGATATAGTGCCCTGTCTGACTGCAACCATTGCACCTGTCGTTGTTCGAGCGAGGCGCACCATTTCCGCCATCTCTGCGTGATGCGCTCAATGCAGTAACTATTGTCTGTGTCATGCGCTCGAATAAGACTGAAATGTCTTCTGCTTTGACTGCGGGTGCGCTAGGTTGTGGCTGGGAAATGGGTGCGCTGGGTGCTGAGTAGGGCGCATACATATCGGGGTTTTGCGCTGTGAGCCCAGTAAGTGGCTGGAAATAGCGCGCTGGGCCTTCAAAGATAAAGTCGATCGCATCGCGTATTGCATCTAATGAGTATGGCACATTTGCAGGCTGATTCGGTACCGCAATCGCAAGGTGGCTCAAAATGCGCTCTAGCTGGTCTGGTCGAAACACCCTAACGAACATGCGGCTTTGGTCGTAGCGCGCCAATATGCCTTGCGCAACTAAGTATTCGCTAATGTTGAAAAATGCGCGATAATAGCGTGCGATTTCTTCTGCAGTTACGAGGCCAATGCGTGCGGTCTCACCAATAAGCTTGTCCAGGTCACTAATACTCCATTTACTGCCATCCCTAGAGCCAGGATAAAGCTTTAGGACAGCGTCTTTGAATGCACCATAGTTGTGCATCGTGCTATACTCTGGTAGCAGTTTCCAAGTGTCTGCAGTGTCGCTGTCCAAATAGCGCACTGTGTGGAACTTCTTATCGGTCTCGTCGGTGACGTTACAATCACGGAGGAGTTGCGCGAGCTCCTCAAAGTACTTCTGGAGTTCGCACAGTTTTGCAGGGTCAAAGCGCGGCGCGTTTTGGTTAGATGCAGATGGCATGTGCATGGTAGCCATGGTAGGTGGAATAAGGTGTGTAGAGTTACGATCTGGTAAAAGCGCAGCGAAATTCGGAGGTGGGGAAAAATGCGGTGATGCGGACGGAGTTAGGGTAGGTAGGGATGATTCAGGTGAAGGTGGAGGTAAAGACAGCGCAGACGAGTGATGTGTGTTGTTTAGGAAGAGTGATTCAAATACTGGTATTTCCCCAAGCTGGAGCGCAGTTGCTAGCAGCTCGGAATGGAGAGTGCGAAGGTGGTTAATGTTGAAGCGAAGGGCGAGCCGATGGAGGTCTAAAATATGGTCTGATAAACAGAAACCCCTCGCGGTGGGCTCCAGAAAATGATGAGTTCGGTTGGTACTCAGTGCAGAGTCTCAACAGAAGGGGTGAACACTTAACCTACAACTGCAGGCGTGCTCGGGGTGAGGGGGGAGTTCGCTTAGATGGCCTCGGATCGTCCTTCAGGGCGCGGAGACTATAGAGAGGCTGGTACAGCGATTTTCAGTGTGTGCACTAGTAGTGTACACGAAAGGGGAGATATGCGCAGTGGCGGAAAAGTGCACAACACAAAGAGGCAAAAATGCGCAGTGTGGAAAAATGCGCAACAAGAGCGCAAAGGTGCGCAACAATGAGGATGATGAAGGCGGGAGGTGTAACAGGACAAAGACGACACTGGAATGTACTGTGAAGGTGGCGCACAGTTTGGGGGTGCAAACTGAGTGAAAGCGCAAGAAGCGGAAAAAGGCGCAGGCGGTGCGCAAAATGCGGCTATGCAAAAGGGTGTGCAAACGGTGCACAAATGCAGCTATACGAAGGGCGCACTATGATAGTGCACAGACAAGGACGAAGGGCGCAACGCAAGGGAAGAAACGCAACAATATGAGGAGGGGACGCAAACGATAACGCAAACACGGCTATACAAAGGGCGCACTACGAAGGCGCACGGACTGGACGCTGGTGCACAGACTATGTGCGACGCTGACTGAGCTAATAACTATGAGGGGGGGGAGGGAAAGATCCTGTGGATTCTCTATCTGTCCGCTACTATGTACAAATGGCTTATGTGATAAAATGGTGAAATAAAGTATAAAAATAGGAAGCGCCATGCGCTACCCACAAGCGCGTCCATTCGCCCATCTAAACCTGACCGCACTATGCCGCTGCCTCAGCCAATAAGATTTGCGCACCTATAGCTCAATATCCAACTGTTCCGGTGCGATGCGCTATTATTGGTGCGCGCTAAGTCTCGTGCGCTCTTCCCAATTAATCCGCTTAGGTGTTATATGTCGCGTGCTGCACCTTAGTAATAATGGCGTGATCGACCTGTGCCAGTTACCAGATAAGGCGATGCCGATTGGAAATGTGGAAGAACTAAAAGGGGATGCTGTGCAAGACCAAATACTGCCAAAGCGCCTGGGTTACGTGAAAGCGCCCAAGTGTGCACAGTCCAATGCCAAATAGGCGCAAAGCGGCCCAGTTATGTAAGAATGCACAGTTTGCTCATGCTGGAATCGTGGTGTGCCTCAAGTAAATGTGCCAGTAAGATGGCAGCTGCGATGCGCAGTGCACCGGTGCAGTGGATTGTTGTGTGTGATAGAGATTGTGCAAAGAGTGCGCAGCAGGGAATGTGAGTTGCAGGTAAAGTGTAAAAGGAGTGCGCAAAGGCGCATCGAGCGCGCAATAAATGTAGAAGGCAGATAAGGAGCATGGGGGGGGGCGCATGGAGGCGGCTTGAAGCGCGATGAGGCGCATTTAGGGTGCACAATGATTGGCGGCTATGGGGAAACAAAGGCACAGTAGAAATGCAAAAGGCACACAAAGGCGCACCTAAACGGTCAAAGGCGCACAAAAGCGCACGGAGGCACACGAAGGCACACGAAAGCGCACGAAGGCGCGCAAAAGCACGCTATGCAAAGTGTGCGGAAGCCATCTAGGAGGTGCACACAATCGCAAAAAATGCCGTAGTATGCGCGCAGGGCGATAGGGAGCCGTATCACCGACTTTCCAAAATATAATGAATGACATTTTCAAAGATGTAATAGACAAAGGCATGGTAATAATATTTATTGACAACATTTTGGTTTTCATGGAGGATGAAGAAAACCATGAGGCAATAGTGCAGGAGGTACTATGAAGATTGGCAGAGAATGATAAAACCAGAGAAATGTGTGTTTGGGGCAAGCAAGATCAAGTTCTTGGAATTAATGATTGGTCCTGATGGAATCAAGATGGATCCTATCAAGGTACAGGCAATTGTTGATTGGCCCATGCCCACCCATATCAAGAAGGCTCAAGCCTTCTTGGGACTCACAAATTATTATCGTTGCTTTGTCCATAATTTTTGCAAAATTGCTGCACCCTTACACAACCTTATGTAAAAAGGAGTAGTGTGGAGATGGGGAGAACAACAGCAGACAGCATTTGAGGAATTGAAGAGGAAGTTTGTGGAAGAACCAATATTAGCCCCAGTAGATTTCATGTGCCCCTTACAAGTGGAATCAGATGCATCCAACTTTGCTACTGGAGCAGTATTATCAATGCTATGTGAAGATGACAAATGGCATCCTTGTGCATATTTGTTCCGAGGATTGAATGATGTGGAAAAAAATTATGATGTACATGACAAAGAGATGTTGGGAATAATATGAGCATTGGAAGCATGCAGACATTATTTGGAGGGATGTACGCATCAGATCAAAATCTGCAGTACTTGATGTCCACTAAAAAGCTTGACATTGGCAAGCATGTTGGGCATTATTCCATCGCATTTTAATTTTCATTTAGTCCACAAAGCAGGAAGCTTGATGAGGAAAGCAGATGTATTATCCAGATGTACCGATCACAAAAGGGGGATGGAGGAGGACAATAAAAATATTACCCTACTTAAACCTGAATACTTTTGCATTTGCGCTATGTATCAAGGGCATCTATTGGTGGATAGCTCAGAGACAGAAATGTTGTCTAAAATTAGACAATGTTCAGAGATGGATGATAAAGTAGTGGAAGCTGTGAAACCTATGAGGGGAGAAAAGAAAGGTAATATTAAAGGAGATGAATGAGTTGAGGAACAAGGGTTATTGTTGTTCAGAGGAAAAGTATATGTACCGAAAGATCAAAATTTATGAAGGGAGATTGTCTGGTTACATCATAATATGCCAGCTGCTGGACATTCAGGAAGGTGAAAGACATTGAAATTGGTGATCAGAAATTATTGGTAGCTTGGAATTTTGAAATATGTGTTGGGGTATGTAGATGGATGTGATATGTGCATGAGGGAGAAGAAATTTCCAAAAAAGCCCACAGAAAAGTTGATGCCAAACCCTATACCTAAAGCACCCTGGCAAGATATATCTGTGGACTTTATCCCCAGATTACCTGAAGCTCAAGGATACAATGCAATATTTGTAGTATGTGACCACTTCACAAAGGAAGTTCATATTATTCCTACTACTGCAGAAACCTCATTGTTGGGCTTGGCATGCCTCTATCTAAATCAGGTATGGCAGTTACATGGATTACCTAATACAGTTATCTCCAATTGTGGATCACAATTTGCTTCTGCATTTATGTGAGAGTTAAACAACATATTGGGAATTCAAACCAGGTTATCTATGGCATATCACTCACAAACTGATGGGCAGACAGAGAGAATGAATCAGGAGTTGGAGCAGTACCTACATATGTTTGTCAACTACTGACAAACTGACTGGCCCAGATGGTTGGCAATTGCTGAATTTTCTCACAATAATAAATTCCATTCAGCTACTCACATGTCACCCTTTTTTGCTAATTATGGGTATTATACCCAAATTGAAATAGAACCTCTAAGGGAAATCAAGGTACAGTCAGTAGAAGACTTTGTATGTAAAATGCAAAAGGTACAGGAGGAAGCAGAGGTGGCATTGATAAAAGCACGTGATGATATGATGTGACACATGGATCATACTCGAGCCATTGCTCCAGAGTACAAAGTTGGTGACTTGGTATGGCTAAGTACCAAGGATCTAAATATTCCATGACCTTCAAGAACACTTATGGAGAAGCAAGTTGGCCCATATGCAATTTCCAAAATAATTTCACCCAATGCAGTAGTGCTAAATTTACCTCAATCATTCAAGATTGATCCTGAAATTAACATTTTCTGCTTACACCCTTGCTGCCTGCCCACTATTCCTGGTCAACAAACTGCTCTGCAACCTCCAATAATGGTAGAAGGTGCTGCAGCATATGTAGTAGAAGAGGTTTTGGAATCATGTCTTCGATGAAATAAATTGGAGTTCTTAATCAAGTGAAAGAACTACACTGATAAAAATAACTCATGGGAACCTGAAGAGAATTGTAAGCGAGCATGTAATGCAATCGAATTTCTAAACTTAATCCAAATGCTCCATGTCACATTGCTAGAATGGTGTATGCGGAGATGAATTTCTGGCCTTACCAAAATTTCTTGGAGGGGACAGATACAATATTTTCTCCCCTGGAAGTCGAGGTGTAAAAGGGGGGTAATGTTAGAAAATAGTCCCATTACCTTATTTTATTTTATTTTATTTTTATTTTATTTTACTACATCAAATTATGCTACCAAATGCCCAATGTTATGGTCAATACTCCTAAATCAAATGTAAGGTAACACTCGTAAGTGTCGACGTTCAATAGAGGTTCAGATCACCGAAGCTCGTGAGCAATGGTTTGAGCAAGAGACTTAGATCGCACTTTGTTAGGAGTGTAGGAAAGACTAGGTCAAGCTGAGTTGACCAGTCCTGCATTCATGGTTTAAATAGTACAGGCGTAGATTGTAGATACGAGTCATGTAAAGAGAACAATAGAGACAATAAGGATGAAAGGACAATAGAAAAGGGGGTGTTCGCAGTATGCTACAATAGGGTGGGAATATAGAAGTGTAAATTGAGGGCGCGCGTAGACAAGACAAAAGAGAAGAGACAATAACGTGAGACGTACGTTGGCAGAACAATAGGAACAAAAGAAAAATTGAATCCTTGTGCCTCTTCGTAACACTAGCTCCTCCCCAAGGTTTCGAGTTCCATCTGAAACTAAGCCCTAATCGTCCGCATTGGGTCAAAAGATGGCGCATCGCTGGTCATCGCGGAGAACGTGGAGAAGGATGTGGGGGTTGGGGTATCATGGGCGTAAACCCAAGTCGGCAGTTCAATGTTCTCTTCCCCAGCGAAGCGTACTGAGGTGCCGGTGACGAAAGTGGTGAGTTGTGGGAGGCGAGGGGCGGAAACGATTTTGAATAGAATGAGCATATAGCAGAGTATCATAATAAAAATGGATGCGCCAAAGATGGCGCCGAGAGTAATGATGACATAGAGGTTATAGATCATTGTGGTGGGTTTCAGGTGGTGCGATGATGTGGCAGGACGTCACGTGTCAGGTTATTTGGGCAGAAGAGCACGGAGTGCTCGGGTCACCATCATCGACAGTGTGGACACTGGTACTCGGGGCAGTGTGAGGAAAAGTGCCCTATCTGTGCGCAGGTGAAGCAAACCGAATTCCTCATCCACACTGGTGCGGGCGCATGCTCGGCGGCAGCGGTCTGGGTGGGGTAAGGTGTGGGCACTCGTCTTGGTGGAGATTGTGAGACGTATGGTGGAAGTGGCGGGTGTGGAGATGTTGTCAGTGGTGTCTCTTCGTCCTCTTCGTCACTAAGTGGTTCTATGATGAAAATTCGTTGCGGCGTGGGGACCCGCTCTCCGGGTCTGTATCGGAGTGCCTGCTCATCCAAGCTCCTCATGAGCGGGAGCAGATCGAGATAATAGGCTTCTTCTGTTAGTCGTCGGAATACACGTTGGAGGCGGGAGATGTCTGTAGGTTTCGAAAAGATTCTGTGTAGTGCTGTGGAGGAGTGCACGGTCTTGGGTTACAGACAGCAGTCTTTCTTCGTTTCGGATGTCGTCCGTGTCTCAGACGAAACTGAGGATGAGTTCGAAAGTCCTGATGGGGTCAGGGTCGGGTGTAACATTCATGAAAAAGTGGAGAGGGCGGCTCATGTTCAGGAGAGGTTGTGGGTAGATCTGTATTCACCCAATATTTCAGCAGCGTTCCTTAAGTGAGTTGCTGGCTCCCAGGTGTTTTCTGCCGTGCTGTATCCCTTCCACTTTACCAAGAATCGGATTCTTTTGCCTGTCCCCCTATGTGCCAAAATAGCTTCAACCTTGTGTTCTAGTTCTCCTTCGATCAGATCGGGTGGTGGAGGGAGGAAGTTTGGTCCATGAGTTTCATTCTCTCTGAAACATGAGAGAAGTGAAGCATGGAATATGGGGTGAATTTTCCACTGAGGGGGGAGCCTCAATTCATAGGCGTGGGACGAGATTACTCGCATGATGGGGAAAGGTCCCTCGCGTCTAGGGGCAAGCTTTTTCATTGGGTACCCTAGCTTCAAATTCTTGGAGTCGAGCCAGACTCTTTCCCCCACTGTGAATGGATGGAATCCTCGTCCGTTTTTCCCGATCATTACTTGTCGGGAGAGTTTGTGGGCCGCCAGGGCTTCCCGCCATACGTTTCCTAATTCGGCTATCCTTTGCTCGGTAGCCAGCACGTTCGTTATCTGGTAAGTCGTGGGGATAGCCCTAGGGTGTGCTCCCATCATTACATAAAACGAGGTGTTTTTAATAGCTGAATGATGCTTCTGGTTGTGTGTGAATTCGGTGGTGGTGAGGTGGCTTTTCCACTGTGAAGGTTTGTTCGCACAGAAGATTTGGAGGTAGATTTCGAGTTCCTGATTTACCCTCTCAGTTTCCCCATCGGTTTGAGGGTGGTAAGCCATGCTCATTGCTAGCCTTATTCCCAGGAGTCTCCCTAGCTCTCGAAAGGCATTTGAGGCAAAACACAGGTCTCAGTCAGATATAATCTTATCCGGGAGGCCAAATCTCCTGAACACGTTGTGCAGATAGAGATCGGCCGCCCCTAGTGCATCGACGCTTTTGTTGCAGGGGATGAAAATTACCCCCTTAGTAAGACCATGGTCTACCACGACCATGATGGTGTCAGATCCGTCGCTTATCGGGAGATCAGTGATGAAGTCCATAGTCACTAGTGCGAATGGTCGAGTGGCGCTAGATTTGATCAGAGATAATCCCAGTGTTGTCGTGTGTGTATTCACCTTCATCTGTTGACAGGTGGTGCAGCCATCAACGTAATTCCGAACGAAAATGGTCATCCCTGGCCACCAGTAGTCCCTCCGTACTAGTTCTAGGGTTTGAAATCGGCCAGGGTATCCTGTGAGTATGTTATTGTGGTATTTTTCCAAGATTTTTCTTCTTAATTCTTTGTCATCTGGGACATAGCATCGATCTTTGAAAAAGACCGTCCCATCATCTTCCATTTTCCAGTCTTCTACCGCCGACTTGATCGGTGGCATTCCTCCTTCCTTGATGGCTCTTACTATCTCCTTTAGTAAGTCATCTCTCATCATGCTTTCTGCTAGCACTTCTTTCAGCTCAGTGTCAATCATCCGTGTGAAGATCTCGTCCTTCAGTAAGGTGATATCATCATTATCATTGTTGATATCGGGTATGTGATCTCCTCTCCGTGATAGGGCATCTGATTGGATCATCATTTTTCCCGGGACATGTACCAACTGTAGGTTGAATTGTGACAGGAAGAGGCTTTACCTAGCCTGTCGCTGATTTAACTTCCGTGCTGTCCTGAAATACATCAGATTCTTGTGGTCCGATAGGATCATTGTTGTGTGTTTGGATCCCTGGAGATAGTGTCTCCAGGTTTCTAGTGCTCGTATTATTCCTAACAGCTCCCGATTGTAGATCTCATAGTTCCATTCAGTTGCTGTCAGGGAGTGGGAGATATACCTGCAAGGGTGCCAGTCTCCGTTGGTATCGGTTTGTTTTAAGACGGCGCCTGTTGTGTACTTTGAGGCGTTGCTTTCGATCACAAATGGTTTCTCTGCATCGGGCATCAGCAATACTGGTGCCTCAGAGAATTTCTTCTTTAGGGAGTCGAATGCCTCTTGGCACTCGTCTGTCCAGCTAAAGGGCTGGTCTTTTCTCGTTAAGTCGTTCAGTGGCTTAGTAATTGCGGCAAAGTTGCCGATGAATCTCCTGTAGAAGTTCCCGAAGCCCAGGAATGATCTAACCTCCTTTACGTTGGTTGGGGCTGGCCAATCCCTTATTCTGCTTAGCTTAGTGGGGTCCATGGCCAGTTGGTTTGGTCGCAGGATCAAACCGAGGAACTCGACTTCCTGTACATCAAATCTAGATTTTTCAGGTTTTAGGTACAGGTCATTCTCCCTGAGCCTTGCCAGGACTCTTTTCGTTCTCTCCTCGTGTTCTTTCTTGTCTTTGGAGAAGATGAGAATGTCGTCCATGTAAATTACTAGCCACCCCTCATTCAGCATGTCTCAGAAGATGTCGTTCATCATTGCCTGGAAAGTTGCCAGGGAATTGCAGAGGCCAAAAAATATGACCTTGGGCTCGAATAGCCCCTTGTTGGTTTTGAAGGCCGCCTTCCACTCGTCTCCCTTCTTTATTTGGACGTTGTGGTATCCCCATCTGATATCCAACTTAGTAAACCATTTTGCCCCCTTCAGCTTATCCAGTAGATCACCGATCAATGGAAGTGGGTACGAGTTCTTGATGGTTCCTTCGTTTAGATACCAGTAGTCTTGGCATGGTCTGAGCACGTCAGAGTCCTTTTTTGCCACGAAGAAGAATGGCGATGCCATAGGGGACTTGGATGGAGTAATGTATCCTTTCCTCAGGTTATCATCGATGAATTCATCCAACTTCTTCTGTTCCGCCGGGGTGATTGGGTAAACTTTGCAATCCTTCGGGATGAAATCCGGTTTGAGGTCGATTGCGTGGTCCCACAGTCTCGATTCAGGAAATCTCTCTGATGCCGCCTTCTCGAATACGCTTCGATACTCCTTATATTTATCGGGGAGCAGGTCATCGAGTGATTGTTTTTCCTTGATGCTTTCCTTTTCATGAGCAAGCCTCTGCGAGACAGAGGTTTTTGCTCGGATGTGAGTAGTGTAGGAGAACGCGAATCTGCCGGTTAATCGAGATCGAGTGATGCGTGAGATGTGCCTGAGTGCCTGGTAATTTGGGGGAAGTAGTCGTGTTCGATCGTGAGGGGGGATTCCTTGGTTCTGAATACCCCGATCATCAGTTCCTCTTGGATGTAGGCAAACAGTGCATTTGTCCCATCGTTACTTCCTTCGGTGTCAAGTGATAAGCCAATATTGGAGTCATCCAGTGTAGAGATCTGTGGATCGATCTTGGGATGAGTTTCTGTTGCCGTGTCCATTGCCAGGTGTGATCCATTTTTATTGAGTTCGTCCAAGATGCAAAGCCCTTTTGCAAGATAAACCGCCCCGAGCCTACTCTTCACATGCTCAGCGGCGGCGAGGTGGGTTTCCCCCAAGGTCTCCCCAGCACTCCTTATAGGTAGCCTCCCAAGAGTCGGACTCAACGTTACTCTCGGTTCGAATGGCCCCTTGTCATCTATAGTAAGGCTTTGCTTACCGATTGTGGTCCATGTCCATTCAATCATGGTCTGGATCTTCCTCATAAGGGACCTTTCGGTCTGCCTATCTGTGAGAGTTCCCTTTTCCCAATCAATGGCAGGGTTGCACTTCTGGAGCCATGTGTACCCCAAGATCATCATCTCCTTTCCTAGCCCTGTTATCAGCATCATGATCTCTTCCTCTTTTTTCCCGATTTCGGCGTTAATACAGACGTAGTGTGAGATCGTCCCATTCTTGTTTAGAGTCCCGTCAATGTTTTTCGTGAGGATCTTCTGGGCGAGTGGGAGTTTTTTCAATCTGAGTTTTTGGACGACTCGGTGGTCGATAAAGGTTTCGCCCACCCCTGAGTCGATCAGGGCAGGGATCTCGGCTTTTCCGTTGTCTAGCAAGCAGTGAACAGGGACACGCATAGATTGGTTGCTTATGTCTGCTATGAGTACACTCGAGACAACGATTCTGGCGGGCTCTGCTGCCGATGCAGGCTGCCGTTTTAAAAACCCTCTTCTACCATAAGATCGAGCACTTCCTCCTTCTGCTTTTCCTCTAGTTCGTTGATAAGGGTTCGAATCTTCATATAGTGATCACGGGAGGTCTTCTTCGTCTCCTTCTTTTCTTCTTTAGTGGGAGGTTCTTTCCCTCCTCTGTGTTCGTTCGCCCTGTGCCCTGTTTTGTGGCAAATAAAACATCTCCCTTCTTTCATATGCTTCACCCTCTCCGTGTAGGAGAGGCGCGTCGTGTCAATTTCCATGGCGTTTGGATCTTTGGAGGAGCTGCTCGCTCCCCCTCCTCCTACCTTGCTGTAGGTTCTTTCTTTAATTGCTTTTGCCCTCCTCAAATGTCCTTCCGCCCTAGCTGCATGGGTGTACCATCCTTCGATGGTGTCAGGCGGGTTCTCCATTCCAAATACTTTGTCCAGGACTCAATTGTTGAGTCTGTCTATGAAATATTCGATCAAGGCGGCGTCTTCTTTGATTTTAGTGCGATAGGTGAGCATCTTAAATTGAGCGATGTACTCATCTACTCCCCTTCCTCCCTGAGAGAGAGCTCGGAGCTGTGTTCATGCATTTCCCGTGTCGTCAATGGGTGAGAATGCGGCTCGTACTTTCGCGATGAATTCCTGGAACGTATCCCAGGGCTTCGATTCAATGTATCTTTCTTCTAAGTAGGCTTGTTTCCAAGGCCCAGCCGTCCCTCCGTTCATATAAGAGAGCATGAATAGAATTTTATGGTGGTCATCAGGGAATGCAGTAGAGTTGGCATCGACATACGCTTCACACTCCAGGAGGAAGAGCATTGTCTTTGCTCGATCTCTGGAGTAATCAGTCGGTGCCCTCATCTTTATTTCGGCAGGTCATGGGTTAAGGGTGATGGGTGCAGTGGGAGCAGTGGGAGTGGATGGAGCTGCCATGTTTCTTCGTCGGGTGGGATAAGGTCGGGTGGTTCTCGTAAGAATGGTGTCATAGGGTGGGTGCTGCCTGGACTGAGGTTAGTCAGCAGAGTTTAGATTCAGCTTGACCTTTTGTTATGGTCGATACTCCTAAATCAAATGTAAGCTAACACTCATAAGTGTCAACATTCAATAGAGGTTCAGATTGCTGAAGCTCGTGAGCAACGGTTTGAGCAAGAGACTTAGATCGCACTTTGTTAGGAGTGTAGAAAAGACTAGGTCAAGCTGAGTTGACCAGTCCTGCATTCATGGTTTAAATAGTACAGGTGTAGATTGTAGATACGAGTCGTGTAAAGAGAACAATAGAGACAATAAGAACGAAAGGACAATAGAAAAGGGGGCATTCGCAGTACGCTACAATAGGGTGGGAATATAGAAGTGTAAATTGAGGGCACGCATAGACAAGACAAAAGAGAAGAGACAATAATGTGAGACGTACATTGGCAGAACAACAGGAACAAAAGAAAAATTGAATCCTCGTGCCTCTTCGTAACACCCAAAAATACTACATTTGTTAGTGTGGGAATTTTATATTCACATGCATCAATATGTATGTGCATGTACATGTGCATCAGTAACAACATAGGAAAATATATGTAACATAGTATATAAACCTTAAATATACACCTAGGGAATGGCAGTTGAGTTCTCTTAGGTATTCCATCCACAATAGTAGTGCGAAAAGCCTATTTCAGCCAACTTGTCTATCAATAACCCCTCATATCAAAACCATCAATTCCCCCATCATGCACGTGTGTCCCACCCCCTTCTTGTAGAAGAACCTGCACAGTCCAGCTAGCAGATTGGTGGGTGTCACCCTAACACTATCATGATGCCTAATCTTTTAGAAAATAATGGAGATTGTCTGTCCATTTCATCCTCAGAGTCTTCCTCTGAGTCAGACACCAATTGGGCAGATGGGCAACTATCGGAGTCATGCTCTGACAGGATTTTGTAAATTGCATTAAAGTGCTCTGATCCAGAATATTTACTGGTGTTACCCCCAGTGTCAGATTCCAAGTTGCACAGTTCACCTTCTGAACTGTATTGAGAACCATCAGAGTTCATGTCTCACAAGGCAGACCCATACTCAGAGTGAGAGTTATCCTCTGAGTCACTGTATGCTGCAGAAAGTCTCTCATTTATTGCAGAATCTGAATCTGAATCCCAGGTAGAACTCAAATAATGCTCACTGCTTGGTTGAGCATGGGAGGTTTGGGGATCAGTCATAGATGCTGATTCATCTTGAGTGGCATACATCTGAGCCAATGGTTTGGGCTGTCCATACTTAGGGCAGCCCTTATCTGTGGAGTAGTGTGGACCTCCACAGCTGTAACAATTCAGGGTCTTCTTGTCATCAGACCTTTTGTCTGATTTGAATCTGGAGTGTCTGGATAATTTCCCTCAGATGCATGATGTTGAGTATCACGATGATCTTTGTTACAGCTGTTGAAATTAAATCCTCATACATGCTGCATACATGAGGCCATGCATGCAGCACACACATGTTACTGCGCCTACTGCGCATACATGTGGTAAACACATTCCTGAGTCATGTGACATCCTTACTATTATGTATATAAGGAGAACCTGTACTATAGTAGATATACAGTGTTCTTACCTCTGCTAAACCCTAGCTCTAAGACTAACTAAACCCCAGGTAGGTTATAAGGAATGTGTCGTCTCTTCCTCTGTGCAGCGTATGTAGTCTGCTCCAACAGGTTATGGGCCCTGCTGGGCATGTCGTGAACGTGCCTTAACTGGCTGTGAACGACGTTGACTTCATTGTCTCCAAATTGTAACCTTGCGCTCTTCGTGAGCTGCATTGCGCTCCCTGCGAGCTGCATTTAAAAACCCAGGTTGACTAGGGTTAACCACTCTGAAGGAGTGTTTTTGCCTGAGATTATGGAATGTGTTTTCTTGAATAGAGGACTGATTGAGCGCTTTTTCCAGCTGCCACTATAACATCATGTCTTCAACTCTTGAAAAACTCGTACAAACTTTCGACAGCTCTAACTATATTCAATGGGCTGACTCAATGAAGGCGTGGCTCAGGTCTCAGGGCCTCTGGCAAATAACTAGCGGGATGGAACTAAAACCACCCCTGGCACCTCCTTTGACAGCGACAAACGCTGCACTAGTAGTGGAAGCTAATGCCAAGCTCCAGACCTGGAACAATAAGAATGACCAGGCGATTGGTAGCCTAGTGCTCCACCTGGCCCCCTCTATTCGGCAGTGTGCCAACACCAAGGACACTGCTGAGGAGGTGTGGGATCTCATCCGCACCGACTATGGTGTCGATGGCCCCTCCCAAGTCTTTGCGGACTTTAGGTCTGCAATCGCAATCAAAATTCTGGCTGCAAATCCTGCGCCAGAGATTGCCAAAATGGCTGATAAATTCAAGCGCCTTATGGCTGCCAATGTCGCCATCCCCAAATTAGTACAGGCAATGATTCTACTTGCTGTGATGCCGCGCGAGTACGATTCTCTATCCACCACAGTCCTTAACATGACCGCTACTAGAGCCTTGACATTTAAACATGTCAAGGACTCCATTGTTGCTGAAGCCTCATGGCACACAGCAGTTGGAAAGCCCATTGGCCCACCTCAGGCCACCAAGCTTTCTGCTGTCAAGCGCAAAGGGGGAAACCCCAAATGGCAATCTCAAGGCAACAATGGAGAATCGTTTCAAAAGTGTGGATGATGTGGGGACAAAAAGACTAAAGAGGAAAAACCTAAAGAGAAACATTCCCACCTCGACTCACAAGCCTTTACTACTATAAATGGTAATGGCACCATCATACCGCCGATGCCGCTCATCCAGCACATCGAGAAGTGTGAACATACTCCCACAAGGGATCCTCGCCGCCGACCGCCTGCACAGGCATACACAGGCGCGGCCTCTACCTCTCATTCTGTCTATACCAAATATCAGCAGGCTCGAGACACCCTTGAGCAAATGAATCTCCCATGCAGCATGAAAAATCTGCGACCGCTGGAAGAGCACCTAACAGTGCGAGAAGGTAAGAGGAGGAGGATTGAACCAGAACCAAGGATCGTAGAGGTAGAAGACGATAGCGTCTCCCTTGGATCGGAACCTGCTGTTTCTGATGAAGAAGTATGGAAAGCCGTCGACGAAATGCTTGTCGATGAACCACTTGAAACAGGTACATATGATGAAAGGTCAGTCCTTTTCCCTGCCACGAGCACAAGAATTAACATTCCATTGATCACAGTGAACTTTTCATGTGAAATTTTTCTGCTACTAAATGTATCATGGAACAATTTACATCTTAATATATGTGTTATGTGTGCAAATGGAAATTGTAAGAAAGGTGCTGACTGGATCATGGATTCAGGCGCATCAAAACACTTCACTGGTGAAATGAAAGATTTTGCTTCTTACGAACCTTTACCGAGAAAGGACTCTACCCTGGTTCAAACAGCCACGGGTACTACTCATATAGTAGGGAAAGGAGCAGTCTTCATTAGACATCAGGTAGTATGTCATGGGAAGTCAGAGATGCATGAAATGCAATTATACCCCGTCTACTACATACCTGACTGTAATGCTCGATTACTGTCAATGGGCGTCTTCTTACAAGACGGAAGTGATGTGCATGGTTCCTCCGCACACATTTCATTTTTCAAGCAAGGAAACCCAACTATGGATTGCGTCCCTCTTATGAAATGTGACACTATTTATTGGGCTCGGACTCATATATTGAGCACCAAGGGAATCAATATCCCGACAATGTACGTCGCAGACTACTCGACTTGGCATAAGCGACTTGGACACCCATCCAAAGAGGCGCTAGGGAAGATGCCTAATAGCACCATAAAATTCCCGAGGAATTTAATTATTCCTAAAGACAAAATTATATGTCCAGGGTGCGCTGAAGGGAAAATGACCTCAAAATCTTTTCCTGAATCAGATTCATGCGCAGAAAGACCCTTTGAATTAATACATTCCGATCTGAAGGAACTCCCAGTACTATCGTACCATAAACATAAATACTTTATTGTATTTCTGGATGACAAAACATCACATATCTGGGTCCAATGCCTTAAAAAGAAATCTGATGCTGCTGCGGCCATCAGACAATTTCGGGCAGTGGCTTTGACACAGTATGGTGCTACAATCAAGCACTGGTGTGTTGATCCAGGGGGGGAGTTCAAAGATCGTGAGCTACAAAATGTGCTCAAGGACTTTGGCATCAAAATAGAGATGTCTGCACCCCACATTCACCAACAGAATGGGCACGCAGAGCGTGCCATAAGGACAATAATGGAAAAGTCGCAAACCCTGCAATTTACCGCATGTCTACCACAATCATGGTGGGAATTTTGCATTGAACATGCAACACACCTATACAACTGAACCCCGATAAGGCGCCTGAAATGGCTGACACTGGTTGAGGACCTGACAAAGGTCCACCCAGATCTAAATGATCTGAAGGGATGACATACCTTGGATTAGACGATGGCATTAAAGCATACCGTGTCATGCGACCTAGTGGCGCAATATTCATTGGTGCTATGGCACTATTTGATGAAATGTTGTTCCCATGCTGTCCCGGAGCTAAAACTCCTGCCAATACAGACCTTGGTGATTTTCTACTTCCAGAACCAGAAGATGATGACCACTCATCTGGAATGGATGGCGATGATTCTATACCACCACAAGATCCGCCCCTTCCTCCATCATCAGAAAATGATGATGATGATGTACCAAGTGAGCAAAAAACACATGATGATGTGACAGATGCTCCTCCTCTGCCACCTCCAGTAACCACTGAGGACTTTTGTCCAAGACGTGATGATCAACAGGAATGGCAGCAATTGCCCCGTCAATCAGGCAGGCAGAGGAACATCCCAAACCATCCTGGCAATACCTATGGAGAGAAGCGACTCCCCTCTGACATAGAGAGAGACATTGCACATGATCGATATTGGAAGAGATCTGTGGGTCAAGATTTGGATCATAACCGAACACAACCACAAACTCAACAGAAAGAACCGGTTGCTGGACCGAGTTCGGCACCCCACGAGAGTGTGCCCAATTCCAATGATCAAGAACATGATCACCCAATGGGGGAACCAGATGAAGCAGGTTATATTAAAAAGATAACCAAGGAAAGAGGAGATAAGCTTATTCGCTGGCTGTTGTCAAAAGCAGTCAAACCATCGAGCGAAATAAGCCAAGTTCCAAACCAATTTCGCAATATTGCGCGCCTACCATGGCAGCAGCAACGTGAGTGGGAACAAGCTTGTCATGAAGAATTAGAGGCTCTTCGTAAGCAACAAGTCTATGACATCGTTGATCTTCCACATGATCGAAAAATGATCAAAAATAGATGGGTTTTCTCCATAAAATCGGATGGAAGAAAACGAGCCAGACTCGTGGCCAAAGGCTTTTCACAAGTCGAAGGCATTGACTTTGATGAGATTTTCTCACCGGTAGTCCGCTATGAGACTGTATGCCTCATGTTTGCACTTGCATCTCTAGAGGGCATGTATATGACCGGCCTAAATGTAAAAACCACATTTTTATATGGCAAACTAGATGAGGAGATCTATATGGATCAACCCGAGGGTTTCAGACTCGAGGGAAAAGAGCGCAAAGTATTGCGCTTACACCGAGCATTATATGGCCTTAAACAAGCCTCACTTGCATGGTGGAAAGAGCTAGAGGCATTCATGCACACCATTGGATTCGTGCATGCCAGCTCCGATGCCGGCATTTTCATACACAAGGACCCTAAGACAGGCAGCATTGTTATTGCACTCATCTATGTTGATGATGGCTTGTTCATGGGGAAGAACAAGAAACTTGTGGATGAAAAGAAAAATGCTTGTCTAAAGCATTGGGAGTGCCGTAGTACTGAAAAAGTCACGGAATTCTTAGGCATGCGGGTTACCCAGACTGCAAGCAAAGTCAAACTCGATCAAACTGAATATCTCACCAAAGTGCTTGAGAGATTCGAGATGACAAATGCCAAAGTGACCCCCACTCCACTCCCGACTGGTTACAGACCATCGGAAAACACAGCAACGCCCAACGCGATGCTTAGATCAAAATATCAGTCTGTGATCAGATCTTTATTGTATCTGATGCTCGGAATGCGACCTGATATCGCTTATGCGGTAATCAAGATGTCGCAATTCTCAGCTAATCCTAGCCAAGAACATCTAGACAAAGCGATGTACATCATGCACTATCTGGTGGGAACCCAGAAATATAACATTGTCTATGATGGTGAGAAGTCCGAGGGGCTACAGGCCTTCACAGATTCTGATTGGGCAGCTGACACTGTCAAACGCTGATCTACAATGGGTTACCTTGCTACTCTAGCGAGTGGCATTGTGTGCTGGCAGTCCTGTTTACAAAAAACTGTAGCACTGTCATCCACAGAAGCCGAATATATGGCTCTCTCCGACACTTGTCAACAGATAGTGTGGATAGAGTCCTTATTCCAGAAACTTGGATATGTACTGAAGCGCATACCAATCTGCGCTGATAATCAGGGATCCATCTTTATCGGATCAAATCCAGTTCAGGAAAGAAGGACCAAACATATAGACATTCGCTACTACTATACCCACGAATGCATAGAAAATGACAAAGTCACAGTCGTTTTCATTCCTGGAAATGATAATCCAGCTGACATGTTCACAAAGAACCTTGGCGCTGTCTTATTCAGGAAATTTAGAGACTCTCTTGGAATTACTTTCAAGATTCAAACTTAGCTGCTTAAAGCGCTGTACAGTTTGAGGGGGGGTGTTGAAATTAAATCCTCATACATGCTGCATACATGAGGCCATGCATGCAGCACACACATGTTACTGCGCCTACTGCGCATACATGTGGTAAACACATTCCTGAGTCATGTGACATCCTTACTATTATGTATATAAGGAGAACCTGTACTATAGTAGATATACAGTGTTCTTACCTCTGCTAAATCCTAGCTCTAAGACTAACTAAACCCCAGGTAGGTTATAAGGAACGTGTCGTCTCTTCCTCTGTGCAGCATATGTAGTCTGCTCCAACAACAGTGATTACTATCATCGTCACTTCAAAGCTCCTTGGTAGGATACTTTGGCCCCAGATATTTAAAGCTATCACAATAGTTCTTATTGTGTTTTTGAGAACAATCCCAGGATTATTCATGAGACTGTTCAGGTGAAGGTTCTTTCATTTAGAAGTTTTAGTCGAAGAGGATGTGCTCTTCGACTTGGTGGAATCCATTATACACTTCTTTTCATTGAAGCATTTTCTCATCTTACCGATTTCCTCTGCCTGGCAAGTGAAGTGTAGGATATCTTGCACTAAGCTTGTCTCAGCAGAGCATCCTTTGTCCAGTACAAAGGATATGATGCCTGTAGGCAACCCAGTTACCAATTGCATTTTGAACATAAATGGATTGGGTGCTTGTATTATCCTGGTAGCATAGGACTCCAGTTTGTGGTAATAGCCCATAACACCCTCATTGGTGTTATACTTGATGTGCCAGAATTTGTTGGTCGTGTCATGGGTTGCATTTTCATGCACAAACTGGTCATATAGGCCAGTGATGACTTCTTTGAAAGTCCAGGCTGATCGTTGATGGTATGCACCATCAATGCTGTCTTCAAACCAAGTGAGAGCAGTGTTCTCAAGGAACATCGCTGTATATTCAATGCAGTCTGAGTCCAGCTCAGGGCTGCCCACCTTGTTCACCTTCAACCACTGAAGAAGGGCATTCAGCCATCTTTCAAAGGTTTTGGTGTCAGGTAATCTACTGTACTTTGATGGATTAGGAACTTGGGGACTGTTCTTGCCTCTATTGGCAGGAATTTATGTCAAGACAGAGACCTTGTTGTCGATCTGTCTATGTATCTTGGTATGGATGTCCCTCAAATATTTTGAGGAAATGGTGAGAGCCTTTATCTCGATAAGAATCAGGATGGGAAGATGTAGACCAGTCAGTAAGAGCTACTTGATTCTTGTGGGGTACCAGAATGTTCAGATGGGGTATGTCTGGAAGAAGTGCATGTTTGCGCTCCTCATCGGTAATTTGATGAGTTTATGCAGGACACTTCTTCCTTGAATCAGAAAGAATGTTTGGTACTTTCATTGCTCAATGTGCTATACATCGAGTCGCTATCACTTCCATTACCATCATCCCTGCACCCATCTCCATCTGGTGGTTCTCCATGGCCTGTGTGACTTTGTTAGGCTGTCTGGAATTTACAGATGGTGGGCTCTCTCACTTTTGATGGCAAGATGAAGGGTCATCCTTATTCCGAGGTTGACCATCTTTGTTGAAACAGATCTTCTGATCAGGGATCGAGGTAGGATTTCCATCCTGAATATCGCCATCGCATATCCTTTAAAGAACAATCCTGTTGTTGTTGATATAGCATACCTTCTTTTTAGAAGGTAATTCATGAGATAACTCAGGGGTCTGTGGGTGGAAGGATGTTCTCATTCCACTGAGTTGGTGGAACGAGGTTGGACAGGGTTGGAATCTTGTTCTGTTGCTGTGGAACAAGGTATAGTAGGGTTGATTATTTTTCTACAGGCAAAGTGACTGGCATAACTTAATGCCAGATCTTTAAGTTGGTTTTCCAACTTAATCAGTTCAAAATCTGTTGCATCCATGCAATGGCTATACATATCCATTGCAATCTAAGCAAAATTCTCAGCTCCAAATTTGTTGTCCAATTCATCTTCTTGAGACTTGGCCTCAAGGGGTCTTTTCTCTAGGCATCGGTGCAGCCAATCGTCAGTGTTCATCGGTGTTGCAGGTGCCGATGCTGTTAAATCTGGCCATATGGCAGGGAATAATCCAGATGTTTTGTACATCTGGCTGTTGTTGGAAAGATCTGTTACAAGTAGGATTACTAATCTGCTGACTGATGCTTTCTTAGTATATGATTACTCACCAATTCTAGTATGACTAATATTGCTTACTTTGCTTACTGATCTCTTACCAAGCACATTACCAATACTCTTGGCATTAGTCATTAGCAAGTAGTAATCTTAGTAATACTTTGTTATATAAGTAGCTGACTGTGTAGTAGTTATCCCTCAGTCAATTACACTCTTTGACATTGGTGCTTAACTAGCAACTCCTCAGTACACTCAGCTACTTTGGGGTCTTTGTCTCTAGCTCACTACTATTGCATTACCAATCGCTCTCAACATAATTGACTCCACCCGTCAGCCGACCATGTCTACCTCTTCGATGGAACATCAGCTCGCTGACGCTTTTGACGACGTCAAGATCTCCTACTCCGAACGGCCACGTGTCAGTGCTTCACTTGACGCCTTCACTGAATGGTTATCAGCAGTCTTCGTCGTTCTCCTCACCACATTGGAGAAATCCTTTATGGTCATCGCAGTCCAGATCGACACACTCAACGAGTATGTTGAAGAGCTTCGTTCTCCAACTGCACAGCCGCCTCCTAGCAGTGTCACAGCACAACCTGGAACCACGGCACCCACCAGCAGCACTTCTAAAGCACCCAAGCATCCAGCTAGGTGCTCGTTATGCCATGCACGTGGTCATTCCCACACTGAGTGCCGCACCAAAGATCCGAGTTCTATGAGGAAACGAGTAGCGAGGAACAGTAGGATGGCTAAAGAGGCATGAGCACATACAGCTATGTCCACCTTACCTGCATCACCCCCCTCATTTCATCATTTTGCTTACCCAACACCTGCTCACGCCGTCCAAACTCCTATGAATTTCGCCGCACTCTCTGCCGATTCCACTGAGCTTCGACGTCGAGCTGCACAGTCTGCAAGAGACAAGCGCCGGCATAGACGCCATACCACTTCCGCATAAGTCCTAGATTACGGGGCTGTGTTACAAGTAGGATTACTAATCTGCTGACTGATGCTTTCTTAGTATATGATTACTCACCAATTCTAGTATGACTAATATTGCTTACTTTGCTTACTGATCTCTTACCAAGCACATTACCAATACTCTTGGCATTAGTCATTAGCAAGTAGTAATCTTAGTAATACTTTGTTATATAAGTAGCTGACTGTGTAGTAGTTATCCCTCAGTCAATTACACTCTTTGACATTGGTGCTTAACTAGCAACTCCTCAGTACACTCAGCTACTTTGGGGTCTTTGTCTCTAGCTCACTACTATTGCATTACCAATCGCTCTCAACAAGATCAATACCACTACCAGGGGTAATCCAGTAGTTGTTGGGCTCTGGGATCAATTCATCCAGAGGAGAAAGCTTCTGCAAGCCAGGAGGAGGTCCTAGATTGGAATGAGTGTCTCATTGACTGTTGTTTGACAAGAAAGATTTTCTGAATTTGGGTTCCTGTTGTCAGCATCCTCAACGGTTGGTGGGTCATCAATGGTATGGGTTGAGGGCAGAGGAATCGAGATTTCTTGAAGCGGCTATATGCACTTCGAGGGTCTGAAAGTCTCTAGTAGGAGAAATATCATTTCTCGAGGTGCTTGTATGTGCCTCAAGTAGATGAGATCCAGCCAAATCTTGTGCATCCTGCTTGAGAGTAGGCTTCAGCTTGTTCTTGTTCTTGGCCCTGGTCAAAACCATGGTCTCATTCTTGATGTACAATCTTCAGCAATGGAGAAAAGAATTTTGGTCATAGCAGTGGGCGAAAAGCAAAGAGTGGAGTACAAAGAAACTTGATTTGGGTCCTAGCAATGGATATGCTTCTATCACTAATCGTGTTGAAATTTTTTTTTCCTTCACAGGAGAAGTTCAGGGTCATGTTAGATGGGGCGATGTCAACCTTAACTCTATATGAGTTTGAGTGTTTAAAAAACTGTTGTGAGTCGGAGGGGGGTCCCTTAAAATCACACAGGAGCTAAACATGAATAACGTATAGTATTGTGTGTAGGTATTAAAAGATGTTTATGTAAATAGAAGGTTGGTCCCTTTATAGGGGCCAGCCAGGTCAATAGCAATGAAAAGTAATATATACAAACATGGGGTCAAGCCCCAGGTCACCACAAGAACCCACACAGTCGAGCTAGCAGATAGTGGGTGTCGCCCTAACAATTGGGTGAAATCTTGACACAGTGTAAAATTCTTTGACCCTAGACATTGCAACTTTTTGGGAACTGATCAAAATTGTTGGCTAACCATGTGCTCGAAACCTTGTGAGGTGAAATACAACACTGCTGAGATGTTTGAAGATTCTGAAATGCTGCTGTGTTTGCCATTCTTTCCTCTAGTTTTTGAGTAGATAGTGAGAACTAGCAAATGGGCAGTGAGAATAGTGATAGTCCAGCATACATGTATTATATAGTGCACCTTTCCCAGCATGATATGCCCATTCAATAGTATGAACCCATAGCCCAAGCCAGAATTCGATGTGTTATCAGCAATACATACTGGTGCCAAGTCCATCACACATGCATTATGCAGCTGTGACTGGGAATCAACCACCTTGTACATCTTGTGCCAGTAGTGCATGCTCCAGAGAGGTAGTCACAAATTTTTGTAAAAGGGATCCTCAACAGATACAGCACCATCAAGAAGAGCCTGTCCAAATTCCTTCCTCATCAACTTGACAAATTTTTGTGATGGAAGTGCCCTTGCAGCGAGGTGTTCGATGTTGTTGTCATTAACTGCAATGGTTGAGAAGCATGTCAAAGCCAAAGGATTTACCAATCCATAATGTTCTTTTGGTAACTTGAGTGCAAGAAAGTCTTTAACTGTGACTTCTCTATCTAGGAAAATATTTCTGTAAGAATCTTTTGGTCTGGATAGCTTCTGTTTGCAATAACCATACAAATCTGGAAAGTCATAGGAATTAAAAGGAAATTTCTTCCCTTTTCCAATCCACCGCTTCTCATCAAATTGCAGGGGTGTCTCGTAAACCATCACATATTCAACATCTATTTTTGGGGTTTGGCGTATGCGTGTCGTCATGCGAGAAAGATGCAGAAGTATGAAAGCTGCCCTGAGCTTATTTTGGATAACTAATTGATACACACTGCGTAATATCAGGGTAATAATACCCCCTGGACTTTATCCGGACATTTACCCAGGGATCGATGAAATTTTGGCCCATTTTTATCCGGATGGCCTCAGGCATTCACCAACATTTCTGCAGTTTTTATCTGGATAGGGATTAGGCATTTTGGGGGGTTGTCGGGGGTCCTGTACGAAAGGAAGAAGGTCCGATTACGGATCAGGTTAGTCGGCGAATGTGTCCGATCGGTTGTGCGTTACTGCCGCTGGCAACGACGAACAATTTAACTTGTCAATGTCTCTACGAAGGTTACCTTTACCCGCTCATTCTTGTGACTGGTCATACCGTTTTAATGCTCTATGCATAGGTTGCAAAACAACGAAGGATGGATGTGTTGAGTCTTGGGTCCTGAATAGTCATAACCAAGAATCTTCATATGTTGCTACAAGTCCAGTGGAAAGTGTGGATTTTCTTAGTTCCTTTCACATTTCCAACGTCCTCAATATCGGGCCAACTTCAAGAATGAAAAAAATAAAGTTAGTGATTTGATACATTATGTGGCCCTGTCGACCTGCTCTCCATGTAAGTGTATTTGACTTGTTATGCATACGAACTGGCTGTTGATATGGTACCAACATGCGTATGGACGTTCGATATAATGTGCGTATGACCTTGATCTGTATTTATGTCCGATACACTATAACGAACTTGGCAACAAAAAATGAGACATATTGCTAACGGATCAAGGCACAATTGGTCTGACGAAAATGGCCAAAATGAGGGGAACCTATGACAGCATATGTCGGGGTCCTACTGTAGTGCTGCCCGGTCTGTTGTTTGTGGTACGCCTTACTTCATTGGTCCGTGCATTGGTCGATGAAAACAAATTCAAGAAAAAAAGTGAACTGTAGCCGAAATTGAGGGATGTAGGACAGTACGTACCGTAGAGCTGGATCCGAGTAGGCGAGACTCAGGTGTTGGGTACTACGACTCGTTTACCGTTATCCTAGTGCTTGGGAACTCAGTACCGACGCCTAATTTGAAAATAATGCCGGGATTGTCCGCGGAAGTGGGTGTTCATTCCTTGCAGCCAACCATGAACTCGTCGTGTTCTCACTTTGAAACCTTTCCCTACTTCCATCCTGTCAACACTCCATTCTACTACTCCCACAAGCCTTCTCTCTTTGCCAGAATTCCAGATCAATACCTCGCTCTCGCCGCACCCATAGCCGCTTACTGGTCCCTATCCCTATTCTTTCATTATCTCGACACCTCAGCCTGGAAATGGCTGGAAAAGTATAAAATTCACGAGTCTTCCGAGGTCAAAGCTCGTAATATTGCCTCACGCTCCCAAGTTGTCGGTTTTGTCCTCCTGCAGCAAGTAATTCAAACCCTGCTCGGGCTTATGTGGTTAGACGTTCCCAAAGCAACCAACCACATACAGGATATGCAGGATATCGCCGTCAAATGGCGGCCATTATTGGCCTGGGTTGCGGGAGGGGTGAAATCGGAGGAGGATTTGGTTTATTTCATTTATTGGTGGGGTATCCCTGTTTTTCAGTTTCTCGCTGCCATGTATGTGGTATCATGCTCTTCCTTTTCTGTCCACTTGGTGTACTCAAAATTCTTAGGTTCTTCATCGACACATGGCAGTATTTCTTACATCGATCGATGCACATCAACAAGTTCCTTTACAAGCATTTTCACTCCTGGCATCACCGTCTCTATGTTCCTTACGCCTTTGGGTCACTATACAATCACCCCGTAGAGGGATTCATTCTGGACACCTTGGGTGCTCTACTTGCAGAGGTATTGACCGGAATGAGCACTCGTGAGGCTGCTTTGATGTTCGTTTTCTCGACTTTGAAAACTGTTGATGACCATTGTGGTTACAATCTACCCTTCGATCCATTCCAGTTATTTGGGAATAACGCCGACTATCATGATATCCATCACCAGGCATGTATTTCTTTTGTATTACATTCTTGTATATGCCAACTGTCATCCAGGTTATCGGCATCAAGTCTAACTTCTCCCAGCCCTTCTTTGTCCACTGGGATTATCTCATGGGCACACGGATGACACGACTGGATATTGAACTTCGAAGGCAAAAAGTGGCGAAGAAATCGACCTAATAATACCTTTTTATGGCTCCTATTCCAACCCCCTCTTACATTATGTGCGATCAATATTCATTGTTTCAGTGTTCCCTAGACAAGTAATTTTACCAATTGGCCAAAACGGACTTGGTAAGCGGGACACTCTCCATCTCCTGCTCGTACTCCACCTCAACTCTGGGTCCTGCTGCAAAACTATGATCAGACCAGGCAATGAAAAAAATTAGATTGCCTACTCTTTTGCCTACTGCCCGGTCTTGGTGTTTGTGTTGCTGGTGCTCCCGCTCCTATTTTCCGTTTGCCAAGTAAGACCTTTGGATATGGATGTGTGTTCTCATTTCCATGACCGTCACTTGATAAGTCGCCTTCAGAACTGCGCCCCTGCAGCGATGGTCAGTTGTGCTCCATGGAGCACGACGTTCGAACGACTTACGACGTCTTCCAAGTCACTTAAACTATCATCTTCGTCACCGCTGATATCGCTAACGAATTCCCGATCGTTGAACCCATCCATTTCATCCTCCATTTCATCTTCCTCTTCCGATTCGTCATCAATCATGTTCATGTCTAAATCTGCCTCCAGTTCCTTGTTGCCCTTTTCTTGATCCAAGACTGCTTGCCAGACGGTCTCGTTGACGTTGAGCGGTGCATCGCCATATGCTTTTGATTTGAGCCGTTCAATAAGCTCCTTTTCAATAGAACGTTCAAGGTGGGCAGCGGAAAGCGCCTTGCGCTCTCGGACAGATTCACGACGCTCCAGTTTTTTCTTCACTCCAATGAGTTTAGGTCTGTGGCCGATTTAAGCATCTCCATTGAACGGTAAGAGCAAACGCACTGTTGGCGTAGTTTCATGCGCCGCATCTTGATAAGATACTGAGTTATTTTAGTGACACGTTGCTTGCATTTGTGAACAGTAAAATTTGGCCAGTGGATGAGTTCATGATCGATCTGGTTTAACCATAAGGGAAGGCATGCACTTGAGAGGAAGCTGAAGCTCACCTGTTCCAACGCTTTTGAATAGTTGTTGGAAAGCTTGATACGCTCCCACATGTGGGCAGGACTGTGTGCACGCTCGATGGTTTTCACGCAGAGGTATAAGACACCTGAAAAAAGTGAGCCTTGAAACAGTTCGGCTTGCATTGTCTACATGCCATCTTTTTCTCTAACCGTTGCATAGCGAGAATTTGCCAAAGGACACGATTGTCGACTGCAGAAGCCTGTGACATTATATTCATTCCGACAAAAGTTTTGCGTCGTGGTCCTGGAAGAAAAAAGTGAAAGATGTCTAAAACGCAGCAGTGAGAAGACGTACTTGACTTTGTAAGAGCAGAACTGCTGGTTTATGACTGACCAAATCACATCGTCGCTCTGCATAATTTGAACGCACACCCAACAGACGAGGGTTCCCAAAAACGGAAATTGGTATAACGTGACCAAACAACGCCACGTGCTTTCCAAGCCGTCCTTGACTGCCTTAACATTATGTTGTTAATACTCCAACCTACAGGTATTTACACGCAGGCCAACAGATCGACCTCAACCACGACAGCTCCCACCACCTGTGGTACCCGCCACCCCCGCCCCTGATCGCCTATCGAAGCCAGCAGTACCGCCAAACGGAGACCACGAGGATTGGGAAACGACGGGGACTGCGCCGACCGACGGACGATGAGCATGACCGACGGAACCGGCAGGCGCAGGTCGAAGAGGATGACACCGGTACAACGACGACGGCACCAATAACAAAACAGTGGGGCACGGCAACGAAATAGCGAGGGGAGTACCACGACTGAACGACGAAGGGGGGACGACGGCGTAGTGATGAGGGACGACGGCAGAGATGAGGACTGGGGCCACGAGGACGAAGACCGCGACCACACGAAGATGAGGAAATGACATTGAGGCAGCCACGAGGACTGACCAGGACAACAACAACGCACGATGGGGGTAGGTAGCACAACTGAAACGGAGTAAGAGGAAGACCGATGCCGCCGACGACAACAGCAAAGACAAAAAGACAACGAACGAGCTTAGGAGGCATCGTGTCCCGAGGTCGTTAGTAAGCTATTATTGTTCGTAAAAAACGGAACAGGGCCAACGACGACAAAAACATTGACCCCCCGACATACACGCTATGCCAAGGAAGTGAAGTGGTGGCGCGAAATCGACAGCAACCGGGGGAAACGGGGTCCACAGCAAGCGTGGATGCGAGATCGACAACCAAGCAAGCACAGCGAGGGAGAGTTCGAGGGGCATTTTTGGTTTTTAATAATAATTTTATGGTGTTTCTACGTAACTGGGAGGGGCAAGCGACGGTGGGAGGAGCACCTGCCGAAACGGGGCGAACGTCAGCACAGGTGAGGCCAGCCCTAGGGAAAGCGGGAGAGCACCAACCACCGCGCGGAGCGGCGACAACAGCACCGGAGGAGCACCAACGGCGACGACAAAACCAGCCTTCCGTGGAACCACGTTCAAGACCGAATTGCGGCGCAGGCGTCTTCTATTTCACACAATTTTGTGAACACATCGCAGAAATACTCCGTATGCCCGCTAGTGAGGCCTTGAGGCTTCATCATACCTTTCGTTGCGAACCAATGTGCCGGTGTCGTAGCAGAGGTGGTTATCGGGAGTTGAGGTGTGGCATTCCATTAATGGATAGGCTGGAGGTACATAATATTCTTAAGTGTATCAAGCAGAGTGTCGAAAAATTAACATTCTCGTAGTGATTAGTCGCACAGCGAACATCTCTATCTTCCATTCAGAAATTGGGAAGCCTCTTTCATTCTATCAAGTTAGTCTGGTAATGATGTTCTGTCTTCAGATTGCTGGTGGTGGTCTAGCACAGGAAAAAGAATTGTGATGACACTCAATATACCCATTGTCCCTCCTGAGTATGTTCTAACAATGACATGGTCATTCAACTATGGATACAATTCAGTCATCCTCCACAAGACCCTCTTCACTCCTGTCCTACCACTCCTACTTTCCTACGCACCGACCACCTCAACCTGCAGAACCGACGTTGCCTCGACCATCGTCTCCAAGTCCGCCACATATATATGGATACGATGACATCCAACCTCCCGTACGACAAAGAAAAACTCCACAGTACACCCTTCCCCGCTGCCCAGCTCATCCACGGTTTGTCGGTCAAACAACACCCCAGTTCCATCGCAAGCTGCATCTGCGGCGGCGATCTCGCAACCAACCGAAAAGACCACAGAGAAACACGTGTCGATGCCGGTTACCGTGATAATGTCCGTTTCTGCCTCTGGCTCTCTGAGAGTAGTGACACCATCGATCCATCCTTATCACCTGTCTTTGGAGCACAGGGACGACGGGAGGCGAGCGGTCGCGCCTCACAGTTTTGTTCAAAAGCTCGAGAGCGTGTGATAGAAGTGCTTCACTAGACGTTATACCCAAATAGTCCATGACAACATTCCCAGCTATGACGATAATCTTCCCAGCCGCTACACTATCAGCATACTGAAGAGAGGCTTCTTCAAGACCTGGCAGGGTGCGCGACATCCAGACATCATCGCACTCCATGCTCACGAGGATGTGGCCGATACGTTCCCGCACAACGGCGGCCGATTCTTCCATGTCCAAATGCCCATCCTGGGCAATCACTGAAACCACATTAACGTGCACGCGGATAGGTCTATCGGGGGCGTTTGTGTCGGAAATATGCCAGAAGGCCTGCGCTTCAGCCTCGCTGACAGTGACCTGCCCGTACTGAACATCCCATGCATCACCGAGGGTAGCTTTAAGCTAAGGAGGGAGGCGAGCCCAATCTACATGCGTCAGGGTGCCCACAGTACTAGCAACAGCGGTGTTGACAAGTTGAGAAAGGGGTTCCGTGAGGCCATACTGCGCCGCAGTTGGAGCCGTGCGTTTTGCTCGTTGATGCCGACCGACTCCCTCGGCGACATTATTAGCGGTGCCCGGCCTTGTATTATTGATTAGGTGTGTTTCAGTTTGAGAGTCGATGATACCTTCTGACCATTCATGGTCACAGCTGTTGCGCTTGGAATATACTGCGCAATAGTCTCAATACTGATATGCGGGCCACTGCACCCTTCATGCCGTCGTTAGGGCTGAGCTGTACAGAATGCGCCAAGAAAGATTGATACATTGGTAAAGCAACGAGGCTTGATAATGGGCAACGGAGGGCCGCAGAGGCAGCAGGGAAGGTAGCAGAAAGGAGTAGGAAAGCACGGAACACTAGAAATCGACTGAGTCGGCCTGCGCAACGAGGAAACAGGGTCGAATGACATCGCCCAGGAACGAGACAAAGTCGGCAAGTAATGTCGGTTTCTGGGAGTGGGCAGACGAATCAGGAAGTCTCAGACGGATGCCTTGAGATATCGATTGAACCTACGAGTATAGTTGGATGAGTGTTTCTAAACAAGGACCAGCGTTCACGGAGTTCAGTATTTTACACGTGCCCTCAGTCACCATCGAGATGGTGGAGTTGTGGAGGGTCAACCGGTCATGTCTTGACAGAATGGAATCATATTTTGTGATTCTGGCAGAAGCTCAACCGCGTTACCTTCCAAAAATTTGCTCAAAACTTGACTCTGTTGACGGCATGAAGAGCACAAGATGTTACTTGTTAACGCTATTAGCTCTCAATATGGTGCAATCCTAATTGTAGGCTTTCCGTCATAGTTTGCGGCACTCCCTTCCAAGACGCGCCTGTCCAATTCTCCGATACTCCAATGGCAGCCTAGCGAATAAGTATCCCAGATCACTGCGCTCAGTTTGCAGACCGCCTGATTGGTGGTCGTTGTCCTAGTTGAGGGTCACCTTGACAGGAGTATGGATATCTGTTTCAAACCCTGACTGCTCAATAGAATTGCAATGCGTGGAGTCAATCTTGGGGACTTCATGTTGAGGCTCTACAATACATTGCACAAGATGTATCCTCTCAGCTTCAGATAGTCAATTACATCTAGATGTGGGAGTTGCACACTGTAGAGTAGAACAGATACATGGATACACCATTTACAGATAAAACCTGTATTCATTGTATCCATTTCAACTTATAGAGTGTAAATCTAATTTATACATGTAATCCTTTTGATGTACCATGCATAGGATACATATTTGACTGTTCCCCAGAGATTTTACAGGCAGCATCAAAATTGAGGCCAAAAAGTGCATATCCATAAATTATCTGTATGTATCCATGTTAGTCCCTAATCAGATGGTAGGCATATCTGCTGTGGCCATAGCCTTTGTTGTTTCACGTGGCGTGCGGAGAACGTCGGCAGCGACGAGTGGACACTGAAAAGCCTCCGTCAACATGAAGAAAGAGCTGTTTACCTTAGGTACTCTGGAAACAATCCACACTGGGGTTACCTGTTACCGGTGCTCCAGATGCACGTCAGCGGGGGATTACACAGTGGAAGACACGCGGCGAGGCAGACTACAGGTGCTTACTACTGCTTCCTTGGCTACATCGATGGAGCATGGCTATTCATTACCTTCTGTCCTTACTTAGGATGTGGTTTTTCGGTGCGCCACGACCTGGAACTGTGGTTGACCTCGCTGATGGCTGACGGCACAGTGGTCCAGTTGCGGGGACACTGCGGCGCAGTTCTGGTTGTTTAGTGCTCAGGCCAACCATGAGGCCTTTACTTACTATAGGCACCAAGTTTTTAAGCTGCGTTGTGAGCTCGCTCGCGCTCTATAAAATGATTCTGCAATTACCACTGAAGGAACAGATCTTGAATGAATATCATCATCCATCGGCCTAGACATGCTCTTGACCACGAAACCATTCTGTACGCTGGAATCTAGCTAGCCCGATTATATATCATCACTTACCTACTCGAACTCTCTGATGAGTGAACGATGACCGTGAACAAAGAATATGTACACCCTGAAAGTGTCTTGAGGGTTTGCGTTGGGTGTTGAGAACGTCAAGGCTTCACGTGAGGCGGCCACCATGTTCCCCCCAACATCCCGCAGGATCGCAATACTCAAGCTACCGCGCACTGCTTTGTATCTCGGTCGGTTCTTTTCAGCAACCCAACATAGGTCTGACTTTCATTTCGACACACACCACTTCGTGCAGCGCCTGGAGCGCGAAGGATTGAACCGCGCTCAGGCGGAGGGTATCATGTCTGCAATGGCAGAGGTAATTGACGAAAGCATCAGGAACATGACCAGTAATATGGTGACCAAGGCTGATCAAGAGAAGGTGAGTGCTACACTCCGTCCATTTCTCTGTCCGTTGAATTCGGTGACAGCATCACTACACACAACAAGTAGACTTCGCGCAAATAAAATCCGAACTACAACTTATGGAAAAGAATGACCTCGCGATGATAAAGGCTGAGAACGACCGTCTTGTCACTGATCTAGAGAAACTGAAGCAGCGTCTCCGGGAAGAGATCACTCGTACACAGGCTGGAGTGAGGCTAGACTTGAACCTCGAGAAAGGCCGGATGCGGGAAGAAAGCAGTGGTCAGGAATTGAAGATTAAGGAGGTAGACACCAGGATTGAGCAGGAGATTGCTGGGTTGAAAACAGCAATTCAAGCCTCCAAGGTCAGCATCCTAAACTGTTTGAAAAAGAGGAGTGTTCAGTCTTAAATCAGGCGACGACTCTGCAATACTTGGTTGGATTTGGTATGTGATCATCTTGATTCATTTAGGTCAAATTTTAGTGTAATTTTTCAGTCACTGGTTGCTCGGCGCTGCTTATGGCCTACTTGAGATTCCGTGTTTGAGTTGTCTACTTGACATATTTGACCTATTATAACCTTTCGTAATTGCATTCTACTGCCAATTATGCCGTGGCTGGACCAAGCGTAACCATGCTGAACTGAATGGCGGACGAATTGTTGAGGTAGTTATCCTTGATGATTCTTGCAGTGTCCTTACAAGCAAATGATAAAAACTGACACCGCTACTGTTGATGACTATACCTTCAGCAAGTCCGTGCACTCTCCTCGATCGACAGGGCCTTGACGACGGCCGTCCAGTTCAATAACTCGATCACCAGATCCGCTTGGGCTGGAAGCTTTCACAAAACATGTGAAGTGAAGATTCGTATCAAGGTTGGTGGGAACTGCGGTTTGTCCAGTGGATGCAGCATCAGCATGGATGCTTGCAAAAAGAGGCGTAGTTTCTAAATGCACAGCACGCTGTTCAGGAGACTTGTCTGAATATGAACCTTAAAATTCAATGTTCAGTTAGGCATCATCAATGTTAGCACCAACCTTTACATTCCTCGATGAATTTTGCGAGAGGGCTTCCGTAGACAAAGCTGATGTCTGACTGAACACGGATCCATGAGTATGCTGTCAGCACTCCAGGGATTTTTTGCCTCACGTTAGCCAACGCATGAAGCAATCCTATTGTTCCGCATGCATTTGAAATCTACGGGGACATCGAACCTGTGTGCAATTCACTTGGACAATTATGAAATGTAAACGTACTGTTTGTTTGATCCAGAACACTGACGAGAGTAAAGACTGCGCTTGAGCCTTGAACTTCAAATCCTCCTCCCTTCTTTTGATTTCCATACGATCCGAGAGCGGGAACAGCAAGATGACAGCTTTCACTGGCTGCTCTACCATGGAAAGAAGCTATGCCAATGGTAACCAATGCTTGGTGGGTATAATAACATTGACTAGGCATGCGTACGTACCTCAGGATCCAGGCCGTACACATCGTGAAACTGAGCCTGAGAAGGCAGCAGACCTCCCTTCTCCGACCACTGAAAGGTACTTTAATGGTGGAAAAGGCATTGCAATAAGAACCACCAACGGAGTTCAGTACCTGAATCACAATGGAAGTAAGAAGAGCGAAGCGTCTGGTTTCAAAGATCTCCTGCCTCAGGATTGCTTTCAAGCGGAATCCATCGATTGACCGACATGGATGTGTGCGAGTATCAAAGGCAATACTTCTCTTAGTACTTACGTATACCGGCCAACACCAGTCAAATTTTGTGCCACTTATTCCTACATAATTCCGTCTTTTGGCTGTGTGGCTCGTCACTAAAAATTAGCTCGATAGTAGGCGAAAGGTAGTGTTCAATTTAGAGAGGACTTGTACAACAACGGAGAGGCTTCAACCACTGACGATTAGCTGATTAGACACATAATGTTGATAATGCAAACTTAAGTAAGTACTGTACGTATGCATACGCATGGTATTTATTCCGAGGCTAAGCCAGCTTCATGCGCAAGAGACCAGAAGATCGAGTCTTTATTGCTAAGCAAAGCTTGGGGAGTATCCAGTTCCGCTATCTGGTTCCCTGTCAATCGCCATGTCAGAAAGAACCAAACACTTCTGCTTACCTTTCCCGCATCCATCACAAGCACACGATCGGATTCGATGATAGTGTTCAGTCGATGTCTTCGAGATTAATCAGCATCGATGCCTGATCAGAATGAACGAACTGAGCGTACGCAATTGTAAGTATGGTCACATCAACAAACGCTGGACCCCGAATAATTTCTTGGATGGCACGATCAGTATCGAGGTCAACCGCAGAAGTCGCTGTGGAACAGACTCAGCAACGATGCTCCTTGCTTAAATCATGACCATCGTACCTTCATCTAAAACCAGAATCCTCGACTTCGAACGTATAAATACTCGCAGCGAGAGAAACATCAGAACTGTACTACCTTGCGAAGTAAGGCCCGAGCGAAACACAACAGCTGTCGTTGGCCAGAAGAAAGGGAAGAGCCCCCTTCACGTACTGGAGCATCCAAGCCTTCCGGCAGGCTCTCCACATATTCTTTCAGATGAGCCTTTGAAGAAGTGAGCGCAGACTGCAACATCAGTGATGATGCCACAAACCTGACTAAGAGCAACCCATATATCCGCGTCTGCATGTAGACCGATAGGATCAATATTTTCTCTCAATGATCCTTCAAAAAGATCAGGAGACTGAGGAACAATAGAAATGGCTGAGCGAACTACAGTCCTGAGTCAGGGAGGAAAGAAATGTAGAGAAAGGTCTCGCACGATCGTGAAGCCCGATTTTCGTAATGTCTACTGAATCAATAAAGATAGTCCCTTCAACTGGCTCAATAATTCGGAAAAGAGCCAACAGCAGCTATATACATCAGACAACTGAGTTGAACGGGCATCGAAGGCGGTGGCGAAACTCACGGATGACTTTCCAGCGCCAGTTCTACCACAAACACCTATTTTCTCCCTGGGTTTCTGAAGAGAGATTAGTATAATGTTTGGAATTCGAACAACGGACTGACAATGGTCATCGAAATGTCCCTCAGGACCAGGTCAAGTTCAGGTCGATATCGGGTGGAATATCCCCTTCGGACGTGCGGATGATTAGCTCCACTGACATAACGACCAAAAAATATTACCTAAACTCTATTTCGCCTTTATACGGCCACACGTCACTTGGTTTTGTTTCTGGTATCTCTTGAGGAGCCTCGTGCTCGACCTCGGTCTGGTGAAGAATACGCTCCACACTGACAATATTCTGTTCAACTTCACTTGCTGATCTTACAACCCAATTCTGCACATCGTCACTTGAGTACTGAAGAATTTAAATCGGATGAAACTTACCAAAGACGAAGTGGTATTCAGCGCATACGATAACACAAGGCCAACTAATCCAGCGTCCACGCCCGTAGTAATCAATGCAGTCATGGCCAACAAAGCAACAATGAAAATAATCATAGCCCCAACGATTTCAAGCCTGACCGCGAGCCATCGATTGACAGAGATACTGGGTAGATAGCAAATTTGATTGCGGTCGATACGACGTTGGCTGGCGGAAACGAAGGTAGACTGCTGATTAAAAGCTCGAATAGTAGACAGGCCGGCCAGTGATTCCGAAAACCACGCAAAAATCGGCGAACGAGAAACGGCGTCAAGCCGTTTCAGTTCCCGAGAAGTGGCAAGGTAATATCTAATAGATCGTGTTAGAAAAGTCGCGTTGTGGTTCGAAACTGCCATACTGCATGACTCGAATGTAGAACCATCCTAGCGGGATCACAGAGACAAGAAACGGAGGAAAGCTACTGCCAATGACGACCACGATTGATAAGCAGACAGCGAGAGTTCGACAGAGAGCTTGAATAACTCGTGCCAGGATTTGATCGACCACATAAGTGTCACGCGAAAATAGATTTAAAATTCTGCAGATAGAACGTCAGGATGACAGTATGAAACTTTCAGGACGACAAAGCAGGTTTTACCGTCCGGTAGGGGTTAATTCAAAGAAACTTAGGGGCGCACGCATTAGCGAATCCAACATCTAGACAAAGTCACATCAACACTGAAACAAAATGGAAGGTAAAGAAGAACCTACGCCGTCGTGCAGTCGCCGCGCACTGCGTAAAGCGCAGAGGACCCACATAAGAATAGCTGAAACACCACCCAGAATAGTCGAAGAGAACGAAAACCATCCATAGATTACGAGGTACATCAGCATTCCTGAATTGTTGCCCATCTCTCTATTATGTTCTCCCCAACTGCGTAATGTGAGGTTTGCGAACACAGACGCAGCCTGTTGGAGGATTGTCGTGAGCAAAAAGAAGAAAAAGCCTGCCTTCGATGCCGCCACTATGTACTGCTTATAGACATCTACTTTAATGCGCCCTTGCTCCAAATGTTCTTTGCTTAGCCCAGACGATGGAGGTTTTTGCGACGCAACGGGAGTTGCTATTCTCGCTTTGGCAAAGCTCGCTCGATGACGCAACTTCTCAGAAATGGCACTAGCGTATTCCGCTTCTGTCGAGCCATCAACGACAGCAAAAGCTTCATCATTCCGGGGCGTAAGGCTACCACTTGTCATGTACGGTGTCGAAGTTCCAGAAGAACTCCTGGAACGATGGCCTCGCCTATAGCGTGAAGCGTCAGCTTGATTGAAATAAAATGATTACATGACGACTGTACACAAGCTTAGAGACCTCTCCCTCAGGGTTTGCCATGAGCGTCTCATATGAACCGGTTTCCAATATAATGCCCCGCCTAAGAAAAACCAATTTATCGAATTGTCTGATAAATGCAATGCTGTTGGTAACAAGAACGCGGGCTTTCGTTGCAAGAAGCCCATAAGGCCCTATGACATTATCTGCGGGATACGATTAGGCAATACAAATCATACGTGAAGGACACCAACCAAAGACATGACGCGCAACATGGCTGTCAACTGCTGCCAGACAATCGTCAAGTAAAACCCTATGTATGTCGTGAGGATAATCCTTAGCTCTCTTGTAGAAAAACATACAGATCGGCCCTGGCGTACACAGCGCGCGCAAGGCCAATGCGGGCTCGTTGGCCACCGCTGAGCTATCTATGATGTAAGAGCGCTTCAAACCATAAGTTCACGGCATGATACATACAGTTATACCTGCAACCAAAAATTCAATTTCAAAAAGTTCACTGTGTTGTGCAACACACCTTTCTCCCCGACTTCAGTCAAGTCACCTTGCGGAAGTACTGCTAAATCTTGGCCAAGAGCACATGCTGTGAGAGAGAAAGGTCGGACATATTCACAAAAGAGATAACAGATCTTTACCTTCTATCACGAGGTTATAAAAAGTTTCGTCATACTCATGAGAGAATAAGATGTTGTCACGGACCGACGCAGACAGAATCCTAACACAATCAACGTAACTTCATAGGGGAACGTCTAAATACGGGACCTACCAAGGATTCTGAGGCGCATATGAGACGGATCCTGAAAGAACAACTTCTCCTTCTCTGCGCGTCATATCGCCAATGATCGCGGACAATAGGCTCGTCTGCAGCGAAATTAGGTACAACCAACTCAAGTAATTGCAATATCACCTTGCCCGCTCCAACACGTCCTAATATCCCGACAAGCTCACCTTTGTTGACAGTGAGATTAATATGTTCCAATGTAGGCTCTACAGATTGCTTTGACCATGCAAAGTCGCCTTCTTCGATCAACAGTACCTGTAATACTGACGTTGATAAACACTGAGCGACCTATGAAAAAACACATACTTCATCACCGGAATTCAAGACGGGTCGATATTTTATTTTCCGAGCGTCTGATTGTAACTCATCCGCCTGCAAAAACGCGGACAAGCGCTGGACAGATACAACCGCCTCAATGATGTTGGATGTGACCTGGGCAAACTGTTTTCTGGATGGTAATATCTTCAAGTGATAGTAGTTCACAATTACACACCATTGCAAGCGGAAACTGCAGCAGCATGAATAACGCAATAGCAGGGAAAATGATGTCCGATGTCAGCGGTTTTGACGATGTTAGTGCGGCAGTGGCAAAAGAGCTGAATGCAACAAGCAAAGGAATACCACTCCATAAAGCCACATTGCATGACTGAGGAAAGTTTAACAAAGCACAGAAAATAGAAAGATAAGAACCAACCGTAACGATACCAATCTTCCTTAACATTTTCATTTCCTGGTTGTTACGAGTCTCGAGGACTTTCCTCATGAAACTGAACTCCCACGCGTATAGTTTGATGCTAGGAAGAATTAGGTTGTAACGAGAAATTTCCGATGAGAGCCCGTTGCAAACCTTTTAATGTTTGCTAGCAGCTCACTCATGAGCCTAGTGCGCGTATCGCGATTTTTCATTTGTTCTTCTTGCATTCGCTTCAGGATACCGGCAATGACTGCAACGATGTAGTCAGCATCTGTAGATAAAAAAAGTGGAATGAAGTTAGACCATACATGTATTAAGCGGAATGGAGAATATCATGATCCCAACTCCAACAAAGGCGGACCATCCGAGAAGATTGTAAAGGGATATGAATGCGAGGGTTATCTGCAGACAAGTCTACGGTTTGTACAACAAAACATTCAATGTATAAATGTTTACCTGAAGTGGACCTGAAATAGCAATTAAGCCATAGGTGCAAAGATCTTGAAGCCTGGTAGCATCCACCGACATCAGATTGACAATGTCCCCAGATGCACGACTACGTTCGTCATTCGAAAGTACCAAGGACTTGGAATAGATCACGTTCACAAGCCCAGCACGGACGCGCATGCTACAACACATTGTTCAGGGAGCGCAGAAACCTATAGTACTGAGGAACGTACCCAGTTTCAAATGCACGTTGAAAATACTGGACAGGTTCAAAGAAAAGAATCAAGCATTAAACAAGACAAAGAAGACAAAAATGACCTGATTGAGAGCAACTGTTTGAATGACAGATGTGAAGAACATGATGGCAGCAATGGAAAATCCTTCCAACTTGTTGGGTAGATCGACATTCCCCGAGGGTCCAAAACGTGCGCTTTGATAGCGCGAAATGTACGCAAGAAGCCAACGAAGGAGCTGGGGTTGCAGGAACGCCAGAAAATCTTGAATAATTTTAAGGCCCGCAGCAACAACATATGGACCCCCATATGCGATGAAGAGGGACTTCCACAACGTGCTATCCACAATGAGAAGATGGTGACTCGCAGTTTGAAATGCGACCTACTGCTTGGCTAATGCTTTCTCTAGGTCTAAACCCAGATTCCTAGACTCGTCACGTGAGCTTAACGGCGGAAGATCACTCTCTGTGATGAACTGTGCTGCCCCCTTCCTCATGAGCGGTGTCATCCACCCGAAAGTCTACAGTGGGTTAGCGAATGCCCTTGGGCGATGGGAGCTCATGAAACCCACCCATATGCTGAATATATTGGCCGTGAGAACAGGATTTTCTGAGACTACCTTGTCATCCAATGATGGCTCAGCATCATATTCAGGACCGAAACACTCCAGTCCAAAACTAAGAATTCCAAAGCCCCCAACAAGACATCGGAAGGGTAAGAGGACGCGTAACTCGTTTGAATTCCCCACGACAACAGAGCGAAGCCATATTGCAAGCCCCGTTACGTACAATGGCCAAAAAAGCAGAAGAATCGATGAGGAGGTGCGGGTCCGAGTGTGATTGAAATGGGTGAGTGAGAACGCAGAAGCAAGAGATATCGATTCAAGGATGTAGGATTGAAGGACAGGAACAGTCTTCCGGGTGTAGAGAATGAGGACGAGACCAGTGATGCTGCTCGCGAGTGAAAGTGCAAGAAGTGCCTGAAGAAGTATTAACGGAGTCGTGAGTAACGAGATAAGAAACTTACAAGCTTGGCCCTTAGTAGCCACCAGCTTTTTGATGATCTAGCTCGGGAAGGCAAAGAAGATAAAACAAAAGAGCTCCAGACGGCGGACAAGAGAAGGGCTCCTAGCAGTACAGATATAACAACACCTTCCTCAAAACAAAAGGTAATGTCAAAGTCGCGTAGACGAGAAACGACTCTCCATCGTTCAGGATCACGACAGACGGCCATGGCAGCTGAAGTCAGATATTCGCGTTACAGAAAATTTAAAGTGTGACACATCAAATGGCTCTACTTTTCCCCGGCCCGCTGTTACCAATCATCCAGCGATGGCAGCGTATCTCCAGCAATCTTTTCTCCCAACGCGACTTTCTTGAAGAGCTCATAAGCCCTGTCCAGATCGTCGTTGACGATGACCAGATCATGAACGTTGGGCATCTTGGCATACTGGATTTCCTCAACGGCAGCTGCAAGCCGTTTTCGTACCGCGGCTTCTCCCTCCGTCCCCCTCTGTTGAAGCCGCTCCTGGAGAGCACTCATCGAAGGTGGAGATATGAAGAGGTAGACAGGGTTTAATGTGGTATCTTTGATTTGGCGGATACCCTGGGCACAAGTTTAACACGAGATGACGTTGGACGCTTTGGGACATACCTGGGCATCGATGTCCAGTATACACCTCCTTCCTTTCTCCTGAATCTCCCGGACGGCTTCGATGCTCGTTCCGTATGCATTCCCTGAGAATTCGGCATTCTCGATGAAAGCGCCCTTTCTCCGAAGCTCCTCAAACTTTTCTCGGGTGACAAAGTAGTATTGTTTCCCTTCCTCCTCGCCAGGTCTTGGAAGCCGAGTAGTATCTTGTATGAAATTGGATCAGTATTATCCAGAGAAAATAACAGAAGATGTACGAGAGACGCTGAACCCGAAATCATCCGGAAATTCTGCGAAAAGACGACGAAGAAGGGAGCTCTTTCCTACTCCGGAGGGTCCAAAGAGGACAAGTGGGCGGAAGAAATCTATTGTACTGCGAGACATGCAGTGAACTTAATTTACGCAAGTTATATTACTTTCGTTAGTTACAAACTTGCGTGAGTCCTTATGTAAGTAAGGAATCTCTCGTCGCTAAGCACTCATCTTGAAAGACTCTGCGGCTCTGCCAGTGTCGAGATCCCTTCCGACGCTGTCGTCAAAGGGACGACTACCGACCGAGTCACATCCTGGCCTCCCTTCTGACAATATCTCTCCATTCGTGCAACATCTTTTCGTTACTCTTACGACTTACGACTACTCATGGGTGCCGTCTGTTGTCGCCCTCAGGTATTCCTTCTTTCTTGACGCACTTGATGTCTTTTGCTTGACGTTTACTCAGCCCATCGACTTCGATGGTGAGGTCAACCTCTTTCACTTCGTCCTTCTGCGTTGTGTAGGAAAAGGGGCCTTTGGCAAGGTCTGATCATTCTGATTCATATCTATTAAGTGCGTAAAATCAACCATTCGCCTTTGCCGATAGGTCCGCGTCGTCCAGCACAAGCAAACTCGTGAACTTTACGCTCTGAAGTATATCAATAAAGCTAAGTGTGTGAAGATGAAGGCCGTTCCGAACGTGATCCAGGAAAGGCGGTTGCTCGAGGAGGTACGCTCGTCCCAATCGTTCATGTCTCATCGACAATTCAAGCTTCGTAGGTCAACCACCCGTTCATTGTTAATTTGCGATACGCCTTCCAGGACGACGAAAACTGCTTTTTTGTTCTGGATCTCATGCTAGGGGGTGACCTTCGATGTAAGCTCACGTTCTCTCAATTCTTTCGTTGTGGCTTAGCATCCTCCAGTCCATCTTGAACGACTCGGCTCGCTTCCAGAGACAACAGTTCGTTTCTATGTCGCACAGCTATCATCCGCCCTGGCATTCCTGCACGAGAACAACATCATGCATCGGTTAGTTTCCATTTGTCTTTTCAGGCATTTTATTTATCTGTTCGACATCCTCGGTAACCTGTCTGTCTCTTCAGAGATCTCAAACCTGATAATATCCTTCTTGACGCTCGTGGAAATGCTCACTTGACAGACTTCAATATTGCTGTCCACTTTGGTGAACGGCGACTGACAGGGGTGGCGGGTTCGATGGCCTACATGGCTCCTGAGTAAGGACTCTTCCTTCGCTCGATTAAGCCAGAGTATTGAGGCACCAATGACTAGAATTTTGACGAAACGCGGATACACTTACTTTATTGATTGGTGGTCCTTAGGCGTCTGTGCATACGAGCTTATATTCGGCCGCCGGCCATTCAGGGGCCGGTCAAATAGTGACCTTACGTATAGTATCTCGAAAGACCCCTTGAAGTGGCCTGAGGATGCAGAAAAGAAATGTACTCGCGCTGGAATGCAAGTGCTGAAAGGGGTGAGCAATCTTTACAGGTAATATCTGGACAGTATTCATGATAGTTACAGCTGCTTGAACGAGATCCTACCAAGCGCTATGGATGCAAGCCACATGGTGAAGGATATCAAGAATTACGAAGACATCCCTGGTTTAAGACCATCGATTGGGACACGCTAGAATCCAAGGAGCAAACACCACCTTTTATACCCGACGTAATGTTTCATCCCCGTTAGGAGAATTCGCAAACCTCACGTGTTTAATATATTTAGGCAAAAAAAGCTAATTTTGACGCGTCTCACGAGTTAGAAGAATTGTTATTGGAAGATAATCCTCTCAAGGCGAAGGCTCGGAAGGCAAATCAAGACAACCTTAGTCATGAAATGAGGCAAATGGAGGAACAGTACGCAATGCTAACTTTCCTTTTATCTTTATATGCATGACAAATCAAATCCTCCGAAGATTTACTTCTTATGATTTTAAAAAGATGCAACGGCGCTCTTATTACCCCCATAATCAACATATCATCTCTACGGCAACAGGGACTTCGTCAGGGATGGCCTCATCCAGACCTGGAACTCCGGGTAACGACTTGCGAGTGGAACACGGAATCACCATTGCTGGAAGTTCTTTTGATGGTGGAGAATCTGATCACATCCGTGGAGAGAAGCCGATATTGGAGAAAGATTTCTTATAGCTTTCCTCTTATTTATAATACGGCCGCAAGTTATCCTCAGCCTCATGGATCTGCCCACCGATACACTCACTTTCTTCCAATATATCCTATCTTTGCATTCTTATCATCTATATCATCTGTTGTGGCCTATTCGGTTTTACTATGTCGACTTCTGCTTCTGTGGGTATTTTACATTCGTTGTATGATGTAGAAATACTTGTCATGAAAGGGCAATCATATGTGGCACCTAGCAATTGGACTTACAAGCTTGGGTTGTGTAATGATAGCCTTGACAGAAAAAAAGCAAGAAAGGAATAAAGGGAACAAAATTAAAGCAGCAGCAGGTCAGTTTGAACTTTCCTCATTGCAATTATTGCTCTTCAACGAGGAATACCTAGTAAGCGCGAGTCATCAGCAAGTTAGAGTCGGGCGGTCATGCAATTATCACGGGATTTCATTATGTCGCGCGCGTGTGTTTGTTAAACTGTGTCATGTCTGGTGTTCCGTTTTCATTGTAAGTGCTTTCATGCTCTTCATGCCGCTGAGCCTGGCTCAGGGCGAAATATTGAAGTTTCGTATCTCTCCTTCGCGAGATCTCACAAATTCCGCCACAGAAGACGACAACTGTCAGACCACGAACAAACGTCTCCTACCCTGCCGTTGAGATTTTCCGCCGATGGATTATGCAACTTCGCAGCCAGTTCTCTCCTCTACCACTAGGATCCACCTCTATTATTTTCAGGCTACTCTTTCCGGAAGAAGATACCTGTCGAAAGTATGACATGCAAGAAACGAGGTTGTCTCAGCATCTTGCGGAATGTCTTGGGCTCAATGCGCAAAAACTCGAACAGTGGAGCTCTGAAGGGTCTTCAGGATCCCTCGGTCATGAACTGAAAAAGCTGCTGGAGAACATTTGTTCTGTATGACCAATGATCATCAGTCTCGGAAGGCGACACTTACGTAGCAATGACAGAACACAGAATATGCAAGCCACTTGTCGATATCACAAGTTGATGAACTTCTGGATGAATTGGCTTCAAATTCTGGATTCTCCGATGTGTCAATCCGTAGGAAATATCCACGCGGAGTTCGGCGGGGTCGGCTCCCTCTTCTCAAAATTCTTTTCCGACCATTATCACCCACTGATGCCTCCTTCCTAGCGCATATTATTCTCAAAGATCTACGACCCGTACTATACCCTCTGCAAGAGACCCATTGTACTACTGCCCTCATCAGCTACAAAACAGCATCCGTCCGAATGCTCACGAAGGAGCATGCCATGCAGGCTTGGGACCCAACATGCTCGATGCTCAAGGCTTATTTTGTCCGGGCTACAGTCGATGCCGCTGCCGCATATTTTGAGTTGCCTCCTCACCAAAGAGAACCAAATATACCTCACATTGGTTCTCCGGTTGAAGTAACTCATGTACATCCCTATTGACTACCAGTCTCTGACTAACGCATTTCAGATACCCACATCTGTGAAGGGCCGAGATTGTCGCCATGCATTAAGCTTTTTCCGACACTCCCGTCGAGTGTGGGCAGAAACGAAGTACGATGGGGAAAGGGCCCAGATTCACGTCGAAATACTTCCTAATCTCAAACCTCGTATCACGATCTTCAGCAAAAGCAAGAGAAATTCCACAATGGACAGACATGCCATTCATGATATTATCTTGGAGGCTCTAAATCTGTCCAACTTGGAAGGACATGAACCAAAGTTGAAAAAGAATGTTATTTTTGATGCCGAGATGGTTGCCTGTGATGGTACTAATATCGATGGTAGCAGTCCCTAATCTGATTAATTCTTTGCAACTCATGCCTCAAATCTTCCCAGAATTTTGGAGAATTCGTAATCTCATTGAACGTACTGCATATGGCATTCGGCACAATCACAGTAAACACGATTCAAAAAGTTCCTCAGACTCGTAGGCAGTAAGTTTATCCTCGACGTTCCCATTCTGACGGTTTTTTGTCTTACAGATGCGCTCCCTCGTCTGTGGAGGCTGATTCATATCATCTTGCCCTTGTATTCTTTGATGTCCTTCTATTCGATTCCATCTCCCTTCTAGCAACGCCATATGCACATCGCCGAGAAATTCTTGAGTCGATTGTTCGGCCAATCTCGGGCCGGTCTATGCTGTCCGAGCGTGTGCCTATTGACTTGCACTCGCAGGACGTAACTTGCGCATTGAGAACTCTGGAGAAGATATTCAAGGATATTGTTGACAGACGCCAGGAGGGTATCGTGCTAAAGGCGGACGAGGCATTCTACCACGATTTTAGGACACAGTGGGTAAAACTGAAGAAGGATTACATTCCTGGCTATGGAGATGCTCTCGATCTTGTTGTCGTGGGTGCTGGTTGGGATAAAACCCGAGCTCAAGAGCTCAGAGGTTGTCTTTTTTTTTTTGCTTCTTTTTGCTCTCTGCTCACATCTTATATCAGTTGCACCAACAACGCTTACCACCTTATACATCGGTGCTCTGACTAATCCTTCCGCCATTACAGAAAATGTAGGTCTGCCCAGATGTTTGAGAGTCAAGTTTAACTGTCGGACTTTAGACTGGATATCGACCCAATTTCCACGTCTACTTCACAGTCTCATACGGATTGAGCCGCCAACAATTAGAAGAAGTAAATTTCTTGTTGAAAAATTCAGACCCCGTACCTTTCAACTGTGCTTCAATGGTGCATTCATTCAGTGTCTCTCCCTTCTCTACTTGTTTATAGCTGTTGTTCCCCAAAGTCCACAGAATTATTACCATTTGACTTCACACTGGTTGTGGGCCTTCCACCACCAAGGATAATTCTGACGACACCCTTGCTTGCTGAACTTTTTGGGGCTGGATTTACGAAGTCACCTCAAAGCCAGGTGTCCATCACTTTCTTGTAATTTCTTCCCATCCCTCAACTGACTTCCGTTAGAACTACGAGCTACGATTTCCGAGAGTTACCAAGGTCTACCGCCGAAAGGAACGGAGTTGGAAGGATGGTATAGATCTCCCAGCATTACAAAGGATTGCGCGAGACGCAGCCGTGCTTGATAGATCAGATGAAGAGGTCAGAGATTGGTGCAATGATCTTTGGGGGAAACCAGCTTCCACCGTTATCAAGGCTTCGGTACCACTGAAGAGAACAGCACCATCAGCGCCGAGCACCTCTGATCGGAACTGGATAACCACGGGAAATCTTTCTCCTTTTGAACGTAAACGGGCGCGCACTTCGGATATTGAACCCCTCATAATCTCGCAACCATTGTTGTTGGCAACGAGAACAAATGTCGACAACCAGCCGCCACGTTCAACCATTTACAGCCCCGAGTTTCAGAACAAGCAACTGTCATTTCGAATAGAAGATTTAACGAATTTTGCTGTTGTCCCAGGAGTAACTAATCCACTCTACAACTCGAAGTTGGACAACGTCCAACCAGAATCGGGAACCATGACAGCAGAATCTTCAGGCATAACAAGCCGACCGACATCGGGTGTAATACTATCGGCGTTTCTGGAACATGCCTTAGTGTGGTTCGCGAAACCCTCCGGCAGTACCCCAGGATTCTCTGACTGTTCATGGAAGAACTCTGTTCCTTGGCAGCAACGATTACACTCTGTTGAATCATTTCTCACAGGATGTGGCTGGCATACAGATGATCCCGGAAGTGCATGGGTTGAGCAAGGTGTCGTTTTTGTAGATGAGAGTAACGAGATCGGGAAGAAATGGAAACTCTACGCGCTGAAGGCGATCGAAGAACGACGTGCGACTCTCACCGCCTCCAAGTCATTATTACCACGGAAACCCATTTGGATATTCGACATCAACGCCTGGACACTTGAAAGATGTGATATCCAGAGCCACGGGCTTCCTCGCCTGGATTCTAGAGTGATCGATGTACAGGATATATACGGTCACCATTAGTGTTTTAGGTGACGAGTCCAATTGTACATATAGTTGTAATTCTGTTTGCTCTTCGCCATCATCGATTTGCCGTTCAGCTTTTCGCCATTCGCCCCAATTTCGCTTTCATCTTTGTATTATACTTCCTTGTTAACACTTCCCCTTTGTCTCTCCTTCGCTAAAGCGGAGCGGTGGAAGTGGACTTGACTTTATTTACATAAGTAGGTTAGTATTTACTACATGCCAGCATTCTTTGCGACAAAGCGACTCTTCTCAGAATGGGTGAACCGTGCCATCGTATATTCAGAGAACGGCGACCCTTCCAAAGTCCTCACTTCTCTTCGCTATCCATCCTTACCTGTTCCAGCTTCGAACACTGTCAACATCCAGTTTATTTTGGCGCCCATCAACCCAGCAGACCTCAATGTTATAGAAGGCTTATATCCTTCAAGACCTAGCGCGAATACCTCGCTGGCGCCGTCTGGAAAAGGCAGCAAAGAACATCCTGTCTTTGTGGCTGGTAACGAAGGTCTAGCTCGGGTGACGGCTGCTGGAAATGGTGTAAATGGCTTGAAGGAACACGACTGGGTCGTCATGACCAAGCCCCAGGTTGGAACTTGGTGCACCAGTAAAAACGTCGACGTCGCAGACGTGGTAAGGATTCCTCGGGTGCCCTACCTATCAGAAGCCCACGGGGCTATGATGACAGTCAGTATAATTGCACTTGTGTAACACTACCTGGTGATCATGAACGTTTCCGTTTGGCTAGGTAAATTTTCCAACTGCTTATAACATGTTGCAAGATTTTGTTTCCCTCCAACCCAACGACTGGATCATTCAGAATGGGGCAAACAGTGCTGTACGTTCATATATCTGTAAGAACTATTACCCTTATGCTTCACCAGGTTGGCCAAGTTGTCATTCAAATTGCTGCATCAAGGGGTGTCAAAACTCTGAACTTCGTGCGGAACCGGTATGTGTGTGCTGTGGAAGTCATATCTACATGCATCCTAATCAATAGGATCGCAACGGAAGGGACAACATACAGGAATTAACTGGTCAGCTTCAAACTTTGGGGGCCACTAAGGTACTCACATATGATGCTCTCTCCGACAAGTCTCTTCGAAGTATGGTCAAAGAATGGACGGATGGCAAGGTATCGGTCGGTGCTACCCTCGTAATATTACGCTAATGCAATGTGCCAGAACATTAAATTAGGCCTGAATTGTGTTGGTAGGCAATGCATTTTGAGCCTTTGATATAACCAGTTTACCCCATTCTAGGCGGCAAGGAAACAAGCCTCATGGCAAAACTGCTAGGCAATGATGCCTATCTTGTATCATATGGCGCAATGTCCAGGCAGCCGCTCTCACTCCCAACCTCGCTCTTCCTCTTCAAAAATCTTACAGCGCATGGCTTTTGGCAGACTCGGTGGAATCAAAATAAGTCTCATATCGAAAAGGAAAACGTCATGCAACAGCTAGTAGAGCTCATCAGGGAAGGAAAAGTGAGTATTAGACCCATCAATCCTTCTATTGTATGATCTTCATCTCTCGCAACAGCTAAAAGAACCGGAACATGAAATTATTCCTGTGAGTGCTCGTGATACAGATGAGGAGGCTGGGGAAAAGGTCAGGCAAGCAGTTAGGAAGATGTCAGAAGGTCAACATGGAAAGAAGGTGTTGTTGAAACTTGACACAGAATAGCAGGTGGATGTAATAGATATCGTTATGCAGGGAATGCGCGAGTTATCGCATCTTCCTATCCTCAAAAAAGTTCTGAAAAGACAAAGTGATTAATTAGTACGCAATTGAAGTAGTCTACGTGACCACACCTTTAGATGCCGCAACTGCCATGTACATGTTGCAATGAGCACGACTATCTGCGCAATGCTATACCACACAGCTCTAGCATTTGTGGCCTCACTCAGATCTCTGTAATCCGCTTCCCGCTCTCGCTGATATTGTTGCTCGCGTCTGATGTCCTCCAGCTTCTGGTTAAGATCACGAATCTTTGCAGCCAGGCCCGAGACGTGTTTCCGATCGTGCTCGACATCCGCCTTGGTGGAGCCAACGGCAACGTCAAGATACAGACGAATATGATTGTGGCTGAACCAAGAACTGAAGTTTGTTGAGAGACAAATAGAGTGATCCCCTGCATCGTGAGAGGTAAATGTAAATTTTCCTTGGCTTGGACCCGTGGTTTTGACAACTACGTCTCCGGATTCTGATTCCTGGGTACTGCGTTCGACCCTTGAATAGCAGTGGAAGACGAAATGAACCATACCACGACCTGAACGACAATTCCCAGTTCCGGGTTCTCGGAATACGCTTGCTTTCTTTCTGCCCATTCCAGGGCGCGGTAGTTCCCTTGTATCAGCAAAGACAGTCAATGTCGGACGACAAAAGGTAGTTGGGAGCAAAATACCCTCTACTACGGTATCAGTTGGTAACTCCTCGATAAAACAGCGTTTTTGGTTGGCATCAAGATAGAAATGTAGAGCATTTGTCGTCGCTGAACCAAGTAGCAACAGAAGTATGGCCGATAATGCAGGTAGCATTTGGTGAATTGGCTGAAAAGAAGGTATAGTCACGTATCCTAACGTGGCAATGTTTGCATCAGAGGACGGTGACTAACAACAATGTATTTCAAAGTCGCCCTCCAAGTCCATGGCTAGCAGTCCGAGCGGCCAGACCAATACCTATACCGCTTATACCACTGGGTAAACCAGTCCCATTCCCAGTCCCCAAAGCGCCCAGTAGTAGATCTCTACAGCAACGGGCGCGTTCTCTCCGCTGAACGAACCAGCTGCCGGCATCACAGGGAACAGCCAAGGGCAACCCAACGAGACCTTTATCGGTGGCAATCCTTACCACGCGCACTAGTTCATCCATCTCTGCTTCCGAATCTAAGTGATCGAGGTCTTCAGGGACATCATCACCTATATCCCCTAGACGTACAGCGGCAGCAGCAGCAGCTGCCCTCTTGTTCGCTTTCTTGGAAGAACCAGACATGCCCAATTTCTTGGTACTACTGGTGGCGGGGTCGAGTCCCAGGGCTACAGCAGCTTCCTCAGCCAACCTCTTCTTCTCCAGCTTCTCACGCTCGCGCTTCTCCTTCTTTTCAGCTTTGGATTCACGTTTAACGGGTTCTATGAAATTAGGATTGTTCGCACGTTGCCAATCGAGTAAAAGAAGGTCGTAGTTCCGAGAGCGACCTTGAACGGCACGCTTTGCTCCCATGGAGTGAGATTTGCAAGTGAGAGAGCGAGAGCACGGGAGACCCTTGTCATTTATGACACCACACTGCTTATCGTAATCAACGGGGCCCTTGACACGACCCTTGGTAACTTTGGTAGCTGATTTGACTTTCTTCTTTGGGGGGAGAGAGGCATCGTCTGGAGTAGGTGAAGCTTTTCGCTTCTTGGAGGCTTTACGTTGATCTACAAATGTGATGATTGAATCGAAAAAGATATGTGGAAAGTAAGAACATGCAAGATCACCTTCGAGATCAAAGCCCGCCTTGCCTTTATTTGCTTTGATGCGAATAGAGGAACAATTGTCTGTATATGGCTAAGGAAGAGAAAGAGATGGAAGCAGAAATTTGCAGACCAGCATGTTCAATGATGAAACTTCTGAGAACAGGTTTGCTGCATTGACTGCACTTGACAAGGCCAATGAGGGAAGGGGAAAAGAGAGGATTTGGCCCGAAAAGCTTCATGTCGATTGCAGAAAGCCATGAGGTTGGAGGAGATGGAAGAGAGGCGTAATCAGTTGGCTGAGGGGAATTATTTCTAGCATTCCAGTCAAAGGGCGACGGAGACGGCGACGACGAGATACGTTTAAGTTTTAAAGTCATCTTGTCACATCCTGTCACACTACTGCTACATAGCTACGTGTAGTAATCTGCCTTTCTTGCGTTGATGCCATATTCTGCAAGAGCTGCACTCAGGTCTTCCATAGTCAACGTCGTTCTTGTCTTGTCCTGCAGAAAAACAATATAAAAAACAAGCCCCATTCATGCGCACCAGGTCGCAAACCTTGGCTGATCCTGGCATCTGGCTAGTGCGAGCTCTGCCCCCAGTCGCATTTGTTCGGATGCGGGCGTGTTGGTATGCATCTGCTGCAATATCAGAAACAAACTTTTGTGCCGCCAGAGAGAGCAAGCGCTTTCTGTATGGTTTATGTATGTAATGAGCAAATGGCGTCAAGCGTATAGAGCCATTGCACGTACAGTCTAACATCTTCACATTCGAAACCTACTCGTTGTAGGTAATAATCTGTGACCTCGTTTGGAATCTAGTTCAAGAAACGGTGAGTATACATTTCCCAACGATGAATAGATATACCAGTGGTTCATAGTCGTCCAGCATGAGCATGAACTCCGCCAAGGTACGATCTTTTCGCGCTTCCTCCGCCGCTTGTCTTGATTGTGGTTGATGTGACGACGAAGTAGCACTGGACTGCGTCTGCTCATTGTCCGCTGTAGTAGGATATGCAAAACCGGGCGCTGTTTGTTGAGGGGTCGTCATGCACGCAAGTTAAGACGGCGGAGTTTCGGAGTTCGGACTAAATTCTATAAAGCGAGTCCAAATTTTCTCATTCCCTTCTTCGCTAACCATGGTGAGTAACTGATTCCTTGAACTGATTCCTTGCTCCGCTTCTTGGATTGCTTGGGTTATTATGATGTTTGAGGCATTTGGCTTTATGCGGGAGCTGTATCCTGCACTGCAGAAACATATCTCAGCTACCTTCGGGCGGGATTGCTTTGGCAGTACCCGACCCGCTATTTCTGAATCATTTAACATTTTGCTGTTGTCCTCACTAGAGTTACTAAAGTTGTTCTTTCAGGTTATTGCTCAAGTAAGTCAACTTCAGTACTGGATACTCTACGAGTACCAGTGAAAATATATCAATTCTCCAGGTGACTGTGGGAGTTGAGGATTCTGTTCGAAGTTCAAGCTTCGCAGTGCCAACACATTTAGCGATAGCATGATTCATAGAAAATCGAGTTACCTTGTACAGAGATATAAATATTACCCTGACCCTGACGTGGCGAGCTCTCGAACGGGGGAGCCTCCTGTTAAGCTTTACAGTTCCTCCCAAATAATTCTTTGTCCATAGGGTAAGACCACTCGTGAAAGACATTTCCAAGTTTCGAGCATTATATGTTCATGGTGTTGTCAAGCTGGACTAGACTAAGAGAGGGATCCTGGCAAACTCAATGACTCATTGGAGGTTTCAGTGGGAGTACTGAATACGCGAGGCAGGATCATAAGATGTGTGAAACATAACGCTTCATCTGAAATCCGCAGAGTATACAAGTACAGCGATAATCAGAACAACGGTCCAACGACGGTCAGATCAAACCTTGATCACCGTTCAACGTTCAGCGCTTAGCCCTAGTTTGGATATTCATTATGGTATGCACACTAATTAGAATACATAGCATTTGTTTTGTTACTTGCAAGATATCAATGGCGATGGTTTAGGAAAGCGTTGGCTAGATGTCGTGGGATCTGCACTCTGATTTCATCCGAAAACTTCTCTCCGCTATGTAGTGTCCATTTGAATTAAATTTCCTCCATCAAATGTGGTGCAAAGCTCTCGATCCACTGCCTCCATGGCAGCTAGAAGCGTTTCGACGTTGGGAGAAACGGAAAAGCGCTTATTGACCTCACCCAAGACGATTAGTTTTTTCTCCTTCTCTTCAAGGTACACTGCTTGCTGGAGAAAGGAGGGTTGGGTAGCTGCATTTACCTGCAAAGATGTTGTGAGCAGCAACGGCTATATGATTCGAGCAAGGCGTACGTCGAGTAGTATCCCGTTTGCCAAGCGCATCCTGACCGCACCGCTATGGTAGATCTCAAGCTGTCCAATGATGCCATCAATTTTAGGCCGCTCATTGTCCGGTTCCTTGGACGAGTCTACACCTTTGGATAAACCTTGTTCTATTTTCATATCTTCAGTAGATGAAACCTTTCTGCTTGTATCTTCCAGTAGGGCGGAACTGTTCGTTGGGTGTGGAGAAGTAGGGTTCTGGATAAAATCTGGGAAAGGAGAGGGAAACTGGAAGAAGTACAATCGTTCTTCGCGCCGCGTGGGATCCTGCAGTAGATTGCCGTGTATCTGTCAAGAAAACAGACGGAAGAGAGCCAAATCTTACAGTTTCAACATCGGCATTGGCGGCGAAATGCTCCATAATATCTTCCAACTCCTCTTCCTCTTCGCTGTCGCTAAGGTCTAACGCGTTTGCGCGATCAATATCACCTGTAACTGTAGTAAAGTATGCTGAGACTTTGTAACACAAAACGTGTCATGCAGACGTACCAGTACCTTCTGGGGGGTGTTTTATTTTAATTTTCCTTACGTGACGCTCTTTTCGGAGACTTTCTGGTGCCATCCAATCCATTTGGCGTACATTCTCCATGTCTACAATTTCAACACCATCATCAGGGTCCGAATACACCTCTTCGTCTCCCAGAGTTTGAACCATCTCTTTGTCTTTTCCGTTAGCTTTGAGATCGGCCTCTCTCTTTAGGGATGGAACAAAGGTGTGAGGGAGGGGAGCTGCTAGCGATGAACCTAATTTCGACGGCGACATAATAGGCGCAAAGTTAGATCGAGGAACCGAACGTCGGGCATTATTTCCAGCTAACGCAGGGCCCATTGCAAAAGGTCCACTTGCAGTCATCTCGGACTCTGGGCGAGGTGCACCTCTTCCCCTACCACGTCCAGAGCCCTCTCCACGTCCTCTACCACGACCACGTTCAGCAGTATTGTGAGAACGCGCTGTAGTGGAGGGTGCCTACAATGTACGTTAATCCTGAGTAGTAAATCGCACTTGATAAAAGCAAACTTCTTTGGCTTCTCTAGGGAGTGCCTGTCAATACGACTGGGAGGAAGGGAAAAAGTGATAAACCCACGTACTCCTTTTTTCTCCTCACGGGCAAGGTTGGTACGAACTTGAGCTTCTGAGCTCCCTGTCGAGTTACATCTGTCTGCTTTTTAGCCAGACTAGTGATAGCCTTAGAGGGAAGGACGCTTGAGCTTGATTCAGAGGGGCCATCTAACGAGTTTTCAGCAGACAAGATCAATAACTAGCATTCCATATTACCTGGGCTGTAAGCAGACATGTCGCTGTGTCGATCTACACGTGATGTAGAGATGACACAGGCCATATGACATGGGTTACTAGTAGTACTTGTAGTTGTTTGGTCCTCTCCAGTCGTTGCATCGGTGCAGCTTTCCATACTACAGCCAGTGACTAGCTTTGCAGAGAGAAGTGGTATTAGATTTTATTCTGCAGGTATTACTCATGATAGATCTCGAAATCTTAGGAATTGGAGCCTGCTAAACACAGGAAATTCAATTTTACGACCAAGAATACTGTACCATTTCGAATTGTTCGGCCGTCACGGGTCACAGCCCCCTTGGACGTGGCCGAAATTGAACGTGTGTCACAGGTCACGCTAAATTTGGCCGAAGTGCTCATACAGCTCTCATATTCTCCTTTTTTTTCGTTCAGAAAGGTAAAAGATGGTAGATATGGGTGTCAAGTTGAGTAAGGCGTAGTGCAACTTCTAATGCCGAAATGTGTACGTAAATGTGTCAAAAATGCAAAGAACGCCAGATTGACCGTGACACTGCCTCACCCTTTACCCCCTCGTCGTCCATCAGATCTCGTTAAATGAGCAGGAGTTGCACGCGGCGGCTGTTATAATTTTGGCCGAAATTTCCTGACTGTCCACGGTCACAGCCAACTTGGCCGAATACCTATTTTCGGCCAACTGGTCACAGGTCACACCCCTGGCCGAACAATTCGAAATGGTACAGTATATCCATAATACTTTCAATAGTTTAAGGTTTTTCCTGGGCCTAAATTAAAAAACCAGATATTTTGGGTAGCATGTAATAAAACTCAGCCTGAAGTTTTCTCAGCTGCCAGACAATTGTGGAAGACCTCATTGAAGACACATGACAGTGTGTTGGTGATGATGTAATCAAATGCTTGGATGCTAAGGTGTCCTCCAACAATGATGGGACAGTGCTGATGCACCCTGTTGAAATTAAATCCTCATACATGCTGCATACATGAGGCCATGCATGCAGCACACACATGTTACTGTGCTTACTGCGCATACATGTGGTAAACACATTCCCGAGTCATGTGACATCCTTACTATTATGTATATAAGGAGAACCTGTACTATAGTAGATATACAGTGTTCTTACCTCTGCTAAACCCTAGCTCTAAGACTAACTAAACCCCAGGTAGGTTATAAGGAACGTATCGTCTCTTCCTCTGTGCAGCGTATGTAGTCTGCTCCAACACACCCAGGCAGTCTGCCATGACACAGTTCCCCTGTGCATGAGGGCAGTTTAATTTTTTTTTATGTATGTAGATGTATATTACCTGCTTCCTCACAACTTACGTGGTGAATTAATGCTATTGAAAATTCTCATGTCAAGCTGCCTCCCTCCCATTTGTGGAGGTGAAATATGTTCATTATGAGTGTGATATCAGCATCATCTCATCTAAGCATATGGTATCAGATAAGATGGTGCACGTGACATAGATATACCAGATATGGCAGGAAAGGGAGGTTGAGAATGAGACCCTGTTGAAATTGGGCAGTGGTAGGCGCCTTAGGCAACACCGATGCCAACACCAAACAAATGGCTGTGGCGCATAGCCATGGTTATTAGTAACATTGCCTTCTTGTTTTAAGACTTAATTACAGAGCAGTGTCCCATGCTAGTATAAATATTCATTGTAAATAGTTTATTAAATCTAATGAAGTGTTCTATACTCTATCGAGTCCTAGAATTGAACAGGTTATGGGCCCTGGCCTTAACTGAATTTTCTCGCTCACTCTATACTCAAACTAACAATACCCAGATCAAATTAAATAATGGCCGACGTTTCGAATGCTTCAATGCACACAAATGTTTGCCAAATAGAACCCTTGACAGGTGCTGAGAATTATGCCGTATGGAAGATCAAAATAATGGATATTGTGATGGGGCAAGATCTGTGGGAATATGTTGATGGATTGACTACCCAACCAATGGAAGTGGCCTTGCTGACAGCATGGCATAAAAAGGATTGGATGGCATTGTCAATGATCCGTTTGCGGGTGGCTGACAAAATGTTGGTGTACGTTGCAAGCTCAACAAGCACATTGGAAGCATGGGGTACATTGAAGTCATTACTGGAGACTCAGGGGGCATTAGAAATAGTACAGGCATGACAAAAGTTATTCTGGTCTCAATGCACAGAAGGAACACCCATTGATGAACATATTTGGACATTGCATGGCTATCAAGAAGAGCTGCACAATCTGGGACAGAAGATCGATGGAGAAGAATTTTCCATCATTTTGCTAACCTCACTCCCTGAAAATTGGAATAATTACATTGCATCCATCAATACTACTGCTCTGAAAGATGCTCCAGCACTTATTGCTCAAATTCTGGAACATGATCGATGGCTTAGCCTACAAAATTCTACAGATATGGCCCTGGTGGGAAAGCCTGGGAAAAGAATCAATCCTAATATAACCTGTTATGGATGCAGAGAAAAGGGGCACATCAGCAAGCAGTGCAGGAACAAATCCAAATCGGGAAAGGGAAGATCAGGAGGAAAGCAAAAGAGATTGACAGAGGCTCATGCAGCAGTGGATGAGGAATTTGCCTTCTGTGGGGACTGTGGGGATGACATTGCACTTGCAGTCTCAACAGACTCTTGGTTGGTGGACTCGGTAATAATACTCGACCTGGAAACCTAACAAAACCTGTTAAAAGGCTTAGGAAGTATAACACAGGCTAGAGGAAGGGTGCGAATTGGTACTAAATATCACCACTGATATCCAAACACTGTTTTTAGTGAGGCAAAATAATAAGGGATGGTGCGAATAGTTTGTGGGAGCATACAAAGTTGTTTGAAAGAATTTGAAATAGGTTCAAAGATGTGTGAAGTAGTTCAAAGAGGATTCAAAGATGTGCAAAGAAGTTCGAAGAGATTCAAAGTAATTTTGAAAAGAGTTGAAGGTGTTGGACTGGTGTTGGAGAGCGAATATAGAAAATAAGGAATGTTTGTCGAGAGGCGATAGGCAATATGCGATAACTCGAGGAGCAAATATGATAGTTTGAAGAAGTTCGCGATATTTTGCAGAACTTAGAGATATGATGTGAGCTAAGACTCAAGAGAACGGCTCTTAAATCTAATGATAGTGGAGAGGGTAACTTATTCTCTTCCTGTTCTAAGTAACTAGTACAAGTCTATATACAATTTGAAGGAATAGTACTAAAAAGGAAACAATAACATGTGAAAAACATGAGGCAATGTGCACAGCAAATAAAGGTATTGTAAAACATAAAACAAATGAGAAATGATAAATATTGAAATGTACATTGTCCCAGTATAGTAGGAAACATAAAAACTGCACTTATCGCATTCTGGATCTCTTGTAGTCTCTCTTTGTGTCCAGTGGCACTTGATATGTGACTAAATGGCTCATTCCAAATGTGCAGTGTGTATCAAAAGAGTTTTGAAACAGTTATGTGGCAGCTGACTTCATTTAAAGTGCTGCGAAGTTGTTCGAAAGCATTTGAAATGTCACAAAGTCATTTGAAGTTGTTCAAAATTATGTGAAGTTGTTCAAAAAGTTCGAAATAGTTCAAAAAGTGTTCAAAATTGATTTCATGGCATTTGTAGTGGTTCGGAGCATCTGTCATCATGTGTCTATACAATTGGGAATCTTCTCCAGATCTTAAAGCACACAGTGGACCTATCATCTTCCCCCTTACTAAAATCCTGACTGTCCCAGTCAGCTGATCAAAGTCACATGCAGAATGCATGATCATGATCATGTTGAAAACTTAGCGAGGTTTGAAATATTTCTCATTCTTCTTCATCCATCTCCTATATCCATCAATACTAGCTGTTATCATGTCTCTTCTGGCTGAACTTAATGTCAATGTGATTGAATACACAAAATCAATGCCAGAGCATGGCGTTGCTAAAGATATCAATTTCAAAGTCTGGGGGAAGGGTTTCTGTGAGTGGATGGTGAGTTCCATGGTTCATATGAGCTTTTAGTGCTTTATATTTGTTTTTCGTAGACAGAATATGATGAGCTTGTGGACGATTTAGGTGAGGAGTGCAATGCTGTAGTGCAAACCATTGTTGACGAGGTTTTTGAGGTGTACAAACCTCTGGCCCATCAAGAATGGATTTCGTGGGGTGGCAAGCTGCTATTCATAGATTTAGCGGAAGAGATTGAACAGGAAGAAAGGGAGGAAAATGCGAGGTGAGTTTTGGCAGAGGAGAAGGTTAAACAAGAAGTGGAGGAGGCAGTGAAAAGGGCATGCCTCGAAGCTTGAAAGGTTATCCTACAGGAAGGTTGAAGTGTCGCTCTAACAAAATTTCATGTGAAGACCATTTTGAAGGAGAATTTGCAGAGAAAAAATGTGGAGTTCGAGGCTGAGGCGAAGATGATCAAGAGGGTAGAGGCTGGGGAGGAAGACGAAGACAAGGATGAGGACGAGGGCAAAGAGGAGCTACCCATAGTGTGGGTGGTGAAGTGAAAGGCGGCGAAGATTGAAGATGAAGAGAGCAATTTCGAGGAGGCTGTAGTAGTAGCAAAGCAGGCAAAGTTTGAAGAACCAGTGAGTAGTTTATATTTTACTTCGAAGGTTTTTCTTTTTGATATATATCTTTTTAAATTTAAAATTTGAATCTTCTGAGTCTCAAGTGGTAGCAATAAACAAAGTGAAGAAAATAGGAGAAATAAGGGAAAGGTATAGTTATTCATTTTAAAAGTCCAGAAAGTCTTTGAAAGTATTATTGTCAGGGTTTGAAGGTGTTTGAAGCTTTTCAAAATGTTCAAAAGCGATATTGAGGAAATTTGGCAAACGTGAAATGGTTGTAAGGTATTTTTGAGGAATATTGAGGTCAAGATCGAGGTGAGTGAAGGCCTACATGGGTGAATAAAAGCAAAAGCTGTCGAAGCTATTGCGAGCATAGTAAAACGTGTTCGATAAATAGAATGAGATCAAAATACAAAAAAGAGAAAGAAAATAGGTGAATTCGATCAATGTCAATAGGGCTAACCATGATTGTAGTAATCAAGTCAAGCGACTGGTCGAATTGAAATTGAACAAAAGATCGAGGAGTTGAAAATGAGGTCAGAGAAATACTTGTGGTCAATGGATGTAATAAAAATGTTGGTGATGAGGGGTAGACAAATGTTGAGGCGATGACTGTAGATATATGATGAGGATGGAACTTTGAGCATGATACTAGACTTCGAAGGTGAATGCAAACACAAATTTGGTGTTGAGGGTGAAGGCGATATCGAAATAGATGATAAAATGGACAATGGTGCAGATGACAAGATCGAGGATGAAAATACTGGTAGTGGCAATTGGTGTGTTGAGGTTGAAGTGTGCGATGGTGGGGATGAATGCAATGAGGACTTTGGAGGTGAGATGGAGTTCGCAGGTAACAAAGGTGCAACTATCAGAGTGGACTTGGCTGGAAGCACTGAAGATGATGAAACTGACATAGATGTGTGTGACAAGGTTGGAACAATGCAATGAAGACCAGGAGGCATGACATAATGCATGACATAATGATTTTGAAGTGTGACATTTTCTCGTTTGAGTGCAAGCTGTTTTTCGAGGGCTAGTTCTTGTTTGAGTGCTGTGATACGAGCTTCTACATTATTCGAATTGTTTGAGCTGTGAGGTATACTGTTAGACGCTTGGTTTGATGTAGTCAAAAGTGCTGTCTCAGTATGGAATAAGATCAAGGCAGAAATTTTAGGCACTGATCTGGTCGAATTTGAAGCTGCAATAACCAACGTGAGGTTTAATGCAAACTGTTCAAGAATGTGCGAAACATCTTTGAGGTCAATTGATGTGCTAGACTGCAATGAATTCGAGGTCGAAATCAATTGCTGGGAAATAGAGTATGAGTTTAAGGATGCTATAACAAATTTTGCAGTGTCGTGGATGTCGTTCAGCATATATGGGTCATCAGGATAGTGATCAGGGAACTTTATTTCAAGATGATCTGCAATTCTAGTTCGTAAGTCCATTTGAAAGCCTCAAAGAAAAGCTCGACTCTGTTTGGCTTCTGAAAGTCTATGTTTCGAGCAAAGGAAGCTCATGACCTTGTAGAATGACCTGTAATAAGCTGCTAAATCATTTGCATCCAAAATACCAGTGCAAAGCTGTTTGCCAATGAGTGTATCCATGTCCGAAATGCTGTATCTTTGTTCATCTTCTATTTTGGGATAGAACTTGAATACTGTGATGTGAAATTCATCAAACGATGTGCCAGGCTGGTACTCTTGAAGCAATTTCCAGAGATCATAAGAATTGATGTCAATGTATCTGCAAGTGTGTCTCTTCTTTAGATTGTGATTTGTAATACCACAAGTAGCGAACAAAGATTTGAGCTCTTCAAAGTATTTTTGGAGTTCTCTAGGTCATCTTGAATTGAATTTTGGAGATGTAGAATGACCGGTGATGGGTTCGGTTGGTACTCAGTGCAGAGTCTCAACAGAAGGGGTGAACACTTAACCTACAACTGCAGGCGTGCTCGGGGTGAGGGGGGAGTTCGCTTAGATGGCCTCGGATTGTCCTTCAGGGCGCGGAGACTATAGAGGGGCTGGTACAGCGATTTTCAGTGTGTGCACTAGTAGTGTACACGAAAGGGGAGATATGCGCAGTGGCGGAAAAGTGCGCAACGCAAAGAGACAAAAACGCGCGGTGCGGAAAAACGCGCAACGAGAGCGCAAAAGTGCGCAACGATGAGGATGATGAAGGCGGGAGGTGTAACAGGACAAGGACGACACTGGGATGTACTGTGAAGGTGGTGCACAGTTTGGGGGTGCAAACAGAGTGAAAGTGCAAGGAGCGGAAAAAGGCGCAGACGGTGCACAAAATGCGGCTATGCAAAAGGGTGCGCAAACGCGGCTATATGAAGGGCGCACTACGATAGTGCACAGACAAGGACGAAGGACGCAACGCAAGGGACGCAACGCAACAATACGACAAGGGGACGCAAACGATAATGCAAACACGGCTATACGAAGGGCGCACTACGAAGGCGCACGGACTGGACGCTGGTGCACAGACTATGTGCGACGCTGACTGAGCTAATAACTATGAGGGGGGGGAGGGAAAGATCCTCCGGATTCTCTATCTGTCCGCTACTATGTACAAATGGCTTATGTGATAAAATGGTGAAATAAGGTATAAAAATAGGAAGCGCCATGCGCTACCCACAAGCGCATCCATTCGCCCATCTAAACCTGACCGCACTATGCCGCTGCCTCAGCCAATAAGATTTGCGCACCTATAGCTCAATATCCAACTGTTCCGGTGCGATGCGCTATTATTGGTGCGCGCTAAGTCTCGTGCGCTCTTCCCAATTAATCCGCTTAGGTGTTATATGTTGCGTGCTGCACCTTAGTAATAATGGCGTGATCGACCTGTGCCAGTTACCAGATAAGGCGATGCCGATTGGAAATGTGGAAGAACTAAAAGGGGATGCTGTGCGAGACCAAATACTGCCAAAGCGCCTGGGTTACGTGAAAGCGCCCAAGTGCGCACAGTCCAATGCCAAATAGGCGCAAAGCGGCCCAGTTATGTAAGAATGCACAGTTCGCTCGTGCTGGAATCGTGGTGTGCCTCAAGTAAATGTGCCAGTAAGATGGGAGCTGCGATGCGCAGTGCACCGGTGCAGTGGATTGTTGTGTGTGATAGAGATTGTGCAAAGAGTGCGCAGCAGGGAATGTGAGTTGCAGGTAAAGTGTAAAAGGAGTGCGCAAAGGCGCATCGAGCGCGCAATAAATGTAGAAGGCAGATAAGGAGCGTGGGGGGGGGCGCATGGAGGCGGCTTGAAGCGCGATGAGGCGCATTTAGGGCGCACAATGATTGGCGGCTATGGGGAAACAAAGGCGCAGTAGAAATGCAAAAGGCGCACAAAGGCGCACCTAAATGGTCAAAGGCGCACAAAAGCGCACGGAGGCGCACGAAGGCGCACGAAAGCGCGCAAAAGCGCGCTACGCAAAGTGTGCGGAAGCCATCTAGGAGGTGCACACAATCGCAAAAAATGCCGTAGTATGCGCGCAGGGCGATAGGGAGCCATATCATCTCCTCCCAACTGAAGTACTGACTGTCCTCAGGCAGCATGCGATTGGTCAGCGCAAAATTTTCTTTGCTCACATAAGCGGCCATCCTCTCCTTATCCATCTCTGACCACCATCTATCCTCTATAACTCTTTCCACAACCCATCTCTACCCGATCCGATGGCTTCAGCATTTACCTTAGCCCTCAGACAAACGATCCTGGCCCTCGATGAGACCCTCCCTGCTGCTGGGAGTGAGCAGACGATGATGCAAGCTTGGGGTGAAGGGTTTTGTAGTAAACTGGTGCGCTTTTTGTGTTTCTATAACTGGCGCAGGTTGCTAAGGGTCAGGTCATGTAGAACATGTATAAAAGCCGTGCGGACTGTATCCAAGATGACGCAGAACTCGACGCGCTCCTCACGAAGGCACGTAGCGCATTCAGCGGAATCATGGTGGAGGAGTGGCTTGCTTGGGGCGAAGAGCTGATGCCCGATATGCATAAGATGATTGAGGAGAAAGAGAGGTCCGAGGAATTTGAGCGTAGGGCGCACGAGCTGGCAGAGCGGCTGGAAGCGTGCAGGGCGCGCCGCGCACTCTTGACCGCAGAATTGCAGGCACCAGATGTTAACTTGGAGCGGCTGGAAGGTGAGTTCAGAGCCATTGACGAGGCGAGCGATATAGATACCGCCGAGGCGCAGGAGGACGAGAAGGCGCGCATCGCACTGGTGCGCTCTTTGCGCGCGCTTTCTGCCGCTACCGATGCTGAGGTTGTAGGCGAAGGAACTGGGGAGTCTTGGGAGAGTGGGGTGACGAGCGAGGGGGAGAACGAGCATAGCGATGAGAGCGCCAGTGCGGACGAAGGCGCAAGTGCGCGCCCGGTGCGCGCAACGCGGCAATGTGCGTATGTCGAAGTGCCACCACTGAGTGGGGTTGGCGCCACCTCTAACGCTAATAGCGGACCAGTAAGTTTCTTTGGATATGCGTCAAACTCACTAAACCATTCCCTTTCTCTACGCTAGTGTGATAACTGCCGCCGCATTGGCCAACCAGCTAGGTGCACCTCTGTCAATGGAAAACGGTGCGCCCCATGCGCAAAGGGTAAGAGAAAGTGCGAATGGACGAAGCGCACCCTCGCACAGCTGCGCGCAACCCCTAGAGGCAAGAAAGTGGCTACTGGGCGCTCTGGTCTGTCTTTTTCTCATCCTACTTCCATGCTGCGCTAAACTTTCCAAAGGCGCGCCGCAAATTGACAAGGGCAATGAGAGCGATGTGGGGCTCATCAGCCCCTCGAAAGAGCGCACATCCAAGCGCCGCAAAGTCAAAAACGCGCCCCCTCCACCATCGCAAGTGCACCCAAGGCCGCGCCGCCTTACCGTTCGCCAGGCAAGTGTGCGCACGCAATCCTCACGCCAAACCAGATCGGGAAACACCTCGGGGGATGCGGTTTATCAAGGTCAAGATGTTGAGGCACTCGACTTAGCGCAATGCCGCGCGTTAGTTGCAGTCTTGGGCGCCACGCACAATCGCCTTCAAGAAGATGTCCAAAGGTCGCTCATCGAGTTAGAGGTCGCTAAGAGCCGGTTGCGCAGTGCGGAGCAAGCGGAGGCGGACGCAAAGGCGAAACTGGGTGCAGCCACGGAGCGCCTGGAGTTCCTGGAGTCCATTGAATAGCTGCACAATGGTATAAGTTTTAGATAGTAGGTTAATCAATCTCTTTGTTGGGCCTGTGATACGCGTGGTGCACTCTGAAGCAGAGAAGTGTGCGCACGCGCGCGAATGTGCGCACTTTGCGCCAACCTGCGCGCGCACTTCCATGTGCCATAAAACGAAATTTGTAAGCCCAAATAATATGTGCGAGAGAAAAGAGATAATATAAGCAATGTTCGAGCAAGAAGTGTCAAGTGCACAAAAAACGCGCACCATGCAAAGATGCGCAAATGCAAAGGGGAGCGGAAAAATTGTCCAACCATCACTTTCCTCCTCCCAACTGAGATATTGACCATGTCCATCAATAAAAAAAGTAAGAGATAAAATGAAGCGCACACGATATCACAAAGTCTAAAAAAATGGGAAAGGCTCAGTAGATCATCACGGCCGGTAAAACCCATGGGTTGCGCAATCACAGAACGTGTCCAGATGCGACTTCGCGAATAGGAAAAGGTAATGTAAAAAAATGAAAGAAAGCAAAGCATACGTATAAAATGGTGAAGTATCCATAGCGGTGCGCACGGAGCACTAGTTGCGCGCCTCATTGGCGCTTTCTTCTTCCTCAGCGCTATCTCCTTGCGCTTCTTCTTCGTCAACTGCTTCTTCGTCTTCTGTGTCCAGTACTATGGACTCTTCCATCTCTCTTAACCGCGTTGTGGTGATATCGAGCGCTATGTCAGGAAGCGCAATGGACTTGCGCACGTGGTATGGCAATAGGCGGAATGCGGCTACTGGCCTGTCAAATACTGTCCCATTGAGCTCGCAGACTATGTATGCGCCGCCCTGATTGCGCGACACTATAACTAGAGGACCGAGATAACGCGCGCGCATTTTGTGGTTAAGGCTCTTTTCGATTGCCGTGTTGCGCATAAGGACTAAGTCGCCACGCTGGAAGTCGAAGCTGCGGATGGTTTTTGAGTGCGCTTTCTCGAAACGGAGCACCGCCTTGCGCCTCTCTGCATAGACGCGGGAATGGATGCGCGCTAAGTCTGCTGGACGCTTTTGTAATGCGCGCGCGCGCCGCGCGATTAAGTCTGTCATGGAGAGTATAGAATCTGGGGGTGGGTTAAGGTATGTCGCTTCAATGATATCGAGAGGGATTAGAGGCTGCGCGCCTGTAACAATGAAGTATGGCGAAACACCGAGGCGCTTCCGAACTGTGATGCGCTCTGCCCAAAAGACTGAGTACAGTGCACTGAACCACTTTGATTCTACTCCATCTGCTGCTTTGATAAGTGCTTGACGCACATCAAAATGTGCGCGCTCAACAATTCCATTAGCGCGCGAATTATAGCCAGATATGCGGATATGATTGATATGGTAGCGCTTACTGAGATAGGCTAGCGCTTTGATGAATGGCTTGCCATTATCAGTGACTATCTCGCACAATGCACCCCATCTGCAGATGAGGTCTTGGAACATCCAATCGCCAAGTGCGCTCGCATTTTCTTTAGGGAGCCCGCGGAATTCCGGCCAAGTCGCAAGTGAGCAACGCCCTTGGACGATATAGCGCCGCCCTGCTGATACTGGTAAGTGCATCGTATCAATATAAACTTTACTGAACAGGGGCGCAGGCATTGCGACGACTGGCGGTATTAGAACCTTCTGTGTTTGCTGGATCTGGCAAATATGACAAGTGCGCATGAACCAAACGATGTCGTCCATAACATGCGGCCACCAAAAGCGCTCGAGCAATGCGGAGCATGTCGCATAAAAGCGCTTGTGTCCAATGTTGTCATGGATGGCGCGCAATATTGGTAAGCATCTAGACTGCCAAATAACAAGCTGGTGCGCACCATGCGCATTGCGCTTCCATAGGCGCGTCTTGTCTTTGAAAAATGCGCTCGCGTAGTGCACCAGCGCGCTGTACTCGGAATCTGTGAAGTCGCTAGGGTGCGTTAGGGTATCCATCCAAATCCAGACCAAATCTAACTTCTCATCCTCTGCATCTGCTGTTGCACTCCTTGGAACTTGGCTATAGTCATCGTCATAAATAAGCGCACTATTGCGCGCATTTTGCGCGTTTTTGTTTGGCTCTGGCTGCGTCAGCGCAAGGGCTTGCGCATCCAAAGACTGTGAAATGGGACGTATCGCATGCATAAATCCATGTAGCGCATCAATCCAGTCCTCAAACTCTTCATCCTCTTCTCCCTCTAAGTCCTCTGGCTGCTTCGGCCGACGCGAAAGCCCATCTGGACCATGCACCGCTCCCCTAACATGCACGAGTGTAAAGTGGAATGTAAGGATTGAGACAATCCACCGGTTAATGCTAGCGGATGGTTGGATATCGGGGTTTTGTAGCATGCCCTTGATATAGCGTGCGTCAGTCTCCACAATTAAGTTGCGCACACCTATAATATAAAGGCGCAAACTGCGCAGCGCGCGGTAAAGCCCATAGATCTCTAGCTTCGGTTGTGAAAAGCGCGCTTCTCTGTCGTTGAGCGTAATCAAGCCGAACCGGTTGTAAATGCGCATTTTTGCATCTGCGCTCTTTTGCTGGCAAAGGTAAAAGCCGACCGCTATCTGGGAAGAGTCGACTGCAAGGATAACAGGGAGTTCTGAGGAATAATCGATCGGTTGTAGTGCAGGACACTCTAGCACTGCTTGCTTGATGTCATTTTGCGCCGCTATCTGCTCTGGGCCCCATTCAAATGGAGCGTCCTTGCGCGTAAGCCTTGTGAGCGCGTTAACGCGGTGCGCATAATTGCGGATATAAATGCGCATTAAACCGACTGTTCCCAAGAATGCGCGCACTTCTGACAGCGTGTGGCATGCGCCCCAATTGTGGATAACATCTACCTTGCCGCGTTCGGGTTTTCTACCTTCTGGGGTGCAATAATGGCCAAGAATGACAAAGTTTTCAGTGCACAAGGTGGATTTCGTCCCAGAGAAAGTGCCACCGCTATATTTCATGCGCTGCACAATGCGGTTCACGTTCTGAAAGTGCTCCCACACAAAGCGCCTTACACCAGGGTTCGTAGTGAGCGCTTCGCACGAGCCATCCGGTAAAATGTAGCGCTTCGAAGGCCCCTTGACTGGAACATCATCAATATAGGGAACGGTGTAATCTGGTATCTCTGGCTGCAGAATATAGCACACATCATCGTGGAAGATTGGTACTGAGTTTGTCCAACCCATTGGCAATGTAACGAGGCGCATTGCGCCATATGGTGTCTGGAATGTTGTAAGATCGCGCAACGATTCTTTGATTAAGCACTCGTCGTATCCCACATATAGATCAAGGACGGCGCCGCATGCGCGCCCCGCAAATTGCTCTGCAAGGTGCTCAGGTGTAGGGGTGACGCCAGAGTGTTTAATGGTAACGCGATTAAGCGGTTCGAGGCTATGTACGATGCGCAGTGCTTTTCCATCTTTCTTGAGTGTGCAGAACCAGCGCGATCTATATGCCGAATTTGAGTGCTCATAAACACCAGAGTCTATTTTCTTCCGGATAATGGCGCAAACTTCGTCGTATATGCCTGGTGGAATGGGGATGTTGCGCTCTATCCAAGGAGTGTGCGGAATAACTGGGATTTCTACTGGGGGAAAGAACGCGGTCTTGAAGCTACCGCGCTCCTCATCGCTCCATGCAAAGGCTTCATTCTGCAAAGACATCAAGTGGTGTAAAACCTTCATCTCCTCTGGTAATAGGAAATCAGTGTGGCGCTCCTGGAGCGCTTGCATGCGCTCTTCAGTATAGCGCCCGGTCGGGGTAAATGGTGGCGGATTTGGTAAAAGCACAGGAAGCGCTGCTAGCGGATCGCCTATAATGTTGCGCTCGATGCGGAATTCGTTTGGGACGGGCGCAATAACTGGCTTGACTTTTCTAGCAACCGGTTTATACTTCTTCTTGGTCACTACGCCCTTTTGCAGTGCGCGCACCGCTAAATCGATAAAAGTTGCGCGCGCATGTGCGCTTTTCGGAAACGCGGCAGGAATAAGTGCCACAGGGTCGATCAAATTTAAGAGCGCCTGCGCATGACTGTTGGTACACTGGGATAGGTAGAGTTGAGAGATAATAGAGGTAGAAGGAACAGAAGCGGAAAATGGAATAAGCGCAAACGCGGAAATGTCACAAGATTGGGTATCAGAGTCAAATGTTATGATAGTGGCGGCCTCTCCTTGGTCTGAGATCAATTCCTCGAAGCCTTGCAAAAATTTCTTTGCGGGTTATGCTGAATAGCAAAGTGCGGTGTTGCTGGAGCTGGTAAGAAGTGGCACGGCTTCCCCCTAGGCTTTGTTGGAATGGTGGAGATGGCGCCAGTATTCAGATCGCAGATTGTAATTGTTTGCGCTTCGTCCGCAAAGTTGCGCACGATGGAGCGTGTTAACACGTCGAAGGGGCGCCCTAACAGAATATCGTAAGCAGGTGAACGGATAACGTGAACTTGCACATAGACAACGATATCCCCAATGCGCGCAGAAACGTTGCGCGCAAGCCCAAGCGACTCATCTACCTCTCCATTGGCTGATTGCATGTATAAACGAATGCGCGGGTCGTACTGAAGCCCAAGACGATGGCAGACTGCTTCTGACATTGCGATAATTTGTGAACCCGGATCTAAGATAGCTTCAAAGTACTCTTGGTTGTCGATCAATAAATCAATGGAGCGAAGCGCATGCGACTCTTTAGCAACCTTCAAAACATCGGGGTTTTCAATTTCGCCTGGTTGGAGATGGGTAAGGTACTGTTCAAATGGATCCTGCAAAACAATAGGAAGCGGCCCTGCAATTGCCGTGCTAGCTGGAGGTGTCGCATTAAGCACTTTATCTCCCGCAAAAGGTGCGCGCGCTTCGCAGTGCGCAAATGGCATAACGCTCGCAAGGTTTGTAGCTACCACTTCCGCACTGGTAGCTGCAATGCGCTTTGGGGTGACTTGTTCTCTATGGCGCTGCCTGAGATCGGGCGAAAGGGATAGAAGCTCTTCATGCGAAACCGTAACAGAGGGCGCCTTCATGGCACGCACATATACGTCGTCGACAATCTGCGGGTTCTGGATGGGAATGACAGTGCGGTATGATGGCTCTTTGCCTTTGGAAGAGTTAGCTGGTATGTCTGGTTTATCTGCTGCTGCGGGCACAAAACGCGCCTCAGGAATGTTGGAATAGGGATGTATGGGTGTCTCGTCGGGCGCATCAGTTGCGCTCGCAGCGGATTGCGAAGCTGGGGACTCAATACTGTCAGCGGGTGCCATGTCTGTGGTTGTAGAATGCACACCCTCTTGGTTGGATGTATTGCGCGGTGCGCGCCGCAGAATTTCAATGCCGTCGAAGACTTGCCTCTTGCGAAGCGCCATCAACTCCCTCTCGAGCGCATCAATGCGCTCTTCCTTCGTTAGTTGCGCATTTGGTGCGCTTTGCATATAATCTGCTGCAGGAGCTGAAGCGGCAACGTACGTCGACTGTAGAGATGCAGCTGGAGCTGGACGAGGCGCTATATTGTAGATGAGCTGCGAATTGGTATTAGATGAAAGTCGACCCGTGGCAATCTGCCCTGGGTTGCGCTTATGCCATTCCTCGATGCGCTCGCCTAGGAAATTGCCTGGAATAGAACGCGGCACGAATGCGCCACCTGGGAGTACGATGCGCCCTTCCGCATTTCGCCTACACTTTCCTTCGCTAATAAGGCGCTCAATTGAAGCGCACTCAGGGATATAGTGCCCTGTCTGACCGCAACCATTGCACCTGTCATTGTTCGAGCGAGGCGCACCATTTCCACCATCTCTGCGTGATGCGCTCAATGCAGTAACTATCGTCTGTGTCATGCGCTCGAATAAGACTGAAATGTCTTCTGCTTTGACTGCGGGTGCGCTAGGTTGTGGCTGGGAAATGGGTGCGCTGGGTGCTGAGTAGGGCGCATACATATCGGGGTTTTGCGCTGTGAGCCCAGTAAGTGGCTGGAAATAGTGCGCTGGGCCTTCAAAGATAAAGTCGATCGCATCGCATATTGCATCTAATGAGTATGGCACATTTGCAGGCTGATTAGGTACCGCAATCGCAAGGCGGCTCAAAATGCGCTCTAGCTGGTCTGGTCGAAACACCCTAACGAACATGCGGCTTTGGTCGTAGCGTGCCAATATGCCTTGCGCAACTAAGTATTCGCTAATGTTGAAAAATGCGCGATAATAGCGCGCGATTTCTTCTGCAGTTACGAGGCCAATGCATGCGGTCTCACCAATAAGCTTGTCCAGGTCACTAATACTCCATTTACTGCCATCCCTAGAGCCAGGATAAAGCTTTAGGACAGCGTCTTTGAATGCACCATAGTTGTGCGTCGCGCTATACTCTGGTAGCAGTTTCCAAGTGTCTGCAGTGTCGCTGTCCAAATAGCGCACTGTGTGGAACTTCTTATCGGTCTCGTCGGTGACGTTACAATCACGGAGGAGTTGCGCGAGCTCCTCAAAGTACTTCTGGAGTTCGCACGGTTTTGCAGGGTCAAAGCGCGGTGCGTTTTGGTTAGATGCAGATGGCATGTGCATGGTAGCCATGGTAGGTGGAATAAGGTGTGTAGAGTTACGATCTGGTAAAAGCGCAGCGAAATTCGGAGGTGGGGAAAAATGCGGTGATGCGGACGGAGTTAGGGTAGGTAGGGATGATTCAGGTGAAGGTGGAGGTAAAGACAGCGCGGACGAGTGATGTGTGTTGTTTAGGAAGAGTGATTCAAATACTGGTATTTCCCCAAGCTGGAGCGCAGTTGCTAGCAGCTCGGAATGGAGAGTGCGAAGGTGGTTAATGTTGAAGCGAAGGGCGAGCCGATGGAGGTCTAAAATATGGTCTGATAAACAGAAACCCCTCGCGGTGGGCTCCAGAAAATGATGGGTTCGGTTGGTACTCAGTGCAGAGTCTCAACAGAAGGGGTGAACACTTAACCTACAACTGCAGGCGTGCTCGGGGTGAGGGGGGAGTTCGCTTAGATGGCCTCGGATTGTCCTTCAGGGCGCGGAGACTATAGAGGGGCTGGTACAGCGATTTTCAGTGTGTGCACTAGTAGTGTACACGAAAGGGGAGATATGCGCAGTGGCGGAAAAGTGCGCAACGCAAAGAGACAAAAACGCGCGGTGCGGAAAAACGCGCAACGAGAGCGCAAAAGTGCGCAACGATGAGGATGATGAAGGCGGGAGGTGTAACAGGACAAGGACGACACTGGGATGTACTGTGAAGGTGGTGCACAGTTTGGGGGTGCAAACAGAGTGAAAGTGCAAGGAGCGGAAAAAGGCGCAGACGGTGCGCAAAATGCGGCTATGCAAAAGGGTGCGCAAAGGGTGCGCAAACGCGGCTATATGAAGGGCGCACTACGATAGTGCACAGACAAGGACGAAGGACGCAACGCAAGGGACGCAACGCAACAATACGACGAGGGGACGCAAACGATAACGCAAACACGGCTATACGAAGGGCGCACTACGAAGGCGCACGGACTGGACGCTGGTGCACAGACTATGTGCGACGCTGACTGAGCTAATAACTATGAGGGGGGGGAGGGAAAGATCCTCCGGATTCTCTATCTGTCCGCTACTATGTACAAATGGCTTATGTGATAAAATGGTGAAATAAGGTATAAAAATAGGAAGCGCCATGTGCTACCCACAAGCGCGTCCATTCGCCCATCTAAACCTGACCGCACTATGCCGCTGCCTCAGCCAATAAGATTTGCGCACCTATAGCTCAATATCCAACTGTTCCTGTGCGATGCGCTATTATTGGTGCGTGCTAAGTCTCGTGCGCTCTTCCCAATTAATCCGCTTAGGTGTTATATGTTGCATGCTGCACCTTAGTAATAATGGCGTGATCGACCTGTGCCAGTTACCAGATAAGGCGATGCCGATTGGAAATGTGGAAGAACTAAAAGGGGATGCTGTGCGAGACCAAATACTGCCAAAGCGCCTGGGTTATGTGAAAGCGCCCAAGTGCGCACAGTCCAATGCCAAATAGGCGCAAAGCGGCCCAGTTATGTAAGAATGCACAGTTCGCTCGTGCTGGAATCGTGGTGTGCCTCAAGTAAATGTGCCAGTAAGATGGGAGCTGCGATGCGCAGTGCACCGGTGCAGTGGATTGTTGTGTGTGATAGAGATTGTGCAAAGAGTGCGCAGCAGGGAATGTGAGTTGCAGGTAAAGTGTAAAAGGAGTGCGCAAAGGCGCATCGAGCGCGCAATAAATGTAGAAGGCAGATAAGGAGCGTGGGGGGGGGCGCATGGAGGCGGCTTGAAGCGCGATGAGGCGCATTTAGGGCGCACAATGATTGGCGGCTATGGGGAAACAAAGGCGCAGTAGAAATGCAAAAGGCGCACAAAGGCGCACCTAAACGGTCAAAGGCGCACAAAAGCGCACGGAGGCGCGCGAAGGCGCACGAAAGCGCACGAAGGCGCGCAAAAGCGCGCTACGCAAAGTGTGCGGAAGCCATCTAGGAGGTGCACACAATCGCAAAAAATGCCGTAGTATGCGCGCAGGGCGATAGGGAGCCGTATCACCGGGAGCTGGCATAAGGGATGTTGACATGTTCGAGGTAGATTTCAGAGGTCACAAGGTCAAAATTCATGCAGTGTCATGTTTCATATGTTTTCGAGGTCAAAGGTGGTAGTGAAGTTATAAGCGCAAAAGGTGAAAGAGTGCAAAATAATATTATTGATGGTCAAGATACTGTATTGAGATCTTCTGGTTGTTCAGGAGGGTTGGAGGCAAAACAAGTTCAATGCGAAGTCAAAATCATTGAGCCCCCTTAGGTGAAATGAGTGGTAGAAAGGAGTGGAGGTTCAATGATGAAATGATATAAAAACCATGTGGTGGGCTCCAAAATGATAATACTCGACCTGGAAACCTAACAAAACCTGTTAAAAGGCTTAGGAAGTATAACACAGGCTAGAGGAAGGGTGCGAGTTGGTACTAAATATCACTGCTGATATCCAAACACTGTTTTTAGTGAGGCAAAATAATAAGGGATGGTGCAAATAGTTTGTGGGAGCATATGAAGTTGTTCGAAATCTATTACATATGCTATGACTGTTTTGTGGGAGTGATGGCATGATGGGATCAGGGCTAAAAATAGGTGACACACTGCATAACATACTACAGTTGTTTTGTGGGAATGATGGGAGTGATGGTTGATGCAATTATCTAAAATTTGTCAGGCTTGGTCAGAAATGATGGCATTAGTCAGAGCTGACTAAAAATTAGTCATATAACTGGGTTTGAAATGTTGTTGTCCCATATGTATAGCACCAATAGTGCCGGTCAGTAACAAGTCAATACAAATTTGTAATGTGGTCAGTAACAAGTCAATACAAATTTGTGATTTGTAACAAAGTCAGTAACATGACAATATAAATTTGTAGTGAGGTCAGTAAGTCAATACAAATTTGTGATTTGTAATGAAGTCAGTAACATGACAATACAAATTTGTAATGAGGTCAGTAACAAGTCAATACAAATTTGTGATTTGTAACGAAGTCAGTAACATAACAATACAAATTTGTAATGAGATCAGTAAAAAGTCTGAAGTCAGTAACAGGTCAATACAAATTTAATGAAGTCAGTAACATGTCAATAGAAATGTGTAATGAGGTCAGTAACAAGTCAAATACTGAAAAGGCAGATTTGCGTGCATAAAATTTCAGTTGTGATATAGTGGACACCTACTTTCATGCCTCTTCTGGAACGTGCACAATATGACCAAACAGCTGACATTTCCTTACATGTGGAGAGAAAGTACACAACAATCAATTGAGTACCTCTCTTCACACAACATTTGGGGCTATAATAGTGATACTATTGCAATTGCTATCTATTATCAAATAGCAAATTTGTGATTGTTATTACAAAAGTGTTGAAATTGTTTATTGGAAGTAGAAAACAGTAGTATAGTGAGTGTTGTGACAACTGGCTGTTAAAGGAAGTTGTTGCTGACCTTACTTCAGCTGTGCTGCATTGTTGGCTATTGAACAAAATTATTGTTGGGCTTTACCATTACTAAACATGTGAGTGGTGTTGGCATATGTTGCAATAATGATGGCTGATTAGAGTGTTTGCAGGAATCAAAGCAGACCTTCTACACCAGAAGTGGAAAGGGCTAGAATTAGAGATGCAGACCATTTGGAAAGGTTGCAGATGATTAAACCTGATGAGAGGAGAAGCAGAGTCAGAGTGACTGCCCCTGCTGAGGAAATTGTTCCACTGAACTATGGAGCTGCATTGGCTGCTCAGATACCACAGGTGCAGATGCCTGCTAATTGGGATGCTCCAAGGCAGTTTGAATTGCCTGTTGTACCTGCTGCTCCTGTATTACATAGGAGAGGGGCTCCTGTGATGCTATCTGGACCTGTTTTGGCAAACCATGGAGTAGGGGCAAATATAGCTTCTACTATACCACAGGTTCAACTGCCAGCAGGGTGGAATGCACCTTTGGCCAATCCTATTCCTGTGGTTCCACCTGCACCTCAGTTACAAACAAGAAGGGGCAGAGGGAGAGGGAGAGGGAGAGGGAGAGAGAGGGGACTGGGACCATTGCATAATATCTCAGGTGGTCATGCAGATCCTGCACTCAATAATCTGCATAGGGGACATATTGCATTGAGGGAAAGAACTGCAGATTATGATGCACATGTTCAGGAGTTACAACAAGAAGCAGCTAGGCAGTATCAGCATCAGCAGGATTTATTACAGAACATTGCAGAGGAAAGGAGAAGTGCTGAGGCTGTTGCTGCCAGAGAGAGGATATTACAGCAGAAGGCTGAAGTGAGTAGGGAGCATAATCTACAACTGCAGCATGTGAATGCACAAAGACAAGCTGCTGAAGCTGAAACAGCTAGACAGCATAATTGGCAATTGCAGCACCTGGCTGAACAGGAAAGGAACAGGCAGGCTGCTGAAGATGAAGCAGCCAATCAACAATTGCAGCAGCTGGCTGAACAGGAGTTGGAGAGGCAGGCAGCTGCTCAGCAAGCTGCTTTAGCTGCTGAGCCACAATATCATGACCCACCCAGACATATTAATATAGAGGCTGCATTGCAAGAACGTAACAGGCGCGATCAGGAATGGGCTTTCAGGATGCATCAGATGTGGAGAAACGAACAGCATGCAGATGAGCAGGCACAGATGAATGAGGCTGAGGAGCTCCAATGTCTATCCATTGCAGACAGAAACTTGCATCAATGAATGATGAGGTTGAATCAATTGGCTAACAATATGTCTGGTGATCGGATTGATCAATATCGAGCTCAAGTGGATGCACAGGTGGAACAAATTCAGATGGATAGGGAAATGGCTGCATTGTTGGCTGCTGAGTATGAAGAACAGAGGAATAATGAGATTGCTTTGAGGAGGGAAATGGAGAATGAGGAATCTGATGATGATGATGGGAGCGAGTCTTCTTTGCAATTTCCACCTTCTCTCCTGCCATCAGATTATTATGATGAATTTGGAAGGGTGACTGCTTTACAATTTCCACCATCTCCTATGCCATCAGATTATTATGATGAGTTTGGAAGGGTGTCTCCTCTACAATTTCCATCGTCTCCTCCATGATCTTCATCACCACTGCTGCCTGACCCAATACTTCATGTTCCATCATTGCTGCCTTCTCCCATGCAATCTCCTTTACTGCTGCTGCCTGCTTCATTCTTGAATCCTCCAATGTTGCCACCTTTGCCTCCACCTATGCCTGTACCTCTACCTCCACATTGACCTGCAAGGCCATTACCACTCGGCCGTGCACCTTATCAGGAGCCAATTCCCAGACATTCATTTGGACCCATGAATGTGGAGTGTCCACACTGCCATGCCTTGCATTTTGACTGTGAAAAGCTGTCCAGGTCTACCCAAGCTATACCAAAGTTTGGAAGTTGCTGCTTGCAGAAACAAATTTGTCTGCCATCCTTCTGATCTGCTCCTGCCACATTGCAAGATCTGTTGTGTGGGGAAAGCCCTCTTTCTAAGGAATTTAAAACAAATATCCGACAATATAATGCTGCATTTGCATTCACTTCTTTGGGTGTCAAGGTGGACCATTATGTCACAGGTACATCAGGTGTATACAGCTTTCATATTCATGGCAATCTTTATTATCTTTCTGGAGCACTTTTGCCACCTCCTGGACAACCTGTAGCTTATGCACAGCTCTATATCCATAATCCTATCGCACAGCTTGATTTTCGTGAGCGATGGAATAATAACCTCAACTCAGTTATCATGACAGAGCTGCAGGCTATGCTAGATAACACCCATCCTTATGTGCCTTTATTCAAGCAGGCATTCCAGATCATGAGGGAAAAGCCTTCAGAAGAGCAGGATAATGTCTCCATATGGCTGTGATCGGATAGAACCCAAGATTTACATTGGTATAATCTCCCTACAGCTAATGATGAGGTGGCAGCTATTATTCCAGGTGATGGCTCTGAGGAACGGTCTAACCACAGAGATATTGTTCTCAGGCTATGAGGGGGAGGGCTCAAGTGCATCAGCCAGTTGCATCCATCCTATTCAACTCTGCACTATGTCTTGCTTTTCCCTCATGGTGAAGATGGATGGCACCCAGATATACCTGCACACCAAGGTGCAAATGGAGCCAGAAGGGCACCCAATGTCAGTCAGTGATGCTACCATGCTTATCAATTGCATCCAAGGCCAGGAGAGCAGCCACCATTATTTTGGGGTGGAAATCTCTTGCAACAGTATATTGTAGATGCTTGGGCATCTATTGAACAGAATATGTTGAACTGGGTTTGACATCACCAGAAGGAGCTTAGGGCTGATGTGTATGCTGGATTGAGGGATGCTGCCATGGGTGACCAGGATCAAAATATTAATCTAGAGCATCATGGGAGTCGCATCATTCTTCCATCAACCCATATAGGCAGTGAAGGGCATATGAATCAGCTTTTCTAGGATTCCATGGCCATTTGTCACTTTTTCGGCAAGCCAGATTTCTTTCTCACCATGACTGCCAATCTACAGTGGCCAGAGATCCAGGAAGCTCTGTTGCAGGAGGAATCACCCAATCCACATTTTACCACAAATAGAAAAAAGCAGGAAGCCTATGACAGGCCAGACATTGTTGCACGTGTCTTTGAACAGAAAAAGAATGCATTGCTCAAGGATATCAAGGATGGTGTTTTGGGTAAAGTGGTGGCACACATCCATACCATTAAGTTTCAAAAGAGAGGCCTTCCACATATGCACCTCCTCATATTTCTCAATCCAGCCGATAAAATCTGTGATGCCCATGATGTTGATTCTATTGTGTCAGCACAGATTCCTGATCCCATCACACAGCCAATGCTCTATCACACTAAAACTACCTGCATGCTTCATGGTCCTTGCGGTCATGACAAACCCAAGGCTTCATGCATGGTCAACAACAAGTGTAGCAAGAGATATCCCAAGGAGTTCAGAGAACAAACCTCTTTTACTGTAAACAATTATCCTGATTATGCCAGACCCAACAATGGTAGAACAGTGAGAAAGCATAACCATGTCTACGATAACAGACATGTGGTCCCACACAATCCTTATTTGGCTGCAAAGTAAGGAACATTTATCTGACATCATGTTTATTGGTTAACAATTTGGTTCATTTGTCAGATACAACTGTCACATCAATGTTGAGATCTGTTCTTTAATTGAGGCTGTCAAGTACATCCACAAGTACATATACAAAGGCCATGACAGAACCATGATTGAGATTCTCAACCAAGACAGAGATGAGGTCAAGGAGTATCTTGATGCATGTTACATTGGATCTGTGGAAAGCTGCTGGCACATAAATGAATTTGGAATGCACTCAGAGTCTCCTCATGTTTATCGTTGATAGGTCCACTACACATTATAAGGTCTGGAAATGGATCCCACTTGTATCGACACATTATGATATGCACTCTGAATCACTACAAATGCCATGAAATCAACTTTGAACACTTTTCGATTTATTTCACACTATTTTGGATGATTTTGAACTATTTCGAATGCCTTTGAACAATTTTGTGACACTTTGAACAACTTTGCAGCATCTCAAACAATATCGGCCACTGTATAGTTGTCTTAAAACACTTTCGATACACGATGCTCAACTGGAGTGAGCTATTTAGTTGCATATCAAGCACTACTGGACACGAGGAGAGACTACAACAGAGTTAGAATGCGATAAGTGCGTTTTTGTGTTTCATTGATATATTAAAGCAATAGAACAAGAACTCTTACTATATTGGTACAATGTACATTTCACTTATTATCATCTTTCATTTTGTTTCATGTTTTACAATACCTTTATTTGCTGTGCACATTGCCTCATGTTCTACAATTGTTATTATTTCCTTTTTAGTACTATTTCTTCAGATTGTATATAGACTTGTATTAGTTAGAATAACAAAACAACGAACAGGGAACAGCAGAAGTTACCCTCTCACTATCATCAGATTTAAGGGTCAATCTTTTGAGTCATATCTTCACATTGTATCTCTAAGTTCTGCGAAATATCATGAACTTCCTCAAAACCATCATATTCACTCCTCGTTTTATTGCACATCGCTTATCACTTTTCAAAAAACACATCACATTTGCTAAACTCATTCCTCGATATATCTCAAACCTCTTCAAACTTCTTCAAACTATTTCGCACATCTTCGAACTATTTCACACATCTTCAAACTATTTCGCACATCTTCAAACTATTTCGCACATCTTCAAACTATTTTGCACATCTTCGAACTATTTTGCACATCTTCGAACTATTTTGCACATCTTCGAATTTCTTTTGAACTCTTTCGAACAACTTCATATGCTCTTACAGATTATTTGAACCATTACTTATTATTTCGCATTGCTAAACACATCGTATTGGTCTCAGTGGTGATATTTGGTACCAACTCACACCCTTCCTCTGACTCGTATTATACCATCCGAAGCCATTTAGTAGGTTTTGTTTGGGTTTCTGGGTTGAGTATCATCATTGTCTGCCCATCCATCTGGAGGACCAGCAAACAGTCTACTTCAATGCAGACGACAATATTGATGAGGTTTTGGAGAGGCCTGCTGCCAAGACCACATGTCTCACTGCTTGGTTTAAAGCCAACAGAAGATATGAAGCAGCACGTACTGTTACCTACCAGAACTTTCTTCAAGCATGGATTTACAATGGAACCAAGAAGCAGTGGAACCCAAGAAGGAGTGGCGAGCCTGCTATTGGCAGAATGTACTTTGCTTCTCCTGCCCAGGGGGAAAGGTTCTACCTCAGGCTCCTTCTTACTGTTGCCACAGGGGCAACATCATTTCAGCACTTGTGCACTGTCAATGGTGTCATCCATAATACATTTAAGCAGGCCTGTGTTGCATTGGGTCTTTTGCAGGATGACCAGAAATGGGTTCAGTGTCTTACAGAGGCAGCTCAGATGCAGCTTGGTTCCTCTCTCAGATTGCTCTTTGCCACCATTCTTCTTCATTGCAATCCAACATCTCCTAACATCCTGTGGAACCAGTTCAAACATCACATTTGTGATGACCTCAGAGTCAAGCTTCTTTCAATCTATCCAGATACAGACTTTACAGATGATCAAGTGTACATGTATGGCTTGCATCTCATCAATCAGATCCTTATCAGATCAGGCAAACAACTTTCTGATTATCCAGAGATGCCTGCCATTGAAGGAAACTGGTACATTGATGTTCCTGCCAATAGGCTTTTGCAGGAACAGAGGGATTACAATGTTGAAGAGTTGGCCATCACTGTTGCTCACAATCTCCAGCTTTTCAATCACAGGCAGAGACAGGTTTTTGAAGCTGCAATGGATTCTGTAAACAATAACAAGGGGAAGCTCATGTTCCTGCATAGTGGTGGAGATTGTGGAAAGACCTTTGTCTGCAACACCATTGCAGCTGCTGTTCATACTCAAGGGAAAATTGCTCTCTGTGTGGCATCATCTGGAATCGCTGCATTGCATCTAGAAGGTGGTCATACAGCACATTCCATGTTCAAAATCCCAATCGAAATTGATGAGGCCTCTACTTGCAGAATACTTTGAGATTCAGATCTGCACCAGGTCCTTGATCAAACTTCCATCATTATCTGGGATGAAGTTCCTATGCAGCACAAATATGCCACAGATGCAGTCAACTGCACTTTGCATGATCTCAAGAAAAAGAATGTTCCATTTGGTGGAATCACCATTTTGTTTGGAGGTGACTTTAGACAGACCCTACCTGTCATTCCTAGGGGCACTAGAGAACAGATCATAGCTTCATCCATCAAAAGGAGCACTCTCTGGCAATGCATTACTGTCTATCACTTGACCGAGAATATGCGACTCGACAGAACTCTAGAGAACACTGCACATGCTGCCTGGCTCTTGCACATTGGTGCAGACACTATACAGATTCCACAGAACATGCTCTGCCATGGAAATACCATGGATCACCTTATCAACTCTACATATCCAGGCATAGAGCAGGGGAACAAGCCAGATCACTATCTGGATAAAACCATTCTCTCCTGCACAAATGACAATGTCGATGTCATCAACTCTCTTCTCCTTACCAGATTTCCTGGACCAGAGCATGTCTTTAACAGTGCTGATACAGTCTCATTCAGAGAGCAGGAGTTAAACAACTACCAGCCATATCCTGCAGAGTATCTAAACTCTATCAAAGCAAGTGGCCTTCCTCTCTCCAGGCTGGCACTTAAGATAGGCTGTCCTCTCATGCTTCTATGCAATCTGGATGTCACCATGGGTCTTTGCAATGGAACTCGACTTATCCTTCTTGAAGCCAGACCATGTGTATTGAAGTGCAGGATCATCAGTGGAGATGCACAGTTTGCAGGAAATATCATTTTCATTCCTCAAATCACACTGGAGCCTTCAGCAAAGACCTTGCCATTTCGTCGACATCAATTTCCAGTTCACTTGGCATTTGCCATGACTATCAACAAGTCACAAGGCCAATCTGTATCCTATGTTGGCTTGGACTTACAGACACCAGTGTTCTCACATGAGCAGTTATATGTGGCACTGTCAAGGTATACATCTGGAGAAAGGATCAAGGTGCTGTTGAATGAAAACAATGGAAATAACAGAACTGCCAATGTGGTATACAAGGAAGTGTTGAATAGAGTTGTTTAGCAAAGGTGAGTAACTTGAGAGATTATTTACAGGAATTGGAAACTAATATAGATATCAAGATAGACTTGGATTTAGATTTAGAATTAGAATTAGAATTAGAATTAGAATTGGATTTGGATTGTACTTGGATTGAATCAAATGATTGAAAAATTTATTCTGTGAAGACTTTAGGGCAGGTTACTAAACCTTGGTGTGTATTCAATAACAAGTTAATAAAAGTTTGTAATAATGTCAATAACAAATCAATAAAAGTTTGTAATAATATCAATAACAAGTCAATACAAGTTTGTAATGATGTCAATAACAAGTTTGTAGTAAACTTGATATAACAAGTCAATACAAGTTTGTAATAATGTCAATAACAAGTCAATAACCAGTGAATACAAATTTGTAATAAAGTCAATAACAAGTCAATAAAAGTTTGTAATGATATTAGCAACAAGTTTGTAGTAAAGTCAATATAACAAGTCAATACAGGTTTGTAATAATGTCAATAACACCTTAATACAAGTCAATACCAAGTCAATCAAGAAGATCGAAAGAATCTCTCTTCAAAGATGAGGAAGGAATGAAAGCAGGGCAAGTTCGGTTCAAAATGGACATGGTTTTGTATAAAAAGAGTGTCTGGAGTAGCTGAAAGCAAAAAAGTGTAATTTATTACATATGCTATGACCATTTCCATCATTGAGTAACTGTAGTGGAATTAAGCATTGTGTTACATATACGCGAGCTGGCCCATGCCGGTGTCAGGCTGAGCAAGCAAAGCGAGCGAACACCATGACAAAGACATGGGTCATAAGCTCGTAGGTTCGAAGATGTGTGAAGAAGTTCAAAGAGGTTCAAAGTAATTTTGAAAAGAGTCGAAGGTGTTGGACTGGTATTGGAGAGTGAATATAGCAAATAAAGAATGTTTGTTGAGAGGCGATAGGCAATGTGTAATAACTCGAGGAGCAAATACGATAGTTTGAAGAAGTTCGCAATATTTTGCAGAACTTAGAGATATGATGCGAGCTAAGACTCAAGAGAATGGCTCCTAAATCTGATGATAGTGGAGAGGGTAACTTATTCTCTTCCTGTTCTAAGTAACTAGTACAAGTCTATATACAATTTGAAGGAATAGTATTAAAAAGGAAACAATAACATGTGGAAAACACGAGGCAATGTGTACAGCAAATAAAGGTATTGTAAAACATAAAACAAATGATAAATGATAAATATTGAAATGTACATTGTCCCAGTATAGTAAAAGTTCTTGTCCTATTGCTTTAATATATCATTGAAATATAAAAACCACACTTATTACATTCTGGATCTCTTGTAGTCTCTCTTCGTGTCTGGTGGCGCTCGATATGCAACTAAATAGCTCATTCCGAGTGTATAGCATGTATCAAAAAAGTTTCAAAACAGTTATGTAGTGGCTGACTTCGTTCAAAGTGCTGCGAAGTCATTTGAAAGCATTTGAAATGTTACAAAGTCATTTGAAGTCATTCGAAATTGTGCGAAGTTCTTCAAAAAGTGTTCGAAATCAATTTCATAGTGTACATAGTGGTTCGGAGCATCTGTCATAATGTGTCTATACAATTGGGAATCTTCTCCAGACCTTAAAGCATGCAGTGGACCTATCATCAGCATGCACTTCACACATAGTGTGGGATCAAAATATCTTTATTGACTATACTCCTACTCCTGGACATCAAATTTCCAGTTTTGGTAAATTTCCTGGACTTGGATGAGGCTCGATATGGTTGGAATGTACTGTGGATGGAAGAACCTTAGCACTTACCCTAAAAGATGTGGTACACACACCTGATGCACCTTCTAATCTTATCTCGATTTCATGTATGCTTGCAGCTGGAGTTAAAGTTCTATTTGTAACACCAGGGGTGCAGTTCCAGGTGCCAAATGAGATTATTATTATGGAAGGTCGGGTCAAGAACCAATTATTTGACATGGATGTTGCCAAACAAGACCAAGCATACCCTGCCAAGAATGGCAGAACATGGGATGAATGGCACAGGATTTTTGGGCATCTGAACATGGGGTCAGTAAAGATGCTCAAGGAGAAGGAGATGGTTTTGGGAATGGACATGGATAGAACTATGCATCTAGCTGCTCAATGCCAAGCAGCATGTCCAGCCTTTTCCCAAGAAAAGCCAAACTAAGATCAAGGAGATTGGAGATCTTACAGTTAGTGATCTGTGGGGGCCAGTGCACACTGAAGCTCAAGGGGGAGATCAGTATTTTGTCACATTTACTGATGGCAAGGCATGACACATGATGACATATTTCTTAAAGCAGAAATCCGAAGCGCTTACAAAATTTAAGCAGTACAAAAATTTCATCGAAACTCAAACCAGTCAAAAGCTCAAGAAACTTCGTGTTGATGGTGCAGGAGAATTTCTTAGCATGGAATTCAAGAAATTTTTACTTGACAATGGGATCTGACTGGAAGTCACAGCCCCCCACTTGCCATCCCGAAATGGAATTGCCAAATGTCTAAACTGAACCCTGGTAGAGCATGCATGCACAATGTTACATCAGCACAGACTTCCTCACTCTCTTTGGAGGGAGGTGATCACTTATGCAACTTATCTTAAAAACAGATCACTGACTTGTGCAATCAAAGATTGTAAGGTACCCGATGAAGTCTTCTGGGGGAAGAAGCCAGACATATCGAGCCTGCAAGAATTTGGCAGGACTTGTTGGGTTTTACAGCAGGACGGGAAAAACTCAAAACTTGATCTGAAATCATGCCAATTTCTTTTTGTGGGAATAGCTGATGGTACTAAGGGATACAGATACTACAATTCCCAGACCCACCAAATTCTTACCTCTAGGAATGTGGTGTTCATGTCAGAAGAGGATGATTCTAACATTGTAGAGGTCACTTACCCTGCATTGCTTGAGGGGAAGTGTGAAACCAGTGCCAAGCAGACTTCGGGTGACAGTGGGAATGGCACCACATCAGATTTGGATCACTCACCAGAAAAGGAAATACATCAATCATCACCATATTGCATACCAATTCCCCAGGAACAATCAAGTCGCATTCTTGCAAAATCACTCATCAACTACTGCTTACTCAATAATCCGAATGCACACAGACCAAAGGAATAGAAGCATCATGTGCCAACTATAGAAGAGTCTGGCTACACATCATGATTGATTATGCAATGATCAGGGCAACATCCAAGGATGACCCACTTTTAGTAAAAGAAGCAAAAGAAAGATCAGATTGGCTGAAATGGAAGGAGGCGATGAACACCAAAATAATGCAGTTAACCAAATGAGGCACTTAAAAATTGGTTGACTTACCCCCTGATCACCAGGCAATTGTGAGAAAGTGGGTATATCACATCAAACACGATCACATCGGGGAAATCATGAAGCATAAGGCTAGGCTTGTAGCAAAAGGATGTTCCCAAATTCCAGGAGTAGATTTTGTGGAAACCTTTGCACTGGTTATGCAGCTGAAAACATTTTGGCTATTAATAGCACTCACAACGAATTTAGGACTTATGATTCATGTGGTCGATGTGGTGGGTGCATACCTTAATGGAGTTTTGGAGGAGGTTATTTTCATGTTGCAGCCACAGGAATACAATGACAGTAGTGGGCATGTATGGCAACTCTTAAAACCTCTCTATGGATTGAAATAGATGGGACAGGCCTGGAATGACAAACTCAACCAAACCTTTCTCAAAATGAACTTTACATGGCTTTTCTTGGATCAATGCATCTATATTAGGCACACCAATCATGATCTCCTAATCACATTGGTTTATATCAATGACATGACCATCCTAAGATTGGATATTGATGCCATCATGGAGATAAAAGCCGAATTGATGAAGTACTTTACAATCACAGATTTGGGAGAGGCAAAGCAAATTGTGGATCTAGAATTAGAGAGAAACTTGGAAAGGGCCACTCTCAAAGTTATGCAAGCCCAATATATTAAGAGGGTCCTGGAGAAGTTTGGAATGTCAGATTCACACCCTGTCAGCACACCATTGGACCCTAACATCAAATTGATCAAGACACCTGATAATGAGCATCACAATATCCCTGAGTATTGGAGCACAGTCAGATCACTTATGTACACAGTGATCAAAATGCGACCTGACATCTCATTTGCAGTCCAAACACTTAGTCAATTTATGAGCAACCCCAGACCCACCCATTGGACTGCCATCAAACATGTTTTCTGGTATCTTAACAGCACTCATGAACTTGGGATCGTTTACTGGCAAGGGGGAGAAGTCAAACTTGGATGCCAATTGGGGAAATGAGCTTCCTGATACTTTGGGAGGCGAGGGTCATTGGTATCTGCTGGGAGATCCAGTGGGAATCCATTTAGGCTCATAAAAGGTGCCACTCTCCATCTGAAGCCATAGGGGACAACCTGGGAAGCCTTGGACAGTTAGAGAACTCAAACTAGGGGGGACTGGGAGATGGCTCTACTGGAGGTAACTTGGGGGGTATGTAGTGGGGTGACAGCCTAAGCTGGAGGCTGAGTCAGGGGGGCATCCCCCTCTTTGGAGGTTTGGGGAGGTGCTCGCACACTTATCCTTTCCTCATCTGGCCAAGGGTGCCTCAGCAAAGGAGCACATAGTCTTCATTGCTTGACAGAGCTGTATCAGGGTGGCAGTCTCCCTCAAATCTTGCGTAGATACCTGTAGTGTACTTAGCTTGTACCTTGCCATGGACTGCGAGTGCGCACCGCATAATAAATTATTGACAAAAAAAAAAAATAGTTTAAAGTGTCACGAAGTCATTCAAAGTCTTTCAAAATAGTTCAAAGTATTATGAAGTCATTCAAAGTCATTCAAAATAGTTCAAAATTGGTTCAAAACTGATTTCGTGGGGTTCATAGGGGTTGGGATCATATTATATTTGACCCATGGAGTATGAGGAATGACAGGGAATTCTATAGGAGGGAAGAAGCTGGGGCAAAAACTTCCTCATTCTTGTTCAGTCCATGCAAAACCTGTTTCCTAATTTTGAATAAAATTGTGCATAAGCTTCCATTCTTCTGGCCATAGGAAATTGCCAGGATGGTTTTTGTCGATAATAGGTTTATGTTCAAGTGTATATTGGAGAGAGAAGATAAATGATGGGGGATGAGGATTGAGTTTTGGCATATTCTTGAGGGGATCACCAGTGATTATTTGAATAATGTGAAATTGATTGGGTAGTTTGGTAATAACTGGTCAAACTTTCTGTGTGATTGGTTTGTATTTCTTCTTTGGAGCTGCAAAGATTGGGTATAGAGAGTCAGTTGACAAGACATCAGGAGGGGAAATGATAGTAGAATTGTACATAGGGGTGGCTGTCGAGGCCAATAAGAATATTGCATACTGGTGACTAGCCATTAAATATAAGTTTGCAAGAATTGAGAAAAAGGAAGGGGCATTTGAGGAGCTCGAGGAGTTTATATCAGGAATATTCACAGTGTACTCGATAGTTATAGAAGAATTAGAGTAGTTGAGAGAAATGATAAGAGCACACTGGTTATTTTTCAAAATGTTATCCTCTGGTTGCAAAAATCCTCATGGACTACTCTTCTTCAATGATTAGATTGGAGAATAGTTGGAATAGTGCAAGATCATGTTGAATTTGGATCAAAAATAATTATTGTTTGTGCTTTGTTTCAATAATTCTTCACTGTACTTTCTGTGAGAACATTGAATGATCATCCAAGCAGAATGTCGTAGGCTGGATCTCAAATGATGTGTATTTGCATGTAGAGGGTGATGCTACCAACTTCACAAGGTATGTTCCATGCTAAACCTAGACTTTGGTCAATGCCACCATTAGCCGATTGTAGAGGGATGTGTATCGAAGGATTGTAGGCAAGACCAAGTTCATGGCAAACTTCTTCAGACATTGCTATGATTGATGAACTGGGATTGACAACACTTTTGACTGGGTTTCTGCTGTTGATGTTTATAATGACCGATCAAATAGAGTGGGATTCCTTTGCTGCAATAAAAGGTTTGGGTATTTTTTTAGGATGAAGGCTGCTAATATAAGTTTTGTGAGGGTCATCAATCACAAAAATATCATCATCAAGAAGATTCATACCATTATCTCCTTCGGGTTGCTGGATATGATGTGAAGTGATCTGTTCCTTCCATTTCATATGACCTTCAGGTGATAGAGAAAGTAGTTCTTCAGGAGTTAGAGTGATAATTGGGGTTTTCATCGATTGAGTGAAGACATCTTCAGTGATTTTGTCTTTTTGAATTGGTGCTTGGGTATGGTACAATGGGCTGTCTTTGTCTTTTGCTTTTCCTGTCGATGCAAAGTTATGTTTGTGAGGAGGTAGATACAAATTTTTCTTAGTGCCATTGTAGAGATGTATTACTGGTTGTGATGGTGTTTCAGAGGTTGAAGATGGTGCTGAATTTGAAGTAGGTATATTGGTTGCTGTGGATGAGATAGATGGTGATGATACTTGTGGGATGGACCATTTGACTGGTGCAGGGATTTGAGGGATCAAAGGTTGAGAGGTAGGAACTGTTGGCACATTCAAATCAGTTCATGCAAAGGGTCTACCACTTTGTAAGGCATATAGCTCTTGTTTGAGCTTTGCAATACAATCTTTAATCATTGTAGATAGGTCATTGAAGAAACTGTCAAAGGTGCAATATTATACATTAGCAAAGGGGTAACATTAGACAAAGGGTTTTGTCAAGTCCATTCATCAATCCTGTCCTTAATAAATTGACCAGAGATGTTTCAAGAAGTGAATTGACCATTTGGAAGAACAATTTTGCCTTCAGTGTTTTTCTTACACTTTCCTTCATTGATATATGATTGGCAAACCAAGCAGTCACTGATGAAATGTCCCATATGCCCACAAAAGATGCAAACTAAATTTTCAAGCTGTTCCATGCAACATCCACTATTAGGTTGACTAGTGTTCATTGTCTTTGAGCCTGCTAAAGCAGTTACAAGAGTGGCTGCAAATTTTTTGAGAATTGCCATAAGATCTTCCGATTTAATTTGAGGAGAGGATGTCGATGATGTGTTCAGTTGGTACTCAGTGCAGAGTCTCAACAGAAGGGGTGAACACTAAACCTACAACTGCAGGCATGCTTGAGGTGAGGGGGGTTTGCTTAGAGGGCCTTGGATTGTCCTTCGGGGCATGGAGACTATGAAGAGGCTGGTACAGCGGTTTTCAATGTGTGCACTAGTTGTGTACACTAAAGGGAAGATATGTGCAATAGCAGAAAAGTGTGCAATGCAAAGGGGCAAAAACGCACAGTGTGGAAAAATGTGCAATGGGAGTGCAGAAGTGTGCAACAATGAGGGTGATGAAAGTGGGAGGTGCAGTGGGACGAAGACGACACTGGGATGTGCTGTGAAGGTGGTGCGCAGGTTGGGGGCACAAATGGGATGAGAGTGCAATGAGCAGAAAAGGCACAAACAGTGTGCAAACATGGCTATACAAATAAATGTGCAAATGGTGCACAAACATGGCTATATGAAGGACGCACTGCAATAGTGCACAAATGAGGACAAAGGACACAATGCAGGGACAAAACACAGCAATATGACAAGGGGATGCAAACGATATGCAAATGCAGCTATACAAAGGGTGCACTACGAAGGTGCATGGAATGGATGCTGGTGCACAGACTATGTGCGGCACTGACTGAGCTATGAACTGTAAGGGGGAAAAAGATTCTCTAAATTCTCTATCTGTCTGCCTACTATGTACAAATGGCTTATGTAATAAAAATGGTAAAATAAAGTGTAAAAATAGAAAGCACCATGTGCTACCCACAAGCACATCCATTCACCCATCTAAACCTGACTGCACTATGCCGCTGCCTCAGCCAATAAGATTTGCGCACGCTATAGCCCAATACCCAACTGTCCCAGTGCGATGCACTATTTTTAATGCACTCTAGGTCCTGTGCACTCTTCCCAATTAATCTGCTTCAGTGTTATGTGTCGCATGCTGCACCTTAGTAATAATGACATGATCAACCTGTGCCAGTTACCAGATAAGGCGATGCCAATTGGAAATGTGGAAGAACTATAAGGAGATGCTGTGCAAGGCCAAATAGCACCAAAGCTCCAGGATTACATGAAAGCACCCAAGTGCACACAGTCCAATGCCAAATAGGTGCAAAGTGCCCAGATTATGTGAGAATGCGCAGTTCACTTGTGCTGGAATTGCGGTGCACCTCAAGTAAATGTGCCAGTAAGATGGAAGCTGCGATGTGCAGTGCAACTGGTGTGGTGGATTGCTGTGTGTGTGATAGAGATTGTGCAATGAGTGCACAGCAGAGAATGTGAGTTGCAGGTAAGGCATAAAAGAAGCATGTAGAGGCACATCGAGCATGCAATAACTGTGAAAGGCAGATAAGAAATGTGAGGGGGGTGTGCAGAGGCAGTTTGAAGCATAACAGGGCGCATTTAGGGCGCATGACAGCAGGCAGCTAAGGAAAATCCAAAGGCGCAGTAGAAATGTAAAAGGCACACAAAAGCACACCTAAATGGTCAAAGGCACGTGAAAGCATGCAAAAGCATGCTGCGCAAAGTATGTGGAAGCCATCTAGGAGGTGCACACAATCACAAAAAATGCTGTAGTATGCGTGCAGAGCAATAGAGAGCCATATCATTGAGATTGTTGATATTGCTGAAAATGCTGAGGAATGTCAACTAAGTAGTGATGTCAAGTCCAAACTGATAGATCCTGCTAGAATGAACTTTGCTGCTGCATGGATATTGTCGAGTGGATAGGGGTCATCAGGATAGTGATCAGGGAATTTTAGTTTGAGATGTTGGGCTATTCTAGCCCATAAACCTGGTTGGAAACCATGAATGAAGGCTCTGCTTTGTTCAGTGTCAGAAATCCTGCCTTTAGTGGACAAAAACTTTGTAATGTTATAGAACAACTGAAAATATAATCCCAAATTGTTTGCATTGTAAACACTGATGCAAAGTTGCTTGCTGATGAGTCCATGTGCAGAATTAACCATCTCTGATCATCGTCAGAACCAGGGTACAGTTTGTGGATAGTGATGCAAAAATTCTGGAATGAAGTGCCAGCTTCATATTCTGAGATTGATTTCCAAAGTTCAAAAGTGTTAATATCAAGGTAGCGGCAAGCATGCTTTTTCATTTCTTTGGAGTTTGTAATATTGCACACTGAAAAAAAGCAATTTAAGCTCATTAAAATATCTGTGAAGTTCTTGAGGCTGAGTGGCTTGTGTAGTCATGAATGCAATAACTCTTGGAGTAGGGGTTAAAACTTGGGTGAAGGATGGTAGAGGTATCAAATTTGTTGGAAGGACGAATGAAGAGGTAGATGATGAGAATGAAGATGAAGATGATGAAGATGAAGATGATGAGATAGGTGAAGGGAATAGTCAATGATGAGTAAATTCTGCTTCAGAAACTGGGATTAGAATATCTCCCAATTGTTCAAGAGATTCAAAGGTGTGGCGAGTCTTGATTCAAAGGTTTCTAGCTTGTGTTGGCCTAAGGTGGGAGATTTGAGATGGATTAGGCAATGAAATGATTTAGAAACCCCTCGCAGGGGGCTCCAAAAATGATGGTATTCAACCTGGAAACCCAAACAAAATCTACTAGAAAGGTCTTGAATGGTATAACACAAGTTAGAGGAAGAGTGCGAGGTAGTACTAAATATCACTGCTGTTACCTTAGGATGGAAGAACTAAGTTCAAAGAGGTCCAATGATGTTTGATGAAGTTTGAGAGCATACAAAGCTCTGCAAAGTGCTTCGAAAAAAGTTCAAGGATGTTTGAAGGAGTTCAAAGATGTTCAAAAGGTTTGTAAAGGACAATGATGATTTTGACAAATGCTGAGGATAGACTATAGCAGATTGGGAAGGTTTTGAGAGACAATAGATAATGGATGATAGTTCAAGAGGCTAGTATGGAAAGTTCAAAGAAGTTCATGGTAATACGCTAAACTTCAGAACTAAGATGAGAGGCTTGGACTCAAGAGAACTGCTCTTAATTCAGACAATGGATGTGATAGGACAGTTTCTTCTCTGTTGTTCTAAGTAGCTAATACAAGCCTATATATGTTTTGAAGAGATGGTATTTAAAAGGAAATAAAACAACATGAGGCAAGATATAAAACAATAAAGAACTTCCCAAATTATAAAATAAATGAGAGATAATGAGAAGGGAAACATATAGAGTCACAATGTATCAAAAGTACTTATCCTATTACTAATGCACCACAATCACATCCTAAAAGCCCTTTATTGTATCTCCTTGGACAATGTTCAGATGTTGAATGTCATTCACCCAGTTTGAAAAGAAATCAGATGATTTGAGCTGCAAGTTGCAAATTCTTACATGGAGCTCATCATCCCAGCCATCCACAGGAACTTTTTTGCAGCTCCTTGATGAAATCTGTGAATGCCAGTTTAGAAAGGTGATCTCTATGCATAGCAACCCAGTCTTGAGCTTGCATATCTTTTAGTCCAGGCAAAACAGCCACCACACGCTCGTCTTCCAAGATTTTCTTGTTAGCCCTGAAGAAATCAACACAAGCCATTTCCCATTAATGCATAACCATAAGTGTCACTATGCCAGGAGTGAGCAGCAGGATGTGCTTTGGTTCTGCATGAAGACACTTAGCAGAGCCTGTTGCTGCCATCTTTATCTTCAATACAAGCAGAAAGTAGTTGCAGGAAGAAAGTGAATTGTCAGAGTTGGAATCTGCTGTTGGCAAGGTAGGTGTATGCACATTTGTGGGCACCCCAAGCATCTCAGAAGGTCTGTGTGTATAATTGTTGACAGCAGCAGGTGGTGGGGACTGTGTGCCCTCCTCAGTTGGCATTAGCAGTAGTAATGATGGAGACAACAGGCCATGATGGGCATCGGGGCAGTGAGCACTTGCTTGCGCATGATTGGCAGTTTGGACAACTCAGTCTTTCAACCTTTAAACAGTGAGCCTAAGATTGGCTTTGATGAGACAGAGAGAGGTAAAGTGAAGGTCATTAGACCAGATCACCTTGCTGAGCAATGCTTAAAAAAAAGTGTAAGCATGTGCTGTGTTAGGGGCATGCACTTCACTAGAGTCAGACTGAGACTAAGCAGGCAAAAAAGGTGATTTTATAAGCGAGGGATCTCTATCGATGATGATGAAGGTGATGATGGTCAAAAAGAAAAGAAAGATCCATGTCATCCATATCTGTCTGAGGATGCAATCTGAGCAGTAAATGAGTGTAAATAAGTAATATCATTACAAGGGGCTTATTGATGCCTGGATGAATGAACCTGTAAATAATTATGTTCAAAGCTTTTTCCTCCAGCAGCCTCTGCACAGAGCACTCAACAGATGTTCCATCGCATGCATATGACCATACTTTGATGTTTCATGCCAACAAGCCTTGGATAACTTGCCACAGGTACTCGATGAATCTCTCTGCACTCAAATCATTGATGCCCAATGACACAATGACCATAGCTGGTATTTTTGTAATGGGAACTTGCAGACACCATAGATGAAGCTGAGATGCAAGTTTACATGGTTATCATAGAACCTGGAAAGTCAATGACACACACCTTCATTGCTTTCTCTAGTATACCACTATCAAGAACATCTTGGAATGCATTTGGGTCAATAAGTTGATATGGCTCCCAGTGTTCCCAAGAATGAAATAAGCATCATGCTCTTGATCATAATATGGGCAGAATGCAGCCATTAGCTTTGTATCATCACAGCTAAGTCCTACAATGCGCTTGCTGGCACCTATAGTCAATCATTAGAAAGAGAGGTGAGATCATGAGAGTCACCATATGCACTCAATCATTCATGGTGTAGGTCAGGGAAGATGGTCTTCAATGAACCGATAAGCCTGCAGACTATGTGTTGCAACAATGTGTGCAAACTCAAGCAAATCTGGCAAGTAATGAAATCCCTGCATACCAACCCCACACTCTTGTTTGTTGGCCTTCATTAAAATTGCTTGGAGCAGTGATCCAAAAAAATCATTGCCCTTATATTTTTCTGACATAATCCCTTCAGCATATTGAATGTAGGAAGATTTTTAATCCTATTGATTGGTGAAAGGTTGGTTTCTGATACCCTCTGAGTACAAGTTAAAGCAAAATGACTTACTTCTGGCTCAATAATTCCCATAATCCAGAGCATATTACTATGTACAGGTCTATGTAACTTTTCCCTTGATACCCATGGTTGTTATACTTGTACTTGTCATCATCTGGCAATGGGATGGAAAGGGCATTTCAAAGCACCTTGAGTTTGAGTACTGCTAGGCAACTTGGGCATGGGCCAGGCAGGGAGAATGAAACCATTTTCTTGCACATTGTAGAATAGACACATCCAGCAGCACAATCATTATGCCACTTTGAATCATGGATGCATGCAGTATCAACTTGAATTTTATGCTTGTTGCTCAGCTCTGCATATGTAACATTTCCACCAAATAACTACTTTATCATTATTCTGACTGACTGTGATCCCCCTCCTTGAGCTCCACTCCATTCGAGATAAACATCAATTTTGACATTATCAGATTTTGTAAGACCAGGGCATGGCTTTACTGATAGTGCTGTAATCCTTTGGGATGGTGCTGCTGGACTGTCATTTGCTGCAGTAGGTGCCAAAGGTTTTGGTTGCAGTATGCTACTTAGTGTCCTCATGCTGGCACCAGACAATTTGTCAGTTGTCAGGGAGCCTTTTCAGCTTTTCAGATAAGTCTTGAAGTTCCTAATGTTATAAGCATACTTTATGACAAGTGATTTGCCACACTTGATGTGTCAGACAGTTTTGCCATTGATAACTTCTGCATGTTCACATAACTTCTGAATCTTGTTCTTAAATTCACATAGATTCTTATTGTTGATAATGAGTGTCTCCTTTGTATGCAATTCATACTGCTTGCACTCCCAAATAGCTGATCTAGATTGGCCAAAATCTGAGTCATTCAAGTTGGAAACATGAGTCTGTTTCACTTTCTTTGCAGTGATGGTGCATGATTTGTAATCAAGTGCCTTTTTGCTTCCACCATCAACCTCATCACTCTGCCTGCATTTCTCAGCTTGCTTCTTGGTCTTTGCAAAAATGCTGTACACAGGCTTCTGAATCTCCCTAGATGACATCATCTCATGACTACCAACAAAGTCATCACTAGTGGTGAGTGCATTGCTCATTGACAGTTCTATTGACATCTCATTGTCACTGCCTAGTGCAAAGTCCCAGTCATACATGTCATAGTTTGATGAAATATTTCTGATAGGAGGTGAGGCTGGGATACTATCATCCTTGCTATTATCCAAAGTCATTCTTTTGACATAGTCTGGATCTTCCATGGTCACCCCTCCTTCATGAACATCCACAATTACTGTGGAGATGGTATTGAATGACTCAGCAGAAGGGTTTTGTTCAATAAACCTGGTATTAACAACTAATGGGAGTTTCAGCATCAAGCTTGGGCCTGCTATGTCATTAAGGATTTGAGAGGGATGAGAGAGTACATTGATTTGGCAGGGTTTGTGTATTCTCTTGTCATTGCAAAGGGTTCAACAGATGGAACAGGGCACTTTTCAATTCACCACTAGATTTAGACCTCATAGCATAGCAGAGATTGGTAGATTTAGCTACAGTATTGTGAGTAAGCTTGTTCTTATAGGGAGCTTTATGCAAACTCACATCTTTAAAATACAGACCACACAAAATGCTAAACCAATTTACCTGCTCAAATACTCCTCAAGATGCTGTCCACAAGGGATCACTAGGGTGTAGCACAGGGACAGGTTAACCTGTGGTACTCTGCCTGCAGGTAGCACAGGTGCAGGTCTGGGTTTGTATATCTGTACCTGTGGCAACACCACACACACCTGTACTCATGGTGTTGTAAGTTGTGACAGGTTTGAGTTGTGATGCATTTCATATCATGTTGTGGGGTTCCAAAATTTTTCTAAGCTCTTTGGCCTTGAGTTGACACCATTTCTATCAACTTCATGAGAATCCATCTCTTGTTATACTGTGCAAAGACATGTATCTGACTGGTACTGTAGTATGTAAAATGATATAATTCACTTTTGTCATCTGAAATACCTACTTTTTTTTGGATGTTATTTTGCATGATTATTTTGGGTGACCTTGAGTGTTCCTCCTCAAAGTTCCTCCTCTTGTGCCAAAAATTACTATGCCTACTTTAAATATAGCAAATTACAAGTCTCTTTCATTCTTTATGATGAGATAAAAAAGTTGGCAGATGATTTGTATGTGAATTCAAGTGTTGAAGTAGCATAAAAGAGTTAGATAACTTTCTAGTATAGCTGCCTCTCATCTTTGTCTTAGCTACACATAGTTTATTCAAGTATTAATGTAGTTTTTAAACACCATACAAAACCTGTGCTTATAACCTGTAGTACTGCATGTATGGTATTTGTACAGGTATGGTGTCACAGGTTACAGGTATGGTGTTGCTAGTGAAACCCATGTGCTACACCCTAGGAATCACCAAGTGTGTCATGCACTATTGTATTTATTGCACACATTCCACATGATACACTATCATTTTGATGACCATGTGGTAAGACATCACCCAAATTCTCAATGGGCCTACTGAAATGACCTTCTAGCACTATGGGGCCTGCAGAGTAGAGAACCCATCCCACTTTTCACACCTTTAAATAGTGTAAATTGATATATTTATGGTATAGTTTTCATGTATTGATAAACCCCAGAATGGAATAAGTTTCATCAGGTGTTGGAATCAAAATCTACCCCTAAGAGGAGTGAAAAAGAAGGTTTTTTCTATATGCAAGGGATGAGTCAATGGGATAAAAACCTCCCAAATTTTGTCCCAAGTTCATCCCACATCAAATTCATCCCATAAAATGGTTTTCATCTTTATATGGGCAAAAATAATGCTCCTCTACACGGGCTGAATTTCATCAACTGTAAGGGGAATGAATGAAGGAATTTCCCCCCCCCCATTTAAGGGTGTCAAAGAAATGAATTCCTCACAAAATTTGTCCTAATTCATACTGTACCAAATCCATCCCATGGGTTGTTTTCATCTTTATATGGGTGAGAATAACAACCTCTACTCAGGTTGAATTTCATCAACTTTCCAGGTTCTTCAAGAGTGGAAGAATTCATCCACTTTATGTAGTAGCTTTATCAACAGGTTTCATACTGCTAGTAGTGACTATTCAACTGTTATGGGTAGCATTGGAAATCATTTGTTATTGGCTGAAATTCAGGCCATACATACAGAGCATGATCACATTTTAAGCATCATCCATATCTGAGCTACCCCTATCCTCTTTGAGCCTTGCCCTTGTCACCTTCATCTTCTGCATCTTCTTTTGCATCCTCTGCATTGTCCTCCACATCATCTGTATCCTCCACGTTGTCCCCATCCTCCTCATCCTTATCCTTATTACTCACTACATTATCCAAGTTTGTCATTACAGTAAAATATCTGCATTTATGGGCATAGGCATGCTTGTTCTTCAGACTGGACTTGATAAATTATTCAACCACCCAACCATGAAGGAAATGCTTGAAGTAGTGGTGGTGCTCTTGAGCCTAGGAGATCCATCTAAAAATGAGGAAAGAAAGTAGATAAGAATGTACCATTGCAATGATTTTGGCAGCAACCGGCTTTGGTTGGTGGTGCCACATAACAGAACAGTCAAGCCCAGCTGTGGCGGTTAAGTCCCAGACACAACCCTACTAATCCTCAGAAAGGCTATGTGATCAACTTATGTGAAGGGCACTGTAAAAGTCAGTATCATCCTCAAGGCACATTGCAGTTTGTAAGTTGAATCCATTACCAGCAACACTGCTTTCTCTGGGTGGCCATGGTATCATTATCACAGTGTTTTCTTTAGCAGCTGCAGCCTTGTGCAAGGCATCATTCTCAGCTGATGATGGTGTCAGGAATGTACAAAGGAGAAAAATGGTGACTACACCCTTTAGTTTCTTTAACTGAGCCTCAAAGGTTTTTGCTGCTGTTCCTAGTCAAGTGCAACATGATAAGCAATAACATCTCAATGCAAAATAGTGAAATACTAACCTCCCACTTTCTTTGCAAGAGAGGATGACGCTAACTCCACCTTACCACCTTGCTTGGATTTCTTAGATGCTGAAGTTTTTGCCATGAGGATTGGTAGGTAACAACACACTCTTAAGGACTCAACAAAGGATAAGATCTGTGTATAGTCTATGTGCTGCAGAGGTGAACCACAAGATAAGTCTTCTGGCACAAGGGTCAGAAAAACTAGAAGTTGAGGACTAAGTTTTGCACAGAGGACAACTTGAATGTTCCTGGAAATAATGTATAGAAAGATGGGATGTGATTAATGCATTCAGGCGGACACATTTCATGTAGACTGGACTTAACATGCATGGCAGCTCATTGCTCAAGGCTGGAGCTTGTGTGTTGGGAGCAGGAGGCACTGCAAAGACAGGGATTAACATGTTCAGGGAAATAAATTTATATAGACTAGACTTAACATATGCATGGAAATCATGCTCATTGCTTGAAGCCAGAGCTTGGGCATTGGATAAGGGAGTGGGTGCAAAATTGTTTGCCCAAGGTCCAGCCTAGAGCAATGAGAGCTGCTGCATACTTTGAGCCCAAATCCAGTCTAGCAAAATGCAGCCCCTGAACATGTTAATCACATCCCTGGCAAGCTAGACTGGATTTGGGCTCAAAGTATGCAGCAGCTCTCATTGCTCTAGGCTGGACCTTGGGCAAACAATGTTAGTTAATGATATCAGAAGCTAATGGATGCAAATGATATAAATGCACAGGGAGACATTACATTGCTAGCATTCCAGATCTTGAACTTGGTATGGGTGGTTGCATGGGTAGACTAACGAAACCTGCAATATATATATATATTGTAGGTTACAAGTTAGGAAATCCACAATGCAATAAAATGTCCACAAACCAGAAATCCCCCTGCATTCACCCTGCTATTCACCATAATGTCAGGAGCATTATTAGCATCAGCAATAGCACCTCCAATATTGAGGAAAGCCTGATGGAACCAGACACAGAGCTTGAAAGCTATATAGTGGAAAACCAACTTGGCCTACCAGAGAATGGGGTGTGTGTTGACCATCCTGATGTCTCCAATGTCTCAGAGGCAAGCAGTAAGTACTGATTTGTCTGCAGGCAAATGGAAGCTGAAGACTCCACATATATACCAGACAAGCCAGCCCAGTCTGTAGTGGGAATGTAGATGTCAGTACCCAACCATCAGGACAAAAGGTATGCAAAGATACTTACTTGATAGGTTGCCATGATATACCATTGAAGATACAGAAGAACATCACAATTCAGATCTACATTGATAATAGCCACCTAGTGAACCCAGTCTTCAACATAAATGTCCAACAAGTAAAGAAGCAGGACAGAAAGCAAGGGGACGAGAGAAAGAAAGATGAGAACAGTAGGCAGAATAAGCAGCAGAAAGTAATTATAACAGGCACATAGGATAAATTATAGAGTATCTAAATATTTTATGCTTCGTAAACACTTGATCACTTATTTGCATGCATCTTCCTCGCCTCCTTGCAAAGACCAGACATCAGTCCATTGTTCTATTGTTTTTCCTCCTTTATCTCATGGCTGACCCACAGTTCATCAGGACTGAACTCCAAATGTTCCTCCAAGAGACTTCCTTGACCATCCTCCATCCAATGGATAACAGCCACCATAACAATTGGTTGACCATCTTTATATCAATGGTAAATTTAGTGAATATTTTTGCCACAGTGCTCCCCATCAATTACAATAAGTGGCCTGTTGTTGCACATCAGGTGAGGGTGCTTGGGAGAAACCTGTTCTGGAGGCAAGAATCCTGATGTCTTGTAGTGCAAGAGCTGGATGGATAGTTGCCCAGATACTTGCATAATTGTAACAGCCACTTCCTTATCTTTATGTTCTCTAGCCATAACCAATACCTTCATTTTTGCACCAGTATGCTGTGAGTCTAGTAGAGGGTGCACTGTCCACAATGTCATCATAGTCCAAAACCTCAGTTTTGAATGGATGAGCATGGTTAATGTGAGTTAACTGAGCAGTTATTCTGAGGTCACTTAAATTGTCCTGCAGAGGCAGAACATCCTTGATGATTGCATGATAACCCTTTATTGGATGCTTGACCTTGCAGACAACAACTTCCATTTTGATCCATGGCATGCACTCTGATGGATTCAATGTGAATGGATGGGTTAGGTGGGCAATGAGAAGATCTGCTAATGTACTGCTTGATGTAGACTGTTGCATCACAAATGTGAGTGGTGGGTCAATAACCTTGACCCAATTTATATGGACATGGTGTCCCTGGTAATGGTTGATTAGTGGTTGGTTGCAAAAGTTTGGCTGTATACCTACCATTAGGATGTTGTGAAGCACTCCACCATGTATGCTGCCTTTTCCAACAGCTGTTATGCCACCCCTTATTTCTTGGCATTTGAACCATTCAGCAATCTGAACACTTTTAAATTTGTCACCACTAATTTCTACTACCCATCCTTTTTTTCCACAGAGAGTTCCACTTATCACTTTGGCAAAGTCACTGATGGCAACATACTTTCTCAAGTTAGACCAAGAGACATTCACTATGCCTTGCCATCTTTAAGATTTACCTCCACTGAATGAGGATGCATGGCTTTAATAATGCCTTACTTTTCTGAGGGCTTAATGGCTACCACACATTTACCTTCAGAAAATTTCCATTCTGAAGGGCAAGGGAATGTTGCAGTCATGATGTCTGAGTGAGGGGCCTTTTTAAACTCATAAAATGTACTAGACAGAGGTAGACAAGACTGAATGGCAGTGGAATGTCCTAACTTCAAGAGTGTGCTCAAACCTATGATCCAAGATGGTCCACCACAAATTGTCCTCCCCTGTCTGGAATTGTGTGATGCCATGTTCATCACCATGTTCTCAGTAAACAGGTGGGGGTCAGTGTAGGTACCAGATCATTTCCTTTTCTCAGAAGAAGAACCAACCACAGGAGGGGAAGGGAGAAACTAGAAGAAGGGTGATTTGGCCCCAGTTCTCAGTGGACCAAATGTAGCCTATATCCCCTTTGTACAACCCGCAGTGGATGGTAACTGTAAGGGCAACCTCAAAGCCTCACTTAATAGTGAGCTAACAGAGGAGAATCCAAAGTTAATATTATACTACATAGTACAGACACTTTAGGCACACCTAACAGAGGAGAATTTAAAGAAAAAACTCTAAGGACCCATCTGTCAATGCCCACTATATGTGATAGAGCTAAAAATCAAATAGTAAGCTAAAAATAAAGGCAGAGATAGGTGAATCAGGCTGCAGGATGACATCACCTTGATGGGTAAACATCCAAAAGGGGTCCCACCTCTAAGAATAGAACTGTCAACATGTACCAACATGGACAAAAGGTGAAATATAATAATAAAATAGGAATAAATCATAGAAAATCATGGAAAATGCAAAATAGGGTGAAATAAAATATAAAAAAATATGGGATGAATGCAGAAAATTGCCCAGACACCTGGGGCACCTTCCTTTCCCCTTACAGTAACCCAATCTCCAACAGAGGGGTACCTTTCATTATCCATATCCAATAGCATTGTCTACTCTGCCATATCAATTGCCCCAAAATCCTCTTGTGGGCAAATAAGTTGTGGGTTAGAATGTAGCAGCTTAGACAGCATGGGGTTCATGAAGGCCTCAATATAAAACCACCTGCAAACTGAATCCCACAAGAATGCAGACCTCAACTTGTGTTCCAGTTGCACAACCCTAAACAGGTAGGCTACAGCATCTTTCTCCTTCCCTGGTTAGATATAATAAGTTAGTAGGCTATCACAAAATTGTAACAATTGAGGCTCATGGCACAGCAGACCCTCAGTAATGAATAGTCTGCACCAGTTGGCATGCATGAAGTGACAGCAGCCAAGGTGTCTGAGTCATTGGAATTGACATCATCATCATATCTTGGCCACTGTGCATTGAGGCTATGTGACTGTTCCAAGATTCCCAACAAGAAGTCATTCAGATCCTCCTCGCCTCAGTCAGGCAGCTTGTTCTCCAGGAGCCCTGGCATGTCTTTTAAATGTCCACAATCCCAATTGTCAATGAAGTTGTCTAGAATGTAAACAGATTAACAGCACTCATAAGGAGTGCTGGAGTCAACTTACCAAGAGGTCCATCTCCATACCCATCACTGTCCTCCTCATTGCCCACTTGAGCCTCAATGTCAAGGAAACAGCAGACTGCATCTGGGACATTGTTCATCATGGCTTCAGCAACATTCCTAAGTTTTCTATGAGTGGATATCAGCTTTTGTATTGATTTTATTGAAGACTTAAATATTTCTTTTGTATTATCATTCATTTGGCATGTACTATGTATCTACTTTACTAACTAGATGAAATGAATCAGATGAACTTACTCAAGGGGGACAATGAGAAGGACAGCAGAAGCGCCAAGAAAAGTTGAAGGCAGTGGTCAGGATTAAAGTGAGAAAGCATGCAAAAGCCAGCAAACAAATGTTGATATTGTTCAGAATGTTCAATCCTTGGGTATCCAGTTATTAGGAGTGGTTAACAGGCTAACCCCAATAACTGGATACCTAAGGATTGAACATTCCAAACAATATCAACATTCATTTGCTGATTTTTGCACACTTTCTCGCTTTCATTCTGACCATCACCTTCAACTTTTCTTGGTGCTTCCACTGTCCTCCTCGTTGCCCCCCTTGAGTAAGTCCATCTGATTCATTTCATCTAGTCAGTAAAGTAGATACATAGTACATGCCAAATGAATGAGATGTATTTCTCTCATAGATGTAAATAATTAAAGATAATTAAGTCAGCTATACTCCCTACCCCATACAAAAGAAATATCTAAGTTTTCAATAAAATCAATACAAAATCTGATATCCACTCATAGAAAACTTAGGAACGTTGCTGAAGGCACAATGCACAGTGTTCCGCTGTTTCATTGATATCAAGGCTTAGTATGGATTGACACAGATTCTGCATAGCCCATGCAGAGTCCATGCAGAGTCCTTGTAATCCATACAGATCCATGTAGAACATATGGGGGAGAATAAATTATCCATGTAATTCCATGTGGATCTGCGTGGAACATATGGGGCAGCATAAAGATCTCGTAAATTACTATAAGTTGACAATGAGGAGGATGATAATGGGTGTGGAGAGGTATATTCTGGTGAGCTGATCCCCATGTACCTATGAGCATGCCCACTAACATCCACTCCTCAGTCATGACCACTAAGCATCTCTGTGCATGTAATTGTGGCAAGTTGGTCACCCAGAAGACTGAATACCATCATGAGGCAGGGCAAGGTCATTTATTTTTAATGTTGAGTATCCTTGCACAGAACCAGCCCTCGATAAGGAAGACCAGATGAAAGAAATCATCTTGCCCTTCACCAAAGCAACAAATCATTGGACGCCAACCTCCCACTTGACAAACCTTTTCATTAGCAGAGGACCTCATGCATAACTCTACCATGGGTAAGGATTTTGACAACTATGTATATGTCTAATGATCTCCCAGGAAATGTTGACAATCAAGGTTGTCCATTGCAGGTCATTCCGGAAGCAAATCTGGACTTGCAGATGGGCAAGGCAGGACCATCGCATTGCCTGTTGTGTTGAGAAAGTTGGCTTACAATGATGGAGGCATAACCATGTGTGGCAGTTTGTTGTCAAGGAGAGTAATGAGGAAGATGAGGAAGATGAGGTCACAGAAGAGAATCAGGTCATGCAAGAAGATGAGGTCATGGAGGATGAGGATTTTTACAGCAATGAAAATGAGGGTGAATATGAAATGTTAAGCACAGAGCTGGGACAGGAAGGAGTCTTAGTATGGGACCTCCTCAGTGAAAGCTTCTTGAAGGAAGCCTTACGATTAGGTGAGTCCACATCAAACCATACCTTTACCATTGATGTGTTCAGTTGGTACTCGGGGCAGAGTCTCAATGGAAGAAGCGAACACTTAATCTACAACTGCAGGCATGCTCGGAGTGAGGGGGGAGTTTGCTTAGAGGGCCTCGGCTCATCCTTCAGGGCGCAAAGACTATGGGGAGGCTAGTACGGTGGTTTTCAATGTGCGCACTAGTTGTGTATGCTAAAGGGGAGGTATGCGCAGTGGCAGGAAAGTGTGCAACGCAAAGAGGCAAAAATGTGCAGTGCAGAAAAACACATAATGGGAGTGCAAAAGTGCGCAATGATGAGGGTGATGAGGACGGGAGGTGTAGTGGGACGAAGACAGCACTGAGATGTGCTGGGAAGGTGATGCAAAGGGGTGGGGGCACTAATGGTATGAAAGCGCAAGAGGCGGAAAAAAGGTGCAAATGGTGCGCAAAATGCAGCTATGTGAATAAGTGCGCAAATGCAGCTATATGAAGGGCACACTGTATGAGTGCTTGAATGAGGATGAAGGATGCAATGCAGGGACGAAACACAACAATATGATGAGGGGATGCAAATGTGGCTATACAAAGGGCACACTACAAAGGTGCACGGACTGAATGCTGGTGCACAGACTATGTGCGATGCTAACTGAACTATGGACTATGAGGGGGGGGGGGAAAGATCCTCGATTCTCTATCTGTCCGCCTACTATGTACAAATGGCTTATGTGATAAAAATGGTAAAATAAAGTGTAAAAATAGAAATTGTTATGTGCTATCCACAAGCACACCCATTTGCCCATCTAAACCTGACCACACTATGCCGCTGCCTCAGCCAATAAGATTTGCACACCTATAGCCCACTACCCAACTGTTCCGGTGCGAGGCACTATTTTTGGTGCACTCTAGGTCTCATGCACTCTTCCCAATTAATCTGCTTTGGTGTTATGTGTCGCGTGCTGCGCCTTAGTAATAATGGCGTGATTGACCTGTGCCAGTTACCAGATAAGGCAATGCTGATTGGAAATGTGGAATAACTATAAGGAGATGCTGTGAAAGGCCAAATACTGCCAAAGCACCAGGATTACATGAAGGCACCCAAGTGTGCACAGTCCAATGCCAAATAGGCGCAAAGCACCCTGATTATGTGAGAATGTGCAGTCTGCTCGTGTTGGAATCACAGTGCACCTTGAATAAATGCATGAGTAAGATGGGAGCTGCGATGCACAGCGCACCGGTACAGCGGATTGTTGTGTGTGTGATAGAGATTGTGCAATGAGTGCGCAGCAGGGAATGTGAGTGCAGGTAAAGCATAAAAGGAGTGCGCAAAGGCACATCGAGCACGCAATAAATGTTGAAGGCAGATAAGGAGCATGAGGGGGGCACGCGGAGGCAGTTTGAAGTGCAACAAGGTGCATTTAGGGTGCACAACGATTGGCAGCTTTGGGGAACCAAAAGCGCAGTAGAAATACAAAAGGGCGCACAAAGGCGCGTAAAAACGCACTGCGCAAAGTGTGCAGAAGGCATCTAGGAGGTGCGCACAATCGCAAAAAATGCCATAGTATGCGCACAGGGCGATAGGGAGCCATATCACCATTGTCTGACAGATGTACTTCCAGAGCACAATATCCTGGATGAGAGTAACCTAATCCTCCTCCATGCCTATGCCCTCAAACTTGAGGAACACCTCACTGACAAAGTGTTCAACAAACTTCACTTTATTTTCCCTCGGTCTCCAATAGACTCTCTGAAGAATACAGAGAAACATGTTCAGTTTCTCTCTGGTTTCCAGCCCATGTGCTATCACTGTTGCCCCTCTTCATGCATCTGCTATACTGGCCCATATGAAACCCTCAAGAAATGCCCAAAATGCAACACTGACCACTATAAAGCTGATCGGACAACACCACAGGCAATCTTTGAGTATCTTCCCATTATTCCCCATCTCCGTGCAATGCTTGCAAGTACTTCCTATGCAACAAAAATGCAGTACTAGTCCAAACATGAAGCTGGCCCAATAAAATTAACCAATATTCTCAATGGCACTCATTATCATTCACTCTGAGAGACCCTCATCATGATTGACACTGAAGAGCTCCCAACATGGTTTTTTTCAATCCTCAGGACATTGCACTTGGGTTATCCGCAGATGGCTTTGGCCCCTTCAAGCACCATACCAAGACTGCATGGCCAATTATTCTAGTCAATTATAACCTCCCTTCCAAAGAGCAGTTTTCTCAAGTGGAACATTATCTCAATCAGAGTGGTTCCTGGACTAAAGAAACCCTGTGATTTCGATTCATTTTTATGGCCCCTAGTCCAGAAACTTCTGCAGCTCAAGATTGGTGTTTTTGCTTTTGATGCGATTACCAAGGTTGTCTTCCTCTTACATGCATATCTGATTGTCATCTTTGGTGATATACCAGCTGTCTCAATAATTATGCGCATGAAGGGCCACAATGCAATCTCTCCATGCTGCATGTATACAATCAAAGAAGTCTGTATTCCATCCTTGCGAGTAATGATGTACTACATTCCTTTGTGCTGTGATGGCTTTCCAGGCTCACAAGAGCAATATGATGCATGTGCACTTCCACTATGAAATCACACATCATTCAGTGGAGCAAGCAAAGGAAGTCCAGTATGTGTCAACCAATGTGGATTATGAAGGCCTTGCAACCAAGTATGGTGTCAAAGGTTTACCACTGCTCAGCACCTTAAGCTCCCTCTCTTTTCTGTGTCCTTCTCTTACAGATTTCATGCATCTGATATGAACTAATCTCATTTCCAACTTGATTTGCTTCTGGACTGGAGAGTTTAAAAATATTTCCCATGACAACGAAGGCTACATGTTGGGACCAATGGTATGGGAGGCTATTGGAGAGGCCACCGCAAAGACAGAAAAAACTATCTCTGCAGCATTTGGTGCTAGGGTTCTGAATATAGCATCAGAGAAGGCACAGATGATCACCAAAACTCATTTAATCTGGACATTATACATCGTTCCTACTCTCCTCAAAGGCCAATTTGTGCATCCATGGTACTACAAGCACTTCATGGAATTAGTTCGACTGCTAACACTCTGTCTTGAATTTGAAATCACTGTTAAGATTCAAGATCGCTAGGCAGAAAGCTGGTATCCACTGAGAAAGGACTGGAGCATGGGTGAATTCTTCCTTAAGCCTATCAAAAGCTTCTTGGCACTTCTTGTTGAAGTCCCAGAAAAAGTTCTTTTATGTCAAGCAGGTAAGAGGAACAATGATGTCAGAATATCCATGAATGAACCTGTAGTAAAAGTTGCAGAATCCAAGGAAAGACTGGATATCCTTGATCTTCTGGGGTACTGGCCAGTCCAGGATGGTCTTTACTTTGTCTTCAGACATCTGGAGTCCATCTAGTGACAAGATGAACCCAAGATATTCAACTGTAGTTTTGTGGAACTCACATTTCTGTGGAGAGGCATAAAGTCCATGTTTCTAGGGAATGGCACCAGTTTTACCCACGGGTTTCCCACGCTTTTATTTTTCAATTTATTCAGTGAGTTTTTGCATGAAAAATCATGAAAAAAATGATTTTGGGAAACCCACAGGTAAAACCCATGCCAGTCCCTATGTGTTTCTGGAGTCTCTGGAGGACTTCTTTAATGTGAGCCTTGTGTTTTGACATGTCATCAAAAAAAATGAGGATATCGTCGAGATAGATGATGATGCAGACATCAAGCATGTCGCTGAAGATGTCATTCATGAGGCACTGGAAGGTTGCAGGTGCATTGGTGAGGCCAAAGGGAACCACCAGCCACTTGAAGGACCATAGCAGGTCCAGAATGTCATCTTCCATTCATTACTATTGGCAATGCATACCAGGTGGTAAGTGTGTCAGAAGTCAATCTTAGTAAAGATGCTGGATTTGCAGGGCATGTCAAGGAGGTTGGAAATTAGCTGGAGTGGGTAGTGGTCCTTCTTTGAGATGTGGTTGAGGCCCCAGTAGTTGACACAAAGCTGGAGCATACCATTTTTCTTCTTGACAAAGAGTATAGGAGCATTATGAAGTGACTTGGAGAGTCGGATGAAGCTGGAATGAATATTCTCTTTGATGAATACTCGCAGGGCTTCAAGTTCAGATGGGGAGAGGAAGTACAGTGAGGAACAAAATCTTTCAAATGATTTTTGAAGTTGAACTATTTCTTGAATAACTCAAGAACAACTCAACCAAACAAGTCCACATTTGGTTTACTGGCACAAGTTTATTTGAAAGGTTTTGTCCCTCTGGTATGTCAGGCACATGACTTTGTTTAATCAAAGCAAATAAGTACAAATAAAATTATGTGACTTGGTGAAAATATGTATATATACTCTGTGTCCAACTTTCTGTCATTTCCCATACCAAATCCCCCCACATACACTTATGCGATCACTTACTCCTGCTCAACACACTCATGTTCTTGAACTGCTTGACAAAGGGCAGTCTTGTCCTGCTATCTTCTCCATCACTGGTATAAGTGTTGGTTCTGTATCCAATATTCACTCCAAACATTGTTCAACACTTTCTAAATCTGTTGGTGGCCATCCATGGAAGCTTTCACCTGCCAACACCCACTATGCCATTCACCTCATCACTTCTCAGAAGGCTGAAAATGCCACTGAGGTCACCAAAACCTTACAAGACATGACCAACACATCATTTACTGTGAAGACAATATGAAGAGCACTCAGAGGCACAGGAATGAAGGCTGTAACCAAGTAAAAATGACCTTTTCTCTCCAAAAAGCATAGGAGGCTTAGGATGGAATTTGCAGAAGCACACAAAGACTGGACAGTGGAGGACTGGAAGAGTGTTATATGGTCAGATGAGACCAAAATCAATTGTTTGGAGTCAGATGGGAAGAAATGGGTGTAGAAAAAGCCAGGAGAAGAGTTGAGTGATAGGCTGGTGCAGGGGACAGTCAAGTTTGAAGGGGGTTCTCTGATAATCTGGGGCTGTATGTTCTTGGAAGGGCCTGAATATGCAACCAAGATTGATGGGAGAATGAATGCTGACCTTTTTGTCAGCATTCTGGATGATGAACTTCAAGAATCAATCAGGTATTATCAGAAAAACCCAACAGATGTTCTTTTTCAGCAGGACAATGATCCCAAACACAAGAGCAAAAAGGCCCAAAAATGGCTTCAAGACAGTGTATTAGAGGTTATGCAGTGGCCCCCTCAATCAGCAGACCTTAACCCCATTGAACACCTTTGGCATCACCTCAAGGTTAGACTTGGAGAGTATGATACTCCAGCATCTGGAATTGCAGAGTTGTGGGAGAGTGTACAGAAGGAGTGGAATGATATTCCAGCATCTGTCTGTCAGAATCTAATAGAGAGTATGCCTAGAAGGGTTCAGGCTGTGTTACAGGCAAAGTGGGGCTATACCAAGTACTAGAATATTAGAATAATATTTTATAATACCAGAGGGACAAAACCTTTTAAATGGACTTGTGCCAGTAAAATATTAATAACATGGGAAAAAATTAAGATTATGTAATAAAACAAATTGCAATTTATTAGTCACATGATACTCTACCACTATCCCAAATTTGGACTTGTTTAGTTGAGTTGTTCTTGAGTTATTCAAGAAATAGTTCAACTTCAAAAATCATTTGAAAGGTTTTGTCCCTCATTGTACATACAGCCTGGAGGTGGGGGCACGTCATCTTCCATCTCTATCTTTAGGTCATAAGGGCGGTGTGGAGGAAGGGTGTCTGCCTTCTGTTTATTGAAGACATCAGCAAACTCATGATATTCTTCAGGGATATCTGAAAGGTCTACTGGGTGTCCAGTGACAGCTGAGGATTTGACTGTAAGGCCTTCTGAGGAGAAGATCATCTGAAAGGCAATGGCCCCAGAGTTTGCTAGCATGCATGTATGCAGCAGCATTGATGAATGAGATTGCAGGAGGTGTGCAGGTATCCACTGGAAGGTTCAGAGGTGACTCAGAAGTTGGAGAGTCGGAAGACGTTAGGGGTGTTGGACCTCTATGATCTGCAGAACAGAAAGTTATTTGGCTAGAAGACCAGTCAATCAACAAATTGTATTGCTTCAGCCAGTTGTGTTCAAGGACTGCAGAACAGGAAGAGTTGAGTGGGGTTACATAAAATGTCAGATTAAACACTTCATCAGATGGAAAAGTGACCGGGAGCTTCGTGACTTGCATGATGATGGAGTTGCAAATTCCATCGAACAGTCAGAGTCCAATCAGCAAAATTGTTTCCATGCTGAAGTAATTTTCCAGCACAAAAGCAGAGTCTAGAAAACAGTGGAATGAGCCAGAGTTGATAAGGGTTTGGGTGGGTATGGAGTTGTTGGAGATGGAGAGGAGGATGGTCAGAGAATCAGGGTCGGAAAGAGTGGATGCATTGACATGAACATAAGCAGCCAGCTGGGAAAGGTCAATGCAACCCTCAGCCCCATTGGCATATTCCTGAGGGTTGCAGACTATTTTTTTGAGTGCATGATTACCAGCTAGATGTTCTTCTTCACTGCAATACAGGCAAAGACTTTCCTTCATCTGGTGCTCCCGTTCTTTTCCAGTTAGTTTGCCATTCTTTCCCAACTTGTCAGAGATAGAGTCCTTCGGCTTGTTACTCTTGGATCTAGAGGAGGTGCCACTCGAGGGTTGATTACTATGATTAGAGTTGGATGGATTCTGGGGTTTGGACTGATTATTAGAGTTAGAGCTGGAATTGGAATTGGAGTTTGGGGAACCCTTGGAGTCCTTCCCGGAGTTTCCAGGAGTTTCAGAGATCTTGGCATCGAGGCGATTCTCTTCTTCCTGCATCCAGTAAATATTGTTAGTGTTTTGGGCCTTGAGCTGCAAGGCTGCCAGGGTGTCAGGCTTTCTGCCTTGCAAAACCTCTATGTGGAGACAGAAGTACCAGTCACAAAGAGTGGCTTTGTTCCAATCAACCCAGGAGGCAAGTTCCCAAAAGTCCACATTATACTTGATATACTTGACTATATGGCCTTCTTTCTTTATAGTGAGCTTGAAAAGAGCCTTTTTAGCATCCCCCAAAGGATCATGAGGGCCAAAAACCTCAAAGCTCCACATCCAGTAGGCAGAATCCATCGTGTCATTAAGGCCAGGTTCAAACCAGCTGAGCACTGATCCCTTTAAATAAGAGATGATGAATAAGATCTTCCTTTCCTCAGAAGCAAAGATGTGAAAGCAATCTTGGAAATGGAGGTTGCAAGCAACTAGAAAGTCCTGAAGTTTCCAGGAGTTGGAACCATCAAATGTGTCAAATTCCCTGACTTTGATCTTCTCAGGCTTTGGGGCTTGGTTCTGGCAGAAAGTGTGGAGACTGTCCAAAAGGTCGAACAGGGCATCAACAAATCTGTTGTCCAGATCTGGGTTTCCACCTAAAGGAGGTTGATTTCCAGGGTCATCAGGATTGGGGTCATCCCCAGGGCTGTCAGAACCACTAGGGTCATCGGGACCACCAGGAAGTCTGTCCTCTTCACCTGTAGCTTCCTTGTCAGTATGATTGGGTTGCCTGTCATACCCCACATAGTTGAGTGGAGTCGGAGGGTTCCAAAGGCAAGTGCATAGACATGATGTTGGTACTAGCAGATGGTGCACCAGAGCTGACTCATTGAAATATGTTTGATGGTCAGACTGAGGCATGAAAAGTAGAAGTGGGTCTAGGAGCTGGGTACTGACTGTCAAATAGCTGATAAGCCTGAAAGAGTGCCTGCACAGCGGGAGTTTCTTGTTGTCTGCTGAGATTGTGATTCTGTATGGGACATAGAATAAGAGAATAGTGAGAGAAGTGTGAGTTTGCAAATACTGTCAGAATTCAGAGTCACTACTACCAAGATCAGGACTTGGTCAGGAATGCACCAGACTTCTAGTCAGACCCGGTCGGAAATGGTCAGAGGTGTTCTGGGGTTCTGGGTAGAATCCACCAGGCTGTAGCATGCCAGGTGAAAGTGGGTTTTTGGATGGAGGGTGAAGATAGAATGAAGTAGAGATTATGGAGTGAAATGAAGTCAAGAGGAGTTCAGAAATTAAGGGTTTAGTTCAGGAATAAGTTGAGGATGATTAAAGGGTTGATATTAGGCAAAGGATGTTACAAAGGCAAGTGTCAAGACCCAATTCACCCAATTGGATTCCTGATAATTCCCAAACTCTTTTCCAATTCCTTTCTGACCTTGTCCATTGGCATCCTGGCTGCAGCATCTTTTAGTCATCAGACAAGTCATCATGTGCCTTAGTAATCATTTGCTTACTTACTTTATTCCTAATACAGTCTTACCAATTCTGGTCATGGACACTTACCAACACCTGTTAGTAAACTTTTGCATTACCCGTTATTCTTCCAGCCCTCATTATTTAAGTGCCCATAGCTTAGCCTTAGTCTCCAGTTTGCAAATTACGTGTACTTGTGCATTACATTGCCTATTGCTTGTATCCTGCCTTGTGTCATCCTTGCCTAATATCAACCTTTTAATCATCCTCAACTCATTCCTGAACTAAGTCTTTAATCTTTTGACTCCTCTTAACTTCAATCACTTCATAAGCTCTGCTTCACTCTACCTTCACCCTCCGTCTGGAAACTTGCCAGACATCCACCCACATGCTTCCCACCTGAAATTGGACAACTGACAAGGAGAAGGGTGCAACTTCTTACAAGTTGAAGCCAAGTCCTCTCTGGCCCTTTTTACCTGGTATGCTACAGCCCGGTGGATTCTGCCCAGAACCTCTGAACACCTCCGACCAGAATTCTGGTGTATTCCTGACCAAGTCCTGACCTTGGTAGCAGTGATTTTGAATCTTGACAACAAGCTTGTTTCTTGCTTCTGCATTCTGTGTCAAAATTGCTGCTGTGAGTTCAGCATCTCTGTGTTATCTTTGGGGCATGCTGACCTTGCTCGCAGTTCACCATCTGCTGTTTCCGACCTCAAAATTCTTGATATTCTCTTATTCTCCATCACAACTGAAAACTTTCATAGTGTTTATGGCCTGGGCATCATCAGCAGCAATGACAATGATGGCAACAACCCCAGCACCTGCCCCTGCTGCCACGAGCCACTGCTTGTGGAGTGGATAGCAGGTGTTAGCAGATGGCAATGATGGGTGGCAGCAGTGGTGAATGGCTAACAGCAATGACATGCGAATGACAGCCCTACACACAGAGAGTTAAAGTATGAAAAGCTGACTTGGGAAACATACTTTAAAAACAAACCCCCCACTAATCCCCTAGATGTCAGAAAATCACATGCAGAAACATCCTGTCTTTCAGATGAAATTAATATCCTTTCGGATTGAAAACTAACTCTAGAAGTCAGAAAATCACAAGCTAAAACATCAAATCTTTTGGATGATATTCATACCCCCACCCTGTTGAAGTTGGGGCGGTGGCACATGCTTTGGGTGACACCGATGCTAACACTGAACAGCCATTGTGTACAGCCACAATTATTAGTAACACCGCCTATTCATTTTAGATTTAATTACAGGGCGGTGTCCCATGCTCATATAAATATTCATTGTAAATAGTCTATTATCTTAACGAAGTGTGCTATACTCTATCGAGTCCTTGTATATTCAACACACCCTAGATTAAAAACATCCCCTAGATGTCAGAAAATCACATACAAAAACATCCTGTCTTTCAGATGAAGTTCATACCTTCCTGTTGGATTAAAAACATCCCTCACTTTTCATTCTTTTATGAAATGAAATTTCATCCCATTGACATATGGAAATTTTGTAAAATAATACACATGAATTCCATACCCTAAATGGCTTAAATATATGGGCTGAAAATTCATCCCAAATTCATCCACCATGAATTCAGCCATTTAAATTAAAAAATTTATCTTTTGGCACTTAGATGGCTGAAATCATTACTGTGCTGGGTCCACAGTGTAGCCACCACTGTACTTTGCGAATGATCTCAGTTGGCAGTGGCATTCTGCTGAGTGAGAGTGAGTCACCTTCAAGCCTTGTAAATCAAGTAAGATGGATCTTCAACAGATACAGCACCATCAAGGAGAGCTTGTCCAAATTCCTTCCTCATTGCCTCAACAAAGTTTTGTGATGGAAGTGCCCTTGCGACAAGGTGTTTGATGACTCATTATTTTCAGGGAGGGTTGAAAAGAATGTTGCAAGCTGAAGGATGTACCAATGCATAGCTTTCTTTTGGTAGTTCAAGAGCAAGGAAGTCTTTGACTGCAATGTTGTTGCTGGGGAAAGCATATCTGTAAAAAATGTCTGGTATAAACAATTTTCTTTTGCAGTAACCTTCCATCCAAGTCTGAAAAAGCAGAGGGATTTGAAGAAAATATCTTTAATCCACTGCTTCTGATCAAAAGGTGGTGGATCCTCGTGTATAATCACATAGTCAGTATCCATTTTGGGGGCGCGAGAAAGATGTAGATGAAAACAAACCCACTTTCAGTTGTTTGGAACGTCTAAAATTATGCCGTAGTAAATATGCACTAGACTAATACAGCTAGTACAGAGTACTAGTAATGCGGCATGCCTGCTAAACCCTGCCGCGTAATAGCGCTCATTGAGCGCTCAGACTAGTCATTTTTGTGACTCAGCTCTGCAGCTTTATCCGGAGCGGATCAGGCCTGCGGTGGCTAGCCCAATCCTTATCCGGACTATACCTCAGGGACTGGTCCAGTTTTTGCCCAATTCCTATCCGGAAATCCTCAGGGATTCAAACATCTTTCCCCAATCCTTATCCGGATTGGGATCAGGCATTTGGGGTTGTCGGGGGTCCTATGGCTGTACGTGACGGAAGTTGAAATTTAGGCCCTGTATGTAGCGGAAGTTAAAATTTAGGTTCCGCCCTGTGTTTCGTGTTTCGATGGGCCTATCGTTATGAGCTTGGCTTGGAACAGCATAACCCCACTCACAACCCGGTCACACGATCATCCAACAAAGGCCGATATCGATGTATATATGATCCAAATTCTACATACGTGAAATGATCTAAAACGAATCTAAATATGCTTTAATAATCATTTATAGTGAAACATTGCACGTAAAAATCAACTGCGACATGGTCAGCATCTCGCATAGATCAGATAAAGGCATGATCACCATGCAGGAACCGTTAGAGGAATCTTCACACTTGTCTGTAGCCCAAGCGACACTCAATAAACTCCTGGAAGGTCTATCAAAATGGTGGTGACGTACCGCAAGACCCTGTGAGGAGTGCATCTCAACAAAGGACTAACCCTCAAGAAAAAGAACGACACATACCGAAAGACTAGTCTCCTTGTATTTCACGCTCATGTCGCCAGCAGTCAGCCGCATAGCCTCAATCGCTTCATCTAGAGTGACACTATAAACGCCATCACTGGCCATGGACAGCTGCGCTGCAGTCACTGCTTTCACGGCTACAAAGAGCAATATTTGAATAATATACCAGAATCAATCAATTCGGAAGCATCATCACCTCCCAGGCTATTTCGTTCCTGCACGGGGCATTAGGTCAAGATCGGGATGGGAGTAGAGTGGACGTACAATGCAAGGAACCTGTACAAGACCATCAATTGGATCACATGTAAGGCCGAGATTGTGTTCTAGCATTCAAAAATGAGTTTCGCAGAGCTAGCGGCCAACATCGATCTTGGTGTTACCAATTCCAATCTCTGCAGCCTATAAGAATTGTGAATCCATGCTTCACCAATCAATAAGTATCACTGACTTGCAGTACAGTTTCTGGAGAAGCTAGAAACAAAATGAAGTTGAATGGTGACATAGATGAGATTATTCCTACCTCCCATGCAAGCAGCAAAACCAGCACTCGCCATCGAACAGGCAACTAATTTAATCGTGAAGGTCTCGGATAGGTTAGTCCGAGATATGCATACCTCCTACTTCAGCTTGACAACCTCCTTCGGCTGCCGAAATCGTGCTTCCCCGCTTGAAAAGCATCCCGATAGCCTGTCGGAAACTTAAGTCGGAACGAATGGCTGGCGTAAAAAGAGCATACCGAAGCAGTTAACAGGAATGTTTCGATACTTTTTTCCGCATCGTCGCTTACAAACTACATACAACATTAAGCTGTTGCAAGGACAACAACTACAAAAAAAAACAACCTCTATGATATACTTCAACACGGCCGGAATAACACCCGCAGCGCCATTTGTAGGAGATGTCACGATCCTACCGCCTGAAGCATTCACTTCATTAACGGCAATTGCATAACATGACAAAAAGTCCATAGCTGGTATGTCCGTTTTCCTCTGAACAAAATATGTTTGGTTAAGGAAGTCGCAGAACTGAAACGGGCAGCTCACGGGCGGCATGGGTAACACAGCATGATCGAAGGACCCAACGACCCTTGCCCTACGGGTAGTAGGAGACCTTGATCCCCGTTTAACTCGACCGTGACGAGGTTCAGATTGTGTCTCTTCTCCTGGATTCGGAGAAAAGATAGCTTTGGCTGACTGTGAGTTTGATTCTATACCAAGAAGACCTGAAGATGTTATGCCGGGATAAAATCTGCATGCCACAAAAAAAAAAACATAAAGATGAACCCTAGCAAAGGAATAGGAAGAAGAAAAGAACCACCCTCGCATTAGCCTTCTGTAAAGCATAGGCGCACGTCTTCTCAATCCCAGCCGACCGGGAAGAGTGGTTTCAGACGTTGACACTCCTGTGCGAATGCAATCATCCATAACATTCCAAATTTTCACGATCTACTATTAGGTTAGTATTGAAGAGTGAATAATAAATCAAACCTAAGTACCTTGCTGTGGATGTCTTCATCTGTGTAGCCAAAGGATTTCTAATTGCAAAGACTTTACGTGTCACAGCAAGCGGAAGGCAGAAGAGCTGTTTACCTCATTGTCATGGACGATCTGGGCAATGGTCATCTGTTCACAGGGCGATTTCTTAATGTGCAGAAAGATGAGGGAGAAAGGACAAACGTTATGTTTCCTTGTCAGTGCCAATAGCGTATCTCCTGATGTGAACGGGTACGGGGGAAGTCCTTCATTTGACTCGGAAGCAGCAAACGAATTCAAACTCGTGGCAGAGGAAGTTTGTATTGCATGTCCAGGCTCTGTGACGGAATGACTCTGATGAAGGCGGGCCATATGGACCGCACTCTTATCAACGCCTTTATAGTAAAGATTTTCATCCACTGCATGTGGGACTGATGAACAAATTCAGAAGGCAGAGTGATAGGATAGACACCTTTGGTTTTATCATTCACGACGAATCCTCCTCCCACACTGAAATACTCGTTGGTTGCCAGCAGATTTCCATCGCGATCAAAGCAGCTAAAGCGCATTCCATTTGGATGTGTTTTAAGAACCTGATCCCATCGCCAGAGCATGTCACGATCCATATCATAGGTAATGCGATGGTGACCGCCTAGAAGCAAAGCCTTGTTTTCAAGAATAGATCGATAGCGTGTAGGTATCGTGCCCGTGTCGATGGTTTCTGGATCAGATCCTAGGTCCCAAAGGCGATGAAGATTGCAACAGCAAAAGAAGTAGATACAAACCTTCGAGCCCAAGAAGGATGGCTTGGGGTGTGTGATGGCTACCCGAACGTATTTGAGATTGAAAACTTTTGGGGAAGTGGATAGTAAAGCTTACCCTTTTCCTGTAATGCAAGGTCGGTAATAACTCGTAGAAATTAGAATCAGGGATACCTGTTGCTGCGAGAGAACCATAGCTGCCCAACGAGGTCAAGCACCATGCAGCACGTGATTCTGGTAATACGTACAGCATGATTTTCAGCGTTTTCACCTACGCGGAGGTGAGTCGGAGAACGTGAGTTAGAATGGAAGTACTCGCCTCTTCCAACAAATGCAGTTCTTTGAGATCAGCAATAAAGATCTTTCCAGCCCGCATTGGACCAACAGTGTGTGAGGATGAAGGACCGACTACATAGTTGTTGTCGTCTGTCTGATGTAGAAAGATAAGTGTGACCCACCACCTATGCTGAAGAGATCAAAAGTAGAGATGACAGCATGTTCAGGTAGTACACGCTCCGGTATACGAGGGGGGTTATCCTGACGACGAGTCAAGCTGCTGTATGGTTTTGAAACGAAATGAGGGCAGTTGTTGCTGTAGGGTCGTAAAGGAGCTAATAGAATGCGCGTTCTTGCTAGGAAGAACATGTGGGAGAGGTATATAGAGTCTGGTATCACGGATTCATTGTTTGCATGGTAGCAAGCTGCAACTTCGGTTTATGTCTATTTGTCCAGGTTCCGTTCTACACGACCTCCTCAACCCTAACACACCACGTACTCATAGTTCTACACGACGTACTCCCTTGTTCGGTTATCCTTCTGGACGTCGGGCTTGGGGGTCCTACTAGTGACACTCACATTCAACTCTTGCCACCATGTCGAACGGTCCTCACAGCATTCATGCAACTCCATCCAGGACTGAACGTACACCTTCCTCGCAACCAACGCCATCCCCAGCGCATTCCCACCGTCGCCAAGTCACCACCTCGTCCACCTCGTCCTTAGCGATATCAAATTCCTCTACTACCACCCTATCCGTGTCAAAAGACCGCACACTTACCTCTGCTTCCCTTCTCAAGCTACACGCAGGCACTCCGGATCCAAAAGTAGCTGCACTTGAACAAGCAGTCAACGAACGAAATACTCTTTCAGCTCAAAATGCCCAGCTCTGGAAACTAATCGAAAAGCAACGAGCTGGTTATAACCAAATTCTTAAGGAACTCGAGCGCATTAGGGGCGAACGCGACGCTTTCAAGGTCAGGCTTGGCCTCTCAAGTTCAAACGCCAGCGGGAGGAATGACGGGAATAGGTCCACGAGCCACAGCATTGACGAGAATACTCTCACTGAGAATGGTTCTTCCAGTAGCGATCATTTAAGTTCTGATCCTCGCGCCATGGCTCGACATAACTCTGATGATCAACGTATACAATTTTTTTCTGGTTTAAAGTGGCAATCGGGCTAAATTCTATTCTTTTAGCGACGCCTAGATCTCAACATCCCCCAGCGCTCCATTCCTCGCGCTCTCACGAACCGCTCTCTCCTCGCGAGCGTAATTCCTACTCCAGTTCTACTACCTCCCTTACACCACAATCACAAGTGTTGCCGCCACCTCCTGCCTCTGCACCCTCTGTCTTGGACACTTCTCCTTCAGAACACTCTACTAGGTCACACAACTACCCTCCAAAGCTGCTCACTGTCCCCCCTCCTTTGAATCTATCTTCCTCCACCTCAGCAAGCCCTGCCATCCAGTCCACATTCACTCACGATCCTTCTTCAACTCAGATCGGAAACAGCGATTTGCAACCGTTGACATATCCCCGTAAATCCAGCTTGGTTGACAGCATCAGCAGCGGACTGAGCGCAAGCACAGTCAGTAGCAGCCATCTTTCTTCCGTTGTACCCCACGGACCATCAGTCATCCCTCAACTTGTGACAACACCTGCTTCCTTCCCCAATCCCCCCAAAATCGTCACAGGTTTGGCCACACCTTCTAACGGAATGCTTTCCACCATCGGTGAAGGATCCAGGCCTCAGATACTCTCCCGCGAATCCCGCGTTTCCCTCCCTGACGAAGCAAAACAATACATAGCAAATATGACTGACTCCCCTGTCGCCAGCCCGCGGGTTGATGCGTTCGTTGCCAAGTTTGGAGCCGCATCTCGTGGTGCTCATCCACACATCCAAATTCCAGACAAGGCCGGCTCAATATCCCCAGGTACTATCGGTGAAGAGGATAGCCCTGGTGGGACCAAGGAGTTCTTAGACATGAGAGATGATGAGAATGAAGAAGAGGACGAGGAAGGGGAGGACAAAGAAGAAGACGAGGAAGAGGACGAGGATGAGGACGAGGATGATAATGACGGATTTTCGGCAATCACCGTTCCGGAGGCTGACGCTGACAGTGAAATTCTACCTGTCTCCTCTACCCGGGAAAGTATACGCTCACAGGTGCAGCAATCGCATCAGAGTGAGCTGCCTGCTCCGCTGCAGGGGAGGGATGCTAATTGTCACTCCGACGTAGACGAATTACCTCGGCCGCCTTCAAGCGCGCATCTGCAAGGGCAACAGGCCATGGATCAAGCACAAGTGCAATTGGAACATTCACACAGAGGTTCACCATCACAAGTGCAGCATACCAATCCGGAGGTGATGACAACGAGGCATCAACAAATATCGCACTATGCACCACCTCCTTATTCCAGTACGGACCGTCTCGAAAATCCATATTCGCCACCCGGTCAATCTCAACGTCATCAGCAACCATTGCGCATGGACCTGCACCATCAGCCGCTAGTACACCCTGTCCCCGCTTCTTTCCGTGCCCTCCCACTTCTCTCATCTGACCTCCCGCACACAACAATCACCGTCTCACATTCGTTCGTGCGACCGAATGATCGGGGTAAAGAAGTGCTATCATTTGTTGTGTATGTGGATCCAGGAAAGGGCAAAGATGGGTGGAAGGTGGAGAAGATGTATTCCGATGTTCTAGGGCTAGATCAACGGGTACGCAGCAGTGTGGCGAAAGGAGTGGGTAAAAAGATCGCCAGCTTGCCGGAAGGAAAGTTGTGGAAAGATCATGCGCCTGCCAAGGTTGACCAGAGAAAGGTATGTGTACCTTTCCTCGCTCCTTGTTTCTCCGATCGTGTGAACGTTATTGTTCTATTTTCGACTTTTTCAGGCCGTGCTCGAGAATTATCTACAAACGCTTGTCAATCTGCCCGTAAAAAACAATGACGAGGTGATCGCTTTCTTAACCTCTGACATCATGCGTGAAGCCAAGCAACCAGTCATGCAAGCCGGCCATAAGGAGGGGTACCTCACCAAACGGGGGAAGAATTTTGGGGGTTGGAAAACTCGTTACTTTGTTTTGCAGGGGCCGGTGTTGGAATATTACGATTGTGTTCGTCTTGAGTTCCTTGACCCATCTTACGATTTCTTAACCGTGACTTGCACAGCGAGGTGGAGCTCATCTAGGCTCGATAACTGTAACGGGCGCTCAAATTGGTCGACAGCAACGCAGTGATCGGACGACGAGCAGTGATGAAGAGAAGGAGTACAGGCATGCCTTCCTTATTGTGGAAGCAAAAAAATTGCCAGGAGGAAACCATCCGCGGCATGTTTTATGTGCGGAAAGTGATGAGGACAGGGATAGCTGGGTGGAGATGCTTGTTCGGTATTTTTCGGGAACATATAGCGAGGAGCCTGTCAGGTATGGCCCAAGTCCCATCTCAGTCAATGCTCTCTCTACGGCTCAATCGCGTACTAGCACTGGGTCGAACGAGAGCCCATCTTCCTCTCGTCGTCCCGTTCGTGGCCTGTCGAAGGATGACATTTCGATATCTAAATGTGCAGCCGTCCCTGTATCGCAACTTGCCCCGGATCCCAGCAATGCGAAGCTTTTCCAGCCTGCGCCACAGCCAGAAGACTACACACGATCTTCCAGCCCCACCAAGTCAATGGAACCTTCCCCCGTTGACGGTTCTGGGGCTGGGGCGGCTTTCGAGGCTCACAATCGTCACGCTCGGAGAATTTTGGAGCGGGGTCAAGGGCAGCCATCGAGCTTGCCTGATACCTCGCCTCTATCGGCAGTTTCGCCATTCCCGTCTGAACCTTCGATCGGGCCTATAGGTCACCGGGCAAACTCCGAACTTGGGCATTATCCAGATTTGCTGGATCACCTGTCTAGTCGACCGAACCGTCATATCTCTCCTGAGCGACATCGCACCCGAGATCTCCATGCCGAGCGGAAGTCGGTTCATTCTACACTAAATGCTATGCAGTCTGCACCGGTTGCTTCTTCGCACACTGACCGTATACCATCACCCGATAAGCTCGACGCCAATAGCAAAGTCAAGATATCTGCCCCGATGAACGGTACCCCTATTCCTTCAGGGTTTAAGTTCGGCAAAGATGTACCATCCGTTTCTGAGGCAGCTGCAGCCGAACGACGCGCCAAGTCTCGCTCTTTTTGGGGCTTCGGAAAGGCCAATGGTGTTTACCCTGATCTTGAACATCAATACGTGTTGTTGAAAGACCTTTCGTTTTTTTGCAGGTGACAAGTCTAATCAGCCGACACATGTTCCTCGTGCAGTGTTCGGTGTAACGCTTGAGGAAGCGCTTGATGTCGCCCAAATCGCCAACCTCCCTGCTATTGTTTTCCGATGCATACAATATCTAGAGGCCAAGAAAGCAGATCAAGAAGAAGGTATCTATCGGCTGAGTGGTAGTAGTGCTGTTATCAAAAGTCTGAAGGACAGGTTCAATATGGGTGCATACTTTCTCATCTACTTTTGTTTTGGAATAGGCTAATTCGATCGTAGAGGGTGATGTGGATCTTCTCGCCTCTGACGAGTATTGGGACCCGCATGCCATCGCAGGTCTTCTCAAAAGTTTTTTGCGTGAACTACCAGCAAGCATCCTCACTCGTGACCTACATCTCAGATTTTTAGCTGTCATTGGTAGGTGTTAATTACTTGTTCAGTATGATTCTGACCCCATGCTGCAGATTTCGTGGACCCCCAAGAAAGGATTAGGGAGCTCTCCCGCCTGATAGCTGCGCTCCCTATCACGAACTACAGCCTGCTTCGAGCGTTAACAGCTCATTTGATTTTGATCGTGCAAAATTCCAGTCTGAACAAGATGACCATGCGAAATGTCGGGATCGTGTTCAGTCCAACGCTAGGCATTCCGGCTGGAGTGTTCAGTCTGATGCTCGGAGAATTCAACCGAGTTTTCAACGTCGACCCAGATATTGATAGTCAGACAGGAGATCATAATGATGGGCCATCAGAATTGCATCCCCGCAATAGTCGACAGTATTCGGACGCGGCTGCTGATCAGCTTCTCGGCCTAGCAGGCCGTACTCTGAAAAGTTTGTACCATCTTCGTCATCCAGAACTTTTTTTTCATGCTTTTTTTCAGCTCCCGCAGAAGAAACCCAATCGGATGGAGATGACTTCTTCATACAAGAAGAGAGTGGAACCGAGACGACTGAAGGCGACTTCCCCATGGAGTCATCTTCTGAATCCATCCCTACCCCTGTCTCCGAGCCGAGCGATCTTCCGAATAAAACTCCTCCCGATACGCCTGTCGCCTCCAAGATGTCTAGGGCATCGAATGCTGCAGCTACCAGAGGTCTGAACATTTCAGTGGATCGAAGCACTCGGCAATCCAGGATGAATGGCCTGGCGTCATCTCCTCGGCTCCCTCTGTCACCTGCACGAGCTCCAGATGTGATTTCATCACCGACCCTCTCAAGAAACGATTAATCACGGACAATTTTCTGCTTTTTTTTAAATTAATGTTTGGTACTTATGTGTATACCCTTCTTGATACCACCACGAGACTTAGTGTTGCTTTTGTACCATATTAGCATCTTGATACCACAAATAAAATTCAAATAGTAACAGTATATGCCTTGGACATGTGACATTTTGCACTGCTGTCCTGTAGTGCCATGGGATTCAAACAAGCAGCAGTTCTTGCCCCCGTTTCTTTTTTTCTTGGTAACGATTCGATGGACATTCTTTGTTTTCCGTCCCATGATATGAATTTCTAGGTGTCTTCTTCATCTGCTTCAATGTCGATCACAGGATTTTATGGGGCCAAATGACTGAGGACGTTGTTGCTGACGGGTTTCAATTCTACACCACCTTCTTCAATGCGCCTCCTGCTATCAAGGTAGAATTTCTGACTGCGTTATGTCCGGAATGCTCGATATTTAGTCCTGGACCACTGTAGGCTCTATTACACGGCATGGTGGGGGTAGGAATTATTGGTCTTGTTTCCAAACTTCACAAATGGGATGACAGCGCCATGTTCTTTGACGGCTCGTGTCTAGGTATGGATAATTGTTTCTAACGATACAAACATGCTCTGACGCGGCTCACAGGAGCCTACGTGCTTTGTATCTCGATTTATGTAACAGTAATAATTCCTGCTCTGCGGACGATTGTGACACCCCTGGAAGGTGTGGATACCCGTGAGGATAGGATTGAAGCGATGGGTGTCCTTTCCGCAGGAAATGTGATGATTATGGTGGGCTTGGGAGCCATCCTTGTGCTGCAGGTAAGTGACGATGTTGGCTGTCTGAAAGACCATGCTTTCACGTAGCATAGGCAGGGCAAGAATACGCAAGGCGGGCTGAGATGAAGGCGTTGGCTGGGTTGAATGAAAAAACAAAAAGTATTCAAAAAGAGGACGCGATGTCGTAAAATAGGATGAGATTTGGAATATCCGGTCCGATGTGATTTGCAATGTAATGTCTCATTCAACTTTGTATAAGTCTTGCAATAATGTCTTTCCAACATATCCAATGTCGGAACATTCTCATTCTCAGACCCTAAAGCAGGACACGCTTTTCACGAGGCACTTCTTCGATGACAATAACACCACCGCCCGACATACCTATCTTCGTATATTTATAACCGGCTGTTTTCTCGTCATCACCGTTGTTATTTTTGCTGTCTTCTCAATATACTGGGGTGCCTTGTGGAAAACACCTGTCCGCAACCTCCACGGTTCGGTCGTCGTAAGTATGCCAATTCATCATCTCGTCCACCTAACACATTTTAGGATTTTGACGGGGGGTTGGTGGGACAAGCGGTTGTACAAGGATTGATAAACACTTCCAGCCTCTCGAGAGTTACATGGACCCCTAGGAATGCAAGTGAGTTTCCCGGTGGCCTTCGCCAACTGGGTGATGCCGTGATTAACCAGGAGACATGGGTAGCAATTGCTAGTACTATCTTATTTTTTCCTCCATGGATTTTGCAATAACTAATGACATGTAGTTAATAGCGGAACGACAGCAAGGTTGCAATCCTCTTATGTCACGCCAAACGCTTCGTACAATGGCTCAGACGCTATCACGGTTCTCGCTGCCGAAGCACGCAACGAGAACGCATAGTACGTTTAATGTTACTTCAATGTTTCTACACTTATCTCTCCATATTTTCAGCCGAAATTTGATACGACCATCTGTGAGTCCACCCACTTTATTTGCGTTGCTCTCGAAAAAATGCTTATTTTATATCCACAAGGTCGAAACATCGCTCGCCGCGCTATCCCAAGCCTTCGCATTGCAATCTTCCAATCAACTAGTTTCCTCCACTAATCTTACATCACTTCTCTCCACATCACCGCAAACGGTCATTACGCCCATCTGGTTTACAATAGATAACCTCGTACCTTTTAACGTGCCTGTGTATGTTTTCTTCTATCGTTATTTTGGTGATTCCGGTTTGATTGATTGCAACGCACACAGTGCAACAGCAGTAACTTTCGTTGGTCTGATCTATCAACTGATTCTCTCGTTCTTCGTTGTTGTAAGTCACTTTGTCTTTCTTGCGAGACTGTTGCTTGTCCCTGATACTCTATAGGCGTTTGGGTATACCGCACGCGACGTCTCAGGTCTTAACAAATACCTCACCCTCCGCTCTCTGATTACAACGAGATTCATTTCCATATTCGGAGCATTCTTCTTTGTTTCGGTACGGTTCTTCATCCTTTCCTAGATATCGCATAGTATCTCAGCATTAATCCAAGTTATTCTATGCCCTCCTAAGCCTCGCATTCCAAGTTGATTTCAATCATAGATATGGCACCGGCGGTTTTGTCATCTTTTGGATGCTGAACTGGATTGGGATGTTAGCTGTGTGCGTCCCCTTTCCGAACCTCTGTTCCTAACAATTCGCCGATGTGCTACGCCTCCATAAAGGGGTCTTGCACTCGAGGCATTGATCACGCTTCTGACAAGCGGCTTCATTCCGTTCTTTATGATCCTGTGGATCATTGGTAAGCTTTTGGGTCTTCTTCGCATAATTGACCAGGTTCATGGTACCCTCACAGCAAATGTGTCGGTCAGCCTGAATCCCATCGAAGTATTGCCCAACATATACCGCTATGGATACGCAATGCCATTTTATAATGTCTCCCATGCAATCAGAAGCATCATATTCGGAACAAAAAACACTCGTACGTTCGCATGTGCTCTTCTTGGGTTTGATCTAACTCGTCATCTATAACCATGAATTAGTCGGACTCAATTTTGGAGTTCTGATTGCCTGGACCGCCATCTCTTGCATCACGATGCCTCTAATTCAATGGTTTGTGAGGCGGAGGGATGTAATTGCGGAAGGAAGACAAAGACGTGAAGTATCTGCTCCGGTTGAGAAAAGGGAGGTTTGAGACTTGAGTGGTTGTGCATTATTGAGCTCGATACATATGCTAGATGTTTGACATACTTAGTACCGATGTAAGATATTGTACAGCATATGTCGTTTTACATATCATGGCCATGAGTCTCTCCAAGCTACTTAAAAGTTTGGACAGAGCTGCTTAGTAATGCTTAGTAAACTCATTTGTCTTAAACGCGGACGTTCTGCAGACTGAGTGAACAATGACTTCGTAAGTGTCAGTTCGTATCTACCAAACAATCGCTCAAATATAAATAACCAGAATACCAAAAACATCCTGGGCGGATGATGTTGATGAGCTAGGTGAATGTTGTTTTTTTTTGCAGCAGCTGAACAGGAACCTCACCCGAAGGCATTCAGAGTCCAAAAACGAAGATTTCATTGATGAGAACGGAATAAGGACAACTGTAGAATACACTGTGAACGACGATGGCAAGAAGGTCAAGGTACTTCACTCCTCTTGAGCACCATCACCATCACCATTGTGTTTTTAATTGTATTATGCAGATCACACGTCGCATCAAGCGCACGCTTCAAAAATCTGTCGTAGAGCACGCTGTAGCCGAGCGGCAGAAATGGGCCAAATTTGGGAAAGAAAAAGGAAATAAAGCAGGACCAGACCGCGCTACCACAACAGTCGGGGAGGCAGTAACGTTAAAGTTGAGTGCAGGGAACAAAGTATGCTTGCAGTCTGTTCTCCTTTTTCAAAGTTCGTATTCCTTATTCTTTGTAGGCTAGTGAAACAGAAACAACTTCTGAGGAATCAAACAAAGGGAGGGTGATGAGAGCCGGCACTGGCAAGGTTGTGTGCAGGTTGTGCAAAGGGGAACATTTCACTGCAAAATGTCCGTATAAAGATACATTGGCTGGGTTGGAGAATACAGGTGGGTAAACTTTGGACAATCCCAACTAGTGGTCGGTCCCCTCACTCTCATCCAGAAGCAATAGATGACGACGCTCTTGCCCCTTCTTCTGGACTTGAAAATAGTGCCCCAGCCCCCTCCGCCCCTTCTACAGGCGGTAAATACGTACCACCTTCTATGCGTGGACCTGCTGGGGCACGGGCGGCGGGTGAATCGATGCGTGGTTCTGGGAACCGAGACGATCTGCCCACGCTACGGGTAACGAATATCTCCGAAGATACGCAGGAAAACGATCTGCGTGAGCTGTTTGGTGTGTTTGGAAGGGTAGCGCGGGTGTATGTTGGGCGAGATAGGGAAACGGGTGCAGGAAAGGGCTTTGCTTTTGTAAGTTTTGAGGAAAAAGCGGTTGCTCAGAGAGCGATGGAGAAGGTGAATGGGAAAGGGTATGACAGCCTGATCCTGAGCGTACAATGGAGTCGTGGGTATCTCGCTATCCTTTTGATTGATCATTGAGACTGAGGTTGGTTACATAGAGCCACGGCCTGAACAGAGATGAGGGTTTTGCACACTTTCTTGCATTGTATTCGGTACCAAAACTCAAGCGTGTTCAGTTGGGGGTTGAAGTTTTAGAAAGCGTAAAATGAGGGACAGTCTGTTGTTCCCCTTTGAATCTATTGCGGAAGATCCGCGCCGCGATGTGTAGATACATATATGCGTCTGGAATCTGGACGTGCCAGAAGGAAGGAGGCCTATGAATGAAAGTATCCCACGTTGTTCACCAGTGGGAAATTCATCGGGCCGTAGTGATGATTGAGACGCAGGATTGAAAACCGCCGACTCCGAAGGTTGCGGTCGGTCGGTCGGTCGGTCGGTCGCTGGTGAAGAGTCGAGGCCAAATCCGTCGCATCCCCATTCCTCTGGTTCGCCAGACGGTAGAGAGGACCACCCTGGACGGGCGCGGGAAAGGAGGGCACATGGGTTAGATAGAAGATCAAGATCAAGATCAAGATCCCATCTATCACCGGCGGAGAATAAGGGCCACCCACAAATAACGGCAAATACGATTATATAAAGGGCAACCGCTTGCACATCGGACAGGTTCCAATGCGACATGGACACCGACTGGTGCTTGACCTGCGACTGTCACTTTGTATGTATGTTTTCCTCATGTTTCTTTCTTCCTCCGTCCTCATCTCATCCAGCAAGGAAGCGGTCCCTACTGTTCTCTCGATTGCAAATACAGAGCCGGCCCTTCCACTTCGTTCGACCATTGGACTCCATCCAATTCAGCTGCCATCGTCGCCTGGGCGGCACAAATCCCTTCCACCAGTGCTCCCCTCCCCTCCACCTCGTCCTCCGCCTTCCTTCCCCCAAAACTCCTTCGTTCTAACCATCCAGTCCCACCAACCCTTTGTATGACTACTCCTCCTCAACCTGCTCATTCTCCTTCTAGTCCCATCTTCACTCCCAAACTCTACTCTGCTGCTGCTGCCCTCTCCATGTCTCGCTTTGGCGATCCCCACAGCATGGGAAAAAACTCCGTTCTCTCCGCCGATACAGAGTCTTCTCTCGCAACTCCTGCTTCCAATCAATCCGTTCCCTTCACGCCATCAAAGCATCTCGCAGACCGTCATTCCATTCTCGGCGCTCTCGCAACACACGTTCGCTCCTGGGTCTCTCCATCCACCCCACTTGATTTATCTCTCCCTGGCAAGCCAAGTGACACACACCAGTTCTCTCTTCATCATAGCCCACATTCATCCCCTGTCAACATCACTTTTCCCTCCTCATCCACAGCAGACGACGATTTCCCTGTATGGCACTTGTCCAGCACTATTCGGGTAGACAAGCCGTCCAAGAAGAGCAAGCGCAATGCAGTGCGTGACATCCGTGCCGACAACTTGCCGTATAAATCTCGAGGACGCAAGTTGTTGCGGGCTGTGGCATGATCACCCTCCTCCTCCATTTTCCTTATCATCGTAGAATCTCGCTTTCTTGACATGGACAATGGATCTATCCCCTCGGCAGACAAACGAAAGTCGTCTTTTTGGTTTGGTTTTGTTTTTTTTTTTTTTTTTATTCCATCGGACTATTTATCATGCATCCGTACCATGATCTTTCTGCGAAGCATTCCTTCCCCCTACCTCTCCTCGAAAAACGACCTCCACGTTTACGCTGCCATATTTCGCACACTCGTTCTCCTTGCATACAGCTCTAGACACAGGGTTTTTTCCTTGTACCGTACTCATTTGTATTCAGATCGCCTCTAGCAGGCATAGCAATCATCACAAACTTCCATACATGGTTCATCCATTCTCTCCACATTTCTACCCTGAATTCGGGTGATAACTTGCAAAACAGCTCAACAGATTGCACTCCGGGTTCTCTTCCTGTTCTCCCCGTGATACCTCCCGAAGCAGAAAAACTTTGCAAGTTCGGTTCTTCAAAGCTCCAAGTCCCCCCCGGATAAGCGTGTGGATCCGAAATACAGGGCTTCGATCTTTTTTTTTTTTTGCTTCCTTGTTTACATAACCATGACTTGTGTTCCTTACCCATATGATCATCAGCCATTCACAATTTCCTTAAAGGTGCATGTTCTCGCCTTCGCGAAGAATAAAATAAATGATACCACGGCCGAGGGTTCGTGTTGCTTTTTGAACTGCGGCTTCGCGAGAAGGCTTTTACTAATACAAGTCCTCGTGTCATCCAGAGCTTTGCCCATAAAATTGTTATCTATACATATATCGTATCCGCCAATCGCGTGCCCGGGGCCCTCTATCAGCTGGTGGAGTAACCTGACCTGTAGCAAGACACGTTGTGGATCGCGCAATATCCGGAACGACACCACAATGAAACGATCAAGCACTAAATATTTTTCCCGTCAAGTATTCCTCATGACACAAAAAATCTTCTTCATCTGTCTGTCTGCCAGTGTAGTGTATCGACGATCTCCAACGTTCTCCATGTAGGCTAAGTTCTGTCAACAAGTTCCGCGGTTTGCGTGCCTGTCCAAGTTCTGAGGACCACCAATCACAGCTCACCATTTCACAACCGAACAAAATGACAGAGCCTGTGACTTGCACCACACTCAACGGAGGAATAATGCTAATCTGAAATTCAAATTATTATTATTATTAATCCACGTTTGGCTTGGGCTGCTCAACCTTGAGGGCCATTCTTGCTAATCCTTGTATTTAGTGAATCCAATCGCCTGCTCAAAGTACTCGGTGCTTCGTAGTCTTGGAGTCCTTCAAGTTTGGACGGAACCTAGACGGAACCATATTTCTCCTCGCCACACCAAATGGAGTTGACTGACCATCTCGATCGCATCTCACCTACATCAATTGGCGAACAAAGGTCACGAGCCTCGAAATAAGTTTTCTTCGAGGTTGTCACATGTACACAATGGAGATGAAACCCTTGATCCACCGTGACGTGAAGCCTTGATAATTTGTGCTGATCACCACAGTTTCCAGTCCTTTAGTCCTTTGGGCCAAGGACGCGACACATTGGTGCCTACATAATTTGGCTGTCACAATGGCCACTAGTCCTTTCTTGGCACGCGAAACGGCGGCGCAGCCAATTTTATATTTACATAATAGTCGCTCCCGTCCGTTACATACATAGAGTTATCCACATAACTTACATATAACGTGTAACGCAAACTGAGTGTTCCGGAAATAGCTAGCTGAGTTTTGTGGCGTATTGGTTCCCCAGAAGCCTTCCATGTCCTTCGCAAGGCTTTTCAAGTGGGTAATAATGCCAGGAGGAGCATACTTATAGGCAGAGACACAATCACATTTGCGAATGTGATTTTCCAGCTATGTACGTATATACAACGAACCGTCGAAGGGTCAGGTAAAGGTTTCTTACCTCAATGGGTATGGTCAGGTACATTAAAATTGACAATGCACCACATACCCGGCTGGAAGGGCGCAATTATTGAGATTCTGACGAAAGATAAATACGTAACTCGCGCCCATCCATGACCTCATTGTTGCGAGCGGCGCCACCAAGCTAAAACAATGGGCGGGGCAGCTGATACCCTCTGATAGTGATAGAGATGCAATCGAGATATCACCCCCTGTCAGTTAACATTCATTGCGTCAGACAGGCAGGTCAAGGGTCCAAGGTCATGACAACAGAGCCAAGCCAAAACCATACCAGCAGGTAGTGTGGTTGAATGACACCGGGTACGCCCCAATGATGGGATTGCACCACACTTTGCTTTTGCGGGCTTGGACAGATTAATCTTCGTCGGCGCGTGAGACGTGAAAGTAAGACGGAACTAAGCGTTCTCTCAGGGGGTTCATCATATTCCCTCGATCGTCTCGGCAACAAGCTGTAAACAGCTCTCAGTGCTCTTTCACTCAAGGAATGGTGAAAGTCTAACCGCTAGGAACGACAGAAAACCTTAAAGCCCCACGTGCATGAGAGATCAAGGATCATTCATCTTTTATTGCGCAAGTCTAGACTCACAACTTACAATGTCTAAAACAACCAGGGGGCGCGTACAGACAGACGCGATCTTTTTTTTTTAGTAGAAACACAACAGGACAATATAGGTACAATGTTTGGCTCTCATTGAGGAGGCTGGAATCTGAATCAACGGGTCAACTAACAACGATATAAGCATACAGAATAGTAAAATTCACCCTGGAGGTGGGCCAGGAAAGCCCGGAGGTGGAGGGAATGGCATGCCAGGAGGAAAACCTGGAGGCCTGAATCCAGGCGGTGGTCCCGACATACCTGGAGGAGGAAAGGGCATTGGTGGCCCCACTGAAAAACACAGTATCAGCATACGAATGACACAAAACGCATCCAAGGGCATACTAGGAGGCATCATTCCCATCCCACGGCCGGCCGGCATACCTCGACCAGGACCGATTGGAAGCTAGAAGGGTTAGATCTTCGATATCACATTCCAAGGCAACATCAGTGTGAGACGAACCACATTTTTCTTGTCTTCATCCACCACAGGAGGGGGGCCCTCGACGCTTAAACTGACGACAGTCTCGCCTCGCAAAATCACAAGTCCAAGAGTCCTTTTCATTTCTTGTTCCGGAGCTGTTTCCTCTCCAGGCTTTTTCTTGGGCCTCACTCGTCTGAACTCCTCACAATCTGCCAAAACCAAATTCATGTGACGATCAAAGGCGAGCATCTGGCCAGTCAACGTCCGTCCATCGTTGATTGTAACTTTGAGTCTCCAGTTGATGAGACTCAGCATTTTTCCGCCTTTGGATTTGGGGGGAGGCTAATATATATATATAAAGGAGTGAGCTGATTATGTAGAGACGACATCGAGCTTACCATGCTGGGCGATGATATCGAGTTGAACGACGACCAAGCGGAATGTTTTCTTACAAACAACAACAAAGCAGAAGTTTTGATTATGTAACACAAATGTGTACTCTTTCGACATCGCGAGCGAATAATGTCGGGGTTGTACACGACGCACCATCTCAAACCCTTCGGTTCCTCCCTTCAGCTCCGGAATAGGCAACTATGGAACAAAGCGACACAGCCGAGTACAGAGAATGGTCTTCAGATTCTTCGCAGTCGTTGCTTCTTTCATACGCGCGCAAGGTGGCAAGTCCTTCAGCACGCGGTAGATCGGACTTGACCCAATTTCTCTGCGAAGTTGTTATAAATGCGTCGCACTATGTCCGACACTGTGCTCAACAACTTTTTCTCGTATCCACACGGAACTTCTCGGTATGCAATTCCGTTTAGTTCGAAGCCTCAACTGCTCAATGCTCAAAAATTCACACCGACGACTCACGAAATGAAATATCATTTTGCGCCATGTCTAGATACGGTGAAAGATTTTGAAAACGAAATGGATGTCGAAACTTTTGCGTGGTAACACTGAAGGTAAACGTAAGGACGATTTAAAAACCCAATCGTCGTGTGGGCTGGAGTGGGCATAACCTTAACGAACAATATACAACCGGCCTAAGGTGAACCTATAGATTTGGGTTCCTACGTCGGAGAGGAAGCATGGAGCTGATGTCAAGCAACAGGATATCGTGGAAACAAATAAAGCATGATGATGGTATTGAAAGAGCTGGGCTGCTGCCGACCGCTTATGGAAGTGAGATCATCGTTCTTACATCGTTCTGTGGTCCTCTGTTGATCTCCCCATCGGTGGATCCTAGTACTCGATCTGTGCAAGAAGTTCCCCCCTTTCTAAAGTCTTCCCCGTTTTCGCTACGTATTTGACTTTGCCTGCAACAGGGGAAGAAACCTGTGTCTCGGTCTGCGATGGTTGGTTACTGGTTTGGGTGGTTCGATACCTGTAGGAGCTCACCTTGGAAGATCCCTGAACAAGGAGAAGCATATCTTGGGAAACATCCGCTCCTTCGCCAACACTGACCTCCTGAACTACCCCTGACACTGGAGCCTGGACGGAAAGAACTCGTACCATTCTAACTAAGCATTGAGAATGAGAAGTATTGTGTGCGGATCCGGACGCACCCACCTTATGGAATTATTCTTTGCGAAGATAACTTTAAGAGACTGCTCGAGTTCTCACTCCCGTTATTTTGTCTTTTAAGTGTGGCCTTACGTAAAATACGAACTTTTGATTTCATTGTTTGCTCTAAAAAGTTACAACATTGTTTTTCTGATTCCATACATTGAGGTCCGAGTATTGGTATGCAAATAACTTAGTGAACTATTTCCACGGTGAGGTCCCCTTGGTTGATCGAGTCACCTGGCGCAAAACATAAACCAACGAAGAAATCAGACGGTTTCACGTCACATACCTTCCTGGACGACAACACGTTTAATATGACCGGACACAGGTGCTGTTACAGCGGATTCCATCTATGAGTAAAGTCAGTCGGTGAGTTACGAGCCAGGATCGCTTTTTGCTTGCCTTCATCGCGCTCAGGACTACGAAACATCCTGTCAGCTGACAATTACCACACACGAACCATGATAAGATACTGACCACAAAGAGGATCTCCTTTTTTAATTTCCTGGCCTTCCTTGACCCTGACTTCGACGACTACACCAGACATGGGGGCACCAACCGATCCAGGGTCACTCGTGGCCTTCTCCCGCGAAACTGTTTCAACGGCTGAATTCTTATCTTCAACTGCCACCGCGCGGACCTGATTGCAAATTTACACCAGATAACGTCATGCCGCAAAAACAAGACAAAAATAAAACTTACTTCTCCGTTGACTTCAAACCACACATCACGTTGAGCTTGTCCTTCCACAACAGGACCCACTGCCATCAGACGGATAATGAGCGTCTTGCCTTTCTCTATGGATATGTGCATCTCCTCGCCCGTATCTGGACGGCCGAGGAAGTAACGTGTGGGAATAACGCTAGTTTATGATACATTTATCAGCAACTTTTGCCGTTCGAAGCAGAAAAACTAACCTCAGATCGCCATATTTCTCGATGAAGCCTTGGTACTCCTCGAAAACCTGCAAGACACAAGACTCTTAGCGAACACTAGACAAGACCATCCTAATGGGTAAGGACCTTCGGATACATGACGTAGGAAGTAACGTCTGCATCAGTGATATGCTTTCCGAACTTGCTACGTAACTCCGCTTTCATCTTCTTGAAATCTAGCGCTTCCATGTTCACACCGGGACGGCCATCGATTCTAGGTTTGTTTCTGATGATCTTCGTGCGCAAAGGCTCTGGGAAACCTCCCACAGGCTGCCCAAGGTAACCCTGGAAGAATTCAACGACAGATGATGGGAAGTCGAGAGTCTCGGCCTTAGCAAGTATATCGGCCTTGGAAAACGAATTCGATGTCATCCACTGGGCAAAGTCACCTACAACCTTTGATGACGGTGTGACCTATGATGCTCCTCTTAGTGGATGACTAAGACTGAGCATGAGCCTCAAACCTTGATGATATTCCCGCACTATAAACGAACAATTAATCCACATGATTCCGTCACCGAAGATCTAGACATACAAGTTCATTGGCTTCGATATACTTCCGCTTGATCTCTATAGACATAACCTCTTATATCAGCATGATACGATGAATCAACGTAAAAGCACCCACGTTCCCATTGCGTACCCAGGCCAAGCTGAGAAGCTTGGAACTGTATGGAAAACAACATCAGACGAAGAAGAAAAAGAAAGAACAACAAATGGGAGTTTACGCACCATAAGGTTAGTATACTGCCCACCAGGCATCTCATGGTCGAAGACACTAGAGTCAGATGCCCGTACGTTGGCCTCGAAGCAACTATATAGCACGCGAACTTGAGTCCAATATGAGTTGAGCGCCTGAATATCCTCATAGCGGATTCCTGTTCCCATTTTCGTTTGCTCCAGAGCCATACACACGGCACCCATGGACGGTTGAGAAGTCAACCCGGACATGCCTGAGAACCACATACCGTAAGCCTCTTACCATCGTCGGAGACAATCTTAATAACACCCACTATCAATAGCGACGTCAACGACATCCGCACCCGCTGCAGCACACGCAAACATGCTAGCCGTAGCAATGCCCGCGGTGTCGTGGGAGTGGACGTGGATAGGGAGATCAGGGTACGCCTTTCTAATAGCACCAATGAGGCTGTCGAGCAAATTTAGTTTCCGTTAATTCATTTGGACGCCCAGATGGCTGGTCTCACAGTTTCGCAGCCTCCGGCTTTAAGAGACCGGCCATATCTTTGACACCGAGGACATGGATGCCTTCTTGTACGAGTTGATCCACAAAGTCAAGGTAGTACTTCAACGTGTACTTTTTCTCCTTGGGGCTAGCAACATCACCGCTATAACACACAACGGCCTCGACAACGCCGCCAGCCTTTTTCGCAGCGTCAATACCCAATCTCATCTACAAAATTTCATCCATTGAGTGATTCCATGATGAAACCAATCCACTTACATTTTCTGCATGAAGATAGGACAGAAATTAGGAAACACCTGCTGAGTTAACATTGACACCCACCAATGTAATTCAACGAGTCGAACACCCGGAAAATATCGAGACCGTTTTCAACTGCCTTCTTGGAAAAGTCATAGATCGCGTTATCACTGCAGCATGCGAGGTCAGATTTCCAAAATACACTTTGCTGGAGAAAAGAGAGAGAAGACTCACGGATAGCTTGTGTACCCAACACCATTGGCACCCCGAACAAGGGCCTGGAACGGAATATTGGGAACCAAAGTACGTAGTTTCCTCTGTCAAAGGTCGATTCAGCAACTGGGTGGGCCAGTCTCCAACTCGAGACACACCAGACGCTCCCAAGGATCTTCATACAAAAAGCGCATTGCAACATCAAACGTCGCGCCACCCCAACACTCGATACTATATGCATTCGCCAATGCATAACTCGTCTCCTTCGCAATGTTCACCATATCAATCGTGCGCAAGCGCGTGGCGAGCAGGGACTGGTGAGCGTCGCGCCACGTCGTGTCCATGATCAAGCAGCCCGGGTATTCACGGACGGCCTTTGCGAACGCCTCTGGCCCCTGCTCGACGATGATATTACGCCACCCGACAGTGCACGGGAGATAGGTGTCGAGTGGTGGGCCGTTCTCCGGGTCTTCCCGGTTTGGTAACTTGGGAACGACGATGTCAGTTTTGAGACCGGGCTCACCCTGTTCGCATCTTGGAGTTAGTTCGAACACATGATGGAGTGGCATGCTCGCTTACGTTCTGGCCCTTGATAGAGCTTCCATTGACAGCTAGGTCTCCAAGATACGCCAACAGTTTCTGAGCGCGGTTCTGGCTTTGTACTAACTTGAAAAGATCGGGGGTGTCGTCGATAAACTGCAATAAACGGAGTCATTGAAGTGACATATAATAAAGATATGTGCTACGAACTGTTGTCCAAGTTTTTCCTCCAATGAAGATATCATGAGTAAGAAGTCGGAAGAGGAAAGGTATATTAGTCTGCAGACTGTTGATCGGCAAATCTGACAGACTATTAGCACGACTAATCCTCACCTTGACACCACGAATACGGAATTCCACCAGTGCCCGCAGCATCTTACGGCGAGCAACCTCGTACGTTGTCCCGCTCACCGTGCACTTGACCAATAAACTGTCATAATGAGGCTATGTGCAAATGGTCAATTCAAAAAACAATCTGGTCTTTGAACGACTGACGGTGATCTGCGCTCCAGCGAAACCAGAACTAGCATCGAGACGGACACCATTACCACCAGCACTTCGATAGACCTCAATCTTTCCTGTATCAGGTTGGAAGTTTTGGGACGCGTCTTCGGTAGTGATACGGCACTGAATTGCGAAGCCGCGTTTGGTGATGGCCTCCTGTGTTAAACCAAGTTGGGGGAGAGTTGCACCAGCTGCGATCTGTATTTGTGCCGCAACAATGTCAATGCCCGTGATCTCCTCTACAACGGCATATGGATCAGTATTAAGAACCTCTGGACCATATTCCACTCACCGGTGATGGTATGTTCGACTTGTATACGCGGGTTGATTTCAATGAAATAGTGCCTTCCCATCTGATCCACCAAAAACTCGGCAGTACCAGCGTTCCTATACCCAACACTCTTCGCAAGTTTGATTGCGTCATTTAAAATGGCCTGCCTGACTTCCTCGGGAAGATGCGTGGCTGGCGCGACCTCTACCACCTTTTGGTGCCGCCGTTGGACTGAGCAGTCGCGTTCGAATAAGTGGATGGTGTTTCCCTGTGCATCAGCGAGTATCTGCACCTCGATGTGACGGGGGCGTTCGAGGAAACGTTCAATGAACACGGTGCCGTCACCGAAAGCGGACTTGGCTTCGCTAACTGCGCGCTCAAACGAGTTCTGGAAGTCGGATTGCTCGCGTACAACGCGCATACCACGTCCTCCGCCACCCATAGCAGCCTTGATAATGACTTGTACCATCCAAGTGTCACAATATAACAATGACGGAGCGAAAAGTGGCACGAACCTGGGAAGCCATATTCCTTGATAAATGAGGCCCCATCTTCGTAGGTGTCAACGGGTCCTGGTGTGCCGGGTACAACGGGAACGCCGACTTTCATTGCTATTGCGCGTATAAGTAAATATACGAAACAGAGAGCGCTCGAGCTCACCGAGGGTGCGCGCTTTGGTCTTGTCACCGAGACCATCGATAACTTCAGGAGAAGGACCAACGAAAGCTAAACCAGCTTGCTCGACCTTTCTCGCGAATTCAGCGTTTTCGGCTAGGAAGCCGTATCTGAACGTGCACAACGATCAGTCGCTCATCCAGCCAAGAGGATAGCGCGGATCATACCCGGGATGAATCATATCGACGCCGTGCTCGAGAGCGATTCTAATGATATCGTCCTGGGCGAGGTATGCTCCGACAGGGGTCAAGCCCTTGCCGACCTGATAGGCTTCATCGGACTGTGGATAAGAAGAAGATGAACAAGCGAAGATAAAGAAAGAATATGTTGAGACACACCTTCTGACGATGAGCCGATAAGCGATCCTCGAAGGAAAAGATTGCGACAGTGTGCATGGCCAACTCATGGGCTGTTCGGAAGACACGGATGGCGATTTCCTAGAGGGGTGTTAATTGCGATGAAAAAGAGAGTAAAAAGGAGGACTTACGCCACGGTTTGCTACTAGAATCTTTGTTAAAGGACCACCATGACCAGCAGCCTTCCTCCTCATAGTCTGGATGGAGTGAACGGGAGTGCTAGGAGCACTTGGGGAGTAGGCGAAGAGATCAGCGAGGCGCGGGGGATGCAATGGCACAGACTGTGAAGCCATGATGGTGAGCAGAGGAAAGAGCTTGGCTGGGAGATAAGACTCAGACTGTATATTAAGGGATCGCCATCACCGCTCGATGCCTTCCCATGCCATACTCTTCCCTACAATGCCCGTTTTCTTCCGCCTCTTGCCAAGATCCGAGCCTTTCTTAAGTATACCATGTATGTAGATCTGCATCGACATTGTGACAGGCACTGTATTCCTTCTACTCGTTGCTGGTTACATCGTTCATCAGCGTTCATCTATCTTCCTTGCGACGCGCTTCATGTCGGTTTCCTGCTGCCTCCGAATTCAACCCGGACACGGTTCACCCCGATATTTCCAATTCGTTACATATGTTCATTTGGGGGTGTTGTCCCGATCTTGTCGGCAAGAATACTACTTGGATTGGGTGCTCTAGGACGTTGCTGTCATTTTATTTTCTTGTTCACTTCCTGCAGGTGTGCGGTGCGACATATACTCGCTTGAGTGAGTGACAATCCAACGGGACTTGTAGAACTCAATGTCTTTGGCCACCTGCAACCCTTCACCCCATGATCAAAAGTTCCCCGTGGAAGCAATTCATAAGTGGTTGGCATTTTTTTTGAAAATTCCAAGTTTTGCTCAGAATGATGGTTCCGTGCCACCTGATGTTATTGTATCAACAACAGCTGCGACTCGTAATGTGGTCGGTTGATACTCCCACAACAGATGTAGTAAAGCCACACTCACTGTCGACTTCCACCCTTTTGGCATTTGATGACCTAGCACCCCTCAATCCCCACGTTGCACCCACTCGCAAACCTGATGATCAGTTCGTACTTCTGCGCCATCAGAATTTCTCCACAGACACCATGACGATCACTGTGGAGTCGACGAATTCAACACCGTCCAAACAATTACCGTATCCCTCGATGCGGATGATGTTTGGAATGTCTGGGTCAGCGATACTGGTGGCAATATGTATCTCCAATATTAATGCCACGGCAGCAAGAAAGCGTAGGCTAATCGACGACGATTGCTCGGTACGATCAACTCCTCGGGGAACTGCAAAGAAGCATGTCACAACTTTACAGCTGTGTGGATATTCTGGAAATCCCTGCATGTACGGAAATCTCTGCATGCTCGCCAAGCGTGCACACGCACGCATGACACCCTTGGCACCCCGTGCCATGCTGATTTTCTGGTGCTACATATTTAACCACCTACCCTTTTTCTCTTCTAAAAATACTTCAGCAAACTGGGTGGAGGTGCCAAGCTTTGGGCACCAGGGTCGCTAGCAAAATGAGGCCCTGAGGGTTTTTGCTTCGGACAAGGAGATAGTGTTCTGTCTTCCATCTTCCAGATGACTTCGTCACAGTACATCCCTGGTCACCTATCGAAGATGGTGTTGTCGCCTGCACGTTTCTTGACTAGCTATGACTTGACTTCTGCCAGGAAAATTTCTCCCACTCGTTTCAGTTATTGTCAATTGGATCATCATTGGACCCGGTATTTACGCGACAGGGCGTCACTGTATCATGTCTGTGATGTCAATACGAGGGGGCCTTGAACATTCTGGTTGTGCCATGAATGCCAAGTGATCGCGACTTTTCGTTGTTCACGCGGCCTCTCTTTACCCACACGACTGGTGCCGCAGCGAAGAAAGTTCAATGCTAGTATAGACTGTTAAATGAAAGCACGAGTCTTATGCTAGTCGGGTGGTTGTTTCAGTGCTACCCATTACAATTGTTGCATGCTATGGTATCGTGACATCTCCCGAAGAACTTCAATGAAATGAAAGAGACTATTGCCCAGAATGGCTTCGGGCACATACGTACCTGGCAGCTTCCATCTGCCAAATCATAAACCATCACCGCTCCTTGACTGTGACATACTTAGTCTGATCTTTATAACCAAATAAGTCTTCTCTATCCCAAGCTCCCAAACTCCATCCACATTCTACCGCTTGTCCGTCTTCATCTCCAACCGTCCCTGTCCTGGTCCCCGCACGTCTGCGAGCGGCAAAACCACGCCTTGCTCATTTCGTCCATCCATTTTCTTCTGGTTGTTCTTCGCCACCGCATATACGAGTCCCGCAAAAAAGCCCACACCCACAGCCGACACTGAGCTGGGTGTGACTGGGTCACCAAAGAACAGCATTCCTGACGCGGCAACAGGAAGTTTATTTAGTGCGCCTACCATACTGCACGCGTGACATCGGTTAGCTTGGCAGTTTGAGTTGAAGTACCAAGTGATAGACGTGCCTGTATGTCGTACTACTAGTCACACGGATACACCAAGCTGTGGTGTAGGAAATGGTTACCGCGGCAGCGCCGGAGAACGCGATGGTCGTTAGCAGGAAAATTCGCGTCTCCGAAGGGCTACAATAACCAAGCAACAAAATGAGACGCAGTTTTAAGTTGTGCGTTGAACGTACAAATTACGATTAAGGTTTTCTGATCCCCAGTCTTCCAGGACGATCGAGCATACAGTCAAAATCGGGATGCACAACAGATTGTTGTAGAACATGGAATCCCAATCTGAAAATCCTGTAACCTTTATCCGTTTTCGCATCGCGAGTACCTGGCTCGAGAACGGTGCTCGGCTTCTCTTAGAGGAATCAACGGAAATACAAGACGCACGTAGGCTGCGCTCGTGAGGCAATTTACGAGCATCCAAAAGTAACCAATATTAAGGTTTTGCACAGCGCCTTTAACAACTTGCAGAGAGCCCGCGCTAATGCTATTGTTCGTGGCAGGGAACGAATTGCCAAGCGCGCTTGAGACGTCTGCCCATGAAGCAATAATAGACGATAACACCTATAGCTGAATTAAAAAATGAATTGACATCATGTAACGCAAGAAACTCGCCATAAAGATAAACGATACGAAGGTGAGGCCAGTCACTCGCCCACCGAACCAAATGACTTCTCCATACGCCTTAGATGGCGGGAACGGTCAGAAAACAGGGCCTAACACCAGACAAAGAAGCCGTACATACAATTAGGATGATCGTCAGATTCTTGAATATCGTGTACACCGGTATGCTTAAGTATTGCTACCAAGGATAACATTTGTCATATCATGCTCTTGGAAAGAAAAAATCCTCTTACTAGACTCTTCGACCCAGTGTAAATTACGCTGACCAGTAGGAAACTGATCGGAGACCAAGCTTTCGCGTCTCGCAGGTCAAATGCTCTAAAAGATATGACACCAGCCCTCTTGACTGCCGTAACACAAACCACGCAGACTATTGATTGGATCGCAAGTAGCAGGAAGTTCATGGAGAAATTCGCCCCGGAAACGACAAACTATCTCGCAAGTCAGAGCGAAATGATGCGTGTATGAGCAGGAATGCGTACTTTGTTCACAACAGTCATTAAGATGGAAGCGAGACAGTAGCATACTATTGGTGGTACTGCAGAAAGGACTACTTTGAGGGTTTTGTGAACGTGAATATCCACGGTACTCACTTGGAGATGTCTGTATCTCTTTCAACGCGCCAGTAGCCAGTGCCTTCTTGATCTCTGCAGCATCTTTCTCCATGAGAGCTGACACTTAATGAGGAGCAAAGCAGAACCCGCGACGTTGGATGGAGAAGCAGCTTAGTTGCGTATATGTCTGCAGCAGATGAGTTAGAAATGCATGAACGGAACCAAAAAATGAGCGAGTTAAGCATACAAAATATTTGTATACCACTGGCACGTGCCTTGCGCCTCTAACCTCAGCTCGTCGACGTCGTTGAGCTCGCTATGTCTTGGATTTCTACAACAGCTTCAATAGGCATGGCCGTCGGCCCTCCACTAGTTCGCATGCTTTACTCTCAATTCTAATATGACATACAATTCGGTGTTTAAGGTATACGCCGACCAAGCCATCTCCATTATTCGGAAAAAGCGCGTTCACTCATCTATCTATTTGCTTATCTCTTACCGTTGTCTAGGGACTCTACAGGATTTTCTCGTGATGTTTGCGCAATTCTGTCATTATGTTTCCACATCTAGATATGCTAGGACCCTTCTGACACTTGGTGTAGGCTAATTGCCAATATAACAAGATGTTTTTTCTGGCTTGGGTATATTTGTTTCTCATCGAAACTATATTGCAGCTAATCATGCTTCAAGGAACCATTTTGAATTTGCACTGTTACTTCAGTCAATTCTCATGATTTTAGCACAGGTGCATATCGCTTAAACACCTTCTCGTCAACTGTAACGTGCATCATCATCCGTTCAGCTCGCTCTCCTCTATATTTGCATAATATACCGTCCTGGAATCAGTCCGGAGGTGCTTGGAGGGTCAAGTCGCCCGTTCTCATTTTGGCAATGGCAGACGTACACGCAATATGTCGAGTTTCTTGCTGGTTTCATGTACATCCCTTTTCTGTCACTTTTCATCCATCTTCCTCACCATGACCCTTCTTCTAGGCTCTGTCAAACCATCCTTTTCCTGATCTTTGGTCGTTCCAAGATATTTGTTTCTGTCCTAGGCTTTGTTGCACTGGGACTTGAAAGTACGCTCCCCATGCCCCAACTCATCAGGTATGTTCACTTTTGCTATGTTGTTGTCTGACTGAGAGGTGCTTGTAGCAACTATCGACAACGTTCGTTGTACGGCTTTCGGATGTCAACGCTCATAGGATGGGCAGGAGGAGACGCCTTCAAGCATGAGCATATTCCACATTCACCCAATGCTGATTTATTTACCATGTCTTTTGCAGGACCGTTTACTTTTTCCTCCAACATTCTCCCCTCCAATTCAAAGTTTGTGCTATTTTTCAACTATCGATTGACTTCGGTAAGTACTAAGGCCTTGTCGAGTTATGCTTCTTCATGAGTGTTCTCTAGCCATCGTTGCTCAACGAATATTGTATGGGAATGCACTACCTGCTACTGCCTTGGCACATGATGACGACGAATTGGAAGAAGCTTTGGCTCTCGCAGAGTAATCTCATGTATTTACCGTAATATTATAATTTGATTAGACCTTGAAGTTGCTGCGTACATGAAAAAGCAACAAGACCAAATAGAGTCTTGCTGCTGCCCAACACGACCCGTGGCTTTTATATTCATTCCCCACTGCTGCCATGGATTTTTCAAAGCCTATCGCTTTCTGCGAGCACCTCCAGCTCTCTAGCCTTGGTATTCAGCCAGCGTCAATATCATTTCAGGTATGTTAACGCGACAACGTTTTGCTGGCGTGGATGTGTACTAACTTTCTAACAGGTTGGTTGTTTATGTGTGCAAGCAGAACGACTGATTCATCTGTTTTGCAGACGCTGACACTAGAATCTGATCACTTCATTTGTGTCCGGGAGAAAATCAACGAACGAGACCAAGTTGTCATAGTCGACCTCACGGATGCCAATAGTCTCCTCCGCCGTCCAATTTCTGCCGACTCGGCCATTATGCACCCATCTCAAAAGATACTAGCGTTAAAAGGCATGTAAATCCCATATCGCGGTGATGTCCTTACAACTCATACCATACAGCCGCACGCACGTTACAAATTTTCAACATTGACACCAAGCAGAAGGTCAAGTCACACACAAACAATGAGGACATCGTTTTCTGGAAGTGGGTTTCGGATTCTACTATCGGCATGGTCACCGACTCTGCCGTGTACCACTGGTCCATCGTCGACCAGTCACCCCCGCAGAAGGTCTTCGACCGCCATCCCACTCTCGCTGGCGCCCAGATAATCAACTACCGCGTCACCTCGGATGACAAATGGCTTGTCCTCATTGGTATTTCCGGAAATTCGACAAACCCCTCCGCGTTCAAGGTCAAGGGCTCCATGCAGCTATACAGCAGGGATAGGAGCGTCAGTCAACCAATTGAGGGACATGCGGCGTCATTTGGGGAAATCAAGCAAGACGGTCATCAGAAGCCGACGAAACTTTTTACCTTTGCCGTACGCACTGCAACAGGTGCCAAGGTAGGAGGATGTTTTCCAATTTATCACGAGTATCTGCTTAAATTTGATCTGCGTAGCTCCATGTTGTGGAGATTGACCACACAGCACCTGATCCACCCTTTGTCAAGAAAGCAGTCGACGTCTACTTCCCACCAGAAGCTACCAACGACTTTCCTGTCGCCATGCAAGTGTCCAAGAAACATGGCATCGTTTATCTCGTCACAAAATACGGGTTCATCCACCTTTATGACCTCGAATCCGGTGCATGCGTATATATGAACCGCATTTCTGGAGAGACCATCTTTGTTACTGCAGAGCACGAGGCAACAAACGGTATCATCGGTGTCAACAAGAAAGGCCAAGTGCTCAGCGTTAATGTTGACGAGCAGACCATTATTCCGTATATATTAACAACACTTAATAACACCGACCTTGCGTTCAAGCTGGCGAGCCGTGCTAACCTCCCCGGTGCAGACGACCTGTATGTAAAACAGTACCAACAGTTGTTCCAAAGTGGCCAGTATGGTGAGGCAGCGAAAATTGCGGCGAATTCACCCAGGGTAAGACTTGTTCTACCGAATACTCTCAATCGTCCCTCACTCTTGGGTGTAATCAGGGCATTCTGCGCACGGTTCAAGTCATTGAATCATTCAAGCAGGCCCCCACACCGCCTGGTGGGCTCTCTCCCATTCTCCAGTACTTCGGTATTCTCCTCGAGAAGGGTGAATTAAACCATCTCGAATCTTTGGAACTCGCCCGCCCCGTTCTCCAACAAGGTCGGAAGCAGCTTCTTGAGAAGTGGCTCAAGGAGAACAAGGTACATGTCTTGACACGTTAACTTCCTTATGCTACTAACTCTCCCCTAGCTGACATGCAGTGAAGAACTCGGGGACATCGTACGTTTCCATGACATGACCCTTGCGTTAAGTGTTTATCTCCGAGCAAACGTCCCGAACAAAGTCATTGCATGTTTTGCTGAAACCGGTCAAACGGAGAAAATCGTATTATACTCGAAGAAGGTCGGGTATAGTCCCGACTATGCTGCTCTACTTCAGCATATCATGCGCACAAATCCAGAGAAGGGGGCAGAGTTTGCGATGCAGCTCGTCAATGACGAGACAGGTCCTCTGGTGGATATCGAGCGGGTAAGTTGTTGAACACTACTTGTCATTATCCCTCCTAACATCAATCACTGCCCGTAAGGTTGTCGACATCTTTATGTCCCAAAACATGATCCAACCTGCGACGTCATTCTTGCTTGACGCGCTCAAGGAGAACAAGCCCGAGCAAGGTCACCTACAGACACGTCTGCTGGAAATGAATCTTGTTCATGCACCCCAGGTCGCCGACGCTATCCTTGGCAACGAGATGTTCACGCACTACGACAGGCCCCGGGTTGCCAACCTTTGCGAGAAGGCTGGTCTCTTGTCTCGAGTATGTGTATCGTTGTCGATAATGTTTCCCCTGCTCATAGTATGCGAAAGGCACTGGAACATTACGAAGACTTGGCAGACATCAAGCGGGCTATTGTTCACACTACCACTCTGCAACCGGACGTCAGTACTCTTGTTTTACTTCGGGCTGTATTGTATTGACACATGTGTAGTGGCTGGTGAATTATTTCAGTCGTCTAACAACTGAGCAGTCTATGGCGTGTTTGCATGAAATGCTTCGCGTTAATATGCGCCAAAATCTGCAAGTTGTTGTCCAAATTGCCACGAAGTATTCGGATATTTTGCGTCCTGTGAAACTTATTGAGATGTTCGAGTCCTTCAAGAGTTTCGAGGGTATGAGCTGGCGTCTCTTGATTCATTCTAGGGTTGAAAATGTCTCCCTTCATAGGTCTTTACTACTATCTTGGATCTGTTGTCAACCTCAGCGAAGATCCCGAGGTCCACTTTAAGTACATTCAGGCCGCCACCAGGACTGGCCAGATTCGCGAGGTAGAGCGCATCTGTAGGGAGAGCAACTTCTACAACCCAGAGAAAGTGAAGAACTTCCTAAAAGAGGCCAAGCTCTCAGACCAGCTGCCTCTCATTATTGTCTGCGATCGCTTCGACTTCGTACACGACCTCGTTCTCTATTTGTACCAGAACGGACTCACGAAGTTCATCGAAGTTTATGTCCAGCGCGTCAATTCGGTTCGTACCCCACAGGTTGTCGGTGGCCTTCTTGATGTCGACTGCGAGGAAGTCACTATCAAAGGACTACTGGCTTCAGTCACTGGCAACTTCCCTATTGATGAGCTCGTGCATGAGGTGGAACAGCGCAATCGACTGAAACTGATTCTTCCTTGGCTCGAAGCGCGCGTGCAGGTTGGAAGCCAGGACGCGGCCATCTTCAATGCTATTGCGAAGATTTACATTGACAGCAATAACAATCCTGAACAATTCCTCAAGGAGAACAATGTGAGTCAAGTCATACTTTTGTCTATGTTTCTACCTGATGGCTGGAACTCTGAAGCTCTACGAGCCTTTGGTTGTCGGTAAATTCTGCGAGGCGCGGGATCCTTATTTAGCATACATTGCTTATGCTAAAGGCTTCTGCGACGATGAGTTGATCTCAATCACCAATGACAACTCCATGTTCAAGCAGCAGGCTCGCTACCTTGTCAAACGTCGCCAACCTGATCTGTGGGCACAAGTACTTGTGCATGACAATATTCACCGTCGTCAGCTTATTGACCAGGTATGACATCTCGTGCATTGGTTCTGGTTATGTCTTTACCAAACATGATTGATAGATTGTCGCAACCGCTCTCCCCGAATGCACTGACCCTGACGATGTGTCAATCACCGTCAAAGCGTTCCTCCAAGCTGACCTCCCCATCGAGCTCATTGAGCTTCTGGAGAAAATCATCATTGAGCCATCTCCCTTCAGTGACAATAAAAATCTGCAGAATCTTTTGCTGCTCACTGCTATCCGTGCCGACAAGGGTAAAGTCGTGGGTTACATCAGCAAGCTCGAGAACTATGATTCTGGCGAGATCGCTAAGATCGCCACCGACCATGGCCTATTCGAGGAAGCCCTAACGATTTACAAGAAGTATAACCAGCATGCCATGGCGATCAACGTTCTCGTGGAGCATATCGTGTCCATCGATCGTGGACTCGACTTCGCAATCAAGGTTAACAAATCGGAAGTTTGGAGCAGACTTGCCAAAGCTCAGCTTGATGGTCTTCGTATCAAAGACTCCATCGGCGAGTATAAAAATATTTTTTGTGGAAACCCGCTAACTTGATGTGCATAGACTCCTACATCAAAGCGGAAGACCCATCCAACTTTCTCGAGGTCATTGAAATTTCCAACCATGCAGGTAAACATGACGACCTCGTACGGTTCCTTCAGATGGCTCGCAAGTCCCTCCGCGAACCTAAGATCGACACGGAATTAGCATATGCATATGCAAAGACTGATCGTCTTCATGACATGGAGGACTTTTTGAGCATGACAAATGTTGCTGACATCCTGGAGGTTGGAGAGAAGTGTTTCGAGGACGAGCTGTATCAGGCTTCTCGGCTGCTTTTCAGCAGCATCTCTAACTGGGCGCGTTTGGCGACGACCTTGATCTACCTTGGCGAGAATCAGGCTGCTGTCGAAAGTGCGAGAAAGGCTGGCAACACACAGTGAGCATTATAGTTGGTGTTAAGAACTGCGCAACTGATATGATCGAAAAGGGTGTGGAAACAGGTTCATGCAGCGTGCATTGAGAAGTCTGAGTTCCGATTGGTGGGTTGAGGTCACAAACACTTCTGCGCTGTACTAACAATAGTGATAGGCCCAAATCTGCGGTCTTAATATCATTGTGCATGCGGTACGTCTTTCTTCTCTACTGCCAGAGCAGCAGCCCATGATATGTTTTAGGAGGAACTCAATGCCTTGATCCTAATGTATGAACGCCGTGGTCATTTCGAGGAGATCGTGAGCTTGCTGGAGGCTGGTTTGAGCTTGGAACGTGCCCATATGGGTATCTTCACGGAACTTTCAATTCTCCTAAGCAAATATAGACCTGCTAAACGTAAGTGGCTTGACTCCCTGTTTCCATCTCCCGCGTACCAACCGTCATCTAGTAATGGAGCACCTCAAACTGTTCGTATCTCGCATCAATATTCCTAAGGTAGGCAAATGACGCACTTCTTTCAGTCGACTCGCCATCTAATGGATAATTGACAGGTCATCAAAGCTGCTGAGAGGGCACACCTGTGGCCCGAACTTGTGTTCCTTTACATCAAATATGACGAATTTGTAAGTTACATGCGTCAGCTATTAGATTTTCATGTTCCTGATGATCACTCAGGACAACGCGGCATTAGCCATGATTGAGCGGTCTGCCGATGCATGGGAGCACAATCAGTTCAAGGATGTCATTGTCCGAGCTGCTAACGTAGAGATGTATGTCGCGACAGAACTGTACAAAGCTGTTACTCATCATTTTCTTCTAGTTATTACAAAGCCTTGACGTTCTACTTACAAGAGCAACCCACACTGTTAACGGATCTCTTGACGGTCCTCATTTCCCGCATTGACCATAGTCGTGTTGTTCGTGTTTTCCGCCAAATTGACCATATTCCCCTCATACGGTCGTATCTCATCGCAGTGCAACATGTAAGTGCTTGAACCATTCCATTCTTTTATCTCTTAGTCTTCCTCTACATTAGCTTAATATTGAGGCCGTCAACGATGCTTACAATCACCTGCTTATCGAGGAAGAAGATTATAAGACGCTTCGGGATTCGATCGACAGCTTTGACAACTTCGACAACATCAATCTTGCGCAAGAACTAGAGCGACATCAACTTCTTGAATTCCGTAGACTGGCAGCGCATCTATACAAGGTACGATCGGAGTCTTTTTCCAAGAATTCTTTTGACATATTATCCCTCCAGAAAAACAAGCGTTGGGAAGAATCAATATCTCTGTCGAAACAGGATAGGCTCTTCAAAGATGCCATCATCACTGCAGCGGTCTCCGGTTCAATAGAAGTTGCCGAAGAGCTCTTGTCATATTTTGTCGACATTGGTAACAAAGAGTGCTTCGCCGCAACTCTCTACGTCTGCTTTGACCTCCTTCGTTCCGACATGGTTGAGGAACTATCATGGCAACACGGGCTGAACGACTTCTACATGCCATTCCGGATTCAAGTGCAGCGGTCATTAGTTGAGAAAGTAAGGTCGCTCTAGCTGTGCCAATATTCGTGGTGCTGATGATATGTTGTGATAGGTGACAGAGTTGGAGAAGGAGGTTAAGGAGCGAGCGAAGAAGGACGCGCAAAAGGAGCAGGCGGAATCGAAGGCTCCCATCATCAATCCTGGTTTCGGTGGCACGTTACTGTTGACAAATGGGTATGTACATACCCGATCTTGTACCTTTGTCCACGTCTGATATGATACCGCCTTAATAGGTTCGGTGGACAGGCTCCACCAATGAATGGCATTCCTCCTGTAAGTCCTCTATCATCTCTTTGCCACCTCAGTCTCATATTCGTTGTACAGGCCATGACTGGATTTGGTTATTGATACGCTCCCGCCACTGCGCTCGTACTTTTATATCGCTGCATATAATATCTTCCTTTTTTTCACAATGCTTTCTACTTCATAATTGGATGAGTTTCTTTTATTTTCTCGTTCGCATGCTATCAAGAAACCGTTGCTTGAAATGGATGAGGCATCCAATGATGCATTCAGCGAAGTTTTCTGCAGATCTTGCCAGACTTCCCAAATTCCATGGCAGGCTTAGCGTGAGCCGTAGCATAAAGTCCATTAGATATAGACTGAAGGAAAGAACATGGCAAAATGTCGATAGCATCTTGACCTGTGGACAGCTTTCCAGAATTTCATTCAGCTGCGGTCTACAACGAAATTTGAATTCCACATTTTTTAACGATGGAGCGAGTGTTGGCCCTCACACATTTATGGTTCGTTGATTATTTTTTTTGCCCACAACACTACCTGGAATTACATTTCCTCCACGAGCGAATTAAGAAGGGTGTATGATAGGACAGGTATACATGGCGAGATCATGGTATCGATGTGGGGTGAAGGATGCAGAGAGGTGGAAAATCAAAGATGGACGTAGAAGTGTCGCAAACATCAGTATATGCCCCAAAACTCTCGTAAAATCACACCACGATGCATCCACTCTCCCCTGGCCCCTTCGCTCGGGAGCTAAGTGATACCCTTGCTGCCTCGTAGAAGACCTCTGTGACCCCACGATTATGCTTTGAACTGCATTCTTTAGAATAGCGAGGATGAGGGGCTGAAATAACAAGCAAAACAAAACGATGGGACGAACCTAGATACCGACTGGCTCGTATTCGCCTTGCAACGGCGAGCCCCTCCTCATATTGCGCCGGATGCATCCCGTGCCGCTGTAATCGTTCCCTTACCGATCTATCATCCCGCAGATCGCATTTCAAGGCTGAAGCAATGAAAAATTACGGATGAGTACGGATTGGGAAAGAGAGCGCCTGCGCTACAAACCGACTAGCACGAGCTATAGCATGAACATAATCAGACATATACCTAAGGAGAGAGCATATAATAAAGACATCACCTTCACGCCTGGACAATATTCCACGATCTCATCGAGCCACTGTCGATACAAGAATTCCAATTTCACATAAGTAGTGAACGAAAGGAATGCTCACCTTCGACTCAACATTCTCCAACGACGTTGGGTTGTCAACCTGATTTTTCCAATATATCTGTTTGTTAGGGGCTCGAGAGAGAAAAGAAGGCAAACACACTGAAAAACAAATCATAATGACATGCGTCTCTGCATATGACAATGAGCGGAGTCTGTCAAACTCTTCCTGCCCTAGTCAGGTCATCTATCAGATGTTACGACAAAAGACATCAACAATTGTGAATCAAAGGGCACATACCGGCAGTGTCCCATAAAGACAGTTCCACTAGCTGCTCGTCAACGTAAAGGTCATGCACGTAGTTCTCAAAAACCGTGGGTTCACTGTGCGATTCAGGCCTTTGAGATGTTGCGTATCGCAGGGTGAAGCTGGCAGCATACTAGACTTGTGTGAAGAAGCCTCGCGTGTATACATTAAGAAGAGATGTCTTGCCTGTCGCAGAAAAAAGTTGGTTAGATACATGCAAGAGACAGGAGCGATACTCACCCGTAGCCCCATCACCACAAACGACAACCTAAGCAATTCACTGGATCATTGCATATATATTCCAACAAGCAAATTACTACCGCACCTTTCGTTGTATCTGTTACACGTAAGACATTAGAGAGACCAAGCGCAGAAGAGGTCGAAAGGCTACCGGTCTACCGCGTCCGAAAGCACCACCTTTCGCGGAAGTTCCGCACATTTGCATCAGATAAATAGATAAGTGTGGAGATAGTTGAATAGTTTGACTACTTTGGACCGATGCGTCTCAGTTGCAATGTGCCCTTACAGTTCAAGCTCACACGTGACTTGTACGATGTTACAGATCGCATTTCAGGATATGGTTGCTACTTTCCACAGAATTATTCACCCTCTTGATTGCTTCTGTCGCTAGTGGTACACGATCCAGAACAAGAGAAGATTACTTATACAGGTATATAAAGTGCAAAACATCCCACAGCAAAAAAAAAAACATCAGGAGTAAATACTTACAAGTAGTTAACAAGATAACAAACAGCAATGCGATTTTGCCTTTCTTCTCTAGATAGCCATCTCGGTGACAAAGTCCTGCCAAGTGGATTGCAAATTAGTCTCTGGTGACCCCGAACCCCGTCGCGAATTATGCAACAAAGGGGCTTCAGTAGCCGATGCAGGCCCGAATCCGTGACCGTTGACATAGTTTCCATTGCTCATCCTGTTGTTGTTCATGGCATTACCATAATCATACACGGGGAAGTACTGAGGGAACGAGAGTGCTCCGTTCGCTGCAGAGCCTGCAGAACTTGAATTTGTCTGAACATTGACCATCTGCGATGCGTGTGATCCCTGGCGATGATGGGAGAACGAATGCATTGTTGCCGTCGGCGATGGATGATATGAAGCTGGCTCTGATTGAAACGTGGACGCAGCGGGCAGAGTCGACATCCCATACATGGACACGTCCTCTGAATAGGAATTATGACTAGAAGGCAACCCTGTCGACAATGACGGCGAGTGTTGCAGAAGCGAACTCTGATTCTGATTCTGACCCTGAGTTGGCGCAAAGGAATCCAAATATTCCCAGACACTGGGATGCACCCGGCCCTCCATCGAAGGTGACAGGGGCAATGGCACTACGGGATTATGCGATGTCGGAGAGCGGTCCATTATTGTTGGCGATGAGGGTTCCTGCTTTGCCACCAACCGCGTCTTCCCTCCAAGCACAGAAAGCTCGTCATTATCGTCGGCAGGTGTTAGTGGTTCAGCCCGACCCAAGGGTGAACCACGACCCTTTCGGAATTCATCAAGGCTGTAATGCGCCTTTTGTTGTAGATTTAGCATGATGTGCTGTGATAAAATTCAGATGGGCCTAAAAAATATTCCATGATGCACATGCACTTACCAAAACCTTTGCAGCACGGAATCCTCGAGCGGCTTTAGAAAATAGCTCACAGGCTGAATCAAGCTGGACAAGCGCAGAAGGCGCCAGACTCATCGAAGGACATCGGGTCACAATCGACCCCAAAATGATCTTCATCATGTCAGCATCAGGTTCTCGTGAACCTAAAGCAAAGAAAAGATACTTACAGCACATGAGAACATGTGAGTCCATAGGAACCATATCCTTTCACTTATATCTTCAAGTTGGGAATGGAGATTACGCATCAACGCAACGAGAGAGCCGGCGCTACGGTATGCAGCGATGACAGAGGTTCCATATGGGCTCCCTAACGGGTCTTTAGGGTGATCACTTATTGCTCGCGCAAAGAAGCTTCGATGGAGATATAAGAGGTCTGTAAAGCACAATACACAAATTGATCAGCATGGCGCGACGATGAGTACTCACTCGTCTCCCTGATAGCCAAGACGATGTGTCGCTGCAACGTCAGCATGATAGATTCCGGATAACCGCCGGGCCGAGATTCCGAGCTCCCGAATCCAGCAACCTGAAGAATAGGAGGAACTGGGAACGCTCGCATCTTGCGGTCGAGCTGTAAGACAGTCGCATAGGTGGGCAATTTCGCACCGAAGGCCTGATCATGCAGGAGGTTCATACACTCTGAAGTGAAGCGATGTTTCCAAGTGTGGACTAGATTAATGATATCAATCAGTCAAAACTCATGGGAAGAACGGAATAAGAATCTACAGGCTTGCTCGTCGGATGTGTCGTTAGTGAAAGGTAATTTGCAATCCACATGGGGCAACGCAAATGATGGTGGTCGGCCAAAGGTGAGGCATTGCCAAGAATCGTACGTGAACAATTCCCAGAATAGCTGGCGGCGTCGTTGTGTCTCTGCGAGGTCAACTTTCCACTTTCCACTATCACGATCTGGAAAACGTATTTAGTAAACCGGGGGCTGTAGATAGGAAAAACTTACGCAGCCCAATCTGGAAATCGAATGACACGGATGTCAGTCAAGTGGTTGCGGAAGTATATTGGTAACATGCTTACACTTTGACCAACTTTGACTGCAATACCCATTATGGCCCACCGAGCTCCAGAGACATTGCCGTGCCGGTCAGCTAAGAACAGATAGAAGGTCATGAGATACTGCAACGTGTATCAGATTAGATCAACGTCACACGTCCGTCGAGATTGACGTACCAAAGCTTGGACAGCATTGATGGTTGGCTCATCAAATAACGGGTGCTGGAAAAGAGCGGCCTTAGCGAGTTGATGATATTTTTCCGCCTCGAGATTATATGCAGGGAGAGATGTGTTCATGAGGGATCCGATGGCAAGGACCATGAACATCAAGGAAAGCCGGTGGGAAATAAGAGGATCGTCGGATGGTGATACAGCATTAACGCTATAGAATTGCGTGTATACCTGACTGTCAAAAGTTTCCAGGGAAATGGGATTGTACCTAAAAGGATGGGAAAATTAAAGAGAGTGATTGATTGACGATGCCAACTTACATCCACGCCGCATGGCTGTAGTAGAGTGACCGCAACTCGAACGCCTTGTCTGCAGGAGGTAGGTACCAATAAAGGGCTTGTAACCCGACATTTGAGGTCTCGAAAAAAGTACCGTTGGACGAAATCGGGAGGGCTGTCGCTCTCGATAGAATATCTGGAGAGATAATGCCTCGAAGGTTCACGAGGTGATCGTCCTGTTCTTCCTCCTCAGGGGACTCATTCTGCCAAATTCTCTGTTAATTATCCACGGAAGCGAACAGCAGGGGGACAGACCTGGAGAAAGTACTGGGTGACAGGTGTCAAATCCTAATTGTGTTCGGAAAAAAGGAATGTAACATACCCATGAGTTGGCTGTCTGGCCAAAATATTTCGCTCGTCCTGAAAGAGTTATCGACAGAGAACCAAAGGCATCCACAACATCAGGGTTCTGGTCTTCTTCTTCCTTTACGGTAATTTGGAGATTATTTCTGTGAGGAGCTGGTTCCCGTTGTAGTGGCGCTTTGATTCGGAGAAGGTCTTCGGATAAGAGTGGATGAGGTTCAGAAGATAACTGAGCATGAGAAGATCGCAAGCCATCTTCTAGCTGACGAACGCGGGTCGCAAGTTCTGCGATCTTTTCATGAAGTTCTTGTGTCGAGGCAAGAACAAACCTAGTCAGAAAGTAGGTAAGCAGATGGAGGTTCTCTGTATAATTAACAGGATCTATACCGGTTGCCTTGTCCAGTTGTAAGAGAGCCCTGTCCACCAAATTACAATATATTGGCTGGATGGAAAAGATTGACTGACATCTGGGCAGATAGCTCCACATCCACGCTTGACACACGACCCACACGGTATTGACCTATCACAGCGTAGTTTGAGCCTTTAAATTCAAATTAGTTGGTAAAAAGGTGTTGATAACGAGGACCCGACAGACCTGCGGCACTCGGCACAACTTAAGCGGGTAGCACCCTTTCTTCGTTTCTTTGGAGGGTTATGTGAGGAGTTCACAATCTCTATCTTGTTCTCAGATGTCGGGAGCGACGACATAAAGAGGGGGTAGATGATGAGAGAATGAGAAGAAGGCCAAGCTCCAAGGGAGTGCCGTTAAGATCACGCGGGGACTCAAAAGTATTTCCGGAATACCTCCGTTTATGTGGCTGTGAGGCTTTCGTCTACTACAACGCCCGGCGGTCTACGACTAACTAAAGCACTTGTATTGTGCTTGCATTCACACTCAATTCATGGTATCACAAGGTCAGCTCCTCGTGTTTTGTCATTTCATCTCAGATCGCAAGATAGATCTCGTTCAGAAATGCCGATTGGCATCCACCTCGACCGCAATTTTAAAAATCGCGGCCGCACAGAACCATTAAAAAATATGTCTTCTAAAGTTTTGTCGCTTTACATTTTGTAAAAGTGATGAGACCCAGGAGCCATTAGGTTTGCGAGCGTTGAATCGGGGTCACGACCACAAGTTCTCGCATCGAGAAACCTAGTGGTAACTTCCAGTCAGGTTTGATATAAATGCACCAGTACCTGGACACAAATGGGATAAATAAATCTGTGCGAATGGATTTTCTAAAAATGTGTTGTGAGGAGGACTTCAGGTGCCTCAACGTCACGCATATCAACATACATTGCCTTCGGCTCCGGAAGGAGACTGTTTTTCACATTAGTCCCCGAATCCAGCCGAATCCACTTTCCCTTCGGTCCCTGAGGCCTGAGGCCTGAGGCACACCACTCAATGTGTGCCTCCAAGCTTCACCAATTCTGGTACGATTAAGTACAGTGGATCAGTTTTACCACGAATGAAATTCGGTACAAAAGCATATCCACTCAAAGTGCGCCAAGAGCAGCTTTATCACCAATCCACATGTGCATGCATGCTTGCTGATGTGGTCTTTGTTCGTCATCTTCTTTAAAGACGGATATCGCGGTTTTCCCTCCGCCGGTTTCCACCCTGAGCTCTGAGTACTGAATATACGCGTCTTTATTACGAATCGAGGGGCTTTTTGATCCGTTTAATTGTTAATCTATGGGGAAAGATCCTAATGTTTGCGGATTTTCCTTCCAAATTCCCCTTGCAAATGACGCTGTATGTCGCTGGGACCGTCCTACAATTGTTATCAGTGCGTTCAAGGTGGCAGATTACTTCGTTGTGGTGCCAGTATTATTGTCTACGTGTACTTACTTGTAGGTAGAAGTGAATCAACATAATGTATCAAATCTCGATATAAATAAGTAATGAAACAAGTGCAAGAAGTGTGAGATTTACATTTAAGCGGCTCAGCTTCGACCTTCCCTTGATGGATTTTTTTAACATGTATGATCAGTGTGAGTGGAGCCAGCGAAGAAAAGCCCCGTTTTCGCAAGGATCAAAAAGATCACAATCACTGCCAAATTTGGCAGGGGTTTATAAACCTTTTTGTGGTTTCGGTATGACTGCTTAGCTTTCCGCAAAAAAAAAAAAAAAAAAACAGAAAAATCATTAATGGAATCTTGACATAACAGACTTGAAAGTGAGAAGAGATCCGTAAAGTTAGGCGAGAAGTGCACTACTGGGTCAACGATAGTGTGGAAGATTAGATAGTAAATAGTAGTGTCTGCTACATCAGGAACAAAATCCGGACAAGGGGAACCGGAAAGAGATAAAATACCAAGACCATTAAAGGCATCACGATACAACCCCGGGATGCGTACAAGGCATATCATCTGCACGCACCTCCTTCCCCTCCACCAAGGCACTGGGACTCGACCCTGTACTCCCCAAATCCGATAAATTTGTCACATCTCTCACCACAAGATGCGGATCGTTTAACTCCGCGGGTGGGCTAATCGGCTCTACCACTGACGACGCATCCGAAACACTGTACACAGAGTCCCTAACGTTCCTGGCTGCATTCGTCTGCAACTGTGGTGTAGCAGGATCGAGGAGGCCGGTATTCGACCCGACGGAGAGCGAATTACTGCGTGAACTGAAAAATCCACCAATCTTCCGAGAAAGCGGCGTAATAGACACAGGGGTCTGAGGCAAGGGCTCAGGCGCTGGTGTGGCGGATTGTGAAATAGTCGGCCTTCGCAGCGTAGCGTCTTTCCACAACTTGAAGCCCCAACTTGGGCCACCGTCACCTCCCTTCTTACTCTCGTCCTCCTTGTGTTCTCTGGCCATAGTAGGTGGTGTTGGCAGCTTGAGGGAGTTCAGCCCACTGGCTTCTGCAAGTCCAATATTGTTCTCTTCAATAAATTCCCGCAGAGCTTTGGCACACATCTCGGACGCCTCCCTCGCCTCATTGGACTCTTGTAACTCATGTTTCGTGTTTTCCAGGTCTTCCTTCAAAGTCTGGACTTCTCTCCGGAGCCCGTCCACCTCTACGGACAGAATGTCCTCTCCTATGTCAAATTGAGAGGGGGAGATTCGACCATATATACTAGAGTGCCGGCGGGCGGAAGAGCCTCCGGGTGGCACTAGCGACGGCGAGTTGGAGTCGGAGTTCGAACTTAAATCGCAAAGTCCCGAATCTGAGACGGAGGAGATGCGTCGGTGGCTACTGGTTCGGCCAGCCAATGGAATGAATGATGCCCGTTTGGAAGGCTGCGAGCTTCCAAGGGAAGTTATAGTTGCTCGAGATAAATCAAGGGGTGCAGGTGCAATACTCTGCCGTCTGCTTTCCGTTTGAAGCCTCATCAGGCCTCGTCTAGATATCAAGGTCAACGAAATTAGTCGAAATCGTATTAAAAAAAAAATCAAGATAATCACCGGCTCTCCTCGACTTTCGTTCGTAGCATGTTAATCGAGTCCTCGTCATCTTGGATCTTCTTCTTTGCATCACTCAGCTCTACCTCCATCGTCGTAGTCTTGTCTGTCATAAGCTGTAGCGCCTCTTGCAGCTCTGCTTCATGCGTAGTCGATAATGCAACCATCTGTAAAAGTTCATCACGATCTTTCGTCACCTCCAATAACGACTCCCGCAATTGTTTGATGATATGGGCAAGGATCTGCGGGTCCAGAGATTCGCGTGCCGTAGAATGGTCATCATTCTGTTCTGTGTGTTGCTCAGTGACATGTGACGGTGTAGGCGGGTAGGATTCTGATTCCATATCTAGTTGTCGTTCGAGTTCCATGCTAAGATCGATCGAAAAATGCTTTCTAGGTGCTGACGATCCATCAGCGGAAAGAGGTGCCTCGAACTCGATTGATTGCACACTGTTCTCCTCTAGATTGTGCATGATAGTCGTGAATGAAAGGGTGTTGCTGTAGTAGACAGATGGTTGCCAAATTATAAGTGCAACGTCGAGTATCCGGAGAACAAGGGTATATTCTGTCACGTGTAGCGCGACTTTCCGCACGCCGTCGGCGTCACACATCGTTCAGGGTCATCTCTGTGGCTCACCGTCACCAACTTGAATGCGCGTAATGCCTCAGGAGGAAAACTTCGTATGTTGACCTGAAGAATCCCCAGCGGCCAATCTTTGAATCTGATTGATGTTGACAGCGATCAGAGTCATTGCTCAAATTCACATGTGCTGTGTGCTACGAAATCCGGAACCCAGCGTGGTGCCGCTAGTATGGTGAGGAAAACCATTAGACGTCGCGCTCATATGACCTCAGGTTCACGTTCAATTTGACCAAGTGTGGTTTGTCGAACCTCGCTCCCTGCTCCCAATAATAAGTACCTCAGGGTGCTCGGTTATTTCCGGTCATGCCAATGCATATAAGCATCTGTGCGATCGTTCTCCATGCTCGGTTGGCGCTCTCGTAGGTTTGATCCGAAATATTGATCTAAACTCACAAGGCCCCCACTTCTGAATGGAACTATCACTACCAATACAAAACGGTAACAATCGTTTCATGTCGGAAATCCCTGGCCGAACTTACCGATGTGGCAGTTGCAGAAGAGAAGCAAAACATAAATTTAGATGTTTATACATGTGGGTCGCATTGTAGTTGCATGATGGCACTCTGTCCTGGGGCAAGCCTCAAAACTCCGAAAACTATTCGTCTAGTTCCTAGTTACCAGTGGCATGTGGCCGGTTCTTGTCATATCTCACATCTCTCTCCTGGAGCCCTAGGAAAGTCCCTGGAGCAAGTCTGTCACCGAAGTGGGTACCTGCTGCTTCATCATGATTGCGTTTGATAATAGTGGGAGTGCCATTAGAGAAGTTGTTGCACGCAGCACGCGTAGCGGCATTGGGTGTTTCTGCTGGTCTGTACGTCCTTCCGTGCCAATCAAAAACAAAGGTGTCAACATATCTGAGATTATCCGAACAACAGCCCGTGCAGATGCCATACTTATATAGTTTGACCGCCAATCGCCAAGCTTTTTTTTTTAAGTTGCCAGTCGGTGATCGCCAGGTGGGACGTTGGTTTTGCCAACTTGCGTCTCAGAGTGTCATTTCAACTTCAAGTTGCAGTCGTTTTATCACCAATTTCTTACTAAGTTATGTGAGTGAGTGACTTCGATGGTGGGTCGCGGGTTCTAGCGCCTACCTGCATGCAGATATATTTTCCCGTCGTACCATTGACCCTCATTGACCACTGAACCATGAACCAATCGCAGAAAGGTAAGAATATAAGCGATCGATGTAATCTACCTCCGGCCCGGGATAAATCAATTTTTGGCCCCACCTTCCCAGCGCTCTGGTTTCATCTCGGTAGCAACTATTTCGACCTCAATATGGAAATCCTTTCCCATTCCCTTCTGCCACAGAAACTGTCCGCTATTTGGGTAGTTTCTAGAGGTGAAACCCATGGGTTATTTTCACAACAAAGTGCATCTTGTCAGTGACTATAAACATCACTGAAAAAATTTGCTGAAAGAATGCTATAGGCACATTTATCTAACGGTGTTTCAAGGTAATAATTCTGTTTTCTATCTAGCTCTGGTTGCAATTGGGCACAGGTAAAAGTAATCTGAAAAGTGCAAGATTCTTGTAGAGCAAGGTCCTAGTTATCTCTGAGGAAATGCTAACCTAAACAATCTACCTAAAGAAATCCAACAAATCTAGAACAGCAATTTGCTAGGTAAAAGTCCTCATTACTTACTTCCCACTATCATAATACTCTGGATCTCCCAGTTGACTTTCGAATTATTTTTCGGATTGCCCTCATTATTCCTGAATCGATCTGGATATCATGGAGATCGCTGAATTTTTGTTATCATTCACGGCGGTCACAATAGCATTAATCGAGCTTGGTTGGTACATTACAATTTTCGAACAGGGAACTCGTGACAGTAGGGCAGAAAACTATACCCCGCTAGATATAGGTTATTGGAACAGCATGTTGGTAGGCATTCACTCTCCTGAAGAGCAAGGTAGAAGAGGAAAGGATGAGGTCTATCAGTCGCCCGTCGCCACCCTGAGAGAACATAACAAGGAATCCTAGTAATTTTCTGCTCTTCTCCTAGCTCGGCTGTTCGTCCAATCCACCTCATATATTTCCACACCCATAGTGCAGAAAGGGAATTGCCACTGCCCCAGAGTTTGATTAATATCAATTTATTGTAAACTTGGCACATCTCACATCGATAAATACGCCAATGGCCTGTCATGAGGATGCGACCTACTAGAACCATAGCCTATGTCCAGTGGCGAAAGAGCCAGGGTGGAGTAAATTATCGCGCCACATGACCGGATATGGTAGCCAAGTAGGACGTCAGTGTACCTGGTTAATCATCTGTCAGGTCAAGCTTGAGGATGGGGAAAAAAAGTATTTACCAGAATGTGATAACTGCTGGGAGTGCGAGCATCCTCCACACCGCCGTGTCTGACCGTTTAGCCTCCAGGAAATATTACTATACCCACACCCACCTTGCCTCAAATAGATCCCTGGTACCTACAGGCCAGCATAACGTTTGACACGGCGGATCATCACTGACAGCATGAGGGCAAGCTGTATTCTGTCGGGGCGGGTTGTCCCTGGATTGCACTGGCAGTCGAGAATCCTAGGAGGCGAACTGTCAGGGGAGGATGTTAGCCAGCCTTTAAAAGGCCAATCGTTGCATCCTAGATTTCTTTGCGGCTCTTATCAGTTACCAACACACGGTGGACTACCGGGACAATATTTACTGGCAAGTAGAGGGTAGAGATGGTGGTGGGACAGGATACTAGCGAGAACCGGTAGACGGCGAGGTGATGGACAGTACGACGGAGCCTCCTTCTACTGTCTCGCTTGAGCGAAATGGGGGTGGAACACAGTAATACCAGACGAAGGTGGAGCAGACGTTCTTGCTTTCAAATAATGACCTGGACTTCTGATCCGAGTACGACACGAAGGATACTACCCGCAAAGCAAAGCAAACACTGGGTCCAGTAAGATCCACCCACTAATAAATGGAGGTAGCGATATGAGGCTCATGCTGACCTAGAACGCAAACTGAACGATGCGGTTTTGTGGGTCTCTCTACAAAGGCAGAACCCATCGGGAGTGAAGCTCGCCCACTTTCATTTCACGTCAGGATATTCCAAACTCTATACCCTATTCAGCGCCCAAGGTATAACGTTCGGAAGCAGATATACAACTTGTAACCGTCGTTGGAGATTGATCGTCCTGACCTCTGACCGGGGGGACTTGCGTCGCCTTGCTCATCGGAATCAAATATTTGCACCGATGATCGACGATCGTGATTGTGCGGGGAAATGAAGAGATGCTCTGTGAAACATCCCGTGGGTGGAGGGGATAGCAGAGAGTCGAATCGAATGGGGAGGGGATGAGAGGGAGACTCGGAAGTTTGTTCGTATAGTAGTCGCCACTACTTGTCTACTGCATACCAGACTTGGAAGGTGAAGCTTTGAAGTTTTAAAGTCCAAGTTATCACAAACCTTCATCATCATCATGCCTGTCCAGCTGTCGATTCCATTGACTTCCAGTTACGATTCTGTTTTTTCTGACCATTCATATGATTCATCTCCATCAATACCCAAGTTTCCCCATACTAGAGCTCAGCTTTCTCTCATTGCTCGTCAAAACAAGCCTTTGGACAGTGTCGACGTCGACAGTGATGACTTTAGCCGCGTCTCGCCAACGCTGGTTAGCAGAGTCGTTGGTTTGCTTGTTGAAGAACAGGAGGATGAGCTCAAGGCGTTCCTCAAGAAGACGTATGGCATGGACGACGATACGGTCTGAACTTCATCCATGTCTCACTTGCATCTCACTGTACTGACTGACGACTAGCTGGAACAAAATGTCTTGGACTTGATGCACAGGCATCGAGAAGATGTTGCTGGCGTTCCTTTTCTCTTTCTTACTCCTACTCGTCGTCCGATTTCCCGTCCATCTTCACGCGCTTCAAATCCTGCTCGCTTAGTCGGTCGTCCAGATACTCCTTCTTCTGCTCCACCATCTCCACTAGCTCTCGTTTTTCGTCGCCCACATACACCAGTGACTTCCCCTTTGGCTGGTGGAACTCCCCAGCCCTCATCTTACATGTCTTCTAAAAGCGACTATTCACCTTCTTCCTCGCCTATTCTCTCTCATATACAGTCAAATCAAACTCACGCACAATATACTGCGAGTCTTCCAGCTTCCCCGCTCTCTTCTCCACGCTTGCTCAACGCAAAAGCATCCGAGTTCAAACCTATCCAACGTCCACTCTCCGCTGCTTCATCTGTTCCAGGTTCATACATTCGTACAGACACCCCTTCTCCGGATCTATGGGCTCACAACTCTCCCCGAGCAACCTCAAACCTCGCCATCGCCGCCCCACTCATTGCTGACCAATCTCCTTCCCTCCAGCCGCGCTCTCTCACGCCAAGCTCGTCTTTGCGCACATCCCTCCGTCCCGATGATGAGGAAGAAGATCCTTTCGACCCTTTTGCTACTTCCTCTTCCCCCCCCGCATTCCATTCTGTCACCGTATCGGACTATGACAACCCTCCTTGGCCGTATCACACCATGCCACCCTACAATTTTACAGACTCTCCGCCATCTCATGAGCAAGATCTGAGTGTAGATCCGTCGGAAGATGCCTCTGGCATGCTCACAGACGGAATGACACCCTTTGACGTGCTTTCCTCCGTCTTTGGGTCCACTCTTGCTCCATCCGAACTTGAAGACGCGCTCGCAGCAAACGGGTATGACTTTGACCGTGCCATGGCATGGCTGATAGACAAAGCACTCCCAGCACCTGCGGCACCGCAGGTCAGGATGCAGAGTATGGGTGGACGGATCACAGTTGTGTCTCGAGATGTCGTAGGTAGCGGCCTGCGTGGCAAGGGATTTCCGAACAATAACATCTCACCTCCGGCGCCTCGATACGGGAATGGCGCCGGGCGTGGGCGGGGCGTCACTGGAGGCAATCGTGTTTGCAGGTATTTCATGGCCGGGGAGTGCCTTAGAGCAGATTGTCGATTCAGGTGAGGCCATTTATAATTGTCTAAACAGCAGTCATTGAATTTTTATTGCACAGTCATGATCTAGAACGGGCGTTGTGCCGCTTCTGGCTCCGTGGAACTTGTGCCAAGCAAGAAAACTGTGAATTTCTACACCGATTACCCAAAGATGTTGATATGTCATCCCTCACCACCGCCATGGCCCGAGCCAATGTCCAGCCCGGCACCGGTCCCCTTGCCGCACTCAATGCCCCGTCTGACGATTTCCCAGCCCTCGGATATGACCCAACCGTCGGGCGCAGCCGCGGAGCCTACAACAACCGTGCTTACAATGACCCAGGACGAACCCGCTTTGCCTCTGCCGTCAAGAAACCTGTTCCAGTCCCCGTCCTTCAAGCCCCCCTTTCCTCCACCAACAATGGGAATATTAACGATGTCACTCTCGCTGCGCGACGTGAAATCATGGGGCCATCTGCCGACAACATACACCACCGTTCAGCAATCGTCGCACCGCGACCCTCGCCTCGTATCAAGCTGCACCCGCCGCTGCTGCTCCCGACGCTCCCCACAGGAGAAGCGGTGAGTAGCATGTATATGGCGTACCGACAGCGCGCACTGCAGCTCGGGGCGGCACGAAACGCGTGTTTGTCAAGGGCTGCTGACGCGTGGCGGCGCGGGGATGGAGCGGCGGCGAAGCGGTTTAGCCGGGAGGGGCATGAACTGAATGCAAAAATGTCTGTGGAGATGGCGGGCGCGGCGGCAAAGCTTGTACGAGAGCGGGCGAAGGTGGCGGAGCAGGCGGTGAGGGCGCGGGATGCGGGGTGGTCGGACGATCCAGGGGATAGGACTAGTAGGGGGAACATGTGCGGAAGTGGGCTGGGTGTGTGTTTGGGAGTTTCGAGCCGCGATACAGGAGATGGGAAGATGACTGCGGAAGAGAGGATGGAGTGTGCGTTAGATTTGCATGGATTGCATTCGAATGAGGCCACTGAAGTCCTGGAGGAGTTCCTACTTGCTGTCAGTCATTTATTTTTTTCCCTTGACGTTCTTACTAATTATTTATTTGTTTTGTGTTATAGCTGGAGAAGGAGCATTATTATGGCTTGGGTATGTATGTTCAGCCGAGCTACACACACCCCTTCTCACGATTCGGTCAATTGCACAGCCTACGCCATCGTTGGCGAAGAGAAACATACTGGCACGCAAGATGCCGCTCGCGGCGCTTCACGCGCCCGTCTGGCTACTGGTGTACGAGAGTGGGTGCACAGGTGGGGATACCCCTGGAGCGAGCGGGACGGCATCATCTGCATCGATCCTTTGACTCATGCTTCAGAATAGAAGATATGAAATAGTATAGTATAGAAAGGACGAAGAAGAAGAATTGAATCCGAATCGAATCGAGGGACTATGAAGTTTTTTGTTGTTTTATTTTAGGTGAACATGTAACGTTGTTGCTTCGATCTTGAAACGTGTATAGCCTTTCCCTTTCCCAAACCATCCAAAGGTTATGTTTCTGTGAGATACAGTATGTGCCTATCCTTTGTTGCATAGATCAGGTAGTACCAATACCTTGAGCTCATCATGCTGCTGTTGTTGACATCTTATCATGGGCTTTCATGGACAGGCTACTCCCATATCCAGCCACATCCACCAAATCCCTAAACTCATTGATGTAGTCATCCACAGATTGATGTGCTTGGTGGTAGGAGGGTGACTTGAGGTGCATTGCAGCTTGTTGGTGCTCCATGGAGGAAACAGAAATGTTGTACAAACTCTTAGAAGTCACCCCATGAGGAGAAAGGGAGGCAACTGAGTTCTTGGCTTTGGTGCAAAATACAGTCAATGTAGAGATAGGCACATTCAGACCTCATGTATGTGAAGGTCCAATAAATTTTTTGTCATCTATTGATGAAATGAAGACTGATGTATAACTCATGAGAGTTGAAAAACAAATGTTCATGAGAGTGCATGCTAAATTTGGCAGGGGGGATGTTTGATCTGTGTGCCAGCAATTGGGTGCATGCTAGGTGGTGTGTCAATGTGGGGAGTATCTGGCCAAAGTTGGACACCTGGATGAATTGAGGTGCAGAAGAATGTCAACAGTGGAACTCTTTGACCAGCTGTGGGGCATTCACATCAGACTCTGTGACCCAAGAATTCTCCTCATACCCATAACCCTTTCAGCATACCAGGTATTCGAGTTTGCCTCAGGGTAAGTGGCTGTCTAAGATGGACTTGACCTTGTACTGAGGTTTGCCTTCGATCACTGTAGGCAGTGGAGGAGGTCATGCCATACATCCAGGAAATGGATCCAGGGGCTGGCAGCAGTTTGACGATGTGGAAGACAGGGTGTAGTCTGACACTGATGGTGGTAGCCATAGGCAATAGGCATGTGACCCAACACATTTGGTGATGAGGAAGGTTCCAAGGAAGTGGTGGGCGAGTTTCTTGAATGGTCGTGTAGTGGAAATGTCAGTGGAGTTGAGGTAGACACAATCACCAACCTTGTACATGGGCATGAGTGAATGGCATTGGTTGTAGAAGCATGCCATATTATTCTTCACCTTAGCCAATGCTGCCTTCACTTCCTCCAAGGTGTCTTTCATCTGCTCTGTGAGCTCATTAGTGTTGCCACGGCTCGGCTCGGCTGGCCCGCAGCCCGGCTCAGGTACCTGGGCCGCCCGACCAAATATGGCTAAGAAGCCAAGCCGATGAGATTGGCCCAGCTCAGCTAATGGGCGGCCCCGAGCCGGCCAAGCTGGTTGTGCCTTGCCTTTTTTGGTCATCGATTCTTCCATCCCTTTCCTCGCCGACTGTGTCCTCCCCATACGTTCTCCGTCCCTCCTGGCATCCCTGGCGTGACAACGACGCCATCTAGTGGCATCAACAACCGATTGGAAGGCTATAACCCTCCTGTTGGCTGTTTTTCGGCTTTCTCATGATCTGGCTGGCCCAGAATGACTCTCGCGAGCTCTGAGCGCTTGCCATTGTCATCGATGCTTGTTTCGGGGCTGTTTTATTCGTGAAACCATCTTTATATAGTAAGTTTTCATCTCTTCTATTCTCTTCCCCACACTGATCAATGTGTAGGTCTTCATTATCTCTCACAACGACACCTTGCCAAACTCCACTCTATCTCCACCCCCTCCTTACCATCTCCCTCTCGTTTACCACTCATCATCAAACACCAACATGCGCAAACTATGCCTCGCACACCTGTGCACCCGCGCACCCTGTGTCTCGTCCCCTGGCCAGATCGGAACAACGGCCTTTCTCGCTCGAGGTTATACCCGCTGCCCTTTCGCAAGTTCTTGTAGTGCTCAAATTTTCTCTTCACATGGTAAGCTTCAGTGTTTTATATCATATCCCTCAACTGATCAACATCCAGCCTCTCTATTTCTGCAGTCACGATGCCTCCCTCGCCAAATGCCACTCTATTTCCACCCCGTGCTCCGCGCTCCGTGCTCATCCCTCTCGTTTCCCCTCTCAAACGGTCAATGAATGCCAACACTCTCTTCAACACTTCCTTCGCGACTTCCAGCTCCATCCCGATGCCAATCTGTCATGTTCGCCAGAAAACTTCAATGCCAATTCCCTTCCTTCGACAGATAGCCGGCCAAGAAGGATCCTTCTGATGGAATGTACCACGTCCTGCCATTTTCATAAGTAAGTCCCGGCACTCTATTTTACATCCCTTGCTGATCAACTGGCAATCTCCCCGCCTCCCAGGACATTGCAAGCCTCTTGTGCTCTCCATGCTCCCATCTTGCCTCTCGTATCCCCTCTCCACCCCGTTACTGGTGGATGAGGCCTTCGGGAAGGTCCTCGGTCTTACCCTGATGCCCTATCAGTGTCGCGGCGTGCCGCACTTGTTTTTCCATCTCCGTTCTCGTTATGTCCATTCCCGTGACCCCATTTCACCGTGGCCCATTGTCCTCGATCTCTACTCGGTGTAGTGCCATCCCCATTTATGCCTTATCTCTCACAAATGTCATGGTTGACGCTGCCTTCCTGAGCGTGCCGTTTCGATATGCTGACCGCCATTTCGTGCCCTCACTTTCGCAACCTTTCTCCTCCTTCACTACTAGTTTTCTATACTGTATTGTAATCATATCAAAACCACTTCCCTGTAGAATTCAACCATGATAAGTGATAAGGAGAGTACCATGTGATCACGGAACTTGACAGAAGAAGCTTCGGAGAAGTTTCGGAGATACTTCTTCGAGACAGATCTCGCGACGATGCTGTCACTTAAGCCTCACGGTTGTGAAATCTCAGTACCCAACCCCATCATTCTGCCAGCTATCCCTTCGCAATGGCTCCCAAGAAAGCTTCTCAGAAAAAGAAAGATGTTGTTGTTGAATTACCTGGAGGTGCACTTAAGACAACATTTTCAATTGGTATGTATGTGTATTCATCAAATTTGATACGGCTAAGCTATTATTAGCACCAATGGATCCCAAACCTTGCCCTCGTAAACAGACCGCTGTCCCAGAGGAGGCCCAAGCTACATTAATACATGGTGTGTCATAATGTTGGTTATTTATGTCTCTCTTTTGTATACAATTCTTTTAGGCCCAGCTATTCCTCGTGGTCACACTCATGAACAAATGGCAATGGTGGGAACATCAATGGTATCAGATAACCCTAGTATGTGTTAAGTTATTTATATTTATATTCAACATTAGTCTAAATCCTTTGTTCAGATCCTGGTATTCCTGCCACACGGACCCGGACCAAGACCAAGCGTTTGCTACAGGTAGATGTTATGTTACATATGATGTATCAAGCTAATATTGCATACCAAGATTGATCCATTGGCACCTATTACTCCTGCTCGCCCAAAGTTAGGAAAATCAGGTTCACGTCCACAACCTGTGACTCCAACTGCTGCTCCCTCCACATTTGCTATCCAGCAGATTCAAAACTCTCAGAACCGCCGGGCTGCAGCAGTTTTGTTTACCCCTCGTGTGAGATGACATCAAGATGAAGCTTTAGCCCAGCAGCCACAGCCATCCCCTACCTTACAATCTGCTCAACCACCTGCCCATTCCACATTACGTCCATTCTCCCAGTCTCTGCCCCATGACAAAGCTCCTGCTAGTGATGGCGATTTATCTGAATCTGATTTGGAGGGTTCATTGGAAAATGCATTACAGGCCCTCAATGTACAGTCCAGGTCGAGCTCAGGCTCTTCATCTCCACGTGCTGGGCGTCATAGTACATATTAGAAGAAAGCTATAAAAGCACGTGGTGATGCCAAAGACATTTGGTCATTTTATAAAAAGTCACTTGGAAGGCACATTTGCACATTTTGCGAGTGAGTATCTTTTTTTATCAGATAATTATTTCAATTTTATTGACAAACTGGATAGAAAAGCTCATGCCATGGATGCCACATATCACATCTCTTCATTCAGCTCCACAACGAGTACTTCAAATTTGCGGAAACATCTGTTCACTGATCATATTGAGGAATGGGTTTCTGCATGTGATGATCTCAAGATTCCAATTACAGCAGCTGCAGCTCAACCTGCAGTTCGGAAATTCCGTGATGAGCCAGCTGATACATCTACACCTTTGGAGTCTGAGCGGCCAGAGTATTCAAAAAGTGCATTTGTGGATGCTTTAGTTGAATTTGTTGTTGGTGATGATCAAGTGCATGTCCATTTCATTGGAGAACTTTCAAGTCTAACTTGTATCCAGTCACTTAATGTTGTAGAGTCACCACGACTTCGAAAGATATTTCTGCTTCTTCGTAGTGAACTGAAGGAGTCAGATATTCCTAGTCGTTCAACAATTCGCAATCACATTGAAAAGCATTATGATGCACATATGCAACAACTTGAAGAGGACATGGCGGTATTTATCATTTTAATGTCAATATCATCAGATATTTATGTTTATACAGAAATCAGTTGGAAAAATCTCATTCACAACTGATGCTTGGACAGACCCAAATCAATCTTCTTTCATGGCTATTACAGCTCACTGGATTGAAGCTGTTGATGAAAAAACACCTACTGGATCACACAAAACACTTCGGCTCCGGGCAGATCTTGTGGGATTTCACCATATTCCTGGTCGGCATACTGGCGAACATCTAGCTCATTGTTTTTTGTTCATTACTGACCGTCTCAAAATTATGGGAAAGGCAAGTAAAATATTTACCTCTATTTTCATTTATATTCTGATCTAGTAACAGATTGGTTGGATCACCTGTGACAATGCTTCCAACAATGATACTATGGTGACATTTCTGCAGCATCTGCTTGGAAAACGGAAAATTAAGTTCAGTGCAGTTGAACGGAGAATACGGTCTGATATAGTTGGTTCTATATCAGTGGTCATTCTGAATTTTGTTTTTATTAGCTGTTTCCCCCATATAGTCAATCTTGCCTGCAAGACTGCATTAGCAGCAATCACAAATATGGCCTTAGCAGATGAGCAAGCAGAAGACTATGAGCCTAGCGCATTCACCCAAGACTGTATTGCTACAGTCCGATCTCTTGTCAATGCAGTAAAACTATTTTATAATCTGCATGCCATTAGCATATTTGCTGACAATTATTCCAGATTCGCAAAAGTAACTTGAAAAAGCATCGCTTTTCAGAATATGTTGCAAAAATATTTGATCAAGATTACCAACTACTTCGCGATGTTGCAACAAGATGGTCATCAACACTGCTAATGATTAGCCGAGTTCTAAAGTTGAAAAAGGTAAAACCTGTGCATGTCATATTACACTTATATCACTCAATCATGTATAGGCTATCAATGATATTACTTCTGACAATGATTTCAAAGACTTACACAAGTTCCAGTTTAGTCGCAGTGATTGGAACGTGCTAAAGAATTATGAAGAAATTCTTCAAGTTATTATATCACCTATTTATTCATCTATTTTACTAATTATGAATTGTCAGGTTCCACATGCATTCCAAGATATTCTGGGTGCTGAAACAACACCTACTCTTTGTTATTCCATTCCTGCATTCACCGCATTTATCCAGCGCTGGAGTGATCTTGCAGCAGAAAATCCAGACTGGGCCCCAATTATTCAACCTGGCTTGGACAAGCTTGCAGATTATCAGAACCAACTTCCAGACACGCCTGCATATATTGTGGCAATGGGTAAGATTGTATATTTTTTCCCACACAATATTGATATTCAAACAGCAATTGATCCAGCCAACAAACTAAATTTTTATCGTGAAGATCTTCAACAATTTAATCAAGCAAAGAAAGTGTTTTTGAAGACTGTGAGTGAATATTTGTTAGCAATATACAACATACTCATCTGGGTTGGTCCAAGCTTCGTCCTTATGTCGCTTCAACTAGTACTACATGGGGACAAACTCGGCCTGTAGCAGCCAAACCTTCCCAGCAAAGTGCTGCAGATATTTTGGGTCTCCACTGCACACGAATGCCAACACAGGAAGGAATCTCTATTGAGATGGAAGTAGACCAATATTTGAGCAACCCCAATCATGGAACAGGAATTCTAGAGTTTTGGCAGGTGATGTATTCAGATTTGAGCTCCTGTTGGATTTGTTCTAATATATACCATGACTCTAGGAACACCAACTTCAATATCCTCGGATATTCAGTCTTGCCATGGATATTATACCCATTCAAGCATCCAGTGTGCCATGTGAATGAGTGTTTTCATCTGGAAAGCAGACAATGGCACCTCGCAGATCACGCATCTCTCCTCATCTTATGGAAGCCTTGCAGATTATAAAATTTTCAATCAGGAAAGGACAGTCATTGAACTTTACTGAAGGAATGGGCTGGAAAGATGAACTCAAATTCTTTGAATTTGCTGCACGGACTGAACCATTAGGCGATGCAGAAGCTTATGGACGAAGCTTGGAGGATCCTAATGAAGACTCAGATGATTTGGAGGACCTCATAAATGATGTTGAGAAAGACCTCGAAGCATTGGAACATCGCCTGATGGAAGGACTAGCTGCAGAGGAAGGGGAGGAGGAGGAGGACCAAGATGATGATGATGATGATGATGATGATGACATCTTTTATAGATAAACAATCTATGATAAAATACAAGCTGAATTTACACCACTACAATCACTGTATCACAGGATAAGAGAGTAATAACATACAGTGATAAAATGAAATAGTCACAGTACAAGATGGTCGTGCATTACAAACAATGAGAACTGAGAGACTAGTCCGAACAGCACAACTGCCTGTGCATTACAAACAATGAGAACTGAGAGACTAGTCCGAACAACACAACTGCCTGTGCATTACAAACAATAAGAACTGAGAGACTACTCCGAACAGCACAACTGCCTGTGCATTACAAACAATGAGAACTGAGAGACTAGTCCGAACAGCACAACTGCCTGTGCATTACAAACAATGAGAACTGAGAGACTAGTCCGAACAGCACAACTGCCTGTGCATTACAAACAATGGGAACTGAGAGACTAGTCTGAACAGCACAACTGAGGTGAGAGCAACACAGATGATGACTGGACTGAACATCGAAAATGGCCACAAGTGAGAGCAGAGAGAGCAATAAAAAGACAACTACTATTCGGAGAGCATGCCAGTGTTCGGGACTCTTTGCCCAGCTGAACAAGAACAGCCAAGTCGCTGACAACATGAGCCTCGTTGTTGCACTGGATAGCAATAGTTGGGACATGATGCATGCTCACCAGTTGAATGAAGTTTTATAGAGCAAAAACGACAGGATAAGGAGGCCGTGATGCATGTGTGAAAGGGATTCAACAAGGAACGAGGACATAGACAGTAGGATGCAAAAAGTATACAACCAGTCAACAACTAGTACTCAAAAATGTTGGATGGAGAATTCTCCATGCGTCTTCGAGCCTTCATCGCAAGAGAACCAACTCGGAATTCAACGTTTAAGAGACAGAACCCGCAATGCCTGCAGTATCGCAACACATGTGATGGTGGTCTGAGTCAACAAGCTTTAAACCTCGAAAGAGTCGGGGACTGGCACTGTGAGGCACCGCTACGATATGACAGTGGTAATTCATAGCAAGGTAGTGAACAGTGGAGAGGGGAGAGGACTGGAGATAAGCTCAAAGGCGTTGGAAATGGGTGGTGGTAGCATTCTACTGAATGCGACACAGACGGAGCATGCAGGTTCATCTGATGATAGGAAAACGAGGGGGGGGGGGGGGGGGTTCATCAAAGGGAGCAGAGACAGTAGAACCATCGCGACACCTTGCAAGGACCTTCTTGAAGGGGATCAAACTTAACAGTTGCTTTCACATTCATTGATCCAGGAATGGATAAGGAAAGCGGGAGGAATGGGACGTGGCGCACGCGATTTACATGATGGATTGACGTGCAGATGTCGAGAGGCAAGTAAGTGTTGAAGAGAGGGTTGGCGTTCATTGATCATTGAAACGAGAGCGGCGAGCATGGAGTGCCGGGAGCGGGGTGGAAACAGAGTGGCATTTGGCAAGGGGGCGTCGTTCCTGCAAAAATAGAGAGGCTAGATGTTGGTCAGTTGAGGGATATGATATAAAACACTAAAGCTTACCATAAGAAGAGAAAGTTCAAGCACTACAAGAACTTGCGAAAGGGCGGCAGGTATAACCTCGAGCGCGAAAGGCCATTGTTCCGATCTGGCCAGGGGATGAGACACAGGGTGCGCGGGTGCATAGGTGTGCGAGGCATAGTTTGCGCATGTTGGTGTTCATCGATGAGCGGGGTAAACGAGAGGGAGATGGTAAGGAGGGGGTGGAGATAGAGTGGAGTTTGGCAAGGTGTCGTTGTGAGAGATAATGAAGACCTACACATTGATCAGTGTGGGGAAGAGAATAGAAGAGATGAAAACTTACTATATAAAGATGGTTTCGCAACTAAAACAGCCCCGAAACAAGCATCGATGACAATGGCAAGCGCTCAGAGCTCGCGAGAGTCATTCTGGGCCGGCCAGATCATGAGAAAGGAGAAAAACAGCCAACAGGAGGGCTATAGCCTCCCAATCGGTTGTTGATGCTACTAGACGGCATCGTTGTCACGCCAGGGATGCCAGGAGGGACGGAGAACATATGGGGAGGGCACAGGTGGCGAGGAAAGGGGAGGAAAGAATCAATGACCAAAAAAGGCAAGGCACAACCAGCTTGGCCGGCTCTGAGCTCTGAGCTGCCCATCAGCGACCCGATTTGGTCGCTGAGCCGTCCAAGCCATGAGCCAAAATCTTGGCTCAGTGCAGCTCCAGGAACGGCTCGCCCAGCCCACTTTCGGCTCAAAGACGGGCCATTGGCAACACTAGAGCTCATTCACCATCTCCAAGTGTGATGGTGCTTGACCAGGCTCGAAACCCATGCATGGGTGTTGTCCTGTGTTGAGGAGGAAGGGAGTTTGTTGGGTGGAGGAGTGGACATGATTGTTGTACCCAAATTCTGCCATGGGAAGGAGGTCTTTCCAATTGTTCTGTCACTCATTGATGAAGATGTGGATGTACTGCTCTAGTTCTTGGTTGAAATGCTCTGTCTTTCCATCTGTCTGTGGGTGGTAGGTGGTTGAGGCCAGGAGTTTGATTCCCAGCAAGTGGTACAGTTCCTGGGTGAACTCTGCAATGAACTGTGGCCCTCGATCACAGAGGAATATGCCCAGCAATCCATGGAGCTTCCACACATGGCACAAATAGAGTCGAGCCACTCCAAGTGCAGTAACAGTCATATGAGTGGGGATGAAGTGAGCTCACTTTCCAGCAGAGTTGACTGTGCACATTACTGCATCAAACCCATTGGACTCTGGTAGTTCCACCATGAAGTCCATACTGATGACATCCCAATGATTCTCTGGAACAGAGAGGGGGTGTAACTCACCCATGGGTTTGCATTGTTGGGTCTTGGTACACAAGCAGAGGTCACAGGTGTGACAGTACTGACCAATGAGTTGAGACATTTGGGGCCACCAATAATTCTGTGATATGAGCTCCAATGTCTTCCAACACCCAGGATGGCCAGCAATGAGTGAGTTGTGGTGCTGGAAGATGAGTCATTGTCAAAGCTGAGGATTGTTAGAGACATAGATATGGTCATGGAAGTATAGAATGTTGTCCTTTTCTGTCCACTCTGCTGCATGAAGTGAAAGAGTGGATCCCTTTCTTAGCTCCTTCACTGCTAGAGCCACAGCATCCTCATGTAAACTGCTATGGTTCACATAATGAATGTCATGCAGGATACTGCACTCCTCACCCTCCAAGGTAACCCCTTCCAGTGCATGGACTGTAAACAGGTTAGGTTGCAACAACACAATACCTTGATTGTCATCACTTCCATCAGAGGTAAGAACACTGTATATCTACTACAGTACAGGTTCTCCTTATATACATAATAGTAAGGATGTCACATGACTCAGAAATGTGTTTACCACATGTATGCGCAGTAAGTGCAGTAACATGTGTGTGCTGCATGTATTGCCTCATGTATGCAGCATGCATCAGGATTTAATTTCAACAAGGATGGGAGTGGAAGTGATTATCTCCTTGAGTTTCTCAAATGCCTCCAGCTGTGCATTACCCCAGCTCCATTCTCCCTTGCCCATGAGATCAAATAGTGGGCATGCATGGTGTGAGAAATTCTTAATAAAGCGCTGATAGAAATTGATGAAGCCTAGGAAAGACTGCACCTCTTTCTTGTTCATGGGTGTGGGCCATATCATAATACCAGCAACCTTGACCAGGTCCATCTCCACCTGTCCATCCAAAATAATCAAGTTCAGGTATTTGATCCATGTCGTCTCAAACTCGCACTTGTCATGACGAAGGTAGAGTTTGTGCCATCAAAGTCGCTCCAGTATCAGGCATGTAATTCAATGATGTTTGTTGAGGTCTTGGATGAAGATGAGGATTTCATCAAGGTAGACACAGACCACACCCTCCAGTATGAGATTGTGGAAGATGTTGTTCATCATAGTCTGAAAGGTGGCAGGGCTGTTAGTGAGACCAAGAAACATGACAAGCAGTTCAAAAAGACCATGATTCATGTGAAATGCTGCTTTCCACTTATCCCCCTCCTTTATCTGCACATTGTTATTGTTGAAATCGGGCAGTGATACACGCTTTAGATGACACCGATGCCAACACCAAACAGCTGTGTACAGCCATAGTCATTAGTAACACTGTCTGTTCATTTTAGATTTAATTACAGGGCGGTGATGTGTTCAGTTGGTACTCGATGCAAAGGCTCAATGGAAGGGGTGAACACTTAACCTACAACTGCAGGCATGCTCGGGGTGAGGGGGGAGTTCGCTTAGAGGGCCTCGGATCATCCTTCAGGGTGCAGAGACTATGGGGAGGCTGGTACAGCAGTTTTCAATGTGCGCACTAGTTGTGTACACTAAAGGGGAGATATGCACAGTGGCAGGAAAGTGCGCAATGCAAAGGGGCAAAAACGTGCAGTGCAGAAAAATGTGCAATGGGAGTGCAAAAGTGCGCAACAATGAGGGTGATGAAGATGGGAGGTGTAGTGGGATGAAGACGGCACTGGGATGTGCTGGGGAGGTGATGCAAGGGTTGGGGACACTAATGGGATGAAAGCACAAGGGATGGAAAAAGGTGCAAATGGTGCACAAAATGCAGCTATGCAAATAAGTGTGCAAACATGGCTATATGAAGGGCACACTGTATGAGTGCACAAATGAGGATGAAGGATGCAACACAGGGACAAAACACAACAATATGATGAGGGGATGCAAATGATATGCAAACATGGCTATACAAAGGGCGCACTACAAAGGCGCATGGACTGGACACTGGTGCACAGACTATGTGCGATGCTGACTGAGCTATGAACTATGAGGGGGGAAAAGATCCTCTAGATTCTCTATCTGTCCACCTACTATGTACAAATGGCTTATGTGATAAAAATGGTAAAATAAAGTGTAAAAATAGAAAGTGCCATGCACTACCCACAAGCGCATCCATTTGCCCATCTAAACCCGACTGCACTATGCTGCTGCCTCAGCCAATAAGATTTGTGCATCTATAGCCCACTACCCAGCTGTTCCAGTGCAATGCACTATTTTTGGTGTGCTCTAGGTCTCGTGTGCTCTTCCCAATTAATCCGCTTCAGTGTTATGTGTCGTGTGCTGTGCCTTAGTAATAATGGTGTGATCGACCTGTGCCGGTTACCAGATAAGGCGATGCTGATTGGAAATGCAGAAGAACTATAAGGAGATGGTGTGAAAGGCCAAATACTGCCAAAGCACCAGGATTATGTAAAGGTGCCCAAAGCATACAGTCCAATGCCAAATAGGCACAAAGTGCCCCAATTATGTGAGAATGCACAGTTTGCTTGTGTCAGAATCATGGTGCACCTCGAATAAATGTGCCAGTAAGATGGGAGCTGCAATGCGCAGTGCACTGGTGTGGTGTATTGTTGTGTGTGTGATAGGGATTGTGCAATGAGTGCACAGCAGGGAATGTGAGTTGCAGGTAAAGCATAAAAGGAGCACACAAAGGCACATTGAGCACGCAATAAATGTGGAAGGCAGATAAGGAGTGTGGGGGGGGGGGGCGAGGAGGCAGTTCAAAGTGCTATGAGGCGCATTTAGGGTGCATGATGATTGGCAGCTATGGGGGAACCAAAAGTGCAGTAGAAATGCAAAAGGTGCACAAAGGCGCACCTAAATGGTCAAAGGCATGTGAAAGCACATGGAAGTGCGCAAAGGCGCATGAAAGTGCACGAAGGCATGCAAAAGCATGCTGCGCAAAGTGTGTGGAAGCCATCTAGGAGGTGTGCACAATTGCAAAAAATGCCGTAGTATGCATGCAGGGCGATAGGGAGCCATATCAGCAGTGTCCCATGCTAGTATAAATATTCATTGTAAATAGTTTATTATCTTAACGAAGTGTTCTATACTCTATCGAGTCCTCTAAAAATTCAACAGGTTATGGGCCCTGGCCTTAACTAAATTTTCTTGCTCATGCTATAATCAAACTAACATAACACTACCCAGATCAAACTTAAACAATGGCTGACGTTTCGAATGCTTTGATGCACACAAACATTTACTGAATAGAACCCTTGACAGGTGCCAAGAATTATGCTGTATGGAAAATCAAAACGATGAACATTTTGACGGGGCAAGATCTGTGGGAATATGTCGATGGATCGACTACCCAGCCATCGGAAGTGGCCTTGCTGACAGCATGGCATAAGAAGAATCAGATGACACTGTCAATGATCCATTTATGGGTGGCTGACAAAATGTTGGTGTACGTTGCAAGTTCAACAAGTGCATTGGAAGTGTGGGGTATGTTAAAGTCATTACTGGAGACTCAGGGGGCATTAGGAATAGTCCAGGCATGCTGAAAGCTATTCTGGTCTCAATGCATGGAAGGAACGCCCATTGATGAACACATTTGGACATTGTGCAGCTATCAGGAAGAGCTGCACAATCTGGGGCAGAAGATCGACAGAGAAGAAATTTCCATCATGTTGCTAACCTCACTCCCTGAAAATTGGAATAATTACATTGCATCCATAGACACCACCACTCTGAAGGATGCTCTGGCACTTATTGCTTGAATTCTGGAATACAATCGAAGGCTTAGCTTATAACTCAGATGATACAGCCCTGGTGGGAAAGCCTGGGAAAAGAATCAATCCTAATATAACCTGCTATGGATGTGGAGAAAAGGGGCACATCAGCAAGCAGTGCAGGAACAAGTCCAAATTGGAAAAGGGGAGATCAGGAGGAAAGCAAAAGAGATTGACAGAAGCCCATGCAGCAGTGGATGAGGAATTTGCCTTTTGTGGAGATTTTAGGGATGACACTGTGCTAGCAGTCTCAACAGACTCTTGGTTGGCAGACTCAGAATGCACCTCACACATAGCATGGGATTGAAATATCTTCATTGACTACATTCCCACCCCTGGACACCAAATCTTGGGTTTCGGTAAATTTCCTGGGCTCGGACGAGGTTTGATATGGCTGGAATGCACTGTGGACAGGAGAACCTCAACATTTACCCTAAAGGATGTGGTACATGTGCCTGATGCACCTTTCAACCTTATCTCAATTTCACACACGCTTGAAGCTGGGATCAAAGTTCTATTTGTAACACTAGGGGTATGGTTCCAGGCACCAAACAAGACAATTATTATGGAAGGTCAGGTCAAGAACCAGTTATTTGACATGGATGTCAAAGGTGTTGTCAAACAAGACCAAGCATACCCTGCCAGGAATGGCAGAACATGGGATGAATGGCATAGGATCTTCAGGCATCTGAACATGGGGTCAGTAAAGATGCTCAAGGAAAAGGAAATGGTTTTGGAAATGGAAGTGGATAGAACTATGCAGCCAGCTGCTCAATGCCAAGTGTGCATCGTCGCCAAGCAGCATGTCCAGCCTTTTCCCAAGGAGAGCCAAACCGAGATCAAGGAGATCAGAGATCTGACAGTAAGTGATCTGTGGGGGCCAGCATGCACTGAAGCTCCAGGGGGAGATCAGTATTTCATCACATTTACTGATGGCAAGGCACAATGCACTATGACATATTTCTTAAAGCAGAAATCTGAAGCGCTTATGAAATTTAGGCAGTACAAAAATTTCGTCGAAACTCAAACTGGTCAGAAGCTCAAGAAACTTCACGTTGATGGTGCAGGAGAATTTCTTAGCAAGGAATTCAGGAAATTTTTACTTGACAATGGGATCCAACTGGAAGTTACAGCCCCGCACTTGCCATCCCAAAATGGAATTGCTGAACATCTAGACCAAACCCTGGTAGAACATGCACATGCAATGTTACATCAGCACAGACTACCTCACTCCCTTTGGAGGGAGGCGATCGCTTATGCAACTTATCTTAAAAACAGATTCCTGATATGAGCGATCAAAGATTGTAAGGTACCCGATGAAGTCTTCTGGGGAGAGAAGCCAGACATATCAGGCCTGCAGGAGTTCAGCAAGCCTTGTTGGGTTTTACAGCAGGATAAAAAAAACTCAAAACTTGATTTGAAATCATGCCAATTTATTTTTGTGGGAATAGCTGATGGCACGAAGGGATACAGGTACTACAATTCTCAGACACACCAAATCCTTACCTCTAGGAATGTGGTGTTCATGATAGAAGAGGATGATTCCGACATTGTAGAGGTAACTCATTTTGTGCCGCTTGAGGGGAAGTGTGAAACCAATGCCAAGCAGCCTACAGATGACAGTGGGAATGGCACCACATCAAATACAGATCACTCACTGGAAAAGGAAATACACCAATCATCGCCATCTCACATACTGGTTCCTCGGGAACGATCAAGCTGCATCCTTGTGAAACCACTTGTCAACTACTGGTTACTTAATGATCTGAATGCATGTGGACTAAAGGAATGGAAGCATCATGTGCCAACTATAGAAGAGTCTGGCTACATCACAATCGATTATGCAATGATTGGGGCAACATCTGAGGATGACCCACTCTCAGTGAAAGAAGCAAAAGGCAGATCAGATTGGCTGAAATGGAAGGAGGCAATGAACAATGAAATAATGCAGTTAACCAAATGAGGTACTTACAAATTGGTTGACTTACCCCTGATCACCAGGCAATTGCAAGCAAGTGGGTATATCGCATCAAACATGATCACACCAGGGAAATCACGAAACACAAGGCTAGGCTTGTAGCGAAAGGATGTTTCTGAATTCTGGGAATAGATTCTGTGGAAACCTTCATGCTGGTTATGCAGCTGAAAACATTCTGGCTATTAATAGCACTCATGATGAATTTAGGACTCGTGATTCATGTGGTCGATGTGGTGGGCACATACCTTAATGGAGTTTTGGAGGAGGTTATTTTCATGTTGCAACCACCAGAATACGATGACAGTAGTAGGCGTGTGTGGCAACTCTTAAAACCTCTCTACAGCTTGAAACAGGTGGGATGGGCCTGGAATGATGAACTCAATCAAACATTTCTCAAAATGAACTTTACCTGGCTTTTCTCAAATCAATGCATCTATATCAGGCACACTGATCATGATCTTCTGATCACATCAGTTCATATTGATGACATGACAATCCTAGGATCGGATGTTGATGCCATCATAGAAATGAAAGCCGAAATGAGGAAGTACTTTACAATCACAGATTTGGAAGAGGCAAAGCAGATTGTGGGACTGGAATTAGAGAGGGACTTGGAAAGGGCCACTCTCAAAATTATGCAAGCCCAATATATCAAGAGGGTCCTGGAGAAGTTTGGAATGTCTGACTCACACCCTGTCAGCACACCACTGGACCCTAACATCAAATTGATCAAAACCCCTGATAATGAGCATCATGATATTTTGGAGTATCAGAGTGCAATTGGATCACTCATGTACGCGGCGATAGGAACGTGACCCAACATCTCATTTGAAGTCCAAATGCTTAGTCAATTCATGAGCAACCCTGGACTCACCCATTGGACTGCTGTCAAGCGCATTTTCTGGTATCTCAATGGCACTTGCAAACTTGGGATTATTTACTGACAAGGGGGAGAACTCAAATTCCTTGCTTATTCAGATGCCAATTGGGGATCAAACGTAAATGATTGAAAATCTATCTCCAGATATATCTTCCAGATGACTGGCAGTCCAATTTCTTGGCAATTAAAGAAGCAGCCAATGATCACATTATCATCTATGGAAGCCGAGTACATGGCAGAAAGTCTAACAATGTGCCAAGCAATCTGGTTAAGGACCCTTACTGCCAAGCTCGGCATTCCCTGCTCTGGACCCACTGTCCTCAAGGTGGATAACCAAGGCGCGATCACTTATTCTCACAACACCATCAATCATGGCTGCACCAAACACATCGACATCCAACACCATTTTGTGTGCGAGAAACTCATCTCCAATGAGATATGCATTCAGTACTGTGCAATGGATGACAACTTAGCTGATTTGCTTACCAAAGCATTACCAAAGCTGAAACACAATGACCTTGTTAATCACTTAGGGATGGCATAGGTGTCGAGGGGGAGTGTTGAAATCAGGCGGTGATATGCACTTTAGGTGATACTGACACCAACACCAAACAGCTGTGGTGTACAGCCACAGTCATTAGTAACACTGCCTGTTCATTTTAGATTTAATTACAGGGCAGTGTCCATGCTAGTATAAATATTCATTGTAAATAGTTTATTATCTTAACAAAGTGTTCTATAATCTATTGAGTCCTCTAAAAATTCAACAGTTATAATCCCAGCAGATGTTGAGTTTGGTGAAATAATGCGCCCCACAGAGTTGGTTGATGGTTTGGATATGTGGAGCAGTGGATAATGATTCTTGACTGTGATGTTGTTAAGTCATCAGTAGTCTTGGACTGGTCGAATGGAGCCATCCTTCTTTTTGACAAAGAAGAAGGGTGAGGCCATGGGTGACTTAGAAGAGTGGATATGACCAGAAGCCAAGTGCTCATCAATGAACTTGTCAAGTTGTCATTGCTCTTCAGAGGAGAGAGAGTAGACCTTGCAGAAGGAAGACATGGCACATGGCATGAGCTCAATTGCATGATTTCATGGCTTATGGTTAGGAAGTGAGTTGAAGAGTTCCTTGGAGAAGACATCCTCAAAGTCATGCAGATGAGGAAGCACAGAGTCAGTGAAGGATTTGGGTGCACTGTTCTTGTAAAAGGCTCTGCAAGGCATTGGGAGATGTTTGAGGTGGCATGCACCTCATGTGAAGGGTTAATAGCAGTATAGAAAATTTGGTCACCTTTCTTGATTTTCTCCACCACCTCTTCATCATCATCAGAGTTGGGTGCAAGATCTAGAACATCTTCCAAGTCCACATCAGGCAAAAGCATTGGACCAGCATGACATTTTTGAGTACACTGCAACAGTACCTTTTGCCCTTGGCATTTCTGTCTGCCTTCAGTGAAGCAAGTACAACAATGAGAAGGACAATGACTCATAATGGCTTTATCTGTCACCCAGTCGACTTCAGGATTATGGTCATGAAGTTATGGATAGCCCAAAATTGCTTCCTGTTTCCCCAGTTGGGTCACAGTAAAGAAAGCCCACTTGTTATGGTCCTTGTACCAGAGGACTAAGTCCACAACCTCCCAAATTGCTCTGGCTTCATTTGGGGAACCATTCACATTGTAGACAGGTATAGGTCGAGAGAGTGAATGGGTATTAAGCTGCTTTTGTTGGACCAGGTGGGAGTCAATGAAAAGGCCCATGGCATCTGAGTCCAGGAAAGCAGAGACACCAAGAACTTGCCCTGTATCTGTAGTCTGCAGCTCGATTTCCAATTCTAATGACCACTGGGAGGGTGTGGATGCCACAATGTACTTGGAGTTCACCGGTGTCTGCCATCTGTGCTGGTAAGGCAGTCTTCTTTTAGAGTCAAGAAGATGGAGGGGTGATATTGTTCTCTTTGGGGAGCAATTAAAGGCTTGCAAGGCTTTCTTCTTCATGCTGATGGTCAGATAGGGGAGGGGCTCTGTCAGGCTTTGACACCTGGTTCAACAATGGGCCCTGGGCATTCAGTGAGTCACTCATCACAGTGGACTTCAAAATGAGTTCACGATGATCCATGTGGTTCATCTTAGTTATATCAAGTAGACTCTTAATAATAACCTTGTTTGGGCATGACTAGGAACCAAGTAGGGTACATCACAGGTTTTTGACAGGTTTTGTTCCCACAGTCCATGGAACATAAAGTTCATGATGAAATCTTTAATTGAGGATCAAAACTGATGCAAACTTGATTGAGCTATATTTCCACCATATCTACTACATATGCTGCAACCATTTTGTGGGAGTGATGGCGAGCTAAATGGGGGAGTTTTTTGGCTGAGAACGGTGATTGATTGGTGATGATTGATGGGATGACACATCTACTACATATGTTACAACCATTTTGTGGGAGTGATGGCAAGCTAAATAAGGGAGTTTTTCAGCTGAGATCGGTGATTGATCGGCGATGATTGATGGGACGACGCACATAACATATGCTACAGTCATTTTGTGGGAATGATGGGAGTGATGGTTGATGGGATTATCTAAAATTTGTCAGGCTTGGTCAGAGCTGTGCAAAATGTGTCAGCCTTTGTCAGAGCTGTGCAAAATTTGTCAGAAATGATGGCATTAGTCAGAGCTGACTAAAATTAGTCATATAGCTGGGCTTCAAAATGTGGTCATAGCATATGTAGAGGTGAGCTGCAGCTGAGTTTGAAGTGGGGTTTGAAACTTTGCAAGTGAGCTGAGTGTGGAGGGGAGTGTGAAGGAGTGTGAGGGGAGTGTGAGGGGTGGGCAGGGGTTGTGAGGGGGTGGGCAGGAGGGGGATGGAGAATAGGTATGATGGGTGGGGAGGGGGAATGAGGGGGTGTAGAGGGGGGAGGTGGACATGGGAGAGTAAGAGGGGGATGGGGAGGGGGAAGGGGGAGGTGGAGAAGGAGGAGATGGAGATGGGGAAGGGGGAGATGGAGATGGGGGAGATGGGGATAGAGATGGGGGAGATGGGGGAGATGAGGAAGGGGGAGGGGGAGATGAGGAAGGGGGAGGGGGAGATGAGGAAGAGAGAGGTGGGGATGAGGGTGGGGATGGGTATGGGGATGGGGATGGGTATGGGAAAGAGAAAGGGAAAGGGAGAGATGGAGATGGAGAGAGAGATAGAGATTGGAATGGGGGGATGAAGATGGAGATAAACACCACAACCCCCCCACATTGACTTGGGGCCAAGGGTCCCAAGTCGACTGAAGAGTTGTGTACTACTGTATCTAAAAGTCAAATAAAGAGTTGTGTCACCACAAACCTCCAAATGTTGACTTTGGGCCAAAGGTCCAAAGGCAACTGAAGAGTTGAGTAACTGTAGTGGAATTAAGCATTGTATTACATATACGCGAGCTGGCCCATGCTGGTGACAGGCTGAGTGAGCAAAGCAAGCGAACGCCATGACAAAGGCATGGGTCATAAGCTCGTATAACATATGCTACAGTCGTTTTGTGGGAATGATGGGAGTGATGGTTGATGGGATTATGTAAAATTTGTCAGGCTTGGTCAGAGCTGTGCAAAATTTGTCAGAAATGATCACATTAGTCAGAGCTGACTAAAAATTAGTCATATAGCTGGGCTTCAAAATGTGGTCATCACATATGTAGAGGTGAGCTGCAGCTGGGTTTGAAGTGGAGTTTGAAACTTCACAAGTGAGCTGAGTGTGGAGAGGAGTGTGAAGGAGTGTGAGGGGAGTGTGAGGGGTGGGGAGGGGGTGTGAGGGGGTGGGCAGGAGGGGAATGGAGAAGAGGTATGAGGGATGGGGAGGGTATGAGGAGTTTAGAGGAGGGATGGGGACATGGGAGAGTGAGAGGGGGATGGGGAGGGGGAAGGGGGAGGTGGGGATAGCAATGAGAAAGGGGGAGATGGGAATGGGAACAGGAGATGGGGAGGAGGAGAGGGGGAGGGGGAAGGGGGAGAGTAGGAAGAGGGAGATGGAGGTGGGAATGGGGGAGGTGGGGATATGGAATATGGGGATGGAGATACAGATAGGGATGGGGATGGGGATGGAGAGAGAGATAGAGATGGGAATGGGGATAAACACTACAACCCCCCCACGTTGACTTGGGGCCAACAGTCCCAAGTCAACTGAAGAGTTGTGTACTATCTAAAAGTCAACTAAAGAGTTGTGTGACCATGAACCCCCAAACGTTGACTTTGGGCCAAAGGTCCAAAGGCAACTGAAGAGTTGAGTAACTATAGTGGGATTAAGCATTGTGTTACATATATGTGAGCTGGCCTATGCCAGTGTCAGGCTGAGCGAGCAAAGTGAGTGAACACCATGACAAAGGCATGGGTCATAAGCTCATCTATTATATATGCTACGACTATTTTGTGGGAGTGATGGCATGATGGGATCAAGGCTAAAAATAGGTGACAAGCTGCATAACATATGCTACAGTTGTTTTGTGGGAATGATGGGAGTGATGGTTGATGGAATTATCTAAAATTTGTCAGGCTTGGTCAGAAATGATGGCATTAGTCAGAGCTGACTAAAATTTGTCAGCTCTGACTAATAAGCTGGGTTTCAAAACATCATCATTGCATATGTTAGGTGAGCTGCGTGGAGCATGGCTGAGTTTGAAGTGGAGTTTGAAACTTCACAAGTGAGCTGAGTGTGGAGGGGAGTGTGAGGGAGTGTGAGGGAGTGTGAGGGGTGGGGTGGGGTGTGAGGGGTGTGAGGGGGGAGGGGGGCATGGGAGAGTGAGAGGAGGAGAGGGACATAGGAGATGGGGATGGAGAAGATGGGAATAGCGATGGGGATGGGGATGGGGATGGGGAAGGGGGAGGTAGCAGTAGGGAAGGGGATAGAGATAGGGATAGGGATAAACACTACAACCCCCCCATGTTGACTTGGAGTTAACACTCCCAAGGCAACTGACTCAGTGTGTATTATTTATACAGATACCAGATCATAGCTTACTCTATCCAAAAAGTCAACTAAAGAGTTGTGTGACTATGAACCCCCAAATGTTGACTTTGGGCCAAAGGTCCAAAGGCAACTGAAGAGTTGAGTAACCATAGTGGAATTAAGCATTGTGTTACATATATGCGAGCAAAGGCCATGGCAAAGGCATGGGTCATAATATAGCTGGGCTTCAAAATGTGGTCATCGCATATGTAGAGGTGAGCTGCAGCTGAGTTTGAAGTGGAGTTTGAAACTTTGCAAGTAAGCTGAGTGTGGAGAGGAGTGTGAAGGAGTGTGAGGGGAGTGTGAAGGAGTGTGAGGGGAGTGTGAGGGGAGTGTGAAGGAGTGTGAGGGGAGTGTGAGGGGTGGGGAGGGGGTGTGAGGGGTGGGGAGGGGGTGTGAGGGGTGGGCAGCAGGGGGATGGAGAAGAGGTATGAGAGGTGGGGAGGAGTATGAGAGGGTGTAGAGGGGGGAGATGGACATGGGAGAGTGAGAGGGGGATGGGGAGGGGGAAGCAGGAGATGAGAAAGAGAGAGGTGGGGATGGAGATGGGGATAAACACTACAGCCCCCCCACATTGACTTGGGGCCAATGGTCCCAAGTTAACTGAAGAGTTGTGTACTATCTAAAAGTCAACTAAACAGTTGTGTGACCATAAACCCCCAAATATTGACTTTGGGCTGAAGGTCCAAAGGCAACTAATGAGTTGAGTAACTGTAGTGGAATTAAGCATTGTGTTACATATACACAAGCTGGCCCATGCCAGTGTCAGGCTGAGTGAGCAAAGCAAGTGAATGCCATGACAAAAAGATTGATAGAATCAGATGAGGAAGAAATGAAAGCAGGGTGAGTTCGGTTCAAAATGGACATGGTTTTGTATAAAAAGAGTATCTAGAGTAGCTGAAAGCAAAGGAGTGTAATCTATTACATATGCTATGACCATTTCAGTCATTGAGTAACTGTAGTGGGATTAAGCATTGTGTTACATATATGTGAGCTGGCCCATGCCGGTATCAGGCTGAGTAAGCAAAGTGAGCAAATGCCATGACAAAGGCATGGGTCATAAGCTCATCTCAATCAACTTGGATGATGTTTGGGTCATTTTAAAGCTGTTCTTTATTTGCACACCCATGGGTACACATGTATGGTGATGCACATGGTTATTTACTTCTAAATGCATCCAAAAGTATCCAAATTGGTTAAGATTTGATTGAGATATAGCTTGATCAATTTTGGATCAATTATAACACTTAGTTGAGGAATTATTTGATGACATTGACTTTTCCAGGCCAATATACTGACTGTGGAAACAAAACCTGTCAAAAACCCATGATGTACCCTAGAACCAAGTAGGGGCAGAGTAAATCCAAAGTTAATATTATACTACACAAAATTTTGAAATGTGCCTTCGGCACACATTGTTCATTGTGTTCATTAATTTTATCAACATTTCATTGCATTTTTTGACTCAGTCTGTGAATGTGTGAGTGGTGGTTCATTTTCATGGCCCAGCTCATGTATACATAACACAATGCTTAATTCCACTACTGTTACTCAATGTTTCAATTGCCTTTGGACCTTCAGCCCAAAGTCAATGTTTGGGGGGTCATGATCACACAACATTATAGTTGACTTTTAGATAGTACACAACTCTTCAGTTGACTTGGGACTGTTGGCCCCAAGTCAATGTGAGGGAGGTGTGGTGTTTATCCCCATCCCCATCTCCCCATCCCCATCTCTCCCCAATCCCCATCTCTCCCCCATCCCCTTCTCCACCTACCCCATCCCTATCCCCATCTTGCCTATTCCCATCTTGCCTATTCCCATCTTGCCTATCCCCACCTACCCCACCTTCTTCCCTCTCCATTTTCCCCATCTCCATCTCTATCTTCTCCATCCCCATCTCTATGAACAGAAACATTATTGACTGCTTGGAGACCATCCTTGAATGTACCTATGTCAGTCCCATGAGATCCACATTTTTAAGTGTCTGACTTACTTCAATCAGCTATGCCTTTGTCTTTCCAACTGGCATATAAATGACCTGAACCTCAACAATTACCACATGACCACTGTGAAGCCCATATGCATTATTTGCAAGGGTTTAACAAGTCATCTGGTAAGACAAGTGATTCTTGGTATAACCAGGACCGCCTCCCAGCACTACCCCTGCAGGCACAGTGAAGAGGAGAGTCTGAGGCCTTTTCTCTGAAAGTTGAATGGTAGGAATTGCAGTTGCCATGTGAACAGGCCCATTGGTAGACTGGCCTTGGCTGGGATCATTGCTAGGAAGATAGAATGTGTTGGTTCCAGAAGGGAATGTTTTGGTTGGGCAACCTTCCCTATCACAGATAACAGCTTTCTCCTTGTCAACATTTGCAAAATTGGCAGAATAACCCTCATCCATTGGTGTTGAACCAGATGTGGTAGAGTATGAAGAAAAACTCGATGGTGAGGTGTAAGGGAAAAGGAAGGTGTCCCAGGCATCTGGGCAATTTTTTGCATTTGTCCCATATTTTTTTATATTTTATTTCACTCTATTCTGCCTTTTCTATGATTTTCTATGATTTTAGTCCTATTTTATAATTATATTTTGGCTTTTCCATGTTGGTACATGTTGACAGTTCTATTCTTAGAGACATTTAACTTACTATTTGATTTTTGGCTCTATCACATATATTGGGCGCTCAGACTTCATGTATGTGAGAGCCCAATAAATTTTAGTGGCAGCATCCACAAATTGGTTTGGGTGTAGACTGATGTATAACTTGCAGGAATTGAGGAAGGCATGTCTATGGGAACACATGCCATTGAATTCAGTGGGGGGCACAAGTTTAACATGCACATCTTTGCTTGGGCACACTTGAGTGGTGTGTATGCGCTTAGCATGCTATGGGTCAAAATGGGGTTCAACTGGAGAGTTTTAACAAAGGTTTCAATAGTAGATGTAAGTATGTCAATTTGCACATGAATTCCAGTAATGTCACCTTCAAGTGCATTGATGCACTCTGGGGCATCCATGATCCTAGGCAGTGGATTGGGTGAAACACAGTGCAAACTAGAGGTGGGAGTGTCTGGGACAGTGTGTAGGGAGTCTGTCGAGCTCTAGGAGTCATCTTCTACTCTGTACCTGCCTACCTTGGCAAAATGTCCAAGATTTTGAGCCTTAAGGAAGAGTTTTCTACTATAAGGGCAACCTCAAAGCCTCACTTAATAGTAAGCTAACAGAGGGAAATCCAAAGTTAACATTATACTACATAATACAAACACTTCAGGTGCACCTAACAGAGGGGAATCCAAAGAGAAAACTCTAAGGACCCATCTGTCGATGTGCCTATCTCTATATCAACCATATATTATGCCAAACCAAGGAACATGGCTCCATTTCATTCTCTACCTGGAGGGACTTTCATGATGAATTCATATGACATTTCTGCCCCCTCAATGAATGCCAATGAGCCATGACACACCTCGAATCCACCTCCTACTACCAAGCATGTCGATCTGTAGATGACTACATCGACAAATTTTGAGACCTGGTGAACATGGTGAGGTATAGGAGTGGGTTACCCATGGTGGTGAAGTTTCGTTGAGGTCTTAACTGGGAAATCCAAGACCAGATTGCACAAATGTTGAAAGGATGCCCAGCAGACGATAACATACATGCTTGGTATGAGGCTGCTTCCCTCTGTGATAAGAACCAACTCACAAATGTGGCATTCACTGTGGTCTTCTGTACTCCTACCACCACCCATGCTCCCCACACCTTTAATTGAGCATCCCCTCATCCTAACCCCATCTCTATGCACTAGCCCTCAGCGTTGAGCTCCAATACCCCCATTCCAATGATGTCAATGCAGCCCATAGTTGAGCTCACAGGCTAGATCTCTGCTACCACTGTGGGGAAACCAGACACATGGCTCAAAATTGTCCCCACTGCCAAAACATCTGTAAACTTATGCCTGAGAGACAGGATGAACTCCTCTAAGATCTGTTGGCACTTGCAGATGTCAAAGGGTTGGAGAAAGAGGAGATGAAAGAAGAAGAGGCAGAGGAACAGTATTTTTCCACATATGATGAGTGAACAGTATGCCCTCATTGCCTGTCCATAACCACTTTGAAGCTCTGTCTGTTGATTCACTAGAAGATGAATCTTATTCTATGACTGTTCTTTCTTCAGACCCTTCTATGGTGCAGGCCATTAAATCACCGCTACTTTTGTGCAGCTGAAATAGGCTGCCAAAAATGGATGAAAACCTTATTCACTTAACAAAAAGCATTCTTTTGATGAGAAAAAGAAAATTGTTAAAGGGATTTCCAAAATAATAAAAACTGGGTGAGATATTAATTTTTATGTCAGCAGAATTTGGCATATCTGGCCTAAAAAGGAAATTAAGGGTCCCACAGTTGGAATTAAGTGTCGAATTGACGAGCGAGCATCTCTGGGATGCGCCAATGAGATGTGTAGATCTGTGAGCTGAATTCTTTCACTTGAAACTGGGCATCCTTTGCACCCATCCCAGACCTGTAAGCTTCCATCCACCTTCAGCGGGTATTTCAGGGATGCAAGGAGGTCCAGCCTGAGCCCGAGCAGCAGACCTCAAATGCTTCTTGCACTTGTTTGATGGTCGGGGCATCCTCGATACTTGCTTTCTCTAGGTTTTTTTTTTTTCATGCTTTTTGTGCTCTTTTTCTCGATCAATAGACCAATATACATCGATTAATGGGGCTAGCTACCACCTTGATTAGGGTTAGGATTAAAAAAAATTTGCTGCCCAATTTGGTGGCTCCCATGCTGCTGCACAAAAGTAGCGGTGACTTAATGGCCTGCACCATAAAGTGGCTAAAGACATACCTACCTCTTCCTCCCCTTCTCTTCCTCTACCCAGATTAAAATCTTGGGAGTACAAACTACCACACAAATACATTGTAACATCTACCCCCTCCCAACAATCACTAGAATTGAAGATTGAGCTGCAGACTATTGATACGGGGCAAGTATTCAGTGTCTCTGCTCTCCTGGACTTAGGTGCCATGGGCCTTTTCATTGATTTGCACCTGGTTCAATGAAAACAACTCAATACCTGTTCACTATCTTGACCCATACCTGCCTACAATAAGGATGGTTCCCCAAATGAAGCTGGGGCATTTTAGGAGGTTGTCAACCTAGTCCTCCAGTACAAGGACCATAGTGAATGGGCTCTCTTCACTGTGACCCATCTGGAAAAGCAGGAGGCAATTTTGGGCTATCTGTGGCTTTGTGACCACAATACTGAGGTCAACTGGGTGATAGATAAAGTTATGATGAGTCATTGTCCCTCTCATTGCTGTACTTGCTTCACTGAAGGCAGACAGGAACATTGAGGGTGAAAGGGACAGTGCACTCAAAAATGTCATGCTGGCCCAATGCCTATGGCCAATGTGGACCTGGAACATGTTCCAGATTTCACACCTGATTCTGATGATGATGAAGAAAAGGTGGAAGAGATCAAAGAAGGTGACCAAATTTTCTACACTGCTATGAACCCTTCACAAAAGGTGCATGCCACCTCAAACATCTCCCAGTGCCTTGTAGAGGCCTTCCACAAGAACAGTGCACTCAAATCTTTCACTGACTCCATACTTTCTCAGCTGCATAACTTTGAGGATGTCTTCTCCAAGAAATCCTTTGACTTGCTTTCTAACTGTAAGCCATGGGATCATGCAATGAGCTCACACCAGGTGCCACACCTTCCTCTTGCAAGGTCTATCCTCTCTCACCTGAAGAACAATGACAACTCAACAAGTTCATCAGAGAATACTTGGCTTCGAGTTATATCCACCCTTCAAAGTTGCCCATGGCCTTGCCCTTCTTCTTTGTCAAACAGAAGGATGAGTTCCTTCGACTGGTTCAAGATTATTGATGCCTCAATGACATCACAGTCAAAAATCACTATCCACTACCCCTTATATCAACCAACTCCATGAAGTGCATTACTTCACCAAGCTCAATGTCCATTGGGTTTACAATAATGTACAGATAAAGAAAGAGAATGAGTGGAAGGCAGCTTTTCACATGAACCATGGTTTTTTTGAACTGCTTGTCATGTTCTTTGGTCTCACTAATAGTCCTGCCACCTTTCAGACCATGATGAATGACATCTTCCACAATCTTATACTGAAAGGTGTTGTCTGTGTCTATCTCACTGACATTCTCATTTTCACTTGAGACCTCGATGAACATCATCAAATCACACATCTGGTGCTGGAGTGACTTCGGCAGCACAAACCCTACCTTTGTCATGACAAGTGCAAGTTTGAGAAGACATGAATCAAGTACTTAAGCTTGATTATCTTGGATGGATGGGTGGAGATGGACCTGGTCAAGGTTGCTGGCATTACAATCTGGCCCATGCCCACGAACGAGAAAGAGGTGCAGTCTTTTCTGGGCTTCATCAATTTCTATTGGTTCTTTATTAAAGATTTCTCCCACCATGCATGCCCATTATTTGACTGCACTGGCAAGGAGGCATGGAGGTGGGAAAATGCACAGCAGGAGGCATTTGAGAAGCTCAAAGAGATGGTCACTTCTACTCCAATCCTTATCTTTGCTGACAACTCACATCCCTTCTGTGTAGAAGCTGATAGTTTGGACTTTGTAATGGGTGCAGTACTGTCTCAACAGTCTCCCGAGGATTAGAAGTGGTACCCCATTGCCTTCTACTCAAAGAGTCTCAGTGCTGTGGAATGCAATTATGAGATCCATAACAAGGAGATGCTGGCAATAATGCAGGCATTGGAGGAATGGCAACATTTCCTAGAGGGTGCTCAACACAAGGTCGAGATCTGGATGGACCACAAGAACCTCAAGTACTTCATGACTGCCAAGAAGCTTAATTGTTGCCAAGCCTACTGGTCTCTCTACCTCTCTAGGTTCAATTTCTCCCTGCATCATCACTTGGGCCACAGCATGGGGAAAACTGATGCCCTTTCTCATCATCTGGACCATGGGGATAGAAGCAATGACAATCAAGGCATTGTGTTGTTGCAACCTGATCTGTTTACAGTCCATGCATTAGAGGGTATTACCTTAAAGGGTGAGGAGTGCAGTATCCTATGTGACATTTGTCATGTGAACCATAGTGGTTTACATGAGGATGCTGTGGCTCTGGCAGTGAAGGAGCTGAGAAAGGGATCCACTCTTTTGCTTTGTGCAGCAGAGTGGACAGAAAAGGATGACATCTTATACTTCCATGACTGTATCTGCATCTCTAATAATCCCCAGCTTTGATGATGACTCATTTCTCAGCACTACAACTCACTCATTGCTGGCCACCATGAATGTTGGAAGACATTGGAGCTCATATCGTAGAATTACTGGTGTCCTCACATGTCTCGACTTGTTGGTCAGTACTGTCACACCTATGACCTCTGCTTATGCACCAAGACTCCATGATGCAAGCCCATAGGCGAGTTAAACCCCCTCCCAGTCCCAGGGAATTGTTGGGATGTCATCAGTGTGGACTTCATGGTGGAACTACTGGAGTCCAATGGGTTTGATGTAGTAATGTGCACAGTTGACTCTGCTGGGAAGTGAGCTCATTTAATCTCTACTCATATGACTGTCATTGCACTTGGAGTGGCTCAACTCTACCTGCACCATGTGTGGAAGCTCCATGGATTGCCTGGAACATTCCTCTGCGATCAGGGACCACAATTTGCTGTAGAGTTCATCTGAGAGCTGTACTGCCTGCTGGTGATCAAACTCCTCACCTCAACTACCTACCATCCACAGACAGATGGACAGATGGAGCAAGTCAACCAAGAGCTAGAACAGTACATCTCTATCTTTATTAATGAGTGACAGGACAATTGGGAAGACCTCCTCTCCATGGCTGAGTTTAGATACAACAATCATGTCCACTCCTCCACCCAACAAACTCCCTTCCTCCTCAACACAGGATAATATCCACACATCGGTTTTGAGCCTCAGCAAGCACCCTCACACTTGGAAATGGTAAATGGGTTCACAGAGGGACACCTTGAAGGAGGCAAAGTCAGCTTTGAAAGATAAAGGACAACATAATAGAAGGGAGCCACACTCCTTGGTTTGGTGTAATATATGGTTGATGTAGAGATAGGCACACTCAGATTTCATGTATGTGAGGGCCCAATAAATTTTAGCAGCATCATCCATGAATTGTTTGGGTGTAGACTGATGTGTAACTTGAAGGAATTGAGGAAGGCATATCCAGGGGAATGCATGCCATTGAATTTGGCAGGGGGTGCATGCATCTTCGCTTGGGCACACATTGGGCAGTGCATGCACACTCAGCATGCTAGAGGTCAAAATGGGTGGGGTGGGATTTGACTGGAGAGTTCTAATGAAGGTTTCGATGGTAGATGTAAGTGTATCAATTTGTGCACGAATTCCAGCAATGTCACCTTCAAGTGCATCAATGCCCTCTGAGGCATCCATGGCACTAGATGGTGGGTTGGGTGAAAAGACTAAAGGTAGGAGTGTTTGGAATGGTGCGTAGGGAGTCTGTGGAGCTCTGGGAGTCATCTTCTACTCCATACCTGCCTATCTTGGCAGAGTATCCAAGATTTCGAGCCTTAAGAGAGAGTTTTTTACTGCAAGGGCAACCTCAAAGCCTTACTTAACAGTGAGCTAACAGAGGAGAATCCAAAGTTAACATTATACTACATAATACAAACACTTCAGATGCACCTAACAGAGGGGAATCCAAAGAGAAAACTCTAAGGACCCATCTGTTGATGCCCAGTATATGTGATAGAGCCAAAAATCAAATAGTAAGCTAAAAATAGCAAAACAGTGGAAATAGGCAGATCAAGCTGTGGGATAATGTCACCTTGATGGGTAAACATCCAGAAGGGCAATTCTCTTTATTGTATAATTGACAACTGTTGTACTTCTCCTCAATTTTCTTTTCTGGTTCACTCTGGGTTTCCTTGGATACCAATACATTATAATGATTCTGGGTTACCAATGGGGAAACCTTCACTGGGACTCTTCCACAAAATTCATCTGCTTGTCTTCTTCTGACTTCACTTCCTCAATTGTAGCTTCTCTAATCTTCCTCTTCTGCCTACAATTTCTAGCAATATGCACTAGCTGCCCACAGTTAAAATATTTAAGTGGGGCTTGTCTTCCTGCTTGATCAACATCCTTTGCATCTGCTGATGCTGCTGACTCCATAACTTTAGGTGTCACTGCCATGGCCAGTGGCTGTGCCTTTGGAGTTTGTACCTGAGGCACCCTTCCTTTCTCAGACTTTCCTCCTGATGACTTTCCAAATTTGGCATTTCCATACATCAATTTTGACTCCACCTGTTCTTGCCAATATTGCCGATCAAGGCACATTGCCCAATTATACCACTCGTCCAACCTCTCTGGCATAGGAGGTAGTCAGTAGATAGACTTGATGTTAGAGTCAAGGTTCCTACAATCAGTCGAAGCTCTTAAGCGTCGACGTCAAAGCAAGATGTTCTTCGAAAGGATCACTGAAGCTCGTAAGCAACAGTTGTGAGGATGACTTAGCTGGAGTTTGTTAGGAACATAGAAATGACCAGGTCAAGCTGAGCTTGACTGGTCTTGCATTTGCAGTTTAAATAATACATGCATGAGTACGTAAGTAAAATGAGTCGTACAACGAGAACAATAAGAACAATAGAAAGAGTAAGAACAATAGGTATGTGAATGTCTGCAGACTGCTACAATAGCGTGGAGTAGTGATGATGTGTGATTAGAGGTGTGCAGTCACAAGACAATAGGGATGAAGAACAAAAGCATGGGACGTACTCAGGTAAAGACAATAAGAACAATAACAAAGAAAATTGATTTCCTGCCTCAGGTACCATCTTGTAACATCAGCCCCTTCCTAACGTTTTGAGTTCCACCCGAAACTAAGTTCTAACCATCCTCATTGGGTCAAAGGGTGTCACCCATTCCTCATCAGTCGTCACAGTGAAAGTGCTGGTTGTCATAAGAGTGGGGGCATTGTGTGTGTAGACTCTCATAGGTAATTTGATGTCGTCCACCCTCATGAATCCCACTGAGGTGCTGGTTGTGAATGTGATGCTATGTGGTAAGGGTGGGGCAGTGAGGATTCTGAACCAAATAAGAATGTAAAAGGTAAGCATAGTGAAAATAGTGGCGCTGAATACAGCGCCGAGGACGATGATAAGAGTCAAATTTTTGATCATGATGGATCGAGTTTAAGTTGTGCGGTGACATGGCAGATAGTCACGTGAAGGGTTGTTCAGGCAAAATAGAGCTGAGTGCTCTGGGTGCCATCATCGGCAGTGCAGGCACTGATAGTCGGAGCAATGCGAGGAGAAATGCCTGATATGAGTGCATGTGAAGCAGACCGAATTTCGCATCCAAGGCGGTGCAGGAGGGTATTCAGGTGAGACTGGTCTTGGGTAGGGCATGGGTGTTCGGAGTGGTGGGGGTGATGGTGACAGATGGGGGAGAGGTTGTGGAGGCGACGTCAGTCATTCTGGTGGCGTTTTGAATTGTTCATCTTCTTCGTCATCTGAGGGCTCTATAATGAATATCTGCTGTGGCATGGGGACTCGCTCTCCGGGTCTGTAATGTAGCGCCTGCTCGTCCAGGCTCCTCATGAGCGGGAGCAGGTCGAGGTGATAGGCCTCTTCAGTCAAGCACTGAAATACCCATTCAAGGGCAGAAATAGCTCAGTAAGTTTCAAAAAGATTACGTGCGGTCCCATTCAGGAGTGCCCGATCTTGGGTTATGGAGAGCAACCTTTCTTCATTTTGGATGCCATCGGTGTCTCAGACAAAGCTGAGGATGAGTTCGAATGTCCTCATGGGGTCGGGGTCAGGCATCACATTCATGAAAAAGTGGAGGGGACGACTCATGATAATAAGTTGTGAGTGGACTTGTATTCACCCAGGATTTCTGGAGCATTTTTTAAATGAGTCTCTGGTTCCCAGGTGTTTTCCACCGTGCCATAACCTTTCCATTTCACCAGGAATCAGGTTCTTCAGCCTGTCCTTTTGTGGGCTAAAATAGCCTCAACCTCATGTTTAAGTTCTCCCTCGATCAGCTCGGGGGGTGGAGGAAGAAGATTTGGGCCATGTGTTTCATTCTCCCTGAAACGCAAAAGGAGAGAGGCATGGAAGATGGGGTGAATCCTCCATTGTGAAGGAAGTTTTAGTTCGTAAGCGTGTGAGGAGATTACTCGGGTGATAGGAAATGGCCCCTCATGTTTCGGGGCGAGTTTTCTGGTTGGGTATCCCAACTTCAGGTTCTTTGAGTCCAGCCATACCTTTTCTCCCACCACAAATGGGTGGAAGCCTCGTCCACTGCATCTGATCATTACTTGTTGGAACAGTTCGTGGGCTGCCAGGGCCTCTTGCCGTATGTTTCCTAATTCAGCTATTCTCTGTTCAGTAGCCAGTACGTTCATTTTTTCATATGTCATGGGGATGGCTTTGGGATGTGTTCCCATCATCATGTAGAATGGGGTGTTCTTGATCACCGAATGGTGTTTCTGATTGTGTGTGAATTCGGTGGTAGTGAGGTGTTCCTTCCATTGTGATGGTTTGTTCACACAGAAGATTCAGAGGTAGATTTCTAGCTCCTGATTGACTCGCTCTGTTTCCCCATCGGTTTGTGGGTGGTAGGCTGTGCTCATAGCCAATTTTATTCCCAGGAGCCTTCCCAATTCCCGGAATGCATTGGAGGCGAATCTTGGGTCGCAATCAGATATGATTCTGTCAGGGAGGCTGAATTTCCTGAACACGTTGTGCAGATAGAGGTTTGCTGCTCCCAATGCATCGATGGTCTTGTTGCAAGGAATGAAAATCACCCCCTTAGTAAGACCATGGTCTACCACGACCATGATGGTGTCACATCCATTGTTTATCGGTAGATCTGTGATGAAATCCATTGTGACTAGTGCAAATGGTCATGTAGCTTCCGACCTGATAGGTAGTAGTGGCGGTGTTGTTGGGTGCATGTTTACCTTCATTTGTTGACATGTGGCACACCCATCAACATAGTTCTGGATGAAGATCGTCATTCCTGGCCACCAGTAGTCCCTTCATACCAGTTCGAGAGTTTGGAATCAGCTGGGATAACCTGTAAGTCTATTATCGTGGTATTTCTCCATGATTTTCCTCTGCAATTCCTTGTCATCCGGGACATAGCATCGGTCTTTAAAAAAGACTGTCCCATCATTCTCCATTCTCCAGTCTTCTACCACCAACTTGACTGGTGGCGTTCCTCCTTCTTTGATGGCCCGTACTATTTCTTTTAGTAGGTCATCATGCATCAAACTTTCTGCCAGTACGTCCTTCAATTCGGTGTTGATTGTTCATGCAAAGATCTCATCTTTTAATAGTGTGACATCATTGTTGTCATCGTCGACTTCAGGTATGTGATCTCCTCATCACGATAGCATGTCAAACTGTATCATCATCTTCCCTGGCACATGTACTAGTTGAAGGTTGAACTGTGACAGGAAGAGGCTCCATCTAGCCTGTCATCTGTTCAGTTTTTGTGCAGTTCTAAAGTACATGAGATTTTTATGATCTGACAGGATTGTAGTCAGGTGTTCAGATCCCTGGAGGTAGTGTCTCCAGGTCTCCAGGGCTCATATTATTCCAAGTAGCTCCCAATCATAGATCTCATACTTCCATTCGGTCACCATCAGGGAGTGGGAGATATAACCACAGGGGTGCCAGTCTCCATTTGTGTCTGTTTGTTTCAGAACAGCTCCATTGCATACTTAGAAGTGTGGCTCTCAATTACAAATGGCTTCTCAGTGTTCAGCATTAGCAACACTGGTGCCTCAGAGAATTTCCATTTTAGTGTGTCAAATGCACCCTGGCATTCATCTGTCTAATTGAAGGGTTGATCTTTCCTCGTCAGGTTGTTAAGCAGCTTCGTGATCATGGCGAAGTTGCCAATGAATCTTCGATAGAAATTCCCAAAACCCAAAAATGATCTAACTCCTTCGACATTTGTCGGGGGTGGCCAGTCCTTGATCCCACTCAGTTTAGTTGGGTCCATGGCCAGTTGGTTTGGTCGCAGGATTAGCCCAAGAAATTCGACTTCTTGTACATCGAACTTAGACTTTTCAGGTTTCAGGTAGAGGTCATTCTCCCTCAGCCTTGCCAGGACCCTCTTCATTCTCTCCTCGTGTTCTTTTCTGTCTTTCGAGAAGATTAAGATGTCGTCCATGTAGATCACCAGCCATCCCTTGTTCAGCAAGTCTCAGAAGATGTCATTCATCATCGCCTGGAAAGTCACTAGGGAGTTGCAGAGACTGAAGAACATGACCTTGGACTCGAACAGCCCCTTGTTGGTTTTAAATGCTGCCTTCCACTCATCTCCCTTTTTGATCCTGACGTTATGGTATCCCCATCTGATGTCTAATTTTGTGAACCATCTCGCCCCTTTCAGCTTATCGAGCAGATCACCAATCAATGGAAGGGGATAAGAGTTCTTGATGGTTCCTTCATTTAGATACTGGTAGTCTTGGCAGCGCCGGAGTGCATCAGAGTCCTTCTTTGCAATGAAGAAGAATGGGGATGCCATAGGTGATTTAGATGGGATGATATACCCCTTTCTCAGATTCTCATTGATGAACTCGTCCAATTTCTTCTGTTCTGCTGGGGTGATAGGGTAGACCTTACAGTCCCTTGGGATAAAATCTGGTTTGAGTTCAATTGCATGGTCCCACAGTCTCGACTTGGGGAATCTTTCCGATGCTGCTTTTTCGAACATGCTTTGGTACTCCTTATATTTATCTGGGAGTAAATCGTTGAGTGACCGCATCTCCTTGTTGCCTTCACTCTCATGGGCGAGCTTCTGCGAGACGGAGGTCTTTGCTCAGATGTAAGTTGTGTTCAAGTAAGCGATTCTGCTGGTTAGCCAAGATTGAGTGAGGTGCGAGATCCATTGGAGTTTCTGGTAGTTCGGTGGTATGTAGTCATTTTCGATGGTGAGGGGTGACTCCTTGGCCCTGAATACTCCTATCATAGGTTCTCCCCGAACGTAAGTGAATAGCGCATCCGTTCCATTATGATCCTCCCCTGTGCTGAGTGACAAACCAATGTCTGTGTCATCTAGTACAGGGATCTGAAGATCGATCTCAGGATGGACGTCCGTTACCATGTCCATTGCTGGGTGTGATCCATTGTGATCGGGTCTGTCCTCAGTGCAAAGTCCTATTGTGAGATGAACTGTCCCGAGCCTACTCTTCACGTGCTCAGTGGCAGCAAGGTGGGTTTCCCTGAAGGTCTCCCCAGTGTTCCTTATAGGTAGCCTCCCGAGAGTCGGGCTCAACGTTACTCTCAGTTCAAGCAGCCCCTTGTCATCTATAGTGGGACTTTGCTTACCAAATGTAGTGCATGTCTACTTGATCATGGTTCAGATCTTCTTCATGAGGGACCTCTCGGTCTGCCTGTCAGTGAGGGTTCCTTTTTCCCAGTCGATGATCGGGTTATGTTTCTGGAGCCATGAATACCCCAGGATCATCCTTTCCTTTCCCAGCCCCGTTATCAGCATTCTGATCTTCTCTTCCTTCCCTCCAATCTCTGTGTCGATGTGGACATAGTGTGAGATTGTTCTGTTTTTGTTAAGGGTCCCATTGACATTTTTGGCGAGGATCTTTCTGATGAGTGGGATTTTCTTTAGCCCGAGTTTTTCGACAACTCGGTGGTTGATGAATGTCTCTCCCGCTCCTGAGTCGATCAGAGCAGGAACTTTGGCTTTTTTGTTTCCTAGCAAATAGTGAACTGGAATACGCATGGATTTGTGGCTCACGTTTGCTACTAGTATGGTAGAGACAATGACTCTGGCAGGCTCTGCTGCCGATGCAGGCTGCCGCTTTAAAAACCCTCTGCAACCATGAGATCTAATACTTCCTCCTTTTCTTTCTCCTCCAGCTCATTAATGAGAGCTCGGATTTTCGTGTAGTGGTCGCAGGGTGTCTTCTTTGTCTCGACTTTCTTCTCTTCTTTTACAGGTGGCTCTTTTCCTCCTTTATGGTCACTAGCCCTGTGTCCTGCTTTGTGACATAAGAAACACTTCCCTTTTTTGATATGTTCGAGCCTCTCTGCATAAGAGAGGTATGTCACATCTATTTCCATGGCATTAGGATTCTTTGAAAAGCTTCCCGCTCCTCCTCCTCCTCCTGCCTTACTGTATGTTCTTTCTTTAATCACTTTGGCCCTCCTTAGATGCCCCTCTGCCCTCGCCGCATGGGTGTACCATCCCTCAATTGTGTCAGGTGGATTTTCCATCCCAAAGACCTTGTCGAGGACTCAATTGTTGAGTCCGTCGATGAAGTACTTTATGAGGGTGGTGTCTTCTTTGATTTTCATGTGGTAAGCGAGGGTTTTAAACTGTGCGATGTACTCATCTACCCCCTTTGCTCCTTGTGAGAGCACTCTTAGCTGTGTTCGTGCATTTCCTGTGTCGTCGATCGACGAGAACACCGTGTGTACTTTTGCTATAAACTCCTGGAACGTGTCCCAGGGTTTTGACTCAATGTACCTTTCTTCCAAATATGCCTGCTTCCATGGCCCGGCTGTCCCTCCATTCATGTAGGAGAGCATGAAAAAAATTTTGTGGCGGTCATCAGGGAATGCGGTAGAGTTTGCATCAATGTATGCTCTGCACTCTAGGAGGAAGAGCATGGTTTTTGCTCGATCTCCAGAATAGTCAGTCAGTGCCCTCATCTTTATTTCTGCAGGGCGATTTGTGGGAGCAATGGGTGCGGTGGGGATGGTAGGGGTGGATGGTGCTGCCATGTTCCTTCTCGTTGGTCATGGTCGGGTGGTTCTCATAAGAATTTTGTTGTAGTGTATGTGCTGCCTGGACTGAGGTTAGTCAGCAGAGTTCAAATCAGCTTGACCTTTTGTTAGAGTCAAGGTTCCTACAATCAGTCAAAGCTCTTAAGCATCGATGTCAAAACAAGATGTTCTTCAAAAGGATCACTGAAGCTCGTAAGCAACAGTTGTGAGGATGACTTAGCTGGAGTTTGTTAGGAACATAGAAATGACCAGGTCAAGCTGAGCTTGACTGGTCTTGCATTTGCAGTTTAAATAATACATGCGTGAGTATGTAAGTAAAACAAGTCATACAATGAGAACAATAAGAACAATAGAAAGAGTAAGAACAATAGGTATGTGAATGTCCGCAGACTGCTACAATAGCGTGGAGTAGTGATGATGTGTGATTAGAGGTGTGCAGTCGCAAGACAATAGGGATGAAGAACAAAAGCATGGGACGTACTCAGGTAAAGACAATAAGAACAACAACAAAGAAAATTGATTTCCCACCTCAGGTACCATCTCATAACACTTGAATAGAGAGGAATTTAATCCTGCTTTCAAAAATTCTACCAATGCTGCTTCTCTCATATCCATCTGTGAAGCTTCTGCTTTGAACTGCAAAATAAATTCATCTGCTGTTAGGGAACCTTGGTGCATAGTTTTTAATTTAGCATTAGCTGTTGCCTTTAGATTAGTGTCTCCAAACTGTGCCTCCAGTCTCTCCAGAAATTCCTTGAAAATTGCAAATGGTTTATATCCCATAGCAATTTGATTAATAGCCTCATTTCTCCAGAACTGTGCTTTTCCTCCCTGAATGTATGAAAGAGCAAACATAATTCTAGACTCAGTTGTATAAAATTCTGGCTTCCTCCCATGGATATACAATACTATAGAGCTGATGAACAATTTTGTATTTTCCATGGTACCATCAAAGATTTGTGGGGGTGCATACTTAGGTAAGCACACTTTTCCATTTTCAGATTTCTCTGCCACCTGCACATCTTCCTGGGACATTGACTCCACCATCTCCACCATCTCATCATCTTTATCTTTCATCATCTCTGGTTTTATTTCTGCTTGTCTGGGCTGGGATGCAGCCAATACTGATACTAGTTGTGACATTTGCACCATAAGCACATCAATTTTTGCTTCTAGCACTGGCATGGGAACAGGGTTGGGACCCAAATTAGAAGTTGAAGATTCAGACATAATGATTTCGAGCTGTAATGAGTCACTTCTTCAACAAATCCAAAAGTTGGTTTTTGGAACCTCCCCAAATGTCTATGAGTCATGTGATTCAGTAATGATCAAACTCAGCAAAACTCATGATTCAGTAACTCATCAGCTGTTTGGGCTCATAAAGCACTTTGGAACAATATCCCTTCTGACAGTGCCTGATCTTGGGGATAGTACTGAATTTGGCTTGTAACTACCTAAAATAGTTGTCCAAATAGAGTAAGGTAAATCTCGACTAAACCAGATCTGAGTGGTTGTCTGGTTGCAGCTGTTCTAATGATGAGCACTGCCTCTCAATCACTGGCAGTCACAATGTAAGGCAAGGCCTAGTGTTGGCTTATGAAAGAAAAGGTAGATTACATATATACAATTACTTCCAGCTTGTGCTGAAAGGAAGAGTAATCAGATGTGGTGCAGTGAAACAATGACATATACACAAGTAAGAGAAGGTACACTGATTGGAAAAGTTGTATTCCTCTGTTAGGGTGACACCCACTTATCTGCTAGCTTGACTGTGTGGGTTCTCTCTACAAGAAGGGGGCAGGATCCATGCATGTGATGGGGGTTTTGATGGTTTTGATGTGAGGGGTTATCAATAGATGAGTTGGTTGAGAAAGGCTTTTTGCACCACAAGTGTGGGTGGAATACCTAAGAGAACACAAACTAGGGTCCCCTAGGTGTATATTTACAGTTTATATACTAGGTTACATATATTGTACAATGTTGCTACTGATGTGCTGATGTGGTCAGTTGGTACTCAGTGAAGAGTGTCAACAGAAGGGGTGAACACTAAACCTACAGCTGCAGGTGTGTTCAGGGTGAGGGGTTCACTTAGAGGGCCTCAGATTGTCCTTCAGGGTGCAAAGACTACTAAGAGGCTGTTTTGGTGGTTTGCAATGTGTGCACTAAGTTGTCTACACAAAAAAAAAGGTATGTGCAATGGCAAACAAGTGTGCAATGCAAAGGGGCAAAAATGTGCAGTGTGGAAAAATGCACAACAATGAGGGAGGTGAAAGCAGGAGGTTTGGTGGGACAAGGACAGCACTGGAGTGTGCTGAAATGTGGATGCATGGACTAGGGATGCAAATAGGATGTGAGTACAACCAGTGGGAAAATGTGCAAACGGTGTGCAAAATGCAGCTATATATGAGGGGTGCAAATGATGTGCAAATGCAGTGATATGGCTCCCTATCACTCTGTGCTCATACTATGGCATTTTTTGCGATTGCATGCATCTCTTGGGTGCTTTCATGTAATTTGGGCACTTTGGTGCTATTTGGCATCACACAGCATCTCCTCATAGTTCTTCCACATTTCCAATTGGCATCACCTTATCTGGTAACTGGCACAGGTCGACCACATCACTATTACTAAGGTGCAGCATGCAACACATAACACCAAAGTGGATTAATTGAAAAGAGTGCACAGGACCTAAAGTGCACCAAAAAATAGAACATCACACCAGAACAGTTGGGTATTGGGCTATAGCATGCACAAATCTTATTGGCTAAGACAGCGGTGATACAGCTCCCTATCACCCTGCACTCGTACTACACCATTTTTTATGATTGTGCGCACTGCTTGGACATCTTCTACTCACTTTGCACAGTGTGCTTTTGTGCACCTTCATGCGCTCCCATGTGCTCCCAGTGCGCTCCTATGTGCTCTAGTGCACTTTCATGTGCCTTTGACCATTTAGGTGTGCCTTTGTGCACCTTTTGCATTTCTACTGCACTTTTGGTTCCCCATAGCTGCCAATCGTTGTGTGCCCTAAATGTGCCTTGTTGCGCTTCAAACCGCCTCCATGCGCCCCCCCCCCCACACTCCTTATCTGCCTTCTACATTTATTGCGCGCTCGATGTGCCTTTGTGCACTCCTTTTATGCTTTACCTGCACTCACATTCCCTGCTGCGCACTCATTGCACAATCCCTATCACACACACAACAATCCACTGCACTGGTGCACTGCGCATCGCAGCTCCCATCTTACTTGTGCATTTATTCAAGGCGCACCACGATTCCAACACGAGCAGACTGCGCATTCTCACATAATTGGGGCACTTTGCACCTATTTGGCATTGGACTGCACCCACTTGGGCACCTTCACATAATCCTGGCGCTTTGGCAGTATTTGGCCTTTCACAGCATCTCCTTATAGTTCTTCCACATTTCCAATCGGCATCGCCTTATCCGGTAACCAGCACAGGTCAATCATGCCATTATTACTAAGGTGCAGCACGCGACACATAATACTGAAGCGGATTAATTGGGAAGAGTGCATGAGACCTAGAGCACACCAAAAATAGTGCCTCGCACCAGAACAGTTGGGTAGTGGGCTATAGGTGTGCAAATCTTATTGGCTGAGGCAGCAGCATAGCACAGTCGGGTTTAGATGGGTGAATGGGTGCACTTGTGGGTAGCACATGGCACTTTCTATTTTTACACTTTATTTTACTGTTTTTATCATGTAAGCCATTTGTACATAGTAGGTGGACAGATAGAGAATCGAGGATCTTTCCCCCCCCTCATAGTTCATAGTTCAGTCAGCATTGCACATAGTCTGTGCACCAGCATCCAGCCTGTGCACCCTTGTAGTGCGCCCTTCATATAGCTGCGTTTAGGATGTAGCACAGGTACAGGTTAACCTGTGGTATTTTGCCTGCAGATAGCACAGGTGCAGGTATGGGTTGGTATATCTGTACCTGTAGCAACACCACACCTGTACTCATGGTGTTGCAGGTTGTGACAGGTTTGAGTTGTGATGCATCTCATATCATGTTCAATTCTTCTAAGCTCTTTGGCTATGAGTTGACAACATTTTTATCAACTTTTATGAGAATCCATTTGTTGTTATACTCTGTGAAAAACATGTATCTGACTGGTGCTGTAGTATTTTATGACATACAATGATCTAATTAAGTAAAGTGGATGTTATTTTGCATGGTTATCTGGAGTGTTCATTCTTAAAGTTCCTTTTGTGCCAAAAATTACTATGCCCACATTAAATACAGTGAATTACAAGTTTCTTTGCATTCTTTATGATGGATAAGTCTGACAGGTGATTGGTGAAAGAATTGAACACTATATCATAATTTATATGTGGATTCAAGTGTTGAAGCAGTATAAGAGAGTTAAATAATTTTCTACTATAGCTGTTTCTCATCTTTGTCTTAGCTACACATAGTTTATTCAAGTGCCACTGTAGTTTTTAAACACCATACAAAACCTGTGCTTATAACCTGTACCTGCAGGTATGGTGTTTGTACAAATATGGTGTCACAGGTGACAGGTGTGGTATTGCCAGTGAAACCCATCGTGTCACCTGTGCTACACCCTAGCTGCATTTGCATATTGTTTGTGTTCCCTCGTCATATTGTTGCGTTTCATCCCTGCATTGCATCTTTCATTCTCGTTTGTGCACTCTTGCAGTGCACCCTTCATATAGCTGCATTTGCACACCTATTTGCATAGCCACATTTTGTGCACCATTTGCGCCTTTTTCCATCCCTTGTGCTTTCATCCCATTAGTGTCCCCAACCCTTGCATCACCTCCCCAGCACATCCCAGTGCCGTCTTCAGCCCACTACATCTCCCATCTTCATCACCCTCATCATTGTGCACTTTTGTGCTCCCATTGCGCATTTTTCCACACTGTGCATTTTTGCCCCTTTGCATTGCACACTTTCCCACCACTGTGCATACTTCCCCTTTAGCATACACAACTAGTGCACACATTGAAAACCACCATACCAGCCTCCCCATAGTCTTAGCACCCTGAAGGACGAGCCGAGGCCCTCTAAGTGAACTCCCCCCTCACCCCGAGCATGCCTGCAGTTGTAGGTTAAGTGTTCACCCCTTCCGTTGAGACTCTGCCCCGAGTACCAACTAAACACATCAGCGGCATCATGCGGTTGGGCTTAGATGGGCCAATGGATGGACTTGAGGTAGCACATGGTGCTTTCTATTTTTATACTTTATTTTACATAAGCCATTTGTACATGGGAGGCAGATACATAAAGAATACAGAGGATCTTTCCCTCCACACAGTTCATATTTTGTTCAGCATTGCATGTAGTCTGTGCCCCATCATCCAGTTCATGTGCCTTTTAGTGCACCCCTTCATATAGCCAAGGGTGCACTGCAAAAGTGCACAAACAAAGATGAAGGATGCAAACAAAGGGACAAAATGCAGCAATATGATGAGGGATGCAAATGATATGCAAAATGTGGCTATATGGAGGGCGCACTACAAAGGCACATGGACTAGACAATGGTGCACAGACTATTTGCAATGCTGAACAAGCTATGAATTATGTGGGGGAGAAAGATCCTCTGGATTCTCTATGTACCTTGGTACTATGTACAAATGGCTTACATGATAAAAGCAGTAAAATAAAGTATAAAAATAGAAAGTGCCATGTGCTACCCACAAGTCCATCCATTGGCCCATCTAAACCTGACCACATGATGCCGCTATCTTAGCCAATAAAATTTGTGCATGCTATAGCCCAATACCCAACTGTTCCAGTGCAATGTTCTATTTTTGGTGTGCTTTAGGTCCCATGCACTCTTCCCAATTAATCCACTTCAGTGTTATGTGTCACATGCTGCACCTTAGTAATAGTGATGTGATCAACCTGTGCTGGTTACCAGATAAGGCGATGCTGATTGGAAATGCAGAAGAACTATAAGGAGATGCTGTGCAATGCCAAATAGTGCCAAGCACCCAAATTATGTGAAAGTGCCCAAGTGTGCACAGTCCAATGCCAAATAGGTGCAAAGCACCCAGATTATATGAGAATGCACAGTTGGCTCATGATGCAATCATGGTGCACCTTGAATAAGCACCCTAGTAAGCTGGAAGCCCTGATGCACAGTGCAATAGTTGTGGTGAAGGATTGTTGTGTGTGGTAAATGAATAGTGCAATGAGTGCACAGCAAAGAATGTGAATTGCTGGTAAAGCATAAAAGGAGCGCATAAAGGCACATCGAGCATGCAGTAACTGTGAAAGGCAGATAACAAGTGTAGGGGGTGCATGAAGGTGGTTCAAAGCATAACAAGGCACATTTAAGGTGCATGGTAGAAGGCAGATATAGGGGGATACAAAGGTGCAGTAGAAATGTAAAAGGTGCACCAAAGTGCATCTAAGTGGCTAAAGGCACACAAAAGTGCATGAGAGCACACAAGGGCACATGGGAGCACACTGAAGCACACGAGAGTGCACTGAAGCGCATGAAGGCATGCAAAAGCATGCAGTGCAAAGTGAGTAGAAGTCATCCAAGGGGTGCACACAATTGCAAAAAATGCTGTAGTATAAGTGCAGGGTGATAGGGAGCCATATCAGTGCTTGTACATGCATGTACATATTGATGCATGCAAAATAAAGTTCTCATGCTAACAAAGTGTGCCATTCTTTAGTGTAGGGTAGCACAATTTGATGTAATAAAATAAAATAAAATATTATTATGTAATGGGGCTGTTTCCTAACACATTGTAAGAGCAACCTCAAAGCCTCACTCAATAGAGAGCTAACAGAGGGGAATCCAAAGTTAATATTATACTACATAATACAGACACCTCAGGCACACCTAACAGAAGGGAATTCGAAGAGAAAACTCTATCTGTTGATGCCCAGTATATGTGAAAGACCCAAAAATCAAATAGTAGGCTAAAAATAGAAAAAGGCAGAGATAGTCTGATCAAAGCTATGGAATGAGTCTGATATCATCTTGATGGGTAAGTATCTGAAAGGGAACCTCTAAAAATAAAACTGTCAATATGTGCAAATGTGAGAAAATGGAAAAATAATCATAAAACAGGGATAAAATCATAGAAAATCATAGAAATTGCAGAATAGAGTGAAATAAAATGTAAAAAAAAAGGTTATGAACACAGAAAATTGCCAAGACCCTTGGGACACCTCCTAGTCTCTTACAGCCATGAAAAGTGCATCAGCAAGTTGGGGATCATCTGGTAAGGCACAAAAAAGTGCAAGGGGGTCTTGATATATTGTCCAAAATGTGAGGGATGACACCACAGGTTCACCCTTGGCATGATAGAATGTCATTATTTGCTTGGCAAAAGTTGGCAGAACAAGTTGAAAAACAGAATCATGCAGTTGCACCCATTCTTGCTCTATCTGATCAAAAAGATCAGGACACACAACAACCTCAACAATATTCTCAGTTCACATTAGCATAGGAATCAATCATGCCATACCTTAAAATCATGTGATCCATACAGAGGTGGCTTTGCATGAATTATGTTAGGAATGCCTTGTGGCAAAAGTTTGTGCTTGTCAGCCCATCAAAGGCTGGAGTTGAACTGCTGCATCCATGCATCAAGCTCAGCTTGAAGCCATGGGATCCTTACTTCTCAAGCAAGTCATCAGGATTATATAATGTCCAAAATTGAGATGATCTTGGAAGCCAGGTGTGAGTTGGCATTGCAACAGGGACCAGGCAATTTCAGGCTTGATGTTTGACTTCTCAACACACCAGTGAGGTTGTAATGTACTGAGCAAGGAGGGATCCAGCTGGTAGTATGTGACAGTATGGCAGTTTGTGACACCATTGTTTTCTGTTCTATGGTCACTCTGGGTATACCTGGTTATAAAAGAGATGTCAGTGGAGGATATTGAGCAGACACCATGACCACCAACATATCTCCAACTTTATGTCTGGCTTCAAGATCATAACTTGCAATTATTCAGAGATTGCAATTGCACCACCAGACCTTTAACCATGCAATATGGCCAGGATGCAGATCAAGGCCAATGTGCAGCCATAAGCCAAACCTTTTCCACTGATCATATTGAACAATTATCAGTATATCCATGACACCAGCTGACCAAAACCACTTTTATCAAAACCTTCATGCTTTCTGATGTTCAACAGCCTTTGGTTCTGTCTGTTTCAGAAACTTGGCAACAGTTACTCTGTGGTTTATGTCAAAAATACAGATCGCCAGGTGGACAGTGAATGTCACATACTTGGGCACCTTCAGATTATAGTCCTGACATAATGTAGTAACCATCTGCCAGGCACCCATTGTCAGAAATCATTCTCAATTTTTTTGTACAAAAGGGGCAATTGTTTTGAAACTAGCCTGTTGTTGTCAATATCCCTTCAACCCAAGTTTCTCATGGACTCACCACAAGGACTTCATGCTTTGAAACAAACAGCATCACTAACATGTTTGAACAGAATTGCAGATTCACACATACTTAAAGCATACTGAGATTTATCAAAGTGATCCAGAACATGTTTGACAATGCTCTGATCTGAAAACCCTAGACGCCAGTAATACTCGACTGGTGGATGAAGGTCCTTGTTAGGAGCTGCAAAATATATTACTTGAGAGCAAGAAAACAGCTTTCCTGAACTATGCATGCAAAGATTTGTGTTGGTTTTCCTATGGCATGGGAAGGAAATATGAGCACTGAATATGAGGAGAACAACAGTTGGCATACAGTCTTTCCAAACAAAAATTGATACAAACAGTGAAAGAAATAGAGTCTCTGAGGTCTCTGTGTGCTCTATATATATTTTACTTACAAATTGCAGCACAAACCGAAGGAAATTGAGCAAGCCAGTCCCATAGAGTCCACACTTGATCTGTCTAGTTTGATCCCATCAAATGAAAAAAGAGAACATCTGCCTAGTCTTCCCTCCCATCTTCCCTTCTGTATGAGCTATTATGAATTTATTCATACCTGTTTCTGCTGACTTAAGAAATGAATTTATTCAACCTTAACTCTACAATTTTTTTTCGGACTCTGAATTGAAGTTATATTTTATTTGTCCCCAAGACTTATGCACATTCCATTTGCTATTCTTCTATTTTGCCACCTGTCAGTCACCAACTTTGTTTCCCATTCGACTTCTAGTTTTGGTGTCTTCAAGATGAATTGCAATGACTTTGTTTGCTCTCCATCCTTCAGAACATCTGTAACATTCTTTATTGCTGATCAGTAGTGGGGAGTACAAAAACTGCTTCACCCACTATGTTCTCCAAAGTGCGCTTCATCTTTCACATCCTTGTACACCTATGATGTCATTTTATATGCATGATTTGTCTTGCCCAACTAGTCCTTTTGATGCCTGCATCAAGTTTCAGAAGGAGAGCACAGAGCTGGTCATATACAGTGATCTTGCTAAACAAATGGTTATGATTGCATGGTGCATCCACTCTTTATATTTTGTCATTGAATCCTATCCTTAGCTACTGTTTCAAAGGCCTATGTCAAAAGGTAGAAGGATTGTACCCACTGGGATCAAGAACTGGCTCTGAAGTCATGACCTTCACTGGATGTGCTTTTGTAGCTTGGTATTGAACATTTTGGAATCAACATAGATCGTCCAGTCCATTGGTGATAACAAAGTGTATGTATGTCTTCTGTAGCAGCTATTCTCTAAAGTGTTTGTTTTACTGTGAGTACATTATTTCTTCCTTTATCAGTCTAATTGACTTACATACATACATCTGTAGTGAACCTGATGGAGGCCTATTTAAGTGCAACGATGGAGTCAGAGTACTTGAATATCCCTACACTAGGTAAGCTTTGTTTCCTTACAATATATGCCATTATTCACCATTGCGATTGTTTTAGTATCTGGTCTCCAGATTGCAACTGGTGGACTTCTGGCTAATTTTATGGTATGCAGGGTTGATGCTATCGAAGTCGGTCCATTCTTCAATGGTTTTTGTGGAGACCATATCAGTGACCATCCAGAAACTGAGCAGCAAGCCTGTAGTCCCCTCATCGTCAGATGTGCCATTGAAAAGAAGATGTGCCTAGGGAAGAGTGTAGTCCCCTCATCATGAGATGTGCCATTGAAAAGAAGATGTGCTCTTCCCTGGGCCTGAGTGGTATAGAATTACATTATTTATGTACCTCCTAATTTACTTACTGGGTCTCAAGTTATGTCAAACACTATCTTTTCTTGCACTATGATGCCTCCATTGACTGCAAGCAAATCCTGAAAGTCTCATGTGCTTGTCCATTGTGCATCCATGGAACAATCCTCTCAAGGTTCTGCTACTCATTATAGCTCCCCTGGATCTGAGTTTTTGCTCCCTCATGCTGACCTCCAGGAGCTATGCTCTACTGTGAAGATGCCTATGGTTGGCTCATCAACAGGTTCCGACACAGCAAGTAATCCAGTGAACATCCTTCATCACCTCAGGCTGGGGGTGCCATTAGTGAGTGGCAGTGGAGTGGACTGTTGGAGCAATGTGGAAAGTGTAATGAGTATTTACTCCCAACATTCTTCAAAACTCACATTTGGGCATGTGATGGTAGTATAATTTTATGACTCACTCTTTGTATTGAAAAAATCTTGCTCGATGAATAAACTTGCTTAGTGCTATAGCTATTCTGCGATGATGCCAATCAACAATGACTGTCTGTCAGCACAGGATGTGCCAGGACAGTGGACCCAACCACCCACTCTTGGTTTGACTTCAGGTGTACAAATCAGAGTTTGCACAAAAAGCCAACCACATACAGGAATACTGCTGCTAATCTAAACCATCCTTGTAGTAAAGGACTCAGAAATGCTATAAGGTGTGAAAAGTTGCACTTTTCCTGATCCAGTATTCACAAGGTCAGCACCTGACAAGACCATCTTTTGATAACTCGCACTGGATTTTGCAAGGGTCTTTGATGCTTTAGTGATGGTGTCAGAAAGCAGGGAGTGCCAATCAGGTTGTGATATGGCGTCGATTGCTGCAAGGTCATGCTTGTGTTTGTCAACTGTTTCCTGATGCTTCAATAATTTTCCTTGCACTGTGCATAACTTTTTATTATGCACCTCAATCTTATTGTCTTCCACTTTTAACATGTCATGATGGGATTTATCTATTACCATGTAAGAACAATCAGCATGTTATCTCAGTGGAGACTCACATTTTCTTTTGATGCCCCTAATCAAATTTTCAGAAATGTGACCAGATTGGTAAGATGGCTGAGTTCCTGAGTGCTCCAAAGCCTATACAAGAGTTAGATTCTGCAACACTCATTGAACACAGGTGTGAAACTCACCTGCAATGATTTCATCTTCATGGTGTCAAAAGCTTGTCCCTTCCTTATCCCTCCAACCAATGTACAGTGGACCCCTTTCCAATTGACATCAGAGTGTGCACTTTCAATAAGATTACTCGTACTATCCCTGGCTTTCCAGATCAGTTCAGGGATATGACTTTTTTCCCAGCACAGAGCTTCAAATGCAAATTTGCTGCAGATTTTATTCTAAACCCAATCTGAGTCGCAATGTACATATGGTTTGTCAAATGGGCAAAACATGATAAATACCTTTTCCTGCCTTTCCACCTAATTCTTCAATAGCAAGTAATGATCCCAGTCATCATGTACTATGCAAATGAGGCTGCACAGCATGTTATGCACTTCTTCTGATACTGCACATTTTCAGATATTTCGTTTAGCATGCCCAACACAGAGTTGATAGAGACAATGAAGGTGGTCATATGGAGAAAGGTCAGAAAGAAAACAGCTACATTCATAAAGATCAAATTTTCCAGCAAGAGTCTGACTGAGTTTCTTCAGATGCAGTCTGAGACCTGTCAAAATTAGGAAGTTGGAACCAGTTCCAAACAACAAACAAATGAACATGCAACACACCTTTAGCCTGTCCTCTGTGCTGGTATGCAACCCAATGGAGAATCATTCCATCAGTTTCATCAACATATGCTGCATGAAGATGCCTCCATCAAAGTGATTCACCCATATCCACCTTTACTATGTCTTTGATGGCTTCAAAGACTCGCTGGTGTGAAACAGCTGTCTGATGTGTTAGAAAAACCTGACAAAAAATGACCACTAGTATTTGTAAGTCACCAGTTAGAAACCTACAGTTATTTATAAATTTATGGACTTACTAGCATTACTTTCATAGTCTGTGCATGCTATTTTGAACTCATAAAAATCCACAACACATTTGGATGCTATGTCACTTGAAAGGTATTGTGCATTGAGGAGGTGCTCACTGCCTTCTTCACTCATGCAAATGACAATATGGAGCAATCTGGAATCCCCAGGCATAAATGGTTCATCTTCCTCATGCACATCTGTGGGATTGTGAGGAATTTCAATGATCTTGCAGATATAATGATCATGGAGTGGTGCATGGAGATTTTGTTGCTGTTTAACATATATAGTGCCTAAGTGTTGTTGGAACAAATCAGTTTCCCTCCCAATGACAACCATCTGATTCAACTGACTTTCCTATCCTGTCCCTTTAGGAAAGTGTGCTTGTTTGGCTTGAGCAATGTACAACTTGAGATGTGAACCATTTGCTAGAGAAATATGAAAATCGCTGAGGGCTGGTGACTGAATAGTAGGAAAGTGAGAGGTTAAATAAGCCTTTAGGACAGGATGTTGAAGACAGCATCTTGAAGTCATATCTGGCAAGTCATCAATTATAGATTCCAGAAGTTTGAACATTTCAAAGCAGAGAACAAGTGGAGTTTTTTGTGGAAGGGGAATTGGATGAGGATGGCCACCATTTGACATTACAAGAGTATATGGACAAAGCTTGCAATACTCTGGTAATTTCACCACGATGATCATTTGCTGGAGGAAATATTCAGTGCTGGCACTTAAATTGAATGTTTTCACTTATGACAATTGATTCACTGTGCTGATAAATTCACTACCATTGTACATGTTGCAAAAGGCCTGTAGCCAACTGCAAGCACTGCTGCTTCAATATGGTCAATTTCATCTGTATCTTTGTTGAAATATGCATCAAGATAGTCCAGGTCATATGAACCATCCAGATAGTGTACATAGTGATTATGAGCATTGTCTTTGTCATAGTGCTCACACCTTTAATTAATGGAGAATGCAAGAGGACATAAGTAACATACAGAGAAAACAAGCAAGTTAACTCACACAATCAATGGCTTGCTATATTTGTTGTACTCAAGGCTGATTTGTCCTTTGCACATTTCTGTATGTGGCCTATATCCTCAACAAAGCTTACTCTGATGCTCAGCAATAAGCTGGGCATGCTTATGCTCTGCTGGCAATAACTGAGTTGGCTCTTGGATAGGTGCCCTGCATCCAATATTTTGTAATACTGCTATGAGTGCACCAGTTTTCAGGAAAATGTCGCATGTTGGGGATACTGTGGCAAGTCTATTTTCATGGTTGTTGAGTAGACAGGTTTCAAGGTCCTTGCAGCTGGCCAATGTGTGTATAGTCTTCATACTATCGAGATTACTATGAGGACAGACTTTGCATCCCTGACCTGATACTGAATGTCGAAATACATTATTAATATAGCAGATCTACTACATACATGTAAAATGGTGCCTGATGCAAGGCACTAGTTTACTATTGTTGCCTTTCTCATAAAGGACAAGGCATGTAACTTCTTCCCCTCCTTTGGTATAACCAGATGGCAGGCCCAGAGAGTAGGAAAAGTTGTGCAAAGGATCTTGCCAGTTTTCAGGATCTTGTAAGAACAGATGCCCAATTGAAGCACTATCACTTGTTTCTGGAAGCCTGTCTTTGAAGAAAAGACAGAAAACACTAGAGAAGGAGAAAAAAATAGAATATTACAACTCACTTCTCAATCACATGAAGTGACAAGACACCCTAATATTCCTGAGAGAGTAAAGTAATTGACTAGTTGGAGATGAGATGGTAAAAAGATAAAAAAGATCTGGGGTTTTTTATTGATAACAAACAAGTTGCCAATGTGATAATGTAAGCCATGATTATACCCTCTACTCTTTAAAAAAAAAGGAGGGTGTTCATTTCTGTAAGTATGCACATCTGTAAGCTATCCAGCAATAATCCAAAGGAAAAAAAGAAAAGAAAAACGATCAATAAAGCAATCAATCACATCATCAACCTTCACGATAGAAAAACCCAGTGGGAAAAGCTACTGTGTGACCCTAAACCCTATGTTGCAACCAGTTATCCAGCACTTCACAATCATCCAAGTCACAGTGTGGCATCCATTGGTCATGGTCAGGTGGGTAGCCAACCCAGCACACAAGATATTGCATCCCACGCCCTCTTCTCCATTTGTCCACAATCTTCTCAATCATGTGTTATTCGACCCCATCCAAGGTGACCACTGGTCCAGGCATCAGATATTCATGTGAAGGAAAAAGGACTCCATCATTCCCATGGAAACATTTCAGGAATAAAGCATGAAAGGTGGGGCAAATGTCTGGGGAGTTAGGGAGGTCTAGAGTGCAAACAGAAGAGTCAGGGAATGCTTTTGTAACAGTATGCAGTCCATCAAATCTAGGGAAAAACTTAGTGACACAGTTCTTGTTTTCTGCCTTGTATTCTTGTCAGCAGTGTAGTGTTGCCAACATGATCCTGTTGCCAACATTGAACACATCTTCAACTCCTCACTTCTTGTTAGCATGGAAAGCCTGTGTGATTTTGCTGGTCAAGAGCATTTCCTTTGCTTGTTGTTCATCCTGGTGTATTTGCTCGCAGATAGCTCGAGCTTGGCAGTTCTCAAGGAAGGGTTTTGTTATGGACAAGGGGATCAAAGGTGGCAAGATTCATGGGCTCTGACCCATACACAGTTGAAACCCTGAAAATCCTGTAGAAGCATTCACAGCATTCATGATATTGAAACAGATGAGTGGCAAAGCATGAGCTTAGCTTTTCTGATTGCGTTCGACATGGAAATGGATATATTGGTTGAGCATCTTGTTGGTGTGCTCACTGGAACCATCCATTTGTGGGTGGTATGCTGCAGACAACTTCAAGTGTACTCCAGTCAATGCATGAAGTGCCTTCTAGAACTTCGATACAAACAGTTTATCACAGTCAGATATGAGTTTGAGTGGCAGCCCATTTTCACAGTACCACTCATTGAAAAAAATTGTTGCCAATTTCTGGGCTGTGATGTTTGTCTGCATGGGGATCAGCTATACATCAGAGCCTAAGCAGTCAGTAATAGTCAAGATGCAATTAAACCCATGATCCTCAGAGAGAGGGCCCATGAAGTCGAGACACATGAAGTCACTATGTTCATCAGGAATTGAGAGAGGGTGAAGTGGGCCTACTGCTTTTGCAGTTTGGCTCTTGTTTCATTGGCAAGGCACACAGCCAGGGACATAGGCATTCTCAAGGTCACACTGCATGTTGGGCCAATAATAGCAGTTATGGATAGCGGTGTACGATTTATCCACACCAAAGTGTCTCAGAGCATCATGTGCAAGACGGAACAGGTCCTCTCAGTCAGTTCCATAGTGTGGTATTATCAGTCAATCTCCAATGTACCACAGGTTATTGACAAACTTGATTCCTGGGATGCTAGCATCAATATTCTACAGTTTTTTGCAAAAATCGACATGTTCATATCCAGTAGAGATATCTCATAGGAAAGACTTGTCTGCTGAGATTGTTAAAATGGCATTCACAGTGCAATATCTGAGCCAGTTATCTCCATGAACAGGAGGGTCAGAGACTTCAATGTCAGAACAAGTATATGAGTCAGGCATATTGCTCAGTAATCTTGACAGGGCATCAGCTGTGAAAGATTTTTTTGCATATCAAAGTTCTCTAGTGTGTGATGGTCTGTGTAGACAAGAATCTCTGTCCCCAGCAGATCAGATCGCCATTTCTTGAGAGCACGGATGATAGCCAGCATTTCTTTCTCATGGACAGGGTAGTTCTTTTGTGCATCCTTGAGCTGCATAGAATCAAAAGCCACAGGTCGAGCTGTTTCCCAGGTACAACCATAACTCAGTACAGTGCCAGTCTGTAGACCACTCCCATTGCATGTAACAAAAATTTTATTGTCACCAGGGTTTGCATGATCAATCACAGTCAGGCATTCTTGACTGACAACAAGGGCTTTGATAGCGTCAAACACATTTTGGTGATGAGTATCCCATGCAGAAAACTGTTTTTCACATTCTTTCATAGTGAGGGGAGTGAGGACCAATGTGTGATCAGCAAGTTTTGACAGGAATGCAGCAATATATCAGACAAGGCCCAGAAAACTGTGGACATCTGTGGCTGATTTAGGAGTAGGCCACCCAAGGATCCTGTCCACCTTTGAGGAGCAAGCCTCAATACTGTCATGCAAGATGCAGTGTCCAAAAAATTCCAGTTCGGTAAGAAAGAACTGGGATTTTTTGGAATTGCAGTATAGGCAAGCCTTGCGCAGTGCATTCATAATTAATTGGATATGCTGTATGTGTTTCTCAACTAAGTCAGACCAAATGATAATGTTGTCAAGGTATATGTGATAAAAACATGCCAGCAATGGGCAGAGAGCCTCAGTTACCCACCATTGATGAACAGGTGGAGCATTTCACAAGCCCTGTGGCATGACTAGCCACTCATAAAGCCCCAGGGGTGTGGTCACAGTGGTGAGATGAATGCTCTCCAGGTCCATTTTCATGTGGAAAAAACTATCTGTCATATCAATCTTGCTCCAAATTTTTCCTTTGCCTGCATCAGCTAGGATATTATCCACCCATGGCAGTGGATGACAGTTGGTGACAGTATTCGCATTCAGCTGGCGATAATTATTTACCCATTATGGCAGCATTTCCTTATCAGCCTTAGGTACGAGAAAGGAAGGTGAAGCATGAGCCAAAGAAGAAGGACGAATTTGCCCTGCATCAAGGTGCTTGCTGATGAGGGTACTCAATGCTTCATGGTATTTATGAGGGCAAGAGTATGAACAAGTGCCAACAGTTTTGTTTGCATCTTTCAGTGTGATTTTACAATGTATGTTATCAGACATTTTACTAACATGTGGAACTGGTTTGAAAACATCAGCGTAAGTCTCCTTAACATCAGCCACAAGCTTATCCAGGTGAGTGTGGGCAGCAAGTTGCTCAATTTGCACACGTACAGCTGCAATCACATCAAACAGTCACACAATCTTGCAAGATGCATAAATAACAGCTCAATGCTTTTCACAAACATCATACAATTCAAGCATCAACTGTTTGCAATTCTCAATATTTATGTTGATGACATTACATAGTTTTAGTGGAAGCAGTCTGGGTAATTGTGGGGGTGTTGGATGTAGCAGATCAAAATTTGAATCATTTATAGCCATGCTTTTGCGAACATCCACAACAATGTTATTATGGTACATAAATGGCAGTCCAAGTATAATCTGGTGGCACAAGTTCAGTGCCATGAGAGCACATACAGTCCAGGCTGAGTAGTAACTATTTTGGTCATGTAATTTAAGTTTGACCCAGCACATAAGAGAAATGGATGCAGTTGATGCAGAATCATTGAAGAAAGCACCAGACATGGGGAACTGTTGAGGCAGGAGTCTTTGATGAAAATGCAGGTGAGATACCAGAAGTTGATCAATCAGAACTACAGGGGAACCATGGTCAATCAATGCTTCAACATGAACACGGGCAGAAGAGAATGGGTCATGGTCATTGACAGCATAATGCCAGATGAGATGTGGGATGGAGAAAGGAACAGGAGCACTCACAGAGTCATTCGAGTCACATGACAAATCACCCTCACTACCACAGAGGACATTGTGTTCATTGTTGGGGTGTGTCACCAACACCACAGGGTAAGTCATCATGCCCATGACAGCCACCACTGGAAGGGGAGGAGGTGAAGAAGTAGGGGGTGCAGGGAAAGCAGTGGAGACAGCAGCAATAGTCATTGGGGCACTTTCCTCTCGAGGTACTAGGAGTGCAGGCTTGCCCTTGCACTGGCATGCCTCATTCATGGTGATCATCATGTACTCAATATAACTATCATGGGCTGGGAACTCGCAGGCATGACCATCTGTAATATAGAACTGGTGACGCTTTTTGCAACCCTCATGAGCATTGAGGTACTTGTGCTCATGTTCTGTGAGTTTTGGGGGTCTTGTTGAGTTCACAGCCAAGAAGGAACCGGAGTTCTGCTTTGAGAATGATGATGATGACTGGCTATTAGATGGGAAGTGTGAATGCATCAAGGGAGCTCAGTGTGACAGGTCTGATAAGCCTGCCATGGACCCTGATCACTTAAGTTTGCGAGCTGCATCCTCAGCTTCCTTCCTACAGAAGGCAGATTCTTCATGTACTTTGTTGTCAAGTTTGATGAGGATTTGGACAAAAGCTTTGAGACAGGATTCAGCTTTGTGTGTGGAATTTTTGGCTTTGGCAGTAGCATTTGACCCATCATCCACTTCCACAGCATCATTCTCCCTATCTGAATCTGAGTCAGAGTCATGTTTTTCTTTGTATCAATCATATGCAGAGAGGAGCTCAGGAGAAAGGTTTGTCTCAATTTGTGTGCATAGTTGTGCAGATGAGAGATGATGTTTTGTGTTTTTAAGCAAAAGATTATCTCATCGGATGGTAGTCAAGAAATTGTGGAAGGGTGCTGCACCTTGCTTGAAATTTTGCACTTCCCATGCCAACTCCTTCTTCCAACCTGGGGTGAGCCAGTGCCCTCTGACTCTTGACATAAATTCCATAAAAGATAAAGATTCATAGTACTCTTGAGTTGTTTGGAACCAATCACTAAAAAGGGGATCCTTGAATGCATGTGCAATCTGTGCAACATAGTCTTTGGCACTGAGATTTTCCCTGTTTGTGAGGTATCTGCATTTGAAATGTTTGAAGCAATGAAGTAGTTCAGGGGTCATCACTCCCACGGTAATTGTAGGCCATTTGCCATTGTTTGGTACAAGAGTCACAGTACTCAAGTTGGACATGACGTGCAGGTGGCTATATGCACAAAAATATTCATCAGGAGTAGGAGATGAAGATGGAGTTCTGCAGTGATGGGTATGTGAGGTGGCAGCAACCTCAGGAGTAGCAGACGAAGCAGTGACCACTTGTGAGACAGTGGTGGTGCCCACTCGTGGAACTGTGGCAGTGTCCACTTGTGGGACAGTCAAATAGTCCTCTCATGGGACAGGAAGAGACAGTGAGGAATGAGTTTGAGTCACAACAGAGCCCGCCAATGAAGTAGTGGACAGGCAGTTATCAGCCAGGCCTTACTTTGAGTTGTGAGGGACCTAGGCACAGAGGGCAATCAAGACAGTTTGTACCTGTGAACCTTGCGTGTCTATATAGATGATCATATCAGCAAAGTCGCACCAAATATGCTGTGTTTGAAGTCAAAAAAAAAAGTGGAAGTCTGTCTTTGAAGAGAAGACAGAAAACACTAGAAAAGGAGAAAAAACAGAATATTACAACTCACTTCTCAATCACATGGAGTGACAAGATACAGCATAATATTCCTGAGAGAGTAAAGTAATTGACTAGTCATAGACAAGATAGTAAAAAGGTAAAAAAGATCCGGGGTTCTTTATAGATAACAAACAAGTCGCCAATGTGATGATGTAAGCCATGCTTACAGTTTTAGGATATTCAATGCAGGCATGGATGTCTTCAAATGTGAAAGAGTGGTTACATGGTTCAATTTAACATCAGTCATGACTCGCACAGCTGAAGTCACTGCAGAAGGGAATGCCACAGGAGAAAAATGTGTAGGTGAAGGTGGGAGGGAAGCAAGATGAACAGGCATATCTTGACGCGAAGAAAAGTGTGAAGAGTATGTCAGCAGGGATAAGCGTCGCAGTTGGTTTTCAGCCCTGAAATAGTTCAGTCTCAGAAAGCCACTTTGCAACATGCACTGGCACATGTATTGGGTCCTGCATTTCCACAAGAGTAGCAAGAGCCCTCAAGTGAGGCTGAACATCTATGTAGGAGGCAGCAGCAGCAGGGACAGCCTCTAATGGATTGAGGATCTCTGAAAGAGCCAGGTGGCAAGACATTTGGACCAAGAGCAGTTCATGAAATGCACAATCTAATATTCTCAACAGTGGACACATACATGCAGATCTCCTCCAAAATCTTGCTCACCACCATAGCTACCACCGCGGCATCGCAGAGAACCACACTATTGGATGTAATGGTTGGAGGTGACACCGAGACGGAAACCGCCTGTGGAAAGAATGGAACAGGAAAGCATGTGCGAATAGCATGCAGTCAAACCCACCAACAGTAATCTGTTGCCTAGGTCATTCAGTTTGAAGTAAGAAGGTTGTGAATGTATGCGGCGGTCAACTCGCCGTCTAGCCGCTCTTTCCTAACAACAGGTAAATCCCATCGAGACAGGCTCAGACAGCAAGTAATTGTAGAAGAACATTGTTAACAGGGGAGCGGGTATTACTGAGATGTGCCATATAGACTTCAGAGCATTTCACACGTTTGCGAGGGAAATACAGGTATACACAAGGTTATTTGTTCGTATTTTGTGTGTGGTTGCCTTTGGGATTGTGTGGTTGTGGCTATTGATGCTAGTGATGGAAGCACAACACGTCAGAAGACTTCATAAATGAAGTGATCGTTGTCTTCTCTGATGGGATCGTACTAGACAGATCGAGTCTTCCCTCAGTCCCATACAAGAGTGTACAAAGTGAAATAATTTCACCCAAACGTATAACTTCCTAACTAATAAACATTTGACCCCTCCCATGTTGTGAGGGATGGGCTATGAGACTAATTAACTACATGAAAAAACCCTCACGCAAGGCGCGCTTGGCATGCCGTTCCTGTCCCGTGGTTGTTCGCCGCTGCTGCCGTTTTCGTTTTCGTTTTCGTCGTGCTGTCAGTCAGTTGTCGTCCCCATCCCCATCTGTTGATGTTGTCCCCGTCGTTGCCGTGCCCTCGTTGCCGTCTCCCCCCGTTTCTACCCGCGAGCTCGGCCCAATTGCAAGTTGCCTGTTTGTATCTTTCTCTCGCATACACCAAACCCCTAAAATGGATGACAACTACGGTAACGTGATAGAAGTTCACTCGACCCTGCCGCTATTTGATGAGAAGCGATGAATTGGCAAAGGGAAGAAATTTCCTTCAGACTCTTTCCGCTTCCCGGATTATTGCAAGAGAAAGTCCATACCAAAAGATTCTTACAGCTATGTTTTCAAAAACAGATTTCAAAGATTTTGACTGTTTTGAAGGCACTGCTTTCAAGAGGCAAAAATGAAGTAAATCTGGTCGAGGAGAAGATGACTAGTACAAGGCTGTACTACCTGGGACAAAAAAGTCTGCGATTTTTAGCGATTTTTCTATGCCTGATGTGCGGATAAAAATGTGGATGAAGCCTGAGGCAAAATCCGGATAAAAACCGACCTGAATTTCTTTTTATCCGCACAGAAATTTTGGGATCAGACATTTTTGGGGGTTGTCGGGGGTCAGCTGACCGTAATTTCTCTCCAATTGCTTTGATGTTCAATTGCTGGCATTAACGCTGAAACAAACGGTCGTGAATCTCCCCCGCTCCGGATGTGCTCCGACTAGGGCTGGCAAGATCTTGAAATGAGTTGTAACGGCTGCTGATAAGTGCCAGCAAAAACTTAAAAGCTAATGGTAAAATTAGTTTTTGGACGAAGGAACAGACGGATTTTGCTAAAGCCGAAGAAGCCGAACTACCAGACAACGAGAATGTACGCCGGGCACTTGCAGGATGACCGGAAAAAGAGAAGTCCAATATGGATACTAATATTAAGTAAGGTACAAATGATATTCACCTGATGGCTTCTTCAACTTGTATGGTAAGTTCTTCCAGTCCGGGTATTTTCTCCTTGAGCAGTGTATCCACTCTTTCAACCACGCGATCTAATCTACTATACGTAGTCCGTTGATTAGAATGTGGATCGCCAGTGTCAAACGACGGTACGGAGGCTTCGAGTTGTATATGAATTGATCCGACAAGCGTTGATGCATCTTTGGGCCAGAATCGTGGAGCAGTGTAGGATGCTAGGCCAGGGACGGATGACAGCTGTTCTATCCTCAGTGCATATCCTCCTGGCAGTTAAACAAATTGCGAACTCACCTGTCCCAGAGCCTCTTGGATTGTAGCGTCACGATTAGATACATCCAAACTAAGGATCTTCGCCGTGTCCATGACCAGAGGAATGACGCTGGCAGCGATCAAGACAGCAATAAAAAGTGAGGCTATAGGATCGAAACCCGTCCAGCCATAGAGTTGAATAAGTATCGTGGAAATAATTACGCCCACGGAACCAAGCGTATCCTACGTTATTAGTCAACACGAGACGCTCGAAGATAGGCGGGGAAATAGATTTACCGCCATGACATGCAAGAAGACACCTCGCATGTTGTCACTATGACCCTCATGTGCATGCGAATGAGTGTGCCCAATATTATGATGCTTCGCGAGATGTTCGTCGTGACCGAACCGGTAGTCAGGAGTGATAGGCATATCCAGGGGCTGTAAAAGATCCGGTGGAACGGGAGACACCATAGAGCCATCTTGGGAACGGTCGGGATAAATTACGATAGACGGGCCTCGAAAGTGGCGTTTAGTTGGAGATTTTGGAACGTCACTGCCTGAGTTACGGGTGACAAGGGGTGGCGCATGAACCTGTGAGTGCAGGTCCGGGAGTCTAGTGTTGAACTCCTGAGATGAGGGTGAGAGAAGGTGTGAGTGTGAGTGTAAGTGAGAGTGAGGGTGAGAGTGAGAATGAGAATGTGTCAGGGCATGGGAGTGGGAATGCGAATCATCAGAGGGAATGGGCAGCGAAGGGTGCGTGTTAGGTGGAGAGTGCGAGTGTGCATGGAGCGGAGGGGATGGGAGTGCTGGTGGAGAATGGGAATGTGCGTGCGTGTGTGCAGGGATAACATGACTGTGGTCGTCATTCAATATATGACCATGGGAATGGGAATGTCCCTAAAAAGATTTCAGCGACCGGCATGCAATCAACAAGAGAGAAAACTACATGGTGATGGTGACCACCCATGGCGAACATCCCAAAAAGATTTACCGCCAGTCCCAACGTGCTTACGAGTAGCAGTTGACCGGTATGCATCTCCGGTGGATCCAGACTTCATAAAGCGACCATTGAATAACCAGTCAACAAACCGACGAGCGATCACTTACATGCGTTGGATAGCTTCAAAAACAATGAAGATCGATATCAGTATGAGAAATATTCCATTGGCAAACCCGGATAACGTTTCGATGCGGCCATATCTTCAAAGATTGATTGCTACCCGCAGATTAGACATCGGTGAACAGACATACCCGTAAGTAAAGCGCTCATTTGGCTCCCACGTCGCCATCACGGATGCAAAGAGTCCAACGCCGATAGCCATACAATCGAATGCCATATGAATTGCTGTGGGGATTGTTCACAGGCCTAAGTATGTATTCTGGAAGCTCCGCAAGGCGAATATGACGTACCATCAGATATTAATCCCAAGCTGTTGGTCCACACTCCATACAACATTTGCACCAACATATAACACATGTTCAGGCACAAGAAATAGAATATTTTTCTAGATTCAGGGTTTGCGAGAATGGTTTTCAGGTATGATTTGATCACCCGTGCAGTTGGGGTACGAGGCGGCCCCGAAAACGCGTCAGCGTTCTCCGGATACATACCTTGGGATGTGTGCTTGATAAAGCGGCACTGAAGATCACATCACTAAACAACGTACCGATGTAGAGAAGAACTGCCACGAAAATATCGTTGAATGTCAGAAATTGTGAGAATGCCAAAGAGCCCAGAATTCCAGAGATGACGGCAATGACGGGATACGAGAGCATGAAATGTTGCGGTGTAAAGGATAGGTTACTCAGAGATTGGGCAGTTATCGGCGTGAAGAACAACACAGCGAAAGCAATGATGGGAATTGCGGCTAGGGACATGAGTGGGAGACCAGAGTCTGGGAGAAAGCCGAGCTAAGAACGATGTAATTTAGTCAATGTGGGTTGGGAACCAAATGACGACTTACTAAAAACATTCTAAAAGCGTAAAATGGAAGCGCAAAAATGGATGCACCCAGTGTACTTGCGGCGACAGTAAATGTGAATCCCAGAGATGGGGATAGTATTCCCAGAGTGTGTTGGAGAGCGCCTGAAGATAGCGCATAGAGACCTAATGCACCGTAACTAGACAAGAATCGCCACGCATTAACGGAGGATAACTGTGCATCAGACAACACGGAAAGAACAAATGCCATCCCTATCGCTGACAACTTTGGTGCCTGCAGAACGGAGAGTCAGGACTGCCAAGAAGTGTAATAGATTTGACAGATTTACCGAAGACATACTCATGACCGTTCCGATCCATAAGTTTGAAAAATGAGTGAAGATTATCACGCTATAAACGAGATTAACAGAACAACCACAGGTTACAAACTAGCCATTTTCATACCGAGTTGAAGGAAGCCGAGACAATGCCGTAAACAGGCATGCCTGTTGGAGAAAGAGTAATATTGACGACATGGCCAAGACTGACCACTACAACGTGGAAGCTGTCGGGATGAACATCCAGGCTTGTTCTTAACAATACTCACCTCAATACTGATCGTCTTCCTCTTCTTCACCTGGCTTGTCACTCCCTCCCAGATCAACACACCCAACCCTGCACATGCAAACACGCGCATGACTAGCCAGAAAACGCCGATGTTCAGGTCAAGGAGCCATTCCTTCCCGGCGTGTAGTGCGAACACGTAGAGCACATCAGACAATAAGATGTTAGGAATATGCCTGCTTGGGATGCTATGGCATTGCACTCGCATCAACGAGTCTTCGCAGATACTGCTAGAAACATACGACGTGGATAGGACTTTTGAGGGGCTTAAGCTAATCTTGTTCCGAGTGCGAGCATCTGGCACGGGCATGCTATAACCCCAGTGCGACCAGTTGAACCAAAGTTGAACACAAGTCGGAACGATTAGAGTGCGTTAAAGTATGCTAAACTAAACTATAACAAATAAAGATAAGGGGTTATAATAGGGTGATATCAATACTTGACGTCTACACCTATGATACATACATAGTAACACCAGAGATACAAACAGATGGCTAATGCTTGAACTGCGCCATAAGATTGTGCCACGAATCGGCTGGCAGATAATGATGATTGGGTGAAGTTGTAATGTCAGGTGACTGCGCTACAATTTGCATACCGCCATACCCACTTTGCGGCGAATAGCCGTAGTAGCCAGGTGTAGCCTCCAGCGGCGTGCCCTGCTGCCCGTTGTACATTATAGAAGTATCGACCTGAGAATGGTCCTGCTGCATATGATACTGATCAGAGTAGCTCTGTTGCACGGTTCCGTAATTTTGCCAAGTGTGGCCAGCTTCGGTAAATGAATGCTGAGAGTGGTGAGCTTGGAGAGGAGGTATCTGAGGAGATTCAGATTGCGAGGCAGGACTCGATCCGGCATATGACGGAGACGCTGAGGCTCTTCGTTCTACGAGTCTCGTCATACCTCCGAGGGTTGATAGTTCGTCAGTTTCGGTCTTGACCTGCAGTCCGGAAGACATAGAGAGATGTGTGGCTGCGTCAATGTGCTGCGACTGGGAGATGGCTAATGTTGCGTGAGCTCGTTCTCTTAGTTTCCGCAAAATAGGCTAACATGAGTTTGTATAATTAGAAAGGCTGAACAAGAGAGAATCAATCATTCTTCGCACTAACCAGAATTCTCCCCGTCCGCGTCGGGTCCGAAACTCTGGAAAACAAATTGTAGGCGGACTCCAGATGCGTCAGGGCAGAAGGGGCTAACGCCATTTGTGACTTCACGGCGATAGATCCGAGCACGATCTGCATTCGAAGAGTGGTAAGCTACCGGTCAGACGAGAGATGAGTAATACTGACTGAGCAGGAAAACACATGTGTGAAAAGAAACCACATCCTTTCAGTCAGACCTGGGTGCTGTTTGAACAAGCTTTCTACCAAGCCAACGAAAGAGCAGGCACTGGAATAGGCAGCTAGAACCGATGGGGCAAATTTACTGCCCATAGGATCCGTGGGGCTGTCCTCCAGCGCTTGTGCGAAGTATCCACGGTGCATGTAGAATAGTGCTGCAGACAAGCACAAAGCAGTGAGATAAAATCTCCGAACAGTCAGAATACGTACTAATCTCCTTGATTGAAAAAGCTATGTAACGTTGCATCGTAAGTTCGACAGTGGGTCGCTCCACTTCGGTCCCTACCTTGGACCCACCAAACCCAGGAACTTGAAGACTCGGTGGGACGTAGTACAAGCGGACCTTCTTATCAAGTTCCTGGATGACTTTATAATTGGGTGTCCGTGCTCCGAATGCTTGGTCGTGAACCTTGCTGAGGCACTCATATGTGAATCTGTGCTTCCACGCAGGAACTGAAACAACAGCGGTGCACCATTAAGCGCCCCCCCCAGAAAAAGAAATTGATCGACATACAGCTCATTTCCACGTCTCCGGTTGCACTGATAAATGTATCATGAGGTAAAACGCAGTCGACATGTGACATTGATAATGAGGGAGGGCGTCCAAAAGTCAAACTCTGCAAATGAGACGCCAAAAGAAAACAATTCATCACATGAGCGCAAAAATGTGATAGCTACATACCTGCCAAGAATCGTAGGTCAGCAATTCATAGAATAATTCTCGTCGCCTTTGGGTTTCGTATTTTTCAAGTTTCCATCTACCACTGTCCCGATCTATCGGGGGCAATTCTCGTCAGCACCTACAGTATGCATTATTGACGAGATATCACTGACGTAATCCAATCTGGTGAAATCGAGATCAGCCGTTACCAAGAAACCTTATGTGTAAGACTGACACTTTGCGCCAATTTCACGACCATGCCCATGATGACCCACCGAGGGCCCGCTACTTCGGATAGAAACAGAAAATGGCTCATGAGGAGCTGCGATGTATATTTGAATAAATTCAACTGGAAGAATTGCCGGCGAAAACTAACTTACCATTGCCTGAACAGCAAGAAATGATTGTTCATCAAGCACGGAGTCCAGCGCTAAGGCCGCCCGGCCTAGTTGATAAAACTGCTTAGACTCCGGAGAATGAGCCGGTCGTTCGAGATCCAGAAGAGTTCCAAGGGCCAGCGCCATGAGCAGGACTGCTAGCCTGTGGGATCCAGCGGATCCGTGGTACGCAGCCTCCTGATCGTATATCGGCACAAATATCGTTTCATAAAAGTCGGCCTCAGTGATTGGAGTATACCTGTTGCAATGTCATAACTAGATATGGAGATAGAGCAATATCCCGTGACGCACAGCCATGCTGCATGTCGGAAGTAGATGTCGCACAATTTTCTGGCAACAACGTTCGAAGGCAACAAGTCGATAATAGAATCCCGGACGCCCTGACCCGTATTACTTACTGAGGGGGCGAAAGGAAATGTATGATTTAGCCAGGCGACGTCCAGCGGCATCGACGCATGAACTGGGCGATCGTCTTCCTCTTCGGCACCTTCCTCGTTCTAAAAATATTGCATCAGCTTGCGTACCTGATGCGGAACCGAAAGGAGAACGCACTTGTAGTAGATACTGATGAGTATGAAAGGATTACCAATGGCTGACCCAAGGCACGCAGCATGCACTTACCCATGAATTGGCTGTTTGACCGTAGAATGTAGAACGCCCCCCGTAAGAAATCGATCTGGTACAAAGATGGTCAGTTTGATGGGCAGAAAGGTTGCTTGATGATGCAGAATATCCTACAGAGAGCCTATGGAGTCTATTGTATCGTTGGTCTCGGATTTCTCTTCTTTGACAGCAGAAGGCACATCCATCCGTTCGCGCTCCAAGGGTCGTTTAATTTGTAAAAGCTCTTCAGTTAGCAAGGGATGTGGATAAGTTGAATTTTGGGCATGAGATTGTGCAAGGGCATCCTCTAGATGTCGAACACGGTTAGACAGTTCATTGATTTTGTCGTGAAGAGCTTCGGTGTTCGCAAGGACAAATCTGAAACCAAGATGGTAAATATACGACAGGTCGGAGTATGTTATACCACTACCTGTTACCCTTGCCGGTAGTGAGAGAGCCTAAAATAATCGAAGGGAGTATTAGGCTATCACGATGATAGATTTACAAACATTTGACCTTCTGGGCATATTGCAGAACAGCCTTTCTTGACACAGTTGCTGCGCGCGTCACAGAATGAATTTGTGAAGGATTCCCAAGTTCTGGCGACATACCTGCATGGAAATGTGCGACTACACCTGTATTGGATAATATTCGAGGTCATGTAGGCAACGAGCAAGCTAGTCAACGAACTTGAGCTTTAGTCTAATGTTCAGGACGCGATCGCATTAAGAAGAGAAAGAAACTGGATAATTATGCACACCTCCGACACTCTGCACAGGATAGTGCTACACCACGTCGCTTATGTCGTGTGTTGGGGGATGAGGAATCTTGGCCATAGGATACTGCAGAGGCCATGGGATACGGCGGGAGATAAGGGTAAGAAGAAAGGGGGGAACAGAGATTTGTAGGGACGGACGAATAAACCTCCGTTAATCCTTCTCAAGGTTTGCTCCATTATCACTGTAATAGCTTGGCATTGTTTGGTCCGATTCAATTTGTTTTCTGCTCCGACGTTTTTGCTTTCCAACCAGCGCAACACCAGGTAAGAAGGCAGTCCACTTCCTTTCCTACGATGAGTATTTTAGATGACGAGTCTGAACCTGTCATGACAAAGTTTCTTTGTTTCAGCAGAACTTGACGATCCCATCCTATACCATTCATGCATTTCTGACTTTAATCCCTTCTCTTTCATCTCGGTCTCCGATTCTGATCCACTTTTCTTCCCCAGGTAATTCGAGTTCTACTTAAAAGCAGTCGATGGCCTTGGATGAATGGTCCGATTCGGACGATGAAGTCTTGTCAGATGTAGAACCCGTTTTGCTAGGTGTTCCCGATGGTGCTTTGGAGACCATCGCAGATCTTAACGACGTCGCTGTCTCTCGTATTGGCGGTCATCCTGTACGATCTATCTCACGCATGTATCAATATAGTCGACTTCTTGACTTTTTGTTCAATAAAGGCGTTTCTTCCTTCTCGTGAACCACCCTTCTCTTCCTCTTATTGCAAAATTTGTTCAAACCCATGCGAGCTTCTCGTCCAGATGTGGTGCCCATTCGAAGATAGCCCAATGGATCGTGCTATGTACATCTGGGGCTGCGCAAGGGCTAGTTGTCAGGGTAAAGATGGCAGGTGAGGTTTAACCCAGGTCGTGATACAAGTCTCATTGACAATATAACAGCATACGTGCCTGGCGTGGCCTGCGCTTCAACGAAAAATATGCAGCCAAATTAAAGACCAAGCTTGTGAAAAAGCAAGCCAAGCAAGCTGTCTCACAAGCGGAGAAAGTGAATCCATTTTCTGTGAGCGCCAATTTGAGTCCGCCACGTGGAAGATTCCTGACGTGAAACAGATGAGGATCACGTCATCCCAAAACACGAATACCTTCGGGCTAGGCTTGGGCAATCAGATCTTCGGTGAAATTGCTCCTACACCCACTCAGGCTGTAGATCACAATGATAACGATAGTGATACTGAAAGTGAATCCGACAAGTCCCTTCTAACGGCTATGGCGTCGGCAACTGTCGCAGACTCTCAATGGACATTAGCGCCCTCTTATCCCCCATTGTACCTTTCCACCGTGTCAGAATACCTCCCACTCCATACCCTGCATGGTCCTCAGGTTACAGATCCGGTAGAGAGTGGTGAAAAAGGTAGTAAGGACATCTCGTGGGCCTCTGAAGCCTATGAAGATTCTTTAGAGGTGGACCATGTATTCGAACGATTTACTAAACGAGTTGGATATGAGGGCGAACAATGCGTCCGGTTGTTATTTTTTTTCAATATCTCCTACCCAATTCTAATCTGGATCATTCTAGGTATGAACTAGACGGCACCCCTCTCCCTTTCTCATCCGACCAGGTTTTCGACTTTCTCTTTCCCTCACCGCCAGCGCCCACACTCCCTGTCACAAAACCCGCCTTCACAGTAGTGCACACGCCCAAGCGGATATACGCGCCATCATTGACGCCTTGCCCGTCCTGCCAAGGTAAACGCGTGTTCGAGTGCCAGCTGATGCCGAATCTTATCAATGTTCTACGACTACATGGCGGGATAGAGACTGTTAAACTACCCGACGAGGAGAGACGTAAGATGCTGGAGAAGGCTTTGAAAGACCAGGAAACAGATGGGGATGGCGCAAGGGGTCTGGATTGGGGAACTTGTATGGTGTTTTCGTGTGAAAAAGATTGTTGTATAGATCTGGACGGAAAAGAAGCAAAGGAATGCTGGAGGGAGGAGCTTGTGCTGATTCAAACCGCCATATGAAGCATATATGAATTCATCTGCGTCTTTTGTTGGAGGCCCTTGCGTTGAGCTCCACGCAGTGAACAGTTTGGTTCGTTCAAGGGCGCTTTACTAAGGACGTCAATTGAAACACCTCGGAACTGGCTTTGATGCGCAGATCCAATCATGCGATCGGTGTGGCAGGGACAACTGGGCGTTTCACGGACATAATTCTGCCGAACAGCATCGAAGTTCGACACAAGTAACTCTGACACCCGCTGACGTAACTAGTTTTCGGAGAGGAAACTCACCCTTTTCTGACCCTTGCCTTGCTCGCGACTCTTTGTATAAGGATCAGGTCACGGGTCGGAAAATGTCATTGATGATTACGGGTAGATACCAGTCAGTCATACAAAGCGGGCCGCGGCATCAGGATGGCTTGTGAAACCAAGTGCCTATAAAAGACTCTTTGAGCTCCCGAGATGCCCGTTGTCGACAGGAGGGTCGAGATGATTTCCCCCGAGCCTGTCAGGGTAAAGGACTAACGGTGTTGGATTTACGCCTGTCGTCTTCCAGGTGACGAGGCCGAGATTTGTGTGTCACGCGAATTATTTGTGACTGCACGTTCACAAGAGGACGGGTGTAGGAATGGTTTGGTCGCTATCAGAATACAAGACTGAATTGACACCGAATAAATATTAAGTAGCCGCTGAGCCTGAACAAACCATGCACAGTATTTGGGTGGGCCGATCCAATCGGAATGTCCACGGGACGCATTATGTGCAGGAATGTGTTGTAATTTCACTACGGCTAGTACAATGGACGTTAGTCCCTTTGGTGATAACCGATGGGACTACAAAGTATGTACATAGAACTTATATACTACTATATTAGGCTATGTCACAGCGTGACACAGCAAGCACAGCGATGTGCAGCACTGCCCCCCGAATAGTGGATGTGCCGACCACACAGGATTTCCAACAGAATGAGAATCGCAGCCGCCTCGGAAATCAAGGCATTTGGAGTTGACTGTGAAAATGTTTCCAGAGTTGGATGAGGTACATAGTGATGGTGAAAACAAAGAAGCAGCTTAACTCGGCCTGTTACTGCAATGTTATCGATGAAGTATTGTCAGCTCAGATGATCATCAGAATGGGATTGTTGAGGATATGGTCCGTGCAGTGGCAAGTGGAGGACCTCGTAATATAGGACATTGCATATTATACATCAATTGAGGTTAAAACTTAATAATCAGAATCTTCCTACATGCCTACTCCCTCAGTGCGAGAAGCCATTTTATTCCTGCATACTATTACCTGTGCAATCAGTGATCTATATCGTATACATCATATCTCAACAGGTTTTGGGCCCTGATTGCCCATATTAGCCCAGCAAGCTGATAACAAATATATTGAACCTCTTGAATATGAAGACCCAACTGAGCAAGAGCCTTATCCTGACATCACTATGGATGAAGTTATGGACCACCCTGTTGCTCAGCCACAGCAGGCACCAAGCATCCAACTGTTGATGATACTTGACCTGGAAACCTAACAAAAACCTGTTAAAGGCTTAGGAAGTATAACACAGGCTAGAGGAAGGGTGCAAGTTGGTACTAAATATCACCACTGATATCCAAACATTGTTTTTAGTGAGGCAAAATAGTAAGGGATGGTGCAAATAGTCTGTGAGGGCATATGAAGGTGTTCAAAAGAGTTCGAAATAGGTTCGAATATGTGTGAATTAGTTCGAAGTAGGCTCAAAGAAGTTCGTAGATGTCAGACTAATGTCGAGGTATGTTAAAAAGCAAATATAACAAATAAGGAGTGTTTGTCGAGAGGCAATAGGTGATGTGTGATAAAACGAGGAGTGAATACAATAGTTCGAAGAAGTTTGTGATATTTTACAGAACTTAGAGATATGATGTGAGCTAAGACTCAAGAGAACTACTCTTAAATCTGATGATAGTGGAGAGGGTCTTCTTTTCTGTTCCCCATTGCTTGATATGCGACGGAATAACTCATTCCGGTTGTGCAGCATGTATCAAAAGAGTTCTAGGATAGGTATATGGTGGCCAATGTCATTCAAAGTGCTGTGAAGTCATTCAAAGTGCTGTGAAGTCATTCAAAAGCATTCAAAATTGTTCGAAGTCATTCAAAGTAGTGCAAAATAGTTCAAAAATGTTCGAAAAGGGTTCGTGGTCGATTTCATGGCATTTGTTGCAGTTTGGAGCATCTGTCGTAGTGTGTCAATATGATTGGAAAGCTTCTCCAGACCTTAGAGTGCACAGTGGACCTATCATCCTCCCCCTTACTAAAATCCTGACTGTCCCAGTCAGCCGATCAAAGTCATGTGCAAAATGCATGATCATGTTGAAAACTTAGCAAGGTTCAAAATACTTCTTGTTCTTCTTCATCCATCTCTACATCCAAATCTAGCTTCTATAATGTCTCTCTTAATTGAACTCAATGTTGAAGTCCTCGATTATGCAAAATCAATGCCAGAGTGCAGCGTCACAGAAGATGTTAACTTCGAAGTCTGAGGGTGGGGTTTCTGTGCAAAAATGGTACGTCGCTCGCTGATCAATTCATAGTTAAGGATGCTAAAACATTTCGTGTAGGCAGAATATGATGAACTTGCCAAAAATCTCAGTGAAGAATGCGATGTGGTTATACAAGCAGTCATTAACAAAGTATTTGAGCTTTATAAACTGATGGTGTGATGCAAATGGATTTTGTGGAGCAGGGAATTACTTTTTGTCAATTTAGCAGAGGAGGTAGAACACAAAAGGAGGGAGGAGGAAGAATGACAAATTAAGGAGGAGCAGGAGGAGGTTCGAAGAGTGAAGGATGTAGCAAGGCAGGCAAAGCTCGAGGGTTGCAAAACTGCATTGTCAGAGGCTCGAAATGCAGCTTTTGCTGTGTTTCACACAAAAACTTTATTGAAGGAGAATCTTCAGTAGATGAACGCAGAGCTCACAGCAGAGGTGAGTGCTATTGAAAGGGCAGAGGCCAGGGAGGCAGACAAAGATGAGGAGGAAGACGAGCTACCCATAGTAAGGCTGGCAAAGTGAAAGATGGTAGGGGTCGAGGAGGGGGAAGATGGGGAGCAGGAAATTGAGAGTGTGGGGGATGCGAAGTTGGCAAAGTTCACGACAGGCAAACTTTTCAAGTTTGAAGAACTGGCAAGTTGTTTTGTTTAAGTTCAAATAATTTTTGAGGTACTGATGCTTTCATAGTGTGTGTGATGCACTGGATTCAAGTCCCAGCTGGAGTGTGTTGTTAGGGAGGGCACCGCAAAATGTATGAAGTGCACCCAGGAAGTGCAGGGGTGTTACTAGGATGGAGTATTGAGGAGGGGGCTTTGCAAGGGCAGGGCAAAGAAATTTGGGGGTGTGAAACAAGATTCGCACCCCAGACAAGGTATGAAAATTACTCGGAATTGTTTTAAAGAGCTTACTAACTTGTTTTTGACTTTTATAGTGCAGCGAATTCATGTTGTGGGCCCAGTCAAGGATGATGATCCGATTGCAGGGCCTTCCCAGTCATTGAAGGAGAGGAGAAAGTTGTCGAAGAGGAAGGCAAAGGCAAAGGCAAGGGAGTCGCAGGGGGTCAAGGATACTGGGGCTTTGGATGAGGTCAGCACTTGGCATTGAGTGCTGGCAAGGAAATTGGCTGAGATGAAGGTGGAAATGGAGGTGCTGGAGAGGGAAGTCGAGTTGTTAGAACAGATGCTAGAGGAGTATAAAGGTATTTCTTTTTGATATATATCTTTTTGAATTTGAATCTTCTGAGTTTTGAGTGGTAGCGATAAGCAAAGCAAAAAAAAAATAGGAAAAATAAGAGAAAGATATAGTTATTCATTTTCAAAGTCCAGAATGTCTTCAAGAGTATTATTGTGGGGGTTTGAAGGTATTCGAGGCTTTTTGAGATGTTCAAAGTCGATATCACAGAGATTCAGCAAAAGACAAATGGTTGCAGAGTATTTTGAGGAATATCGAGGTTGAGATGAGCAAAGGCCTGCATGGGCAAATAAAAGTGAAAGTTGTCGAAGCTATTTCAAAGAATGTCGAGGATAGCAAAATGTTTTCGATAAATAGAATAAGGTCAAAATGCAAAATGTGAAAAATAAAATATGCAAATTTAATTGATGTTGACAATACTAACCATGATCATAATAATCGAGTGGAAGGACTGATTGAGTTGAGATTGGACGTGAAATCAAGGGACCAAAAATGAGGTCAGAGAAATACTTGTGGGTGATGAATGTAATAAAATTTTTGGTGATGAGGGGAAGGTGAATTTCGAGGTGATTACTGTAGATGTACGATGGGGATGGACTTTGAATGCTATATTGAACTTCGAGGGTGGATGCAAATATGAATCTGGTGATGAAATATAGGGCGAAGGCAATATCGAAATAGATGTTGAATCAGAAGAGGGCACAGATGACGAGATTGAAGATGAGAATATCAGGAGTGGTGAATGGCAAGTCGAGGTCGAAATAGGCAATGGTGGGGACGAATGTGATGAGGATATCGGAGATGAGATTGAGTTCAAAGCTGACAAAGATGCAACTATTGGAGTGGACTGGGCTGGAACTACTAAAGGCAAAGACAATGATGTGTTCAGTTGGTACTCGGGGCAGAGTCTCAACGGAAGGGGCGAACACTTAACCTACAACTGCAGGCATGCTCAGGGTGAGGGGGGAGTTCACTTAGAGGGCCTCGGATCATCCTTCAGGGTGCAAAGACTATGGGGAGGCTAGTATGGTGGTTTTCAATGTGCGCACTAGTTGTGTATGCTAAAGGGGAGGTATGCACAGTGGCAGGAAAGTGTGCAATGCAAAGGGGCAAAAATGTGCAGTGCAGAAAAACATGCAATGGGAGCACAAAAGTGTGCAACAATGAGGGTGATGAAGATGGGAGGTGTAGTGGGATGAAGACGGCACTGAGATGTGCTGGGGAGGTGATGCAAAGGTTGGGGGCGCTAACGGGATGAAAGCGCAAGGGGCAGAAAAAGGTGCAAACGGTGCGCAAAATGCAGCTATGCAAATAGGTGCGCAAACAGAGCTATATGAAGGGTGCACTGCAAGAGTGCACAAACAAGGATGAAGGACACAATGCAGGGATGAAATGCAACAATACGATGAGGGAATGCAAACGATACACAAACACGGCTATATGAAGGGCACACTACAAGGGCGCATGGACTGGACACCGGTGCACAGACTATGTGCGACGCTGACTGAACTATGAACTATGAGGGGGGGAAAGATCCTCTGAATTCTCTATCTGTCTGCCTACTATGTACAATGGCTTATGTGATAAAAATGGTAAAATAAAGTGTAAAAATAGAAAGCGCCATGCACTACCCACAAGTGCATCCATCTGCCCATCTAAACCTGACCACGCTATGCTGCTGCCTCAGCCAATAAGATTTGTGCACCTATAGCCCACTACCCAACTGTTCCAGTGTGATGTGCTATTTTTGGTGTGCTCTAGGTCTCATGTGCTCTTCCCAATTAATTTGCTTCAGTATTATGTGTTGCATGCTGTGCCTTAGTAATAATGGTGTGATCAACCTGTGCCAGTTACCAGATAAGGCAATGCCGATTGGAAATGTGGAAGAACTATAAGGAGATGGTGTGAAAGGCCAAATACTGCCAAAGCACCAGGATTACGTGAAGGTGCCCAAGGCGCACAGTCCAATGCCAAATAGGTGCAAAGCACCCCGATTATGTGAGAATGCGCAGTCTGCTCGTGTTGGAATCGCGGTGACCTCGAATAAGTGTGCCAGTAAGCTGGGAGCTGCGATGCACAGTGCATCAGTGCGGTGGATTGTTGTGTGTGTGATAGGAATTGTGCAATGAGTGCGCAGCAGGGAATGTGAGTGCAGGTAAAGCATAAAAGGAGTGCGCAAAGGCACATCGAGCATGCAATAAATGTAGAAGGCAGATAAGGAGTGTGGGAGGGGGTACACAGAGGCAGTTTGAAGCACAACGAGGCGCATTTAGAGCACACAACAATTGGCAGCTATGGGGAACCAAAGGCACAGTAGAAATGCAAAAGGCGCATGAAGGCGCACCTAAACGGTCAAAGGTGTGCAAAAGTGCATGAAGGCATGCAAAAGCACGCTGTGCAAAGTGTGTGGAAGCCATCTAGGAGGTGCGCACAATCGCAAAAAATGCCATAGTATGCATGCAGGGCGATAGGGAGCCATATCATCTCCTCCCAACTGAAGTACTGACTGTCCTCAGGCAGCATGCAATTGGTTAGCATAAAATTTCCTTTGCTCACATAAGCGGCCATCCTCTCCTTATCTATCTCTGACCACCATCTATCCCCTATAACTCTTTCCACAACCCATCTCTACCTGATCCAATGGCCTCAGCATTTACCTTAGCCCTCAGACAAATGATCCTGGCCCTCAATGAGACCCTCCCTGCTGCTGGGAGTGAGCAGACGATGATGCAAGCTTGGGGTGAAGGGTTTTGTAGTAAACTGGTGTGCTTTTTGTATTTCTATAACTGGTGCAGGTTGCTAAGAACTGGGGCATGTAGAACATATATAAAAGCCATATGGACACTGTTAAAGACGATGCAGAACTCGATGTGCTCCTCATGAAGGTGCACAGCATGTTCAGTGGGATCATGGTAGAGGAGTGGCTTACTTGGGGTGAGGAGCTGATGTCTGATATGCATAAGATGATTGAAGAGAAAGAGCGGTCAGAGGAATTTGAGCGTAGGGCGCATGAGCTGGTGGGGCAGCTGGAAGTGTGCAAGGCATGCCGCTGATAGGTCCACTATGCTCTTTAAAGCCTGCAGAAGCATTTCCACTCATATGGAGACATTACGACAGACCTTCCAAACCACTACAAACATTACGAAATTGACTTCGAACTATTTTCGACTTATTTTGCACTATTTTGGACGACTTCGAACTATTTCGAGCGCTTTCGAACCATTTCGCAACATTTTGAATGACTTCACAATACTTCGAACAACTTTGGCGGCCATATAGCTGTCCTCAAACACTTTCAATACACGATGCTTAACCGGAGTAAGCTATTTAGTCGCATATCAAGCACTACTGGACATGAGGAGGGATTACAAGAGAGTTAGAATGCGATAAGTGCATTTTTGTATTTCATTGATATATTAAAGCAATAGAACAAGATCTATTACTATACTGGGACAATGTACATTTTACTTATTATCATTTTTCATTTGTTTTGTGTTTTACAATACCTTTATTGCTGTGTACATTCCCTCATGTTTTACAATTGTTCTTATTTCCTTTTTAGTACTATCTCTTCATTTTGTATATAGACTTGTGTTAGATACTTAGAATAGGGAAATAGAACAACAGGGAACAGCACAAGTTACCCTCACAGTTATCATCTGACTTAAGAGTCGTTCTCTTGAGTCTTAGCTCATGTCGTATCTCTAAAGTTCTGCGAAATATCGCGATGATAGGTCCACTACGCGCTTTAAGGTCTGGAGAAGACTCCCACTCATATCAACACATTACGACACACGCTCCGAACCACTACAAATGTCAGTAAATTGACTTCGAACCATTTTTGCACTATTTTGCACTATTTCGAACAACTTCGCACTACTTTGAACCTTTGCAAACGCTTTCGAACCATTTCGCGACACTTCGAACGACTTCGGCTGCTGTATAGTTGTTCTCAAACAATTTCGATACACGTTGCACATTCGGAACAACCCAACTCGCCGCATATCGAGTACTACCAGACAAAAGGAGGGATTACAAGAGACTTAGGATACGATAAGTGCGTTTTTGTGTTTTATTGATATATTAAAGCAATAGAACAAGAACTCTTACTATATTGGGACAATGTACGTTTTACTTATTATTATATTTCATTTTGTTTTATGTTTCACAATACCTTTATTTGCTGTGCATACTGCCTCGTGTTCTACACCTGTTATTATTTCCTTTTAGTACTATTTCTTCAGATTGTATATAGACTTGTATTAGTTAGAATAACAACAATATAGAATAACGGGGGAACACCACAAGTTACCCTCACAGTTATCGTCTGATTTAAGAGTCGTTCTCTTGAGTCTTAGCTCGCGTCGTATCTCTAAAAGTTCTGTGAAATATCGCGAACTTCCTCGAAACTATTGTATTCGCTCTCCATTTTATCGCCCATCGCCTGTCTCCATTTGACAAACACCTCACACTTGTTAAACCCACTGTTCGATATACTTCGAACCTCTTCGAACTTATTCGAACTATTTCGCACATCTTTGAACTTATTCGAACCGCTTTGCATGCCTTCGAACTACTTTTGAACTCTTTCGAACAACTTCCGGTGATATTTAGTACTACCTCGCACCCTTCCTCTGGCCTGTGTTATACCATCCGAAGCCATTAGTAGGTTTTGTTTGGGTTTCCGGGTTGAGTACCATCATTTTGGAGCCCACCGCGAGGGATTTCTAAATCATTTCATCGCCTAATCCACCTCGAATCTCTCGGCTTAGGCCAACCCAAGCTCGAAACCTTAGAATCGAGACTCACCAGGCCTTTGAATCTCTCAAACAATCGGGGGATATTTTAATACTTGTCTCTGACACCGAATCCACACATCGTCGTCTGTTCCCTTCACCTATTTCCTCATCTATAACTTCATCTTCCTCTTCTTCTTCATCCTCTACTATATCATTCATTATTCCAGCTACTTCAACACATCTACCATCCTTCGCTCAGGTTCTAACTCCTCGAATCGGTACATCTATGGCCACCCAAGCAACAATGCCAGCTCGAGGACATTCCACAGCACCCAAATTCGACCCCACTCAATCTCGAGAGCTACATCGATACTTTAACGAGCTCGAAATACTTTTTATTGACTGTAATGTTATGGATCCCGAACTTATGAAGAAGCACGCCTGTCGATATGTCGATATCGATACGTCCGAACTCTGGGAATCAATTCCCAAATACGAAACCGGGACTTCGTTTCACGATTTTCGCGTTGCAATCCACAGACTATATCCTGGTTCCGAAGACGATCGAAAATGGTCGATTTCAGACATGGACAAACTCGTTGGTGAACAACTTCGGATGGGTATCTATAATGCGAGCGATTTAGGATTATATTACAGGTCTTTCTACAACATTACGAAGTTCCTACTCTCTAAAGGCTGAATTTCGGAGGCAGAACAAAGTAGAGCATTTGTTTGAGGTTTTCAACCGGGTTTATGGTCACGAATTGCACGACGACTCGAACTTAAATTTCCTGACCACTATCCGGATGACGCCTACCCACTTGACGACATTCATGCAGCAGCGAAATTTGTTTTAGCAGGGTCAATTAGCTTGAATTCGGAATCCTTACAGTCTTTAGAAACATCGGTATCGACTTCGACATCTTCGACACAGATTAAATCAGAAGACTTATCGGCGATCCTCGAAAAATTCACAACCACACTCGTCACAGCTTTAGCAGGCTCGAAATCCACTAACCCCCCTCAAACTAACAGTGGATTTCGCTCAGACCAGCTCGAAAACTTAGCTTGTGTCTTTTGTGGACTCACAGGTCATTTCATTAGCGACTGCTTGGTTTGCCAAGCCTATATCAACAAAGGAAAGTGTAAAAAGAACAACGAAGGAAAAATCGTGCTTCCAAATGGGCGGTTCACCCCTTGAAACATTCCTGGTTGCTTTATCAAAGACAGAATCGACGAATGGACTTGACGAAATCCCTCAAACACAACTGCATCGTCGCTCATGTACAACATCGCATCCTCAACGGCTACTTCGACACCGCCTAGGGGCATCTACCATGCTTTCGAACAATCTGCGATACCCAAAGATCGCATCGCAAAACTCGAACAAGAGATATACACTTTGCGAAGTGGTAGGACTTTTGCTAAAACTAATTTGGACATACCAACAGTCCCCATCTCTTGACTTTCGGTTTCGACTTTCGGTTTCGCCACACACTGCGGCAGTCAAACAATCGGCTCCACATGTACCAGCGTCATCCATCTCGTCTACGGCAACAAACCTACCAACCTCGACTTCGGCATCATCCTCGATTTCGGAAACAACTTCGCAGCCTGTTATTCATCCTTACGCCGCTACAAAAGACAATTCGTACCTACCACCACATGAACGAAACTTTGGATCCACTGCGAAAGGTAAAGGCAAAAATGGTCCTTCGCACCATAACCAAGCTCCAATTCAAAAAGATAAAATCACGGAAGATGTTTTCGCTCGTTTGATGAAGACGCCAATTATTACACTAACGCCCGAGGAATTGTTGGCTCTATCGCCCAAAGTTCGTACAAAATGGAAGGAACAAGTCACTCCACGTCGAATTCAGCAGTCCAAAGGGAATAACACCACGAATCTGCTTAACGATGAGATTTTTGTGATTGATGACCCATTCGAAACTTATATTAACAGTCTTCAACCTGGCGATATTCCAGAACCTTTTATCGCAGCGAAGGAATCCCATTCAATTAGGTCGATTATTATGAATGTCAATGGAAGGAATCCAGTGGAAAGTGTGGTAGACCCCGGTTCTTCGATTATCGCAATGTCCGAAGAAGTTTGCCACGAACTTGGCCTTGCTTACGATCCTTCAATCCACATCCCACTCCAATCGGCTAATGGAGGCATTGACGAAAGTTTGGGTTTAGCACGAAATGTGCCTTGCGAAGTGGGGAGTATCACGCTGTTCATGCAAATTCACATAATTCGTGACCCAGCCTACGATATTTTACTCGGTCGACCATTCGATGTACTCACCGAAAGCACCGTCAAAAACTACAGGAACAAAGCCCAGACAATTACGATATACGATCCTAATTCGACACGATCGTGTGCTATTCCCACGATTCCCCGTTCTAATCACCGTCGAAAGGATTTTCACAACTAGAGGACAAAATTTCGGACATTGACCAGTGTGCTTTCGTTATCTTATTCGATCCCTCAAATTTATCTATCAATATCGAACGCACTGTGAATATTCCCGATATGGAGTCCTCGAACTCCTCAAAATCCATTTTTTATTCTTCGATTATTGCGAATTTATATTTAACAGCCAGTCACCAATACGAAACATATTTATCGGCCTTGAAGGCAACGTCTACGCCTTCTAAGCCTATTATCGACTCCTCATATCCAACTTTCGTGGCATCAAAAAAGAAATACAAACCTGTCGCACAAAAAATTTGCCCAGTTATTACCGAGCTACCTGACCGATTTCACATTATTCGAACAATTACTGGCGACCCTCTCGAAAACATGCCAAAATTAAATCCTTATCCACCGTCGTTTATCCCCACCTCGCGATATACACTCGAACGTAAATCTATTATCGACAAGAATCATCCGGGTGATTTCCTATGGCCAGAAGAACGAAATCTTATGCACAATTTTATTCGAAATCAGGAAACAGCTTTTGCGTGGACAGAACAAGAGCGAGGAAGTTTTCGCTCTGACTTTTTTCCTCCTATAGAGTTCCCTGTCATTCCTCACACTCCGTGGGTTGAGCGAAACATTCCCATACCTCCAGGTTTGTACGAACAGATATGCGAAATGCTGAAAAGGAAGATAGAGGCAGGAGTATACTACGAACTATCGAACTCTTTGTACTGATCACGATAGTTTTGCGTTGCGAAAAAGGATGCCAAATCACTTCGAATTGTCCACAGTCTCGAACCGCTTAACCAAGTAATGATCCAGCACTCAGGAGTCGTACCAATACCCGAACATCTAGCAGAACAATTTGGGGGACGATCATGTGGAGGAATGTTGGATCTCTATGTGGCATTCGACGAAAGGAAAGTCACAGAATCATCTCGTGATCTGACAACGTTTCAGACACCGTTCGGAGCACTTCGCATCGTTACCCTACCCATGGGTTGGACAAATTCTGTCCCTATCTTACACGATGACATGACATTTATTCTACAGCCCGAAATTCCTCATATCACCATTCCTTACATCGACGACACACCGGTTAAGGGTCCGAAATCAGAATATAGAACGATAGGTGGATCCTACGAAATGATTCCCGAGAATCCAGCTATTCGACGCTTTGTCTGGGAGCATTTCGAAAATTTAAATCGGATAGTCCAGCACATGAAGTATTGTGGAGGAATATTTTCAGGTCCGAAGCTCTATCTTTGCGTCCCTGAAATAATTGTTTTAGGGCATCGATGCAATATTGAAGGTCATATGGCCGACCCTACTCGAATCGCCGCTGTTAGCAAGTGAGGGCCATGTCGAAGCCTTACCGAAGTTAAAGCGTTCCTAGGAACCATTGGAGTTTGTCATATATTTATCCAAAATTTTGCTCAACGGGCTGCAGCACTAATACAACTCACTCGAAAAGATGTTCCTTTCAAATTCGGAGCGGAACAAATAGCAGCCCAACAGGATTTGAAAGCAGCTCTAATCAATTCCCCAGCGATTCGAGCAATCGATTACTCATCTCCAGCCTCGGTTATTCTATCGGTCGACACTTCGAACATTGCTATTGGTTTCTTTCTTGCTCAGTGCGATCCCGAAAACCCTCGAAAATGATATTATAGTCGATTTGGATCGATTACACTGAACGACTGCGAATCCAGATTTTCGCAACCCAAACTTGAACTTTACGGTCTATATCGCGCTCTCGGAGCACTATGATTGTACCTAATAGGAGTTCAAAGGCTTATCGTCGAAGTTGATGCACGATATATTAAAGGCATGCTTTCGAATCCTGATATTGCACCTAGCGCTAGCGTCAATCGATGGATAGTATCCATCCTAACCTTTCACTTTACATTAGTCCACGTCGCAGGGACACACCATGGTCCTGATGGACTTTCGAGACGGCCCCCACAAAACGAAGATGTTCAGCTCGACAACGAAAATAATTTCGGAGACTGGATCGACCGCCTTCACGGTTTTGTACATCAAATAAATCCTATTACAACCCGACCATTTACTTCGCATCAAAATTCGACCTTCTCCCTCTCTTCGGATCTCAGTAAGGGGGAGGATCTTACCTATAACGATGTCCCACGATCAAATAACGCAAAAACGAACAACGAAAGGTTACTTTGCGTTCGAAAATGGTTACATGACTTGGTGCAACCCCCTGAACTATCAGACGCAGAATACACTACCTTTATTCGATATTGCACTGGATTCTTTTTAGACTCGGGCAAACTGTGGAGAAAAGACTCCCAAGGAGCTCACAAAATTGTCGCTCTTCCAGAACGTCGTCTCGAAATCATTCGCGCAGCTCACGACGACATAGGACACAAGATGGTATTTGCTACTAAATCAGTTATTGCCCTTCGATTCTGGTGGCCGAACATGAAATTTGACATTGCATGGTATATTCGAACCTGCCACCTATGCCGAATTCGACAAATGTGAAATGTTCTAATTCCGCCCACAGTCGCCACTCCAGCACCCCTTTTCGGCAAAGCCTATATCGACACAATGCAAATGCCACCTTCGAATGGATTTAAATACATTGTACAAGGTCGATGCTCACTAACGACCTATCCAGAATGGCGAAAACTTCGACGCAAAAATGCCACATCTCTGGGCGATTGGATCTTCGAAGACATTATTTGTCGATGGGGCTCGCTATACAAAATCGTAACCGACAATGGCGCTGCGTTTATTGCAGCCATGGAATATCTTGTGAAGCGATATCATATTAACCATATTCAAATTAGTGGTTATAATTCACGCGCCAACGGACTCGTCGAACGAGCCCATTTCGATGTTCGACAATCATTATTTAAAGCTGTCGATGGAGAACAAGCGAAATGGTCAGCAGGGGCGCACTCAGTGTTTTGGGCAGAGCGAGTCACGGTCCGTAAACGCATGGGTTGTTCTCCCTACTTCGCAGTTACAGGAACACATCCTCTAATACCCCTTGACATCTCCGAAGCAACATACTTACAACCGCCATCCGATTCAATTTTATCGACAACTGATCTTATAGCTCGACGAGCCATAGCGCTACAAAAATGATCTAATGACCTCGAACTGTTATATTCGAAGGTCTACACGTCCCGAATCAGAGCTGCAAAACGCTTCGAACTTGCTCACGAATATACTATGCGGGACTACAACTTTGCGAAAGGAGATTTAGTGCTACTTCGAAACACGCAAATCGAGAAGTCCCTTAATCGCAAGATGAAACCCCGATATGTCGGCCCTCTTATCATTATCGAACGAAACTACGGAGGGGCTTATATTCTCTGCGAACTCGATGGGTCAGTACTACATAGACCTATTGCCGCATTTTGTTTGCTACCATATCTCGCTCGAAAATCAATTTCCCTACCACCGAATTTTCTCAATATCGACTCCGAGCGCCTCGAACAACTTCGAACAAGTTCGAACTTCGACGAAGACACCTTCGAAGATTTTCAGGACTTCGAAAACGAATAATTATCCTTTCTTTCCTTTTTGCAATTACTTACAAGAAATCCGATTATTTTTAGTGTATGATACAAGTCGCGATATCACACCATAGCGTGGTCATGCAAACTCCAAAGGGTTTTTCGGCTATGATGAACTACTGAGCCTTTCCCTAAAAAGCCATATTCTTTGTTCATTAAATTATATTTATCTTTTTCTTTACTTTACTTTCCAAAGACATTTAACAAAAATTTGAAAAACGAACAGATATACAACAAAAGAAAAACCCCTCTACTCCTCCAACATCTCCTCCAATACCTCTATCTCCCTATCCAATACCTCCATCTCGACCCTCTTCTTCGCCAGTTTTCCAGCGATAATCCGTCGCCGTACCCCCCATTCTTCCTCGACATCTTCGACTCCCCGCGACTCCCTCGCCTTCCCCTTCGACGACCTCTTTTTCTCCTTCGATGCCTTTGAAGGCCCCGCTACCGGTTCGACATCCTCGACAGGGCCCACGAGACGGATTCGACGAACTACAAAATTCGAAATATAGTTAGCAATCACTTCGAAGCGATTTCGAATAACTTTCGTACCTGGTTTTGTGTGCGAATCACGTTTCGCGCCCCCAAACTTCTTCGCCTCGCCTTTGCGAAGCCCTCGCCTCGACACTCCGCCCCAATAACACCCCTGCACCTCCTGGACGCACTTCGTACACTTTGGGGCACCCTCTTTGACTATACATCATGGCTGGGACTTGAACCCAGCACATCTATCACACTACGAAACATTTAGTACCTCGAACCCCTCGAAAGTCAGTAAAACACTCACAGGGCCCTCGAAGTCGAGGAGCCCGCTCGATTCGACCCACGCCCACTTTGCACCCCCTTCGTCGCCATCCGCCTCCTCTTCGTCTTCCGCTGCCTTTCGCTTCGCCACCCGCATCACGGGCAGCTCATCTTTGGCCTCGTCTTCCCCCTCTCCCTCGTCTTCATCACCTTCGCCAGCCTCCGCCCTCTCGATCACCCTTGCCTCCACCTCGAACTCGACATTTCGATGTCGCAACTCCTCCTTCAAAATCGATTTCGCATGAAATGCAGCAAGAGCTGCATTTCAAGCCTCTGATAATGCGGTTTTGCGACCCTCGATCTCTGCCTTCTTCGCCGATTCCGCCTCCTTCCGAACACGTCATTCCTCCTCTTCCCTTCGTTCTCGTGCTACCTCCTCTGCTAAATCGACAAAAAGCAGCTCCCCTCCCCACGAAAGCCACTCGCGTCGAGCCATCGGTTTGTAGAGCTCGAAAACTTCATTAATGACCACTTGCACAGCCGTGTCGCATTCTTCGCTAAGATCTTCGGCAAGTTCATTGTATTCCGCCTACACGAAACATTTTAGCACCTTGACCACGAATAGACGAGCAACAGACATACCATTTTTGCACAAAAACCTCGCCCCCAGACTTCGAAATCGATATCTTCTGCGACGCCGCGCTCAGGCATCGACTTCGCGTACTCGATGAGTTCTACATTAAGTTCGGCCAACAGAGACATTACAAAAGCTAGTATGCGATGATGAACAGGTGATGGAGAGAAGAAGAACGAGAGGTATTTCAAACCTCACTAAGTTTTCAACACGATCATGCATGTCGCACGTGACTTTGATCGGCTGACTGGGACAGTCAGGATTTCAGTAAGGGGGAGGATGATAGGTCCACTACGTGCTTTAAGGTCTGGAGAAGACTCCCACTCATATCAACACATTACGACACACGCTCCGAACCACTACGAATGTCAGTAAATCGACTTTGAACCATTTTTGCACTATTTTGCACTATTTCGAACAACTTCGCACTACTTCGAACCTTTGCAAACGCTTTCGAACCATTTCGCGACACTTCGAATGACTTCGGCTGCTGTATAGTTGTTCTCAAACAATTTCGATACACGTTGCACATTCGGAACAACCCAACTCGCCGCATATCGAGTACTACCAGACAAAAGGAGGGATTACAAGAGACTTAGGATACGATAAGTGCGTTTTTGTATTTTATTGATATATTAAAGCAATAGAACAAGAACTCTTACTATATTGGGACAATGTACGTTTTACTTATTATCATATTTCATTTTGTTTTATGTTTCACAATACCTTTATTTGCTGTGCATACTGCCTCGTGTTCTACACCTGTTATTATTTCCTTTTAGTACTATTTCTTCAGATTGTATATAGACTTGTATTAGTTAGAATAACAACAATATAGAACAACGGGGGAACACCACAAGTTACTCTCACAGTTATCGTCTGACTTAAGAGTCGTTCTCTTGAGTCTTAGCTCGCGTCGTATCTCTAAAAGTTCTGCGAAATATCGCGAACTTCCTCGAAACTATTGTATTCGCTCTCCGTTTTATCGCCCATCGCCTGTCTCCATTTGACAAACACCTCACACTCGTTAAACCTGCTGTTCGATATACTTCGAACCTCTTCGAACTTATTCGAACTATTTTACGCATCTTCGAACTTATTCGAACTGCTTCGCACGCCTTCGAACTACTTTCAAACTCTTTCGAACAACTTCCGGTGATATTTAGTACCACCTCGCACCCTTCCTCTGGCCTGTGTTATACCATCCGAAGCCATTAGTAGGTTTTGTTTGGGTTTCCGGGTTGAGTACCATCAGCGAACTTCCTCAAAACTATTGTATTCACTCTCTGTTTTATCGCCCATTGCCTGTCTCCATTCGACAAATACCTCACATTCGTTAAACTCGCTATTCGATATACTTCGAACCTCTTTGAACTTATTTGAACTATTTCGCACATCTTCAAACTTATTCAAACCACTTCGCATGCCTTCAAACTTCTTTCGAACTCTTTCAAACAACTTCGTATGCCTATACAGAATATTCGCCACAGCCCTTACCATTTTGCGTTACTAAACATTGCATTTTGGTCTCAGCGGTGATATTTAGTACTACCTTGCACCCTTCCTCTGGCCTGTGTTATACCATCCAAAGCCATTAGTAGGTTTTGTTTGGGTTTCCGGGTTGAGTATCATCACCGCGCACTCTTGACTGCTGAACTGCAGGCACCCGAGGTTAACTTAAAGCATCTGGAAGGTGAGTTCAGAGCAATTGACGAGGTGAGTGATATAGATACTGCCGAGGTGCAGGAGGATGAAAAGGCATGCATCACGCTGGTGCACTCTCTGCATGCGCTTTCTGGAGCTACCGATGCTGAAGTTGTAGGCGAAGAAACTGGGGAGTCTTGGGAGAGTGGGGTGATGAGCGAGGGGAAGAATGAGCAGAGCGATGAGAGTGCCAGTGTGGATGAAGGCGCAAGTGCACGCCTGGTGCACGCAACACGGCAACGCACGTATGTCGAAGTGCCACCACTGAGTGGCGTTGGTGCCGCCTCCGACGCCAGTAAGTTTCTTTGGATATGCTTCAAACTCACTAAATGGTTCCCCTTTTCTACTCTAGTGTGATAACTGCCGCCACATGGGCCAACTGGATAGGTGCATCTCTGTCAATGGAAAACGGTGTGCCCCATGCGCAAAGGGTAAGAGAAAGTGCAAATGGATGAAGTGCACCCTCACACAGCTGTGCGCAACTTCTAGAGGCAGAAAAGCAGCTACTGGGTGCTCTGGTGTGTCTTCTTCTCATCCTCCTTCCATGCTGCGCTAACTATTTCAAAGGCGCATCACGAACTGACAAGGGCAATGAGAGCGATGTGGGGCTCATCAGCCCCTCAAAAGAGCGCACATCAAAGTGCCGCAAAGTCGAAAACATGCCCCCTCCTCCATCGCAAGTGCGCCCAAGGCCATGCCACCTTACCATTCACCAGGCAAGTGTGCACATGCAAGCCTTGCACCAAACAAGATTGGAAAACACCTCGGGGGACGCGGTCTACCAAGGCCAGGATGTCGAGGTGCTCGACTTAGCGCAATGCTGCTCGGTGGTCGCAGTCTTGGGCGCCATGCACAATTGCCTTAAAGAGGACGTCCAAAGGTTGCTCGTCGAGTTAGAGGTTGCTAAGAGCTGGTTGCGCAGTGTGGAGCAAGTGGAGGCAGATGCAAAGGCAAAACTGGATGCGGCCTTGGAGTGCTTGGAGTTCCTGGAGTCCATTGAATAGCCGCTTGCCTGTATAAGTTTTAGATAGTGTATCAATCAATCCCTCTGTTGCGCCTGTGATATGCATGATGCACTGCAAAGCAGTGCAATGCGTGTGCACGTACACTTCCATGGTGCCATAAAACGAAAATTGTAAGTCCAAATAATATATGTGAGGGAAAAGATATAAGATAAGCAACGTTCGAGCAAGAAATGTCAAGCGCACCAGTGCAAAAATGCACAAATGCAAAGGAGTGCTGAAAAATCATCCAACCATCACTTTCCTCCTCCCAACTGAGATATTGACCATGTCCAACGATAAAAGAGTAAGGGATAAAATGAAGTGCATGCCATATGACAAAGTCTAAAAAATGGGAAAGGCTCAGTAGATCATCATGGCTGGTAAAACCCATGGGTTGTGCAATCACAGAACGTGTCCAGATGTGACTTTGTGAATGGGAAAAAGGTAACATAAAAAAAATGAAAGAAAGCAAAGCATACGTATAAAAAGGTGAAGTATCCATAACGGTGCATGCAGAGCACTAGTTGCATGCCTCATTGGTGCTTTCTTCATCCTCAGCGCTATCTCCTTGCGCTTCTTCTTTATCAACTGCTTCTTTGTCTTCTGTGTCCACTACTATGGACTCTTCTATCTCCCTCAACTGCATTGTAGTGATATCAAGCACTATGTCAGGAAGTGCAATGGACTTGCATGCGTGGTACAGCAGTAGGTGGAACGCGGCTACTGGCCTGTCAAATACCGTCCTATTGAGCTCACAAATGATATATGTGCCGCCTCGATTGCACAACACTATAACTAGAGGACTGAGATAATGTGCACGCATTTTGCGGTTAAGGCTCTTCTCGATCGCTGTGTTGTGCATAAGGACTAAATTGCTGTGCTGGAAGTCAAAACTGTGGATAGTTTTTGAGTGCGCTTTCTCAAAACAGAGTGCCGCTTTGTGCCTTTCTGCATAGACACAGGAATGGATGCATACTAAGTCTTCTGGACGCTTTTGCAATGCGCATGCATGCCATGCAATCAAGTCTGTAGTGGAGAGTATAGAATTTGGGGGGTGGGTTAAGGTATGTTGCTTCAATGATATTGAGAGGGATTAGAGGTTGTGCGCCTGTAACAATGAAGTATGGTGAGATGCCAAGGTGCTTCTGAACTGTGATGCACTCCACCCAAAAGACTGAGTACAGTGCACTGAACCACTTTGTTTCTACTCCATTTGCGGCTTTGATAAGTGCTTGATGCATGTCGAAATGTGTGCTCTCAACAATTCCATTAGCGTTGATGAGTTCAGTTGGTACTCAGTGCAGAGTCTCAACAGAAGGGGTGAACACTTAACCTACAACTGCAGGTGTGCTCGGGGTGAGGGGAGAGTTCGCTTAGAGGGCCTCGGATCATCCTTCAGGGCACGGAGACTATAGAGAGGCTGGTACAGCAATTTTCAGTGTGCGCACTAGTAGTGTACATGAAAGGGGAGATATGCGCAGTGGCGGAAAAGTGCGCAACGCAAAGAGGCAAAAACGCGCAGTGCAGAAAAATGCGCAATGAGAGCGCAAAAGTGCGCAACGATGAGGATGATGAAGGCGGGAGGTGTAACAGGACAAAGACGACACTGGAATGTACTGTGAAGGTGGTGCACAGTTTGGGGGTGCAAACAGAGTGAAAGCGCAAGGAGCGGAAAAAGGCGCAGGCGGTGCGCAAAATGCGGCTATGCAAAAGGGTGCACAAACAGTGTGCAAACGTGGCTATACGAAGGGCGCACTATGATAGTGCACAGACAAGGATGAAGGACACAACGCAAGGGATGAAACGCAACAATACGATGAGGGGACGCAAACGATAATGCAAACACGGCTATACAAAGGGCGCACTACGAAGGCGCATGGACTGGACGCTGGTGCACAGACTATGTGCGACGCTGACTGAGCTATGAACTATGAGGGGGGGGAAAGATCCTCTGGATTCTCTATCTGTCTGCTACTATATACAAATGGCTTATGTGATAAAATGGTGAAATAAAGTATAAAAATAGGAAGCGCCATGCGCTACCCACAAGCGCGCCCATTCGCCCATCTAAACCTGACCGCACTATGCCGCTGCCTCAGCCAATAAGATTTGCACACCTATAGCTCAATATCCAACTGTTCCGGTGCGATGTGCTATTATTGGTGTGCGCTAAGTCTCGTGCGCTCTTCCCAATTAATCTGCTTTGGTGTTATATGTCATGTGCTGCACCTTAGTAATAATGGTGTGATCGACCTGTGCCGGTTACCAGATAAGGCGATGCCAATTGGAAATGTGGAAGAACTAAAAGGGGATGCTGTGCGAGACCAAATACTGCCAAAGTGCCTGGGTTATGTGAAAGCGCCCAAGTGCGCACAGTCCAATGCCAAATAGGCGCAAAGCGGCCCAGTTATGTAAGAATGCGCAGTTCACTCATGCCGGAATCGTGGTATGCCTCAAGTAAATGTGCCAGTAAGATGGGAGCTGCGATGCGCAGTGCACCGGTGCAGTGGATTGTTGTGTGTGATAGAGATTGTGCAAAGAGTGCACAGCAGGGAATGTGAATTGCAGGTAAAGTGTAAAAGGAGTGCGCAAAGGCGCATCGAGCACACAATAAATGTAGAAGGCAGATAAGGAGCATGGGGGGGGCGCATGGAGGTGGCTTGAAGCGCAATGAGGCGCATTTAGGGCGCACAATGATTGGCGGCTATGGGGAAACAAAAGCGCAGTAGAAATGCAAAAGGCGCACAAAGGCGCACCTAAATGGTCAAAGGCATGCAAAAGCGCATGGAAGTGCGCAAAGGCACACGAAAGCGCACTAAGGCGCGCAAAAGCGCGCTGTACAAAGTGTGCGGAAGCCATCTAAGAGGTGCACACAATTGCAAAAAATGCCGTAGTATGCATGCAGGGCGATAGGGAGCCATATCATCTCCTCCCAACTGAAGTACTGACTGTCCTCAGGCAGCATGCGATTGGTCAGCGCAAAATTTTCTTCACTCACATAAGTGGCCATCCTCTCCTTATCCATCTCTGACCACCATCTATCCTCTATAACTCTTTCCACAACCCATCTCTACCCAATCTGATGGCTTCAGCATTTACCTTAGCCCTTAGAGAAACGATCCTGGCCCTCAATGAGACCCTCCCTGCTGCTGGGAGTGAGCAGACGACAATGCAAGCTTGGGGTGAAGGGTTTTGTAGTAAACTGGTGCACTTTTTGTGTTTCTATAACTGGCGCAGGTTGCTAAGGGTCGGGGCATGTAGAACATGTATAAAAGCCATGCGGACTCTGTCCAAGATGACGCAGAACTCGACGCGCTCCTCACGAAGGCGCGTAGTGCGTTCAGCGGAATCATGGTGGAGGAGTGGCTTGCTTGGGGCGAAGAGCTGATGCCCGATATGCATAAGATGATTGAGGAGAAAGAGAGGTTTGAGGAATTCGAGCATAGGGCACACGAGCTGGCGGAGCGGCTGGAAGCGTGCGCAAGGTGTGCTGCACACTCTTGACCACTGAATTGCAGGCGCCAGAGGTTAACTTGGAGTGTCTGGAAGGTGAGTTCAGAGCCATTGACGAGGCAAGCGATATAGATACCGCCAAGGCGCAGGAGGATGAAAAGGCACGCATCGCACTGGTGCACTCTTTGCGCGCGCTTTCTGGAGCTACGGATGCTGAGGTTGTAGGTGAAGGAACTGGGGAGTCTTGGGAGAGTGGGGTGACGAGCGAGGGGGAGAACGAGCAGAGCGATGAGAGTGCTAGTGCGGATGAAGGCGCAAGTGCGCGCCCGGTGCGTGAAACGCGGCAACGCACATATGTTGAAGTGCCACCACTGAGTGGGGTTGGCACCACCTCCAACGCTAATAGCGGACCAGTAAGTTTCTTTGGATATGCTTCGAACTCACTAAACCATTCCCCTTTTCTACGCTAGTGTGATAACTGCTGCTGCATGGGCCAACCAGCTAGGTGCGCCTCTGTCAATGGAAAATGGTGTGCCCCATGCGCAAAGGGTAAGAGAAAGTGCGAATGGATGAAGCACACCCTCGCACAGCTGCGCGCAACTCCTAGAGGCAGGAAAGCGGCTACTGGGCGCTCTGGTCTGTCTTTTTCTCATCCTCCTTCCATGCTGCGCTAAACTTTCCAAAGGCGCATCGCAAATTGACAAGGGCAATGAGAGCGATGTGGGGCTCATCAGCCCCTCGAAAGAGCGCACATTCAAGCACCGCAAAGTCGAAAACGCGCCCCCTCCACCGTCGCAAGTGCGCCCAAGGCCGTGCCGCCTTACCGTTCGCCAGGCAAGTGTGCACACGCAATCCTCGCACCAAACCAGATTGGGAAACACCTCGGGGGATGCGGTTTATCAAGGTCAAGATGTTGAGGTGCTCGACTTAGCGCAATGCCGCTCGGTGGTTGCAGTCTTGGGCGCCATGCACGATCGCCTTCAAGAAGATGTCCAAAGGTCGCTCATCGAGTTAGAGGTCGCTAAGAGCCAGTTGCGCAGTGCGGAGCAAGCGGAGGCGGATGCAAAGGTGAAACTGGGTGCAGCCATGGAGCGCCTGGAGTTCCTGGAGTCCATTGAATAGCTGCACAATGGTATAAGTTTTAGATAGTATGTTAATCAATCTCTTTGTTGTGCCTGTGATACGCATGGTGCGCTCCGAAGCAGTGAAGTGTGCGCACGCGCGCGAATGTGCGCACTTTGCGCCAACCTGCGTGTGCACTTCCATGGTGCCATAAAACGAAATTTGTAAGCCCAAATAATATGTGCGAGAGAAAAGAGATAATATAAGCAATGTTCGAGCAAGAAGTGTCAAGCGCACAAAAAACGCGCACCACGCAAAGATGCGCAAATGCAAAGGGGTGCAGAAAAATTGTCCAACCATCACTTTCCTCCTCCCAACTGAGATATTGACCATGTCCATCGATAAAAAAGTAAGAGATAAAATGAAGTGCACGCGATATCACAAAGTCTAAAAAAAATGGGAAAGGCTCAGTAGATCATCACGGCTGGTAAAACCCATGGGTTGTGCAATCACGGAATGCGTCCAGATGCGACTTCATGAATAGGAAAAGGTAACGTAAAAAAAAAAATGAAAGAAAGCAAAGCGTACGTATAAAATGGTGAAGTATCCATAGCGGTGTGCACGGAGCGCTAGTTGCGCGCCTCATTGGCACTTTCTTCTTCCTCAGCGCTATCTCCTTGCGCTTCTTCTTCGTCAACTGCTTCTTTGTCTTCCGTGTCCACTACTATGGACTCTTCCATCTCTCTTAACCGCGTTGTGGTGATATCAAGTACTATGTCAGGAAGTGCAATGGACTTGCGCGCGTGGTATGGCAGTAGGCGGAACGCGGCTACTGGCCTGTCAAATACCGTCCCGTTGAGCTCGCAAACTATGTATGCGCCGCCCTGATTGCACGACACTATAACTAGAGGACCGAGATAATGCGCGCGCATTTTGCAGTTAAGGCTCTTTTCGATTGCTGTGTTGCACATAAGGACTAAGTCGCCGCGCTGGAAGTCGAAACTGCAGATGGTTTTTGAGTGCGCTTTCTCGAAATGGAGCGCCACTTTGCGCCTCTCTGCATAGACGCGGGAATGGATGCACGCTAAGTCTGCTGGACGCTTTTGTAATGCACGCGCACGCCGCGCGATCAAGTCTGTCGTGGAGAGTATAGAATCTGGGGGTGGGTTAAGGTATGTCGCTTCAATGATATCGAGAGGGATTAGAGGCTGTGCATCTGTAACAATGAAGTATGGTGAAACACCGAGGCGCTTCCGAACTGTGATGCGCTCCGCCCAAAAGACTGAGTACAGTGCACTGAACCACTTTGATTCTACTCCATCTGCTGCTTTGATAAGTGCTTGACGCACGTCAAAATGTGCACGCTCAACAATTTCATTAGCGCGCGAATTATAGCCAGATATGCGGATGTGATTGATATGGTAGCGCTTACTGAGATAGGCTAGCGCTTTGATGAATGGCTTGCCATTATCAGTGACTATCTCGCACAATGCACCCCATCTGCAGATGAGGTCTTGAAACATCCAATCGCCAAGTGCGCTCGCATTTTCTTTAGGGAGCCCGCGGAATTCCAGCCAAGTCACAAGTGAGCAACGCTCTTGGACGATATAGCGCCGCCCTGCTGATACTGGTAAGTGCATCGTATCAATATAAACTTTACTGAAGAGAGGCGCAGGCATTGCGACGACTGGCAGTATTAGAACCTTCTGTGTTTGCTGGATCTGGCAAATATGACAAGTGCGCACGAACCAAATGATGTCGTCTATAACATGCAGCCACCAAAAGCGCTTGAGCAATGCGGAGCATGTCATGTAAAAGCGCTTGTGTCCAATGTTGTCATGGATGGTGCGCAATATCAGTAAGTGTCTAGACTGCCAATTAACAAGCTGGTGAGCACCATGCACATTGCGCTTCCATAGGTGCGTCTTGTCTTTGAAAAACGCGCTCGCGTAGTGCACGAGTGCGCTGTACTCGGGATCTGTGAAGTCGCTAGGGCGCGTTAGGGTATCCATCCAAATCCACACCAAATCTAACTTCTCATCCTCTGCATCTGCTGTTGCACTCCTTGGAACTTGGCTATAGTCATCGTCGTAAATAAGCACACTATTGCGTGCATTTTGCGCATTTTTGTTTGGCTCTGGCTGTGTTAGCGCAAGTGCTTGCGCATCCAAAGACTGTGAAATGGGACGTATCGCATGCATAAATCCATGTAGCGCATCAATCCAGTCCTCAAACTCTTCATCCTCTTCTCCCTAGTGAATAGCAAGGGTATGAAATACCCCAGGGTTTTATCGAGGGTAAGGGTAGGGTGAGGGTAGGGGTACAGATTTTCTACCCTCTGAAAACCCCTACCCTTGCCAAGGGTATGAAGGGTAATAAGGGTCCGAATAAGGGTCCTCAGGATCTAAGGGTCCATGGGACAATCTTGGCTTTTGTTATCACCGAAAAGCAGATTAACACTACTCATACTTCTCATTGCATAAGAACATAGATAATCTATACAGAACAAACACAGAACAGTGTACAGTAAGCTGTCGAGCAAGCACTAGATCTTGTATGGCATGATACAACATAGTGATAGAAAGAAAATATGTTTCAAATGATGTGAAGGGAGCAAAATTCAACTCCGGCACAAAGAACAGTCCGCTGGCCATACAAACACGAAAATAAAACATGATGCGAGCCGAAGAAGATAATGTGGCACAATGAGTGGAACAGATCCAGTGAGACTACAAAATTTGACACCGCGAAGTAGCTTGAGTGCAACTTCATCCCCTTCTTTCATCATCTCAACCATGAGCACCACCAAACGCAAAACCTCCAATGGCGATGATGGACCTCAGAAGAGGGTGAAGGCTGCAACAGTGATGATGACGAAGGCTTCAACAACTACCAGAAAGCTATCGGCAAAGGCCACGAAGGGGAAAGCCACACAACCACCCATCAGGAAGCCCACCACTTCGAGAATGCCGTCATGCTCGCACTCGTCATCCATGGAAGTGATTGAGGATGAAGACGAACATTCCACACGTCGTGGTGGACATCCCAAGGCACCCGGCCATGTTCTTGAAGCGGCAGACAGCAGTGACGACGACAAGGAGGAGGATGATGAGGTGGTGGGGGTAGAGCCATCTGAGGAGGCAGGAGAGACGGCAGAGGTGGAGCTCGGTAAGTCACAAGTGATATACTGCTAAGAAAACCTTATTAACAAATGATAGAACGACTCAAGAAGAAGTGGACTGCACCTATCTACGCCTTCTTCAAGCCCGACGCGACACTTGAGGTGAAGAATGGGAACCGGATCCACATCTTCAAATGTAATGCCGAGCACTGTAGAGGGAAGACTCGGGACGTCCGACGAAACCTCGGCACCAAGGACAAGAAGTCGACGAGCAACATGCGTACGCATGCCAAGAGCTGCTGGGGCTCGACAGTTGTTGAAACTGCAGATCGAGCTGGTGGTACAGCCTCTACTACACGTTCTATTATTGCTCGAAAACCTCTAAAGGATGGGTCAATAATGGCCGCATTTGAGCGTGAGGGGAAAGGAAAGGTTAGCTACTCACATACACCCCACACCTCAACCGAGTCACGGTATGTCCTAAACTCTCGACACTGATTTCTTGAGAATTGACCATTGCGTAGGGCAGAGATTGCTCGTTGGGTTTCGGAAAGCATGCATAACCGGACACCGTAAGTCTTTTTTTTTCATTCCTTGCTTCTAACTAACTATTTACATTACTAGCTTATCTCAAACAAGTTCAGACGACGTCCAACAATGCCACGTCACCAGTCGCCGAGCCTTAGCTACCTGGCATTGTTCGACATGCCACAGCCCTCTCCCACTTTCGTCAAGGCTCGATGGTGTGCACAACGGGCGGGGAACAACCACTAGTGCGAGGGGTGGGGGAAATGGAGGCAGAGGGATGACAACGGAGAGGCGTTTGGATGAAACGGCGCATACTCACACATCGCTTTCTGTTACTGACACTCTCCACTATCGTTTAGGTTTTCTTTACGGCGTTTGTGAATGCTGGATATGTTCTCAATGCGCCACGTCTCTCAACGACCCCACCACTCGCTGCCACGGCCGTGGAACGACGAGCGGTTGCTGGATGCATCGTTATGCACCGTTTCTCAGTTCCATGGGTGCTACGACCAATAAGAAGGACAGGCCCAATGTGCAGCCTGCCGCCCTACACTAACGGTGAATGCCACGAACGCGATTCGGCAGCATCCCCTTCAACCTCAATGGGCACTTGGGCCAGTCCCAGCTCCTCACTCACTCGATGACAACTACAGCCAAAGCCGCCAAGCATTGCATTTGACGAGCATCGGCGCTATGTATGGCCTCTAGAGCGACCATAACGATGAGGGCAGCTCTGCCGCTCGTGGACAGGTTTGATGGCGTGGCTAGTATCAACGCCTTGACACCCACAGCACCTCTCCATGGCGAATGTCGCCCTGTGTTCGTCGGCAGCACCAACGACAACGTCTCACCCCTTGGCTCAGCTCCTCGCTCATGGGGCGTCGTGCACTATTGTGCCGGCGTTTCTCGGCAAGAACTTGAGTTTTTGATTGGGCAATGACGCTGTGGGGCAGCGACGTCGGTGCGTGCACTGTTCGTCAGTTCAGTGGACTCTATGGCGACGTTGAGGTGTACCCGCCGTGCCAAACCCGTGGGTAATCCACACCCATGCTACCCTGCGGAAACCGTACCCGCGAACGCGGTTACCTGTACCCTTTGGCACAGGTACGGTATTCAGCGGGTACGGGTACGGGTCTCGTTTTTCTACCCGGGGGTTACCCGCGCTATTCACTACTTCTCCCTCTAAGTCCTCTGGCTGCTTCGGCTGACGCAAAAGCCCATCTGGACCATGCACCGCTCCCCTAACATGCACGAGTGTAAAGTGGAATGTAAGGATTGATACAATCCACCGGTTAATGCTAGCGGATGGTTGGATATCAGGGTTTTGTAGCATGCCCTTGATATAGCATGCATCAGTCTCCACAATTAAGTTGTGCACACCTATAATATAAAGGCGCAAGTTGCGCAGCGCACGGTAAAGCCCATAGATCTCTAGCTTCGGTTGTGAAAAGTGCGCTTCTCTGTCATTGAGCGTAATCGAGCCGAACCGGTTGTAAATGCGTGTTTTTGCATCTGCGCTCTTTTGCTGGCAAAGGTAAAAGCTGACCGCTATCTGGGAAGAGTCGACTGCAAGGATAACAGGGAGTTCTGAGGAATAATCGATCGGTTGTAGTGCAGGACACTCTAGCACTGCTTGCTTGATGTCATTTTGTGCCGCTATCTGCTCTGGACCCCATTCAAATGGAGCGTCCTTGCGCGTAAGCCTTGTGAGCGCATTAACACGGTGCGCATAATTGTGAATATAAATGCGCATTAAACTGACTGTTCCCAAGAATGCGTGCACTTCTGACAGTGTGTGGCATGTGCCCCAATTGCGGATAACATCTACCTTGCCGTGTTCGGGTTTTCTACCTTCTGGGGTGCAATAATGGCCAAGAATGACAAAGTTTTCAGTGCACAATGTGGATTTCGTCCCAGAGAAAGTGCCGCCGCTATATTTCATGCGCTGCACAATGCGGTTCACATTCTGAAAGTGCTCCCACACAATGCGCCTTACGCCAGGGTTTGCAGTGAGCGCTTCGCACGAGCCATCCGGTAAAATGTAGCGCTTCGAAGGCCCCTTGACTGGAACATCGTCAATATAGGGAACGGTGTAATCTGGTATCTCTGGCTGCAGAATATAGCACACATCATCATGGAAGATTGGTACTGAGTTTGTCCAACCCATTGGCAATGTAATGAGGCGCATTGTGCCATATGGCATCTGGAATGTTGTAAGGTCGCGCGACGATTCTTTGATTAAGCACTCGTCGTATCCCACATATAGATCAAGGATGGCACCGCATGTGCGCCCCGCAAATTGCTCTGCAAGGTGCTCAGGTGTAGGGGTGACGCCGGAGTGTTTAATGGTAACGCGATTAAGCGGTTCGAGGCTATGTACGATGCGCAGTGCCTTTCCATCTTTCTTGAGTGTGCAGAACCAGCGCGACCTATATGCTGAATTTGAGTGCTCATAAACACCTGAGTCTATCTTCTTCCGGATAATGGCGCAAACTTCGTCATATATGCCTGGTGGAATGGGGATGTTGCGCTCTATCCAAGGAGTGTGCGGAATAACTGGGATTTCTACTGGGGGAAAGAATGCGGTCTTGAAGCTACCGCGCTCCTCATTGCTCCATGCAAAGGCTTTATTCTGCAAAGACATCAAGTGGTGTAAAACCTTCATCTCCTCTGGTAATAGGAAATCGGTGTGGCACTCCTGGAGCGCTTGCATGCACTCTTCAGTATAGCGCCTGGTCAGGGTAAATGGTGGTGGATTTGGTAAAAGCACAGGAAGCGCCGCTAGCGGATCGCCTATAATGTTGCACTCGATGCAGAATTCGTTTGGGATGGGTGCAATAACTGGCTTGACTTTTCTAGCAACTGGTTTATACTTCTTCTTGGTCACTACGCCCTTTTGCGGTGCATGCACTGCTAAATCGATAAAAGTTGCGCGCGCATGTGTGCTTTTCGGAAACACGGCAGGAATAAGCGCCACAGGGTCGATCGAATTTAAGAGCGCCTGCGCATGACTGTTGGTACACTGGGATAGGTAGAGTTGAGAGATAATAGAGGTGGAAGGAACGGAAGCGGAAAATGGAATAAGCGCAAACACGGAAACGTCACAAGATTGGGTATCAGAATCAAATGTTATGATAGTGGCGGCTTCTCCTTGGTCTGAGATCAATTCCTCGAAGCCTGGCAAAAATTTCTTTGTGGGTTATGCTGAATAGCAAAGTGCGGTGTTGCTGGAGCTGGTAAGAAGTGGCGCGGCTTCCCCCTAGGCTTTGTTGGAATGGTGGAGATGGCACCGGTGTTCGGATCGCAGATTGTAATTGTTTGCACTTCGTCCGCAAAGTTGCGCATGATGGAGCGCATTAACACGTCAAAGGGGCGCCCTAACAGAATATTGTAAGCAGGTGAATGGATAATGTGAACTTGCACATAGACAATGATATCCCCAATGTGCACAGAAACATTGCGCGCAAGCCCAAGCGACTCATCTACCTCTCCATTGGCTGATTGCATGTATAAGCAAATGTGTGGGTCGTACTGAAGCCCAAGACGATGGCAGACCACTTCTGACATTGCAATAATTTGTGAACCCGGATCTAAGATAGCTTCAAAGTACTCTTGGTTGTTGATCAATAAATCAATGGAGCGAAGCGCATGCAACTCTTTAGCAACCTTCAAAACATCGGGGTTTTCAATTTTGCCTGGCTGGAGATGGGTAAGGTACTGTTCAAATGGATCCTGCAAAACAATAGGAAGCGGCGCTGCAATTGCCACACTAACTGGAGGTGTTGCATTAAGCACTTTATCTCCCACAAAAGGCGCGCACACTTCGCAGTGTGCAAATGGCATAATGCTCGCAAGGTTTGTAGCTACCACTTCCACACCGGTAGCTGCAATGCGCTTTGGGGTGACTTGTTCTCTATGGCGCTGCCTGAGATCGGGCGAAAGGGATAGAAGCTCTTCATGCGAAACCGTAACAGAGGGCGCCTTCATGGCGCATGCATATACGTCATCGACAATCTGCGGGTTCTGGATGGGAATGACAGTGCGGTATGATGGCTCTTTGCCTTTGGAAGAGTTAGCTGGTACATCTGGTTTATCTGCTGCTGCGGGTGCAAAACGCGCCTCAGGAATGTTGGAATAGGGGTGTATAGGTGTCTCGTCGGGCACATCAGTTGCGCTCGCAGTGGATTGCGAAGCCTCTTGATTGAATGTATTGCGTGGTGCATGCCGCAGAATTTCAACGCCGTCGAAGACTTGCCTCTTCTGAAGCACCATCAACTCCCTCTCGAGCGCATCAATGTGCTCTTCCTTCGTTAGTTGCGCATTTGGTGCGCTTTGCATATAGTCTGCTGCAGGAGCTGAAGCGGCAATGTATGTTGACTGTAGAGGTGCAGCTGGAGCTGGACGAGGCGCTATATTGTAGATGAGCTGCGAATTGGTATTAGATGAAAGTCAACCCGTGGCAATCTGCCCTGGGTTGCGCTTATGCCATTCCTCGATGCGCTCACCCAAGAAGTTGCCTGGAATAGAACGCGGCACGAATGCGCCACCTGGGAGTACGATGCGCCCTTCCACATTTCACCTACACTTTCCTTCGCTAATAAGGCACTCAATTGAGGCGCACTCAGGGATATAATGCCCTGTCTGACCGCAACCATTGCACTTGTCGTTGTTCGAGCGAGGCGCACCATTTCTGCCATCTCTGCGTGATGCGCTCAATGCAGTAACTATCGTCTGTGTCATGCGCTCAAATAAGACTGAAATGTCTTCTGCTTTGACTGCAGGTGCGCTAGGTTGTGGCTGGGAAATGGGTGCGCTGGGTGCTGAGTAGGGCCCATACATATCGGGGTTTTGCGCTGTGAGCCCAGTAAGTGGCTGGAAATAGTGTGCTGGGCCTTCAAAGATAAAGTCAATCGCGTCGCGTATTGCGTCTAACGAGTATGGCACATTTGCAGGCTGATTCGGTACCGCAATCGCAAGGCGGCTCAAAATGCACTCTAGCTGGTCTGGTCGAAACACCCTAATGAACATGCGGCTTTGGTCGTAGCGTGCCAATATGCCTTGCACAACTAAGTATTCACTAATGTTGAAAAATGCGTGATAATAGCGCACGATTTCTTCTGCAGTTACGAGGCCAATGTGTGCGGTCTCACCAATAAGTTTGTCCAGGTCGCTAATACTCCATTTACTGCCATCCCTAGAGCCAGGATAAAGCTTTAGGACAGCATCTTTGAATGCACCATAGTTGTGCGTCGCACTATACTCTGGTAGCAGTTTCCAAGTGTCTGCAGTGTCGCTGTCCAAATAGCGCACTGTGTGGAACTTCTTATCGGTCTCGTCGGTGACATTACAATCATGGAGGAGTTGCACAAGCTCCTCAAAGTACTTCTGGAGTTCGCGCGGTTTTGCAGGGTCAAAGCGCGGTGCGTTTTGCTTAGATGCAGATGGCATGTGCATGGTAGCCATGGTAGGTGGAATAAGGTGTGTAGAGTTAAGATCTGGTAAAAGCGCAGCGAAATTCGGAGGTGGGGAAAAATGCGGTGATGCGGACGGAGTTAGGGTAGGTAGGGATGATTCAGGTGAAGGTGGAGGTAAAGACAGTGCAGACGAGTGATGCGTGTTGTTTAGGAAGAGTGATTCAAATACTGGTATTTCCCCAAGCTGGAGCGCAGTTGCTAGCAGCTCGGAATGGAGAGTGCGAAGGTGGTTAATGTTGAAGCAAAGGGCGAGCCGATGGAGGTCTAAAATATGGTCTGATAAACAGAAACCCCTCATGGTAGGCTCCAGAAAATGATGAGTTCAGTTGGTACTCAGTGCAGAGTCTCAACAGAAGGGGTGAACACTTAACCTACAACTGCAGGCATGCTCGGGGTGAGGGGGGAGTTCACTTAGAGGGCCTCGGATTGTCCTTCAGGGCACGGAGACTATAGAGAGGCTAGTACAGCAATTTTCAGTGTGTGCACTAGTAGTGTACACGAAAGGGGAGATATGCGCAGTGGCGGAAAAGTGCGCAACGCAAAGAGGCAAAAACGCGCAGTGTGGAAAAACGTGCAATGAGAGTGCAAAAGTGCACAACGATGAGGATGATGAAGGCGGGAGGTGTAACAGGACAAAGACGACACTGGAATGTACTGTGAAGGTAGTGCACAGTTTGGGGGTGCAAACAGAGTGAAAGCGCAAGGAGCGGAAAAAGGCACAGGCGGTGCACAAAATGCGGCTATGCAAAAGGGTGTGCAAATGCAGCTATACGAAGGGCGCACTACGATAGTGCACAGACAAGGATGAAGGACGCAATGCAAGGGACAAAATGCAACAATACGATGAGGGGACACAAATGATAATGCAAACACGGCTATACGAAGGGTGCACTACGAAGGCGCACGGACTGGATGCTGGTGCACAGACTATGTGCGACGCTGACTGAGCTATGAACTATGAGGGGGGGGAAAGATCCTCTGGATTCTCTATCTGTCTGCTACTATGTACAAATGGCTTATGTGATAAAATGGTGAAATAAAGTATAAAAATAGGAAGCGCCATGCGCTACCCACAAGCGCGCCCATTCGCCCATCTAAACCTGACCGCACTATGCCGCTGCCTCAGCCAATAAGATTTGCACACCTATAGCTCAATATCCAACTGTTCCGGTGCGATGCGCTATTATTGGTGCGCGCTAAGTCTCGTGCACTCTTCCCAATTAATCCGCTTTGGTGTTATATGTTGTGTGCTGTGCCTTAGTAATAATGGCGTGATCGACCTGTGCCGGTTACCAGATAAGGCGATGCCGATTGGAAATGTGGAAGAACTAAAAGGGGGATGCTGTGTGAGACCAAATACTGCCAAAGCGCCTGGGTTATGTGAAAGTGCCCAAGTGCGCACAGTCCAATGCCAAATAGGCGCAAAGCGGCCCAGTTATGTAAGAATGCGCAGTTCGCTCGTGCCAGAATTGTGGTATGCCTCAAGTAAATGTGCCAGTAAGATGGGAGCTGCGATGCGCAGTGCACCGGTGCAGTGAATTGTTGTGTGTGATAGAGATTGTGCAAAGAGTGTGCAGCAGGGAATGTGAGTTGCAGGTAAAGTGTAAAAGGAGTGCGCAAAGGCGCATCGAGTGTGCAATAAATGTAGAAGGCAGATAAGGAGCGTGGGGGGGGCACATGGAGGTGGCTTGAAGTGCAATGAGGTGCATTTAGGGCGCACAATGATTGGCGGCTATGGGAAAGCGCAGTAGAAATGCAAAAGGTGCACAAAGGCGCACCTAAACAGTCAAAGGCGCGCAAAAGCACGCTGCACAAAGTGTGCGGAAGCCATCTAAGAGGTGCACACAATCGCAAAAAATGCCGTAGTATGCGCGCAGGGCGATAGGGAGCCGTATCAGCATGCGAGTTATAGCCAGATATGCGGATGTGATTGATATGGTAGTGCTTACTGAGATAGGCTAGCGCTTTGATGAATGGCTTGCTGTTATCGGTAACTATCTCGCACAACACGCCCCATCTGCAGATGAGGTCTTGAAACATCCAATTGCCAAGTCCACTCACATTTTCTTTAGGGAGCCCACAGAATTCTGGCCAAGTTGCAAGCGAGCAATGCCCTTGGACGATATAGCGCCACCCTGCTGATACTGGTAAGTGCATCATATCAATATAAACTTTACTGAAGAGAGGTGCAGGCATTGTGATGACTGGCGGTATTAGAACCTTCTGCGTTTGCTGGATCTGGCAAATATGACAAGTGCACATGAACCAAACAATGTCGTCCATAACATGCAGCCACCAAAAGCGCTCGAGCAATGTGGAGTGCATCGCATAAAAGCACTTGTGTCCAATGTTGTCATGGATGGCATGCAATATCGGTAAGCGTCTAGACTGCCAAATAACAAGCTGGTGAGCGCCATGTGCATTGTGCTTCCATAGGTGCGTCTTGTCTTTGAAGAACGTGCTCGCGTAGCACACGAGTGTGCTGTACTCAGAATCTGTGAAGTTGCTAGGGCACGTTAGGGTATCCATCCAAATCCACACCAAATCTAACTTCTCATCCTCTGCATCTGCAGTTGCACTCCTTGGAACTTGGCTATAGTCATCGTCGTAAATAAGTGCACTATTGCATGCATTTTGCGCATTTGCGCTTGGCTCTGGCTGCGTTAGTGTGAGTGCTTGCACATCAAAGGACTGTGAAATAGGATGTATTGCATGCATAAAGCCATGTAGTGCATCAATCCAATCCTCAAACTCTTCATCCTCTTCTCCTTCTAAGTCCTCTGGCTGCTTTGGCCGACGCGAGAGCCCATCTGGACCATGCACCGCTCCCCTAACATGTATGAGTGTAAAGTGGAATGTAAGGATTGAGACAATCCACTGGTTAATGCTAGCAGATGGTTGGATATTGGGGTTTTGTAGCATGCCCTTGATATAGCGCACATCAGTCTCCACAATTAAGTTGCGCACACCTATAATAAAAAGGCGCAAACTGCACAGCACACGGTAAAGCCCATAGATCTCTAGCTTCAGTTGCAAAAAGCATGCTTCTCTGTTGTTGAGCGTAATTGAGCTGAACTGGTTGTAAATGCGTGTTTTTGCATCTGCGCTCTTTTGCTGGCAAAGGTAAAAGCCGACCGCTACCTGGGAAGTGTCAACCGCAAGGATAACAGGAAGTTCTGAAGAATAATCGATCAGTTGTAGCACAGGACACTCTAGTACCACTTGCTTGATGTCATTTTGCACTGCTATCTGCTCTGGGCCCCATTCAAATGGAGCATCCTTGCACGTAAGCCTTGTGAGCACGTTAATGTGGTGTGCATAATTGCAGATATAAATGTGCATTAAACCAACTGTTCCCAAGAATGCACACACTTCTGAATGCATGTGGCATGTGCCCCAATTGCAGATAATGTCTACCTTGTTGCGTTCGGGCTTTCTACCTTCTGGGGTGCAATAATGGCCAAGAATGACGAAGTTCTCAGTGCACAGTGTGGATTTCATCCCAGAGAAAGTGCCGCTGCTATATTTCATGCACTGCACAATGCGGTTCACGTTCTGGAAGTGCTCCCACACAAAGCGCCTTATGCCAGAGTTTGCAGTGAGCGCTTCACACAATCCATCCAGTAAAATGTAGCGCTTCGAAGGCCCCTTGACTGGGACATCGTCGATATAGGGAATGGTGTAATCTGGAATCTCTGGCTGCAGAATATAGCACACATCATCATGGAAGATTGGTACCGAGTTTGTCCAACCCATTGGCAATGTAATGAGGCGCATTGTGCCATATGGTGTCTGGAATGTTGTAAGGTCACACAACAATTCTTTGATTAAGCGCTCATCATATCCCACATATAGATCAAGGACAGTGCCACATGCATGCCCCGCAAACTGCTCTGTGAGGTGCTCAGGTGTAGCGGTGATGCTGGAGTGTTTAATGGTAACGTGATTAAGCGGCTCGAGGCTATGTACGATGTGCAGTGCTTTCCCATCTTTCTTGAGTGTGCAGAACCAGCACGATCTATATGCCGAATTTGAGCACTCATAAATGCCTGAGTCTATCTTCTTCTGGACAATAGCACAAATTTTGTCGTATATGCTTGGTGGAATGGGGATGTTGCGCTCTATTCAAGGGGTGTGCAGAATAACCAGGATTTCTACTGGGGGGAAGAATGCAGTCTTGAAGCTGCCGTGCTCCTCATCGCTCCATGCAAAGGCTTCATTCTGCAAAGATATCAAGTGGTCCAAAACCCTCATCTCCTCTGGTAATAAGAAATCGGTGTGGCGCTTTTGGAGCGCTTGCATGTGCTCTTCAGTATAGCGCCCAGTCGGGGTAAATGGTGGCGGGTTTGGTAAAAGCGCAGGAAGCGCCGCTAGTGGATCACCTATAATGTTGCGCTCAATGCAGAATTCGTTTGGGATGGGTGCAATAACTGGTTTGACTTTTCTAGCAACCAGTTTATATTTCTTCCTGGTTACTACACCCTTTTGCAGTGCACGCGCTGCTAAATCGATAAAAGTTGTGTGCACATGTGTGCTTTCCAGAAATGTGGCTGGAATAAATGCCACAGGGTCAATCAAGTTTAAGAGTGCCTGCGCATGACTGTTGGTACACTGAGATAGGTAGAGTTGAGAGATAATAGAGGTCGAAGGAATGGAAGCAGAAAATGGAATAAGCGCAAACACGGAAACATCACAAGATTGGGTATCAGAGTCGAATGTTATGATAGTGGTGGCTTCTCCTTGGTCTGCGATCAATTCCTTGAAGCCTGGTGAAAATTTCTTTGTAGGTTATGCTGAATAGCAAAGTGCGGTGTTGCTGGAGCTGGTAAGAAGTGGCGCGGCTTTCCTCTAGGCTTTGTTGGAATGGTGGAGATGGCGCCTGTGTTCGGATTGCAGATAGTAATTGTTTGCACTTCATCCGCAAAGTTGCACACAATGGAGCGCATTAACACATCAAAGGGGTGCCCTAACAGAATATCGTAAGCAGGTGAACAGATAACGTGAACTTGCACATAAACAATGATATCTCCAATGTGCGTGGAAACATTGTGCGCAAGCCCAAGCGACTCATCTACCTCTCCATTGGCTGATTGCATGTATAAGCGAATGTGTGGGTCGTACTGAAGCCCAAGACGATGGCAGACCACTTCTGACATTTTGATAATTTGTGAACCCAGGTCTAAGATAGCTTCAAAGTATTCTTGGTTGTCAATCAATAAATCAATGGAACGAAGTGCATGCGACTCTTTTGCAACCTTCAAAACGTCCAGGTTTTCAATTTTGCCTGGCTGGAGATGGGTGAGGTACTGTTCAAATGGATCCTGCAAAACAATAGGAAGCAGTGCTGCAATTGCCACGCTAACTGGAGGTGTTGCATTAAGCGCTTTATTTTCCACAAAAGGCACGCACACATCGCAGTGCGCAAATGGCATAATGCTCACAAGATTGGTAGCTACCACTTCTGTGCTGGTAGCTGCAATGCACTTTGGGGTAACTTGTTCTCTATGGTGCTGTCTGAGATCAGGTGAAAGGGATAGGAGCTCTTCATGCAAAACCATAATGGAGGGTGCCTTCATGGCACGCGCATATACATCATCAACAATCTGCGGGTTCTGGATGGGAACGACAGTGCGGTATGATGGCTCTTTGCCTTTGGAAGTGTTAGCTGGTATGTCTGGTTTATCTGCTGCTGCGGGCGCAAAACACACTTCAGGAATGTTGGAATAGGGATGTATGGGCATCTTGTCAGGTGCTTCAGTTGCACTCACAGCAGGTTGCAAGGCTGGGGACTCGATACTGTCGGTGGGTGCAATGTCTGTGGTCATAGAATGTGTGCTCTCTTGATTGGATGTATTGCATAGTGTACGCCACAGAATTTCGACGCCATCGAAGACTTGCCTTTTCCGAAGCACCATCAACTCCCACTCAAGCGCATCGATGTGCTCTTCCTTTATTAGTTGCGCATTTGGTGTGCTTTGCATATAATCTGCTGCAGGTGCTGAAGCGGCAACGTACATCGACTGTAAAGGTGCTGCTGGAGCTGGATGAGGCGCTATATTGTAGATGAGCTGTGAACTGGTATTAGATGAAAGTCGACCAGTGGCTATCTGTCCTGGGTTGTGCTTATGCCATTCCTCGATGCGCTCACCCAAGAAGTTGCCTGGAATAGAACGTGGCATGAATGTGTCACCTGGGAGTACGATGCGCCCTTCTGCATTTCACCTACACTTTCCTTTGCTAATAAGGCACTCAATTGAGGTGCACTCAGGGATATAATGCCCTGTCTGACCGCAACCATTACACTTGTCATTGTTCAAGCGAGGTGCACCATTTCTGCCATCTCTGTGCAATGTGCTCAATGCGGTAACTATCGTCTGTATCATGCGCTCAAATAAGACTGAAATGTCTTCTGCTTTGACTGCTGGTGCACTAGGTTGTGGCTGGGAAATGGGTGCGCTAGGTGCTGAGTAGGGCGCATACATATCAGGGTTTTGTGCTGTGAGCCCAGTAAGTGGCTGGAAATAGTGCACTGGGCCTTCAAAGATAAAGTCGATCGCATCCCGTATTGCATCTAATGAGTATGGCACATTTGCAGGCTGATTCAGTACTGCAATCGCAAGGCGGCTCAAAATGCACTTGAGCTGGTCTGGTCAAAACACCCTAACAAATATGTGGCTTTGGTCATAGCGCGCCAATATGCCTTGCACAACTAAGTATTCGCTAATGTTGAAAAATGCACAGTAATAGTGTGCAATTTCTTCTGCAGTTACAAGGCCAACATGTGTGGTCTCACCAATAAGCTTGTCCAGGTCGCTAATACTCCATTTACTGCCATCCCTAGAGCTGGGATAAAGCTTTAGGACAGCATCTTTGAATGCGCCATAGTTGTGCATCACGCTATACTCTGGTAGCAGTTTCCAAGTGTCTGCAGTGTCGCTGTCCAAATAGCGCACAGTGTGAAACTTTTTATCAGTCTCATTGGTGACGTTACAATCATGGAGGATTTGCACAAGCTCCTCAAAGTACTTCTGGAGTTTGCACAGTTTTGCAGGGTCAAAATGCGGCGCATTTTGGTTAGATGCAGATGGCATATGCATGGTAGCCATAGTAGGTGGAATAAGGTGTGTAGAGTTAAAATCTGGTAAAAGTGCAGTGAAATGCAAAGTCGGAGCAGGATGCGGTGATGCGGATGGAGTTAAGGTAGGTAGGGATGATTCAGGTGAAGGTGGAGGTAAAGACAGCGTGGACGAGTGATGCGTGTTGTTTAGAAAGAGTGATTCGAATACTGGTATTTCCCCAAGCTGGAGCACAGTTGCTAACAGCTCGGAGTGGAGAGTGCGAAGGTGGTTAATGTTGAAGCGAAGGGCAAGCCAATGAAGGTCTAAAATATGGTCTGATAAACAGAAACCCCTCGCAGTGGGTTCCAGAAATGATGTGTTCAGTTGGTACTCAGTGCAGAGTCTTAACAGAAGGGGTGAACACTTAACCTACAACTGCAGGGGTGCTTGGGGTGAGGGGGGAGTTCACTTAGAGGGCCTCGGTTCATCCTTCAGGGCGCAAAGACTATAGGGAGGCTGGTATGGCAGTTTTAAATGTGCGCACTAGCTGTGTATGCTAAAGGGGAGATATGCGCAGTGGCAGGAAAGTGCGCAATGCAAAGGGGCAAAAATGCACAATGGGAGTGCAAAAGTGCGCAACGATAAGGGTGATGAAGATGAGAGGTGTAGGGGGACAGAGACAACACTGGGGTGTACTGTGAAGGTGGTGCATAGATTGGGGACACAAATGGGGTGGAAGCGCAAGGGGCAGAAAAAGGTGCAAACGGTGCGCAAAATGCAGCTATACAAATAAGTGTGCAAATGGTGCACAAACATGGCTATACGAAGGGCACACTATATGAGTGCTCGAACGAGGATGAAGGATACAATGCAGGGATGAAATACAACAATATGATGAGGGAATGCAAACGATACACAAACGCAGCTATATGCAGGGCGCACTACAAAGGTGCACAGACTGGATGCTGGTGCACAGACTATGTGCTACGCTGACTGAGCTATAAACTATGAGGGGGGGGGGAAGATCCTCTGAATTCTCTATCTGTCCACCTACTATGTACAAATGGCTTATGTGATAAAAATGGTAAAATAAAGTGTAAAAATAGAAAGCACCATGTGCTACCCACAAGTGCATCCATTTGCCCATCTAAACCTGACTGCACTATGCTGCTGCCTCAGCCAATAAGATTTGCGCACCTATAGCCCACTACCCAACTGTTCCGGTGCAATGTGCTATTTTTGGTGCACTCTAGGTCTCGTGTGCTCTTCCCAATTAATCTGCTTCGGTGTTATGTGTTGCATGCTGCACCTTAGTAATAATGGCGTGATCAGCCTGTGCCGGTTACCAGATAAGGCAATGCCGATTGGAAATGTGGAAGAACTATAAGGAGATGCTGTGAAAGGCCAAATACTCCCAAAGTGCCAGGATTACGTGAAGGTGCCCAAGTGCACACAGTCCAATGCCAAATAGGTGCAAAGCACCCTGATTATGTGAGAATGGGCAGTCCACTCATGTCGGAATTGTGGTGCACCTCGAATAAATGTGCCAGTAAGATGGCAGCTGCGATGTGCAGTGCACCGGTGCAGTGGATTGCTGTGTGTGTGATAGGGATTGTGCAATGAGTGTGCAGCAGGGAATGTGAGTGCAGGTAAAGCATAAAAGGAGTGCACAATAAATGTGGAAGGCAGATAAGGAGTGTGGGGGGGGCGTGCGGAGGCAGTTTGAAGCGCAACAAGGCGCATTTAGGGCGCACAATGATTGGCAGCTATGGGGAACCAAAAGCACAGTAGAAATGCAAAAGGCGCACAAAGGCACACCTAAATGGTCAAAGGCACACGAAAGCGTGCTGTGCAAAGTGTGCGGAAGCCATCTAGGAGGTGCGCACAATCGCAAAAAATGCTGTAGTATGCATACAGGGCAATAGGGAGCCATATCAACAGACAACAACTTAGCTGATTTGCTTACCAAAGCATTACCAAAGCCGAAACACAATGACCTTGTTAATCACTTAGGAATGGCATAGGTGTCGAGGGGGAGTGTTGAAATCGGGCAGTGGTACGCACTTTAGGCAACACTGATGCCAACACCAAATGGCTGTGGTGTATAGCCACAGTCATTAGTAACATCGCCTTGTTGTTTTAGATTTAATTACAGGGTGGTGTCTCATGCTAGTATAATTATTCATTGTAAATAGATTATTAACTTAACGAAGTGTTCTATATTCTATCGAGTCCTCTAAAAATTCAACACCTATCACCCACAAACAGATGGACAGATGGAGCACATCAACCAAGACCTGGAGCAGTACATCGGCATCTTTGTCAATGAGTGACAGGATGATTGGGAAGACCTCCTCCTCATGGCTGAGTTTGGGTACAACAATTATGTCCACTCCTCCACCCAACAAACTCCCTTCCTCCTCAATGCAGGACAACACCCATGCATGGGTTTTGAACCTCATCAAGCACCATTGCACTTGGAGATGGTGAACGAGTTCACAGAGCAGATGAGGGACACCCTGGAGGAAGTGAAGGCAGCATTGGCTAAGGCAAAGGATGATATGGCACACTTCTACAACCAATACCATTCACCCACACCCATGTACAAGGTCAGTGATCATGTCTATCTCAACTCCAGTGACATTTCCACTACACAACCATCCAAGAAACTCACCCACTGCTTCCTTGGGCCCTTCCTCATTACCAAATGCATTGGGTCACATGCCTATCGCCTATGGCTACCACCATTGATGTCCAGACTACACCCTGTCTTCCACATCATCAAACTGCTGCCAGCCCCCACAGATCCATTTCCTGGATGCATGGCATGACCTCCTCCACCACCTACAGTCATCAAAGGCAAACCTCAGTATGAGGTCGAGTCCATCCTAGACAGCTGCTTACATTGAGGCAAACTTGAATACCTGGTGCACTGGAAGGGTTACAGGTTTGAAGAGAATTCTTGGGTTGCAGAGTCTGATGTCAATGCCCCATGGCTGGTCAAAGAGTTCCACCATCAACATTCTTCTGCACCTCAATGCATCCAGGCATCTGACTTTGGCCAGATATGATTTTGAATGCATCAGGGTGATGCATCATAGAAGGGGGGTAATGTAAGGGCAAGGGGAGGCATCCCAGGCATCTGGGCAATTTTCTGCATTCGTCCCATTTTTTTATATGTTTTATTTCACCCTATTCTGCATTTTCTATGATTTTCTATGATTTTATTCCTATTTTATGATTATATTTTGGTTTTTTCCATGCATTTGATGCACACTCTATATTTAATACATCCCTTTGAGGAGTGTGTCCAGACTCACACCACGGCTACCCTTGATACCATCTCTCTTTATCCTTTGTACCATCTCTCTTTATCTGCTATGACACATATAAATTTCTACAGATTGTACCAAATAACGAGGCTGAATATATGCTTTCTTTACGCTGACAGTTTTTAACACGGCGAGAAAGTCGGATACGCAGTGATCTTAATCATTTAACTGAAATAGAAACCAAAATTCATGCTTGTTTGGGTGGGAAAGACGACGCACACATTTTCGCTGAAGTCAGATTGTTGAGAGGGAATGTTCATCTGGCTTGGTGTGTAAGCGATCTCGTTCCACAGATAAATCTGCACCCCAGGATTTTATCTCTGGATGTCGAATTATGGGCAAGCTGCTGTCGAAGAAAGGCTGTAGGGTTCGAGCATTAAGTTTCATCTCGTACTCCGACGCTAAAATGGAAGAAAAGATTCCTTCTAAGTAGAAAGCTATCCATGACGGCCTCTCTACCTTGTGCAGCCATCTCAAACCGATCAAGATCTTGAAAGAGTAAATATAGAAAGTTTGGCCTGTAAAGATACAACATGCTACGCACCTTTCACAAATCTAGCTTCCACGGTATGTCCTTCTTCATACTCCTAGATAGAAATAAGAATAGTCAAGCGGGAAGATAACAAAATATTGTACCTTCCATAACGCCTCTATACGAAGTGCAGCTGGAGTCGCGTGTAACATGTCGTAGACGAAATTGCGCATGGCTTCCTGAGAATAATTGACTTCAACACGAAGCAGTATTTGATAAATACCCTGTCATACAGATTCACGTCTGGTCTTTTCGGCTTTCGAAATTCCTTCGCTGGGAGCAATATCGCCGACTATGGCACAGTTCCGAATTCGTATGTTGCGTATATAAATTGGAACGTACCATGTGCTTCCGCAAGATCGTGAACTATACACATCATGACGCATCTTTTGTAATTATGTACATGTAGTCAACTTCGCTACCAATCACGAGAGACACATCGTACGTACTTAGAGATATCAAGTTCGGGATCGGAGGAACACATTGCAAGCATTGCCATTCTATACATGTGATCTGATATACTGGTATCCAGAGGCGTCTGCGTCAATAACTTGAAGCAAAACCGTACGCAGTTTTTACCTCTCAGGGTCAGGTATCTGGTGTACATCAACAATCTAAGTCTGGGCCCGGGAAGCGGAATTTGAATACGGCCCACGTTATGATTGACCCATCCAGTCCGTTTTTGTGTCTTTGAATGGAAATGACATTGCGATCGTAAGCCAAAACATGAATATCATCGTTATTGGGTTCTTACTTTAAGTCGTTCCAGCATGTGTACAAAAGCAAGTCGATCCACTGACGCATCACCGGTAGATCTGTAAAGCGGAGGAAAAATGCGTTTTGAGCTTTGTAGTAGCGACGAGCGAAATTCAGATGCGATTTCGTCAATCATTTGATGAATATTGAAACCAGCACTCTCGTACCGCTCGAAGGGGCTATTGATCCAGCAGATTTTTCGCAACACGTGACTTTCGGAAAACGCCGGCGTGGGCAAGGTGACTATATCTCAACATCCGTACCTCTGCAGCAACAGAGATACACTACATCAACCCTTAGACAGGTGAAATGCCACAGGGCCGTATGACTGCTTCACGAGCTGGATTGGCTCTAAAAGACCACGAGGCTGAAGTAGGAAAAATGAGCAGGATGTGACGGCTTGTGATGAAACAACAATGGCATTAATGGCAACAGTACGCACTCCACAAGCTGTGTGATGACGTGGCATCAATGGCAATGCCATTGAGCCGAAAAGGAAATAGGCAGAACAACAAGGAGGAAGTCATGAATAGACAGGTTGTGAGCATACATAGCTAGTCATCAGCAGCCAAAAGAGTGGAGTAGGTAGTGTACTAGAGGATGAAACGTCGACAGTGAGTATACGGTTAGGCAAAAAGTGTTGCAGGTTAAAAGGAAAGGTAGCTAGCATTGTCCTTGACATTGCCGACAAGGAGGAGGATAGTGAAACATGTCGTAAGGTTTGGATGGAGGCGTCAACGCTTAGGCCACAAGTGCCCACAGGTGGCTGGTGACAAAGGACAATGCCGATGATGAGGAGGAAATATTTGGGCAGGTGTTGGTGTTTTTCAGATAGAAAGGCGCGAGGTATGAGAGGCAGACAGTTGGCAACGAAGGACTACACTCTCGGTGTTGCCGATAATAACAAGAGTAGGTTGGACGGGCATGAGAAGCACTGTAGGCACAGTTTGGACAAGAAGGCGCCAGCACTGGGAATGAGAAGGGAGCCCACACAGTTGCCGATGCTGCCGGCAGAGAACTAGGTCCTCTCCATTGTCAATGACGATGAGAGTGCGTTAGACAGCATGAGAAGTGTCATAAGCATGTGCTAGTGTTGTTTGGACGAGAAGACACCAGCGCTGTGCATGAGAACGGAGCCTGTGGGTGGCTGACACCCACGACGTTGTCGATGACGACGACGAGGTGGGTTGGTGTTGTTTGGAAGGAAAGTGGCCAGCGCCGACCAACAGGCCAGCCGCCAACGAGATAGGACCAGAATACTAAGTCTACTAGCGAGCTAATGCTGGTGTAAGACAAACGAGTATAATTATAATTTGTGGGAAAGTAAAATGAGTCACATCGGGTCACAAACCTCGTAAAAAGAAATAATGTGGCTCAATAATATGTACCACATGTATTATATTGTATTCCCGAACGGACATGTCTTCCACACCTGTACATCTTCTAGTCATCATCCATGGCATGTGGGGCAACCCGAACCACTGCGCCGAGCTCGCTCGCACCGTGCGCGAAAGATATTCGGAGCCAAGTACAGAAGGTGTCGAGCTTGATGTGTTGATTGCGAAAACGAACAGGGCAGAGTCAACTCATGATGGCATTGACTGGGGTGGAGAACGAGTTGCTATGGAGGTACAGACGTCCTCGTTTACGGGCTAGCAATGACTGATAACGTTCCCAATAAAGGTGATGGATAGGATTCAGGAGCTTGAAAGCGATGGAAAGGAGGTTACCAGATTTTCTGTCACAGGCTACAGCTTTGGGGGCCTTGTGGGCCGCTATCTCATAGGGTTTGTGCTTCTAATACCAGCATCGCCTTTCTACTTGCATTAACTGCTTTCTACATGCATGCAGCATTCTCTACCAGCGAGGATTTTTCGAGGCCGTCACACCAGTCAACTTTCACACCATAGCCACGCCCCATCTCGGCGTCCCACGCTTTCCTAATATCTTTTCTGCTCTTCTTTCTTCGTGGGGCCCCCGGCTATCTAGGACTGCCGAGCAATTTTACTGCGTCGATAAATATGGTCAGACTGGGAAACCGCTGTTGCAAGTCATGGCAGACCGAGGTGTGTCCATGTCTACCTCACCACCAAGAGTTACTCCCTTCCTCAACTTCCGCCAGAACGAATATTTTACCGGGCTCTCGCCTTGTTTCCACATATAACACTTTACGCAAATGCGTGAGTGTTGTATTCCACATTCTGAATGTCCACTAATCACCTTCACCGCAGGATCAATGATAGAACTGTACCATATGTCACAGCTGCAATAGAAATAGAGAATCCATTCGCCGAGCACGAGACGAATGGCATTGAAGTGTATGTATCTGCTTCGTCCTTTACAATGTAGGAGCTCATATTACACTGCAGAACGTTTAATAAGGAGTACAGCCCCGTGATCGATGGCTACACTCTTCCCGCTGTTCCCCCACCTTCACCCTCGAAACCCGTTATTTTATCTCCCAGCTGGTTCCGCAATCGCCGGGGGAAGCCAGTAATTTTTTTACCCCCCATCTTACAAGCTCGTTTTCCATTTAGTATCGTACGCCGTCTGCCCCGAAAATGCGTACTTTTCTAACAGAGTGTAACATTTCAGATGGTCTATGCCCTGCTACCAGCTATAATACCTCTAGCCATCTCACTACTTCTCCTTTACTTGCCTTTCGGCGCATACCATTCCCGAGCTCGAATTCGCCTACTAGAGAAGGATGATTCCTACAGTCAAAGGCTCATTTTCGTCCTTGCAGACCTCGACAAAAACGTCGAGAATACCGTTGCCCACATCATACACAATTCTGGTCCTGAGCAATCTGACTCAACTTTCACCCAGGGGCCACAAGCAAAGTCAATATTAACGCCTGTCCAATATCAAATCGCCGCATCGCTCAACAAGTTGCCGATTACGAAACATCTCGCATACATTCAAAATGTCAGTAGCTCACATGCGGTTATTGTGTGTCGAGACATCGCGCGTTTCGAAATACATCGTGCTGGAGAAGGAGTGGTGCGGCATTGGGCTGCGTCATTCAATCTGTAACCCTTCCCCGTTTTGTGGAAATCTAGACTCTATTGCAATGATATCCCGCGTTTTTTTAAGTACATATTGGCATGTGGATATGTTCATTTCAGGGCTAAAAGGTGAGTCAAACTGGTAGCCACCAGTGTTGGTTGATGGAATATATGAGCCATAATTATTTCTCATATTGCACCCAATGACCAACTGAGCAGCAGGCCCCCTTTTTTAACCATGTTCAAGGGAATGAGCAGAAAGCGGGAGCGGAGGCATAAAATGATGATGATGACTCATCTGTACCTGTTCGATCGCGTCTCGTAACAAAGACTTGGACCCTGCGGACAACTGTCACCGAACGAGAAGAACGCGAATAATGGGACCTGGATGGAATTGAATGCTTCTTTCACAGTCACAAAGGCTGTCTTTGACAATGGACGCCTCGTTTAAAAGACGCCAGCCACTGGCAGGCTGCCAACCCCGCAACACTTCTGTCTTTTCATTTCAGTCGCCGGTCGACCCCATTTTTGTATCTACCTTCTAATCAGTCAGCATGGTGAGAAGAGTGTCCAACGTGGGTAGGATGAGAGATGTGAAGACCGCCAGCAGACAGCTGGTCTCGAACGTTAGTTGTAGGAGGAAGCCACGGCATGCGGACCGTGAGTTGATCGCGGGCTTGTCATTTAGAGCTCCCTTGCTCAACTTGCTTTGTATACTTTAGGCGCTTTTGTCGCGACAGCCCGCTTGTATGCAAAGTATGGCAGGGTTTTCTTTCAGAAGAGAAACGTGATGAAGACTGGTGAGTGTTTTTTCTTTGCCGTGAAGACTGACGCTAACAATTTTTGGACAGTAACTAGGATGCATGTGGCATGCGAGGAACCCAAACCACCACTAGGGAAATATGCCGAACCCTATGTAGAATTGACATTAAGCAAGATGGTATACATTGCACCTTTTCTTCTAGTTTGGAGCAACGTATAAAGTGCATGGTTTACAGGTCGAAGCGGGCTACATTACTATGAACGACTCGGAAGACATGATTCAAATTACTCCACGAGCAGCAAAGATGTAAGATCAATTGCCTTGTCTCCAGACACACTGAGCTTCATGTTTTTCCAGGATGCGGACGATTGACGATCTCATGAAAGCAAAACAGTTTAGTTCGCGTTTGGAGAAACTGAATGCTCACTGTGACCATTTCCGACAACGGGTTGGGACTGCACCTCGTCAAACTATGAAGGGGGTGAGTGCTTAGATGTATGCTCACTTCAAGTGTACAATCTTTGACGCCAATCTGGAACACAGTTCAAAGCACAGATTGAGCACTTGGAACAACGTTGGATAGACCACAAGGGTGTTTGCCCTATAGTTCGTGAGGACTCTGCGTCTTCTGACACGTCTTCGCTGGCAAACGAAGAAACCGCACACCCCATTTCTGGCACCGATGATGTTGATATGGATGAAGAGCAGCCAATTCCAGAACCCTCTTCGGTAACATTCACTCCAGCCGAGTAGACAAGTTCAATGACCCCATTGCCTTTTTTTCACAAGCTTACGTTCCGTTCGTCGTCTATAACCCAATGTCATTCACCACCCAGGCTTCCTGATATGGAAGTCGATGACCCGATAGCGGGACCTTCTTCAATGCCAATGTCTGCCATGTAAGTCGTCCTGAAATTATCCCACCCTGCCCTCACTAAACATATACCTTTCCAGAAATGCCACTCCGGCTCGGAAGCCGACTTTGACTGAACCTACAATCGCTTACCTGACACCAGTGACACTACCTCGCAGGCGAGGAGGAACTCGTAACACCTTGTCTCCTCTACCTTCTCCTTCACTTCGGGGGTCATTCTCTCGTGTTCACGATGACGATGCTGCCGTTGGAATGGATGTCGACGATGACTCAAATTCTTCATCATCTGATGGCTCTCCGCAAACGGCGACGCGTGTGAGATTTTAGAACGCAGGATGCGTTGCGTTCGCTAATTCGTCTTCTAGGCACCCGTAGGAATGTTCGTGCAGCACCAAGATCAGGTATTATTTATGGTTGCTATAGATGATGGTTATCATTGACTTACATTCCCTGGTTATTTGTTTAGTACCATGACCTCGAGGAACAGACCAGGCATCTGCAGCAGCAGCTCGTAGAAAAAGTCGAGAACGAGAGAGAGATGCCCCAAAATATGGATAAGTTAAAGCGCGACGTAGCAGCGGACGTGAGCCGTCTTCCGTCATGATACGTATTTGGCAATAAAGGAGACACTATCTTCTAGAACATCTTGGCACAGCGTCGCCTGAGGGAACAAAATCAAAAACTGCATGCGGTAATTCTCATTGGTGTATTTTTCAAGTTGTTGTAATGCTGATGATTTTCTTGTCTGCTTGCAGCTTCAAGTCAGATTAGAGGCGGTAGTGAGTAGGTTGTACCACTCGGAGCTGTGGCGTAAACAAGTGAATTCGTCATTCAGTTCTCGCATTCGTGTCGGATTCTTTATTTGCCAGGTGTTAGTCAAAATGCATAATCTTGAAAACAAGTACCATCTCCTCCACGATCAGGTTAGTTCTTTCGACAGGTGGATCGCTGCTTCTTAAAGTCTTTGCATTTTTGTCAGAACTGCGCGGAGGCACGAGCGTCAGCAGCCACGATCCGACAACTTCAAATAGAAAAGAAGGAGGCGGAGGAACTTGCTGAACAACATGATCGGGCGAAGAGACAATTGGAGGAGAAGGTGAAGCGGACGAACGAAGAACTGGATAAACGCATGAAGCAACGTCAGCGGATGCGTGACCTCGCTGAAGAACTTGGCATAGCGGTACTTGTGCTCAAGTTGTCTTGTTATGCGAGGATCCTAACCTGTTCTGACTAGGCTCAGGAGTAAATGAACGCCACGGCATGATTATCCGACAACCTTTATGCTCCAACAATTGCACATTCTAGATTGCGTCAACAGATCTCTCCCGAGAATTATTGTCCGAACGAGGTTCATGCGTACTAGCAGCTTTTTTGTGCAAGCCAAGAATGCGATCAGTTAATCGAGGAATTATTTAGCGGATGTGTAACGTAGAAAGTAAATACATTTCCAAGACGCATAGCGGCCTGCCGCCAAGCGCTGTCTATATAATAATAAGTATATGATAAGCAGTCCGTTTTTGTGAATGCAATTGTCGATTAGTGGTAAGAAGTGTTCAGTCGTGACATGGTTACGAGAGCATCGCGCTGCGTCTGGTTGCGGTGACAATGACGAAGTCCTTTTGGAAGCATGAAAGGCGTTGGTGTTTGCGCGAAGCGCGAGTAACAACCTTCCATATGTTGACGATACGTCGCTCAATGCGTTTGGACCTTGGAATAGGACGACTGTGAGCGAGGGGACTATAGGAAAAAGGTTAGATGAAGACAACATAGTGGTACAGCTGATCGACTAACCGGTCCATCTCGCCTTCTGTGAAGATAAGTTGAGGGTAGCGTGTAATTGTTGACATTGTTGCAATAATGGGGACAAGAATGCAGTATGCGTGAGTGGTAAAGAACGTGAGGCAGAACGCAGAGCAGTTGTTAATACAGAGTAGATACAAATCAGTTTGTAGTTCTCGAGGGACAGAAAGCGTGCTCCTTTATAGCCTGAGGGATATCGATGACAATGTACGGGAACAATAATTCTCTAACATTGTCCTGTAACAGCCCAAGGGAAAAACAAAGCAGTTGCCAGCGACAACCCGCGCACAATGCACTATAAAACATAAAACAATGATCATGTCAACAAGTCATAACACTCTTAGTGGCGGTACTTCGGACTTGACCAATTTGTGCCCATTCGCAACCTGGTATAGTCGGACACAACTTGAAGATCTAGGCTACTACGCCCAGATTTGTGGGCAGCATGATTGAGTACGTCAATTCCCTTGTCAAGCATTAGTAAGTCAATTATTACAACGAGTCCCTCGCACATAACCTAGCATAGGTCGCATCTTCATTGTTCGTTATAACTGTCTACCAGCCAGATGGCCTGCACTAGGCGGTCGACGACTCATATATCTCCTTCAATGGTTTCCAAAGTTTTGCTCCATTGTGCGACTTTGGGATGTGCCTGGACCTATGCACAAAATGTTCACAACTCAGTGGACGAATACGAGATGATATAAACGAACCGACCTTTTTCGGGTCAAAATTGAGAACTTGGAGACCTTCGAGGGAGGTGGCACGAGAGAGGGCGACGTATGCTTGGCCTACGCAGAAAGGTTAGGTGAGAGAGGGGCAAACTAGCATACACACCCTTCTCGAAAACCTTCCCCAAATCGACTTTCACGCGCTCGAGTGTCTGTCCTTGTGATTTATGAATACTCATTGCCCACGACAGAATAAGCGGGAGCTAGACAAGGACATGCTCAGACATCTTGATACAATAGGGAGACCAGAAGAAAATCACCCACCTGAGAGCGTGATACCTGCACCTCTTGGTTCGGCAACTCCACTTTCCATACCTCCGACAACACCAAGCACGTCCTTTTGCCTCCATTCGATAACAAGAACTCCACTACAGGATACATTTTCACTGTGGCCGCCATCGAGGCCGCTCCTTTCTTCCCGGCAGTCCCCACCGATGGCCCAGATCCAATTGGGGGGCCCGACTCGTCGGAAGCATCATCGATATCCAACTCTGTGCCATAGACTGCTGGATCAACAAAACGCACGACGCGTCCCATACTGCCGTTTACTAGAGTATCGTCGACGTTCTTAATGAGCATGACTTGCGCGTCGACGCGAAGCAAGAGCTTCTGTGGCGCCATGAAGTTGGCAAGCATCTTCTGACGTTGCGTTTCATCTTTGATGAGCCCTCCGTCCAAGGCGGTGAAAACTTCCTGGTGAGTCTGCAGGCGACTGATCCGCGTCGAGTTCGAGCGATCCACTTCTTCCCTTCGAGGAAATCTGTAAATGGGGTCGTTAAAGTCTAGCTCGAGTAAAGGTACATGTGGCGTATACAATTCGGTGGCGTCCAAACCATCCTCATACTGGATGGCTCGAGAAAGGCTCTTGAACTTGGCGATGGATTTGGGCGTCAGTCGTCCAAATCGCATCTCATTCAGCATATCAACAAATTCTATATTTGAACGCTCAGGCGCAAGATGACTATGAACCGATGAAGCGCACCCTGGTCCTTCTGCCTGAACACCTTTGAAAGATTGTAGGTATGCTGAATTGTTTCACGCCATAAGTCTGCCTCAAATGCAAATTTGACCTGGGCACCATTCTTTCCGACCGGAGGTAATTGAAAGAAGTCTCCCGTGACGATAATCTACAAAAAGTCAGGTTTGGGCGCATACATGAAAAAAGAGGGAACCTGTATTCCTCCGAATGGCTCGACTTTTTTTCTCAACGTGCTTCCTATCTTCGACAGTTTGTCAAATAAATCCCCGTCGACCATGGATACTGGAAGTAAGTCGTGAACGCTGAGGCATCAAAAAAAGTGTGAATTATTATGCACCTTCATCGATGATAAGAACCTTAGTCCTCTGCCACCTCGCGAAAGCCTTTTTGTTCTTGCGAACTTTCGAAGCAAGGTCTTCCGCGCTATCTATTCCAAGTCCTATCCCCGCAAATGAGTGGATAGTGACTCCGCCAATGTTACAAGCAGCTATCCCTAGAGACAGACATAAACATACAATTCGGGTTGGAAAACTGGATGGTCACGAACCTGTCGACGCGGTGATTGCGACAGCATCAGGTAATTTCACATACTTCCTGCGGAGAATTTTTATGATCTCGCGAAGAAGGACGGACTTGCCAGTTCCTTTAGAATACAAAAGAAAACAGCCAGATTCGTGGTGTTTGAGAAAATAATGGTACTATATGCGCATATGGACTGACCAGCACTGCCAGTATAAAAGACACTATGTCCGTCTTTGACCAATTGAAGAATCTGGGTTTGTTCCTGGCTCAGGAACACGGGCGATATTTTCGGTTTCGTGGCAGGTAAGGTGGACGATGATGAAAGCGGGGGCACGGAAGTCGAACTTGAATTGACAGTCCTTCTACTGTCAGTCTTATTCGAGGGCAAGCTCGGCGCAGACAAAGAGTCGTTTTCACGCCAACTGGGTGGTAATTGCCTGGGCTTTTTGGTGGCAACAACTGCATCAGTCTCGGGGTTGGACCGCTTGTTAATAGTTCTGGAGTCAACAAGCGCAGTAGGACGCGAAGGGGGTGTAGACATGTCTGCCAACGCATCTTGTATAGCTTTCAGACGGTCTGTAAGCATTGGGGACTGTGGTTGGGGTGTGGGTGGCCAATATATCTCCTGCGACAATGCGGAAAGCGCAGAGCCTCCAGAGAAATCGCGTTTGACGGTGCGCAATCCCGACTGGGCAGTCTTGCTCATTGTTGGGCACGGCAAAAGGGGAAATATTGGTGTACTTAGAATCTGTCAATTCACGTGACGTCAACGTGATCGCGTCCTTCCCACGACTGGAGCGTAATCAAATAATCGAATGGGCAATGATTGTGCGAGATAAGACCACCAACAGAAAGGACCGGCAGCCTGTAGATTGATGCAAGTCCAGAGAGACTAAGGACGAGCCGTAGACGCGTCATGCCGATACGCCTTGCGTAACATGATTAATTATCGTGTCGCAGGATAAACGGGTATTCTGTAACCCACATGAAATCTAAGCCCCGTTTTACGCCGACCTGTAGCCTGTTATTTGGTTCACTGGCAGCGAGGGAATGCAACGTACTCAAGCAAAAATAGTCGGACGTTATCATGTTCCCCAGTCAGTATATATAGTCTCCCCAAGGCAAGCTGTAGCTCTCATACCTTCGTGCCTCGGAGATCTTGTGTCTGACACTCAGTACACGTCCGCGGGGAAGGACCCCATGAATCGTTCAGTCACACTCGTCGTATATATGTAGGGTACTACTGAAGAATATCATATCCGCAAGTTCGACCGCGCTCCGTTGACAGTTGTACCTATAGCGAAACTGAAGAGCTGCAGTTCTCGAAAAGCAATCAGCAAATTTACAGAGCTCTAATGTATACGTAAACAAACGAGCGAGAACATGAGAAGCAGGATTACGGAAACAAGAGTGTGATGACGATGATATATCAGAATCTACACGGTCTTTTCATGAATTACAACAGAGTCCACGGCCGTCTCATTATGGCCGTAACCAACCTTATACTCCTTCTGCACATTCACATCATCAAACGGGTTCCCATCATCTCCACTCGACTCGGACGACGACCCTATCCCACTCGCGCTCACACTCTGCCAACTCGGCGAACCGGCAGGGGAGCCCTCTACCCCCCTACTATTCCTGCCATCAGAACTCCGCATCACATGCCAATCCACCTCCTCATCTGCCTCTGCCTCCAATGAGGACGACGGCGAGACATTCCCGTATCTCCTTCCATCCAAGTCATCATCTTCATCATCAAGCCCATCAGGGTCTGGAATATCATACCGATCCGAAGCGAGGAGCAGCGGGTCAATGTTGGCCATGTCACTATCATCACTCATGTCCAAGATGAGCTCGTGCGACTGGGACTCCTCAAAATCGGGCGGATCGTCGGGTGACGGCGACGGAAGTGAGGTTCTGGCATTGGATGTGTGCTGCGGGATAGACCACGTGTCGCTGGGTAAGGGCTGCAGGGGCCCCAGTCGTCTCGTACGACTCCCCAAAAATGTATCATCGTCATCTTCACTTGGAGGTGTTGGCAACTGAGGGAGGTCAACAGCCATATCGTCGACCTCGTTCATCACAGGGTTTGAGCGGGCTTCTTCAAGCTTCTGATGAGTCTTGCCGCCGAGTGGGGTCGATGATCGTCGGCGGTAGAACAACAGGTACGCATTCGCGTTCTATGCCCGACGAAGAATCAGTCTAGGAGAAAAAATGAAGGTGAAGCGAGCGAACATACCACTGCATCAGTCGCTCGCGCAGGCGTAACGTACGAATCATCGAAATGGTACCACTTCTGAGTAGCATGATTCAACACATACGCACGATAATGCCCACCACCCAGTCCACCCAAGTGTTCATCTACGCCGAATAAATCATACACCAACGGCTCATCAACCTCACCCAGCTCCAATCCTTCCAGAGACACTCCCTTCTCCATCAACCGTTTCGCGACCGCCCTCTCTCCCACCATGCCCCCCAAATCCAGCCCATCCACTGGAAAGTCCACAAAGACATCGATCTTATCTCTCAGCGTCCTGCTATTGCTGAAGCGCTTCAAATGTACCACCAGCACATCCGGTGCCTTCCACAGATCGAACTTCTTCGTCGCCTGCTGGTGCTTCTTGCATCTAGGGCAGTACCACAGATCGTCCTCGCCCAACTGCTCCTCCTTCGTAAACTCCTGCAGACAGTCCTCGAGTGAGATCCCCTTCTGCTTCTTCCCCGCCCCCGCTTTCTGCGCCTCTGTATATTCCGGGTGCACAAACTCCGTCCACGTATTCCAGAGCGAGTTCTCGGGCGTGCGGTCACTGCCAAAATAGTACGCCTTCATGTGGTCGTCGAACTCGCAGTAAAATGCGTCGTTCTCGCGCAGCAGCACCGTCGGCGTACTCGCGTCAGCAGGTCGACGGCGGTCCCACGATTGCCAGCTGTTGCTCGTCGAATATCCGCTATACGCCGTCCCATAATCCTTATGGTTGACCTGAAGCTTCAGCGTAAATACGTCCTTCTTTGTCCCTACCCGTCGAGGCACAATATTCACAAGGGGCACCCCATCGACATCGTCGTCCATCCTCTTCTCATCAACAATATCGGCCTCTGGCGGAGTCGGCGCGCGCACTGTTACCACGTCCCCGTTCTCCTTGATCTCCGTAATCGCATCGATCGGGGGAAAACCGTTCAGCTTAATCGGAACATCGTCTATGCCGTCCTCGCCGAGTGTCCCAGTCCCAGCCTCCCAATCAAACAGATCCCGCGCATTCACCGTCCAACGCTGTAGGCGGTTCACTACAATATCATACATCGCATCCACATCCGTCGCCTGCTCCTGGTCAACTGCAATCACCATCGGGTACCCGAACAGTGCATTGCCACGATTCGTGGTGAAGGAGGTCGTGCGGAATGGGGGGTGCATGTCACTTAAGTATACGGGGACGATGAACGGGTCGCCTGGTGCCTTCTTGTACGTTCGGCTCTGCTGTGCATGGCACGGCAGCTCGAAGCACACGATTACATCATTCTCCATCATGTCTCCACAGAGCACGGTGTCATCTAGATTCTTGTAGAACTTGTGACTGAAGATCTCGAGCGTGAGAAGCTAATTAAAGGTCTCTTTAATTCTCAGGGGTGAAGATCAGATATGGGGCACTGACGTTATCAGGAGGAGCATTCATCCAGCGACCGAGGAGAGATCGCAAGTCTTTAAAAGATGAGTATCTGCTAATTTCGACCGGGATCTAGAACCAGTAACATCGGAAACGCGCTCGCAACAGTGACAATCAGATCGTACACACCTTTACATGCGGCTTCTCCAGGTCCCAAGGTACATAGAAAATGTGATGCTTCCACTTCTTCTGTATAGGAAGCGGCAACGTCAAGTACATGAACGGATCAAACGTGATCGAAACCTATCCGTTACCCCACATAAACCCGCACACAAAGTCCTAGACACCACGTCAACTCACCTTTTCACACTCGGGACAAATCAAGGTACTCTGGTACTGCCCCTGGAATAGATCAACAATCACACTGTCATTCCTCATCATATACCCCTCCCAGCTCTTCTTCGCAAACTGCATGAGCTCCAAATCGCCCCCAGCCTCCCAGTCCGGCTTCGCTACGTATGGCTTTTTCAGTACGCGATTCAAATCTTCGTGCAGGCCGTCCAGAAGGAACGCCAGGAGCTCCTGCGAGTCATGCTGCTGGTAGCCGCTGAACTGGGGCGCGAACCTCTGCAGCTGGGCCTTGAATTCGCGGGGAGCGAATGAGGATGGACCCGTAGTAGTCCAGAGGCGTTGGAGGAGTGCTCCGAAGGCTTCCGCAATGGCACCGTGCATCCCAAGTGGGTTGTCCGGATTAAGCTCTTCTTGGAACAGTCCAGCTATGGAGAGGCATCAAGAATTGTATGATATTAATAGCCAAATACGATCCATACTCAAGAAATATTCTGTGAGTTCCTGATTGTGCGCCAGGCACTGTAGGGCTGAATTCATGAAGCAAGTGTTTCCCCTGTGTTAAAAAGAGGCGTATAAGACCGCTGAGTGATGATAACAAGAAACTGAAGCACATATTTCCAAGACCCACTGTCCCAGGCTCTAACGTCTTCTCCTTCTTCTTCCATTTTCCCACGGGCGTCAACATGGAGTCGTAAGAATCATCTGAATTCGTCAGAGAAGTGACAGAAGTGACGACGGTGGACGATTTTGTGCTCGCACTCATTCGATTGAAGAACCCGTCGTTGGACTTGAATATTGGCCCTGGCACACTGGGGCGTCCAAGCACAGTGATCGGTGGCTTCAGCGGCTCTTGCACTATCCAGCCACTAGGCATCTTGAACTCGACGGCGAAACAATCATCTGTGTTTATACCTCCATCATCGAGGGTCTTGCTGCTTGGCTCAAGGACACGTGCATCTATGGCGTGTGTTTCAATATCGTGACCGTATATTTTCAATGCGGTGTGGTCGTCGTCGAAATTTTCCAGCCGCCATATGCGGTAAGGGGGGAGATCGCGATCGTCAGGATTTTGAGACATTAGGGACGCCAGGTGTTTGGAGAGCGCGGTGATGGTCTCTCTGGAGGATATATGGACGATTTGGTGAAGAGGAGGGGAAGTTTTAAAAACTGGGGTATCGGTGAGCAAGAAGACCTTTAGGCGGGGTGGGTAGAGTTCTACAGAATTATACGATGTGAATTCCCCTCTTTCGATGACTTGTCGGGGAAGGGGATGAATGGGTTCGCCATACCTGATACATGATGATTAGGGCCATGAGACAAAGAGATGATTGCAGACGCACCAAGCGACAAAAGAAAGCCATACCTCCTCTGGGATATACTCGAAATCGACACCCTCGGAGATATTAGTGAGAATGTTGCCATGAGGATCGACGATTCCTGAATTATCGATAGGGCCAAGATCTTGTTCGGTGACTGGGCCTTCTTTGTCCACCTCGCCTATACACGCTTTGTTCCATCGCTTCCACCAATCTCGCGAGACGAGATACCAAGTCTCGCCTTTTTCCATCTTGCGCTCTTTGCCTCGCTTTACCAAGGAAAATTTTTCAGCAGGTGGAACAAGTGGGAATCGGGGCGCGGGGGCTGGGTGGCTATCAGATGTGTTTGGCTCACCCTGTTCCGCCATGTAGGTATCTGTATCATCTGTGAGGGTTAGAGAGGACATCCTGTCAGCTCGTGGGCTAGGAAGTTGGCCATCGCGTGAAGTTGGATCTGTTACAGAACGTTTGAGGGAAGAAGATGAAGCATCGGACTCCATGGAAAGACTGCGTTGTCGTTTTCGACTGCTGGGGAAGTCATTGTGAGTGATTGAGGGAGAGCTGGCGGGTGATGGAAGGATGGCCATTACTGTTTACACAAACGAAGCTTTGTCTCCTCTACATGCACCGCGCGTACACACGTGACTCTACCCTGCTTTATGTAATCCCATGTCACATGCCTCGCCACCAAAGGGCTCCCGCCAATTTATTAAATTGCAACCGGTGACCCCGCAACCCCCGCCATTCCGTCGCAGAACTCAAAAACTGGGAGGCATCAACAACAAGAGTTCGGGAACGTCGACAGCCGCGACCGTCATGCACGCTTGCATCGTTCGATCCAAGTCGATCATGATTTGGTGCAGAACATTGATATACATACCACGTGCTCTGTTCCAGTTCCTGTCCTTATGACGAGGACTTCCGTGGTCCGGATATATTTAAAGCCTTTCTGCAGACATGCTTCCGTGTTCTAGTCTTTCTGACTTCTTACCATCATGTCTCTTCAAAGTGAGCAACCTATCTGTATATTCTTTCACTACCAACTCTTGAAGGGTAGATAAGCACTTTCTGAACACACCTTCTTCGCTTGTCATCGATTCTCTTGAGGGTCTGTGCGCCGTTAACCCACGATTGGCCCTTGATGTACAGAACAAGAGTAAGTTTCAATCGCAATCCACCTACTATGATTACGAATGTCAGGTAGTTGTGCACATTGCTTCTCCCGATCGCTCCAAGGTCGCTCTTCTTTGTGGTGGTGGTTCAGGCCATGAACCTGCGCACGCGGGCTTCGTAGGTAACGGACACCATTCTCCGATAGTCCTATCACTTCTGACCGGTTTCTAGGTCGAGGTATGCTAAGTGGTGAGTTTCATTGTCCTTAAGATTCCACATTCTGCTGATATACAACTCAAGGCGCGGTCTGCGGGAACGTCTTTGCATCTCCCAACGCCAGCCAGGTACTCCGTGGCATCGAACTGGTCGACAACGATAAAGGGTATGTCACCTCATAGAACATCACGCGGACAAGTAATTCACGTCGTTCATTCAGAACTGTCATCATCGTCAAGTAATACAGGCTTGCTTTATCCTCTCAGCTTCGATCTCTGACTGGTGTCATCGTGCACTTTATCAGGAACTACACCGGAGACATCCTCAACTTTGGTTTGTCCAGAGAGCAATATTCGGCTCTCCACCCGGAGAAAGCAGACCGCATCAAGTTTGTTGTCGTAGGTGAGGATGTAGCGGTTGGGAAGACGCAGGGAAGTATCGTCGGTAGGAGGTATGGACCGCTGGCGGTACCGCTTCAATATCTCAATTCGTCACTAGAGGTCTAGCTGGGACAGTCCTCGTATACAAGATCGCTGGTGCCCTCGCCAACCGTGGCGGCAGCCTCGAAGAAGTGTACACCCTCGCGCAATGGGTTGCTTCTAATGTAGCCACCATTGGTGTTGGTCTTGAGCACTGTCACGTACGTACGCCCACTGCGAGTTCGCCAAATCTCCAGTCACACATAATCCCTCAGGTCCCCGGAACAGCGCCTTCTGCTTCCCATCTTAACGCATCCGAAATCGAAATCGGGATGGGCATACACAACGAATCCGGCAACCGCCGCCTCAGCCCCGTCCCACCACTCAACGAGCTCATTCCACAGCTCCTCGATCTTATCACCTCCACAACCGATCCAGAACGCTCATTCCTCCCCTTCAAAGGTTCCAAAGATGAGGTTGTTGTTCTCGTGAACAACCTTGGGGGCATCAGCGAGCTCGAGCTCAGCGGGATTGTCGCTGAAACACGACGGGCGTTGAATGCACGCGGAATTGTAGTCCATCGCTTGTTATCGGGTAGTTTCATGGTAAAGTGGTCTTTTCGTCTTTTGCCTTGCGCGTAAAATTAATGTCAGGACGTCTTGATCCCCAGACAAGTCTCAACATGCCAGGCTTCTCCATAACTCTCCTTCTGCTCCCCACCGCCAACTCTTCTTCGTCTTCCCTCACTACTCCTCAGCTCCTCTCCCTCCTCGATGAGCCTGCCGATGTTCCCGGGTGGAAATGGTCGTCTTGTGTCGCTCCTCCTACCAAACCCACCGCTGCGCCACCCGTTGTCGCCTCCCGATCCGTCGGTGCGAAAGTAGCCTCAGGGCTCAAAGTCAAGGACACGAAGGAATTTGCGGCGGGCATCAAGAGAGCTTGCAATGCGTTAGTGAAAGCTGAGCCTGAGATAACACAGATGGATGTGATTGCGGGGGATGGTGACTGTGGTCTTACGCTGAAGGTATGTATTCTAATTGCTTTGGGGATTCTATCTGATTATTGATAACTTGCACAATGACAGACTGGTGCGGAAGGTACATACCTACCCTTTAAATTCATCCTTTGAATGCTCCAGGATTCATATGGATTCTTTAGCCGTCCTGAAGAAACTAGCCGAAGGGAAAATCACCGGCGATGACCCAGTTGGCTCAGTTATCACTATCGCACAGGTGGCAGAGGAAGCGATGGGCGGCACTAGCGGGGCCTTATACTCGTACGGTCCCCTTTCTCCTCCCATGGTTGAGTACACATTCTCATCTTACCTTCCCTCCACCGCAGCATATTCTTCTCCGCCCTCGCTCAAGGTCTACAATCGCAATCCGCGAACACCACCACAGTCTCCGAACAAACATGGAGCAGAGCACTCACCTCAGCACTCGCCAAGTTGTGCACGTACACTCGTGCACGTCCGCCATCGCGCACGCTCGTCGATCCTCTTGCAGTCTTCATCCAGACGTTGGAAAAGGACCCAGGAGATGGGTTCGGAGCAGCAGTAACTGCTGCGGCGAAAGCGGCCGAGGCGACGAAGAACATTGATGCGAAGGCGGGTCGGAGTGCGTATGTGGAAGGTGGCCGGCTGAAGGAACAAAAGGTTGCGGATCCGGGGGCGTGGGGTGTGAAGGTCATTTTGGAGAGCTTGTCCAGTCAGTGATCAGGTCTTTGACGAATACAACGAATAAAGAAGCTAGCATGTATTATCGTACTATGTATTGAGTATCGTGATGGTTGTCAAAGGATACAAGCGAGTAACGGAGGACAAGGGCATGGATGCCGCTCCGTCTGGCTGCACGTGGTGCGGCGCCGAACGGAAACTGAAAAACCTTCCGCCTCGATTGTGTCAATTGTCATGGGACAGGCACTGTCTCGAACAGACCCCACGCCCTCAAAGTCTTCGGGCCCGTCTGGATGTCCAGCTCCTCACAATGCACCGGCAGCAGCTGTCTCAGCAGGATCTTGCCCAGTAGCGCATGATGCACCTACCAAACCAGCTCAATGTCCCATCGATCACGAAGGTCAAAACCCGCTCAACCAAATTCCCCATCTCGCACAAGACCGTGCGCCAAACCAAACCATCGATCTTCCTCTCACACGGACGGCATCTTCCATCCCTCGGGATGGCTCTGCGAAGTGGGAGTACCCCTCACCCCAGCAGTTCTACAACGCACTCGTGCGAAAAGGTTGGGAGACACCCGAGCAGCATGTGGAGACTATGGTCGATATCCATAATTTCCTGAACGAGCGAGCATGGGTGGAGGTGCTCAAGTGGGAAAAACGACAATACAAGTTGAGTTAGATGATGCGAATTATCGTTACACCTTTTTTTTTTTTTTGCTTACATCCTTTTTCAGTTACGATGATATTCAACTTGCACGGTTTAAAGGACGACCAGGGGAGATGTCACCCAAAGCTCGCTTTTTCATGCTCGCAGGATTGCTGTTACCCTCCCGTTTCGCGTACGCCCATCATATCATTCTCTGAAAGCCTGCTAATCAATCCTTTAGTGCGGAGCCTCCATTTGATCGACATGATTGGATCGTACGCCGTCCCCGGACTGGCGAAGAGGTCCGCTATGTCATCGATTACTATTCCGCCCCACCAGAACCAGACGGGTCGCCGGTGTTTTCTCTGGATGTTCGACCTGCGCTGGATAGTTTTGAAAGTGTGAAGGAGAGGATATCAGTCGCCACTGAAGAAGTTTGGGCAAGTTTTAGACAGCACAAAACACCTGATACTACCCCACAACGCGAGTCATGAGTTGGGCTATCGTTATGCCTCCTTCACAACCAACCTTTTAGTGTAAGGTTCTATGTTACAGCTAATTAAATAATGTTTTAGACTGTCCCCAGTCTGGGCCCCGATACTGTTGTTAAAAAAAAACTTCATCTCGAATACCCGAGTATGAAACTGGTTTACCATGCTGTATGTTCTCCTTTGAATCTACTAGATATCACAGCTTTAAATCTTTCGACGGGAGTTCAAAAAGTATCATGGTTGCAGCCCACAGCAACAGGTACTTTCAATCCAAGTGGCCCAACGACATCTTCTGAAGCAGCATAAGAATGGTGCGGATCTTTAGCTAGCCGAGACAATTGTTCAGAGGTAGATATCGTTTCTGTAGAGGATGAGATAAGAGTCGTCCGCTAGATAACGAACATTCTGCCCAGCCTACTCAAGATTTTTATTTGGGAGGAATGTACTTGGCTTTCATGGAGGGCAATACGGGCTTCAGTAGATGCCAACAGAATTGAAATTAGAAAATTGTGTGTAAGGCATTTTAGTTAGACTGACTCCATTCACTCTGGAATATCGAAGTTCAAGCTTTCACTGAAAGTTCAACCTTTCAGGTTCAGGTTGAGATTTAGATTCTCTGTCTTCTTAATATAGACCCGAGGTACATGGAGAAAGTATTACAGGAGGCTCCATGTGTAGCTGCAAGGCACGAAGTAAACCTCAAGCATGACTTGCATTGGGCAAATAGCTGCTGAAACACCCTGACAGAGATACCTGACCCCTCCCCTTCCAACGAATCAAGACGAGCAATCCAGATTGGAAGAGCATGCAGTGGTTCAACGCTCAGTGCTCAGGAGCGGGCTTGGCCGGAGCACTTATCCATTTTATTCAGGGTCTTCCCGGCTCGATCATGTAACTATCCGAAGGCGGCAGGTTCGAATTTTATCATGTACAGAAACACTTCAGTTACATATACAAGTAGTACAACACATATTTGATATAAATTCCTGACCAGGACAAGCAGGATATGTAGTCCGAAAAGACAGTAGCGCCTTAGAAGAGCAATCCAGAGCGAAAAGAGTATAAGCAGCACAGGAGAAAAGCAGGATAAGCAGGATAGCGTGAGTAAGTGATGTTAAAAGAAGGAGAGACAAAAGGTTATGCCTTTTGATTCATGAACAATAGGCAACATGAAGATGAAGACATTGAGCATCGGGGAGATCGTGAGTCGAAGCAACCATCAAGGTAAGCACTCGGCTTTGAAATAGAAAAGAGAGGTCATATCAACATCATCGTTACCTCAAAATCGGCCAGCAGCGACACGGGTCCCAACACGCCTCCGGTTATCTGGGTTGTCCAAGCCCGTGGGTTTGATTATCGAGAGCGGTTTGCACTGGAGTTACCAAAACAGTTGGTTGCAAATTGCGCGGTGTCTGCGTGCTTGCCTTCTGCGAAAGAGGAACGGCGTCAGAAGCCCTGGCTGGATGAGTAGAACCAAGCATGACACCCCCCGTCAGCACAGTGCTCACGCCCCCCGCGTATATGTACCTCGTGACTTCCTTCTTTGTACTGTCAACGAATATTTGAGCTTCCTTGGTTGGTTCATAAAAGGAAATGGGGGAAGGTGATGAGCGTATCGAGAAAAAAGAGGTGTTCGAGGTAGAAGCGAACGAAACGTCGGAGGCTAAGGAGGTGCGAGAGGAAGGACGGGAGTCCGTCTCTGAATTGCAACCAAGGTCGGTAGTGCCCGGGTTGCTCATGATTGTAGAAGAAAGATGGAACGCCCTTCCAGTTGGGGTGTGAGAAAAGATAGAAGTATCAAATTTAGGGAGAGAGGCCATCTTGTCTGTCTCAGTTTCTTCGTTTCTCGGGTCGAGAAGCTTGCACGTCAATGGCGCAGAAATTCTGCAGTGTTTCAGGGAGGAGCGTAGATCGGTTTTCGAGATTGGCACAGATATGAGAAGGGAGCCAAAGCTGGGAAAAGGGTGATCCTGCCAGACTACGGCACGCCGCCCATCGAGCATGTGCACAGAAACGATTGTAGGTGTGATAAGTAACTCGAACGCTGAACCGCCAAGGATAGCGATCCATTGGTGCCAGGGAAAGTTGATTGCTACACAGGCAGCATGAATGGGACGTGGTGGAATTATGTCGGGAGATAAGGAAAGAGTAAGAGCGGGTACTGTGAGACGGGAGCGCGAGGCGAGGAAAGCAGACGTGAGAGTGGACTGTAGGACTAGCTGGAGATTAACCATGCGAGGTGCTGGGAGAATAACAACGAGGGGTCGTGTGAGAAAGGTCGTTGCTTGACTAACACTCATAGCCAAAGTCATTGGAAATCTATAACGGTGGTGTTGTCGACTATGATAGATGCAAAGAGAGCCAAGACAAATCAAAAGCAAGTCAACCTGTTCGCAGAAAAAGTAAGGAGCTCACCCAATGTCAAGCTGCTTTATATCCGCATCCACATTCCATTGACCGACCCTTCATTGTGGTACGAACAAAGCTCAATTCCTTGTTTGCATTCCAAACTCTTTGTTTGTACGCTGTACAGTGCTTGGCAAAAATGGCAAATGCAAACAACTCTTAATCTTCTCCACGTGACACGCGAAATTTCGTCTCTCGTCGTCCTCGTCAACGTTCGGCCAGAGTACAACCAGAGTACAACCATGCTCCCTCGACATCTTCAAAGCCTGGCTTTACGCACTCGTAGTCGTCTGCTTTTGTTTTGCCAAGCAGCCCTATACCCGCCTCCGTTTCGGATATCTCCTGCGAACCGTGTAGGTTTTCACTCGTCATCTCGACGCCAAGACGACCTACCGAAGTCACCCTTCCAAACATTTGTGGACGTCCTAAGAGATGAATTGAAGAAGAATAGGGAGCTTCAGGATAACGTCAAGCAACTACAGGGTGATGTCGACAAATTTCAGGACTCCGAAGCAATGAAAAAAGCAAAAGCTGCATATGAGCGGGCACGAGTTCGTGAATATTTCATATCTACGTAAAAATGGTGACTCAAACGCTGCGTTGCAGCTCACCTCTAGTATCAAGGAGAACCCGCGTCTACGGGCTGCCGCTGAGGAGCTGAAAAAGACTGGTGTCAAGGTTGGAGATGCCGTGTCAGAAGCATTGAAAACTATGGAGGAGAGCGAAATTATGCGTGCTGTATGGATTTTCTTCCATCGATCACGCTGTCCCCATGTTGATCTCCGAGCAGATTTCAAAGGCTTCCGCAGCCGTTTCCTCAACGATCGAAAGGTCAACGGAACCAATACGGAAGACAGCAGCATATAAAACACTTTCCGAAACTCTGGTTGACGCTCTAGACGACAGCGGAAGTGCTAAGCATGCTGGCTTCGAGGAGAAGGAAGCTCGCAGACAGCGGAGACAGAAACGCCTTGCGAAGGCAGGAAAGGATGGTGGTCTAGGGCCTTCTGGAAGTCGGGTCGTCGCTAATCCGGAGTTCGTACATTCATCTCCCCTCCCAAAATATTCCTAAATTTGTCAACTGCAGGGCTGGCTCGGCAGTAGTCTTGCATAAAGACTCTCCACGGCAAGAGAAGTGGAATAGACTAAAGGAGACCAACCCTATTTTGCGGTCCTTCGTCTCCCTCCGCCAGGCATATGATGAGTCAGAAAATCCTGTCGTCTCTTCGTTACGGTCAGTGACTCAAACCGTTGGCTCATGGTTCGATGAGAACGAGACAGCGCAGGTCATGCGGCTTATGAAAGCTCTTGACCCTGCATTTAACCGGGAAAGTTTTGAACGGGAGCTCAGGGAGTATATCGTTCCTGAGGTCGTGGATGCGTACTTGTCTGCCGACAAGGAATCCCTCAAGTCATGGTGTGGCGAGGCGGTGCGTATATTTGTGCTCATTCGACCTTCGCGCTGGAAACCTTACTTTGTCTATCTAATCAGACATATAATGTTCTTTGGGCTACCATGGAGCACTTCCTTCAGCAAGGTCTCATCAGCGACAGTAAAGTCCTTGACATTCGCCAAGTCGACGTAAGTTTTGAAACATAGATCACGGCGCATGACCTCTGAATTTAACCGCTGTGACAGGTCTCCGACGGCAAGATTCTCGAGAACGATGTCCCAGTCTTTCTTGTCCAATTTTCAACGCAGGAAGTCCTCATGTTCCGGAATGCAAAAACAGGCGAGATTGCAGTCGGCGCGGACAACAAGGTAGAGCAATGCACCTATGTCGCTGCCATAACGCGCATCGAGGAGGAACTCACTAATGAGCTAACCGGAGGGTGGAAGGTTATTGAGGTACGTGGTATTGTGGTATTCCACAACAACCCTTGCTTGTTTTTCGATCTCTCATGGTTTCTTTCCTTGACAGATGGCACGCAGGAGTGCACGGGCGTATCTTTAAAAGCTCCAGCATATATACACCTAATATCACCCACGATAGAAGACTACGCAATCACCACTCATCACGGATATGACGGATCCATTCGAGGAATTTAGGAAGGAATTTGGGAAAGTCAAATGAAAAAGATCATCGTCGATCGCATTCACCAGTGGTTCAACAACAACCATGACCACAAACTGTTTGCAGCTCGGCGAGTCTGTCGACCACATCTTCCCTGTTGAGATTGATGGTAAGGCATCCTCGGGAAAATAATAACAGCATCGCCTTCCAACACACCGACGCTAACACCCTCATTCTCTTCAAGGTTTCCACACCAGTCATCCGCTGTCGCAATGCAGATGTCATCAATAAGGCTTCTGGAGAAGGAAGAATCATTAATCCCTAAGTGTCTCATCTGTTCGACCGGTCGTTTCTGCTCTTGTGTACGGGCCAAGCGCATTGTCGGATCCTCGTCCATAAGAACTCAAGTCACTGAACTGGCTGTATCTATAACTTTTACTCTGGTGGAAGAGTGAAACGAAATCAACAGTTCTGGTGCAATACAGTATGTTCATCATCATTAGGTTACATATCAAGGATTGTGGATATAAAGAACAAGAAGAGGGGACTGCGGAATGAGCGAGGATTGCTTGTATGAAATCAATGATTGCTCCCACATGTCCTTGTGTGAGATCCAAAAGGCTGTCAAAGAAAGATGTGTAACAAGTATTTTGAGGATGGGTACAGCCTAGAGACGAGATTGTCCAACTCAGTCTGGGTGAAAAATAGTCCAACAGATGGAAGATCATCTTCTGAATAGCTCCTTCTGGACATCCCTAATGAAGATTAGGATGCCATCAATCATGAAGTGTGAGGTCAGACTTGCATAACTTGTGAAGATGATGGCATGGCAGTTTGGTGGATGTCTCCAAAGCTTTGGGACACAGCTACTTCTTGTTGAAGCAGACTATGGGAAGTGTACAACTGTTAAGACTGGAGGGGTCTGGAGGAAATTATTGGAATCCAGTCAGATCCAGCAGACAGAGTATTGTGTTGAGAGCAGATCCAGCAGATGGGGAACAAAAGGACTTGGCTTCAACTTGTAAGAAGTTGTGCCCTTCATCTCATCTGGTGTCCTAATTTCAGAGCAGGGGTTTTGGGAAGATTAGTGGATAAGCTTAGTGTTTGAAAGTCCAGTTCATTGAACTGGAAAAAAAAAACTGAAACCAGACCAAACTGAACTATGTTTTGATCCTTTTGCAGTTGCAGTTGTCCTCATTTCCTAAGTCCATCGGTTGTGGTTATAATGATTTGAATACTTATTTAAAACTGATTGAAATTAGTTACAACCAGTTGCAACTGACTAAACTCAATGTAAGTAGTATAATTTAATCATAAGTAATTGTATAATAACTAAAGTAAAATTGTAACGACGGCCAACAAAAGACAACACAAAAACCAAGGGTTTATATACTCTGAGGCTGTGCATGGACCATGTGGTCACATTTGCACAACCCAACGGAAGAAAGTGGTGCCACTTTTTTATTATTCCCACAGCTCGCAAACCAACAACCACATTGACATCCCACATTACCATCATCAACCACCACCACCTTGACACTGCCACCACCACTCCCCTCCTGTGCCTTCTTCCACCAACACCCCTCCATCAATGCACGCTGCTACTACCACATCTCCAACATCAAATGTGTTGAAATTAAATTCTGATACATGCTGCATACATGAGGCAATGCATGCAGCACACACATGTTACTGCGCTTACTGTGCATACATGTGGTAAACACATTCCTGAGTCATGTGACATCCTTACTATTATGTATATAAGGAGAACCTGTACCGTAGTAGATATACAGTGTTCTTACCTCTGCTAAACCCTAGCTCTAAGACTAACTAAACCCCAGGTAGGTTATAAGGAACGTGTCGTCTCTTCCTCTGTGCAGTGTATGTAGTCTGCTCCAACAGGTTATGGGCCCTGCTGGGCACATCGCGAACGTGCCTTAACTGGCTGCGAACGACGTTGACTTCATTGTCTCCAAATTGTAACCTTGCGCTCTTCGTGAGCTGCATTGCACTCCCTGCGAGCTGAATTTAAAAACCCAGGTTGACTAGGGTTAACCACTCTGAAGGAGTGTTTTTGCCTGAGATTATGGAACGTGTTTTCTTGAATAGAGGACTGATTGAGCGCTTTTACCAGCTGCCACTATAACATCATGTCTTCAACTCTTGAAAAACTCGTACAAACTTTCGACGGCTCTAACTACATTCAATGGGCCAACTCAATGAAGGCATGGCTCAGATCTCAGGGCCTCTGGCAAATAACTAGCGGAATGGAACTAAAACCACACCTGGCATCTCCTTTGACGGCGACAAATGCTGCACTAGTAGCGGAAGCTAATGCCAAGCTCCAGACCTGGAACAATAAGAATGACCAGGCTATTGGTAGCCTAGTGCTCTGCCTGGCCCCCTCTATTTGGCAGCGTGCCAACACCAAGGACACTGCTGAGGAGGTGTGGGATCTCATTCGCACCGACTATGGTGTCAATGGCCCCTCCCAAGTCTTTGCGGACTTTAGGTCTGCAATCACAATCAAAAAATTCTGGCTGTGAATCCTGTGCCAGAGATTGCCAAAATGGCTGATAAATTTGAGCGCCTTATGGCTGCCAATGTCGCCATCCCCGAATTAGTACAGGCAATGATTCTACTTGCTGCGATGCCACACGAGTATGATTCTCTATCTGCCACGGTCCTTAACATGACCGCTACTAGAGCCTTGATGTTTAAACATGTCAAGGACTCCATTGTCGCTGAGGCCTCATGGCGCACAGCAGTTGGAAAGCCCATCAGCCCGCCTCAGACCACCAAGCTTTCTGCTGTCAAGCGCAAAGGGGGAAACCCCAGATGGCAATCTCAGGGCAACAATGGAGATTCGTCCCGAAAGTGTGGACAATGTGGAGATAAAAAGACTAAAGAGGAAAAGCCTAAAGAGAAACATACCCATCTCGCCTCAAATGCCTTTACTACCATAAATGGTAATGGCACCATCATACCACCGATGCTGCTCATCCAGCGCATCGAGAAGCATGAACATACTCCCATAAGGGATCCTTGCTGCTGACCGCCTGCACAGGCATACACGGGCACGGCCTCTACCTCTCATTCGGTCTATACTGAATATCAGCAGGCTCGAGACACCCTCGAGCAAATGAATCTCCCACGCAGTGCAAAAAATCTGCGACCGCTGGAAGAGCACCTAACAGTGCGAGAAGGTAGGAGGAGGAGGATTGAACCAGAACCAAGGATCGTAGAGGTAGAAGATGATAGCATCTCCCTTGGATCGGAACCTGCAGTTTCTGATGAGAAGGTATGGAAAGCCGTCGATGAAATGCTCATTGATGAACCGCTTGAAACAGGTACATATGATGAAAGGTCAGTCCTTTTTCCTGCCATAAGCACAAGAATTAACATTCCACTGATCACAGTGAACTTTTCATGTGAAATTTTACCGCTACTAGATGTATCATGGAACAATTTACATCTTAATATATGTGTTATGTGTGCAAATGGAAATTGTAAGAAAGGTGCCAACTGGATCATGGATTCAGGTGCATCAAAACACTTTACTGGTGAAATGAAAGATTTTGCTTCTTATGAACCTTTACTGAGAAAGGACTCTACCCTGGTTCAAACAGCCATGGGTACTACTCATATAGTAGGGAAAGGAGCAGTCTTCATTAGACATCAGGTAGTTTGTCACAGGAAGTCAGAGACGCATGAAATGCGATTATACCCTGTCTACTACATACCTGACTGTAATGCTCGATTACTGTCAATGGGCATCTTCTTGCAAGATGGAAGTGATGTGCATGGTTCCTCTGCACACATTTCATTTTTCAAGCAAGAAAACCCAATTATGGATTGCGTCCCTCTTATGAAACGTGACACTATTTATTGGGCTCGGACTCATATATTGAGCACCAAGGGAATCAATGTTGTGACAATGTACATCGCAGACTACTCGACTTGGCATAGGTGACTTGAACACCCATCCAAAGAAGCGCTAGGAAAGATACCTAATAGCACCATAAAATTCCCAAGGAATTTAATTATTCCTAAAGACAAAATTATATGTCCAGGGTGCACTGAAGGGAAAATGACCTCAAAATCTTTTCCCGAATCAGATTCACACACAGAAAGACCCTTTGAATTAATACATTCCGATCTGAAGGAACTCCCAGTACTATTGTACCATAAACATAAATACTTTATTGTATTTCTGGATGACAAAATGTCACATATCTGGGTCCAATGCCTTAAAAAGAAATCTAATGCTGCTGTGGCCATCAGACAATTTTGGGCAGTGGCTTTGACACAGTATGGCACTACAATCAAGTGCTGGCATGTTGATCCAGGAGGGGAGTTCAAAGATCGTGAGCTACAAAATGTGCTCAAGGACTTTGGCATCAAAATAGAGATGTCTGCACCCTACGTTCACCAACAGAATGGGTGTGCAGAGCATGCCATAAGGACAATAATGGAAAAATTGCAAATCCTGTGATTTACCACATGTCTACCACAATCATGGTAGGAATTTTGCATTGAACATGCAACACACCTATACAACTGAACCCCGATAAGGTGCCTGAAATGGCTGACACCGGTTGAGGACCTGACAAAAGTCCGCCCAGATCTAAATGATCTGAAGGTTTTCGGTTGTGGTGCTTATGTCTACCTACTCAAGGAGAAGCATCCAAACACATTGGCTCCTCGATCAGAGTTGATGACATACCTTGGATTAGAAGATGGCATTAAAGCATACCATTTCATGCGACCTAGTGGTGCAATATTCATTGGTGCTACAGCACTATTTGATGAAATGTTGTTCCCATGCTGTCCCGGAGCTAAAACTCCTGCCAATACAGACCTTTGTGATTTTCCACCTCCAGAACCAGAAGATGATGACCACTCATCTGGAATGGATGGCGATGATTCTATACTGCCACAAGATCCGCCCCTTCTTCCATCATCAGAAAATGATGATAATAATGTACCAAGTGAGTAAAAGGCACATGATGATGTGACAGATGCTCCTCCTCCACTGCCTCTAGTAACCACTGAGGACTTTCGTCCAAGACGTGATGATCAACAGGAATGGCAGCAATTGCCCCATCGATCAGGCAGGCAGAGGAACATCCCAAACCATCCTGGCAATACCTATGGAGAGAAGCGACTCCCCTCTGACATAGAGAGAGACATTGCACGTGATCGATATTGGAAGAGATCTGTAGGTCAAGATTCGGATCATAACTGAACATGACCACAATCTCAACAGAAAGAACTGGTTGCTGGACTGAGTTCGGCACCCCACGAGAGTGTGCCCAATTCCAATGATCAAGAACATGATCACCCAATGGGGGAACTGGACGAAGCAGGTTATATTAAAAAGATAACCAAGGAAGGAGGAGATAAGCTTATTTACTGGCTGTTGTCAAAAGCAGTCAAACCATTGAGTGAAATAAGCCAAGTTCCAAACCAATTTCGCAATATTGTGCGCCTACCTTGGCAGCAGCAACATGAGTGGAAACAAGCTTGTCATGAAGAATTAGAGGCTCTTCATAAGCGACAAGTCTATGACATCGTCAATCTTCCACATGATTGAAAAATGATCAAAAATAGATGGGTTTTCTCCATAAAATCGGATGGAAGAAAATGAGCCAGACTTGTGGCCAAAGGCTTTTCACAAGTCAAAGGTGTTGACTTTGATGAGATTTTCTCACCGGTAGTCCGCTACAAGACCGTACACCTCATGTTTGCACTTGCATCTCTAGAGGGCATGTATATGATCGGCCTAGATGTAAAAACTGCATTTTTATATGGCAAACTAGATGAGGAGATCTATATGGATCAACCCGAGGGTTTCAGACTCGAGGGAAAAGAGCGCAAAGTAATGCGCTTATGCCAAGCATTGTATGGCCTTAAACAAGCCTCACTTGCATGGTGGAAAGAGCTAGAGGCATTTATGTGCACCATTGGGTTCGTGCGCGCCAGCTCCAATGCCAGCATTTTCATACACAAGGATCCTAAGACAGGCAGCATTGTTATTGCACTCGTCTATGTTGATGATGGCTTGTTCATGGGGAAGAACAAGAAACTTGTGGATGAAAAGAAAAATGCTTGTCTAAAGCATTGGGAGTGCCATAGTACTAAAAAAGTCATGGAATTCTTAGGCATGCACATCACCCAGACTACAAGCAAAGTCAAACTCGATCAAACTGAATATCTTGCCAAAGTGCTTGAGAGATTCGAGATGACAAATGCCAAAGTGACCCCCACTCCACTCCCGACTGGTTACAGACCATCAGAAAACACAGCAATGCCCAATGTGATGCTTAGATCAAAATATCAGTCTGTGATCAGATCTTTATTGTATCTGATGCTCGGAATGTGACCTGATATCGCTTGTGCGGTAATCAAGATGTCGCAATTCTTGGCTAATCCTAGCCAAGAACATCTAGACAAAGTGATGTACATAATGCGCTATCTGGTGGGAACCCAGAAATATAACATTGTCTATGATGGTGAGAAGTCCGAGGGGCTACAGGCCTTCACAGATTCTGATTGGGCAGCTGACACTGTCAAACGCCGATCTACAACGGGTTATTTTGCTACTCTAGTGAGTGGCATTGTGTGCTGGCAGTCCCATTTACAAAAAACTGTAGCACTGTCATCCACAGAAGCCGAATATATGGCTCTCTCTGACACTTGTCGACAGATAGTGTGGATAGAGTCCTTATTCCAGGAACTTGGATATGTACTGAAGTGCATACCAATCTGCGCTGATAATCAGGGATCCGTCTTTATCAGATCAAATCCAGTTCAGGAAAGAAGGACCAAACATATAGACATTTGCTACCACTATACCCATGAATGCATAGAAAATGACAAAGTCATGGTCGTTTTCATTCCTGGAAGTGATAATCCGGCTGACATGTTCACAAAGAACCTTGGCGCTGTCTTATTCAGAAAATTTAGAGACTCTCTTGGAATTACTTTCAAGATTCAAACTTAGCTGCTTAGAGCGCTGTACAGTTTGAGGGGGGGTATTGAAATTAAATTCTGATACATGCTGCATACATGAGGCAATGTATGCAGCACACACATGTTACTGCGCTTACTGTGCATACATGTGGTAAACACATTCCTGAGTCATGTGACATCCTTACTATTATGTATATAAGGAGAACCTGTACTGTAGTAGATATACAGTGTTCTTACCTCTGCTAAACCCTAGCTCTAAGACTAACTAAACCCCAGGTAGGTTATAAGGAATGTGTCATCTCTTCCTCTGTGCAGTGTATGTAGTCTGCTCCAACAAAATGCTGCAAACAAACCATGTAATGCTCAAATGATGACAGACTGTTCATTGGGGCCCCAGTAATGAAATTCAAGGTGCTTTTTACTGATTTTTTTTTTTTTAGGTTCTAACTATCTTGTAACAACAAAACAGTGATATGGCTCCCTATCACCCTGTGCTTGTACTACAGCAATTTTTGCAATTGTGTGCACCTCTTGGATGACCTTCCTCACTTTGTGCAGTGCACTTTTGTGTGCCTTAGTGTGCTTTTGTGTGCCTTAGTATGCTTTTGTATGCCTTAGTGCACTTTTGTGTGCCTTTTACATTTCTACTGTGCCTTTGTACCCCCCTTAGCTGTCTTCTATCATGTGCCTTAAATGCACCCTATTATGCTTCGATCCACCTTCATGCACCCCCTACACTCATAACCTGCCTTTCACAGTTACTGCAGGCTTATATGCTCTCTTACGCTTTACCAGCAAATCACATTCTTTGCTGCACACTCATTGCACTATTCATTTATTACACACAACAATCCTTCATCACATCTATTGCACTGTGTGTCATGGCTTCCAGCTTACTAGGGCACTTATTTGAGGCGCACTGCAATTGCATCATGAGCCAACTGCACATTCTCACATAATCTGAGTGCTTTGCACCTATTTGGCATTGGACTGTGCACACTTGGGTGCTTTTACATAAATTTGGGTGCTTGGCACTATTTGGCATCATACAGCATCTCCTTATAGTTCTTCCACATTTCCAATCAGCATCACTTTATCTGGTAACCAGCACAGGTCAATCACATCACTATTACTAAGACACAGCACATGACATATAACACCAAAGCAGACTAATTGGGCAGAGCACACAGGATCTAAAGTACACCAAAAATAGAACATCATGCCAGAACAGTTAAGTATTGGGCTATAGCATGCACAAATCTTATTGGCTAAGGCATCAGTATCATGCAGTCAGGTTTAGATGGGCCAATGGATGGACTTGTGGGTAGCGCATGGTGCTTTCTATTTTTATACTTTATTTTACTGCTTTTATCATATAAGCCATTTGTACATAGTACCAAGGTACATAGAGAATCAAGAGGATCTTTCCCCCCACATAGTTCACAGTTCGTTCAGCATTGCACATATTCTGTGCATTATCTAGTTCATGTGCCTTTGTAGTATGCTCTTCATATAGCCATGTTTGCATATCATTTGTGCCTCTCATCATATTGCTGCGTTTCATCCCTTCATTTGCATCCTTCATCTTTGTTTGTGCACTTTTGCAGTGTGCCCTTCATATAGCTGCATTTGTGCCCCTCGTTATATAGCCACATTTTCACACCATTTGCATATTTCCCCACTAGTTGCACATGTATCTCACCTGCATTCCTAGTCTGTGTGCCACCTCTTCGGCACACTCCAGTATTGCTGTCGCACTAAACCCCTTACCTTTACCTCCATTGTCATTGCACATTTTTGCACTCCTGTTGTGCATTTTTGCCCCTTTGCATTGCACACTTTTTCACCATTGTGCCTACCTTCTTTTTTGTGTACACAACTAGTGTGCACATTGCAAACCATCAAACCAGCCTCTTAGTAGTCTTTGTGCTTTGTGCCTTGATAGATGATCTGAGACCCTCTAGGCAAACCCCCTATCCCAAGCATGCCTGCAGCTGTAGGTTTTGTGTTCACACTTCCTGTTGAGACTCTGCACTGAGTACCAACTGAACACATCAACAGCATCAAGATGGGACCCATACCCATCTGCTTTGTGCCCATCTATGCTACTGCTGTGAGCTCCTGCTTGCAGGGTAGCAATGGGTCCCATTTTGGATTACACCACTTTAGAACCAACACATCACTCCCACCTCCACTGCGAGCAACTGCTTGTGTGATAGATGGAGATGGTGATGACATGAATGCCAATGCCAACACCAGCACCAATACCAGGACCAATGAGGATGCCAATGCAAACATCAACACCAGACACTAATGCCAACACCAACACTGAACACCAGTGCCAATGCCAACACTGGATGCCAATGCCAACACCAGACAATGGTGAGGACAGCAGACAACAGCACTAACACCAGACACTGACCCTAGCAGACCAGCAGATGATAACGATGCCCCCTTCCCCCTGCATTTGCTCCTCTGGTGGGTGCATCTTTTTTCTTGTTGCTGGTTTCTCATCCTCCTCCTTTGTCATGTTATTTTATTTTACTATCTATATGCTTGCTCGTGGGATCCTGCTGCCCTGTGAGGGGCATCTTATTTTAGAGTAGTAGAATTACTCTTAACTACATACAGTTATGTAGACTTATGAGATTGTAATTATAACTGCAATGAACCAGTTGCATGGGGTTTGGTCCAGTTTTACATAGATTTTGAATTGAATTGAACCAGTTGCAGTTGCAGTTTGGCCCTAAGATGGGAAAAAACCAGACTGAACCAGACCTTCAAACACTAAATAAACTCAGTATGTGTGGAAAATACTTAGAGGTAGAGTCCAGGTCTAAGCTGGAACTCTGAGGATGATCAAGGATTAAGAGTTGAAGTTGCTTAGCTCTTCAGAGGATTCAAGGGTTCAAGGGTTCAAGGTGGAAGAAAGGCAAAAGGTTCAGATTAGAATTAAGGCAAGATTACTGGTAACTAGGTCAGGCTTTGTCAGGAATCTATGTCATGAGTCTATGTTATGAGTCTATGTTGTGAGTGTCATATGACAAGCAGTCCTCATGGATATTGAAAACTTTACAATAACATCCGATCCTCTCTACCCTTTGACCCCACTTCATTTACACACATCTTCTGATCCATTCCACTTTAAATTGTACTGTAAATGACAGTGGACCCCTCTGCCACTTCAACTGGATTTATGTCCCAGATGTTGCAGATCTCCACCTCAAAGTCCTGCAGTACAAGCATGACCCTATCCTCTCTGGTCACTTTGGGCAGAACAAGAACCTTCAATGTGTCCAGTGCAATTAGGTCTGGCCCAACCTCTGTACCTTCATGCAAGACTTTTGCAAATTCTGTACAACATGCAAATGATCAAAGTCACCCCAACACAAACCCTATGGATTCCTGAAACAACTCTTAGTTCCAGAAAGACCTTGGGACTCAATCTTGATGGACCTCATTGAACAACTACCAGATTTTGATGGACATACCACCATCCTAGTCATTTTTGATGTGTCAAGTTGGTACTCAGTGCAGAATCTCAATAAAAGATATGAACACAAATCCTACAGCTGCAGGCATGCTTGGGGTGTGGAGGTTCATTTAGGGGGCCTCAGATCATCTGTAGTGATCCCCACCAACCCTGGAGGGATCAAATTTGTATCTATTATATTTCAAGGCAGCTAGTTTCTATAAAAACCAGCTCTTATCTAATTTGTACCTTAGTTTACACCAGATCACTCACCCCACATAATCCATACATTATTCATGTCATTGTGTTGTGTGATCTAACTTAAGCTAAGTTGTGTATGCAGAAAGGAAGATATGCACATTGGTGAAAAAGTGCACAATGTAAAAGATCAGAAAAGTGCAGTGTGGAAAAATGCACAACGGCAATGGGTGGTAAAAGTGGAAGGCACAGCGAGATGGGGACAATGCTGGAGTGTGTCAAAGGTGCAACACACAAACAAAAGGTGCAGATGAGATGCAAACACAACTATGTATAGGACAAAAACTACAAACAGTGTGCAAAATGTGGCTATACAATGAGGAGTGCAAATGGTGCACAAATGTGATTATACAAAGGGCACACTACAAAAGCACACAAACTAAGATGATGGCCCCAAATAGTGCCTTAAGGTCTAGTTCATATAACTGTAAAATAACTGATAACTGAACTGAGCTGAACTGATCGTGACTAGACCAGCAGTTCAGTTATGTTCACTTGGATGATGACAAAACTGCAGTTCTTGACCGGTTTTAGGATTAGTTTTTGCACAGCCACAATATAGCCACTTGCACACTCAAAACACAACCAAAATGATTGTTTTAGTATTATTTTTCATCAAGATACTATCATTTTGGAAGGTTTTTGATAGCTCATTGTCTGTATATCTAATATTAGTGGTCACATCAGTCACATACACTTCCCATACAGTACATTATATTGTGAGAAGTGTATTTGCTCATACAATTTTATCAAAACTGCAGTTTGAACTGATGATAACCAGTTGTTGACCAGTTTGTTGTTGCACCAGTTTGAATCAGTTTGGACCAGTTAAGGTCTGGTTTTTTCAATATGGTAACTGGTTCTGGTTTCAGTTATTTCCAAATGGGGAAAAAAGCTGAACTAGATTGGACTTTAAAGTGCTAGCCTCAAATGATGGGGAAAATGGAGCTATAAGACAAAAAGTGCAAATGATGTGCAAATGCAGCTATATGAAGGGTGCACTACAAAGGCACATGAACTAAGATAATAATGCACAGACTATGTATGTGCAACACTGAATGAGACTGATGTACTGGGGGAAGAAAGATCCTCTGGTTTCTCTATGTACCTGGGTACTATGTACAAATGACTTATGTGATGAAAATGGTAAAATGAAGTATAAAAATAGAAAGCACCATCTGCTACCCATAAGTCCATCCATTAGCCCATATGAATCTGACTGTAAGGACAACCTCAAAGCCTCACTTAGTAGTGAGCTAACAGAGGGGAATCCAAAGTTAATATTGTACTACATAATACAAACACTTCAGGCACATTTAACAGAGGGGAATTCAAAGAGAAAGCTTTAAGGACCCATCTGTTGATGCCTAGTATATGTGATAGACCTGAAAATCACATAATAGGCTAAAATATTGATTTAGTGGCACGTGCACCACAAAAGGGCATAGTAACCAAGAAGAAGTATAAACCGGTTGCTAGAAAAGTCAAACCAGTTATTGTGCCTGTCCCAAATGAATTCCGCATTGAGTGCAACATTATAGGTGATCCGCTAGTGGCACTTCCTGCACTTTTACCAAACCCACCACCATTTACCCCGACCGGTGATGATGCTCGACCTGGAAACCTAACAAAAACCTGTTAAAAGGCTTGTGTAGTATAACTCAGGCTAGAAAAAGGGTGCGAGGTGGTACTAAATATCACTGCTAATACCAAAACATTGTTTTTAGTGATGCAAAATGGTAAGGATGTGACGAATAGCCTTTTTAAAGCGTACGAAAATGTTCGAAGAGGTTTGAAGACGTACAAAGTAGTTCAGAGTATGTTCGAATTGGTTCGAAGTTGTTCAGGTGAGTTCGAGGGGGTTCAAAGGTGTTTGACTGGCATCGATATACATTTTGACAAATGAATATAGCAGTTACGAGCTGTGTTTTTAGTGACGATAGGCGATGACGAGTTGAGAATGAATACGAAGGTTTGAGGAAGTTCGCGATATTTCGCAGAACTTCAGAGATATGGCGCGAGGTAAGACTCAAGAGAACTGCTCTTAAATCTGACTATAGAGGAGAGGGTAACTGGTTCTCTGTCATTCTAAGTAACTAGTACAAGTCTATATACATTTCGAAGAGATAAGTACCAAAAAGGAAATTTAACAGGTGTAGAACACGAGGCAGTATGCACAGCAATAAAGGTATTGTAAAACATAAAACAATGAGGAACAATGATAATTGAAACATTCGGTGTCACCATATAGTAAGAGTACTTCTCTTTGTTGTTTCAATAGATCATTGAAACCCCAAAACTGCCATTATTGTACCCTAATTCTTTTATTGTCTCTCCTTGCATGTCCAGTAGTGCTCGATATGCGACTAAATAGTTCACTCCGGTTGAGCATCATGTATTGAAAGTGTTTTAAGACAACTATACAGCGGCTGAAGTCGTTCGAAGTGCTGTGAAGTCATTCGAAGTGTCGCAAAATGGTTCAAAAGTGTTCGAAATAGTTTGAAGTCATCTGAAATAGTGCGAAATAAGTCGAAAATAGTTCGGAGTTGATTTCGTAATGTTCGTAGTGGTTCGGAAGGTCTGTCGTAGTGTGTTAATATGATTGAAAACTTTCCTCAGACCTTAGAGCATGCAGTGGACCTATCACCGGGTGCTATACTGAAGAGCGCATGCAAGCGCTCCAAAAGTGCCACACTGATTTCTTATTACCAGAGGAGATGAGGGTTTTACACCACTTGATGTTTTTGCAGAATGAAGCCTTTGTGTGGAGCAATGAGGAGCACAGCAGCTTCAAAACCACATTCTTTCCCCCAGTAGAAATCCCAGTTATTCCACACACCCCTTGGATAGAGTGCAACATTCCCATTCTACCAGGCATATACGATGAAGTTTGTGCTATTATCCAGAGGAAGATAGACTCAGGCATTTATGAGTGCTCAAATTCAGCATATAGATCATGCTGGTTCTGCACACTCAAGAAAGATGGAAAAATACTGCACATCGTACATAGCCTTGAGCTGCTTAATCATGTTACCATTAAACACTCTGGTGTCACCCCTACACCTGAGCACCTTGCAGAGCAGTTTGCAGGGCACGCATGTGGTGCCATCCTTGATCTATATGTGGGATATGACGAGCGCTTAATCAAAGAATCGTCGCGCGACCTTACGACATTCCAGACGCCATATGGCGCAATGCACTGATGATACTCAACCCGGAAACCCAAACAAAACCTACTAAATGGCTTTGGATGGTATAACATGAGTCAGAGGAAGGGTGCGAGGTGGTACTAAATATCACTGCTGAGACCAAAACAATGTGTTTAGCAACGTGAAATAATAAGGGATGGTGTAAATAGTCTTTATAAGCATATGAATATGTCCAAAAGAGTTCGAAAAAGGCTCAAAGGTATGCAAAATAGTTCAAATAAGTTCAAAGAAGCGCGAAATAGTTCAAATAAGTTCGAAGAAATTCGATGTATATCGAGGAATGAGTTTAGTGAATGTGATGTGTTTGTCAAATAATGATAAGTGATGGGCAATAAAACGTGGGGCAAATACGATAGTTTCGAAGAAGTTCGCGATATTTTGCAGAACTTAGAGATGTGATGTGAAGATAGGACTAAAGAGAACGATTCTTAAATCTGATGATAGCGAGAGGGTAACTTGTGCTGTTCCCCATTGATCTGTTGTTTTATTCTAACTAATACAAGTCTATATACAATTTGAAGAAATAGTACTAAAAAGGAAATAATAACAATTGTAGAACATGAGGCAATGTGCACAGCAAATAAAGGTATTGTAAAACATGAAACAAAATGAAAGATGATAATAAGTGAAATGTACATTGTCCCAATATAGTAAGAGTTCTTGTTCTATTGCTTTAATATATCAATAAAACACAAAAATGCACTTATCGCATTCTAACTCTGTTGTGGTCTCTTCTCGTGTCTGGTAGTGCTCGATATGTGGCGAGTTGGCTTGTTCCAGATGTGCAACATGTATCGAAAGTGTTTTAAGACAACTATATGGCAGCCAAAGTCGTTCGAAGTGCTGCAAAGTCATTTGAAGTGTTGTGAACTGTCACAAAATAGTTCAAAGTAGTTCAAAGTTGTCTGAAATAGTGTGAAATCATGCGAAAATGGTTCAAAGTCAATTTCGTGGCATTTGTAACAATTTGGAGTGCATGCCATGGTGTCTCAATGCGAGTGAAAATGTTTTCCAGACCTTAAAGTGCATAGTGGACCTATCAGCAGGTCGTACTGAAGCCCAAGACAATGGCAGACTGCTTCTGACATTGCAATAATTTGTGAACCTGGATCTAAGATAGCCTCAAAGTATTCTTGGTTATTGATCAATAAATCAATGGAACGAAGCACATGCAACTCTTTTGCAACCTTCAAAATGTCCAGGTTTTCAATTTCGCCTGGTTGAAGATGGGTGAGGTACTATTCAAATAGATCCTGCAAAACAATAGGAAGCAGCGCTGCAATTGTTGCGCTAACTGGAGGTGTTGCATTAAGCACTTTATTTTCTGCAAAAGGTGTGTGTGCTTCACAGTGCGCAAATGGCATAATGCTCACAAGGTTGGTAGCTACCACTTTTGCACCAGTAGCTGCAATGCGCTTTGGGGTAACTTGTTCTCTATGGCACTGTCTGAGATCGGGCGAAAGGGATAGGAGCTCTTCATGTGAAACCATAATGGAGGGTGCCTTCATGGCATGCACATATACTCATCAACAATCTGCAGGTTCTGGATGGGAACGACAGTGCGGTATGATGGCTCTTTGCCTTTGGAAGTGTTAGCTGGTATGTCTGGTTTATCTGCTGCTGCGGGCACAAAATGTGCTTCAGGAATGTTGGAATAGGGATATATGGGCATCTCATTGGGCACTTTAGTTGCGCTCGCAGTGGGTTGCAAAGCTGGGGACTCGATACTGTCGGCGGGTGCAATGTCTGTAGTTTTAGAATGCACGCTCTCTTGATTGGATGTATTGCGCAGTGTGCGCCACAGAATTTCAACGCCATCGAAGATTTGCCTCTTCCAAAGTGACATCAACTCCTGCTCAAGTGCATCGATGCACTCTTCCTTCATTAGTTGCGCATTTGGTGTGCATTGCATATAATCTGCTGCAGGCGCTGAAGCGGCAATGTACATCGACTGTAAAGGTGCTGCTGGAGCTGGACAAGGTGCTATATTATAGATGAGCTGCGAATTGGTATTAGATGAAAGTCGACCAGTAGCTATCTGCCCTGGGTTGCGCTTATGCCATTCCTCAATGTGCTCGCCGAAGAAGTTGCCTGGAATAGAATGCAGCACAAATGCACCACCTGGGAGTACGATGTGCCCTTCCACATTTCACCTAACTTTCCTTCACTAATAAGGTGCTCAATTGAAGCACACTCAGAAATATAATGCCCTGTCTGACTGCAACCATTGCACTTGTTGTTGTTCAAGTGAGGCGCACCGCTTCTGCCATCTCTGCATGATGCACTCAACATGGTAACTATTGGCTGTGTCATGTGTTCAAATAAGACTGAGATGTCTTCTGCTTTGACTGCAGGCGCGCTAGGTTGCAGCTGGGAAATGGGTGCACTGGATGCTGAGTAGGGCACATACATATTGGGGTTTTGTGCTGTAAGCCTAGTAAGTGGCTGGAAATAGCATGCTGGGCCTTCAAAGATAAAGTCAATTGCATCACATATTGCGTCTAATGAGTATGGCACATTTGCAGGCTGATTCGGTACCACAATTGCAAGACGGCTCAAAATGCGCTGTAGCTGGCCTGGTCGAAACACCCTAACGAACATGTGGCTTTGGTCGTAGCATGCCAATATGCCTTGTGCAACTAAGTATTTGCTAATGTTGAAAAATGCATGATAATAGCATGCGATTTCTTCTGCAGTTACAAGGCCAACATGTGTGGTCTCACCAATAAGCTTGTCCAGGTTGCTAATACTCCATTTACTGCCATTCCTAGAGCTGGGATAAAGCTTTAGGACAGCATCTTTGAATGTGCCATAGTTGTGCATCGCGCTATACTCTGGTAGCAGTTTCCAAGTGTCCGCAGTGTCGCTGTCCAAATAGCGCACAGTGTGAAACTTTTTATCAGTCTCATCAGTGACGTGACAATCACGGAGGTGCGCAAGCTCCTCAAAGTACTTCTGGAGTTTGGGCGGTTTTGCGGGGTCGAAATGTGGCGCATTTTGGTTAGATGCAGATGGCATATGCATGGTAGCCATAGTAGATGGAATAAGGTGTGTAGAGTTAAGATCTGGTAAAAGTGCAGCAAAATGCAAAGGTGGAAAAGAATGCAGTGATGCAGATGGAGTTAAGGTAGATAGGGATGATTCAGGTGAAGGTGGAGGTAAAGACAGTGCGGACGAGTGATGCGTGTTGTTTAGGAAGAGTGATTTAAATACTGGTATTTCCCCAAGCTGGAGCGCAGTTGCTAACAGCTTGGAATGGAGAGTGCAAAGGTGGTTAATGTTGAGATGAAGGGCGAGCTGATGGAGGTCTAAAATATGGTCTGATAAACAGAAACCCCTCGCGGTGGGCTCCAGAAATGATGTGCTCTGTTGGTACTTGGTGCAGAGTCTCAACAGAAGGGGTGAACACTTAACCTACTACTGCAGGCATGCTCAGGATGAAGGGGGAGTTCACTTAGAGGGCCTTGGATCATCCTTCGGATTGCAGAGACTATGAGGAGGCTGTAATGGCAGTGTTTAATGTGTGCACTAATTGTGTACACTACAGGGAAGATATGCACAGTGGTGGAAAAGTGCACAATGCAAAGGGGCAAAAATGCACAGTGTGGAAAAATGTGCAATGGGAGTGCAAAAGTGCACAACGATGAGGGTGATGAAAGCGGGAGGTGTAGTGGGATAAAGACAACACTGGGATGTGCTGTGAAGGTGGTGCACAGGTTGGGGACGCGAACAGGACGAGAGCGCAATGGGCAGAAAAAGGTGCAATGGTGCGCAAAACATGGCTATGCAAATAAATGTGCAGACGGTGTGCAAATGCAACTATATGAAGGGCACACTGCAAGAGTGCACAAATGAGGACAAAGGATGCAATGCAGGGATGAAACGCAACAATACGATGAGGGGACACAAACGATATGCAAATGCAGCTATATGAAGGGCACACTACAAAGGCGCATGGACTGGATGCTGGTGCACAGACTATGTGCGATGCTAACTGAGCTATGAACCATGAGGGGGTGGAAAGATTCTCTGGATTCTCTATCTGTCTGCCTACTATGTACAAATGGCTTATGTGATAAAAACAGTAAAATAAAGTGTAAAAATAGAAAGTGCCATGCACTACCCACAAGCACACCCATTCGCCCATCTAAACCCGACCGCACTATGCTGCTGCCTCAGCCAATAAGATTTGTGCACCATTAGGCCAATACCCAACTGTCCCGGTGCGATGCACTATTTTTGGTGTGCTCTAGGTCTCGTGCACTCTTCCCAATTAATCTGCTTCAGTGTTATGTGTCGTGTGCTGTGCCTTAGTAATAATGATGTGATCGACCTGTGCCAGTTACCAGATAAGGTGATGCTGATTGGAAATGCAGAAGAACTATAAGGAGATGCTGTGAAAGGCCAAATACTGCCAAAGCACCAGGATTATGTGAAAGTGCCCATGTGTGCACAGTCCAATGCCACATAGGCACAAAGTGCCCCAGCTATGTAAGAATGCGCAGTTTGCTCATGTTGGAATCATGGTGTGCCTCAAGTAAATGTGCCAGTAAGATGAAAGCTGCGATGCACAGTGCAATTGATGTGGTGGATTGTTGTGTGTGTGATAGAGATTGTGCAATGAGTGCACAGTAGAGAATGTGAGTTGCAGGTAAAGCGTAAAAGGAGCATGCAAGGGCACATTGAGCATGCAATAAATGTGAAAGGCAGGTAAGGAGTGTGGGGGGGGGGTGCGCGGAGGTGGTTTGAAGCGCAATGGGGTGCATTTAGGGTGCACGACAGCAGGCAGCTATGGGGAACCAAGAGCACAGTAGAAATGTAAAAGGTGCACAAAAGTGCACCTAAATGGCCAAATGTGCACAAAAGCACAAAAGCACACAGAGGCACACTAGAGTGCATGGGAGTGCATGGGAGTGCATTGGAGTGCACTGGAGCACACGGGAGTGCACTGGAGTGCAGAAAGTGGACAAAGGTGCATGGAAGCACACAGGAGCACACTTGGGCACACGAAAGCACATGAAGGTGCACAAAAGTGTGCTGTGCAAAGTGAGTAGAAGATGTCCAAGCAGTGTGCACAATCATGAAAAATGCCATAGTACGAGCGCAGGGTGATAGGGAGCCATATCAACGGCACATCCAGAATGAACCATTGCATCGCATATCAAGCACTACCAGACACAAGGAGAGATGACAAAAGATTTAGAATGCGATAATGGCAGTCTTGTATTTCAATGATATATTGAAGCAATAAGATAAGTATTTTTACTATACTGGGACAATGTATGTTTCAATTATTATCGTTTCATTTGTTTTATGTTTTACAAGAACTCCTTTATTGTTGTGTATATTGCCTCATGTTTTCCACATGTTATATTTCCTTTTTAGTACTATCTCTTCAAAAATGGATATAGACTTGTACTAGTTACTTAGAACAAAAAGAGAAGGGAAGAGAGAAGAAGTTACCCTCTCCATTATCATTCAATTTAAGAACCGTTCTCTTGAATCCAAGTCTCATCTCACATCTTTAAGTTGTGCAAAATATTGTGAACTTCTTTGAACTCTCATATTTGCTTCTTGACTTATCGCATATCGCATATCGTCCTCTGAAAACACTTTTAATTCACTATATCCATTCTTTAATATACCTTGACACCAGTCCAACTCTCTCAAAACTCCTCAAAACTCTTTGAACCCATTTAAACCTTCTTCAAACTTTTTTGAACCTTTTCAAACATCTTTGAACATCTTTTGAATCTTTTCGTATGCCCCAAAAGACTTTTCATAACATGTCTGACCATTCCACACCTCTAACCGCAATCCTTGGGTGACAGCAGTGACATTTAGTACCAACACAAGGTGCTGGGAGATGTTTGAGGTGGCATGCACCTCATGCAAAGGGTTAATAGCAGTATAGAGAATTCAGTCACCTTCTTCAATCTCTTCCACTTCCTCCACATCATAACTTCACCTGTGACCCAATCAACCTCAGGATTATGGCCATGAAGCCATGGGTAGCCCAAAATTGCCTCCTGCTTCCCCAGCTGGGTCACTGTGAAGAGAGCGTGCTTGTTATAGTCATTGTACCAGAGGACTAAGTCCACAACCTCCTGAATTGCCCCAGCTTCATTTGGGGAACCATCCACATTGTAGACAGGTATTGGTCAAGATAGTGAATGGGTATTGAGCTGTTTTTGTTGGACCAGGTGAGAATCAATGAAAAGGCATGTGGCACCCAAGTCCAGGAGAGCAGAGACACCAAGAACCTTCCCTGCATCCATAGTCTGCAGATTGATTTTCAATTATAATGATCGCTGGGAGGGTGTGGATGCCACAATGTACTTGCATGGTAGCTTGCACTCCCAAGATTCAATCTGAGAAGAGGAGGAGCAGGTGTAGGTGGAGCAGGTGTGACTTCCATTGAGCCAAGGAACTCAGAGGGGGAATTGGTCATGGAGTGAAGTTCTTCCTCTGGTGGGTTGACCAGCAAAGCATCAAAGTGGTTACTGGTGGGCAGTGAGGGCAGACAGTTGGAGGGATTAGGGGCATGTGTGGTAGTAGTGGCATGGAGTGTAGTGTTAAAAGCCACCTTAATGAGTCAGTTCTCATCACAGGGAGAAGCAGCTTCAAACCAAGCATCAATATTGTCATCAGCTGGGTGCCCCTTCAACATCTGTGCAATCTGATCCTGAACCTCTCAATTGAGACCACGATGAAATTTAACCACCACTGGTAGCCCACTCCCATATCCTGCTATATCCACTAAGTCTATAAACTCATCGATGTAGTCATCCACAGATTGGTGTGCTTGGTAATACAAAGATGACTTGAGGCACGTTGCAGCTCGTTGGCATTCATGGAGAGGGCAGAAGTGTCATACACACTCCTCTTGAAAGTCACCCCAAGAGGAGAAAGGGAGGGAACCAAGTTTCTGGGCTTGGTGCAAAATGTGGTTGATGTAGAGGTAGGCATGCTCAGACTTCATGTATGTGAAGGCCCAATAAATTTTTGTGGTGTTGCCTAGGAACTGATTAGCACGAAGACTGATGTATAACTCATGAGAGTTGAGGAAAGAATGTTTGTGAAAGTGTGCATCATTAAAGTCGGCAGGGGGGGACAGTTTAATCTGTGTGCCAGTGGTATTAGGTAGAGCATTAATGCTGGGAGTGGTTGGGGTTGAAATAAATGGAATGTTAGGTGAGGGACTAAGCTGTATGGCATTAACAAAGCTTTCAATACATGATTTGAGCAATTCAATTTGCGTGCACAATCCAATAATGGTGCCTTCAAGCACTTCAATGCATTCCAACCAGAAGTCCAGTGTTCTTGCCTTCAGCTCTGAACAGCACTTGACAGGTGATGGCTATCCCAGTGCTTTCCATTTATTCATTTTTACTCAGCTATGACAAGTCTTGAGTCTCACTTGGTTCCTTATAGGTTTGGTGTGGGAACCCTGTGAGTGTTCCACTTACAATGGGGATCATGAAACACATGAACTCCCTTTGGAATGCCCAGGTATGTATCCCTTGATCAGCCAATCAATACATCTAATGACATCATGTTCATTTCCAGGAGCACTGACAGGTTGCTTGGACTTGGAAGGTAACGACAGCAGTGAGAACACTGCCACTTTGACAGTCTGGGCTTGGTCTGGGCCCATTTTATTCTCATTGGTTGGATCAGAATATCAGAATATCAATATCCAGTTTCATTTTGAGGATCCTGGTGGAATGTGGGTTAAACTAGGAAGCATATACATATGTGAGCTGAATTGTCTAATGTATCACACCCTTCCTCTAGCCTGTGTTATACTTTTTAGACCTTTAGCAGGTTTTTGTTAGGTTTCCAGGTCGAGCATTATCAATGTTTGAGACCCTAGGGTGCACCATGCACCTATCAATATTTAGAGTTGATATTGAGAAAGTTTGGTGGAAGTTAACTACTCACTCTGTTTCAGCCTGTGAATCAACTCAGGCACCTGAGACAGGGAGATGGAAGCATGGTTGGCTAACAAAGGTTGTCACTGCTGATGGAACAGAGCCAGCTGCTCCTCGGTTGTCTGTCAAGGATGCCTCAAATCACAAGCTAATTCTGAGTCTGGATGGAAAAATGTGTACATTTGCTGGCATGCTATCGTATATACTGACGTTGGATCGTAGCCTGCTATTTCAAAGACTCCTATTAATCCACGGCCATTATTTCTGACAGACAAATCTGGCCCTGCTCGACAACGGTCTCTGTTCGGATGAGGACCTGATGGCAACACAAGCATGCCTCCAGTGCATGCATCTAAGTCAGCAACAACAACAACCCCAAGCGTACCCACACTCGTTTCGTTGTCATACCTGATGAAGATCGGGATCGACCAGTTTCGGAAGGAGACGGAGAGGAGAGAGGAGGATGGTCATTTTAATCTTTATGGGTGATGGTGAAGGGGATGAGGATGACAGCGGTGAAGATGAAAAAAATTTGAATGCAGATGTAGTTGGAAGTGCATCCAAGCCTCAGCCTCTCCTACCAACTAACTGCCTATGAGAAACATTTAGCGTATCTAAAACAGACATCAGGATCTCAATCAAAACCACGCCTCTATGAGATCAAACGGACTTTCTGGCTTCCACGTGAGGTAACATATTTCTTACTCCATGTACCACGCCCGGAGATGCTTTACAATCACTGCTGGTTTTACTGGGATCCAGATCGCTTTGTTGAGTGATACAGGATAGGTGAAGGAAGCTTGGGGGGCCGGTCCCTCTCCAGGTTGGTTGGTTTGGAGGTGGAGGTTGTCAGCAGTGGGATCAGCCCCGCTTGTCCAGTGTGGTGTGGGGTCACATCCGGGGGATTCTAGGAGCCTGTTTGAGCGTGCGCCATATCGGCTGTGGAGAGCGGTCGTTGGCTGTGAGTGTTCTTGGTATTCGTTGATTCATGATTTTTAAGCCATATGTCGTTCTTTGTTTCCCTTGGCCATACGAAGTACACAGTGTGGTCCAATTTCAGGTTTGGGGCGAGGCAATGTGGGTGGCTCAGTGAGTGGCTCAGCGAGTGGTTCAGAGCAGGGTAGGTTTGACGTTAGTGTAGGTTCAGGAAGCTATGACTTCAGGTTACCAGGTATTGCGGGAGAAATAGAGTTTATTGCGGGTCATCCAATTGGCTAGTCAAGTTTAGTGCGATTTTATGCCAGTGCTCCAGATGTATGTAGGCGTGGTGTCCCATATGAAATTCATGCGTCGTTGAACTTGGATGGGACCCCATTAACAAAGACTGGCAGGGGACGCCCCGTTTGCCCCCGAAGGTACTAATCTCCCTGCACCTCGTGGAGACTAGGGGCCGGACACCATGATGGTGGTCCTGGTGCAAGGGGTCTAAAGCCAAACTCATCTACTTACGCCCAGGCCTCTGACTGTGATCACGGGTCCATTAGGTCGTACATACGGGCAACCATCTTGTCATGAGCAGGACCCCTCCAAACCTGCAGTATCTGACAATATACAACCCTACGTTACGCCCTAACTATCCAATTCCTGATGGTGATGATGAAGACGCCGCAGAGCAAGCCCACATCCTATTCTACACATCGAAAGAACGCGCGGTCTCACGCGACAGAATGCTCAGACAAGTCGGCCTTGCGAAAGCCCTTGTCAGCTTCTCCGAGTGAGCAGATAGCTTTGATGTCTCTTCTGATGAGTGGTCTGTAATATGTCGGCGTTAGGATGTTCAACGCCAACGATGCCTGCAACAGTGTGCATTCTCAGTCGCGACGGATGATTATGGTCTCGCCGGAACCTGATTTTTGGATACACGCGGTGAGTATGTTGGACTGCACTTAGGCATGCGGATGTTGAGGCGGAAGCTTGACTGCATAGTGCGTTGAAGTGGCCAAAGTTCCGAGAGCCCCTCAAGGCAAGGCAAGGGGTAAGACAAAGGAAAGGGAGAAGCTCAAGACCCCGGAGATAGGGAAAGAGAAGGATCCGTCGAAACCAACTTACGACTATCACGAGGGTTCTGTCCATGATGTTGTTCTACGTCAAGATATTTTACGCGGGTACGAGCGTTTTAAGGTACGTCGTCGTCTGTGAGTCCACGAGCAATGATGAATGGTATACTCCCAGCTCGTTCACGGATCATTCACCTCGATATTATCCACACTAGGGAAGCAAGCTTTAGAACTACAACTGGACAGATTTTTTACTCCTTGGGCTTGGTCGTGGAATCTAGAGGACAGTCATGAATTTAGCGAACATCTCGGTACGCACATCCTTATGCTGCCTGACCCGGTCTCATATTTTTCAAGGAATACCTTTACACCCATCATTTCAAACATTGGTCACGATTCTAGACAAGTTTTCACTAACACTCCATAATCATTCATCCTCGATTATAATTTCACCTCCGCATGTTGTTCCCTCCAGCAAATACAGTGCAGCAAAACATTCTTCTTATCTTCCACAATATCTGCTATCATTGGTGCCTCGTATCCCAGAACCCTCACACGATACCCATTCGTCCGATCACACCTCCGATCGCACAGTCAAATTGAAACGTGCACCACAGGGTGACGCGGGTGACTCTTCGAATGGAAAAGATCCACCGCAGGCTCATGATACATCCCAAAGTATGTTCCCAGGAATATCCTCCACAAACGGAAGTATGGACGTGCGAAAGTGGAACTGGCCTGGGTATTTATCTTTCGGAAGAGGGTCGAGCAACAAAAGACCAACATTAGAGGAGAGAAAACTAACAGCTGCTTTCCCTGCTACCGACAACAAACCTGATACAAGCTGGTCAGCCGCGACGGAGGCAGTCGACGTGGACAAACACGCGTTGGAAGATGCTATATCTGAGAATATTTCCCCCGCTGCGTTAAATACAGCTAAGGGGTCGGTAGTACAACCGCTAGATGCTGCTCATCCTTCAGCTAAGTCCAACGGCGTGGAACTCTTGGTGGACTTGCAGGATGAAGAAGTGAAATCCTCACCCGCTGTCGGCGACATGCAAGCCAATCATTCCCCTGCTGAGGCGGACAAAGTGTCTCTCGCCTCATCAACCACCTCATCAGAGCCGTCACCTCCGGTGTTTTCGTTCATTACTGTTTATCTCGCTGATCCCGAGAATCCACTCATTACTCAACAAAGAAGAATATATTATACCCTTGTAAGTATATTTTCTTGGTCACCTCCCTTATTCCTAATACGGCGTTAGATAGGTCGCTGGATGCTAGCATTAGTCGGCTTTGACGAGACAGACGACTCAGATCCAGGACCTGACATTAATTCACATGGCATCGCTGAGGATGCCGTAGTACTTTTTAATGATATTGAGAGCGCGTTGAGGAAAGAAATGGCCAACAGGTTCGTAAACCCTGCTCTTTCCATTTTCTATTGACGCCTTTGTACAGCGCCGACTCCCTCCCGTCTGCAACCAAGATACTACAACCGACTGACAGTCATATAATATCCACTTTCCCGTTCACGCTTTCTAGCCCGGGGTTCACATCCAACTCGAGCCATTTGTATAACGCACAGGAGCTACAGGCAAAGTATGTTGATCATACATACTCTAAGCATCGCGAGCTCATCAAAGAATTAGTGATCCTGAAATATCCGAGGTGTTCTCTCGTGGCCAAAACCCACAGCACTGGCACATTGCAAGGCGAGGGCTTGGGATGAGTGACGATGGTGTGGTGAAGGATGGAGAGATTTATATGGAAGTGTTCAGAAAGGAGGCTAGTTTATCTGACGTAGATAATGTGCTTGTGGGGGTTGTCAGAAGATGTGGACCTGGATGATCCCCTGCATAATGTTTTATATTCTGATATTCGCCTTCGCCACTTGAACGGCAGGCTGTTGTTATGTAAGCTGCCACTGGATATATTGAGTCTAGAACAATAAACCATAACATATATTACTAATGGCAATTTGAGATCGGCGTGGGACTTATCTCACTCTGCTCCCTCCACCATGTCTGCCACTGAAGCTCAGATGAAGAGCGAAATAGCTCGACTTACAGGTGAATTTGGAAGTTAATTGGTATGTATTGCGACAGTTGACACCGTATTTACTATTCAGCGTCCATCAATCAACACAAGCTCGGAAAATCTACCGCTCCGGGACTGGCTCGCCGAAACAACACCTATATCAACCCCAGTTACAAACCCGCCAACAAGTATAGTCGACCGAATTTAAACGTGGTTTCAAACCCACCGCCTCAGTCACGACCAACGCCACCAGTGTCAACGGAGGTTAAAGACGTGGTCCTGAACGGCGTCGCTTTTGAAAGCTCTGGACGCTCTCTAGTGCGCAAAGATCGTAAGTTTATGTTCGACGTGTCTTCTTTCCCTATGCTGGGGAGAGATTCTGCCCCGGTAACCACCCCCGCCTTGCCAGTACCGAAAACACCTTCATCTGGCCTCAGCAAACCTCGAGTCAGTCCGACCCAATCTGCATCTCAGCCATTCACGAGGAAATCAGGACATCTCATACCAGCTACTCGAGTCTATAAACCGAAGCCGTCACGCGGTCGTCGTGGCCGCAATCTGACACTCAACAATAACACCCGAACATCATATCAGTCCGTGCTTTGCCTAATGAGGAAGTACTTGTTTTTTGTTGTCTGATTCACCGTTTCACAGGACCCGCCGGGCGACAAATAAGCGTCTCAAGTATTCTGATAAACCTTGCCCGCGATTTACGACCACAGGTGCGCAAGCTGGCTTCAAGAAGATTCGATCATTTCGTCTTCTCAAAGCGTTCCTTTTGTTATGTATCCCAATACATGTTCACCACTTCTTTTGTTCTTCTATAGGCTCATGCAACCGTGGTCTTACATGTCTCTATCAACATGACCCTGCGAAGATCGCCATCTGCTGGAACTTTCTCCAAGGCAACTGTTCATATACTGCAGACTCTTGTGCCCTCTCCCACAATCCTACACCGGAACGTACGCCACTCTGTCTCCATTTCCTCAACAAGGGACGCTGTACTCGCGACAACTGCTTATTCCCGCATGTGAATGTGGGTACCCGCCACGGTGTGTGCCGCGACTTTGCGGTGTTAGGCTACTGTGACGAGGGTCTCGACTGCGACAAGCAACATGTCAGGGAGTGCCCCGACTTTGCTGAGAAGGGGACGTGCTCAACAAAGGGCTGTAAACTTCCTCATGTCATCCGCGCGAACCGCAATAGGAATGCTGCAGAAGTCACAATGAAATTGGCAGCTAAACTCCTGCCTCCTTCTGGATTAACTGATCATCCTCAAGCAAATGTCTCTGTTAGCACTGATGTTTCCACTTTGGAAGAGCAACAGCAACAACCGCCGACGGCTAAAGATGCTCAACTCGGTGATGAGTATATCTCATTGACTTTCAACGAAAGTGAGAGCAGCGAGGAGGATAGCGAGGAGGTGGACGATGACGATAGTGACGAAGAGAGTCAAGAGGGCTCGGACCTCACCGAAGAGTCGGAACACCAATAGGATGTGCATTTGTATTCAACCTATTTAATGATAATTTTAACTTTGTAGGACGTATTTTAGTCGCAATCATATCTCTTGAATTTTGTACTCGAAGATAAAATTGGATGAGCCTCTAAATTTATTCATAACGAAGACTCGAATAGTTGATATCCGCCTACGTCTACGATGACTTAGGACATGTCTGAACAGCCTCGACGGACCCGAAATTGACTTCAACTTTTCGTCCCTAGTTACTACAGGTTACTACTTGCCAGCAAGCTGTGTGGAGTTTGAATTTTAGGATGTCATCTAAAATTACATCATGGCAGGGCTGCCGACGCCCGAATGCCGCGCTAGCTCCTACCCCAAAACTGTGGCTGTATTGGGACCTGTGCATTGTATTGGGCTGCACACGTTCGCGCCCCCATTTTCTCGACACCAGGACTAAGTGTATCCTGGCTCTGCGCGACTCGGAGATGCAGACAGCAGACAATGGAGCGCATGTCTTGTTATTCCGGCGTACACTGAAGAAAACAACACCGATGTCTTGTAGAATCAACACAAGATAGCAGCCGTGATGTAAAATTCTTGGTTTTGCATAGATGTTGTATTCTGATTGCACCATGAAGAACACTCGAGTCATCTTTCAAGTTATAATTTTAAATGAGCTTGGAATTGAATTTCCTTTACGCGCACAGCAGACCCCGAGTTTCTTTCTTCCACCATCGCAGCTGCATTCTACCATCTATCAAGAGAGACAATCGTTTGCCACATAGAGGAGTACGTCTTGCGATAAGCTTTCGAACTAGTCAGTAACTAGCAGGTAAACTTAAAGGCAGATACTAAGCGGCACGCTTCCCTACAGTGGGAGATACTGCCCAGAGAAGGTGTAATGGTGAGATGTTGTTTGTTCCTCTCGTGGCAACCGAGCGTCGGGTGACTGAAAATGGATGCAGATGTTGTCCAAAACAACCAAGCACAAGAAATCGAATCGAAGGTTTAAAAAATAGAGAGTATTCTCCTTTGTACGCAGGCAACCCTGGCTTCCTGCAGCCTAAGGACAGTGTGGGGTACGCCTACAATATCCATATCCCTGTGGCAATAGATGGCATGTTTTCTTTCTTCCCCTGCTAATAAAACAACCAACACCAACAGTCTACAACATTATACCCTGCCCATGGACCTTACCAGGGTGGATCGAACTAGATGCAGTAAGAACCTAACTCTACGTGAATTTCAATATCACCTACTGTCTTTGTGCATAGTTACCTCCACCAACGCGACATGAAAAGCCCGCCGCCCTGTTATATAGATTTTAGAATTGCTTCCCATTCACCATGCCACTGCTACCGACTTGCAATATCATCCAGTATGTCAAGACTCGTATGGCGAGGAAGGAGAGAAGTAAGTGGTCTCGTTCCCTCTGTAGTGGTTTTCTGAGTTGAACATCCCAAGGTTCGAGTATTTTGACGCATGGTGTCGTCTGGCGCTCCCGAGTAGGTTACACGGTCGTATGTCAAAAATCATTTTTTCCTTGCCATCACTTCCTTGCGACTTCTGCGTAAAGTGGTAGTATGCAACAAGCTCCCAATCCTCTACCTGTTCCTGTCTCTAGTATTCGCCGCTCCAACCGTAAAACGGATGGACGTAAATGCCTTGAGCAGCGAGAATTAGGCTAGCTGATGTCTCGGAGTCAGATCATTACAAATTGTGTTACTAAGGCTTGTGCTTTATCGTTACACTGTTACAGGACACGCCCACTTATTTTCAATAACCCACGGCCAGTGGTGCAAGATTTGACATTTAAGCGGCTCAACCTCAACTGCCCTGAAGAATATCGATATCATCTCTGGTCTACATATAGTTTATGTACGTTCTGGGAATTGCAAACACTGCCGGTACCCCGTCTTTGTGTCCGAGGATAGGATAGATTTACCTGCGCAGTCCTGTAAAGGAAAAGCCGGCTTCCGTACCACACATTCTCGATATAAGATTGCCTCGAACAATCAGAAAAAAAATTGGAATATTGGAATATATTTCAGTATAAAGGCAGGAAGTACTGAAATGAACAGAAGTGCAAGATTCCTAGGATACCATTGCGGTCCCGCTTAGGAACCGATATTCAATATGGCTCCCTATTCCGTATTTATGAGTTATAAAATATGTGGCCTTGTTTGGCAACGCCTTACAGTGTCTTGCAACTCCCTGCTCGATTGAAGCTATAAGCTCGAGACACCAAGTGTTTCTGTCGTATCTTCTGATATTGACTGTCTATGCCAAGGTCGATTCATTTTTTCCCTTTTCATCTACTCTTTTACCTTTGCGCCTAGACCTTTTGATATGTTTTTTTAGAACATGCGTGGACGGCGAAGGCTTCTCCCAAAAGGCACGAGCAGTAGGTCACGAAGCTGTTCACAGGAGGTATCGCTCAAACCATCCTTCAGCTATTTTTGTGATTGTGATCTTGTCCCGGAAGCGCCAATCACAGAAAAAACTCGGATCAGGCTCGTAGAGGAAAGGAGAAGGAACGGATCCAGAAGCTGGAGTTTCAGGAGGGAAACTTTGTCGCATTTGGAGAATGCGAATTACTGCTTTTTTCTAGAATGGCCTGTAATTGTGATCAACAGGGCCGGAAGCATTTTGCCAAGGTATGGTCGATCTCAGAGATCGCGATCGGAGAGCCCCAGATTTTGGAGATCTCTGTTCTAGTCGTGTTCTAGGTGATGTCTTCGACTCTTGAAGCCGCATATAGGAATATCAGGTCCGGGCGGTATAAAATCTCGTATGCTTTGAACTGCTTCAATCAATTCTCTCAATGAAATTCAAAGTCTTCGTGATTGCTGCCACCATCGGGAGTTCAGTTGCCAAACCCATTTTCGGTCCCGGAGATGCTGGGCGACTTGAAGTACCTGTGTCGTCGTTTGCTTTGGTTACTGGTTATTAATATTTATTGTTCACATAGTTGAGAGCTCCGCCCTTTGGAGGCTCGGATGCGAACCCCCAACCTCCAAAGCCCGTGTTCAACCCACAATCTCCTTCCAATCCGAAGTCTCAAGACTCTCCGTCTAAATTTGGAGACTCCCCGACAAAACCTGGAGACTCTCTGTCAAAACCTGGAGACTCTCTGTCAAAACCTGGAGACTCTCTGTCAAAACCTGGAGACACTATGTCAAAACCGGGCGCCAAACCGGGGGACTCCTCGTCAAAACCAGACTCTCCATCCAAGCATGGGAACTCTCCGTCAAAACCTCCGGATCTCATGCACAAGCCTCCTAATAGCGAAGTATGTAGTCTGTTTGATTCATGCCATCTCATTTCGTGACATTGCCCCAGCTCTCCAGCCCGGAGTCTAGACCCGATAATCTGAAACCACCCAGTTCTTTTACACCAGAGACCCCTAAACCACCGACTATGAAACCAGGTTCTCCTAAATTTCCTGGCTCTCCACAAACCCCCACACAACCTCACCAACCTCCGCATTCCAACCCCCATGAGCCTCCCAAAGATTCTCATGCTCCTCACTCCGACTCCCCCAAACATCCCGGCTTCCCCAATTCTCCTGACTTTCCTAAAGAACCCAAGCTGCCTGGTGCACCGCATGGGCCTTCCAAACATCCTCATAGTCAGCCTGAGCCTCCTCATATGCCTCCCATGCATCCTCATGGGCCTACTAAGCCTCCTCATGAGCCTCATGTGGTTTCTTACGGGCCTGTTAAGCCTCCTCATGACTTTCCTCATCGTCCTGATGGGTCTCCTAAGTCTCCTCATGAGCTTCCCGGGCTTCACACATCTCCTCATGTGCCTCCTCAGAACCCTCCCGTGGTTCCTCACCAACCTCCTCATGATTCTCCCAAACCGCCTCACACACCTCCTAAACCTCACCAACCTTTCAAACCAACTCATGATCAACCTAAACCCCCTCTCAACAATCCCATTCCTCCTCACGGTCCTGCCAAGCCTCCTTATAAAGGGCCTTCTCATGACGTTGAGCCTCCCAAACAAAAACACCAGGGGCCTTCTAACGGACCTTCCAAGCCGCCTTCTGATCCTTCTAAGCCACCTCTTCATGGTTCTCCTCGCGGACCTTCCAAGTCGCCTGTTGAGCCTTCCAAACCTCATCGCGGGCCGTTTGATGGTCCTCCTAAATCCCCTGAATACGGTCCGGTACCTTACCGCCACATCATGAAACCACCTTCTTCCAATCCTTCTCATTGTCCCAACCGGAAGCTGGCAGTGCCGTTCCGAAGGCCTCCCCGCCCAATGCTCTCTAGACCCTTTGGCAACATCGGCTTCTTCTATCGAACCCAGCAACCTGGAACTATTCCGCTCTACGAGTTCTTCAATCCGAGGAGGAGCGACCATTTCTACTCTATCCGTGCAGGAGAGAAGAGGTACGGATACGAGTCACGTGGAGTAATCGGGTTTGTGCTCCCCAAGGCGATGTGTGGCAGCACTCCGCTCTACCGCTTGTTCAACAAAACGAAGAAGATACACTTTTTTACTACATCTGCAAGCGAGAGGGCCATGGCTGTCAGGAGTGGTTACAAGAACGAGGGCACTGCGGGATACATGTATTCCAAGGCTTGAAAACTAAAAAGTACGTTTTGTTATGTGCCTTCGTTATGTCGCGGTTTACATTTGTCTTCGCAGATATTAGGAGGTTTGCTTCCTTTGCTGTTTTCGGACATCTTCTCGGACTGTATATTAGGTTTCTTGTTTCTGGTCGTGCTTTCGTTGGTCTGTCGCCCCTGCGCTTACCATAAGACCCCCTTTTAACATATCTATTATATCTGTATTAACATTATCCTTGTATCTTTACTTTGGTGGCCCATTGATCAATATCAGCAGCCGCGCATGTACACAGCCACATCCGAGGGGGATGCCGAGTTATATAAGATTGTGCTCGACGCCCCAAAAGCAGTCAAAATTCGTGTTTGCATTGTGGGTGTACTATGACTTCACAACGCCTTCCTCATAAACGCACTCTTTCCTCTCCTGCTCAAGACTTTAACATTCCAATGCCCCATAACGCTGCTTCACGTATAATGAGCTCTGTAAAGCGCTCACTAGCTAATCCATCGCCTAAGAAACGGTGGTCAGACCCTCAGGTGACCAGATTTCTTTTTTCAATGACGCGTTGCTCAATGTTTATGGCCGAAATCTGATATGTTGACGCAGGATGACCCGGCATTTTCATGCTTCAGACAGCCTGACCCGTCTTTCTCGCGCCCAACGGTTGAACAAATAGCAATGGGCCTACATGTATCACGCACTCCGCATCTTCGTCCTCTACGTTCACCCCGTCCACTTCACACAAATTTTCACGATACTCCATCTCGTCGTCCCACCACACCATCTATCCCTCCTCCTACGCCCATCAGGTCCTCCCTAAAAAAGCACTCAACATCTAATTCCACATCCTCAACAGGCATAGGTTCTGCTCCACCTCCATTACCAGCTTCCGCATCTTCCACCACAGTCGCATCAAATACACCCGCTACCCCACATTCATCCAACCGCTCGCTCATGTCCCTCAAATTCCGAGTGTCCCGGCTTCTACCCGGGTTACGCCCGGCTTCCGCGCCGTCCTCCTTGTATTCCTCACCCCATGGCAGCACAGCCGATATTCAGACGCCGAGGAAGGCGGTCCGGTTCTCGACGCAGGTCGTTGAAGTGGATGACGATCGGTAACCATTTTTTCATCGGTGGTATCGATATCATTATTCTTCTGTGGTTTGTTTTAGGTTTTATTTTATTTCGTAAAGTTCAATACATACGGTAGCATGATATCTTTTAGATTACTACATTGGTACTACACATTACACTGCATTTTGTATACGTACATAGCACTCTCCATATTGTACCACTTGCACACTTTTGCATGACTTTTCTATTGCATTGTTTTAGATAGTGGATTTGAGGAGTCATTCACACGTAAAGACGTTATTATCTTACCCTACTTGGGAGCAGAAGACAGACTGTTATCGATACAGCGGTTCCTCCAGATGCGGCACTGCCCAATTATTTTTGTTTTTTCCGTCCCATCCCATCCCCACTCTCTTTATAGGATTATAGGGAGCGAAACCCGAAAACTTTGTGATCTGAGTGTCAGGCAATCACTAGCACCGATGGACGATCCGACTCCGCTTATCTTTACATACCGATGGCAACGGCTGGCTGGAGACTGCGATGGAGCAAGGGCTATTCATTTGACCGCATGCTGTTCAGTAGAAACACCTACGGGAGCAGTCCTCTGCAGTCCTCCGGTGTTGAATCACACACACCACCTGGACTTCTAGCAAAAAAATTAAAGAAAAAATAAAAAATACAGTTTCCCTTGCATCATATATAAAGAAGTCTGCAGGGAAGGAAAAAGAAGATGATGAAAGTAGTGGGTATATACATATGGGGGAATCTGACAGGTGTCCAAACATGAGTAATGGATGAGTAAGCTCCAGGATTAAACACCAGGTGAAACCATTCACAAACTGCCACCGCACTTCGAAGTAAATCACATGTGGAAAATACATCACTGATACAAGATGTATTTTCTGAATAGTAACAAAATAGTCGCCGGCATATTTTCAGTAAATAGAGGCTGTATTAGTATTTGTTGAATAATTTATAAATAGTGACCAAATGTTTATTAGTGACTAATTCCTGATCACGTGTGCTAGTCGCGATGCATCCACAATGATACAAGACCATACATATTTCGTAGTTCCTCCCTTTTGCAGCATGGCCCCCACGCCTTCCATGATGTGACAAATTTGTTTTAATTAAGGAGTCAGCAAAGGTCAAGGATCCTGCAAGTCTTCCTTCTGTCCTTCTGCATCAGTCATTGAGGCCAAACAGAGGGAAGCACAAATCTGACACTGCACATGAAACCCCTGAGAGCCCACCTTCTCCTATTACCAACAACTCCAGTCCCAGCAGAGATCTGGATGCTGATGTTAGTCCAAGGAAGAAGCAAAAACATCTGGTGACTAGTGTTTAAAGGTCCAGTCCATAGGACTGAAAAAAAGACTGAAACTGGACTGAACTGGACTGATTAGGACTGGACCAGAGATCTATTTATGGACTGGTCTTTTGCAATCCAGTTGCTGAAGGGCCACCAATAATTTCTCATCACTAACTCCAACATCTTCCACCTTCCTGGATGTCCAGCAGTCAGCTTATTATGATGTAACTGGATGATCTCCCTTCACAAATCCTGATTTTTTGGTACATACACTTTTCCTTGGAATAACACCAACCCTTGCTCCTCAGCCCATTCATCTCCTTTAATATTACCTTTCTTCTCTCAGATGCCTTTGATGCATAGCACAAATGGGAAAGTATTTGGGTTTGAGTAAGGTAACATTCTTCTTGTCCTCCTCCACCCCTCTTTTGTAATCAATATGTCTGGATAATGCATCTGCTTTTCTCATTAAGCTTCCCACTTTATGGACTAAGTGAAAATTAAAATGCAATAGGAATAACACCCAATGCACTTGCTGATGATTAAACTTTTTAGTGGACATGAAGTATTGCAGATTTTGATAATCCATCCAGATCTCAATCTGATGTGTACATCCCTCCAAATAATGTCTCCATGCCTCCAACACTTGTATTATTCCCAACATCTCTTTGTCATGCACATCATAATTCCTTCATATGGCACATTTGCAGGCTGATTCAGTACTGTGATTGCAAGGTGGTTTAAAATGCACTCAAGCTGGTCTGATCTAAATACCTTAACAAACATGCAGCTTTGGTTGTAGCATGCCAATATGCCTTGTGTGACTAAGTATTTGCTAATGTTGAAAAAAGCACAGTAATAGCATGCAATATCTTTTGTTGTTACAAGGCCAATGCATGCGGTGATGTGTTCAGTTGGTACTCAGTGCAGAGTCTCAACAGAAGAGGTGAACACTAAACCTACAGCTGCAGGCATGCTCAGTGTGAGGGGGTTTACTTAGAGGGCCTCAGATCATCTTTCAAGGCACAAAGACTATGAAGAGGCTGGTACAATGGTTCACAATGTGCGCACTAAGTTGTGTACACAAAAAGGAAGGTATGCGCAAAGGCAAAAAAGTGTGCAATGCAAAGGGGCAAAAATGTGCAACAAGAGTGCAAAAATGTGCAATGGTGAGGAAGGTGAAAGTGGGAGGTTTGGTGGGACAAGGACAGCACTGGAGTGTGTTGAAAGGTGGATGCACAGGCTAGGGATGCAAGTGGAATGCCAGCACAACTGGTGGGAAAATGCACAAATGGTGTGCAAAATGTGGCTATATATGAAGGGCACAAATGATGCACAAAACACAGCTATATCATAGCCTATATGAAGGGTGCACTGCAAAAGTGCACAAATGAAGACAAAGGATGCAAACAAAGGGACAAAATGCAACAATACGATGAGTGATGCAAATGATGCACAAATGTGGCTATATGAAGGGCACACTACAAAGGCACACAGACTGGACGATGGTGCACAGACTATGTGTGACACTGAACAAGCTATAAACTATGTGGGAGGGAAAAGATCCTCTGGATTCTCTATCTATCTGCCTACTATGTACAAATGGCTGATTTGATAAAGCAGTAAAATAAAGTATAAAAATAGAAAGCACTATGCTCTACCCACAAGTCCATCCATTAACCCATCTAAATCTGACTGCATGATGCCACTGCCTTAGCCAATAAGATTTGTGCATGCTATAGTCCAATACCCAACTATTCTGGTATGATGTTCTATTTTTGGTGCACTTTAGGCCCCATGCACTCTTTCCAATTAATCTGCTTCAGTGTTATATATCACATGCTGCACCTTTGTAATAGTGATGTGATCGACCTGTGCTGGTTACTAGATAAGGCAATGCCAATTGAAAATGTGGAAGAACTATAAGGAGATGCTGTGCAATGCCAAATAGTGCCAAGCACCCAAATTATGTGAAAGCACCCAAGTGTGCACAGTCCAATGCCAAATAGGTGCAAAGCACTCAAATTATGTGAGAATGCACAGTTGGGTGGTGATGCCATTGTGGTGCACCTCAAACAAGCACTCTAGGAAGTTGAAAGCCATGATGTGCAGCTCAGTAGGTGTGGTGAAGCATTGTTGTGCATGATAAATGAATAGTGCATTGAGTGCACAGCAAAGAATGTGAGTTGCTGGTAAAGTGTAAAAGGAGCACATAAAGGTGCATCAAGTATGCAGTAACTGTGAAAGGCAAATAATGAGTGTGGAGGATGTATGAAGGCAGTCTGAAGCATGACAAGGCACATTTAGGGCATATGATAGAAGGCAGCTAAGGGGGATCCAAAGGCACAGTAAAAATGTAAAAGGTGCACATAAGCACACCTAAGTGGTCAAAAGGCATGTGAAAGTGCATGGAAGTGCACAAAGCCATATGAAAGCACACAAAGCCACACAAAAGTGCACAACAGCATGCAAAAGCATGCTCCGCAAAGTGAGTAGAAGTCATCCAAGAGGTGCACACAATCACGAAAAATGCTGTAGTACAAGTGCAGGGTGATAGGGAGCCATATCATCTCCTCCCAACTGAAATACTGACTGTCCTCAGGCAGCATCCTTGTCAGTTATCGAAGTGTGAAGCATGAGTGCCAAGAAAGTGGATGAGTGGTAGAAGTAAATGTATTGTATATTTGAAGAAGCCAAGTATAGCACATGAAAATGTGCAAAGCAAAACATGCAAGTGCAAAAGAAGTGTGGAAAAATGGTCCAACTATTACTTTCCTCCTCCCAACTGAAATAATAACTCTGTCCAAACAGTGAAAGTGTGAGAGATAAAATGAAGCACACACCATAAAACAAATTCTGAAAAACTGGGAAAGGCTCAGTAGATCATCATGGCTGGTAAAACCCATGGGTTGCACAATCATGAAAGATGCCCAGATGCGACTTTGCAAACAGAAGAAAGGTAATGTAAAAAAAAGAAGAAAGAAATCAAAGCATATGTGCAAAAAAAATGAAAAATCCATAGTGGTGTGCACGGAGCACTAATTGCACACCTCATTGGTGCTTTCTTCGTCCTCTGCACTATCTCTTTGCACTTCTTCTTTGTCAACTATCTCTTCATCTCCTGTGTCCACTACCATCAACTCTTCCATCTACCTCAACTGCTTTGTAGTGATATCAAGTGTGATGTCAGAAAGTGCAATGGACTGGTGTGCATGGTATGGCACTAGTCAAAAAGTGGCTATTGACCTGTCAAATAGCATTCTATTGAGTTTGCAAATGATATATGCACTGCCTTGATTGCATGAAACTATTATTAGAGGGCCAAGGTAATGCAGGTGCATTTTGCAGTTAAGGCTCTTCTTGATTGCTGTGTTGTGCATAAGGACTAAGTCGCCACGCTGGAAGTTGAAATCATGGATGGTTTTGAGTGCACTTTCTCAAAATGGAGCACCACTTTGCATCTTTCTGTGTAGATGCAGGAATGAATGCACACTAAGTTTTCTGGCCACTTTTGTAATGCATGTGCTCAATGTGTGATCAAGTCTGTAGTAGAGAGTATAGAAGCTGGCCAGGTCACAAGTGAACAATGCCCTTGGACAATATAGTGCTGCCAAAAGCACTCAAGTAACGTGGATCATGTTGTATAAAAGCACTTGTGTCCAATGTTGTCATGGCTTGTGTGCAATATTGGTAAGCATCTGAACTGCCAAATAACAAGCTGATGAGCGCCATGTGCATTGTGCTTCTATAACCACTTTTTGTGTTTGAAAAATGTGCTTGCATAGTGCATGAGCACACCATACTTGGAATCTGTGAAATCTCTATGGCGCATTTGGGTATCCATCCAAATCCATACCAAATCTAACTTCTCATCCTCTGCATCTGCTGCTGCGCTTCTCAGAACTTGGCTCTAGTCATTGTTATAAATAAGTGCAGGGTTGTGTACATTTTGCACTTTTGCACTTGGCTCTGGCTGCATTAGTGTTAGGAAACAGTCTCCTAACATGCCTATTACATAATACTATTTTCATTTCATTTTATTTCACCAAAATACACTACAAAATGTCTATACATGCATTATTTGTCAGCATGGGAATTTTCTATTTACACGCATCAATATGTATGTGCATGTGTGCATGCATCTGTAACAACATACTACAATATATGTAACATAGTATATAATCCTAAAATAAATACTAGGAGACCTCAGTTGAGTTCTCTTAGGTATTCCATTCACAATAGTGGTATGAAAAGCCTATTTTGGCCAACTCATCTAAAAATAACCCCTTGCATCAAATCCATCAAACCCCTCATTACGCATGCATGCCCCGCCGCCTTCTTGTAGGAGAGCCCGCACGGTCCAGCTAGCAGATTAGTAGGTGACACTAACAGAAGAACTCAACTACCCTATCAGTGCACCTTCTCTTACACATGCATACGTCATTTGTCTCAGCATGCCACATCCACTTACTCATCATTTCGGCAAGAGCCAGAATTAATTGTATATACATATTTACCTTGCTTTCATAAGCCAATGCCAGGCCTCGCCTTACATTGCGACTGCTAGTGATTGAGAGGCAGCACTCATTATTAGGACAGCTGCAACCAGACAACCAATCAGATCTGGTTTAGCCGAGATTTACATTACTCAATTTGGATGACTATTTTAGGTAGTTACTAGCCAAATTCAGTAATAACTCTGAGATCAGGCACTGTTGGAAGGATTATTGATCCGAAGGGCCCAATAGCCAAAATCATGTGTTTTGCTGTGTTTGGTACCCAAAATAGCTGGATCACATGACTTGAAATTTTGCAAAAAAATTCTACAGCCAAATCTTTACTCAGCTGAAGAAGTGACTCATCACAGATTATATTATCATGACAGAACAAGCAACTTCGAATCCTGGACACAATCCCGTTCCCATGCCCATTCTTGAAGCCAAAATTGATGCTCTAACAGCACAAATGTCCCAATTAGTGTCAGTATTAGCAGCATCCCAACCCAAACAAGCACAAACAAATGCAGAAACAGTAGAAGATAAAGATGATGGAATGGAAGAGATGGTAGAGTGGATGTCTCAGGAGGGTGAGCATGCAAAGAAGAGATCTGAGAGTAGAAAAATTCATTTGCCTAAATATGCACCCCCACAAATATTTGATGGTACCATGGAGAACACAAAATCCTTCATCAGCTCTATAGTGTTGTATATTCATGGGAGAAAGCCTGAATTTCATATGACCAAGTCTAGGATTATGTTTGCTTTCTCATACATCCAGGGAGGAAAAGCACAGTTCTGGAGAAATGAAGCCATTAATCAAATTGCCATGGGATATAAACCATTTGCAACTTTCAGGGAATTTTTGGAGAGATTGGAGGCACAGTTTGGAGACCCTAACCCAAAGGCAACAGCGAATGCTAAATTAAAAACCATGCACCAAGGTTCTCTGACTGCAGACAGATTTATTTTGCAGTTTAAAGCATCACAAACTAATATGGGAGAACTGCGTTGGTTGAATTTTTGAAGGCAGGATTAAATCCCTCATTATTCAAGTCTATCTATCGACTACCTTCTACGCTGGAGAGGTTGGATGAGTGGTATAATTGGGCAGTGCATCTTGATCAGCAATATCGACAGGAACAGGCAGAATCAAAATTGATGTATAGGAATGCCAGATTTGGAAAGTCATCAGGAGGAAAGTCCAAGAAAGGAAGGACACCTCAGGTACAAACTCCGAGGGCACAGCCACTGGCCATGGCAGTGACACCTATTGTTAAGGAGTCAGCAGCATTGACAGATGCAATGGATGTTGATCGAGTAGGGAGATGAGCTCCAGTTAAATGTTTTAATTGTGAGCAATTAGGGCATATGGCTCGAAATTGTAGGCAGAAAAGGAAGATTAGGGAAGCGACAATCGAGGAAGTAAAGTTGGAGGAAGATAAGCAGAAGAATTTTGTGGAAGAGTCCCAGTGAATGTTTCCCCATTGGTGACCCAGAATCAATATGATGTATTAGTATCTGAGGAAACCCAGAGTGAACCCGAAAGAGAAATCGAAGAGTATGACCATCATCATTTATCTAACAAAGAAAAATGCCCAGCTTTATTTCCAAAGACCCCTAAATTCTTTATTTGCTCAGTGCAGATAGAACCCAAAATTAGCTTGACAGTAGGATTGAAGACAGTAGACACGCATGCAGCAATTAATGTGGAGGCATTGCTTGACAGTGGTGCTACTGGATTATTTATTAATCGATTCCTAATTACTGGAAATGGTATTTGCATGCATAAACTGCCACAACCTATAATGGTGTACAATATTGACGGTATGATTAATCATGGAGGAACCATTAAGGAGGAAGTGATGATGATATTGAAGTATCAGGATCATCAGGAATGAGCCATATTTGAAGTGTGTGACCTTGGGAAAACCTGTTACGAGAAGGCATGGGAACTCAATTTTCTTTTGTTTCTATTGTTCTACTACTGTACGTCCCACGCTATTGTCTCTTTTCCTTTTGTCTTGTACAACACGCACCCACCTACTTTCTCACACTATTGTAACATACTGCAAACGCCCCCTTTCTTATTGTCTTTCTATTCTTGTTACCTCTATTGTTCTGATAGCACGACTCGTATCTTCGATCTACGCTTGTAGTATTTATACGATGAATGCACGACTGGTCAATCCAGCTTGACCTAGTCTTTTCTACACTCTCAACCGGTGCGATCTAACTCTCCTGCTCAAACTGTTGCTTACGAGCTTCGGCGATCCGAATCACTATTGAACATCGTCACTTACGAGTGTCGATCTACTTTTGATCTAGAGAGAGTATTGACCCTAACAAAAGGTCAAGCTGTTCTAAACCTCTGCCGACTAACCACAGTCTAGGCAGCTCACACACACTACGACACCATTCTTACGAGAATTGTTTGACCGCTTCCCACCAACAGAATAATGGCAGCCCCATCCACTCCTACCGCTCCCACTGCACCCGCTGCTCTCGCTGCTAGACCCGCCGAGATCAAGATGAGGGCGCCGACCGATTACTCGGGAGACAGAGCTAAGACCATGCTCTTCTTACTCGAGTGCGGAGCGTAAACTCTACTGCTTTCCCTGACAATCGCCACAAGATTCTATTCATGCTGTCATACATGAACGGGGGGACGGCAGGGCCGTGGAAGCAGGCGTACCTAGAAGAAAGGTACATTGAATCGAAACCCTGGGATACATTCCAGGAGTTCATTGTGAAAATACGTGCGGCATTTTTGCCGATTGACGACGCAGGAAATGCGTGAACCCAACTCAGAGCACTCTCGCAAGGAGCGAAAGGAGTAGACGAATACATCGCCCAGTTCAAAACACTGGCCTACTGGACGAAGATAAAAGAAGACGCCGCCCTAATCGAATACTTCGTCGACGGACTCAACAACCGAGTCCTTGACAAGGTCTTTGGCATGGAGAACCCGCCCGACATGATCGAGGGGTGGTACACCCATGCAGTGAGGGCCGAAGGGCATCTCAGAAGGGCGAGGGCGATAAAAGAAAGAACTTACAGTAAGGCAGGGGGAGGAGGAGGAGCAAGCAGCTCTTCAAGGGACCCCAACACCATGGATATTGACGCGACACGCCTCTCTTATGCAGAGAGGCTTGAACACATGAAAAAAGGAAAGTGCTTTGTTTGTCATAAAACAGGGCACAGAGCTAGCGACCACAAGGGAGGGAAGGAACCACCCCCCAAAGAAGAAAAGAAGAACGAGACAAAGAAAACATCTCGCGAACATTATATGAAAATCCGAGTGCTCGTCAACGAGCTGGAAGAGAAGCAGAAAGAAGAGGTGTTAGACTTAATGGTGGAAGAGGGTTTTTAAAGCGGCAGCCTGCATCGGCAGCAGAGCCCGCCAGGATAGTCATCTCAAGTGTACTGGTAGCTGACGTAAGCAAACAATCTATGCATGTCCCAGTTTACTGTTTGCTAGATGACAAGAAAGCCGAAATACCCACCCTGATTGACTCGGGGGTTGGAGAAACCTTTATTGACCACCGAGTAGTCCAAAAGCTCGGACTACAGAAAAACCCACTCAGTAGGAAGATCCTCGCCAAGAATGTTGATGGGACGTTAAACAAAAACAGAATGATCTCGCATTACGTCATTATCGACACCGAGATTGGAGGAAAAGAAGAGAAGATCAGAATGCTGATAACGGGGCTAGGAAACGAAATGATGATCCTAGGATACACATGGCTCCAACGACGCAACCCCGCCATTGATTGGGAGAAGGGGACTCTCACAGACCGACGGACCGAAAGGTCCATTATGGGAAAAATCCGGACGATGATCGAGCGAACTCGGACCACGATCGGTAAGCAGAGTCTTACTATAGATGACAAGGGGCCGCTTGTATCGAGAGTAATGTTAAGCCCGACTCTCGAGAGGCTACCTAAAAGGAGTGCTGGGGAGACCTTCGGGAAAACCCACCTCACCGCCGCCGAGCACGTGAAGAGTAGGCTCGGGGCGGTTCATCTCGCAAGAGGACTCTGCGCCACGAACGGACTTGAGGAAAACAGATCACACCCAGCAACGGACACAGCAAAGGACACGGTAATGGACGCCCACCCCGAGACCGATCCTCAAATCTCACCATTGGATGAATCTGACTTCGGCTTATCGCTTAACAGGAATAATGACGGAACGGATGCTCTATTCACTTACATCTGAGGGGAACCGATGATCGGGGTATTCAGAACCGAGGAATCCCCCCTCACGATCGAACACAACTACATCCCCCCGAATTACCAGAAGCTTAGGCACATCGCATGCACCACTCAATCTCGATCGACCGGTAGATTTGCCTTCTCTCATACCACCCACATCCAAGCCAAAACCTCTGTCTTGCAGAGGCTTGCTCACGAGAAGGAAAACGCCAAAGAAAAACAATCGCTCGATGACCTGCTCCCCGATAAGTACAAGGAATATCGAAGTGTGTTCGAAAAAGCAGCATCAGAAAGGTTTCCTGAATCGAGACCGTGGGACCACGCGATCGAGCTTAAACTGGACTTCATCCCGAAGGACTGTAAGGTCTACCCAATCACCCTGGCAGAACAAAAGAAGTTGGATGAATTCATCGATGATAACCTAAGGAAGGGATACATTACTCCATCCAAGTCCCCTATGGCATTGCCATTCTTCTTCGTAGCAAAGAAGGACTCTGACGTGCTCAGACCATGCCAAGACTACCAGTATCTAAACGAAGGAACCATCAAAAACTCGTACCCACTTCCACTGATCGGCGATCTGCTCGATAAGCTGAAAGGGGCGAAATGGTTCACCAAACTAGACATCAGATGGGGGTACCACAACGTCAGGATTAAAAAAGGAGACAAATGGAAAGCAGCATTTAAGACCAATAAGGGGCTGTTCGAGCCCAAGGTCATGTTTTTTGGCCTCTGCAACTCCCCAGCAACCTTCCAAGCGATGATGAATGACATCTTCCGAGACATGCTGAATGAGGGATGGTTAGTAATTTACATGGACGACATTCTCATCTTCTCCAAAGATAAAAAAGAACACAAGGAGAGGATGAAAAGAGTCTTGGCAAGGCTTAGGGAGAACAATCTGTACCTAAAGCCAGAAAAGTCTAGATTTGATGTACAGGAAGTCGAATTCCTCGGTTTGATCCTGCGACCGAACCAGCTAGCCATGGACCCCACTAAGCTAAGTGGAATAAGGGATTGGCCAGCCCCAACCAACGTAAAGGGGGTCAGATCATTCCTGGGCTTCGGGAATTTCTACAGGAGATTCATCGGCAACTTTGCTGCAATTACTAAGCCACTCAACAACTTGACGAGAAAGGACCAGCCCTTCAACTGGACGAACGAGTGCCAAAGGGCATTCGACTCTCTAAAGAAGAAATTCTCTGAAGCGCCAGTATTACTGATGCCCGATGCAGAGAAACCATTTGTGATCAAAAGCAATGCCTCTAAGTACGTGACAGGCACCCTCTTAAAACAAACCGATACCAACGGAGACTGGCACCCTTGTGGGTATATCTCCCACTCTTTGACAGCAACCGAACGAAACTACGAGATCTACGATCGCGAGCTGCTAGGAATAATACGAGTGCTGGAGACCTGGAGACACTATCTCCAGGGATCCAAACATCCAACAATGATCCTATCGGATCACAAGAACCTGATGTACTTCAGGACAGCACGGAAATTAAATCAACGACAGGCTAGGTGGAGCCTATTCCTGTCACAATTCAACCTACAATTGGTACACATCCCGGGGAAGATGATGATCCAATCAGACGCCTTATCACGAAGAGGAGATCACATACCCGATATCGACAATGATAACGACGATATCACCTTGCTGAGGGACGAGATCTTCACACGAACGATTGACACCGAGCTGAAAGAAGTACTAGCAGAAAGCATGATGAGAGACGACTTACTAAAGGAAATAGTAAGAGCAATCAAAGAAGGAGGAATGCCACCGATCAAGTCGGCGGTAGAAGATTGGAAGATGGAAGATAATGGGATGGTCTTCTTCAAAGACTGATGCTACATCCCAGATGACAAAGAATTAAGAAGAAAAATCGTGGAAAAATACCACGACAACATACTTACAGGACACCCCGGGCGATTTCAAACCCTAGAACTAGTACGAAGAGACTACTGGTGGCCAGGGATGACCATTTTCATTCGGAATTACATTGATGGCTGTGCCACCTGCCAGCAGATGAAGGTGAACACTCACCCAACAACACCGGGATTATCTCCGATCAAATCTAACGCCACTCGACCATTCGCACTAGTAACCATGGACTTCATCACTGATCTCCTGATAAGCAAAGGATCTGACACCATCATGGTCGTGGTAGACCATGGTCTTACTAAGGGGGTAATTTTCATCCCCTGCAACAAGAGTGTCGACGTGCTAGGGGCAGCCAACCTCTATCTACATAACATATTCAGGAGATTTGGCCTCCCGGATAAGATCATATCTGACTGAGATCCGCGCTTCACCTCAAACGCCTTTCAAAAACTAGGGAGACTCCTGGGAATAAGGCTAGCAATGAGCACGGCTTACCACCCACAGACCGATGGGGAAACTGAGAGAGTAAATCAAGAACTTGAGATCTACCTCCGGATCTTCTGTGTGAACAAACCCTCGCAGTGGAAAAGCCACCTCACCACCACCGAATTCACACACAATCAGAAACATCATTCGGCTATTAAGAACACCCCGTTTTATGTAATGATGGGAGCGCACCCCAGGGCTATCCCCACGACTTACCTGAAAACGAATGTGCCGGCTACCGAACAGCGGATAGCCGAACTGGGAAACATACGGCGGGAAGCCCTGGCGGCTCACGAACTCTCCCGACAAGTGATGATCGGGCGAAATGGACGAGGGTTCTGTCCATTCACAGTAGGGGAAAAGGTCTGGCTCGACTCCAAGAATTTGAAGCTAGGGTACCTGACAAAAAAGCTCGCCCCTAGACACGAAGGACCCTTCCCCATCACGCGAGTAATCTCGTCCCATGCCTACGAATTGAAGCTCCCCCCTCAGTGGAGAATTCACCCTGTGTTCCATGCTTCACTTCTCTCATGCTTCAGAGAAAATGAAACTCACGGACCAAACCTCCTTCCTCCACCACCTGATCTGATCGAAGGGGAACTTGAACACGAGGTAGAAGCTATTTTGGCACATAGGGGGACAGGCAAAAGAATTCAATTCTTGGTAAAGTGGAAAGGATACAGCACGGCAGAAAATACCTGGGAGCCAGCAACTCATTTAAAGAACGCTGCTGAGATATTGGGTGAATACAGATCTACCCACAACCTCTCCCAAATATGAGCCGCCCTCTACACTTTTTCATGAACGTTACACCTGACCCTGACCCGGTCAGGACTTTCGAGCTCATCCTCAGCTTCATCTGAGACATGGACAACATCCGAAACGAAGAAAGACTACTGTCCATAACCCAAGACCGCACCCTCCTCCATAGCACCACACAGAACCTTTTCGAAACATACAGAGCCATCTCCCGCCTTCAGCGGGTATTCCGAAGACTAACTGAAGAAGCTTATTATCTTGACCTGCTCCCGCTCATGAGGAGCCTAGATGAGCAGGCACTCCGTTATGGACCCGGAGAGCGGGTCCCCATGCCACAGCAAATTTTCATAATAGAACCACTTGATGATGAGGAAAACGAAGAAATGCCGCTGACAACATCACCACACCCTCCACTCCCACCATACGTCTCGCCATCTCCACCAAGACGAGCCCCCACGCCTTACCCCACCCAGACCGCTGCCCCCGAGCCCGCGCCCACACCAGCATGGATGAGGAACTCGGTGTGCTTCACCTGCGCTCGAGTGGGGCACTTTTCGTCACACTGCCCTGAATACCAGTGTCCGCACTGTCGACGATGGCAACCTGAGCACTCCATGCTCTTCTGCCCAAGCAACCCGACACGTGATGTTCCGCCATGTCACCGCACCACCTGAAGCAAACCATGATGATCTACAATGTCTATATCGTCATCGCTCTTGGCGCTATTTTTGGCGTGTCCATCTTTATTATGCTACTCTGCTATATACTCATTTTGTTCAAAATCATCTCCGCCCCTCACCTCCCACAACTCATCACTTTCATCACCGGCACATCCGTGCGCTTCGCCAGGGAAGAGAACATCGAATTGCCTACTTGGGTTTATGCCCACGACACCCTGACCCCTACGTCTTTCTCCACATTCTCCACAACGACCAGTGATGCACCATCCTTTGACCCGATGCGAACGATGAGGGCTTAGTTTCAGATGGAACTCGAAACCTTGGAGAGGAGCTGGTGTTACGAGAAGGCATGGGAACTCAATTTTCTTTTGTTTCTATTGTTCTACTACTGTACGTCCCACGCTATTGTCTCTTTTCCTTTTGTCTTGTACAACATGCACCCACCTACTTTCTCACACTATTGTAACATACTGCGAATGCCCCCTTTCTTATTGTCTTTCTATTCTTGTTACCTCTATTGTTCTGATAGCACGACTCGTATCTTCAATCTACGCTTGTAGTATTTATACGATGAATGCACGACTGGTCAATCCAGCTTGACCTAGTCTTTTCTACACTCTCAACCGGTGCGATCTAACTCTCCTGCTCAAACTGTTGCTTACGAGCTTCGGCGATCCGAATCACTATTGAACATTGTCACTTACGAGTGTCGATCTACTTTTGATCTAGAGAGAGTATTGACCCTAACAAAACCAATCTGATAATTGGATGTCTGTGGTTATGAAAGCATAATCCGGAAATTGATTGGAAAACTGGGAGCATACACATGACTCATTGTCCTAAAGAATGTAATGTGTATGGGAAAAAAAGTGAAAAAGGAGAAGAAGGAAAAGAAAGAGAAAGAACATCCGAGGAAGTATTCTGTTATGATAGAGGAAGTAGAAAATGAGGATATGCCAAACGGGAAAGTTCCAGTCATAACAAGTAAAGAAGAACAGAAGCAAACATTTAGGGAAATTCATGGAGGACAGTCATGGGATAAAAACGTGGAGAAAGTGGAGAAGCCAGTGGAGGAGTGGGTGCCAAAAGCCTACCATAAATATTTGTCAGTTTTTCAGAAGAAGGAATCAGAGAGGATGCCAGTGCGAAAGCCATGAGATCATGCTATTGAGATGAAGCCAGGATTTGTGCCGAAGAAGCCAAAAGTCTATCCATTATCTCCAAAGGAACAAGAAGAAGTGGATGCATTCCTTAATGAACAGTTATGCAAGGGATACATACGACCTTCGAAATCACCACAAACATCACCAGTATTCTTTGTACCAAAAAAAGATCAGAGGAAGAGGATGTATACAGATTATAGGTATTTGAATGAGTGGACAGTGAAGAATGCGTACACTTTGACATTAATCTCAGAGATAATTGACAAGGTGGGAAAGGCCAAGGTCTTCACAAAATTGGATTTATGCTGGGGGTACAACAATGTACAAATAAAGAAAGGAGATGAGTGGAAAGCAGCATTTGCCACGTGTCGAGGATCCTTCGAGCCACTAGTCATGTTTTTGGGATGACCAATAGTCCCCCAACTTTCCAAAATATGATGAACAACATTTTCAAGGATGTGATAGACAAAGGCATGGTGATAATATTTATTGATGACATTTTGATATTCACGAAGAATAAAGAAAATTATGAGGCGATAGTACAGGAGGTGTTGAAGAGATTGGCAGAGAATGATCTATTTGTTAAACTGGAGAAGTGTGTATTTGGAGCAAGCAAGATCGAGTTTTTGGAATTAAAGATTGGTCCTGATGGAATCAAGATGGATCCTATCAAGGTACAGGCAATTGTTGATTGACCCTTGCCTACCCATATCAAGGAAGTTCAGGCTTTCTTGGGACTCACCAATTTTTATTGTCGCTCTGTTCATAATTTTTCCAAAATTGCTGCACCATTACACAACCTTATGCAAAAGGGAGTAGTGTGGAGATGGGGAGAACAACAGCAGACAGCATTTGAGGAGTTGAAGAGGAAGTTTGTGGAAGAACCAATATTGGTCCCAGTAGATTTCATGCACCCCTTATGAGTGGAATCAGATGCATCAGACTTTGCTACTGGAGCAGTATTATCAATGCTATGTGAAGATGACAAATGGCATCCTTGTGCATATTTGTCTCAAGGATTGAATGATGTGGAGAGAAATTACGATGTGCATGATAAAGAGATGTTGGGAATAATATGAGCATTGGAAGCATGGAGACATTATTTGGAGGGATGTATGCATCAGATCGAGATCTGGACAGACCATCAAAATCTGCAGTACTTCATGTCTGCTAAAAAGCTTAACTGTCGACAAGCACGTTGGGCATTATTCCTATTGCGCTTTAATTTTCACTTGGTCCACAAAGTGGGAAGCTTGATGAGGAAAGCAGATGCATTATCCAGACATACAGATCATAAAAGGGGAGTGGAGGAGGACAATAAAAATACTACCCTACTCAAACCTGAATACTTTCATATTTGCACTATGCATCAAGGGCATTTATTGGTGGATAGCTTAGAGATGGAAATGTTGTCTAAAATTAGGCAATGCTCAGAGATGGATGATGAGGTAGTGGAAGCTGTGAAAACTTTGAGGGGAGAGAAGAAAGGTAATATTAAAGGAGATGAATGGGTTGAAGAACAAGGGTTAGTGTTGTTCAGAGGAAAGGTGTATGTACTGAAGGATCAAGATTTATGAAGGGAGATCGTATGGTTACATCATAACATACCAGCTGCTGTACATCCAGGAAGGTGGAAGACATTGGAGTTGGTGATGAGAAATTATTGGTGGCCCAGAATTTCAAAGTATGTGTTGGGGTATGTAGATGGGTGTGATACATGCATGAGGGGGAAGAAATTTTCAGAAAAGCCTGCTGGGAAATTAATGCCAAACCCTATACCTAAAGCGCCATGGTGAGATATATCTGTGGACTTTATCACAGGACTACCTGAAGCTCAAGGATACGATGCAATATTTGTAGTATGCGACCGCTTCACAAAAGAAGTCCATATCATTCCTACTACTGCAGAAACCTCATTGTTGGGCTTGGCACACCTCTATCTAAATCAGATATGGCAGTTACATGGATTACCTGATACAGTTATCTCTGATCATGGATCACAATTTGCTTCTGCATTTATGCAAGAGTTAAATAACATATTGGGGATTCAAACCAAATTATCTACAGCACATCACCCACAAACCGATGGGCAGACAGAGAAAATGAATCAGGAGTTGGAGCAGTACCTATGCATGTTTGTCAACTACTGACAAACTGACTGGCCTGAATGGTTAGCAACTGCAGAATTTTTCCACAATAATAAATTCCATTCGGCTACTCGCATGTCACCCTTCTTTGCTAATTATGGTTATCATCCCAGAATGGGAGTAGAACCTCGAAGGGAAGTCAAGGTACAATCAGTGGAGGACTTTGTATCAAAAATGCGAAAGGTGCAGGAGGAAGCAGAGGCAGCATTGATGAAAGCATGTGATGATATGATGTGACACGTGGATTGTACTCGAGCTGTTGCTCCAGAGTATAAAGTTGGTGACTTGGTATGGCTAAGTACCAAGGATCTGAATATTCCACGACCTTCAAGAAAGCTTATGGAGAAGCAAGTTGGCCCATATCCAATTTCTAAAATAATTTCACCCAATGCAGTAGTGTTAAAATTACCTCAATCTTGAATGATTGATTCTGAAATTAACATTTCCTGTTTATGCCCTTACTGCCCACCCACTATTCCTGGTCAACAAACTACTCCACAGCCTCCAATAATGGTAGAAGGTGCTCCAGAATATATTGTGGAAGAGATTTTGGACTCTTGTCTTCGATGAAATAAATTGGAGTTCTTAATCAAGCAGAAGAACTACACTGATGAAAATAATTTATGGGAACCCGAGGAGAATTGTAAGCGAGCGCGTAAAGCAATCGCCCAATTCTTTAAACATAATCCAAATGCTCCACATCGCATTGCTAGAATGGTGTATGAGGGGATGAATTTCTAGCCTTACCAAAATTTCACAGAGGGGACAGATGCAATATTTTCTCACCTGGAAGTCGAGGCCTAAAAGGGGGGTAATGTTAGGAAACAGTCTCCTAACATGCCTATTACATAATACTATTTTTATTTTATTTTATTTTATTTTATTTCACCAAAATATGCTACAAAACACCTATACATGCATTATTTGTCAGTGTGGAAATTTTCTATTTGCATGCATCAATATGTACACGCATGTGCGTGTGCATCCGTAACAACATACTACAATATATGTAACATAGTATATAATCCTAAAATAAATACTAGGAGACCTCAGTTGAGTTCTCTTAGGTATTCCATCCACAATAGTGGTGCAAAAAGCCTATTTCAGCCAACTTGTCTAAAAATAACCCCTTGCATCAAATCCATCAAACCCCCTATCACACGTGTGCACCCCACTACCTTCTTGTAGGAGAGCCTGCATGGTCCAGCTAGCAGATTAGTGGGTGTCGCCCTAACAGTTAGCGTGAATACCTGTGCATCGAAGGACTGTGAAATGGGATATATCACATGCATAAAGCCATGTAGTGCATCAATCCAATCTTTAAATTCTTCATCATCTTCTTCATCATCTTCTGGGGTAAATGGTGGCAGATTTGGTAAAAGCACAGGTAGCGCCACTAGTGGATCGCCAATAATGTTGCACTCAATGCAGAATTCATTTGGGATGGATGCAATGACTGGTTTGACCTTTCTAGCAACTGGTTTATACTTCTTCTTGGTTACTATGCCTTTTTGCAGTGTGTGCACCACTAAATTGATAAAAGTTGTGCACACATGTGCACTTTTTGGAAATGTGGCTGAAATAAGCGCCATAGAGTCAATCGAATTTAAGAGTGCCTGTGCATGACTATTGGTACATTGGGATAAGTAGAGTCAAGAGATAGTAGAGGTCAATGGAATGGAAGCAGAAAATGGAATAAGTGCAAATGTGGAAACATCACAAGATTGGGTATCTGAGTCAAATGTTATGATAGTAGTGGCTTCTCCTTGGTCTGCAATCAATTCCTTGAAGCCTGGCAAAAATTTCTTTGTGGATTATTTTGAAGAGTAAAGTGCAGTGTTGCTGCAGCTGATAAGAAGTGGCACAGCTTTCCCCTAGGCTTTGTTGGAATGGTAGAGATGGCACCTGTGTTCAGATCATAAATAGTAATTGTTTGCACTTCATTCACAAAATTGCACATGATGGAGCACGTCAACATGTCAAAGGGGCACCCTAATAGAATATCATAAGCAGGTGAATGGATAACATGCACTTGCACATAAACAATGATATCTCCAATGCATGTGGAAATGTTGCATGCAAGCCCAAGTGATTTATCTACCTTGCCATTGGCCAATTGCATGTATAAATGAATGCATGGGTCATACTGGAGTCCAAGATGATGGCAGACTGCTGATGATGCTCGACCTGGAAACCTAACTAAAACCTGTTAATAGGCTTATGTAGTATAACTCAGGCTAGAGGAAGGGTGCGAGTTGGTTCTAAATATCACCTCTAATACCAGAACATTGTTTTTAGTGATGCAAAATGGTAACAATGTGACGAATAGTGTTTAAAAGCATATGAAGATGTTCAAAGTGGTTCAAAATATGTTCAAAGATGTCCGAAGTAGTTTGAAATAGATTCGAATGGGTTTGAAGTAATTCAGGTAAGTTCGAGAAGGTTTGAAGGTGTAAGCTGGGTTTTTAGTGATGGTAGGCAATGATGATTTGAGAATGAATATGAAAGTTTGAGGAAGTTCACAATATTTTGCAGGACTTCAGAGATACGATGCAAGGTAAGACTCAAGAGAACTGCTCTTAAATCTGACTATAGTGGAGAGGGTAACTGGTTCTCTGTTGTTCTAAGTAACTAGTACAAGTCTATATACATTTCAAAGAGGTAAGTACCAAAAAGGAAATATAACAGGTGTAGAACACGAGGCAGTATGCACAGCAATAAAGGGATTGTAAAACATAAAAACAAATGAGGAACGATGATAATTGAAACATTCAGTGTTGCCATATAGTAAAAATACTTCTCTTGTTGTTTCAATAGATCATTGAAATCCCAAAACTGCTATTATCATACCCTAATTTTTTGATCATCTCTCCTTGCATCTGGTAGTGCTCGATATGCGACTAAATAGTTTACTCTAGTTAAGCATCCTGTATCAAAAGTGTTTTAAGACAACTAACAACTATGGTGGCCAAAGTTGTTCGAAGTGTTGCGAAATGGTTCGAAGGCATTTGAAGTGTTTTGAAGTCATCCAAAATAGTGCAAAATAAATCGAAAAGTGTTCAAAGTTGGTTTTGTGGCATTTATAATAATTTGGAGTGCATGTCATGATGTGTTGATATGAGTAGGAGTCTTCTCCAGACCTTAAAGTGCATAGTGGACCTATTATCCTCCCCCTTACTGAAATCCTGATAGTCCCAGTCAGCTGATCAAAGTCATGTGTGAAATGCGTGATCATGTTGAAAACTTAGTGATGTTCGAAATACTTCTCATTCTTCTTCTATCCATCTCTATATCATCCAACTCTAGCTTTCGTAATGTCTCTCTTGGCTGAGCTTAATGTTGAAGTCATCGAGTACGCAAAGTCGATGCCCGATTGAGGTGTTGCAGAAGATGCCGACTTTGGGGTTTGGGGGCGAGGTTTTTGTGTGAAAATGGTACATCTCATCTTCATTTATTCGCGGTCAAAGGCACTAAAATGTTTCGTATAGGCAGAATATGATGAACTCACCGATGATCTCAGCGAAGAGCATGACATGGCCATGCAAAAGGTTGTGGATGAAGTTTTCGAGTTGTATAAACTGATGGCACAGCACGAATAGATTTTGTAGGGCAGGGGGCTGCTATTTGTTGATTTAGCAGAGGAGGTAGAATGAGAATGAAGGGAAGAGGAGGAATGACGTGTTCAGGAGGAGGCGGAATCGGTGAAGAAGGCAGAGATCGAGGGTCAGAGAAGAGCATTGGCAGATGCTCGAAATGCAGCTCTTGCTGCATTTCGTGCGAAGACAATTTCAAAGGAGGAGTTGCGACAGCAAAATGTTGAGTTTGAGGCAGAGGTGAGCGGTATCAAGAGGGCGGAGGGTGGCAAAGGTGAGGATGACGATGAAGGCGAAGACGAGCTGCCTGTGGTGCAGGTGGCAAAGCAAAAAATAGTAGAGGTCAACGAGGAGGAAGATGCAGAGGAGGAGGTTGAGGGGGTAGGGTTGGCAAAGTGAGCCAGGGTCGAAACAAGCAGGCTCCTCAATTTCGAGGGCCCAGTAAGTCTTTTACTTATTTTCGAAAGATTTTCAAGCTACTAAATGTTTCTTAGTGTGATAGATGCACTGGGTTCAAGTCCCAGCCATGTTGCATCATCAAGGATGGTGCTGCAAAGTGTACGAAGTGTGTCCAGGAGGTGCAGGGGTGTTATTGGGGCAGGGTATCGAGGTGAGGGCTTCGCAAAGGTGAGGCAAAGAAATTTGGGGGCGCAAAGCGGGATTCGCAGACAAAGCCAGGTACAAAAGTTATTCATAATTGTTTCGAGGCATTTACCAACTTGTTTTTGAATTTTGTAGTATGTCAAATTCGGGTTGTGGGCCCATTCGAAGATGTCGAGCTGATAGCGGGTCCTTCGAAGACGTCGAAGGAGAGAATGAGGTTGTCGAAAGGGAAGGCAAAGGCAAAGGTGAGGAAGTTGCAGAGAGTCGAGGATGTCAAGGAAGAATGGGTGGTACAGCGACGAATTATCACTGGAAGGCTGGAGCAGAAAAAGGTCAAGATGGAGATATTGGGGAGGGAGATAGAAATGTTAGAGGAAATGCTAGAGGAGTAGAAAGGTTTTTTCTTTTGTATTTCTGTTTTAATTTCAACTTTTTGTTAAATGTCTTTGGAAAGTAAAGTAAAGAAAAAAAATGAATATAAGTAATGAGCAAAAAATGACTTTTTAGGAAAAGGCTCAGTAGTTCATCATAGCCAAAAAACCCTTTGGAGTTTGCATGCCCATGCTATGATGCAATATCGTGACTTGTATCGTACACTAGAGGCAATCGAAATCTTTGTAAGTAATTGCGAAAAAGAAAAGGAAGGATAGTTATTCGTTATTGTCATCCTGAAAATCTTCGAAGGTATCTTCATCGAAATTCGAGGTTTTTTGAAGTGCTTCGAGGTGCTCGGAGTCGATATCGAGAAAGTTTGGTAGAAGGGTAATTGATTTCCAAGCGAGGTATGGTAGCAGATGAAATGCAGCAATAGGTCTATGTAGTACTGACCCATCAAGTTTGCAGAGAATATAAGCCCCTTCATAGTTTCGTTCGATAACGATAAGAGGGCTGACATATTGTGGTTTCATTTTGCCATTGAGGGACTTCTCGATTTGTGTGTTTCGAAGTAGTACTAAATCTCCTTTTGAAAAGTTGTAGTCATGCATTGTATGTTTGTGAGCAAGTTCAAAGCGTTTTGCAGCTTCGATTCAGGATGCGTAGACCTTCAAATATAGCAGTTCGAGGTCATTAGATTATTTTTGTAGTGCTATGGCTCATCGAGCTATAAGATCGGTTGTCAATAAGATTGAATCGGGTGGTGGTTGTAAGTATGTTGCCTTGGAGATGTCAAGGGGCATTAGAGGATGTGCTCCTGTGACTGCGAAGTAAGGAGAACAACCTATGCATTTACGAACTGTGACTCGTTCTGCCCAAAATACTGAGTGCACCCCTGCTGACCATTTCGCTTGTTCTCCATCGACAGCTTTGAATAAGGATTGTTGAACATCGAAGTGGGCTCATTCGACAAGTCCATTGGCATGCGAATTATAACTGCTAATTCGAATATGGTTAATGTGATATCATTTCACAAGATACTCCATAGCTGTGATAAATGCAGTGCTGTTGTCAGTTACAATTTCATATAGCGAACCCCATCGACAAATAATATCTTTGATGATCCAATTGCCAAGTGACGTGGCATTTTCATGTCAAAGTTTTTGCCATTCTGGATAGGTCATTAGTGAGCATCAACCTTGTATGATGTATTTAAATCTGTTCGAAGGTGGCATTTGCATCGTATCAATGTAGACCTTGCCAAAAAGGGGTGCTGGAGTGGCAACTGTGGGTAAAATTAGAGCATTTCACGTTTGTCAAATTTGGCATAGGTGGCAAGTTCGAATATACCATGCAATGTCAGATTTCATGTTCGGCCATCAAAATCAAAGGGTGATAACTGATTTCATAGCAAAAACCATTTTGTGTCCGATGTTGTCGTGAGCTGCGTGAATGATTTCGAGACGACGTTCTGGAGTAGCAACAATTTTATGAGCTCCATGGGAGTCTTTCCTCCATAGTTTGCCTGAGTCTAAAAAAAATTCGGTGCAATATCGAATAAAGGTAGCGTATTCTGCATCTGATAGTTCAGGGGGATGCACCAAGTCATGTAACCATTTTCGAACGCAAAATAACCTCTCATCGTTCGTTTTTGCATTATTTGATCATGGGACATCATTATAGGTGAGATCCTCCCCCTTACTGAGATTCGAAGAGAGGGAGAAGGTCGAAATTCAATGCGAAATAAATGGTCGGGTTGTAATAGGATTTATTTAATGTATGAAACCATGAAGGCAGTCAATCCAGTCTTCAAAATTATCTTCGTTGTCGAGTTGGACATCTTCGTCTTGTGGGGGGCATCTCGAAAGTCCGTCAGGACCATGATGTGTCCCTGTGATGTGGACTAATGTAAAATGAAAGGTTAGGATGGATACGATCCATCGATTGACGCTAGCACTAGGTGCAATATCAGGATTCAAAAGCATGCCTTTAATATATCATGCATCGACTTTGACAATAAGTCTTTGAACTCCTATTAGATACAATCATAATGCTCCGAGAGTGCGATATAGGCCATAAAGCTCGAGTTTTGGTTGCAAAAATCGGGATTCGTGGTCATTAAGTGTAATCGATCTGAATTGACTATAATATCATTTTCAAAGGTTTTCAGGATCACATTGGGTGAGAAAGAAACCAATAGTGATGTTTGAAGTGCCGACCAATAGGATAACCAGGGCTGAAGATGAGTAATTGATAGCTCAAATTGCTGGGGAATTGATTAGAGCTATTTTCAAATCTTCTTGGGCTGCTATTTGTTCCACTCCAAATTCGAAAGGAACATCTTTTTGAGTGAGTTGGATCAGTGCTGCAGCTCGTTGAGCAAAATTTTGGATGAAGATACAACAAACTCCAATGGTTCCTAGAAACACTTTGACTTCGGTGAGGCTTCGACACAGTCCCTACTTGCTAACAGCTGCAATTCAAGTAGGGTCAGCCATACGACCTTCAATATTGCATCGATGCCCTAAAACAATTATTTCGGGGATGCAAAGATAGAGCTTTGGACCTGAAAATGTTCCTCCACAATACTTCATGTGCTGGACTATCCGATTTAAATTTTCGAAGTGCTCCCAGATGAAGCGTTGAATAGCGGAATTGTCAGGAATCATTTCGTAAGACCCACTGAATGTTCAATATTCCAATTTCGGACTCTTAACTGGTGTGTTTCAATGTAAGGAATAGTGATATGAGGAATTTTGGGCTGTAAAATAAATGTCACATCGTCGTGTAAAATAGAGACAGAATTTGTCCAACCCATGGGTAGGGTAATGATGCGAAGTGCTCCAAATGGTGTCTGAAATGTTGTCAGATCATGAGATGATTCTGCGACTTCCTTTCATCGAATGCCACATAGAGATCCAATATTCCTCCACATGATCGTCCTCCAAATTGTTCTGCTAAATGTTTGGGTATTGGTATGATGCCTGAGTGCTGGATCATTACTTGGTTAAGCAGTTTGAGACTGTGAACAATTCGAAGTGATTTCACATCCTTTTTTGCAACACAAAACCATCGTGATCAGTATGAAGAGTTTGATGGTTCATATACTCCCACTTCTATCTTCTTTTTCAGCATTTCGCATATTTGTTCATACAAACCTGGAGGTATGGGAATGTTTTGCTCAACCCATGGAGTGTGAGGAATGACAGGGAACTCTATAGGAGGAAAAAAGTCAGAGCGAAAGCTTCCCCACTCTTGTTCTGTCTATGCAAAAGCTGTTTCCTGATTTCGAATAAAATCGTGCATAAGATTCTGTTCCTCTGGCCATAGAAAATTGCCAGGATGATTCTTGTCGATAATAGCTTTACGTTCGAGTGTATATCGTGAAGTGGGGATAAACAACGGTGGGTGAGGATTTAATTTTGGCATGTTTTCAAGAGGGTCTCCAGTAATTGTTTGAATAATGTGAAATCAGTTGGGTAGCTCAATAATAACTGGGCAAATTTTTTGTGTGACAGGTTTGTATTTCTTTTTTGAAGCCACAAAAATCGGATATGAGGAATCAATGATAGGCGTAGAAGGTGTAGACATTGCCATCGAGGTTGATAAATATGTTTCGTATTGGTGACTGGCTGTTAAATATAAATTCGCAAGGATCGAAGAATAAAAAACAGATTTGAAGGAGTTCGAGAACTCCATATTGGGAATATTGACAGTGCGTTTGATATTGATAGATAAATTAGAGAGATCAAATGAGATAATGAAAGTGCACTGGTCAATGTCCAAAATTTCGTCCTCTAGTTGCAAAAATCCTTTCGACAGTGATTAGAGCGGGGAATCATGGGGATAGCACATGATCATGTCGAATTAGGATTGTATATCGTGATTGTCTGAGCCTCATTCCTGTAGTTTTTAATGGTGCTTTCAGTCAGCACATCAAATGGTCGACCAAGTAAGATATTGTAGGCTGGGTCACGAATTATGTGAATTTGCATGAACAGCGTGATACTCTCCACTTCGCAAGGCACATTTCATGCTAAACCCAAACTTTTGTCAATGCCTCCATTAGCTGATTGGAGTGGAATGTGGATTGAAGAATCATAAGCAAGGCCAAGTTCATGGCAAATTTCTTCAGACATTGCGATAATTGAAGAACTGGGGTCTATGACACTTTCAACTGGATTCTTTCCATTGACATTCATAATAATCGACCTAATCAAATGGGATTCCTTCGCAGTGATGAAGGGTTTGGGAATATCGTTAGGTCGAAGACTGTTAATATAAGTTTTGAATGGATCATCAATTACGAAAATTTCATCATTGAGCAGATTCATGGCGTTATTTTCTTTGGACTGCTGAATTCGACATGGAGTGACCTGTTCCTTCCATTTTGTATGAACTTCGGGCAATAGAGACAGTAATTCCTCAGGCATTAGTGTGATAATCAGCATCTTCATCAAATGAGCAAAAACATCTTCCATGATTTTATCCTTTTGAATTGGTGCTTGGGTATGGTGCGAAAGACCATCTTTTCCTTTACCTTTCGCAGTTGATCCGAAGTTTTGTTCATGTGGTGGTAGGTATGAATTTTCTTTTGTAGTAGCGTAAGGATGAATAACAGGCTGCAAAATTGTTTCCGAAGTTAAAGATGATGCTGAAGTCAAGGCTGGTAGGTTTGTTGCTGTGGACAAGATGGATGATGCTGGTACATGTGGAGTCGATTGTTCGACTGTCGCAGTGTTTGGGGAAACCGAAGGTCGAGAGATGGGGATTATTGGTATGCTCGAATTAGCTTTAGCAAAAATCCTACCACTTCGCAAAGCATATATCTCTTGTTCGAGTTTTGCAATGTAATCTTCGGGTGTCGCAGATTGTTTGGAAACCTGGTAGATGCTCCTAGGTGGTGTCGAAGTAGCTGTTGAGGATGTGATGTTGTACATGAGCGATGATGCAGTTGTGTTCAAAGGATTTCATCGAGTCCATTGATTGATTGTGTCTTTAATAAAGTGACCAGGAATGTTTCGAGGAATGAACCATCCATTTGGAAGCACAATTTTTCCTTCGTTGTTCTTTTTACACTTTCCTTCATTGATATAAGCTTGGCAGACCAAGCAGTCACTAATAAAATGACCGGTGAGTCCACAAAAGACACAAGCTAAATTTTTGAGCTGGTCTGAGCAAAATCCACTGTTAGTTCGAGGAGGATTAGTGGATTTCGAACCTGCTAAAGCCATGATGAGTGTGGTTGCAAGTTTTTGAAGGATTGCTGATAAATCTTCTGATTTGATCTGTGTCAAAGATGTCAAAGTCAGTGCCGATGTTTCTGAAGACTGTAACGATGCCAAATTCGAGCTAATTGACCCTGCTAAAACAAATTTCACTGCCACGTGAATGTTGTCAAGTGGGTAGGCATCATTCGGATAGTGGTTGGGAAATTTAAGTTTGAGTCATCATGCAATTCGTGACCATAAACCCAATTGAAAACCTTGAACAAATGCTCTACTTTGTTCTGCCTCCAAAATTTGGCCTTTAGAGAGTAGGAACTTCATAATGTTGTAGAAAGACCTGTAATATAATCCTAAATTGCTCGCATTATAGATACCCATCCAAAGTTGTTCACCAATGAGTTTGTCCATGTCTGAAATCGACCATTTTCAATTGTCTTTGGAACCAGGATATAGTCTGTGGATTGTGATGCAAAAATCATGAAATGAAGTGCCAGTTTCGTATTCGGGAATTGATTCCCAGAGTTCAGATGTATTGATATCGACATATCAACAGGTGTGCTTCTTCGTAAGTTCGGGATCTGTAACATTACAGTCCATGAAAAGTATTTCAAGCTCATTAAAGTATCGACATAGCTCTCGGGGTTGAGTGGGGTCGAATTTAGGTGCTGTAGAATGTCCTCGAGCTGGCATTGTTGCTTGGGTGGCCATAGATGTACCGATTCGAGGAGTTAGAACCTGAGTGAAGGATGGTAGATGTGTTAAAGTAGCTGGAATAATAAATGATGTAGTAGAGGATGAGGAAGAAGAGGAAGACAAAGTTGTAGATGAGGAAATAGGTAAAGAAAACAGACGACGATGTGTGGATTCAGCATCAGAGACAGATATTAGAATATCCCCCAATTGTTCGAGAGATTTGAAGGCCTGGCGAGTCTCGATTCTAAGGTTTCGAGCTTGTGTTAGCCTAAGCCGAGAGACTCGAGGTGGATTAGGCAATGAAATGATTCAGAAACCCCTCATGGTGGGCTCCAAAATGATGATGCTCAACCTGGAAACCTAACTAAAACCTGTTAATAGGCTTATGTAGTACAACTCAGGCTAGAGGAAGGGTGTGAGTTGGTCCTAAATATCACCTCTAATACCAGAACATTGTTTTTAGTAATGCAAAATGGTAACAATGTGACGAATAGTATTTAAAAGCATACAAAGATGTTCAAAGTAGTTCGAAATATGTTCAAAGATGTCCGAAGTAGTTCAAAATAGATTTGAATGGGTTCGAAGTAATTCAGGTAAGTTTGAGAAGGTTTGAAGGTGTAAGCTGGGTTTTTAGTGATGGTAGGCGATGACAATTTGAGAATGAATACGAAAGTTTGAGGAAGTTTGCAATATTTCGCAGGACTTCAGAGATATGACGCGAGGTAAGACTCAAGAGAACTGCTCTTAAATCCAACTATAGTGGAGAGGGTAACTGGTTCTCTGTTGTTCTAAGTAACTATTACAAGTCTATATACATTTCAAAGAGGTAAGTACCAAAAAGGAAATATAACAGGTGTAGAACACGAGGCAGTATGCACAGCAATAAAGGGATTGTAAAACATAAAAACAAATGAGGAACGATGATAATTGAAACATTCAGTGTCACCATATAGTAAGAATACTTCTCTTGTTGTTTCAATAAATCGTTGAAACCCCAAAACCACCATTATCATACCCTAATTCTTTTATCATCTCTTCTTGCATCCGGTAGTGCTCGATATGTGACTAAATAGTTTACTCTGGTTGAGCATCGTGTATCAAAAGTGTTTTAAGACAACTATATGGTGGCCAAAGTTGTTTGAAGTGTCGCAAAATGGTTCGAAGGTATTTGAAGTGTTTCGAAGTCATCTGAAATAGTGCGAAATAAATCGAAAAGTGTTTGAAGTCAGTTTCGTGGCATTTGTAGTAATTCAGAGTGCATGTCGTGATGTGTTGATATGAGTGGGAGTCTTCTCCAGACCTTAAAGCGCATAGTGGACCTATCACCACTTCTGATATTGCAATAATTTGTAAACCCGGATCTAAGATAGCTTTGAAGTGTTCTTGGTTGTCAATCAATAAATTGATGGAGTGGAGCACATGCGACTCTTTTGCGACCTTCAAAACATCAGGATTTTCAATTTCACCTGGCTGAAGATGGGTGATGTACTGTTCAAATGAATCCTGTAAAATGATAGGAAGGGGCACTGCAATCACTGCGGTAACTGGAGGTGTTGCATTAAACACTTTATTTTCCACTAAAATCATGCACACTTTGCAATGCGCAAATGGCATAACACTCGCAAGGTCAGTAGATACCACTTCTGCACTAGTAGCTGCAACACATTTTGGGGTAACTTGTTCTCTATGGCACTGTCTGAGATCGGGTGAAAGCAAAAGGAGCTCTTCATGTGAAACAGTAATAGAGGGCACCTTCATGGCATGTGCATATACATCATCGACAATCTGCAGATTCTGGATAGGAACAACAGTGCAATACGATGGCTCTTTGCCTTTGGAAGTGTTGACTTGAGCATCTGGTCTATCTGCCACTGCAGGGACAAAACACCCTTCAGGAATGTTGGAGTAGGGGTATATGGGCATCTCATCAAGCGCTTCAGTTGCACTCACAGCAGATTGCAAAGCTGGTGACTCAATACTGTCAGCAGGTGCAATGTCTGTAGTCATAGGAGGTGCACTCTCTTGATTTGCTGTATTGCATGGTGTGCACTGCAGAATCTCAATGCCATCGAAGACTTGCTTCTTTCAAAGCACCATCAACTCCTGCTCGAGTGCCTCAATGTGCTCTTCTTTTGTTAGTTGTGCATTTGGTGCACTTTGCATATAATTCACTGTAGGAACTGAAGCAGCAACATACATTGACTGTAAAGGTGCTACTGGAGCTGGATGAGGCACTATATTGCAGATGAGCTGTGAATTGGTATTCAATGAAAGTCAACCAGTGGCAATCTGCCCTGGGTTGCGCTTATGCCATTCCTCAATGTGCTCACCTAAGAAGTTGCCTGGAATCGAATGCGGCACAAATGTGCCACCTGGGAGTACAATGTGCCCTTCCATGTTTTGCCTACACTTGCCCTCGCTAATAAGGCACTCAATTGAAGTGCACTCAGGGATATAATGCCCTGTTTGAGTGCAACCATTGCAGGTGTCATTATTCGAATGGGGCGCTCCATTTGCACCATCTCTGCATAATGTGCTCAACATGGTAACTATCATCTGTGTCATGTGCTTGAATAGGACTGAGATGTCTTCTGCTTTGACTGTGGGTGTGCTAGCCTGTGGCTGGGAAATGGGTATGCTGGGTGCTGAGTAGGGCGCATACATATTGGGGTTTTGCGCTGTGAGCCCAGTAAGTGGCTGGAAATAGCATGCTGGGCCTTTGAAGATAAAGTCAATTGCATTGTGTATTGCATCTACATTTGCAGGCTGAGCACATTTTGGTTAGATGTGGATGGCATGTGCATGGTAGCCATGGTAGATGAAATAAGGTGTGTAGAGTTAGGATCTGGTAAAAGTGCTGTGAAATTTGAAAAGGGTAAAAAATGTGGTGATGCAGATGGAGTTAGGGTAGGTAGGGATGATTCAGGTGAAGGTGGTGGTAAAGACAGCATGGATGAGTGATGCGTGTTGTTTAGGAAGAGTGATTCAAATATTGGTATTTCCCCAAGCTGAAGTGCAGTTGCTAACAGCTCAGAATGGAGATTGCGAAGGTGGTTAATATTGAAGCAAAGGGTGAGCCAACAGAGGTCTAAATAAAATATGGTAACCTGAAACCCCTCACAGTGGGCTCCAGAAATAATGTGTTCAGTTGGTACTCAGTGCAGAGTCTCAAAAGAAGGGGTGAACACTAAACCTACAGCTGCAGGCATGCCCAGTGTGAGGGGGTTCACTTAGAGGGCCTTGGATTGTCCTTCAAGGCACTGATGTATTCAGTTGGTACTTGGTGCAGAGTCTCAACAGAAGGGGTGAACACTAAGCCTACAGCTGCAGGAGTGCTTGGGGTGAGGGGGTTCACTTAGAGAGCCTCAGATCATCCTTCAAGGCACAGAGACTACAAAGAGGCTGGTATTATGGTTTTCGATGTGCGCACTAGTTGTGTACTCAAAAAGGAAGGTATGCACAATGGCAAAAAAGTGTGCAATGCAAAGGGGCAAAAATGCGCAATGGGAGCACAAGAATGTGCAATGATGAGGGAGATGAACGTGGGAGGTGTAGTGGGACAAGGACAGCACTGAGATGTGCTGCAAGGATGATGCACAGGCTAGGGATGCAAATGGGATGCAAGCACAACTGGTGGGAAAATGTGCAAAATGTGTGCAAAATGTGGCTATACGATGAGGGTTGCAAATGATGTGCAAACATGGCTATACAAAGGGCACACTATAAGAGTGTACAAATGAAGATGATGAACACAATGAAGGGATGAAACATGGCAATATGATGAGGGATGCAAATGATACGCAAATGCAGCTATACAAAGGGTGCACTACAAGAGTGCACAAACAAAGACAAAGAACACAATGAAGGGACAAAATGCGGCAATACGATGAGGGATGCAAATGATATGCAAATGCAGCTATATGAAGGGTGCACTACAAAGGTGCATGGACTGGACGATGGTGCACAGGTTATGTGCAACACTGAATGAGCTATGAACTATGTGGGGGGGGAAAAGATCTTCCTGATTCTCTATCTGTCAGCCTACTATGTACAAATGGCTTATGTGACAAAAATGGTAAAATAAAGTATAAAATAGAAAGCGCCATGTGCTACCCACAAGTGCATCCATTGGCCCATCTATACCTGACTGCACTATGCTGCTGCCTTAGCCAATAAGATTTGCGCATGCTATAGCCCAATATCCAACTGTTCTAGTGCAATATTCTATTTTTGGTGTGCTTTAGGTCCTGTGCACTCTTCCCAATTAATCTACTTCAGTGTTATGTGTCACATGCTGCACCTTAGTAATAGTGACATGATCGACCTGGTGCCAGTTACCAGATAAAGCAATGCCAATTGAAAATGCAGAAGAACTATAAGGAGATGCTGTGCAAGGCCAAATAGTGCCAAAACATCTGGATTACATGAAAGCACCCATGTGCACATAGCCCAATGCCAAATAGATGCAAAGTGCCCAGATTATGTGAGAATGTGCAGTTCGCTTGTGCTGGAATTGTGGTGCACCTCGAATAAATGCCCCAGTAAGCTGGAAGCCATGATGCACAGCGCAATTGGTGTGGTGGTGGATTGTTGTGTGTGTGATAATTGGATCATGCAATGAGTGCACAGCAAAGAATGTGAGTTGCGGGTAAAGCATAAAAGGAGTGCATAAAGGTGCATTGAGTGTGCAATAACTGTGAAAGGCAGATAAGGAGTGTGGGAGGTGCACAAAGGCAGTTTGAAGTGTAACAAGGCACATTTAGAGTGCACGATAGAAGACAGCTATGGTGCTGTGCACTTAGTCACCACTACTTTTGAACAATGGAAACTCCATTTCTAGAAATTTACTATTCCTATATGCAAAAGGCTTGTTTTGATGAGAAGAACAAAATCCCTATACAGTTTTACTCAAAACTCAAAACTAAGGGAGATATATATTTTGTTCCCTCACAGTTCCACTGCCATTATGTAAACACACTAAAAAATGTATCTTACACATCCAAGGCTGATGCAACACATTCGGGAATCCTCCTATGGGATGTATAGCACTTGGAACTGAACTTTTTGACCTGTGTCTGGGCATCTTTTGCACTCAGACCACCCCAGTATGCCTCCATCCATCGCTTCATCTGGTGCTCCCATTTTCGGATGGTTTTGACTGAGACAGATGCAAGTGCTTTCAGCATGTTCTCTTGCAAGGTTGGAAAGCTGTAATTACAATTTTTATGGAGATATCTCTTTACTACACCACAGAAGAACTCAATGAAATTGAGTTCACAGTGAAATTTTGGCAGAAAGATGCACAAATGGCCAGCTGCCTCTATGACCTCCTGTATAAGTGACTTCTGTTCCTGAAAGTCTGGCTGCAGATCAAGAATGCACTTTGCACAACAGTGAATGGCACCTGGTTTACATTTTCCCCCTGAGCCATCTTTGCTCTTCTTGCACTGCATCATAAGGCCATTCTTCCACAGACCCTGCTCGACGAGAATTTCCTGCATTCCCTTTGGGAGCCCAGGAAATTCCAGATGATTGGCAGGGAAACACATTTCCTGAGTGATTCATTGGCCATCCTTGATGTACCACCTATCCTGCAACTTTGCCTGTTTACCACCAGGCCTCATGTTCATTCATGATGTTAGAAGACCATCCTTGGAATATGCAGAATGGCCTTGAGAGTTATCAACCATGATGAGTGCTTGATATAATGGTCCATGAGCTTTTTCAAAGGCTAATATAATCCTCTTGGTCAACTTTGATGCATATCTGAAGTCAGTTGAGTGTTGTGCCTGAGGATATCTGAGACAGACCTGTTTAACGAAGAGCTCTCCATTCCAATACCCATCATAATTTTTCCCATATTCGAGGGTTTGACTCATATCTTTGAGCCATCCCACAGTGGAGCAGATCATGTCTGACTGGTGCAACCCATGTCCAACACCCTTCTTTTTTAATGGCTGTTCACCTTTCCACACCCACAACATTGTCTTCCCATCATTTGCCTGTGCTGTCATCTCATCATGTGCCACCAGCACCACCTTGCGCTCACCAGGTGCAAGCTGCATCTCCACTTGCATTCCCACATTATCCACCACATAACTGACCAAGTGCAATTCAAATTCTTTTATCTTTAGCAAAAATACAGTCTGGCGATACTCAATGACATCTTCTTGCTCATGCCCATCATAATACAGTGCTTTCTTATGTGCAGTGTATTGAAACCCTTCCTTATGCAGCCACCAATGTGCAGTTTACAAAAAGATCCCCTTGCTGACTTTCATCTGAACACATGGAAACAGTTCAACCTCCAAATACTTTTTCAAACCAGCTGGCATCTCCTTCTCAACAATGTGGTGCAGGTATTTCTTTGCCTCATCAGACAGAAGCATGTTTTTGGTGAATGCTAAAAGTTTTTGTGGGTCTATAGACCACTTATTTGTTCGCAGGTATGACCAAAGTTCGGTTGCAACCTTGGGATCATCCAACAGAGAAAAGACCTTCATGTGGCAACCTCTTTCAGATTTTGGCAGCTCACAAGTTTTGATCCAGCTTGCAACCCATTTTTGCACCATCCAGCCACCCCATTTTGCTGTGAAGCCCTGACTTTCAGCTGCATGTTCAGATGCATCAATCAAGTTCCAATGATTGTTGATAACCATATGCAGGCAGCTTTGGATTGATTATGCACGATATGCCTGCAACCCATCCCATCCAGCATCAAACTTTGTTCGCTTCAATGCAATAAGCTTCTCAATGTCAAGCAGACTGTTTTGCAGGATTTGGTGGCGGACCTCTTGTGATTTTTTTTGTGCTTCATGGGCTGGGACATCAAGCCTTTGTTATTTTTGTGGAGGAGGTGGAATAACATTAGTGGATGAGGTTGGATAAAGCATGGGTGTCCCGATTTGCTCTGTCTCAGGTGCATGATCTTCCAAATTACTCCAGTCACCATCCTGAAGTTCATTGTCAGACATATCCAACAAGTATTCATAGCAGACACCATCAGCATCCAAGTTGGCGAGAGGCTTGTTGGATGGATCATTCTGGGGCCTCAGCAATGCAGGTTTAATTGACTCAATTGCTCGTGTGGTGACATTGGGTGTACCATCAGGGGCTTGCAGTGAATTGGGAGGACCCAGTGTGAAAAGGTTGTGGAACCTCCCTGCTTGCTCACTGTATTGGAACAGATGGGTAAGGTGACCTGTTACTGAGAAGTTGTTATTACACACCTTTCTTGTGTCACCTTGTCCTGTTTCTCCTTCTCACACAGCTTCTAATTAATTTCACACTTCCATTAATCTGATAACCCATTATATCCCAAACCTTGCTTCCTTTCAGCATTCTTCCACTCCTTTGGTTTACCCTTTTGCAACAGAAACTCATATGGTGTCAGTTGTGTGAGTATTTGCAACTCCAGCTTCAGCTCCAGCTCCCAATGCTTCTTTAAGCCCTCCACCAGATCCTGGCCTTCAAGATCTTCAAGATCAGGGTCCTCATCACTGTCAGTATCACTTTCCATCCAGTCTAAGTCATTAATCACCAAGTGAGTTTCCCAGGTTTCATCATCCTTGGAATCTGAGAGAACATGATTGACACCTCCAGTCCAACCAGTGCATTTGATATCACTTTCTTCAGTCAGGTCTGTGTTGTTTGTACTTGATTCCATGGCATTTCCATCATTGAGCATGGTTTTTTTTTGTGCCCTGCCCCTGTGGGCTCGAGCTGCTGCTTCCTTATGCACTTTCTGTGGCTAGGCCATACAGGATGAAGAAAATTTCTATTTCAAATGTTGCTCTACTGTATTACTTCATCATTGCCATTGATCTCCAGTACTAGTACTAGTTGGAATGTTTGAATATTTTTCATCTGCCAATTCCACCACTGTCTGAAAGTAGTGATGACTAAGCACACAGCACCATAAGGGGGATCCAAAGGCACAGTAGAAATGTAAAAGGTGCACAAAAGCACACCTAAGCAGTCAAAAGGGATGCGAAAGTGCACAGAAGTGCATGGCAGTGCACAAGAGTGCAGTTGGGCACACAAAGGCACACAAAAGTGCACTCTGCAAAGTGGGTAGAAATCCTCCAAGAGGTGCACACAATTGCAAAAAATGCCATAGTATGAGTGCAGAGTGATAGGGAGCCATATCAGCAGTTTCACCAATAAGCTTGTCTAGGTTGCTGATACTCCATTTACTGCCATCTCTGGAACCAGGGTAAAGCTTTAGCACAGGATTGATAGTACTCGACCTGGGAACCTAACAAAACCTGTTAAAAGGCCTAGGAAGTGTAAAACAGGCTACAGGAAGGGTGCAAGTGGGTACTAAATATCACCGCTGTTACCCAAAGGTCATGGTTAGAAGTGTGGAATGGCCAGACATGTTAAGTCTTTAGGGGCATTCAAAAAGGTTTTAAGATGTTCGAAGTAGTTTTGAGGAGTTTTGAGGATGTTTGAAGGGTTCAGGGAAGAAATAGAATAGCTTCAAAGGATATTGGGGAATAAGGATGACAAATTGAGAGCATCTTTGAGAGATGATAAGTGATGTGTGATATGTCTAGTAGCTAGTATGAAAGTTCAAAGAAGTTCGTGATAATTTGCAGAACTTAGAAGTATAAAGCAAGACTTGGACTCAAGAGGATGGCTCTTGAGTCAGACAATAGTGGAGAGGGTAACTTCTTCTCTGTTCTTCTAAGTAACTAGTACAAGTCTATATACATTTTGAAGAGATAGTACTAAAAAGGAAATATAACATGTGTAGTACATGAGGCAATATATACAACAATGAGGACTTTGTAAATTATAAAACTAATGAGAAATGATAATAATTGAAACATACAGTGTCCCTATATAGTAAAAGTACTTATCTTTTTGCTTCAATATATCATTGAAACCTCTAAGCACTATTATCATGTCCTAAGTCTTTTGTCATCTTTCTTCGTGTCCAGTAGTGCTCAATTTGTAATGCCATAGTTTGTATTGGATGTGCCATGTGTATCGAAAGGGTTTTAAAATAGATATATGGTGGCCGATGTCATTCAAAATGGTGCAAAGTGATTCAAAGGTGCTCAAAGTGTTGCAAAGTTGTTCAAAGTCATTCAAAAGTGTTCAAAATGGTACGAAATGAGTTCAAAACCAAATTTGTGGCATTTGTAGAGGTTGGCAGTGTGTGTTGTGATGTGTCGATACATTTGGAACCCTTCTCCAGACCCTAGAGTGCCCACTGGACCTATCAGTGTATTGCCTATCATCTCTTCAAAACTTCCTCAATTCACTATATTTGTCTCCCGATATCCCTTGACACCAGTCCGATGATGATACTCAACCCAGAAACCCAAGTAAAACCTATTAAATGGCTTTGGATGGTATAACACGAGTCAGAGGAAGGGTGCGAGGTGGTACTAAATATCACCGCTGAGACCAAAACATTGTGTTTAGTGACACAAAATAGTAAGTGATGGTTCGAATAATCTGTAAGAGCATACGAGGTTGTTCGAATAAGTTCAAAAGAGGTTCAAAGATGTGCAAAATAGGTTCAAAAAAGGTTCGAAGAGGTTTGAAGTCATGCGAAGTAGTCCGAAGAAGTTCGAATAAGTTCAAAGAGGTTCGAGGTATATCAAAGAGCGAGTTTAATGAATGTGAAGTGTTTGTCAAATGGCAGTAGGCGATGGGTGATAAAATGGAGAGCAAATATGATAGTTTCAAAGCAGTTTGCAATATTTTGCAGAACTTAGAGATGTGACATGAAGATAAGACTAAAGAGAATGATTCTTAAATCTGACAATAGCGAGAGGGTAACTTGTGCTGTTCCCCATTGTTATGTTGTCCTTCTAACTAACTAATACAAGTCTATATACAATCTGAAGGAATAGTACTAAAAAGGAAATAATAACAATTGTAGAACATGAGGCAATGTGCACAGCAAATAAAGGTATTGTAAAACATAAAACAAAATGAAAGATGATAATAAGTGAAATGTACATTGTCCCAATATAGTAAGAGTTCTTGTTCTATTGCTTTAATATATCAATGAGACATAAAACCACACTTATCATATCCTAAGTCTCTTGTAATCCCTCCTTGTGTCCAGTAGTACTCGATATGTGGCAAATTGGCTTGTTACAAATGTGCAGCATGCATCGAAAGTGTTTGAGGACAGCTATATGGTGGCCGAAGTCATTCAAAGTACTGTGAAGTCATTTGAAGTGTCGCAAAATAGTTTGAAAGCATTTGAAATAGTGCAAAATAATGCAAAAATGATTCAAAGTTGATTTCGTGGCATTTGTTAGCGATTTGGAGTGTGTGTTGTAATGTCTCAATACAAGTGGGAATGTTTTCCAGACCTTAAAGTGCATAGTGGACCTATCACCAACTCCTTTGAACCTCCTCAAACTTCTTCAAAACTCCTTTGAATTACTTCAAACATCCTCAAACCTCTTCAAATCTCTTTTGAACTACTTTTAAACTATTTTGTGCACCCCTAAAACTATTTGCATCATCTCCCACCATTCTACACCTTTAACTATAACATTTGGATAACAGCAGTGATATTTAGTACCAACTTGCACCCTTCCTCTGACTCGTGTTATACCATCTGAAGCCATTTAGTAGGTTTTGTTTCAGTTTCTGGATTGAGTATTATCACTGCTTTGCCTCAGCTATGTCCTCCACCTCCTCTTCCCCATCCTCGTCATTGCCCATCTCTTCTACTTTTTGTTTTGCCCCCCTCACCACAGGCAGCTCATCCTCATCCTTGTCTTCATCCCCTCTCTCTGCCCTCTCGATAGCTTTTGCCTCAGCCTCAAACTCCACTGATGATACTCAATCCATAAAACCAAACAAAACCTATTAAATGGTTTCAGATGGTATAACACGAGTCAGAGGAAGGGTGCGAGTTGGTACTAAATATCACTGCTGAGACCAAAATGTAATGTTTGGTAATGTGAAATGGTAAGGGCTGTGGTGAATAGTCTGTATAGGCATACAAAGGTGTTCGAAAGAGTTTGAAAGAGGTTCAAATATGTGCGAAGGGGTTTGAAAAAGGTTCAAAGTCGTTCAAAGTCATTCAAAGTAGTCTGAATAAGTTTGAATAAGTTCAAAGAGGTTCGAGGTATATCGAGGAATGAGTTTAGCGAATGTAAAGTGTTTGTCAAATGGTGATAGGCAATGGGCAATAAAACATGGAGCGAATATGACAATTTCGAAGAAGTTTGCAATATTTTGCAGAACTTAGTGATATGATGCAAAGATAATACTCAAGAGGATGGCTCTTAAATCTGACAATAAGTGAGAGGGTAACTTGTGCTCTGTTCCCCATTGCTTGTTCTTCTGTCATTCTAACTAATACAAGTCTATATACAATCTGAAGGAATAGTACTAAAAAGGAAATAAATAACAATTGTAGAACATGAGGCAATGTGCACAGCAAATAAAGGTATTGTAAAACATGAAACAAAATGAAAGATGATAATAAGTAAAATGTACATTGTCCCAATATAGTAAAAGTTCTTGTTCTATTGCTTTAATATATCAATGAAACACAAAATGCACTTATCGCATTCTAGCTCTGTTGTAGTCTCTCCTCGTGTCTGATAGTGCTCGATATGTGACTAAATAGCTCACTCCAGTTGAGCATCATGTATCAAAAGTGTTTTAAGATAACTCTATGGCAGCCAATATTGTTCGAGATGCTGTGAAGTCATTTGAAGTGTCGTGAAATTGTTCAAAGTCATTCAAAGTGTTTTAAAGTCATCCAAAATAGTGTGAAATAGATTACCACCAGACACAAGGAAGACATGACAAAAGATTTAGGATGCAATAAATAAGGTTTTGTGTTTCAATGATATATTAAAGCAATAAAATAAGTATTTTTACTATACTGGGACAATGTACATTTCAATTATTATCGTTTCTCATTTGTTTTATGATTTACAAAGTCCTTATTGTTGTGTATATTGCCTCGTGTTTTTCACATGTTATATTTCCTTTTTAAGTACTATCTTTTTGAAATGTATATAGACTTGTACTAGTTACCTAGAACAAAAAAAAGGGAAGAGAAACAGAGAAAAAGTTACCCTCTCCATTATCATCTGATTTAAGAGCCATTCTCTTGAGTCCTAGCCTTGAGCCTTGCATTGTATCTCTAAGTTTTGTGAATTATCACGAACTTCTTTGAACTCTCATACTAGCTTTTTGACTTATCATCTATTGCCTGTCGTCTCTCCAAAACTTTCTCAATTTGCTATATTCATCTCCCAATATCCCTCAACACCAGTCTGACTCCTTTGAACCTCCTTGAACCTCTTCAAAACTCCTTTGAATTACTTCAAACATCCTCCAACCTCTTCAAATCTCTTTCAAACTACTTTTGAACTATTTTGTGCACCCCTAAAACTATTTGCATCATCCCCCACCATTCTACACCTTTAACTATAACATTGGGGTAACAGCAGTAATATTTAGTACCAACTCACACCCTTCCTCTAGCCTGTGTTACACTTCCTAGGCCTCTTAATGGGTTTTTATTAGGTTTCCAGATTGAGCATTATCAACGGCCCCAGGGTGACCCCAATCCTAATGACCCTGGAGATCAACCTCATTTAGGTGAAAACCCAGATCCAGACAACAGATTTGTCAATGCTCTGTTCAACCTTTTGCACAGTCTTTGCACTCTCTACCAGAACCAAGCCCCAAAGCCCAAGAAGATCAAAGTCAGGAAATCCAACACATTTGATGGTTCCAACCCCCCAAAATTTTGGGACTTCCTAGTCGCATGCAACCTCCATTTCCAAGATCGCCCTCACATCTTTGCTTCTGACGAAAGGAAGATCTTGTTCATCATTTCTATTCTAAAGGGATCAGTGCTCAGCTGGTTCAAACCTGGCCTCACTCAATGACCCAATGGATTCCACCCACTGGATGTGGAACTTTGAGGTATTCCTTGGAGAGCTAGAGAGCAATTTCAGCCCTCATGATCCTTTGGGGGATGCTGAGAAGGCTTTCTCCAAGCTCACTATGAAGAAAGGAGGCCATATAGCCAAGTATATGTGGACTTTTGGGAACTAGCCTCCTGGATCGATTGGAACAAAGCTGCTCTTTGCAACTGGTACTTTCATGGACTTCTGCTCCATCTCTGCATAGAGCTTTTGCAGAGCGGAAAGCCCGACACCCTGGCAGCCTTGCAGCTCAAGGCCTAAGATGCTGACAACATTTACTGAATGCAGAAAGAAGAGAATCACCTCGATGCTAACCAACTCTAATTGCAGTAATCAACTCTGGACCAGTGCCTCATGCCTCCTCTGGATCCAAGAGTAGCAAGCCAAAGGACTCCATCTCTGACAAGTTGGGGAAGAATGGCAAACTAACCAGAGAAGAATGGGAGCATCTAATGAAGGAAGGTCTTTGCCTCTATTGTGGTAAAGAAGGACCCCTAGCTGGCAATTGTGGCAAGTTCAACACTGCAAAAGCCTGCACAGCTGCAGTCTCTGAATCTGCACTGGATTCCACGGACTTAAAAAAATAGTCTGCAACCCTCAGGAATATGCCAATGGGGCTGATGGTTGTGTTGATCTTTCCCAGCTGGCTGCCTATATTTACCTCAATGTGTCCACTCTTTCCGACCCTGATTTCCTGACCATCCTCCTCTCCATTTCTGACAACTCTGTACCCACCCAAACCCTTATTGACTCTGGCTCATCCCACTATTTTCTCGAGTCCACTTTTGTGCTGGAAAATTATCTCAGCATGGAAACAATTTTGCCAATCAGACTCTGACTGTTCGATGGAACTTGCAACTCCATCATCATGCAAGTCATGAAGCTCCCAGTCACTCTTCCATCTGGTGAAGCATTCAATCTGACATTTTATGTAACCCTGCTTGACTCTTTCTGTTCTGCAGTTCTTGGTCACAACTGGCTGAAGCAATACAATCCATTGATGGACTAGTCTTCTGGCCAAATAACTTTTTGCCCCAAGATCATAGAGGTCCAGCACCCCTGATGTCTTCCGATCCTCCAACTCCTGAGTCACCTCCAAACCTTCCAGCAGATACCCAAGCACCTCCTGCAATCTTGTTCATTAATGCTGCCACATAAATGCATGCTAGCAAACTTCCTGGGGCCATTGCCTTTCAGATGATCTTTTCCCTGGAAGGCCTCACAGCCAAATCCTCGGCTGTCACCAGAAATCTGATAGACCTTTCAGATATCCCTGAAGAATATTATGAGTTCACTGATGTCTTCAATAAACAGAAGGCAGACACCCTTCCTCCACACTGCCCATATGACCTAAAGATAGAGATGGAAGATGATGCACCTGTAAGGGCAACCTCAAAGCCTCACCTACAGTGACTCACAAAACTGAGTCAATGTTTTGCACTTTTTAATTTATTGTTGAATAACTTCCCATAAACAACAAAACCAAACAAGGTATTGGTGTACAGAATAACATACATGATCAGGGCTACCAAACAAACAAAGAATTATGTAATTTTAATCATCCCTCATGGAGATATGATCATTTTAATTCAGGGACTCATTGACTCAGTTTTGTGAGGTGGTATCAATATTATGATAAATTGTAATTCTAGTATTTTGCATGACCTCCCTTGGCCTTAATAACTGCTCCCTACCTTCTAGGCATGCTTTCAATCAAATTCTGACACACCTCTGATGGAATATTATTCCACTCTTCCACTACTCTTTCCCATAACTCCCAAATTCCTTTTGATGCTGTTGGATACTTGTCTAACTGGTTCTTGAAATGAACCCATTGATGTTCAATAGGGCTGAGGTCTGGAGATTGGGCAGGCCAATCCAGAAGAGTAATATTGTTGTTCTCCATTTCTTGGCCTTTTTTGAGGTATGCTTGGGGTCATTGTCTTGTTGAAAAATCACCTCTTTTCCAGAAATTTTACTCTCCTCCAAGCTAGGCAGCATATGGTCCTTCAAAATGGACACATACTGGTCAGCATTCATCCTCCCCTCAACCTCTGCAAAATGCCCCACTCCATTCCATCCCATACACCCCCATACCATAATGTTTCCTCCCCCAAATTTGATAGATCCCTGCACCTCTCTCTCAATCAGCCCCTCTCCCTTCTGTTTCCAAACCCACTCTCTCCCATCTGACCCAAACCTGTTAATTTTAGTCTTATCTGACCAAATAACCCTTCTCCAGTCCTCCACAGTCCACTCTCTATACTTCTGAGCAAAAGCCAATCTTGCTTTCCTATGCCTTATACTAAGCAAAGGCTTTTTCTTCTTCACCACAGCCTTGAATGAGTTTTTTCTGAGAACTCTTCTGACTGTTTCTGAGGAGACTGGAGTGGGGATGATGCTGTTGATGTAATGGGTGGCCTGAACAGCATTTGCAGCCTTCCCAGTGGTGATTTGGGTAAGGATGGCTCTCTGAGAGGTAGATGAGAGCTTAGAAGGATGACCACCAGAGGGGAAATCCAGGTTTGGATGGAGAGCCCTGAGTGTTCTGGATACACTAGACTGACTGAGGTTGAGTTTAGAGGCAATATTGTGGGTAGAATAATGATTGGAGGCCAGGGAAAGAATGTTTTCCTTCTGAGCAGAGGAGATGGGATGCATTGGAGAATATTGAAGTATGAAGAATGCTAGTCCTAATTAAATACTATAATTTAAGATCCCATCAAGGGTCACATCACCTTAGAAACCATCTGTCAAGTTTTTGACATTATACAGTTGGTGGAGCATCAGATTCTAATATTTCTGACTACCCCTCACAAAACTGAGTCAATGAGTCCCTGAATTAAAATAATCATATCTCCATGAGGGATGATTAAAATTACATAATTCTTTGTTTGTTTGGTAGCCCTGATCATGTATGTTATTCAGTACACCAATACCTTGTTTGGTTTTGTTGTTTATGGGAAGCTATTCAACAATGAATCAAAAAGTCCAAAATATTGACTCAGTTTTGTGAGTCACTGTAATAGTGAGCTAACAGAGGGAATCCAAAGTTAATATTATATACATAGTACAGACACTTTAGGCACACCTAACAGATGGGAATCCAAAGAGAAAACTCTAAGGACCCATATGTAGATGCCCAGTATATGTGATAGAGCCAAAAATCAAATAGTAAGCTAAAAATAGCAAAAAGGCAGAGATAGGCAGATCAGGCTGCAGGATGATGTCACCTTGATGGGTAAACATCCAGAAGGGGTCCTGTCTCTAAGAATAGAACTGTCAACATGTACCAACATGGAAAAAAGGTGAAATATAATAATAAAATAGGAATAAATCATAGAAGATCATGGAAAATGCAGAATATAGTGAAATAAAATATAAGAAGATATGGGATGAATGCAGAAAATTTTCCAGACACCTATGGCACCTTCCTTTCCTTTTACATCACCCCCCTTCTATGATGCATCGCCCTGATGCATTCAAAACTATATTTGCCCAAAGTTGGACACTTGGATGCACTGAGGCACAGAGAAATGTCACCAGTTTCTAACCAGCATGGGGCATTTACATCAAACTCTGCAACCCAGGAGTTCTCCTCGTACCCATAGCCCATCCAGTGCACCAGGTATTTGAGTTTACCTCAATGCAAATGGCTGTCTAAGATGGACTCGACTTCATACTGAGGTTCACCTTTAATAACTGTAGGCAGTAGAGGGAGTGGTTGTGTCACATGTCCAGGGAATGGATCTGTGGGTGCAGGCAGCAGTTTTATGACATGGAAGACAAGATGGAGTCTGGACATGGATTGTGGTAGCTATAGCCAGTAGGCATGTGACCTGACACATCTAGTGATGAGGAAGGGTCCAAGAAAACAGTGGGTGAGTTTCTTGGATGGGCGTGTGGTGGAAATGTCACTAGAGTCGAGATAGACATGATCACCAACCTTATATGTGGGTGTGGGTGAGTGACACTGGTTGTAGAAGTGTGCCATGTCATCCTTTGCCTTGGCTAAAGCTAACTTCACCTCCTCCAAGGTGTCCTTCATCCACTCTGTGAACTCATTCACCATTTCCAAGTGTGAGGGTGCTTGTCGAGGTTTGAAGCCCATGCATGGATGTCACCCTGTGTTGAGGAGGAAGGGAGTTTGTTGGGTGGAAGAGTGAACATGGTTGTTGTATCCAAACTTGGCCATGGGGAGAAGATCTTCCCAGTCATCCTGCTACTCATTGATGAAGACACAGATGTACTGATCAAGTTCTTGGTTGACTCATTCTGTCTGTCCATCTGTCTGTAGGTGGTAAGCAGTCGAGGTGAGGAGTTTGATCCCCAGCAGGTGGTACAGCTCTTGGGTGAACTCTGCAACAAATTGTGGTCCTCAATTACAGAGGAATGTGCCAGGCAGTCCATGGAGCTTCCACACATGGTGCAGGTAGAGTCGAGCCACTCCAAGCACATGACAGTCATATGAGTGGGCATAAAAAATAAGCTCACTTTCTAGCAGAGTCGATTGTGCATATTACTGCTGATGTGTTCAGTTGGTACTCGGTGCAGAGTCTTAACAGAAGGGGTGAACACTTAACCTACAACTGCAGGCATGCTCAGGGTGAGGGGGGTTCACTTAGAGGGCCTCAGATCATCCTTTGGGGCATGGAGACTATAGAGAGGTTGGTATGGCGGTTTTCAATGTGCACACTAGTTGTGTACACTAAAGGGAAGATATGCACAGTAGCGGGAATGTGCACAACACAAAGGGGCAAAAATGTGCAGTGTGGAAAAATGCACAATGGGAGTGCAAAAGTGCACAATGATGAGGATGATGAAGACGGGAGGTGTAATGGGACAAAGATGACACTGGGATGTGCTGTGAAGGTGGTGCACAGATTGGGGGTGCAAACAGGATGAGAGCGCAATGGGTGGAAAAAGGCACAAATGGTGCACAAAATGCAGCTATACAAATAAATGTGCAAATGGTGTGCAAATGCAGCTATATGAAGGGCACACTGCAAGAGTGCACAAATGAGGACAAAGGATGCAATGCAGGGATAAAACGCAGCAATACAATGAGGGGATGCAAATAATATGCAAATGTGGCTATACAAAGGGTGCACTACAAAGGCGCACGGACTGGATGCTGGTGCACAGACTATGTGTGATGCTGACTGAGCTATGAACTATGAGGAGGGGGAAAGATCCTCTGGATTCTCTATCTGTCTGCCTACTATGTACAAATGGCTTATGTGATAAAAATGGTAAAATAAAGTGTAAAAATAGAAAGCGCCATGTGCTACCCACGAGCACATCCATTCGCCCATCTAAATCCAACCACGCTATGCCACTGCCTCAGCCAATAAGATTTGTGCACCTATAGCCCACTACCCAACTGTTCCAGTGTGATGCGCTATTTTTGGTGCACTCTAGGTCTCGTGCACTCTTCCCAATTAATCCACTTCAGTGTTATGTGTTGCATGCTGCGCCTTAGTAATAATGGCATGATTGACCTGTGCCAGTTACCAGATAAGGTGATGCTGATTTGAAATGCAGAAGAACTATAAGGAGATGCTGTGAAAGGCCAAATACTGCCAAAGTGCCAGGATTACATGAAGGTGCCCAAGTGCACACAGTCCAATGCCAAATAGGTGCAAAGCACCCCAATTATGTGAGAATGCACAGTTCACTCGTGTTGGAATTGCGGTGTGCCTTGAATAAATGTGCCAGTAAGATGGGAACTGCAATGCGCAGCGCACTGGTGCAGTGGACTGTTGTGTGTGTGATAGGGATTGTGCAATGAGTGCGCAGCAGGGAATGTGAGTGCAGGTAAAGCATAAAAGGAGTGTGCAAAGGCACATCGAGTGCGCAATAAATGTAGAAGGCAGATAAGGAGTGTGGGGGGAGGTGCATGGAGGTGGTTTGAAGCACAACGAGGCACATTTAGGGTGCACAACTATTGGCAGCTATGGGGAACCAAAAGCACAGTAGAAATGCAAAAGGCACACAAAGGCACACCTAAATGATCAAAGGTGTACGAAAGTGCACAGAAGCATGCAAAGGTGCACAAAAGCACATGAAGGTGCGCAAAAGTGCACTGTGCAAAGTGTATGGAAGCCATCGAGGAGGTGCACACAAATGCAAAAAATGCCGTAGTATGTGCGCAGGGCGATAGGGAGCCATATCACTGTGCTGTCTTTACCTCCACCTTCACCTGAATCATCCCTACCTACCTTAACTCCATCCGCATCACTGCATTCTTCTTCACCTTTGCATTTTGCTGTGCTTTTACCAGATCTTAACCCTACACACCTTATTCCACCTACTATGGCTACGATGCATATGCCATCCACATCTAATCAAAACATGCCACATTTTGACCCCACAAAACTGCGTGAACTCCAGAAGTACTTCGAGGAGCTTGCGCAATCCATACTCATTAGATGCAATACATAATGCGATTGACTTTATCTTTGAAGGCCCAGCGTGCTATTTCCAGCCACTTACTGGGCTCACAGCACAAAACCCCAATATGTATGCACCCTACTCAGCACCCAGTGCACCCATTTCCCAGCCGCAACCTAGCATGCCCACAGTCAAAGCAGAAGACATCTCAGTCTTATTTGAGCACATGACACAGACAATAGTTACTGCATTGAGCACATCGCGCAGAGATGGTGGAAATGGTGCACCTCACTTGAACAACAACAAGTGCAATGGTTGCAGTCAGACAGGGCATTATATCCCTGAGTGCGCTTCAATTGAGCGCCTTATTAGTGAAGGAAAGTGTAGGCGAAATGTGGAAGGGTGCATCATACTCCCAGGTGGTGCATTCATGCCACGTTCTATTCCAGGCAACTTTTTGGGTGAGCACATCAAGGAATGGCATAAGCGCAACCCAGGGCAGATAGCCACTGGTCGACTTTCATCTAATACCAGTTCACAGTTCATCTACAATATAGCACCTCATCCAGCTCCAGCAGCACCTTTACAGTCAACATACATTGCTGCTTCAGCACCTGCAGCAGATTATATGCAAAGTGCACCAAATGCACAACTAATGAAGGAAGAGCGCATTGATGCGCTCAAGCAGGAGTTGATGGCACTTCAGAAGAGGCAAGTCTTTGGTGGTGTTGAAATTCTGTGGCGCACACTGCGCAATACATCCAATCAAGAGAGCGCGCATTCTACAACCACAGACATTGCACCCACTGACAGTATTGAGTCACCAGCTTTGCAACCTGCTGTGAACGCAACTGAAGTGCCCGATGAGATGCCCATACATCCCTATTCCAACATTCCTGAAGCACATTTTGTGCCCGCAGCAGCAGATAAATCAGATGCACCAGTTAACACTTCCAAAGGCAAAGAGCCATTATCCCGCACTGTCGTTCCCATCCAGAATCTGCAGATTGTCAATGATGTATATGTGCGCACCATGAAGGCGCCCTCCATTATGGTTTCACATGAAGAGCTCCTGTTCCTTTCACCCAATCTCAGACAGCACCATAGAGAACAAGTTACCCCAAAGTGCATTGCAGCTACTGGTGCAGAAGTGGTAGCTACCAACCTTGCAAGCATTATGCCATTTGCGCACTGTGAAGCGCATGCACCTTTTGCAGAAAATAAAGTGCTTAATGTGACACCTCCAGTTAGCATGGCAATTGCAGTGCCACTTCCTATTGTTTTGCAGGATCCATTTGAACAGTACCTCACCCATCTCCAGCCAGGTGAAATTGAAAACCCCAACATTTTAAAGGTTGCAAAAGAGTTGCATGCACTTTGCTCCATTGATTTATTGATTGACAACTAAGAATACTTTGAAGCTATCTTAGATCTGGGTTCACAAATTATCACAATGTCAGAAGCGGTCTGCCATCGTCTTGGGCTTCAGTACAACCCACGCATTCGTTTATACATGCAATCGGCCAATGGAGAGGTAGATGAGTCACTTGGGCTTGCACGCAATGTTTCTGTGCACATTGGAAATATCATTGTCTATGTGCAAGTTCATGTTATCCATTCACCTGCTTACGATATTCTGTTAGGGGGCCCCTTCGACATGTTAACATGCTCCGTCGTGCACAACGTTGTGGATGAAGCGCAAATGATTACAATCTGCGATCCAAACACAGGTGCCATCTCCACCATTCCAACAAAGCCTAGAGGGAAGCCATGCCACTTCTTACCAGCTGCAGCAACACCACACCTCACTATTCAGAATAACCCACACAGAAATTTTTGCCAGGCTTCGAGGAATTGATCGCAGACCAAGGAGAAGCTGCCACTATCATAACATTCGACTCTGACACCCAATCTTGTGACATTTCCATGTTTGCACTTATTCCATTTTCTGCTTCTGTTCCTTCCACCTCTATTATCTCTCAACTCTACCTATCCCAGTGTACCAACAGTCATGCACAGGCGCTCTTAAATTTAATTGACCCCATGGCACTTATTCTAGCTGCATTTCCAAAAAGCACACATGTGCATGCAACTTTTATCAATTTAGCGGTGCGCATACTGCAAAAGGGTGTAGTAACCAAGAAGAAGTATAAACCAGTTGTTAGACAAGTCAAACCAGTTATTGCGCCCATCCCAAATGAATTCTGCATCAAGCACAACATTTTAGGTGATCTGCTAGCAGCACTTCCTGGGCTTTTACCAAACCTGCCACCATTTACTCCAACCATGTGCTATACTGAAGAGCGCATGCAAGCGCTCCAAAAGCGCCACACCAATTTCTTATTACCAGAGGAGATGAAGATTTTACACCACTCGATGTCTTTGCAGAATGAAGCCTTTGCATGGAGCGATGAGGAGCGCAGCAGCTTAAAGACCACGTTCTTTCCCCCAGTAGAGATCCTAGTTATTCTGCACACGCCTTGGATAGAGTGCAACATCCCCATTCTACCAGGAATATACGACGAAGTTTGCCAGAAGATAGACTCAGGCATTTATGAGCACTCAAATTTGGCACATAGATCACGCTAGTTCTGCATGCTCAAGAAAGATGGAAAAGCACTGTGCATCATACATAGCATCGAATTGCTTAATCATGTTACCATTAAACACTCCGGTGTCACCCCTACACCTGAGTACCTTGCAGAGCAGTTTGCGGGGCATGCATGCAGTGCCATCCTTGATCTATATGTGGGATATAATGAGCACTTAATCAAAGAATCATCGTGCGACCTTACAACATTCCAGATGCCTTATGGTGCAATGTGCCTTGTTACATTGCCAATGGGTTGGACAAACTCAGTACCAATCTTCCATGATGATGTGTACTATATCCTGCAGCCAGAGATACCAGATTACACTGTTCCCTATATTGACAACATCTCAGTCAAGGGGCCTTCAAAGCACTACATTTTACCGGATGGCTCGTGCGAAGTGCTCACTGCGAACCCTGGCATAAGGTGCTTTGTGTGGGAGCATTTCCAGAATGTGAACCACATTGTGCAGCACATGAAATATAGTGGTGGCACTTTCTCTGGGACAAAATCCACACTGTGCACTGAGAACTTCGTCATTCTTGGCCATTACTGCATGCCAGAAGGTAGAAAACCCGAACACAACAAGGTAGATGTTATCTGCAATTGGGGCACATGCCACATGCTGTCAGAAGTGCATGCATTCCTGGGAACAGTTAACTTAATGTGCATTTATATCCGCAATTATGCACACTGCATTAATGCGCTCACAAGGCTTATGCGCAAGGATGCTCCATTTGAATGGGGCCCAGAGCAGATAGTGACACAAAATGACATCAAGCAAGCAGTACTAGATTGCCCTGTGCTACAACTGATTGATTATTCCTCAGAACCCCCTGTTATCCTTGTGGTCGATACTTCCCAGATAGCGGTTGGCTTTTACCTTTGCCAGCAAAAGAGCGCAAATGCAAAAATGCACATTTACAACTGGTTTGGCTCGATTATGCTCAACGACAGAGAAGTGCACTTTTTGCAACTGAAGCTAGATATCTATGGGCTTTACCATGCGCTGCGCAGTTTGCACCTTTATATTATATGTGTGCGCAACTTAATTGTCGAGACTAACATGCGCTATATCAAGGGCATGCTACAAAACCCCAATATCCAACCATCTGCCAGCATTAACCAGTGGATCATCTCAATCCTTACATTCCACTTTATGCTCATGCATGTTAGAGGAGCAGTGCATGGTCCAGATGGGCTTTCGCGTTGGCCAAAGCAACCAGAAGACTTAGAAGGAGAAGAAGATGAAGAGTTTGAGGATTGGATTGATATGCTACATGGCTTTATGCATGCGATACATCCCATTTCACAGTCCTTTGACGTGTGAGCACTCATGCTAATGCAGCCAGAGCCAAGTGCAAATGCACAAAATGTTCAAAATGTGTGCAATAGTGCACTTATTTACGATGATGACTATAGCCAAGTTCTAAGGAGCGCAACAGCAGATGCAGAGGATGAGAAGTTAGATTTGGTGTGGATTTGGATGGATACCCTAATGCGCCCTAGCGACTTCACAGATTCTGAGTACAGCGCACTCATGCGCTATGTGAGCGCCTTTTTCAAAGACAAGATGTGCTTATGGAAGCACAATGCACATGGCACTCACCAGCTTGTTATTTGGCAGTCTAGATGCTTACCAATATTGTGCACCATCCACAACAACAACATTGGACACAAGTGCTTTTATGCGATGCACTCCACATTACTCAAGCACTTTTGGTGGTTGCACATTATGGATGACATTGTTTGGTTTGTGCACACTTGTCATATTTGCCAGATCCAGCAAACACAGAAGGTTCTAATACTGCCAGTCATTGCAATGCCTGCACCTCTCTTCAGTAAAGTTTATATTGATATGATGCACTTACCAGTATCAGCAGGGCGGCGCTATATCATCCAAGGGCGTTGCTTGCTTGCGGCTTGGCCAGAATTCTGTGGACTTCCTAAAGAAAATGCAAGCACACTTGGTGATTGGATGTTCCAAGACCTCATCTGCAGATAGGGTGCATTGTACGAAATAGTCACTGATAATGGCAAGCTATTCATCAAAGCGCTAGCCTATCTCAGTAAGTGCTACCATATCAATCACATCCGCATATCTGGCTATAATTCATGTGCTAATGGAATTGTTGAGCATGCACATTTTGACATGCATCAGGCACTTATCAAAGCCACAGATGGAGTAGAGTCAAAATGGTTCAGTGCGCTGTACTCAGTCTTTTGGGCAGAGTGCATCACAGTTTGGAAGTGCCTTGGTGTCTCGCCATACTTTATTGTTACAGGTGCACAGCCTCTAATCCCTCTCGATATCATTGAAGCGACATACCTTAACCCACCCCCAGATTCTATACTCTCCACTACAGACTTGATCGCGCAATGTGCACATGCATTACAAAAGTGTCCAGAAGACTTAGCGTGCATTCATTCCTGCATCTACACAGAAAGGTGCAAAGCGGTGCTTTGTTTCGAGAAGGCACACTCAAAAACCATCTGCAATTTTGACTTTCAGCATGGTGATTTAGTCCTTATGTGCAACACAGTGATCGAGAAGAGCCTTAACTGCAAAATGTGCACGCATTATCTTGGTCCTCTAGTTATAGTGTTACGCAATCAAGGTGGCACATATATTGTTTGCAAACTCAATGGGACGGTATTCGACAGGCCAGTAGCTGCATTCTGCCTACTGCCATACCACGTGTGCAAGTCCATTGTGCTTCCTGACATAGCACTTGATATTACCACAACATGGTTGAGAGGGATGGAAGAGTCCATAGTAGTGGACACAGAAGATGAAGAAGCAGTTGATGAAGAAGAAGTGCAAGGAGATAGCACTGAGGATGAAGAAAGCGCTGATGAGGCATGCAACTAGCGCTCCACGCACACCGCTATGGATATTTCACCATTTTTATATGTATGTTGATGTGGTCTGTTGGTACTCAGTGCAGAGTCTCAATGGAAGGGGTGAACACTTAACCTACTACTGCAGGCATGCTCTGGGTGAGGGGGGGGAGTTCGCTTAGAGGGCCTTAGATTGTCCTTCAGGGTGCAGAGATTATGGAGAGGCTGGTATGGTGGTTTTCAGTGTGCGCACTAGTTGTGTATGCTAAAGGGAAGATATGTGCAGTGGCAGAAAAGTGCACAATGCAAAGGGGCAAAAATGCACAATGAAAGTGCAAAAATGCGCAACGACGAGGATAATGAAGGCGGGTGGTACAGTGGGACGAAGATGGCACTGAGATGTGCTGGGAAGGTGACACAAAGGTTGGGGGCACAAGTGGGATGAAAGTGCAAGGGGCAAAAAAAGACACAAATGGTGCGCAAAATGCGGCTATGCAAATAAGTGTGCAAACAGTGCACAAATGCAGCTATACGAAGGGTGCACTACAATAGTGCACAAACAAGGATGAAGGATGCAATGCAGGGACGAAACACAACAATATGATGAGGGGACACAAACAGTATGCAAACGTGGTGATGATACTCAACCTGGAAACCCAAACAAAACCTACTAAATGACTTTGGATGGTATAACACGAGTCAGAGGAAGGGTGCGAGGTGGTACTAAATATCACCGCTGAGACCAAAACAATGTGTTTAGCAACACGAAATAATAAGGGTGGTGTGAATAGTCTTTATAAGCATACAAATATGTCTGAAAGAGTTCGAAAAAGGTTTGAAGGCATGCAAAATAGTTCGAATAAGTTTGAAGAAGTGCAAAATAGTTCAAATACATTCAAAGAGGTTCGATGTATATCAAGGAACAAGTTTAGCGAATGTGATGTGTTTGTCGAATAATGATAAGCAATGGGTGATAAAATGTGGGGTGAATATGATAGTTTCAAAGAAGTTCACAATATTTCGCAGAACTTAGAGATGTGATGCGAAGATAGGACTAAAAAGAATGATTCTTAAATCTGATGATAGCGAGAGGGTAACTTGTGCTGTTCCCTATTGATCTGTTGTTTTATTCTAACTAATACAAGTCTATATACAATTTGAAGAAATAGTACTAAAAAGGAAATAGTAACAATTGTAGAACATGAGTCAATGTGCACAGCAAATAAAGGTATTGTAAAACATGAAACAAAATGAAAGATGATAATAAGTGAAATGTACATTGTCCCAATATAGTAAGAGTTCTTGTTCTATTGCTTTAATATATCAATAAAACACAAAAACACACTTATTGTATCCTAAGTCTGTTGTAGTCTCTCCTTGTGTCTGGTAGTGCTCAATATGCGAGTAATTAGCTTGTTACAAATGTGAAGCATGCATCGAAAGTGTTTGAGGACAGCTATACAGCAGCCGAAGTTGTTCGAAGTACTGCGAAGTCGTTTGAAGTGTCGCAAAATGGTTCAAAAGCATTCGAAATAGTGTGAAATAAGTTGAAAATAGTTCGAAGTCGATTTCGTAATGTTCGTAGTGGTTCGGAAGGTCTGTTGTAGTGTGTCAATATGATTGGAAACTTTCCTCAGACCTTAGAGCGTGCAGTGGACCTACCAGTGGCTATACAAAGGGCGCACTACAAAGGTGCATGGACTGGACGCTGGTGCACAGACTATGTGCGATGCTGACTGAGCTATGAACTATGAGAGGGGGAAAGATCCTCTGGATTCTCTATCTGTCCACCTACTATGTACAAATGGCTTATGTGATAAAAATGGTAAAATAAAGTGTAAAAATAGAAAGCACCATATGCTACCCACAAGTGCACCCATTCGCCTATCTAAACCCGACTGCACTATGCCGCTGCCTCAGCCAATAAGATTTTTTTTTTTGCACCTATAGCCCAATATCCAACTGTTCTGGTGCGATGCACTATTTTTGGTGCGCTCTAGGTCTCATGTGCTCTTCCCAATTAATCCACTTTGGTGTTATGTGTCGCATGCTGTGCCTTAGTAATAATGATGTGATTGGCCTGTGCTAGTTACCAGATAAGGTGATGCCAATTGGAAATATGGAAGAACTATAAGGAGATGCTGTGAAAGTCCAAATACTGCCAAAGCACCAGGATTACATGAAAATGCCCAAGTGTGCACAGTCCAATGCCAAATAGGCACAAAGCACCCCAGTTATGTAAGAATGTGCAGTTCACTCGTGTTAAAATCATGGTGCGCCTCAAGTAAATGCGCCAGTAAGATGGAAGCTGCGATACGCAGTGCAACTGGTATAGTGGATTGTTGTGTGTGTGATAGGGATTGTGCAATGAGTGCACAGTAGAGAATGTGAGTTGCAGGTAAAGTGTAAAAGGAGCATGCAAAGGTGCATTGAGCATGCAATAAATGTGAAAGGCAGGTAAGGAGTGGGGGGGGGGGGCATGCAGAGGTGGTTTGAAGTGCAACAAGGTGCATTTAGAGTGCACGACAGCAGGCAGCTATGGGGAACCCAAAAGCACAGTAGAAATGTAAAAGGCACACAAAAGCGCACCTAAGTGGTCAAAGGCGCATGAAAGCACATGAAGGCATGAAAAAGCACGCTGCGCAAAGTGTGTGGAAGCCATCTAGGAGGTGCGCACAATTGCAAAAAATGCCGTAGTATGTGCGCAGGGCGATAGGGAGCTGTATCATCTCCTCCCAAATGAAGTACTGACTGTCCTCAGGCAGCATGCGATTGGTCAGTGCAAAATTTTCTTCGCTCACATAAGTGGCCATCCTCTCCTTATCTATCTCTGACCACCATCTATCCTCTATAACTCTTTCCACAACCCATCTCTACCTGATCCGATGGCCTCAGCATTTACCTTAGCCCTCAGACAAATGATCCTGGCCCTCAATAAGACCCTTCCTGCTGCTAGGAGCAAGCAGATGATGATGCAAGCTTGGGGTGAAGGGTTTTGTAGTAAACTGGTGTGCTTTTTGTGTTTCTATGACCGGCACAGGTTGCTAAGGGTCGGGGCATGTAGAACATGTATAAAAGCCATGTGGACACTGTTAAAGATGATGCAGAACTCGACGTGCTCCTCGCGAAGGTGCACAGCACATTCAGTGGGATCATGGTGGAGGAGTGGCTTACTTGGGGTGAGGAACTGATGTCTGATATGCATAAGATGATTGAGGAGAAAGAGCAGTCTGAGGAATTTGAGCATAGGGCGCACGAGCTGGCAGGATGGCTGGAAGTGCATGCGGAGCACACCGAAGTGCACAAGGCATGCCGTGTGCTCTCGACCACTGAATTGCAGGCACCTGAGGTTAACTTGGATTGTCTGGAAGGTGAGTTTAGGGCAATTGATGAGGCAAGCAATATAGATACTGCTGAAGTGCAGGAGGATGAAAAGGCACACATCGCACTGGTGCACTCTCTGTGCATGCTTTCTGGAGCAACCGATGCTGAGGTCATAGGCAAAGGAACTGGGGAGTCTTGGGAGAGTGGGGTGATGAGTGAAGGGGAGAGTGAGCAGAGCGATGAGAGTGCTAGTGCGGATGAAGGCACAAGTGCGTGCCTGGTGCATGCAATGTGGCAATGCATGTATGTCAAAGTACCACCACTGAGTGGCATTGGTGCCACCTCTGATGCTAATAGCAGACCGGTAAGTTTGTTTGGATATGCTTCAAACTCACTAAACGGTTTCCTTTTCTACTCTAGTGTGATAACTGCTGCTGCATGGGCCGACTGGCTAGGTGCATCCCTGTCAATGGAAAGCAGTGCACTCTGTGTGCAAAGGGTAAGAGAAAGTGTGAATGGATGAAGCGCACCCTTGCACAGCTGCACGCAACTTCTAGAGGCAGGAAAGCAGCTACTAGGTGCCCTGGTGTGTCTTTTTCTCATCCTCCTTCCATGCTGCGCTAACTATTCCAAAGGTGCATTGCAAATCGACAAGGGCAATGAGAGTGATGCAGGGCTCATCAGCCCCTCGAAAGAGCACACATTGAAGCACTGCAAAGTCGAAAACGCGCCCCCTCCCCCATCGCAAGTATGACCAAGGCCACGCTGTGTTACCATTTGCCAGGCAAGTGCGCACATGCAATCCTCATGCCAAACCAGATCGGGAAACACCTCGGGGGACACAGTCTACCAAGGCCAGGATGTTGAGGTGCTCGACTTAGTGCAATGCTGCTCAGTGGTCACAGTCTTGGGTGCCATGCATGATCGCCTTAAAGAAGATGTCCAAAGGTCGCTTGTCGAGTTAGAAGTCGCCAAGAGCCAGTTGTGCAGCATGGAGCAAGCAGAGGCAGATGCAAAGGCGAAACTGGATGCAGCCATGGAGCGCTTGGAGTTCCTGGAGTCCATTGAGTAGCCGCTCGCCTGTATAAGTTTTAGATAGTCTGTCAATCCATCTCTCTGTTGCACCTGTGATATGTGTGATGTGCTCTGAAGTGGTGCAATGTGCGCACTTTGTGCCAACCTGTGTGCATGCTTCTGTGGTGCTGTAAAACAAAATTTGTAAGTTCAAATAATATATGTGAGGGAAAAGAGATAAGATAGGCAATGTTTGAGCAAGAAATGTCAAGTGCACAAAAAAACATGCACCAGTGCAAAAATGCACAAATGCAAAGGAGTGTGGAAAAATCATCCAACCATCACTTTCCTCCTCCCAACTGAGATATTGACCATGTCCAAACAATAAAAGAGTAAGAGATAAAATGAAGTGCACGCCATATGACAAAGTTTAAAAAATGGGAAAGGCTCAGTAGATCATCATGGCCAGTAAAACCCATGGGTTGTGCAATCACAAAATGTGTCCAGATGTGACTTTATGAATAGGAAAAAGGTAACATCAAAAAAATGAAAGAAAGCAAAGTGTACATATAAAAAGGTGAAATATCCATAGCGGTGCATGCGGAGTGCTAGTTGTGTGCCTCATCAGCGCTTTCTTCATCCTCAGCACTATTTCCTTGCACTTGTTCTTCGTCAACTGCTTCTTCATCTTCTGTGTCCACTACTATGGACTCTTCCATCTCTCTTGACTGCATTGTGGTGATATCGAGTGCTATGTCAGGAAGTGCAATGGACTTGCATGTGTGGTACGGCAGTAGGCAGAACACAGCTACTGGCCTGTCGAATACCATCCCATTGAGCTCGCAAACAATATATGCACTGCCTTGATTGCACAACACTATAACTAGAGGACCGAGATAATGTGCATGCATTTTGCAGTTAAGGCTCTTCTCGATCGCTGTGTTGCGCATAAGGACTAAATCGCTGTGCTGGAAGTCAAAATTGCAGATGGTTTTTGAGTGCGCTTTCCCAAAATGGAGCGCTGCTTTGCACCTTTCTGCATAGATGCAGGAATAAATGCATGCTAAGTCTTCTGGATGCTTTTGTAATGTGTGCGTGTGCCACATGATCAAGTCTGTAGTGGAGAGTATAGAATCTGGGGGTGGGTTAAGGTATGTTGCTTCAATGATATCAAGAGGGATTAGAGGCTGTGCACCTGTCACAATGAAGTATGGCAAAACACCAAGGTGCTTCCAAACTGTGATGCACTCTGTCCAAAAGACTGAGTACAGCGCACTGAACCATTTTGACTCTACTCCATCTGTGGCTTTAATAAGTGCTTGACACACATCGAAATGTGCATGCTCAACAATTCCATTAGTGCACGAGTTATAGCCAGATATGCAGATGTGATTGATATGGTAGCGCTTACTGAGATAGGCTAGCGCTTTGATGAATGGCTTGCCGTTATCAGTGACTATCTCATACAATGCACCCCATCTGCAGATGAGGTCTTGAAACATCCAATCACTGAGTGTGCTCGCATTTTCTTTAGGAAGTCTGCAGAATTCTGGCCAAGTCGCAAGCGAGCAACACCCTTGGACGATATACAGTGACTCACAAAACTGAGTCAATGTTTTGCACTTTTTAATTTATTGTTGAATAACTTCCCATAAACAACAAAACCAAACAAGGTATTGGTGTACAGAATAACATACATGATCAGGGCTACCAAACAAACAAAGAATTATGTAATTTTAATCATCCCTCATGGAGATATGATCATTTTAATTCAGGGACTCATTGACTCAGTTTTGTGAGGTGGTATCAATATTATGATAAATTGTAATTCTAGTATTTTGTATGACCTCCCTTGGCCTTAATAACTGCTCCCAACCTTCTAGGCATGCTTTTAATCAAATTCTGACACACCTCTGATGGAATATTATTCCACTCTTCTACTACTCTTTCCCATAACTCCCAAATTCCTTTTGGTGCTGTTGGATACTTGTCTAACTGGTTCTTGAGGTGAACCCAATGATGTTCAATAGGACTGAGGTCTGGAGATTGGGCAGGACAATCCAGAAGAGTAATATTGTTGCTCTCCATCCATTTCTTGGCCTTTTTTGAGGTATGCTTGGGGTCATTGTCTTGTTGAAAAATCACCTCTTCTCCAGAAATTCCACTCTCCTCCAAGCTAGGCAGCATATGGTCCTTCAAAATGGACACATACTGGTCAGCATTTATCCTCCCCTCAACCTCTGCAAGATACCCAACTCCATTCCATCCCATACACCCCCATACCATAATGTTTCCTCCCTCAAATTTGACAGTTCCCTGCACCTCTCTCTCAATCAGCCCCTCTCCCTTCTGTTTCCAGACCCACTCTCTCCCATCTGACCCAAACCTGTTGATTTTAGTCTCATCTGACCAAATAACCCTCCTCCAGTCTTCCACAGTCCACTCTCTATACTTCTGAGCAAAAGTCAATCTTGCTTTCCTATGCCTTATACTAAGCAAGGGCCTTTTCTTTTTTACCACAGCCTTGAATGAGTTTTTTCTGAGAACTCTTCTGACTGTTTCTAAGGAGACTGGAGTGGGGATAATGCTGTTGATGTAATGGGTGGCCTGAACAGCATTTGCAGCCTTGCCAGTGGTGATTTGGGTAAGGATGGCTCTCTGAGAGGTAGATGAGAGCTTAGAAGGACAACCACCAGAGGGGGAATCCAGGTTTGGATGGAGAGCCCTGAGTGTTCTGGATATACTAGACTGGCTGAGGTTGAGTTTAGAGGCAATATTGTGGGTAGAATAATGATTGGAGGCCAGGGAAAGAATGTTTTCCTTCTGAGCAGAGGAGATGGGATGCATTGGAGAATATTGAAGTATGAAGAATGCTAGTCCTAATTAAATACTATAATTTAAGGTCCCATCAAGGGTCACATCACCTTAGAAACCATCTGTCAAGTTTTTGACATTATACAGTTGGTGGAGCATCAGATTCTAATATTTCTGACTACCCCTCACAAAACTGAGTCAATGAGTCCCTGAATTAAAACGATCATATCTCCATGAGGGATGATTAAAATTACGTAATTCTTTGTTTGTTTGGTAGCCCTGATCATGTATGTTATTCGGTACACCAATACCTTGTTTGGTTTTGTTGTTTATGGGAAACTATCCAACAATGAATCAAAAAGTCCAAAACATTGACTCAGTTTTGTAAGTCACTGTAGCGCCACCCTGCTGATACTGGTAAGTGCATCATATCAATATAAACTTTACTGAAGAGAGGCACAGGCATTGTGATGACTGGCGGTATTAGAACCTTCTGCATTTGCTGGATCTGGCAAATATGACAAGTGCACACAAACCAAATGATGTCGTCCATAACGTGTGGCCACCAAAGGTGCTCGAGCAATGCGAAGTGCATCACGTAAAAGCACTTGTGTCCAATGTTGTCGTGGATGGCGCACAATATTGGTAAGCATCTAGACTGCCAAATAACAAGCTGGTGAGCGCCATGTGCATTGCACTTCCATAAGTGCATCTTGTCTTTGAAAAATGTGCTTGCATAGTGCACGAGCACACTGTACTCAGAATCTGTGAAGTCGCTAGGGTGCATTAGGGTATCCATCCAAATCCACACCAAATCTAACTTCTCATCCTCTGCATCTGTTGTTGCACTCCTCAGAACTTGGCTATAGTCATCATCATAAATAAGTGCACTATTGCGCACATTTTGCACATTTTGCATGTTTGCACTTGGCTCTGGCTGTGTTAGCACGAGTGCTTGTGCATCAAAGGACTGTGAAATAGAATGTATCGCACGCATAAAGCCATGTAGCGCATCAATCCAATCCTCAAACTCTTCATCTTCTTCTCCTTCTAAGTCCTCTGACTGCTTTGGCCGATGCAAAAGCCCATCTGGACCATGCACCACTCCCCTAACATGTACAAGTGTAAAGTGGAATGTAAGGATTGAGACAATCCATGGGTTAATGCTAGCGAATGGTTGGATATCAGGGTTTTGTAGCATGCCCTTGATATAGCGTGCATCAGTCTCAACAATTAAGTTGCGCACACCTATAATATAAAGGCGCAAACTGCGCAATGTGTGGTAAAGCCCATAGATATCTAGCTTCAGTTGCAAAAAGCGCACTTCTCTGTCATTGAGCATAATCGAGCCAAACCGGTTGTAAATGTGCACTTTTGCTGGCAAACGTAAAAGCCGACTGCTATCTGGGAAGTGTTGACTGCAAGAATAACGGGGAGTTCTGAGGAATAATCGATCAGTTGTAGTGCAGGGCAATCTAGTACCGCTTGCTTGATGTCGTTTTGTGTCACTATCTGCTCTGGGCCCCATTCGAATGGAGCATCCTTGCGCATAAGCCTTGTGAGCACGTTAATGCAGTGTGCATAATTGTGGATATAAATGCACATTAAATTAACTGTTCCCAGGAATGCATGCACTTCTGACAGCATGTGGCATGCGCCCCAATTGCAGATAATGTCTACCTTGTCGCATTTGGGTTTTCTACCTTCTGGTGTGCAATAATGGCCAAGAATGACGAAGTTCTCAGTGCACAATGTGGATTTCATCCCAGAGAAGTGCTGCCACTATGTTTCATGTGCTGCACAATGCGGTTCACATTCTGGAAGTGCTCCCACACAAAGCACCTTATACCAGGGTTTGCAGTGAGTGCTTCACACGATCCATCTGGTAAAAGTAGCGCTTCGAAGGCCCCTTGACTGGGACATCATTGATATAGGGAACAGTGTAATCCAGAATCTCTGGCTGCAGAATATAGCACACATCGTCGTGGAAGATTGGTACTGAGTTTGTTCAACCCATTGGCAATGTAACGAGGCACATTGTGCCATACAGTGTCTGGAATGTTGTAAGGTCACATGACAATTCTTTGATTAAGCACTCATCATGTCCCACATATAGATCAAGGATGGCACTGCATGCACACCCTGCAAACTGCTCTGCGAGGTACTCAGGTGTAGGGGTGATGCCAGAGTGTTTAATGGTAACACGATTAAGCAGCTCGAGGCTATGTATGATGCACAGTGCTTTTCCATCTTTCTTGAGTGTGCAGAACCAGCATGATCTATACACCAAATTTGAGTGCTTGTAAACACCTGAGTCTATCTTCTTCCAGATAATAGTGCAAACTTCGTCATATATGCCTAGTGGAATGGGGATGTTGCGCTCTATCCAAGGCGTGTGCAGAATAACTGGGATTTCTACTGGGGGAAAGAATGTGGTCTTGAAGCTGCCGCACTCCTCATCGCTCCATGCAAAGGCTTCATTCTGCAAAGACATCAAGTGGTGTAAAACCCTCATCTCCTCTGGTAATAAGAAATCAGTGTGGCACTTTTGGAGCGCTTGCATGTGCTCTTCAGTATAGTGCCCAGTTGGGGTAAATGGTGGTGGGTTTGGTAAAAGTGCAGGAAGCGCCGCTAGCGGATCACCTATAATGTTGTGCTCGATGTGGAATTCATTTGGGATGGGTGCAATAACTGGTTTGACTTTTCTAGCAACTGGTTTATACTTCTTCTTGGTTACTACACCCTTTTGCAGCATGCGCGCCGCTAAATCGATAAAAGTTGCATGCACATGTGCACTTTTTGGGAATGCGGCTGGAATAAGCACCATGGGGTCAATCGAATTTAAGAGTGCCTGCACATGACTGTTGGTACACTGAGATTGGTAGAGTTGAGAGATAATAGAGGTCGAAGGAATGGAAGCAGAAAATGGAATAAGCACAAATGCAGAAATGTCACAAGATTGGGTATCAGAGTCGAATGTTATGATAGTGGCAGCTTCTCCTTGGTCTGCAATCAATTCCTCGAAGCCTGGTAAAATTTTCTTTGTGGGTTATGCTGAATAGCAAAATGTGGTATTGCTGGAGCTGGTAAGAAGTGGTGCGGCTTTCCTCTAAGCTTTGTTGGAATGGTGGAGATGGCACCTTTGTTCAGATCACAGATAGTAATTGTTTGTGCTTCATCCGCAAAGTTGCGCACAATGGAGCATGTTAACACATCAAAGGGGTGCCCTAACAGAATATTGTAAGCAGGTGAATGGATAACATGAACTTGCACATAGACAATGATATCTCCAATGCACACAGAAATGTTGCGTGCAAGCCCAAGCGACTCATCTACCTCTCCATTGGCTGATTGCATGTATAAATGAATGCATGGGTCATACTGAAGCCCAAGACGATGGCAGACTGCTTCTGACATTGCGATAATTTGTGAACCCGGATTTAAGATAGCCTCAAAGTATTCTTGGTTATCGATCAATAAATCAATGGAACAAAGCACATGCGACTCTTTTGCAACCTTCAAAATGTTGGGGTTTTCAATTTTGCCTGGTTGGAGATGGGTGAGGTACTGTTCAAATGGATCCTGCAAAACAATAGGAAGCGGTGCTGCAATTGCCACACTAACTGGAGGTGTCGCATTAAGCACTTTATTTTCTGCAAAAGGCATGTGTGCTTCACAGTGCGCAAATGGCATAATGCTCGCAAGGTTGGTAGCTACCACTTCTGTGCCAGTAGCTGCAATGTGCTTTGGGGTAACTTGTTCTCTATGGCACTATCTGAGATTGGGCAAAAGGGACAGGAGCTCTTCATGTGAAACCATAACGGAGGGTGCCTTCATGGTGTGCACATATACGTCATCGACAATCTGCAGATTCTGGATGGGAACGACAGTGTGGTATGATGGCTCTTTGCCTTTGGAAGTGTTAGCTGGTACATCTGGTTTATCTGCTATTGCAGGCACAAAATGCGCTTCAGGCATGTTTGAATAAGGATGTGTGGGAATCTCATCAGGCGCTTCAGTTGCGCTTGCAGTGGGTTGCAAAGCTGGGGACTCGATACTGTCGGTGGGTGCAATGCCTGTGGTTGTAGAATGCGCACTCTCTTGATTGGATGTATTGCGCAGTGCGCACCGCAGAATTTCAACGCCATCAAAGCCTTGCCTCTTTCGAAGTGCCATCAACTCCTGCTCAAGTGCATCGATGCACTCTTCCTTTGTTAGTTGCACATTTGGTGCACTTTGCATATAATCTGCTGCAGGCACTGAAGCGGCAACGTACATCGACTGTAAAGGCACTGCTGGAGCTGGATGAGGTGTTATATTGTAGAGGAGCTGCGAATTGGTATTAGATGAAAGTTGACCAGTGGCTATCTGCCCTGGGTTGCGCTTATGCCATTCCTCGATGTGCTCACCCAAGAAGTTGCCTGGAATAGAATGTGGCACAAATGCACCACCTGGGAGTACAATGCACCCTTCTGCATTTCGCCTACACTTTCCTTCGCTAATAAGGCACTCAATTGAAGTGCACTCAGGGATATAATGCCCTGTCTGACTGCAACCATTGCACTTGTTGTTGTTCGAGCGAGGTGCACCATTTCCACCATCTCTGCATGATGCGCTTAACGCGGTAACTATCATCTGTGTCATGCATTCAAATAAGACCGAGATGTCTTCTGCTTTGACTGTGGGTGTGCTAGGTTGTGGCTGGGAAATGGGTGCACTGGGTGCTGAGTAGGGCACATACATATCGGGGTTTTGCGCTGTGAGCCCAGTAAGTAACTGGAAATAGCACACTGGGCCTTCAAAGATAAAGTCAATCACATCGCGTTGATGTGTTCAGTTGGTACTCGGTGCAGAGTCTCAACGGAAAGGGTGAACACTTAACCTACAACTGCAGGCATGCTCGGAGTGAGGGGGGAGTTCACTTAGAGGGCCTCGGATTGTCCTTCAGGGTGCAAAGACTATGGGGAGGCTAGTATGGTGGTTTTCAATTTGCGCACTAGTTGTGTACACTAAAGGGGAGGTATGTGCAGTGGTGGGAAAGTGCGCAATGCAAAGAGGCAAAAATGTGCAATGGGAGTGCAAAAGTGTGCAATGACGAGGGTGATGAAGATGGGAGGTGTAGTGGGATGAAGATGGCACTGAGATGTGCTGGGGAGGTGATGCAAAGGTTGGGGGTGCTAACGGGATAAAAGTGCAAGGGGTGGAAAAAGGCACAAATGGTGCGCAAAATGCGGCTATGCAAATAGGTGCACAAACAGTGCACAAATGCAGCTATATGAAGGGTGCACAGCAAGAGTGCACAAACAAGAATGAAGGATGCAACGCAGGGATGAAATGCAACAATATGATGAGGGAATGCAAACAATACACAAGCACAGCTATATGAAGGGCGCACTACAAGGGTGCATGGACTGGACGCTGGTGCACAGACTATGTGCGATGCTGACTGAACTATGAACTATGAGGTGGGGGAAAGATCCTCTTGAATTCTCTATCTGTCTGCCTACTATGTACAAATGGCTTATGTGATAAAAATGGTAAAATAAAGTGTAAAAATAGAAAGCGCCATGCACTACCCACAAGCGCATCCATTTGCCCATCTAAACCTGACCACGCTATGCCGCTGCCTCAGCCAATAAGATTTGCACACCTATAGCCCACTACCCAACTGTTCTGGTGTGATGTGCTATTTTTGGTGTGCTCTAGGTCTCGTGTGCTCTTCTCAATTAATCTGCTTCAGTGTTATGTGTCACGTTGATACGGCTCCCTATTGCCCTGCGTGCATACTACAGCATTTTTTTGTGATTGTGCACACCTCCTAGATGCCTTCTGCACACTTTGTGCAGTGCACTTTTGCATGCCTTCATGCACTTCCATGCACTTTTGTGCGCCTTTGACCATTTAGGTGTGCCTTTGTGTGCCTTTTGCATTTCTACTGTGCTTTTGGTTCCCCATAGCTGCCCATCATTGTGTGCCCTAAATGCGCCTCGGTGCACTTCAAGCTGCCTCCGCGCGCCCCCTCACAGTCCTTATCTGCCTTCCACATTTATTGCATGCTCAATGCGCCTTTGTGCACTCCTTTTATGCTTTACCTGCAACTCACATTTCCTGCTGCGCACTCATTGCACAATCCCTATCACACACACAACAGTCCACTGCACCGGTGCACTGTGCATCACAGCTCCCATCTTACTGGCATATTTATTCGAGGCACACCACAATTCCGACATGAGCAAACTGTGCATTCTCACATAATCGGGGTGCTTTGCACCTATTTGGCATTGGACTGTGCGCACTTGGGCGCCTTCATGTAATCCTGGCGCTTTGGCAGTATTTGGCCTTTCACAGCATCTCCTTACAGTTCTTCCACATTTCCAATTGGCATTTATATCCACAATTATGTGCACTGCATTAACGCGCTCACAAGGCTTATGCACAAGGATGCTCCATTCAAATGGGGCCCAGAGCAGATAGCAGCACAAAACGACATCAAGCAAGCAGTACTAGAGTGTCCTGTGCTACAACCAATCAATTATTCTTCAGAACTCCCTGTTATCCTTGCAGTCAACACTTCCCAGATAGCGGTCGGCTTTTACCTTTGCCAGCAAAAGAGCGCAGATGCAAAAACATGCATTTACAACTGGTTTGGCTCAATTACGCTCAACAACAGAGAAGTGTGCTTTTTGCAACCGAAGCTAGAGATCTATGGGCTTTACTGTGCACTGCACAGTTTGTGCCTTTATATTATAGGTGTGTGCAACTTAATTGTGGAGACTGACGCATGCTATATCAAGGGCATGCTACAAAACCCTAATATCCAACCATCCACTAGCATTAACCAGTGGATTGTCTCAATCCTTACATTCCACTTTACACTCGTGCATGTTAGGGGAGTGGTCCATGGTCCAGATGGGCTCTCACGTTGGCCAAAGCAGCCAGAGGACTTAGAAGAAGAAGAGGATGAAGAGTTTGAGGATTGGATTGATGCACTACATGGCTTTATGCATGCCATACATCCCATTTCACAGTCCTTTGATGTGCAAGCACTCACGCTAATGCAGCCAGAGCCAAGTGCAAACGCACAAAATGCACGCAATAGTGCACTTATTTATGATGATGACTATAGCCAAGTTCCAAGGAGTGCAACTGCAGATGCAGAGGATGAGAAGTTAGATTTGGTGTGGATTTGGATGGATACCCTAATGCACCCTAGCAACTTCACAGATTCCGAGTACAGCACGCTCGTGCACTATGTGAGCACATTTTTCAAAGACAAGACGCGCCTATGGAAGCACAATGTGCATGGCGCTCACCAGCTTGTTATTTGGCAGTCTAGATGCTTACCAATATTGCGCACCATCCATGACAACATTGGACACAAGCACTTTTATGCAATGCACTCCACATTGCTTGAGTGCTTTTGGTGGCCGCACGTTATGGATGACATCGTTTGGTTCATGCGCACTTGTCATATTTGCCAGATCCAGCAAACGCAGAAGGTTTTCATACCGCCAGTCATTGCAATGCCTGCACCTCTCTTCAGTAAAGTTTATATTGATACGATGCACTTACCAGTATCAGCAGGGCGGTGCTATATCATCCAAGGGCATTGCTCACTTGCAACTTGGCCAGAATTCCATGGGCTCCCTAAAGAAAATGCGAGCGCACTTGGCGATTGGATGTTTCAAGACCTCATCTGCAGATGGGGCACGTTGTGCGAGATAGTTACCAATAATGGCAAGCCATTCATCAAAGCGCTAGCCTATCTCAGTAAGCACTACCATATCAATCACATCCGCATATCTGGCTATAACTCGCATGCTAATGGAATTGTTGAGCGCGCACATTTTGACATGCATCAAGCACTTATCAAAGCCGCAGATGAAGTACAAACAAAGTGGTTCAGTGCACTGTACTCAGTCTTTTGGGTGGAGCACATCACAGTTCAGAGGTGCCTTGGCGTCTCACCATACTTCATTGTGACAGGTGTGCAGCCCCTAATTCCCCTCAATATCATTGAAGCAACATACCTTAACCCACCCCCAGATTCTATACTCTCCACTACAGACTTGATCGCACGGCGTGCACGCACATTGCAAAAGCATCCAGAAGACTTAGCACACATCCATTCTCACATCTATGCAGAAAGGCGCAAAGCGGTGCTCCGTTTCGAGAAAGTGCACTCAAAAACTATCCACAGTTTTGACTTCCAGCGCAGCGATTTAGTCCTTATGCGCAATACAGCAATCAAGAAGAGCCTTAACCACAAAATGTGTGCATGTTATCTTGGTCCTCTAGTTATAGTGTCATGCAATCAAGGCAGTGCATATATTGTTTGCGAGCTCAATGGGATGGTATTTGACAGGCCAGTAGCCGTGTTCTGCCTACTGCCGTACCACACATGCAAGTCCATTGTGCTCCCTGACATAGTGCTCGATATCACTACAATGCAGTTGAGGGAGATGGAAGAGTCCATAGTAGTGGACACAGAAGACAAAGAAGCAGTTGACGAAGAAGAAGCACAAGGAGATAGCACTGAGGATGAAGAAAGCACCAATGAGGCGCACAACTAGCACTCCACATGCACCGTTATGGATACTTCACCTTTTTATATGTACACTTTGCTTTCTTTCATTTTTTTACATTACCTTTTTCCTATTCACGAAGTCGCATCTGGACATGTTCCATGATTGTGCAACCTATGGGTTTTACTGGCCATGATGATCTACTGAGCCTTTCCCATTTTTTTAGACTTTGTCATATTGCGTGCGCTTCATTTTATCTCTTGCTCTTTTATCAATAGACATGGTCAATATTTCAGTTTGGAGAAGGAAAGTGATGGTTGGACAATTTTTCTGCACCCCTTTGCATTTGCGCATTTTTTGTGCGCTTGACATTTCTTGCTCGAACATTGCTTATATTATCTCTTTTCTCTCACATATATTATTTGGACTTACAAATTTCATTTTATGGCACCATGGAAGCATGCGCGCACTTCACTGCTTCGGAGTGCATCATGCGTATCACAGGCGCAACAAAGAGATTGATCGACACACTATGTAAAACTTATACAGTCGAGTGGCTATTCAATGGACTCCAGGAACTCCAAGCGCTCTGAGGCTGCATCCAGTTTTGCCTTTGCATCTGCCTCTGCTTGCTCCATGCTGCACAACTGGCTCTTAGCAACCTCTAACTCGATGAGTGACCTTTGGACGTCTTCCTTAAGGCGATCGTGCATGGTGCCCAAGACTGTGACCACCGAGCGGCATTGCACTAAGTCAAGTGCCTCGACATCCTGGCCTTGGTAGACCGCGTCCCCCAAGGTGTTTCCCAATCTGGTTTGGCATGAGGATTGCATGTGTGCACTTGCCTGGCAAACAGTAAGGTGGCGTGGCCTTGGGCACACTTGCCATAGAGGAGGGGGTGCATTTTCGACTTTGCGGTGCTTTGATGTGCACTCTTTCGAGGGGCTGATGAGCCCCACATCGCTCTCATTGCCCTTGTCAGTTTGTGATGCACCTTTGAAATAGTTAGCACAGCGTGGAAGGAGGATGAGAAAAAGACACACCAGAGTGCCCAGTAGCCGCTTTTCTGCCTCTAGAAGTTGTGCACAGCTCTGCGAGGGTGCGCTTCATCCATTCGCACTTTCTCTTACCCTTTGCGCATGGGGCGCACCATTTTCCATTGACAGAGATGCATCTAGCCAGTTGGCCCATGTGGCGGCAGTTATCACACTAGAGTAGAAAAGGGGAACCATTTAGTGAGTTTGGAAGCATATCCAAAGAAACTTACTGGTCTGCTATTAGCGTCGGAGGTGGCGCCAATGCCACTCAGTGGTGGCACTTCGACATACATGCATTGCCACATTGCACGCACTGGGCATGCACTTGTGCCTTCGTCTGCACTGGCACTCTCGTCACTCTGCTCACTCTCCCCTTCGCTCATCACTCCACTCTCCCAAGACTCCCCAGTTCCTTCACCTACAACCTCAGCATCGGTAGCTCCAAAAAGTGCATGCAGAGAGTGCACCAGTGCGACGCATGCCTTTTTGTCCTCCTGCACCTTGGCAGTATCTATATCGCTTGCATCGTCAATTGCTCTGAACTCACCTTCCAGATGCTCCAAGTTAACCTTGGGCACCTGCAGTTCAGCAGTCAAGAGTGCACAGCATGCCTTGCATGCTTCAGTGTGCTCCACATGCACTTCCAGCCACCCTACCAGCTCGTGCACCCTACGCTCAAATTCCTCAGACCTCTCTTTCTCCTCAATCATCTTATGCATATCGGACATCAGCTCCTTGCCCCAAGCAAGCCACTCCTCCACCATGATCCCACTGAATGCACTGCGTGCCTTTGCGAGGAGTGCGTTGAGTTCTGCATCATCTTTAACAGTGTCTGCATGGCTTTTATACATGTTCTACATGCCCCGACCCTTAGCAACCTGCACCAGTTATAGAAACACAAAAAGTGCACCAGTTTACTACAAAACCCTTCACCCCAAGCTTGAATTGTTGTCTGCTCGCTCCCAGCAGCAGGGAGGGTCTCATTGAGGGCCAGGATCATTTGTCTGAGGGCTAAGGTAAATGCTGAAGCCATCGGATCGGGTAGAGATGGGTTGTGGAAAGAGTTATAGAGGATAGATGGTGGTCAGAGATAGATAAGGAGAGGATGGCCACTTATGTGAGCGAAGAAAATTTTGCACTGACCAATCGCATGCTGCCTGAGGACAGTCAGTACTTCAGTTGGGAGGAGATGATACGGCTCTCTATCGCCCTGCATGCATACTATGGCATTTTTTGCGATTGTGTGCACCTTCTAGATGCCTTCTGCACACTTTGCACAGTGCGCTTTTGTGTGCCTTTGCATGCTTCCATGCACTTTTGCATGCCTTTGACCGTTTATGTGCACCTTTGTGCACCTTTTGCATTTCTACTGCACTTTTGGTTCCACATAGCTGCCCATCATTGTGCACCCTAAATGCGCCTCGGTGCGCTTCAAGCTGCCTCTGCGCGCCCCCCCCACAGTCCTTATCTGCCTTCCACATTTATTGCGCACTCAATGCATCTTTGCACTCCTTTTATGCTTTACCTGCAACTCACATTTCCTGCTATGCACTCATTGCACAATCCCTATCACACACACAACAGTCCACTGCACCAGTGTGCTGCGCATCACAGCTCCCATCTTACTGGCGCATTTATTCGAGGCACACTGTGATTTTGACATGAGCAAACTGCGCATTCTCATATAATCAGGGGACTTTGCACCTATTTGGCATTGGACTGTGTGCACTTGGGCGCCTTCACATAATCCTGGTGCTTTGGCAGTATTTGGCCTTTCACAGCATCTCCTTATAGTTCTTCTGCATTTCCAATCGGCATCACCCTATCCGGTAACTGGCACAGGTCAATCATGCCATTATTACTAAGGCATAGCATGCGACACATAACACCGAAGTGGATTAATTGGAAAGAGCGCATGAGACCTAGAGTGCACCAAAAATAGCGCATCACACTGGAACAGTTGGGTAGTGGGCTATAGGTGCACAAATCTTATTGGCTGAGGCAGCAGCATAGCATGGTCGGGTTTAGATGGGCAAATGGAAGCGCTTGTGGGTAGCACATGGCGCTTTCCATTTTTACACTTTATTTTACCGTTTTTATCACATAAGCCATTTGTACATAGTAGGCGGACAGATAGAGAATCAAGAGGATCTTTCCCCCCCTCATAGTTCATAGTTCAGTCAGCGTCGCACATAGTCTGTGCACCAGCGTCCAGCCCATGCACCCTTGTAGTGCGCCCTTCATATAGCTGCATTTGCATATCGTTTGCATTCCCTCATCGTATTGTTGTGTTTCATCCCTGCGTTGCATCCTTCATTCTCATTTGTGCACTCTTGCAGTGCACCCTTCATATAGCTGCATTTGCACCCCATTTGCACACCTATTTGCATAGCCGCATTTTGTGCACCGTTTGTGCCTTTTTCTGCCCCTTGTGCTTTCATCCTGTTAGCGCCCCCAACCCTTGCATCACCTCCCCAGCACATCTCAGTGCCATCTCCATCCCACTACACCTCCTGTCTTCATCACCCTCATCATTGCGCACTTTTGTGCTCCCGTGGTGCATTTTTCTGCACTGCGCATTTTTGCCCCTTTGCGTTGCACACTTTCCTGCCACTGCACATATCTACCCTTTAGCATGCACAACTAGTGCACACATTGAAAACCACCGTACCAGCCTCCCCATAGTCTTTGCACCCTGAAGGATGATCCGAGGCCCTCTAAGTGAACTCCCCCCTCACCCCGAGCATGCCTGCAGTTGTAGGTTAAGTGTTCACCCCTTCTGTTGAGACTCTGCACCAAGTACCAACTGAACACATCAGCGTGCTGTGCCTTAGTAATAATGGCGTGATTGACCTGTGCCAGTTACCAGATAATGCGATGCCAATTGGAAATGCAGAAGAACTATAAGGAGATGCTGTGAAAGGCCAAATACTGCCAAAGCACCAGGATTACATGAAGGCGCCCAAGTGCACACAGTCCAATGCCAAATAGGTGCAAAGTGCCCCAATTATGTGAGAATGCACAGTCCGCTCATGTTGGAATCATGGTGCGCCTCGAATAAATGTGCCAGTAAGATGGGAGCTGTGATGCACTGCACACTGGTGTGGTGGATTGTTGTGTGTGTGATAGGGATTGTGCAATGAGTGTGCAGCAGGGAATGTGAGTGCAGGTAAAGCATAAAAGGAGTGCACAAAGGTGCATCGAGCATGCAATAAATGTAGAAGGCAGATAAGGAGTGTGAGGGGGGTGCACAGAGGTGGTTTGAAGCACAACGAGGCGCATTTAGGGCGCACAATAATTGGCAGCTACACGGAACCAAAAGCGCAGTATAAATGCAAAAGGCACACAAAAGCACACCTAAATGGTCAAAGGCACGCGAAAGTGCACAGAAGCATTCAAAGGCACACAAAAGTGCATGAAGGCGCACAAAAGCACATTGTGCAAAGTGTGTGGAAGCCATCTAGGAGGTGCACACAAATGCAAAAAATGCCATAGTATGCATGCAGGGTGATAGGGAGCCATATCAGCATATTGCATCTAATGAGTATGGCACATTTGCAGGCTGATTAGGTACCGCAATCGCAAGGTGGCTCAAAATGTGCTCAAGCTGGTCTGGGCAAAACACCCTAATGAACATGCAGCTTTGGTCATAGCATGCCAATATGCCTTGTGCAACTAAGTATTCGCTAATGTTGAAAAATGCACGATAATAGCATGCGATCTCTTCTGCAGTTACAAGGCCAATGCATGCAGTCTCACCAATAAGCTTGTCCAGGTCACTAATACTCCATTTACTGCCATCCCTAGAGCCAAGATAAAGCTTTAGAACAGTGTCTTTGAATGCGCCATAGTTGTGCATTGCGCTATACTCTGGTAGCAGTTTCCAAGTGTCTGCAGTGTTGCTGTCCAAGCAGCACACAGTGTGGAACTTTTTATCGGTCTCATCAGTAACGTTACAATCATGGAGACATTTGCAGGCTGATTAGGTACTGCAATCACAAGGCGGCTCAAAATGTGCTCGAGCTGGTCTGGGTGAAACACCCTAATGAACATGTGGCTTTGGTCGTAGTGCACCAATATGCCTTGTGCAACTAAGTATTCACTAATGTTGAAAAATGCACGATAATAGCATGTGATCTCTTCTGCAGTTACAAGGCCAATGTGTGTGGTCTCACCAATAAGCTTGTCCAGGTCGCTAATACTTTATTTACTGCCATCCCTAGAGCCAGGATAAAGCTTTAGGACAGCGTCTTTGAATGCACCATAGTTGTGCATTGCGCTATACTCTGGTAGCAGTTTCCAAGTGTCTGCAGTGTCGCTGTCCAAGTAGCGCACAGTGTGGAACTTTTTATTGGTCTCATCAGTGATGTTACAATTATAGAGGAGTTGTGCAAGCTCCTCGAAGTACTTCTGGAGTTTGCATGGTTTTGTGGGGTTGAAACGTGGCATGTTTTGGTTGGATGCAGTGATAGGTCCACTACGCACTTTAAGGTCTGGAGAACATTTCCACTCGCATCAAGACATTATGACACACACTCCAAATCGCTTCGAATGCCACAAAATTGACTTCGAACTATTTTTGCATGATTTCGGATGACTTCGCACTACGTTGAACTATTTTGTGACATTTCGCAACACTTTGAACGACTTTGCAACACTTTGAATGACTTTGCAACACTTCAAATGACTTCACAACACTTCAAACGACTTTGGCTGCCATATAGTTGTCTTAAAACACTTTCGATGCATGCTGCACATCTGGAACAAACCAATTCACTGCATATTGAGCACTACCAGATGCAAGGAGAGACAATAAAAGAATTAGGGTATGATAATGGCAGTTTTGGGGTTTCAACAATCTATTGAAACAACAAGAGAAGTACTCTTACTATATGGCAACACCAAACATTTCACTTATTATCATTTTTCATTTGTTTCATGTTTTACAATACCTTTATTTGCTGTGCACATTGCCTCATGTTCTACAATTGTTATTATTTCCTTTTTAGTACTATTCCTTCAGATTGTATATAGACTTGTATTAGTTAGAATAACAAAATATAGAAACAATAGGGAACAGCACAAGTTACCCTCTTGCTATCATCAGATTTAAGAAGAGATTGTCCTTTGGGGTGCAGAGACTATAGAGAGGTTGGTACAGCAGTTTTCAATGTGCACACTAGTTGTGTACGCTAAAGGGAAGATATGTGCAGTGGTGGGAAAGTGCACAATGCAAAGGGGCAAAAATGTGCAGTGCGGAAAAACATGCAATGGGAGCACAAAAGTGCACAATGACAAGGATGATGATGGTGGGAGGTGTATGGGACAAAGATGACACTGGGATGTGCTGTGAAGATGGTGCACAGGTTGGGGGCGCAAACGGGATGAGAGTGCAATGGGTGGAAAAAGGCGCAAATGGTGCGCAAAATGCAGCTATACAAATAAATGCACAAATGGTATGCAAACATGGCTATATGAAGGGTGCACTGCAAGAGTGCACAAATGAGGACAAAGGATGCAATGCAGGGATGAAACGCAGCAATACAATGAGGGGATGCAAATGATATGCAAATGCAGCTATATGAAGGGCGCACTACAAAGGCACACAGACTGGATGCTAGTGCACAGACTATAAGCAATGCTGACTGAGCTATGAACTATGAGGGGGGGGAAAGATCCTCTGGATTCTCTATCTGTCTGCCTACTATGTACAAATAGCTTATGTGATAAAAACAGTAAAATAAAGGGTAAAAATAGAAAGTGCCATGCGCTACCTACAAGCGCATCCATTTGCCCATCTAAACCTGACCGCACTATGCTGCTGCCTCAGCCAATAAGATTTGTGCACCTATAGCCCAATACCCAACTGTTCTGGTGTGATGTGCTATTTTTGGTGCACTCTAGGTCTCATGCACTCTTCCCCATTAATCCACTTTGGTGTTATGTGTCGCATGCTGTGCCTTAGTAATAATGATGTGATCGACCTGTGCCAGTTACCAGATAAGGTGATGCCAATTGGAAATGCGGAAGAACTATAAGGAGATGCTGTGTGAGGCCAAATAGTGCCAAAGTGCCAGGATTATGTGAAAGCACCCAAGTGTGCACAGTCCAATGCCAAATAGGTGCAAAGTGCCCCGATTATGTCAGAATGCACAGTTCACTCATGTTGGAATTGCGGTGCACCTCAAGTAAATGCACAAGTAAGATGGAAGCCGCGATGTGCAGCACAACTGGTGTGGTGGATTGTTGTGTGTGTGATAGGGATTGTGCAATGAGTGTGCCACAGAGAATATGAGTTGCAGGTAAAGCATAAAAGGAGTGTGCAATAAATGTGAAAGGCAGATAACGAGCGTGAGGGTGGGCAACCAGAGGCGGTTTGAAGTGCAACAGGGTGCATTTAGGGTGCATAACAGTGGGCAGCTATGGGGGAACCAAAAGCACAGTAGAAATGTAAAAGGCACACAAAAGTGCATGGAAGCACACAAAAGCACACTGCACAAAGTGTGCAGAAGCCATCTAGGAGGTGTGCACAATTACAAAAAATGCTGTAGTATGTGTGCAGGGCAATAGGGAGCCATATCACTGTTGGAGCAGACTACATACGCTGCACAGAGGAAGAGATGACACATTCCTTATAACCTACCTGGGGTTTAGTTAGTCTTAGAGCTAGGGTTTAGCAGAGGTAAGAACACTGTATATCTTCTACAGTACAGGTTCTCCTTATATACATAATAGTAAGGATGTCACATGACTCAGGAATGTGTTTACCACATGTATGCACAGTAAGCACAGTAACATGTGTGTGCTGCATGCATTGCCTCGTGTATGCAGCATGCATGGGAATTTAATTTCAACACCCCCCCTCAAACTGTACAGCCCTCTAAGCAGCTAAGTTTGAATCTCGAAAGTAATTCCGAGAGAGTCTCTAAATTTCCTGAATAGGATGGCGCCAAGGTTCTTTGTGAACATGTCAGCCAGATTATCACTTCCAGGAATGAAAACGACTGTGACTTTGTCATTTTCTATGCATTCGTGGGTATAGTGGTAGCAAATGTCTATATGTTTGGTCCTTCTTTCCTGAACTGGATTTGATCCGATAAAGATGGATCCCTGATTATCAGCGCAGATTGGTATGCGCTTCAGTACATATCCAAGTTCCTGGAATAAGGACTCTATCCACACTATCTGTCGACAAGTGTCGGAGAGAGTTATATATTCGGCTTCTGTGGATGACAGTGCTACAGTTTTTTGTAAATGGGACTGCCAGCACACAATGCCACTCACTAGAGTAGCAAAGTAACCCATTGTAGATTGGTGTTTGACAGTGTCAGCTGCCCAATCAGAATCTGTGAAGGCCTGTAGCCCCTAGACAATGTTATATTTCTGGGTTCCCACCAGATAGTGCATGATGTACATTGCTTTGTCTAGATGTTCTTGGCTAGGATTAGCCAAGAATTGTGACATCTTGATTACTGCATAAGCAATATCAGGTTATGTTCCGAGCATCAGATACAATAAAGATCCGATCACAGACTGATATTTTGATCTAAGCATCACGTTGGGCATTGCTGTGTTTTCCGATGGTCTGTAACCAGTTGGGAGTGGAGTGGGGGTCGCTTTGGCATTTGTCATCTTGAATCTCTCAAGCACTTTGGCGAGATATTCAGTTTGATTGAGTTTGACTTTGCTTGTAGTCTGGGTGATGCGCATGCCTAAGAATTCTGTGACTTTTTTAGTACTATGGTGATGATACTCAACCCAGAAACCCAAACAAAACCTACTAATGGCTTTGGATGGTATAACACAGGCCAGAGGAAGGGTGCGAGGTGGTACTAAATATTACCGCTGAGACCAAAACGTAATGTTTAGTAATGCAAAATGGTAAGGGCTGTGGATAAAAGTCTGTATAGGTGTATGAAGTTGTTCGAAAGAGTTCGAAAGGAGTTCGAAGGCATGCGAAGCGGTTCGAATAAGTTCGAAGATGCGCAAAATAGTTCGAATAAGTTTGAAGAGGTTTGAAGTATATCGAACAGTGGGTTTAACGAATGTGAGGTGTTTGTCAAATGGAGACAGGCGATGGGCGATAAAACGGAGAGCGAATACAATAGTTTCGAGGAAGTTCGCGATATTTTGCAGAACTTTTAGAGATGCAACGTGAGCTAAGACTCAAGAGAACGACTCTTAAGTCAGACGATAACTGTGAGGGTAACTTGTGCTGTTCCCCATTGTTCTATTTCTCTTATTCTAAGTATCTAACACAAGTCTATATACAAAATGAAGAGATAGTACTAAAAAGGAAATAAGAACAATTGTAAAACATGAGGGAATGTACACAGCAATAAAGGTATTGTAAAACACAAAACAAATGAAAAATGATAATAAGTAAAACGTACATTGTCCCAGTATGGTAATAGATCTTGTTCTATTGCTTTAATATCTCAATGAAACACAAAAATGCACTTATCGCATTCTAACTCTCTTGTAATCCCTCCTCGTGTCCAGTAGTGCTCAATATGCGACTAAATAGCTTGTTCCGGATATGTAGTGTGTATCAAAATTGTTTGTGGACAACTATACGGCAGCCAAAGTCATTCGAAGTGCTGCGAAGTTGTTCGAAGTGTTGTGAAATAGTTCGAAAGCGTTCAGAGTGTCTCGAAGTCATCTGAAATAGTGCAAAATAATGCGAAAATGGTTCGAAGTTAATTTTGTGGCGTTATAGTACTTCGGAGTGCATGTCATAATGTGTTGATATGAGTGGGAGTCTTCTCCAGACCTTAAAGCACGTAGTGGACCTATCAACGGCACTTCCAATGCTTTAGACAAGCATTTTTCTTTTCATCCACAAGTTTCTTGTTCTTCCCCATGAACAAGCCATCATCAACATAGACGAGTGCAATAACAATGCTGCCTGTCTTAGGATCCTTGTGTATGAAAATGCTGGCATTGGAGCTGGTGCACACAAACCCAATGGTGCGCATAAATGCCTCTAGCTCTTTCCACCATGCAAGTGAGGCTTGTTTAAGGCCATACAATGCTCGGTGTAAGCGCATTACTTTGCACTCTTTTCCCTTGAGTCTAAAACCCTCGGGTTGATCTATATAGATCTCCTCATCTGGTTTGCTGTATAAAAATGCAGTTTTTACATCTAGGCCAGTCATATACATGCCCTCTAGAGATGCAAGTGCAAACATGAGGCGTACGGTCTTGTAGTGGACTACTGGTGAGAAAATCTCATCAAAGTCAATACCTTTGACTTGTGAAAAGCCTTTGGCCACGAGTCTGGCTCATTTTCTTCCATCTGATTTTATGGAGAAAACCCATCTATTTTTGATTGTTTTTCGATCATGTGGAAGATCAACGATGTCATAGACTTGTTGCTTATGAAGAGCCTCTAATTCTTCATGACAAGCTTGTTTCCACTCATGTTGCTGCTGCCAAGGTAGGCGCGCAATATCACGAAATTGATTTGGAACTTGGCTTATTTTACTCGATGGTTTGACTGCTTTTGACAACAGCCAGCAAATAAGCTTATCTCCTCCTTTCTTGGTTATCTTTTTAATATAACCTGCTTCGTCTGGTTCTCCCATTGGGTGATCATGTTCTTGATCATTGGAATTGGGCACACTCTCGTGGGGTGCTGAACTCGGTCCAGCAACCGGTTCTTTCTGTTGAGATTGTGGTCGTGTTTGGTTATGATCCGAATCTTGACCTACAGATCTCTTCCAATATCGATCACATGCAATGTCTCTCTCTATGTCAGAGGGGAGTCACTTCTCTCTGTAGGTATTGCTAGGATGGTTTGAAATGTTCCTCTGCCTGCCTGATCGATGGAGCAATTGCTGTCATTCCTGTTGATCATCACGTCTTGGATGAAAGTCCTCAGTGGTTACTGGAGGCAGTGGAGGAGGAGCATCTATCACATCGTCATGCACCTTTTGCTCACTTGGTACATCATCATCATCATTTTCTGATGATAGAGGAAGGGGCAGATCTTGTGGCGGTATAGAATCATCGCCATCCATTCCAGATGAATGGTCATCATCTTCTGGTTCTGGAGGTGGAAAATCACCAAGGTCTGTATTGGCAGGAGTTTTAGCTCTGGGACAGCATGGGAACAATGTTTCATCAAATAGTGCCATAGCACCAATGAATATTGTGCCACTAGGTCACATGAAACAGTATGCTTTAATGCCATCTTCTAATCCAAGGTATGTCATCAACTCTGATCGAGGAGCCAATGTGTTTGGACGCTTCTCCTTGGGTAGGTAGACATAAGCACCACAACTAAAAACCTTCAGATTGTTTAGATCTGGGTGGACCTTTGTCAGGTCCTCAACTGGTGTCAGCCATTTCAGGCGCCTTATCGGGGTTCAGTTGTATTGGTGTGTTGCATGTTCAATGCAAAATTCCCACCATGATTGTGGTAGACATGCAGTAAATCGCAGGGTTTGCAACTTTTCCATTATTGTCCTTATGGCATGCTCTGCGCGCCCATTCTGTTGGTGAACATGGGGTGCAGACATCTCTATTTTGATGCCAAAGTCCTTGAGCACATTTTGTAGCTCACGATCTTTGAACTCCCCTCCTGGATCAACATGCCAGCACTTGATTGTAGCGCCATACTGTGTTGAAGCCACTGCCCGAAATTGTCTGATGGCTGCAGCAGCATCAGATTTCTTTTTAAGGCATTGGATCCAGATATGTGATGTTTTGTCATCCAGAAACACAATAAAGTATTTATGTTTATGGTACGATAGTACTGGGAGTTCCTTCAGATCAGAATGTATTAATTTAAAGGGTCTTTCTGCACATGAATCTGATTCAGGAAAAGATTTTGAGGTCATTTTCCCTTCAGCGCACCCTGGACATATAATTTTGTCTTTAGGAATAATTAAATTCCTTGGGAATTTTATGGTGCTATTAGGCATCTTCCCTAGTGCTTCTTTGGATGGGTGTCCAAGTCGCCTATGCCAAGTTGAGTAGTCTGCAACGTACATTGTCATGACATTGATTCCCTTGGTGCTCAATATATAAGTCCGAGCCCAATAAATAGTGTCATGTTTCATAAGAGGAATGCAATCCATAATTGGGTTTCCTTGCTTGAAAAATGAAATGTGTGCAGAGGAACCATGCACATCACTTCCATCTTGCAAGAAGATGCCCATCGACAGTAATCGAGCATTACAGTCGGGTATGTAGTAGATGGGGTATAATCACGTTTCACGTGTCTCTGACTTCCTGTGACATACTACCTGATGTCTAATGAAGACTGCTCCTTTTCCTACTATATGAGTAGTACCCGTGGCTGTTTGAACCAGGGTAGAGTCCTTTCTCGGTAAAGGTTCGTAAGAAGCAAAATCTTTCATTTCACCAGTAAAGTGTTTTGATGCACCTGAATCCATGATTCAGTTGGCACCTTTCTTACAATTTCCATTTGCACACATAACACATATATTAAGATGTAAATTGTTCCATGATACATTTAGTAGCGGTAAAATTTCACATGAAAAGTTTGCTGTGATCAGTGGAATGTTAATTCTTGTGCTTGTGGCAGGGAAAAGAACTGACCTTTCATTATATGTACCTGTTTCAAGCAGTTCATCAATGAGCATTTCATTAATGGCTTTCCATACTTCCTCATCAGAAACTGCAGGTTCCAATCCAAGGGAGACGCTATCGTCTTCTACCTCTATGATCCTTGATTCTGGTTCAATCCTCCTCCTCTTACCTTCTCGCACTGTTAGGTGCTCTTCCAGCGATCGCAAATTTTTTGCACTGCGTGGGAGATTCATTTGCTCGAGGGTGTCTTGAGCCTGCTGATATTCGGTATAGACCGAATGAGAGGTAGAGGCTGCACCCATGTATGCCTGTGCAGGTGGTCAGTAGTGAGGATCCCTTGTGGGAGTATGTTCATGCTTCTCGATGCGCTGGATGAGCGGCATCGGCGGTATGATGGTGCCATTACCATTTATGGTAGTAAAGGCATTTGAGGTGAGGTGGATATGTTTCTCTTTAAGCTTTTCCTCTTTAGTCTTTTGTCCCCACGTTGTCCACGCTTTCGGGACGAATCTCCATTGTTGCCCTGAGATTGCCATCTGGGGTTTCCCCTTTGCGCTTGACAGCAGAAAGCTTGGTGGCCTGAGGTGGGCTGATGGGCTTTCCAACTGCTGTGCACCATAAGGCCTCAGCGACAATGGAGTCCTTGACATGTTTAAATGTCAAGGCTCTAGTAGCAGTCATGTTAAGGACCATGGCGGATAGAGAATCATACTCGCATGGCATCGCAGCAAGTAGAATCATTGCCTGTACTAATTCGGGGATGGAGACATTGGCAGCCGTAAGGCGCTCAAATTTATCAGCCATTTTGGCAATCTCTGGCACGGGATTCACAGCCAGAATTTTGATTGCGATTGCAGACCTAAAGTCCACAAAGACTTGGGAGGGGCCATTGACACCATAGTCGGTGCAAATGAGATCCCACACCTCCTCAGCAGTGTCCTTGGTATTGGCACACTGCCGAATAGAGGGGGCCAGGTGGAGCACTAGGCTACCAATAGCCTGGTCATTCTTATTGTTCCAGGTCTGGAGCTTGGCATTAGCTTCCGCTACTAGTGCAGCATTTGTCGCTGTCAAAGGAGGCACCAGGGGTGGTTTTCATTCCATCCTGCTAGTTATTTGCCAGAGGCCCTGAGACCTGAGCCATGCCTTCATTGAGTCAGCCCATTGAATGTAGTTAGAGCCATTGAAAGTTTGTATGAGTTTTTCAAGAGTTGAAGACATGATGTTATAGTGGCAGCTCGTAAAAGTGCTCAATCACTCCTTTATTCAAGAAAACACATTCCATAATCTCAGGCAAAAACACTCCTTCAGAGTGGTTAACCCTAGTCAACCTGGGTTTTTAAATGCAGCTCGCAGGGAGCACAATGCAGCTCACAAAGAGTACAAGGTTACAATTTGGAGACAATGAAGTCAACGTCATTCGCAGCCAGTTAAGGTGCGTTCATGACGTGCCCAGCAGGGCCCATAATCTGTTGGAGCAGACTACATATGCTGCACAGAGGAAGAGATGACACGTTCCTTATAACCTACCTGGGGTTTAGTTAGTCTTAGAGCTAGGGTTTAGCAGAGGTAAGAACACTGTATATCTTCTACAGTACAGGTTCTCCTTATATACATACAGTGACTCACAAAACTGAGTCAATGTTTTGGACTTTTTGATTCATTGTTGAATAGCTTCCCATAAACAACAAAACCAAACAAGGTATTGGTGTACCGAATAACATACATGATCAGGGCTACCAAACAAACAAAGAATTATGTAATTTTAATTATCCCTCATGGAGATATGATTATTTTAATTCAGGGACTCATTGACTCAGTTTTGTGAGAGGTAGTCAGAAATATTAGAATCTGATGCTCCACCAACTGTATAATGTTAAAAACTTGACAGATGGTTTCTAAGGTGATGTGACCCTTGATGGGACCTTAAATTATAGTATTTAATTAGGACTAGCATTCTTCATACTTCAATATTCTCCAATGCATCCCATCTCCTCTGCTCAGAAGGAAAACATTCTTTCCCTGGCCTCCAATCATTATTCTACCCACAATATTGCCTCTAAACTTAACCTCAGCCAGTCTAGTGTATCCAGAACACTCAGGGCTCTCCATCCAAACCTGGATTCCCCCTCTGGTGGTTGTTCTTCTAAGCTCTCATCTACCTCTCAGAGAGCCATCTTTACCCAAATCATTACTGGCAAGGCTGCAAATGCTGTTCAGGCCACCCATTACATCAACAGCATCATCCCCACTCCAGTCTCCTCAGAAACAGTCAGAAGAGTTCTCAGAAAAAACTCATTCAAGGCTGTGGTGAAGAAGAAAAGGCCCTTGCTTAGTATAAGGCATAGGAAAGCAAGATTGGCTTTTGCTCAGAAGTATAGAGAGTGGACTGTGGAAGACTGGAGGAGGGTTATTTGGTCAGATGAGACTAAAATCAACAGGTTTGGGTCAGATGGGAGAGAGTGGGTCTGGAAACAGAAGGGAGAGGGGCTGATTGAGAGAGAGGTGCAAGAAACTGTCAAATTTGGGGGAGGAAACATTATGGTATGGGGGTGTATGGGATGGAATGGAGTTGGGTATCTTGCAGAGGTTGAGGGGAGGATAAATGCTGACCAGTATGTGTCCATTTTGAAGGACCATATGCTGCCTAGCTTAAAGGAGAGTGGAATTTCTGGAGAAGAGGTGATTTTTCAACAAGACAATGACCCCAAGCATACCTCAAAAAAGGCCAAGAAATAGATGGAGAACAACAATATTACTCTTCTGGATTGTCCTGCCCAATCTCCAGACCTCAGTCCTATTGAACATCATTGGGTTCACCTCAAGAACCAGTTAGACAAGTATCCAACAGCACCAAAAGGAATTTGGGAGTTATGGGAAAGAGTAGTAGAAGAGTGGAATAATATTCCATCAGAGGTGTGTCAGAATTTGATTAAAAGCATGCCTAGAAGGTTGGGAGCAGTTATTAAGGCCAAGGGAGGTCATACAAAATACTAGAATTACAATTTATCATAATATTGATACCACCTCACAAAACTGAGTCAATGAGTCCCTGAATTAAAATGATCATATCTCCATGAGGGATAATTAAAATTACATAATTCTTTGTTTGTTTGGTAGCCCTGATCATGTATGTTATTCGGTACACCAATACCTTGTTTGGTTTTGTTGTTTATGGGAAGTTATTCAACAATAAATTAAAAAGTGCAAAACATTGACTCAGTTTTGTGAGTCACTGTAATAGTAAGGATGTCACATGACTCAGGAATGTGTTTACCACATGTATGCACAGTAAGTGCAGTAACATGTGTGTGCTGCATGCATTGCCTCATGTATGCAGCATGCATGGGAATTTAATTTCAACAATCACCATGTCAAACTCATTGGACTCTGGTAGTTCCACTATAAAGTCCACACTGACAACATCCCAGTGATTCTCTGGGACAGGAAGGGGGTGTAACTTGCCCATGGGCTTGCGCCATAGAGTCTTGGTGCATAAGCAGAGATCACAGGTATGACAGTACTGACCAATGAGTCGAGACATCAGGGGCCACCAATAATTCCATGATATGAGTTCCAATGTCTTCCAACATCTGGGGTGACCTGCAATGAGCGAGTCATGGTGCTGAGAGATGAGTCATCATTGAAGTTGAGAATCATTAGAGACATAGATGCAGTCACAGAAGTAGAGGATGTCATCCTTCTCTGTCCACTCTGCTGCATGAAGTGAAGGGGTAGATTCCTTCCTCAGCTCCTTCACTGCCAGAGCCACAGCATTCTTGTGTAAACCACTACAGTTTGCATGATGAATGTCATGTAAAATACTGTGCTCCTCACCCTCCAAGGCAACACCTTCTAATACATGGACTGTAAACAGATCAGTATGCTTCTTGGTGGTCATGAAGTACTTGAGGTTCTTGTGGTCAGTCCAGATCTTGACCTTATGTTGAGCACCCTCCAGAAAATGTTGCCACTCCTCCAATGCCTGCATTATTGCCAGCATCTCCTCATCATGGATCTCATAATTGCATTCCACAGCACTGAGACTCTTCAAGTAGAAAGTGATGGAATGCCATTTCTGGTCCTTGGGAGACTGTTGGAATAACACTGCACCCATGACGAAGTCTGAACTGTCAGCTTCTACATAGAAGAGGCACAAGTCATCAGCAAAGGTGAGGATTGGAGTGGAAGTGACCATCTCTTTGAGCTTCTTGAATGCTTCCTGCTGTGCATTCTCCCATCTCCATACCTCCTTGCCATGAGGTCGAATAGTGGGCAGGCATAGTGGGAAAATTCTTTAATGAAGCGCTGATAGAAATTGATAAAGCCCAGAAAAGACTGCACCTCTTTCTTGTTTGTGGGCATAGGCCAGATTGTAACACCAGCAACCTTGACTAGGTCCATCTCCAACCTGCCCATCCAAGATAATCAGGCCTAAGTACTTGATTTGTGTCTTCTCAAACTTGCACTTGTCATGATGAAGGTAGAGCTTGTGCCACCAAAGTCATTCCAGTACCAGGCACATGATTTGGTGATGTTCATCAAGGTCTCGACTGAAGATGAGGATGTCATCGAGGTAGACACAGACCACGCCTTCCAGTATGAGATTGTGAAAGATATCATTCATCATGGTCTGAAAGGTGGCAGGACCATTAGTGAGACCAAAGAACATGACAAGCAGTTCAAAAAAACCACGATTCGTGCAAAAAGCTGCCTTCCACTCATCCCCTTTCTTTATCCAGACATTGTTGTAACCCCAATGAATGTTGAGCTTGGTAAAGTAGTGCGCTCCATGGAGTTGGTTAACAAGTTCAGATATGAGGGGTAGCAGATAACGGTTTTTGACTGTGATGTCATTGAGGCATCAGTAGTCTTCAACCGGTCAAAGGGACCCATTTTTTTCCTTGACAAAGAAGAAGGGTGAGGCCATGGGTGATTTAGAAGGGTGGATATGATCAGAAGCCAAGTGTTCATTGATAAACTTGTCGAGTTGTTGCTGTTCTTCAGGAGAGAGAGGATAGACCTTGCAAGAAGAGGGCATAGCACCCAGTGTGAGCTCAATTGCATGATCCCATGGCTTACAGTTAGAAAGTGAGTCAAAGGATTCCTCAGAGAAAACATTCTCGAAGTCATGCAGGTGAGGAAGCATGGAGTCAGTAAAAGATTTGGGTGCACTGTTCTTATGGAAGGCCTCCATGAGGCACTGAAATATGTTTGAGGTGGCACACACCTCATGTGAAGGGTTAATGGCAGTGTAGAAAATTCAGTCACCTTCCTCAATCTCCTCCACCTCCTCTTCATCATCATTCGAGTTGGGTGCAAGATCTGGGATGTCTTCTAGGTCCACATCAGCCACAGGCATTGGACCAGCACAACACTTTTGAGTATGCTGCAAGAGAACCTTTCACCCTCAACATTCCTGTCTGCCTTCAGTGAAGCAAGTACAACAGCGAGAGGGACAATGACTCATCATGACTTCACCTGTCACCCAATCGACCTCAGGATTATGGTCACAAAGCCATGGGTAGCCCAAAATTGCCTCCTGCTTCCCCAGCTGGGTCACTGCAAAGAGAGCCCATTCGCTATGACCCTTGTACTAGAGGACTAGGTCGACAACCTCTCAAATTGCCCCGGCTTCATTTGGGGAGCCATCCACATTGTAGACAGGTATGGGTCAAGATAGGGAGTGGGTGTTAAGTTGTTTTTGTTGAACCAGGTGCAAGTCAATGAAAAGGTCTGTAGCATCCGAGTCCAAAAGAGCAGAGACACCAAGTACTTGCCCCATATCCATGGTCTGCAGCTCAATCTTCAATTCTAGGGATTGTTTGGAGGGGGTGGACACCATGATGTACTTGCATGGTAACTTATGCTCCCAAGACTTGGGTAGAGGAATGGAAGGGGAGGAAGAGGTAGGTACATCTACTTCAGAGGGGTCTGGAGAAGGAATGGTCATAGAATAAGATTCATCCTCTGGTGAATCAACAGACAGAACTACAAAGTGGTTATGGACAGGCAACGAGGGTGTACTGTTCACTCATCGCAGGCAGAAAAATCCTGTTCCTCTGCCTCTTCCTCTTTAACTTCCTCTTTCTCTAGGCCTTCAACATCCGCCAGTGCCAACAGGTCCTGGAGGAGTTTGTCTCATCCCTCAGATGTGAGTTTACAGATGTCTTGGTGATGGGGGCAATTATGAGCCATGTGTCTGGTTTCCCCACAATGATAGCAGAGGTCTAGTCTGCGAGCTTGACTATGGGCTGCATCGATATCCATTGGAGCAGGGGTGTTGGAGCTCAATGTGGTAGATTGGTGCATAGGGATGGGATTAGGGTGAGGAGGTGCTCAATTTAAAGGTGTGGGGTGCATGGGTAGTGGTAGGAGTGTGGAAGGCCACAGTAAATGCTGCATTTGTGAGTCAGTTCTCATTGCAGAGCGAAGCAGCCTCATATCAGGCATTTATATCATCATCTGCTGAATGTCCCTCCAACATCTGTGCAATTTAATCTTGAATTTCCTGATTAAGACCTTGATGAAACTTCACCACCATGGGCAACCCACTCCCATACCTTGCCATGTCCACCAAATCTCAAAATTTGTCAATGTAATCATCCACAGATTGATGTGCTTGGTAGTAGGAAGTGGATTCAAGGCATGTTATGGCTCATTGGCACTCATTGAGGGGGCAGAAGTGTCATATGAACTCATCACAAAAGTCCCCTCAAGTGGAAAAGGGAAGGGAGCCATGCTCCTTGGTCTGGCATAATATACAGTTGATGTAGAGATAGGCGCACTCAGATTTCATGTATATGAGGGCCCAATAAATTTTAGTGGCATCATCCACAGATTGGTTTGGGTGTAGACTGATGTACAACTTGTAGGAATTGAGGAAGGCACATCCCTGGGAATGTAATTCAGTGGGGGGCATGGGTTTAATGCATGCATCTTTGCTTGGGCACATATTGGGCAGCATGTGTGTGCTTGGCATGCTGGGGGTCCAAATGGTAGGGGTCCAAATAGGCAGTGTAGTGTTCAATTGGAGGGTTCTAACAAAGGTTTCAATGGTAGATGTGAGTGTATCAATTTGCACACAAATTCTAGCAATGTTGCCTTCAAGCATATCAATGCGCTCCAGGGCATCCATGGCGCCAGACAGTGGGTCAGGTGAAAAGTGGTGTGCACTAAAGGCAGGAGTGTCTGGGACAGTGTGTATGGAGTATGCGGAGCTCTGGGAGCCATCTTCTACTCCGTACCTGCCTATCTTGGCAGAGTGTTCAAGATTTTGAGCCTTAGGAGAGAGTTTTCTACTGTAAGAGCAACCTCAAAGCCTCACCTTATAGTGAGCTAACAGAGGGGAATCCAAAGTTAGTATTATACTACATAATACAGATACTTTAGGTGCATCTAACAGAGGGGAATCCAAAGAAAAAACTTTAAGGACCCATCTGTCAATGCCCAGTATATGTGATAGAGCCAAAAATCCAAATAGGAAGCTAAAAATAGCAAAAAAGCAGAGATAGGCAGATCAGGCTGTGGGATGACATCACCTTGATGGGTAAATGTCCAGAAGGGGTCCCACTTCTAAGAATAGAACTGTCAACATGTACCAATATGGAAAAAAGGTGAAATATAATAATAGAATAGGAATAAATCATAGAAAATTATAGAAAATGCAGAATACAGTGAAGTAAAATATAAAAAGATATGGGACAAATGCAGAAAATTGCCCAGACACCTGGGGCACCTTCCTTTCCCTTTACAGTTTCCCCACAGCAGTAGCAGAGGTCGAGCCTGTGAGCTCGACTATGGGCTGCATCAACATCCATTGGAGCAGGGGTGTTGGAGCTCAATGCCACAGGTTGGCACATTGGGATGGGATTGGGACAATGGAGTGCTCAATTAAAGGTGTGGTGTGCATGGATGGTGGTAGGAGTGCAGAAGGCCACAGTAAATGCCACATTTGTGAGTCGATTCTTGTCACAGAGTGAGGCAGCCTCATACCAAGCATTTATATCATCGTCTGCTGGGCATCCCTCCAACATCTGTGCAATCTGGTCCTGAATTTCCCGATTAAGATCTCAACAAAACTTCACCACCATGGGCAACCCACTCCCATACCTCACCATGTCCACCAAGTCTCAAAATTCATCAATGTAGTTATCCACAGATTGGTGTGCTTGGTAGTAGGAAGTAGATTCAAGGTGCGTTACAGCTTGTTGGCACTCATTGAGGGGGCAGAAGTATCATATCAACTTGTCATGAAAGTCCTCCCAGGTGGAGAATGGAAGAGAGCCATGCTCCTTGGTTTGGTGCAATATACAGTCAACATAGAGATAGGCATGCTCAGATTTCATGTATGTGAGGGCCCAATAAATTTTAGCAGCATCGCCCACAAATTTGTTTGGGCATAGACTGATGTACAACTCGCAGAATTTGAGGAAGGCATGCCCCTGGGAATGTGTGCCATTGAATTTGGCAGGGGGCATGCATTGGGCAGCACGTGCATGCTTGGCATGCTAGAGGTCAAAATGGGCAGTGTGGGGTTTGACTGGAGGGTTCTAATGAAGGTTTCAATGGTAGATGTGAGTGTATCAATTTGTGCACAAATTCCAGCAATGTCACCTTCAAGCACATTGATGCACTCTGGGGTGTCCATGGTGCTAGGTGGTGGGTCAGGTTAAAAATGGTGCACACTAAAGGTGGGAGTGTCTGGGACAGTGTGTAGGGAGTCTGTGGAGCTCTGGGAGTCATCTTCTACTCTGTACCTGCCTATCTTGGCAGAGCATCCAAGATTTCGAGCCTTAAGAGAGAGTTTTCTACTGTAAGAGCAACCTTAAAGCCTCACTTAATAGTGAGCTAACAGAGGGGAATCCAAAGTTAACATAATACAAACACTTTAGGCACACCTAACAGAGGGGAATCCAAAGAGAAAACTCTAAGGACCCATCTCTTGATGCCCAGTATATGTGATAGAGCCGAAAATCAAATAGTAAGCTAAAAATAGCAAAAAGGCAGAAATAGGTGGATCAGGCTGTGGGATGACATCACCTTGATGGGTAAATGTCCAGAAGGGGTCCCACTTCTAAGAATAGAACTGTCAACATGTACCAACATGGAAAAAACTGAAATATAATAATAGAATAGGAATAAAATCATAGAAAATTGTAGAAAAGGCAGAATAGAGTAAAATAAAATATAAAAAAATATGGGACAAACACAGAAAATTACCAAGATGCCTGGAGCACCTTCCTTTCCCCTTACATCAACCCCAACAAAATGGTAAGTTCATTACATATATTTGGTGCTCAAGTGCTCAAATTCAGATTCAAGTACTGGGGATGGGTGAACAAAAAAAAAATCACAAGGTTCCAAAAAACTCCTTTGCAAAAGCCAAGGAAGTTGCACAGCAGTATCTCGATGCATGCCCAACAAATGTAATCTGACAGTTCATCAATCACTCCTGGCATTTTATGAGTGCTTACAGGAAAAGCAGCAGCATGCGCAGTCAGGAAACAGCGACAACATCACCAGGTCTCTTCGACAGCTATGATGTCCATCGAAGCTGTGTTGAACTAAACTATGTTCCATATATAGCATACATAGGTACTAAAAATATCTGTTTGTGCAGCCAAAAAATTTGGCCACCCTAAAGCCTCATGGGAAAAACTTGGGTGATATGTTTTTTGATGTATTTTGATGAGCTGAACCCATTTCTGAACTTAGTTTCCTGCCAAAAAAATCCCAATCAAGAGATATCAAGATTGTTGTGTTTGGCTGTCTGCAACTGTATGTCAGGTTCGATTATCCAGATAAATTTGGCTCCAATCTATGTATGTGCAAATATCCAGATAAAATCGGGTCCAAGGTTGAAAAAAAATTATCCAGATACAATTTCTTTTTGTGAACCATACATTAGTACTATTATTGGGTAGGTGTTTGAAAACTCGTCTCGGACTTGTGCTTTCCCATGAATTTTGGCCTCAGAATTTTTGTGGGAGCTACATATGGTTCTACTGCATCCATGTATATAAAGATATGTAGTGGAAAGCACCTTGCCAGTGTTACGAGTTGCAAAAGGTGGGTGTTTGAAAAAAAATCAGTCACATCAGTCACGTTCCCAGGCCTGCCATTTTAGTTCCCGACAGCATTAACAATAACATGGCACAGTGTTTACGCGCACATCGTTGACTTGCTACTTGCTTGCTACCCTCCCTCGTGATCAAAGCATCAAGATGGATAATACAATATGGACAATAGAAGCTCAATAATGTAAGAATAATATGTACTGGTGGTGTAAAGATTAAGTATTAACATTATGATAGGATAATATGGGCAACATAGCTGGGTGGCATTGATCCTGATGGCCAATACAACCCTGGACGATGAGTTAGCGCCATGGTAAGTTGATGATTCTCGATAAACTCCTCACCCGGCATGCCATCAGGAGAAGACAGGGATGATGTAATCAACAAACAACTGAGGACGCAACACATATTTCAAACTCCGCTCAGCAGGACTTGTCACGCTCCTTTCAAACTCTCTGTCCAGCACATTACAATCCATAGTCGGTCACAGGAATTCGCAGAGAGCTTGTCTTCTACATAAGGATCATGGAGCATGTATGTAAAAAAAAATTCTTATTCGAGCTCTATAGAGACCATCCCGATGCTGTTTTTTCCCAATCAGAAGTATTTTCACCTACAGTTCCTGTAGTTTCACCAAAACTCTTTCAAATAAAATCTATAGGCATACTAATGGATACTATGTGCACCTATTCCGAGAATCCTGAGGTCCCGATCCCACGGGAACAAGGTCTAATATTGAGTTTTCAAACACTTACCCACTTTCAAACCCAGCACCAGGAATAGTAGGGCTTTCGGGGATCCTACTGCAATGTGGTATGGTGCTGTGCGCTTAGTCACCACCACTTTTGGACAGCGGCAGAATCGGCGGGCGAAAAAAAAAAAAAAAAAAATTCAATAAATCTGAACGGCGCGACGGCCGCCACTGGTCCCTAGTTTATGCTACAATTTGAAATAAACAATTTTTGTCTCCATTCTACATGGCCCGGCCACGGAAAGCACCCAAGGAAGCAGCTGCTCGAGCTCGGGAGGCTAAAGCTCAAAACCAGCTCTTGCTGGACCCAGAAAATGATGGTGAATCAACTGCAAGTGACACCAACACCACGGAGGAAAGTGATATTGAATGTACTGGCTGGACTGGAGGTGTCAACCATCTCCCCTCAGAATCGGAGGATGATGAAGACTGGGAGGATACGGACTGGGCGAGTGATGATTCAGATGTGATGGAAATGGGATCAGATGGGGATAATGACGAGGGCCATGAGCTTGAGGAGCTGGAAGGACAGGACCTCGTGGATGGTTTGAGGAGATATTGGGAACTCGAGCTAGAGATGCTTGCAAAACCGACACCATATGAGTGCCTGATGGAGAAGAAGACATCGCGGGAATGGAAGAGCGCCGAAGTGAACCGAAGCATGGGGTATAATGGCTTGTCGGCTCGACGACAATGGGAAATCAACCAAAAACAGCGAGAAAAGGAGGAGAAAGACAAGATGACATGAGAAGGGTGAGTGGTAAAAATCTTCCAAGTGTTTTTGAGACCTCACCAGTGTGTTTCTGATCCAGTGATCAAGCAACGAAGTTCCAGGCATACTTCACAATGAAACCTCACACATCGACCGCAAGCCCCACAGCTGGAATGATGGAGGCACACAGTGTCATGGTTGGGACAACAGCGGGGACTGCGTTGCCAGCACAGTCGAGTTCTTGCTCTCCAGATGTTCTGGATGTGGATGATGTTTGCCGAGGGTACTTGTCAGACCTGTCAGACGACGAGCTTCAGGGTGATGAATGGAATGATTTGGACGATGACACACCTGAAGCTGAGGCTTCCGAGCCAACCACGGTCCTTCCCACTTCCTCGACCAACGTCATCCCACCATCTCAACGTAAACGACGCAAACTTGATGTTTCTGTTCATGATGCCCGGAAGAAAGCAAAGGAAGACCATCATAAAATCCTGCGAAAAGCCTTGCAGGACATTGAAAAGCTTATCGCATCGAAACGAGCCCAGTTTGAAGCTGGTCAGAATGGCTTGCAGGCGTATCGTGCACGGTCGATCCAGAGTTGCCTGCATATGGTTATCAATAACAATCGGAACCTTGTCGACGCATCCGAGCATGCTGCTGAGAGTCAAGGCTTTGCGGCAAAATGGGGCGGGCGTATGGTGCGGCGGTGGGTTTCAGACTGGATGAAATCTCATGAGCTGCCCAAATCCAACAGAGGCCGTCATACCAAAGTTTATTCGCTATTGGACGATCCGGAGGTGGCAACCGAGCTTCGCTCTTACTTGCAAACGAACAAATGGTCCATGAACCCACAAAAGCTCTCAGATTTCACCAAAAACAAGTTGCTGCCAGATGAGGCAAAAAAATATCTCCACCACATTGTTGAGAAAGAGATGCCGAGTGGTTTGAAGAAGTACTTGGAAGTCGAATTATTTCCGCGCATCCAGATGAAGGTTGGGAAGGGGATCTCCATCCGAACAGCACGTCGATGGCTTCACAAAGAAGGATTTCGGTACACAGCTCACAAGAAAGCACTGTATTACGATGGGCATGAGCGGGAGGATGTTGTTGAGTACCGCCAGAAGGTTTTCCTTCCCAAAATGAAGGAATTTGGATCGCGCTTGGTCAGTTATGTGGTGGGCAACGTGGCAAAGGAAGTGGATATGCAGCCTCCACCTGGCCAATGCAAACTTGTGCTTGTTGCACATGATGAAATGACTGCGCAAGCAAACGACGGGAAAACGATGTCGTGGGTGTGGCATGGGGAACAGCCGCTGAAAAAGAAGGGTGCTGGGCGAGGGCTTCATCAATCAGATGTGATTTGTTCAACTGTTGGATGGCTGAAAGAGGCAAGTCAAACCCTTGAATACGGGAAAAATTACGAGGGATATTGGAATGGAGAAATGTTTGTCAAGCAGGTTGGTCCTGATCTCAAGTTGTGGCACTGGGCCTGACTCAACAAATTTTTTGAAGCTGAAAGAGAGAATCATTCCTGCATTCGAGAAGGCCCACGGCCCATCATATCAAGCGCTCATTATGGTTGACAACTCTCAAGGCCATTCTGCATATGCAACAGATGCCTTGTTGTCGTCACGAATAAACTTACGGCCCGGTGGCAAGCAGGCAACAATGTGCAATGGCTGGTACGAGATGGAGATGGATGGCCGTCGAGTCAGCCAGGAAATGAATTTTCCACTCAATCACCCAGAATTCCCTGGCCAACCGAAGGGAATGCGTCAAGTTCTGATGGAGTGCGGGTTGTGGAAGAACGGCCTCACAATGCAATGCAAGAAGAACAAAGATGGGACAGGTGGGAAATGCAAAGTGGGAGCTACTGACTGTTGTGCAAAGCGCACTCTCGACTTGCAACCTGATTTCCAGGAACAAAAGTCACTTGTCCAGGAAGTCATCGAGACTGCTGGCCACCTGTGCATCTTCCTGCCAAAATTCCACTGTGAACTCAACTTCATCGAGTTTTTCTGGGGTGCTGTCAAGAGATATCTCCGCGAAAATTGTGATTACACCTTTGCGACATTGCAAGAAAATATGCCGAAAACATTGGCATCGGTCTCTGTGGCGACGATCCGAAAGTGGGAACACCAAATGAAGCGATGGATGGAGGCATATGGGGATGGTCTGGGGGCAAAAGAGGCTCAAATACAGGTCAAGAAATTCAGTTCTAAGCGCTACACATCTCACAGAAGGATACCCGAACGCCTTGCGGCCTCCCTGGACGCTTGAATTGCCTTTTTTGGTAGGGGCGGCAAAATTGCCGTCCAGAAAAAAAAATATACCCGTCAATTTTGAGTATTTTGGAAATCGGTCTTAGGGATTTGTTCCTACTATCGAAATGAGCATTTTGGCTAGAGCAATAAGCAATCCGACTATTTCTCAGAGAGTAGTTTTCGTTGTTCAAAAGTGGTGGTGACTAAGCGCACAGCACCATAGATATACAGAGATATAGTCGACTTTCTCATATTGCATGATGTATAATTCTCTTACTGCATAGCATTTGCATCGGAACCACTATATATGAAACATAATGCATATGAGGGTCCGGTGGCGGCGATATGCAGTATCAAAACACCGCATCTCTGACACTGACAGCAAAACTACCGGCACCCATTCGGTGATTTGGGCATGCCCAGAACTCAATATATATAAGAATGATGTCTACTTCCAAAGAGAGTATAGCATGAAAAAGTGTCAATTTTGTTCAATGCTTCGCCTCATAGTGACTCCTCGAAATTTTATGCATTTGACAAAATCCCCTCCCCCCCCGAAAAAACCTCGTGAAAAGCCTCAACCCTACCAGCGAAAACTCAAGGTTCCTATCGTGAAGAATGCACCAAAAACTTCTGCGAAAATTGTCAAAGAAAAGAAGCACTGGAACTTGACTCTGCATGACCGGATGACCATCTTCGTATTCATTGATGAGCACCGATGTCAAGTTTGTGTCACATTGGAGACCCCGTAAAACTGTCATGTTACGATCCTTCTTCAAAAGCAAAAATTTGAACCTACGTCCAGATTTTGCGTGCTGCGTAGTACAGAAGATCCTTCGGGCATTCTCGGACATCTGTCGTGCTTGTTTTTCGGATATCTATATGCACTGGAGAGTCAACCTGTCTAACTGGATAACTTACCAGGCGGACTCCGTCAGATAGCACTTGTCATCCACAGCCACAATCGCCGCACTCCATGCAAATACGGAGACAGTGCTCACTGAGAATTCTTTTCACAATCTATACTCGGAATCGGCACAGAATTTTTGATGGACAGCTTCAAAGCTGGCGGTATATTAATATTTTTCGCAAGCTCGCAGGTATTTTGCAGACGTGAAATTCTTTAACTTCAGACCGCGTTCAAAATAAGTATGCCAAAATTATTTTTTTCGCTTATTCCTTGTATGATTGTGGTCCATATATATGTACGCGTCGGCAATTCAGATAAGCATGCCGCTCGACTTCCCTAACGACGCGCGGCCACACATTACATGCACCACGGTTTGAAAAAGTATTTATGGAGTATAAAAGGTCCAAACACTATGAAGTAGTTCAGGATATTCTTCTATGGGATCGAATTAGACACAGTGTCATTGCCCAACTTGCTTCTGAATCGTTATATGCAAGTGGAAATTGCCGGAAAACATGAGGGCTTCTCTTTTCAGTTTTACGTAAGCAGCCCATCATCTTGCGCGACGTGAACAACAACGATTATCTCCTATACACAATACTGCCTTGTACTACCTCTACAAAAAACATATTAATCTCTTTTTTTTTGGTTACTTACACCCTATGGCTCCTGTTGAGACCGAATACTATGACTTGGTACGTCATATTACAATTGCACCCTGATCGTGACAATACTCAATGTGTTGATAGCTCGGCGTCGGGTTAGATGCCGACGATACGGAGTTGAAAAGGGGGTATAGGAGGCAAGCCATGAAGGCGAGTTTTTCATCTACGCATACGTGGAGGGGCTAGTGCTTACAGTTCTGCTAATATAGTATCACCCAGACAAAAACCCTTCAGCCGATGCTGAGGAGAAGTTCAAAGACATTAGGTACGTTTCTTGACATGCATGGGTTACCAGTGGGCTGTTTTGATGTTTTCGTGAATCTCACAGTAAAGCTTATCAAGTCCTATCCGACCCAGTAAGTACTCTAGAAAGACCTTGCGACCTGATGTCGACCTCCAATTTTCACAGAACTTACGAGCTGTATATGATAAAAATGGGAAAAGCATGGTGCGTCTTGGTCGCAGTTTGATCTAGTACTGGCAGCTTATTTTTGTTCCCGACTGTAGGTAGACCACGAGGGTGCAGTTAATATGGAGGATGCGGCTGGATTTTTCGCCAACGTTTTTGGTGGCGAGCGGTTCATGGACTACGTGAGTGGTCTACTCCTGGGCTTGTTTCTGGGTGTGAATGACGATTTTTACGAAGATTGGAGAAATATCCATTATGAAAGACATGACTAAAGTCGCTACGACTATGATGACTGAGGAGGAAAAGACTGAAGCTGAGAAGGAATTAAACAGTGGAGGACCTTCAACGCCAAGTGGTGGCACACATACACCCGTAGACCACAAGACGGAAAGCGTACCTCGGCCATCGGTATCTCCAGCTTCCAAAGTGCCACCTTCGACGGCAGGACCACCCCGCCACGAACCGCCTCCAACTCACCCGGCGCTAGTCGTGCACGCTGATGTAGACGCAACCTCTTTTTCGTCACCTGCTTCACCTGCTTCTGAAAGTGTGAAACAGAGAGAAGCAGCAAAGAAGCGCGCCAAACTCACACAGGAACAGAGGGAGAAGTTGAGAGAGCAAGATGAGGAGCGAAGAAAGGTGATGAAGGAACGAGTAGCGATGTTGACAACGAAAATGATAGAACGATTAAGGCCGTTTGTAGAGGCGAAGCATCCTGGAGATAAAGATGATCCTGAGACCATGGCGTTTGAGAAGAGGATGAAGCGTGAGGCGGAGGATTTAAAGCTGGAGAGCTTTGGTGTTGAGGTCAGTTCTTCAGTTTCCTGTTTTTGACATATGCATATTGGTGTAACAGCTTTTGCACACCATTGGCAACGTGTACATGATGAAAGCGTCGTCGTTCATGAAGTCCAGGAAGTTTTTAGGCATGTATGTTGTTTTGGTGCTTTCATTGCATGTTTTATTGCTGACATGTTCGTTTTAGCCCTGGATTCTTCTCGCGTTTGAAGGAGAAGGGCTCGCTGGTTAAGGACGTTTGGGGCGTCATTGGAAGCGCGTGCGTATTTCTCATTGCCGCGCAGTCGGAAAGCCCGATCTGACAGGCACCGGTGATCTAGCCTCAACGTGCGAGAGGTGATGATGGTAATCATTTCCGTATATATGTGGACGTGGTTCTGACGATTTATGGAGGAAATGGAGAAGCTGCAAGCGAAGGGGGATGTTGCCGAGGGGGAGCTGCGAGCGTTGGAGATGGATGTTACCGGGAAGGTACAGCATTTTGTATCTCATTTCTTCATCATAAGAACCCTGATGTTGGCTGATTAGATCATGCTCGCGTCATGGCGTGGTGCGAGGCTGGAAGTTATTCAGGTCCTTAGAGAGGTAGTGTTTCTTGTATCGCATGTTAACAATTCTGCTGAGCATCGCGAATAGGTCGTTGACACTGTTCTGAAAGAACCTAATCAGCCTGATGTTGTCTTGTACAACCGAGCGAGGGTCAGCAGTTCGTTGTTTTCAGACTCTGGGTTAACTTAACGTGTGCGCGAATAGGCTTTGCTGCTCACGGGAGCCATTTTCAAAGCGACAGTACCTGATGAATCAGATGAAGAGCGTCGGGAACTTGAGAGGTGTGTAGTAGAATATCTTGAACCAAGTTTTATCGCTAACAGTGGATGTGTGGCAAACTACAGGATGGTGGCTGAAGCTGCACGACCGAAAGCCAAGCACCCGGGGACAAAAAATGTCAAGGCTAAACGTGAGGAGATGATCCACGAAACGGGGAAGGAGAAGGAAAAACATTCTGCACATCCCCCGACAGATTCTACTACCACTTCTCACTGATTTATGTCCCTGATGTGCGTATATCTGATCCTTTATTAGACTTTTCTGCTGTACGATTTTTCCCTGAGGCCCCACACTACTTACGAATTAGCAGACTTTTGTCAGTTTTCTCCGACTTCGTGCTTTCTGGGCAAATTGACATCAAGAATCTCGCCGCTCTAGGTATTGACCACAACGTTCCGGAACGTGCCGTTCGTTTACCTCAGACTTTGATCCCAACAACTGATCCCTGTCAAATTGACTTTAACTGCAATGAAGACTGCGGCGCAGTGTCATGATGCACAGCAAGCTGTCTGATTCAATGATTAAAAGTAGGCTGATAAGTATTTCGTACTCAAAATTCTCTCTCTGTCATGATTCTGAGAAGTGCTATTGACCGAAACGGTCTTCCAAGCTTTCCAGAGGAGGCAAAGGTTTTTATATTTTAAGTGCAATTTGAGCAGGGGCTTATTCTAGGGTTTGAGCAGCGTCCGGAAGAGCATGAACCACCGCCGTACAGCACCGATCCTCTCCCAAAGCCGCCCAAAATGCCACCGCGACCCGTTTCCCGCTCCCGAGCTCTGAACACGACCCAGCCTTCATGTGCCAATCCTGACCCCAAAGGATCCGTCGGCCAAGTACATATCATTCATAAAAATCGGCACCCCATCACTGGTACGATTTACTTCGCGTAGATGATCGTCATTAACATGTCACTTTCAAAGGAACGTTTTATATTGATCCTAAAACACCATCCTTCGGGTTCGACGCGAAGGGCTGCAAAACAAGGAAGAAGAACCCCCCGCATGCTTCATTCCGTACGCGCCACGGGGCTATATCCCTGGATCTTGCAAGTACGGGCAATGCGTCCGAATTTGGACCTAAGGCGGATATTTTGGTTGGAAGCCGTTCAGGCAAGATCACGATAAATTTGGTGTGTTGCATCATCAATGTTGGTGTGGATTCTTGAAGTCCTTATCGGAATTAGTTATCGACACCAGTTATGAGGCCACGTATAGGTCTCGAAGCTTTCAATCGTCAGGGTGTGTGTTCTCCACGCCATTTGTTATATATGCCTTACCTTCCTTTCCTGGCAGGCGATATCGTGCTGTTCATTCCAGACACGTTTTCAGGCGTTATTCAGCTGAGCACGCGCAACGGAAGTCTGCATTTCTTGCCAGGGCTGGTTGCCGTGATGAAAGTGATAAAGAAATCAGACAAAGAAGCGCTCGTGTCGATAGGAGACCACACTATATCCGGCAATACGAATCATGTCGATTTCTGCCAACTTACTTCGCGTAGTGGTAAGCTAATTGTTGGACTGAGCAGACAGGACACGCATGTGGAAGTGAAGTCTGGGTTTTGGGCAACCTTGTTCTCTCGCAGTTGACAGGACCTTCTTTGTAAGCACCGATAGAGGCGTGGATGGACTTATTGTTGTCGTTGTTCTTCCCTCACGCATATATCCAATGTATCACTTATTTCTTGGAATCCAGCACGGCCGAGAATTTCAACCCAAAAGGCTGCTTGTGAGGAATCGGAGTTCTTAGCATGAAACAGGCACATATTGGGTCCGTCTCCCACCGCAAAGTGGGACGAAGGTTTTGTTCCCTGGCACCGGGTGCATTTGTCGTTAATGATTAATGATACTACAGTACATCATGCATCATACCTTACCTTCAAGTTGGTATCTCTCTATCCGTTGAAAGGATGCAGAATATCAAGCTTACGCTACATCAAGGCACAGTAGAAGCTTCATTTACTTCTATGGGGGTACACTTTCGCCTTGTAATTGTAAATGATCATTGTGCATTACCCTTTATAGGCGGATGGACACTAGGAAATATCGATAGCGGAGCATCGTTCGCGACGAACATCTGTGTCACTGTTAGTGAGCAATCTGCTCAGAAGCAACTGACATTTTGATCCATATGCGATGCGACAGCGGGGAAATGTGTGGTGATTTCTGTTGGTCATAGATTAGCAACTGAGTACTTGAGTACCCATATCATGAGATATCATGCCGCGGTTGAAGATGCTATAATCTCTAGATTGGGTGTTACCGTAAAGAATGGGGAAGCCGCCGAGCTTAATTAACTCCCAGCCGGTGGTGGATGATCCAGGCAAGTTACCAAAAGCAGCAGAGAGCAGCTCACTCACGCCACTTGCCTTCAACCCTTATCGTACCACAGCCTGTAAGGGTGTATCGGATTGCACCTAAGAAGCCCGAGTTGACCCAGTGGTAGAGGGAATAGAACTGCGGATGGAAGAGACTATATATATATAGTACATTGATGATGTCATGGGCAGTCCAATAAAGTATTAAAAGGGACTTCAAGAATCAAGTTAGCGCTGGAAGCTTCAGTTGCTATCACCATGGAGACGTCATGACTACTTCCAAACTAGGCTGTCCATCCAGTGTTCACCAAGTAAGAGCAAGTAAGTAGCCCACCGACGTCCATGCTTCCGTCCGCGGATACGGTAGTTAGGCACAATGAGAGGTTCACGGAACAGTTCACGCGGCATCATCGGATTTAGGCTCTCAACATGAGATATCTATAAAATCTTGGAATCAATGCTGATCCCACCGCGTTCCCCACTCAACGTTTACGCCGTTTTCAGATGCCCTTCGCATCTGACACTCAAGCCACCTGCTTTGGACGTTTCTTCAGGCGCAAGTCTGTGCCCCGACGAGACCCCAGAAAGTCTTCCACAGGTAGTCGCGAAAAATATTCCTCTTGTGACGTAGAGGCCTTTTTGGATGGCGATAGACGCGAGGTGATCTCAACTTTCCCCTACAATCGATCACATCCTTACACAACAAATCGCAGAAATACAGCTTACTCAATCTATTCCATAATTTCTCCTACGGCGCACAGTCAGAGCAGTGGCTTGGTTCAAATACCCTTCCCGCGTACTCCCAGGTGGATCCACAAGTTCCGAGTCCTAAGCCTGGATTTATCAAGACCATCGACAAGACGCTAAATGAGCTCAGTCCCAAACTTCGTGAGCTCAGTCTGCAAATCCATGGTTTGTTAATTTGTTTTTGAATTCGCTACTTCTTGAAAATAATCTTGACCTGCATAGCTCACCCCGAGATCATGTGGGAGGAGAAGTCCGTAAATCGGTTTTGACTTTTTCAATCCAGGCTGACGTGCAATTCTTAGGTTTGCGCATGACATACTTACGAACTTCATGCTGGACCACGGGTTTAAAGTCACTAAACATTACCTGGGACTTGACACAGCTTGGCGTGCAGAATTTACTTCTGGGAATGGTGGAAGAGTGTTTGGTATCAATTCTGAAATGGACGCTCTCCCAGGCATCGGTCATGCATGTGGTCATAACTTGATCGCTGTCAGCGGCGTTGGAGTCGCCATTGCTGTCAAAGCAGCTTTAATAGTGCATAAGGTTCCTGGAACAGTAGTCCTTCTCGGGACCCCTGGTATTTCATCTTCAAGCGTGCCATACGGTGTGTATCAGCTAACCGCATTTATGCAGCCGAGGAGGCCGGAGCTGGAAAGCAGGTACTCCTAGACCGCGGCGGCTATAAAGACATGGATACTTGCGTTATGTATGGTCGTCATCCTTATTTGTGCAGTTGAAGTTACTTACATGGTGCATTGCAGGTGCCATCCAGCGGCAGGTCCGCCGCATTTCGCAAGCACGGGAACAACAAGCGCCATGCAGCCAATTGATGTCGAATATTTTGGGCAAACGTAATGTGATCTTCATGCAGATCTTGAATAATTTAAACCCTTGCCCACATAGAGCACATGCAGGCGCTTCTCCATGGTACATCACTTATTATTAATTCCCCCTAATCAATTATGCTCATGCGGAAAACAGGGAAGGAATCAATGCTCTTGACGCGGCATTCCTCGCGTATTCCAATATTTCTGTTCTTCGACAACAGATGAAACCAGAATGCCGCGTTCACGGGATCGTGCAAGGAAAGGAGTGGGCTCCAAATGGTTTGCTCCTTCGTAACATCAGCATCTCCTGTCATCAACCACGTTGACTACTTGCCAGTGATCCCAGACTATGCGAAGCTGCGATACATTGCCAGGGCGAATGTTATCGCTGATTTGGTTGATCTTGTTAAACGTCTTAGGGCGTGCTTCGAGTATGTTTTGGTAATCTAATCATTTGGTTTGACAAGTGACATAGGCATTTAGAGCAGCAGCTCATGCCACCGGTTGCAAGATTAACCTTACATTCGGTACCATGTATTATGACCTGCGTCAGAATGCAGTGCTAGGTGAGATGGGTCAGTGCATACCCTCAGTAAACGTGCTCAAGTTTCTGGTAGCGAACGAGTTTGCTGATATTGTCGGAAGTCAGTATGGCTTATCGACGGCTGATGTTCCATCGACTGCATCCACAGATTTTGTGAGTAATTGCTTTAGATTGAGTCATGTAAATTTGCTGAATGATCATGAGCATACAGGGTAACGTTTCTTACGGTACATACCTCAGTTCTTCACTATCGGATTCTGGTAACTGATATTAGTATTCGCGTAGAAATGCCTTCTTTTCATCCGCTCTACGGTTAGTACATATCGTCCCTGCCGTCCAGCGCATTGTTGACCTATCATGTCAGCTATTCCGACCGAACCTCGCGGTGGCAATCACACCATCGCCTTTACGAGAGCTGCTGCAACTCAGGAAGCCCACGACGCCACTATGGTGGTGACAAAGGGTCTTGCCGCTCTGGGTTTTCGTGTCCTTCATGACGCTGCATTCTTCCAAGAGGTCAGTATTTAAGCGTTGTTCTATAGGTTTTTTTTATGAAAGCAACTTGCCACTCTAGGTGAGAGGAGCGTTTGATGCATCAAATGCATTAATCCAGAGTCCTAGTCCATTGGTTCGATGACTTGAGGCCCCAGCACATGTCACCTTGATTCAACCTGGATCACAAATTTTCAAGTCATTGATATCCCATGCAAAACATTTTACTGAATTCTCCATGAAGCGAGTCCCGGGAACTTCGGAACGTAACTACACCTGGTCTTTTGGTAGCCGGGTCTCTGTAATATCACTCACTGTGTAGTTGCATGTTAATACAATTATCGTCAAGTAAAAACGTTAAGACATATCGATTTCAAACCACTGCACTGGTAGTGCTAAGTGATGCGGCTTGACCGCTCAGGCTCAGGCTTGGATCAATGGCGAGCCGGGTAATCGAGGCGGCTCAGGCTCGGCTCGAGCTTGGAACCGGGGCTTTGAGGAACGAATCCCACGGTACTGTGAAAGTTTGGAACTCACCGTTAAATGACGAGTACAAATGCAAAAGTGAGCAGGTAAGTTTAGACTTCGAGCATATCTGCAACCCCCAAAATCGAAGTTTTTACCGACTGAGTTCAATCTGAAATTAGTCGTGGAGCTGGGTGGGGACGTTCGGTAAGCCGGTTCCTAAGCCACTTTAGGCTAGTTCTCTCGGAGCTCATGTCAATGCGTCATACCACCACAGGACACATAGAGGAATAGTCTACGATGATCTATCTCTCCTCTGTATACCGTATAGGATTGGAATACTGGAACACCTATCCTTTACCACCAATCTTGACCGTCTGAGTCGGAAGAGTGAATGCGAGACCGCGTAAACTTCTGAGCATCGGTATGTATGATTTGTTAAGAATCAAGACTACCGCCGGCAAATGACACCAGGCCGGTAAGGGCCGGAAACACCACCAGTGGAGCCAGTGGAGCTGCCTGAGTTGTAATTGAAAATCTCAGTAAAAACGGTTGCAGATATGCTCTACTCATCAAGATGCACAAGTGCTGGCACATGTTGCTTACACAAACCTCACGTTAATTCTAACTTGTGAGGTGATCATCGTCACTGTCATCACATTGCAGTGTTTTTTTAGCACGAAAAATCAGTCCCTATGAGGTGTCATAGCCTCTGCTTGGGGGCTCAAGGAGCCCATCGGGCTTTCACGGTTCAGGTCCAATAGTGGACAGTGTGCTAAAGGCCCGTGAACCAAATACGCCCAAACCTTGTCGAACATAGCTTTCCACTGCTATTGCCGCGGCCACTAGCTTTGCCGGACAGATGACGTCCACCGTGCAGCTTTCACAGACCGACCAGATATTCCAAGGCCTCAAGAACAAGAATGCTGAAGCTCGATTGCAATCCGCGCAGGAGTTGCGACGCTATGTGATCCATTCCATTGCCTTGGTGTGACGCACGCGAGCTTACAATTTGTTCAGCTGTCAACGGCCGTAGCAGAGATGTCATCAGACGCTGCAGCGAAACTTTGGGATGACAATATCAATCGGAGGCTGTTCGAGCTCACCCATAGTCAAAATCCAGCCGAAGCTTATGGTGGTTTGGTGGCCATCGGTATGAGCTGTGAACATGAGATATAAACATTACTGACTGGAAATAGACTACCTGCTGGATCTCGAGGGAGAAGAAAACATTGACGCGAAGAGGAATCTCTTCCGTTTCTGGAACTACGTCAAACATCTTCTCCCGAATCATGATGTCAACCTTATGGTCGCAGCGTCCAAAACTCTCGGAAAAATCGCCGAAATTGGAGGTGCTGCGTTTGGGGAGCGGTTTATGGACAAAGAGGTCCCTGCCGCGATAGAGCTGATGCAACCTGACAAACAGGAGTCCCCTCGGTATGCCGGTGTGCTTATTCTCAAGGAGCTGGCAAGAAACAGCCCAACGTATTTTCATTCCCACATTGCCGTCGTCTTTGATAACATTCTGGTTCCTCTGCGAGATCCACGCGTCATAGTGCGGGAGGGGGCGGCCGAGCTATTGGCGGCATGCTTGGAGATTATCACGCAGAGAGAACGCCATCGCACTTCTTATCTGTCAAAGATACTACAGGATGCACAAGCGGGCTTAAAGCAATCCAATCCCGACATCATTCATGGCTCTCTGCTAACCTACCTCGAATTGTTACTTCATGCTGGCATGGTAAGTGTAATGTCGATCATCAGGCCTACCATAATATTTGTTCCTAGTTCATGAAAGAGATGTTTCTGGATACTGCCGACCAAGTACTTCGGTTTAAGTCACATCGCGACCATACTGTCCGCAAGATGGTCATCACGATGATCCCTTCACTTGCCGCATATGATACGCAGACATTTACAGAACACTTTCTGCACAAGGCTATGGGCCACTTGTTGACCCAACTTGACAAGCTCAACGAACGTGACATTGGTCTGTAATTCGTGGTCATGCTTTCAAAGGAACTCATTTCTTGTACAGCGTTTGTCGCGATTGGTCACACTGCAACCGCGGTTGGGAGTGACATGAAGCCCTTCCTAGAATCTATCATGTTGAGCATCAAGCAGGGCCTTCAAGGACGAGGGTAAGTTGTTGACCACCGCACCATTTCGAGATGCTCAGTCGATTTCGTTAGACGAAAGAACGCTCCGTCTGGAGAACCAATCTTTCAATGTGTCGGAATGCTTGCTGCAGCAGTCGGACCGAATCTCACCAAGCTATTGCACGACCAGTTGGACCTCATGCTTGCCTGCGGTTTGAGTGAACCTTTGCGACACGCACTCGTGGCTATTGCTCGATACATCCCCCCATTACTGAAAACTATACAAGGTATAGAACCATCTTCCCATTTTTTCACTTTACTTATGTTACTTAGATCGCCTCCTTGACTTGCTCTCTATCATTTTGAGTGGACAACCATATAAGCCTCTTGGCGCCCCCCCTTCCCTCGGTCGTCCTGATGTGGCCGCAATGACACGAGACATGAACGTTAGCCAAGTAGCTGTTTCATAAACGCATCATTTGGTGAAATGGGTTACTGATGAGCTTCTTCAACAGGCTGCATCGGATGGTAAGGATCATGCATTGATCACATTAGCACTGTCGACTCTAGGCTCTTTCGACTTCAGCGGTAAGGCAAATCCCCGAGTCATCGATATATTCTCCTCTGAACATACTTCGCAGGGCATGTTCTGAACGAATTCGTGCGCACTTGCGCCCTTCCTTATCTTGAAGATGACAACCCAGACATTCGCCGTGAGGCGGCTCTCACCTGTTGTCGTTTATTCGTCCGAGATCCTATCTGCTACCAAGCCAGTAGTCATGCCATTGAGATCATCAGTGACGTTCTAGACAAGCTGCTGACGGTAGGCATTGCTGACCCAGGTGATCATAATTTATCCACGTATGTTGTGGACAACTGACAAGCGAAACAATCAGATCCTAGTATCCGACACGCAGTTTTATCTTCTCTTCATGAGCGTTTTGATAAACACTTGGCTCAGGCCGAGAATGTTCGTTCGTTATTTATCGCCCTTAACGATGAAAGTTTCCAAAACAGAGAAACTGCTGTTGGTTTGATTGGACGTTTGGCCAAACACAACCCGGCCTATGTAATGCCATCACTTCGAAAGGCTCTGATCCAGTTGCTGACCGAGCTAGAATATTCTACTGTGTTGTGCGTTTTTTATCCATCTTCTACAACCATTAGTTTGACATGATTGTGTAGGCGAAATCGAGAAGAGTGTACACGGCTGCTTACGCTTTTAGTCAGCGCAACACAACGGTTGATTAAACCGTATGCCCTGCCCATGCTGCAAGCACTTCTCCCAAAAGCCAATGATGTCAATCCTACTGTCGCTGCAAACGTTCTTATGTGTTTAGGAGAACTAGCCTGTGTTGGGGGAGAAGATGCGATGCCACATGTCCCCGAACTCATGCAGGTGATTTTATCACGGCTGTCAGATCCTTCGCTCATCAAACGAGATGCTGCGCTGCACACTCTTGGTCAAGTTTGTTCAAGCACAGGATACGTGATTGCACCTCTTGCCGATTACCCACAGCTCCTGCCACTTCTTGGAAGGATCCTTAGAACAGAGAATAACCAACCGGTACGGCGGGAAGTTGTAAAGGTTTTGGGCATCCTTGGCGCGTTAGATCCTTATAGGCGCAAGGTAACTGTTGATTGAAATTTAAATTGAGCACGACGCATATACTTAATTATTAACATTCAGATCAGGCCAGAGGAAGAAGCAAACGAGACGGCGATGACCGCAGTGGACGAAGTCCCAACAGTGCAGCCTACATCTTCAGCGGGATCCGACGACTACTTCCAGACTGTCGTTATCACAGCTCTCCTTGCAATACTGAAGGACCAGTCGCTCAACACCCACCACCCTACTGTTATTGAGGCGATTATGTCTATATTCAAGACGCAAGGCCTTAAATGCGTAACTTTCCTTCCACAGGTACGAGCCACTTGCCAGAATTGTTGATGCACGCGACATTGAGTTGACCATCTAGATTATCCCTGCGTTTGCCACCGTTACCCGCGGCTCTACAGCTCGGCTCGGTTTCTATCTAGAGCAACTTGCCATCCTTGTCGGCATTGTCAAGCAGCATATCCGGAACTTCATGCCAGATGTTTTCACTCTGGTGGCAGAACTCTGGGAGAATTCTACGCTTCAGCTTCCGATCGTTGCACTAATAGAAGCGCTGGGAAAAGCACTTGATTCTGAATTCAAACCGTTTTTGCCTATTATCCTACCCCTTATACTCAAGGTTTTTGATGGAGAATTAACAGACAAGAGAATGAACACCCAGATCAAGATCTTCGACACTTTCTTGACGTTTGGAACTAACATTGAGGAATATCTTCACCTAGTGATTCCAATTATAGTAAAATCGTACGAACGGCAAGATAGCATCGGGATTTCGACCACGCCATTGCGAAAGAGGGCAATCCAGACAATAGATGGCCTATCCAGACGCGTTAACTTCTCTGATCATGCTTCTCGCATTATCCATCCTCTGGTCAGGGTTCTGGAATCATCTAACAACGAGCTGCGCATGGCAGTGATGGATACCTTGTGTTCTCTAGTCATCCAGCTGGGATCCGACTTTGCTATCTTCGTTCCAACGATCAACAAGGTGAGGCAACGACGAGATGGTAAATTGAAATTGCTAACTTTTTTGTCAGTGTCTTCTCCGAAATCGCATTCCTCATCCGAAATATGAGAATCTGATCTCCAAATTGCTTAACGGCGAACGCTTACCACAGGAAGCTGGCGTTCTTGATCTTCTGTTTGTGATCTTATGTTCCTTATCATAGTTGTACTGACTGACACGCAAACTGCAAGTCTAAGCGAGAGCGCAAAAGCTCCAGAATTCCCAGCACCGGCAGAGGCCACCAAGATGACTGTGAATCAGCAACATCTCAAGCAAGCATGGGATACTTCGCAGGTCAGCACCAGGGAGGATTGGGGCGAGTGGATGCATCGACTTGGGGTGGAGTTTATGAAGGAGTCTCCATCCCATGCCCTTCGTGCTTGCATGAGTCTCGTCGAAATCCATCCTCCCCTCGCCAAAGAACTCTTCAACGCTGCTTTTTTATCATGCTGGAGCGAGCTGTATGACCAATATCAGGTTTGTTTATTGCATCTGTGCTATAGTACCCAATCAATATCTTTTACAGGAGGATCTGATTCGGTCGATCGAGACTGCAATCACGTCAGCGGCTGCACCATCCGAGTTAATACATCGATTATTGAACCTCGCCGAATTCATGGAGCATGAGGAGAAGCCTTTGCCAATTGAGCACCGGACTCTTGGAGAGTACGCGATGAAGTACATGGCATACGCGAAGGCACTCCACTACAAGGAGCTTGAATTTTTTTCCGACTCTTCGGCAGCAGTGGTCGAGTCTCTTATCTCTATCAACACGCGCCTTCAGCAGCATGATGCCGCATGGGGGACACTGCTCACCGCCCGTGAGCAATACGATGTCACTAAGCACGAAGAATGGTATGAACGCCTAGGGCTATGGCAGGAGGCTTTGCAGACTTATGAACGAAAGGCAGAAACTGATCCGGAAGACAAGGCTGTGCAAGTCGGGCGTATGAAATGCCTTCATGCTCTCGGCGAATGGGACCAACTTGCTGCGCAGGTGGACGAGACGTGGCCAAACGCAAGTCACGAATTTCGACGAGAAATCGCTCCCATGGCGACAGCGGCTGCCTGGTCTTTGAATGAATGGGATTCAATGGATGACTACATTGCCACTATGAAGGCAGACTCTCCAGATCGTGCTTTCTATCGAGCCATTCTCTCGGTTCACCAAAATCAGTTCCCTAAAGCACTGGTTCACATTGCAAAAGCCCGTGACCTCCTAGATCCCGAGTTAAGCACCTTTGTTGGTGAAGGGTACGGGCGCTTGTACAAGTTGGTCTTCTTTTCTGCAGCGCAAATATTTACTGATGACGCACTTTCTAGTGTTATGGTCCGGGCCCAAATGCTTTCAGAATTAGAAGAAATAATATCTTTCAAGCAGCATGCAGATCAGCCTGAACGCCAACAAGCCATGAGGAAAACATGGATGAAGCGGTATGCCGGATTATCTAGTACTTGCATTACCGTAACTCATTTCAATGCACAACAGTCTGCAAGGCAGCCAACCGGATGTAGAAGTTTGGCAACGCATTCTTCAAGTCCGAACCTTAGTCCTTAACCCCGAAGATGACCCTGTCATGTGGATTAAGTTTGCCAATTTGTGTCGCAAATCCGACCGCATGCCTTTAGCCGAAAAGACTATCAACTCACTTCTATCACCAGAGCGGGTACGTGGGATAAATTATCTACCCTTGAGCTACCTTTTAATCTTTACTTAGAACCGCTTGCATGAGCCACACACAAAGGCTCCTCCCAACGTGGTCTATGCGCAGTTGAAATATATGTGGGCTACTGGTGCCAGGGAAGATAGTCTTAGCTTCCTCCGTCAGTTTTCTGCCAACTTGTCCAGGGATCTTCAAGCGGAGGCGGGAGAAGCATTGTCGCATTCTGGAGTCCCCAAGCACAAACTATCGGAGCTGTCAAAGCTGCTCGCCCGTTGTTATTTCAAAACGGGCGAATGGCAGATCGAACTCGAGGACAACTGGGGATCGGTGTGTATATTTGACTTGTTCCATTGTACTATAATCGATTGACATTGCTTTGTAGAGAAATGTGGAGGATATTTTGCATTCGTATTTTCTTGCCACACACTTCGACCCCACGTGGTATAAAGCATGGCATACATGGGCCCTTGCTAATTTTGATGTGATTGGCTATATGGAGACTCAAACCCAGAGTCGAACATCAGATGCGCACAGGAACGGCCTTGCTGCACACGTTGTGCAAGCGGTTGACGGTAAGCAGAATGGTTCTGCATCAAAGGTGCCATTCCTTGATCAGCCATCTATAGGCTTCTTCCGCTCAATATCCCTGCGCAATGAAGAAGCGCTGCAAGATACACTTCGCCTACTAACTCTCTGGTTCAAATATGGATCTCATGATGAAGTTAGTCACGCGATGGGTAATGGATTTACAACTGTCGAAGTTGATACGTGGTTGGAAGTGATCCCTCAGGTATTCGTGAGTTCTTGTCTTTTTACCAATGCTGACCGTGATTTTAGATTATCGCACGAATTCAAACGCCTCATGCCAATATCCGGCGAAATATCAACAATCTCCTGGCGGATGTTGGAAAACATCATCCACAAGCATTAATATACCCCCTTACTGTAGCTTCCAAGTCCTCAAGTGCTTCGCGTCGCAGTGCTGCACTCACAATAATGGACCGCATGAGGGAACACAGCTTCACAATCGTTGAGCAGGTAAGTATGCCATGGAATAGCTTGTGGTATCAGCAGCCGACTTCTCTGATTACAGGCTCAAGTTGTTAGTCGCGAACTCATTCGCGTCGCGATTCTATGGCATGAACTTTGGCATGAAGGTTTGGAGGAAGCTTCACGACATTTCTACACCGAGAAAAATCCAGATGCGATGATGTTGGCATTGGAGCCTTTACATGACATGCTTGAAGCTGTAAGAAGTCCGAATATGGATGCAAAAGCTGACAATAACATATGTATATCAGGGTCCCACGACTGCTCGTGAAACGTCATTCGCTCAAGTGTTTGGAAGAGAACTACACGAGGCTCGAGAAGCTTGCCGTCGATGGCGCATGTATGCTGACACAAGGGAATTGGACAAAGCTTGGGATATCTACTATGGCGTATGTGGTCCTATTATCTCGGTAATCGCCATGTTGAGTTTCTGTTCTTCAGGTATTCAAGAAAGTGGAGAAGCAGTTGCCTCAACTAACGACCCTTGACTTACAATATGTATCCCCAAGCCTCTTAAAAGCCCGAAATCTGGATTTAGCCGTTCCAGGTGACCTTCAGCTCCTTTCGCTTGTACAGCCTTGCTGACATTGGAAAAGGGTCTTACCAGAGCGGACGACCTATCGTCAAAATCGCGAGCTTTACAACGAAACTCACGGTAATAGCGTCGAAGCAACGCCCACGTCGTCTGTCCCTGAAGGGGAGTGATGGACAGGATTATCAATATATCCTGAAAGGTTTGTGATGATGAGAGTTGCCTGAGTTGAAACTCATCACGTTTTATTGGTCAGGTCATGAAGATCTACGGCAAGACGAAAGAGTCATGCAGCTCTTTAGTCTTGTGAACAACCTGCTCTCTGTGGATACAAATAGTTTCAAGCGCCGCCTACACATCCAACGGTATCCTGTCACACCGTTGGCCCCTAATGCAGGTCTCTTGGGCTGGGTTCGAGACAGCGACACTTTGCACGTCCTCATCCGTGACTACCGTGACTCAAGAAAAGTCCTTCTAAACATCGAATATCGCTTAATGTTACAGGTATACACTGCACAGTTTATTCGAAAATTTAGCTCAACCACGGCTCTCACAGATGGCACCAGACTACGAGAATCTAACCTTACTTCAGAAGGTTGAAGTCTTCGAATATGCACTCGAGAACACAACTGGACAAGATCTATATCGAGTTCTTTGGCTAAAAAGTGCTAATTCGGAACATTGGTTGGAGCGCCGTGCAACCTACACGCGTTCACTTGCTGTGAATAGTATGGTCGGCCATATCCTCGGTCTAGGAGATCGTCACCCTTCGAATTTGCTCCTTGAACGTTGCACTGGAAAGGTAGTACATATAGACTTCGGCGACTGCTTCGAAGTTGCTATGCATCGTGAAAAGTTCCCTGAAAAGGTCCCGTTCCGGTTGACGAGGATGTTGATGCATGCGATGGAAGTAAGTTTTAAGGCTTGATATCTTATGCATCTCATACTGTCTCTAGGTCAGCGGTATTGAAGGCAGTTTCAGGAAGACATGCGAGATTACCATGAAAGTTCTACGGGACAATAAAGAATCATTGATGGCAGTTTTGGAGGCTTTTGTATACGATCCGTTGATCAACTGGAGACTTATGCAAACAGAAGTCGAAGCTCGCCGGGTTGAAGGTTTGGATATTTCTGGATTAAACGAGTCGACATTCTCACTTGCTCAGACTCAGAGGCAGACCCCGATCGTGCCGCTGAGTTGGCGAAGGTGGCTGCTTATCCCCAGGCTCCAACACGAAAGTTGAAGGCAGACGAGAGTCATATCTTCAATGGCATGTTTTCTCAACTGCAGCCCTGTTGGTTTTAACTTTTTACATTCTTTAGAAGCCGAAGGGCAACCAGGCGCCCAGGAAGTTCGCAATGAACGTGCCCTATTTGTCTATAACCGCGTCCAACACAAACTAACTGGTGAGTTCGTTGAGGCTGGCTCTTACCACCTGCGCGATGCTGAGTAACAATCTCCAGGTCGCGATTTCAATCCCGATGTCGCACTCAGTGTTGATGTACAAGTTGGCCGGTTAATTGAACAAGCCACTTCTTTTGAGAATCTCTGTCAATGCTTTTCAGGTTGGTGTGCATTTTGGTAGCAAGGGTTCGGAGGACATTCCTACTAGATATACCAATATTGTATAGCCATTGTATCATTAGGGTAGTTGCTCTAGATCTGGTTCCCATGGTTTGCGTGGAAGGATATATTTCTGTAGAAACCTTTGATCTACTGTTAATACTACAGACTTCGGATGTTTTTTTTTAACAAATGCAGCATCGAGATTTTTCGTTCATGCTGAAGGATTCATGGAGAAAAGCCTCTGAATGCTGATTAATGATTCTTCGACACTGTTGGCCTAGCTGACATCACACAGACGACCTAACCTTTCGCAACCGCTTCAGTGATTGGATATCAAAGGAGGGATTGGGTAGTATTATATATGGTGTATTATACGTGGTACATTGCCTTGTTTAAGATACAAAATTGTCCCGATTCGGTGTGATAGTGCGCAAGATCAAGATCGGAGTATGCTAGAGGGGAGGTAGTGGTCTACGACACTGAGGGCAGATATTCTAGGAGGATGCATAAGTATAGCATGTAGAACGAAAAGCACTGAACACACCTTGATTGCGAGCCACTATAAGATCCGGTAAAGATGCGTCAGATATGATGAATGAAATTGATCAATGTAATACCCACTCTTTCCAGACATTCTGTATGCTGTTAACAGATTAATTTGGATCAGTACCGCGACATCTCAAAGAGCAAAAAGCAAGTTGGAACCCACAAATACATGATGACATGGTGCCAGACTATAGATCTTCCTCGTGCCGGGACTCTCCATTCCCATATGCATTGCATTGAACAGCCCTCCAGGACCTCCCAGGCTCTTCCGTCTGCTTGCGTTGGGTCTCGTTGGGTCGCGATCCCACTCACCCGACATTCTCTTCTCTGACTGGTGTTGCCCCGATGAATCCAGCCGTATGGCATCCATACAAATGGCGCAGTCTCCAAGGGATTGTTCCGGGGCTTCAGGGTCTGGTAAGGGCATCGGGGGATGATAGTCGTAGGTTTTCGTGGTGGCATACTGGGAGTAAAAATCAGCAACGCAGATCCCATTCTAACAGAACAAGACAACCTTCTGTGGGAGGAAGAAAGTGGGGCCTAGGACTTCTTGAAGGAGAACAACAGCTGCTTGGAAGCACACAAAGGTGGCAAGGAGACATGACCATGCTGCGACAAGTTCAAAGTTAAACTATTGACTATAATGAAAATAACGCTCACATCGAGGCTCGACATCAAGCACATTTCTTGGACACGCCAGGAAATCTTTTACGAACCTCTCAACATCCGAATTATTTTCCCAGCACCAAATAAAAACTCACAAAGAGCAAGATAAAGCCTACAAACTGTAGTCCCAACGACATATTCCATCGCCAACCCACTAGTTCTTCCTCTCCGCACAGATCTCACAATCTGTGGCAACCATATTAACGAATATGAAACGGTAACAAATATCATTGAAAGCGTCGGAGAAAGGATGATGCGGACGATAAATGTTAAGAAGATGAACAATGTCACCCCTGGCAAGTTGAGCGACGTCAGTCGAAAATATTATGGGGGATCGAAAGAAAATATGTGCCCTTACATAACCTTGCTTGGGGATCCGTTCGGATATGCTGAATAAAAAAAGATAGAAAGGACGGTGTAGCAGGTGCCGGTGTCTGAGCATTAGCATTAGCTGTAGGTAGATTATCAGTTGGTCGTGATGGGGCTGGAACTTGGCTGGTGGATATTGGAACGGGAGTTGGAGGGTAGGTGTTGTTGGTATCAGTGGGGACAGCACCAGCAGGTGGTGTGAGTGTCGGTGTAGGTGGTGCGGGTGGAGTGATGACTGGCGGCAAGGACGTCAAGTTTTCTGGTAGTTGGATCTGATGTATTAACACAGAGAATTGCTACAACAACCAAGTGTGAGCAATATACATCCGCCAGAAGCAAAAACGAGATATGCACCGCTTCATACACAAACAACATACAAGCTAGGAATGCTGGCGCGATGAGAGAAAGCGAGGGCCTGCCTTCGGCAAGAATGGCAAACGTTATGTGACCTGCAAAGGAAACAGAATCTACGGTAGCTTGCGCGAGGAAAGACCAGCGAGAAACACGAGCTAGGCCTGAGGGAGTGCGGCTACGTTCTGTTTGGCGAGAACAAAGAAACAGAAGCAGGAGGTAGGCAAGAGCGGCGGAGCCCGCATCTGCAGTACAATGAAGCCGTGAATGATGAGGACTCTTAACGACTTACATGTAGTCACTTTTCGAAAGAAAGTCCGTGACCTTGGAATTCGATATGGTGAGCAATCACATTCCAACAAGTATTTGTTTGTGAGGGATAACGTACCTCAAGCCTTCTGTTTTTACAATCTGATACATAAGTCCGCACTCCTTGCTGATCAACAGCCCAGTGAGGGATAATTTCGGCGGCTTGACCGTTGTTATCCCTGTCGGCCTCTGGGTCTCCTCCTCCAACTCCTGCATGAGGTCCTCGGACACATCTACAGCCTGGAGTTGTGCATAGAATGTGAACGGGCACATGGATTTGGGGGGCTCATCTAGTTACCAAACTTACTATAGACTTCCTCGGTAACAATAGGGACATACCATTTGAGTCCTGGTCAATTACACCCGAGTCAATCAGCTTTTTCAACTTGTTGATACGGGCAGTAAGTTCAGGCTCTACGACATGTGCAGTTTCGTTCTTCGCCGAGGCCGGAACAAGAGACGGTAAGAGTCTAATGTCTATACGCCTACTTGAGAAGCGAATAACCTCAGATTGAACACAGTTGCACAATAAAACAATGAGATTCACCCAGTAGGTTCCGCAAATCCATAAATGGACCCATTCGAACGAAAGTGTATGCCTTCGAATTCCAGTCGTAAGTCTTCGGAGGTGATGGAATCGGTAAGCTCAATCCTCCCCTGTTCATCTCGCATTTAATTGGTTCTCCACGAGCAGGACAGAGGACACACATGGACTAAAGCAATGTTCTCAGAAACCACAGTGCCATTCTCGTACAAAGGCAGTTTCTCCACCACACTCAGGGCTACCTTCTCTGATGCCGTCCAGTTCCATAATCCTATGCGCTCGACTATTTCGGTATTATTGGAACCGGCCATGTAAGTCTGTGCCAGGGCATTCCATGACGTAGTGTCGTTGTGCGCAAGAGCCGACGGCGTAATATTGTGAAATTCGGTCGTGCCATGGACAAATCCAGTGATATTTGGGTAGTAAGATGACTGGCCTGGATCGAGTATGCTCCCTTGGATGTTGAAACTTTGCAACAACGAAGGTAGAACGGGGTCCTGATCGAGCTAAAGTGTGGTCGTTCATTTGATGCTGCACATCTAAGAGAAGAGATACTCACAACGGTTAAGTTTGACGAGGTTCCATTCATCCACGAGGTATAATTTGACCGTTGATATTCCAACAACCGGAGGGCATCTTGGTACTGATGTCGTACAAATAACTCATCGCCATTGTGACTTGTGAGCATGAAGAGCATGAGACTGATAAAGAGAAAGGAAGGGATAGAGCTGCGCTGCCTGGGTCTTCCGGCCAACCCTGTTTCCTCTTCCCTTGCGGGGTCATCCATGATCGTCTATTAGTCGTCTAGTCGCTGTTGGTGACAGAGGCAGATTGGCGGCAGACCGAGGAATTTAATCACGTGCTCGACCCTCATTGATATGTTCAACCTTTATATTAGTGAACGACTATCTTCAGTAATACTACAAGACGGGCTTGCCAGGCTATGTTCAACCAGTCGGGCAGCCGACGCTGGACACATTTTCACTCAGCGCTCCAGCTGGCCGTGCAGCGCTCTGCTCATAAGTGGACGTCAGTAGCTTTCTCTCCTTTCAAAATTCAAAAGACGTGTTCTTAACTTGGGAGTCACGCGTCCAGTTTTGATGACTTTGCCGAATGTTTCTCCTTATACGTAGAGGAAGATAAGAATGGCTCTTCAGCAACCTATAACAGCATCTCCGACTACATAGAGGCACAAACTTTTGTATGTGCGTTTGTCCTTCCCAGGTGATAGAGTTGAAGTCAAGCAAATTTGTTTACCGAACAGCGTGATCTCGATAAACTATTCAAGGACTATGCGGTACAGGAGAACATCGATATCCTGCACCGTATCGTCATAGAAGCTAAAGATCGTAAAGCCAAGGGGAATATTGGCAAGGATGTGTGGCGGGAGGACTTGGAGCCTCGAGCAGCGGTTTGTGGTAGGACTGTTCCGATTTTGGAGCAAGAGGCGAAGAGACTACGCGAGTCTCTAGCAGCGGTGTGTAACCACGTTCATGAATGTATATCCTGCTTATGGTATTCTACACTCTCTAGATGGAGGAAGAGAACATGTGCCTCCAGGCTCAGATAGAAGAGAACGCAAAAGCTACCGAAGATGCAAACGTTCAGGCCCTTGAGCTTCTCGACAAGTTCGACGCTGTGCGTATAAATGCATTTCCTACAAGGTGACGTCCTGAGGTTTTCTTTCGACCAGGTTTATGAGGAATGGCAGAAGCTTCCCACCGACGAAATTGAAGAGTGGACAGTCCACTCAGTAGAGTCCCTAAAACCTATGTTACTTTCATGACCCTGATGACTATTTTATATCAAATGAGAATACAACACATCAAACTAAACGTTCTACCCAAAGACTGTCCGATATTGATGGGGCATCAATCCCACCGACGAAACCCTTTATATATCCCCCACAAGCTCTATTATGTAAGTAGATTCTTGCTTTTAAGATCTCAGTCGGAAGTTTCAAATTTTTGAGAGACGTTATCAATGTCTGCAACCCCTGTTCTCGAGCGCCTTCGGATTGCAATTACAGAGAAGATTTACTGCAGTGGCACGCGTCGGCTCCCTGCTCACAACTTCTTCTTGTACTATGGCAAGGGTCAGACCGCACGGTCCGCCGCCTAAATTCTGACATTTCAGGACGCTGATGGTTCATGACGATGTTAGTCGACTCAATCTTGCTGATGCAACAGAGCAGGAGCTTACCGATCTCGCGAGAGCATGCGATCAAGCCACTTTTGGCCTTGATGAGAAGGATGTCTTGGACGAATCCTACAGGAAGGCTAGGAAAATGGATTTAGAGTATTTCTCGTCGACGTTCAACCTCACCGACTCTGGGTTGATGGATACTGTCCGATCAGAGCTTCTGGAAGGTGAAAATGAGGGCAAAATTATTAAGGCTGAACTGTACAAGCTAAATGTTTATGGTGAGTCCTAATTGATGGTATGGGAACATATTTTTTATATGGTGCGACGGCAGAACATGGCGCTTTCTTTAAAACGCACAAAGATACACCACGTTCGGAGACTATGTTCGGCTCACTAATCCTTGTTTTCCCGACTCGTCACGAAGGTGGTTCGCTGCTCCTTCGTCACGGCGACCAGGAGTGGGTGTTTGATTCAGCAAAGGCTGTAGCCGATCAGTCCTCGCCTGTAATTGGCTATATCGCGTTCTACAGCGATGTGGAGCACGAAGTCACACCCGTTACTTCTGGCCATCGCGTCACCTTAACATACAACCTTTATTTCGTTCCAGGCCTTGTAAATCAGGACGCCGCTCAGGATACTAACATCTCCATTGTACCCTCAAACGAAGCCGTATTTCGTTCCGTCTTTGCGGAGCTATTGGAAAGCAAGGACTTCTTGTCAGAGGGAGGCACGCTCGGTTTTGGCCTCAGCCATCAGTACGCATTTACACGGGATATCAATGCCATTCCTCGGGACCCCTACGAAAGCGTACAATATCGCCGAAATCGAAGTAACAACAGCCTTGCGCTGGAACGTCTCGTTCACGGACTCAAAGGCAGTGACGCCACCATCTTCAGAGTGTGTCAGGGGTTGTCTCTCAAGGCTTACCTTCGTATTGTTTACAATGTCGGCAATGCTCTTATGATGGCCGATCACGTCGTTAACATATGTCCTGACGAAGAAGTAGATGAGCTGCGTATGACCTTACACAACGAGGGAGCAATTTTTCTCGAGGTGGACGAGCAATGGAGTAGCTACTTCAAACCTCCAAAGCTTCACAAGGTCCACTGGGTGACAAAGGTGACTCCTTTCAATCAGGTGGCGACAAATTATATACGATATGGGAATCAGGCGAGTTTGGGTTGCGTGTATGGCGATATCTGTTTGATTGTTGAGGTTGGAAAGTTGGGACAGCGCGCCACCGCCTGACACATGTTTCATCCAAACGCAACGTACTTCGAAAAGAGCATCTTGTGTACTAGCCGAACTATAAATTTGTGTCTTTTGGGTGGACGACACCTATCGTCTTTCGAACGAAAATCGTAGTGAAGGTTGGTAGGGAAAATTTGCGGGTCTTTTTCTTCCGAAGAAGTCTTCTTCTAGATCGCTTCGCCGAAATCTAGAGTCAGGATCCCTGACTAAAGGAGCCGAGAGCCACGACCCTGGATCCTTGAGAGCTCTGGCTTGTAGTGTAAAAGCAATAGCTGAAGAGACACAGTATGCTGTCGTCAACCAGACATCAAGCCTGAGGCACGTAAGGCAGAGAATACATATATTCAGTCGAACATGTTGATAATTAGATCTCGGGGTTGCAGAAGGGCGCAGTGCAACTTGGCTTGGAGGTGGTTCTTTCGGTACAGACTTTACATGCGTTTGTCACTGAGAACCCACGCCTTGATAATCAAAATTCCTTCATAGTTGACAAAACCCCAAGAGACGTAGTGAGCGCCTCCAGGTCAGCGTGATGAGTGCAGAATCTCCATCTACCTTGATTTTGGACTCCTGGACTACGAACAATCTTGCCACTCTCAACTTAAGAGCAGGGCTCTGGAAAGTAGCTTGCAAGTGCAGCAACCCAAAATAGTTTAGATCCGTTGAGTTGTCCAAGGCATTCTGCACATGATGAGCGTCAATGTACTACTCAAGAGTAATTCACGCTCAACGCACCAGCTATTGGTCTTGAACTGCTCCGACGCTGCCAAAAACTCGACATACATTAACCAATACGTGTCACCATGATGTCTTGCCGAAGGAAAAGCAGGCGTGTGATACAAGAGTCGTGAGGGAGGGAGTTTGGTTGCACAGGTAGTTGCATGGTTCAGTGAATGTCCACTATTCCCCGTCAGGATGATCTTTCCTCCATTAACACTTGTCTTTCTGTTTCAACTTTTATCGCCTTAGTAAACAAAGTTGGGGAAATGACACCATCACGCCCTTTAGTCAGGATTTCATCGCCCTTTCTCGAGAAGTAAAGCTTAATTCCCAAGGAAAGGGCTTTCTGAATACTGATATACACGCATACAATGCATCGAGAGAAGCTGCGAGTGGCTGAAAACCATTAGCAGGGCTGTATAATAAATTAGTGTGCAGATGATTACCTTCTGCCACAAGCCTTTCTGATGGATGGGTAAGGCCGACAGTCTCTTCCACGACGTTCGGATTTGGCTCGGTTAAAAGACGAATAAACCCGTCAGCAGTATGTATGCCCTGCGTACCTACACTTGCATCAGCGACGGGTCAAGAAGGGAGAGATTAGGGCGTACGTGTCCTTTCCCAATTGGTCAAAGAAGTATGGTAGACTGCGGTTGGGCAGGAGTTGTGGCGAAGAATGCGTCGTAACCCGAGGTCAACGCCCTGCATTGTAATCACTGAATGCAAATTATAACAGTGAAGGCATTCCAACCCACAGGGATTGCAAGTCTAACCGCCCTCACCCAGGGAATTTTCATATCTAAGTCCTCGCCGTCCGGTTGATATGCCAGCTGGAAATGTTTTGGATTGCTCTTGATGAAGTGCAGAAAAGTATCCAAACTCATTGTCTGGAAAGAAGGCATGTTGAGCTGTTATTGGCACACGTTAATGAGATATAGGAAGGGCAGAACTAGATCATACCATATCTCGGACGCGTACATACCCATCTGGTCGCATGGCCAAACTCCGTGCTCCATATCCAAGTATCCGGTTCGCCTCCTTCCCAAATAACTTTGTCTGCTCATCCATGAGCCACACACTCCGGGGTTTCTTGAAACCATGACGAATTCCCGCTGTCTGATAACTCACAACCCAAGGAAACGGATGTTGTGCTGTTCTTGTGCTCACGCAAGATCGCTGGCCCTTCCAGGCGTGGGTCATACACCCATCAGAGTGGCATCTTTGGGCATATGAGTTGAGGAGCGACTGGAATCTTCGCAGCATACCGAGCTCTGTCTCACAGCAGATTGGTATACATAAAAGTATCGTACATCCTTTCTTCTCACGACTCATGCCAAGCTCAGCCACTGTTTCTTCTGACTGGGAGAAATACGGGATTCCTCCAAGGCAATCATCTATGGCATTATGGGCTCATCTCCTTGGAAAAGACAAACTACCCGCACCGCCAAACTCTGAAGTTAACCCGCCTCCAATTGCGCCTCTGGACAAGAACGGAACTTCTATGAGGATACTCTTACATGACACACAAGCACACCTCGAAAGATTTTCTGTCAGGGCAGACAAACTGTTCTCAAGCGTGGAAGAAACAAGACGCGAAATTACGACAGTGAATGCTTTGTTTCAACGAGAGCACGAAACTTTGAGAGACGATATGGTCGATCTAGGTGGGTTTGCTGTTCAAGAGCTCGGTCACTGATAACAACATATATACGCAAATAATTATCGTACTGGACGTCCATTTCTGGCATAAGTCAACCGATCTCAAACCGAATTGCAAAAGGCCATAGGTGGCCCAGCCCAAGCCTCGATGGTGGAGCGTTTGACCAAGGATGTAGACCGACGGCTGGAAGCATTAGACAAGCGTATTGACGCCATTCAAGCGGTACCTGCCCAGTACTTCAGCGCTTTTGTCGGCTCATCTTTAATCAAGCTCAGCCAGTCCCAAGGACAAACTTTTCAAATACAATCCCAGACTCTTCACACCATACAAGAGCAACAAGGGACAATGATAGCTGCTCTTCTGCCCCTCCTTCCGCTCTTGCAGGCCATACCGCTTCACATTGAATCCGCACACAACAAGCTCAAGGATACTATTGCAAAGTCTTCGAAAACACCGGTACACACTCCGAATTATCTGCGCCCGGCTCCAGCTATTAGCTCCACTCGCACGGGTAGAGAAAAACGATCAAGTTCTGCACTGCGTTCGGATGAATTGTCTTCGCCTTCCCCGCGCCCAAATAAAAAGCCTCGGATGTGTGATGCGCTGCCAAGGTCAGATCAACCCCTCAAGCACGTAGAAGATGGTGCGTCGGCTATCCAAGACACTCTTTCCAAAGCGGGGAAAGATCCAATTCTTCTGGATCCTCAGCGCGAACATTGTTCGCAAGGTCCAGCACAAACCACCTCTTCCGTATACACTGCGACCGTATCATCTTCTCTGAATCGCCAAAACAGCAACCCCATCGCGGCAAATCCCAAGACCCCTGGACGCCCTCTAGCTGACTTATTTCTCAAGACTGAAATGCAGACTCAAGTCCCGTCTCTAACCCGAACTTCGACCTCACAATCCACTAGCACAACCTCTAGATCGAATCTCCGTCTATCCTCTCCTCCGAATGCCAGTTCCTCACCCCGTCTCTTTGGTATCACGCCTTCTGCTAAACGTCCTCCACATCTATCGCGCGTATATCCCCCCACCCCCGACGTTTCTGGGGTTGTCCGTGCGCAAGCCCCTGCAGAAGCAGCAGCGAAGCAGGCCTTTAAAGAAGATGTGCGAAGTGCAGTAAAGAAAGATGAAAACTCGCGTTTGCCCCTTCGTGCCAAAGCACGAGTGCAATCATCAGATCAGTCACCGATATCTCTCGCACCATCTGCTTCTGCACAGCCTACTGTTATCCCAAGAACCTCTCTTGCACCACTGACTCCTTCTATTGTTGTACCTTGTCCTTCCTCTTTGAATCCAACTTTACCCTTACCAAGGCAAACTCAACTTGTCGGATCAGGCATCCTATCTCTGCCGCCACAACCCCAGTTTCTACTGACGACGCAGGAACCTAGACTCACACGCTCCAGCATGAAGCCGATACCCATGAGCAACATGGGTATTCGAGAGAGACGATCGCCTTTCGTGAGTTGCATTTCTGGCTATGTCGTTCAACGTCTGATGGTGAGCTATCTAGAGAGAAGGAAGGCGATTTATACCCTTGCAAGATTCGGATGAGGATGAAATTGAATGAGATTAAACTAGTTACGTCGTTTTCCCGCAGAATAAGTATTGTGCTGTCTAGCCCAGACTATATGACCGACAGAAAGCTTTGAACACCTCATGATTGCAGTATGAATTTACACCCATTAATCCGTCCATATACTATAGACGCCGAACTCTGACGATGGCTTATTCCAACGTTTGACAAGGTCTTCTACGGTATGGAAAGCGATCCTGGAAGCGGCAACTTGACTTTACTTTTACACCGCATGTTCACTCGTTTTTCCTCGCAAAGCACACTTCTTTCTCCTTCGTCTCTGGCGATCGAGTGGTTGCGCAACCAAGCCAAATTTCAACCGGAGCACCACCAGCACCCATACGCTCACAAATCTTCTCGAACTGAAGATCAATTTCAGCGACCAAATTCCATATCGTCCTCTCAGCAGCATCACGTTGCTTGTATCCCATGAGCACCATAGGAGGCTTGGTGCCTAATCGCATTAATTGTGCAAGTGTGCGGACCAGCGAAGAGAAGGAAGCCGTGTTATACGCAACGTCCGCCATTCTATATCGCATTTCAACTTCTGACCGGAACAAGCTAAGTACAGAGAGCATACACAATGACGTCAAAACCTTCGTTGAAAGCTTGGATGGAATCTGGTAGCGTTTCATTGTCCCAATCAAGAACGACTGCCGTCGGGCATGTGTCCTGGAATAAGTGGGTGTTGGTTGATATGTTATGCTCAAGCAAAGGCATTGCTGATTCTAGTTGTTTGTGTCATTAAATACGGTCCTTACGGCTAATTCGGGGCCACATACCAAGATCAGTGGTTATAATGTGACTGTAACCTCTGAAAGACGTGCTTTTGTTTGATGTGAGAGCGGCCAGCGTAAGACCCACGATTCCCGTTCCTGCACCTGAGGGAGGTACATTCAGCATCGAGCGAACATAACAAGTCGTGAACTCATACCAAGCTCTACTATATTACGCTGCCGGACAGAAAACAACGTATTTTTTAGTATTGCTATTAGACCGTCATCTGCCGGTACAGATCCATTCTCAAGCCCAACCAACCACGAGCTCAGCCCAATGCCACTGTCCCATATTTTCTGAAACACGCCTATACAGCATCACACACTAGAGTCCAGAAGAAAAGCACATGTATTTGCACCTTGTCGAGGTCAAATGAAGTCTGCTCCTTGATCCTAAGCAATGGGCCAACTTCATCTGCTTGTAATCGATACACTCTCTCGACCTTTTCTTGCTTCCCGTCTCGTTTGGCGCCTTTTCTTCCAAAAAGAATGGGCATGGATATCACAGGAAACGGTACAGTTCCAAGCGATTGATCGTACAAATCAATGGTGGAGAAATGGGGCGCTCCTTCAGTGTATGGCTTGGCACTGAGAAGAAGCCGCCATGACTGGCCATCCCGAACGCTAGGGGAAAGGGGCACTTGGATCTCTTTGTAGGCATTCGATTGTCGCCAAGTCGTCAGTTTCTTCGGTTTTGCGAAAATTTCGTCTTGGGGTGCATTTTGCACCAGCGCCCATGTATAGAATATGTCTTGAGCCCTCTGGAAGGGCTCTGTCCTCAGATCATTGAAGATTTGTGGTGTTATAGATACTACGCCAGAAGTTGCGGCTTGCAGGGGAGGAGGACGAAGGAAGGAAATATAAACGAACATCCAGGTTTTCGAGAGAACTGGTGGGAACGTCGGAGTCTCAATGTCCTCGCCTGCTACATCTTATGTAATTTACTCTATAACGTAGTCGACCTATTAAGTACTATCATATCATATCATCACACTCCTTGATCCACGCGCATGGATGCAAAAGATCCTGTGTGAGAACAACAGTCTTGCAAGTCTTCGACCCTTCACGCCTAGGGGGAACTTGCGGAATTATGTCAGCATTCTCACGGGTGGCACCCAAGAGTCGAAACAAGACTCGGTTGTTCGACAGGAACAAGAGGATAGGTAAGTCCTTGGACCCGGCAAAGCCGCGTTTGTAGATGCTTGGCTGTAGCTGTGGTTACAGTAGCATCTTTTCTGCGGACTTGACTCAGCTTTCCCAATGAATCCCGAAAAACTATTCTGGCATCTTACTCCGCGAAATTCCCCCCTTTTATATATTTCATGGGAAGTGTGACAATGACGCCGTTGCCGAGGCCGGGTAAGTCTGCCAAGTACGTGCTCCGCCCCAAACAGCCTCACCGTCGCCGTCGATCTTCCGGAGGGGCGTTCTTGGGGTCCCTATTAGAAAGGATCCCCGCCTATACGGCCTACGGGATGATGCGGGCTATGCTTACATATTTTAAACGCAGATGACAGATGGCGACGAACCTGTGCCAGAAGCCTTCCATGTACAGGACCCTAAAATCCCAAGGTTCTCGTCCCCGGATTTTTTAGCGCACAGAAGACTCATCACCCACTCAACCTGGGAATGCACTGGATCGTTCTTCCATGTGTAACGGTTGATAGGCACCGTTTACTCTGTGGTCTGTGGTATACTTCCAAGATGTTCGTCTACGTCATTGTTGAATGGAAATTGTGATCGACAAGCCGCCGAGCTTATTTTCTCGATCAAATAGGTTCTTAGCATCCCTAGCGATCGTCACCCCCGATTAATTTCAAACGTTACTTGAAGCTCAGATCATAAGAAAGACCAGAATCCAGTGTACTCTCGCGTCCTGCCGGCCAAACACACCAGACTTCTGCCCCAGAATAATATGAAGCAACTGTCGACAGATGTTAGACGCGGTTCCTCCGAGCCGCCGCACTAGGCGTTCTCTAATTATGCGGAGTTCAAGCGATTCTCTAGTATATGTCCCAGATTTCTGCTGGGCACGCAGCAGTTCAAACCCAGCGGTTTTGAACTGAGTTGCCGAAAGTCTGGTGCGACTGAAAGCATGGAACCTTCTGAGTTCCAAGTTTTTCTTTTAGCGTTGTGCCGTTACGGGAACTGTTCGCGCTGCCATTCTGCCGCTGATCGGCCCTTTCTGCAAAGTAAAGTAGGAACACCAGTTGGATGGGGAAAGTCAAAGATAGATCTTCTACCGCATCGCAGGCGCACATGCATAGCTTTAACAGCATCTAGCCTAACTATGACGAGTGGAGTTATCATGACCTTTTCTTTGAATCTGTGTTTATTCTCCTTTGGGGCAAGGTCAAATTACGGTAGAGCATACACAAGCTTCGTAATCAGCTGACAGACGGCGTGGTATGTGCTCCTGAAAAACACTGCATCAGTACTTTGTCCGTATGCTGATCCACCGTTCGATTACCACGCTAGAAATGGGAAATCCTTGCCATCATGTAACTGTATCACCCGCGACACAGCGGTCTAGCCCAAGAAAGTCGGTGCACATGGCTGCAGTTGCTCAGAAAAAATTCTGCTTCGAGTCAATCATTCCCAGTTCTTGGTTGGTGCGCCGAGTTGCAATAGCCTGTCCGGATTCAATTGACGGCCACGGTGTTCAGGTGTTGAGTGTACGGAAACATTTGGGATCAAATCCAAAATATGCCCGCCCGCCATATGGTGAATACCTCACGCTGTCGAGAGAAAGAATAATATAAAGATGCCACAAACATTGCTAAGCTACCTTGGAAAAGCAAAATATCCACTGTGTTGTCCTGGAACACTAATTTCAGAGTGAATTACGCAGAAAAAAAAAGATCATTTCCATTGACGGATACCAAAATTACAGCCCTTAGTCCTGAGTCTTATAACCTACTGGAGGTGTATTCTCGTCTTCCAGGAGAATATATATTGTGCAGTGAAAGCAGCAAATGACCCCCCTATCATCGCATATGAAATTGAACAAATGAGTCGAAACATCCGGCTGGAAAGGCATATAATCGGAGGAGCACTTCATGTACCTGAGCTTGTCATGAAACAAATGGTATCCAGCATTATACAACGACTAGTTCTCCGTCAACGACCGACTTCATGGTATAGTTCTATGGACCCTAAAAATATATTCCTGTGATGGATTCTGTCTTGACGACGACTGAAACGCGGTACTCCGTTGGAGTGACAAGACTGATAAAAATAATTCAGTTAGAGCTAAGAATGGTGGAGGAAGTTCCATGTGAGCTCAAGTCCACGCTCTTAACATATGGAGAGCAGTATTTTATGAAACTCGGTGGGTTCCCTATTATACTGCATTTGGAACACTGGTAGGCCATGCCGAGAGAAGTCGGAAGTAGTATCCAGAACGAGAAAGTTGCCAGAAAACATACACCCGCCTCTGCAACAGAAACGTATCATCCTGCTTACGAATTCAAGTTAAGCTATGTATCCTGATAGTATCGCACGAAACTGCCTGCAAGTGATGAGTTAGCGCATAAGAAGGTCCCCCAAAAATCTCAGGACTAGTGGTCGCGGAATATAATGGTAGGGAACTTGGGAAGAAGAAAATGCGCCGCTATCATCAAGAGTCGGATCAGTGATGGCGTTGTTTGGCTACATCGTCCAGAATCTCTTCTTCTCCTCAACTTCTGCTGTCTCTTTTATGTGTTATGAGGAGAAAACAAATAACTTATGCTCACAGACGAAACAGAAATCGAATTGGCATCCCTCAGGAATCCAAGTCTTCCCCCTTGGAAGACATCACCGACCCAGAACGATATGTAACTCATCCAGAAATGGCCCGGAGAATCCTCAAGCGCTCTCGTCATTCTGACTCTGTTTCTACCAGTCTTAACCTATCTCAGGCTGAGGATCATTCACCGTGTTATAGCTCCAAGAAACTTAAGGCGTCTCTACCAGAAGATAACGAGCAGGAGAAGAGTTTCATCGATCCGCCGAACGACAACTACAATCTTCACACACCGCACCCGACTCAACTCACTGAGGACCAAGTATTTAAGCTCAAATCTTCAAGAGGACTGCCGCTATCCCCGGATCATGACTTCTCTCCCGTTCCGCTGGCACCTCTACAAAGAAGCTTCTCACCTAATTCAAGCTCAAAACCGACCCGGATTACGCACAATATCACAAAGCGCGGGAACGACATTCTTACGCATCGGACAAGTTCCCGAAGTTTGAAAGAAAACACGTCTGTTCGACAATCTCGATCTGCATCTAAAGCAGCCACAAAATCCGCTACTTCTACTGCCGGCAAATCCTCTCGACGCAGAACACGATCCAGATCCAAAGCTCAAGGCTCTCAATTGCATCTCGCAAGCCCATTTATATCCCAGCCCTCAAGCCCCCATACGCAGCCGATCACCAAACCCATCAAGGTTAACAAGATCAATAAGGTCACCACCGCTACAATTGCCAACTCCAAACGCATCCTCTCAGACACGCACTACAACTCCAACCTTCCTCAAGCTCAAAGCACCGCTAATTCTCCTATACGCCCTTCGGATATCAAAGCACGTCGTCCCTCAGCCCCTAGCACCACTTCATACAGGCCGGATGTAGCCTCATGGTTTGTCTCCCCATTGAACCAGGGTGGTATCATGAATACCGGGTCGAGCTTTGACGTAGTGCACTCGCCAACTATATTCGATCTTGGAAGCGGAAGCGGTGGGCGTGGCCTCAGCGTAGACTTCAACCGACCCCCATCTCAGCTGTCTTTCAGTTCTGCGTACGATGAGGATCTCTTTGGTGATGCTCAGGGCGTCTCGACTCCTTTCGGGCTAAAGCTGGCGAACCGGGTGCAGAGATATGAATATGTAGACCCTATGGAATCCTCGTCGGAGGACGAGGACAAAGACCAGTATCTGAATCACCACGTCTCTTACACGTCCCTCCCTCATTCTGAACCCTGTACCAACCAGATAAAAGTCGGCAAAACGACATCCGTACTCAAGGTGCCAGAACGTGAGTACAGCACGTGGGTAACGGATAGTCTGATCTCGGTTCCTACTGCTCTTCGCGCATACAGTCTATCGAGATCACTGGACCATCTCAATGAGGCCCCTGATGTGCGGATGCTCGACCATGGCAGTGAAGATGAGACCACGCTTGGCCTTGGACCAGGCTTGGGAATGGATCAAGGCCCATGTTTCAAGGACGTGTTGATAAGATATGACGGCGCAAATAGGACAGAATACCCAGAAGACAAAGAAGAAACCTTGAAGGAGCTATTTGAAGGTCTTGAAATTGTTACGAGTAGGTCTTTCAATCGCCTTCAATTTACCGACTGACGTGGTTATATATTAGGTTCACGTCGTCCTGTGCTTACTAGGAGTCGTTCTCTCGACTTGGATTCTCCATCACCACCACAACCACCTAACATAATTTCGAAAGAAGGCGGAATTCAAGTCCAACTTCTCGAGTTTCCCGTGTACATTTCGCCTCCCAAAGCCAAACACATCGTTGCCAACTTGAACTCCGGGACCAATACGAGCACGAACAAACGAGGAACCCGTGACAGACGTGGGACCATCCGCGCCTCCGACTTTCCGCCCACCGTTGGGAGTGAGAGTGCAGGCGGGGCGAGACGCACCAGAAGTGGGACTGTCGTTGGCCCTGCGTTGAACAAGAGGGAGAGGAGCGGAACTGTCGTGGCTGCTACTCGTCCGCTGGATCTTGCTGGTGCTCTGCATGTAGTTGGATGTGGCAATGGTGGTTGCAGGGACATCGGAGAAGTGGATGGTGACATACCATTACAACAACCTGCTCATGACGCCGACGTAGAGATGTCTGACAACAGCGGAACAAACCTGAAGACAGATGTCAGGGAAGATGACAGTGGTATAGAAGCGGACCCTATGAACATCGTCGGCCCCTGGCGTGACGTGGACTGGCCCTGGGTGGTCGCCGAGCCACCATCGCCCGTGCGTGCTCATTGTATGAGGGCAGAGAATAGGAAACTCAGGTCGAGATTGGGCCTGAGATTAAAGATGCCGAAGGGGGAACTATGGCAGATGCGGGAGCACGATGAGGAGGACAAAGAGGATGATCCTATGGATTTCTTTAGGTGATTGACGATTGTGGTGATGAGAGAGGGTTCCCTTTAGGTTTGTTCCTACTTTCTAAGTCTTTGCAACTCACTACCTCTTATGAAGAATGATGGTATCTCGGGATTCTCTTTTCATTGCACGTTCTACTCCTTGTATGGCTTCTTCGACTTTGTTTTGGCCCACCTTCTTTGCATCACACGCTACGGACTTTTGGCTCATATGACGCTCTCCTTGACCCGCTCTGCATATTGTTATTGTTACTATCGCCGCTTTCCGCTCTCAGACTCTGCATCTCGGACTACAGTTGACATTACACGAAAATACCATGACTGTGTAATGTGTAACCTAATAACCTACTTCATCAAATTTTGATCGTGCACATGTCGCGTTGTAATATCAATGATCTTACGCTATCGCCGAGGCGCTATATTGTTTTGGTTTCGGACCTCAAGTCCAAGGCCTGGTTTCGTGATCTCCTGTCGTTCAAATGCCACACCCTCCTTTTATATCTTCCTCCGTCGGCGCCCGCTTGCATATATCCAAATAATGTTGCCTTATGAGTGTTTGTCCTGCATTGCGGTTGTTGATGCGTGAAATGACAGTTGTATGATGCTTGTCATTGGTTCCTGCTTTTTTTCTTTTATGTAAATGAAATTTGAATGAAATCAATTGACGCGAATATCATATCCTCCGATTTGGGAAATCATGAAATCACTGATCCCGATAATCTAGGGCGATAAAAATGTCGGCTCCAACGCCGAGGACCGACCCTAAGTTAAAGGGCTGCGGGCCTCCCGCTGCTGCCCACGGCGCTCACTTGGTTGTTTGATCGGTAAAGCGAGTTTCAGCGCCACTGTCTCGTTGCTATTGTTGGAAAAGGGTTAGCACGGTATTCACACAATTGTGTCTGCGAACGAACGAATAACCTACATAAGTAAGTAATTACAATGATGTCTATATCGGGCCACTCACTGTGCTGTTTGGTTTGTTTGGTTTCCTGCCAAACTGACCGTAATTGCCCGTCCAGTAGTGTATGCACCAACATATGCATATGTACAGTAAAAATTAATAATTACTCCTGGTCCATATTCCAATCATCATCTTTGAGTTCGACATCACCATCTGGAGCCTGCTCAGTCACGTGAAACTACAGTCAGCAATAGTCCTTTAAAATAATGCCTCTCCACAGCCTCCATTGACGCTCTCGATTTTTCTGGTCCCTCGGAAGCAGCTTAGTAATGCATCACTGTTTACAAGAATAGACAAAAGCTATGCTGTCTGCGCTGCCGACCGTGTTTTTTGCTGCCAAAAAAGTGCTTACATGACGGATTTTTATTAGGTAATAACCAGAATACTTTAAAATGGCTATCCCAAAATTCATCACTGTTATTGTCTTAGTGTCACCGATGACATTATGTAAGCCCATTACGAAGAATACTTTGCATTTTTACATTTCCAACAACTAAAACTAGTTGAGGAATTAAATATTTCAGGAGGGGTCTCGGACCAAAAAATTTGGTTTCCTAATTTAGGGCTACGTGAAACGTCCAATTTCAGTCACACGACAAAACTATTGTTTTCGGCCCAATTTTCAGTTGCCCTGAAAAGTTGATGCTACCGAGCTTAAGCCAGGTCACCAGGTGCCCGTGTCTTCAGCCACAATTCATATTACATAAGATTTTACATGCGGTGCCCCATAATTACAGGAGTCTCGTGTACGAGTCGTGCGACATCCTGAAGCTGTTGCTAGTTCCCCAAAAGTCTGGGCCTGATCAGCGTGGTCCTACGTCCGCTGCCACCAAGTGATCTTATCGATATAAATTTTTGCAAGTCACGATGAAGTCGGACCTACAGACCATTATCAATGACCGTTAAGCCGAGTCAGTAATCGTGTCGTGAACGCGTGTGGAAACCTATTATTAGTAAGTTTTAAATAACATATATATAGCAGACATGTCACGTGATATCAGTGTCACTACGCTCAATCCACAACGTCTTGATCATGTCAGCCTCCGGAAACTGAGAGGAAAATTTGGCATACCTCTCTATATGCTGCCAAACATACACACGCATGAAATCTCTCTTGAGTTCTCTTTCAGACCGATCACGTGACATATCTGGAAAGAGGCTTTAGTAAATTACATAATATCTCGAAGACCTTTGGAGTACTCGAAGTATTTGCAGTGGGCGGTCTATGGATAAAAGAAAGTTCACACTAATACATAGAGATAAGACTGAGGACAGGCCACATGATATGTTCATCATGGAAAGGCACATCTTCGACGGTCGGAAACACATGCAAAAGACCGACGGTTAACCCATTCCAGAACCATAAATTTGCAAATGAAGTCGTTGACATTAATCCGCGACGCGAATTTCAGTGAATTTCATAACAAGACGGGCTTGCCAAGGCTATTCGTTCCCATTTACAACCTATACTAGACACTAGGCTAGGCTAGAGCTTACGGGTCGCTTCGGAGTTTGAAATCTAACTAACGGCGAGTAACGGCATCGCAGATGAGATCATCTACGCGTTACGCGTCTAATTAGACTCGTGGTATGGATTTGAATATTTCTTGTCTGCAACATCTGGCACTGCTCCATTGATGGCAGCGCAAGGAAAGGATGGAGGAATAACAAAATTATTCCGACAAAGGTTCTTGTGCACTGGTTTAGTTCCTCAAGGGTAACATCGAGGGGCCGACGAAAGAAGGCGACACTTGCGACGACCAGGATGTGCCCAGAAGAACAAATTTGTCGTAACACGGGGGACATTTTCCAATAACCCACCTCCGAACATTGTAAAAAAAAATAAGAGAACTTCCTATTTTTAATTCTGTAAATGGACTGACAATGGATCTTGAATGAAAAATTTGAGAGAAATCGTGCATGTTTCTCCAAGCTGTTCACGGGAGAGTACCCCGGTGTAACCTTAGGCTGGGAAATATTCACTTAATATATTCATGTCGAGGTCGTCATCCTCCATGGTAAGCTCAAAGGCCGTCATCTGCCGTCATCATATCTTCGATCTCCGATAAGACTCCTGTTACAGCTCAGACTCCATAGTGATATGTCTACTCCCACTGTCCTGTGGAGGGTGATATCGAGACTATTATTTGGAGATAAAAAGTACTAGCCGTGTGGTGCCGACTGATTCGAGTACGTACCATCGTCAGTTTTAACGGTTACGTTATCTAGTTCAACGTCGACGTTCTATCGCTGAATCATGCGTGCCACTATACTAGCATTGGCTTTGTTCATGATCAGTCGTTTTGATCCACAAGTACTTACCAACAGGGTTTCTAAATTTTCCCCAACGCTCAGCCGCGGCACTGAGTATACCATGTATTCATACCGTGCGTATACGCCCCGATACTTCCTCTCCATTTCGCAGTATGCTATTACTGCGTTGCAATGATTCCGAAGATCGCGAACGCCTGATTTTGGGATTTGTGTTCGTGTTCTTCTATATTATCCTGTTTGTGTTGCGCTGGACAGCCTAACCATCCTGTCCGGCACGTCTTTGAATCCCCTCAAAGAGGACCAAGACCAAGCCAGTACTCTACAGGATACCAGGGGTCTCCAGAAGGCCCGTTGGCCGGACCAAGTGAAGAACCTGGCACTTTTTTCCAGAAATAACTTGCTAGGTTCTTGGACTTGCCACAGCCTCACATCAGAGAGCTACCTTGTTCAATGCGTACTTCCGATTGGTTCATTGGCCGAGCATATCCTCCGGGAGAACCTACAAGCTGACCCTTGATTCGGTACAAATTCCCTAACCAGCTATTTCGCATCGGAAGTCTGCTTATGAATAGCCCTGCTAGGAGTGAAACGCAGCGGCATTGGGACGTTGTAGGGGTACCCATGCGAGATTTCGCTGCGGCCGATAGGCTACGCACTCTCTACGTGTATCCCCATTTCACCCAGTTCTATATTGTAATGAAACGTAAGTTCCATGGTTCCCCCGCCAATACCGACTCCTGCGGAGTTGATACAATCAATTGTGCTTGACTTGGCTTCTTGACCAGCTTATTAGTTACAGATACAGACTCTGGCCCGGTTCGCGACGACTACCAGCACCCAATTTTTCGAGTAAAACCTGTTTCGAGGCTGCAGCGTCGAACGGATCGCCATAGATACCAACATCCACTAAATGCTAAGGCATTTTGTTCTATTGTTGAAAATAAATCTGCCAAACGTTCTATCTAGAATGACTATCAGTCTCGCAGTCGGCCACGTTGGATCTAGAGTTCTCGGAACTAAGTTCCCTCCATATGAAAGACGTACAATGTTGTTGTCAAGGACTCAATACAATAAAAGTCCATGAATTTCCCGTATCTCAGGTCATTCTCCCCACAGCTGACGATAAGGTCCATCATGGTACCACACAAAAGACCCTTTTAGCCCATACAAGCCCTGACCTGAGTCTGGTGGAGACAATTCGAGTCATCTCAGTAAATCTATATCGATCATTTCAACTGGCCGGTTTATTTTTCTCGTCAGATCTGCTTGCAGAAGACGAGGCTGGTGCCTTATTTCCACCAGTAAAACTAACTTGCTCACAGTAATATAATACAACGCATGTGCGCAGTGTATGCTGATCATAGTGCCCCACCTTTCGGACCGTCTGCAGTGGACCGTGCGATGTATCGTCCATGCGACATTTCGTTTTGAGATACTTCTCGTTCCTTACTGTAGTCGGCGAACAGCATAGCTCCGACGAAGGGCAGTCATCCTCATTGCATCTGTTGGTACCTTATCGCAGGTTCAAAATTTCGTTAGCTAAAGTTGTGCAAAATCCCAAGAACTCAACAAGTTCTGAAATATCACACATCAGGTTTGCTCCTTCTAGTAAACAATTTTCCCTGGGCCTAAAGAAAAAGTAATAAAGTAATAAATGTTGAGATTGCCGACGCATCGTCACATAACGACAAGAAAGATCAAGGCAAAAAAGAGTAGTGGACTGCTCAAGCTTCTTCAGCTTCATTTTCATCATTCGTCCTCCAGCGGAGGTTTCCTTCATAAAACAAGATCAACTGTGGATTATATTAGGGCGCATTCGTGTCTGCAGATGCAAAGGATAGCTCACCTTCTGCGGGAAACGCTCAGCACAGATGCGCGCATCTTCTTTGACGCGTTCACCAGTTTTTCTGTAGGTTCGAGTATTGAAAGCATTGTGGATGTGACAGCGACAATGGAACTCACAATGTGAAGTAGACTGTCAATGATCCGTCCGTTTCACGTTCAATTGTATCGACGCTTGACACAATGTCCTCCCAGCTTGCCATCTTCATATGCTGGCTCATGTCACCGATTTGAGGGTCGTCCTCTGTAAGTGGACGTTGAGCGACTTCCCGCGATCGTGCCTTTTTCCTAGGTTTCTTGGTAGCCCTATTTTCATCGACGTCCATGCTTTTGCTATTCCCTAAATCAGAATCTGTCATCACTTGAGATTTTCTCCCCCGTTTTTTCGGTGCTGCTGTCGATCCCGCATCGGAAGTCTCGTCGATTGTGGAGGTACGTGGTCGTCTGGGTGTTTTGGCTTCCGTGGATTTGCGTGGGGCTTTCTTCTTGTTCGGGTTGCTTTTCCAGTACTCGGCAATCAACGCATGCGCGTTGCTGGAATGATGCGTCGTCAGCAGCAGGACAATGGTCCTGGGATGCAATCATTTACCCCGCGTCTTGTTCATCTACCCAACTATTTTCTTCTTCGCCATAGCCTTTCCATTTGACTAAGTAGCCCATTCTTCCCTATAAAAAGGCATTTGGCACGTTTCAACTGACGGGTAGGATTCGAATGTAACTGAGATCGTACATCAGGAAAAGGACCTCGTTTCGCGTCTAGGATGGCCTCTATCTCGTACTCTTCTTCGTCGTCTTCCCCTCCACTACCATCATCTTCATCAACCTCCATCGGTTGCTCAGATTTTTTATCCTTGTGGCTCTTAGCAGGAGCGACTTCCTGACTCGTGTCGGAGTGTACTGGGGACACTCTCGCCATGTTAGCGCGTCGTAAAAAAAGAATTGAAGTGAGTCTTAGATAGATAAGGTGTAATACAGGGCAGACTCGCTGGTTGGGAACGTTGAACGTTGAACCTCTGGGACAAGTTGAAACCACGTGTGAATTTTCAACTTTCCAAACAAGTGGCCCGTGCACAAATACAAACCTTAAGCGCTAAGTGCTAAGCTGCAGGCGGAAATCCCTTGAAATATTTATTATACCTGAACAAAGTTTCCTCACAGTCCTGCGGTCAAATATCAATGTATGGCACAAAGCTAGAGGTGCCGCTAGCAGCAAATGATGGTACAAAAACACAAGGTGTCTATCTTCGTCGACCAGGACTTGCACTACGTCCACGAGCACCTCTTCCTTTTTTAGGGCCTGACGGAGGAGGACGAACAAACGCATAATCGCATTGTATGACTTGTTCTAAGAGTGATGTACCAGCCGCGCCATCGATTGCAGCCTGTGCTTCTGACATTGTCTCGTATTCAACGAGCGCATATCCCTGACAGATAAAAAAAAAACATTCCCTCAGTCAGAACGAGTAAAGTACCGATCAACAAAGAATGGAACGCACTTTCACGTAACCCGTTCGTCGATCGAGATTCAAGTGAAGGTTTTTTATTTCGCCATAATCCGCGAATTTATCTGTAACATCCTCTTCAGTTGCTTCTTCGTGAACGTTGGTGACAAGCACGATCCATCCCTCTACGGCTGCAACATGGAAGCTGGTGGTAAGAGTGCACAGACCTGGTAAAAGTACAGCGCTTACATCGTGCGGCTCTAGTGTCTGTATCTTTGTTTTCGACTCGATCGTATGTCTGTTCTGTGGTGACGGTAGTATCATTTCCTCCTGAGATAGATAGGTAGGTTTTTGCCTTGGAGAACAGGTAGTAGCAAACTTGCCTGTGTTTTGAAAACCTCTTCCTCGCCTTCTTACAGCGCCACCTGCCACGACTATGGTTAAAAGTTATATTTTGTTGGGAATGAACGATATATTGGACAACGTACCGTCATCGATATTCATTTCATCGTCAGACATGCTGGTTATAGATTCAGAAAATGTCACGGTTGTCACAGATCATACGCCGATTCCTCCGGTTACAATCCGGGGTCCTCATCCTGAAACGTCATATTCTTTTTCCAGCTCAACGGATTGGAAACGGAGATGTCACAAGTTTACTGCCCGACGCAGTGCCGTGTCAAGAGTTTCAAACCATAGATACTGGTTCATGGAGTTTTCTAGTCTTGAAGTGCTATGGGCCGAACAAACAGAGTCATACAGGCGTTTTTTGATCCCGATCACGTTGTCTTTCCATGGACAGGCATACTTAGTTCGTCGCCGTTATAATGTAAGGTGCCTGACCCCCAATCATTTGCGCGTTCAATGCAATCTCGATCTGGACGCAACTTGATGTTTCGCACCGGAGTATGACTTAGCCGCGTCGTATAAAGGCGCGTCGGATTTTGGCCCAACTCACCATCTATCATCCCCGACTTCCAGTCATGCATGCCATGCCACTCATCAATCACCCTTGCACCCTTTGCTGCAGACCCACATCGATGTGGTGTAGTCGTTGTCAGAGTGCGTGGTACTGCTCGCCCGAACACCTCCATAGTGTATACCCACTCTACCCGCCACTCTCACTTCTTTCTAACTCATCTCCTCTTGCAGGATTGGTCGCGGCATCGCAAAGAGTGTATCCCCGCCGTAAACACCTCTCAGTCCAGTTATAACGTTAACATGATCGCAACTCCACCACCTGCCGAACCACAGTGTATAACCGTGTCTGCGATCTTGTTTTCGCCTGACGAAGGTCAACTAATCTGTTATCATCTTGCTTCTGCTTGTGCTTAGGACTTTTTTTTCGACAGAACGACCACGAATTATATCTGTCAGCTGTCGACCATCCCATAAGCCTTCCCAGGGGATGTGTCCCATACCGCTAGTTCAATCCCATTTCCCCGATGGTCAAGCAGAAGGCATTGTCTTGACACAGGGCCTTAATGGAGAGCCACTTCGCTTCCCCCTTCATCTGTGGTACTCCCCCACCGCTTTACAAAAATCCGCTCCCGTCAACCGTGCAATTTATCACATCACATCTGGTGCTGCTCCGAAGCCCTGGTGTGGTTCTGTGATTGTGCTTAAATTCAATGGCTCGCGGCGACAGGGATATTCAGACGCTGGCTCGAACGACCTTCCTGCCTTGTCTGCCTATTTTCTCGCGTACAAGTAATGGATCTATGGTCTCCAGCTGAATCTGTCACGGTAATCATCCTGAATTTTGTTATCTTACATAGTGCTTGTTACCTTTCGGGAAAAGGGTTGTTGATTTTTGTCTATTAGAAGCACATAGAACGCCAACACATCGTTTTTGGCACCATTCATTCCATGTAGCATATTCTCATTTCCCTTGCATTCCTGCTATCGTTGCATTTGGTATCCGCAAGCAATAAATTATTCTCGCTGTCATTTGAATGGTAATGGAGCACGCGACTGCAAGTTTGCATTTCTTCATGGTGATTGGAAATATTATACTGCGGGATGCCGCATCATGTGTTTATGATTTTTCCCCAGATTCCGGATTCCACTGAGATTCCCATTTTTCTCATCTCTGAAAGGAAAGGCGGCACATTAATTACAAGAGGATTTGCTTCCATCATGATCACACCGATCAGGCATGTTTCTGATCACTTCCTTCCCTGGGCGTGGGCTAGGCGGCGCCCTCCCGCTCCTACGTCAAAAACGGAGAATCTTAACAATTTCTCATTCCTATCAGTGTCATTCACAGCGAGTACGTAGGGTAGCCATGTGTAGTATCTTATCCATGTGATCACAGCTCGTTCAAGTTTTCATCTTGGCCCTGACTGAGAGGCGTCAGTTGGTGCAAATATTATAAAAACTATTGAAGAATTTCTGTTGCTCGGCATCTATCCCAAGCATAGAACCGACCGATCGGCGTAACTGAGGCCTGAGGCCTGAGGCTGCAGCGATCCTGAGTACTGACTCCTGAGGTTGCTCGAGCCTGACAATTAGAAACGGAACTCCGAGTCGGATGCAACTCAGATGCATATGGCATTTTCTATTAGCTCTACTGGAAACCCTAACCCAAGTTCCCAAATGCTTCCGAAGTCAACTTGAACAATGATATCCTTCATCTCTTTCCCCTTGCCACCTACCAATGACCGTTATCATGGCTCGCATATACATCACTCTGATGTCGCGGAAGATGTGTTAATGGATGTAGATGACGACCAAGAGCTCTTTGGAATGGGCGCATCCAAGCTAACCTACCCTGGCGAATCACTAACGTCTTCGCAGGCTTATATGCGGTATCTTTATATGGGAATCGTGCTGTTGGCGTGTATTCTCAAATATTACGTTCTAGAGGTCATGGGACGTATGTCGAAAATGAAGAAGTCGTCGCTTCCGTCGCAGGCAGCGTTGAACGCGTGAATAAATTAGTTACCGTCAGACCAGTGCGTACGAGGTGAGTCATTAACATTTTCTGATTCCGTAGACGACATAAATTTGTTGACAGATATAACCCAGAAGTCGGGGACCTCGTGGTTGGGAGAATTACGGAGGTATGTCACATAGTATAGATGTCGGACCGAATGACCCATGTAAATTCTTGTGCTATGTCACAGGTGCAGCCAAAACGCTGGAAAGTAGATGCCAACTCAAGACAAGACGCAATATTGATGTTGTCTTCAGTCAATTTACCCGGAGGCGTTCAGGTAACGTGTGATGAATCATTCGATAATCAACAGCGTAATGACTTCTACCCCTTGCGTAGCGTCGTAAACTAGAGAGTGACGAGCTACAGATGCGGAGTTTTTTTGAAGAAGGTGATCTTCTAGTTGCCGAGGTCCAAGCCTTTTTTGCCGATGGTGCGATGTCTTTACATACGCGATCTTTGAAGTACGGGAAGGTGCGCTCTAAGACCATCTGACATTGACAACTTCAGGAATCGACAGCACCCGGCTTTGGCAGTTGCGAAACGGACAGCTCGTTGTCATCCCACCTATTCTGGTTCGCCGACTTAAATCGCACTTTATCGCCTTACCCTGCGGTGTGGATCTTATCCTTGGACTGAATGGCTACATCTGGGTAAGCAAACAAATCAAAGAGAGTGATCAGGAAGGGGAGGAAGGGTTTGATGCAGAGGCAGTGTATTCAAATCAAAACGACGTGAGTAATGAGCGTGTCTCCATCATTTTATTACGAGATTACCCGCTCAACTGTTTACCACTTCCAGACCATCGATGACCCGACGCGTGTCTCCATCTCTCGAGTTTCAAACATTATTCGTGTCCTAGCGTCTCACTTTGTTCCACTAACTGACACGCTATTATTAGAAGCCTATGAGTGGACAGTTGATCAAGAGGGTTATGTGAAAGATGTGCTACAAGAGGATGTTGGTGATGCACTTGTGACTACAGTTACCGCAAAATTGTGAAGAACTATTGTGATGACAAATAATACATAGAGCTACTCCTCGTCAGCTTCAATTTCATCCTCTTCCTCCTCCTCTTCCTCCTCCTCATTGTCGTTTTCGTCATTTTCTTCGTCTTCCTCCTCCTCGTCTTCGTTGATCGTTTGGTCTGGGGGCATGGGTGGTGGGGCTTGGTGCTGTGGAGGTTGAGGATTGTGATTAGCAGCTCCGCTGGCCATCTTTCTAGCTTGCATTGCCCTTTTAGCTTCCTCCTTTGCTTCGTCCACCGGCAATAAATCATCCAATGCGAGATCTCTCCATCTGAGCGCCCCGTTTATTCCTCCTCCGGCATATCCCATGTCCTCAAATAATGCCCTTGATGATGGGTCATATGGAGGCCGTGGTTTTGATGCAGGGTGCTTGATGTTCGTGGGATTGCCGTAAGGGTACGAGGGGTGAACCTGCGAGGGTAAGACTTACAGGAACAATACAAGTCAACAGAACATCAACAAAAGCGCATCAAAGAAGAGCGACGGACTGTCAGAGTCATCAGGATTCGGGGGAACCATGTGTGGAGGGATGTCAAGTTCTGAAGATGAATAAATATATTAGCATTATATATACTATTTTCAAAAACTAACCATCGTCCGACAGCTCTCCTTTGATATATTCTGGTGTTTCGAGAGTGTCTAGTATATGAATATCATTCCGCGTCATATGAATATAGCAGAAAGTAAGATCCTAGAAGAAGAGAAGATTGCAGAGGTAAGAAATAACTCGAGTTGTCTTGTTAAATAATTCACTGACAGTCATTGTACTAGACTGATGTTCTTATCTTTCACCAGTATGTCGTTGGTGCCTCTGGACTCTAAATCTTGGAATATGACTTTACCCCGTTGTTTAAATTGGCATATGCGCAAAGGAGAGGTTGTAAGTGAAATCGCGTCACGTCGTCACAGAAAGTGCTAACGCGATCACGTGTAGTATAGATTCTCGCGGAGTTGCTGAATACCAAATGGCAATCCTGCTTCCTGCTGGGGCGGAGCCGCGGAAGGTATTATATTCGACAAAGCCAAGTGGGAAGTGGTAGTGCTTTCACTTGCGTAACTGTGTAATATCCGTGCTGCCTGAGGTGAGTCCCATTTGGCCAAAAAGGTCCGCAACAGCGTCACGGCATTAACCTCCATCTGGTATTTGACTCCTCGCTAATGTGTTTCTTGGGCTGTGCAACAACCCAATTCGCGTTAGAGATCTTGTCATGTCTCCGCTTCATTCACCTTGAACTTTTTAGACCACAGCCTCATCTTCATTAGAGCGTATCTAACCCTTTTAGGATACAAAAGGAATTTTCCTATGATCGCAATACGTTGATTGGCCGACTCGGACTGAGCCGCACTTTGGAGTTGCACAATGGTCTGGCCGCGGCCAAGTGTTTTTGTTAATAAAAACTCCGTCTTCATCATGGTATATCATACTCGCCGCCCATGTATACGCCGCATCATTTGATTGCTCGAATGATATCATGGACACCAAATTATACCCCGGTTGTACAGTCTCCGGACACCAAGGCTATCACACATGACAGGCCCCTTAGATGGTTTAGGACAACGATCGAAATAGACAAAAGGCCCCGTAACTGGGCGACTCTTTCTCAAGGTTAGGATTTACACATGATAAACTTAAGCTAATTGATGAGCGGTCTCGCGCTTCTCATAGATTGCGCTGCGGTCGTTTTGGTCTCTTTGGACATAGGTCTGCACGCAATCGCAGTCTCTCCGAGCAATGTGACCAAAGATTCTGGGTGAATATTTCCTTCAGTTGGTATTGCGAAAGTCTTACGCGCGTGCGAAGCTGTGTTGTTTATGTTCTTAGTTCCGACATGGATTGAAGTCTTTGGGGTCCGACCAAGAACATATTTCAGGGCGAGTGGACCAAGGTGAGCAACGTCGCTTAGCTGTACGTAGTTGGTAGATCCAAGAGCTGCCGTCGCTTTTGAAAGATCGTTTACACGAGATGATGCAGCGGCACACGTTCTTCAGGCACAGGCCACTGGCAAGTTGATCCATCCAGTGAAAAGAGGCGTTTTTACGATATCTTCTTATCAAACAGGTCTTACATGGTCGTCTCAGGCTGACTTCGGCATCCAACCTGCCGTTGCTGATGCCTCTTTCCTTGTGGTCGGGACGAGGGGGTCTCTACACTTTCTCAGGCATGTACCCACACACACACGTAGTCATTCTATGAATATTAATACTACAGAATTGCGATCCAGGTCAAGCTTGTGTGGCAAAGATGAATGTTTCCAGTGACTGGCTCACACAGGTAGCTTTCTTACCCTTGGTCTCTTGTAGACCCCGGACGATGTGAGTCGCGTGGTGCACCCTGGATTTCGTATCTAGGATGATTCGTTGGATTCTCAGGTGAAGCCGTCTCGCATATGGCACTTCTACTGGTGGCGTTGGTCTCGTCACAGTTACTCAGTCCCTGGATTTACTCCATCAAAATCGGCTTACGGTCCGACCTTCAGCGTGAAGACTTTGAATGGAGCATCAAGCCTAACATCTGTTTAATCGGGACAAGCGATGTTTGATGGTATTGACGTGGGTTGCATGTAATTCTTTTAACTGCTCTTCCTGGCGTTTACGCAACTGTTGATTTTAGTGACATGCAAGTCAGGAACCGTTTTACTGTGGTTGCCGGGGTCTTGTAATGTGGGATGGTCTAGCATGTGGTCTCTTCCGTTAGAATCTCAAAAGCTTTTAGTAGGCTCCCCGTGTCAGGGCTGCACTACGTGCCACGAAGATGCATTAATTGTAGGCTTTTTTGACGGATCAATTTATCTTGTCCACAATCTCTCTTTCGAGTCTTCTTTGGTGACAGTTTCACCGGCTACAACCTCTCGGAGACTACAGGTGCAGCATTCATACGAACTCCGGAAAGATCAAGTCGAGTGACGTCAATCGTATCACGGGGACTGGCGCCTTATGGACATGCAACCGTTCTTTGGGTTCATGAGTATGCCTGATGTCTGAAATGGGTGTCAGTGCCAATGTACGCTTATGTTGTTTTCCTCTCTAGGTACCAGCCTGCAGATTTCGGCTACAACTATGATTCTCAGCGTCATCATATATGCTCATAACCGCGCAATTGTATCAGTGCCCAAGTGGCGATGCGTTTCTTCGCCAACTTCAAACTACCCTGACCCAGGCCAAGGCTAGTACGTTATACTATCTTCGTCCTCGTTGAAATAATATGCCAACGATAACTTTAGCTACAGGACACCGCTCTGCATCTGTTGCGGCCTTGTTTTTTTGTATCTTTCAGGTCACCCTGGAGTTTATCCGCGGGTCATCGGATTGCTTCAGTGTCCCCTTGTGGGCTTGAATCTCTCGTTGGGTGGCGTGTCTAGTTACCTGGGTGTTGCTACTCGCCGTGAATTCTGGCAAACCCTTTTGTTGCAGCTCCGCTTGAAATTGGCAATCGCTTCTTAATAAAAGTGATGACCGCATTTTACGTTTGGAATCAACTAACCTTGGTGTTACAGGGTATGTGTTTCCCCCGGCAATCAGTGCGAACAAAACATATTACGAATTTTGATCCGCCATCTGATGCCAATAACCCAATAAACCTAAGCTCGTGACCATCCGCTTTCGGCGATCAAAAGTGATCAATAGTAGGGTCACACATTTCCCTGCCAAGCATGACGCGGCACTCAGTCAAATTTTGATAAATGCGTGTCGTGCATATCCCTCCCACTACAGTACTTAGCTTCGATGTGCTTAAATTGTTTCAGTGGCTACATATATTAGTCTTCACCATCATCACTACCATCACTGTCTTCTACAAGGGGTGAAAAGAAAGGTTGACAAGAAAGGTTGACAAGAAAGGTTGACATGGCAGAGAAGCATCCAAGCTGCAGCTGCAAATCAGTGAGCTTGTACTTGGACTGGACCTTGAGCTTGTTGCACCAAACAATATCCAACACATCTCACACAACCTACCATTTGACCTTGTATTGGGCACTAGGTATTGCTGCATCACAGACAGTTTCAAGCTCCCAAGATTCATCAAAATCTACAGCCCATAAATATCTTTTCAAAAACTTCAGATTCTGCACCATGACTATCAACAACCTTTCTCACCCTGATTGCCATGTCCAACACAGTTGGGCTGTTAATTGATTTCAACACTGCATGTCTCATGGATGACTCAGACTCCCTAATGTGCTGCCAGTAGGTGAAACATATGCCTCTATGGTGCACAACACCTAAACACTGCCACTTTTGAACAGCGGCCAAATTGGCTGTGGAAAAAATTTATTCTGAAACTCTTCTGAAAATGGCTCTGAGTGGCTCCGATGAGAACTTTCTAATACACTAAAAATGCCACTGATTTGATAGTATATTAGTTGGAGCTAGAAACAATGATCCAACTGGTAGTCTGTAGAATTGAAAATTGCATCCTTGCATTCCCCAAAAAGACTATGAAAAAGTACAAGAAAGAAGCTGCAGCACATGCTTGATGAGGATGGCTCCTTCAACAAGAATTACATTCAGAATTCAACGAGCTGGACTTGGAAGGCATTCAGAATGACACACTGGCATATACTTCTCTAAATTCAGACAAAGAATGTGATTGGGATGGAACTGTCAATCATTACCTGTCTTCAAATGGTGATTCTGCATGGACTGGTTCAGAGGCTGATGATGAGGATGACTCTGAGGGGACAGAATACTCAGATTTGGAGGGAGACAGCCTGGTGGAAAGCTTGCAGAAGACACTGGAGGCAGAACTAGAGAGCCTGAGGAAGATAACACCATATGAGGCCATCAAATGAGACCTTAGCACCAAGGATTGGAAAAAAGCAGAGCAGAACTGAGGGTTTGGTTATGGTGGGCATTCAGACTGGACAAAGCAGCATCATGACAAAAAAGTGCATGACAAAGAAGAGGAGGATAAAAATCTGCAAAAATCGTGAGTAAAGTGTGGCCTTGCAAGGAGAACTCAGTCGTACTTACCTTGAGTCCATAGCAAGAGTGCCTCCTTGATGCAGTCATACTTTCAGCCACCCCCCACTGCTCCTACACCCTCTACAGTTCCCCAACCATCTTCCATACCCCATGGTTTGATGCAGACTGTAGATCTCGCAGCCATACCAACTGAATTGGTAGTTGTAAATCAATTCAGCAAGATATTCATGAAATATTTATCTGATGTCTCTGATGATGAATCTATGCCTGAGGATGATGATTACTCAGATGGAGAGAAAGAGGATGAAAGGGTTGGGAACATACCATCCACAAATGAACCCTTGGTGCCATCTTTTTCTATTCAGCCACCTCCTTCTTTACATAGGGCAATACCCACGCATGGGCTTCGAACCCCAACAAGCACCCTTGCACTTGGAGATGGTGAATGAGTTTACAGAGCAGATGAAGGACACCTTGGAGAAGGCAAAGGCAAAGGACAATATGGCATGCTTCTACAACCAATGTCACTTGTCAACACCCACATATAAGGTTGGTGATCATGTCTACCTCAATTCTAGCAACATTTCTACTACATGTCCATCCAAGAAACTTGCCCACCATTTTCTTGGACCATTCCTCATCACTAGATGCATTGGGTCACATGGCTATCACCTATGGTTACCACAGTTGATGTCCAGACTCCACCCTGTCTTCCACATTATAAAGCTGCTGCTTGCCCCCACAGATCCCTTCTCTGGTCACGTGACATGACCTCCTCCACTGCCTACAGTCATTGAGGGTGAACCACAGTACGAGGTCAAGTCCATCTTAGACAGTCGCTTATGCTGAGGGAAACTCAAATACCTGGTACACTGGAAGGGTTATGGGTACAAGGAGAACTCCTGGGTCACAGAATCTGAGGTGAACACTTCATGACTGGTCAGGGAGTTCCACTGGCGACATTCCTCTGCACCTTAGCACATCCAAGCATCTGACTTTGGATGAATATGGTTTTGAATGCATTGAGGCAATGCATCATAGAAGGGGGGTGATGTAAGGGGAAAGGAAGGCACCCCAGGCATCTTGTCAATTTTCTGCAAGTGGGACCCCTTCTGGATGTCTACCCATCAAGGTGACATCATCCTGCAGCTTAATCCATCTATTTCCACCTTTTTGCTATTTTTTAGCTTACGATTTAATTTTTGGCTCTATCACATATACTGGGCATCGACAGATGGGTCCTTAGGATTTTCTCTTGAAATTTTCTTCTGTTAGGTGTGCCTGAAGTGTTGTATTATGTAGTATAATGTTCACTTTGTATTCCCCTCTGTTAGCTCACTATCAAGTGAGGCTTTGAGGTTGCCCTTACAGCCCATGGCACCTGAGTCCAAGAGAGCAGAGACATTGAGTACTTGCCCCATATCTGTGGTCTGCAGCTCAATCTTCAATTCTAGGGATTGTTGGGAGGGTGTGAATGCTACAATGTACTTGCATAGTAGCTTATGCTCCCAAGATTTCAGTCTGGGTAGAGGGAGGGAAGGGGAAAAAGGGGTAGGTACGTCTTTAGCCACTTCAGAGGGGTCTAGAAAATGAACGGTCACAGAATAAGATTCATCCTCTAGTGAATCAACGGACAGAACTTCAAAGTGGTTATGGACAGGCAATGAGGGTGTACTGTTCACTCGTTGCAGGCGAAAAATCCTGTTCCTCTGCATCTTCCTCTTTAACTTCCTCTTTCTCTAGGCCTTTAACATCTGCCAGTGCCAACAGGTCTTGGAGGAGCTTATCTCATCCCTCAGGCCTGAGTTTACAGATGTCTTGGCAGTGGGGACAATTTCAAGCCATGTGTCTGGTTTTTCCACAGCAGTAGCAGAGATCTAACCTGCAAGCTTGACTATGGGCTGCATCAACATCCATTGGAGTGGGGGTGTTGGAGCTCAATGCCATGGGTTGGCATATAGGGATGGGATTAGAATGAGAGGGTGCTCGATTAAAGGTGTGGGGTGCATGGGTGGTGGTAGGAGTGTGGAAGGCCACAGTAAATGCCACATTTGTGAGTTGGTTCTCATCACAGAGGGAAGCAACCTCGTACCAAGCATTTATATTATCATCTGCTGGGCATCCTTCCAACATCTGTGCAATCTGGTCTTGAATTTCCTGATTAAGACCTCAACAAAACTTCACCACCATGGGCAACCCACTCCCATACCTCTCCATGTCCACCAGGTCTCAAAATTCATCAATGTAGTCATCCACAGATCAATGGCTTGGTAGTAGGAAGTGGATTCAAGGCACATTACAGCTTGTTGGTATTCATTGAGGGGGCAGAAGTGTTATATGAACTCATCACAAAAGTCCCCCCAGGTGGAAAATGGAAGGGAGCCATGCTCCTTGGTTTGGTGTAATATACGGTTGACATAGAAATGGGCACACTCAGATTTTATGTATGTGAGGGCCCAATAAATTTTAGCAGCATCATCCACAAATTGGTTTTGGCATAGACTGATGTACAACTCATGGGAATTGAGGAAAGCACATTTGTGGGAATGCATGCTATTGAATTTGGCAGAGAGCACAGGTTTAACATGTGCATCTTCACTTGGGCATGCATTGGGTGGCCTGTATGTGTGTGGCATGCTAGGGGTCAAAATGGGCAGGGTGGGGTTTGACTGGAGAGTTCTAACAAAGGTTTAATAAGTGTATCAATTTGCACACAAATTCCAGCAATGTTGCCTTCAAGCACATCAATGCGCTCTGGGGTGTTTATGGTGCTAGGCAGTGGGTTGGGTGAAAGATGGTGTGCAGTAAAGGCGGGAGTGTCTGGGACAGTGTGTAGGGAGTCTGTAAAGCTCTGGTAGTCTTCTTCTACCCTGTACCTGGCTATCTTGGCAGAGTGTCCAAGATTTCGAGCCCTAAGAGAGAGTTTTCTACTGTAAGGACAACCTCAAAGCCTCACTTAATAGTGAGCTAACAGAGGGGAATCCAAACTTAATATTATACTACATAATACAGACACTTCAGGTGCACCTAACAGAGGGAAATCCAAAGAGAAATTTTCAAGGACCCATCTGTTGATGCCAGTATATGTGATAGAGCCAAAAATCAAATAGTAAGCTAGGCAGAAATAGGTGGATCAAGCTGTGGCATGACATCATCTTGATGGGTAAATGTCCAGAATGGGTCCTGCCTCTAATAATAGAACTGTCAGTATGTACCAACATGGAAAAAACTGAAATATAATTATAAAATAGGAATAAATCATAGAAAATCATAGAAAAGGCAGAATAGGGTGAAATAAAATCTAAAAAAATATGGGCAAATGTAGAAAATTTCCCAGACACCTGGGGTGCCTTCCTTTCCCTTTACAGTACCACTCCCAACTACCACAACTACCTTTAGTTCAAAATTCCTTGGTCAAAAACAAAACTTGCCCAAGGAGTGTGAATCACACTTACAGAAACTGACGATGATGTCAATCCAGTAACTGCTTTCAAACATCACCTTTTTGTTAACTCCAGTTGCCTGACCTCAACACCTCTTTTTATTTAAAAACCCTACTGGTTGATCACTTCTTACTCACACTACTTTCATCCATAGTTGTCATTCCATCTGGGTGGCATGTGGTTTAGATGCTATCTTTGGCCACAGTTTAGAATTGGAGATACAACCCACATTACTTGCTGGTGGGGATCCATGGATTGTTATACATAAAACAGGGATGTTGGTCTTCAAAGGCTTTTCTAGCTTATTGGCACAAAGTTGAAACTATCCTGCCTCTCTTCATTGGCAATGCTTTTGATAAACTACAACCTATTGCTGCTGTAATTTCATGTTTAGCTACCTTATAATTATTTTCCTTCATTTTTTGGGGGGAAGTCAGCTTCTGGTGGATTCTGACTGGTTCACTTCACTCTGTTGGGAAACATGCACAGTTGCCTACTATAATTTTTCCTTATTTTTCTGTATTTATTTGAGCTTATAAAGCCCAGTTACAGTATGGTCAGTTACAGTACATTATGCTATTATGGGAGCTATAATTCTCACATGTCCCATATGTAAAATATGTATGCAACTGTATGTGTGCATCATATTACCTACATATACTCAAATAGTGTACCACAATTGTAACTTAGTATATAAAGTAACTACATCACTAAGGGGCTGTGTTCACTTAGGATTTCCACCTATTATAGTGTGTGAATGGCCTATCTCAACCAACTCATCTATTTTGATCATTCTTATCAATCCATCAATTCATGCATCATGCATGTGCTGTTGAAATTAATCTCTGACACATGCTGCATACATGAAACAAACCATGCAGCACACACATGTTACTGTGCTTACTGCACATACATGTGGTAAACACATTCCTGAGTCATGTGACACCCTTACTATTATGTATATAAGGAGAACCTGTACTGTAGTAGATATATAGTGTTCTTACCTCTGCTAAACCCTAGCTCTAAGACTAACTAAACCCCAGGTAGATTATAAGGAACATGTCGTCTCTTCTTCTGTGCAGCATATGTAGTCTGCTCCAACAGGTTATGGGCCCTGCTGGGCATGTCACGAACACGCCTTAACTGGCTGCAAACGACGTTGACTTCATTGTCTCCAAATTGTAACCTTGTGCTCCCTGCGAGCTGCATTTAAAAACCCAGGTTGACTAGGGTTAACCACTCTGAAGAAGTGTTTTTGCCTAAAATTATGGAACATGTTTTCTTGAATAGAGGACTGATTGAGCACTTTTACCAGCAGCCACTACGACATCATGTCTTCAACTCTTGAAAAACTCATACAAACTTTCGACGGCTCTAACTACATTCAATGGGTTGACTCAATGAAGGTGTGGCTCAGGTCTCAGGGCCTCTGGCAAATAACTAGCGGGATGGAACTAAAACCACCTCTGGTGCCTCCTTTGACGGTGATATGGCTCCCTATCGCCCTGCATGCATACTACGGCATTTTTTGCGATTGTGTGCACCTCCTAGATGGCTTCCACACACTTTGCGCGCCTTTGTGCGCTTTCGTGCACCTTTGCACGCTTCCGTGCGCTTTTGCGCATCTTTGACTGTTTAGGTGCGCCTTTGTGCACCTTTTGCATTTCTACTGCACTTTTGTTTCCCCATAGCCGCCAATCATTGTGCACCCTAAATGCGCCTCATTGCGCTTCAAGCCGCCTCCGTGCGCCCCCCCCCACACTCCTTATCTGCCTTCTACATTTATTGCACGCTCGATGCGCCTTTGCGCACTCCTTTTACACTTTACCTGCAACTCACATTCCCTGCTGCGCACTCTTTGCACAATCTCTATCACACACAACAATCCACTGCACCGGTGCACTGCGCATCACAGCTCCCATCTTACTGGCACATTTACTTGAGGCACACCATGATTCCGGCACGAGCAAACTGCGCATTCTTACATAACTGGGCCGCTTTGCGCCTATTTGGCATTGGACTGTGCACACTTGGGCGCTTTCACGTAATCCAGGCGCTTGGCAGTATTTGGCCTCGCACAGCATCTCCTTATAGTTCTTCCACATTTCCAATCAGCATCGCCTTATCTGGTAACTGGCACAGGTCAATCACACCATTATTACTAAGGCACAGCACGTGACATATAACACCGAAGCGGATTAATTGGGAAGAGTGCACGAGACTTAGCGCGCACCAATAATAGTGCATCGCACCGGAACAGTTGGATATTGAGCTATAGGTGCACAAATCTTATTGGCTAAGGCAGTGGCATAGTGCGGTCAGGTTTAGATGGGCGAATGGACATGCTTGTGGGTAGCACATGGTGCTTCCTATTTTTATACTTTATTTCACCATTTTATCACATAAGCCATTTGTACATAGTAGCGGACAGATAGAGAATCCAGGGATCTTTCCCCCCCCTCATAGTTTATAGCTCAGTCAGCGTCGCACATAGTCTGTGCACCAGCGTCCAGTCCGTGCGCCTTCGTAGTGCGCCCTTCGTATAGCCGTGTTTGCATTATCGTTTGCGTCCCCTCATCGTATTGTTGCATTTCGTCCCTTGCGTTGCATCCTTTGTCCTTGTCTGTGCACTATCATAGTGCGCCCTTCGTATAGCCACATTTGCACACTGTTTGCACACCTTTTTGCATAGCCGCATTTTGCGCACTGTCTGCGCCTTTTTCCGCTCCTTGCACTTTTACTCTGTTTGCACCCCCAAACTGTGCACCACCTTCACAGTACATCCCAGTGTCGTCTTTGTCCTGTTACACCTCCTGCCTTCATCATCCTCATCGTTGCGCACTTTTGCGCTCTCGTTGCGCATTTTTGCCTCTTTGCATTGTGCACTTTTCCACCCGCCACTGCACATATCTCCCCTTTCGCGTACACTACTAGTGCGCACATTGAAAATCGCTGTACCAGCCTCTCTATAGTCTCCACACCCTGAAGGACGATCTGAGGCCCTCTAAGCGAACTCCCCCCTCACCCCGAGCACGCCTGCAGTTGTAGGTTAAGTGTTCACCCCTTCTGTTGAGACTCTGTACTGAGTACCAACTGAACTCATCATTTTCTGGAGCCCACCGCAAGGGGTTTCTGTTTATCAGACCATATTTTAGACCTCCATCAGCTCGCCCTTCGCTTCAACATTAACCACCTTCGCACTCTCCATTCCGAGCTGCTAGCAACTGTGCTCCAGCTTGGGGAAATACCAGTATTTGAATCACTCTTCCTAAACAACACACATCACTCGTCTGCGCTGTCTTTACCTCCACCTTCACCTGAATCATCCCTACCTACCCTAACTCCATCCGCATCACCGCATTTTTCCCCACCTTTGAATTTCGCTGTGCTTTTACCAGATCTTAACTCTACACACCTTATTCCACCTACCATGGCTACCATGCACATGCCATCTGCATCTAACCAAAATGCGCTGCGCTTTGACCCTGCAAAACCACGTGAACTCCAGAAGTACTTTGAGGAGCTTGCGCAACTCCTCCGCGATTGTAACATCACCGACGAGACTGATAAGAAGTTCCACACAGTGCGCTATTTGGACAGCGACACTGCAGACACTTGGAAACTGCTACCAGAGTATAGCGCGATGTACAACTATGGTGCATTCAAAGACGCTGTCCTAAAGCTTTATCCTGGCTCTAGGGATGGCAGTAAATGGAGTATTAGCGACCTGGACAAGCTTATTGGTGAGACCGCATGTGTTGGCCTTGTAACTGCAGAAGAAATCGTGCACTATTATCGCGCATTTTTCAACATTAGCAAATACTTAGTTGCGCAAGGCATATTGGCACGCTACGACCAAAGCCACATGTTTATTAGGGTGTTTCGACCAGACCAGCTAGAACGCATTTTGAGCCACCTTGCAATTGCGGTACCGAATCAGCCTGCAAATGTGCCATACTCGTTAGACGCAATACGCGACGCGATTGACTTTATCTTTGAAGGCCCAGCACGCTATTTCCAGCCACTTACTGGGCTCACAGCGCAAAACCCCAATATGTATGCACCCTACTCAGCACCCAGCGCACCCATTTCCCAGCCACAACCTAGCGCACCCGCAGTCAAAGCAGAAGACATTTCAGTCTTATTCGAGCGCATGACACAGACGATAGTTACTGTGTTGAGCGCATCACACAGAGATGGCGGAAATGGTGCGCCTCGCTCGAACAACAACAAGTGCAATGGTTGCGGTCAGACAGGGCACTATATCCCTGAGTGCACTTCAATTGAGCACCTTATTAGCAAAGGAAAGTGTAGGCGAAATGCGGAAGGGCGCATCATACTCCCAGGTGGCGCATTCGTGTGGCGTTCTACTCCAGGCAATTTCCTAGGCGAGCGCATCGAGGAATGGCATAAGCGCAACCCAGGGCAGATTGCCATGGGTCGACTTTCATCTAATACCAATTCGCAGCTCATCTACAATATAGCGCCTTGTCCAGCTCCAGCTGCACCTCTACAGTCGATGTACGTTGCCGCTTCAGCTCCTGCAGCAGATTATATGCAAAGCGCACCAAATGCGCAACTAATGAAGGAAGAGCACATTGATGCGCTCGAGAGGGAGTTGATGGCGCTTCGGAAGAGGCAAGTCTTCGACGGCGTTGAAATTCTGCGGCACGCACCACGCAATACATCCAATCAAGAGGGTGCACATTCTACAACCACAGACATGGCACCCGCCAACAGTATTGAGTCCCCAGCTTCGCAATCCGCTGCGAGCGCAACTGATGCGCCTGATGAGACACCCATACATCCCTATTCCAACATTCCTGAGGCGCGTTTTGCGCCCGCAGCAGCAGATAAACCAGATGTACCAGCTAACTCTTCCAAAGGCAAAGAGCCATCATACTGCACTGTCATTCCCATCCAGAACCTGCAGATTGTCGACGACGTATATGTGCACGCCATGAAGGCGCCCTCTGTTATGGTTTCACATGAAGAGCTTCTATCCCTTTCGCCCAATCTCAGGCAGCGCCATAGAGAACAAGTCACCCCAAAGTGCATTGCAGCTACCGGTGTGGAAGTGGTAGCTACAAACCTTGCGAGCATTATGCCATTTGCGCACTGCGAAGGCGCGCACCTTTTGTGGGAGATAAAGTGCTTAATGCGACACCTCCAGTTAGCGCAGCAATTGCAGCGTTGCTTCCTATTGTTTTGCAGGATCCATTTGAACAGTACCTTACCCATCTCCAGCCAGGCGAAATTGAAAACCCCGATGTTTTGAAGGTTGCTAAAGAGTCGCATGCGCTTCGCTCCATTGATTTATTGATCGACAACCAAGAGTACTTTGAAGCTATCTTAGATCCGGGTTCACAAATTATCGCAATGTCAGAAGCAGTCTGCCATCGTCTTGGGCTTCAGTACGACCCGCGCATTCGTTTATACATGCAATCGGCCAATGGAGAGGTAGATGAGTCGCTTGGGCTTGCGCGCAACATTTCTGCATGCATTGGGGATATCATTGTCTATGTGCAAGTTCACGTTATCTGTTCACCTGCTTACGATATTCTGTTAGGGCACCCCTTCGACGTGTTAACGCGCTCCATCGTGCGCAACTTTGTGGACGAAGCGCAAACAATTACAATCTGCGATCCGAACACCGGCGCCATCTCCACCATTCCAACAAAGCCTAGGGGGAAGCTGCACCACTTCTTACCAGCTCCAGCAACACTGCACTTTGCTATTCAGCATAACCCGCAAAGAAATTTTTGCCAGGCTTCGAGGAATTGATCTCAGACCAAGGAGAAGCCGCCACTATCATAACATTTGACTCTGATACCCAATCTTGTGACGTTTCCGCGTTTGCGCTTATTCCATTTTCTGCTTCCGTTCCTTCCACCTCTATTATCTCTCAACTCTACCTATCCCAGTGTACCAACAGTCATGTGCAGGCGCTCTTAAATTCGATCGACCCTGTGGCGCTTATTCCTGCCGCATTTCCGAAAAGCGCACATGTGCGTGCAACTTTTATCGATTTAGCGGTGCGCGCACCGCAAAAGGGCGTAGTGACCAAGAAGAAGTATAAACCGGTTGCTAGAAAAGTCAAGCCAGTTATTGCGCCCGTCCCAAACGAATTCTGCATTGAGTGCAACATTATAGGCAATCCGCTAGCGGCGCTTCCTGTGCTTTTACCAAATCCACCACCATTTACCCCGACCAGGCGCTATACTGAAGAGCGCATGCAAGCGCTCCAGGAGCGCCACACCGATTTCCTATTACCAGAGGAGATGAAGGTTTTACACCACTTGATGTCTTTGCAGAATGAAGCCTTTGCATGGAGCGATGAGGAGCGTGGTAGCTTCAAGACTGCGTTCTTTCCCCCAGTAGAAATCCTAGTTATTCCGCACACTCCTTGGATAGAGCGCAACATCCCCATTCCACCAGGCATATACGACGAAGTTTGCACCATTATCCGGAAGAAGATAGACTCAGGTGTTTATGAGCACTCAAATTCGGCATATAGATCGCGCTGGTTCTGCACACTCAAGAAATATGGAAAAGCACTGCACATCGTACATAGCCTCGAACCGCTTAATCGCGTTACCATTAAACACTCCAGCGTCACCCCTACATCTGAGCACCTTGCAGAGCAATTTGCGGGGCGCGCATGCAGCGCCGTCCTTGATCTATATGTGGGATATGATGAGCACTTAATCAAAGAATCGTCGCATGACCTTACAACATTCCAGACGCCATATGGCACAATGCGCCTCGTTACATTGCCAATGGGTTGGACAAACTCAGTACCAATCTTCCACGATGATGTGTGCTATATTCTGCAGCCAGAGATACCAGATTACACCGTTCCCTATATTGACGATGTTCCAGTCAAGGGGCCTTCGAAGCGCTACATTTTACTGGATGGCTCGTGCGAAGCGCTCACTGCGAACCCTGGCGTAAGGCGCTTTGTGTGGGAGCACTTTCAGAACATGAACCACATTGTGCAGCACATGAAATATAGTGGCGGCACTTTCTCTGGGACAAGATCCACATTGTGCACTGAAAACTTTGTCATTCTTGGCCATTATTGCACCCCAGAAGGTAGAAAACCCGAACGTGGCAAGGTAGATGTTATCCGCAATTGGGGTGCATGCCACACACTGTCAGAAGTGTGCGCATTTTTGGGAACAGTCGGTTTAATGTGCATTTATATCCGCAATTATGTGCACCGTGTTAATGCGCTCACAAGGCTTATGTGCAAGGACGCTCCATTTGAATGGGGCCCAGAGCAGATAGCGGCGCAAAATGACATCAAGCAAGCAGTGCTAGAGTGTCCTGCACTACAACCGATCGATTATTCCTCCGAACTCCCTGTTATCCTTGTGGTTGACTCTTCCCAGATAGCGGTCAGCTTTTACCTTTGCCAGCAAAAGAGCGCAGATGCAAAAATGCGCATTTACAACCGGTTCGGCTCGATTACGCTCAACGACAGAGAAGCACACTTTTCACAACCGAAGCTAGAGATCTATGGGCTTTACCGCGTGCTGCGCAATTTGCACCTTTATATTATAGGTGTGCACAACTTAATTGTGGAGACTGATGCGCGCTATATCAAGGGCATGCTACAAAACCCTGATATCCAACCATCCGCTAGCATTAACTGGTGGATTGTATCAATCCTTACATTCCACTTTACACTCGTGCATGTTAGGGGAGCGGTGCATGGTCCAGATGGGCTTTCGCGTCGGCTGAAGCAGCCAGAGGACTTAGAGGGAGAAGAGGATGAAGAGTTTGAGGACTGGATTGATGTGCTACATGGATTTATGCATGCGATACATCCCATTTCACAGTCTTTGGATGCGCAAGCACTTGCGCTGACACAGCCAGAGCCAAACAAAAACATGCAAAATGCGCGCAATAGTGCGCTTATTTACGACGATGACTATAGCCAAGTTCCAAGGAGTGCAACAGCAGATGCAGAGGATGAGAAGTTAGATTTGGTGTGGATTTGGATGGATACCCTAACGTGCCCTAGCGACTTCACAGATTCCGAGTACAGCACGCTCGTGTGCTATGCGAGTGCATTTTTCAAAGACAAGACATGCCTATGGAAGCGCAATGCGCATGGTGCTCACCAGCTTGTTATTTGGCAGTCTAGATGCTTACCGATATTGCGCACCATCCATGACAACATTGGACACAAGCGCTTTTATGCGACATGCTCCGCATTGCTCGAGCGCTTTTGGTGGCCGCATGTTATGGATGACATTGTTTGGTTTGTGTGCACTTGTCATATTTGCCAGATCCAGCAAACACAGAAGGTTCTAATACCGCCAGTCATCGCAATGCCTGTGCCCCTGTTCAGTAAAGTTTATATTGATACGATGCACTTACCAGTATCAGCAGGGCGGCGCTATATCGTCCAAGGGCGTTGCTCACTTGCAACTTGGCCAGAATTCCATGGGCTCCCTAAAGAAAATGCGAGCGCACTTGGCAATTGGATGTTCCAAGACCTCATCTGCAGATGGGGTGCATTGTGCGAGATAGTCACTGATAACGGCAAGCCATTCATCAAAGCGCTAGCCTATCTCAGTAAGCGCTACCATATCAATCACATCCGCATATCTGGCTATAATTCGCGCGCTAATGGAATTGTTGAGTGTGCACATTTTGACATGCGTCAAGCACTTATCAAAGCAGCAGATGGAGTAGAATCAAAGTGGTTCAGTGCACTGTACTCAGTCTTTTGGGTGGAGCGCATCACAGTTCGGAAGTGCCTCAGTGTTTCGCCATACTTCATTGTTACAGGCGTGCAGCCTCTAATCCCTCTCGATATCATTGAAGCGACATACCTTAACCCACCCCCAGATTCTATGCTCTCCACGACAGACTTGATCGTGCAGCGCGCGCGCATTACAAAAGCGTCCAGCAGACTTAGCGTGCATCCATTCCCACGTCTATGCAGAGAGGCGCAAAGCGGCGCTCTGTTTTGAGAAAGCGCACTCAAAAACCATCCGCAGTTTCGACTTCCAGCGTGGCGACTTAGTCCTTATGCGCAACACAGCAATCGAAAAGAGCCTTAACTGCAAAATGTGCGCGCATTATCTCGGTCCTCTAGTTATAGTGTCGCGCAATCAGGGCAGCGCATACATAGTTTGCGAGCTCAACGGGACGGTATTTGACAGGCCAGTAGCCGCGTTCTGCCTACTGCCATACCACGCATGCAAGTCCATTGCGCTTCCTGACATAGTGCTCGATATCACCACAACGCGGTTGAGAGAGATGGAAGAGTCCATAGTAGTGGACACGGAAGACAAAGAAGCAGTTGACGAAGAAGAAGCACAAGGAGATAGCGCTGAGGAAGAAGAAAGCGCCAATGAGGCGCGCAACTAGCGCTCCGCGCGCACCGCTATGGATACTTCACCATTTTATACGTACGCTTTGCTTTTTTTCATTTTTTTTACGTTACCTTTTCCTATTCGCGAAGTCGCATCTGGATGCGTTCCGTGATTGCACAACCCATGGGTTTTACCGGCCGTGATGATCTACTAAGCCTTTCCCATTTTTTTTAGACTTTGTGATATCGTGTGCACTTCATTTTATCTCTTACTCTTTTATCGATGGACATGGTCAATATCTCAGTTGGGAGGAGGAAAGTGATGGTTGGACAATTTTTCCGCACCCCTTTGCATTTGCGCATCTTTGCGTGGTGCGCATTTTTTGTGCACTTGACACTTCTTGCTCGAATGTTGCTTATATTATCTCTTTTCTCTCACACATATTATTTGGGCTTACAAATTTCGTTTTATGGCACCATGGAAGTGCACGCACTTCACTGCTTTGGAGTGCACCATGCGTATCACAGGTGCAACAAAGAGATTGATTAACACACTATCTAAAACTTATACAATTGTGCAGCTATTCAATGGACTCCAGGAACTCCAGGTGCTCCGTGGCTGCACCCAGTTTCGCCTTTGCATCCACCTCCGCTTGCTCCACGCTGCGCAACCGGCTCTTAGTGACCTCTAACTCGATGAGCGACCTTTGGACATCTTCTTGAAGGTGATCGTGCGTGGCGCCCAAGACTGCAACCACCAAGCGGCATTGCACTAAGTTGAGCGCCTCAACATCTTGACCTTGATAAACCGCATCCCCCGAGGTGTTTCCCGATCTGGTTTGGCGCGAGGATTGCGTGTGCACACTTGCCTGGCGAACAGTAAGGCGGCGCAGCATTGGGCACACTTGCGATGGTGGAGGGGGCGCGTTTTCGACTTTGCGGCACTTGGATGTGTGCTCTTTCGAGGGGCTGATGAGCCCCACATCGCTCTCATTGCCCTTGTCAATTTGCGACATGCCTTTGGAAAGTTAGCGCAGCATGGAAGGAGGATGAGAAAAAGACAGACCAGAGCGCCCAGTAGCTGCTTTCCTGCCTCTAGGAGTTGCGTGCAGCTGTGCGAGGGTGCGCTTCGTCCATTCGCACTTTCTCTTACCCTTTGCGCATGGGGCACACTGTTTTCCATTGACAGAGGCGCACTTAGCTGGTTGGCCCATGCGGCGGCAGTTATCACACTAGCGTAGAAAAGGGGCATGGTTTAGTGAGTTTGAAGCATATCCAAAGAAACTTACTGGTCCGCTATTAGCGTTGGAGGTGGTGCCAACCCCACTCAGTGGTGGCACTTCGACATATGTGCATTGCCACGTTTCGTGCACTGGGCACGCACTTGCGCCTTCGTCTGCACTGGCGCTCTCATCGCTCTGCTCATTCTCCCCCTTGCTTGTCACCCCACTCTCCCAAGACTCCCCAGTTCCCTTGCCTACAACCTCAGCATCAGTAGCTCCAGAAAGCGCATGCAAATAGCGCACCAGTGCGACGCGCGCCTTTTTGTCCTCCTGCACCTTGGCAGTATCTATATCACTCGCCTCGTCAATTGCTCTGAACTCACCTTCCAGACGCTCCAAGTTAACCTCTGGCGCCTGCAATTCAGTGGTCAAGAGTGCACGGCGCGCCTTGCGCACTTCGGTGTGCTCTGCGCGCGCTTCCAACCACTCCGCCAGCTCGTGCGCCCTACGCTCAAATTCCTCAGACCTCTCTTTCTCCTCAATCATCTTATGCATATCGGGCATCAGCTCCTCACCCCAAGCAAGCCACTCCTCCACCATGATTCCGCTGAACATGCTACGCGCCTTCGTGAGGAGCACGTCGAGTTCTGCGTCATCTTGGACAGAGTCCGCACGGCTTTTATACATGTTCTACATGCCCCGACCCTTAGCAACCTGCGCCAGTTATAGAAACACAAAAAGCGCACCAGTTTACTACAAAACCCTTCACCCCAAGCTTGCATTGTCATCTGCTCACTCCCAGCAGCAGGGAGGGTCTCATTGAGGGCCAGGATCGTTTCTCTGAGGGCTAAGGTAAATGCTGAAGCCATCGGATCGGGTAGAGATGGGTTGTGGAAAGAGTTATAGAGGATAGATGGTGGTCAGAGATGGATAAGGAGAGGATGGCCGCTTATGTGAGCGAAGAAAATTTTGCGCTGACCAATCGCATGCTGCCTGAGGACAGTCAGTACTTCAGTTGGGAGGAGATGATACGGCTCCCTATCGCCCTGCGCACATACTACAGCATTTTTTGCGATTGTGTGCACCTCCTAGATGGCTTCCGCATACTTTGCGCACTTTCGTGCGCCTTTGACCGTTTAGGTGCGCCTTTGTGTGCGTTTTGCATTTCTATTGCGCTTTTGTTTCCCCATAGCCGCCAATCATTGTGCGCCCTAAATGCGCCTCATTGCACTTCAAGCCACCTCCGTGCGCCCCCCCCCCACACTCCTTATCTGCCTTCTACATTTATGGCACACTCGATGTGCCTTTGCGCACTCCTTTTACACTTTACCTGCAACTCACATTCCCTGCTGCGCACTCTTTGCACAATCTCTATCACACACAACAATCCACCGCACCGGTGCACTGCGCATCGCAGCTCCCATCTTACTGGCACATTTACTTGAGGCACACCATGATTCCGGCACGAGCAAACTGCGCATTCTTACATAACTGGGCCGCTTTGTGCCTATTTGGCATTGGACTGTGCGCACTTGGGCGCTTTCACGTAATCCAGGCGCTTGGCAGTATTTGGCCTCGCACAGCATCTCCTTATAGTTCTTCCACATTTCCAATCGGCATCGCCTTATCTGGTAACTGGCACAGGTCAATCACACCATTATTACTAAGGCGCAGCACGTGACATATAACACCGAAGCGGATTAATTGGGAAGAGCACACGAGACTTAGCGCACACCAATAATAGCGCATCGCACTGGAACAGTTGGATATTGAGCTATAGGTGCACAAATCTTATTGGCTGAGGCAGTGGCATAGTGCGGTCAGGTTTAGATGGGCGAATGGATGTGCTTGTGGGTAGCGCATGGCGCTTCCTATTTTTATACTTTATTTCACCATTTTATCACATAAGCCATTTGTACATAGTAGCGGACAGATAGAGAATCCAGGGATCTTTCCCCCCCCTCATAGTTCATAGCTCAGTCAGCATCGCACATAGTCTGTGCACCAGCGTCCAGTCCGTGCGCCTTTGTAGTGCACCCTTCATATAGCCGTGTTTGCATTATCGTTTGCGTCCCCTCATCGTATTGTTGCATTTCGTCTCTTGCGTTGCATCCTTCGTCCTTGTCTGTGCACTATCGTAGTGCGCCCTTCGTATAGCCGTGTTTGCACACTGTTTGCGCACCTTTTTGCATAGCCGCATTTTGCGCACTGTCTGCGCCTTTTTCCGCTCCTTGCGCTTTTACTCTGTTTGCACCCCCAAACTGTGCACCACCTTCACAGTACATCCCAGTGTCATCTTTGTCCTGTTACACCTCCCGCCTTCATCATCCTCATCGTTGTGCACTTTTGCGCTCTCGTTGCATGTTTTTCCGCACTGCGTGTTTTTGCCTCTTTGCATTGCGCACTTTTCCACCACTGCGCATATCTCCCCTTTCACATACACTACTAGTGCGCACATTGAAAATCGCTGTACCAGCCTCTCTATAGTCTCCGCACCCTGAAGGACGATCCGAGGCCCTCTAAGCGAACTCCCCCCTCACCCCGAGCACGCCTGCAGTTGTAGGTTAAGTGTTCACCCCTTCTGTTGAGACTCTGCACTGAGTACCAACTGAACTCATCAACGGCGATGAATGCTGCACTAGTAGTGGATGCTAATGCCAAGCTCCAGACCTGGAACAACAAGAATGACCAGGCTATTGGTAGCCTAGTGCTCTGCTTGGCCCCCTCTATTTGGCAGCGTGCCAATACCAAGGACACTGCTGAGGAGGTGTGGGATCTCATCCACACTGACTATGGTGTCAATGGCCCCTCCCAAGTCTTTGTGGACTTTAGGTCTGCAATCGCAATCAAAATTCTGGCTGCAAATCCCATGCCAGAGATTGCCAAAATGGCTGATAAATTTGAGTGCCTTACAGCTGCCAATGTTGCCATCCCCAAATTAGTACAGGCAATGATTCTACTCGCTGCGATGCTGCACAAGTATGATTCTCTATCTGCCACGGTCCTTAACACGACTGCTACTAGAGCCTTGACATTTAAACATGTCAAGGACTCCATTGTCGCTGAGGCCTCATGGTGCACGGCAGTTGGAAAGCCCATCAGCCCACCTCAGGCCACCAAGCTTTCTGCTGTCAAGCGCAAAGGGGGAAACCCCAAATGGCAATCTCAGGGCAACAATGGAGATTTGTCCCAAAAGTGTGGACGACGTAGGGACAAAAAGACTAAAGAGGAAAAGCTTAAAGAGAAACATACCCACCTCGCCTCAAAAGCCTTTACTACTATAAATGGTAATGGCACCATCATACCGCCAATGCTGCTCATCCAGCACATCGAGAAGCATGAACATACTCCTACAAGGAATCCTCGCCACCGACCGCCTGCACAGGCATACACGGGCATGGCCTCTACCTCTCATTCAGCCTATACTGAATATCAGCAGGCTCGAGACACCCTCGAGCAAATGAATCTCCCATGCAGCATGAAAAATCTGTGACCGCTGGAAGAGCACCTAACAGTGTGAGAAGGTAAGAGGAGGAGGATTGAACCAGAACCGAGGATCATAGAGGTAGAAGACGATAACGTCTCCCTTGGATTGGAACTTGCAGTTTCTGATGAAGAAGTATGGAAAGCCATCGATGAAATGCTCATTGATGAACTGCTTGAAACAGGTACATATGATGAAAGGTCAGTCCTTTTCCCTGCCACAAGCACAAGAATTAACATTCCACTGATCACAGTGAACTTTTCATGTGAAATTTTACCGCTACTAAATGTATCATGGAACAATTTACATCTTAATATATGTGTTATGTGTGCAAATGGAAATTGTAAAAAAGGTGCCGACTGGATCATGGATTCAGGCACATCAAAACACTTCACTGGTAAAATTAAAGATTTTGCTTCTTATGAGCCTTTACCGAGAAAGGACTCTACCCTGGTTCAAACAGCCACAGGTACTACTCATATAGTAGGGAAAGGAGCAGTTTTCATTAGACATCAGGTAGTATGTCATGGGAAGTCAGAGACACATGAAATGCAATTATACCCCATCTACTACATACCCGACTGTAATGCTCGATTACTGTCAATAGGCATCTTCTTGCAAGACAGAAGTGATGTGCATGATTCCTCTGCACACATTTCATTTTTCAAGCAAGGAAACCCAATTATGGATTGCGTCCCTCTTATGAAATGTGACACTATTTATTGGGCTCGGACTCATATATTGAGCACCAAGAAAATCAATGTCACAATGATGTACATCGCAGACTACTCGACTTGGCATAAGCGACTTGGACACCCATCCAAAGAGGCGCTAGGGAAGATGCCTAATAACACCATAAAATTCCCAAGGAATTTAATTATTCCTAAAGACAAAATTATATGTCCAGGGTGCGCTGAAGGGAAAATGACCTCAAAATCTTTTCCTGAATCAGATTCACATGCAGAAAGACCCTTTGAATTAATACATTCCGATCTGAAGGAACTCCCAGTACTATTGTACCATAAACATAAATACTTTATTGTATTTCTGGATGACAAGATGTCACATATCTGGGTCCAATGCCTTAATCTGATGCTGCTGCGGCCATCAGACAATTTCGGGCAGTGGCTTTAACACAGTATGGTGCTACAATCAAGCACTGGCATGTTGATCCAGGGGGGGAGTTCAAAGATCGTGAGCTACAAAATGTGCTCAAGGACTTTGGCATCAAAATAGAGATGTCTGCACCCCACGTTCACCAACAGAATGGGCATGCAGAGTGTGCCATAAGGACAATAATGGAAAAGTCACAAACCCTGCGATTTACTGCATGTCTACCACAATCATGGTGGGAATTTTGCATTGAACATGCAACACACCTCTACAACCAAACCCCGATAAAGCACCTGAAATGGCTGACACTGGTTGAGGACCTGACAAAGGTCTGCCCAGATCTAAACAATCTGAAGGTTTTCGGTTGTGATGCTTACATCTGCCTACCCAAGGAGAAGCATTCAAACACATTGGCTCCTCGATCGGAGTTGATGACGTACCTTGGATTAGAAGATGGCATTAAAGCATACTGTTTCATGCGACCTAGTAGCACAATATTCATTGGTGCTATGGCACTATTTGATGAAACGTTGTTCTCATGCTGTCCCAGAGCTAAACCTCCTGCCAATACAGACCTTGGTGATTTTCCACCTCCAGAACCAGAAGATGATGACCACTCATCTGGAATGGATGGCAATGATTCTATACCGCCACAAGATCTGCCCCTTCCTCCATTATCAGAAAATGATGATGATGATGTACCAAGTGAGCAAAAGGCGCATGACGATGTGACAGATGCTCCTCCTCTGCCGCCTCCAGTAACCACTGAGGACTTTTGTCCAAGACGTGATGATCAACAGGAATGGCAGCAATTGCCCTGTTGATCAGGCAGGCAGAGGAACATCCCAAACCATCCTGGCAATACCTATGGAGAAAAGCGACTCCCCTCTGACATAGAGAGAGACATTGCATGTGATCAATATTGGAAGAGATCTGTAGGTCAAGATTCAGATCATAACCGAACACGACCACAATCTCAACAGAAAGAACTGGTTGCTGGACTGAGTTCGGCACCCCACGAGAGTGTGCCCGATTCCAATAATCAAGAACATGATCACCCAATGGGGGAACCAGACGAAGCAGGTTATATTAAAAAAATAACCAAGGAAGGAGGAGATAAGCTTATTCGCTGGCTGTTGTCAAAAGCAGTCAAACCATCGAGCGAAATAAGCCAAGTTCCAAACCAATTTCACGATATTGCGTGCCTACCACGGCAGCAGCAATGTGAGTGGAAACAAGCTTGTCATGAAGAATTAGAGGCTCTTCATAAGCAACAAGTCTATGACATTGTCAATCTTCCCCATGATCGAAAAATGATCAAAAATAGATGGGTTTTCTCCATAAAATTGGATGGAAGAAAATGAGCCAGACTCATGGCCAAAGGCTTTTCACAAGTCGAAGGTGTTGACTTTGATAAGATTTTCTCACCAGTAGTCCACTATGAGACTGTATGCCTCATGTTTGCACTTGCATCTTTAGAGGGCATGTATATGACTGGCCTAGATGTAAAAACCGCATTTTTATACAGCAAACTAGATGAGGAGATCTATATGGATCAACCCGAGGGTTTCAGACTCAAGGGAAAAGAGCGCAAAGTAATGCACTTATGCTGAGCATTGTATGGCCTTAAACAGGCCTCACTAGCATGGTGGAAAGAGCTAGAGGCATTTATGCGCACCATTGGGTTTGTGCACACCAGCTCTGATGCCAGCATTTTCATACACAAGGATCCTAAGACAGGCAGCATTGTTATTGCACTTGTCTATGTTGATGATGGCTTGTTCATGGGGAAGAACAAGAAACTTGTGGATGAAAAGAAGAATGCTTGTCTAAAGCATTGGGAGTGCCATAGTACTGAAAAAGTCATGGAATTCATAGGCATGCGCATCACCCAGACTGCAAGCAAAGTCAAACTCGATCAAACTGATTATCTCGCCAAAGTGCTTGAGAGACTCGAGATGACAAATGCCAAAGTGACCCCCACTCCACTCCCGACTGGTTACAGACTGTTGGAAAACACAGCAATGCCCAATGCGGCACTTAAATCAAAATATCAGTCTGTGATCGAATCTTTATTGTATCTGATGCTTGGAATGCAACCTGATATTGCTTATGCAGTAATCAAGATGTCACAATTCTCAGCTAATCCTAGCCAAGAACATCTAGACAAGCAATGTACATCATGCACTATCTGGTGGGAACCCAGAAATATAACATTGTCTACGATGGTGAGAAGTCCGAGGGGCTACAGGCCTTTACAGATTCTGATTGGGCAGCTGACACTGTCAAACGCCGATCTACAACAGGTTACTTTGCTACTCTAGTGAGTGGCATTGTATGCTGGCAGTCCCGTTTACAAAAAACTGTAGCACTGTCATCCACAGAAGCCGAATATATGGCTCTCTCCGATACTTGTCGACAGATAGTGTAAATAGAGTCCTTATTCCAGGAACTTGAATATGTACTGAAGCGCATACCAATCTGTGCTGATAATCAGGGATCCATCTTTATCGGATCAAATCCAGTTCAGGAAAGAAGGACCAAACATATAGACATTTGCTACCACTATACCTGCGAATGCATAGAAAATGACAAAGTCACAGTTGTTTTCATTCCTGGAAGTGATAATCTGGCTGACATGTTCACAAAGAACCTTGGCACCATCCTATTCAGGAAATTTAGAGACTCTCTCGGAATTACTTTCGAGATTCAAACTTAGCTGCTTAGAGTGCTGTACAGTTTGAGGGGGTGTTGAAATTAATCTCTGACACATGCTGCATACATGAGACAAACCATGCAGCACACACATGTTACTGTGCTTACTGTGCATACATGTGGTAAACACATTCCTGAGTCATGTGACACCCTTACTATTATGTATATAAGGAGAACCTGTACTGTAGTAGATATATAGTGTTCTGACCTCTGCTAAACCCTAGCTCTAAGACTAACTAAACCTTAGGTAGGTTATAAGGAACATGTTGTCTCTTCCTCTGTGCAGCATATGTAGTCTGCTCCAACATGTGCATTTTCATCTTCTTGTAGAGAGAGTTTGCATGGTCTAGCTAGCCACCTCAGTTGGTGTCATCCTAACAGAAGAATACAACTACTCATATTCATGCACCCTCTCAATTGTTTCACCCCATGTTTCACCCCACCACCTTCAATTATTAATCACCTAACCCCTTTCAGCAGGAACTGTTGAATTAAATCTGCACGTGGCACCTATTCTGTGCCTCAGTGTAAACACATATATATGTAAATACATGTTATACAAATATGTCATAACGACATGTGGACAGAAACCATGCAGTACACCACCCTTTTCTCCACTCCACTGAGCCTCATGTGACCTGAGCCTCATGTGACCATGTGGGCTCTCTAGGTATATAAGTACGCTGTACCTCTACCTAGCAATAGAGAGAGTTCTGCACCCTCTAACCTAAGTTACTTAGCACACTAACCAACTCAACAGGTAAGTAGTAAGATCTGTGAGCACTCTACACTATGCATAGTGCACTGCTCAACAGATTATGGGCCCTGGAAGTGACGTTGCACAGCTATGAGCTCCTCAGAGCTCTAGTTGGAAGGAGTTGTACTGTAGCCCTCAGGGCTCTAACTCACACGTTGTGCACAGGTCTTACTACCGATGTGCTTCACTGCACTGAGCACCTCATTGCTTTTGTGATGGGGTTAGCCTCCCTCTGACATGACATCATGGAGTGATGATGTGCCCTTTTGGCACTCATCATGTGCTAAACAAAAGTACTCTGACAGAATGCTAAGTTTTGCATCTGGCATTTCTAATTTAAGAGCAAGTGACTGATTTGGTACTTTTATTAGCTCAAATCTTAAAAATGTCCTCCTTGCTTGATAAACTGGTCTCCTTGTTTCATGGCTCCAGCTACAAGGCCTGGGCCGAAAGTATGAAGGTGTGGCTTATGTCACAAGGCCTTTGGCAAGTTGCCTCTGGCGCTGAAATAGTGCCAGCGGCAGCCAATGTTGCTGCACATAAGGTGTGGAATTGGGAGAATGATCAGGCATATGGAGCTATCTCGCTCTGCCTATCTCCTTCCATCAGATCCAGATCCAGATCTGCAACAGAACTTGCTAGTGCCCTGTGGCAAGCCCTGCAGGCCAATTTCGGCCAAGAAGGGCCTTCTCAGATATTTTCAGACTTTAAATCTGTGATCTCGATCAGAGTCCCAGTGCAAAACCCTGTGCCAACAATGGCTCAGATCTCTAAGAGATACCAGTAGCTAACTACTGCCAATGGTGTTGACATCCCTGGGATAGTTCAGGCCTTATTACTCCTTTCGGCATTGCCAAAGGAGTATGATTCTTTATCTTCCACCATCTTATCCACAACCGGTATGACCAGTCTCTCCTATGCTGTAGTGAGGGACCATGTGATGGCAGAAGCCTCCCATCGAGCTGCCTTTGCGTGCTTCAGGGAAACAGAGAAGAAGCTGTCAGCTGTCAAGAGAAAGGGCAGCGACCCTAAGTGGAAAGGGAAGGGATCAGAGAAATCCAGTGAGAAGTCATCTGAGCCTTTAGGCTCCAACTCAAAGAAGAAGCATAGGTCTGGCAAGGCTGCCAGGAAAAAGCATGAGAAAAAGGAATCTCACAGTTACCTCACCTCCATCAGTATGGTGGAGCCCTTCATGGTGCCTAGTGCACCTTATGCAGATGCAGTATGCTCTGCCCATGCTGCCATGACCATTAATAGTCAAGGTGTCATTTTGAATGGACTGGTGCAGGCTAGCCCCTCTCGCCTCCCACTGACATTTGACCAAAGTGTTCAAATGTCATGGCTACATGGGAAATCCATGTATTTCTGCACCACTGACCCAAGAAAGTGGCCTAATCAGCCTGAGTCAAAAGTCACTGGAACCTTCTTTCCTGGCCCCTCTGTGTACGAAGACTACCAGACAACCTGGGACCTGCTCACAGATATCGAAGTGCCTAAAATGGCCAAGAATCTTCGAATCATTGAAGAAGACCAGATGAGTAAGTGGGAAGGTAAGCACCACCAGGTGGAAACCCCCGAGCCATCGGCTCGGATCAAGGAGGTTCCTGAAATAGAACCTGAGCCTGAGGATGATGATGATGAAGTCTTTCTTGGCTCTGAAATGATGGTCCTGGATCAATTGATCTAGGAAAGCGTGGATAACATGCTTGCAGACGAGCCAATAGCCCCCTTCATGGGGGCTTATGATGAAATGTCAGTCCTTTTCCCTGACCATCACATTATTGCTAACAATAGCTTGACAGGGACAAACTATTCGGGCCATTCCCATAATATAGAGCATCCTATAGAATTTTTAATAAATTATATTGTTGCTTGTGATGCAAAGGCCCTAATCAGGCCATGTGTGATGTATGCCAGAAAGGAATGCAAACATGGTGCCCCTTGGATCTTGGATTCAGGTGCATCATTGCACTTCACTGGTGAGATGAAAGACTTCACCTCCTATGAGGATTTGCCTATGTCTGAGAAATGGCAGGTCAAGACCACTACCAGCATGACTTCAATCAAAGGCAAAGGTGCTGTCCTGATTCATCATCAGGTAAAAGTTAACAAGTTAACAGGAAGACAGAGTCATGCATCACGCGCTTATTCCCTGTTTTCTATCTCCCAGATTTGACAAGTTGGCTTATGTCAATGGGAGTGTTCCTCGTTGCTGAGGAATATACTGTAAAAGGAAACAGTAAAATAATTTCCTTTGCCAACAAAAAGGGAAAACCCCAGCTCGATGTGATGCCAATAATACATGGTGAAACCATCTATGTGTGTGATTCACACATTCAGAGCACTAAGAGATTAGAAGTCGTGACTATCTATATTGCTGACTATGACATTTGGCACAAGTGGCTTGGCCACCTGAGCAAAGCTGTCATGCGACAGATGCCAAAACACACCCATAAGTTTTCCAAGGATCTAAAAATTCCAAGGGACAAGCACATTTGTCCAGGGTGCACCAAGGGAAAAATGATGTCAAAGTCATTCCCTGGATCTGAGTCTCAGGCCAAAGGAGCCTTCAAGCTGATCCATTCCGATCTGAAGGAATTACCAACACTCAGTTATCACAAGTACAAATATTTTATTGTATTTGTTGATGATCAAACTTCACATATGTGGAGTCAGTGCCTGAGAAAAAAGTCCAATGCTGCTGAGTCAATCAGACAGTTCGAGGTGATGGCCAAAACGCAATATGACGCAAAAATCAAGCATTGGCATTTCGATCCTGGGGGGGAATTCCATGATCAGGAACTCATAACCCAGCTCAAAGAGGCTGGGATTAAAATTGAGATGTTGGCACCCCACGTCCACCAACAAAATGGTCATGCTGAATGTGTGATCAGGATGTTAATGGATAAAGCACAAACATTGTACTTTACTGCCTGCCAACCACAATCATGGTGGGAATTTTGTGTAGAGCATGCTACGTATCTCTACAACTGAACACCAATAAACCACCTGAAATGGCGAACTCTGATCAAAGATCTTGATGGCGAGAAGCCCGATCTGAGTGATGAGAAGGTATTCAGATGCAGTGCCTACATTTACCTGCCAAAAGAGAAGCATCCTAATACAGTGACTCACAAAACTGAGTCAATGTTTTCCACTTTGTAATTTATTGTTGAATAACTTCCCATAAACAACAAAACCAAACAAGGTATTGGTGTACCGAATAACATACATGATTAGGGCTACCAAACAAACAAAGAATTATGTAGTTTTAATCATCCCTCATGGAGATATGATTATTTTAATTCAGGGACTCATTGACTCAGTTTTGTGAGGTGGTATCAACATTATGATAAATTGTAATTCTAGTATTTTGTATGACCTCCCTTGGCCTTAATAACTGCTCCCAACCTTCTAGGCATGCTTTCAATCAAATTCTGACACACCTCTGATGGGATATTATTCCACTCTTCCACTACTCTTTCCCATAACTTCCAAATTTCTTTTGGCGCTGTTGGATACTTGTCTAACTGGTTCTTGAGGTGAACCCATTGATGTTCAATAGGGCTGAGGTCTGGAGATTGGGCAGGCCAATCCAGAAGAGTAATATTGTTGTTCTCCATCCATTTCTTGGCCTTTTTTGAGGTATGCTTGGGGTCATTGTCTTGTTGAAAAATCACCTCTTCTCCAGAAATTCCACTCTCCTCCAAGCTAGGCAGCATATGGTCCTTCAAAATGGACACATACTGGTCAGCATTCATCCTCCCCTCAACCTCTGCAAGATGCCCCACTCCATTCCATCCCATACACCCCCATACCATAATGTTTCCTCCTCCAAATTTGACAGTTCTCTGCACCTCTCTCTCAATCAGCCCCTCTCCCTTCTGTTTCCAAACCCACTCTCTCCCATCTGACCCAAACCTGTTAATTTTAGTCTCATCTGACCAAATAACCCTTCTCCAGTCCTCCACAGTCCACTCTCTATACTTCTGAGCAAAAGCCAGTCTTGCTTTCCTATGCCTTATACTAAGCAAAGGCTTTTTCTTCTTCACCACAGCCTTGAATGAGTTTTTTCTGAGAACTCTTCTGACTGTTTCTGAGGAGACTGGAGTGGGGATGATGCTGTTGATGTAATGGGTGGCCTGAACAGCATTTGCAGCCTTGCCAGTGGTGATTTGGATAAGGATGGCTCTCTGAGAGGTAGATGAGAGCTTAGAAGGATGACCACCAGAGGGGGAATCCAGGTTTGGATGGAGAGCCCTGAGTGTTCTGGATACACTAGACTGGCTGAGGTTGAGTTTAGAGGCAATATTGTGGGTAGAATAATGATTGGAGGCCAGGGAAAGAATGTTTTCCTTCTGAGCAGAGGAGATGGGATGCATTGGAGAATATTGAAGTATGAAGAATGCTAGTCCTAATTAAATACTATAATTTAAGGTCCCATCATGGGTCACATCACCTTAGAAACCATCTGTCAAGTTTTTGACATTATACAGTTGGTGGAGCATCAGATTCTAATATTTCTGACTACCCCTCACAAAACTGAGTCAATGAGTCCCTGAATTGAAATGATCATATCTCCATGAGGAATGATTAAAATTACATAATTCTTTGTTTGTTTGGTAGCCCTGATCATGTATGTTATTCAGTACACCAATACCTTGTTTGGTTTTGTTGTTTATGGGAAGTTATTCAACAATAAATTACAAAGTGCAAAACATTGACTCAGTTTTGTGAGTCACTGTAAGTTAGCTGCAAGATCAGAGCTCATAATATACATTGGCCTGGCAGATGGCATCAAGGGTTGGCACTTTATGCACCCATCAGGGTCAATATTTGTTGGTGCTATGGCACTCTTTGATGAGACTCTGTTCCCTCATTGTCCCAGGGCCAAGACTCCAGCAAAAACTGATCTCGGGAATATATCCCCTTCCGGAGATGATGACCACTCTGGGGGATCAGGGGATGATAGCAATGGAGGAAGTGATGACAGCTTCTATCTGGGCCATGGGCATTATGCTCCACCGGTGCCAAGTCCTCCTCCATGAGCTCCATCCCCACCACCTTCACAATCAGGGTCTGAAACCCCTAAAATGTCTAGAGACCCGCTGTTCAGCTCCTTTGGCAATCCGCCTCAGGGTGCTGATCTGTTTGTGCCAGCAGGTGCACCGGGTCCATCGTCCCAGCCTAGTCCAGCACCGCTAGCAGTAGAGGCCCCCATACCTTCATTAAGGCGATCAAACAGGCAGTGATGAGTCCCAACTCATACGGGCAATGTCTATGGTGAAAATCGCGACCCTGTTCAAATTGAATGAGACATTGCACGGGAGTGCCAATGGTGGGAACCAGTGGGACAAGGCAGGAGTCATGCTCCAGCCCTCCCTCAGGTCGAAGAAGAGGTGCCAGCTAGGCCCTCTCAACCACCAGTGGCAAGTAGAACTCCTCCCGCACAGACCCCAGATAATTTGGAATTAGAGTATGCAACACCCCCTCAACCTCGGAAGTCTGAGGTGCCATGGATTTGGCACCAGAATCCCAATGAGGAGCGAGGGACAGTGGTTACCAATCCGGGTACCCCATCATATTGGGGCCCTAGAAGGGATAATTATGTTGCTGAAGATGGAATGGATCTAATGTGCCTTCTGCTTAGCAAAGCAGTTGCACCATCTACAGCATCAGATCCTGTCCCGATCCAGTATCGCGACATTGCATGCTTACCCAAGCCTGCACCATGCAATCAGAGTGGAGAAGTGCATGCCTGGAGGAACTAGAGGCCCTCTGTAAACAGCATGTCTATGACATCATAGATCTCCCTGCTGGCTGAAAGGCCATCAAAAATAGATGGGTTTTCTCCATAAAATCTGATGGACGAAAACAGGCCAGACTCGTGGCCAAAAACTTCTCGCAAGTTGAAGGCATTGACTATGACAAGATATTCTCTCCAGTGGTCCGCTATGAGATGGTTCACCTCATGTTTGCCCTGAGTGCCCTAGAAGGCATGTACATGATGGGACTCAATGTAAAAACCATGTTCCTGTATGGCAAACTAGATGAGGAAATTTACATGCATCAACCTGAGGGATTTGTCATCCCAGGTAAAGAGTGCAAAGTCATGCACTTACGCCGAGCATTGTATGGCCTTATACAGGCTGCCCTAGCATGGTGGAGAGAGCTAGAGGTGTTCATGCAATCCATTGGATTTGAACATGCCAGCTCAGACGCCGGCATTTTCATCTACAAAAATGGTAAAGACATTGTCATCACAATAATCTACATTGATGATAGCGTGTTCTTGGGGAAGAACAAATGCCTTGTAGAGGAAAAGAAAAATGCTTGTCTCAAGCATTGGGAGTGTCGAGACACTGGTCATGTTACTGAATTCCTTGGTATGTGCATAACACAAGGTGCATCAAGAATCACTCTGAACCAAACAACCTACCTAGCCACTGTGCTAGCTCAGTTCAGAATGATGAATGCCAAGGCATCCCCCACTCCACTTCCCATGGGATACATCCCTATGGAAAACCCTGATGAGCCTAATCCAGCTCTCAGAACTGAGTTTCAATCAGTAATTGGGTCTTTATTGTACCTGATGCTTGGAACTTGCCCTGATATCGCCTTCACAGTGATAAAGATGTCACAATTCTTGGCTAATCCAAGTAAAGAACATCTTGATAAGGTGCATTACATAATGTGCTACCTAGTTAGTACTCAATCATATGAGCTTATCTATGATGGCTGCAGCAAACAGGGCCTCCAAGCCTTTACTAATTCGGACTGGGCATTCAATGTCATGAAACACAAGTCCACAACAGGTTACTTTGCCACCTTAGCAGGAGGCATCATGTGCTGGCAGTCCCGTATGCAAAAAACTGTAGCACTTAGTTCTACAGAAGCTGAATACATGGCTCTCTCTGACACTTGTGGGCAGAGAGTGTGAATCACATCCTTATTTTCCAAATTAGGATATCCCTTGAGTAAGGTGCCTATCTGTGCCGATAATCAGAGGTTGATCTTCATTGGATCTAACCCCATTCAGGAAAGAAGGACTAAATATATTGACATTCGCTATCATTATACACGCGAATGTATCAAAGATGGCAAGGTTACAGTCATCTTCATCCCAGGAACTGAAAACCTGGCAGATATGTTTACTAAAAATCTTGGGAGGCAGCTCTTTGAGAAATTTAGAAGCTCCCTCAGAATTAAATTCAAGGTTCAAACTTAGTACCTATACATGGCACCTTGGATCATAAAGCCCCTCCAGGTCGATGCCGGTACAGTTTGTGGAAGGGTGTTGAATTAAATCTGCATGTGGCACCTATTCTGTGCCTCAGTGTAAACACATATATATGTAAATACATGTATACAAATATGTCATAATGACATGTGGACAGGAACTATGCAGTACACTGCCCTTTTCTCCACTCCACTGAGCCTCATGTGACCATGTGGGTTCTCTAGGTATATAAGTATGCTGTACCTCTATCTAGCAATAGAGAGAGTTCTACGCCCTCTAACCTAAGTTACTTAGCACACTAACCAACTCAACAGGTAAGTAGTAAGATCTGTGAGCACTCTACACTGCGCATAACGCACTGCTCAACAAGAACTGAGAGTAATGTGTATCTATATCATTACCTTTTGTTTCATAATCCAGCACCAGGCCTCACCTTACATTGTGACTGCTAGTGTCCAAAAGGCAGTACTCATCTATAAGACAGCTGCAACCAGACAACCATTTGGCTCTGGTTTAGTTTATGGTTCTAGTATACTATTATGGCCTTTCATGGTCTATTGTTTTAGTAGCTGAGTTTGATTGCCAAGTCACATAGTTCATCAACTCTTGGAGAGGTTAGTCACATGATCCATCAACATTTGGAAACATTCTGAATTAGATGAAGAAGATCACCACAGATTCTATTTTTTAGCCATAATGTGATGGCAGACAAAGACACACATATGCCAGGTCCTGGAAATCACCTACCCCACATTGGAGCAGAAAGTAGACAAGTTAACTGGTCAACTTGCTCATCTGATGGATATGTTACTCACCACACCATCATACCACCAATCACCTCCAAAGCCAGTAGAAGTCAAGCATGAGGAAGTGCATCAGGAGGAGGAGCTGAGAGTTGCCAAAAATGGAAAAATCCACTTACCAAACCTCAGACAGATTTGAGATGTAGGAAAAGAAAAGGAAGAAGAAGAAAAATGTTCCAAGCAGTCCCAATGAAGGTTCCCCATTGGAGACTCACAATAAATACAATATACTTGTATTGGAGGAAACCCAGGACAATGGTTCCTGCCAGTCAATTTATTGATTGTGACATTTTATGCTCTCAAGTTCATTTTGAAATTGCATCATGGGAAATTACCAATGTTGGCTAAAGTCAGGAGTGGTCCAACCAATGCACCCAGGTCCCAGTTGTATGTATTGGCAAAATCTGAAATTCTTTATTTGCTCAGGGTGGATAGAACATGAAGTCACAGTGAAGTTATTTATTAATTGTACATTGGTTCAAAAGAATGGGATTCTCATGTGAAAACTGAAGCACCTGATCACAGTGTATAATATTGATGGTACAGAGAATAAGAGAGGAAGGATCACAGAGAAAGTTACTTTGATTATGTCCTACCAAAATCACAAGGAGCAAGCCATATTCAAAGTATGTGATCTTGGAAAGATTAATCTAATGATCAGACAAATGTGGTTATACTGGCATAATCCAGAAGTCAATTGGAAAACTGGAGAAATGCTAATGACTTGTTGCCCTAGGGAATGTAATATAGCAGTGAGGAGGTTGAAGAAGGAAAAGAAGAAGAATAGGGAGAAGAAATGTATGAGGAAGTATTCAGCCACCATGGAGGAAGTTTCTGATGAGGAAATGCCTGATGGGGAAAGTCCAATCATGATCAAGAAGGAAGATCAGGGGAAAGTATTTTGGGCTATCCATGGAGGGCAGTCCTGGGACTCAAATTTACAAAGAGCAGAGAAGTCAGTGGAGGAAATGGTAAGAGATTTCATAAATATCTCTCAGTATTTCAGAAGAAGGAATCAGAAAGAATGCCATTGTGAAAGCCATGGAATTATAGTATAGAGTTGAAGGAAGGATTTGTGCTGAAGAACTCCAAGGTTTATTTGTCATCCACAAAGGAGCAAGTGGAAGTGGATTATTTATCAAGGAGCAGTTAAGGAAGGGTGATATTTGTCCATTAAAATCTCCACAAACCTCACCAATATTTTTCATACCCAAGAAGGATAAGAAGAAGTGCATGTGTACTAACTACCACTATCTAAATGTGTGGATGGTAAAAAAATGTGTATCCACTACCTTTAATTTTGGAAGTCATTGACAAGATGGTGAAAGCCAAGAGATTTACAAAACTGGATTTATAATGGGGATATATAATAATGGCATTAAGAGTGGAGGGTTGCATTTGCCATGCATCAAGGATCATTTGAGCTATTAGTCATGTTTTTCAGAATGACTAATAGCCCACCTACATTTCAGAATATGATGAATGATGTTCTCAAGGATGAAATGGATATTGGTGTGGTAATCATTTTTTTTTTGTCATTTTTATGACCTCTCAGGGCATGCCCTATATTGGTCTTTACATTTTTAGAGTATCTACTCGAGGCCCCTTTGCCTCGCCCTTACCCCGGCCCTTGCATCTCAGATGGCATGCCCTTGGCATTCACTCCCCCTGAGATTTGGTTCCTTGAGCTATTTAGGACTGTGGGACCTCCTTCAACCTCTCTGTTCCTTCACCTAGCATTTTGTCAATTTGGGGTTGTTATATGTCTGTTAAGCACCTGGCCAGTTGCTGGCAGGCATGAGGTGAATGACACCAGAGAAACTATTACCCACTTCCTTTTCAAATGCATATAACAAAGAATGACATGAGCTAGACTGAGAGATGAGAAGGGACTCTAGAAACCTCTCTGCACTAATGAGCTCTGAGAAGGGAGTGAAAGCTCTAGTCAACTACATAGTAAAGACTGGAAGGCTACATCGACCTAAATGTGAATACCCAGTCTGCAAGACTCCCATGCTTGCATGCAGTCACACAGGACATTATGTCAACATGCCCTAATATCCCCTTTACCAACTTAAAACAAGCCTGCAATGCAGGGGACCCCAGAAAAATACACAAAGTACAAGATGAGAGTGAGAACTAAGACAGCTGACACACATCACTACTGACCCTCTAGTTTGACATGTGTTGCAATCGCTCATGTCAGATTTCTTGATCCAGTGCAGGTAGAAATTTAGTGAAATGTGGCCTGTGTGAACTTGGGTCAGGAGACTAGCCTGGTGTCTGCTTAGATCAGTCTGTATCTTAGCATATTAACTGTATGTGAAATTTGGGTTGATTCAACTTAGCTTTGGTTGTCTTGGCAGGCCTAGCCACATACTATTCCATCTTTTTTTTAGCTCATCATGATACCTCTGCTTTACTGCCACTATGCTTCTTGGTAGTTCCTCTTGTAGTATCAGGGGGAGGCTGTGAGGTGGGCTCAACTTGCCTTGTGCCACCTTTTTGGCTTCTTCATCTATCTTTTCATTCCCCTGCACTCCACTATGTCCTGAGATTCAAACTAGCTGGAAACATTTAGCATTGGGGTTTGCATTATCTAGATTGTTGTCTGCAGTAGTTAGGAAGTTTTCAACCAAGTATTGTGGTAGCCTTGCATGACTTGGTTCTTTTGATGAAAGCTTGGCAGTCTGTTAGGATGGATATTGGTTGTAGGCCTGCTATGTGTTTATTTCTGATCAACCATATACCCATTATGGCTCCTACCACTTCTGCTTCAAAGGACATACTTTGCTGCACTTCCCAGGTGGTACCTCAGTACCTTCGATGGTTTGGGTCTCTTTTTTCTGTACATTACTGCTGCTGCTCCTATGTTTCTGTTTATACCTGATCTATCCATGAAAACTTTGATTTCTGGCAAACTAATAGCTTCTTTGAGCATAGAGGTGTCTCAGTCTTGGGTGATCTCTGTGGTGAAAGAGTCCATGGTGTAGGCTGGGAAATGGGGATTTGGTGTTATGGTCTCTATTTAGTGTTTGAAAGTCTGGTTCAGTCCAATTTTTTTGACCCCAACAGGGGCAACTGCAGACCAAACCAGTCACATTCATTCTCAATATCTAGGCAACCATGGACCAGACTGGAGTAAACCAGTCCTACCATGGTTGCCCAACAGTTCATGAACTAGTCTTCACCAGTTCATGATTAGACTGGTCCCAACCAGTTTGCAATCAGTCAGGACCATAGTACTAGAACTAATATAACTAATGTGTTCAAAAACTAATATACATTATGAAACTAAAATATATAAAGAAAAAACACCCATCCTCTGCAAGCAGTGGCATGGGTGATGCATAGCACCTGTACTCTCCCATGCAAGCAGCAGCTCACAGTGGCAGGGGCAGGTGCTGATGGATGGCATTGCTATTGGGTAGTTTGGTGGTAAGCAGTAATGTGGCAAGCATGTGGGTTGGTGTGCTTACCTTGCACATACCCTGCTGCATACTTCTGCCTCGCTCGCACTGTCATCTCCGCTTCCTATCATGGTGTCACTGCCAGGACCACCATCTCGCAGGCAGGGTAGTGGTTCTGTGGCATCCCCATTGTGGTCATCTGTTTATCATTGTTGTTGCCCATTATTCATCCATCATTGTTGTCTGTTATCACCAGCACCTCCATTACCCCCTGCGAGCAGTGGCTCACAGATGGGGTGGTGGTGCTGTGTTACCAGCTGCTCCACTGTTGTTGTTGCCTCTTGATGTAGCCATTAGCACTCACAAACCCCTCCATGAGCAGTGGCTCAGCAGGTGTGGGTGCTGGGTTGATGCCACTGTTCTTGAGGTAGTTAGTGTGATGCAGTGTTTACGAGGTGGGAGGGTACATACCTGAGAGTGCTGAATGTGTGCTGGTGGTCATGGTTGAGTGCATGAGCTGTCGTTGCTTGGGACTGTCACTAGCAGTCATTTGTTATTGTCGTTCCCTCTTGGCATCGTGAGCAGTGACATATCCCCCCACGAGCATAATGGGTGATATCATCAGTGTGGCATCATCAGTATGGCATCATCTGTCATGGGTGTCATGGGTGTCATTGGCATCATCTGTCATTGGTGTCGACCAGGCAACATCATCACCTTTGCAAGGTCACTGTCAATACCTGCATTCCCCTGTTCGAGCAGTGGCTCAGAACAGCAGAGACAGTGCTGGAGTGATGATGCTGTTGAGGCAGCCAGTATGACATGGCAGGTGTATAGGTAGCAGGTGCTTACCTTGTTGGCCATAACAGAGTGTAAAACCTACAAAAGAAGAAAGTAATGCTATTAGTAGTAGAAGAACAATGAGAGAATAATAGAAAACTTACTTATCTTGCTTTGTAAGCTCAAATGCATGTGATGTGGCAAGTTTGTGGCCATGCATATTGCTGTTTTTGTATGTTAAAGCAGCATGGGAGTGGCTGTGGTGGCCATTTACCTTGAGGTGGATGAGGTGGGTGTCATGGATGCTGGTGGTAAGAGAGAAGTGGTTGTTGGTTGATATTTGAGCCTGCTGCAACCAAAGTTCGGTTGAAGACCAGTTCAAATGGGTCTTCACCTAGTCTATTAATATATTGCATTGTTGATGGACTGCAAACTGCACATGTGACGGCCATGTGGCAACCGAAACTGAAAGTCTGGTTGGCATCAGTCCAGTTCAGTTAAGTCCACAGTCTTTTTTTTGGTTCTATAAACTGGACTTTCAAATGCTATCTCTATTTGTCCAGGTTGGATTTTGGGAAAATAGTCTAGCAGTTTATGTAGGGGTGTGCAATGCTTCCTTGCATACACTGTGTGATACTCTTAGATCAATTGATATAGTGGATGAGACTCAGATAGTGTGCAGATTCATACTAGTGTCCTGTGGCAGACTTTTAGGATGGTTAGTTCTAGCAGTGATAATACTCAATCTGGAAACCTAACAAAAACCTGTTAAAAGGTTTAAGAAGTATAACACAGGCTAGAGGAAGGGTGCGAGTTGGTACTAAATATCCCCGCTGATACCCAAGGTTGTGTTTAGAGATGCAAAATGGTAGGAAATGTTGTGAATTGTCTGTGGGAGCATACAAAGTTGTTCGAAAGAGTTTAAAATAGGTTCAAAGATGTGTGAAGTAGTTCGAATAAGGTTTAAAGAAGTTTGAAGAGGTTTGAAATGAGTTTGAGGAAATTTGAAGATGTCAGACTACTGTTGAGGTATGTCGAGGAGCAAATATAACAAATAAGAAGTGTTTGTCGAGAGGCGATAGGTGATGTGCAATAAGTTGAAGGTGAATATGAAAGTTTGAAGAAGTTCACAATATTTTGCAGTGCAGAACTTAGAGATATGATGTGAGACTAAGACTCAAGAGAATAGCTTTTAAATCAAACAATAGAGAAAGGGTAACTTTTTCTCTGTTCCCTGTTTCTGGTCTTCCCTTGTTCTAAGTAACTAATACAAGTTTATATACAATTTAAAGAGATAGTACTTAAAAAGGAAATAAAACATGTGTAGTACATGAGGCAATATATGCAACAATGAGGACTTTGTAAATCATAAAACAAATGAGAAATGATAAATAATTGAAATGTACAGTGTCTCTGTATAGTAAAAGTACTTATCTCTTTGCTTCAATATATCATTGAAACCTAAAACTGCACTTATCATCTTCTAGATCTTTTGTAGTCTCTCCTCATGTCCGGTGGCACTTGATATGCAATGAAAAGGCTCATTACAAATGTGCAGCATGTATCAAAAGAGTTTCAGAACAGTTATGTGGCAGCTGACTCTGTTCAAAGTGGTGCAAAGTTGTTCAAAAGCATTTGAAGTGTTGCAAAATAGTTCAAAATGGTTCGAAGTCATTCAAAATTATGCAAAGTCATTTGAAGTAGTGTGAAATAGTTTGAAAAGGATTTGAAGTCAATTTTGTGGTATTTGTAGTGCTTTGGAGCATCTGTTGTAATGTCTCGATATGATTAGAAGCATTCTCCAGACCTTAAAGTGTGCAATGGACCTATCAGCAGGAGCATACCTGCATGTATATCTAGCATGTCTGTTGGGGTGGTTCATAGTGCACCATTGATGGCCAAAGTAGCTATCCTCTGGATTTTTGTCATTTGTCTCATAATTATTACCTATCCTGTCATTTGTTTGGCATCTGGGATTTTTTGTGGTGGGCTGTACCATATTTTTGTCCTTATAGGTCATCTTAGGTATCACTACCATTGTGTGGAGTTGGTGCATGTGGTAGGGTGATAAGCCAGTGTCAGTTTTCACCAGGTGGCAGCACTGCAGTACCCATTTGGTGGCATTTTCTATTACCTTCTCCTCATGTCTTTTCCACATTAGCTTGTCATCTATGACTATGCCAAGATACTATGCCAAGATACCTGTATTTGTCAACTGCATTTAACTCTCTTCTTTGTAAGTTGAGCTTTGGCTTGCACATTGGGTGGGGAGTGCCATTTAATAATCTTGCCTTTTTCTGACCTAGGTGCATGATCACTAGCTTGCTAATTTTTAACCTGGAGTTGTGGTCCACTGACCACTTGAACCCGCCATTTTCCCCTTCCATGTGCTTGTGGATGGCTTGGGTGGTCTGTTCAAAATTTTTCCTGATGGCCATGACCATCACATCATCAACATTTCTGAGTGCCTGTAAGGTGTCAGTGAGCTCAAGCAGATCCACATTATAGAAGTTAAAAGAAGGGAGGGAGATTGGGTCTCCTTGTCCTACTCCATTGTCTATCGTGATTGGGGCCAATATGTAGTCATTGAATTTGAGTTGTGTTGTTCTTCATTTGGTAGCCATTCAATAAACTTGACTATTTCACCTGGGACTCCTCTCTTCCTCATGTTGTATAGTAGCCAGCCTGTTACTGCATTAGGAAATTCTCCCTCAATATCCAGAAAAAGTATTGATACCACTTTCCCTTTCCTCCACACTTCTTTTACTTGGTGGATCAGTAGATGCACCATGTCGGTTGTGCTCCTGCATGGTCTTCCACCAGAATATGTGTCTGGCAGTAATTGCTGTTGCTCCACTATTGATATGAGATTCTTAGAAACTATGGATGTCAGGACTTTTGCCATGGTGCACAGCAAGGTTATAGGATGGTAAGCTTTAGACACCTCATAGCCCAGTTTGCCAGGTTTCCATAGCACACATGTTGTGGACTCTTGCCATCCTTGGTAGTAAATTTTCTGCCTTATTATTGACCTATATATGGGGAGTAGGTATGGGACTATATGGTTTACCACCTTCTGTAGTATAGTGTTGGGAATTTGGTCTGGTCCTGAGGCTTTGTAGGGTGATAGTCTCATTATATGTGCTCAAATTTGCTTTTCTATGACTCATAGTGGTGATGGTAGTGGGAGTGGGTAACTATAGTCTTGTGGTACTGTCGAGATTGCTGGCTTTGGTGGAAAGAAAGCTTTTGCAAGGGACCTTGCCTTGTCTTCATTTCTGTTTACCTCTCTTGTAGTCCCATCATCATCTTTTACCTTCAGCGTGGGGACTCTTGTCTTGCCCCCATTGCCTATTGGATTAGAGAGATACCTGTTCACCGTCCAAATGTCAGTACCATTAGCATTCTCTAGGTAGTTATGTTAGTGGTCTGTTTTGCTTTTGCAATTTCTGCTGCATACTTATGCTGGGCCTGTCAGATGTCTTGGTAACTTGAGTGGTCCTCTATAGCCCAGTGATAGGTCCATTGCATGGTCTAAGGTCTGGGAATGGTCCCAATTGTATCGACACATTATGACACATGCTCCAAATTGCTACAAATGCCACAAAGTCAATTTTGAACCCTTTTCAAACTATTTTGGACAATTTTGAACTTTTCAAAACAACTTTGCATAACTTTGAACGATTTTGAATGATTTTGTGACACTTTGAACACTTTTGAATCACTTTGCACTACTTTGAACAATGTCAGCCACCACATAGCTGTTCCAAAACCCTTTCAACACACACAGCACATTTGGAATAAGCCATTTCATTGCATATTGAGCACTACCAGACACAAGGAGAGACGACAAAAGATTTAGAATGTGATAAGTGTGGTTTTGTGTTTCAATAATATATTGAAGCAATAAAAGAAGTATTTTTACTATTCTGGGACAATGTACATTTCATTTATTATCATTTCTCATTTGTTTTATGATTTAAAAAGTTCTCATTGTTGTATATATTGCCTCATGTTTTCCACATGTTATTGTTTCCTTTTTAGTACTATTTTCTCAAATTGTATATAGACTTGTACTAGTTACGTAGAATAACAGCAAAGGGAACAGAGAAAAAGTTACCCTCTCCATTATTGTTGGATTTAAGAGCTGTTCTCTTAGTCTTACTCTCACATCATATCTCTAAGTTCTGTGAAATATCATGAACTTCTTCAAACTTTTGTATTTGCTCTTCGACTTATCGCACATTATCCATTGTCTTTTGAAAAACACTTCTTATTTGTTATATTCGCTCCTTAACATACCTCGACATCAGTCTGACTTCTTTAAACTTCTTCGAAACTACTTTGAGCCTCTTCAAACACTTCAAACTAATTTGCACATCTTCAAACCTACTTTGAACAACTTTCAAACAACTTTAAAGCAACTTTGTATGCTCCCACAACTATTTGCAACATCTCTTACCATTTCGCATCTCTAAACACAACCTTGGATATCAACAGTGATATTTAGTACCAACTCACACCCTTCCTCTGACTCATGTTACACTATCAGAAGCCATTTAGTAGGTTTTGTTTGGGTTTCTGGGTTGAGTATTATCACCAGTACCTGTAGGATTTGGCACATGAGCGATTGACTGACTTTTTGATGTTCGTCAGGTCTTTTGTCCACCACCTTTTGAAAATTGGACATGGTTGGTTTTCTGGGACTTTGGCAGTGATTGCTTTCTAAATAGCTGTGGTTAGTTGTTTGATTTTCCTACCTAGCTCTTCCTCATTTTGGATTTTGTCTGGGATCAAAATTGTGGCAATTTCTTCCCCAAGTATGTGTTGAACCCCCATTCAGTTTCTCTGAAGTTTTGTGATGGGTTCATTACTGTTCTCCTCTGCTCTAGTTTGAGGATGGTTATGATTGGGTAATGGTTGGCTTTACCTGGTTGCCTCTTTGGCATGGTGTCACATTTCAGTACATAGTTAGCTAGGCTATTAGTGCAGAAAACATTATCTGGTCTGGAGAAGTGTTTCATTACCATGTGTTTAAATGTGGGGATACCCTTTGGTAATGGCATGAACATTTCTTGGTCCACTATCAGTTTGATTAGCTCCTGTGCATCCTCAAGAGCTTTGGTTGTAAACAGCTGCGAGTCTTCATTGCTGTCCCACAAAGTATGGTGTCAGTTGAAGTCCCCTCCCCACAGTATGTGGTGAGCTTGTGATCCCTGTGGTTCATTTTGGTTATCAAGCATGTACCTTCTTAGTATTGCCAGAGTGTGCAAGTTCTTGCCTGCATTGTAGATGCTGAAAAATTTTAGACTTCTATAGCCCCCATTCAATTCGATTGCTACTATGTTGTTTGAGTCAGGGATATCTAGGATTTTTCAGTTGTTAGTGGAGAGTGCTGTATTTACCCATATCATAGACCAAACAGTTGAGTCTAGGGATGCTTGTAAGGTAGGGGTTACTGCTATGAATTGGTTCAGTGTTCTGATATTGCTAAAAAAGGTGATGTATGGTTCCTGTATTAGTATGACATCCCAGTGGGCTGCCAGTGAGTCGTTAATTAGTTCAAGATGAGCAGAGAGTGATTTGTTCAGATTTATTTGGAGAATTCTTAACTTTGTTGTCAGACTTGGTTTGTTACTCATTTGTTGTTCTGAGTTCATTGGTTTGCTTGCTTGTAGTTTGATTTGTGTTGTTGAGAGGCAGGCATCCTCAGTCTGTTATCCTGTCCCATGTGAAAATTTGAGCTCTTGGCCATTTGGTGTGGATTGCCTGTGTTGGAATGGGAGTTGAATTTGTTGCATATTACCTCTTCTATTTAGCTGCACAATTTTTGCAAGATCCATAGGGATTGCCATCTGTTGTCCACTTGGTGGTGTCATCTCCCATGTCCATGATTCCTTGAAGAGAAAGAGGGAAGTAAGTTTTCAGGTTTTTTTGCCTCATGGTCAGCACATTTCCTTAAAAAGGTTGGACAATTCCAGTCACTGCTAGCATGGCCTTGTACTCCACATGGGGTACATGTGAGGGTCAGCGAGTCACATTCCACTGTTCTATGATCTCCTCCACTCTTGGTGCAGACATCTCTTTGGATGATGCATTTGTTTGCGACATGGTTGTATCCCTGGCATTTGAGGCATCTAATTGGTTCCCTTTTGCATTTTGTTATCAATACCTTTTTGTTGCAAATGACTAGTCTGTTTAGAATCACTTGGTTTGCACTGTCTGGGTCAGTGAAAGTGATAATTACATGCCCCACCATCTGGTTGGGGTTACATCACTCTGGTGCTTTGGCCCACCTACATTTCTTAATGGAGTCTCTAGTGAGGTTGTTAGTTTCTATTACCTCCTCAATGTAGGATATTTCCATTGCATTGAATGTGAGAGGGACAAAAAAGCCATAGTGCTGTAGTTACAGGATTCAGTTAGTATGGAGGTTTCCAGTTCACATTCCATGTGTAGGATGTTCACTTCATTGCGTAGCCAGGTGGCAAACTTGTCATCCCTTGCTTCAACCAGTATTCCACCTTTTTTGAGCCAAATTGCTGAGTGCAGCCTACACTCTTCATTCATCATTTTTGTGGCTTTATTCAGTTTTGTGTTCATATGTTTCAGGAGCTGCAGGGCTGGCATGGTTTTGAGGTCTTGCATGTCTATTGAGAGCACCCAGAGAAACTGCCTTGCCCTTATACTTTCTTTTGCCCTGATTTGTGGGTCCACTTGAATGGGTAGGCTGACTGATCCCTGGTTCAGTGCATCTTGGTAGGGGGTATCCATCATTCTCTCTTTCTCTGCTATATTGCCCATTTTGGTTGCTAGTTTACCTAGTTCTTCCACTGAGTCTTTAGCCTGAGTCAGTATCTCATTCGCATTTTGGTGTATTTTTGAGATGGCCTCTTCTGTTTTTTTCTCTGAGAGTGGTCTGTGTTTTGTCAGTGATAGACGTCAGCTCCTTCGACATTATGTCAGTGACTTCCTTTGGTGTATTTACTATCTCCAATTCTTGTAGCAGGAATGCCACCACTCAGATTCTATTTAGTGTCTGCAGGGGGGTGTTTGGTAATGCTCTGACCTGGAAGAGGGTTTTGGCCTGTGCCACCAACAATGGCATTGAGCCTTTGTGGTCTATTCCAGTGTTGCTACTAGATGGTTTGTTCTTCTTTGGTTTTGGTTTGGTGCAGTGTTCTCTGTGAGAGTAGTTTGCCATAAATTCAGTCATACTGCCAATGGCAGGGGGTCTAACATTTTGGCTGTTCCTAGATAGTGAGTACTATGCTGCTCTATACTAGGTTTCCTCCAGAATGGTTTATTACACTGATCTGTACTAGATTTCATTCTCCCTTTTATGATTCAACTGCTCAAACCATGGAAAAGCATGAGATAGTGGTGGTACCAGATCAAGAAGCATTTTGTGGTAATCATATTTACTGAAGACATACTAATATATATTCACACCAAGTGAAGAAGGGCATAACAAGATTGGGGAAACAGTTTTGTTGAAGTTAAAGAAGAATGCTCTTTTTTTGAAAGCTGAGAGATGTACTTTTGGTGCATCCAAGATTAAGTTCCTTGGGTTGATTATTCTGAACCTGATGAAATTAAAATGGGTCCCATTAAAGTGGAAGCAACTACCTCATGATTGGTTCCTGGGAAGGTTAAAGATGTCCAGGCATTTTTAGGGTTGGCAAACTTCCACCATTAATTCATGCATAATTTCTTGAAGATAGCTGCATTCTTACATAAACAGGGTATTTCTAGGAGTTGCCCAACAAAAGAACTTGCACTTTGAGCCATTTTCACTGATGAGATCAGAAGAAGCAAATGAGCACCCAGCATTACCATTTTTATTCTGCCTGACTTGGAGGAAAACAGCTCTGTAAGGGGACTAGGAGGTGTACCAATGGTCTTGGCAATTTTCTGCATTCATCCCATATTTTTTTTGCATTTTGTTTTACTCTATTCTGCAATTTCTATGATTTTCTATAATTTTATTCCTATTTTATGTTTATTTCTCCATTTCTCTACATTTGTATGTGTTGACAGTTTTATTTTTGGAGGCAGGGCCCCTTTCAGATACTTACCTATCAAGGTGATGTTATTCCATAATGTTGATCAGCCTATCCCTGCCTTTTTCTATTTTTAGCCAACTATTTGATTTCTGGTCTTTCACATATACTGGGCATCGACAGGTGGGTCCTTAGAGTTTTCTTTTTGGATTCCCCTCTGTTAGCTAAATATTAAGTGAGGCTTTGAGGTTGCCCTTACAGTAGAAAACACTCTCCCTAGGCCTGGAATTGAAGTGCACTGCAGATATAACATTTCCTATGCATACAGGACATTGCCCAGGATGCAATTGACACCCCCTTAAGTGTGCACTTATCTCTGCTTGATGCATTGCCATGCACCATGGATGCCCAAAAACATGTCAAAGTGCTTGAAGGCACCATTTTCAGATTGTGCACACAAATCAAATTGCTTAAATCATGTATTAAAAGCTTTGTTAATACCCTACAGCTTAGTTCCCCACCTAATATTCCATCTATTTTAACCCCAACCACTTCCAGCATCATGCACTACCTAATACCACTGGCACACAGATCAAACCATCCCCCCTGCCAACTTTAATTATCTGTGCACTCATGGATGTTCATTCCTCAACTCCTGTGAGGTATACATCAGTCTTTGTCCTAATCAAGTCATAGATGACACTATAAAAATTTATTGGGCTTTCACATATATGAAGTCTGAATGTGCCTACCTCTATTTTGACTGCATTTTGTGCCAAGCTGGTAGGAAACAGCCCCATTATCTAATAAAATTTTATCTTATTTTATTATGTTGAATTACACTACACTATGCTGAAAGATGCTACACTTTGTTGACATGAGAATTTTATTTTGCACACATCAATACATGTATGTATGTGCATGTATGAGCACATTGGTGACAACATTGTACAATACATGTAACATAGTATATAAACCTTAAATATACACCTAGGGGACCCCAGTTGTGTTCTCTTAGGTATTTCATTCACACTTGTGGTGCAAAACACCTTTCTCAACCAACTAACCTATTAATAACCCCATGCATTAAAACCATCAATCCCGCCATCATGCACATGTATCCTGCCCCCTTTTTGCAGAGAGAACCCACATGGTCTAGAGCAGATAGTGGGTGTTGCCCTAACAGAAGAATACAACTTTCCCAATCAGTGCACCTTCTCTTACTTGTGCATACATCATTGTTTCACCATGCCACATCCAACTACTCATCCTTTTGGCATAAGCCAGAAGTACTTGTATATATGTAATCTACCTTTTCTTTTGTAAGCCAATGCCAGGCCTTGCCTGATGTTGCGACTGCTAGTGATCAAGAGGCAGCACTTATCATTAGGACAGCTGCAACCAGACAACCAATCAGATCTGGTTTAGTTATGATTTACATTACTCTATTTGGATGACTATTTTAGTTACAAGCTGAATTCAGTACTATCCCTGAGATCAGGCACTGTTGGAAGAGATATTTATCTGAAGTGCTTGATGAACTGAACAGTTGGTGAATTACTGAATCACAGGTTTTGCTGAGTTTGTTACCCAAGTTACCAAATCATGTGACCCATAAACATTTGGAGAGGTCCCAAAGAACAAGTTTTAAATCTGCCAAAGAAGTGACTCATCACAGCTTGGATCATTATGTCTGAACCTTCAACTTCTAATCCTGGTCCTAATCCTGTTCCCATGCCAGCGCTAGAGGCAAAAATTGATGCATTTATGGTGCAAATGTCATAATTAGTGTCAGTATTAGCAGCATCACAGCCCAAACAAGCAGAAACAAAAGCAGACACAGTAGAAGATAAAGATGATGAGATGGAGGAGATGGGGAGTGGATGTCCCAAAAAGATGTGCAGGCAGCAGAGAAATTCAAAAATGAAAAGATGCACTTACCTAAGTATGCACCCCCACAAATCTTTGATGGTACCATGGAGAATACAAAGTCCTTCATCAGCTCTATAGTATCATACATCCATGGGAGAAAGCCAGAGTTTCATACAACTGAGTCTAGAATTATGTTTGCTCTCTTGTACATTCAGGAAGGAAAAGCACAGTTCTGGAGAAATGAGGCTATTAATCAAATTGCTGCAGGATATAAATTATTTGCAACTTTCAAGGAATTTCTGGAGAGACTCAAGGCACAGTTTAGAGACCCTAATCCAAAGGTGACAGCTAACACTAAATTAAAAACCATGTGCCAAGGTTCGCTAATAGTGGATGGGTTTATTTTGCAGTTCAAAGCAGAAGCTTCACAGACAGATATTGTTAGGGTGACACCCACTAATCTGCTAGCTGGACCATGCGGGCTCTCCTACAAGAAGGCAGTGGGGTGCGCATGCATGATGGGGGTTTTGATGGTTTTGATGCGAAGGGTGAAAAATAGAATAGTTGGCTGAAATAGGCTTTTCACACCACAAATGTGGATGGAATACCTAAGAGAACTCAACTGAGGTCTCCTAGTATTTATTTTAGGGTTATATACTATGTTACATATATTGTAGTATGTTGTTATGGATGTGTGCACACATGCACATACATGCACATACATATTGATGCATGTAAGTAGAAAATTCCCATGCTGACAAATAATGCATCTATAGGCATTTGGCAGCATATTTTGGTGAAATAAAATCAAATCAAATAAAACAAAATAAAATAAAATAAAATAAAATAGTAATATATAATAGGCATGTTAGGAGACTGTTTCCTAACATTACCCCCCTTTTATGCCTCAACTTCCAGGCAAGAAAATATTGCATCTGTCCCCTCTGTGAAATTCATCTCCTTATACACCATTCTAGCAATGCGACACAGAGCATTTGGATTACATTTAAAGAATTGAGTGATTGCTTTACACACTTGCTTACAATTCTCTTCAGGTTCCCATGAATTATTTTTGTCGGTGTAGTTCTTCCACTTGATTAAGAACTCCAATTTATTTCATCAAAGACAAGAGTCCAAAACCTCTTCTACAATATATTTTGGAGCACCTTCAACCATTATTGGAGGCTGTGGAGTAGTTTGTTGACCAGGAATAGTGGGTGGGCAGTAAGGGCATAAATAGGAAATGTTAATTTCAGGATCAATCTTGAATGACTGAGGTAATTTTAACACTACCGCATTGGGTGAAATTATTTTAGAAATCAGATATGGGCCAACTTGCTTCTCCATAAGCTTTCTTGAAGGTCATGGAAAATTCAGATCCTTGGTACTTAGCCATACCAAGTCACCGACTTTATACTCTGGAGCAACAGCTTGAGTACAATCCGTGTGTCACATCATATCATCACATGCTTTCATCAATGCTGCCTCTGCTTCCTCCTGCACCTTTCACATTTTTGACACAAAGTCCTCCACTGATTGTACCTTGACTTCCCTTCATGGTTCTACTCCTATTCTGGGATGATACGCATAATTAGCAAAGAAGGGTGACATGCGAGTAGCTGAATGGAATTTATTATTGTGGGAAAATTCTGCAATTGCCAACCATTCAGGCCAGTCGGTTTGTCGGTGATTGACAAACATGCATAGGTACTGCTCCAACTCCTGATTCATTCTCTCTGTCTGCCCATCGGTTTGTGGGTGATATGCCATAGATAATTTGGTTTGAATCCCCAATATGTTATTTAACTCTCACATAAATGCAGAAGCAAATTGTGATGCAATTGGAGATAACCGTATTAGGTAATCCATGTAACCACCATACCTGATTTAGATAGAGGTGCACCAAGCCCAACAATGAGGTTTCTGCAGTAGTAGGAATGATATAGACTTCCTTTGTGAAGCAGTTGCATACTATAAATATTGCATCATATCCTTGAGCTTCAGGTAATCCTGTGATAAAGTCCACAGATATGTCTCACCATGGCACTTTAGGTATAGGGTTCAGCATTAACTTCCCTGCAGGCTTTTCTGGAAATTTCTTCCCCCTCATGCACGTATCACACCCATCCACATACCCCAACACATACTTTGAAATTCTGGGCCACCAATAATTTCTCATCACCAACTCCAGCATCTTCCACCTTCCTGGATGTCCAGCAGCTGGTGTGTTATGATGTAACCATATGATCTCCCTTCATAAATCTTGATCCTTCGGTACATACACCTTTCCTCTGAACAATACTAACCCTTGTTCTTCAACCCATTCATCTCCTTTAATATTACCTTTCTTCTTTCCTCTCAAAGCTTTCACAGCTTCCACCACTTTATCATCCATCTCTGAACATTGCCTAATTTTAGACAACATTTCTGTTGCTGAGCTATCCACTAATAAATGCCCTTGATGCATAGCGCAAATACGAAAGTATTCAGGTTTGAGTAGTGTAATATTTTTATTGTCCTCCTCCACCCCCCTTTTATGATCTGTATGTCTGGATAATGCATCTGCTTTCCTCATCAAGCTTCCCACTTTGTGAACCAAGTGAAAATTAAAGTGCAATAGGAATAATGCCCAACATGCTTGTTGACGGTTAAGCTTTTTAGCAGACATGAAGTACTGCAGATTTTGATGGTCTGTCCAGATTTCAATCTGATGCATACATCCCTCCAAATAATGTCTCCATGCCTCCAATGCTCATATTATTCCCAACATCTCTTTATCATGCACATCATAATTCCTCTCCACATCATTCAACCCTCGAGACAAATATGCACAAGGATGCCATTTGTCATCTTCACATAGCATTGATAATACTGCTCCAGTAGCAAAGTCTGATGCATCTGATTCCACTCATAAGGGGTGCATGAAATCTACTGGGACCAATATTGGCTCTTCCACAAACTTCCTCTTCAACTCCTCAAATGCTGTCTGCTGTTGTTCTCCCCATCTCCACACTACTCCCTTTTGTGTAAGGTTGTGTAATAGTGCAGCAATTTTGGAAAAATTATGAACAAAGCGATGATAAAAATTGGCGAGTCCCAAGAAAGCCTAAACTTCCTTGATATGGGTAGGCATGGGCCAATCAACAATTGCCTGTACCTTGATAGAATCCATCTTGATTCCATCAGGACCAATCTTTAATCACAAGAACTCAATCTCGCTTGCTCCAAATACACACTTCTCCAGTTTAATGAATAAATCATTCTCTGCCAATCTCTTCAACACCTCCTGTACTATTGCCTCATGATTTTCTTCATTCTCTGTGAATATCAAGATATCGTCAATGAATATTATCACCACGCCTTTATCTATCACATCCTTGAAAATGTTGTTCATCATGTTTTGGAAAGTTGGGGGACTATTGGTCATCCCAAAAAACATGACTAGCAGCTCGAAGAATCCTCGATGTGTAGCAAATGCTGCCTTCCACTCATCTCCTTTCTTTATTTATACATTGTTGTACCCCCAGCATAAATCCAATTTTGTAAAGACCTTGGCCTTTCCCACCTTGTTAATTATCTCTGAGATCAATGGCAAAGGGTATGCATTCTTCACTGTCTACTCATTCAAATACCTATAATCTGTACACATCCTCTTTCTCTAATCCTTTTTTGGTACAAAGAGTATTGGTGATGTCTGCAGTGATTTCGAAGGTCATATGTATTCATTGCACAATTGTTCATTAAGGAATGCATCCACTTCTTCTTGTTCCTTCAGAGATAATGGGTAGACTTTTGACTTTTTTGGCACAAATCCCAGCTTCATCTCAATTGCATGATCCTATGCCTTTTGCACTGGCATCCACTCCAATTCCTTTTTCTGAAAAACTGACAAATATTTATGGTAGGCTTTTGGCACCCACTCCTCCACTGGCTTCTCCACTTTCTCCACATTTCTATCCCATGACTGTCCTCCACAAATTTCTCTAAAGGTTTGCTTCTGTTCTTTTTTACTTGTCATAATTGGAACTTCCCCATTTGGCATATCCTCATCCTCCACTTCCTCCATCGTAACAGAATACTTCCTCGGATGTTCTTTCTCTTTCTTTTCCTTCTTCTCCTTTTTTACTTTCCTCCCATATGCATTACATTCTTTAGAACAATGAGTCATGTGTACCTTCCTAGTTTCCAATCAATTTCCAGGTTATGTTTACATAACCACAGACATCCAATTATCAGATTGGTTTTCCCAAGGTTGCACACCTCAAATACGGCTCATTCCTGATGATCCTGATACTTCAATATCATCATCACTTTCTCCTTAATAGTTCCTCCACGATTGATCATACCATCAATATTGTACACCATTATAGGTTGTGGCAGTTTATGCATGCGAATACCATTTCAAGTAATTAGGTATCAATTAATGAATAATCTGGTAGCACCACTGTCAAGCAATGCCCCCACATTAATTGCTGCATGTGTATCCACTGTCTTCAATCCTACTGTCAAGCTGATTTCAGGTTCTATCCGCACTGAGTGAATAAGAAATTTAGGGGTCTTTGGAAATAAGGCTGGGCATTTTTCTTTGTTGGATAAATGATGATGGTCGTACTCCTCAATTTCTCTTTCGGGTTCACTCTGGGTTTCCTTGGATACTAATACATTATATTAATTCTGGGTCACCAATAGGGAAACCTTCACTGGGACTCTTCCACAAAACTCTTTTGCTCATCTTCCTCCAACTTTACTTCCTTGATTGTTGCTTTCCTAATCTTCCTTTTCTGCCTACAATTTTGAGCCATATGCTCTAATTGTCCACAATTAAAACATTTAACTGGAGCTCATCTCCCTACTCAATCAACATCCATTGCATCCGTCGATGCTGCTGACTCCTTAACAATAGGTGTCACTGCCATGGCCGGTGGCTGTGCCCTCAGAGCTTGTACCTGAGGTGTCTTTCCTTTCTCAGACTTTCCTCCTGACAACTTTCCAAATCTGGCATTCCCATACATCAATTTTGATTTTGCCTGTTCCTGTCAATATTGCTGATCAAGATGCATTGTCCAATTATACCACTCGTCCAACCTCTCCAGCATAGAAGGTAGTCAATAGATAGACTTGAATAATGAGGGATTTAATCCTGCCTTCAAATATTCTACCAATGCAGCTTCTCCCATATCGGTCTGTGATGCTTCTGCTTTAAACTGCAAAATAAATTCATCTGCAGTCAGAGAACCTTGGCACATGGTTTTTAATTTAGCATTCGCTGTCACCTTTGGGTTAGGGTCTCCAAACTGTGCCTCCAATCTCTCCAAAAATTCCCTGAAGGTCACAAATGGTTTATATTCTGCAGCAATTTGATTAATGGCTTCGTTTCTCCAAAACTGTGGTTTCCCTCCCTGGATGTATGAGAGAGCAAACATAATCCTAGACTCAGTCATACAAAATTCGGGCTTTCTCCCATGAATATACAAGACTATAGAGCTGATAAAGAATTTTGTGTTCTCCATGGTACCATCAAATATTTGTGAAGGTGCATATTTAGGTAAACACATTTTTCCACTCTCAGATCTCTCTACTGCATGCTCACCCTCCTGAGACATCCACTCCACCATCTTCTCCATCTCATCATCTTTATCTTCTACTGTCTCTGCTTTTGTTTCTACTTGTTTGGGCTGGGATGCTGCTAATACTGACACTAATTGAGATATTTGTGCTGTTAGAGCATCAATTTTGGCTTCTAGAATGGGCATGGGAACAGGATTGTGACCAGGATTCGAAGTTGCTTGTTCTGTCATGATGACATAATATGTGATGAGTCACTTCTTTGGCTGAGTCAAGATTCGGCTACAGAATTTTTTTGCAAAATTTTGAGTCACGTGATCTGGCTATTTTGGGTACCAAACATGGCAAAACATGTGATTTCGGCTATTAGTCAACACTTGAGCACTTCAGATCAATAACCCTTCCAACAGTGCCTGATCTTGGGGCTATTACTGAATTTGGCTAGTAACTACCTAAAATAGTTGTCCAAATTGAGTAATGTAAATCTTGGCTAAACCAGATCCAATCGGTTGTCTGGTTGCAGCTGTCCTAATGATGAGTGCTGCCTCTCGATCACTAACAGTCACAATGTAAGGCGAGGCCTGGCATTGGCTTATGAAAGCAAGGTAAATATGTATATACAATTAATTCTGGCTCTTGCCAAAATGATGAGTAAGCAGATGTGGCGCACTGAGACAAATGACGTATGCACATGTAAGAGAAGGTGCACTGATAGGGCAGTTGAGTTCTTCTGTTAGGGCGACACCCACTAATCTGCTAGCTGGACCATGCGGGCTCTCCTACAAGAAGGTGGTGGGGCATGTGCACATGATGGGGGGTTTAATGGTTTTGATGCGAGGGGTTAAAAATAGAATAGTTGGCTGAAATAGGCTTTTTGCACCACAAATGTGGATGGAATACCTAAGAGAACTCAACTGAGGTCTCCTAGTATTTATTTTAGGGTTATATACTATGTTACATATATTGTAGTATGTTGTTACAGACGTGCATGTACATATTGATGCATGTAAATAGAAAATTCCCATGCTGACAAATAATGTATGTATAGGCATTTGGTAGCATATTTTGGTGAAATAAAATAAAATAAAAATAGTATTATGTAATAGGCATGTTAGGAGACTGTTTCCTAACAGATATGGGAGAAGCAGTGTTGGTACAATTTTTGAAAGCTGTATTAAATCCCTTTCTATTCAAGTCTATCTACCAACTACCTTCTATGCCAGAGAGGTGGACAAGTGGTATAATTAGAAAATGTGCCTTGATTAGCAATATCAGCAGGAACAGGCAGAGTCAAAATTGATGTATGGAAATGCCAAATTTGGAAAGTCATCAGGAGGAAAGTCCAAGAAAGAAAGGGCACCTCAGGTAAAAACTCTGAGGGCACAGCCACTGGCCATGGCATTGACACCTATAGTTACAGAGTCAGCAGCACTAGCAGATGCAATGGAGGTTGATCAAGCAGGGAGATGAACCCCACTTAAATGTTTTAACTGTGGGAAGTTAGGACATATGGCTAGGAATTGTAGGCAGAAGAGGAAGAAGATTAGGGAAGCTACAATTGAGGAAACAAAATTGGAGGAAGACAAGCAGAAGAATTTTGTGGAAGAGTCCCAGTGAAGGTTCCCCATTGGTGACCCAGAATCATTATAATGTATTAGTATCCAAGGAAACCCAGAATGAACCAGAAAAGGAAATTGAGGAAAAGTACAACCATTGTCAATTATGCGATAAAGAGAATTGTCAAGCATTATTTTCAAAAACCCCTAAATTCTTTATTCGCTCTGTGCCAATAGAACCTGAAATTACCTTGACTGTAGGATTGAAGACAGTGGACACACATGCAGCTATTGATGTGGAGGCATTGCTTGATAGTGGTGCTACAGAATTATTCATTAATCAGTTCTTAATTACCAGAAATGGTATTAGCATGTGCAAACTGTTGCAACCTATAATGTTGTATAATATTGATGCAACGATAAATCGTGGAGGAACTATTAAGGAGGAAGTGATTATGCTACTAAAGTATCAAGATCATCAGGAATGAGCCATATTTGAAGTGTGTGATCCTGGAAAAACCAATCTCATAATTGGATGTCTGTGGTTATGTAAATGGGAGGAAGGTAAAAAAGATAAATAAGGAAAAGAAGAAAAGAGAAAGAGAAAGAATGTCCAAAGAAGTATTCTGTTATGATAGAGGAAGTGGAGGATAAAGAAATGCCAAATGGAGAAGTTCCAATCATGATTGACAAGGAAGATCAGAAGCAAACCTTTAGAGAAATTCATGGAGGACAGTCATGGGACAAAAACACTGTGAAGGTGGAGAAACCAGTAGAGGAGTGGGTACCAAAAGCCTATCATGAATATTTGTCAGTCTTTCAGAAGAAAGAATCTGAGTGAATGCTGGTGCAAAAGCCATGGAATCATGTGGTTGAGATGAAGCTAGGATTTGTGCTGAAGAAGTCAAAAGTTTATGGATTATCTCCAATGGAGCAAGAAGAAGTTGATGCATTCCTAAATAAACAATTGCACAAGGGATACATACAGTGGCTCACAAAACTGTCCCAATGTTTAGTTGTTTTGGACAGATGGTTTTTGTGCAGAGTGATGACATAATCCCTGGTCTTGGCACTTCTGTCCAACACACTATATCATCTTGGCTTTCTAAAACACCTTAGGTCATGTGATTTGGATAAATACTCATGGAGTAATGAGCCAAACCAAGTGTGATCCATTGGGACAGTTTTGTGAGCATCTATTATTTTAGATGTTTTTCCACTTTTGCAGCTGAAATAATGCTTTGAGTAACTGTGGGAACCATAAACAATGTCATGTGACACTATTTGTATTAGTTTGACATGTTGAAATTCAATTTGACCTCTTACCACCACCATGAAAGCCACTTCTACTGCCAACCATGCTTCTGTTATCTCTTTGCTTGAACAGGGATATTCTGTCAGAGATATTGAGAGAAGGACTGGTCTGGGGAAGTCTAATGTGGGTAGAATCAAGAAACATATGGATACAAACAAAGAAAACAACCCTGGTGGATGTCCTTCCAAACTTTCTACTTATGAAAAAACATCCATTATTCATCAAATTCAATCAGGCAAGCTGGACACTGCTGTTCAGGCTACTCATTTTATTAATTCTACTATTACACACCCTGTCCACCCACAAACAGTCAGATAGGCACTTCAGGAGAGTGGTTTCCACTCTGCCACAAAGAAGAAAGTACCCATGTTGAAGAAGACTCATCATCAGAAGCGGCTGGAGTTTGCACAACAGCATGAAAACTGGACAGTAGCTGATTGGAAAAGGGTCTTGTGGACAGATGAAACCAAGATAAACAGGATTGGGTCAGATGGGAAGGTGTATGTATAGAAACAAAGGGAAAAATCCATCTCAGATCGCACCACCTCACCAATAGTAAAGCATGGAGAGGGGAATAATCTCATGGTATGGAGGTGTATGGGTTGGAATGGTGTGGGGATGCTTATAGAGGTTGATGGAAAGATGGATGCTGTCCAGGATTGTTAGATTATGGATGATGGGGTGGTGGAAAGCTTTGAAAAGCTGGAGATGGAGGAGGGTGAGCAGTACTTTCAGAAGGACAATAACCCCAAACACACATCTCAGAAGGCCACACAATGGTTTGAAGACAATGATATCCAAGTTCTATCATGGCCAGCATAGTCTCCAGACCTTAATCCCATTGAACACCTCTGGGAACATCTCAAATGACAACTTCGCAAGCATGAAATTCTACTCAAATGAGCACATAAATTGTGGAACAGATTGGTTGATGAGTGGAATGGAATTCCACAAGAGGTATGTCAAGGCCTCACAGAAGGTATGCCCAGGTGCATACAGGCAGTTATCAAGGCAGATGGGTGTCATACCAAGTACTAGACAGCAAAATAATAGATGCTCACAAAACTGTCCCAATGAGTTTCAACTTGGTTTGGCCTATTACTCCATGAGCTTTTATCCAAATAACATGACCCAAGGTGTTTTAGAAAGCTGGGACAATGTAGTTTATGGGACATGAGTGCCAAGACCCTAGATTATCTCATCACTCCACATCAAGTGCATCTGTCAAAAATGACCAAACATTGGGACAGTTTTGTGAGCCACTGTATGACCTTCAAAATTCCCACAGACATCACCAATATTCTTTGTACCAAAGAAAGATCAGAGGAAGAGCATGTGTACAGATTATAGGTATCTGAATGAGTGGACAGTGAAGAATGTGTACCCTTTGCTATTGATCTCAGAAATAATTGACAAGGTGGGAAAAGCCAAGATCTTTAAAAAATTGGATTTATGATGGGGGTACAATAACATATGAATGAAGAAAGGAGATGAGTAGAAAGCCACATTTGCCATGCATTGAGGATTCTTTGAGCTGCTTGTCATGTTTTTCAGGATGACCAATAGTCCCCCAACTTTCCAAAATATGATAAACAACATTTTCAAGGACCTAATAGACAAAGGCATGGTAATAATATTTATTGATGATATTCTGATATTCACAGAGGATAAAGAAAACCATGAAGCGATAGTACAAGAGGTGCTATGATGATTGGCAGAGAATGATCTATTTGTGAAACTGGAGAAATGTGTGTTTGGGGCAAGCGAGTTTGAGTTCTTGGGATTAATAATTGGTCCTGACAGAATCAAAATGGATCTTATCAAGGTACAGGCAATTGTCAATTGGCCTGCACCCACCCATATCAAGGAGATTCAAGCCTTCTTGGGACTTGCAAATTATTATCATCACTTTGTAAATAATTTTTCCAAAATTGCTACACCCTTACACAATCTTGTGTGAAAAGGAGTAGTATGGAGATGGGGAGAACAACAGCAGACAGCATTTGAGAAATTGAAGATGAAGTTCATGAGGAATTAATATTAGCCCCAGCAGATTTCATGTGTCCTTTACAAGTGGAATCAGATGCATCTGACTTTGCTACTGGAGCTATATTATTAATACTATGTGAAGATGACAAGTGGCATCCTTGTGCATATATGTCCTGAGAGTTGAATGATGTGGAAAGAAATTATGATGTGCATGACAAAGAGATGTAGGGAATAATATGAGCATTGGAGGCATGGAGACATTATTTGGAGAGATGTATGCATCAGATTGAAATTTGAACGGATCATCAAAATCTGCAATACTTCATGTCCACTAAAAAGCTTAACCATTGGCAAGCACATTGGGCATTATTCCTGTCACATTTTAGTTTTCACCTAGTCCACAAAGCAGGAAGTTTAATGAAGAAAGCAGATGCATTATTCAGATGTACAGATTACGAAAGGGGGGTGGAGGAGGACAATAAAAATGTTACCCTACTCAAACCCAAATACTTTCACATTTGCACTATGCATCAAGGGCATCCATCTATTAATAGATAGTTCAGAAATGGAAATGTTGTCTAAAATTAGACAATGTTTGGAGATGAACAATGAAGTAGTGGAAGCTGTGAAAGCTCTGAAGGAAGAGAAGAAAGGTAATATTAAAGGAAATGAATGGGTTGAAGAACAAGGGTTAGTGTTGTTCAGAGAAAATGTGTATGTACCAAAGGATCAAGATTTATGAAGGGAGATCATATGGTTACATCGTAACACATCAGCTGCTGGACATCCAGGAAGGTGGAAGATGTTGGAGTTAGTAATGAGAGATTATTGGTGGCCCAGAATTTCAAAATATGTGTTGGGATATGTAGATGTGTGTGATATGTTGATATGGCTCCCTATTACCCTGTGCTTGTACTATGGCATTTTTCGCAATTGTACGCACTGCTTGGACATCTTCTACTCACTTTGCACAGTGCACTTTTGTGTGCCTTCATGCGCTTTCACGTGCCCAAGTGCACTCCCATGTGCTTCCATGTGCCTTTGTCTGCTTTCATGTGCCTTTGTCCGCTTTCTGCACTCCAGTGCGCTCTCGTGTGCTCCAGTATGCTCTAGTGCACCTTTGTGCACTTTTGTGTGGTTTTGTGTGCTTCTGTGCACATTTGGGTGCATTTGTGCACATTTGTGTGCCTTTTACATTTCTACTGCGCCTTTGGATCCCCCATAGCTGCCTTCTGTTGTGTGCCCTAAATGCATCCTGTTACGCTTCAAACTGCCTCTGTGCGTCCCCCCCCCACACTCCTTATCTGCCTTTCACAGTTATTGTGTGCTCCTTTTATGCTTTACCTGCAACTCACATTCTCTGCTGCACACTCATTGCATAACCCCTATCACACACACAACAATCCACCACATCAGTTGCACTGCACATCGTGGCTTCCAGCTTGCTGGCACATTTACTCGAGGCGCACCACGATTCCAACACGAGTGAACTGCACATTCTCACATAATTGGGGTGCTTTGCACCTATTTGGCATTGGACTGTGTGCACTTGGGCACCTTCACATAATCCTGGTGCTTTGGCAGTATTTGGCCTTTCACAGCATCTCCTTATAGTTCTTCCACATTTCCAATTGGCATTGCCTTATCTGGTAATTGGCACAGGTCAATCATGTCATTATTACTAAGGCACAGCACGTGATGCATAACACTGAAGTGGATTAATTGGGAAGAGTGCACAGGACCTAGAGCATGCCAAAAACAGTGCATCACACCGGAACAGTTGGGTATTGGGCTATAGCATGCGCAAATCCCATTGGCTAAGTTAGTGGCATAGTATGGTCAGGTTTAGATGGGCGAATGGATGCACTTGTGGGTAGCACATGGCACTTTCTATTTTTACACTTTATTTTACTGTTTTTATCACATAAGCCATTTGTACATAGTAGGCAGACAGATAGAGAATCCAGAGGATCTTTCCCCCCTTCATAGTTTATAGCTCAGTCAGCGTTATACATAGTCTGTGCACCAGCATCTAGTCCATGCGCCTTTGTAGTGCACTCTTCATATAGCCACGTTTGCATATTGTTTGCATCCCCTCATTGTATTGCTGCATTTTGTCTCTGCGTTGCATCCTTCATCTTCATTTGTGCACTCTTGTAGTGTGCTCTTCATATAGCTGCATTTTTTTTGTGCACCATTTGCACATTATATTGTATAGCCACATTTTGTGCACCATTTGCACATTTTTCCACCCATTGCACTCACATTCCATTTGTGCCCCTAACCTGTGCACCACCCTTTCAGCACATCCCAGTGCTGTCCTCGTCCCACTACACATCCCACTTTCATCTTCCTCGTTGTTGTGCATTTTTGTGCTCCCATTGTGCATTTTTCCACACTGCACATTTTTGCCCCTTTGCATTGCACACTTTTCTGCCATTGCACATATCTTCCTTTAGCGTACACAACTAGTGCGCACATTGAAAACCACTGGTGCTTTGGCACTATTTGGCCTCACATAGCATCTCCTTATAGTTCTTCTGCATTTCCAATTGGCATCACCTTATCTGGTAACTGGTACAAGTCGATCACATCATTATTACTAAGGCACAGCATGCAATGGATAACACTGAAGCAGATTAATTGGGAAGAGCGCACAGGACCTAGAGCATGCCAAAAATAGTGCATTGCACCAGAACAGTCGGGTATTGGGCTATAGCATGCACAAATCTTATTGGCTAAGTTAGCAGCATAGTGCAGTCAGGTTTAGATGGATGAATGGATGCACTTGTGGGTAGCACATGGCGCTTTCTATTTTTACACTTTATTTTACTGTTTTTATCATATAAGCCATTTGTACATAGTAGGCAGACAGATAGAGAATCCAGAGGATCTTTCCCCCCCTCATAGTTCATAGCTCAGTCAGCATCGCACATAGTCTGTGCACCAGCATCTAGTCCATGTGCCTTTGTAGTGTGCCCTTTGTATAACTGCATTTGCATATCGTTTGTGTCCTCCCTTGTCATATTGCTGCATTTCATCTCTGTGTTGCGTCCTTCATCTTCATTTGTGCACTCTTGTAGTGCACCCTTCACATAGCCATGTTTGTGCACTGTTTGTGCATTATATTGTATAGCTGCATTTTGCACTCTGTTGGTGCATTTTTCTGCCCATTGCGCTTGCATCCCATTTGTGCCCCCAACTCGTGTGCCACCCTTGCAGCACAACCCAGTGCTGTCCTTGCCCCACTGTAAAACCTGCAGGGAAATTAATACCAAACTCTATATCTAATGTGCCATGGTGAGATATATCTGTGGACTTTATCACAGCTCACCCAAAGCTCAAGGATATGATGCAATATTTGTAGTATGTGACCACTTCACAAAGGAGGTCCATATTATTCCTACTACTACAGAAACCTTGTTATTAGGCTTGGTGCACCTCTATCTAATCAGGTATGGCAGTTACATGGATTACCTGATACTGGACCACACATCCCTAATCATTTACCATTAATTGTGGAACCCAATTTGCTTCTGCATTTATGTGAGAATTAAACAATATATTGGGAATTCAAACCAAGTTATCTATGGCATATCACCTGCAAACTGATGGCCAGACAGAGAGAATGAATCAGGAGTTGGAGCAGTACCTACACATGTTTGTCAACTACCAACAAACTGACTGGCCTGAATGGTTGGCAATTGCTGAATTTTCCCACAATGACAAATTTCATTTGGCTACTTGCATGTCACCCTTCTTTGCTAATTATGGGTATCATCCCCATATGGAAATAGAACCCTAAATAAAAATCAAGGTACAGTCAGTAGAAAACTTTGTGTCTAAGATGCAAAAGGTACAGGAAGAAGGCAGAGGCAGCATTGATAAAAGCACATGGTGATATGATGCGACATGCAGATTGTACTAGAGCCATTGCTCCAAAGTACAAAGTTGGTGACATGGTATGGCTAAGTACCAAGGATCTAAATATTCCATGACCTTCAAGAAAATTGACAGAGAAATGAGTTGGCCCCTATGCAATTTCCAAAGTAATTTTGCCCAATGCAGTAGTGCTAAAATTACCATTAAGATTGATTCTGAGATTAACATTTCCTGCCTATGCCCTTACTGCCTGCCCCTATTCCCAGTGAACAAACTACTCTGTAACCTCTAATAATGGTAGTAGATGTCCCAGAATATGTAGTTGAAGAAATTCTAGACTCACATCTTTGACAAAATAAATTGGAGTTCTTAATAAAGTGGAAGAGCTACACCAATGAGAATAACTCATGAAAACCAAAAGAGAATTATAAGTGAGTGCATAATGCAATCATACAATTCTTTAAACTTAATCCAAATGCTCCATGTCACATTGCAAGAATGGTATATGAGGGAAGGAATTTCTGGCCTTATCAAAATTTCACAGAGGGAACAGATACAATATTTTCTCGCCTGGAAGTCAAGGCATAAAAGGGGGGGAATGTTAGGAAACAGCCCCATTACATAATAATATTCTATTTAATTCTATTACATCAAATTATGCTATCCTACACTGAAGAATGCTACACTTTGTTAGCATGAGAATTTTATTTCACATGCATCAATATGTATGTACATGTACAAGCATGTCGGTAGCAACATTGTACAATATGTGTAACATAGTATATAAACTGTAAATATACACCTAGGGGACCCCAGTTATGTTCTCTTAGGTATTCCATCCACACTTGTGGTGCGACAAGCCTTTCTCAACCAACTCATGTAATAACCCTATCCATCAAAACCATCAAAACCCCTATCACATGCACAGATCCTGCCCCCTTCTTGTAGAGAGAACCCACACAGTTGAGCTAGCAGATAGTGGGTGTTACCCTAACACCAATAGTCCCCTGCCTTTCCAAAATATGATGAATGTCATTTTCAAGGACATAATAGACAAAGGCATGGTAATAATGTTTATTGACAACATTCTGATATTCATGGAGGATGAAGCATTAAGCAATAGTGAAGGAGGTGCTATGAAGATTAGCAGAGAATGATTTATTTTTGAAACCAGAGAAGTGTGTGTTTGGGGCAAGCAAGTTCGAGTTCCCAGGATTAATGATTGGCCCTGACAGAATCAAAATGGATCCAATCAAGGTACAGGCAATTACTGACTGGCTTGTACCCACCCATGTCAAGGAGGTTCAAGCCTTCTCAGGACTTGCAAATTACTATCATTGCTTTGTACATAATTTTTCCAAAATTGCTGCACCCTTACACAACCTTATGAAAGGGAGTAGTGTGGAGGTGGGCAGCAGACAGTGTTTGAGGAGTTGAAGAGGAAGTTTGTGAAGGGACCAATATTAGCCCCAGTAGATAGATTTCATGTGTCTCTTACAAATGGAATCAGATGCATCTATCGCGGGTTAGACGGGTCAAGCGGAGTTTTTCACGTGATGTGACATCTTTGCTGACTAATCTTACAATCAGAGCTAACTTAGTAAGTGCATCATGATTCGACGTCCGGAACGTCGAGCACACAGCACTTATCCTGCTCTTTCCTTTTTCCAATATTTTAGCAATTGGCAACAGAATTTTGTTCTTAACTGAATAATCTCTGTTATCGGCTGAGAAAATGCAGGAAGCTGAAGAACAAGGTTCGTTGTTTCGGAGTTGTGGGCCTTGTGGTAACAACTTCGCTTTTCGTTCAGACACTTGTCGAATTTGCAGTGCACCGGCCGAGGCAGATCAGCCTCTATTCCATCCATGCAAATGTTCTGGAACAATACGGTATATCCACCAGGACTGGTGAGCAACCTTGCGTCGGAACCCGGGTGTCGCTGATTCTTCGTAGTTTAACAACATGGCTTGCGCACAGTAAGAAGAAAACTTGCGATGTTTGCAAACATCCTTACGCGTTTACAAAAGGTACGATAAACAAAATAAAGTATGTTGCACATCTCTGATAATAATGGCAGTTTATGCTGCCAACATGCCGTCGACACTCCCGCCGGTGCTTCTGATTAGACGATTGGCTCAACAAGCCCTATTCACCCTACTTTTTGGACTGCGGGCGATTGCAGTTGCTGTCATCTGGTTGGCGGTTTTGCCATGGGCGACAGTATGGACATGGAGGATGTATTTCTCGATGGGGGAATCCACGTACGTACTCTTTCACATTCGAAGCTATTCGCCTGCTTACACGTTTCATAAGTGCATGGTGGATAAGCGATAGACCACGCCCTGATGCTGGTCCTGAAACTAACCCATACTTCTACAGAGTCACTGCCGATCCTCTTCCAAATACATTTGTAGGGCGGCTCACCGCCCATCCCCTCTGGATTGCCCTTTCAGCAGACATATTTACAGGCCAAATCATCGCTTCTCTCATTGTGCTCACCTTCGTAGCGGTTTTCCTTCTTCGAGAGTGGATTTCTCAGAATGCCAGACCAGGTGTCTTTGAAGACGAAGATGTCTTCCCTGAAGAAGCCCAACCACAAGCGGTGCCGCAAGCCCCACGGCCTGCAGCACAGAGACAGGCACAACCTAATCCTCTGGACGAGGCATTGACTCGGCGCCAGATAGAAACGTTGAGAGCCATAGATACGCTGCGTGCTCGTGAAGGTATCAATGGACATATGGTTGGTGACGAGCGGCATCATCACGGAAGATCGCCCATCGAGCGAGCAAGACGAAAGGCCAAGACGAAAGAAGAGAATGGGGAACCCTCGAATTTATTTGATGGGATGCCCGCACATAACCGGCGAAGGCTGTACCCGAAAGGATTGGGTGAAGAAAATGAGGTGGGGGAGGAAGAGAAATTTTCAGAACTAGAACGCACGAAACGACGGTCCTTCTCCCGCCGTGTGTATGCCGCACGGCTGCTTGGTGCTCGACGTCGGGCCGCGCTAACTGGCAGCAACCACCCACCGACGCCCATGAACGTTGATCCTGCCTTTGACTTTACTTTCAAGGCAGAGCTGCCGCAGGCGGGACGAAGAAGTAATTCCGAGCCATGGCAGAAGCAGTCACGCTCGACAGACCCCGAACATGCGACCACAGTGACATCAGCTTCGACTCCCATCTTCCCTCCCGTCACCTTGCAACGACCGAGAGGGTCTATTCCTTTTTCCTTTGATAGGCTGAAGACGCCCTCCCCCCTGTCCTCACCCACACCACCTGCTGATGAAGGATTGTCCGATGTGAGAGGGGATGCAGGTATGAACTCATCTTCATCTGCTTCGTCGTTGAGTCAGGATAAAGCCCGCCCGCCGCTACCAATCACCTCTGTGGGCCCTGCTGCGTCGTTCGTGATCTCGCCGCCGAGAACACCGCTCGACTCCTCAAATTTAGCAACGTATCATGCGCCGGAGGAGTTAGAAGCTGTTTCCGGCCCGTCGGGGTTGCATGGTTATTTTGATCGGGAGCAGGAGGAGAACAGTGAGATTGGGGAGGATAGCGGGACGGAGGAGAATCTCAGTGAGAAGCCGGTGATGAATGATCAAATGGATCAATATTTTGAGGAGTTTGATGCGGTCGGTGGACGTGCGAGTCTCCCGGAATCAACGGCGTATAGTGATACAGAGGAAGGGGATGGGAATAACCAGACTGAGACCGACGATGATAGTATGGATTCCGACGACGAGGACGACGAAGACGATGATGTGGAGGAGGAGGAGGCAAATCGCTTGATGTTGTTTAATGAGGATGATTGGGCTCTCGAGGTGCAGGTCGTGCAACAGCCGGTTGCTGGAGAGCCCGAAGAGGGGGATGCAGTTGCAGTTCAAGAGGGAGCTGAGGCTGTCCAACCCCCTGGTGGTGTGCCTGATTTAAATGAGGAAGTTGAAGGAAATGTGGAGGACGATATGGAAGGGGCCATGGAAGGTCAGCCGATGTTCTTTCACGTTTTCGACACCGCTAACCACTGGGAGTTTAGCGATTGGCATGAGGGGGCCTCTATACGGAGTGTTTCAAAATGTCAGTGTCTTTAACAAGCAAACGACCTGTCACTGACACGTATTGCTAATTCTAGGCCGCATTGATGATCTTTGTACTTGATACCGCAATTGGTCTTGGTGTTTGGATCCCCTTCACGATCGGAAAGTCTACGGCATTGCTATCGGTACGTTACTCTGCTTAGCCTGGTTTCCCGTAGCTAATGTCGACTGTAAGTTGGACCCTCAGCGCTTCTTGCAGATTATACACTTGCCTATTCGTGCCATGCGCGTGATTACCGATCCAGTGGTTGATACCGTTGCATTCCTTGTCATTGACTTGTCGCTCCCTCCTTTCTTCCGTCTTGCCCGATGGCTAGTTGCGTACTTCTTCTTAGGTGGTATACATATCATCACCAAGACCCTCGGACGCAGTACAGCCGATGGGATTACCGAGCTTGTCACTAAGACCGTAAGCACCTCTTTCCTGTATTCAATCACCGTCTGATCTAGGAATAGGAAAATCGCATTGCCAAGGTGGCAGACAAGATCCTGGAACAGCTTGTCGCATGGCCCATAATGACCGGTCCCAACGTTGAAAAACCATCAAGTGGCTCCTCGGTTTTTTCCAAGTTTGAAACGACATTCCCGAGCTTCGTAAGCAAGACCGAAGCTTACTTCGCTATTCTGGGGAGAGCAGTGCGCATTCGTACGGCTCGTACACAAGACATTTGGATGCAATTTGCATTAGGTGAAGGCCCTAGCGAGAAGGTGTTCGCTGTTGTCCTCGGCTACGCAGTCGTTGGCTTGCTTCTTGCGCTATACTTGAACATTCTAACTGTCGGGAATGCAAGGAGTGCAGGTAGGGCCGTGAGAAATGCCGTACGCCAACAGCTGCTTGTACTCAAGGTTGCTACGTTCATCTTCATCGAGCTGTTAACATTCCCCCTCGCGTGCGGCGTTGTGCTAGATTTGTGCACTGTGTGGCTATTCCCTGAAGCAAACTTGTATTCCCGTGTTGCCTTCTTCTTCCAAGCGCCATTAACTGCAATGTTTTACCATTGGGTTGCAGGGACTCTATTCATGTATGTCAATTGTAATCATCTAACCAACTTCTAGAAGCTGATTTCATAATATACGTAGGTACTCCTTTGCTGTTCTTCTCTCTGGCTGTCGCGCTGTCATGCGCTCAGGAGCAATGTGGTTTGTGAAGGACCCTCAAGACCAAAATGCGCATCCTATCCGTGACATTCTTGACCGTCCAACCTTTACTCAGCTCCGCAAAATTTGTGTGAGTGGGATAATGTACTCTGTTGTTGTGGCATGCGTCGTTGGCAGCGTGGCTGGTCTCTTATTGCTTGGCAGCAAGTCTATCATGCCTTTCCGATGGAAAAACAGGTCTGCGGCTATTACCCTCTTCTTCTGGCCCATTATTGATGTTGAATCCACAGAGAGCCGCTTTCAAATGTACCCATTGACCTCCTATTCCTACATCTGGTGTTGCCGCATACAATGCACTATTTCAGACCGAAGAAGACCATAAAAGACTCCGCCCGGGCAATATGGAAATTTTTAGCGGCCAGGCTTCGTCTGACCTCGTACTTTTTTGGTGGCCGACACCCGGACGAGGAATATACGCCAAACCACTGGAGGATTTTTGCTCTTCGATTGCCTGAACTCCTCCTTGATGTTAACCCCGTTCACGATGGGTGTTTCCGCCGAGTGCCAGCGACTGATCATTTAGCACTTCCTCGCGACGTCCGTGCAACGGTCCCAGTCACTGAGAATGGCGAACCTGTTGATGACGTGGCCAGGGCTCTCATCGCACTCCAAAACGCCGAAGCGGAAAAGGCCAAACGGAACCCAACGGACGACTATATTGTTGTGTATATTCCGCCTCACTTCCGTCAGCGCGTCATCACATTTGTCACCTTTCTTTGGGTAATCGGCGCATTCTTGCTTGGACTCGCGGTTGCTCTGCCCGTCCAGCTTGGGAGAAGCTTTTTTGCACTTTGTGCCAATCGCGAGGTTCATGATGGCTACTCCTTCATCATTGGATTCTATCTCTTGTGGGGCTGTTATCTCATTGGTACGGCAATAGACCACTTGGATAAGAGGCGTCAGCGTATAAGTGGCGATAGGCCTCGAGCTGATTTACGAGTTTTCATCATCAAGCGAGGTCTGCTATGGATCGCCAAGGCCTCCTACATGGTAGTTTTCTTAGGCGTCATCATTCCTACCTTGGTCGCATTTGTGGTTGATCTCTATATCGTCTTGCCCATTCGCTTCACATTGCATCCGGAAATGACCCCTAGAATACGTGTTATTGATGCATGGGCGCTAGGACTGCTCTACGCGAAGATTGCTCTCCATGCGAATCGCATCCAGCCTCCCAATCTGATTACAGCAGGAATACAACACGTTGGTCTTCTTACTTTCTAGACTTTTTTATATGCTAACAACTTGGATTCTATAGATCATAGACAACGGATGGATGCTTCTCAATCCTGTGCAGGCGACGAAGGAAGTAATAGCTCCTGTCACAGGAGGACTGCTCGGGATGATTTTCATCCCCGGGACTGTATTTCGATGCATGCAATATCTTCTGCCGTCCATGCACGTTGACGACAAATTCATTTGTAAGTGCCCCTCCCCCCGGCATTGTACCAGTGCTCACGTGGTTATCATCTCAGTCCTGCACGTTTACCCTGGTATTTTTATGACAGCTGGATTGGTTCGATCTGCTGTGATTCTGTACAGCATGCTCTCAAAATGGTCTCAGGCTATTCGAGACAAGGAGTTTTTGGTGGAGATGCGGCTACGAAATCACGAGCCGGAGAAAGTTAATGTGAACGGTGAAGGAAACAATACACCACTCAATGTGATGAATCGAAGACATATGGAGACATAACATTTGAACTGAATTGTAGATCTGCCATTATTGCATTTGACTGGTGTGGTATATTTATTTAAAACCACTCTACATACATGCACCCACTTAGCAGGTCGTCGTAAAGGAGGTTCCAAGGGTAAGGCGCTTTTTCGTAGGCCACAAGTCGATTAGCCACGCTATCCGCATTGAGCGTCACTCATCCTCCTACTCGCATGGTCCGTGACACGGTGCTAGGGTCTAGCAGATGCCGGGTCATAGACAGTTTGACTGCGATTAGGAGGTCCCTGTGTTGACTTCCATCTCGTTCACAAGCAACACAGGTAAGCGCTTCGCGCTTCTCATTGGGTTCAGTTCCTTACTTTTTCAGCAGTTGTTACCTAAGGCTTCGCCTTGATAATAGAAACTACTCGCATCGTCAGCTCTCGAAGGAATCATCTGAACAAGGATCTCACTCAATAGGATTCACTGGTACTATTTTATAGCTATTGCTACCTCGCCCAGTTCAATCCTAACACTCTATCAAATACTTCAGTTAACTTTCAATTTTCTCGCCTATACATTTCGGGGTCCGTCAACCCGAACCTCTGTTTTCGCTAACTGCTCACCTTGAAGTTGACCATGCGGAGGCAGAAGAGACAGTCAAGAGAAGAGATAAATTTATAATCATACACATGATAATAGCAATACAAGTAACTCCAAAAAAAATCTATGCACCGAAACCGTATAACGTACGACCAGATCGTTTCAGAGCGTAGACAACATCCAGCGCTGTCACTGTTTTTCGTTTTGCATGTTCTGTGTATGTTACAGAATCGCGAATGACCTAAACAAGGCACATAAGCATGGTAATAGACAGAACAGGAGCGCAACACACATTTTCAAGGAATATTTTCAAGACGCCACGCGTCTCTTCATAGATCAGACCAGAAATACGCTTCACACCTCCACGACGAGCAAGACGACGAATCGCAGGCTTTGTAATACCTAAACCACATTGGTCGAAGAACTACCCCAAGAACAAATATCATACCTTGGATGTTGTCACGAAGAATTTTGCGATGACGTTTAGCACCACCCTTTCCTAGGCCCTAGGACAAACGATTGGTAAGTGCTAAGTGGGTCGATGACAAGTTGATCCAGCTCACCTTTCCACCTTTGCCACGTCCAGACATAATGTTATAAAGGATGTAAAGTGTTCGAGGGTATTGTACAATTGGGCAGTGTAACAGGCAAGATGGCAAGTATGCTATTACGTTGCCACCATAATCCTTATATAAGGTCGGATGGTGGCTGTGTTACATTTTCCGGTTGTTGATTGCTCAAAGGCGCGCCCGTCACGTGTTGAGACGCGGTCTTTTTTGTATAAATATTCGATGATTTTGGAAATGTTTCCCCAAGGCCTCTTCCCAGTCCCGCCGAGCACTGTACAACCCCTGTTTTAAATTCTCATCAATTTGTTGAAATGGCCCGTACCAAGCAAACTGCTCGCAAGTCTACTGGTGGTGTGTATTGTTCGAAGTTATCTTGCTTGGGCATTCCTTTCATTCTTTCTCTTGCAGGCAAAGCCCCCCGTAAACAACTCGCCGCGAAATCATCAGCAGCGCGAAAAACTGCTGTCAGTCCTATTTTCAATCGCATCTTTGTCAATGCTTATGTGTTGTTATAGGCGGCAGCTGGTGGTGTGAAGAAGCCTCATCGCTTCCGGCCTGGAACTGTAGCTCTCCGTGAAATTAGACGGTACCAGAAGTCTACTGAACTCCTAATTCGCAAACTTCCTTTCCAACGCCTGGTCCGTGAGATAGCACAGGATTTCAAGGTGTGTAAATTTTTAAATGTTTGCCCACCATCTCCTCTAATCGTGACTGTATGCACTCTAGACAGATCTCAGGTTCCAATCATCTGCTGTTATGGCACTGCAAGAAGCTGCAGAGGCATACCTTGTCTCATTGTTTGAAGATACGAATTTGGCCGCTATCCACGCGAAGCGGGTCACCATCCAACCAAAAGATCTCGCATTAGCCAGAAGACTGCGTGGGGAGCGATCATAGTTGGGTTATGTGTTGTTTTACTGTATACTTAGTGTATTTATCCTTCATTCCGTGCAACGAGAGTGGTTGTTTTACCGTTTTATTGCATTTTCTCAACTTTGGTTTTAGCATAGCAGAGGTTGGGACATGGAAACCCCGGCACAACTATGGCAATTGCTAGGGCATCACTGCGGGATGTGGCTGACATAGGGCTCTCATTCTGGCACACTTTGCTTGCTGTTGTCATTATTTAATCTAATGTCCACACTTTGACTCCATGTGTGTGTGGGCTGCTTGTACTGATATATATACATTATCTACATGTCTATATCCATTAACTGGATAGGACTTCATTATATAAAGTAACTGATATAGCATGCTGGTGAGCAGTGGCAGAGCCCACTACTTTGAAGCAGAGTTTACATAGGTGAAGTGGTGTGGAATGTAATGGGCATTAGTGATGTTTCAGATTGGCTCTTCATAGGATGGACTTTGCTTATCTTGTTATGACTTCTGACTATGATGACTTCTGTAAGGGAGAGGGGAGATGTACCAGGCATCTGGGCAATTTTCTGTGTTTGTCCCATATTTTTTTATATTTTATTTCACTCTATTCTGCCTTTTCTATGATTTTCTATGATTTTATTCCTATTTTATGATTATATTTTGGCTTTTTTCATGTTGGTACATGTTGACAGTTCTATTTTCTGGATGTTTACCCATCAAGGTGACATCATCCCACAGCTTGATCCACCTATTTCTGCCTATTTGCTATTTTTAGCTTACTATTTGATTTTCAGCTCTATCACATATACTGGGCATCAACAGATGGGTCCTTAGAGTTTTCTCTTTGGATTGCCCTCTGTTAGATGCACCTGAAGTGATTGTATTATGTAGTATAATGTTAACTTTGGATTCCCCTCTGTTAGCTTACTATTAAGTGAGGCTTTGAGGTTGCTCTTACACATAGGAGACATTATATCCACAGTGCACTTTGATTCCAGGCCTAGGGAGAGAGTTTTTTACCATAAGGGCAACCTCAAAGCCTCACTTACATTGTGGACCCAGCACAGTAGTGATTTCAGCCATCTAAGTGTGAAAAGATGAATATTCTAATTTAAATGGCTGAATTCATGGTGGATGAATTTGGGATGAATTTTCAGCCCATATATTTAAGCCATTTAGGGTATGGAATTCATGTGTATTATTTTACAAAATTTCTATATGTCAATGGGATGAAATTTTATTTCATAAAAGAATGAAAAGTGGGGAATGTTTTTAATCCAACAGAAAGATATGAACTTCATCTAAAAGACAGGATGTTTTCGTATGTGATTTTCTGACATCGAGGGGATGTTTTTAATTTAGGGTGGGGGGTATGAATATCATCCAAAAAATTTGATGTTTCAGCTTGTGATTTTCTGACTTCTAGGGTTAGTTTTCAATCCAAAAGGATATTAATTTCATCTGAAAGACAGGATGTTTCTGTAAGTGATTTTCTGACATCTAGGAGATTAGTGGGGGGTTTGTTTTTTTCACAACTCTAAAGGATGTTTCCCAAGTCAGCTTCCCATATCACCATGCTTGCAACTTCACCACATTGTTGAGCCTCTTCTTCTTCCACTCACTTGTTCCACTGCACAAGGCACCCATTCTGAAACTATTTAAATGGCCTTCTCTGTGCACTCTTACAACTCTCATGACATAACAGAAATTTACTTGCATTCAGCTACAGCCTGTGATAGTAATCTACTTCGGTCAATAATGGACCACTTTCTACAGTCCTTAATGTGCCCAACTACACATTTTATCTGATTGAGATCAACAAATTCCATAGGCCCCAAGTCTTCATAGTAGTTGATCCCACATCAATTAGTGACTGGCTCCAAAATTTTACATAAATATTGACACAATGAATGCATAGATGAAAGAATCAGCCTCGATGTTATGTATAGGTGAGTGAGGGATATCGACAATGACAAAGTGGAGGATTTGCCCAAAGAAGTCTTGCAGATCAAACTCTGGTGTTCAACATGGTAGATGAGCAAATTTGTCAACAGCAAGTTGATATGGAGGACAAGTAAGTTAATATGCACAAAATAGTGTAGTGGGAGGCTTACCCAGACAAATGACATATCTCGACTGTCAGATCTGAGTGGAACAAAGTCACGAGCATGCATAACATCACCACCCTCCAGCTGGTGCACACAGCCATATTGGGCAAATTGAGTATTCCAGGGTATAAGCTTCCAAATTATTGATGCAGACTTGTTAAAGTGAGTGGCTAGGGTGGCAACAAGTTTTGTCCTCAGAGGAGCAGGGAGGGTTTCCACAGGTCCCTTGGGGGGAGTAAGAACATATAATGGGTCTAGCTCACTATGATAAGGGAGTGGGTTCATCAACATGACTAGAGATGTACATGAAGAAACTTGACATCTGTATCATGATGGATAGGAGGTAGAAGAATAAGTTGTTCATGCAAGCCATAGAGGAGGGTTATGTGCATCAACTGTGCATGAGAGGTAACCTACCTGTTGATGTTCGCATAGGGAAACTGTCAGCTTCTGATGTTACAGAGGATGTTGCTACAATGGCACTCCATTGGAAATACCCAATAAGCTCAGACTGGACCCATAGCCCTGATACTTGGCCCAATGTGAAGCAGCACATGGACAGTGATGGGACAACAGGCTATGCACAGCAGATCATGTTGGTAGTATAGACTGTTCATCTATCAGACAGCATCCTGCTGGCAACAAGAAGCACATACCATTCATACTTCTGTACCCAGCTCTGGAAACCTCTCTCAAGGTCATTAACTTGATCTTGGGTGATTTTGAATTTGAGGCAGAGTGCTAGCAGTTGAACTAATTCCATGAAGTGCTTGTAGTACCATGAATGCACAAATTGGCCTTTGAAGAGAGTAGGGGTGATGTATAATGTCCAGATTGAATGAGTTTCAGTGATCATCTGCATCTTTTCTGATACTATATTTGGAACCCTAGCACCAAATGCTGCAGGGATAGTTTTTCCTGCCTTCATGGTGGCCTCTCCAATAGCCTCTCATACTGTCAGTCCCAACATGTAGCCTTCATTGTGATGGGAAATATTTTTAAACTCTCCAGTCCAGAAGCAAATCAAGTTGGGAATGAGATTAGTCCATATCAGATGCATGAAATTGTAAGGGAAGGACACAGAAAAAGAAAGGAAGCTTAAGGTGCTGACTAGTGGTAAACCTTTGACACTGTACTTGGTTGCAAGGCCTTCATAATCCACATTGGTTGATGCATACTGGACTTCCTTTGCTTGCTCCATGAATAACGTGTAATTTCTTAGTGGAAGCACACATGGGTCATATTGCTCCTGTGAGCCTAGGAAGCCATCACAGCACAAAGGAACATAGTACATTGTCACTCACAAGGATGGAATGCAGACTCCTTTGATTGTACACATGCAGCATGGAGAGATTGCATTGTGGCCCTTCATGTGCATAATCGTAAGACAGCCAGTATATCACCAAAGATGACAATCAGATATGCATGTAAGAGAAAGACAACCTTGGTGATCACATTGAAAGCAGAAACACCAATCTCGAGCTGCAGAAGTTCCTGGACTAGGGGCCATAAAAATAAATTGAAATTGCAGGGTTTCTTTGGTCCAGGAACCACTCTGATCAAGATAATATTCCACTTAAGAAACTGCTCTTTGGGAGGGAGGTTATAATTAAAAAGAATAATTGGCCATGTAGTCTTGGTATGGTGCTTGAAGGGGCCAAAGCCATCTGCAGATAACCCAAATGCGATGTCCTGAGGATTGGAAAAGAATCATGTTGGGAGCTCTTCAGTATCAGTTATGATGAGGGTCTCTTGAAGTGAATGATAATGAGTGCCATCAAAAATATCAGTTAATTTTGTTGGGTGAGCTTCGTGTTTGGACCGGTACTGCATTTTCATTGAATAGGAAGCACTTGCAAGCATTGTGCAGAGATGGGGAATAATGGGAAGATACCCAAAGATTGCCTGTGGCGTTGTCCCATCAGCTTTATAGCAGTAAGTGTTGCATTTTGGGCATTTCTTGAGGGTTTCATATGGGCCAGTATAGCAGATGCATGAGGAGGGGCAACAGTGATAGCACACGGGCTAGAAACCAGAGACAAACTGAACATGTTTCTCTGTATTCTTCAGGGAGTCTATTAGAGACTGAGGGAAAATGAAGCAAAGTTTGTTGAATGCTTTATTGGTGAGGCATTCCTCAAGTTTGAGGGCATGGGCACAGAGGAGGGTCAGGTCACTCTCATCCAGGATATTGCCCTCTGTAAGTATGTATGTCAGACAATGGTAAAGGTATGGTTTGACACAGACTCATCTAATCGTGAGGCTTCCTTGAAGAAGCTTTTATCAAGGAGGTCCCATACTAAGACCCCTTCCTGTTCCTGCTCTGCACTTGGCATTTCATATTCACCCTCATCTTCATTGCTGTTAAAATCCTCATCCTCCATGACCTCATCTTCTTGCAGGACCTGATTTTCTTCTGTGACCTCATCTTCCTCATCTTCCTCATCACTCTCCTCAACAACAAACTGCTGCACATGGTTATACCCCCATCGATGTAAGCCAACTTGCTCAACACAATGGGCAATGTGATGGGAGTGGCATAAGTTGGTCAAACTGTACTCATCACCAAGGGGTGGCACAAATGATGGCAATGATTCAGGGGAAACATTGTTGACTCCAGATGGTTCTGCCTCGCCCATCTGCAGGTCCAGATTTGCTTCCAGAATGACCTGCAATGGACAACCTTGATTGTCAACATTTCCTCAAAGATCATGAGATGTATAGTTGTCAAAATCCTCACCCATGGTAGAATTATGCATGGGGTCCTCCACTAACAAAAGGGCTTGTTGAGCAGGACCTCGGCATCCAATGACCTGTTGCTTTGGTGAAGGGCAAGATGGTTTGTTTTGTCCAGTCTTCCTTATCGAGGGCTGGTTCTGTGCAAGGATACTCGACATCAAAAGTAAACGATTTTGCCCTGCCTCATGATGGTATTCAGTCTTTTGGGTGACTAACTTGCCACAATTACATGCACAGAGATGCTTAGCAGTCATGACTGAGGAGTGGATGTTAGTGGGCACACTCATAGGCACATGGGGATCAGCTCACCAGAATATACCTCTCCACACCCATTATCCTCCTCCTCATTGTCAACTTAAGCCTTGATATCAATGAAACAGCAGAACACTGTGCATCGTGCCTTCAGCAATGTTCCTAAGTTTCCTATGAGCAGATATCAGCTTTTGTATTGATTTTATTGAAGACTTAGAGTTTTTTTTCGTATTATCATTCATTTGGCATGTACTATGTATCTACTTTACTGACTAGATAAAATGTATCAGATAAACTTACTCAAGGGGGGCAACGAGGAAGTGGTCAGAATGAAAGCAAGAAAGTGTGCAAAAGCCAGCAAATGAATGTTGATATTGTTTGGAATGTTCAATCCTCGGGTATCCAGTTATTAGGGAGCAGTTTAGCCTGGTAACTGCTCATAACTGGATACCTGAGGATTGAACATTCTGAACAATATTAACATTCATTTGCTTGCTTTCGCACACTTTCTTGCTTTCATCCTGACCACCATCTTCAACTTTTCTTGGCACTCCTGCCATCCTCCTCATTGCCCCCCTTGAGTAAGTATTTGATACATTTCATCTAGTCAGTAAAATAGATACATAGTACATGCCAAATGAATGATAATACAAAAAAAATTCCAAGTCTTCACTAAAATCAATACAAAATCTAATATTTGCTCATAGGAAACTTAGAAACATTGCTGAAGCCATGATGAACAACATTCCAGATGCAGTCCACCATTTCCTTGACATTGAGGCTCAAGTGGGTGATGAGGAGGACAGTGACAGGTATGGAGATGGTCCTCTTGGTAAGTTGACTCTAGCACTCCCTATGAGCACGATTAATCTGTTTACATTCTAGACAACTTTATTGATGATTAGGATGGTGGACATTTGAAAGATGCACCAGGGCTCTTGGAGAACAAGCTGCCTGGCTGAGGCAAGGAGGATCTGAATGACTTCTTGTTGGAAATCTTGGAATGGTCGCATAACCTCAATGCACAGCGGCCAAGATATGATGATGATGTCGATCCCGACAACTCAGACACCCCAGCTGCCATCACTTCATGCATGCAAACTGGTGCAGACTATCAGTTACTGAGGGTCCACTGTGCCATGAGCCTCAATCATTACAATTTTGTGATAGCCTACTGACTTATTATATCTAGCCAGGGAAGGAGAGGAATGCTGTAGCCTACCTGTTTAAAGTTGCACAACTGGAACACAAGTTGAGGTCTGCATTCTTGTGGGATTCAGTTCATGGGTGGTTTTATATTGAGGCCTTCATAAACTTTGTGCTGTCTAAGCTGCTACATTCTAACCCACAACTTATTTGCCCACAAGAGGGTTTTGGGGTGATTGACATGGCAGAGTGGACAATGCTATTGGATATGGATAATGAAAGGTACCCCTCTGTTGGTGACTGGATTACCATCTGCTGTGGGTTGTACAAAGGGGATGTAGACTACGTTCAATCCACTGAGAACTGGGGTCAAATCACCCTTCTTCTAGTTCCTCACCTTCCTTCCCCTCCCATGGTTGGCTCTTCTTCTGGAAAAAGGAAATAATCTGGTACCTATGCCAATCCCCACCTGTTTACCAAGGACATGGTGATGAACTTCATGAGGAAGCATGGCATCACACAATTCTGGAAAGGGGAGGATGATTCATGGTGGACCATCTTGGGTCATAAGTTTGAGCACGCTCTCAAAGTTAGGACATTCCACCACAATTCAATCTCGTCTACCTCTGTCTCCATGCCTAGTAGTACATTCTATGAGTTTAAAAAGGCCCCTCACCCAGACATCATGTGAACGAGGAGTTTGAAGGCTTATCATCGAAGTCAATGCATGATATATCAAAGGCATGCTTTCAAATCCTGACATTGCATCTAGCGCTAGCGTCAATCAATGGATAGTATCCATCCTAACCTTTCACTTTACATTAGTCCATATCACAGGGACACACCATGGTCCTGACGGACTTTTGAGATGCTCCCCACAAGACAAAGATGCTCAGCTCAACAACAAAGATGATTTTGGAGACTGGATCGACTGCCTTTACAGTTTTGTACATCAAATAAACCCTATCACAACCCGACCATTTACTTTGCACCAAATTTTGACCCTCTCCCTCTCTTCAGATTTCAGTAAGGGGAAGGACCTCACCTATAATGATGTCCCATGAATGAATAATGCAAAAACGAATGATAAAAGATTACTTTGTGTTCAAAAATGGTTACATGACTTGGTGTGACCCCCTGATCTATTAGATGCAGAATATGCTACCTTTATTCGATATTGCACCAAATTCTTTTTAGACTCTGGCAAACTATGGAGAAAAGACTCTCATGGAGCTCACAAAATTGTGGCTACTCCAGAATGTCATCTCAAAATCATTTGCACAGCTCATGATGACATTGGACACAAAATGGTTTTCGCTACAAAATCAGTTATTGCCCTTCGATTTTGGTGGCTGAACATGAAAGCCGACATTGCATGGTATATTTGAACCTGCCACCTATGCCAAATTTGACAAATGCAAAATGTTCTAATTCCACCAATAGTCGTGACTCCAGCACCCCTTTTTGGCAAGGTCTATATTGATATGATGCAAATGCCACCTTTGAATGGATTCAAATACATTGTACAAGGTCAATGCTCACTAATGACCTATCCAGAATGGCAAAAACTTCGACAAAAAAATGCCACATCACTTGGCGATTGGATATTTGAAGATATTATTTGTCGATGGGGTTCACTATACAAAATTGTAACTGACAATGGCGCTGCATTTATTGCAGCTATGGAGTATCTTGCAAAATGATATCACATTAACCATATTCAAATTAACAGTTATAATTCACATGCCAATGGACTCATCGAATGAGCCCACTTCAATGTTCGACAATCCTTATTCAAAGCTGTCGATGGAGAACAAGCAAAATGGTCAGCAGGGGCACACTCAGTATTTTGGGCAGAACGAGTCACAGTTCATAAATGCATGGGTTGTTCTCCTTACTTCACAGTCACTGGAACACATCCTCTAATACCCCTTGACATCTCTGAGGCAACATACTTACAACCACCACCCAATTCGATTTTATCAACAACTGATTGTATAGCTCGATAAGCCATAGCACTACAAAAATGATCAAACAATCTTGAAGTGTTATATTTGAAAGTCTATGCATCTCTAATCAAAGCTGCGAAATGCTTCAAACTTGCTCACAAACATATGATGCATGACTACAACTTCACAAAAGGAGATCTAGTACTGCTTTGAAACACACAAATCAAAAAATCCCTCAATTACAAGATGAAACCATGATATGTTGGCCCTCTTATCATTATTGAACGAAACTATGAAGGGACTTATATTCTCTGTGAACTCGATAGGTCAGTACTACATAGACCTATTGCCACATTTTGTCTGCTACCATATCTTGCTCGAAAATCGATTTTCCTTCCACCAAATTTTCTTGATATACTCTGAATGCCCTGAACAACTTTGAACAACTTTGAGCTTCAATGAAGATACTTTTGAAGATTTCCAGGACCTTGAAAATGAATAATTATTCTTTCTCTTCTTTTTTAAAATTACTTACAAAAGATTTTTTTTGCTTTTAGTGTACAATACAAGTCACGATATCACACCATAGCATGGTCATGCAAACTCTAAAGAGTTTTTTGGCTATGATGAACTACTGAGCCTTTCCCTAAAAGACATTTTTTGTTTGTTAATTATATTCATTTTTTCCTTTCCTTTACTTTCCAAAGACATTTAACAAAAAAGTTGAAATTAAAACAGAACAACAGAAACAAGAAATCCCTACTCCTCTAACATATCCTCCAACACCTGGATCTCCCTACTCAATATATCCACCTCCACCTTCTTCTGCGCCAATTTCACAGCAATCAAGCTGTGGTGCACATCCCATGCATCCTCACCTCCTTTGACCTTTTCGACAACTTGTGCCTCCCTTGCTTTCCCCTTCAATGATTGCCTTTTGTGCTTCAATTTTGATGGTGACAGTGATGATACTTGACCTGGAAACCTAACAAAAACCTGTTAAAAGGCTTAGGAAGTATAATACAGGCTAGAGGAAGGGTGTGAGTTGGTACTAAATATTACTGCTGATACCCAAACATTGTGTTTAGTGATGCGAAATGGTAAGGGCTGAGGCAAATAGTCTTTAAAGGCATACAAAGAGGTTCGAAAGAGATCAAAATAGGTTTGAATATGTGTGAAAGAGTTCAAAAAAGGTTTGAAGAGGTTCAAAGTTGTGCAAAGTAGTTTTGAGGAATGTTGAAGAGGTTTGAAGTGAGTTCAAAGAAGTTTGTAGATGTCGGACTAATGTCAAGGTATGTCGAAAAGTGAATATAACAAATAAGAAGTGTTTGGTGAGAGGTGATAGGCAATGTGTGATAAAATGAGGAGCAAATATGATAGTTTTGAAGAAGTTCATGATATTTCACAGAACTTAAAGATATGATGCAAGCTAAGACCCAAGATAACAGCTCTTAAATCAGATGATGAGTGAGAGGGTAACTTGTGCTGTATTTCCCATTGCTCTTCTTTTCCTTCTAAGTAACTAATACAAGTCTATATACAAATTGAAGAGATAGTACTAAAAAGGAAATAATAACATGTGTAAAACAGGCAATATATACAACAATGAGGACTTTGTAATTCATAAAACAAATGAGAAATGATAATAAGTGAAATGTACATTGTCTCAATATAGTAAGAGTTCTTGTTGTATTGCTTTAATATATCATTGAAACATAAAAACACACTTATTGCATTTTAAGTCTCTTGTAGTCTCTCCTTGTGTCTAATGGCACTTGATATGCAATGAAATGGTTTGTCTCAGATGTGCAGCATGTATCGAAAGTGTTTTAAAACAACTATATGGCAGCCAATGTCATTCAAAATGCTGCAAAGTCATTTGAAGTGTTGCAAAATGTTGCGAAATGGTTCGAAATAGTTTGAAGTTGTCTGAAATAGTGTGAAATAGATCGAAAAGGATTCGAAGTCGATTTCATGGTGTTCGTAGTGATTCAGAGTGCATGTCATAATGTGTCAATATGGTTAGATTCTTCTCCAGACCTTATAGCACATAGTGGACCTATCAATGGTTGGGAAGGCCCTGCGACTGGTTTGACATCTTTGAACAGGCCCACGACCCAAATTTGATGTACTACAAAATTTGAACAAATGTTAGCAATCACCTCAATACAATTTTGAACAAAAGTCATATCTGATTTTGGGTGCAAATTCTGCTTCGCACTCCCAAACTTCTTCGCCTTGCCTTTGCAAAGCCCTCGTCTCAACATCCCATCCCAGTAGCACCCCTGTGCCTCCTGGATACATTTTGTACATTTTGCTGCACCTTCTTTGATGATGCAATGCAGCTGGGACTTGAACCCGGCACATTGATTGTACTACAAAACTATTAGTACCTCAAAAATCTTCGAAAGTAAAGTAAAAACACTCACTGGGCCCTTGAAATTGAGCAGCCCACCTGTCTCGACTTGCATCCACTTTACAACCCCTTCATTGCCATTCCCCTCTTCTTCAACCTCTTCGACCTCCACCTCAGCCACTTTTCACTTCACCACTCTTACTACAGGCAGCTTGTCCTCATCCTCGCCCTCATCTTTATCTTCATCTCCAGCCTCTGCCCTTTCTATAGCCTTTGACTTAGCCTCAAACTCCACATTCCATCATTGCAATACTTCCTTCAAGATTGTCTTCATGCAAAATTCAGCCAGAACAACATTGCGATTTTCCTGTAATGTGACCTTTCGGGCCTTGAGCTGCACCCTTTTTGCTACCTCCTCCTCCTCTCAAACCCACCTGTCTTCCTCTTTCTTTCTTTCACATTTGACCTCTTCAGCTAACTCTATGAATAACAAATCCCTGCTTCACGAAATCCATTCACATTGCACCATTGGTTTATACAGCTCAAAAACCTCATTAATGACTGCTTGTATGGCCGGGTCATGTTCCTCCACCAGGTCGTCTGCAAGTTCATCATATTCTGCCTATGAAACACAAATATAGAGCACTGAAAATGAGTACGAATATGAAACTCACCATTTTTTTGCAAAACCCCACTCCCAGACTTCAAAATTGATATCTTCTGCAATGCCATGCTTGGGCATCAACTTCACATTGTCAAGAACTTCTGCGTTCAGTTCAGTGAGAAGAGACATGATCAAAGCTAGTATTCAATGATGATAGGAAGGTGATGGATGAAGAAGAATGAGAAGTATTTCAAACCTCACTAAGTTCTCAACACAATCATGCATTCTGCACATGACTTCGATCGGCTGACTGGGACAGTCAGAATTTTAGTAAGGGGGAGGATGATAGGTCCACTACACACTATAAGGTCTGGAGAAGGATCTAATCATATCTATACATTATAACACACACTCCAAATCACTACAAACACCACAAAATCAACTTTGAATCCTTTTTAAACTATTTTATACTATTTCGGATGACTTCAAACTATTTCAAACTGTTTTGCAACATTTCATGACACTTCGAATGACTTTGCAGCATTTCAAACGACATTGGCCACTGTATAGCTGTCTTGAAACCCTTTAAATACATGCTGCACATCTGGAATGAATCTTTCTGTTGCTTATCGAACACTACTGGATGCAAGGAGAGATGATAAAAGAATTAGAATACAATAATGGCAGTTTTGGGGTTTTAATAATCTATTGAAATAACAAGAGGAGTACTTTTACTATATGGCAACACTGAATGTTTCAATTATCATCATTTCTCATTTGTTTTTATGTTTTACAATATCTTTATTGCTGTGCATACTCCCTCATGTTCTATACTTGTTATATTTCCTTTTTAGTACTTACCTCTTCAAAATGTATATAGACTTGTACTAGTTACTTAAAACAACAGAGAATAAGTTATCCTCTCTACTACCATCAGATTTAAGAGCCATTCTCTTGAGTCTTAGCTAGCATCATATCTCTGAAGTTCTGTGAAATATCGCAAACTTCTTCAAACTTTCATATTTGCTTTTAACTTGTCACCTATCATCTATTGCCACTTGAAAACTACTTCATATCTGCTATATTTGTTTTCGACATAACTTGCCACCAGTTGGACACCTTCGAACCTCCTCAAACTTACTTTGAACAACTTCAAATATTCTTGAACCTACTTCGAACATCTTCGCATCCCTTCAAACCTATTTCAAACTTTTTTGAACATCTTTGTATGCCCTCACAGACTATTCGCCACATCCCATACCATTTTGCATCACTAAACACAATGTTTTGGTTTTAGCAGTGATATTTAGTACCAGCTCACACCCTTCCTCTAGCCTGAATTATACTTCCTAAGCCTTTTAACAGGTTTTGTTAGGTTTCCAGGTCAAGTATCATCACCATACCCCTCAGGCAGGTTCACTGGGTACCAGAGTCTCAGGGAAAACTTCTACACAAATTATGTACAGATGTTCATCTTAACAGAAACTAGCTTTTGTACCTACTTGGAGTGAGTCATTTTAGCCATTGTACCTAGTTCTATGGAAGATAATGGGGATATGATGCGGCTGGCATCTCTGGTTCTGTACAGTTCCAAAACAAAAAAAAGCCACAATAATAAAAAGAAAAAAAAAGACATAGTGCCAAAATAAAACCCATTTAATCTCCAAATGACAATCAACTGTTTCTGATGTCAACACAAATTCCTTTTCCAAGTGATGCTGTCACTGTATTTAATTCAATAGTAGATAGTATGTAGTTATATTTCTCATATTATGACACACCCCCCACATGGGTTTTACGACCCATCATACCTGCCGTACCCTTGACCCTTACCCACCCTTACCCTTACCCTTTGTTCATGGGTACAGGTATGCATGGGTAAGGATATGGGTCAGATTTTTTTACCCCAGGGTTACTCAGGTCATTCATTAACTGGCACAGGTCAATCACATCACTATTACTAAGGTGCAGCATGCGACACATATGTAACATTAAAGCAGAGTAATTGGGAAGAGGATGCTTCTTCATCTTGTACCACCACCATCCTGCAAACTCCCACAGTTCCACAGACTGGAGAGGACGAAGGGGTAGGATGAACAAGAGAATAGCATAGCATAGAACTACTCTAAGATCACCCTACTAGAGCTCTAGTCACTATGTCGCAAACACCATCATCATCCCCACCAGTAACAATGAGGCAAAGAGGTGCTAGCTCAATGATCAAAAAAACACAGAAGGAGCTCGAGAACGCAGATGGCATAGACATGGTTGTGAAAGGAATACTTGGTTCCAGGTAAGTTGGTCGATTTACAAACCCTAGCTCACGTTTTGCTACAATTTGGAAATGCAGCAGTCTGGATGCCAAAAGTGGTCATAAATGGTATCAGAGCAGTCGCATTCCTCATGGCAGATGCAGGCACACAACAAATGGCAGGAGAAATTACAGACATGGTAAAGTCCCTCCTGCAGGAGCACATAGAAAACCTCACTACAAACACAGAAATGGTAGTAAGGGAAACCATCGAGGGAGTAACACACACAATGAGGAAAATAGCAGGTCAAATGGATGAGCTCAAAGAGGAACTATGAGAAACAGTGGATTATCTGTCAGGGTCCACACAGGAGCTACTCCAAATGATACAGGACTTAGTTGAGAAGACAGATGTGAAGACGGCCCCAACCCAGAACTCAATTGAACACCAAGTCTACCCTAAAACATATGCTGCAGCAGTTCAAACCCAGGTATTCACTGCACATGCTGTGGTGGTTTTCAAAGGAGAAACAAATGATAAGCAGATACTGATTCAAAAAGATCTGAGCATTACTGACAATGCCCTAGACAACCTCACAGAAAGAGACCTCATCATGAAAGCCAACACAGCAACAGACCTCATGGGGATAGAGGCAACCAATGCTCCCACTGGCATAGCATTTGTTGGAGCAAAAAAACTGCAAAACAGCAATGTACTATATCAATTCAACACTAGGGATGCAGCAATATGGTCTAACCAGCCCAGAGTCCAGCAAGCCTTTATAACAAAATACAGAGGTATGTTCAACATTAAAAATAAGCTCTTTTACATTGTAGCAGAGTTTATCCCCACCACATTCAATGTGGGAACAAAATCAGCACATGCATACATAGAGGAAAACAGCTCATTGGACATGGACGCAATCTTGTATTTGAAATACATCAAGCCACTGCATCTCCACGCTAGCAACCAAAGGGTAGCCCACATCATAATTGGGTTCAGTGACTGCAACAATGCAAACAAAGCAATTGAAAATGGCCTCTTCATTGAAGGAAGATGTCAAGGTGTGAAAACTGCTCTCTGAACTGAGAAGATGCTTGAAATGCCAGCATTTTGGACACCACGTACTGGACTGCAAAGAGAACACTGACACCTGTGCACATTGCAAGGGTCAGCACAGCACAGCACAATGTGACATTATGGAAACAGTGAACTTCACCTGTGCCAACTGCATGGGAGATGAGGCTAAGGGACATGGAGCAGCTGACAGAAACTGCCCAACATTCACCAAGAAACAGAAGCTCAGGCAATGCATACCAGAAAACAAGTATAAGTTTTTCCCATCATGTGAATCCCACACCTGGAGCATGCTAAATCAGCAAGAGACCATGACAAACACCATGCAGCCTATCTGGCAACAAAAAAATGATGGCACATTACAGGAAAATTATGTATAGCCACAACAATTTCTGGATGACTGGCAAACAGTAAGAAGATGCTGTGGGTATCAGATGGGCACAGCAGCATACACACAAAGGGGGGGAACACTCCCCACCACCAATAGGCACACAGGAGCCATTGACACTGGCTGGCCAATATGGCCAGTGCAATCCACACTAGACAACTTCATTAGGCCGATACAGCCAGATAGAGGAGATGGCAACAACCAACAGGAACACCAAAACCTATCATGGAGCAATTGAAACATGAATGAGCAAGGCCTAGGTCCAATACTGGAAGCATCACCATGTCAACACACCCCGCTATCTTATGTCAGACAACTATGAAAACAACAACCCACAATGGCTGTTCCAAATATGATAGCAAAATACAAATAAATCCCTACTCAGCCAGCTAGACCTACTACACAGCCTGAAACATAACAAATATGACATATGCCTCATTCAAGAACCATACATCGACCTCAAAGGTAAAACCCATGCTAACCAAAATTGGGCAGTGATATACCCAGCCACACACGAGAAGTACCCAGATCACATGAGATCAGTTATCTTAATCAACACTAATGTGCTATCAGATGCATAGAGACAGATCCACTTTGATCACCTAGATATCACAGTGATAGAAATTCAAGGCCACTTTGGTATGCTATGAGTGATCAACATCTACAATGACTGCAACAACAACAGCTTGCTAATGCACCTGTCAATATACATATGAGACCTGGAGAAACAAAGGTGCATGTCTCACCCTCTAAGCACCATGTGGATGGGAGATTTCAATTGACATCACCCAATATGGAATGAGCTCTGAAATGCTCACCTGTTCACTCAGAACAACCTTGACCTGACTCAGCCACTACTAAATTTGCTAGGGCATCACAACATGAAAATGGTGCTACCACCCTTCACTCCCACTCTCAGATCGCACAACACTGGCAACCACACAAGAGTCAAGAAGGTCTTCTGCATGGAAGACCTCATCAATGCCATCATCAAATGTGATATGGACGATGCCAATCGCCCAGTTAAAACAGACCATTACCCAATCATTACACAACTCAACATCTTTGCACCCAAGCAAGCATGAAAACCAAGATGCAACTTTAGGACAACAGACTGGCCAGAGCTTGTAAAAATGCTCAAGGAGAACCTTGCCAACATTTCATCCCCAGCTGAGATCAACAATGTCAAAAAATTTGACAACAGGCTCAAATCTCTAAATGAAGCCATATAAAATGCCATCAAAAAACACATCAAGCTCACAAAGCTGAGCCCATATTCAAAAAGGTGGTGGATGACAGAACTAACAAACACAAAAAGGAAAACATGGCAGCTCACAAGAAAAGCAAGACATCACCACCATAATGAACACCACCCAATACACATAGAGTACAGATGACAGCGCAATCAATATGCCAAACTGCTATGCACAACCAAGATGAAACATTGGGCAGAATAGCTGGAAGGACTTGACGAGTCAAGCATATGGCAGATGAGTAAGATCATGACAACACCAGCCTCAGATGTGAGCAAATCCAGAATCCCCACACTTGCAGTAAGAGATTCAGTAATGATACTTGACCTGGAAACCTAGCAAAAACCTGTTAAAAGGCTTATGAAGTATAACTCAGGCTAGAGGAAGGGTGCGAGTCAGTATTAAATATCACTGCTAATACCAAAACATTGTTTTTAGTGATGCGAAATGGTAAGGGATGTGACAAATAGTCTTTAAAAGCATACGAAGATGTTCAAAAAAGTTTAAAATAGATTTGAAGACGTGCGAAGTAGTTCAAAATAGGTTTGAATGGGTTCAAAGTTGTTCAGGTGAGTTCGAGGAGGTTCAAAGGTGTTCAACTGGTGTTGAGATATGTCAACAAATGAATATAGCAAATAAGAAGTGGTTTTTGAGTGGCGATAGGCAATGATGAGTTGAGAGCAAATATGAAGGTTCGAGGAAGTTTGCAATATTTTGCAGAACTTCAGAGATATGATGCAAGCTAAGACTCAAGAGAAATGCTCTTAAATCTGACAGTAGTGGAGAGGGTAACTTATTCTCTGTTTTTCTAAGTAACTAGTACAAGTATATATACATTTTTGAAGAGATAGTACTAAAAAGGGAAATAAAACCTGTGTAAAACATAAGGCAATATATCAAACAATGAGGACTTTGTAGATTATAAAATAAATGAGAAATGATAAATAATTGAAACATACATGTCCCCATATGGTAAAAGTACTTATCTTTTGCTTCAATATATCATTGAAACATAAAAACACTATTATTGCATCCTAAATCTCTTGTAATCTCTCCTCATGTCCGGTAGTGCTTGATATGCGACAGAATAACTCATTCCAGTTGTGCAGCATGTATCGAAAGGGTTTTAGGAACAGCTATCTGGTGGCCGATGTTATTCAAAGTAGTACAAAGTTGTTTGCAGTGTCACGAAATCATTCAAAGTTGTTCAAAGTTGTTCAAAGTAGTGGGAAATAAGTGGAAAAGAATTTGAAGTCAGTTTTGTAGTGTTCATAGCAATTTGGAGGGTCTGTCATAGCATGTCGATACAATTGGAAACTTTTTCCAGACCTTAGAGTGCGCAGTGGACCTATCATCAGTAACAAAATGAGTCACTCGACAAGCCACAGACAATGAAAGCAAAGAAAAGTGGTTCTATGAGGTTTTCTTTTTCCCAACAGATCCATCGATAACACTGACCCCACAAAACTACCAATACCCCCCACCACACTGGAGCTTCACCAACTAACAGAGGAGCAAATACACCAAGCTATTAGGAAGATGAAGCCCTACAAAGCCACTATAAATGGAATGATACTGAACTCAGTGTTCATACACACCAGAGAAGATCTAGTCCCCTACCTTGCCCCACTTTTCAGAGCCACTAACACTCTCAAATACTACCCACAGGAATGGTCAATCATGGAGATGCTTGTGATGAAGAAACTAGGCAAGCCAGATTATATGAACCCCTCAGCATGGCAGCCCATTGTACTCTCTGATGGCTTGGCCAGGCTGCTCAACAGCTGTCAGACTAATGACATTGTCACCATGTGTGAACAACACAACATCATTCCAGCCAACCACTTTGGCGCAAGGCCAGCAACAGACTCAATACACCTGCTAACGAAAACAGTGAAAGATGCATGGTGAAAAGACCTGGTGGCATCCACCCTATTCCTCAACATCAAGGGAGCCTTTCCCAGCATAGACATGAACTGGCTTATTAATAATATGAGAAAGAGAGGGATACCAGAGGAGTATACAGCCTGGATGTGGCAATGCCTGTACAGCAGGAAAACCATACTGTCCTTCAATGACCACCAATCAGACTATTTCACAGTAACCAATAGCCTGGATCAGGGCGACACCTTCGCCAGCATATGTTATCTGATATACATACAATGCTGACCTACTAAAAATACCAAATACCAAAACAGGTGAACATGTGCTGCTCTTTGTAGACAATGCTATGGTAGTAGCATTAGGCAAAGACTTCACTAATACACATGAAAAACTGTGCAACATCATGAACAGAATGGGGGGGATCTTTAAGTAGGCCAAAAGACACAACTGTGAGTTCAGCATCGATAAGTTCCAACTACTGGACATAACCAGAAAGATGGTCCCACACCTGCTTAACCCCAAAAAATGTGTTGTGACCCCATGCCATGCCCTGATGCTAGGCAATCAATGCATCCCATCAGCAGAAATTGCCAAGTTCCTAGGAGTAATCATTAACAATAAACTAAACTAGAAAGGACAGTGTGTGACTGCCCTAGCAAAGGGGCAAGCATGGTTGATCCAATTTGCATGGATCACGAGAGCATCAAGAGGAGCCACAGCAAGGTACATTCGAAAACTTTACCTCTCAATTGCAGTGCCACGCATGCTCTATGCCGCCAACATCTTCCTAACACCACAATGGAAAATGACTAAGAGGTCAAGAGATGGGAAGTCCAGCCAAGGAATTATCAACAAACTTACATCGGTCCAGCACCAGGCAGCAATCATGATCACAGGCATGATGAGAACCACAGCCATGAATGTTCTGGATGTCATGGCAAATTTGCTTTCTTTTCACCTGCTGATCAATATGCACCACCATTGTGCAGCACTATGCTTAGCAACACTACAACCCATTCATCCACTACACAAGCCAGTAGCAAACACTGCCGTGTGACTCATAAAGCAGCACCCAATCCCACTACATGACCTCATGCACACATACAAAATCAAACCCCGACTTATTGAAACCATTGACATGGTATGCCACCACACACGATGGAAGCCTGACACAAAGATATTGATCACAGTCACAGCCAATGTCACCATCCATGATGCACAGCATGACAATGCAGATGTCAAGGTATACACTGACAGATCAGGGATGGGGGTAAAATAGGAGCAGCAGCCATCCTATACCAGGGTGGAAGGAAGAAAGCAACCATATGCTACAAGCTCAGCACACAGAATCAACATACAGTATACGAAGGAGAGGGCATAGGAATGATATTGGCCATCAAGCTGATATCCAAGGAGTGGGCAATATGGTCGGCCACATTTTGTGTTGACAATCAAGCTACCATCAGAGCCATGCAACTGATAAAAGCATACCCAGGGCACTACCTAACTGACATATTCCACAAAGACCTTAAAGCACTGAAGAGGAAATACAACGGCATTCAAATCATGATTAGGTGGACTCTGGGCCACAAGGGAATAGAAGATAATGAGCAAGCCAATGAACAGGTGAAGAAAGCAATCATGGAGGGCAGCAGTAGCACCAACCAACTACCACAATCCCTCAGGATACCTCTACCATGCAGCAAGTCCACAGTTAAACAAGCATACAATGAGAAACTTAAACAACTAGCACAAAAATCATGGATGAAACCACCAAGGTATGAACACATAAAAAACCTCGAACCCACCCTGCCATCGAAGAAGTACCTCATGCTCATTGCACCACTCCCAAGAAAGGCTGCCAGTATATTATCTCAACTAAGGACAGGGCACATGCCACTAGCTAAGCACTTACATTGCATAGGAAAGGTTAACTCACTGACATGTCCTGCATGCAACCAGAGCAAGGAATCCATCCAACACTACATTCTGCACTGCCCAGCCTACAACCAAGCAAGACAATGGCTATGTAACAACATAGGGGGAAGGGACATCGACATCAAGAAGCTGCTCTCAAGGCCTAAGCCAATGCAGCCACTATTCCAGTTCATTGCCATAACACAGCACTTCTCAGACACCTATGGAGACATCCAAGCACTGAGAGAGGAGAGAGAGGAGAGGAGAATATAGGGAACAGAGACCAGTAGAATCAGGAGTACCACAAGAGGACTGGTCAGGAAGAGAGATGAAGAGGAACCACAGCATACCGCAACATGCAACCATGGCTCATGTTGTGCACATATGTACACATGCACACTTGCTCCCAGTACTTCCATCACAGCTACCACACCACATTTCCAGCACCAACAGTGCTTTGAAACCCACCCAGTGGGCCCTCATATCAAGATGATGCAGTACACAGAATGGATAGGACACACAGTAGTTCCAACCACAGTTCATGTTTACTCTCTTACATATGGTATGCCACAACAGAGAATAAATCAGAAAAAAAAAAAAATTGGGAAGAGTGCACGGGACCTAAAGTGCACCAAAAATAGAACATTGTGCTGGGACAGTTGGGTGTTGGGCTATAGCATGCACAAATCTTATTGGCTAAGGCAGCAGCATAGTGCAGTCAGGTTTAGATGAGCCAATGGATGGACTTGTGGGTAGTGCATGGGACTTTCTATTTTTATACTTTATTTTGCCACTTTTATCACATAAGCCATTTGTACATAGTAGGTGGACAGATAGAAAATCCAGAAGATCTTTCTCCCCACATAGATCATAGCTCATTCAGTGTTGCACATAATCTGTGCACCATCATTCAGTCCATACACCTTTGTAGTGTGCCCTTTGTATAGCTGCATTTGCATATCATTTGTGTCCCTCATTGAATTGTCACATTTCATCTCTTTGTTGCACCCTTTCATCTTCATTTGCACACTCTTGCAGTGCACCCTTAATATAGCTGCATTTGCACATCATTTGTGCCCCTCATTATATAGCTGCATTTTGTGCACCATTTGCACATTTTCCCACCAGTTGTGCTTGCATCTCATTTGCATCCCTAGCCTGTGCTGCTCCTTTGACACACTCTAGTACAGTTCTTGTCCCGCTAAACCTCCTACTTTCCACCCCCATCATCATTGCACATTTTTGCACTCTCGTTGCACATTTTTCCACACTGCCCATTTTTGCCCTGTTGCATTGTGCACTTTTTTGCTATTGTGCATACCTTCCTTTTTGTGTACACAACTAGTGTGCACATTGAAAACCATCATACCAGCCTCTTCGTAGTCTCTGCACCTTGAAGGACGATCTGAGGCCCTCTAATTGAACCCCCTCACCCTGAGCATGCCTGCAGCTGTAGGTTTAGTGTTCACCCCTTCTGTTGAGACTCTGCACTGACTACCAACTAAACACATCATTTCTGGAGCCCATCATAAGGGGTTTTAGATTACCAGACCTTATTTAGACCTTCATCGGCTTGCCCTTCACTTCAACATCAACCACCTCTGCACTCTCCATTCTGAGCTGTTAGCAACTGCGCTCCAGCTTGGGAAAATACCAGTATTTGAATCACTCTTCTTAAACAGCATGCATCACTCATCCGCACTGTCTTTTTCATCTACCATGGCTACCATGCACATGCCATCCACATCTAACCAAAATGTGGCACACTTTGACCCTACAAAACTGCGTGAACTCCAGAAGTACTTTGAGGAGCTTGCGCAACTCCTCCGTGATTGTAACATCACTGATGAGACCGATAAAAAGTTCCACACTGTGTGCTATTTGGACAGCGACACTGCAGACACTTGGAAACTGCTACCAGAGTATAGCACGATGCACAATTATGGCGCATTCAAAGACACTGTCCTAAAGTTATCCCGGCTCCAGGGATGGCAGTAAATGGAGTATTAGCGACCTGGACAAGCTTATTGGCAAGACTGCATGCATTGGCCTTGTAACTGCAGAAGAAATCACGTGCTATTATCATGCATTTTTCAACATTAGCGAAAACTTAGTTGTGCAAGGCATATTGGCACGCTATGACCAAAGCTGCATGTTTGTTAGGGTGTTTTGACTAGACCAGCTAGAGCACATTTTGAGCCACCTTGTGATTGCAGTACCAAATCAGCCTGCAAATATGCCATACTCATTAGATGCAATACACAATGTGATCAACTTTATCTTTGAAGGCCCAGCGCACTATTTCCAGCCACTTACTGGGCTCACAGCACAAAACCCCGATATGTATGCACCCTACTCAGCACCCAGCATACCCATTTCCCAGCCACAACCTAGCACACCCACAGTCAAAGCAGAAGACATCTCAGTCCTATTCAAGCACATGACACAGACGATAGTTACTGTGTTGAGCGCATCACACAGAGATGGTGCAAATGGAGCGCCCTATTTAAACAATGACACCTACAATGGTTGCAGTCAAACAGAGCACTATATCCCTGAGTGCGCTTCAATTGAGCACCTCATTAGCGAGGGCAAGTGTAGGCAAAATGCAGAAGGCTGCATCATACTCCCAGGTGGCACATTTGTGCTGCATTCTATTCCAGGCAACTTCTTAGGTGAGTGCATCGAGGAATGGCATAAGTGCAACCCAGGGCATATTGCCACTGGCCAACTTTTATTGAATACCAATTCACAGCTCATCTACAATATAGCACCTTATCTAGCTCCAGCAGCACCTTTACAGTCGACATACATTGCTGCCTCAGCTCCTATGGCAGAGTATATGCAAAGTGCACCAAATGCGCAACTAACAAAGGAAGAGCACATCAATGCACTTGAGAGGGAGTTGATGGCGCTCTGAAAGAAGCAAGTCTTCAATGCCATTGAAATTCTGTGGCATGCACTATGAAATACATCAAATCAAGAGAATGCACCTTCTATGACTACAGACATTGCACCTGCTGACAGTATTGAGTCACCAGCTTTGCAATCCACTGTGAGCACAACTGAAGCATTCGATGAGATGCCCATACACCCCCATTCCAACATTCCTGAAGCGTGTTTTGTTCCTGCAGTGGCAGACAAACCAGACACTCAAGTTAACACTTCCAAAGGCAAAGAGCCATCATATCGCACTGTCATCCCTATCCAGAATCTGCAGATTGTCAATGATGTATACAGTGACTCACAAAACTGAGTCAATGTTTCGCACTTTTTAATTGATTGTTGAATAACTTCCCATAAACAACAAAACCAAACAAGGTATTGGTGTACCGAATAACATACATGATCAGGGCTACCAAACAAACAAAGAATTATGTAATTCTAATTATCCCTCATGGAGATATGATTATTTTAATTCAGGGACTCATTGACTCAGTTTTGTGAGGGGTAGTCAGAAATATTAGAATCTGATGCTCCACCAACTGTATAATGTCAAAATCTTGACAGATGGTTTCTAAGGTGATGTGACCCTTGATGGGACCTTAAATTATAGTATTTAATCAGGACTAGCATTCTTCATACTTCAATATTCTCCAATGCATCCCATCTCCTCTGCTCAAAAGGAAAACATTCCTTCCCTGGCCTCCAATCATTATTCTACCCACAATATTGCCTCTAAACTCAACCTCAGCCAGTCTATTGTATCCAGAACACTCAGGGCTCTCCATCCAAACCTGGATTCCCCCTCTGGTGGTTGTCCTTCTAAACTCTCATCTACCTCTCAGAGAGCCATCCTTACCCAAATCACCACTGGCAAGGCTGCAAATGCTGTTCAGGCCACCCATTACATCAACAGCATCATCCCCACTCTAGTCTCCTTAGAAGCAGTCAGAAGAGTTCTCAGAAAAAACTCATTCAAGGCTGTGGTGAAAAAGAAAAGGCCCTTGCTTAGTATAAGGCATAGGAAAGCAAGATTGGCTTTTGCTCAGAAGTATAGAGAGTGGACTGTGGAAGACTGGAGGAGGGTTATTTGGTCAGATGAGACTAAAATCAACAGGTTTGGGTCAGATGGAAGAGAGTGGGTCTGGAAACAGAAGGGAGAGGGGCTGATTGAGAGAGAGGTGCAGAGAACTGTCAAATTTGGGGGAGGAAACATTATGGTATGGGGGTGTATGGGATGGAATGGAGTTGGGTATCTTGCAGAGGTTAAAGGGAGGATAAATGCTGACCAGTATGTGTCCATTTTGAAGGACCATATGCTGCCTAGCTTGGAGGAGAGTGGAATTTCTGGAGAAGAGGTGATTTTTCAACAAGACAATGACCCCAAGCATACCTCAAAAAAGGCCAAGAAATGGATGGAGAACAACAATATTACTCTTCTGGATTGTCCTGCCCAATCTCCAGACCTCAGTCCTATTGAACATCATTGGGTTCACCTCAAGAACCAGTTAGACAAGTATCCAACAGCACCAAAAGGAATTTGGGAGTTATGGGAAAGAGTAGTAGAAGAGTGGAATAATATTCCATCAGAGGTGTGTCAGAATTTAATTAAAAGCATGCCTAGAAGGTTGGGAGCAGTTATTAAGGCCAAGGGAGGTCATACAAAATACTAGAATTACAATTTATCATAATATTGATACCACCTCACAAAACTGAGTCAATAAGTCCCTGAATTAAAATAATCACATGTCCATGAGGAATAATTAAAATTACATAATTCTTTGTTTGTTTGGTAGCCCTGATCATGTATGTTATTCGGTACACCAATACCTTGTTTGGTTTTGTTGTCTATGGGAAGCTATTCAACAATGAATCAAAAAGTCCAAAACATTGACTCAGTTTTGTGAGTCACTGTATGTGTGCACCATGAAGGTGCCCTCTGTTACAGTTTTGCATGAAGAGCTCCTTTCGCTTTTACCCAATCTCAGACAGTGCCATAGAGAACAAGTTACCCCAAAATGCATTGCAGCTACTAGTGCAGAAGTGGTATCTACCAACCTTGTGAGCATTATGCCATTTGCACATTGCAAAGCGCATGCACTTTTAGCAGAAAATAAAGCGCTTAATGCAATACCTCCAGTTAGCATAGCGATTGCAGTGCCTCTTCCTATTGTTCTACAGGATCCATTTGAACAGTACATCACCCATCTTCAGCCAGGCAAAATTGAAAATTCTGATGTTTTGAAGGTTGCAAAAGAGTTGCACATGCTCCACTCCATTGATTTATTGATTGACAACCAAGAACACTTCGAAGCTATCTTAGATCTGGGTTTGCAAATTATCACAATATCAGAAGCAGTCTGCCATCATCTTGGACTCCAGTATGACCCATGCATTTATTTATACATGCAATCAGCCAATGGTGAGATAGATGAATCACTTGGGCTTGCGCGCAACATTTCTGTGTGCATTGGAGATATCATTGTTTATGTGCAAGTGCATGTTATTCATTCACCTGCTGATATTCTATTAGGGTGCCCCTTCAATGTGTTGATGTGCTCTGTCGTGCGCAATTTTGTGAATGAAGTGCATGTGATTACTATTTATGATCTGAACACAGGCACCATCTCTACTATTCCAACAAATCCAAGGGGAAAGCTGTGCCACTTTTTACCAGCTGCAGCAACACCACACTTTACTCTTTAGGATAATCCACAAAGAAATTTTTTCCAGGCTTCGAGGAATTGATCACAGACCAAGGAGAAACCGCTACTATCATAACATTCAACTCTGATACCCAATCTTGTAACATTTCTGTGTTTGCACTTATTCCATTTTCTGCTTCCGTTCCATCGACCTCTATTATCTCTCGACTCTACTTATCCCAGTGTACCAACAGTCATGTGCAGGTGCTCTTAAATTTGATTGACTCCATGGCACTTATTCCAGCTGCGTTTTCAAACAGCACACATGCACATGCAACTTTTATTGATTTAGCGGTGCACATGCCACAAAAGGGCATAGTAACCAACAAAAAGTATAAACTAGTTGCTAGAAAGGTCAAACCAGTCATTGCATCCATCCCAAACAAATTCTGCATTGAGTGCAACATTATTGGCAATCTGCTAGTGGCGCTACCTGTGCTTTTACCAAATCTGCCACTGTTTACTCCAGGAGACTTAGAAGAAGATGATAAAGAATTTGAGGATTGGATTGATGCATTACATGGCTTTATGCATGTGTTACATCCTATTTTACAGTCCTTTGATACACAGGTATTCACACTAACACAGCCAGCACTGAGCACAAAAGTGCTGATATGGCTCCCTATCACCCTGCGCGCATATTATAGCATTTTTTGTAATTGTGCACACCTCCTAGATGGCTTCTGCACACTTTGTGCATTGCACTTTTGTGTGCCTTCATGTGCTTTTGTATGCCTTTGTGTGCTTCCATGTGCTTTCACATGCCTTTGACCACTTAGGTGTGCTTTTGTGCACCTTTTACATTTCTACTCACCTTTGGATCCCCCATAGCTGCCTTCTGTCATGTGCCCTAAATGCACCCTGTTATGCTTCAAACTGCCTCTGTGTGCCCCCCCCACACTCCTTATCTGCCTTTCACAGTTATTGCATGCTCGATGCACCTTTACATGCACCTTTTATGCTTTACCTGCAACTCACATTCTCTGCTGCACACTCATTGCACAATCCCTATCACACACACAACAATCCACCACACCAATTGCTCTGTGCATCGCAGCTTCTAGCTTACTGGCGCATTTATTCGAGGTGCACCATGATTCCAACACAAGCCAACTGTGCATTCTCACATAATCTGGGCACTTTGTGCCTATTTGGCATTGGACTGTGTGCACTTGGGTGCCTTCACGTAATCCTGGCACTTTGGCACTATTTGGCCTCACACAGCATCTCCTTATAGTTCTTTTGCATTTTCAATCAGCATTGCCTTATCTGGTAATCAGCATAGGTCGATCATGTCATTATTACTAAGGTGCAGCACGCGATGCATAACACTGAAGTGGATTAATTGGGAAGAGTGCACGGGCCTAGAGCACAAAAAAAAATAGTGCATCACACTGGAACAGTTGGGTATTGGGCTATAGCATGCACAAATCTTATTGGCTGAGGCAGCGGCATAGTGTGGTCGGGTTTAGATGGGCAAATGGATGCACTTGTGGGTAGCGCATGGTGCCTTCTATTTTTACACTTTATTTTACTGTTTTTATCACATAAGCCATTTGTACGTAGTAGGCAGACAGATAGAGAATCGTGGATCTTTCCCCCCCCTCATGGTTCATAGCTCAGCCAGCATCGCACATAGTCTGTGCACCAGTGTCTAGTCCATGCGCCTTTATAGTGCACTCTTTGTATAACTGCATTTGCATATCGTTTGCATCCCCTCATTGTATTGCTGCATTTTGTCTCTGCATTGTGTCCTTTGTCTTCGTTCGTGCACTCTTGTAGTGTGCCCTTCATATAGCTGCATTTGTGCACTATTTGTGCATTTTATTGTATAGCTGCATTTTGTGCACTGTTTGCACCCCTAACCTGTGCGCCACTTCTGCAGCACATCCCAGTGCTGTACTTGCCCCACTACACCTCCCGCTTTCATCTCCCTCATCATTGCACATTTTTGCGCTCCCATTGCATGTTTTTCCACACTGCACATTTTTGCCCCTTTGCATTGCACACTTTTCACCATTGCACATACCTTCCTTTTTGCATACACAACTAGTGTGCACCTCAAGAACCACTATACCAGCCTCTTCATAGTCCCTGCACCCCGAAGGACGATCTGAGGCCCTCTAATCGAACCTCCTCACCCCAAGCATGCCTGCAGTTGTAGGTTTAGTATTCATCCCTTCTGTTGAGACTCTGCACCGAGTACCAACTGAACACATCAGCACAAAATGCATGCAACCCTGCGCTTATTTATGATGATGACTATAGCCAAGTTCCAAGAAGTGCAGCAGCAGATGCAGAGGATGAGAAGTTAGATTTGGTATGGATTTGAATGGATACCCAAATGCACCATAGGGATTTCACAGATTCCGAGTATGGTGCACTCATGTGCTATGCAAGCACATTTTTCAAACAGAAAAAGTGGTTATGGAAGTGCAATGTGCATGGCGCTTATCAGCTTGTTATTTGGCAGTCCAGATGCTTACCGATATTGCATGCCAGCCACAACAACATTGGGCACAAGTGCTTTTACATGATGTGATCTACTTTATTTGAGCACTTTTGGAGGTGCTATACAATAGCTGCATTTTGTCTCATGCTGTACCACATGCACAAGTCCATCATGCTTCCCAACATCATGCTCGATATTACTACAAAGCAGTTGAGAGAGATGGAAGAGTCAGTAGTAGATGACACAGAGGATGAAGAAATGGTTGACAAAGAAGAAGCACAAGGGGATAGCACAAAGGATGAAGAAAGCGCTGATGAGGCACACAATTAGCACTCTGTGCACACTGCTATGGATATTTCATTTTTTTATATGTACACTTTGATTTCTTCCTCTTTTTTTTTATGTTACCATTCTTCTATTCGCAAAGTCACATCTGGGCACCTTCCGTGATTATGCAACCCATGGGTTTTACCAGCCATGATGATCTACTGAGCCTTTCCCATTTTTTCAGAATTGGTTTTATTGTGTGTGCTTCCTTTTATCTCTCACACTTTCACCATTTGGACAGAGTCAAAATTTTAGTTGGGAGGAGGAAAGTGATGGTTGGACAATTTTTCCACACCTCTTTTGCACTTGCACATTTTTGTGCGCTTTACTTAGCCTCTTCAAATATCCCAAACATTCACTTCTACCACTCACCCACTTTCTTGGTGCTCACATTTCGCACTTCAATAACTGACAAGGATGCTGCCTGAGGACAGTCATATTTCAGTTGGCAGGAGATGATATGGCTCCCTATCACCCTGCACTCATACTACAGCATTTTTCGTGATTGTGTGCACTACTTGAACACCTTCTACTCACTTTGCACAGCACACTTTCACATAGGTAAGCTACAATGTATCAAATGATACAGTCTATCAAACATATACAGTGTATCAAATGATATGGGTTTGGTGGATGCTGTCGAATGCTCTAATCTATATATGTGTACCTACTATAGTAACAAATGAATACACTATTACAATGGTTGCTAGACCGAAAAGTAATACATTTAATACAGACATCAGTAGCATATGAAATAGTTTCAGGCCATGGCAACGGCAACAGGGATGGCAGTGGCAGCGGCCTTACCAGAATCAGGATCAAGATCAGCATTACAGATATGCTGATTGAAAATTAATCTCATTCATGTAGTAATTCATGTGTAGTCTGCATGGATTCTGCATGCAAATTGGTGTATGATAAATCTGGTAAAAGCCATGTTTATGCAATAATTCATTGATTGCAGGGTGCAGGCCTGAAAAATTGGGTTGGCATGCTGGTCAGCAACCCAATAGGGCTGCAGTGGCATCAGCATTAGGCAGCGGCATTGGCATTAGGCCACTATGTGATCAACATTGCTCAGGCACAGTTTGGTGGAGGACTCTATATATATATATATGTATGTACTATAGCAACAAATGAATGCACTATTCAATTCTTGCTGTACCACACTAGACATATTAAGAATGTGGTGTACATATTGGTGACCTATGAGACAGCATCAAACATATGCATCAGCATCGGCATATGTATCGGAGCCAGGGCCGGGGTGGGCAAGTGGTATAAACATCGGCCTTAAAGGTATATATTATTGGTCTACCAATCAAAGCACCATATATCCATAGGAAGAAAGCTATCACTCATTGTCACTAGTGTCCATCATATCATCAGAGCCAGGCAACCAAGTGTCATCAACATAACTGAAGTCTGCATGACTAAAGATCGGGAGTGTGATGTGAGATGGAGTGAAGTTCTCTATCTGTGAGGTGCTGGGGGACCTAGCTCAGAAACTATCATCATCAGAATCAACATTGGGGCCAGTTGAATCAGCCTCTGAATGGGTCTCTGACAATGAGAGGAAAACATCAGCTGCATCAGATGTGGTGTGGAAAGCAGTTGAAAGGGGAGGTGCAGGGGGAGATGAAGAGGGAAAATTAGAATCTTCAAGGTAAAAGGCAGCAGCATCAAAGCCAGTTGGAGAACCAGTGTGGAAAGATGCTGATGATGAATGATGAGCCTGCCAAGCCATGGCTGCCTGAAATGCAGTAGGCTGATTAGCATCTTCTGATGCATCATCCTCCCCTTCCCATAACATAGCAGCATAAGAGGCAGTGGGCTGGGCAAGGGTGGTGTGTGCATCAGCATAAAAATCATCAGCTGGATCATTGGTATTGGGAGCAGGGACAGCATCAGGAGCAGAGGCAGCATCGGGCACAGCAGCAGCATCGGGAATGGCAGCAGAATGTGACAAATTATAGGATCCAGCATCTGAAAAATAAATACCAGCATCGATACCAGTTACAGCAGGTGGTAAACTATAGGCACCAAAAATGGAGGTTGGGAGACTGGCTGTAAATAACCACTTTTTATTCTTATTGTATGCACCATTGGCCAGAGACTGAGCATACCCAGAATAATATTTGGTCTTCGGTGATGTGTTAGATGCCAAAACATCACTCTCTGTGATGTCAACACCCCAGGTCCACTTGTGGAAGGAGGGGGGAAGAGCCTTTAGGTGCTCGAGTTCTGCCTGTGCATGTGCAGATACCAGTTCTGATTGTCTTCTTGTTGCTGATTGCCTTGACCATCTCCCATTGTGTTTATGGGTGGATGCCACTGCCGCTGCCATTGTTAACTTCCATGGTTCAGACTAAAGCTCCTTGAGCAGGGCTAGCTCATGCAGCCATTGAAACCCTGCTTCTTTTCAGACATTCACATTCATGGCAGCCTCTGTTGACAATTCACAGCCAATGGATCCCATGTGCTTCATTGAACATATCCCCAATGAGAGCCTGCAGGTCAATGCAAGATCAGCAGTTGGCTCAGCCATCAGCAGCATTGTCTGCTGGTTGGCTATTATTGGGTAGTAAGCTGGTGAGCAGAGTAGAAGGAATATACTGGTGATAGCTATCGAGGTATTTATTCATGGTGTCACTAATGAAAATCTGCCCCAGTGCCGGTTTACTATTGCATCTCCACCAATTACATACATAGGAATCCACCAGACAGCTAGGACCATCTCATCCAACACAGCCAAGAGAGATGGATGGAATCTGAGGGGTAGGTGGTCCAAATTGACATTGGTGAGACTGTCGGCCAAGGACTGAAGAAGGATCAGCACCTCCATCATAAGGCCTATGGAGGTGCTGATGCCGATGCATGACATGACATACATCTGTCATATGTCAGTGATGTATACTTACTTCCTTTAGGAAAGATACATACAAGCTCATCATAGAGAACTTTCTGCATCCAATGTTGTTTTAAAAAGTTTGCGTCATCTAACTCCAACAAAACTCAATGGAATTGGGACTCTGCTTACCAAATGATCTCTTGTGTCTGGATTTGGACTTGCCATTTCAGGCCCGATTGCAAAAAAAAAGGGTTGAAGATTGAGAGAGTCTTGTTTGACATAGTGTTACTGGTCATGGTTGGTGATCAAGATAATCATGTTTAAATGAATTATGTTTACATAATACAGGCCCTTTTCAGTCACAAAGGGGAGATATAATCGGCATTTGCTGATCTAAATGCATTTTATATGTGACCAGTAGAAATTCCTCTTTCCATCGATTTCTCTGAGCCCATGAATGAAGCCAATGTAGTCACCTGACTATGAAAAATGTTAGTACATACAAAATATATTTACATTCCCAGAATTGGCCAGCATCAAAATTGGCAGTGGCAACAGCCACAGCAATGGCAATATTAATCTTGGAAATGGCAACTCTAGGATCAGCAATGGCAACACCAGAATTGGTAGCAGCTGGTGCCTACCATATCCCCTCTGCACTGGATGTATGTATTTTAACAGATAATTCCACCATCATCTCAAAATCCATTGGCCTCAGCATGGGCACAATCTATCTGAAGGACAGCTGATGACCTTGCACAGCAGAAAGCCATTTCAATCTAGGCTGTTGGGAGGAGGCAGTGAATTAAAAAGTGAAATTTACAAAGTAGATTTACAACTAAATTGCTATGTAATGTGCAAAAAAAATTAACACCACTTTTATGTATATGCTGGATAACATCTACTCTTTTCTGCCTCGCTTCATCTCCCCTCTGTCCTCAGGTGTGGCTGCTCTCTTCCTTAGATTAGGCTTAGGGGTGGTACTTCTGGAAGGTAGTCCAGATGGACCAGGGGTCAGCCTGCATGGGGATCGGCACAGTTGTGCAGGGGGAGGGGACAGCCAGGGTGAGGTGATGACATCAACTACCGATGATGGGGCGGCAGGCTCAGGCTCACTGAGTGACATTGGGGAGAAGAGGAGAGGGAATCATGGGGCCATAGGTGTTGTAGGCTGTACAATTTTGTGAGAATCCTGTGGCATGGCAGTGATGATCCTCAATCTGGAAACCCAAACAAAACCTACTAAATGGCTTCAGATGGTTTAACACGAGTCAGAGGAAGGGTGCGAGTTGGTACTAAATATCACTGCTGAGACCAATACATTGTGTTTAGTGACACGAAATAATAAGGAATGGTGTGAATAGTCTGTAAGTGCATATGAAGTGGTTCAAATGAGTTCGAAATAGTTCAAGGTATATTGAAGGACAAGTTTAGCGAATGTGAAGTGTTTGTTGAAAGGCAATAGGAGATGGGCAATAAAATGTGGAGCAAATATGATAGTTTCAAAGAAGTTTGCAATATTTTGCAGAACTTAGAAATATGATGTGAAGATATGACTCAAGAGAACAATTCTTAAATCTGATGATAGCAAGAGGGTAACTTGTGCTCTGTTCCCCGTTGCTCTTCTTTTGTTCTAATTAACTAATACAAGCCTATATACAATTTAAAGAGATATTACTAAAAAGGATACAAGAACACATGGAAAACATGAGGCAATATATCAAACAATAAAGGTATTGTAAAACATAAAACAAATGAAAAATGATAATAAGTAAAACATACATTGTCCCAGTATGGTAATAGTTCTTGTTCTATTGCTTTAATATATCAATGAAACATAAAAATGCACTTATTGCATTCTAACTCTGTTGTAGTCTCTCCTTGTGTCTGATAGTGCTCGATATGCAGCAAATTGGCTTGTTCTGGATGTGCAGCATGCATCGAAAGTGTTTCAAGACAGCTATACGGTGGCTGAAGTCATTTGAAATGCTGCAAAGTCATTCAAAGTGTCACAAAATGTCACAAAATGGTTTGAAATAGTTTGAAAATAATTCGAAGTCAATTTTGTGGTGTTCATAGCAATTTGGAGTGCATGTCATAATGTGTCAATACAAGTGGGAATCTTCTCCAGACTTTAGCGCGCGCAGTGGACCTATTAGCAGGAATAATTTGGATGGGGGGGGGCACTAGCCAAGGATCGTTCCCTGGCAACCTCTTCAGGTATGGCCAGGCCCTCTTCACCATCCAGCTCAGCCATCTCTTCATTTTTCTCTTTGGCAGCAGGAGCAGCATTGGGAGCAGAAGTTGGAGCAGGCATGGAACCAGCAGGAGGAGCAGTTCAATGTTGTTCACTCTGTTTTGAAGCAAGTGAAACGTGTTCCAGAGGTCTCGTACATGGAGTCAGGACTCTTGCACTGACGCTTCATTCCACCATGCATGCTGGTACATGTCTTCTTCCAGTTGGTATAGACATCCAGTGAAGGGGGCGGAGTCGATGGGGAAGGGGTTGGCCATCAGCGGAGGGGGGGCAGTTGGCTTGGGCTCAGGATCAGCTATGTTGATATCCTGTTCCACAGCTATAGGTATACATTTTATGTGTCATGATATGGAAGAACTCACCTTTGGATTTTCCATTTTCTCTTGCAGTGAACCACCTAGATGATTCCTCTCCACTGTCTTCACTGGAAAATTGTGCCTTCTTTGCATTTCGTCTTGCCAATCCTTTCGCTTTCTTCATTTTTGGCACTCAATCCACATTCTCTGGACTGCACCAAACTTTTCCTTTTCCATAGAAGTAGCATGCAGTTTTGCCATTCACCTGATCCCAACACTAACACCTAAGCTTGACACATCATGCACAGGGCATCGTTTGCAAACTCCCTCGCTGGGGTGGTGCTTGTCCCTCCATTGCTGTATTGTGCTGCTTCCACTCCATCCTGAGATTGGCACTAGCATTGCTCTCCATCTCATCCAAATCCTTATCCAATCCCTTGCTACTCTCCACCTGTCACAACCTGCATGTCACTGTGATAACTGCCAGTATTGGATGCTGGGCAGGGGCAGGAATTCTTGATCCTGATGCTTCTGGTTAAGCCTGCATCTTGGCCCATGCCACTGCCACTTCTCTCCTTGTTGGCATTGGCATTGCCACTGCCACTCCTGGTGCTTTTGCCTTTGCTGCCCCCATTCCTTGTTTCTTGGCTGCTGCCATCTCTTCTTTCTTGGCCACTGCCATTCCCATTCCCACTGCTGTGGCTGTTCTGGCAGGTGATGCTGTTCCTGCTGCCACTGCTGCTATGGTGGTTATTGCTGGTCCAGCTCCCATCGCCGCTGACATTGTCAAGTTGGTTGGTCCAGTTGCTGTGGATGCAGCACCTGTGATGCCCTTTTTCTCATCAAAGGTCTTCATTTCCCTCCATTGACCTTCAATAAACCTTTGGTCCCCTGTCCTGTCTGACTTTGACTATGCTACCACAAATCCCCACAAGAAGGCATCAGCCCATAACATGGCCTGCACATCTTCTGTGAGGACCTCTCTTTGCCACCCAAATAATGTTTTCTACAATTTATAAGTGCATAGTTGGTCTGATAGCATGCCGATCCACTCACAAGCACTGATTTTTTTTTCTTCATTACCATGGCGATACTTCCATCCTGAAGTCCATTGTGGATGGCCTGTTCGATCTCGTTGATCTGGGTGAGGACTTGGTTGCATGTAACATTCATGATGCATGATAAGTCAGCTGTGGCAGTGGGGTCGATATTGATATAAAAAACAGTGAAACACTGAAGATCATCAATCATGTGTTGTTGATCCCTATACAATCAATATATACAAACAAAGTGGTATTCTCATTTTGAAACTCAAACCCAGCTTTTTGAGTATGCTGAAATTTGGTAGCTGGATAGCCTTAAGCTAGCTTGGCTCTTCTTGTTGAGGAGGTTGATGTAATGTAATATGTAATAGTGTTTTTTATTCATTTTTAATGTGTGATTGATCCCTGATTAAACAGTTATGATACCAGTTACCCACCAGGCAATGGAGGCCTATTCTAAGAAGGTTGAATTCAATGTGCACATGGCACATGGGGGGTAAAATTTCCTTCTTTTCAAAGTCTCGCTGCCAGCAACCTAGCCCTGATGCCATCCTTGGTCCAACATCATCCTGTTGGCTGATGCCATGCCTTCGGCCAATGCCATGTATTTGGCCAATGCTGTTGATACGGCTTCCTATCACCCTGTGTGCATACTATGGCATTTTTTGCGATTGTGCACACCTCCTAGATGGCTTCCGCACACTTTGCGCAGCGCGCTTTTGTGTGCCTTCATGCACTTTTGTGTGCCTTTGTGTGCTTCCATGCACTTTCACATGCCTTTGACCATTTAGGTGCACCTTTGTGCACCTTTTGCATTTCTACTGTGCTTTTGGTTCCCCCATAGCTGCCTGCTGTCGTGCACCCTAAATGCGCCTCATTGTGCTTCAAACTGCCTCTGCGCACCCCCCCCCACACTCCTTATCTGCCTTTCACATTTATTGCATGCTTGATGCACCTTTGCGCACTCCTTTTATGCTTTATCTGCAACTCACATACTTTGCTGCACACTCATTGCACAATCCCTATCACACACGCAACAATCCACTGCACCAGTTGCGCTGCGTATCACAGTTTCCATCTTACTGGTGCATTTTACTTGAGGCACACTGTGATTCCAACACGAGTGAATGGCGCATTCTCACATAATCAGGGTGCTTTGTGCCTATTTGGCATTGGACTGTGTGCACTTGGGTACTTTCACATAATCCTGGTGCTTTGGCGCTATTTGGCCTTTCACAGCATCTTCTTATAGTTCTTCCACATTTCCAATTGGCATCTCCTTATCTGGTAACTGGCACAGGTCGATCACATCATTATTACTAAGGCACAGCATGCAACACATAACACTGAAGCAGATTAATTGGGAAGAGCGCACAAGACCTAGAGCACACCAAAAATAGTGCATCATACCAGAACAGTTGGGTATTGGGCTATAGGTGCACAAATCTTATTGGCTGAGGCAACAGCATAGTGCAGTCAGGTTTAGATGGGCGAATGGATGTGCTTGTGGGTAGCACATGGCACTTTCTATTTTTACGCTTTATTTTACTGTTTTTATCACATAAGCCATTTGTACATAGTAGGCAGACATATAGAGAATCCACAGGATCTTTCCCCCCCTCATAGTTCATAGCTCAGTCAGCATCACACATAGTCTGTGCACCAGCATCCAGTCCATGTGCCTTTGTAGTGCACCCTTCATATAGCCGTGTTTGCATCCCCTTGTCATATTGTTGCATTTCATCCCTGCGTTACATCCATTGTCCTTGTTTGTGCACTGTTGTAGTGCACCCCTTCATATAGCTGTGTTTGTGCACCATTTGCACACTTATTTGCATAGCTGTGTTTTGTGTACTGTTTGCACCTTTTTCTGCCCCTTGCACTTTCATCCCGTTTGCACCCCAAACCTTTGCGTCACCTTCCCATCACATCTCAGTGCTGTCTTCATCTCACTACACCTCCCGCTTTCATCTTCCCTGTCATTGTGCACTTTTGCACTCCTGTTGTGCATTTTTCTGCACTGTGCATTTTTGCCCCTTTGCATTGCGCACTTTGCTGCTATTGCACATATCTTCTCTTGAGTGTACACGACTAGTGCACACATTAAAAACTGCCATTACAGCCTCCTCATAGTCTCCATGCCCCAAAAGATGATCTGAAACCCTCTAAGCGAACCCCCCCCTCACCCTGAGCATGCCTGCAGTTGTAGGTAAAGTGTTCACCCCTTCTGTTGAGACTCTGCACTGAGTACCAACAGAACACATCATTTCTGGAGCCCACCATGAGGGGTTTCTGTTTATCAGACCATATTTTAGACCCTGTTGGCTCGCCCTTCATCTCAACATTAACCACCTTTGCACTCTCCATTCCAAGCTGTTCGCAACTGTGCTCCAGCTTGGGGAAATACCAGTATTCGAATCACTCTTCTTAAACAACACACATTACTCATCCGCACTGTCTTTACCTCCACCTTCACCTGAATCATCCCTATCTACCCTAACTCCATCCACATCACCGCATTCTTCCCTGCCTTCAAATTTCGCTGTGCTTTTACCAGATCTTCACTCTACACACCTTATTCCACCTACCATGGCTACTATGCACATGCCATCCACATCCAACCAAAATGCGCCGCGTTTTGACCCCACAAAACTGCATGAACTCCAGAAGTACTTTGAGGAGCTTGCGCAACTCCTCCGTGATTGTAACATCACTGATGAGACTGATAAAAAGTTCCACACTGTGTGCTATTTGGACAGCAACACTGCAGACACTTGGAAACTGCTACCAGAGTATAGCGCGATGCACAATTATGGCGCATTCAAAGACACTGTCCTAAAGTTATCCCGGCTCCAGGGATGGCAGTAAATGGAGTATTAGCGACCTGGACAAGCTTATTGGCAAGACTGCATGCATTGGCCTTGTAACTGCAGAAGAAATCACATGCTATTATCATGCATTTTTCAACATTAGCGAAAACTTAGTTGTGCAAGGCATATTGGCACGCTATGACCAAAGCTGCATGTTTGTTAGGGTGTTTTGACTAGACCAGCTAGAGCACATTTTGAGCCGCCTTGTGATTGCAGTATCAAATCAGCCTGCAAATATGCCATACTCATTAGATGCAATACACAATGTGATCAACTTTATCTTTGAAGGCCCAGCGCACTATTTCCAGCCACTTACTGGGCTCACAGCACAAAACCCCGATATGTATGCACCCTACTCAGCACCCAGCATACCCATTTCCCAGCTGCAACCTAGCACACCCGCAGTCAAAGCAGAAGACATCTCAGTCTTATTCGAGCACATGATACAGACAATAATTACTGCATTGAGTGCATCATGCAGAGATGGCAGAAATGGTGCGCCTCACTCGAACAATGACAAGTGCAATGGTTGCAGTCAGACAGAGCATTATATCTGTGAGTGTGCTTCAATTGAGCACCTTATTAGCAAAGGAAAGTGTAGGCAAAATGCAGAAGGCCACATCATACTCCCAGGTGGCGCATTCGTGCTGCATTCTATTCCAGGCAACGTCTTGGGCGAGCTCATCGAGGAATGGCATAAGCACAACCCAGGGCAGATAGCCACTGGTCGACTTTTATCTAATACCAATTCGCAGCTCATCTACAATATAGCACCTCATCCAGCTCCAGCAGCACCTTTACAGTCGATGTACATTGCCACTTCAGCGCCTGCAGCAGATTATATGCAAAGTGCACCAAATGCACAACTAACAAAGGAAGAGCGCATCGATGCGCTCGAAAGGGAGTTGATGGTGCTTTGGAAGAGGCAAGTCTTCAACAGCATTGAAATTCTGTGGTGTGCACCCCACAATACATCCAATCAAGAGAGTGCGCATTCTACAACCACAGACATTGCACCCGCCAACAGTATCAAGTCACCAGCTTTGCAACCCACCATGAGTGCAACTGAAGTGCCCAATGAGATGCCCATACATCCCTATTCCAACATTCCTGAGGCGCATTTTGTGCCCACAGCAGCAGATAAATCAGATGCACCAGTTAATGCTTCCAAAGGCAAAGAGCCATCATATTGCCCTGTTGTTTCTATCCAGAATCCACAGATAGTCGATCACATATATGTGCACGCCATGAAGGCGCCCTCCATTATGGTTTTGCATGAAGAGCTCCTGTCCCTTTTACCTGATCTCAGACAGCGCCATAGAGAACAAGTTACCCCAAAGTGCATTGCAGCTACCAGTGCAGAAGTGGTAGCTACCAACCTTGCAAGCGTTATGCCATTTGCACACTGCGAAGCATGCATGCCTCTTGTGGAAAATAAAGTGCTTAATGCAACACCTCCAGTTAAAGCAGCAATTGCAGCACCACTTCCTATTGTTTTGCAGGATCCATTTGAACAGTACCTCACCCATCTCCAGCCAGGTGAAATTGAAAACCCTGATGTTTTGAAGGTTGCAAAAGAGTTGCATGTGCTTTGTTCCATTGATTTATTGATTGACAACCAAGAATACTTTGAGGCTATCTTATATCCAGGTTCACAAATTATTGCAATGTCAGAAGCGGTCTGCCATCATCTTGGGCTTCAGTATGACCCATGCATTTGTTTATACATGCAATCAGCCAATGGAGAGGTAGATGAATCGCTTGGGCTTGCACACAATGTTTCTGTGTGCATTGGAGATATCATTGTCTATGTGCAAGTTCACATTATCTGTTCACCTGCTTATGATATTCTGTTAGGGCACCCCTTCGATGTGTTAATGTGCTCCATCATGTGCAACTTTGCAGATGAAGTGCAAATAATTACAATCTGTGATCAGAACACAGGTGCCATCTCCACCATTCCAACAAAGCCTAGGGGGAAGCCACGCCACTTCTTACCAGCTCCAGCAACACCACACTTTGCTATTCAGCATAACCCACAAGGAAATTTTTGCCAGGCTTTGAGGAATTGATCGCAGACCAAGGAGAAGCCACCACTATCATAACATTCAACTCTGATACCCAATCTTGTGACATTTCTGCATGTGCACTTATTCCATTTTCTGCTTCCATTCCTTCGACCTCTATTATTTCTCGACTCTACCTATCCCAGTGTACCAACAGTCATGCACAGGTGCTCTTAAATTTGATTGACCCTGTGGCACTTATTCCAGCCCCATTTCCAAAAAGTGCACATGTGCGCACAACTTTTATCGATTTAGCAGCACGTGCACTGCAAAAGGGCATAGTAACCAAGAAGAAGTATGTATAAACTGGTTGCTAGAAAGGTCAAACCAGTTATTGCGCCCATCCCAAACGAATTCCACATTGAGTGCAACATTATAGGTGATCTGCTAGTGGCACTTCCTGTGCTTTTACCAAATCCACCACCATTTACCCTGACCGGGCACTATACTGAAGAGCACATGCAAGCACTCCAAAAGTGCCACACTGATTTCCTATTACCAGAGGAGATGAAGGTTTTACACCACTTGATGTCTTTGCAGAATAAGGCCTTTGCATGGAGCAATGAGGAGCATGGCAGCTTCAAGACTGCATTCTTTCTCCCAGTAGAAATCCCGGTTATTCCACACACCCCTTGGATAGAGTGCAACATCCCCATTCCACCAGGCATATACGATGAAGTTTGCACTATTATCTGGAAGAAGATTGACTCAGGCGTTTACGAGTGCTCAAATTCGGTGTATAGATCACACTGGTTCTGCACACTCAAGAAAGATGAAAAAGCGCTGTGCATTGTACATAGCCTCGAGCTGCTTAATCGCACTACCATTAAACACTCCAGCATCACCCCTACACCTGAGCACCTCACAGAGCAGTTTGCGGGGTGCACATGCAGTGCTGTCCTTGATCTATATGTGGGATACGATGAGCACTTAATCAAAGAATCGTCACATGACCTTATGACATTCCAGACACTGTATGTTGCAATGCACCTCATTACATTGCCAATGGGCTGGACAAACTCAGTACCAATCTTCCATGATGATGTGTGCTATATTCTGCAGCCAGAGATTCCAGATTACACTGTTCCCTATATCGATGATGTCCCAGTCAAGGGGCCTTCGAAGTGCTACATTTTACCAGATGGCTCATGTGAAGTGCTCACTGTGAACCCTGGCATAAGGCGCTTTGTGTGGGAGCAGTTCCAGAACATGAACCACATTGTGCAGCGCATGAGATATAGTGGCAGCATGTTCTCTGGGACGGAATCCACATTGTGAACTGAGAACTTTGTCATTCTTGGCCATTACTGCATGCCAGAAGGTAGAAAACCCAAATGTGACAAGGTAGATGTTATCTGCAATTGGGGCGCATGCCACACGCTGTCAGAAGTGCACGCATTCTTGGGAACAGTCAGTTTAATGTGCATTTATATCTGCAATTATGCGCACTGCATTAACACACTCACAAGGCTTACACACAAGGATGCTCCATTGGAATGGGGCCCAGAGCAGATAGCGGCACAAAACAACATCAAGCAAGCAGTACTAGAGTGCCCCGCACTACAACCCATCAATTATTCCTCAGAAATTCCCATTATCCTTGTGGTTGACACTTCCCAAATAGCGGTCAGCTTTTACCTTTGCCAGCAAAAGAGCACAAATGCAAAAATGCGCATTTACAACTGGTTCAGCTCAATTATGCTAAATGACAGAGAAGCATGCTTTCGCAACCAAAGCTAGAGATCTATGGGCTTTACCATGCACTGCGCAGTTTGCACCTTTATATTATAGGTGTGCGCAACTTAATTGTTGAGACTGATGCACGCTATATCAAGGGCATGCTACAAAACCCCAATATCCAACCTTCCGCTAGCATTAACTGGTGGATCATCTTGATCCTTACATTCCACTTTATGCTCATGCATGTTAGGAGAGCAGTGCATGGTCCAGATGGGCTTTCACATTAGCCAAAGCGGCCAGAAGACTTAGAAGGAGAAGAAGATGAAGAGTTTGAGGATTGGATTGATGCACTACATGGCTTTATGCATGCGATACATCCCATTTCACAGTCCTTTGAAGCACAAGCACTCATGCTAATGCAGCCAGAGCCAAGCACAAATGCACAAAATGTGTGCAATAGTGCACTTATTTACGATGATGACTATAGCCAAGTTTTAAGGAGCACAACAGCAGATGCAGAGGATGAGAAGTTAGATTTGGTGTGGATTTGGATGGATACTCTAATGCACCCTAGCAACATCACAGATTCCGAGTACAGCGTGCTCATGTGCTACGCAAGCACCTTTTTTAAAGACAAGATGTGCTTATGGAAGTGCAATGTGCATGGTGCTCACCAACTTGTTATTTGGCAGTCTAGACACTTACTGATATTGCACGCCATCCATGACAACATTGGACACAAGCGCTTTTACATGATGTGCTCCACATTACTCGAGCACTTTTGGTGGCTGCACATTATGGACGACATCATTTGGTTCATGTGCACTTGTCATATTTGCCAGATCCAGCAAACACAGAAGGTTCTAATACTGCCAGTCATCGCAATGCCTGTGCCTCTCTTCAGTAAAGTTTATATTGATACGATGCACTTACCAGTATCAGCAGGGCGGTGCTATATCATCCAAGGGTGTTGCTCACTTGTGACTTGGCCAGAATTCCATGGGCTTCCTAAAGAAAATGCGAGCACACTTGGCGATTGGATGTTCCAAGACCTCATCTGCAGATGGGGCACATTGTATGAGATAGTCACTGATAACGGCAAGCCATTCATCAAAGCGCTAGCCTATCTCAGTAAGCACTACCATATCAATCACATCTGCATATCTGGCTATAATTCGCATGCTAATGGAATTGTTGAGCACGCACATTTTGATGTGCATCAAGCACTTATCAAAGCAACAGATGGAGTAGAGTGAAAATGGTTCAGTGCACTGTACTCAGTCTTTTGGGTGAAGCGCATCACAGTTTGGAAGCGCCTTGGCATTTCGCCATACTTCATTGTTACAGGCATGCAGCCTCTAATCCCTCTTGATATCATTGAAGCGACATACCTTAACCCACCCCCAGATTCTATACTCTCCACTACAGACTTGATCATGTGGTGCACACACGCATTACAAAAGTGTCCAGAAGACTTAGCGTGCATTCATTCCTGCATCTACACAGAAAGGTGCAAAGTGGTGCTCCGTTTCGAGAAGGTGCATTCAAAAACCATCCACAATTTTGACTTCCAGCATGGTGATTTAGTCCTTATGCACAATACAGCAATTGAGAAGAGCCTTAACTGCAAAATGCATGCACGTTATCTCGGTCCTCTAGTTATAATGTCATGCAATCAAGGCAGTGCATATATCATTTGCAAACTAAATGGGATGGTATTCGACAGGCCAGTAGCTGCATTCCACCTACTGCCATTGATACTCAACCTGGAAACCCAAACAAAACCTACTAAATGGCTTCAGATGGTATAACATGAGTCAGAGGAAGGGTGCAAGTTGGTACTAAATATCACTGCTGAGACCAATACGATGTGTTTAGCGACGTGGAATAATAAGGGATGGTTAGAATAATCTGTAAGAGCATATGAAGTTGTTTGAAACAGTTCAAAAGAGGTTCAAAGTTGTGCGAAATAGTTCGAAGTAGGCCTGAAACAGTTCGAAGAGGTTTGAAGAAGTATGAAATAGGTTCGAAGTATATTGAAGGGTAAGTTTAATGAATGTGAAGTCTTTGTCGAATGGCGATAGGCGATGGGAGATAAAATGGAGAGCGAATACGATAGTTTCAAGGAAGTTTGTGATATTTCACAGAACTTAGAGATATGATGTGAAGATAAGACTAAAGAGAACAATTCTTAAATCTGACGATAAGTGAGAGGGTAACTTGTGCTGTTCCCTGTTACTCTATATTGTCCGTTCTAACTAACTAATACAAGTCTATATACAAAATGAAGAGATAGTACTAAAAAGGAAATAAGAACATGTGTAAAACATGAGGCAAATATATCAAACAACGAGGACTTGTAAATCATGAAACAAATGATAAATGATAAATGATGAAATGTATAGTGTTCCCATATGGTAAAAGTACTTATCCTGTGCTTCAATATATCAAAGAAACACAAAAATGCACTTATCACATTCTAACTCTCTTGTACTCTCTACTTGTGTTCGGTAGTGCTCGATATGCGACTAAATGGATTGTTCCAGATGTGCAGCATGTATCGAAGGTGTTTCAAAACATCTATATGGCAGCCGATATCATTCAAAATGCTGCAAAGTCATTCTAAATGTTGCAAAATGTTGCAAAATAGTTCAAAAAGGTTTGAAGTAGTGTGAAATCATGTGAAATAGTTCGAAAATGATTTTGTGGCATTTGTAGTGATTCAGAGTGTGTGTTGTAATGTCTCAATGCAAGTGGGAATGTTTTCCAGACCTTATAATGCATAGTGGACCTATCACCATACCATGTGTGCAAGTCCATTGTGCTTCCTGACATAGCACTCGATATCACCACAATGTGGTTGAGAGAGATGGAAGAGTCCATAGTAGTGGACACAGAAGACAAAGAAGCAGTTGACGAAGAAGAAGCACAAGGAGATAGCACTGAGGATGAAGAAAGCACTGATGAGGTGTGCAACTAGCGCTCCGCATGCACCGCTATGGGTATTTCACCTTTTTATATGTATGCTTTGCTTTCTTTCATTTTTTTACATTACCTTTTTCCTATTCACGAAGTTGCATCTGAATGCATCCTGTGATTGTGCAACCCATGGGTTTTACCAGCCATGATGATCTACTGAGCCTTTCCCATTTTTTTAGACTTTGTCATATGGCGTGCACTTCATTTTATCTCTTACTCTTTTATCGTTTGGACATGGTCAATATCTCAGTTGGGAGGAGGAAAGTGATGGCTGGACAATTTTTCTGCACTCCTTTGTGTTTGCACATTTTTGTGCTGGTGCATGTTTTTTTGTGCGCTTGACATTTCTTGCTCAAACATTGCCTATCTTATCTCTTTTCCCTCACATATATTATTTGGACTTACAAATTTTGTTTTACGGCACCATGGAAGCACGCACGTGCATTGCACTGCTTCGTAGTGCATCATGCATTTATCACAGGTGCAACAGAGAGATGGATTGACAGACTATCTATTACTTATACAGGTGAGCAGCTACTCAATGGACTCCAGGAACTCCAAGTGCTCCATGGCTGCATCCAGTTTTGCCTTGGCATCTGCCTCTGCTTGCTCCATGCTGCACAACTGGCTCTTGGCGACTTCTAACTCGACGAGCGACCTGTGGACATCTTCTTTAAGGCGATCATGCATGGTGCTCAAGACTGCAACCACCGAGCAGCATTGCGCTAAGTCAAGCACTTCAACATCCTGGCCTTGGTAGACCGCATCCCCCAAGGTGTTTCCCGATCTGGCTTGGCACGAGGATTGCATGTGTGCACTTGCCTGGTGAACAGTAATGCGGCGCAGCCTTGGGCACACTTGTGACGGGGGAGGGGGCGCGTTTTCAACTTTTCAGCACTTTGATGTGTGCTCTTTTGAGGGGCTGATGAGCCCTGCATTGCTCTCATTGCCCTTGTTGATTTGCAATGTGCCTTTGGAATAGTTAGTGCAGTGTGGAAGGAGGATGAGAAAAAGACACACCAGGGCACCCAGTAGCTGCTTTCCTGCCTCTAGAAGTTGTGTGCAGCTGTGCAAGGGTGCACTTTGTCCATCCACACTTTCTCTTACCCTTTGCACATGGAGCACACTGCTTGCCATTGACAGAGACGCACCTAGCCAGCTGGCCCATGTGGCAGCAGTTATCACACTAGAGTAGGAGGGAAACCATTTAGTGAGTTTGAAGCATATCCAAAGAAACTTACTGGTCCACTATTAGTGTCAGAGGTGGCACCAATGCCACTCAGTGGTAGTACCTCGACATATGCACGCTGCCATGTTGCATGCACTGGGTGCACACTTGTGCCTTCATCTGCACTGGCACTCTCATCGCTCAGCTCACTCTCCCCTTCGCTCGTCACCCCACTCTCCCAAGATTTACTGGTTCCTTCACCTATGACCTCAGTATCGGTCGCTTCAGAAAGCGTGCACAGAGAGTGCACCAGCATGATGCACACCTTTTCATCCTCCTGCACTTCGGCGGTATCTATATCGCTTGCTTTGTCAATTGCCCTAAACTCACCTTCCAGATGCTCCAAGTTGACTTCGGGGTGCCTGCAATTCAGCAGTCAAGAGCACGCTTCCAGCCACCCCACCAGCTTGTGTGCCCTATGCTCAAATTCCTCAGACTGCTCTTTCTCCTCAATCATCTTATGCATATCAGGCATCAGCTCCTCACCCCAAGTAAGCCACTCCTCCACCATGATCCCACTGAATGTGCTGCCTGCCTTCACATGGAGCGGTTGAGTTCTGCATTGTCTTTAACAGTGTCTGCATGGCTTTTATACATGTTCTACATGCCCTGCCCCTTATAAACCTATGCCAGTTATAGAAACACAAAAAGCACACCAGTTTACTGCAAAACCCCTCACCCCAAGCTTGCATAGTCATCTGCTCACTCCCAGCAGCAGGAAGGGTCTCATTGAGGGCCAGGATCATTTGTCTGAGGGCTAAAGTGAATGCTGAGGCCATCGGATTGCGTAGAGATGGGTTGTGGAAAGAGTTATAGAGGATAGATGGTGGTCAGAGATAGATAAGGAGAGGATGGCTGCTTATGTGAGCGAAGAAAATTTTGTGCTGACCAATCGCATGCTGCCTGAGGACAGTCAGTACTTCAGTTGGGAGGAGATGATACGACTCCCTATTGCCCTGCATGCATACTACAGCATTTTTTGTGATTGTGCACACCTCCTAGATGGCTTCCACACACTTTGCGCTTTTGTGCACCTTTTACATTTCTACTGCGCTGTGGGTTCCCCATAGCTGCCTGCTGTCGTGCACCCTAAATGCGCCCCATTGTGCTTCAAACCACCTCCACGCGCCCCCCCCCCCCCCCCACACTCCTTATCTGCCTTTCACATTTATTGCATGCTCAATGCACCTTTGCATGCTCCTTTTATGCTTTACCTGCAACTCACATACTCTGCTGCACACTCATTGCACAATCCCTATCACACACACAACAATCCACTACACCAGTTGTGCTGCACATTGTGGCTTCCATCTTACTGGCACATTTACTTGAGGCGCACTGCGATTCCAACACGAGCGAACTGCACATTCTTACATAACTGGGGTGCTTTGTGCCTATTTGGCATTGGACTGTGTGCACTTGGGCGCTTTCATGTAATCCTGGTGCTTTGGCAGTATTTGGCCTTTCACAGCATCTCCTTATAGTTCTTCCACATTTCCAATCAGCATCGCCTTATCTAGTAACCGGCACAGGTCAATCACATCATTATTACTAAGGCGCAGCATGCAACACATAACACCAAAGTGGATTAATTGGGAAGAGCACACAAGACCTAGAGTGCACCAAAAATAGCACATCACACTGGAACAGTTGGATATTGGGCTATAGGTGCACAAATCTTATTGGCTGAGGCAGCAGCATAGTGCAGTCAGGTTTAGATGGGCCAATGGATGTGCTTGTGGGTAGCGCATGGTGCTTTCTATTTTTACACTTTATTTTACCAATTTTATCACATAAGCCATTTGTACATAGTAGGCAGACAGATAGAGAATCCACAGAATCTTTCCCCCCCTCATAGTTCATAGCTCAGTCAGTGTTGCACATAGTCTGTGCACCAGCATCCAGTCTGTGTGCCTTTGTAGTGTGCCCTTCATATAGCCGCATTTGCATATTGTTTGCATCCCCTCATCATATTGTTGTGTTTCGTCCCTGCATTGCGTCCTTCGTCCTTGTTTGTGCACTATTGTAGTGTGCCCTTCGTATAGCTGCATTTGTGCACTTATTTGCATAGCCACATTTTGCGCACCATTTGTGCCTTTTTCTGCCCCTTGCACTTTCATTCTGTTTGTGCCCCCAACCTTTGCGTCACCTTCCCATCACATCTCAGTGCCGTCTTCATCTCACTACACCTCCCGCTTTCATCTTCCCTGTCATTGCACACTTTTGTGCTCCCATTGCACATTTTTCTGCACTGCATGTTTTTGCCCCTTTGCATTGCACACTTTGCTGCTATTGCACATATCTTTCCTTGAGCATACACGACTAGTGTGCACATTAAAAACCACCATTACAGCCTCCTCATAGTCTCCACGCCCCAAAGGATGATTCAAGGCCCTCTAAGCGAACCCCCCCCTCACCCCGGCATGCCTGCAGTTGTAGGTAAAGTGTTCACCCCTTCCATTGAGACTCTGTACCGAGTACCAAACAGAACACATCACTGTGTCTATCTTTGGCCAATGCTGTGTCTTTGGCCAATGCTGTGTCTTTGGCCAATGCCAAGTCTTTGGCCAATGCCAAGTCTTTGGCCAATGCTGTGTCTTTGGCCAATGCCAAGTCTTTGGCCAATGCTGTGTCTTTGGCCAATGCCAAGTCTTTGGCCAATGCTGTGTCTTGGCCAATGCCATGTCTTTGGCTGATGCCATGTCTCTGGCTGATGCCATGTCTTGACTGGTGCATTGTCTTGCTGGTGCCATGTCTTGACTGTGGCCATTCAAAAACTGGCAACATTTAATCATTAGATACAGCATAGCAATGTTCAATGTAGATACAATAAGAATGTCATGGCCTTGGCATAACATTAGTGAGAATCAGCATGGGGATCGGCATCATTGTCATGCTCATAGGACGACAGTCTGATTGGAATCTTAGAAAACCTGCATTCAAATGATTTCAGATTAAACTCCATCCTTTCCTTTAAGGTTGAATATGTCTTCAAGGTGACATCCTGCTGTTCCAGCTTTTCAACCTCAGCCATGTAGAGATGATGACTGGCATCCTTATATGATGTGCCAAGCTGGTTTTGCAGGGCTTTCACTTCAGCATGGCAGTTCAACAGCTCCCTGGCTGTCAATGTCTGTAACAGGATGAACTATAGTCACACAAATGAGGACCATGACACCTACTGGGTCAGCTGGTAGCATGAGCTGGTTTCGGGCCAACAGATAGTATGGTTGATCAGTCATGTTTTCAGACTGCAAAATGATGATTAGTGAGATGATACAGCATCAGCCAGATACATGTCATTGGCCAACAACACGGCATCAGCCAATGACACAGCATCAGCCAATGACACAGCATCAGCCAAAGACACAGCATCAGCCAGAGGCATGGCATCAGCCAAAGGCACAGCATTGGCCACTGGCAATGACATTTGAACTGAAGAAAATTTTACCCCCCCATGTGCCATATGCACTTTGAATTCTACTTTCCTTTGATAGGCCTCCATCACCTGGTGGGTAGCCAGAATCATAAAATGGGGCACAAGATAGTGCTGTCCATTGTCGCTTTGCATTGGGACATAGCCATCAGGAATATCTGTCTGGCTTTCTTCCTGATTGTTCATTGTAGAGGGATGGATGTAGGAAGAGAGATGATAACACTATCATATTTAATCAGTGATCAAAGATCTATCAATGAGGGATTATTTAGTTGGCAATATTTGGCCCCCATTGCCGATCTCACTGTTGCTGATCTCACTGCTGCCAATCCCCCCATTGCTGATTCCACTGTTGCTGATTCCACTGCTAATGCTTATTCCACTGTTGCTGATCCCACTGCTAATGCTTTTTCCCTTGCCCTTGCAAGATGGTGGATTGTGATCAACATAATTGTGTTTACATAATACAGAATGTTTTAGTCATATAGAAAAGATATAATCAGCATTTGCTGATCTAAATACATTGTCAGCTCTCAATGCTAATTCTTGCCAGAAAGCCTGCTGGCAATTAGCATAGGCTAGTGGGCCAGGAAGGGTATTCTCAAATTACCTTTGAACTTTATTTGAACTACTTTGCACAACTTCGAACCTCTTCAAACCTTTTTTGAATTTCTTCGCACATATTTGAACCTATTTCAAACTTTTTCAAACACATTAGTATGCCTATAAAGACTATTTGCCACAGCCCTTACCATTTTGCATTACTAAAAATAATGTTTGGAAATCAGCAGTGATATTTAGTACCAACTCGCACCCTTCCTCTGACTCGTGATATCTCATCCAAAGCCATTTAGTAGGTTTTGTTTGGGTTTCCGGGTTGAGTATCATCAATGCGCTCCTTTTATGCTTTACCCACAACTCACATTCTTTGCTGCACACTCATTGCACTATCCTTATCACACACACAACAATACACCACACCAATTGCACTGCACATCACAGCTTCCAGCTTACTGGCATGTTTATTCGAGGTGCACTGCAATTCCAGCATGAGTGAACTGTGCATTCTCACATAATCTGGGTGCTTTGCACCTATTTGGCATTGGACTGTGTGAACTTGGGCACTTTCACATAATCCTGGTGCATTGGCACTATTTGGCCTCCCACAGCATCTCCTTATAATTCTTCCACATTTCCAATTGGCATCACCTTATCTGGTAACCAGCACAGGTCGATCATGTCATTATTACTAAGGCACAGCACACAATGCATAACACCAAAGTGTATTAATTGGGAAGAGCACATGGGACTCAATGTGCACCAAAAATAGAGCATTGCACTAGAACAGTTGGGTATTAGGCTATAGCATGCGCAAATCTTATTGGCTAAGGCAGCAGCATAGTGCAGTCGGGTTTAGATGGGCCAATGGATGTGCTTGTGGGTAGCGCATGGTGCTTTCTATTTTTATACTTTATTTTACCATTTTTTATCACATAAGCCATTTTGTACATGGTAGGTGGACAGATAGAGAATCCAGAGGATCTTTTCCCCCCCCCCTCATAGTTCATAGCTCATTCAGCATCACACATAGTCTGTGCACCAGTGTCCAGTCCATGCACCTTTGTAGTGCACCCTTCATATAGCTGTGTTTGCATATCGTTTGCATCCCCTCGTTGTATTGTTGCATTTTATCCCTTCATTATGTCCTTCATCTTTGTTTGCACACTCTTGCGGTGTGCCCTTCATATAGCCATGTTTGCACATCATTTGCACACCATTTGCGCATTTTCCCACCAGTTGTGCTCACATCCCATTTGCATCCCTAGCCTGTGCTGCTCCTTTGACACACTCTAGTACAGTCCTTGTCCTGCTAAACCTCCTACTTTCCACCCCCATCATCATTGTGCATTTTTGTGCTCTTGTTGCACATTTTTGCCCCTTTGCATTGTGCACTTTTTCGCCATTGCACATACCTTCCTTTTTGTGTACACAACTAGTGTGCACATTGAAAACCATTGTACCAGCCTCTTCGTAGTCTCTGCACCTTGAAGGACAATCTGAAGCCCTCTAAGTGAACCCCCTCACCCCGAGCATGCCTGCAGCTGTAGGTTTAGTGTTCACCCCTTCTGTTGAGACTCTGCACTGAGTACCAACTGAACACATTATTGGATCACTGAACAGTTCGAACACCAAGAAATAAGGGGTGGTGTAACAGCTGTTGGAAGAGGCAGCATACATGGTGGAGTGCTTCACAACACCCTAATGGTAGGTATACAACTGAACTTTTGCAACCAACCACTAATCAACCTTTACCAGGGACACCATGTCCATATAAATTGGGTCAAGGTTATTGACCTGCCACTCACATTTGCGATGCAACAGTCTATGTCAAGCAGTACATCAGCAGATCCACCCATCTCCTAACATCCCTATTACATAATAATATTCTGTTTTTATTTTATTTTATTTTATTTTATTTTATCTACTACATATGTTACGACCATTTTGTGGGAGTGATGGCATGATGGGATCAGAGTCGACGAGCTGTATAACATAGGCTACAGTCATTTTGTGGGAATGATGGGAGTGATGGTTGATGGGATTATCTAAAATTTGTCAGCACTATGCAAAATTTGTCAGAAATGATGGCATTAGTCAGAGCTGACTAAAAATTAGTCATATAGCTGGGCTTCAAAATATGGTCATTGCATATGTAGAGGTGAGCTGCAGCTGAGTTTGAAGTGGAGTTTGAAACTTCACAAGTGAGCTGAGTGTGGAGAGGAGTGTGAAGGTGTGTGAGGGGAGTGTGAGGGGTGGGGAGGGGTGGGGAGGGGGTGAGAGGGTGGGCAGGAGGGGGATGGAGAAGAGGTATGAGGGGTGGGGAGGGGGTATGAGAGGGTGTAGAGGGGGGAGGGGAACATGGGAGAGTGAGAGGGGGAGGGGAAAGGGGGAAGGGGGAGGTGGAGATGGAGGAGATGGAGATGGGGAAGGGGGAGATGGAGATGGGGGAGATGGGGATAGAGATGGGGGAGATGGGGGAGATGAGAAAGGGGAAGGGGGAGATGAGGAAGGGGGAGAGGGGGAGATGAGGAAGGGGAAGGGGGAGATGAGGAAGAGAGAGGTGGGGATGAGGATGGGGATGGGGATGGGTATGGGTATGGATATGGGAAAGAGAAAGGGAAAGGGAGAGATGGAGATGGAGAGAGAGATAGAGATTGGAATGGGGATAAACACCACAAACCTCCCACATTGACTTGGGGCCAATGGTCCCAAGTCGACTGAAGAGTTGTGTACTACTATATCTAAAAGTCAACAAAAGAGTTGTGTCACCACAAACCCCCAAACTGAAGAGTTGAGTAACTGTAGTGGGATTAAGCATTGTGTTACATATACATGAGCTGGCCCATGCCGGTGTCAGGCTGAGCGAGCAAAGCGAGCGAACGCCATGACAAAGGCATGGGTCATAAGCTCGTCTACTACATATGTTACGAGCTTATGACCCATGCCTTTGTCATGGCATTCGCTCGCCTTGCTCGCTCAGCCTGACACCGGCATGGGCCAGCTCGCGTATATGTAACACAATGCTTAATCCCACTACAGTTACTCAACTCTTCAGTTGCCTTTGGACCTTCGGCCCAAAGTCAACGTTTGGGGGTTTGTGGTCACACAACTCTTTATTTGACTTTTAGATACAGTAGTACACAACTCTTCAGTCGACTTGGGACCCTTGGCCCCAAGTCAACGTGGGGGGGTTGTAGTGTTTATCCCCATTCCAATCTCTATCTCTCTCTCCATCTCCATCTCTCCCTTTCCCCTTCTCTTTTCCATACCCATACCCATACCCATCCCCACCCTCATCCCCACCTCTCTCTTCCTCATCTCCCCCTCCCCCTTCCTCATCTCCCCCTCCCCCTTCCTCATCTCCCCCATCTCCCCCATCTCTATCCCCATCTCCCCCATCTCCATCTCCCCCTTACCCATCTCCATCTCCTCCTTCTCCACCTCCCCCTTCCCCCTCCCCATCCCCCTCTCACTTTCCCATGTCCCCCTCCCCCCTCTACACCCTCTCATACCCCCTCCCCACCCCTCATACCTCTCCTCCATCCCCCTCTTGCCCACTCCCTCACACCCCCTCACACCCCACCCCACCCCTCACACTCCCCTCACACTCCTCTCCACACTCAGCCCACTTGCGAAGTTTCAAACTCCACTTCAAACTCAGCTGCAGCTCACCTCTACATATGCTACGACCACATTTTGAAGCCCAGTTATATTAGTCAGAGCTGACAAATTTTAGTCAGCTCTGACTAATGCAATCATTTCTGACTCATCTTGCACAGCGCTGACCAATTTTGCACAGCTCTGACCAATTTTGCACAGCTCTGACAAATTTTGCACAGCTCTGACAAATTTTAGATAATCCCATCAACCATCACTCCCATCATTCCCACAAAACAGTCGTCCCATATGTTGTGCACGTCGTCCCATCAATCATCGCCGATCAATCACCATTCTCAGCCGAAAAACTCCCCCATTTAGCTCGCCATCACTCCCACAAAACGGTCGTAACATATGTAGTAGATGACTGTTTTGTGAGAGTGATGGCATGATGGGATCAGGGATATAAATAGATGACGAGCTGTATAACATAGGCTATGTTCATTTTGGGGGAATGATGGGAGTGATGGTTGATGGGATTATCTAAAATTTGTCAGAGCTGTGCAAAATTGGTCAGCGCTGTGCAACCTTAGTCAGAAATGATGGCATTAGTCAGAGCTGACTAAAATTTGTCAGCTCTGACAAATACAACTGGGTTTGAAAATGTGGTCGTCGCATATGTAGAGGTGAGCTGCAGCTGAGTTTGAAGTGGAGTTTGAAACTTCGCAAGTGAGCTGAGTGTGGAGAGGAGTGTGAGGGGAGTGTGAGGGGTGGGGTGGGGTGTGAGGAGGTTGAGGGGGTGGGCAAGAGGGGGATGGAGGAGAGGTATGAGGGGTGGGGTGGGGGTATGAGAGGATGTAGAGGGGGGAAGGGGACATGGGAAAGTGAGAGGGGGATGGGGAGGGGGAAGGAGGAGGTGGGGATAGCAATGAGGAAGGGGGAGATGGGAATGGGAATGGGAGATGGGGAAGAGGGAGATGGGGAAGAGGGAGATGGGGAGGGGGAAGGGGAAAGGGGGAGATGGGAATGGGAATGGGAGATGGGGAAGGGGGAAATGGGGAGGGGGAAGGGGGAAGGGGGAAGGGGGAGATGGGAATGGGAATGGGAGATGGGGAAGGGGGAAATGGGGAGGGGGAAGGGGGAAGGGGGAGATGGGAATGGGAATGGGTGATGGGGAAGGGGGAGATGGGGAGGGGGAAGGGGGAAGGGGGAGATGGGAATGGGAATGGGAGATGAGGAAGGGGGAGAGGGGGAGGGGGAAGGGGGAGAGGGGAAAGAGGGAGATGGGGATGGAGATACAGATAGGGATGGGGATAAACACCACAATTCCCCCACGTTGACTTGGGGCCAATGGTCCCAAGTCAACTGAAGAGTTGTGTACTATCTAAAAATCAACTAAAGAGTTGTGTGACCATGAACCCCCAAACATTGACTTTGGGCTGAAGGTCCAAATGTGACTGAAGAGTTGAGTAACTATAGTGGGATTAAGCATTTTGTTACATATATGTGAGCTGGCCCATGCTGGTGTCAGGCTGAGCGAGCAAAGTGAGCGAACGCCATGACAAAGGCATGGGTCATAAGCTCATTACATCAAAATATGCTACCAAATGCCTACAAATGCTATATTTGTCAGCATGGGAATTTTATATTTACACACATCAATATTATGCGCATGTATGCATGCATCGGTAACAATATATGTAACATAGTATATAAACTTAAAATATATACCTGAGGACCTCAGTTGAGTTCTCTTAGGTATTCCATCCACATTTGTGGTGTGAAATGCCTTTTTCAGCCAACTCATCTATTTTTAACCCCTTGCATCAAATCCATCAAAAACCCCCATCATGCGTGTGCGCCCCACCGCCTTCTTGTAGGAGAGCCCGCATGGTCCAGCTAGCAGATTACTGTATCATTTAATACATTGTATGTGTTCATAGGTCATATTATTCAATACATTGTAGCTTACATATTTGCAACCAATGGTCCTATGGGCAAACTTTACATACAAAATCCATGCCCTGGGCCAAGCCAAGCCAAGGCCTGTTGGTTGATGGCTTTGGCCTGGCCTGTGTGTTGAGAAAGTCAAAGCTGCCTGGCCTGCCTCAAGCCAAGCTGAGCTGGAACAGCACTATGCATATGACACTCTTCGCCGCCATCATGCACAACAAATTTTTCTTGTGATCTCACTAAGGCTGTCTTTATACACACTGTAGCCTGGACTTACTTTTAATATCTTGTGGCTCTTGTGCTACTAGTATTCGTCACAGATGATTTTTTTGAGCATCTGTTTTTTTAAAATCTCAGGGTGCTCAAATAAAAAAATAGCTACATGTAGCCGAATCAGTAGCATTAAAATATATGTTGTGGTTGTCGAGATATCGCTTGCAAGAGATTGACGTGTTGTTTGTACATGCATTCTGCAAACGGCATGCCCTTCGTGGGAACTACTGATAAAGCAAGCCTTCTGCAAACCCTCAACTCAGAACTTCCGTGGCTAAGTGACTACTTTTACCGCCTCTTGTCTATTGGAATTAGGGGAGTCCAGCAGTACAGTTCTACGTCTTGAGAACCGGATATGGCTTTGCCTCAGCAATCTCGACAACCTTTGGATGAAATGCAGGATCCCACAAGAAAACACGAATTGCAACACATCTCCAGGAATGACTGTGACCGTCTCGTCCTGCAAGTCCGTGCTTTCTTAGTGGCTTCTGAGGATGTAGATATGGATGCCGAGACCTTGGAGGACTTGATCCAAGCTCTAAACCAAGATGATGAACCTAGCAGTAAAACCAGCTCTGACGAAGACCTTAACGTCGAAGAACATCTGAAGTTGGACGCTGCAGACGAGGATCTATATACATCAGCTCTCTATTGCATGGAAGACGAAGGTAATGGCTCTAAATATCTATAAGTAAAACAGAAAGTTCAATCCTGTTTAAAGCACAAGAAACGTGGACTAAACAACAAGTGAGACAGATGATGCATCATCTGAAGGAGCACGGTTTGCGGCTTGAATCCCCGTTAATGTATGCAGATCTTTGATATGGGCACCAATCCAGGAATGTCATCATACATCACAGAGTATGTGTCCACGCGTAACATTGCCATCCCAAAACTCTTGCGTGCATTTGGAGTAAAGCTGGTGGGTCCAAGCTCAGCTAGTTCGTCTACATTGATTTCTTATGTGGAGCTTCTAGTGTACAGAATTAGAATGCAAACGTCCCACCACTTTGCTATACTTCCTGAAGGTTGTCTTATCTCGAGAGTGAGCTCTAGGTGCTACACTTATGCCGAAAAATTTATTCGCACCTCAGACTGCGATTACGGGACAAGCTGGGACAGTACAACACCATTTCTGACGCTTTGAACCTGATCCGTTCATCTCGGCGAATTCTCATTTTAACAGGAGCTGGCATCAGTGAGCATCGGCGACATTATATCGTTCCTTATGGGTATCTGAAGTGTTCTTGTACCAGGTGTATCATGCGGCATTCCAGACTTTCGTTCTCGTAACGGTTTATATGCTTCTCTGAAGGATCATGGAGAGTATGATCTGGACGATCCACAGCAAATGTGCGGCCACGATCTGCTGGTCTGCCTTAGCCCTGATTTGATGTCATGATAGGTTTGACATTGGTTATTTTCGGGAGAACCCAGCTGGTAAAAATCTCACAGAAGTACTCTACCACTTGGCTTATTATGACATTCAGTTTTCTAGTAAGATTATCCAGTTCTTGGTTGAGTGACATAACGAACCATTTTGGTCCATGAAGTTCTTTTGCTAGGTCAGTCTTCATCTCTCCAATGTGGTGCTAGCCTGTTCATTGATCCGACTTACAGCCAAATATATCCATCGAATTTTATACCCTCACCCTGTCATAGATTCATCAAACTCCTGGAAGATAGGGATCAGGTTCTTAATAATAATAACAGTGTTCTCGAATACGTCTTGCTAACTGCCCGATGTTTAGCTTCTTCGCGTACGAGCAGTTTCTGCTAAGCCGAAATCGGATGCACTAACACGCCTGGTAGAACTATACCCAGAATATCGACACATTGGAGACACTGGCCGGTGTTCGGCGTGTCCTACAGTGTCATGGTTCCTTTGCGACTGCTAGTTGCCTTCTTTGCCGTCGACGCGTCCCTGGCGCAGAGATAGAGGCCGACATAATGAATCAGAAAGTGTCTCTTTGTGTTGTATGTAACCCTCCTTCGGCTATTGAGCCCCCACAGAAGAAGAAAGGGCGCAAGAAGGCTAAAGGACAGTGGGACAGTGAAGATGAAGATGAAAGTGATGGTCCATTGTACCCTCCCGGAATCATGAAGGTAGGCTAGGTTTCTTAATTCGAGGTTGACGTCATGTCGAATAATATTAGCCAGATATCACATTCTTTGGCGAAAAGCTCACGGATGATTTTGACAAAGCACTTGCCGAAGATCGTGATCGCGTGGATCTCTTACTTGTTATTGGAACATCTCTGAAAGTTTCACCAGTAGCTGAACTTCTCTGTGCGCAGTTTCTTTTTCTGTCTTTGTTATGCAACTCTCATCCTTGATTTACCAGCCCACCTTCCTCACTCGGTACCCCAAGTACGGTTTTGCTTTTTGAAGCTTCAAACCTACACTAAGCGTGGTTCCTGCTAAAGATTCTAATCAATAAGACACCTGTGACACATATAAATCCTGACGTGATTTTCGTTTGCGCGACCAGCTACAACTCAAAACTCACCTTGGTCTTCTCCCCCCAAAGATTATCCTGTTAGGCAATGCCGATCAAATTGTACAATACTTGTGCAATGAACTGAGGTGGGAGCTGCCCCTAACGTCTCCTGTGAAGCCTGGCGCCCGCCTCTTTGGAAGCTCAAAGGCCAACGTGCGACCGCAGCCACCAGAACGCGTTGGCGACAGGTAGATGTATATCCCCCCATCCTCCTAGCACGCTGACTATCAGTTTCAGCCACGTCTGGCTGTTTGATGGTGCGGAGAATGGGAAGTGGGTGCAAGATCTTCGGCAAGAGCTCACTAAACGAGAAGAACAGGAATGGATAGAAAGCAAGACTGCATCAATCTCTAACTCTGACGCCAACACTCACATTTCATCACTGGGCAATGACATGTTGAATGATCGCAAACGGGAATTCCTTGATATAAATAGCGAGGAGCCGGCAATGAAGAAGGTCAAGTCAGAGCAGAATTTGACTCTATTCACTTGAAGGGCAAGTTGTAGTGACGATCGGTTGGGCCAGGATCCAGTGCAGCACTCAATATAGTTTACTTGCCATTGAATTCCGTTGCCTGTTCTCAACACCTGATTAGTATATTGTGCTGGTACGGGGTGGCAAAAAGTGACTAATATGGGTTGTTCACAGTAAACATTTTGGGGCCATTTTGGGGCTCATTTTCAGCTTCATTTTTTTTTTTCATTTTTGTGTGTTTGGTGGAAGGATCAGAATGATCTGAAAAATGAAATGAAAAATGATGTGAAAAATGGCTACCATGAACACCTTGGAAAGCAAAATAACAAAAATGATGCAAAAATGTATTTTACATGGTTCTTGGCAGTCCTGGCAAGTGCTCGGCTTATTCAAACTCTCAAACAACTTAATGAAATTATTTTCTGAGCTGGTCACTAAAATTGGTAGTCACTCTTCAAACTTGTTATAGTGTTTAGTATATATATATATATTCCTTGATACTATGACAAAATAACTATGAAAAGAAAAAAAGAATGAAGTAAATGGCCACACATGGGAAGGCAGGTGGCTTTGTGTCATGGCCCTGCCTACCATGTTGTGGTGGCTCCTCCTATTGCATTGTGCCACAAGGCTGCCCCCTATTGTGTTACCTCCTCAGCAGCCCATATCCACCCTGTGAGCAGTTGTTTGCAGTGGGGGTGGGGGTGCTGTCATGGTCATCCACCCTCATTGTTGGTCCCCCTCTCCCTGTCATCACCCATACACATCAGCCTTCCTCCTCTGCTATAAGCAGTTGAGCTCAACTGCTCATAGCAGAGGAGTCTGGTGCCATGTGTGTCATCATCTCCCCCTCATCCCTGTCATCACCCTGTCCTGCATTGGTGGTGCTGGCGCCAGTAACATTGGCATTGTTGTTGTCTCCTCCCTTGCTTGTCATCATTGTGGAGATGGTGACAGGCCTGTTAGCACCTGTGCCACCCTGTGAGCAAGGGCTCACAATGGTGGGTGCCAGGTGCCAGGGTGCCATCTCCTTGTCTCCATGAACCTGCCATGTACCTCATCATGGGCACCATTGTCATTGTTCCATTCACAATCCACCCCACAAGCAATTGCTCATGAGGCTGTGGGTGGGTGGTGCATCACCTGTTGCTGTTCTTGCTGGTTCTGGCATCCCCCATCATTCCTGCATGTGGAAGGCCATCATGGTCATTTCACCTGCAATTTGTCCCATGAGCAAGGCTGAGATGGGTGGTGTGGTCATTGGATTGTCAACAGTGGGTGCTGATTGTGGGTGCCATGCATCAGTGACATGGCACTGAAAGGGTCCTCCCTGATGCCCTGAGCCTAACTGAGATCCCTCACATCCCATTTGAATGGGGAGGAGAGGTGGTGCAGGTGGGTGTAGGCATGGGTTGTGCTGCAGCAATACTTGTCATTACCAGTAGTATAAATCATAACAATAAAAAATTACAATTAGTTAGGTTATAAAAAGAAGAAATGAACAAAAATGTGTACCCTAGAGCCCAAACAGTGGGTTGCCATCATTTGGGCTGGCCACTAATGGCTCATGCAGGCTGTAATGGACAGTGGTGATGACAGGTCATGAGGGAGTTGCATTGATAGTAGAGTTGAGGGGTGGCAGCATCATAGGCATCCCTTCAACATCTGTGCAATCTGATCCTGAACCTCTCGATTGAGACCATGATGAAATTTAACTACCACTGGTAGCCCACTCCCATATCCCACCATGTCCACTAAATCTCTAAACTCATCGATATAGTCGTCCACAGATTGGTGTGCTTGGTAATACAAGGATGACTCGAGGCATGTTGCAGCTCATTGGCATTCATGGAGAGGGCAGAAATGTTGTACAAACTCCTCCCTAAAGTTGTCCCAAGAGGAAACTGAGTTTCTGGGCTTGGTGCAAAATGCAGTTGACATAGAGGTAGGCATGCTCAGACTTCATGTATGTAGAGGCCCAATAAATTTTTGTGGTGTCGTCTAGGAACTGATTAGGGCAAAGACTGATGTATAACTCACAGGAGTTGGGGAAAGAACATCCGTGAGAGTGTGCACCACTAAAGTCAGCAGGGGGGATGGTTTAATCTGTGTGCCAGTGGTATTAGATAGAGCATCAATGCTAGAAGTGGTTGGGGTTGGAATGAATGGGATATTAGATGAGGGACTAAGCTATAGGTATTAACAAAGCTTTCAATACACAATTTAAGCAATTCAATTTGCACACACAATCTGGTAATGGTGCCTTCGAGTGCTTCCATGCATTTTTGGGCATCCATGGTGCATGGCAGCACGTTGAGCAGAGATAAGGGCACACTTAAAACAGCAGTGTCGATTGCATCCTGGGCAATGTCCTGTATGTGTAGGACACATTATATCTGCAGTGTGCTTCAATTCTCGGCCTAGGGAGAGAGTTTTCTACTGTAAGAGCAACCTCAAAGCCTCACTTAATAGTGAGCTAACAGAGGGAAATCCAAAGTTAATATTATACTATATAATACAGACACTCCAGGTGCACTTAACAGAGAGGAATCCAAAGAGAAAACTCTATGGTCCCATCTGTCGATGCCCAGTATATGTGATAGAGCCAAAGATCAAATAGTAAGCTAAAAATAGCAAAAAGGCAGAGACAGGCAGATCAAGCTTGGCATGATATCACCTTGATGGGTAAATGTCCAGAATGGGTCCTGCCTCTAAGAATAGAACTATCAACATGTACCAACATGGAAAAAGCTGAAATATAATAATAATAAAATAGGAATAAATCATAGAAAATCATAGAAAAGGCAGAATAGGGTGAAATAAAATATATATTAAATATGGGATGAATGCAGAAAATTGCCCAGATGCCTGGGGAGCCTTCCTTTCCCCTTACAGCTATTATATTACCCCATGGAATGCTCACTTACTTTCTCTCGCTATTGTTCTTTTGCTCAATTACCTACATAGATACTCTCTCATGTTTGTACTATTTAAGTCTGCAATACAATACCAGGCAAGGTCAGCTTGACCTGGTCATTTCTATGCTCTCAATGTGCAATAAGTCATCCTCACACTGTTGCTTATGAGTGACAGTGATCTTGATCTGATAAACAACTTTGGAGAGCTTTTGATCTTAACAAAAGGTCAAGCTTTTCTGAACCCTGCCAACTAACCTCAGTCTAGGCAGTCACCACTCACATATGGACAAATGATTCTTATGAGAAGCCTACCCATAACCATTCACTGAAACACAATGGCAGTGCTATTTACAAACACTGCTCCTACTGCCCCCACACAACCCATGACACCTGGATGACCAGGTGAAATCAAAATGAAAGCCCAGACTGACTTCACAGGCAACCACTCCAGGACCATGCTCTTAATTCTAGAGTGTGGAGCCTATATCGACACCAATGCTCAGGCCTTCGAAGATGACCCACACAAGATTTTGTTCATGCTGTTGTACATGAATGGGGAAACTGCAGGGCCATGAAAGCAGGCCTACCTGGAGGAGAGATACATGGAGTCAAAACCCTGGGACACGTTCCAGGAGTTCATTATGAAGGTCAGAAAAGCCTTGTCACTGATTGATGATGCAGAAAATGTGCAAACACAACTAAAGACTCTCTTGCAAGGAACAAAGGTGTTAGGAAACAGTCTCCTACCATCCCTATTACATAATAGTTTTTTATTTTTATTTTATCTCATTTTATTTTATTTTATTACATCAAAATACGCTACCAAATGCCTACAAATGCTATGAGCATGGGAATTTTATATTTACATGCATCAATATGTATGTGCATGTATGCACACATTGGTAACAACACAGTACAATATATGTAACATAGTATATAAACTTAAACTATATACCTGGGGACCTCAGTTGAGTTCTCTTAGATATTCCATCCACATTTGTGGTGCGAAACACCTTTTTCAGCCAACTCATCTATTTTTAAACCCTCACATCAAAACCATCAAAACCCCCCATCATGTGCGCATGCCCCACTGCCTTCTTGTAGAAGAGCCTGCACAGTCCAGCTAGCAGATTAGTGGGTGTCACCCTAACAGAAGAACTCAACTACCCCATCAGTGTGCCTTCTCTTACACATGCATACATCATTGTTTCAGCATGCCACAACCACTTACTCATCCTTTCGGCATGAGCCAAAAAGTAATTGTATATACATATTTACCTTGCTTTCATAAGCCAATGCCAGGCCTTGCCTTACATTGCAACTGCCAGTGATCAAGAGGCAGCACTCGTCATTAGGACAGCTGCAACCAGACAATCAATCAGATCTGGTTTAATCGAGATTTACCTTACTCTATTCAGACAACTATTTTAGTTAAATTAGTTGCTAGCCAAATTCAGTATTAACCCCGAGATCAGGCACTGTTGGAAGGGTTATTGATCCGAAGTGCCCAATTGTTGACAAATAGCCGAAATCATGTGTTTTGCCATGTTTGGTACCCAATTGTCATATCATGTGACTTGAAAATTTGTAAAAAAATTCTGAAGCTGAATCTTGACTCAGCTAAAGAAGTGACTCATCACAGCTTATGTCATTATATCAGAACAATCAATTTTGAATCCTGGTCACAATCCTGTTCCCATGCCAGCGCTAGAAGCCAAAATTGATGTGCTTACAGCACAAATGTCCCAATTAGTGTCAGTATTGGCAGCATCACAGCCCAAACAAGCAGAAATAAAAGCAGAAACAGTGGAAGATAAAGATGATGAGATGGAGAAGATGGTGGAGTGGATGTCTCAGGAGGATGTGCATGCAGAGGAGAGATCTGAGAGTAGAAAATGTGTTTACCTAAATATGCGCCCCCACAAACCTTTGATGGTACCATGGAGAATACGAAATCCTTCATCAGCTCTATAGTATTGTATATTCATAGGAGAAAGCCTGAGTTTTGTATGACTGAGTCTAGGATTATGTTTGCTCTCTCATACATCCAGGGAGAGAAAGCACAGTTCTGGAGAAATGAAGCTATTAATCAAATTGCCGCGGGATATAAACCATTTGCAACCTTCAGGGAATTTTTGGAGAGATTGGAGGCACAGTTTGGAGACCCTAATCCAAAGGCGATGGCTAATGCTAAATTAAAAACCATGTGCCAAGGTTCTCTGACAGCAGATGAATTTATTTTGCAGATCAAGGCAGAAGCATCACAGACAGATATGGGAGAAGCTGCATTGGTAGAATTTTTGAAGGCAGGATTAAATCCCTCATTATTCAAGTCTATCTATTGACTACCTTCTATGCTGGAGAGGTTGGACAAGTGGTATAATTGGGCAATGCATCTTGATTGTCAATACCGATAGGAACAGGTGGAGTCAAAATTGATGTATGGGAATGCCAGATTTGGAAAGTTATCAGGAGGAAAGTCTGAGAAAGGAAGGATGCCTCAGGTACAAGCTCTGAGGGCACAGCCACCAACCATGGCAGTGACACCGATTGTTAAGGAGTCAGCAGCATCAGCAGATGCGATGGATGTTGATCAAGCAGGGAGACGAGCTCCACTTAAATGTTTTAATTGTGGGAAATTAGGGCATATTGCTAGGAATTGTAGGTAGAAAAGGAAGATTAGGGAAGCAACAATTGAGGAAGTGAAGTTGGAGGAAGATAAGCAGAAGAATTTTGTGGAAGAGTCCCAGTGAAGATTTCCCCATTGGTGATCCAGAATCAATATAATGTATTAGTATCCGAGGAAACCCAGAGTGAACCCGAAAGAGAAATTGAGGAGTATGATCATCATCACTTATGTGACAAAGAAAAATGCCCAGCCTTATTTCTGAAAACCCCTAAATTCTTTATTTGCTGTGTGGATAGAACCCAAAATCAGCTTGACAATAGGATTGAAGACAGTGGACATGCATGCAGCAATTAATGTGGAGGCATTGCTTGACAGTGGTGCTACCAGATTATTCATTAATCGATCCTTAATTACTGGAAATGGTATTCACATGCATAAACTGCCACAACCTATAATGGTGTACAATATTGACAGAACGATCAATCGTGGAGGAACTATTAAGGAGGAGGTGATGATGATACTGAAGTAGCAGGATTATCAGGAATGAGCCATATTTGAGGTGTGCAACCTTGGGCAAACCAATCTAATAATTGGATGTCTATGGTTATGAAAGCATAACCCAGAAATTGATTGGAAAACTGGGAAGGTACACATGACTCATTGTCCTAAAGAATGTAATGTGTATGGGAGGAAAGTAAAAAAGGAGAAGAAGGAAAGGAAGAGACAATAGCGAAAGAATGTCCAAGGAAGTATTCTGTTACGATGGAGGAAGTGGAAGATGAGGACATGCCAAATGGGGAAGTTCCAATTATGACAAGTAAAGAAGAACAGAAGCAAACCTTTAGAGAAATTTGTGGAGGACAGTCATGGAATAGAAATGTGGAGAAAGTGGAGAAGCCAGTGGAGGAGTAGGTGCCAAAAGCCTACCATAAATATTTGTCAGTTTTTTAGAAGAAGGAATTGGAGCAGATGCCAGTGCAAAAGCCATGGGATTATGCAATTGAGATGAAGCCAGGATTTGTGCCAAAGAAGTCAAAAGTCTACCCATTATCTCTGAAGGAACAAGAAGAAGTGGATGCATTTTTAAATGAACAATTGCGCAATGGATACATACAACCTTCGAAATCACTGCAGACATCACCAATACTCTTTGTACCAAAAAAGGATCAGAGGGTGAGGATGTGTACAGATTATAGGTATTTGAATGAGTGGATAGTGAAGAATGCATACCCTTTGCCATTGATCTCAGAGATAATTAAGAAGGTGGGAAAGGCCAAGGTCTTTACAAAATTGGATTTATGCTGGGGGTACAACAATATATGAATAAAGAAAGGAGATGAGTGGAAGGCTGCATTTGCCACACATCGAGGATCCTTTGAGCTGCTTGTCATTTTTTTTGGGATGACCAATAGTCCCCCAACTTTCCAAAATATGATGAACAACATTTTCAAGGATGTAATAGACAAAGGCATGGTAATAATATTCATTGATGACATTTTGATATTCATGGAGGATGAAGAAAATTATGAGGGGATAGTGCAGGAGGTATTGAGAAGATTGGCAGAGAATGATTTATTCATTAAACCAGAGAAGTGTGTGTTTGGGGCAAGCAAGATTGAGTTCTTGGGATTAATGATTGGTCCTGATGGAATTAAGATGGATCCTATCAAGGTACAGGCAATTGTTGATTGGCCTGTGCCCACTCATATCAAGGAAGTTCAGGCTTTCTTGGAACTCGCAAATTATTATTGTCGCTTTGTTCATAATTTTCCAAAATTTCTGCACCCTTACACAACCTTATGCGAAAGGGAGTAGTGTGGAGATGGGGAGAACAACAACAGACAGCATTTGAGGAGTTGAAGAGAAAGTTTGTAGAAGAGCCAATATTAGCCCCAGTAGATTTCACATGTCCCTTACGAGTGGAATCAGATGCATCCAACTTTGGTACTGGAACAGTATTATCAATGTTATGTGAAGATGACAAATGGCATCCTTGTGCATATTTGTCTGGAGGGTTGAATGATGTGGAGAGAAATTATGATGTGCATGATAAAGAGATGTTGGGAATAATATGAGCATTGGAAGCATGGAGACATTATTTGGAAGGATGTATGCATCAGATTGAAATCTGGATGGATCATCAAAATCTGCAGTACTTCACATCCACTAAAAAGCTTAACCATCGACAAGCACATTGGGCATTATTCCTATCACATTTTAATTTTCACTTAGTCCACAAAGAAGGAAGCTTGATGAGGAAAGCAGATGCATTATCCATATGTACAGATCATAAAAGGGGGGTGGAGGAGGACAATAAAAATATTACCCTACTCAAACTTGAATACTTTTGTATTTGTGCTATGCATCAAGGGCATCTATTGGTGGATAGCTCAGAGACAGAAATGTTGTCTAAAATTAGACAATGTTCAGAGATGGATGATGAAGTAGTGGAAGCTGTGAAAGCCTTGAGGGGAGAGAAGAAAAGTAATATTAAAGGAGATGAATGGGTTGAAGAACAAGAGTTAGTGTTGTTCAGAGGAAAGGTATATGTACTGAAGGATCAAGATTTACAAAGGGAGATCGTACAGTTACATCATAATACACCAGCTGCTAGACATCCAGAAAGGTGGAAGATGTTGGAATTGGTGATGAGAAATTATTGGTGGCCCAGAATTTCAAAGTATGTGTTGGGGTATGTGGATGGGTGTGATACATGCATGAGAGGGAAAAAATTTTCAGAAAAGCCTGCAGGGAAATTAATGCTGAACCCTATACCTAAAGTGCCATGGTGAGATATATCTGTGGACTTTATCACAGGATTACCTGAAGCTCAAGGATACAATGCAATATGTGACCACTTTACAAAGGAAGTCCATATCATTCCTACTACTGCAGAAACCTCATCGTTGGGCTTGGTGCACCTCTATCTAAATCAGGCATAGCAGTTACATGGATTACCTGATACAATTATCTCCAATCGCAGATCACAATTTGCTTCTGCATTTATGTGAGAGTTAAATAACATATTGGGGATTCAAACCAAGTTATCTACGGCATATCACCCACAAACTGATGGGCAGACAGAGAGAATGAATTAGGAGTTGGAGCAGTACCTATGCATATTTGTCAATCACTGACAAACTGACTGGCCTGAATGGTTGGCAATTGCCAAATTTTCTCACAATAATAAATTCTATTTGGCTACTTGCATGTCACCCTTCTTTGCTAATTATGGGTATCATCCAAGAATGGGAATAGAACCTTGAAGGGAAGTCAAGGTACAGTCAGTGGAGAACTTTGTATCAAGAATGTAAAAGGTGCAGGAGGAAGCAGAGGCAGCATTGATGAAAGCATGTGATGATATGATGTGACACATGGATCATACTTGAGCTGTTGCTCCAGAGTACAAAGTTGGTGACTTGGTATGGCTAAGCACCAAGGATCTAAATATTCCACGACCTTCAAGAAAGCTTATGGAGAAGCAAGTTGGCCCATGTGTGATTTCTAAAATAATTTCGCCCAATGCAGTAGTGTTAAAATTACCTCAATCATTCAAGATTGATCCTGAAATTAACATTCCCGCTTACACCCTTACTACCCACCCACTATTCCAAGTCAACAAACTACTCTGCAACCTCCAATAATGGTAGAAGGTGCTTCAGAATATGTGGTGGAAGAGATTTTGGACTCACATCTTTGATGAATTAAAGTGGAGTTCTTAATCAAGTGGAAGAACTACACCAACAAAAATAACTCATGGGAACCCAAAGAGAATTGTAAGTGAGCACATAATGCAATTGCCCAATTCTTTAAGCGTAATCCAAATGCTCCGCATTGCATTACTAGAATGGTGTATGAGGGGATGAATTTCTGGCCTTACCAAAATTTCACAGAGGGGACAGATATAATATTTTCTCGCCTCGAAGTTGAGGCATAAAAGGGGGGGTAATGGTAGGAAACAGTCTCCTAACATCCCTATTACATAATAGTATTCTATTTTCATTTTATTTTATTTTATTACATCAAAATACACTATCGAATGCCTACAAATGCTATATTCATCAGCATGGGAAATTTATATCTGCACACATCAATATATATGTGCATGTACATGCATGTATGCGCATGTTGGTAACAACACAGTACAATATATGTAACATAGTATATAAACTTAAAATATATACCTGGGGACCTTAGTTGAGTTCTCTTAGGTATTCCATCCACATTTGTGGTGTGAAATGCCTTTTTCAGCCAACTCATCTATTTTTAACCCCTTGCATCAAATCCATCAAAACCCCCCATCATGCGTGTGTGCCCCACTGCCTTCTTGTAGGAGAGCCTGCACAGTCCAGCTAGCAGATTAGTAGGTGTCACCCTAACAAAAGGGGGTCGATGAGTATATAGCTCAGTTTAAAACACTGGCATACTGAACAAAAATCAAAGAAGACAATGCACTAATCGAATATTTCATAGATGGACTTAACAACAAAGTCCTCAACAAAGTATTCAGCATGGAAAACCCCCCAGACACAATTGAAGGATGGTATACACATGCAGCTAGGGCAGAAGGACATTTAAGGAGGGCAAAGGCGATAAAAGAAAGAACTTACGGCAAGGGAGGAGGAGGAGCTGGAAGTCCCTCAAAAGACCCCAATGCCATGGACATTGACACAATGTATCTCTCTTATGCAGAGAGGCTCAATCACATTAGAAAAGGAAAATGCTTTATTTGTCATAAGGCAGAACACAGGGTTGGCAACCACAAGGGAGGGAAAGAGCCTCCAGCAAAGGAAAAGCTGAGGAAAGCTGAGGTAAAGAAACCAGAAGCAAAGAAAACACCAAGAGACCACTATCAAAGGATCAGAACCCTGATCAATGAACTAGAAGAAGAAGAGAAAGAAAAGGTCCTTGACTTGATGGTGGCAGAGAGTTTTTAAAGTGGTGGACCAAATCAGCAATGGACCCCACCAGGATTATAGTCTCTAGTATATTGGTAGCAGAAGTAAGCAACCAATCTATGCGCGTTTCTATTCACTGCATATTAGAAGATGAAAAAGCTGAACTACCTGATTGATTCTGGGGAGGAGAAACATTTATTGATCATCAAGCAGCAGAAAAACTCAAACTAAGGAAAATGTTACTCTCAAAGAAGATCCTCACAAAAAACATCGATGGAACTCTAAACAAAAATGGCATGATCACCCACTTTGTCAACATGAATGTGGAGATAGGGGGGGAAGCAGAAAGGATTAGACTTTTGATAACCAGCCTGAGAAAGGAGAGAATCATTCTGGGATTTCTCTGGCTACAGAAACAAAACCCTGCCATCGACTGGGAAAAAGGACAAACCCATGGAGAGGCTTCTGATCAGAAAGATCCAGACCATGATCGAAAAGACACAATGAGACAAAATTAACAGTGAGCAGAGTTCCACTATAGATGACAAGGGGTCACCTGTACCAAGAGTAATTTTGAGCCCGACTCTTGGGAGACTTCCTATAAGGAGTGCTGGGAAGACCTTCAGGAAAACCCACCTCGCTGCTGCTGAGCATATGAAGAGTAGGCTCAGGACAGTTCATCTCACAAAAGAACTCTGCACTGAAGATAACCATGGATCACTTTTGGCAATGGACACTGACTCTGATGACAACCTGCAGATGCTGGTACTAGATGCCACAGGCATCAAAGTATTACTCTGCACCGAGGGAAGTCAGGAAGGCATGGATGCACTATTTGCATATTTTGGGGGGAACCCATGATCAGGATATTTAAGACCAGCAAAACACCCCTCACTGTCGAAAGCAACTATATCCCACTGAATTATCAAAAACTCAGGCAGATATTCTGGCTCACCCAATCTTGATCAACCAGCAGGATCACATACTCTAACACCATGCACATCCAAGTAGAAATGTCCATCCCACAGAAGCTTGCCTATAAGAGCAAGAATGGAGAAAAGGAACAGTCTCTGGATGATCTGCTCCCAGACAAGTATAAGGAGTATTGGAAGGTGTTCGAAAAAGTGGCATCGGAGAGGTTCCCTGAGTTGAGACCATGGGACCACATGATCAAGCTAAAACCAGACTTCATCCCAAGAGATTGCAAAGTCGATCCTATTACCCTGACTAAACAGAAGAAATTGGATGAATTCATAGATGAGAACCTGTGAAAGGGATACATCGTCCTGTCCAACTCACCCATGGCATCCCCATTTTTCTTTGTTGCAAAGGACTCTAATGCCCTGTGACCCTGCCAAGCTTACTGGTATCTAAATGATAGAACCATTAAGAACTCCTACCCTCTTCCTCTGATCGGAGATCTGCTTGACAAGCTGAAAGGGGCTAAATGGGTTACAAAGTTAGACATCAGGTGGGGATACCACAATGTCAGGATTAAGAAGGGAGATGAATGAAAAGCTGCATTCAAAATCAACAAGGGGCTGTTCGAGCTCAAGGTGATGTTTTTTGGCCTCTGCAACTCTCCAGCCATCTTCTAGGCCATGCTGAACAATGGCTTCTGAGACATGCTAAATGAGGGGTGGCTAGTAATCTACATGGACAACATCTTGATCTTCTCGAAAGACCAGAAGGAACATGAGAAGAGGACAAAAAGGATGCTAGCAAGATTAAGAGAGAACGATCTGTTTTTCAAATCCAAAAAGTCCAAATTTGATATACAAAAGGTGGAATTCCTTGGACTAATCCTACAGCCAAATCAGTTGGCAATAGACCCAACTAAATTTAGCAAAATAAGGGACTGGCCATCTGTTAGGAGACTATTTCCTAACACCATCCCTGACCAACATCAAGGGGGTCCAATTATTTCTTGGCTTTGGGAATTTTTATTGAAGATTCATCAGGAACTTTGCCATGATTGCAAAACCGCTGAACAATTTAACGAGAAAGGACCAACCCTTCAATTGGACAAGTGAATGCCAAGATGCATTTGAAACACTAAAATGAAAATTTTCTGAGGCACCAGTACTGCTCATGCCAGACACTGAGAAACTGTTTGTAGTAGAGAGTGACGCATCAAAATACACTACTGAAGCGGTCTTCAAACAGATGGATGCTAATGGGGACTGGCACCCATGCAGCTACATTTTCCACTGCCTTACACTGATGGAACAGAACTATGAAATCTATGATCAGGAGCTGCTCAAAATAATATGAGCCTTAGAAACCTGGAGGCACTACATACATGGATCCAGGCACCCAACAACCATTCTGTTGGACCACAAGAACCTGATGTACTTCAGGACCATGTGAAAGCTAAACTGATGGCAAGCTAGATGGAGTTTGTTCCTCTCACAATTTAACCTACAACTCATGCATGTCTCTGGAAAAATGATGGTGCAGTCTGATGCACTTCCAATGGGGAAATCACATACCAGAAATTGATAATGACAATAATGATATCACCCTGCTTAGGGATGAGATCTTTGCATGAACAATTGACACAGATCTAAAGGATCTACTAGCTGAAAGAATGATGAGAGACGACTTACTAAAAGAAATAGTAAGGGTAATCAAAGAAGGAGGAACGCCGCTGATCAAATCAGCGGTAGAAGACTGGAGGATAGAAGATGATGGGACAGTCTTTTTCAAAGAACAATGCTACATGCTGAACATTGAAAGAAAATCATGGAAAAATACCATGATAATGCTGTCACTGGACACCTCAGCCAATTTCAAACACTGGAACTGGTTTGAAGGGATTACTGGTGGCCAGGCATGACCATCGTCATCAAAAACTACATTGATGGGTGTGCCACCTGCCAACAAATGAAAGTGAATACCCACCCCATGATGCCCCCTCTTCTACCAATCAAGTCGGAAGTGACATGACCATGAATTTTATCACTGATTTTTCAACCAATGATGGATCTGATACCATCATGGTTGTGGTAGACCATGGTCTTACTAAGGGGGTAATTTTTATACCCTGCAGCAAGATGATCGATGCTCTAGGGGCAGCCAACCTTTATCTCCATAATGTGTTCAAGAGATTCAGCCTACCAGACAAAATTATATCTGACTGGGACCCCAGATTCGCATCTAATGCTTTCCAGGAGCTGGAGAGATTACTGGGCATCAAACTGGCAATGAGCACTGCTTACCACCCACAGACTGATGGGGAAATGGAATGGATCAATCAGAAATTGGAGATCTATCTCCAGATCTTCTATATGAACAACTTCTCATGATGGAAAAGTCACCTCACCACTGCCAAGTTCACCCACAACCAGAAGCATTACTAAGCGATCAAGAACACCCTTTTTTATGTGATGATGGGAGCCCATCTGAAGGCCATTCATATGACCTACAGAAAAAAATAATGTACCTGCCATGGAACAAAGGATAGTCAAATTGGAAAAGGCACAACAAGAGGCCCTGGCAGCGCACGAGTTGTTCCAACAGGTCATGATCACATGGACTGAACGAACCTTCTGCCCATTTGTAGTGGGAGACAGGGTTTGGCTGGACTCAAAAAACCTAAAACTTAAATATCCAACCAGGAAACTTGCCACAAAGTGTAAAGAGCCATTCCCCATCCCACATGTTGATAGGTCCACTGCACATGCTAAGGTCTGGAGAAGGATTTAACCATTTCAAGACATTATGACACACACTCCAAATCACTATGAACACCACAAAATTGATGTCAAATCTTTTTCAAACTATTTCGCACTATTTCGGATGACTTCGAGACATTTCAAATGCTTTCGAACTATTTTGTGACATTTCGCAACACTTCAAATGACTTCACAGCATTTCGAATGACATCAGCCACCATATAGTTGGTTTAAAACACTTTCGATACACGCTGCACATCTGGAACAAACCATTTTGTTGCATATCAAGCACTACCAGACAGAGACTACAAGAGACTTAGAATGCGATAAGTGCAGTTTTATGTTTCATTGATATAGTGAAACAAAAGATAAGTACTTTTACTATATGGGAACACTACACGTTTCAATTATTTATCATTTTTCATTTGTTTCATGATCTACAAGTCCTCATTGTTTGATATATTGCCTCATGTTTTACACATGTTATTATTTCCTTTTTAGTACTATCTCTTCAATTTGTATATAGACTTGTGTTAGTTACTTAGAAAAAGAAGAAAAGCAATAGGGAACAGAGCACAAGTTACCCTCTCACTTATTGTCTGACTTAAGAGCTGTGCTCTTGAGTCTTAGCTTGCATCATATCTCTAACTTCTGCAAAATATCACAAACTTCTTCAAAACTATCATATTCACTTCTCATTTTATCACACATCGTCTATCACCTCTCACCAAACACTCCCTATTTGTTATATTCACTTTTTGACAGACCTTGACATTAGCCCAACATCTACGAACTTCTTTGAGCCTACTTCGAACTACTTCGCACCTCTTTGAACCTTTTTCAAATTCTTTCAGACATATTCAAACCTATTTTGACCTCTTTTGAACACCTTTGTATGCCTATAAAGGCTATTCACAACATCCCTTATTATTCTGTGACACTAAACACAATGTTTGGGTATCAGCAGTGATATTTAGTACCAACTCGCACCCTTCCTCTGACTTGTGTTATACCATCCAAAGCCATTTAGTAGGTTTTGTTTGGGTTTCTGGGTTGAGTATCATCAGTGTCATCTCCTCCCATGCCTATGAACTAAAGCTTCTGGCACAATGGAGAATCCACTCAGTATTCCATGCATCGCTTCTTTCATGTTTCAAGCAGAATGAAATGCACAGGCCTAATCTTCTGCCTCCACCCCCAAGCTGATCAAGGGAGAATTGGAACACAAGATTGAAGCAATTATAGCCCACAGGAAAAGGGGCCAAGGAACTCAATTTCTGGTAAAATGGAAAGAATACAGCACAGCGGAAAACACTTGGGAACTTGAAGCGCATTTAAAGAACACTTCAGAGATACTAGGACAATACAAATCCACCTACTACCTCCCTTCATCATGAGCTGCCCTCTACACTTCGTTGCGAATGCCACACCTGACCCAAACCCAGAAAGAATATTTGACATAATCCTAGACTATACTGTACGACACTGAATAGAACTTATTTGATACTTACAGAGCCATCTCGACACTGGAACATATGTTTCAATGCCTCACCAAAGAGGCATATACCTTGATGCACTGTCACTTATTGAGGACTTGAATGACCAGGCCTGCCCCTTTATTTCACCCCCACGAGAAAGAACACCTTACTCTACCTTCATTCCTGAAAGTGTCTCAGATGACACCAATGACCACTTTGACACAGTGCCAGAGTCACCACCATGCACACCAATGAGACCCCCTACACTGACGTATTTGCCTGCACCAAGGTGGATGCAAAATTCAGTATGCTTCATCTGCACCAAAATCAGGCACTTCTCCTCACATTGCCCATGCTATCAATGCCTGCACTGCTGCATTTGGCAGCTGAAACACTCAGCACTGTTGTGCCCACGTGCACCACCATGTGATGGCCCACCCCACTACTGAACAACTTGAACCACTATTGCCATGATTGCTCACCTCCCACTTGTCATCTCTCTCTGTGCCATATTCAGCACTGCAATTTTAATTATGCTTGTCATTTGGCTCTTCATGCTATTTTAAACCATCTCCTCTCACCCTCACTCGTGTGCCCCCACATTCTTGACTGGGACCTCAGTATGATTTGCTAGTGCCCAACCAGAGGAAATCGAGCTCCCTACTGCCATGTACTCTCACAGCTTGTTTACTGGCATATTGATCAGCACCTTCACCACCATGGCTGATGAATCTAATGCATCGATGTTCGACCCAATGTGCACGATTCAACCTTAGTTTCAGATGGTACTTGAAACCATGAGGAGAGGCTAATGTTACAGAAAGGGGGCAATATGTATGCCTTAAAATTTTCTCACACTATTGTTTCATCTCACTTATTGTACTATTATCTTACAATGTTATTGTCTTTCATCTTCCTTTTGTTTTATGCAGAGCCTCAGCCATGCATCTCTAATCTTACACGATCACTTTCTCATGCTATTATATCACCCCATGGAATGCTCACTTACTTTCTCTCGCTATTGTTCTTTTGCTCAATTACCTACATAGATACTCTCTCATGCTTGTACTATTTAAGTCTGCAATACAACACCAGGAAAGCTCAGCTTGACCTGGTCATTTCTATGCTCTCAATCCGCGATAAGTCATCCTCACACTGTTGCTTATGAGCGACAGTGAGCTTGATCTGATAAACAACTTCGGAGAGCTTTTGATCTTAACACTCAATGAAACCAACCAGTGCAGTACGAAAATGACTACATGTGTTTCATCAATAGTATAAGGGCCAGACATTCATCCAGCTTTAAGTTCGTCCAAGAAATGAGCATCAACACCTGCAGAATGTTCAGTAGCCGAGGGCATGTTATGAGGAATAAAAGTGTAAGTAAGCGGAGGAGGATTGCAAGAGTCATAAATAAGATTGTGAATAATGTTTGGATAACATTTGAGGAGGTTACATTAGCGAAATTTGGTGGAGCGAGTGGAAGTAGAAAGATGAGACAACATCGACGCGCACAGACCACTACTTCCACTCGCTGAGTCAGCCTTTGTTGAATGTACATAGTGCCTAAGAGCGGGCCGCTTTCCACCTTTGTGTACGATCTGCAGCAGTGCGTGATATCTCGCGATGACCTTGACACAAGCAAGGTGACATACTGCCCTTTGCATAATTCCGTGAACCCCACATTTTTTTCAACCGACCACATGATGAGGTGCCTGAACAAACAAAGTGATGATGGCTGTCCTGGTTCTAGGAAAGATGCATAGTGTATCGCAACCAACAGCACCGTATTTCGGTGTACATTACCATAGAGATGAAAATGGAGCGCTGAACAGTCTCTGTATGATTCTGCCAGTTGTCGATATCGTCGACGAGAGGATGCAACACCTTATGGAATGAAATAATGAAATGGAATGAAATGCGACTACGTTACATAGCAACTCAGGTACAAGCTCGCCGCCAGCAATGGCTCCGGAACAGAATCCGACGGCACTCCACTTCCTCTCAAGCCGGTTCTTTTTGATCCATCACTTTGACCTCATCACGTGGTCGGTTGAAAAAGATGTGCGCATTCACAGAATTATGCAAAGGGCAGTAAGTCAGTAATAATCGATGCTATACTTAAGTCTAGACGACAATCACTCTTTCTATCCAGCATGTTTGTAGCTATGGTTAATCATACACGGCTTCCATACACATCCTTGGGCTCAACGCCGGCCTGTCCTTTGCGGATGTTGGCTTGTGCCCACCTATTCAGACGGATCAGCATGGGTTCATCGACACTCGCTCGAATGACGCACTTTTTGATCCTAATGGACTCGATCTGAATGAATCCAGTAGTATCTGTAGGCTCGAATCCGCCGAGCTCGTCCATCGACGACTGGTGTTCATCGTACAGACCCTGAGCATTTCATCCAACAATCAGCCATCGGCCACGCATTATATTTCCGACACCAACTCACCTCCTCACTAACTCGCCCCTCGACAACCACATTCCCTTTGTACAGTTTCAATCGTACCTCCCCATTCACAGTCCTCTGACTCGCCGGAATCGCACTCGTCACAAATTCCCTCTCCGGCGTAAAGAAGTGCCCATTATACAATATCCTCCCTAGCTCAATTGTCAAAAACTGATCCCTAAGCGCCCGAACATTCTTATCCAGTGTCAGCCCCTCCAAATCAATATGTGCCGCACGCAGGATCGTAGCACCAGGAGACTCGTAACACCCTCGTGACTTCACCCCGATGAACCTATTCTCCACGATATCAATTCGGCCGATCCCGTGCTTGCGGCCTAGGGCGTTCAGTACGAGGAAAATCTCTACCTCGTCCGTGTACGTTTTGGTTTCGTTTGCGAAAACAGTGACCTTGACCGGCAGGCCGGCTTTGAAAACAATGGCGAGACGCTCGGCAGTCAAGGGCGCCTTTTCGGGGTCGGTAGTGAGCTTCCACATGTCGGCGGGGGGTGTGGTATTGGGGTCTTCGAGGATACCGGCTTCGTAGGAGATGTGGAAGAGGTTCCCGTCTGTTGACCAGGGCTTGGATGCTGTTTGCTGGACAGGAATGGATTTTTCAGAGGCGAAGGCGATGAGGGCTTGCCTCCCAGGGAAGCGGTTGTAGAATTCTGAAAAGGAGGACAGAGTAAGAAGTGGATGGTGGAGAAGGGAAGACAGATACCGGGAATTCGCCAGGGTGCAATCACCTTAATGTCCGGCTTGAGACCGTAGAATGCTAGTTCGAAGCGAACTTGGTCGTTCCCTTTTCCTGTGCATCCGTGGGATACGTAACTGTGGATGGTTAGCTGGTCTGACCTTCACATCGTCGTATGAACACGTACTCGCAGCCTTCTCGCTCCGCGACAGCAATCATGCCACGAGCAATCACGGGGCGAGCGAGAGATGTTCCAAGGAGATAGACATTCTTTATGCATACTGATGAAAAATGCATAAAATACAATTGTAAATGTCAAACCTCGTAGATGCAATTAGCTTGAACTGCAGGGTAGATCAGTTCGGTTACAAACTCGCGCTTTAGATCCTGCAGGAAGAAAGATGATAGTCAATGATGCAATATTTTTAAACTGAGAATACTGACCTCGAGGAAGAACTTTTTCGCGCCGACTTGGAGGGCCTTTTTCTCTGCAGCAACGAAGTCCTTAGATCGGTTGTTAATTGGCATTCAGCGGTACGAAAGATGGAATTTTACCTCTTCCTGGCCAACATCAGCCATGAATGCATAGACTTCATATCCCTGCTCAATCAACCAGGCAAGGATACAAGATGTATCTACGACATCATCTCTTTCAACGCATCTCGCGCTTCACTAAAAGTCACTCACCAAGCCCTCCTGAGTACGCCAACAGCACACGTCCAACTTCGGTTGGCATTATACACTATGAAGATGGGAGAATGGGGTTCAAATTTTCTGCTTTGAAATCGCGAGCAGCATTAATATATATAATCAGATTATCAACCACGTGTGACCTGGGCAATATAACCTCAACTCGGAGTTCGCCGCATAAATCGCGCTGACCATTGAACGTTACCGAACGACGACTTGTAACTGAAAAAGCGTTAGTTTTCTCTTTCTTTTAGTGGAATTTGCTTCACAATACTCTGATGGAATGACTACACGCGAGTATTACAGAAACTTGATGAATCGCAGTGGCAAACGTTCTGGTCAGATTTCTCGAACCACAACAGTCAGCTCCAACGAACCTGACCAACTTCAAAATTCAACGAGTCTTCATAATTCTCCTCGAAAGATGCCTGTAGAAAGTACATCCTATTCAATGCGACCTCGTAGTGGATCAAGACATGATCCTTTGACTCTCCCGCCAACCCCTTCAACGGGTCTTGACCTCCATCCACCTAAGAGGAAGAAGCCCTCTTCATCTGTCAGCATGCACACAGATGACAGCTTTTACAGACACGCGAGCGATCTCCCAGATTCAGGTACTTCATATTACTCTCTCCCCTCATCTCGTCAATCCCTCTCTGACCTCCACCACTCATGCCTTTCGTCAGGTGGGATAGATTACGCACAACTGGAGAGTGATGCTGCTGCTGCTGGAAGCAGCAGGAAGGGCCGTGATAAAGGCAAGGCGGTCGATTACGCGCATACATCTCACTCAGGGTCCTCTCGACGCGAACGCGATGCCTCTGCTGATGATACACGACGAACCAAGCACCAGGATCGTGTTGATAAGCATGTGTATTCTGGACCGCTGGCGCATGCCGAGTTTGGCCGCATGAAGAAAGAGATTGACAATTTGAAGAAAGCCGCGCAGGATCACAAGAAGACGACAAAGAAGCAGACAAAGGTGAGTTGTATGCGCTGGGTTTGTTTCTTTGACAGTATTTTGACCACTAATAATATATAGAAAATCGAAGAACTGAAAAGCCAACTGTCTTCAGAAACCCAGGTATGTAATTTTCTTTTGAATTGCATGTTGCACATTAACTGTCACTTCGAAGGCCAGACAAAGCTATGAAGCGCAGGTCCTGACTTTGAAGACTAAGTATGATAAAAACGAGCAAGTACGCCAATCATCCTCAAATACCCCTTTCCAAGAACTTACACATCCTCTCCTAGCTCATCACAGCGATTGAAAGCTCCCTGCAATGTCAAATATGCATGGACCTCCTTCACAAGCCCTTTGCGTGAGTTTCCTGTTCCCTCCCCAGTGCATTCACGCACACAAACTCAAACCCACTCTTCATCCAGCCTCTCCCCATGCGGTCACATCCTCTGCCTCTCCTGTCTGCAGCAGTGGTTCCGACAAGCCCCGCCCTCTGCAGACGACATGGACATCGATCTCGCGGCGGACCCACACTACATCCTCACACGTGTAAAATCGTGCCCATGTTGCCGTGCCGTCGTGCGTAGGCGCCCGGTACCGGTGTTCCTTGTCAAGGCGGTGGTAGGGGCGGTAGCTACAGCACGGGGTGGGAATTCCAGTGTACGGAGTCCAGGCGGCAGTAGTTCAGGTGCGGGTTCCTTGGATGAGGAGGATCCGTGGAAAGGCATTTTTGTGAGTGACGAGGATGAAGATGATTATGGGAGTAGTGATGACTATGATGATGATGACGATGATGATGAAGATGATGAAAATGAAGATTCCGAAAACTCGGATGTGAATGATATCATGTGGGCACTAAATGTCGAGATGGGCCACATGCCTGGGCCCTTCCGGCTCGAGTCGGAAGAAAGCTCCAGCGAGAGCGACAGTGAGGACGAAGATGAGGACGGCGACGAGGAACATAGTCCAAATAGTGCAGGAGATTCTGAACACCCCGGCGAAAGTGCAGCAACATACGTTCCTGCCCGCTGGGAGCCCCAAACTGTAGCTATCAACGCGGACGACATTGAATACGATCCCGATGACTTCCGCAATGTCGACGGTGAGTCCCTACTCAAGATGCTGCGGCGGGGGTGCACCCTCGCGATGATCCGGAAGTTCGAGATGTCGTACTCGCACCAGCGCGGGCTCATCGCGCATGTTCCCTCATTGGATGAACGATACGTTCCTGCGAATAACCGCGGGGATGGTATACGCCCTAATAATAGGCTGTTCCTGGGTTGGAACATCCGGACGGACGAGGCGGATATGGATGGGCAGATATTTATGCGGGGGCTGTTGAGAGAAGTGAAGCGGCATCCGACTGGGCAGTGGAGGGTGAGTGAGAGGACGGGGTTCCCTGGAGCATTTGATGTGAAGCGGCTGGTGCGGGCGGAGGATGTGGAGGAGTGGGATACTACAGATACGGAGGCGTGGATCGAGGAAGAGGATGCAGATACAAGTGGAGACGACGGAGACGAGGACGGAAACTGAGGAGTCTTACGTGAGGCGTTCGGCCTGGAATGTGACTAGTGGCAAATGTATATTAGAGTAGAATTGAATGAACAACTGGTTGGGATCCTTGACGTCAAGGGGGACAACTCAATATCCCTGTACTCAAATCCTATCTGCTCCACCGCCAGAATTTTAATAATATTGGGATGTCGTCAAGTATACGAGCATTATTCAATAAGCCCTTTTCGAACCTTCGCTGCCTTACTAACACTCAGGCTCCCCGTTTCTGTTCGGTGCTTAGCATTCGAAAATATGGAAGTCACGATCACACATGTTCGTGACATCGGGCCCAAGAGGATTTACCGCAGCCTACAATCGGGAAAATTACTGGGCGAAATGGCAATGCGCCGGGGGGTTGAAGGTGAATTAAAGCCAACTTATAAGTTACGAATGATATGACTGCGGCGTTGTGTGCAAGAACTCCAGGACGCAGCTTAAAGTACGATGACGGCAAAACGCACAGCTGACGTCGAGACTTGGAGGTAGGTATGCTCTCTGGGAAAAGAACACTGACAATTTCAAGGAAAATGGCGTATACTCTTTTTACCAGCTATCAGACGAAACTTCAGCAACCGATCGTCCGGGAAACAATTTCGGAGGATTTTCCAGACTACGATTCCTGTGAGCGAAGTGACCGCGTCGTTGATATTGATGCGGATTCGTTCCCCAGTGACAGATGTATATTCTAAGACTGTTTGGATTGCATTATTGAGAATGTGCATACTGCAAAATGGCAACGAACATACTTATTGAGAATGTGCATACTGCGAAATGGCAACGAACATACTTTAGAACTGGATGTTGCTAGAGAAACCCAAGTTGTAAGGATTTGAAAGATCGCTCGGCAGGAACATGCATATGGTAGTATGGAAATGGGCCAGAAATCAAATAGCAAAATTAGATTCGAAGCAGTGATGAGGGAGGGGTTTCTTCAGCACGTTCAATTGTAATGATTTTAAAAGACACCGCACCGTTCAGCAAACCGACTTCGTCGTAAGTAACGTCAACGTAGAGACTCTGTCCAAAAGGTAACGTCAGAGTTATCATCAAGTGTAAAATGGATGGACGAATTGTGAATCTTGATTGGGTTATGAGTCAAACGAGTAGCGAGCTCTTTGATCCACCCTACTCCTTGTGATGTACGCAGGATGAGACGCAGAGTCATACTTGCCAGGCATCAGGACTTGTGCTCGATTTAGTGTAGCGCTGACCAGAAATTGAGATCTTTACTACTTCATTATTAATCAGATACAAGATCATACGAAGAACTCAGTCGAGGTACGAATAATCAAGACCATTCTTTCGTCGTGAATAGCCCAAAGAACTTGAAGTAACCAAGCGCCATAGTTCTATAGTTATCCGATCAACGAACAACAAAGAAGATCCGCACTATAGATTACCTCAAAGGCGCAAAGTTGCTGCCAGTGCATGGCATATCCCCGTGAGACTGAACCCGTTTATTTGCGACTTCAAACGCTTGAGAGCATGTTTCTAATATATCGCCGTCCATTTTGAGATGTATCTGACACCCATCACCATCCTTGGTCGTATCTTACTAGCTGTTAGGGCAGCTGTAATAGAAGTCAGTTTTTATCCCTAACAGTGAGGGATAGGCCACGTTTAATACTGGAACAAGGCTACTATTGAACTACTGGAAATCGGTTTCAGAACGTCTTACCTCGAGGAGGAAAGACTTACCCCGCTAGCCTCAATAGTGACGCTTTGTTGATATTGACCCTGGAAGCCGAAGAATCCGATGGCAAAGTTCATGGCAAATGCTTCCTAAACACTATATCACAAAGCCCATTGCATGAATTGTGTGGGACAGCAATTGCGTCCTGCCGATTCAGTCCAAAAAGAGGGGCTATTACTTGTTCCCGGCAGAGGTTCTGGGTGATTTCAAGTGAACGGTAGAGAAAAAGGAAGGAAAGAGAAGAAAAACATCAGGCCACACGTTGGTAACATGTCGGGAAGCCAAAGCACTGACAACTTTGCTTGCGTCCAAAGGGTGAAAAGGATTTTATGAATATGATTACGGTAAATGCCATCGATACTGGCCTTAGTTACTTCTTCTCCTGATTTGTACGTCCTTGAGAAACACTCAGGAACATGCAATGGACAGAATTGTTTGGAACGTACCAGTCATTCAAGAATTCCACATCGCCAGTGGGCATTCCACTCACCAGCCCATTACCTACCGTAGTAGCAAACGGCCCCCCTAACAAAGCTAAAATTTCGATGCTTGTTCGATTGTATTACTGAAGCGAACGAAGCCAGGGACTCACCCCGTGCAGTAGGATAACAGGCACCCCGCCTATGCAAGAGATGTAAACCTGTGACACGCCGGGCGCTTCAGGACCTGAATAACCCGGATACAATTCACTCAACACGGCCACGGGGAAAGGGTGCTCCATTTCCTGAACATAACGATTCCATCCGACTTTCCCTTGTGCATCGGGTTTAACTAGTTGTGCAGCACCCGATTACATAGCCTGAGGGTTATGAAGGGGCAGTGGCAACGATTGCCGCCTTGGGAGTTCCGCCTCCATAGCCTACGCTGGATGGGAAGAGAGATGAGAAGATATTGGTGCGAGGTGGGAAGTGGTCTCGTACTGTCTCTCGTACTGTCGAACTAGCGTATGGAGCCAGTAATGTTTCGTTTTTCAGTAGTGTCTACTATGTTGGGTGGTAGGCTTTCAAAAAAAAATATGGATTCGAGCAACATAAAACCTGTACCACTAGACAGGTGGCCATTCATGCGAGGAATTCAGTACATCGAAGCAGCGAGATTGTTTCTGTGGGTACCATCGCTGAATGACAATGCGTTGGTCCTCTTTGGCGGTGAGAAAGTTTTGGGAAGCAATGCTTTCGTCTCGCAATCGGTACCACTAGCGTACGACAATTGCAAAGATCCCTATCCAAACTCGATGACGTCCGGCTTTCCATGCATATTGACTGAGCGTAGCGGTAGATAAAGACTGGTTGCATTCGTGTACAAGTCACAGGCCGCAGACATAGTTCAGAGTTGATGCATTGATTGTTGTTTGATTGAAGACATAGGTCATTACGTAGACGTTGGTCATGCGTGGTCGACATAACTTCTCGACAGCAATCCGCCTCAGAAAAAGGTGAGGAGACATCCAAAGCCGAATTCCTGTTGGTGACAGTGAATATTTTGAAAAAGTAACCGTATAATTGGTGAACCTCGAGGACCTGGATATGCAAGGTATCGTAGGCGCGTACGCATCCATGACGCAGAGTATGACATGATTACATTTATTTGTGTTCAGTCGATTCAGTTCATTATACGTATGCGCCAACTGACGATATCCCTCCACTTTAACCCAAAGGATGAGATACCCCTAGCCTGCCTCCGTTAGCTACCCAGGAATTGACTGCGCTTGCTCGCTTCAAACTCCTCACCGGTAACCTCGGCTTGAGAATAAGGACACCAAATCGCAGGCCACAGCCTTCATAGTTTCCCGAAGACGAGTCCAAGTATGGAAGAAACTTCAGATGAGCCGTCCTAAGCTCTAGTACAGCGATGGCAGTGATATGGCAGTAGGGACACCTGAACCTATGTCGTTGGCGATGGTTGACTCCCAGGTTCTCCCTATTCTAACGAGGGCCTTACCGTTGCAAGCAACAGAGTTCTGCCATTGTGGTGGTTCATTCGGGCTTGGTGGTAGTGCCCCAGCCAGAGGAAATGAAGAGGCCCGTGAGGCCCGTGGAGTGTAACTGATATCGAGAGCCGGGAGTGGGGCTAGCGAAGGCTCGGTCCGGAGTAGTGGCGCGTCAAATACACGTCCAACAGACTTTCATTACTCTGTAAACGGAATCTTCGGCACAGCTGACATCCAGGCGGCACCTATTAAACTTGTAAGTTGACACACATCGGCGGTCTGTCACATGGCTTTCTTACGCTATGTCCACGAAAACTCAGCGAAGCTACTCCAGAGTGAGGTCTACAAGACCAACAGGGGGCGAACTGAGGTTCATGTGCTGTCATTCTCCCGGAAATTCCATGATTGTACGCGCATGCTGAGCTTGGTGAAGGTGCAACTGGAGATGTAAAGTAAAGGGCAAATGAGCAGGTAGAGAGATGGAACAGAGGAATGCGGTCATGCGGAAGCGTCGGACGAGGTAGGACTATGAAAAGAAAGCTTTCATAGGTCGCTCAAGTTGATCAAGTTATTATCCTTATCACAGGGTCCGTTACACAGGGAAAAATCAATGGTCAGTCGCACCTTGCTGGGTGTAGATATCTTTCATTTAGAAAATGAAAACCTAATAACCCACACGAGAGTCGAACCGAAGACCTTCTTATCACCAGGAGAATAACTTGATTGAGTCAGCGAATAAATTAAATAGAAGTTCCTGCCAGCACATTCCCGCGCCCACTGTTATGGGAACGGGCGATCGTCGATCGTCGGTCGTCGGGGCGCAGAGGAAAAATATGGACACATTTGTCGCTATCCACGGTAGATGGATGGGGAGTATAACATGTTATAATTGAACTCTCAGACCGCTGCGAAATCCTATCAAGGTCCGGATAGCAAGTTTGTCGGAAATAGAGCGTCGAGCAATGCCGCTAATAGAAGACTCGTCTGAAAGTAGCTGAGACAAGATCTGCAGCACTGTCCATACAGAGGCTCCTGCGTACGGCAGCCGGATGCCTCAGACATCATAATATTGGGAGGGACACGGGGCTAGAACACAGTTACTCACTGAAGTGATTATAAACTCGACATCGCAAGTCAACTGAAAATCAAAACCGTATTGTCCACTGACTCCACGCTCCATAAACTTTCCCCCAGCGCATAGGCGTATAGGACCGGTCAAGGTGAAAGAAGGCAGAGTATCTGTGAAGTTCCTTTGTTAATATAGCCCGGATGGCGGGTAACGCAGAGACTTAATTCAGAACAGTGAGTTGAGATGGCGTAGACGTAGCAGAGGTAAGTTTCTGCAGGGCAGGAAGGGCTCCCGCATAAAGTAAAATTGCCTCGACTCTTCGTAGCAACGAGAAGTAAGTGACAATCAAAGCATCGGCTACTACTCACTCGTGTGATAGACTCCAGTGGAATGGTGATAGAAAATTTTTGAGGAAGTTGAAAGCACGACCGTGAAGGCAGCTAGCTTCCTGGACGGCAAATTATGAAATCACGGATAAATACGACGCGGGAAGAATTTTTTAAAGGTGTACTTTAGTAAGGAGACTGTTCTTCGTCGTCCTTAAGTGTGGATCTCATTCCGGACGGGCCAATACTCCTGCAATAGTAACTCCATCCTTTCTCACGCTTTTGTGATTTTCCGTCCATACCCTACGCTAACAACTGAGCAACGAGCTCAACGTAAATGAAAATCGAACAAGAGGAACCCAGTGCTTGTCTGCACTTCAGTTCGCCGATCAAGATGTCTCAGAACCTAACATCATGGGCAACGAAAGGTTGCTCCCCACGTTCACGAAAAAGTCGGAATAGGAAATCTGGAAAACAACTTGGAGGGTTGTAATTTAACACAAAGGTGTCGGAACTGGAAATCTGGAAACCTAAACCTAGGGTTTTAATTTGAGCGACTGGGCATAGAAAGAAGGAAAGTTGTTACTCAGCGTGGCTTGGCGCCAGAAACCGAGAAGCTGGGACGGAGGTAAGGATGAGCATTATTTTGATTGACGTAGGTTCGTGCCCTAATTCTTTTTTGGACCGTTCATTAATCAGTGGGTGCAGTCCGAGAATGGCAGCAGGGCATAGGGTAGGTGACAAACCGGTTGCCATTCAGGGAGATGAGCGACAAGTTGTTTTTATCTGTCGCAGCGTAAGGCATCAGCCCCCAGAAGATTCTGATTTAGCAAACCCAGTGAAACTTTCATGTGGGGCATATGGTGCCTTGTGACTCTCCTGCTCGTTCGTGGAACTTCCCCGTGGATCAATTCAGAAAAGATAACGTAAAGACCTCGACATTGAAGGGAGCTGTGGGCATTCCGTGTATCTTCTTTTTGGAAAACGGAACCCAAACCCCTGGGGTGAGATTCATGGCTATATATACTGATAACACTTGCTAGTCATTGGGTAAAGGACTCGTGCTCCAATTGGCCTTAATCGTTCCGCGCAGCCATTCAGTCATAAGGCAGTGTGAAACAGTATAACATTAGGCCAGCCTTGGGGATGTGAGAAGCTAATGGTTAAAACCACCACCTGGTAAATGCAGTAGAGCTAACCAGTTCAGTTCAAGAGAATTAAGATAAATTTCTTATTTATCATCTAACAAGTCAGTCGGCTCGGACTTCTGTAAACCAGATCTTCTGACAAGACTCAGGTAAACTTCGTCGGAAACGCACACGACGCAAGTAGACAGATTATCCCTCACCAAAAAACGATAACCATCGATAACTGCTGAGTTATATCATGATAGAGAAGACTGACGAACTTGACAATGATGATTCGCGCATGTCCACGTGTCCACGACGTCATATTGACTGGGATTGACAGCTGCATTCCCGCATATGTCACCCCAAAAGTTGGGTTTACAAAAGCCTATGCTTGTCTGCAGGTAGGAAAAGCGCTCGGTATTTGAGTTTACTGTGTGCGGCATTTCCAGAATCTAGAATTTAAAAATCCAGGAGATCATCGGAAGAAAAGGGACTGATTCGACTGATTAACGTGATGGTGTTGGAATGCACACAACCATACGGGAGTGGAATTCCGTGTGTACAACGACGCGTCGACGTGAAGTTCACACGGTCGCGTTTATGTATTTTGTATTTTGACTGACTTATAAGTATTTCATTTACATATGTGGGGATCGTAAGCAATTGAAGGAAAAGTACATAAAAACCTATCTAGTAGCATTCAGTTCTACGCTGACTGGGGTGAACTCGTTGCTGACTTCTCGTGTCCCTTTGATTCCATACGCTTCGAAGTTGAAAGAGTTGATGGATTAGTTAGTTGCTTATGTAATACATTCTCTGAAGTCCGAGTGATGCCAGCAACGTTGAGGAGATAATGGCGAGAAGCAATCATCTTAACCTCGTACCACCTCTCGTTGAGTCGGGACATGTCAATGATCTTATCCAAGCAGGACAGTCTTTGCGGGCATCCTCTTCGCCACTGAACAATTCCTTCGCAGTATTCGTGACAAGTGCTGTGCGTTTTTCGATATGAAATATGTGATGAGCTCATATTCTCTGCACGAAAGATCTCGGACGACAAAACTCGTAAATCTAACCCGGGCAACGAGCAACCAATCTACTTTGCCAGTATAGACACTCTGCCGTCATCGGAAAGACGTCTCGTCTGTTTATCTGTTCTGAAATTCAGATGTACAGGACTGACTTTACCACAGTTTATTTCAGATACACTCATTATCTTCGCTGCATTTCAAAATTTGCTCAAGTCAACCCGTGTGCAGGATCCGGGATGGTGTGTTGAAGTGAATCACTTGTCCAGAGTTATCAACTTGTTTTTCAAACAGGATTCAAAGCGAGCAATGTTTGACAATGATACGAAAACTTGCCATTGACTATGTAAATTTCATAAAAGAGTGCTGGATTCATGCATCTGTAAGTCGTAAATTTTCTAAATTACTATCAGCATGCCCTACTAAATGCTCCCCCAAAATAGCAACCCATTCTACGACCTGATGGACCCTTGCAATTCAACAGCGATCACTATCGGAGTCTTTACACATGCTTTTCTTTATTTGTCGTTCTCTATCTGGCTGAGCCGGGCTACGAAAATGCTCCTGTTGGAGATGAACTCATGGAATGGCTAAACATACATTTCATCGAGCCTTCGACAGAAGAAGGCGACCAGTTAAGCTCATTGGAAAACCCGTGGGAGGATGAATCATTTTGGCCGTATTTAACCAGGTCTGCAAAATGGTATCTCCGGAACCAATGATGTTGAACACTTACTTTTCTATCCTCAGAGCAATATTACGTGGTCTCTCAAAAGCTTCGCTCTTTTTTCTGGGCGTCCTATCCCAACATCCATCAGAAAATCTCCAAGAATTAACGCATACTTTGGCTCCTTTGATCAACTCTCAGCCGCGACTTCAGAATTTCAATGCTGAACGGGATTTTGCTTACGCCTCGCGGCGTTGGAATGATAAGGTCAAAGCGCTTCGTCTTGAGATGGACCGAGTTCCGGAGAATGACAGATATGATGATTTCGAAAATTGGTGGGATAGACTCAGCGACATCGTAGGCATTCTTGAGGGTCGAGCTGAGGTGATAAAACGCGTTTGTATTGAGCTTGGCTCGGATTGGAAAGAGGTGTGTGCAGCCTGGGGTGTTTTTGTTGACGTTAGGTTACGAAGGCAAGACTTGCCGTACGTCCCTTACATCGCTAAAGTTGGTGATTCAGCTGAAGTCTTCTTATAGAGATGTTGTATTACAGGTGCTGGATGAGATGCCGCCAGATCCAACAAGCTTAGAGGACATGATTCATTCTGCTCTGTTCTCTGGACAGCCACTCGAGGCTTTGCACCACGCTTCACAGCTGGATCCCTGGCTTTCGGCGCATCTGGCCGATTTGATGGTGCCACTGTCATTGATAGAGACCGAGATCGACGAAGAGTAACTATTCATGTGCTCGCCATTGTTAACTCGCTCACTATCAAATAGTTCAGGTATATCAACTCGTGACCAGTATATACTCGCGTATGCCGAAAATCTCCATTCCGACCCTTTTCTTTGGCGAATTACGGTCGATTACATGTACTCATGCGAAGAAGTTGGAAAACAACGAGCGGATGAAATTCTGCTTCGTACACCACTTCGGCTTCACGAGCAATCAGAATCAAACGTTGAAGGTAAGATTAGAGCAGGGGATGTAGTCGGCGTCTTGAAGGATGTCAATCGAACCTGCTTCGAATATCAGCGAGAAGCCGTACGTCGGACAGTTTGCCGAGTGAGTCCAAAACTTCCGTAACAAATGACTCATGTGTTCATATATAGTGTCTCGTGTCCTCAGATAGCCGCGCAAACACTCGTTCAAGAGAAGGATTACGGTTTGGCTGTCTCATATTGCACCTCTGTTGAAGACTGGCCTGGTTTGGGGCGTGTTGTCGATCGTGTTCTCGACGAATATATCATAAGCGGTAAAGTTTCCAAGTTTGTTCATCGAGTCACCATATTGTGACGAGGCACTACAAGGTCCGGCCACGTTTTCACAGCATGCTTCGGCCATCGCTCCATCAATTCAGGTCCTTCGTGATCAACCTAACTCTCAGGGTATTTTCCTACACCGATTGATGTTTGTAGTTCGCTATGCCCATCTTCATGAACTCCTCGCAAGGCAAGAGCTTCCAGATGCCGCATCAGATCTTGTAGCGATATTTCAGGAAGATCTGGCCCCAAAATCGTGGTGGGCGGTACTGCTATGTGATTCTATCCAGCTCTTGCACTATGGTATGTGTGACCTCGTTCTATGCTCAGTATTTTACTCTGGTTTTCCACAGATCCATCACTTCTATTTACCTCATCAGAGGCATCTGTACTATTGCAAAAATTGGAAGAAGTCTTCGTCAGGACATCGCAGGGCTCTGGTGAGGACTATTTGTCCGTCCTTACCAGGACAATCAAGGGAAGTGGAGAAAAAGAGGTCTTTGATCAACTGAATGTCGTTCGCCTAGCGCTAGCGAGATACTTTGCTAGATGTACTGTTTAAAACCTGATAGGAAACTGAGTCTTATTCTGGCTTTCCGGTGAAAATTATCGACAACGCCAATGGTAGGTTATCAATAAGGTTTAGTTCCTACCTCTCGGGTCGTAGATACCGTTCGAAGTAAACTAGCTAACTTGCCTTGCTGGTCGCTGGTCGCTGGATGTTGGTTTCTGGTGAGCACTTCTGACACATTGTGATCTTATTTCTGTTATGAACTTGCTGAACCTCGATCCAGATGCTTGAGCACCTTTGCTTACCCCCAGCAACGTTTTCTGCGTCGTGTGCGTTTATTTCTTTCCGATTTCCAGGGAAATGCCAAACTTTGAAATGATGTGATGGAGGTCTTCCGAATCTCTAAATACGCACCATTAGTAAGTCAAACCTTTTTTCCCGTTTCCTATAAAGCAGCCTCCAATGATCTGTTCTGTGTTAATTTGAACCAGAATTTCGTAATGTGTTTACTGCTTCTTCTTCACGACAACTATTCGTGCGGCCACCAAGTCTTGAACAAGCGGCAAAAGGTCGGATTACATCGTTAATAATATAGTGCTTGCCTATTTTTATCAGGTAGACTGCAATACCAAGAGCTGTACGCTCAGTCAAACACATCTCATAGAATTCCATGACTGCATCAAAACATGCACTCGGCCGTACGCCCCTTGCTGGATTCGATCTTGCCGTATGCGCTGACTAGGAGTACTTCAGAATATTGCCGGAACATATTCTCCCGCCTAATAGTGTCCCAAACCCGTGCTACACATGCCGGTATGGTCTTCAGTGACTCATCGAATATCAAAAGACCATGCTGTGTTTCCACTTCAGGATAAATTTGTGGAGGATTGCAATGAGGCATGTTAAAACAGTGTATTCCAAGCCAAATTTTCGCGGAAGGTGAATTTTGAGTTGGCGTCGCCCTCTGCCCACTTCAAGTTTCATTCGCCTTGGCATTTATTAGACGATTTTGCTTGCGCAAAGTGTTGTTTCAGTGATGGGACAACTTTAAGCCTTATCTGCCAATTTTTTACGGAGCGCGTCCGTTTATTTGCTAGCAACTTCTCGCTGATGACCCCATGCCACAAGTCGAACACCACTAAGGGGCGTTGCTGGGTGCAATCGACAGGACCTTTCCACGCTATCTAGTGCCGAGATCTTAGAGATTTGCTCAATACTCTATACTCCTCACATTTAAGGTGTGAAAATCTGGCTTCTCATGCCCTTAGGATATGATTGCATTTTCATACAAGATTTTTTCCGGTGCACAATAAGTCACCGAAATAGCTAAGTGAAAATCCCTATTTTTCTTATACCTCTGATGGAAATGCTCCTTTTTACTAAAGGATTAAATGTACTAGAGCATTTGTCCAAATTTTCGAAACTGACGGAGTTTTTTTTTTTTTTTTTGGTTCGCCACGTTATCATATGGAGAGATTTTGGACACTGAATACCTTATATGGTAGTACCCAATCTTCCCAAAACATATTTTCGCAGTCTGTGTCATAGTTCTAGAATTCTTAGCTCTCACACAAATCACACATCGGGAACAGCAGGTTTTCAGATCAACCGAAAACTTTAAACAAGAGTTTCATTGAAATTAGACCTTTCGGGCGCCTAAACTAGGAAAAACCCCGACCCAAAATATCATCTTTGAGTCACTGTACTGAAATCATAATTTTCAGCACAGATCTCAACTGATCCAAAAACTTGTTCGTCCCGATGTGTCTAGACAAACGCTAAATGAAGCAATCACACCTCATTTTAGCCATAAAAATTGCATTGGGGGGGTTATCTATGAATCTTTTTGCTGTCCGAAGTGGTGCACCGAAATATAGAGCGGTTCAAGTATTATGACACACATGCCTCACCATACCCAAGACGCAAGCGGTAAGGCGACCCTCCTGTTGCATGATGTTGAACACGTTTAGGGTGACTATGCACACTCCCGTGGCATGAACTATTAATTATGCATATGATTATTTCGTTTGTCCCGGCAAGCCGTCAGAATTTAATACTAGTAGCTGCTGAAACGATGAACCCCCACAAAACTTTTATGTTTGCTCTGATTTGAACAAACAATGCCTTGGTTAGGTAGTTCGTTGGAAGGGGCATTCATGTGATACATCGAGCCGAAGCAGAAATTCCTCTATTTTGGGTAGAGTTTGTTCGAAACGGAATAAACATTAATCGTTTCAATAACAGCCGTCAAGTCGATGTCGCTATTTATTTATCAGATGGCCTGGACCAAATGGGTGTATGTATGAACTCGCTGATCAAATGATGTACTGGGGTTTGCTAAAAGGAGCATCAACTTTTTAGGCAACTGAAAATTGGGCCGAAAACAATAGTTGTGTGGTGTGACTGAAATCGGGCGTTTTACATGGCCCTAAATTGGGAAACTGGATATTTCGGACCACCTGAAATACTGTACTCAATTTCAGTCATGTCACTGAAACTACCATTTTCGGCAAATTTTCCAGCTGACCTGAAAGCTGGTCCTTCCCTGTCACTCCCTGTGTCACGGTGGTAAGGGCTGGCGGAACGGGAAAATCCGACATATTTCAGCCCTTTCTATATATGGTAAGTTTTTTCACGTGCTTGAGAATTAGTAATCAAGGTTGGTATCCTCGACGCCATGTGGCGGACGGCGGTTTACTGACTCCTCTCATTCTCTGAATTTCTTCTCTTGGACATGCCTCAAGATAGCCATCCGAAGCTCAAGGCGGTAGCTATTCACCCAAGCCTGTCGTAGCCTATCGATGTGTGGAGTTAGGAGGATCTACAGGGGCAACCCGGGTGACGACAGCGGAAGACCGGGAAGCTCGTCAAGTGGAGTATGCACATAGTAAGACCAACCCGCCAACTCAGCATCTTCTGAATCCACTTGCAGAGCCAGCCTCAGGTACCAGAAATGTTGCCATCCGCGTACCCCAACAAGCAACAACGAATGAACAGTGATCCGCGTATGTACAGTGACACATGAACCGCCTCCACCACTGCAAGCAACTGCAGCTCGCTCGTGTTTGGGGCAATCGCCGACGACGGGACAAGTTTGTGACCCGGTACTCCGTTAGTGACTGCTCAGCACTCATAGATATGGGGCGCTAGCAGCCCACACAGCATGGCGATAACGCAGCCGTTTCGGTAAATATCAACATTATATAGTAATTGAATATTGTCTAACTGGCCTTCAGAAGAGGGCGAGAGGGAGTCACACCTCCCAAAGTAACCCAATGCGTTTTTTTTTGGAGCCTCCGGCGGTTCCCTCCACTACCCGCGGTTCCCCGTTCCGCCAGCCCCTTGGTATCAGCCTACATATTTAGGCCGCTTGCGATCCGTGTCTCGCATGCAACAGGATCTTCAGAGCACAGGCATTTGCCTTGTTCCCAACTCATGTTCCTGGATATTCCGAAAGCATAATTGTTCGTATCAGTATCCCCAGAGAACGTAGACTTCTTTCTCCCGCGGCAGGTACTTCAAATAGAGTCAAACAGCCACCAGACTGGATATGATCAAAGAACTAGCACTAGTATGAGGATTCATGACCGCGCTCATGTAAAAGAAGATTTTGGATTCTTATAAGACCCAAATGACCTCCAATGACCCGTCGTTATAGCAAACCTTATTAAGTAAGGCTATAAAAGGCACATACCGGCGAATTACCCCGGCAAACTATGATTTTGAAGTACCCACGCTCATAAGTACTACGTATACACCCTTCACTCCGCGGGCCTGCAACGCTCATTGAACTTATATCAGGGTTGTTCCTGACCAAAACGCAGAGGCTATCATCTATAGAGCACGGCGATGGCGGAGGAAGGATACCTGTCTAGTGCTTGGGAGAGCGGTGACCAATCTGATTTAGCTGGGCATGGTCGTCCTCAGCTACGAACGTTCGATTCAGCGGAGGTATCATTGCCAGGGCCCCAACCTACGTCTTCTTCGCCTCAGCCTCGATCAAGCATTGATTCTGCGGGCCAGTCTTCGACATCGAAATGGCAGGAAAGTCCCCCTGCTATGACAACGGAACGGCGCGACACCCTTGCGACGATACATGGTGATTCGACAAACCTGGTTGAACCAAGTTTTGATGAGAATGTTCTGAGAGCATTGTGCGATTTAGATGTACGTCCTTGTGCTATTGATATATACCGCTATTCGCTCAACTCTGTTGTTGACTAGTGTGGAGTACCTCTGCTACTCGACCGAATAAAGCAAAGTATGGTATCATGCAGGGTCAGTTTTCTGCGAAATCAGCAATAGTGTTCTTACCATATGCCAGGAAGCATCGATGTTCTTCAAAAAACGGGCGATGATGGAAGAGGAGTATGGAAAGAATTTGCAGAAATTGGCCCGAACTACTGCAGAAGCATATGCCATCAATGACGGCAAAGCGGGGTAAGACAATGTTCTTTAGGATAAGTTATTCATCTGTTAACTCCTTAAAGATCATTCGTGACTGCCTGGCAGTCGACTATGCGAGTTCATGAAATGATGGCGGAGAACAGATTGCGTTTTTCACAACGTCTCAACGAGATGAGTGATGAGCTCGCGGTCCTTGCTAAGGAGGTTGACAAAAATCGGAAGCAGGTTTGTTTCACCAACTTCGGACTTGCACACGTTTCATTTTCAATACAGACCAAAGAGCTCGCAACACGCTATGAGCGTGCGTTACAAGAGTCGGAAGCAGCCACCGAAAAGAGCAAAAATCGCCTAGATATATCGTCTGAAGAGTTGGAGCGTCTTCTCCTCCAGAAGGAGGGCGAATCTCTGAAAGACAATGCAGTGCAGCAAAGACCTACTGGTGCTGCAACTGGCGGGAAACGAGCGATCGGAAAAGCTGTTGCGAAAGGCGGGCTTCTCCTCAAAGGAAAGAACCCTGGAAACGTATGTTGAAACAATTTTAAACATTGAGCTAATTAGCCGACTCGGGTTGACCGTAGATTCAACGCCAGGAAGATGATATCAGAGGACGAGTATCAGCAGCTTCTGATATGTATCGGAAATGCGTTATTGACACGCAGGGTATGAGGCAAGAGTATTTCAATTTCCAACTGCCTCGAATACTGCGTGTAGGTATCATCATGTTCTTCCCTCAGCGAAAGTCGAGATGAAGCTGATGTTTCATATTTCATAGGCTTTAAAGGAGTGCGCTGATGAGATCGATCTTGGCACGCAATATCACTTGACACGATATGCATTCTTGTTCGAGAGTATCGTTCTTAGTGACGGGTCAATACTGGTACCTCCGCAAGAAGAAGGTTGTAGAATCTCTTCCTTCCATTATTCGATAGAAACTTACGCAACTTATGCTTGACATTCTAGGGCTTGGCCTGAAAGCTTCGATTGAGACCATTGATAATCGAGGCGATTTCAAAGTTTATATGCAGAATTATGCGTATGCTCGTGGCCCAGCTGTGCACAGAGGCCCACGACGAGAAGGCCCTTCAGATGAAGGTTTTGTAGGTCGACATCCTTTCCCCCTGATTAGTAAACTTAGCCCCCTTCCCTGCCAGTTACCTCCACTTCCATCGCATCATGGCGTAATGCCCAACATTCCGCCAAACGGTATACAAGACAAGGGTCGGCCAACATTTGGAGTAGACCTGGCCGAACAAATGGCTCGAGATAACGTCGAAGTTCCCGCAATTGTAACAAAGTGTTGTCAGGCGATTGAGAAGTACGGAATGCAGACTCAGGGCATATACCGCATCAGTGGCACAACGAGTAAAGTGGCCAATCTTCGGCAACGACTAGATAAAGGTCTGTTAGTTCCATCGATTAAACATCATCACGCGTGCTCAAACGTGAACAACTCAGACCTTGAAGCGGTGGACCTTGATGCTCCTGAATGGTCCGGGGATATACACAATGTCACAAGTGTACTAAAGATGTGGCTGCGCGAATTGCCGGATCCTCTTCTATCCTTTAACTTACACCAAGGGTTTATCGAGGCTGCGAGTACGTGGTTATACTACTAGTCGTTATCTTCGGTACTAAATCTTTCTGCAGAAATCGAGAACGACCGTTTGCGACATATACGACTGCATGAACGTGTTAATGAGCTTCCTGATCCCAATTATGCCACGCTCAAATTTTTCCTGGGCCATTTGCACCGGTATGCGACCATGCGGTTTGTTGTGCGAATTCCCTAACCTGAATTAGGATCAACCAACACGCCGCTGTGAATGCGATGTCCATGCAGAATCTATCTATCGTGTTCGGGCCAACTCTATTTTCCCAAGCGGTCGTCAACGGGAACGGTGGAATGGCTGATGCCACGCTTCAGAACGTGGTATGTGCTGATTTGCAAAGGTGTATTCGGTTAACTTGAGAGCGCACAGGCAATTGAAACAATCCTCACACATTATAACGATATATTCGTGGACGAATCAGAACTATGAGTTTTTTCACCAGTTTTGCTTCGGTTACCTATTACCCTAGTTATCTTGATACCATTTTCCTCTTGTCGTACGCATCCTGTAGGAATAGACGCTTTTCTTCGTCACAACACTGTCTTTATTACCTGCAAACAGCTATTTGTATGTATAGGTACTGTTTTAGTGATAGATTATAACTATGAAACCCGGTTCAAAATTGTATGGTGCAGAGAGAGGGTGGAACATATGATAGTCGATAGAAGTGGAGTTGTGAGTTTGCTAGTGCAATCAAAGCAAAAACAGGAGGGAGTATAATAGGCAACAAGACAGCCAGATTTCAGTTCTGCAGTAGTGACCATACACCATCTTGTATGATCCACTCTGATTGGGATGGGAAAATGATTCGCGTGAGCAATGGGCACGCTCTGCCCCATTCAATACACAGAGGGATCTCTTCCTTCGCATCAGGTCGCCCGATACCCTCCACATCTGTAGGCGACATATCAATACAAGTCAAGTGTCGAAACGCACTCAAGACCGCCGAGAGACCCGCTAGTAACCTCTGTTATTCCCACACTCAGATTAGCAAAAAAAGGACATCTCACAACACGGAAATTACTCACGATACCACTGAACGCGTAATGCAGAGTATGCCGCAAAGCCAGTTTAATTCTGAGCGTTTCTACGGTCGAGAGGTGTGTCGAAATGATCCGCAGGAGTAGTGGACGAATTGACATTGATGAAAGATCTAGGTATCGAAGGGGCACGGTGGTGAGCATCATTCGAGGAAGATTCTGCCAATCAAGATCAGAATCGTTCCCGATGAGGGAAAGCGCCTGTATAGGTCTGCCTGGGAGCAGAGACGCCGCAGCGTTTGCGAAACCTCGGAAGGATGTCAAATGCGGCAAAGCGTCATTGGGCAATCCCAACAAGGCCCCTGGGTGATCGCTAAGCCTGAGATGGCGTAGTTCCGTGTGCACGACCAAGAATGATGTGAGGATGTGAGTATATGGCTGAACTTGAATATCCACATCATGTGATTGGGATTGCAGATCTGAATTATCCCTCCATTCTGCGCCAAATGAGCAACGGTGAAGGAGAGGCAGCTGACAGCCAAGGATAGCTCGCTCAATAGCGTGCATCGATTCATACTGCGGAAACCCGTAGTTTGCGGGTCCGAGGAATATATCGAGTGATTCGAGGTATATTAAGGAGCGCAGGACGTGAGCTATTTGTGAACAGGCAGCCATGAGAGCGCCTGACGGAGGGGTGCCAGGATAGGCTTGCCATCGGATTTGCAATTTTTTAGTGGACTCCACAAGGTACAACCGGCTCTGCATTGACTCACACCAACGAAGCGTCCTATAAGGTATGGGCGACGACTTGGGAAGAGCGTCCGAGTCGGACGAAGGTCTTTCACCCTCGGAAAGTTTATCTGTAATACAAACGGATGAGTATAACTGATATTCCGCAAGTGCCTGAAATTTATGAGAGATGCGTGCAACGACTGCGAGGGTTCGAGGAGAGAGCTCTTTGAAGATGACGGCGAGAGTTTCATTGGGAACATTCGCAATCGAAAGTTGAGGATTTCTTTGCACCCAGAGAGACATTAAGAACCAAGTTTTCTAGGATGATCTGCGAATCGGGCAAGGGGATGTATATCATCCGGATAAACCTCGGGCATGGTGATTTGTCGGGACGTACTTAGTGACAATGGCGGGAAACACGTTCATAAGGGAAACTACGTCGTCGACGCAGATGGGCATCTGATAACTGAGGCAAAAGAGATAATAGTAGTACAGTAAAATACAGCAACCAATAAACAATGCCAACCCCCCTATGCACCGAAACCATATAATGTACGCCCAGATCGTTTCAGAGCATAAACGACGTCCAGTGCTGTCACTGTTTTTCGCTTTGCATGCTCTGTGTATGTTACTGAATCACGGATGACCTGAACAGAGTACATAAGCATAATGAAGGACAGAAAATAAGAGCGCAACATACATTCTCAAGGAAGATTTTCAAGACACCACGCGTCTCTTCATAGATTAGTCCAGAAATACGCTTCACACCCCCACGACGAGCAAGACGACGAATGGCAGGCTTTGTAATACCTAAACCAAAGATTAGTCGAGGAAAACTGTCAACCGCATGAAGAACCATCGTGCCTTGGATGTTGTCACGAAGAATTTTACGATGACGTTTAGCGCCACCCTTGCCGAGTCCCTAAGGCAAACTATTTAATCCTAAACAGGTCAACAACCTTATCTAGCTCACCTTTCCGCCTTTTCCGCGTCCAGACATTTGTGTTGTAAAGAAGGAGTAAAAGTGTGAGGTGTGTTGTACGATTGGGCGGTGGTGTGCACAAAGATGGGCAAGTTCCTGTTCACGCTCCCACCACGTTCCTTATATAAGGTTGGGTAGTGGCTGTGTTACATTTTCCGTTTGTTGATTGTGCAGGCGCGCCCGTCACGTGTTGAGACACGGTCGTGTTTGTATAAATAGTCGATCACTTTTGGCCAAACCACCTCATTTCCCCAGCTATCTGCCGCCTACTTCGTGACACATCTTTTTTCATCCTCATCAACCTTATTTGAAATGGCCCGTACCAAGCAAACCGCTCGCAAGTCTACTGGTGGTACGTATCGTATGAAGTTGTCTTACTTGGGCATCATCTCATTCTTTCTTTTCCAGGCAAAGCGCCCCGTAAGCAACTCGCTGCGAAATCATCAGCAGCGCGGAAGACTGCTGTGAGTTCTATTTTCAGTAGTATCTTTGTCAATGCCTAATATCTTGTTGTAGGCCGCAGCTGGTGGTGTAAAGAAGCCTCATCGTTTCCGGCCTGGAACTGTAGCTCTCCGTGAAATTAGACGGTACCAAAAGTCTACTGAACTCCTGATTCGCAAACTTCCTTTCCAACGCCTGGTCCGTGAAATCGCACAAGATTTCAAGGTGTGTAAATATCTTGAATGTCCGCTTACTGTCCTCTCTAAGCCTGGCTTGCCGTGTTCTAGACAGACCTCCGGTTCCAATCATCTGCTGTTATGGCGTTGCAAGAAGCTGCCGAGGCATACCTTGTCTCATTGTTTGAAGATACGAATTTGGCCGCTATCCACGCGAAGCGGGTCACCATCCAACCAAAAGATCTTGCATTGGCACGAAGGTTGCGTGGTGAGAGATCATAGAGAGCTGGTATTTTGCATAGGATCTTTAATTTTTTATTGTATGCATAGTGTATTCTATCACGGTTTCCGTGAATCGTTGACTTGGTGACGCGAGTGTTAGTGATGCGTTAGCTACAATTCCGGGATTTGATCCGAATGTCGGGTTGTACACGCCGGACATCAACTTGTGTGAACACTCAGGCTATTCGTCTCCGTCAAATCACAGTGGTCTCAAGATGCAGCTGACCGACATGAGACAGCTATCGCCATAATGAACAAAGTGATTCTGGTGCGTATCGGGTCCTTATATTTTGGTACAGTAGCCGATGCCCCCATACGCACCCAAAGTTCAACAAGTGCAGGAGAAAAGCGAACAATCGCGAAGAGGACCTTGGTGTCGGCCAAGGTGGTCGTTCCAACGGTCTTCCTGACCGAGACACAGAACAATTCAGTCCAGAAAGTCACGTAAGAAGGTAAATGACCTCACAGCGCCGATCGTTGTCTCTCTTCTCCTAAACATTCTTTTCTATTACGCTCTCGCTGGCCGAGAAATTTATTCGACTTTGCTTTTCTTGTTATCGTGTTTCTTTGGCTTTTCCCTTTTATTACATCTCTTTTATAATGCCCTGCTCATTACTAGTTTTCCTTCTTTTTCTTTTCTCGTTTTCGCTTTCCCGATTTGGCTTCGCTCTTCCGGAATCAAGTACACCACTTCCGCGGACTATTTTCCTTCACCGAAGGACTCTGCCTTCACGCAACACTGACGAGTGGGGCACATGGGCCAAAACGCAGAGGGCGTGGTTGGAGGCAAAGTATGCAGATGACAGTCAGCCACACAAACGGGGTACGGGAACTAATCTGTACGTCAAGCAATACAGCTGGTGACTTGATCCAACGTACGTTTGTCTCTTGTAGCCTCACGAATCAAAATGCAGATTCAAGGTATATTATTATTCTCGTATACCTTCTCCTCATTTCATCTATTGACTTGGCCTTCAGTTTCTTTGGCTCTCTTGCTATCGGGACCCCCCCAGTCTCATATAACGTCATACTCGACACTGGATCATCGTGAGTCAAAACTGAAGAACTGAATGTAATGAGTCCGAGTGAATTACAACTATACCACAGCGATCTCTTTGTGGCTGACGTCAAATGCGTAGTCGGTTGCAACGGAACCCCGACTTTCGACCCCTCCAAATCGTCGAGTTTCTCGACGAACAATGATGCTTTTCACATTAAATTTGGCAGCGGCCAAGCAGCTGGTACTCTCGGTCAAGATATAGTTGAAATGGCAGGTTTCTCGGTGCACAACCAAACGTTTGCCATCTGTGACAGGATATCGCCTGGCCTACTTAATAACCCCGTTTCCGGGCTTCTTGGCCTTGCTTGGCAGGCAATCGCATCGTCTGGTGCAGCCCCCTTCTGGCAAACCCTCGTCGCAGGAGGCGTGTGGGATTTTCCAGTCATGTCATTTCAGCTTACCCGGTATATATTCACTGCAGTTGGCCCAGAAAAATAGAATATTGACAAACTGATCATGTTCAGCTTTGTGGATGATCGTTCTTCTCGGCCCCTTGAACCTGGAGGGACATTCACGATGGGTACTGATTAGCGTCTTCGACATTTGACCATCCCTAGCTAAGTGAATTAATCAGGTTTTGTAAACATGTCTCTCTTCACTGGAGACATTGAATATCTGGACATAAACGGCAAACCATCGTACTGGGTGCTTCCGGTGACAGGTCAGATCGTAAACCATACTTTACGCTATAACATACTAAATCCAGGGCTCAAATAAGCGATCCACGTCCAAGGCAATTCGATATCGCTTCCAGCCCGTTCCGCTTCGCTTGCTGCGATAGACACAGGAACAACGCTGGTTGGAGGTCCGTCGGAAGCAATAGCTAATATGTACGCTCAAATTCCAGGCGCACAGCCTGCGATGGGCAATTTCGACGGTTATTACACGTACCGTACGCATTCAGTATCCTCTGCCCTTTTATATTCCTATGAGTTTCAATGGACTTTTGTAGCGTGTTCAACCTCCGTCAACGTCACACTCTCATTTGGTGGAAGAGATTGGGCCATCAATCCAGCGGACTTTCGGCTTACCCAATTATCGCCAAATACTTGCCTCGGCGCCTTCTTTGTATTGTCAGGGGGAGGCTCCGCACCTGCTTGGATCGTAGGCGATACGTTTCTCGTAAGCCCATCGGTATACCAATTCGGGAAACCCGCCTCGACTGACGTATATATATATATATATATTTTTCTCTCAGAAAAATGTGTATTCGGTATTTCGGTACAAACCGCCATCAATCGGGTTCGCAGAGCTTTCCACGACAGCAACGGCAATGAACGACAACCCTGCGCCAATCCCTAGTCCCACTATTGGGTCTCCAACGTCAGTTATTACCGTGCATGGTCCTCCTAGTAATACGGCATCGCCAAGCATGCACTTGTCCCGTGCCTTATTTATAACAGTGACATTAATAAGTCTTTTTAATGGACTCTCACTATAGCTTCCAGAGCCCAGGACTATAATCACCATCAAAACTGTACAATCTCTTATCGATATAAATACATAATCGCGCTATTGCCTAGTTGGAAATGTGTTTTTTTTAAATGTTCCATGTGAAATATACCAGCAGGCAAGACTCAGTACAAGCTTGAGAAGGGATAGGGCCTCTCGCCTCTCAATCTCCGAGCGAGGTACATGTCCTTGGGCATAATCGTGACCCGCTTCGCATGGAGCGCAGCTAGATTAGTGTCTTCGAACAGAGCGACAAGATATGCCTCCGCAGCCTCCTGTAATGCCATGATAGCGGAAGATTGGAACCGCAAATCCGACTACTGTGACGTTAATCATTACATCGAGGGTGGGGGGGCGTGGGGGGGGGGGGGAGTTGGAGGGTTCCAACCTTGGAAAAAGAAAAAAAAAAAAAGACTAACCTACCTTGAAATCGTGCGCGATCTCGCGAACGAGACGCTGGAAAGGCATTTTGCGGATGAGGAGCTCGGTGGACTTTTGGTATCTTCTGATTTCGCGGAGCGCGACGGTTCCGGGGCGGAAGCGGTGACGACGATGGAATATGGGTTGTTTTTGGGAAGAGTACTTTTTTTTACCTGAGCCACTGATCGTTTTTATAGCTAGTTGCTTATCCTTTGTGATGAGTGGATCTTGTTTCGTTCTCCCTTGTGGATAGTTGGATGATGATGTGAGTTGAACAACAAGAACAGAGGGACGTACCACTACTACGTACGGTCTTCCGAGCGACCTGATTCAATGCGCCTGAGTGGAAAAAATTCGGCGTTTTTGCTATGAGGATGATTAAATAATGGATTAGAGAAGAGAGTAGAAGCAGAACGAGAACGTGTCGTACTGATGTGATGAGCGATTCGTTTTGTTCTTGCCATGAATGAGAGTGGCGATAGATTGTAAGAAAGTGAAAAACTCAGACGCACGTATTTATATATTAGAAAAAAAACCGAACGCAGGGTCCAGATATTTGGTCCAAAAAAAAAAAAATGAAAAATTATATTTGAAACAACAAAACACTTACGGCACAGGAATTTTTGGAATCAGCACGTAATGTTTGTTCCCCAGATGAGGAGCACGTATCCACGTAAGGCAATAGACCAGACGAATCAAAAACGACAAGAAAGTTAGAATACCGTCATATATAGCACACACCATGCTAAAAATAAGATAATTCAGGCACGAGAACAACAAAAACCACAAGGGTGGCGGGGGGGGGGGGGGGGGGGAAGCGAAGCGACTTTTCATAAGACTGGACTTTGACAACCTAGCCACATTGCGTATGGTTTTTGGAGCAGTCCATCTCCGATACGCCATACCTGCCAACCTGGTTTTCCGAGCCACAATTGTAAGAACTCGCGAATGACATCGTCTGCACGAAGTTCGACGAGGACGAGGACAACGGTCTGATCAGGTGTTGCGAGGTAATGTATTGTATCGACCAGAGCCGGGAGAAGGGATGGGTGGTATACGGCATCCACGATGAGCAAGAGATCGATCGGGTCGGACTCGGGGTCGAATAGTCGGGGCCGATGTGTAACCTTTGTGGAGTGGAGAAGCACCCAATCGAGTTCGTCAACGAAGATGTTGGAGCCTGGTGTGGATGGTAAACAGTTTGGCCAGCCTTGGAAATTCAACGCCATGTTTTTTCGAAGTAGAGGCACAAGGTCGGCGATGTCCGTTACGGTATAACGACGCACTAGAGGGGATAAGGCGATAGCCAAGAGACCGGTCCCTGCACTAAGGAGAGTAGTAGAATGAAGTAAGGTTAGGTTGTAATGTAAACATTCAGCAGGTTGCGAACCCGAGTTCGACGATATGTAGTGTTTTCAATATCGAAGGGTTGAGAAAAGAGTCCGATGAATTAGTATGGAATTGCTGGAGCATCAAGGTTGCGAAATCGACGCTGAAAAATAACAGGGTGAGCAAGATCTTGCAAGGTAAAGTCCACTTGCAAACCTTGCTTTCCAGAGTACACTGCCAGTGTCACCTTTACGACTGTGAAGGGCAGTTTTATCCTGCGCAAGGTGGATATCCACGGACATGTCAAGTATCTGACCAACTTTGTTGTGGGCCTTCTTACTATATCGACGCCCTTTCACAGAGCCGGTGGGTACGAGAATCTCGGTCGACTCGGATGTATCATCAGTTTGCTTTGGAAGTTGATATTCTAATCTGACAATAAGCATGTCCTTGCGAGAATCAACGTGACCCAAGCCACGAAACTTCTGGCCCTCGTCCGGCTGCACATTATTTATCTGCAGATAGGAGTAGAGCAGGAACACCTAGAAGCAATCGCCGCGATCGGCGTCTGTAGTAAGAGAGAAGGTTCTTGAATTTTAGGGAATCTGAGGTACCTCTTCATCTGGATCCGTCACAAGTTCTGAATTACTGGGAAGCTGGAAAGGTCCTCGGACAATACGCTGTGGAGCCATGCATGCGGCCATGCCGAGGATTACGAGGCTCGACGGCAGGAGCAGGGCAGGCCTGGAGGACAACTGATAGTTATTTAAATGACCTTACGTAAACACTACACCCTATCGTCTTCCTAACTTCATGCTGTGGGTTCATCTACACAGGCACTCGACTAGGACTATCCAAAGATGCATGCCAACACGACTATTCACACAAACTGCATGCCGCAATCATTTTTTTACCACTCCTTTGCGTAGGCGACAACCTTCCCCTCTGACATCCATCCAGGTTGAAACGCTTGCAAAGTACGGAGAAGCTTTTACTGAAAAGATTGGGAAGCCGAGTATCCGGAATCAAGTGCTGGTGAGTACGTCGGATGACTGGTTAGGTTTCCGGTTATCGAGATTGAACCACACGTTCTTGGTGGTTATATAGTTCGTCCTGTTCGGGTCTTGTGCTGCGTTTTCGTACGCGGCCATCAAAACTAATGCGGAAACCGAGATGTGGATAAGAAGGCTGTCGAGCAGTTCTCATTCGTGGATGACATCCATCTCTAGCGTAGATCTGAAACGAGCTCAGAATGCAGAAGTGATCAAGGTGAGTGGGCTCACATAAATTGCCGTTTTTTTTTTTTTTAAATGAGAATTATCAGAACCTTAGAGAATGGTATGTTTATATCGTTGGGGGTGTACTAGAGGTCCCGGGGTTGATCAGACCTATGTTGGGGACTGCGTTTGTGGCGATTATGCAGCCGTATGCTGATGCGTCGGAGGGAAAACGTCTGTGTTGGAAGATCTGTCTTCTGAATACCGCGATTTGGTTGGCATGGAAGTTTAGACGGTTGGAGAGACCGATGACCGTCAGATTCATGCATCATCCTTTGTCGGGTCTGTCGTTCACACTTTTGACGAGTATGTTCAGGTATTGTCGGGATTTCATGATTATTATATGTATATAAAGTTGACCTGTTGGATTTTATTACAAGTCATAGATCGTTCATACACCTTGCCTGCAATTGCCTCGCACTGGAAAGCTTTGGTCAGTCCTATGCCTCTCTCCCTCCTGTCACTGTCCAACACCACATGCAGGTTCTGCCGCATATTATTACCTCCTCCGGGAACAAGATAAAGCATCGCCACCCCAATTAGAATCCACCGCTGCTTGGCATTTCCTAGCCTTCTTCATCTCAGGTATAAAGATGTTTACAACCGCAGAGCATTCCCACTGAAAACAACTGCTAGCTGGTCTGTTTTCCGGTCTGGTATCCCACGTCGTATCAGCGAAAATCCAGTACCCTCGCCTGGTCAGCAAACTAGCCTCTTCTGCGAACGCGGTGAACAAGCCGGATACATGGGCAGCAGCTGTAGCAGAATCTTCTGGATCAGCAAGAGCAGCAGCAGCAGCAGCCAAGACATCGCGAGACATCTTGCCTTCGTTGGGTGCATCGGGTGCCGTCTACGGTGCAGTCACACTGACGGCATTAGCATTTCCCGAGTCGCAGGTTGCGCTGTTTATTCCCCCTTCGTACCCGATTTCCATACAGTGGGGTGTGGGTGGGATGCTTCTGTTGGATACGATTGGTATTGTGAGGGGATGGAGGTAAAGTTTTGAGTTTTTATTTTGTCTGTTTGTGGATTGACATGGATGGTTGTGAAGGTTGTTTGATCATTATGCGCATGTTGGAGGTGCTGTATTTGGGATAGGGTATTATGCGTACGGCCCAGAGTTTTGGCGGAATGCGAGACGGATAGATATATATAATAGTGTAGCATGACAAACAAAGGACAACAAGACGATGGTGAAGACAGCGATGGGCAAGGCGCGGCCACAGCCACCGAGGCGGTATGGGTCGCGGGTGTTGCTGTTGCTGTTGTCGTTGCTTGCCTGCTACGCCGTCCTCTCCTGCAATTCCAATTCGCCACCACCCGTCTGCCATCCCATCCAGTCCTATCATCATCACGCTCTCCGTCCACGACTCGCTCTCCTCGCTGCCTATTCCAACCGCAAATTCAACACTCACCTCCTCCCCGCCTACAACCATCACATCCTTCCCCTCTACTCCTCCGCCTACTCACATGCACTCTCTCTCTGCCGACGTGCAGAACCCCACATTTTACTTTTCACACGTACTTCCACCTCCTACGCTCTCACAGCCTACCGCCACTCAAAGCCACTCCTCCAAAGAGCCTACGCGTATCCTAAACCCCACATCGCCGCTCTCCGCAAACGCGTCCGGAGAACCACTAACAGCATCTTGCGTAGCGTAGGTGATGCGCGTAGGTTGTATGTCGATGTCCACGTCAAGAGGGTCTGGGAGAAGATTGCAGAGCGCGAGACGGAGACAAAGACAAAGACGCGATCCCACATTGACACGGGTCCCACGCAGAACAACGTCGACGTGGATCATCTCGATCTAGAAACCGCCTCTGCCTCTTCCGTCATCATCAACTCGGCACATGGAATCCCTCAATCAAGTAGCATAACCGAACTCGTCTCGTCTGCCGACCAAACACACTCCCCATCCGCGCAGTCGGCTCTACCACCCGTGTCATCGTCACCGTCCGACACTATATTCCCGCACCCATCACAAGTCAATAACACCCCACTCCCAGAAACGACTACCACCACCCTCGCCCCACTTCCCCTCTCACTCCAAGCCCAACAACACCCAGACTCACTCCCAGCCCCAAACATTCACTCCCAAACCGACGAACAAGAAGTAGACGACTTTCTCAAACAACTTGGACTAGACGAGAAACTCGCTTCAGATCCCTCCCCCTCCCCCACCACCGCCATTTCCTCCGAATCACAAGTCCCCTCACAACAAACTACCGCCGCCCGCCTCCAAGAAACTGCCTCCAAGCGCCAAGCCATCGTCTCACGACATGAAACCTGGCAAGCCGAGCTAGACCGTGCCGTTCTAGAGGCCGAGACCCGCGTCAAGGGGGTGCTGAGCGGGATGCGCGCTGGGGCTGTTAGGGAGTTGGAAGCGACGTATGGTGCAGATTTGTTGAGGAGGGTGGAGGACGAAGGGGGGAGGTTCGTTAGGGGTTTGGAAGCGTATGTGAGGAGGGTGAGGAAGGGGAACGGTGTGGGTGTGGGTGTGGGGGAGAGGGAGAAGCGGGAGATGGTGCTTGCGAGGGTTATAGAGAAGTTTGAAGAAAAGGTGGATGGCGTCGTGAGGGAGATGAGAGAGTGGTATGTTGGTATTAGGGAGCGGGAGCAAGGCGAGGTGAGGTTTTGTTTTTGTTTTATTTGATACACATCCATCTCACATGCACATGCTACATAGATCCAACGCGCAAGCGCAGAAGTGAGATCCTTGGCTGAAAAAGCGCAGGCCGACATCGGACTTGACTATGCATGGCTTGACGACGTGACGTATAACGATTGGCAGCGGTATCACGATCTCATGCGGAGTATGTTCTTTTACTCATTCTCTTATTCTTGTAAACTAACCACCGCAGCCTCGGAATCATTCACGGCACATCTCCAAAAACTGCTCACGGGTGGAGGGGAAATGAACGATGGGTTGGCGGAGGCACTGGAGAGGTTGCAGGTCGAGTTGGAGGATGTGGTGAGTGGGTTTGGGGTTGCTGTTGCGAGGGTTTGGGGGGGTTTGAAGGGGGAGATTGGTGGAGAAAGTAGTGGGGAGGAGCAGGGTGTGGAGACGGTAACCGAACCCGCAACCGAAACTAAAACCGACAAGGAAAAAGAAAAAGAAAAAGAAGCACCGACAGTGTCGATCTTACCGATCGACCCTGATCCTCAGGCTGGGCTTGGTGAACGCGAACGTGTGGATAAAGAATATATTTTCGTGGGGAGGAGTAAAGAAGAGGTGGAGCGGAGGTTGAAAGAGGTTGAGAGGAGGGATAGGGAGGAGTTGTAGAACTGAGATTGGGTAGGCGATTTTCTTTCTGTTATATTTGCTGTCATAAGTCTGTTGCTATGTACATTGCATTAGTTTCGAGTTGGTTGATCGAGTCCGGGAGTGTTATAATGATAGGTGTTTCAAATGCTGATCACTGTACCGGAAAAAAAATAGACCCTTAAAATTGGACAGAATTGAGGCGTGATTGGTGGTCTCGATTGGCACGCCGAGGAGGAGTGTTGGGTGCGCTGTGAATACGCCTTGAGAGTTGCGCCCTGTGCTATTATTAGGACACTTTGTGATGCGTGCCATCATCTGAAGTCACTTCCTACACTGCCCAAATTCTCGTTTACGAATTTAAAAAAATAAATTACATAGAAGCGACAAAGTTTCCAAGTCCAATCAAGAACAATCATTATTCCAAAGTTGCCTGTGTGCCCCGTTTCATATCACCTTCAGACTTCCTAACCGCCTTTCCTATCTCATTGTTAATGCGTTTATGCATCTCAGGTTTATATCCAAGCGCGAAGAGAAGCTCCAAGTGCACGAAGAACGGAGCGAGAACGATGCCTGCCAGCCCAGAAAAAAATAATATATTAGCCCTGGGTGTGTGAATAATTCGGGGTTACTACTACTTACTGTAGAGTAGGTTATCTGTGAGCGCAGGAGCACGCTTTTCGATGACACCGTGCCCGAAAAATTGAGCGATCCAGGATATGCATTGGAGGAAAACGGCAGGGAGGAAGCTATCCATGTGCCTTGAGTATGCAGTTGCCGTTAAAAGAGACAGAATTAATTGTGGTGCGTAGAGTAGCTAAAAGTAGTCAAGATCAGCATTTCGATATCATAACACTAGGGGAGTATAAATCACGCACAGCGCCGACTGGCTCTAGAAAATAGTAGTACGCAAGAAATAGCCCAGTGACAAGTGCTGGCCAGTTCAACTCAAAGTGAAGGTAATAGCTGAGGATGTATTGGACCGCAGGTACGAATGACGGTACTGGTGCTAGTGTCCCAAGCACTTGAGCCGACCTGAGAGAAGTGTGTTGCGTTAGCGTGTACAAACCAGAGAATGAAACCTTGGTTATTCACCATACAATAATCGGTACGCAGATCATGTGTATAAGTACATTTAGACGATGAGCGTGATGGGCACCGTAAAATGCCAGCTGCGCATGTGCCCAGGTGAGTGAATGGGAAGAAGACCACCGACAGTACATCAACCGTACTCACTTGTTTGTCAACATTGGAAGACAGAGACGGCAACATGGTAGTGGCAAGAGATGAAGTGACGATGAGGAGTAATGACGACCGCTTGGTTTCTGTTCTTGGGCTTGTTAATTAAATAGGCAATGCACAGGGGCTCTTCAAGTTAGCTTGTTCCTGGCGTGTGACCTAGCATCCATCTCCATCCATACGCTGTACCAAGTCACAGATTGCTCGTATGATATATGTCTCCAACACCAATACCAATAAGTATCAACTGACACATCATCGACTTGGCGTTCGACGAGAGGTGGCATTTCACGGTGGCAGTATGATTTTAAGGACAAGATACTGCCAAGGTACAAACGTTGCAAGATTCAGAAAAGAAACATACCTTCGGTCGATGTGGTAACTGCAAGTGAAACTAGACGGAACTTACCAAACGAGTCACGATGACTTTACAATAGAAGAAGAAACGGCGGGGAAAGGGCTTACTTGGCTCAGGCTCGAGAGACAAGGCTAAACGGATGTGACGGATGTGACGTAAGTGAAGAGTTGAAGTATCCACGTGGCCGCAGTCCGTGTCTCGGCCGCTGCGCCTTTCCCCTGGCCCTTGTTCTCGGATGTTTTCCACTTTGTTAACACCGCCATCGGGGGTTTACGGCGCGTTTGTTTCGTAGACCTATTACTAGTAATCATATCATGATCCTTTCCAGCGGACGTGATAACTCTGAAAGCCACGAATCTTTCATATTTGACTTATTCCCAGGCTCTCACACCCGGGTACCGACAACCGGATCTCTGTTCTCGCTTTCGTTTTGACGACAGTCAGCTGTACTTGAATAGAGTTGAAGACAAAAAAAAAAAAAAAGATGATGCTGGAGTTGTTTGATCAACAAGCATTTGGGCTGATTGGATGAGCCTGAGTTTACATAAAATAATAAATGTTTACACAAGCCCAATGTGAAAAGCTGAGTAGCCTCGACCCGCGTGTTCGTTTTTTCCACATTTCAGAGTCCCGTGCTACCGCATAGCCACTTTGCCGAGAGAGGAAGAACAACGACGTTCATGAGTCCGGTGTAGCCCTCCGAGTCCCACGCATTGGGTTTCTCTCCCTGGTCCGCTGATGGCACCTCTTAGTGGTTTCAAACGAATCTACTATTTTTTTTGTTGGCCCACCCACCCACTACCTAAGGTCATGTAACTAGGTCGAGAGCGACGAATTGATGATCGAGGCTCACACGGCTAGGCAAAAGTCGCCGTCGGAGCTCTCATCCTGCCTGCTACAAAGTCCGGTCCCGTCGTGAAGGCCAGATTCCCATTGGATGGGGTTGATTTGATCCGATCCGATCACCAGACGGGCCCGAAGTCGAGGGATGATCAGAATGGATAACATGCTTCAGTGAGTCCTTCTGGGACCTTACTATGATAGATTGTCGTTCGACAACACAGAAGAGCGTCTGACACCTCTTAGTGGTTTCAAACGAACACTATTTTTGTTGGCCCACCCACCCACTACCTAAGGTCATGTAACTAGGTCGAGAGCGACGAATTGATAACCGAGGCTCACACGGCTGGGCAAAAGTCGCCGTCGGAGCTCTCATCCTGCCTGCTACAAAGTCCGGTCCCGTCGTGAAGGCCAGATTCCCATTGGATGGGATTGATCCGATCCGATCACCAGAGGGGCCCGAAGTTGAGGGATGATTAGAATGGATAACATGCTTCAGTGAGTCCCTCTGGGACCTTGATTGTCGTTCGACAACACAGAAGAGCGTTTTGTAACCAGTTGCCCCACGAGCAAGTCGAGTACCAGCAATTCCTGACAAGTGATTTATTCTAATTAATCGCAGTAAACAAAACTAAGAACCTTTGGCATAATAACGTATGAGACATGGATACAAATACAATTGCTTAACTTGATACCCCTGCTACAATAACAATGCACCCGAACTTACACTGGATCCAGCTTACCTGAAAATTAGACCTTGAATAACCTCGATCTTTTTCTCTTCGCATTCGGTGCAGTCGTGGCCTTGGGTGCAACTGCAGGTGCCGGTTTGGGTTTAGCGACAAATTTAGCGGAAGAGGCACTGGAAGAGGCAGCAAAAGTCGATGTAGTGGGTACGGTACTATTACTAGCCGCAGGGGTTCCCTTGACGTATGCCGTCGCCACTGCTACAGCACATGGGCCATCGTCTGTCCAATCGCCTGCTGCACCTGAACGAAGGAATCAGTTGGTGATCAGCAGTACATTGATGAATATGAGCATACCTCCAGGCACGTCTGGGATATGACAGCAACATCGTTTACTAGGAGCGATCACGACTGCTGCTTGATTTAGCACGTACCTGCTTCAGACCACCATTTGGCTGTCCATAAATGCCCACTAGATACATGGTCAGCATGCGACTCTACAGTGTCAGGGCAAGGATCCATACCCGTAGGTGACTTGCGAGCCACCGGTATACTGGTTGGAAACAGATCATCGAGAGTTAGTCTACCAACACATACACTCGGATGAATGTAAAGACAAACCGCGACGGTGGATGACCAAGGAGCAACTCCCGCACAGTTCACAGTGCCACCCGTTGCCGTTGTCGTCGATGTTGACGATGAGGGAGGCGGTGCGGGAGAAGTAGTCGTCGTCGTCGTCGGTAAAGTTGTGGTGACTGTTCCTCCACCAGTGCCAGTGCCCATAGCATCCTTAGCAGCTATATCATACCGTCCATTAGCTGAGAAAACCAAACCATCATTCACCTGAGTATCATAACCATACAACTGCAGAGAATACACGAACCGTAAGCCTGGGACGCGTCCCAAAGCATTATTCCACCAAAGGACGAATACTGAGCACGCGTCTGTTGAGCGAAGTTGCCAAGCGTAGCGGCGTCGACATATCCTGATCCTGCTGCAGTGGACGAGGCAGGTGCGCCGATGTAGATCTTGACGTTGGGGTTGGGCGAGACTGTCTTTGCCCAGTTGTCCCTGTGATGTGAGCATTAGCACAGCAGAACTGGTTCTGGTATGAGACTCAAACCATGTGCCGAAATTGAAGGACTTGTGAGGATTAAGAGTTATTAGTGCAACAGGTAAGATGACACTTCACTTACACCAGGGTTATTGAGACCGCAGTAGTTGTTATACTATAGGGCCGTAACTGTTGTCAGGATTGGAAGTCAATGTGGTGGCGTTCTACTTACACTACATGGAATGCTTAAGTGACAGCTCTACGACGAGTGAAAAACGAAACTCACACTAAAAAGAGGAAGATGCGATACAATGATCAGAAGTTGTGACTCGGACAATCACGTCTAATACTTATAACTCACACTAACAAGCGAGAATTTTAGCAAGAAAGATTAACAAAAGTCAGTAAGCGTACCTGAACATAGACAGCATCGAATGGGACGGCGTTGAGAATTGGGCCCATGTATGCATCCGGGTAGGGACATTGCGGTGCACCCGTGATATAGTACCTGAATCAAAAGGATGAACAAACAGCATATTAAAATGAAATATAGGCCGACGGTTTGCTCGCTCCGTTGAAATGCGTTCGAAGCTGAGTTACGAACGCGGCAAAGCCGGTGCTCCCACCGCCTTCAATGTCCAAATCCACCCTAGATGACACATGGTTTGAGACCTTCATTCACGTTGCGAAGAGTAGCTCATACACACCCATCAAGGACGGCATTGCCGAAAGGACGTATGGAACTTGATCCGCCAAGGAACAAATTCCAAATCGTATCCGCAAACGCTATTGCCTGAGCATCAGAGCTGAAACTTGCAGCACCAGATGCACCTCCGAGACTGATTGTGATTATCTTGCCCGCAGCTTGACACGTTTGGATGTCAGTTGCAAGGAATTGGCAGTTGGCAAGATTGGTCCCAGGAAAGACACCTGTACTGGAGCTGCAGATCTATTGAAGTGATGAGATCTACAACAATACTTGTATGCTATAAGTAGTTACGTTGGAAAAATTGATCTCTGGGTCCCCGCCAGTGGAGAAAAAGACATTGAGGAACGCAAGAGGGATAGCATTGATGATGTTGTCCTAGATGATGGTGGATATAGATTAAAACTGTTTGATATCGCATGACGAAGGAGCATGTACCTGGCAATATGTCGACAGAGTCTTCTGCCAATTGGCCGTGTCAGAGCTATGTGTCGCACCGTAGGAGTTTTGTCCCCAATAGCTGCACAAAAAATCGATGTCAGCCACGAAACCGATTTCAAGATAACATTCATACACTGCCATCTGGACGATGTGCCATTGTCAGAACTCATTCTCAAGTAAAACATGTACGAACGTTGTCATTCCTGGTGGGGTCAAACCCTGCGGCTTGGAAGATGACACTAGAGGCGACGAACACTGCAAAGAACACAGACTGGCGGTGAAGGAAGACCATTTCGATTCAGTGCGAAGGGGGAAGATGGAGAGCCGACAGAGTACAGATAGCAATTTTTGACTCCTTATATCTGTCCTTTGAAGCAGCTCAAAAGGATTCAGTTCATCCAATGTGACTTGAAGAGAAGGATGGTCCACAACAGCTTCATGAGTTTATCCAAAAGAGTCGTCGAAAGTTCGTGTGGCTGACAGTCAGATGGTGCAAGTTCAGTATGGATTACAAGGCGGATGTACCGACAAGCAGGTCGGACAGATTACGGAATGCTGCAAGATATGTCAGAGACATGATCTCCGCACGCGTAATGACAGAGCAGAGACGAAAGTCTGTTGAGGCCTTGTATGTGGCATGAGGGCTGACAAGAATTTGAAAAGCAGGAGTGACATGTTTTACACACGGTCTCAAAAGAGAACGTGTGGATACCGAACCGAACCCGTGAAATCAGTACTGGGGATAATGCCTTTTAGCTTCCCCCGTAAGTTTGGCGACATACGATAGGCATTTGCACCCGCGTCGACTCGCAACATAGACGCAGTACGTGCTCGTGAACTGAAGGATGCAATATAGCAAGATGAGAAAGGGAGATAAAGGTCCGCATGGTGACCCCGTAAGATATAGCAGTGGCTGCAGATTGGCCAGCCTTGTGAGTACCTACTGTTTGCTGCTAAGAGTCCGCTGTGTGCTCGATAAGGACGAGCAAACCATGTGATGTCGGCTCCGAAATCCGAAGGCTCAGGCTCTATAGCATCGATGTCGGCTAAAGACATGAGATCTGAGGAATGAAATCACTAAAAGCCTCCAATAGGTCCAAGCGGGGCGTCCTCAGGTCTTCGAGTTGAAGTCCGTCGGAAGTTTTCCTGTTAAATAGGTCCCGGCTTATTGAGTTTCCGTAAATCAGACTTGAATCTTGAAACCCTAAAGTACTATAGAACAGACACGCGATGGCCTGGGTATGTCATCCGCATAAGTCTATTTGCCAGACTTGGCACAAGGAATCAGGAATGTCGAGAAAATGGACCCCCACGAGAATTCTAGATCCGGATTGTCGTATCATTTGAAGCAGATGCAAAGTGACGGCTAGGCATCGATTGCACATGCTTTTTTAATCCTGAGGTTCCGAATTGAGTTTGACTCGAATGCGCCAACGAGATTTCGGCAGATAGGCTAGAGTTCAAGCGCTGAGCATTGATATTAAGGCCCATGTTCAAGTTGATAATTAATAAATATGTCGGCTACGTCATACATAATATTGAATGATTCATAAACACAAAAAAAAGTTTTGAAATTTTATACTTAAGGAGAACTCATCTATCTGACTTTGATTTACCAGGTTGAAGATGTTTACTTGGCAGATATACATATATGAAAGTACATATGATGAAAGTACTCAGAGAGTAATGTAGGTGTAGTGTGCGCATTTTGAGACCACAGTGGTTGGGGACATATTCGAGTGGGTGAGAGAATGAAGTTGGGTGAGAGGAAGAACACAAAGCGCCATCTGGGAGATCTAGGCGTGTCGCAAAGTCAACGAGCCCAGGTTTGTGTTTTTCACAGATCGTCAATTGAGATATGTTGAGGTCCGTTCAGCAAGATGAATAGCGACTTCATTACTCAATTACGGCACGTAGAAGACGATGGACGACGGGCCACGTGCTTCCAGCGATTTTTTAACGGAGAACAGACTCGAGTACCACTGGGGCCGAGGTATTTCTGGATCGAGGGTAGCTGCACCATCGGAATTAAGTTCTATGTAGCTCTATCCCATACTGAAAGCTGAGGTGAGGTGAAGCCGAGTCGAAGATAATACCAGCTACCACCCTCGAATCAGGTACCTTTGCATAGGCGTATTTGTTCGTAGTTTTCGAAATTGGCTTGAGAGTCTCGACTGGATGGATGAGGTGATCGGTTTCACAGCGGGTAGACTGACCACATTGTCCCAATCCTCCCTGCTGATGAGACAGATCTTATCAGAAATAGCATCCAGAGCGAGAGAAGAGGCATCCTTGAATAGTTGCTCGAGTCTATCGGATGAAATGATATTGCCTTTCGAACGTCGTCTTCATAGTACTAATTGAAGTGGATCAAGGAAATATGCATAACCGAGGTGCCGGGCCAAATCGATCGTATATGTTTCCGGGTAGATGCATTGATGCTCTGGCAGATTTCCGGGCATGAGTGCGAATAGTGCTGTAACAGACAGACAAGGGAGTCAGTCATGCATAGTTGATCCCCGTTCTCGTCCACGGGTTCATGATGACAGTAATATCATGAATGGTCTTATGCAAACGCGACAACCATAACCGCAGCACCCAACAACCACCAGTCCAAAGATCTCTGAGAACTTCCTTCACAACCGCCGTCTATAGCAACGAACGATACAGCTACCATCTCTCCTTCCAGCTCACTATCGTTCTATCGCCCAGGTAGTATAGGCGATCGAGATGAAGCTCAAAATCAAAGGCAAGTTATATGCGCATGCCAGCCCCAAGTCCTTTCTATGCCCTGGCATCCCTTTGATCCCTCTCAAAACAGGGCCTTCGAGCCGGCCTCGCATCGGCCGAATCTCTGCCATTTTGGCTTGCGATGCTAAGCAACAACGAACTGCAGTATCGAAGCTTGGTTCAAGGGTACGAGCATCCGGATAAGGTATCGGATCCATGTGTTCCTCGTTCACCCCGTTCTCAAGTACCGAAGTTGACCCAAAACTGTTTGTATTCCCAGGGCGCACGAAAAGTAGGGAAAGATGAGTCAGCAGCAATGCTAGATGGATGCGCACGGATGTCAATATACAACACTACAGCAGAGGATTACAATGGGGGCAATAACTTGAATATGATGATATCGTGATAGGTGGACAACGTGGTGAATGGAACCAAGAATAAGTGTGTAGAATTGTTCGAGGATGGCTGCAACCCAGCGAGAGTCCTCAATCGTGTACTTCATAGACGGGTAACAGCTTTAGAGTCCAAAGGCATTCCTGGAGGGTAAATGGTCAAGGAGAGGCAGAGCTGAAGATCTAAAAAACACAAACCTGACGGATCGATCCCGTTACGTGCTAAAACACGGTTATGTCGGATCAACCTTGCCTGGTCAAAGCTAATGCAAAAGTGAGCATTCCAGGTATCGAAAACACTCTTCACTCCACTCGACCTACTTTACGTGTTCCCTCCTCATAATCTCCATCACCTCCCTTGTGCCTTGTTCATCCAACCCAGCGCGCGAATCGCCGTCTCTGATATTGGACTCAAGGTCGAACGCCGATGAGGACATGCCTGCGCTGACTTGTTCACTAAACGTCGCAAGGGGTGTATAGTTGCCGAGTTTTGGGAAGCGTGCTCTCACGCGCTCGGGTAGGTGTAGAGCAATCGTGGCCCGGTAGTGATATGCTGCGTATGGGTAATCGAAGTGAGTTCAACTGCGTCATACAGGGACTTACACACTATCAATAACGCCATGAAAGCCGCGGCAAGGGAGTAGTAGAACAGCATATCGATACAGTTGGTTGAGGCTTGAAGCTTGAAGCTTGATGAGTGTTGTAGATGACAAATCATCGGTCAACTCCTTTGGTTCTCAATGAAACTGGCAACCTTTCACCTTTTCCCTTGTTTTATCTATGCGCTAACGCTACACATTCGGCCAAGTTTTTGTGGATGAAAACATGCAAGTACTCTCCGATTCCTTGCAGGTAACACCACTTTGAAATCGCCTCGACTGCTCAACAATTCTTTTGGCACAGAAAGAATTCTGCCCATCGTTGGACTCGTCGCTTGTAGCGGCTCTACTTGCAGATTTGGCGCTAGAAGATACAGGGGACATCGATGTTCGTCAAGTCGAAGAGCTCCGGAGTACACTCCGTGAACTATCTGCACAAGCAGATGAATCCCAACTTTCAGAGTTTGCAGATTCTCACATAGCCTCTTCTTCCGATGATACGAGCAGCACGCCGGATATCTACTATGGCAATACTCCCAGCACGAGCACTTCCCTAAGCTCCATTCCAACAGACTCTTCGCAGCACTCGTTCAGTTCACCCCTTGGCTTTCTACAGGCTGCGTTACCCCATGTACCATTTGCCACTCTCTGCGCTGCACTTGATAATAAAGATGGAGAAGATATTGATATGTGGGATATCGTAGCTGGCATCTTAACAGAGGAATCGATTCGTGAAATGGAAGAAAGGGGCCTAGATGATGATTTTAGTCATGCATCAGAAGATGAACTAAGCTGGGAGACGGTTGGATCCAAGAGACGCTCTTCCTCAGTTCCTAACCCACCGAAAGCGAAACGGAAAAACAATCGTGGCAAAACGATAACCTTGGTGGATATCCGCCAACAACAACACGCAACACCTGTGTATTCCCCGAGATCAGGCGCGCCTCCTCGTCCAGTACCAGCAGCAGATCCATGGACGCAACTTTCGTCGCTCTCCACGCACCTAGCAACTCTTCTTCCACCTCATCCCGCATATTTCTTTCAATCTTTCTTCCACTCCCCTGACCATGCGACACCGTATGACGCTTTATGCACTTGTCTCGAGTCCATAACGAAGTCTCGTTCTGATACACCCACAGACGAACACAAAGTCATTTTGTTTAACCTTCTCGATATCCTATTACCAGAATACGACGACCTCGATTCTGAAGAACGTTCTCGACTCATCTTCGACACTGAACTATCCCTCCAAGCGACTCAAAACCGAGGAGACGATGCGCTCGACCTCATAAAACTCCTTCGCGACCTCGACACAGATTCTACAACCGGCCGTCTGGAGAAGGGGGTATACCATTTCTCGCCAGCCTCCATTGCCGCGCCACAACCAAGCCCCAAACCATCGGACCCCCCGCCTGTCCAGCGACCACCTAGACCCAAACCGCCGCCGCTTCCTCTCTCCACAGCCCGTAACAAACCAAGCCCATTCCAATGGCAAGCCGTGCACCACCGCAAGCCATACATCCACAAGCCGCATACATTGTCCGCACACGTCCCGGCGTACACTAGGGATGTCAATGGTATCAAAGTCCGAGGTGCGGGAAATGCGTATAGGAAGGGCGAGAAGGGCGAGAAGGGGGAAATGGGGCAGAGCTTGCAGGAGCAGAGGCGACGGGTGGGAGAGAGCATGCGCAAGAGGAACGAGCTTCTGCTGGAGGCAAGCAAGATGTGGCAGAAGGGAAACAAGAAGACGAGAGGTGGAGAGGTGGCGTTTTATTTTGCGGAACGGGTAAGTTTTTTATTTCGATCATCTTGGTAGTCATTCTCTAATGATAATTCTTCAGGCAAGAGAATTCCAAGAGCTTGCGAGGGTTGAGGCTTTGAATGCTGCCCGTACGATAATCGAGGCGAAGAGGTGAATATTTCTGCCTGCATACTTCCCCGCTTCCTTTCTCACAAATCTCATGCTTTCCAGGTTAGCTTCACCTGACCAATCCACCCTCGACCTTCATGGGACTACGGTCGCTGAAGCCATCATCATCGTGAAAGAGGTCCTCCACGCACATGAACCGTCCCTTTGTAAGTCTGCATTTTATGATTTCTCCCCCGGTTTCAGTGCTCAATACCCTTCCCTCAGCCAAACCCCTGAAAATCATAACAGGCCGTGGAGCACATTCTGTGAATCACGTTAGCGTTTTGAAGCCTGCTATCAAGAAGGAACTGGTCGAAGATGGGTGGGCTGTAGGGGGATGGGACGGTGGGTTGATTGTCCGTGGAAGAAACCCAGGCAGGAGCTAGGTGGAATTCGCTATGTCTGGGGGCTATTGGTGCCTCTCATCACTTGCTGGATCAACGAATGGTTCCTGGAATGAATCTTTGTAGCCGTCGACCTCAAAGGTGCACGTCGTTCGGCCGCGATGTTACCGGCGACTCTTTGTCGCACTCCGTAATATCCATCATTTTGGTCTCTGTTTGGCACATTCTTTTCCCTTTCCTTTCGTAGCATGTGCTATGTGGGAGTCTTTTTGCGTCCCACCAGGAAATTATTTCTTGGGAAAACGTTATGGATATCTCTCTTGTCTCTCGATATATTACACCCTATCCAGGCAGATGATTCTCGATTCGCCCTCCGTGTTATCTGTCGACGACTTGCTCTCGCTTCCATCCCTCACCATGTACACCGTACCCTGCTTTTCGAACGCACAAATGTATTTTTGGAATTTGTTGTTGTATCTTCTTTTTTTTTTGGTTGTAGTCTTACTATTTGGATGTAATAGGGGCCGGCTCTATAGTTGAGTTGAATTTTTTAACCGCTTGGAGATGGATTAACACACATAACTTAGGCCTATAGTAGACTGAACTTCTCGTCTAGATTTTTACTGTATCATGTTTTCAGCGGATGGTAGTTAAAGACCATTCTGTCTCCAATTGCATTCTCCTTCTCCGGGACACGCTGAGGTAGATATCGATACGTCACAGATGGGTGTAGGTGTATTGACTCACGGCAAGGTGGTGTGACGGTATTTTGTTGTGTCAACTGGTGGAAAGTTAATCTCTGGAGGTCATGGGGGACATTTAGAAATTTGTGAACAAAATTGAATGGAACTTGAACATTATTCACCGAGATTTGCTGGTGTCTTCTCTCTAACAAAATAGAGAAAGTTTCCAAGTAGTCAAACATTAAGATGCTACTATGTTAGCTAGAACGAACTTAGTTGAACATTTACCCAGTTTCAGGACTTCAATAGCATCTCAATGAACATTATTTGTCTACCCAAAATTATCTATTGCCTCCTGACTGTCTCCTATATGAAACAGCTGGTCCGCTGTTGGAATATGTATATCTCCATAAATAAAGTATTCAACATATTGGAACTATGCTGTAATACCTATAATACTGTCTATATACCTTACCTAAGTACAGGGGTCGTAAGATGCTGATCGACAACCTCCTGGACTCGAGGATCAACTTCCACCAGTATCCGCAGCATGTCTTCCTACAAAAGTTCAAAATAGTCAGACTCGTTTAAAGTATCTTGGGAGATAAGGTCACAAACCCAAACTTTATTTCGGAGCTTTTTCCCCGCTTCGCCTAATAAAATATCACTCGGCTCCTCCACCCGACATGCAGAAATATAAGCCCCCCGCAGCTCATCCTCGTTTCCTTCTCCTCCCACTGCAGCCCACACGATTTGCCTGGCCCCCTCTTCACTAGTGCGTGCTAGTGCTTTCTCCATCATCCAATCAAATACAGAAACGATGCGACTAAGGTTCCTTCGAAGTTCAGAGTAGCAGTAACCAGGGTTGACACCGTTTACGATTGGTGTGTGAGTGGAGACTGATGAGAAGCGTTCAGAGAGTGCGAGGACGAAGCACATATTTAGAACTAGAATATCCAAACGAGTATTGAACAGGACAATAGACAGGTGTGACAATATACTGACGCTTGGTGAGATTATATCGACTCCACATTACACCACGCATAGTGCAATACTCCTTGCTTCCAACAGTCTCCAATATTTTTGGGCTTTCCAAGACGGATTGTGACAGAGTGGCAAAGAAGTGCGCTTCGCTTGACACCACGACTATTCGTGGAGTAGTGGAGTACACCTTCGACGTATGGATCATTCTGGGAAGCAGGAGGAGAACAAGGAGGGACTGGGATAAGTTATTGACTTGCAATCTGTATCCACATAGTTTAGAATCCAAAAAGACCGCCTGAGCAGGAAAGTCTTACGCAGTTTCCCAACCGTCCGAGGATTCTTCATATTGTGGTAGCGATACAGCTGCATTCTGAACGAGGATGTCTAAACGACCTTCGTCCTTCAGGAATTTGTCTGCAAACTCTTTGACAGACGAAAATCGGCTGAGGTCCAAATTCCCGAGTTCCACAGACTCGCAACCAGTTTCTTGTTTGATTCCTAGAAGCGACTTCAGTTTGATGGTATTTGATTCCTAGATGTGATGAACCTACGTTCAACAGCAGCCATACCCTTAGACGGGCTACGGGCAGTTAGGATCAGCCTCGCTGGATTCATGCGAGCGAAATGCTTGGAAGCCTCGAATCCCAAGCCAGTGTTGGCACCTACGACCATAACGGTCTTCCCTGTTAAATCAGTGGCCACCACTGGAGGAACCTTGGCTAGCTGTGCAGATATAAATTCGAGGATTGTCAAACGTCCCATTGGAGTTGAGAGTCAATTGTAAACAAGGATTTTTATTCCACAGGATCCACGCTCGTGGCTTAGAGGACAGAATAAGTAACACGAGAGCTAGTGTTAACGTCTTCGCACGGCAGACTGAGACGTATACACGCGTCGATCGAACTGCGGCATGAAATTTGACGGAACGATAATACTAAAAATAGTTATCTCCAGGAACACTCACAAGTTCATAATGCTTAAATCTCACCTCTACTCACAGGATTGAAGTTTCAAAATCAGTTCTGAAGGCTAAGCGGCCTTGATGCGAACCATGAAATTTGCATGTGATGTGAGATTAGACTCCAGCCGTCTGAGACTCAGAGTTACGCGAACGCGTCACTTATTCCCTAGTTTCGTTGACGTTAACCCATGCTGACTATTAAGTATCATTTCTGCTTACTACTTGATGACTTGATGACGAGTTGGATATAAGTATTTTTTTTTGTAACTTGTAGTTAGAGAATTTATCAAACCGTTTGTCGAACTGTGCTGGAACTGTGTACTTACTAGTGTGACGCCGCGTCTGGTTATGCCAGCCCTCAACTTTGTCTCACCCTTGGGTTTCACCCGTGATTAGTAGTGCTGACTCAGAGTCACTGACATTCAAATCGTGGAGTGGCGGAACGGGAACCCCGAACCGCGAGGGGATCCCGCCGGAGGCTGTGACTCATCTAAATGTAAAATGTAATGCAGAATGACTCCGTTGACGTAAGATAGTCATACAGCATATTCTGTTGTACAATATGTATCAATCTGGGCCAGTCTCCAGAATATGAATAGCGACAGTCTATCTGATACAGGGTTCGAGGTCAGACCGTTGAGTCGGTCAGAGGTTTCGTCATTCATCATGACGACGAATCAATATCCGACAAATCTCCTCGAGAAAATTACAAGAAGAAAGCTGAAATTAACTCGAGTGTGTTGGGCTGATTCTCATCAGGCAAAAAAAGGTTCCCGAAAACTGATCCACTATTAACAGGAAAGACGCCAGAATAAACTCCAAGAAATGAGCGTACGGACGTCGAGGACCATCACTCCTCTATCTCTCCCGGCGGCAACTCTCGAAGCCCATCCTCTGGTCATTGATTCCCTGTCGTGCATTGAAACAACTCCATTTGGCAGCTCGTTCCTATCTCGCCTTCATGGCACCATGACTCGACCCCTGGGAGTTCTTGCAATGGATTGGGAAACGGTTTCTCCCTGGATGAACCTTATGAGTGATATTCGAGACCATTATGCCCTGGCTCAGTATGTGTCACATCAGATATATCACAAACCAGTTTTTATTATTGCGCTTTCCGCGTCAGCCCTACAAGAGAACGCGTTGTAGAGACTCTAGCCCCAATCGCCTACACCGCCCTGCAGGCGTGTCATGTCCAACAAGTCCACGATCTGCTAAAGCGATTATTCTGGATTGGCATCAACGGTATCGAAATACCATTATTGCTGTTATGACCCAAAATGACATGTAATATTCAGTTACCGACTCCCTTGATCACATGCCCGAACGCTGTACAGTGGTGGCAACATACAAAAGACTAGTGGTTGGGGTAGCTATCCTTAGCTCTCCGCGTGAGACGTACATTACCTATCTTGCTGTCAAAGCCGGTTGGAATAATGCGGGGATTGCAAAGTACCTGCCTTTTTCTTTATATTTGGCTGCAGTTGTCATCAATGCTCACTTGGAGACAGATCTATGTTGTATCATCTCATCAAGCTGAACCCAAATAAAGATATCACGCTTCACGTTTCTGTGAATAGCTCAGCGATGGTACGCACCTCCACCCAACCTTCAGCCCTTACATGAGGTTACTAATGGTCCTCGGACCCCCTAGCTGTTGTACAATCGGTTTGGTTTCAAAGCTGAAGAATTTATTGCTGGCTTCTATGAAAATTACTTGGATCCTCAATCCCGTGCCTCAAAGAATGCTTTTAGGTTACGTCTACGACAACAATAGGATGTTTTCCTCGATGGAGATTCAGAGGATGGTTGTGTTGCTGAGTGCGCGAGACCCGTTTACCCTGCAGCGCTGAAGAACCCAACCGACCTCCTGACCATCCGGGTTCAGCAGATATCTATCGGTCTGTTGGGATCTCTAGTTCCCATGTCCCATGTCATCTGGTTAGTTCGGTGCAGTATTTCATCAACCTTGGCAGAGGCAATGAACATTTTTAGCCAGACAAATATGGAGAGAATATTATTTATTCACTGAGATAGCATGTTCCCAACAATGTTATTTTTGGCAAATGTTCAAATAATATCTTGCCACCTATGCTATCCCTTGCTACATGTTATTTATTGTTTGTTGGCTTGTTTTGCCTGTGTATATTGTCCATGGCAAATTCCAGCTCCGGATGTATTGGGCCTTGCCTTTCTCGAAGCGTCGTTGACTTGGCGATTGCCTTTCGAGTGTGTCGCATGGTCCAACCATCGTAGTCTGATCAGTCATCGCAAACACTCAGAGACTATAATCTGGAGCGAGGCTCGGTTCGGATGAAACATCTATCCTTGGAAGTAGTTCACGTGTACAATCCCTGCTTCATTTTTCACTCAGGAGGCAACGGTGTCGGGGGAGTCTGAGAGATTCGGAGGTCTGCCGGATCCAAAGAAGTCACAACGTCACATAAATACTAAATAAAAGTGGGGATATACATAGGTGTGATGGTGTTTTGCTTTTACAGACAGGAGCATAGCGGTCTATGCAAAAACGATACAAGATATTATAGTCCAGCAGGATACTTTATCTGCCCTTCGTGTGCTTCATATTGTCCAGAATGCTCAAGGCTCTCCTCGCTACCATCGTACCCCGGTTTTGCCGTGGTTCTTCTCTATCTTTCTTCGAACCAGTCCCCAAAGATTGATATCTTGGTCGTCGAGGAGCTGCATGCTCGATAGCGTCTCTTCCGGTGAACTCGACAGATGACACCGCGGCGTCATAGATCCAGTTCCCTCCAATTCTTCCTGTATCTGCACTGATTGGTTCGCTCATCGACTTTCTCCTGCCGACGCATCGCTTCTTCACAGCTCTGATCTCTTCGTGAGGTGGCTCCTTATGCTTAGGTGACTTCACAGGAGACGCTAGTCCCTTGTCACCGTAATCCCTTCCCTTCCCAACGACAGTTACGGAATGGCTGCGCGGGCGCATCGATGGTCTGCGGCTTCCTCCAGTGGCGACTCCCGGCTTGAAGTGGATGTGCCCTTCTGACTTATCTACTGCTATCTCGACCTTATCCTCCACAGCCTGCTCACCTAGCGGTTTATACTCGATCTGCGACCTCTCCAATACTTCCTTCACCTTCTGTGCCCAATCGTCCAGTTGGTAGAGCTTATGCAGCATCATCCGGAATGTAAAGGGGTATCTTTTCCCCAGTGGAAATTCTGCGAGTGACTCTTCATATTCATCGTATTCGTCATCAGCATCCAACATGTCGTGTGAGAGGCTAGCGATCGTGTTCTTAAGTGCGCGAGCGGCAGTCTTCTTCTTTTTTCGGCGCGCGTCATCCTGCAGCTTCCTTGTACCCACAAGTGCAGCAAGGCTTTTAACGACAGGCACGAGATCGGCGGGTACGGAGTGGACGTCCTCCATGCTAGTTGTGTCGTCGTTATGAGATCCGTTGCGAGCTTTGCGCCAGGCGAGGCGGTCGAAGAAGTCGAAGAGTCTGGCGAACTCGGCGGTTTTTGAGTTAGAAATGGCCATAATTCTGTTAAGCTCGTTGACAGAGGGGATAGACTGAGTCTAGAGGCTGTCGTCGTTATACTTTGAGAGTGGCACAAGGGAGCCACTGCTTTTCTTTGGCCATTCACAAAGAATGCGAGTCCGGTTTATAAGGCTCTTCATTTCGTGTGCTTTGACCTTCTACTAGGACCCAGGTTGCTACACTATGATGGCACTGTTATTGTCCGTCATTGTTTGCTCATATATTATGGCCCATGGCCCATCGGTGGCCACTGAAGTACTGACGGTGCGTATTCGTACCCAATCGCTACGTGCCCTCAGAAGAACGCTAATCGTACAATCCGATCCTTCAATTACAGCATTTTGCTAGCACTTGCACAAGATTCAAGTAGCAATACCGCGAACGATGACATCACAAGAAACTGTGACGGAAGACGTTTACCACGGACACCTTCTGACCATTATCTTCTCGTTCGTCCTCCACACCCATATCGTTGTTTTCATATCCAGTGCAATCTCGCTAGTCACTTCCATCTGTTTCCTCGTCATCGGTAGTCCTGTCTTCATTGCTGTCGTATTCAGTATCATCTCGTTCCTCGCTGTCTGTCTTGTTCTTTGGCAGGTCAATAAAGAACGAACTCCATCCGACACTTCTAATGGATTTCAGCTGGAACGCGAGAGCAGCACTCGCGGCCATTTCGCGCATCCGTACATCTTCCACTGCCGTTGTGAAACATGTTGAACACTGACCCGACCCATCCACCATTCCACCATTCTCTTCATCGCCGAGGGAATGAGCGATATGCGAATACAAGAGCTGATCGTCGGAGAGAAAGATGCCTAGATGCAGGTGAGTGAGGTATACCAAGGACTTCAGTGCACTGGCGAAGTCGTCCTTTTTATCATCCGTATATCTGACGTCAGCGTTTGGTGTTGCTTAGATATGACACTTACCGCCAACTGTTGGACGTCAATATAGTTATCGGGTATGGGTGAATGTATCGTACAGCCTAAGCTCTCTTCGAAGCAGGTCCAGCAGCAACTGAGTTCCAGGCGTTCCGTGCAGCTCAGATACAGATCCCTAAGGCGAGGGAAGCTGTTCGCAATCAATTGTAACAAAAGCACGTCGATGCGGGGAAGACTGGATAAAGTCAAGGAAGTCAAACTTGCGGAGGCGCCAAATTCAAGTAATGCAAGTAAAATCTTTAGACGTGGGTGCTGAGTCGAAAGGCCTTCCTGCGCCAAGTCAATGGAAAGGTATTGTAAGTGCGTCAGTAAGCATAGCGGCTTAGGTTTGTAGGAAATTATTTTTGACGATGCGCAGAGTGATCTGGAGTTGATATATTCGCGCATATATCTGGTTACTCTTTCGGACTCTCTTGAACGGACGCATACACGCACCTAACCCAGATAAACGCTCCTTTTCCGCCCCTGGAGACTTCCCTTGCGTCTTGTGCGCTCAACATCCTGGATATTGCTTCCCAATGCGCCTTGGTCTCTGGCGTGATGTCGCGAAAATAATGGCGTAAGGCGATCTGGCGGAATGCTATTGACGCAAGGGTAACAGCAGCGATCGAGCGGAACTGAGGAGTCGTGAATTTCGTTGTCGAAGACATCAGTGTAAGCTTCAAGATATGGTCAATAATTTCGATCGGAAAGCAGGGAGATGCAGTTGTTATGTTCAGTTCGCCATCGCTCAGCCTCCGCACACTTGACGCAGATCGCAAATGAGGGATAACTTGGAGCATGCGTGTTACTGGCCTTTCTTCTTATGTTATATAACTGTGGATGGTTGTAGAGCAAACGATGCCGTACGCGACATTTCATGGGACGCGTCCAGGGAAAAGCAGATCACGTGATCGCGACAGATGCCGATTGCTCGTGAGTGCCGATACTTCATCAGCTTGTAGGGTGTAGCGTTGAGTATGAGGCCTGGGTATTGCCAGAGCATGCTTATGCAACCAGTTCGTCATGATAGTACTTGGTTTGTGTCCCTCTCTCTTTTACTGAGATTATTTTTTTCGTAAGATGAAAGGTGTCATCAGGAAAATCCTAAACGGTAAAATTTACATCAATGAACCAAATGGTACGAAATGTTGCAAATGAACCAAAAAAGTGGTTTATTTTGATCACAATAGGTTTATTCATAATACTGTCAGTTCATTCAAGGGGGGGTCAGATTTCTAATTAAGAACCGGACGTCGGTTTATTTTTTAAGCCGCTTGCCATGCCCCCCCCCCCTCCCCCTCCTTCCATATAAGGTAAGTTCTGATTATCAATCCTTGTAGAACATTGCGGACCGACAGCAGGTCATATTTTTATGCAAAACTACACTATGAAATGATATATATACTGTTCAAAATGGACAAGAAGAGCAACTATGGGAGGGTCATGCCCTCCTACCATGCTTTGCTGCCATGCAAACCAGGCAACTCCAATTTTTGGGGCTAAAGTCATAATCCATGCAATCACGATGGAACTGGTGGGCGCATAAGCAACAAAGCGAAAGGAATTTGTAATTTGCTTACCCAGATAGTCTCACAGCCAGGAACCCTGCATTGCATCACTGTATTGCCTGCACTGATGTCTGATTGCGATATCACGACCCCACAAATGCAACTATTCAAACTTATTGCTCATATCTTTCGAATGCGTCCTGTTCTTGAAACATCACAAATGCTACTGTCCTGAGGGGCTGAGAATTCCTCGGAGCTTTGTTGTGGATGCATACCCATTGTCATGGCACTGGATTGTTCAGTGATAGTGGGGCTGGAGGTGTGTGGGGCAGAAATGATATGATTATTGTCCAGTTCCATTGTTGGCTCAGACTGATGAAGCTCAGTGTCCACAGTTCACTCTGGGGAGATGTCGATCTGAGAGGTAAACCCCTCGGGGCCTGAAGCTGGTGTTGAAGTTAGATCTTGGAGATCAAGGCTCGACTGTAATTCATCATCAGTAGGTGGATCGTTGGAACCTGATGAATTCAAATCTGAACCCAATTTGGGCTCAAACTGTTCAAAACATCTTCCCAGTCGTTTTGATCCACGCTAACATGATCGACAGGATTTGCTGCAAAAACTGCAAGTGGATGTGCCTCATTGGCAGGTGGTAATGTTTTCAGGATGCTTTCAATCTTTTCATGAAGGCACCAAAGAAGCTGCTTGGAAATCATGCAGCCATCAGATGAAAAGAGATCACTGATGGATGTGAGCATGATGCATGATGCAAATGGAGAGTTTGCCCTCGTTGGCAGTGGGGAGGCCGATTCATAGGTTGGCTGGACCAGTGGAGGCACCGTTACTCTTGGTTGAATGAGTGCATCTCGCGGCACAAAAAAGGTCAGAAGGGAGCCATCTTGCCTTTGCCTTGTTTTTTTCTGACCTGCAAATGAGGATTCACACTGTGCCTTACAAGCTTTGGACAATGTGCGATAGATGTCTAAGTTTTTCGGGCCCCCTGTGCCAACACGTACTTGTTCGCCACAGTCGGGACAAAGAAGCATACTATCTGGTGTGTATTCCAATTCATCCGCCACTCTGATTCTCATGATTTAACTCAGAGCTTATGTGTCGTTTCGAGGTACTAACCTTTTCTTCTTAGCCATTTTACTTGGATGGTGGGTGTGAGGATGAAAATTATGGTTCAACGTAGCTGTGTTAGGGTGATACCCACTAATCTGCTAGCTGGACCATGCAGGTTCTCCTACAAGAAGGTGGCGGGGGGATTTGATGGATTTGATGTGAGGGTTAAAAATAGAACAGTTGGCTGAAATAGGCCTTTTGCACCACTAATGTGGATGGAATACCTAAGAGAACACAACTGAGGTCTCCTAGTATTTATTTTAGGGTTATATACTATGTTACACATATTGTAGTATGTTATTATGGATGCACGCACACATGCACACACATGCACACACATGTGTGTACATATTGATGCATGTAAATAAAGAATTCCCATGCTAACAAATAATGTGTATATAGACGTTTTGTAGTGTATTTTGGTGAAATAAAATAAAATAAAAATAGTATTAGGTAATAGGCATGTTAGGAGACTGTTTCCTAACATTACCCCCCTTTAAGGCCTCGACTTCCAGGCGAGAAAATATCGTATCTGTCCCCTCTGTGAAATTTTGGTAAGGCCGGAAATTCATCCCCTCATACACCATTCTAGCAATGACATGGAGCATTTGGATTACATTTAAAGAATTGGGCGATTGCCTTGCGCACTCGCTTACAATTCTCTTCTGGCTCCCATGAATTATTTTCGTCAGTGTAGTTCTTCCACTTGATTAAGAACTCCAATTTGTTTTGTCGAAGACGTGAGTCCAAAACCTCTTCCACAATATATTCTGGAGCACCTTCTACCATTATTGGAGGCTGTGGAGTAGTTTGTTGACCAGGAATAGTGGGTGGGCGGTAAGGGCATAAACAGGAAATGTTAATCTCAGGATCAATCTTGAATAACTGAGGTAATTTTAACACTACCGCATTGGGTGAAATTATTTTAGAAATCAGATATGGGCCAACTTGCTTCTCCATAAGCTAACTTGAAGATCGTGAAATATTCAGATCCTTGATACTTAGCCATACCAAGTCACCAACTTTATACTCTGGAGCAACAGCTCGAGTACGATCTGCGTGTCGCATCATATCATCACGTGCTTTCATCAACGCTACCTCTGCTTCCTCCTGCACCTTTCACATTTTTGACACAAAGTCCTCCACTGATTGTACCTTGACTTCCCTTCATGGTTCTACTCCCATTCTGGGATGATAACCATAATTAGTGAAGAAGGGTGACATGCAAGTAGCCGAATGGAATTTATTATTGTGGGAAAATTCTGCAATTGCCAACCATTCGGGCCAGTCAGTTTGTTGGTGATTGGCAAACATGCATAGGTACTGCTCCAACTCCTGATTCATTCTCTCTGTCTGCCCATCAGTTTGTGGGTGATATGCTGTAGACAATTTGGTTTGAATCCCCAATATGTTATTTAACTCTCGCATAAATGCAGAAGCAAATTGTGATCCACAATCAGAGATAACCATATCAGGTAATCCATGTAACCACCATACCTGATTTAGATAGAGGCACGCCAAGCCCAACGATGAGGTTTCTGCAGTAGTAGGAATGATATGGACTTCTTTTGTAAAGCGGTCGCATACTACAAATATTGCATCGTATCCTTGAGCTTCAGGTAATCCTGTGATAAAGTCCACAAATATATCTCGCCATGGCGCTTTAGGTATAGGGTTCGGCATTAATTTCCCAGCAGGCTTTTCTGGAAATTTCTTTCCCCTCATGCACGTGTCACATCCATCCACATACCCCAACACATACTTTGAAATTCCAGGCCACCAATAATTTCTCATCACCAACTCCAATGTCTTCCATCTTCCTGGATGTCCAGCAGCTAGCGTATTATGATGTAACCGTACGATCTCCCTTTGTAAATCTTGATCTTTCGGTACATAGACCTTTTCTCTGGATAACACTAACCCTTGTTCTTCAACCCATTCATCTCCTTTAATATTACTTTTCTTCTCTCCCCTCAAAGCTTTCACAGCTTCCACCACTTCGTCATCCATCTCTGAACATTGCCTGATTTTAGACAACATTTCCATCTCTGAGCTATCCACCAATAAATGTTCTTGACGCATAGCACAAATACGAAAGTATTCAGGTTTGAGTAGGGTAGTATTTTTATTGTCCTCCTCCACTCCCCTTTTATGATCTATATGTCTGGATAATGCATCTGCTTTCCTCATCAAGCTTCCCACTTTGTGGACCAAGTGAAAATTAAAGCACGATAGGAATAATGCGCCCAACATGCTTGTCGACGGTTAAGCTTTTTAGCGGACATGAAATACTGCAGATTTTGATGGTCTGTCTAGATCTCGATCTGATGTGTACATCCCTCCAAATAATGTCTCCATGCCTCCAAAGCTCGTATTATTCCCAACATCTCTTTATCATGCACATCATAATTCCTCTCCACATCATTCAACCCTTTAGACAAATATGCACAAGGATGCCATTTGTCATCTTCACATAGCATTGATAATACTGCTCCAGTAGCAAAGTATGATGCATCTGATTCCACTTGTAAGGGATGTGTGAAATCTACTGGGACCAATATTGGCTCTTCCACAAACTTCCTCTTTAACTCCTCAAATGCTGTCTGCTGTTGTTCTCCCCATCTCCACACTACTTCCTTTCATGTAAGGTTGTGTAATGGTGTGGCAATTTTGGAAAAATTATGCACAAAGCAACGATAAAAATTGGCGAGTCCCAAGAAAGCCTGAACTTCCTTGATATGGATCTTTAATCCCAAGAACTCGGTCTCACTTGCTCCAAATACACACTTCTCTGATTTAACAAATAAATCATTCTCTGCCAACCTCTTCAACACCTCCTGTACTATCGCCTCATGATTTTCTTTATCCTTCATGAATATCAAAATGTCGTCAATAAATATTATCACCATGCCTTTGTCTATCACATCCTTGAAAATATCATTCATCATATTTTGGAAAGTTGGGGGACTATTGGTCATCCCAAAAAACATGACTAGTGGCTTGAAGGATCCTCAACGCATGGCAAATGCTGCTTTCCACTCATCTCCTTTCTTTATTTGTACATTGTTGTACCCCCAGCATAAATCCAATTTTGTAAAGACCTTGGCCTTTCCCACCTTGTCAATTATCTCTGAGATCAACAGCAAAGGGTATGCATTTTTCACTGTCCAATCGTTCAAATACCTATAATCTGTACACATCCTCTTCCTGTGATCTTTTTTTGGTACAAAGAATACTGGTGATGTCTGCGGTGATTTTGAAGGTCATATGTATCCCTTGCGCAACTGTTCATTAAGGAATGCATCTACTTCTTCTTGTTCCTTCAGAGATAATGGATAGACTTTTGACTTCTTCGGCACAAATCCTGGCTTCATTTCAATAGCATGATCCCATGGCTTTCACACTGGCATCCGCTGATGAGTTCAGTTGGTACTCAGTGCAGAGTCTCAACAGAAGGGGTGAACACTTAACCTACAACTGCAGGCGTGCTCGGGGTGAGGGGGGAGTTCGCTTAGATGGCCTCGGATCGTCCTTCAGGGCGCGGAGACTATAGAGAGGCTGGTACAGCAATTTTCAGTGTGCGCACTAGTAGTGTACACAAAAGGGGAGATATGCGCAGTGGCGGAAAAGTGCGCAACGCAAAGAGGCAAAAACGCGCAGTGCGGAAAAACGTGCAATGAGAGCGCAAAAGTGCGCAACGATGAGGATGATGAAGGCGGGAGGTGTAACAGGACAAAGACGACACTGGGATGTACTGTGAAGGTGGTGCACAGTTTGGGGGTGCAAACAGAGTGAAAGCGCAAGGAGTGGAAAAAGGCGCAGACGGTGCGCAAAATGCGGCTATGCAAAAGGGTGCGCAAAGGGTGCGCAAACGCGGCTATATGAAGGGCGCACTACGATAGTGCACAGACAAGGACGAAGGACGCAACGCAAGGGACGCAACGCAACAATATGATGAGGGGACGCAAACGATAACGCAAACATGGCTATATGAAGGGCGCACTACGAAGGTGCACGGACTGGACGCTGGTGCACAGACTATGTGCGACGCTGACTGAGCTATGAACTATGAGGGGGGGGGAAAGATCCTCTGGATTCTCTATCTGTCTGCTACTATGTACAAATGGCTTATGTGATAAAATGGTGAAATAAAGTATAAAAATAGGAAGCGCCATGCGCTACCCACAAGCACGTCCATTCGCCCATCTAAACCTGACCGCACTATGCCGCTGCCTCAGCCAATAAGATTTGCGCACCTATAGCTCAATATCCAACTGTTCCGGTGAGATGCGCTATTATTGGTGCACGCTAAGTCTCGTGCGCTCTTCCCAATTAATCTGCTTTGGTGTTATATGTCGCGTGCTGCGCCTTAGTAATAATGGCGTGATCGACCTGTGCCAGTTACCAGATAAGGCGATGCCAATTGGAAATGCAGAAGAACTATAAGGGGATGCTGTGCGAGACCAAACACTGCCAAAGTGCCTGGGTTACGTGAAAGCGCCCAAGTGCGCACAGTCCAATGCCAAATAGGCGCAAAGCGGCCCAGTTATGTAAGAATGTGCAGTTCGCTCGTGCCGGAATCGTGGTATGCCTCAAGTAAATGTGCCAGTAAGATGGGAGCTGCAATGCGCAGTGCACCAGTGGAGTGGATTGTTGTGTGTGATAGAGATTGTGCAAAGAGTGCGCAGCAGGGAATGTGAGTTGCAGGTAAAGTGTAAAAGGAGTGCGCAAAGGCACATTGAGCACGCAATAAATGTAGAAGGCAGATAAGGAGCGTGGGGGGGGGCGCATGGAGGCGGCTTGAAGCGCAACGAGGCGCATTTAGGGCGGACAATGATTGGCGGCTATGGGGAAACAAAAGCGCAGTAGAAATGCAAAAGGCGCACAAAGGTGCACCTAAACGGTCAAAGGCGTGCAAAAGCGCGCTACGCAAAGTGTGCGGAAGCCATCTAGGAGGTGCACACAATCGCAAAAAATGCCGTAGTATGCGCGCAGGGCGATAGGAAGCCATATCATCTCCTCCCAACTGAAGTACTGACTGTCCTCAGGCAGCATGCGATTGGTCAGCGCAAAATTCTCTTCGCTCACATAAGCGGCCATTCTCTCCTTATTCATCTCTGACCACCATCTATCCTCTATAACTCTTTCCACAACCCATCTCTACCCGATCCAATGGCTTCAGCATTTACCTTAGCCCTCAGACAAACGATCCTGGCCCTCAATGAGACCCTCCCTGCTGCTGGGAGTGAGCAGACGACGATGCAAGCTTGGGGTGAAGGGTTTTGTAGTAAACTGGTGCGCTTTTTGTGTTTCTATAACTGGCGCAGGTTGCTAAGGGTCAGGTCACGTAGAACATGTATAAAGGCCGTGCGGACTGTGTCCAAGATGACGCAGAACTCGACGCGCTCCTCACAAAGGCGTGTAGCGCATTCAGCGGAATCATGGTGGAGGAGTGGCTTGCTTGGGGCGAAGAGCTGATGCCCGATATGCATAAGATGATTGAGGAGAAAGAGAGGTCTGAGGAATTTGAGCGTAGGGCGCACGAGCTGGCGGAGCGGCTGGAAGTGCACGCAGAGCACACCGAAGCGCGCAAGGCACGCTGCGCACTCCTGACCGCTGAATTGCAGGCACCAGATGTTAACTTGGAGCGGCTGGAAGGTGAGTTCAGAGCCATTGACGAGGCGAGCGATATAGATACCGCCAAGGCGCAGGAGGATGAAAAGGCACACGTCGCACTGGTGCGCTCTTTGCGCGCGCTTTCTGCCGCTACCGATGCTGAGGTTGTAGGTGAAGGAACTGGGGAGTCTTGGGAGAGTGGGGTGACGAGCGAGGGGGAGAACGAGCATAGCGATGAGAGCGCCAGTGCGGACGAAGGCGCAAGTGCGTGCCCGGTGCGCGCAATGCGGCAACGCGCATATGTCGAAGTGCCGCCACTGAGTGGGGTTGGCGCCACCTCTAACGCTAATAGCGGACCAGTAAGTTTCTTTGGATATGCGTCAAACTCACTAAACCATTCCCTTTCTCTACGCTAGTGTGATAACTGCCGCCGCATCGGCCAACCAGCTAGGTGTGCCTCTGTCAATGGAAAACGGTGCGCCCCATGCGCAAAGGGTAAGAGAAAGTGCGAATGGACGAAGCGCACCCTCGCACAGCTGCGCGCAACTCCTAGAGGCAGGAAAGCGGCTACTGGGCGCTCTGGTCTGTCTTTTTCTCGTCCTACTTCCATGCTGCGCTAAACTTTCCAAAGGCGCATCGCAAATTGACAAGGGCAATGAGAGCGATGTGGGGCTCATCAGCCCCTCGAAAGAGCACACATCCAAGCACCGCAAAGTCGAAAACGCGCCCCCTCCACCATCGCAAGTGCGCCCAAGGCCGTGCCGCCTTACCGTTCGCCAGGCAAGTGTGCACACGCAATCCTCGCGCCAAACCAGATCGGGAAACACCTCGGGGGATGCGGTTTATCAAGGTCAAGATGTCGAGGCACTTGACTTAGTGCAATGCTGCGCGTTGGTTGCAGTCTTGGGCGCCACGCACGATCACCTTCAAGAAGATGTCCAAAGGTCGCTCATCGAGTTAGAGGTCGCTAAGAGCCGGTTGCGCAGTGCGGAGCAAGCGGAGGCGGACGCAAAGGCGAAACTGGGTGCAGCCACGGAGCGCCTGGAGTTCCTGGAGTCCATTGAATAGCTGCACAATGGTATAAGTTTTAGATAGTATGTTAATCAATCTCTTTGTTGCGCCTGTGATACGCATGGTGCACTCTGAAGCAGTGAAGTGTGCGCACGCGCGCGAATGTGCGCACTTTGCGCCAACCTGCGCGCGCACTTCCATGGTGCCATAAAACGAAATTTGTAAGCCCAAATAATATGTGCGAGAGAAAAGAGATAATATAAGCAATGTTCGAGCAAGAAGTGTCAAGCGCACAAAAAACGCGCACCACGCAAAGATGCGCAAATGCAAAGGGGAGCAGAAAAATTGTCCAACCATCACTTTCCTCCTCCCAACTGAGATATTGACCATGTCCATCAATAAAAAAAGTAAGAGATAAAATGAAGCGCACGCGATATCACAAAGTCTAAAAAAATGGGAAAGGCTCAGTAGATCATCACGGCCGGTAAAACCCATGGGTTGCGCAATCATGGAACGCGTCCAGATGTGACTTCGCGAATAGGAAAAGGTAACGTAAAAAAAATGAAAGAAAGCAAAGCATACATATAAAATGGTGAAGTATCCATAGCGGTGCGCACGGAGTGCTAGTTGCGCACCTCATTGGCGCTTTCTTCTTCCTCAGCGCTATCTCCTTGCGCTTCTTCTTCGTCAACTGCTTCTTCGTCTTCTGTGTCCACTACTATGGACTCTTCCATCTCTTTTAACCGCGTCGTGGTGATATCGAGTGCTATGTCAGGAAGCGCAATGGACTTGCGCGCGTGGTATGGCAGTAGGCGGAACGCGGCTACTGGCCTGTCAAATACCGTCCCGTTGAGCTCACAGACTATGTATGCGCCGCCCTGATTGCGCGACACTATAACTAGAGGACCGAGATAATGCGCGCGCATTTTGCGGTTAAGGCTCTTTTCGATTGCCGTGTTGCGCATAAGGACTAAGTCGCCGCGCTGGAAGTCGAAACTGCGGATAGTTTTTGAGTGCGCTTTCTCAAAACGGAGCGCCGCCTTGCACCTCTCTGCATAGACGTGGGAATGGATGCGCGCTAAGTCTGCTGGACGCTTTTGTAATGCGCGCGCGTGCCGCGCGATTAAGTCTGTCGTGGAGAGTATAGAATCTGGGGGTGGGTTAAGGTATGTCGCTTCAATGATATCGAGAGGGATTAGAGGCTGCACGCCTGTAACAATGAAGTATGGCGAAACACCGAGGCGCTTCCGAACTGTGATGCGCTCCACCCAAAAGACTGAGTACAGTGCACTGAACCACTTTGATTCTACTCCATCTGCTGCTTTGATAAGTGCTTGACGCATGTCAAAATGTGCGCGCTCAACAATTCCATTAGCGCGCGAATTATAGCCAGATATGCGGATATGATTGATATGGTAGCGCTTACTGAGATAGGCTAGCGCTTTGATGAATGGCTTGCCATTATCAGTGACTATCTCGCACAATGCACCCCATCTGCAGATGAGGTCTTGGAACATCCAATCGCCAAGTGCGCTCGCATTTTCTTTAGGGAGCCCGCGGAATTCCGGCCAAGTCGCAAGTGAGCAATGCCCTTGGACGATATAGCGCCGCCCTGCTGATACTGGTAAGTGCATCGTATCAATATAAACTTTACTGAACAGGGGTGCAGGCATTGCGACGACTGGCGGTATTAGAACCTTCTGTGTTTGCTGGATCTGGCAAATATGACAAGTGCGCACGAACCAAACGATGTTGTCCATAACATGCGGCCACCAAAAGTGCTCGAGCAATGCGGAGCATGTCGCATAAAAGCGCTTGTGTCCAATGTTGTCATGGATGGCGCGCAATATTGGTAAGCGTCTAGACTGCCAAATAACAAGCTGGTGCGCACCATGCGCATTGCGCTTCCATAGGCACGTCTTGTCTTTGAAAAACGCGCTCGCGTAGCGCATGAGCGTGCTGTACTCGGAATCTGTGAAGTCGCTAGGGCGCATTAGGGTATCCATCCAAATCCAGACCAAATCTAACTTCACATCCTCTGCATCTGCTGTTGCACTCCTTGGAACTTGGCTATAGTCATCGTCATAAATAAGCGCACTATTGCGCGCATTTTGCGCATTTTTGTTTGGCTCTGGCTGCGTCAGCGCAAGTGCTTGCGCATCCAAAGACTGTGAAATGGGACGTATCGCATGCATAAATCCATGTAGCGCATCAATCCAGTCCTCAAACTCTTCATCCTCTTCTCCCTCTAAGTCCTCTGGCTGCTCCAGCCGACGCAAAAGCCCATCTGGACCATGCACCGCTCCCCTAACATGCACGAGTGTAAAGTGGAATGTAAGGATTGAGACAATCCACCGGTTAATGCTAGCGGATGGTTGGATATCGGGGTTTTGTAGCATGCCCTTGATATAGCGTGCATCAGTCTCCACAATTAAGTTGCGCACACCTATAATATAAAGGCGCAAACTGTGCAGCGCGCGGTAAAGCCCATAGATCTCTAGCTTCGGTTGTGAAAAGCGCGCTTCTCTGTCGTTGAGCGTAATCGAGCCGAACCGGTTGTAAATGCGCATTTTTGCATCTGCGCTCTTTTGCTGGCAAAGGTGAAAGCCGACCGCTATCTGGGAAGAGTCGACTGCAAGGATAACAGGGAGTTCTGAGGAATAATCGATCAGTTGTAGTGCAGGACACTCTAGCACTGCTTGCTTGATGTCATTTTGCGCCGCTATCTGCTCTGGGCCCCATTCAAATGGAGCATCCTTGCGCGTAAGCCTTGTGAGCGCGTTAATGCGGTGCGCATAATTGCGGATACAAATGCGCATTAAACCGACTGTTCCCAAGAATGCGCGCACTTCTGACAGCGTGTGGCATGCGCCCCAATTGCGGATAACATCTACCTTGCCGCGTTCGGGTTTTCTACCTTCTGGGGTGCAATAATGGCCAAGAATGACAAAGTTTTCAGTGCACAAGGTGGATTTCGTCCCAGAGAAAGTGCCACCGCTATATTTCATGCGCTGCACAATGCGGTTCACATTCTGAAAGTGCTCCCACACAAAGCGCCTTACACCAGGGTTCGCAGTGAGCGCTTCGCACGAGCCATCCGGTAAAATGTAGCGCTTCGAAGGCCCCTTGACTGGAACATCGTCAATATAGGGAACAGTGTAATCTGGTATCTCTGGCTGCAGAATATAGCACACATCATCGTGGAAGATTGGTACTGAGTTTGTCCAACCCATTGGCAATGTAACGAGGCGCATTGCGCCATATGGTGTCTGGAATGTTGTAAGATCGCGCGACAATTCTTTGATTAAGCGCTCGTCGTATCCCACATATAGATCAAGGACGGCACCGCATGCGCACCCCGCAAATTGCTCTGCAAGGTGCTCAGGTGTAGGGGTGACGCCGGAGTGTTTAATGGTAACACGATTAAGTGGTTCGAGGCTATGTACGATGTGCAGTGCTTTCCCATCTTTCTTGAGTGTGCAGAACCAGCGCGATCTATATGCCGAATTTGAGTGCTCATAAACACCTAAGTCTATTTTCTTCCGGATAATGGCGCAAACTTCGTCGTATATGCCTGGTGGAATGGGGATGTTGCGCTCTATCCAAGGAGTGTGCAGAATAACTGGGATTTCTACTGGGGGAAAGAACGCGGTCTTGAAGCTACCGCGCTCCTCATCGCTCCATGCAAAGGCTTCATTCTGCAAAGACATCAAGTGGTGTAAAACCTTCATCTCCTCTGGTAATAGGAAATCAGTGTGGCGCTCCTGGAGCGCTTGCATGCGCTCTTCAGTATAGCGCCCGGTCGGGGTAAATGGTGGTGGATTTGGTAAAAGCACAGGAAGTGCTGCTAGTGGATCGCCTATAATGTTGCGCTCGATGCGGAATTCATTTGGGATGGGCGCAATAACTGGCTTGACTTTTCTAGCAACCGGTTTATACTTCTTCTTGGTCACTACGCCCTTTTGCAGTGCGCGCACCGCTAAATCGATAAAAGTTGTGCGCGCATGTGCGCTTTTCGGAAACGCGGCAGGAATAAGCGCCACAGGGTCGATCGAATTTAAGAGCGCCTGCGCATGACTGTTGGTACACTGGGATAGGTAGAGTTGAGAGATAATAGAGGTGGAAGGAACGGAAGTGGAAAATGGAATAAGCGCAAACGCGGAAATGTCACAAGATTGGGTATCAGAGTCAAATGTTATGATAGTGGCGGCTTCTCCTTGGTCTGAGATCAATTCCTCGAAGCCTTGCAAAAATTTCTTTGCAGGTTATGCTGAATAGAAAAGTGCGGTGTTGCTGGAGCTGGTAAGAAGTGGCGCGGCTTCCCCCTAGGCTTTGTTGGAATGGTGGAGATGGCGCTGGTGTTCAGATCACAGATTGTAATTGTTTGCACTTCGTCCACAAAGTTGTGCATGATGGAGTGCATTAACACGTCGAAGGGGTGCCCTAACAGAATATCGTAAGCAGGTGAACGGATAACGTGAACTTGCACATAGACAATGATATCCCCAATGCGCGCAGAAACGTTGCGCGCAAGCCCAAGCGACTCATCTACCTCTCCATTGGCTGATTGCATGTATAAACGAATGCGCGGGTCGTACTGAAGCCCAAGACGATGGCAGACCGCTTCTGACATTGCGATAATTTGTGAACCCGGATCTAAGATAGCTTCAAAGTACTCTTGGTTGTCGATCAATAAATCAATGGAGCGAAGTGCATGCGACTCTTTAGTGACCTTCAAAACATCGGGGTTTTCAATTTCGCCTGGCTGGAGATGGGTAAGGTACTGTTCAAATGGATCCTGCAAAACAATAGGAAGTGGCCCTGCAATTGCCGCACTAACTGGTGGCATCGCATTAAGCATTTTATCTCCTGCAAAAGGCGCGCGCGCTTCGCAGTGCGCAAATGGCATAACGCTCGCAAGGTTTGTAGCTACCACTTCCGCACTGGTAGCTGTAATGTGCTTTGGGGTAACTTGTTCTCTATGGCGCTGCCTGAGATCGGGCGAAAGGGATAGAAGCTCTTCATGCGAAACCGTAACAGAGGGCGCCTTCATGGTGCGCGCATATACGTCGTCGACAATCTGCGGGTTCTGGATGGGAATGACAGTGCGGTATGATGGCTCTTTGCCTTTGGAAGAGTTAGCTAGTATGTCTGGTTTATCTGCTGCTGCGGGCGCAAAACGCGCCTCAGGAATGTTGGAATAGGGATGTATGGGTGTCTCGTCGGGCGCATCAGTTGCGCTCGCAGCGGATTGCGAAGCTGGGGACTCCATACTGTCGGCGGGTGCCATGTCTGTGGTTGTAGAATGCACACCCTCTTGATTGGATGTATTGCGCGGTGCACGCCGCAGAATTTCAACTCCGTCGAAGACTTGCCTCTGCCGAAGCGCCATCAACTCCCTCTCGAGCGCATCAATGCGCTCTTCCTTCGTTAGTTGCGCATTTGGTGCGCTTTGCATATAATCTGCTGCAGGAGCTGAAGCGGCAACGTACGTCGACTGTAGAGGTGCAGCTGGAGCTGGACGAGGCGCTATATTGTAGATGAGCTGCGAATTGGTATTAGATGAAAGTCGACCCGTGGCAATCTGCCCTGGGTTGCGCTTATGCCATTCCTCGATGTGCTCGCCTAGGAAATTGCCTGGAATAGAACGCAGCACGAATGCGCCACCTGGGAGTACGATGCACCCTTCTGCATTTCGCCTACACTTCCCTTCGCTAATAAGGCACTCAATTGAAGCGCACTCAGGGATATAGTGCTTTGTCTGGCCGCAACCATTGCACTTGTCGTTGTTCGAGCGAGGCGCACCATTTCCGCCATCTCTGCGTGACGCGCTCAATGCAGTAACTATCGTCTGTGTCATGCTCTCGAATAAGACTGAAATGTCTTCTGCTTTGACTGCGGGTGCGCTAGGTTGTGGCTGGGAAATGGGTGCGCTGGGTGCTGAGTAGGGCGCATACATATCGGGGTTTTGCACTGTGAGCCCAGTAAGTGGCTGGAAATAGCGCACTGGGCCTTCAAAGATAAAGTCGATCGCATCGCGTATTGCATCTAATGAGTATGGCACATTTGCAGGCTGATTCGGTACCGCAATCGCAAGGCGGCTCAAAATGCGCTCTAGCTGGTCTGGTCGAAACACCCTAACGAACATGCGGCTTTGGTCGTAGCGCGCCAATATGCCTTGCGCAACTAAGTATTCGCTAATGTTGAAAAATGCGCAATAATAGCGCGCGATTTCTTCTGCAGTTACGAGGCCAATGCATGCAGTCTCACCAATAAGCTTGTCCAGGTCGCTAATACTCCATTTACTGCCATCCCTAGAGCCAGGATAAAGCTTTAGGACAGCGTCTTTGAATGCACCATAGTTGTGCGTTGCACTATACTCTGGTAGCAGTTTCCAAGTGTCTGCAGTGTCGCTGTCCAAATAGCGCACTGTGTGGAACTTCTTATCGGTCTCGTCGGTGACATTACAATTGCGGAGGAGTTGCGCAAGCTCCTCAAAGTACTTCTGGAGTTCGCGCGGTTTTGCAGGGTCGAAGCGCGGCGCGTTTTGGTTAGATGCAGATGGCATGTGCATGGTAGCCATGGTAGGTGGAATAAGGTGTGTAGAGTTAAGATCTGGTAAAAGCGCAGCGAAATTCGGAGGTGGGGAAAAATGCGGTGATGTGGACGGAGTTAGGGTAGGTAGGGATGATTCAGGTGAAGGTGGAGGTAAAGACAGCGTGGACGAGTGATGTGTGTTGTTTAGGAAGAGTGATTCAAATACTGGTATTTCCCCAAGCTGGAGTGCAGTTGCTAGCAGCTCGGAATGGAGAGTGCGAAGGTGGTTAATGTTGAAGCGAAGGGCGAGCCGATGGAGGTCTAAAATATGGTCTGATAAACAGAAACCCCTCGCGGTGGGCTCCAGAAAATGATGAGATCAGTTGGTACTCAGTGCAGAGTCTCAACAGAAGGGGTGAACACTTAACCTACAACTGCAGGCATGCTCGGGGTGAGGGGGGAGTTCGCTTAGATGGCCTCGGATCGTCCTTCAGGGCGCGGAGACTATAGAGAGGCTGGTACAGCAATTTTCAGTGTGCGCACTAGTAGTGTACACGAAAGGGGAGATATGCGCAGTGGCGGAAAAGTGCGCAACGCAAAGAGGCAAAAACACGCAGTGCGGAAAAACGCGCAACGAGAGTGCAAAAGTGCACAACGATGAGGATGATGAAGGCGGGAGGTGTAACAGGACAAAGACGACACTGGGATGTACTGTGAAGGTGGTGCACAGTTTGGGGGTGCAAACAGAGTGAAAGCGCAAGGAGCGGAAAAAGGCGCAGATGGTGCGCAAAATGCGGCTATGCAAAAGGGTGCGCAAACGGTGCGCAAACGTGGCTATACGAAGGGCGCACTACGATAGTGCACAGACAAGGACGAAGGACGCAACGCAAGGGATGCAACGCAACAATACGATGAGGGGACGCAAATGATAATGCAAACACAGCTATACAAAGGGTGCACTACGAAGGCGCACGGACTGGATGCTGGTGCACAGACTATGTGCGACGCTGACTGAGCTATGAACTATGAGGGGGGGGGAAAGATCCTCTGGATTCTCTATCTGTCTGCTACTATGTACAAATGGCTTATGTGATAAAATGGTGAAATAAAGTATAAAAATAGGAAGCACCATGTGCTACCCACAAGCGTGTCCATTCGCCCATCTAAACCTGACCGCACTATGCCGCTGCCTCAGCCAATAAGATTTGCGCACCTATAGCTCAATATCCAACTGTTCCGGTGAGATGCGCTATTATTGGTGCACGCTAAGTCTCGTGCGCTCTTCCCAATTAATCCGCTTTGGTGTTATATGTCGTGTGCTGCGCCTTAGTAATAATGGCGTGATCGACCTGTGCCAGTTACCAGATAAGGCGATGCCGATTGGAAATGCAGAAGAACTATAAGGGGATGCTGTGCGAGACCAAACACTGCCAAAGCGCCTGGGTTACATGAAAGCGCCCAAGTGCGCACAGTCCAATGCCAAATAGGCGCAAAGCGGCCCAGTTATGTAAGAATGCACAGTTCGCTCATGCCAGAATCGTGGTATGCCTCAAGTAAATGTGCCAGTAAGATGGGAGCTGCGATGCACAGTGCACCGGTGCAGTGGATTGTTGTGTGTGATAGAGATTGTGCAAAGAGTGCGCAGCAGGGAATGTGAGTTGCAGGTAAAGTGTAAAAGGAGTGCGCAAAGGCGCATTGAGCACGCAATAAATGTAGAAGGCAGATAAGGAGCGTGGGGGGGGGCGCACGGAGGCGGCTTGAAGCGCAACGAGGCGCATTTAGGGTGGACAATGATTGGCGGCTATGGGGAAACAAAAGCGCAGTAGAAATGCAAAAGGCGCACAAAGGCGCACCTAAACGGTCAAAGGCGCGCAAAAGCGCACGGAGGCGTGCAAAGGCGCATGAAAGCGCACGAAGGCGCGCAAAAGCGTGCTACGCAAAGTGTGCGGAAGCCATCTAGGAGGTGCACACAATCGCAAAAAATGCCGTAGTATGCACGCAGGGCGATAGGGAGCCATATCACCGCTCCGATTCCTTCTTCTGAAAAACTGACAAATATTTATGGTAGGCTTTTGGCACCCACTCCTCCACTGGCTTCTCCACTTTCTCCACATTTTTATCCCATGACTGTCCTCCATGAATTTCCCTAAAGGTCTGCTTCTGTTCTTCTTTACTTGTTATAATTGGAACTTCCCCGTTTGGCATATCTTCATCCTCCACTTCCTCCATCATAACAGAATACTTCCTCAGATGTTCTTTCTCTTTCTTTTCCTTCTTCTCCTTTTTTACTTTTCTCCCATACACATTACATTCTTTAGGACAATGAGTCATGTGTACCTTCCCAGTTTTCTAATCAATTTCTGGATTATGTTTTTGTAACCATGGACATCCAATTATCAGATTGGTTTTCCCAAGGTCACACACTTCAAATATGGCTCGCTCCTGATGATCCTGATACTTCAATATCATCGTCACTTCCTCCTTAATAGTTCCTCTATGATTGATCGTACCATCAATATTGTACAGCATTATAGGTTGTGGCAGTTTACGCATGCAAATACCGTTTCCAGTAATTAGGGATCAATTAATAAATAATCCGGTAGCACCACTGTCAAGCAATGCCTCCACATTAATTGCTGCATGTGTATCCACTGTCTTCAATCCTACTGTCAAGCTGATTTCAGGTTCTATCCGCACTGAGTGAATAAGAAATTTAGGGGTCTTTGGAAATAAGGCTGGGCATTTTTCTTTGTTGGATAAATGATGATGGTCGTACTCCTCAATTTCTCTTTCGGGTTCACTCTGGGTTTCCTTGGATACTAATACATTATATTGATTCTGGGTCACCAATAGGGAAACCTTCACTGGGACTCTTCTACAAAATTCTTCTGCTTATCTTCCTCCAACTTCACTTCCTCAATTGTAGCTTCCCTAATCTTCCTTTTCCGCCTACAGTTTCGAGCCATATGCCCTAATTGCCCACAGTTAAAACATTTAACTGGAGCTTGTCTCTCTACTCGATCAACATCCATCGCATCCATCGATGCTGCTGACTCCTTAACAATGGGTGTCACTGCCATGGCTGGTGGCTGTGCCCTCGGAGTTTGTACCTGAGGTGTCCTTCCTTTCTCGGACTTTCCTCCCAATGACTTTCCAAATCTGGAATTCCCATACATCAATTTCGATTCTGCCTGTTCCTGTCGATATTGCCAATCAAGACGCATTGCCCAATTATACCACTCAACCAACCTCTCCGGCATAGAAGGTAGTTGATAGATAGACTTGAATAATGAGGGATTTAATCCTGCCTTTAAATATTCCACCAATGCTGCTTCTCCCATATCGGTTTGTGATGCTTCTGCTTTAAACTGCAAAATAAATTCATCTGCAGTCAGAGAACCTTGGCGCATAGTTTTTAATTTTGCATTAGCTGTCGCCTTTGGGTTAGGGTCTCCAAACTGTGCCTCCAACCTCTCCAAAAATTCCCTGAAGCTTGCAAATGGTTTATATCCTGCAGCAATTTGATTAATGGCTTCATTTCTCCAGAACTGTGCTTTCCCTCCCTGGATGTATGAGAGAGCAAACATAATTCTAGACTTGGTCATATGAAATTTGGGCTTTCTCCCATGAATATACAACACTATAGAGCTGATAAAGGATTTTGTGTTCTCCATGGTACTGTCAAATATTTGTGGGGGCGCATATTTAGGTAAACACATTTTTCCACTCTCAGATTTCTCCTCTGCATGCTCACCCTCCTGAGACATCCACTCCACCATCTCCTCCATCTCATCATCTTTATCTTCTACTGTTTCTGCATTTGTTTGTACTTGTTTGGGTGGGGATGCTGCTAATACTGATACTAATTGGGACATTTGTGCTGTTAGAGCATCAATTTTGGCTTCAAGAATGGGCATGGGAACAGGATTGTGTCCAGGATTCGAAGCTGCTTGTTCTGACATAATTATGTAATCTGTAATGAGTCACTTCTTCGGCTGTGTAGAGATTCGGCTGTAGAATTTTTTCGCAAAATTTCTAGTCACGTGATCCGGCTATTTCGGCTACCAAACACGGCAAAACATGTGATTTTGGCTATTGGGCACTTCGGATCAATAACCCTTCCAACAGTGCCTGATCTTGGGGCTATTACTGAATTTGGCTAGTAACTACCTAAAGTAGTCATCCAAATTGAGTAATGTAAATCTTAGCTAAACCAGATCTGATCGGTTGTCTGGTTGCAGCTGTCCTAATGACGAGTGCTGCCTTTCGATCACTGGCAGTCGCAATGTAAGGTGAGGCCTGGCGTTGGCTTATGAAAGCAAAGGTAAATATGCATATACAATTAATTCTGGCTCTTGCCGAAATGATGCGTAAGCAGATGTGGCACACTGAGACAAATGACATATGTGCGTGAGTAAGAGAAGGCACACTGATAGGGTAGTTGAGTTCTTCTGTTAGGGCAACACCCACTAATCTGCTAGCTGGACCATGCGGATTCTCCTACAAGAAGGCAGCAGGGGGCACACACGTGATGGGGGGATTTGATGGATTTGATGCGAGGGTTAAAAATAGAACAGTTGGCTGAAATAGGCCTTTTGCACCACTAATGTGGATGGAATATCTAAGATAACACAACTGAGGTCTCCTAGTATTTATTTTAGAGTTATATACTATGTTACACATATTGTAGTATGTTATTATGGATGCATGCACACATGCGCACACATGCGCATACATATTGATGCGTGTAAATAAAGAATTCCCATGCTGACAAATAATGTGTATATAGGCATTTTGTAGTGTATTTTGGTGAAATAAAATCAAATAAAATCAAATAAAAATAGTATTAGGTAATAGGCATGTTAGGAGACTGTTTCCTAACAAGCTGGGACTGCTTCTGTAGCTACTGAGCAACATTTTACATAGTCCTGTTCATTGCCCGAGCCAATATGCTTCGATGTCATAATTTTTTTTAGCGGGCCCTCCAACCCTCCCCTCCTCCCCACGTGATGTGTAAGATTCAGGTGCCGACACCCCCTTGAGTTCATTTGTATCATTTTTGTAAATTTTCTGTAATCAAATGTGACTTGCAAATATTTGGTATTGTCTGTACTTTTCTCACAGCCAGTGTTCAGGGAAGCAGGCAAGGCTAATTAGCCGATGGTAAATTAGCCTAGGTAAATTAGCATCAATTTCATATTGGCCAAAAATGCCAGGTCAATTAGGGTAAATTAGCTTATGTCAGTAATTCAGATAAGTAATTCCCCAAAAGATAATCAAGGCTAAGAATCCTTAAAAAGTACAGAAAAACTCAGCATTCACTAGCATTATTGCTGAGAAAATCAACACTCTCCACTCTTATCTTCTTGCATTGCCAGTATCCTTACCAAATTGCTCTTAAAACCTCTCCATATAACTTCAACAACTTCAACCCGGATTTGAAACAAAGGCAGCAGAAACCATGATAATGGCTGCTGGGCTGCAGGTATGTGCCATCTTTCAGTTGGTATTGATATTATTTGCTGTAGGACTCACTGTTGATTGTAGCTGCTGTCTACCAGCATCTTGGATATGGAGACTACAAGCAAAGATAAAAGGCCAAAGCTTAAGACTAGCAAGCTGAAGAAAGTGAAGGCCAAGCAAGCCCAAGGATAAAGATAGCCAAAAGAAGAGACAAAGAATCTGGAGTCAGACTACAAGGACGAAGCATATTCTGCTGCTGATGAATATGACATCTTTTATCAGTAGAAATTCTGCTCTGTGGTATATGGTTCATGGTTTGTAATCTCTGATATCATCCTTATCGGGCACTGATTGCTGACCATAGTCCTGCAGATCTTAGTACCCCCCAGCAAAGGTGTATATTGTAGTTTGTGTATTTTGATCTTGTTTATATGGGTCGTTAAATGGGTTACTGTCCTCTCCAGAGAGTTGATCTGTGGTGCCAAGGCCATAACCACATGTCAAGACCTGTTTCACCCAATCGAATTCCTGACAATTCCCAATTCTTTTCTGACTCTTTTCTGACCTTGTCCATCAGCATTCTGCTGCAGCACTTTTTAGTCATCAGACAAGTTGTCATGTACCTTAGTAATTATTTGCTTACTCATCCTAATACAGTCTTACCAATTCTGGTCATGGACACTTACCAAGACCCATTAGTAAACTTCTACATTTTCTGTTATTCTTCCGGCCCTCAATATTTAAGCACCCATAGCTTAGCCTTAGTCTTCAGTTTGCAAATTACATTGTATATTGTATGTATACAGTATTGCTTGTATATCTTTGTCTATTCACCTCCAGTCTAAATATCAATCCTAAATCATCCTCAACTTAATCTTGACTAAAACTCTTGATCCTTTGACTCTTCTTGACTTCAATTCACTCTATAATCTCTGCTTATTCTATCCTCACCCTCCATCCAGAAACCTGCAAGAAATCCATACCCCTTCACCTGAAATTGGACAACTGACAAGGAGAAGAGTGCAACTTCTTATAAGTTGAAGCCAAGTCCTCCCTGGCCCCTTTTCACCTGGCCCACTACAGCCCAGTGGATTCTGCCCAGAAACCTCTGAAACCCTCTGACCACTGATGACTGGGTCCAACCGGAAGTCTAACTGAGTACAGTGAACTGAACCATTTTGACTCTACTCTATCTGTGGCTTTGATAAGTGCTTGGTGCATGTTGAAGTGTGCATGCTCGATAATTTCATTAGCATGCAAATTATAGCCAGATATGCAGATGCGATGGATATAGTAGCACTTACTGAGGTAGGCTAGTGCTTTGATGAATGGCTTGCCATTATCGGTGACTATCTCGTACAATTCACTCCATCTGCAAATAAGATCTTAAAACATCCAATGGCTGAGTGCAATCACATTTTCTTTAGGAAGCCTGTGAAATTTTGGCCATGTCGCAAGCAAACAATGCCTTTGGCCAATATAGCACTGCCCTGCTGATACTGGTAAGTGCATTGTATTGATATAAACTTTACTAAATAGAGGTGCAGGCATTGCAACAATTAGTGTTATTAAAACCTTTTGCATTTGCTAGATCTGGCAAATATGGCATGTGTGCACAAACCAAATGATGTTGTCCATAATGTGCAGCCACCAAAAGCACTTGAGTAAAGCAGAGCATGCCGCATAAAAGTGCTTGTGCCCAATGTTGTCATGGACAGCACGCAATATTGGTAAACATCTGGACTGCCAAATAACAAGCTGGTGAGTGCCATGCACATTGTGCTTCCATAAGCACTTGTCCTTGAAAAAGGTGCTTGCATAGTGCACAAGCATGCCATACTCAGAATCCATGAATTTGCTAGAGTGCATTAGAGTATCCATCCAAATCCATATCAAATCTAACTCCTCATCCTCTGCATCTGCTGCTGCACTTCTCAGAACTTGGCTATAGTCATCGTTGTAAATAAGCACAGGGTTGCACGCAGTTTGCACTTAGCTCTGGCTGCATTAGCACAAATATCTGCACATTAAAGGACTGCAAAATGGGACATATCACATGCATAAAGCCATGTAGTGCATCAATCCAATCCTTAAATTCTTCATTGTCTTCTTCTTCTAAATCTTCTGGCTGCTTTGGTTGATGTGACAGTCCATCTGGACCATGCACTGCTCTCCTAACATGTATGAGTGTAAAATGGAATATAGAAATGGAGACAAACTACTGATTAATGCTGGTGGATGGTTAGCTATTGGGGTTTTGGAGCATGCCCTTAATATAGCATGCATCAGTCTTGACAATTAAATTGCACACACCTATAATATAAAGGTGCAAACTGCGCAGTGCATGATAAAGCCCATAGATGTCTAGCTTCAGTTGTGAAAAGCATGCTTCTCTGTTGTTGAGCATAATCGAGCTAAACTGATTGTAAATGCATGTTTTCGCATTTGTGCCTTCTTGCTGACAAAGGTAAAAGCTGACTGCTATCTGGGAAGTGTCGACTGCAAGGATAATGGGGAATTTTGATGCATAATTGATCAGTTTTAGTGCAGAGCAATCTAATACTGCTTGCTTGATGTTGTTTTATGCCACTATCTGCTCTGGGCCTCATTTGAACAGAGCATCTTTGCACATAAGCTTTGTGAGCATGTGTTAGAAAACAATCTCCTAACATTCCTATTACATAATAGTATTTTATTTTAATTTAATTTAATTTAATTTTATCAAATTATGCTACCAAACACCTACAAATGCTACATTTGTCAGCATGGGAATTTTATATTTACACAACACATCAATATGTATGTGCATATATGTGCACATCAGTAACAACATAGTACAATATGTGTAACATAGTATATAAACTTAAAATATACATACATCTAGAGGACCCTAGTTGAGTTCACTTAGGTATTCCATCCACAATAGTGGTGCAAAAAGCCTATTTCAGCCAACTTGTCTATTAATAACCCCTCACATCAAATCCATCAAACCCCCCATCACGCGTGCATGCCCCACCCCCTTCTTGTAGGAGAACTCGCACGGTCCAGCTAGCAAATTAGTGGGTGTTGCCCTAACAGCGTATTAATGCAGTGCACATAATTGCAGATATAAATGTGCATCAAACCAACTGTTCCCAGGAATGCATGCACTTCTGACAATGTATGGCATGTGCCCCAATTGTGGATGATGTCTACCTTGTCATGTTCAGGTTTTCTATCTCCTGGCATGCAATAATGACCAATAATAACAAAGTCTTCAGTGACAATGTGGATTTCATCGCAGAGAAAGTGCCCCCACTATATTTCATGTGCTGCACAATGTGGTTCACATTCTGGAAGTGCTCCCACACAAGGTGCCTAATGCCAGGCTTCACAGTGAGCACTTCACATGAGCCATCTGGTAAAATGTAGCGCTTCAAAGGTCCCTTGACTGGAATGTTGTCGATATAGGGAACAGTGTAATCTGGAATCTCTGGCTGCAGAATATAGCACACATCATCGTGGAAGATTGGTACTGAGTTTGTCCAACCCATTGGCAATGTAGTGAGGTGCATTGTGCCATACAGTGTCTGGAATGTTGTAAGGTCACACGACGATTCTTTGATTAAGTGCTCATCATATCCCACATATAGATCAAGGATGGCGCCGCATGCATGCCCTCACAAAAATGCGCAATGATGAGGGAGATGAAAGTGGGAGGTTTGGTGGGACAAGTACAGCACTGGGATGTGCTACAAGGGTGATGCGCAGGCTAGGGATGCAAACAGGGTGCAAGCGCAACTGGTGGGAAAATGCACAAATGGTGCACAAAATGCAGCTATACAATAAAATGCACAAATATGGCTATATGAAGGGCACACTACAAGAGTGCACAAATGAAGATGAAGGATGCAACAAAGGGACAAAACACAGCAATATGATGAGGGGAGGCAAACAATATACAAACATGGCTATATGAAGGGTGTACTACAAAGGTGCACAGACTGGATGCTGGTGCTCAGACTATGCACAACACTGAATGAGCTATGAACTATGAGGGGGAAAAGATTCTCTGGATTCTCTATTTGTCCACTTACTATGTACAAATGGCTTATGTGATAAAAATTAGTAAAATAAAGTATAAAAATAGAAAGCACCATGCACTACCCACAAGCACATCCATCTGCCCATGTAAACCCAACTGCACTATGCCGCTGCCTTAGCCAATAAGATTTGTGCATGCTATAGCCCAATATTCAACTTTCTGGCATGATGCTCTATTTTTGGTGCACTCTAGGTCCTGTGCACTCTTCCCAATTAATCCACTTCGGTATTATGAATTGCATGCTGTGCCTTAGTAATAATGATGTGATTGACCTGTGCCAGTTACCAGATAAGGTGATGCCGATTGGAAATGTGAAAGAACTATAAGGAGATGCTGTGTGAGGCCAAATAGCACCAAAGCACCAGGATTACATGAAAGCACCCAAGTGCACACAGTCCAATGCCAAACAGGTGCAAAGTGCCCAGATTATGTGAGAATGCACAGTTTGCTCGTGCTAGAATCATGGTGCACCTCGAATAAGTGCACCAGTAAGCTGGAAGCCATGATGTGCAGCACAATTGGTGTGGTGGATTGTTGTGTGTGTGATAAGGATCATGCAATGAGTGTGCAGCAAAGAATGTGAGTTGTGGGTAAAGCATAAAAGGAGCACATAAAGGTGTATCGAGCACAGAATAACTGTGAAGGGCAGATAAGGAGTGTGGGGAGGGTGCATGGAGGGTATTTGAAGCGTAACAAGATGCATTTAGAGCGCACGAGAGAAGGCAGCTAAGGGGGATCCAAAGGTGCAGTAGAAATGTAAAAGGCACACAAAAGTGCACCTAAGCAGTCAAAAGTGCATGGAAGTGCACTGGAGCACACTGGAGTGCACTAAAGCGCATTGGAGTGCACTAGAGCAGATAGCACGTTGGAGCACACTTGGGTGCATGAAAGTGCACAAAGGCATGCAAAAGTGGACAAAGGTGCACAAAAGTGGACAAAGGCACACAAAAGCACACAAAGGCACATGAAAGCACACAAAGGTGCACAGAAGTGCATGGGAGTGCACTTGGGCACATGAAAGTGCATGAAGGCATGCAAAAACGCATTGTGCAAAGTAAGTAGAAGGTGTTCAAGCAGTGCGCACAATCATGAAAAATGCTGTAGTACAAGCACAGGGTGATAGTGAGCCATATCATCTCCTCCCAACTGAAATACTGACTGTCCTCAGGCAGCATCCTTGTCAGTGATTGAAGTGTGAAACATGAGCGCCAAGAAAGTGGATGAGTGATAGAAGTGAATGTTTGGGATATTTGAAGAGGCCAAGTAAAGTGCATGAAAATGTGCAAAGCAAAGTGTGCAAGTGCAAAAGAAGTGTGAAAAAATTGTTCAACCATCACTTCCCTCCTCCCAAGCGAGACATTGACTCTGTTCAAATAGTGAAAGTGTGAGAGATAAAAAGAAGTGCATGCGATAAAACCAATTCTGAAAAAATGGAAAAGGCTCAGTAGATCATCATAGCTGGTAAAACCCATGGGTTGCACAATCACAGAAGGTGCCCAGATGCGACTTTGCAAATAGAAGAATGGTAACGCAAAAAAAGAGAAAAAGAAATCAAAGTGTATGCATAAAAAAAAAGAAATATCCAAAGTGGTGCACACAGAGTGCTAATTGCACACCTCATCAGCACTTTCTTCATCCTCTGCACTATCTCCTTGCACTTCTTCTTTGTCAACTGTTTCTTCACCCTCCATGCCCACTACTATGGACTCTTCCATCTCTCTCAACCACTTTGTAGTAATATTGAGCACAATGTCAGGAAGCACAATGGACTTGTGCACATGGTACGGCACTAGGTGAAATGTGGCTATTGTATAGTGCCACCAAAAGCACTCAAGTAAAGCAGATTGCGCCACATAAAAGCACTTGTGCCCAATGTTGTCGGCTGGCATGTAATATTGGTAGGCATCTAGACTGCCAAATAACAAGCTGGTGAGTGCCATGCACATTGCGCTTCCATAAGCACATCTTGTCTTTGAAAAAGGTGCTCGCATAGCACACGAGTGCACCATACTTAGAATCTGTGAAATCACTAGGGTGCGTTAGGGTATCCATCCAAATCCACACCAAGTCTAACTTTTCATCCTCCACATCTGCTGCTGTGCTTCTCGGAACTTGGCTATATTCATCATAAATAAGTGCAGGGTTGCACACATTTTGTGCTTTTGTGCTCAGCACTGGCTGCATTAGCATGAATACCTGCGCATAGGACTGTGAAATGGGACATATTGCATGCATAAAGCCATGTAGTGCATCAATCCAATCCTCGAATTCTTCATCATCTTCTTCTTCTAAGTCTTCTGGAGTAAACAGTGGCAGATTTGGTAAAAGCACATTCAGTGCCACTAGCAGATCACCAATAATGTTGGGCTTGATGCAGAATTCATTTGGGACAGGCACAATAACTAGTTTGACCTTTCTAGCAACTGGTTTATACTTCTTCTTGGCTACTATGCCCTTTTGCAGTGTGCACACTGCTAAATTAATAAAAGTTGTGCATGCATGTGCACTTTTCAGAAATGCAGCTGAAATAAGCACCATAGAGTCAATAGAATTTAAGAGCACTTGTGCATGACTGTTGGTATGCTGGGATAAGTAGAGTTGAGAGATAATAAAGGTCAATGGAATGGAAGCAGAAAATGGAATAAGCGCAAACACGGAAATGTTACAAGCTTGGGTATCAGAGTCGAATGTTGTGATAGTGGTGGCTTCTCCTTGGTCTGCAATGATAGGAAGAGGCACTGCAATTGCTGTGCTAACTGGAGGTGTCACATTAAGCACTTTATTTTCTGCAAAAGGCACATGCACTTCACAATGTGCAAATGGCATAATGCTTGCAAGGTTGGTAGATACCACTTCTGTGCCAGTAGCTGCAATGCACTTGGGGGTAACTTGTTCTCTATGGCACTGTCTGAAATCAGGCAAAAGCAAAAGGAGCTCTTCATGCGAAACTGTAACAGAGGGTGCCTTCGTGGTGTGTGCATATATGTCATCGACAATCTGCAGATTCTGGATAGGAACGATGGTGTGATACAATGGCTCTTTGCCTTTAAAAGTGTTAACTTGAGTGTCCGATTTATCTGCTGCTGCAGGGACAAAATGTGCTTCAGGAATGTTGGAATAGGGATGTATGGGTGTCTCATTGGGTGCTTCAGTTGCACTCGCAGTGGATTGCAAAGCTGGTGACTCAATACTGTCAGCAGGTGCAATGTCTGTAGTCATAGAAGGTGCATTCTCTTGATTTGATGTATTGCATGGTGTGCGCTGCAGAATTTCAGTGCCATTGAAGACTTGCCTCTTTTGGAATGCCATCAACTCCCGCTCAAGTGCATCAATGTGCTCTTCCTTCATTAGTTGCGCATTTGGTGTGCTTTGCATATACTCTGCCATAGGAGCTGAAGTGGAAATGTATGTCAACTATAAAGGTGCTGCTGGAGCTGGATGAGGTGCTATATTGTAGATGAGCTGCAAATTGGTATTTGATAAAAGTCAGCCAGTGGCAATCTGCCCTGGGTTGCACTTATGCCATTCCTTAATGCACTCACCTAAGAAGTTGCCTGGAATAGAACACGGCATGAATGCACTGATGATACTCAACCTGAAAACCTAACAAAACCTGTTAAAAGGTTTAGGAAGTATAACTCAGGCTAGAAGAAGGGTGTGAGTTGGTACTAAATGTCACTGCTGATACCAAAACATTGTGTTTAGTGATGCAGAATGGTAAGGGATGTGGCGAATAGTCTTTAAAAGCATATGAAGATGTTCAAAGTAGTTCAAAATAGGTTCGAAGACATGCAAAGTAGTTTGAAGTAGGTTTGAATGGGTTCAAAGTTGTTCAAAGTGAGTTTGAGGAGGTTTGAAGATGTCTGACTGGTGGTGAGATATGTCGAGAATGAATATAGCAAGTAAGAAGTGGTTTTTGAGTGGCAATAGATGATAGGCAACAAGTTGAGAGCAAATACAAAAGTTTGAAGAAGTTCCAATATTTTGCAGAACTTTAGAGATACGATGCAAGCTAAGACTCAAGAGAATGGCTCTTAAATCTGATGGTAGTGGAGAGGGTAACTTCTTCTCTGATTTTCTAAGTAACTAGTACAAGTCTACATACATTTTAAAGAGATAGTACTAAAAGGGGAAATAAAACATGTATAAAACATGAGGCAATATATCCAACAATGAGGACTTTGTAGATCATAAAACAAATAATAAATGATAAATAATTAAAATGTACAGTGTTCCCATATAGTAAAAGTACTTATCTTTTGCTTCAATATATCATTGAAACATAAAAATGCTATTATCACATCCTAAATCCTTTGTTGTCTCTCCTCATGTCCAATAATGCTCAAGATGCGATAGAATAACTCATTCTGGTTGTGCAGCATGTATCAAAAGGGTTTTAGAATAGGTATATAGCAGCTGATGTTGTTCGAAGTAATGCTCAGTTCTTCAAAAGCATTCAAACTGTCACAAAATGGTTCGAAGTCGTTCAAAAAGTTTGAAATAGTTTAAAAAGTGTTCGAACTAAATTTTGCAGCATTCATAGTGGTTCAGAGCATCTGTTGTAGTGTGTCAATATGATTGGAAAGCTTCTCCAGACCTTAGATTGTGCAGTGGACCTATCAGTGCCACCTGGGAGTATGATGCACCCTTCCATGTTTCGCCTACACTTTCCCTCACTAATAAGGTGCTCAATCGAAGCACACTCAGGGATATAATGCCCTGTTTGACTGCAACCATTGCAAGTATCATTGTTCAAATGGGGCACACCATTTCTGCCCTCTCTGTGTGATGTGTTCAATGTGGTAACTATCGTCTGTGTCATGCACTCGAATAGGACTGAGATGTCTTCTGCTTTGACTACAGGTGCACTAGGTTGTGGCTGGAAAATGGGTATGCTGGGTGCTGAGTAGGGCACATACATCTCAGGGTTTTGCACTGTGAGCCCAGTAAGTGGCTGGAAATAGCACATTGGACCTTCGAAGATAAAGTCAATTGCATCTAATGAGTATGGCATATTTGCAGGCTGATTCAGTACCGCAATCACAAGGTGGCTCAAAATGCGCTCAAGCTGGTCTGGTCAAAACACCCTAACAAACATGTGGCTTTGGTCATAGCATGCCAATATGCCTTGCACAACTAAGTATTTGCTAATGTTGAAAAATGCGCAATAATAGCACACAATTTCTTCTGCGGTTACAAGGCTGATGCATGTGGTTTCACCAATAAACTTGTCTAGGTCACTAATACTCTTTTACTGCCATCTCTGGAACCAGGATAAAGCTTTAGAACAGCATCTTTGAATGCACCATAGTTATGCATTGTGCTATACTCCAGTAGTAGTTTCCAAGTGTCCACAGTGTCACTGTCCAAATAGTGCACAATGTGGAATTTCTTATCAGTCTCATTGGTGACATTACAATCATGGAGAAGTTGCACAAGCTCCTCAAAGTACTTCTAAAGTTCACGTGGTTTTGTGGGGTTGAAGTGCAGTACATTTTGGTTAGATGCAGATGGCATGTGCATGGTAGCCATGGTAGGTGAAATACGGTGTGTAGGGTTAAGATCTGGTAAAAGTGCTGTGAAATTTGAAGGTGGGGAAAAATGCAGTGATGTGGATGGAGTTAGGGTAGGTAGGGATGATTCAGGGGAAGGTGGAGGTAAAGACAGTGCAGATGAGTGATGCATGTTGTTTAAGAAGAGTGATTTAAATACTGGTATTTTCCCAAGCTGGAGTGCAGTTGCTAACAGCTCGGAATGGAGAGTGCAAAAGTGGTTAATGTTGAAGCGAAGGGTGAGCCAATGGAGGTCTAAATAAAATCTCGTAACCTGAAACCCCTTGCAGTGGGCTCCAAAAATGATGTGTTCAGTTGGTACTCGGTGCAGAGTCTCAACAGAAGGGGTGAATACTAAACCTACAGCTGCAGGCATGCTTGGGGTGAGGGGGTTCACTTAGAGGGCCTCGGATTGGCCTTTAGGGCACAGAGACTATGAAGAGGCTGGTATGGTGGCTTTTGATGTGCGCACTAGTTGTGTACACAAAAAGGAAGGTATGCACAATGGCAAAAAAGTGCGCAACGCAAAGGGGCAAAAATGCACAGTGTGGAAAAATGCACAATAGAAGCGCAAAAATGTGCAACGACAAGGGAGATGAAAGTGGGAGGTTTGGCAGGACAAGTACAGCACTGGAATGTGCTGCAAGGGTGATGCACAGGCTAGGGATGCAAATGGGGTGCAAGCACAACTAGTGGGAAAATGCACAAATGGTGCACAAAACATGGCTATACAATAAAATATGCAAACATAGCTATATGAAGGGCACACTACAAGAGTACACAAATGAAGATGAAGGATGCAACGAAGGGACAAAATGCAGCAATACGACGAGGGGATGCAAATGATATGCAAACACAGCTATATGAAGGGCACACTACAAAGGCACATGGACTGGATGCTGGTGCCCAGACTATGCACAATACTGAATGAGCTATAAACTATGAGGGGGGAAAGATCCTCTGGATTCTCTATCTGTCTGCCTACTATGTACAAATGGCTTATGTGATAAAAAAACAGTAAAATAAAGTATAAAAATAGAAAGTGCCATGTGCTACCTACAAGCACATCCATCTGCCCATGTAAATAGAGGCATCTACCAAGTTTCTGAACAATCCATGACAGCCAAAGATTGCATCACAAAGCTTGAACAGGAGATATATGCTTTGCAAAGTGGTAGGCCCTTCACTAAAACTAATTTGAATATACCAACAGTCCCCATATCTTGACCTTTGATTTCCCTGAACACTGCAGCAGTCAAACAATCGACTCCACAAGTAGCACCATCATCCATCTTGTCTATGGAAATGAACCTACCAACCTTGACTTCGGCACCCTCTTCGACTTTGAAAACAACTTCACAGCCCATCATTCATCCTTACACCACTGTGAAAGAAAATTTGTACTTACTGCCACATGAATGAAACTTTGGATCAACCAAAAAAGGTAAAGCCAAAGATGGTTCTTCACACCATACCCAAGCCCTGATACAAAAGGATAAAATAATGGAAGATGTTTTCACTCATTCAATGAAGATGCCAATTATCACACTAACCCCTGAAGAATTGTTGTCTCTATTGCCCGAAGTTTGTATAAAATGGGAAGAACAGGTTACTCCACATCAAATTCAGCAGTCCGAAGGAAATAATGCCACAAATTTGCTTAACGATGAGATTTTTGTAATTGATAATTCCTTCAAAACTTATATTAACAGTCTTTGACCTGGTGATATTCCAGAACCCTTTATTTCTGTGAAGGAATCTCACTCGATTAGGTCAATTATCATGAATGTCAACAGAAGGAATCCAGTCAAAAGTGTTATAGACCCTAGTTCTTTGATTATCACAATGTCCAAAGAAGTTTGCCACAGACTTAGGCTCACCTATGATCCTTCAATCCATATCCCACTACAATCAGCTAACGGAGGCATCAACAAAAGTTTGGGTTTAGCATGAAATATGCCTTGTGAAGTAGGGAGTATCACGTTATTCATGCAGATTCACATAATTCATGACCCAGCCTACGATATTCTACTTGGTCGACCATTTGATGTGCTCACTGAAAGCATTGTCAAAAACTACAGAAACAAAGCTCAGACAATCATGATATACGATCCTAATTTGACATAATCATGTGCAACCCCCATGATACCCCATTCTAATCAGCATCAAAAGGATTTTCACAACTAGAGAATGAAATTTCAGACATAGACCAGTAGGCTCTTGTATTCTCTTTCGATCCCTCTAATCCATCTATTACTATTGAATGCACTGCAAATATTCCCAATATGGAGTCCACAAACTCCTCAAAAACTGTTTCTTATTGTTTGATTCTCACAAATTTATATTTAACTGCCAGTCATCAATATGAAATATATTTATTGACCTTGATGGCAACATCTATGCACTCTATGCCTATTATCGATGCCTTACATCCGACTTTTGCAGCATCAAAAAAGAAATACAAACCTGTCACACAGAAAATTTGCCCAGTTGTTACTGAACTATCTGACCAATTTTACATTATTCAGACAATCACTGGCAACCCTTTCAAAAACATGCCAAAACTGAATCCCCATCCACCATCGTTCATTTCCTCTTCCCGATATTCACTCAAATGTAAAGCTATCATCAACAAGAATCATTCTGGCAATTTTCTATGGCCAGAGAAATGGAAGCTCATGCATGATTTTATTCGAAATCACAAAACAGCTTTTGCATGGACAGAACAAGAGTGAGGAAGTTTTCGCTCTGACTTTTTTCCTCCTATAGAATTTCCCATCATTCCTCACACTCCATGGGTTGAGTGAAACATTCCTATACCTCCAGGTTTGTATGTACAGATATGCAAAATGCTGAAAAATAAGATAGAAGCAGGAGTATATGAACCATCAAACTCTTCATATCCTTCACAATGGTTTTGCATTGTGAAGAAGGACGTGAAATCACTTCAAATCATCCATAGTCTCAAACTGCTTAATCAAGTAATGATCCAGCACTCAGGTGTCATACTAATACCCAAATATTTAGCAGAACAATTTGGTGGATGGTCTTGTGGAGGAATGTTGGATCTTTATGTGGCATTCGATGAAAGGAGAGTAGCAGAGTCATCTCGCGATCTAACAATGTTTCAGACACTGTTTGGAGCACTTCACATTGTTACCCTACCCATGGGTTGGACAAATTTGGTTTCTATCTTACACAAAGATGTGACATTCATTCTACAGCCCGAAATTCCTCATATCACCATCCCTTACATCGACAACACACCAGTTAAGGGCCCAAAATCAGAATATCAAATGATTGGTGGATCCTACAAAATGATTCCCAACAATCCAGCTATTCAATGCTTCATTTGGGAACACTTCGAAAACTTAAATTGGATAGTTCAATGCATGAAGTATTGCAGAGGAAAATTCTCTGGTCTGAAACTCTATCTTTGTGTCCCCAAAATAATTGTTTTAGGGCATCAATGCAACATCGAAGGTCATATGGCTGATCCTACTCGAATTGCAGCTGTTAGCAAATGGGGACCATGTCGAAGCCTCACCAAAGTCAAAGCATTCCTAGGAACCATTGGAGTTTGTCATATCTTCATTTGAATTTTTGCTTAATGAGCTGCAGCACTGATCCAACTCACTCGAAAAGGTGTTCCGTTTGAATTTGGAGCAGAACAAATAGCAGCACAAAAAGATTTGAAAGAAGCCCTAATCAGCTCCCCAGTGATTCGAGCTATTGATTACTCATCTGCAGCCCCAGTTATCCTATCAGTTGACACTTCAAACATTGCTATTGGTTTTTTTCTCGCTCAATGTGATTCCAAAAACCCTCAAAAATGATATTACAGTAGATTCAGATTGATTACACTTAACAACCATGAATCTCGATTTTTGCAGCCAAAACTCAAACTTTATGGTCTATATCACACTCTCAGAGCACTGTGATTGTATCTAATAGGAGTTTGAAGGCTTATCGTCAAAGTCAATGCATGAAATATCAAAGGCATGCTTTCGAATCCTGATATCGCACCTAGCACTAGCATCAATCAATGGATAGTATCCATCCTAACCTTTTACTTTCCATTAGTCCACATTGCAGGGATGCACCATGGTCCTGACAGACTTTTGAGATGCCCTCCACAAGATGAAGATGCTCAGCTTGACAACGAAGACAATTTTGGAGACTGGATCGACTGCCTTCATGGTTTTGTACATCAAATCAATCCTATTATGACTCGACCCTTTACTTCATGTTGAAGTTTGATCCTCTCCCTCTCTTCAGATATCAGTAAGGGGGAGGAGGACCTTACCTATGATGATGTCCCATGAATGAATAATGTGAAAATGAATGATAAAAGATTACCTTGTGTTCAAAAATGGTTACATGACCTGGTGTGACCCCCTGACCTATCAGATGCAGAATACGCTACCATTATTCGATATTGCACCAAATTCTTTTTAGATGAGGGCAAACTATAGAGAAAAGACTCCCATGGAGCTCACAAAATCATTGCGACTCCAGAACGTCATTTCAAAATTATTCACACAGCTCACGATGATATCAGACACAAAATGGTCTTCATTACAAAATCAGTAATCACCCTTTGATTTTGGTGGCTGAACATGAAAGCTGACATTGCATGGTATATTCAAACCTGCCACCTATGTCAAATTCGACAAATGTGAAATGTTCTAATTCCACCCAGTCACCACTCCAGCACTCCTTTTCAGCAAAGTCTATATCAACACGATGCAAATGCCACCTTTGAATGGATTCAAATACATCATACAAGGTCAATACTCACTACGACTTACCCAGAATGGCGAAAACTTTGACATGAAAATGCAACGTCTCTTGGTGATTGGATCTTCGAAGATATTATCTGTCGATGGGGTTCATTATACAAAATAGTAACCGACAATGGCACTGCATTTATTGCAGCTATGGAGTATCTCACAAAATGATATCATATTAACCATATTTGAATTAGCAGTTATAATTCGCATGCCAATGGACTCATCAAATGAATGCATTTTGATGTTCAACAATCTCTATTCAAAACTGTTGATAGAGAACGAGCGAAATGGTCAGCAGGAGCACACTTAGTATTTTGGGCAGAAAGAATCATGGTTCGTAAATGCATGGGTTGTTCTCCTTACTTCACAGTTACAGGATCACATCCTCTGATCCCCCTCGACATCTCCGAAGTGACATACTTACAACTGTGATCCAATTTCATTTTATTGACAGCCAATCTCATAGATCAATGAGCCATAGCACTACAAAAATGATCAAATGACCTCAAAGTATTATATTTGAAGGTCTATGCCTCTCGAATTGAAGCTGTGAAATGCTTTGAACTCATTCACAAACATACAATGTGTGACTACAACTTTGCAAAAGGAGATTTAGTGCTGCTTCGAGACACGAAACTCGAGAAATCCCTCAATTGCAAGATGAAACCATAATATTTTGGCCCTCTTATCATTATCAAACAAAACTATGGAGGAGCTTATATTCTCTGCAAACTTGACAGATTAGTACTACATCGACCTATTGCTGCATTTCATTTGCTACCATATCTCACTCAAAAATCCATTGCCCTTCCACCGAATTTCCTCGATATTGACTCTGAGCATCTTAAACAACTTCGAACAACTTCGAACTTTGATGAAGATACTTTCGAAGATTTTCAGGACTTCAAAAACAAATAATTATTCTTCCTTTTTTTTTCACGATTACTTACAAAAGATTTTGATTGCTTTTAGTGTATGATACAAGTCACAATATTGCATCATAGCATGGTCATGCAAACTCCAAAGGGTTTTTCAGCTATGATGAACTACTGAGCCTTTCCCTAAAAGTCATTTTTGTTCATTATATCTCCATTTCTTTTTCCCTTACTTTCCAAAGACATTTAACAAAAAGTTGAAATTTAAAAGAGTCAAAACAAAACAACAGAAACAAAAATCCTACTCCTCTAACATCTCTTCTAACAACCCTATCTCCCTCTCCAAAATCTCAAACTCTACCTTTTTCTACACCAGTTTTGTAGTGATCATCCCACAGTGCACCACCCACTCTTCCTCAACATCTTTGATCCCCTGCAACTCCCTCACCTTTACCTTGACCTTGCCCTTAAATGCCTTTTTTTTGACTTCGAGGGCATCGAAGGCCCTGCAACCAGTTCAACATTGGCTGCCAGTCCTACAAGATAAATTTGCTGAACTTTCGAAGTTCAAAAACAAGTTAGCGATTACTTTGAAACAATTTTGAACAAATTTCATACCTGGTCTGGGGTGTGAATCTTGTTTTGCACCCCCAAACATTTCTGCTTCGCCCTTGCGAAGCCCCCTCCTTAACATGCCCCTCCAGTAACACCCTTGCGCCTCTTGAGTGCATTTTGTGCACTTGGCAGCCACCTCCCCGATGACACAGCACAGCTGGGACTTGAACCCAGTGCACCTATCACACTACAAAAAGAATTAGTAGCTCAAAAACTCTTCAAAAGTATATAAAAACTTACTGGGCCCTCAAAATTGAGCAATTTGCTCATTTTGAGGTGTGCTCGCTTTGCTGCCCCTCTACCTTTGACCTCTTCCTCCCCACCCTCCTCCTCTTTGACCTCTATGGCTTTTTGCTTTGCCACCCTAACCACAGGTAGCTCTTCCTCCTTGTCCTTGTCTTTGTCCCCTCTCTCCACCTTCTCGATAGGGCTTGCCTCTGCTGTGAGCTCTGCATTTTGCTTCTGTAAATCTTCCTTTGAAATCATTTTCGTGTGTCCACCAGCACCCTTTTCTAATCCTCAATCTCTGCCTTCTTCACTGACTGTGCCTCCTCCTGAACCTGTTGTTCCTCCTCTTCCCTTCATTCTCATTCTATCTCTTCAGCTAAGTCCACAAAAAGTAACTGACTTCCTTATGAAATCCATTCATGATGAGCCATGGGCATAAAAATCTTGAAAACCTCATCCACAACCTTTTGAATGGTCATGTCATGCTTTTCGTTAAGGTCTTCAGCTAATTCATTGTATTCTGCCTACACAAAACATTTTAGTACTTTTGACCACGAACAGAACTGAAAAACTCACCATCTTCTCACAAAACCCTCTCCCCCACACTTCAAAGTCAGAATACTCAGCAACACCATGCTTGGACATCAATTTCATGTATTTGACAATGTCAATGTTGAGTTCAGCCAGAAGCAACATGATCAAAACTAGAGTAGGTGGAGGTAGGAGATAAAAAAGCAAAATGAGAGGTATTTTGAACCTCGCTAACTTTTTCAACACAATCATGCATCTCACATGTGACTTTGATCAGCTGACTGCGACAGTCAGGAGTTTAGTAAGGGGGAGGATGATAGGTCCATTGCATGCTCTAGGGTCTGGAAAATGTTCCAAACATATCGACACACTATGATTTATGATTTCAATCTTTACAAATGCCATAAATTCAGCTTTGAACTTATTTTGTACCATTTTGAATGACTTCACACTGCTTCAAATGACATTGTTCACCATATATCTATCCTAAAACCCTTTTGATACACATGGCACATCCAATACGAACTACACCATCACAAATTGAGTACTACTGGACACAAGGAGAGATGACAAGAGACTTAGGATGCGATAATAGTGCTTAGAGGCTTCAATGATATATTGAAGCAAAGAGATAAGTACTTTTACTATACAGGGACACTGTACATTTCAATTACTTATCATTTCTCATTTGTTTTATGATTTACAAAGTCCTCATTGCTGCACATATTGCCTCATGTACTATACATGTTAGATTTCCTTTTTAGTACTATCTCTTCAAAATGTATATAGACTTGTACTAGTTACTTAGAAAAATAGAGAAGAAGTTACCCTCTCCCTCATTGTCTGATTTAAAAGCAATTCTCTTGAGTCTTAGCCTTATTGTATCTCTAAGTTCTGTAAAATATCATGAACTTCTTTGAACCTTCATATTAGTTTCTCGACTTATCGCCTATTGACTATCACCATTCAAAAAACACTTCTTGTTTGCTATATTCACCCCTCGATATACCTCGATACAATCCCAACTCTTTTGAAGCTTCTCAAACATCTTTGAACCCCTTCAAACATCCTTCAAACCTCTTCAAACATTTTTCGAACATTTTTTGAGCCTTTTCATATGCTCATAAAGCTCATTCACAATGCCTCTCACCATTTTATGCTACTAATCACAACCTTTGGGTGACAGTGGTGATATTTAGTACCAACTCGCATCCTTCCTCTGACTCGTGTTATACCATCCAAAGCCATTTAGTAGGTTTTGTTTGGGTTTCATGGTTGAGTATTGTCATCAGACAAGGATAGTGATAGTGAGAATGACAGTCCAGGTGAGAATGAGCTCACCAAAGATGAAGAAGATGACCTGGGACCAGAGGATGGTGAGAAAGATTGGAAGATTGATGAAGGTGATTTGCTTTGATTTTCTGAACCTTGATATCAATGTAAGGTATATTTGCAGCACCATGTACCATACTGTTTCATTATTGAAAACTTCCCTCCATTTTGGCTTGACCTTCAAAAGATATACCATTTTCCTGCATAAATAGCTAGTAATCTCACATTGGCAACATACATACAAAGTTACAAAATTCTAGTACACCCTATATCTGGTATCTACCATCTTCATAGGTTCCATGTAAGGCTTTTACCAATTTCATACTACTTTATCTATGCTTGCCAGACTGGAGATACTATACCTAGTTATGATCCAATCAGTGAGTGCCATTCATAGTGATGCAAAGCACAGCCAAGTACATGGGAGAATACATTTATCACCTTGGAATAATTACTCTGGGCACTTTGCTGATGCCTCTTTAGGACAAAATATACAGCAAATAAGATGGTTATTGAGGGTGGAAACTTTCTGGCTGTAGCTCCAGCCACTTCTTTTGCTGAAGTTCAGTTTAGGAGACATGTTTGATGCATAAGTGTCATGTTTGACTTACTTTCTGGGAGAAGAACATCCTTTGTTCACATTATCCCAATTGTCCCTGCATAAAAGGCCATCTTTCCATTGTGTTCCAGCAGCTTGAGATAGTATTTAGTTTCATATTTGCAGTAGGCCTTAAGGTGGAATGAATTAGTATGCTCACTCTTATAGAAGTGGGCCCAATGCCAGGACTGAGGATGCATGGGTGACCATAAAAGAAAAGATAGAAAAGATATATAATTTCAGAGGGGTGCCTACTACAGTCATACACTGGCCAGTGGGACCATAAAATTAGATCGGTGATAGGTCCACTGCATGCTATAAGGTCTGGAGAAGAATCTAACTGTATCGACACATTACAACACGCACTTCGAATCACTATGAACACCATGAAATTGACTTCGAATTCTTTTCATACTATTTTGCACTATTTCGGATGACTTCGAACTATTTTGAACCATTTTGCAACATTTTGTGACACTTCAAATGACTTCGCAGCATTTCAAATGACATCAACCACTGTATATCTGTCTTGAAACACTTTCAATACATGCTGCACATCTGGAACAAACCATTTAGTCACATATCGAGTACTACCAGACACAAGGAGAGACTACAAGAGACTTAGAATGCAATAAGTGCAGTTTTATGTTTCATTGATATATTAAAGCAATAGAACAAGAACTCTTACCATACTGGAACAATGTACATTATTATTTTTTATTTGTTTTATGTTTTACAATACCTTTATTGCTGTGCATGTTGCCTTGTGTTTTCCACATGTTCTTGTTTCCTTTTTAATAATATTTCTTCAAATTGCATATAGACTTGTATTAGTTACTTAGAATGAAAGGAAAGCAATAGGGAACAGAGCACAAGTTACCCTCTCACTCATTGTCAGATTTAAGAGCCATTCTTTTGAGTCTTATCTTTGCATTGTATCTCTAAGTTCTGTAAAATATCATAAACTTCTTTGAAACTATCATATTTGCTCCTTGTTTTATTGCACATCACCTATTGCCTCTCGACAAACACTCCTTATTTGTTATATTTGCTTTTCGACATACCTCAACATTAGTCTGACATCTACAAACATCTTCAAACTCACTTCAAACCTCTTCAAACTTCTCTGAGCCTACTTCGAACTATTTCGCACATTTTCAAACCTATTTCGAACTCTTTTAAACACCTTCATATGCCTATAATGACTATTCGCAACATCCCTTATTATTTCGCATCACTAAACACAATGTTTGGGTATTAGTGGTGATATTTAGTATCAACTCACACCCTTTCTCTAGCCTGTGTTATACTTCCTAAGCCTTTTAACAGGTTTTTGTTAGGTTTCCAGGTCAAGTATCATCATTGGCCTTGGAATATAGCATTATGTGGCAAATTGACAAATTGGGCTTGACAGGCAGTAAGATATGGCTTCTATATATCTATTACAGGGCAATATTTAAGTACTATAAGTGATGTTTAGCTGAGGATCTGTGAATCAGTATGTAATGTGTTCATTAGTGAAAAACTAGTCAGTGGGACATGTCACATCACAAGAAATAACACCAAATCAGAAAAGCACTGATCTTATCAATTACCATCAATTGTGTTGTCTTCAGCCTTATCTGAGTCACTTTCATTGTCTGGCTTCTTTGGTCTTGGAACTGGTTTCTCAAGTAAACCCTACTTTGGTTTTGTCCATCATGATTTTCTTCCCTCCTCTGTGGCGAGGTCATGCTTGGCTTCCCATGCTTTGACAGCATCTTGATGGGACTTCCATACTGCATCATTATGAGCCTTCCTTGCTGCTTTATTGTTCTTCCACTTAGTGATGACCATTGCATGCTCCTCTCACATCCTTGCTCTCTCTGCTTTTTCTTCTGCTTTTTGTTTTGCCTGCTCTTCAATCTCCAGACTTGAGTTGTAGAAATCATCTCCAGTCAGCAGCTTGCCATATCCATCACTAAACAGTCGATTCCCAGATTTTTTCTTCACTGCTCTTGTTTCATGCTCCTCAAGATGCCCCTGGACTTTGGCTATGTACATCCCTTGCAACACAGTTGTTGCCTGCATGCCAATCATTGCCCACTTCTCCTACACATTCCTTTCATCTGCTTCTCTCAATATCTGTACAAGAGTGGCTTCTCGCTCAGTCTGTGGTTCATCATCAAGAATAGATTCTCAGCAACATTTCAGTGGTGAAACCATGTATGGTGTAAAGCGAGGAGGCTTTACTCTGGAGTTGGGGGGTGTTTTGGACACAAGAAATGCAGCAGACATGGATGCTAATGTGTCAATTGTGACACAAATACATGTTAAAATTTGAAATAGCACTGTGCAGTCTGATGGACACAATTTTGTTTCTTCTAGACTTGCATCTTCATCTTCAATCACAGCCTGTGATGTCTCTGCCTTCACATCACTATCCCTCACATAGCCCAGCAAACTCCACACCCCAAGGCAAATAAGTGCTCAGGTTGATTCAACTGACAGACAGTTACATAGATGTGATAGAAGAATGTGACCTTTCGAAAATGTATGCTCCATATCAATAGATGTAGCTGCAGGAAACAAAGTAAAAAAACTATGCGAGAAATGATAGTAGAGCACTTATGAGGAATAGTGAGATAGTCCATCACCATCCTTGACAAGCATGGATAGATCTCATGCCTGTCAAACCACCACTTGATGGCATCTACAACGTACTCAGGATCAGTGCTAAGGTACTTATCCAGTTTGTCATGGAGATTCTGGGCCTTGGGAGCTGAAAGACATTCAAGATTATCGAAAATATTAGCCCAATGAGATGCAGCGGTCTAAAGCAATGGTCAGATGCCATGAAAATGAAATTGAGAAGAATGCTTACCTTCTCGACACCTTGTACCTTATTTTCTCCTCCAGTGACCTTGTATGTATGCTTGTACTCATCCCAGACAATCTTCTTTGCAACCGCTGATAGGTCCACTGCGTGCTCAAAGGTCTGAGGAAAGTTTCCAATCATATTGACACACTATGACAGACCTTCCGAACCACTATGAACATTATGAAATTGACTCCAAACTATTTTCGACTTATTTCGCACTATTTCGGATGACTTCGAACTATTTGGAATGCTTTCGAACCATTTTGCAACACTTCGAATGACTTCGCAGTACTTCGAACAACTTCGGCTGCCATATAGCTGTCCTCAAATACTTTTGATACACAATGCTTAACCGGAGTAAGCTATTTAGTCGCATATCGAGCACTACTGGACTCGAGGAGAGATTACAAGAGAGTTAGAATGCAATAAGTGCGGTTTTTATGTTTCATGATATATTAAATCAATAGGACAAGAACTCTTACTATACTGGGACAAAGTACATTTCAATTATTGTCATTTCTCATTTGTTTTTACAATTTACAAAGTCCTTTATTGTTGCACATATTGCCCTTTATTGTATTCCCCTTTTTGGCACTATCTCTTCAAAATGTATATAGACTTGTACTAGATACATAAAACAAAAAAAAGAGAACAAGTTACCCTCTTGCTATCATCAGATTTAAAAATCGTTCTCTTTAGTCTTATCTTCGCGTCATATCTCTAAAGTTCTGTGAAATATCGTGAACTTCCTCGAAACTATCGTATTCGCTCTCCATTTTATCGCCCATTGCCTACTGCCATTCGACAAACACTTCACATTTGTTAAACTTGCTCTTCGATATACCTCGAACCTTTTCAAACTTATTCAAACTTCTTCGGACTACTTTGCATGACTTCGAACCTCTTCAAACCTTTTTCGAACCTATTTCGCACATCTTTGAACCTCTTTCAAACTATTTCAAACACCTTCGTATGCCTATACAGACTATTATCCACAGCCCTTACCATTTCACATCACTAAACATTATGCTTTGGTCTCAGCAGTGATATTTAGTACCACCTCGCACCCTTCCTCTGGCCTGTGTTATACCATCCAAAGCCATTAGTAGGTTTTGTTTGGGTTTCTGGGTTGAGTATTATCACTGCAATCCAATCCTCCAGCCAATCAGCCTTTTTGAAATACTCTAACTTATGACGAGGGTGGAGAACTGTTGACAGTCAATAGTGGATTTAGCAAAGGGTTATGAAAATCAATGATGGAATACTACCCATTGCAATCCAGTAAACCATAGATAAGTCCGTCTTGGAGTAGTAGTGGTTCAAGGTTTTCTTGCCAATTGTTAGCGATGCTTGGATTGTGAGACAGTATCAGTCATCAGTTGCATTTGTGGCAAGCACACTGTCAATGTGGTCTATAGCAGGAATCACAGTTGTGAGGTTTGGGATTTTTTGTGCTTCATTGTGTTCTTTTTTGCCTGTGCCACGAGAGAAGAACAGAGTTGCATCTTTAAATATCTGTCATTCTGGTGATTACAACAGATAAAAACAGAATAGAAACTACATGAACACACCTTCAATACATCACATAATTCCTCTGCTACCTTCCATTCACTCTCAAGGAGCTCATACTGACGGAGTTTCATATCGCGATCACCGCATATCTGATCCAGGGCACTTCAGTATTCAAGCGCAAAACAGAGCATATCAAATGTAGAGTTCCATCGTGTGGTGATATCGCGTGGCATCATGCAGAGATTCAGCTTGAGCTCTTTGAGGACCTTGAACCATTGTGGTAGAATGATAGTCGAAGAGTTCTTGATCATGTATGCCACCTTGCGCAGCTGTCAGCAGTGAATATAACTTTAGCAGGCATATGAAATAGAATCAGAGATTGAACTACCTTCACCAGCATGAACTGAACTGGCTGAATGTTTTCGTCCAGCTTCTTCACATCCTCAGTGCTCATGCTCTCCCTCTCATCAATCCATCCATCTGTGTTATCATCCTCATTCTCATCACTTCCAAAATCCACTCCATCCCTCATTGCTTGTTCCTCAAGATCAATGTCAACTGCAAGTGCCTGGAGCTCCCAGAGACTCTCATCGAGCACCTGGCCTTGTTTTGCCTTGGGTATGTTAAACTGCTGAATGATACTTTTAGCAATGAGATTTAATATGTACGTGAAGCACCTCATCTGATTTTCAGCTCCCGGGAATAACTCAAGGAGCTTTGCAAGCTCCTTGATCATTGCATCATTATTACTTGCATTATCACAAGTGATGCTGAGAAGCTATCGGGAGGTAAGTAAATTTTGCTTCACTTTATCACTGCAGTGTGCTTACCTTATCTGAAATTCCAAAGTCATCAAGAATCCTTGCAAAGGCCACTGCCAATACAAGACCTGAGTGTGACTCAGCAACTTGCACCATATCCAGCAACATTGACATGGGCTTGCCATCCTTCTCAAAATGGATGGTTACCACAACATACGCCTTGTGATTGGGAGAGGTCCAGGCATCTGTAGCAAAGCTCAGTGCACCATTGTGCTCCTGGTGAGATCTTGATTAACTCATCTCATTGACATGTCAACTTAAATCTCATACCTGAAGCATTGTAGCAATGCGCTGTTGGCATCATGCAAAAACTCGTTTAACATCACGGGAGACTATTGATGGAGAAGGTATGTATTGATTTGGCCTCCCCATCTTCATCAGATCCTTGAACCCACGATCTGTTACAGTATCAAATGCTCGCATACTTTTGGTAACCCAGTGCACAATCTCTGTGCTGCATCACAGATTAGAATTATCGGATCAACTTGGATGGGAGGTGAATATGATGAGGTGACATACCGTGTCTCTGTCGAATTACGCTGATGATGTGTGTATGTAACTTTCTCTTTCCCAATCCTTCCAAATGCAGCCATTAACGACCCGTCTTTTAACTTGGATACATCGATAGCACCATGTGCTGCTGTGGTGTCCCTTGTTCTGTCTGCAGCCTCAATCTCTTTCTCACCCCAGCAGAGCTTTGCATGCTTGCATAAGTTACCTGTTGACTTCCTGTCACTAGTGTTGAGATAACATCTAACTTCCCTGCCATTCTTTGCTCTACAGTGCTTGGCGAGGCATTGGAAAGCATGAACACGATGGCCGGAGACATATTTGACAACAGGGGTTGCATTGAAGAAGGCATAGATAGGTGCAGTCCAGTCTTTCGATAGACACTCTGCAAGAGGTATGTTAATTTGCTGAACTAATTTGTAGAAATATTTCTTACCGAGTTCTGCCTTACAACTCTCTTCAGCAGCCTCAGGTGCTGTCTCGGTGATAGGTCCACTACGCTCTTTAAAGCCTGGAGAAGCATTTCCATTCGTATGGAGACATTACAACATGCACTCCAAAGTACTAAGAACGCCACAAAATCGACTTCGAACCATTTTCGCATGATTTTGCACTATTTCGGACAACTTCGAGCTACTTCGAATTATTTCGTGACATTTAGAATGACTTCACAGTACTTCGAACAACTTCGGCGGCTATATAGTTGTCTTCAAACACTTTCGATACACGTTGTACATTCAGAATAATCCAACTCGCCGCATATCGAGCACTACCAGACACGAGGAGAGAGTACAAGAGAGTTAGAATGCAATAAGTGCATTTTTGTGTTTCATTGAAGTACTTTTACTATATGGGAACACTGTATGTTTCATCATTTATCATTTCTCATTTATTTTTGATCTACAAAGTCCTCATTGTATGATATATTTGCCTCATGTTTTACACATGTTCTTATTTCCTTTTTAGTACTATCTCTTCATTTTGTATATAGACTTGTATTAGTTAGTTAAAACAACAGAGAATAGAATAACAGGGAACAGCACAAGTTACCCTCTCACTATCATCAGATTTAAAAATTGTTCTCTTTAGTCTTATCTTCATGTCATATCTCTAAAGTTCTGCGAAATATCATGAACTTCCTCGAAACTATCATATTTGCTCTCCATTTTATTGCCCATCGCCTACCGCCATTCGACAAACACTTCACATCCGTTAAACTCACTCTTCGATATACCTCGAACCTTTTCAAACTTATTCGAACTTCTTCGGACTACTTCGCACGACTTTGAACCTCTTTGAACCTTTTTCAAACCTATTTCGCACATCTTCGAACCTCTTTCAAACTATTTTGAACACCTTCATACGCCTATATGGACTATTATCCACAGCCCTTACCATTTCACATCACTAAACATTATGCTTTGGTCTCAGCGGTGATATTTAGTACCACCTCACACCCTTCCTCTGGCCTGTGTTATACCATCTGAAGCCATTAGTAGGTTTTGTTTGGGTTTCCGAGTTGAGTATCATCATTGGCATCCGATATCTCAATTGTATTGGAAGGGCCTCCATCAACATCCATCATGACCTCCTCAGCCTGCTCAAGAATGTGGCTGGGGTCCTCAGGGTGCAAACCCATAGAAAATTCATCTTCGTCAGGCACTTCTTCAACTTCTACTGACAAACAATGGCATGGTGCCACGGGGGCTTGCACAACTCTCATGACAGGAGGTTGCACCTGTGCAGTTCTTGTGACAGATGGGTGTGCAGTACTCGTGGCTTTTCTTGCTCTCAATTCATTGGCCTTCGAGTCAGAGGGTTTAATCGCCTTTCATTTGTTATTTGGCTTCAGATGAGTAGCTGCTTTTGCCTTCTTGTTCTTAGGCAGGAGAGGGTCTGCATTGTCTGTCACACATGCAGTTATCTTTTGCTTGCAAGGGGCAGTGATGTCCATATCGGAAATAGGGAGAGTGGGTGCCATTAGAGCAAAAGTTCAAGTGGTGTAGCACATTGAAGCATAGTGTGGAGCTCACAACATTATCAATGGTTGGAAAAAATAAAGATTTGTAATGTTACTTGCTGTCCGCTGTGAGCTACTGACTAGTTGTGCATGTACAAGCAGGGTAAGTCCGCCTCTATTCCAATTCAGGAAATGTGGTGGTGCTGGACCCATCAACCCAGTGCATGGGTATGGGTCAGACGAGGGTTGGGAAACACTGACACGTACCCATACCCCTGCCTACCCACAGTGCTAACCCACGCAGGTTGCACAACCCGTGCAGATCTCTAATTTCAACATATATTTGGTGTGCTTTTGTCTTTGATTTCGCATGTCGACCCATTAATGAGTTTTCGAAGAGGTGAGGAGTTGGTTTAGAGTGAGATCTGACCAGATCGATCACTTCCACTTTTGGAATGTGTGATGTGACAACTACTACAGGACGATAGGTCAACCACATCGATCTACTACCCGTGACTCTAATCAGAAATGTGAAGATCTTTTTAATTTGATAGTAGAATGTGGATCTTAAAAAAATATGGGAAAAAATGACGCCCTGGTTCTGGAATACCTTGTTTTCTGTGTTTTTGACCAGTATTTTGAGTCTACATTTATGAATATATATAATTTCGGAACAAGGGACCCCTAGATAGGTACTCTATATGCATACATATATACATTAACTCCGAGGTAATATAGAGCGTGAGGAAGAAAAAGGTCAACTGTCCCACTGACCGATGTATTACTGTAGTATGACTACTAAATGGGTTCTACAAGTCACCGAATTGAACATTGACCCTACTGACCCATCGGATTTCGGGATTTGAATTGACCGACTGAAGCCGACTGACCAGTTATAACCCGGGTTAGTCATTTGAGTTTTGATGGGTCAGTAACAACACTGTTTCGAACTATGCAACGGCAGACCAAAACTCAGCAGATCACTCTCGATTGCCATACTTATGTAATTTCATTTTGGATATCACGATTTTTGGACACCGAAAAGACCCTGGTCGGTTGCACCAAGATCAAATTGAGGGACCCAAAATCCAGGAATGATTAACAATCCTCTGTTTGTTCCCACCACAGTCGTGGTCCATTGTCTTGCACACCCCTCTGCATAAAAAAAACACATCAAAAACACTAGAAAATTGCAACATCACCCTAACGAATGTCCATGTTCCAAAAATATAATGAGCCGGGATTAGAGCGTTGCTACTCCAAAGTGGAAGCTCTGTCAGCCAATCAACGCATTGCGATCAGTCTGCTAGTAGCAGATACGCTCAACTTATTATAACTATGTACTTACGACGTACTTACGACGTACTTATCATGCCGCTGCCTTTGTACGATGCCACGATGCCTTTACCGAGGAACTCTCAGCTTGAAGAAACGACGCCTATGAACTCACACCTGGTTTCCCACTGTACAGTACATGCTATCCCCGTAACGTGCACACTTACAATTTGCAATTGATATCCGCCTACGTCTAGTATCTACGAAGACTTGGGACAACCTTGACGGACTCGGCATTGACTACACCTTTTTGTCGTCTGGCTCTTTTATCATGCTGCTTCGCCATTTCCATCTGTCCGTCACCCGATATTCTTCGCACCAATCCGATGGTCGCAAAGATGCATATCCAGTCATCAAATACGTCATAGGTCTAAGGTAAGCTCCCGGCGTGAGACGCAATCATATGGTTACTATGTTGGGAAATCTATTTCTTTAAATCAGCAAAGGCCCATTACCAAGAGAAGTATCACACCCCTCTACTTACCAGTCATCGTAAGGACAGAATGAGCTTCTGCAAAGATTGCATCTCAGGTGCACAGGTCCTTCGTCTTCTTTGCTGATTTATGTTACGAACTGTGTACAGGCGTAACTCATGAGGGAACACCAGAGGGTAAATGGGAGAATATCGGGGGCGTAAATTCATATGTCGCCACGCCTACAAGAGACTACCCTAAAGACAAGGGCATTCTGTTCTTGACGGATGTATTTGGGCCTCAGTTCATTAATGCCAGGGTGCGTACAGTGTGAAGCTCAATGGAATATCCAGTCACGATTTCTTCTCTGGGGATTTAGCTGCTAGCAGATGATTTTGCCCGCAACGGATTCAAGGTACTGTCATACTCCATCGCACAGTTCTTTGATGAGGACTGAAGCCATAACACGACAAGGTGTTCGTTCCGGACATTTTGAATGGGGACCCCATTCCCCCTCACCTGTTGGGGACGGTACGTCCGTAGTAACTGATGTTGATTCGGTGTAACCAATACATACCACAGCCCGGCTTTGATTTTTCAGAATGGCACTCTCGTCACCTTGCTGAGCAGACCCGCCCACCGATTGATAAGGTATTAGCGGCCTTAGAGGAACAGGGCGTAAAATGGATCGGAGCGACAGGATTCTGCTTTGGAGGTACGTTATGGACGGGGGCCATTATCCTGCAGCTCATAGGGAATTTCTATTTCCTCCTCTAGCCCGGTACGTATTTGATTTGGCGTTCGAGGGCAAGATCAAGGCGGCGGTGGTATCGCACCCTTCCTTCCTCAAGCCCCCTGAGGATTTTGAGGTGAATGTTCTTTATTTTCTCCAATTTCCGTGTTATTCGCTTACGGATTTACAGAAATTCGCCAAAACGGGTGTTCCCCTGCTCATGAACACTAACCCCAACGACCCGCAGTTGTCGGACGACGGTTGCAAGATTGCCGATAACATCCTCGGCAATGACAAGTTCGCTCCTGGATATAAGAGGGTGCATTGGGAAGGGTGTCCCCATGGGTTTGCGGTCCGAGGTGATCTGAACAACTCTGTGCATAAAGCAGGTAAAGAGGGCGCATTTAAAGAGTCTGTTAATTGGTTTTTGGCTAAGTTGTAGAGTGTGCGGACATTATCGATGTAAGATGCAACAATTATTGAATTGATCAAAGTTGTCAAACATAGTCTAATTTGACGGGTGACATGATACATCTTCGGTGCAGGGAAACCATCGCGTTGACGAAGAATACGACATTCAGAGCACTTGCAATTGCAGTCTGAGAGCACCGAAATTAGTAAAGACGAACGTGCTACATAGATTACCAAACTCCAATCTCGTGAATATTTATTAATAACTGTGGGAGTCAAGTGACTGATATAAATAGAGCACGGTCTCAGATTGCGATAACTTGAATTATCTAGCATCATGAGCTTCTGCAAAGACTGCTTCACAGGTACGTCTTTAAAACCCTTTTAAACACCTTGCCAACAGCGCACTACAGGTGTAAGACACGACGGAACTGCGGAAGGCAAATGGGAGAATCTCGGTGGTGTGGATTCTTACGTTGCCACGCCCACTGTCGGCTATGCCAAGGATAAAGTTTTGCTCTTCATACCGGATGCGTACGGGCCGAGATTTGTAAATGCACAGGTAAGTTGGCTATTCATCTAGGCAGAGAGCGATTGCTTACACTCACGTGTAGTTGCTGGCGGATGATTTCGCTCGCAACGGGTTCAGGGTACATTTAATTTGTCATCGTATAGGAACAAAGGGATTCCGGCTAATGGATCCGTAGACTGTCATCCCAGATTGCCTCAACAGCGACCCGGTCCCGACCGATGACCTGACGGTGAGTATGCCGGCCAGTGGGTATAGATTGAGCGTTGATAACTCTGGAAACAGGGCACCTTCGATTGGCAGGGCTGGTTCCAGAATCACACTCCCGCTCAGACTCGCCCATCTATTGATAAAGTTATCAAGGCTTTAGAGGAGCAGGGAGTTACCACATTTGGCGCAACTGGGTACTGCTTCGGTGGTGCGTATCCCATTATAAGTTCGGGGAGTAATACCTTATGAGCTACTCTCAGCTCGCTATGTGTTCCATCTGGCCTTCGAAAACAAGATCAAGGTAGCAGTAGTATCCCACCCGACGTTACTCGAGCGTCCAACCGATTTTGAGGTGATTATACATCCTCACACATCCTTCAATCTCTCAACTGCATGTTCTATTAACAGAAATACCTTACACTTTCGAAAGCGCCACTGCTCATCAACACCTGCACCTTCGATCAGATGTTTCCTGCTGAGGCTTCTGCAGAGGTTGACAGTATTCTTGGCGGTGGCAAGTTTGCGCCAGGGTACAAGCGGGAGCACTTTGAAGGTTGTACACATGGATTTACGATCAGAGGCGATTTGAGTGATCCTAAGGTGAAAGCAGGGAAGGAAGGTGCTTTTAAAGCCTCGGTCGAATGGCTTTGGGAGAAGCTGTGAACAGGAACTAGTTATGTATTGGACGACTTCCCGCAGCATCTGAAAGGGTTTTGATTGCAAAAGCCAAGTGCTGTGATGCCGATATTCAGGCACGATGATTAGTTTCGGGACAAATTCTGAAGGTTCTGATTGTGCGCTCATTGCGTTGACGCGCACATGTCACGTGACCATCATCATGTGATGCAACGGTCCGAAAATCTTATTTGCAATGTGTTCACCTCAAACTGAATTATAACGAGTGCAACCATAAAGCACAATTTATCAAATGATACATGGTAGTAATATAGATATGTTATCAAACTACGGTCTACTTTTGTTCTGTTGCAGTGGCATAGCCACACAGTGGTAGTGTATGTAGGTTCACTTACTACTTACCTTGTTGCTTGGGTTAGCTTGCTAGTAACTAGGGTTAGAGGTATAGAACATTCTCTGTATTGCTACTGAGGAATACAGCATGTTTATATACTCCTAGAGCTATGTGGTCGCATGATCAGAGGGGAGGCACATGGATGCCTTGAGGTGTCCATAAGGCAGACCATAATACATCAATATAGGTGCCATGAGGCAGCTCATACACAATATGTAAGGGGACTAGGAGGTGTCCCCAGGGTCTTGGTGTAAGGGGAAAGGGAGACATCCCAAGTGTCTGGGCAATTTTCTGCATTTGTCCCACTTTTTATTTTTTTTATTTTATTTCACTCTATTCTGCCTTTACTATGATTTTCTGTGGTTTTATTCCTATTTTATGATTACTTTTTGGTTTTCTCCATGTTGGTACATGTTGACAGTGCTATGCTTAGAGGTAGGACCCCTTATGGATGCTTACCCCTTGGGGTGACATCATTCCACACCTACTTCTGCATTTTTTTTAATTTTGAACCTATTATTCAATTTTTGTGTCTTTCACATATACTGGGCATCAACAGATGGGTACTTAGAGTTTTCTCTTTGGATTCCCCTCTGTTAGGTGCACCTAAGTGTCTGGATTATGTAGTATAATATTAACTTTGAATTCCTCTCTGTTAGCTTACTATCAAGTTAGGCTTTGAGGTTGCCCTTACAGTAGAAAACTCTCTCTCTAGGCCCAGAATCAAAGTGCACTGTGGATATGTATGTATAACATCTCCTATGCATCCAAAATGTTGCCCAGGATGCAATCGACACCCCTGCATTAAGTGCACACTTATCTCCACTCAATGTTCTGCCATGCACCATGGATGCCCAAAAATGCATTGAAGTGCTCAAAGGTGCTGTTATCAGATTGCATGTGCAAATTGACTCACTTAAATCATGTATTTAAAGCTTTAATATTCCAATTATTTCAAACCCAACCACTTCCAGCATCAATGCTCTATCTAATATCACTGGAACACAGATCAAAGCATTTCCCTTTGCTGAGTTTAATGGTGCATGCTCTCATGGAGGCTCATTCCTCAACTCCTGTGAGTTAAACATCAGTCTTCATCCTAATCGATTCATAGATGACACTGCAAACCTTTGCATACAATACTGGTGCCTGTAAGGGCAATCTCAAAGCCTCACTTAACAGTGAGCTAACAGAGGAGAATCCAAAGTTAATATTACACTACATAATACAGACACTTTAGGTGCACCTAACAGAGGGGAATCCAAAGAGAAAACTCTAAGGACCCATCTGTCGATGCCCAGTATATGTGATAGAGCTGAAAATCAAATAGTAAGCTAAAAATAGCAAAAGGCAGAAATAGGTGGATCAAGCTGTGGGATGATGTCGCCTTGATGGATAAACATCCAGAAGGGGTCCTGCTTCTAAGAATAGAACTGTCAACATGTACCAACATAAAAAAACTGAAATATAATAATAAAATAGGAATAAATCATAGGAAATCATAGAAAAGGCAGAATAGGGTGAAATAAAATATAAAAAAATATGGCATGAATGCAGAAAATTGCCCAGATGCCTGGGGTGCCCTCCTTTCCCCTTACATCACCCCCCTCCTATGATGCATCACCTCAATGCATTCAAAACCATATTTGCCCGAAGTTGGACCCTTGGATGCACTAAGGTGCAGAGGAATGTCACCAGTGGAACTCTCTGACCAGTCATGGGGCATTCACATCAGACTCTGTGACCCAGGAGTTCTCCTTGTACCAATAACCCTTCCAGTGTACCAGATTGCAGCATTTCAGTGCACATTGGAGATATAATTGTTTATGTGCAAGTGCATGTTATCTGCTCGCCTGCTTATGATATTCTATTAGGGTGCCCCTTCGACGTGTTAATGCACTCTATCATGCGCAATTTTGTGAATGAAGTGCAAACAATTACTATTTGTAATCTGAACACAGGTGTCATCTCCACCATTCCAACAAAGCCTAGGGGAAAGCCATGCCACCTCTTACCAGCTGCAGCAATACTGCACTTTACTGTTCAGGACAACCCACAAAGAAATTTTTGCCAGACTTTGAGGAATTGATTGCAGACCAAGGAGAAGCTGCTACTATCATAACATTTGACTCTGATACCCAATCTTGTAATGTTTCTGCTTTTGTGCTTATTCCATTTTCTTCTTCCATTCCATCGACCTCTATTATTTCTTGACTCTACTTATCCCAATGTACCAATGATCATGTGCAGGCACTCTTAAATTCTATCAACTCTATGGTGCTTATTCCAGCTGCATTTCTGAAAAGTGCACATGCGCATGCAACTTTTATCAATTTAGCAGTGTGCACACTGCAAAAAGACATAGTAACCAAGAAGAAAAAACTGGTTGCTAGAAAGGTCAAACCAATTATTGCATCCATCCCAAATGAATTCTGCATCAAGCACAACATGATTGGTGATCTACTAGCAGTGCTACCTGCACTTTTACCAAATATGCCACTGTTTACCCTGATTGGGCACTATACTAAAGAGTGCATGCAAGTGCTCCAAAAGTGCCACACTGATTTCTTACTACCAGAAGAGATGAGAATATTGCACCACTTGATGTCACTGCAGAATGAAGCCTTCGCATGGAGCAATGAGGAGCACAGCAGTTTCAAGACTGCATTTTTTTCCCTAGTAGAAATTCTGATTATTCTGCACATGCCTTGGATAGAGCACAACATTCCCATTCTACCAGGCATATATGAAGAAGTTTGCACTATTATTTGAAAAAAGATCGACTCAGGCATTTATGAGCACTCAAATTTGGCATACAGATCATGGTGGTTTCGCATATTCAAGAAAGATGGGAAAGCACTGTGCATTGTACATAGCCTCGAACCACTTAATCACATTACCATTAAACACTCTGGCATTACCTCTATACCTGAGCATCTTGCAGAGCAGTTTGTGGGGCACACATGCAGTGCTGTCCTAAATCTATATGTGGGATATGATGAGTGCTTAATTAAAGAATCATCGCACAACCTTACAACATTCGAGATGCCTTATGATGCAATGCACCTTGTTACATTGCCAATGGGTTGGACAAACTCAGTACCAATCTTCCATGATGATGTGTGCTATATTCTGCAGCCAGAGATACTGGTGATATAGCTCCCTATCACCCTGTGCTCATACTACAGCATTTTTTGCAATTGTGCACACTGCTTTGACACCTTCTACTCACTTTGCACAGTATGCTTTGGTGCACCTTCATGTGCTTTCATGCACTCCCATGCACTTTAGTGTGCTTTCATGTGCCTTTGTCTGCTTTCGCATGCCTTTGTCCACTTTCATGCACCCAAGTGCGCTCCTGTGCACTCCAATGCACTCCCATCTGCTTTAGTGTGCTTCCATGCACTTTTGACCGCTTAGGTGCACTTTTGTGTGCCTTTCACATGTCTACTGTGCCTTTGGATCTCCCTTAGCTGCCTTCTCTCGTGTGCTCTAAATGCATCTTGTTATGCTTCAAACACCCTCTGTGCGCCCCCCCCACACTCCTTATCTGCCCTTCACAGTTATTCTGTGCTTGATGCACCTTTATGTGCTCCATTACACTTTACCCACAACTCACATTCTTTGCTGTGCACTCATTGCACAATCCTTATCACACACACAACAATCCACCACACCAATTGTGCTGCACATCACAGCTTCTAGCTTACTGGTGCACTTATTCGAGGTGCACCACAATTCCAGCATGAGCAAACTGTGCATTCTTACATAATCTGGGCACTTTGCACCTGTTTGGCATTGGACTGTGTGCACTTGGGTGCTTTATGTAATCCTGGTGCTTTGGTGCTATTTGGCCTCACACAGCATCTCCTTATAGTTCTTCCACATTTCCAATCAGCATCACCTTATCTGGTAACTGGCACAGGTCAATCACATCATTATTACTAAGGTGCAGCATGCAATGCATAACACCAAAGTGGATTAATTGGGAAGAGTGCACAGGACCTAGAGCATATCAAAAATAGAGCATCGCACTGGAAAGTTGGATATTGGGCTATAATATGCGCAAATCTTATTGGCTAAGGCAGTGGCATAGTGCGGTCATGTTCTTATCTGGCTTTCACAGTTACTGCGTGCTCGATGCACCTTTATGCACTCCTTTTATGCTTTGCCAGCAACTCACATTCCTCACTGTGCACTCATTGCACTATCCATTTATCACACACAACAATCTACTACCACACCTATTGTGCTGCACATCATGGCTTCTAGCTTACTGAGGCACTTATTTGAGGTGCACCATGATTGCAGCATGAGCCAATTGCACATTCTCACATAATCTGGGCACTTTGCACCTATTTGGCATTGAACTGTGTGCACTTGGGTGCTTTCATGTAATCCAGGCACTTTGGCACTATTTGGCCTTGCACAGCATCTCCTCATAGTTCTTCCACATTTCCAATTGGCATTGCCTTATCTGGTAACTGGCACAGGTCAATCACATCACTATTACTAAGACACAGCACATGACACATAATACCAAAGTGGATTAATTGGAAAGAGTGCATGGGACCTAAAGCACACCAAAAATAGAACATTGCACTAGAACAGTTGGGTATTGGGCTATAGCATGCACAAATCTTATTGGCTAAGGCAGTGGCATAGTGCAGTTGGGTTTAGGTGAGCCAATGGATGGGCTTGTGGATAGTGCATGGCACTTTCTATTTTTATACTTTAATTTACCATTCTTATCACATAAGCCATTTGTACATAGTAGGCAGACAGATAGAGAATCCAGAGAATTTTTCCCCTCTATATAGTTCATAGCTCATTTAGCGTCACACATAATCTGTGCACATTGTCCAGTCTGTATGCCTTTGTAGTGCACCCTTTGTATAGCTGCATTTGCATATTGTTTGCATCCCTCATTGTATTGCCACATTTTGTCCCCTTCATTGCATCCTTCATCTTTGTTTGTGTGCTCTTGCAGTGCACCCTTCATATAGCTGCATTTGCGCATCATTTCCACTCCTCATTGTATAACCACATTTTGTGCACCATTTGTGCACTTTCCCACCAGTTGCACTCGCATCCTGTTTGTGTTCCTAGCCTGTACTGCTCCTTTGGCACACTCTAGTACAGTCCTTGTCCCACTAAACCTCCTCCTTTTCACCCCCATCATCATTCCGCATTTTGTACTCTTATTACATGTTTTTCCATACTGCACATTTTTGCCCCTTTGTATTGCACACATTTTTGCCATTGTGCATACCTTTCTTTTTGTGTACACAACTAGTGCATACATTGAAAACCACCGTACCAGTGTCTTTGTAGTCTCTGCACCTTGAAGGATGATCTGAGGCCCTCTAAGTAAACCCCCTCATCCTGAGCATGCCTGCAGCTGTAGGTTTAGTGTTCACCCTTTCTGTTGAGACTCTGCACTGAGTACCAACTGAACACATTACCAATTAAGTTGGTTTTCCAACTTAAAGAACTGGTGCTAAGTTATGCCAGTCACTTTGCCGATAGGGAAATAATCAATCCTACTATACCTCATTCCACAGCAATGGAATGAGATCCCAACCCTGTCCAACCTTGTTTCACCAACCCAGCGAAATGAGAACATCCTTCCACAGATGTGGTTCCCATGTCTACACTCCTGAGTTATCTTGTGAATAACCTTCTAAAAAGAAGGTACACTATATAACAACAGCAGGATTGTTCTTCAAAGGATACATGATGGCGATATCCAGGATGGAACTCCCACCTTGATCCCTGATCAGGGGATCCGTTTCGACAAAGATGGTCAACCTTGGGATAAGAATGACCTTCATCTCACCATCGACAGCAAGAGAGCCCACCATCTGTAAATTCCAGAGGGCCTGTGCAGAGTCATGCAGGCCATGGAGGACCACCAGATAGAGATTGGTCCAGGGATGATGGTAATGGAAGTGATAGCGACTTGACATATAGCACATTGTGGAATGAAAGTACTGAACATTCTGCCTGATTTGAGAAAGAAGCCTCCTGCAGAAACTCATCAAATCACCAACAAGGAGTGCAAACATGCACTTCTTCCAGACATACCCCATCTGGACATTCTGGTACCCCATGAAAATCCAGTAGCCCTTACTGGTCTACATCTTCCTATCCCAATTATTATTAAGATAAAGGCTCTCGCTGTCCCTCAAAATATTTGAGAGACATCCATGCCAAGATACATAGACAGATCGTCTTGACTGAAATTGCTGCCAATGGAGGCAAGAATGGTCCCCGAGTTCCCAATCTGTCCAAGTATGGCAGATTACCTGACATTGAAACCTTTGAAAGATGGCTGAATGCCTTTCTTCAGTGGTTGAAGCTGAACAAGGTGTGTGGCTCTGAGCTGGACTCAGACCACATAGAATATATGGCAATTTTCCTTGAGAACACTGCCCTCACTTGGTTTGAGGACAGCATTGACAATGCATACCATTAATGATTAGCCTGGACTTTCAAAGAAGTTGACACTAGCCTATACAACCAGTTTGTGCATGAAAATGCAACCCACAATGCGATTGACAAATTCTAGCACATCAAGTATAACACTGATGAGGGCATTATGGGCTATTACCACCAACTGGAGCACTATGCTACCAGGATGATACAGGCACCCAATCCATTTATGTTCAAAACACAATTGGTAACTGGGTTGCCCACAGGCATCATCCTTTGTACTAGACAAAGGATGCTCCACTGAGACCAGCTCAGTGCAAGATATCCTACACTTCACTTGCCATGTGGAGGAAATTGGTAAGATGAGAAAATGCTTCCATGAAAAGAAGCATATAAGGGATTCCACCAGGTTGAAGAGCACATCCTCTTTGACTGAAACTTTTAAAATAAAAGAACCTTTATCCAATCATTCTCAAAAACATGATAAGAGCTATCATAATAGCTCTAAATATCTGAGGCCGAAGTATCCTACCAAGGAGCTTTGAAGTCATGGTGATAGTGATTGCCATAACAAAAATTGTTGTGATACTCGACATCGTGCATCTGGAGGGAAACCATCCAGACACTCCAGATCCAAATCAGACAAAAGGTCTGATGACAAGAAGACCCTGAATTGTTACAGCAGTGGAGGCCCACACTACTCCACAGATAAGGGCTGCCCTAAGTATGGACAGCCCAAACCTTCAGCTAAGATGTATGCCACTTGAGAAGGATCAGTGCCTATGACTGATCTCCAAATCTCCTGTGCTCAACCAAGCAGTAAGCACCATCTGAGTCTTACCCAGGACTCAGATTCACAGTCTGTGACAATGAGAGACTCACCACAGTGTACAGTGACTCAGAGGATAATTCTCACTCTGAGTATGGGTCTGCTTTGTCAGACATGAACCCTGACAGTTCTCAATACAGTTCAGATGGTAAACTGTGCAACTTGGAATCTGACACTGGGGGTAACACCAGTGAATATTCTGCAGCAGAGCACTTTGGTGCAATCCACAAAATCCTTTCAGAGTATGACTCTGATAGTTGCCTATCTGCCCAGTTGGTGTCCGACTCAGAGGAAGACTCTGAGGATGAAATGGAGACAAAATATCCATCATTTTCTGAAAGATTAGGCATCATGATGGACAACCTATTTAAAGACAAGCCATGCTTTAGGGGCATGACCAGTCTGAGAAAATCCTCAAAGAAGATTACCTGTCTCCCTCACTCAGAGAAGGACAATTGGTGCTTTGTGGCAAAGATGAAGCTTCATGAACTTGAAGCCTCTGTCCTCCTTGATTCAGGCTGCATGTCTGATTCAATTTCCCCAGAGTTCATCATGCCAGTGAATCTTAATGCCCACAAATTGGAAGAGCTGGTGCCCTTGCAATTAGGCACTGTTGGAAGCCATTCAAAGATCAACTTCAGACTATTCACTGATTTTGAAATCAGTGAAATTAAAAACACCCATTATTTCAATGTTGTTAACATCAATAGGTATGATGCCATCCTAGGCATTATCTTCATGAGGAAACACAGTATACTTCTAGACTTCGAATGTGATAAAGTATGCATCAAGAGCAAACACCTTGATACCATTATCGAGCTATGCATGCTCAATCTTCCAAGGAGGAGTGACATGAGAGTGGCCACCAGGCCACACAAAAGAAGAAGGACCCGGACAAGCCTGGTCTGAGTTCCATGAAAGTGCAACCTCTGTCTGTCAGATGTAGGAATGTTGAAATGAAAGAAATAGATGATGTTGACAACCATTGTCAGTCTACACTGAAGCCTTTGGACCCCATCCTTTTAGGACCAGAAGAGGAACCCATGAGTGAAGAAGAAGACAACCTAGAAGAGATCATCCAGGAATTCACTTGGGATAGATTTCCTGAGGGACCCAATTATGAACCTCCCAGATCTGACCCCTCTATCCCTGCAGTACTTCCACCAGATTAGATCGTTCTGAAGTGTCCTAACTCAATGAGGGAACCCCTTGCTGAGAAAATAGCCAAGTACTGCAAAGCAGGCTGGTGGCATCCTGCCTGCATAAAGCAAGCTGCTCCAATGCTCGTGGTTCCTAAGAAAACTGGGAAAATTTGCACTGTGATCAATGCAGTGAAACATAACACTAACATAGTGAAAGATGTTACACTGCTTCCTGATCAAGACTTGATTTGTCTTGATGTCGCTCGAGCTAAGTACCACTTGAAAATTGACCTCTCTGATGCCTATGGGCAGGTCCGAGTTGCCCCAGAAGACATCTGGAAAACTACCTTCTCAATGGTTCAAGGCATCTACGAGAGTCTTGTTATGCAACAAGGTGACTGCAATGCACCCTTAACCTTCCAAAGGTTGATGAGCTCTATATTCTGAGATTACATTGGAATCTTTGTCCACACCTACCTGGATGACATCTTTGTGTTTAGCGACACCATTGAAGAACACCAGAAGCATCTGGAGCTCATGTTTACCAAACTATGTGAGCATTCTCTGTACCTCCATGCAGAGAAATGTAAACTCTACACTGAAAGAATAGAGTATCTCAGTCATATAATTGATGAGCATGGCCTACATGCAGATAGCAACAAAATGGCCTGTATATGAGAGTGGAAAACTTCCCATAATTATCATGAAGTCCAGCATTTTCTGGGACTCATGCAGTATCTGGCACATTTCCTGCCAGACATAAGTGCTTTCACTAGTCCGCTGTCAGTGATGACTAAAAACAGTCAAGCCTTTTTATGGTGACCATTGCACAATCATTGTTTCTAGATGATTAAACACATCTGTTCTATGATGCCTGTGCTGAAGCTGATTGACCCAGACTTACCTGAGCCAATCTGGGTGATCTGTGATGCCTCAGTCTTTGGTACTGGAGCCATGTATGGTGGGACCTGAGTGGCAAACTTGCTGCCCTGCTGGGTTCCTGTCTGAGAAATTCTCAGATGCTCAAAGAAACTACTGTACCTTTGAGCATGAAATGATTGCCATACTTGAGGCACTCCTCAAGTGGGAAGACAAACTGATCAGTAGATGCATTCATGTCATCACTGATCACCAGGTGCTTGAGTTCTTCCAGACTCAACACTGACTGTCTGCTAGACAAACACATTGGATGGAATATCTGTTGCATTTCAACTTTGACATTCATTATGTCAAAGGCAAATTGAACAAAGTAGCAGATGCTCTGTCCTGCTACTACCAATTTAACTCTTGGGACGATGCTCCATTAGTCCAACACTATGTCTTCACAGATGTATGACTCGATCCCAACCATGAGAATCTCCCATGGGATCAACATCTTGAAATCAAAAATCAAGTAATTGAAACTTGTTCCACTGCTTCCCAGCAGAAACAAGTTAGTGAACAACTCAAAGCTCTTTGAGAACAAATCAAAGAGCATGAGGCAGCCACAGCCATATTGACTGTGAATTCAGAAGAAGCAACCACACCTTTTTCAAGGACCAACCAATCAGAGGATGATCCTTTGATTTATGCCTCTCAGGTTAAAGGGCCTTACCTGCACATTCACATGTCATAGTTAGACCCTCTGAATGATGATATCCAAAATGAATCAATGACAAGCTTTTCAAGAAGTTTCTTGAAAATCTGAAGGATCACCTAGACTTCCAGACCTGGGATGGTTTCATTTGGAGAAAGAACAGAGGGGGCAAAGAGGTCCTTTGTGTCCCCACCTCTACTTCTAAAGGTATGAGCTTACATGGTCATATCATTGAACAAGCCGACATCTTGGTGGGGCATTTCAGTCCTTTGAAGACATTGGAATACATCTGACATTGGTATTGGTGGCCTCGACTTCAATATGAAGTCAAGAAATACTGTGATTCATGCAAACCTTGCATCTGCTCGAAGGGGGAATACCACTCCCCTCAAGGCAAGCTGCACTCATTACTAACACCCATGAGACCATGGGAGTCAATTGGAATGGATTTTATCGGACCCTTCCCAGCATCCAAAGGATTTGACTGCCTTTGGGTAATCATCTGTCATCTGTCTTTGATGGTTCACCTAATCCCAGTGAACACCACAATGAACAATGACCACATCACAACTATCTCCCATCTTTGTGAAGGAGATTGTCTGTTTGCATGGATTACTGGGCTCGATTGTTTGCAATCGAGACTCTAAATTCATGTCCAAATGGTGGTGTGAAATCCAATGTATTTTGGACATCAAATTACTCATGTCTACTTCATTCCATCCTCAGATGGATGGAATAATGGAGCACACAAATTGTTTGATCACTCAGATTCTCTGAGTGCTGGTTGCATCCAATCAAAAAGATTGGGTAAAGTTCCTCTCTCTCATAGAGTTTGCCATAAACTCCACAATTAACAGAGCAATGGGGATGGCCCCATTTAAAATTAACTATGGATTCTTGCCTTGTATGATGCAAGAACTTCCTTTTACAGAATGCATTCCTCCTGGAGTGCGTACTTTTACAATGAATGCACTGTGAAATATGGCCATTGCCCATGATAGTATATCACTGAAAGAGTCTTTCAATGACACTATGCTAACAAGCATTGGTGCAAGGAGCCTGATGTCAAACAAGGAGACCTTGTTTACCTTTCCACAAAGAACCTTGCATTACCAAAGGGTCACAAAAGTAGACTACTACCTAGATTTGTAGGACCCTACAAGGTCCTACAAGCTTCCCCCGAGAAATCCAACTATGAGTTGGATCTTCCTACAGAACTGAAATGCTAGTGTATACACCAGCATTTCCATGTGAGCCTACTGAGGATTCACCATGCTAATGATGATGCATTGTTTCCCAACAGGCATTATTCTGATGCATATGACTTTGGTGCCCCAGATGACACCAAATGGTATGTCGAAGAGATCATGGCACACAGGTGGTGTGGCTGTACCATCCAGTTTAAAGTGAAGTGGAGTCTGGGAGACACCACTTGGGAACCTTTAGTGAACTGGAATGATTTTGCAGCTCTAGATGCTTATCTGGCACTGATGGGTACCAGAAACTGGCAAGAATTGCCCAAATGTGCAGGAGTTCCTGCATGTCGATGAACTTAACAACTTGGAAATTTCCAAGTCACATTTGGGTGTACCTTGCCCAACAGAGTTCACACTCCATGACTTTACATTGTGTGGAGTTTCAATTTTTTCTTCTTCTTCATCACTTGGTACACTACCATGGCAAGCTTTTCTCCTGACAGAGATGACCCCATGGGAGATGAGCACATAGACAGACCTGACTGTACACATGAGATGGGCCCTAGTGGCCAGTCTCAAAGGGGAAGGAGAAGGCAAGAGAGTTCAAGCCCACTGGCTCAAGCAGCAACATTACTCAACCTCATCGCTTGCCAAGCCCTGAAAAGATCGAAAAGGCCATTAGCACTAGCAGACATTCTGCTAGAGAAGAACAAAACCAGTGATATGGCTCCCTATTGCCCTGTGCACATACTATGGCATTTTTTGCAATTGTGTGCACCTCCTAGATGGCTTCTGCTCACTTTGTGCAGCATGCTTTTGCATGTTTTTGTGCACTTTTGTGTGCCTTTGAGCGCTTCCATGCACTTTTGTGTGCCTTTCACTGCTTAGGTGTGCTTTTGTGCACCTTTTACATTTCTACTGCACCTTTGGATCCCCCATAGCTGCCTTCTGTCGTGCACTCTAAATGTGCCTTGTTACACTTCAAACTGCCTCCCACACTCCTTATCTGCCTTTCACAGTTACATATTGTGCACTTGATGCACCTTTATGCGCACCTTTTATGCTTTACCTGCAACTCACATTCTTTCCTGTGCACTCATTGCATGATCCTTATCACACACACAACAATCCACCACACCAATTGACCTGTGCATCACAGCTTCCAGCTTACTGGCACGTTTATTCAAGGTGCACTGTGATTCCAGCACGAGTGAACTGCACATTCTCATATAATCTGGGCACTTTGCACCTATTTGGCATTGGACTGTGCACACTTGGGTGCTTCACATAATCCAGGTGCTTTGGCACTATCTGGCCTTGCACAGCATCTCCTTATAGTTCTTCCACATTTCCAATTGGCATCGCCTTATCTGGTAACTGGCACAGGTCAATCACATCATTATTACTAAGGCACAGCATGCAATGCATAACACCAAAGTGGATTAATTGGGAAGAGTGCATGGGATTCAATGTGCACCAAAAATAGAACATCACACTGGAACAATTGGGTATTGGGCTATAGCATGCACAAATCTTATTGGCTAAGGCAGCAGCATAGTGTGGTCAGGTTTAGATGGGCAAATGGATGCGCTTGTGGGTAGCGCATGGTGCTTTCTATTTTTATACTTTATTTTACTGTTTTTTTATCACCTAAGCCATTTGTACATAGTAGGCAGACAGATAGAAAATCGATAGGATCTTTTCCCCTCTCATAGTTCATAGCTCATTCAGCGTCGCATATAGTCTGTGCACCAGTGTCCAGTCTGGGTGCCTTTGTAGTGCACCCTTCATATAGCTGTGTTTGCATATTGTTTGCATCCCCTCATTATATTGCCACATTTTGTCCCTTCATTACGTTCTTTATCTTCACTTGTGCACTCTTGCTATGCACCCTTCATATAGCTGCATTTGTGCACTGTTTGTGCATTTTATTGCATAGCCACATTTTGTGCACCATTTGCGCATTTTCCCACCAGTTGTGTTTGCATCCTGTTTGCATCCCTAGCCTGTGCATCACCCTTGCAGCACATCCTAGTGCTGTACTTGTCCTGCCAAACCTCCCACTTTCATCTCCCTCATCATTGCACATTTTTCCACACTGTGCATTTTTGCCCTTTGCATTGCACACTTTTTCACCATTGCGCATACCTTCCCTTTTACATACACGACTAGTGCACACATTGAAAACCACTGTACCAGCCTCTTTGTAGTCTCTGCTCCCTGAAGGACAATCTGAGGCCCTCTAAGTAAACCCCCTCATCCCGAGCATGCCTGCAGCTGTAGGTTTAGTGTTCACCCCTTCTGTTGAGACTCTGCCCCGAGTACCAACTGAATACATCACCAGTGAGCTGGGGTGGGCACCAGCTCTTCTGCTACTGGAACTTGGAGGTTTGATGGTGAAGGCAGCATTATCCTTCACTGAGGCACTTGTGACACTTGCAAGAGCTATGCTTTACATGTGTACACCCATGTATATAATGATGATGATGAATATTTTGATGCGAGAGATTGTTGAGATTCAGTATTAACTCTGGCGCCCTTGCCAGAGCCAAACATATTTATAATGAATACAAAAAAGATATTGCTGCCCTCCAGGAGACCATCTGGAATCTGGAAGATGAGAATGAGCATCTGCGCAAGCAGCTCAATAGACATTTGTCCAAATGAGCTCATACTTGTGAACCCTCTCCTCATCTGGAGAGGCCCCAGAGTAATTTGTATGCTGGTGCAGCCTCTCAGCCTGCACCACCTCCCGCTCCCCACCCTGTCATTCCTGATGAGGATGTCAATATGAATGAGGTTTACCCACCTCTTCCCAACCTTCCACCCCTGAGATATACATTCTTGGGCCCTGATGTTCCAAGAATGGCAAACTGGAGACCAGCTCCCAAGGTGCATGTCCAAGTTCCTACATCCATTCCTCAGAACACTGAGGAGTTTGATAACTGGTCCTGGATGGCCCACACCTCTGGGAACTACCCAATGTTGGAATGAATGTGCCAGTACATGCAGTTCATCAATGATACCCCTTCAGGGGCTCGAACTCCCCTGATGACCCATGCCCTTGCCCACTGGAGATTACTGGTTGGCTCCCTGTTTAAATGCAGTCAGCATGAGGATTATGCAACTCCACGATCCTGCTCACCTGGAGCAACCCTCACTCCTGGACTCTGCTGAAATGTGGGCACAGTTCATGCACCGACACCTGTACCAGGGGCAATCCCACCCTGGTACCCTGATGGATGAACAGAGGGTCTCCCTCCCACACATTAGGAGACAACTCCTGCTTCATCAACAGATCCCTTCAGGGCTATTTCCTGAAGCTAAACTACTTCTCTACCTCCATACTGCAGAGGTACTAGCCATGCTGGGACTGTACCAACAGATTTGAGAGCACAAATGCCTCTCACTGTCCCCCATGCACTGTCGGCAGCCTATGCCAATCAGCACCCATCCAACTTCCCTCAAGAATGTTGTATGACACCTCACTACTATGGACATCTCAGATGAGGAAGTCCAAAAAGGTTATCACTATGCCATTGGCTGGCTTACAGTGATGGATACCGCCAACTCCTCCCATTCAGAAAAGTCTTCTACCACTGCCAACATCATAAGACGTCTGTGGCAACATACCAATACCCATTCAGAGGATGCTCCTCTGATGTCTGAATCCCATTGGTGGATCACCAGACCTAACGACATGGCCCTTCGAGAGCCATGAAGAAAAAGAAAAAGAGAATCCACTGCTCCCACCAAGGATGGAGCTCCCTCTCATTCAAGGTGACCCCACCCTAAATCCACTGCCCGGTCCTCCAGATTCTCCACTAAACTAATTGCATCTCTGCACGCAAGCACCTCTTACATGGACAACCAACCTCCTGCCCATTCCAGGCCTTCTCACCTGTCCAGCTGGCATCCAACTCCTCCAGAGGTATATTCTCTTAAGAATGATCTGACCTCAGGATGGTCCAGGTCCCCTCTCATTGTCAAGGCAACTCAAGGCCAGAAGAAGACCTTAAAGAGAGTGAGGAGAGTTGCTGCCAACATCCCTCCAAATGGGTACAAGAAGCCCATTAGCAAACTTGTGAAAGATCAGAGACCCTGATGACAAGGGTGATTCCACTGACTCTGACTCTTCATCCAACAATGAAATGTTCACCATTGACAAAGATTGTTTCTCTCTTGATGAAGGGCAGACAACAAACACCTCTGCTCTGGGGAACTTCCCAGAGACCCCCATATCCCAATTGTCTTTGTTGGCATCGAACAACAAAACAACCCTACTTTCCACTGTGCCCAATTATGAGTGCAAAGAACCCATATCTACCACCCTGGAGGAAGTTAGGCATATGTTAGTTGACACCAACCTCCCCAGATCCTCGTCAACCCTCAATGAGTCCCACATATTATTGTTGAGCCTCAATGATGCCCACATCCCTGACAACCCTACTAAGTAAGGTCATCACATTTTTTATTAAACAAATGAATTGATTCTTTTCATCATACCCTGATGATACCCACATACCAGATGATGCTCCCTTCGAGATTGTCTACCTACTCAAAACATTATGCTTCTCCCTGGGTGAAGTTTAAGGGGGAGGGTGTGGTGATCCAGGGCTTGACCCCATATTTGTATATATTATTTTTCTTTGCTATTGACCTGGATGGGCCCTATAAAGGGACCAACCTTCTATTTACAAAAACATCTTTTAAATTACCACCTCAAGTACAACACAACAATATATGTTCTTCATGTTTAGCTCCTGTGTGATATTAAGGGATCCCCTCTGACTCACTACAAGTGACAAGAACATGATATCAGGATGGGTATGGGGATTGATGGAATCTTGAGAGCACCACATATCATATGTCATGTAATTGATCTGAATGATCTTGTGCCAGTAAATGTGATTGTTGATGAAATGAACAGAATTCTGGTCCTTGTCTGAATACTTGTGTGCATCCCCATTAAAAGAGTGGACAAGTAGACAAGACAGGATATGGTCCTTCAGATCTGGAAGAAAAGTCTGGAAAATTTGCATCTGAGAAGGATGTAGAATGTTGAAAAGCTTGTGACACACCCTCAGTGCAGGATTATTGCTATTCTCTGACAGCCATCTGGTCAGGTTTTCAGCATAATAATGGGATTCCAATACATGATAATGGACAGTTAGAAGTGGTTTCAGAAGCCGTTCAGAGTCCTGGAATAAAATGGCTGCAGTCTTTTGTCTCAAATGCAACTCTGCTGGTCTCATTGAGGGTCCAGGCATACATAGATATGGAAGGGGACACTTTGGGTGAAGGAGAATTGTGTTGATTGTGCTGGTGAATTTTTTGAAGAAGCCATTCATGATGTTGGTGTTTGGTAATTTGCTGAGTGAAGCTCTTGAGTTTGTTGGTCCTTGCATAGAAGTGCTTGACATGCCAATGTTTTAGCTCACTCTGAAATAGAATTGAGTCCTTAAATAATCATGGTATGTAGTGAAAGAAACACACTGTTTGTGTCATATAGTTATCTGATGTCCCAAAATGTGTGATTACCATCAGATAGTCACTGAGCACATGTAATATGTAATTTGCAGGTACACATGTTGAACAGCTTCTGTATTACACCTCGTTTCCTCCCAGACTTCAGATTTTTTGGTGATTTCCCCTTTGCAGCAGCAGTAGCCTTTCTCTGACCATGGACTGCTTTTTCTTGGGGCAACTCTTTCAGTTTAAAAGCCCTGCAGGTAATCTTGTAAAATTGTCACAACACTTTACCAAAAGATTTTGTAGTTTCTTTGAAGAACACCAGTGTCATTTCTGTGTGGAGTTGAAGCTTTCCAAAGGCATGCCATGTACATAGAACAAACAAAAGATTCATCACTAACTTGTTGTGTGGCTCTGGAAGAAGTTGCTCAAAAACCAGCATTGAGCACTGCATGCAAAATCATTGTTAACATGCCACAAGAAGATCAAAATCAACAATACCTGGAGCAGATTTTCAAAATCTCATGCAGCAACCTTCTTCATTGCAGATGCATTGCTACCAACCCACTAAATTGTGCCTCTTCCAAAAGTTGGCACATGCTGATATCTAGAACAATTTATTGAAAATAAAGCATGTAAAGTGAGAATACATACTGCCAGTCAAGAGTCTGGATTAAATTCCCACCCACAACGTACAGTACATGCATCAAGTAGGTAAATATTGTCTTCCAAACCCCAAGTTCAAACTCATGAAGCAGATCAAGGACAAAAAATTGAAACTGAAAGGTAACAAATGTGCTGAGAATGCATTCTAAAATTAAATTTGCATGTGAGATAAGTGGTAACAAAAGAAAAGAATGGCAACTACATGAGTGAAAATCAATAATGTTGGTTGAAGGACATTCTCGATATGTTTGCTGATGATGTTATAGCCCTTCTCAAATACCCAGCTTTGGGTCATCTCCACATCCCCCTGTCAATGGTTGCTGTCTATGTGTACATGCAGTCATTGTTGATCATCAATTGTTGTACCAATTGCACCAATTTGATCCTTTTGAATGAAACATCATAGGCAGGGACAATGTGCAAGATATTTGATTGATGTGAGAAAAACCCTGAAAGTCAGTACTATGAGTGGTAGTGAACTTGTAGATGACTTGCATGCATACTTTTTGGCATAGTCTGCTGAATACATGAAAAATCTTGAGAAGATGCACCACTGGATTCCATCTCCATAGTCAATTACAATACCATGCTCATACACATGCATAAACTCTGGATCAAGCAAAAGGTCCCAGATTGCATGTATTAGATCATGCTTGAGGTAAGTCAACATAGCTGCAGAAGCAGTAATCCCAAATATTTCTGTATAATCATCTTTAATTGTATCTGGAAGCTATAGAGGATTGTTAACTGATAGACAAAGAAGACATTTGAAGAGACAAACACTGGGAATATATGTGAGATGATGGGCAGCAAAGCTGGTAGGTTCTACCTGTGAGTACTTGGATTGGTTTTCAAAGTATGCATAAATTGGCTGAAGTGATGCAGTCCCAAAGTTTGTGAAATGCATCAAGGATTATTACTGCAATAGCTGTTTCAAGTTCACATCCAGGCTGGCATGGCTGTTTCTGAATATTTCATGTTCCTCTAGAAATGCATCCAAGTTGTACAGTTCAGTGGTGATATGCTTGGAGGGTTCATTGGGTAAAAATTTCCAGAAGAGATGAAATGGAGTAGAATGATAGACCTTTGTGCTTATATTCTAAAATGCAGTCTTGGTTACCTCAATAAGGCTTCTACGGTAGATGCCACCAATCTCAAATTCAGGCATGTCCACTTCTGAGAGATTCTTGACTTTCTCAGCAGGAAGACAAACTTTTACAGAAGATTTGCACCATCCATTTTCCTTGGAGAATAAAAAAGATTCATTCTCAGCATCGAGTCACTTGAGTTCACATGCAGCACTGAAGTTGTCAAGGTGGCCGGTATCAAAATCATTAGCAAGAAGCACATTATGAACAAGGGAATCAAGACCTGCCAAAGATTTTCTGAGGGATCCATTGTAAAACCAATGCCTTAATCTAAAAACTGTGGCATTAAGAAAAGGGGCATAGGTATTCTTAATGTTCTTGATGATGGAACCAAACCCAGACCACCACCAGCTAAATTGTGGATTTGGTGCAGTTCTGAGCCCTGGTGTGTCACAAAGATAATCAATTCCTTGTTGTTCATCAGGATCATGAGTTGGATATGTTGAGTATGATCAATAGAGGCTGAATGCATCATGCTCTGTCTTTATGACTACAGGCTGACATAAGTCTGGTGAAAGTGATGGCAGGGTGGGACTGCATGCTGGTAAGACTGGTGAATGCACTCGAGCACATTCAGGCATATGTGGCAAAGAGGTTGGAAGTGATGGGATGTACATAATTCTTGAAGTGACAAGGAAATTTTTGCTGATGACCTGAATTGATGGGAGCAATTTGGTGGTCAGGAAAAGGATTCAGCTTTGATTCCTTGTTCATAACTTCAGGCTTGAACAAAGAAAAATTCAATTTCCATGAGACAAAATATGAAAATACTCACACCTGGTCATGAAAATGATCCACATCCATATAATCACTGATGGTTTGAAGGTTATTATTGTTAAGAACTTTGTCATTTCTCTGCATGTTTTTTCCTTTCATCTCTGAAGTAATTTTGAGGTATTTTTTTTATGCAACTGCACAGGTGTTGCAATACTGTGACAAACCATGGATATTTTTGAATTTCTGGTTGCACCAGCTACATGCAACCATAATAATTGGTAGATTCCAAAAAAGTTCTATCCTAGTGTAGTCATGGTGGATAGCAGAATGACATCGGACAGCCTTCTGAGATGGTTGAATAAAATGTGTCAATGCATTGGCATGTGATCTTGGCTCATTGTATTCTGATCTCAAAGTTGACCATTCAAAGTTCACACTTATACTTGCACTACCACTGGCATGTCTAAGATCAATGACTCTCCTGGCTCTGAACCACCTTGTGAATAATGACTTGGACTTGCAAAGTGCAAGGAGGTGCTTGTTGATCACCTGGAACACTGTAGAAAAAAAAAGAAAACAATTTGTCCAGTTTCATCTTTGCATTAATCTGCTATTCTTGCTAGAGTGACTCCCATGCAACCATACCAGAAGTTCATGCAGTGGATAATGAGAAGAGAAGATATGTTCATAGGGCATCACTGTATTAGATCTCAGTCTTCAGTTGGAGGCAAAGGACTTTGGAAAGCTGATTAGAGATAGGTAAGCTTGGTGCTCAATGTAATCATTTTCATTACAATTCACCATTTTTGTAATGTGTCTTCCAGTTTCATAGCTAAATTCTACCATGAACTACACATATATGAACTACTTCAACATCAGGTGCCAAGAGTTGACAAAGACATGGCTGATATTGCAGATGATGGGAATTTATCTGAAGAACTGGTGAAAAAGGTTCATTGTCACATCTTAGGGTGCATATACACAGTGAATTTCTTGTTACAGTTGCTTGAAGCTGCCAATGGAGCCCAATCAGATGACATTAAAAGTCTTGTCCATGATGATCTTGAGTACATTGTTGAGCAGCATGCTATGTGCAGTGTAGAGTGCTCACAGATCTTACTACTTACCTGTTGAGTTGGTTAGTGTGCTAAGTAACTTAGGTTAGAGGGCATAGAACTCTCTGTATTGCTAGATAGAGGTACAGCATACTTATATACCTAGAGAGCCCACATGGTCACATGAGGCTCAGGTCACATGAGGCTCAGTGGAGTGGAGAAAAGGGCGGTGTACCACATGGTTCCTGTCCACATGTTGTTATGACATATTTGTATACATGTATTTACATATATATGTGTTTACACTGAGGCACAGAATAGGTGCCATGTGCAGATTTAATTCAACATACATTGCCCTTGACTTGCCCAGAAAAGTCCTTGAGCCACAGATCCCCATCAAGCAGAAGAAGGCCATTTCTCAGGGATTCAAACACCTTGTTCTTGCTTGCCTTCTCTGTCCAGTAAAGTATCTATCAAATTTTGATGCTGATTCCAAAGAGTGAGTCATGATGCAAATCTAATATTTTTTCCCACTAGATATATGAAGAAACTGCAGGATGGTACTATCACTGTTAAAGCAGACAGCTTCCCCACTTTTCTTTACCCACACGATGGCTACAATCCAGATAACCTGAATTTTGGACTGCTTCAAGGCCCTATTCTCTTACATGTATGTGGTTCATAGCAGGCATTTGTTGTTAGCCTAACATTGCCTTTTCTAGTTTTTCAAGCATATCTTTACTTCACCCTCATAAGCCACCTGTGATGAGCTGGGTGGTGTCAAAATGAAGGGCTCTCAAGCCAAGATCAATGGGATGGAAGGGTCACACCATCATTTATTGCTTATGCCACAATGCAGGTACATATGTTACACTGTCTCCATAGTCTCTGTTGATAATAGGCTTTATAGGTCTGGTAGTGTTTGAGCTCTTAAGATGATTGGCATCTTCAGTTGCATTGAATTCTATCAGATTATCTTGGCTCTGTTTGATGATGATGAAGAACAGGATAGGGATGACTAGGCATTGAACACATTGCAATGGTGGAATGAAAAAGTATTTTCCTTTCTGTTGAAATTAAATCTCCGACACATGCTGCATACGTGAGGCAAACCATGCAGCACACATATGTTACTGCGCTTACTGTGCATACATGTGGTAAACACATTCCTGAGTCATGTGACATCCTTACTATTATGTATATAAGGAGAACCTGTACCGTAGTAGATATACAGTGTTCTTACCTCTGCTAAACCCTAGCTCTAAGACTAACTAAACCCCAGGTAGGTTATAAGGAACATGTTGTCTCTTTCTCTGTGCAGCATATGTAGTCTGCTCCAACAGGTTATGGGCCCTGCTGGGCACGTCACGAATGCGCCTTAACTGGCTGCGAACGATGTTGACTTCATTGTCTTCAAATTGTAACCTTGCGCTCTTCATGAGCTGCATTTAAAAACCCAGGTTGACTAGGGTTAACCACTCTGAAGGAGTGTTTTTGCCTGAGATTATGGAATGTGTTTTCTTGAATGGAGGACTGATTGAGCGCTTTTACCAGCTGCCACTATAACATCATGTCTTCAACTCTTGAAAAACTTGTACAAACTTTTGATGGCTCTAACTACATTCAATGGGCCGACTCAATGAAGGCATGGCTCAGGTCTCAGGGCCTCTGGCAAATAACTAGTGGGATGGAACTAAAATTACCCCTGGTGCCTCCTTTGACGGCAACAAACACTGCACTAGTAGCGGAAGCTAATGCCAAGCTCCAGACCTGGAACAATAAGAATGACCAGGCAATTGGTAGCCTAGTGCTCTGCCTGGCCCCCTCTATTCAGCAGCGTGCCAACACCAAGAATACTGCTGAGGAGGTGTGGGATCTCATCCGCACTGATTATGGTGTCGATGGCCCCTCCCAAGTCTTTGCAGACTTTAAGTCTGCAATCGCAATCAAAATTCTGGCTGTGAATCCCATGCCAGAGATTGCCAAAATGGCTGATAAATTCGAGTGCCTTACGGCTGCCAATGTCACCATCCCCGAATTAGCACAGGCAATGATTCTACTCACTGCGATGCTGCGCGAGTATGATTCTCTATCCGCCATGGTCCTTAACACGACTGCTACTAGAGCCTTGACATTTAAACATGTCAAGGACTCCATTGTCACTGAGGCCTCATGGTGCATGGCAGTTGGAAAGCCCATCAGCCTGCCTCAGGCCACCAAACTTTCTGCTGTCAAGCGCAAAGGGGGAAACCCCAAATGGCAATCTCAGGGCAGCAATGGAGATTTGTCCCGAAAGCGTGGACGATGTGGGGACAAAAAGACTAAAGAGGAAAAGCCTAAAGAGAAACATACCCACCTCGCCTCAAAAGCCTTTACTACTATAAATGGTAATGGCACCATCATACCACCAATGCCACTCATCCAGCGCATCGAGAAGCATGAACATACTCCCACAAGGGATCCTCGCTGCTGACTGCCTGCACAGGCATACATGGTGATATGGCTTCCTATCACCCTGCATGCATATTACCACATTTTTTGCAATGGTGCACACCTCCTAGATGGCTTCTGCACACTTTGCATGCCTTCATGCACTTTCGTGCGCCTTTGCGTGCTTCCATGCACTTTTGCATGCTTCCGTGCGCTTTCGCATGCCTTTGACCGCTTAGGTGTGCTTTTGTGCACCTTTTACATTTCTACTGTGCTTTTGGATCCCCCTTAGCTGCCTGCTGTCGTGTGCCCTAAATGCGCCCTGTTGCGCTTCAAACCGCCTCCGCACGCCCCCCCCACTCCTTATCTGCCATTTTCAGTTATTGCATGCTCAATGCACCTTTATGCGCTCTTTTTATGCTTTACACGCAATCCACGTTCTTTGCTGCGCACTCACTGCACTATTCTTACCATCACACAATTCACCACTTCAAACGCGCTGCGCATCACAGCTTCGATCTTATTGGCGCATTTACTTGAGGCGCACTGTGATTCCAACATGAGCAGACTGCACATTCTTGCATAACTGGGGCACTTTGTGCCTATTTGGCATTGGACTGTGCGCACTTGGGCGCTTTCATGTAATCCCGGCGCTTTGGCAGTATTTGGCCTTGCACAGCATCTCCTTATAGTTCTTCCACATTTCCAATTGGCATCGCCTTATCTGGTAACCAGCACAGGTCGATCACATCATTATTACTAAGGCGCAGCATACGACACATAACACCGAAGCAGATTAATTGGGAAGAGCGCACGAGACGTAGAGTGCACCAAAAATAGCACATTGCACTGGAACAGTTGGGTATTGGGTTATAGCGTGTGCAAATCTTATTGGTTGAGGCAGTGGCATAGTGCGGTCAGGTTTAGATGGGTGAATGGATGCACTTGTGGGTAGCGCATGGCGCTTTCTATTTTTATACTTTATTTTACTGTTTTATCACATAAGCCATTTGTACATAGTAGCGGACAGATAGAGAATCCAGAGGATCTTTCCCCCTCTCATAGTCCATAGTTCAGTCAGCGTCACACATAGTCTGTGCACCAGCGTCCAGTCCATGCACCTTTGTAGTGCACCCTTTGTATAGCCATGTTTGCATATCATTTGTGTCCCCTCATCGTATTGTTGTGTTTCATCCCTGCGTTGCATCCTTTGTCCTTGTTCAAGCACTCATACAGTGGGCCCTTCATATAGCTGCATTTGCACACCATTTGCGCCTTTTTCCACATAGCTGCATTTTGTGCACTGTTTGCACCTTTTTCTGCCCCTTGCCCTTTCATCCTGTTTGCATCCCCAACCTGTGCACCACCTTCACAGTACATCCCAGTGTCATCTTTGTCCCACTACACCTCCCATCTTCACCACCCTCATCGTTGCGCACTTTTGCACTCCCATTGCGCATTTTTCTGCACTGTGCATTTTTGCCTCTTTGCATTATGCACTTTCCCACCACTGCACATATCTCCCCTTTAGTGTACACAACTGGTGTGCACATTGAAAACTGCTGTACCAGCCTCCCCATAGTCTTAGCGCCCTGAAGGACGAGCCGAGGCCCTCGAAGCAAACTCCCCCCTCACCCCAAGCATGCCTGCAGTTGTAGGTTAAGTGTTCACCCCTTCTGTTGAGACTCTGAACCAAGTACCAACTGAACACATCAATGGGTGCAGCCTCTACCTCTCATTCAGTCTATACTGAATATCAGCAGGCTCGAGACACCCTTGAGCAAATGAATCTCCCATGCAGTGCGAAAAATCTGCGACCACTAGAAGAGCACCTAACAGTGTGAGAAGGTAAGAGGAGGAGGATTGAACCAGAACCAAGGATCGTAGAGGTAGAAGATGATAGTGTCTCCCTTGGATCAGAACCTGCAGTTTCTGATGAAGAAGTATGGAAAGCCATCGATGAAATGCTTGTCGATGAACTGCTTGAAACAGGTACATATGATGAAAGGTCAGTCCTTTTCCCTGCCACAAGCACAAAAATTAACATTCCACTGATCACAGCAAACTTTTCATGTGAAATTTTACTGCTACTAAATGTATCATGGAACAATTTACATCTTAATATATGTGTTATGTGTGCAAATGGAAATTGTAAGAAAGGTGCTGACTGGATCATGGATTCAGGTGCATCAAAACACTTCACTGGTGAAATTAAAGATTTTGCTTCTTACGAGCCTTTACCGAGAAAGGACTCTACCCTGGTTCAAACAGCCACAGGTACTACTCATATAGTAGGAAAAAGAGCAGTCTTCATTAGACATCAGGTAGTATGTCATGGGAAGTCAGAGATGCGTGAAATGCAATTATACCCCGTCTACTACATACCCGACTGTAATGCTCGATTACTGTCAATGGGCATCTTCTTGCAAGATGGAAGTGACATGCGTGGTTCCTCTGCACACATTTCATTTTTCAAGCAAGGAAACCCAATTATGGATTGCATCCCTCTTATGAAACGTGACACTATTTATTGGGCTCGGACTCATATATTGAGCACCAAGGGAATCAATGTCGTGACGATGTATGTCGCAGACTACTCGACTTGGCATAGGTGACTTGGACACCCATCCAAAGAGGTGCTAGGGAAAATGCCTAATAGCACCATAAAATTTCCGAGGAATTTAATTATTCCTAAAGACAAAATTATATGTCCAGGGTGTGCTGAAGGGAAAATGACCTCAAAATCTTTTCCCGAATCAGATTCATGTGCAGAAAGACCCTTTGAATTAATACATTCTGATCTGAAGGAACTCCCAGTACTATCATACCATAAACATAAATATTTTATTGTATTTCTGGATGACAAAACGTCACATATCTGGGTCCAATGCCTTAAAAAAAAATCTGATGCTGCTGCAGCCATCAGACAATTTCGGGCAGTGGCTTTGACACAGTATGGTGCTACAATCAAGCACTGGCATGTTGATCCAGGAGGGGAGTTCAAAGATTGTGAGCTACAAAATGTGCTCAAGGACTTTGGCATCAAAAAGGAGATGTCTGCACCCCACGTTCACCAACAGAATGGGCGTGCAGAGCATGCCATAAGGACAATAATGGAAAAGTCATGCGATTTACCGCATATCTACCACAATCATGGTGGGAATTTTGCATTGAACATGCAACACACCTATACAACTGCCACAAGATCTGCCCCTTCCTCCATCATTGGAAAATGATGATGATGATGTACCAAGTGAGCAAAAGGTGCATGACAATGTGACAGATGCTCCTCCTCCACTGCCTCTAGTAACTACTGAGGACTTTCGTCCAAGACGTGATGATTAACAGGAATGGCAGCAATTGCCCTGTTGATTAGGCAGGCAGAGAAACATCCCAAACTGTCCAGGCAATACCTATGGAGAGAAGTGACTCCCCTCTGACATAGAGAGAGACATTGCACATGATCGATATTGGAAGAGATCTGTAGGTCAAGATTCGGATCATAACTGAACATGACCACAATCTCAACAGAAAGAACTGGTTGCTGGACCGAGTTCGGCATCCCATGAGAGTGTGCCCGATTCCAATGATCAAGAACATGATCACCCAATGGGGGAACCAGACGAAGCAGGTTATATTAAAAAGATAACCAAGGAAGGAGGAGATAAGCTTATTCACTGGCTGTTGTCAAAAGCAGTCAAACCATCGAGTGAAATAAGCCAAGTTCCAAACCAATTTTGCGATATTGTGCGCCTACCACGGCAGCAGCAACATGAGTGGAAACAAGCTTGTCATGAAGAATTAGAGGCTCTTTGTAAGCGACAAGTCTATAACATCGTCGATCTTCCACATGATTGAAAAACGATTAAAAATAGATGGGTTTTCTCCATAAAATCAGATGGAAAAAAATGAGCCAGACTCGTGGCCAAAGGCTTTTCACAAGTCGAAGGTGTTGACTTTGATGAGATTTTCTCACCAGTAGTCTGCTATGAGACTGTACGCCTCATGTTTGCACTTGCATCTCTAGAGGGCATGTATATGACCAGCCTAGATGTAAAAACCGCATTTTTATATGGCAAACTAGATGAGGAGATCTATATGGATCAACCCGAGGGTTTCAGACTCGAGGGAAAAGAGCGCAAAGTAATGTGCTTATGCTGAGCATTGTATGGCCTTAAGCAAGCCTCACTTGCATAGTGGAAAGAGCTAGAGGCATTTATGCGCACCATTGGGTTTGTGCATGCCAGCTCCGATACTGGCATTTTCATACACAAGAATCCTAAGACAGGCAGCATTGTTATTGCACTCGTCTATGTTGATGATGGCTTGTTCATGGGGAAGAACAAGAAACTTGTGGATGAAAAGAAAAATGCTTGTCTAAAGCATTGGGAGTGCTATAGTACTGAAAAAGTCATGGAATTCTTAGGCATGCGCTGATAGGTCCACTGCACGCTCTAAGGTCTGAGCAAAGTTTCCAATCGTATTGACACACTACGACAGACCTTCCGAACCACTATGAACATTACAAAATTGACTTCAAACTATTTTTGACTTATTTCACACTATTTCGGATGACTTCGAACTATTTCAAATGCTTTCGAACTATTTCGCGACATTTTGAACGACTTTGCAATACTTCGAACGACTTCGGCGGCCGTATAGCTGTCCTCAAACACTTTTGATACATGATGCTTAACCGGAGTAAGCTATTTAGTCGCATATCGAGCACTACCAGACACGAGGAGGGATTACAAGAGAGTTAGAATGCGATAAGTGTGGTTTTTATGTTTCATGATATATTAAATCAATAGGACAAGAACTCTTACTATACTGCGACAAATCCTTTATTGTTGCACATATTGCCCTTTATTGTATTCCCCTTTTTGGTACTATCTCTTCAAAATGTATATAAACTTGTACTATTTACATAGAATAATGGGGAAGAGCACAAGTTACCCTCTCGCTATCATCAGATTTAAAAATCATTCTCTTTAGTCTTATCTTCATGTCATATCTCTAAAGTTCTGCGAAATATCGCGAACTTCCTCAAAACTATCGTATTCGCTCTCTGTTTTATCACCCATCGCCTACTGCTATTCAACAAACATTTCACATTCGTTAAACTCACCTTTTGATACACCTCGAACCCCTCCAAACTTATTCGAACTATTTTGCGCATCTTCGAACTTATTCGAACCACTTCGCATGCCTTTGAACCTTTTTCGAACTCTTTCGGACATATTCGTACACCTATAAAGACTATTTGCACCATCCCTTATTATTTTGCGTCGCTAAAAACATCATTTTGGTCTCAGTGGTGATATTTAGTACCATCTCGCACCCTTCCTCTGGCCTGTGTTATACCATCCGAAGCCATTAGTAGGTTTTGTTTGGGTTTCCGGGTTGAGTATCATCATTTTGGAGCCTACCGCGAGGGGTTTCTAGATCATTTCATCATTGAACCTCCACTCCTTTCTACTGTTTATTTCACCTAAAGGGGGCTCAATGATCTCGACTTCGAACTGAACTCATTTTGCCTCCAACCCTCCTGAACAACCAGGAGATCTCAATATAGCATCTTGCCCCTTGATACTATTATTTCGCACTCTGTCGCCCTTTGCACTTATGACATCGCTACCGTCTTCGACCTCAAAAACATACGGAACACGACATCGCACGAATTTTGACCTCATGACCTTTGAAATTTAACTCGAACATGTCGACCTCTTTTATGCCAGCTCCCGGACATTTGACAGCTCCGAAATTCGACTCAAGACGACCTAAAGAACTTTGAAATTACTTCGAAGACCTCGAACTTTTGTTTATAACTTGCAGTATTACAGATCACGGCCTAAAGAAGAGACACGCCTGCAGATACATCGACTTCGACTCTTACGACCTCTGGGAATCGCTTCCAGAATATGAACCCGGCACATTATTCGACGAGTTTCACATTGCAGTATTCAAGTTCTATCCCGAAATAGAAGACGAATGAAGATACAGCATTTCAGACATGGATACACTTATTAACAAACAGCTTTGAACCGGTATTTTTGATGAAAACAATTTAGGAGCTTATTACAGGACATTCTACAAGGTCACCAGCTTTCTTCGCTCGAAACATAGACTTTCAGAAGCCGAACAGAGTCGAACTTTTCTTTGAGGCTTTCAAACGGACCTACGAACTAGAATTGTGGACCGTCTCAAAGTAAAGCTCCCCAATCACTATCCTGATGACCCACATATGCTGAATGACATTTACGATGCCGCGAAATTTTTGATAGCATCCTCGAATTCATACTCCATCCCCCAGCCATCAATTTTGATGTCGAGTGCTAGCACATTGACCAATTCCGAAGATGTTTTGCACATCATCGAAAATTTCGCATCAAACTTCGCAACAGTTATCGCAGCCTCGAATTCGACCCCATCAACACCTGAAGTACCCATCTCGACCTCGTTCATTGCCGAAATCGCACCTTCGACTACATCGAACCCAGCATCTGACAGCTCGAATGATTTGGACAACGTAGAAGCTCGTATCGCAGCACTCGAAAAAGAACTGGCTCTTGAAAAACAGCTCGCCCTAGAACGAGAAAATGTCACAGCTCGAAATCCTCATGTTGTGCCTCCTGGTCTTCATCGCAGTGTCCCAGCTTCGTCGCCCATGTCCATTCCAATCCAATCGTCTTCGCCTTCGGTAGTTCCACCCCAGTCCACTTCAATAATCGCACCTTCATCAGCTTTGAACTCGATCTCGCCCCCGATATCTTTGTCACATTCGCCCCCACCATTGCCTATTTCAACCTTGACCTGCTGTTTGCCACTACCAATATTTTCATCTTCGATCTCGTCATCTGCGCCCTCTTCCGAATTTCCATCTATTTTGATATTGCCCTCGCCCTTGCCACTCGATTCGCATTCGAATTTACCTTCGAAGTCTAATATAGCACTCAAACCTCCATTCGCATCACATATCTCCAATTATTGCTTTGACATTTGCCTCCCTCTCATCGCCAGACCTCGTTTTCGCCCCCTCAATTTCACATCCGATCTCGATTTGACCAGTCACTCAACTCGAATATTATGATCATGGCTAGGATTATTGACATCGATTACATTCTTCTATTTTCTTCCTTTTTTTTTTGCATTTTGACCTTGTTCTATCTACCGAAACCATTGTACTATCCTCGACATTCCTCGAAACAGCTTCGACAGCTTTTGCCTTTATTCGCCCATATCGAACCTCGACAATTATACTTTCAAAGACTTTCGGGGCTTCAAAAATGAATAACTATATCCTTCCCTTATTTTCTCATTTTTTTACTGTTTTTTATCGCTACTTTTTGAAGCCCACAAAACTATATTTTTAATCCGAAGAAATACAAAAGAAAAAACCCCTCTACTCTTCTAGCATCTCCTCCAAAGTTTCTATCTCCCTCCCCAATATCTCCATCTCGACTCTTTTCTGTGCCAATTTTGCAGCAATCAAGCCACGATGCACTCCCCATTCACCCTCGAAATCTCGTGACTCATGCATGTTCGCCTTGCCCTTCCCCTTCGACGACTTTTCCTTTTCCTTCGATGGCTTCGAAGGCCCTGCTATTGGCTCGACATCCTCGACAGGGCCCACGAGACGGATTCGATGAACTACAAAATTCGAAAACTAGTTAGCAATCACTTTGAAGCAATTTCGAATAACTTTTGTACCTGGTTTTGTGCGCGAATTGCGTTTTGTGCCCCCGAACTTCTTCGCCTCGCCTTTTCGGAGCCCTCGCCTCGACACCCCACCCCAATAACACCCCTGTGCCTCCTGGATGCACTTTGTACACTTCGCAGCACCTTCCTTAACAATACAGTGCAGCTGAGACTTAAACCCAGCACAACGATCGCACTACAAAAGATTTAGTAGCTTGAAAATTCTTCGTACATAAGTAAAAACTCACTGGGCCCTCGAAGTCGAGGAGGGCATTCAATTCAATTCGTGCCCACTTTGCACCCCCTTCGTCGCCATCCACCTCCTCTTCGTCCTCCACTGCCTTTCGCTTTGCCACCCGCACCACGGGTAGCTCATCTTTGGCCTTGTCTTCCTCCTCTCCCTCATCTTCATCACCTTCACCAGCCTCCGCCCTCTTGATCGCCCTTGCCTCCACCTCGAACTCGACATTTCAATGTCGCAACTCCTCCTTCAGAATCGTTTTTGCGCGAAACGCAGCAAGAGCCATGTTTCATGCCTCTGCCAATGGAGTCCTTCGACCCTCGAGTTTTGCCTTCTGCACTACATCCTTCGCTCTTCAGACCTCCTCCTGCTCCTCCTGAATTCGTCGTTCTTCCTCTGCCCTCCTTTCGTGTTCTATCTCTTCCGCTAAATCCACGAAAAGTAGCTCACCACCCCACGAAACCCACTCCCGACGAGCCAAAGGTCGGTATACTTCAAAAACCTCGTTAACGACCACCTGTATGGCCGCGTCGCATTCTTCGCCAAGATCTTCAGCAAGTTCATCATATTCTGCCTATACAAAATGTTTTAGCACCTTTTACCATGAATAAATGAGCAGCAGACATACCATTTTTGCACAGAAAGCCTGCCCCCAGACCTCAAAGTCGATATCTTCTGTGATGCTGTGCTCGGGCATTGACTTCACATGTTCGAGGACGTCGGAGTTGAGTTCAGCCAGGAGAGACATTACGAAAACTAGTATTCGATGATGAAGAGAGGTGATGGAGGGAAAAGAAGAACGAGAAGTATTTTGAACCTCGCTAAGTTTTCAACATGATCATGCATTCCGCACGTGACTTCGATCAGCTGACTGGGACAGTCAGGATTTCAGTAAGGGGGAGGATGATAGGTCCACTGTGCGCTCTAAGGTCTGAGCAAAGTTTCCAATCGTATTGACACACTACGACAGACCTTCTGAACCACTACGAACATTACGAAATCAACTTCGAACTATTTTCGATGTATTTTGCACTATTTCAGACGACTTTGAACTATTTCAAACACTTTCGAACCATTTCGCGACATTTTGAACGACTTCGCAATACTTTGAACGACTTCGGTGGCCATATAGCTGTCCTCAAACACTTTTGATACACGATGCTTAACCGGAGTAAGCTATTTAGTCGCATATCAAGCACTACCGGACACGAGGAGGGATTACAAGAGAGTTAGAATGCGATAAGTGTGGTTTTTATGTTTCATGATATATTAAATCAATAGGACAAGAACTCTTACTATACTGCGACAAATCCTTTATTGTTGCACATATTGCCCTTTATTGTATTCCCCTTTTTGGTACTATCTCTTCAAAATGTATATAAACTTGTACTATTTACATAGAATAATGGGGAAGAGCACAAGTTACCCTCTCGCTATCATCAGATTTAAAAATCATTCTCTTTAGTCTTATCTTCATGTCATATCTCTAAAGTTCTGTGAAATATCGCGAACTTCCTCAAAACTATCATATTCGCTCTCCATTTTATCGCCCATCGCCTACTGCTATTCAACAAACATTTCACATTCGTTAAACTCACCTTTCGATACACCTCGAACCCCTCCGAACTTATTTGAACTATTTCGTGCATCTTCAAACTTATTCGAACCACTTCGCATGCCTTTGAACCTTTTTCGAACTCTTTCAGACATATTCGTATGCCTATAAAGACTATTCACACCCCTTATTATTTCGCGTCGCTAAAAACATCATTTTGGTCTCAGTGGTGATATTTAGTACCACCTTGCACCCTTCCTCTGGCCTGTGTTATACCATCTGAAGCCATTAGTAGGTTTTGTTTGGGTTTCCAGGTTGAGTATCATCAGCGCATCACCCAGACTGCAAGCAAAGTCAAACTCGATCAAACTGAATATCTTGCCAAAGTGCTTGAGAGATTCGAGATGACAAATGCCAAAGCGACCCCCACTCCACTCCCGACTGGTTACAGACCGTCGGAAAATACAGCAATGCCCAACACGGCACTTAGATCAAAATATCAGTCTGTAATTGGATCTTTATTGTATCTGATGCTTGGAACGCGACCTGATATCGCTTATGCGGTAATCAAGATGTCACAATTCTTGGCTAATCCTAGCCAAGAACATCTAGACAAAGCCATGTACATCATGCACTATCTGGTGGGAACCCAGAAATATAACATTGTCTATGATGGTGAGAAGTCTGAGGGGCTACAGGCCTTTACAGATTCTGATTGGGCAGCTGACACTGTCAAATGCTGATCTACAACGGGTTACTTTGCTACTCTAGCAAGTGGCATTGTGTGCTGGCAGTCCCATTTACAAAAAACTGTAGCACTGTCATCCACAGAAGCTGAATATATGGCTCTCTCCGACACTTGTTGACAGATAGTGTGGATAGAGTCCTTATTCCAGGAACTTGGATATGTACTGAAGCGCATACCAATCTGCACTGATAATCAGGGATCCATCTTTATCGGATCAAATCCAGTTCAGGAAAGAAGGACCAAACATATAGACATTCACTACCACTATACCCGCGAATGCATAGAAAATGACAAAGTCACAGTCGTTTTCATTCCTGGAAGTGATAATCCAGCTGACATGTTCACAAAGAACCTTGGCGCTGTCTTATTCAGGAAATTTAGAGACTCTCTCAGAATTACTTTTGAGATTTAAACTTAGCTGCTTAGAGCACTGTACAGTTTGAGGGGGGGTGTTGAAATTAAATCTCCGACACATGCTGCATATGTGAGGCAAACCATGCAGCACACACATGTTACTGCGCTTACTGTGCATACATGTGGTAAACACATTCCTGAGTCATGTGACATCCTTACTATTATGTATATAAGGAGAACCTGTACCGTAGTAGATATACAGTTTTCTTACCTCTGCTAAACCCTAGCTCTAAGACTAACTAAACCCCAGGTAGGTTATAAAGAACATGTCGTCTCTTCCTCTGTGCAGCATATGTAGTCTGCTCCAACACTTTCAACATGTTTTCTTTGCCTCATCCCCTTTTGTAGGTGTGTGTTCAGTAAGAACCCCACCAATGACCCCAAAGAGATGGAGAACATCGCCTCCAATGACCTGGAGATTGTGAAAGCTTAGCCTCGAGCTCTCAAAGCCAAGAAGTGACCACAGGAAGTGCAACCCCATCGTTACCACACACTGCCCCCATGCATTTCTGTTCCAGGTGGTTCCAAAAGTCCTCTCTCATTTTCTAAATCCCCAGAACCTCAATGTGGTCACCGAGCCTCTAGTACTACCCACCCCAGCTCATCTAATTCACAACATAGTTCTCCTGTCTACAATTAATTCATAATATAGTTCTCCTGTCCACAATTCACATGCTTGTCATTATCCACCTCATTGTTCTCCATCACATCACTGTTAGGAAACAGTCTCCTAACATGCCTATTACATAATAATATTTTATTTTTATTTTATTTCATTTTATTTTATTTTATTTCACCAAAATATGCTACCAAATGCCTATAAATGCTTTATTTGTCAGCATGGGAATTTTCTATTTACATGCATCAATATGTACATGCATGTATGTGCACATCAGTAGCAACATAGTACAATATATGTAACATAGTATATAACCTTAAAATAAATACTGGGGGACCTCAGTTGAGTTCTCATAGGTATTCCATCCACATTTGTGGTGTGAACTACCCCATCAGTGCACCTTCTCTTACATGCTGATGTGTTCAGGTGGTACTTGATGCAGAGTCTCAACGGAAGGGGTGAGCACTAAACCTACAACTGCAGGCATGCTTGGGGTGAGGGGGGGTTCGCTTAGAGGGCCTTGGATCATCCTTCAGGGCATGGAGACTATGAAGAGGCTGGTATAGTGGTTTTCAATGTGCACACTAGTTGTGTATGCTAAAGGGATGATATGTGCAATAGCAGAAAAGTGCACAATGCAAAGGGGCAAAAAGGCGCAGTGTGGAAAAATGTGCAATGGGAGTGCAAAAGTGCACAATGACGAGGATGATGAAGGTGGGTGGTACAGTGGGACAAAGACAGCACTGGGATGTGCTGAAAGGGAGGTGCACAGGTTAGAGGTGCCAACAGGATCAAAGTGCAAGGGGCAGAAAAAGGCACAAATGGTGCACAAAATGCGGCTATACAAAAAAAGGCACAAATGGTGCACAAATGCAGCTATATGAAGGGTGCACTGCAAGAGTGCACAAATGAGGATGAAGAACACAATGCAGGGACGAAACACAGCAATATGACAAGGGAATGCAAACGATATGCAAACACAGCTATACGAAGGGTGCATTACAAAGGCACACAGACTGGACACTGGTGCACAGACTATGTGCGATGCTGACTGAGCTATGAACTATGAGGGGGGGAAAGATCCTGTGGATTCTCTATCTGTCTGCCTACTATGTACAAATGGCTTATGTGATAAAAATGGTAAAATAAAATGTAAAAATAGAAAGTGCCATGTGCTACCCACAAGTGCACCCATTCTCCCATCTAAACTTGACCACACTATGCTGCTGCCTCAGCCAATAAGATTTGCACATGCTATAACCCAATACCCAACTGTTCTGGTGCGATGCACTATTTTTGGTGTGCTCTAGGCCTCGCGCACTCTTTCCAATTAATCTGCTTCCATGTTATGTGTCGCATGCTGTGCCTTAGTAATAATGACATGATCAGCCTGTGCCAGTTACCAGATAAGGCAATGCCAATTGGAAATGCAGAAGAACTATAAGGAGATGCTGTGTGAGGCCAAATAGCACCAAAGCACCAGAATTATGTGAAAGCACTCAAGTGCACACAGTCCAATGCCAAATAGGTGCAAAGCATCCTGATTATGTGAGAATGTGCAGTTCACTTGTGTTGGAATCATGGTGCACCTCAAGTAAATGCACCAGTAAGCTGGAAGCTGCGATGCACAGTGCAACTGATGTGGTGGATTGTTGTGTGTGTGGTAGGGATTGTGCAATGAGTGCGCAGCAGAGAATGTGAGTTGCAGGTGAAGCATAAAAGGAGCACACAAAGGTGCATCTAGTGTGCAATAACTGTGAAAGGCAGATAAGGAGTGTGGGGGGGGTGCACAGCAGAGGCAGTTTGAAGCATAACAGGGCGCATTTAGGGCGCACGACAGCAGGCAGCTATGGGGGAACCAAAAGCACAGTAGAAATGCAAAAGGCACACAAAAGTGCACCTAAATGGTCAAAGGCACGTGAAAGCGCATGAAGGCATGCAAAGTGTGCAGAAGCCATCTAGGAGGTGCGCACAATCACAAAAAATGCCATAGTATGTGCACAGGGTGATAGGGAGCCATATCATCTCCTCCCAACTGAAGTACTGATTGTCCTCAGGCAGCATGCGATTGGTCAGCACAAAATTTTCTTTGCTCACATAAGTGGCCATCCTCTCCTTATCTATCTCTGACCACCATCTATCCTCTACAACTCTTTCCACAACCCATCTCTATGCAATCCAATGGCCTCAGCATTCACCTTAGCCCTCAGACAAATGATCCTGCCCTCAATGAGACCCTTCCTGCTGCTGGGAGTGAGCAGATGACTATGCAAGCTTGGGGTGAGGGGTTTTGCAGTAAACTGGTGTGCTTTTTGCATTTCTATAACCGGCATAGGTTGCTAAGGATCAGGGCATGTAGAACATGTATAAAAGCCACGCAGACACTGTTAAAGATGACGTGGAACTCAATGCACTCCTTGCAAAGGTGTGCAGCGCATATCCTGGTAGAAGAGTGGCTCACTTGGGGTGAAGAGCTGATGCCCGATATGCATAAGATGATTGAGGAGAAAGAGTGGTTTAAAGAATTTGAGCATAGAGTGCATGAACTGGCAGGGTGGCTGGAAGCGCACGCCGCATGCAAGGTGCACCACGTGCTCTTGACGGCTGAATTGCAGGTGCCCAAGGTCAACTTGGAGCATCTGAAAGGTGAGTTTAGGGCTATTGATGAACCAAGTGATATAGATACTGCTGAAGCGGAGGAGGATGAAAAGGCGCATGTCACACTGGTGCACTCTCTGTGCATGCTTTCTGGAGCGACTGATACTGAGGTCATAGGCAAAGGAACCAGTGAATCTTGGGAAAGTGGGGTAATGAGCGAAGGGGAGAGTGAGCTGAGCGATGATAGCGCTAGTGCAGATGAAGGCGCAAGTGCACACAATGCAGCAGTGCACGTACATCGAAGTACCACCACTGAGTGGCATTGGCGTTACATCCGACGCTAATAGCAGACTGGTAAGTTTCTTTTGATATGCTTCAGACTCACTAAATGGCTTCCACTCCTACTCTAGTGTGATAACTGCTGCTGCATGGGCCAGTCTGCTAGGTGCATCTCAGTTAATGGAAAGTGGTGTGCTCCATGCGCAAAGGGTAAGCGAAAGTGCGAGTGGATGAAGCGCACCCTTGCACAGCTGCGCACCACTTCCAGAGGCAGGAAAGTGGCTGCTGGGTGCCCTGGTATGTCTTTTCCTCATCCTCCTTCCACACTGCACTAACCATTCCAAAGGCGCATTGCAAATTGACAAGGGCAATGAGAGCAATGTGGGGCTTATCAGCCCCTTGAAAGAGCACACGTCGAAGTGCCACAAAGTCAAAAATGCGCCCCCTGCACCGTCGCAAGTGTGCCCAAGGCCGCGCCACCTTACTGTTTGCCAGGCAAGTGCACACACTCAATCCTCGTGCCAAACAATCAGGAAACACCTTGGGGGGATGTGGTCTATCAAGGCCAGGACATCGAAGCACTCAACTTAGTGCAATGCTGCTCAGTGGTTGCTGTCTTGGGTGCCACACATGATTGCCTTAAAGAGGACGTCCAAAGGTTGCTCATCGAGTTAGAAGTCGCCAAGAGCTGGTTGCACAGTGCAGAGCAAGTGGAGGCGGATGCAAAGGCGAAACTGGATATGGCCATGGAGTGCTTGGAGTTCCTGGAGTCGATTGAGTAGCCACTTGCCTATGTAAAGCAATAGATAGTTCAATAAGCAATTCCCTTGTTGCGCCTGTGGTAAATGCATGATGCACTCTGAAGCAGTGCAATGCACGCTTCCATGGTAAAAAAAATGCGCACCAGCACAAAAATGTGCAAATGCAAAGGAGTGCAGAAAAATTGTCCAACCATCACTTTCCTCCTCCCAACTGAGATATTGACCATGTCCAAATGATAAAAGAGTAAGAGATAAAAGGAAGTGCATGCCATATGACAAAGTCTAAAAAAATTGGAAAGGCTCAGTAGATCATTATGGCAGGTAAATCCCATGGGTTGCACAATCATGGAACATGCCCAGATGCGAATTCACAAATAGGAAAAAGGTAACATAAAAAAAAATGAAAGAAAGAAAAGCATACATATAAAAAGGTGAAATATCCATAGCAGTGTGCATGGAGCACTAGTTGCGCACCTCATCAGCACTTTCTTCATCATCAGTGCTATCTCCTTGTGCTTCTTCTTCATCCACTGCTTCTTCATCTTCTGTGTCCACTACTATGGACTCTTCCATCTCTCTCAACCGCATTGTGGTGATATCGAGTGCTATGTCAGGAAGCGCAATGGACTTGTGCGCATGGTACAGCAGTAGGTGAAACATGGCTACTGGCCTGTCAAATACCATCCCATTGAGTTCGCAAATAATATATGCGCTGCCTTGATTGTGTGACACTATAACTAGAGGACCGAGATAATGCATGCACATTTTGCGGTTAAGGCTCTTCTCGATTGCTGTGTTGCGCATAAGGACTAAATCACCATGCTGGAAGTCAAAATTGCAGATGGTTTTTGAGTGCGCCTTGTCAAAATGGAGTGCCACTTTGCACCTTTCTGCATAGACATGGGATTGAATGTGCGCTAAGTCTTCTGGATGCTTTTGTAATGCATGCGTGTGCCACATGATCAAGTCTGTAGTGGAGAGTATAGAATCTGGGGGTGGGTTAAGGTATGTCACTTCAATGATATCGGGAGGGATTAGAGGCTGCATGCCTGTAACAATGAAGTATGGCGAGATGCCAAGGTGCTTCCAAACTGTGATGTGCTCCACCCAAAAGACTGAGTACAGTGCACTGAACCATTTTGACTCTACTCCATCTGTGGCTTTGATAAGTGCCTAATGCATGTTGAAATGTGTGTGCTCAACAATTCTATTAGCATGCAAATTATAGCCAGATATGTGGATGTGATTGATATGGTAGTGCTTACTGAGATAGGCTAGCGCTTTGATGAATGGCTTGCCATTATCAGTGACTATCTCGTATAACATGCCCCATCTGCAGATGAGGTCTTGGAACATCCAATTGCCAAGTGCGCTTGCATTTTCTTTAGGAAGTCTGTGGAATTCTGGCCAAGTCGCAAGCGAGCAATGCCCTTGGACAATATAGTGCCACCCTGCTGATACTGGTAAGTGCATCATATCAATATAAACTTTACTGAAGAGAGGCGCAGGCATTGCAATGACTGGTGGTATTAGAACCTTCTGCATTTGCTGGATCTGGAAAATATGACAAGTGTGCATGAACCAAATGATGTCATCCATAACATGCAGCCACCAAAAGTGCTTGAGTAATGCAGAGCATGTCGCATAAAAGCGCTTGTGTCCAATGTTGTCATGGATAGCACACAATATTGGTAAGCGTCTACACTGCTAAATAACAAGCTGGTGAGCACCATGCGCATTGCGCTTCCATAAGTGCATCTTGTCTTTGAAAAAGGTGCTCGCATAGTGCACAAGCATGCTGTACTCAGAATCTGTGAAGTCACTAGGGCATGTTAGGGTATCCATCCAAATCCACACCAAATCTAACTTCTCACCCTCTGCATCTGCTGTTGCACTCCTTGGAACTTGGTTATAGTTATCGTCATAAATAAGCACACTATTGTGTGCATTTTGCGCATTTGCACTTGGCTCTGGCTGCGTTAGGATGAGTGCTTGCACATCAAAGGACTGTGAAATGGGATGTATCGCATGCATAAAGCCATGTAGTGCATCAATCCAATCCTCAAACTCTTCATCTTCTTCTCCTTCTAAGTCTTCTGGCTGCTTTGGCCAATGCAAAAGCCCATCTGGACCATGCACCACTCCCCTAACATGTACAAGCATAAAGTGGAATGTAAGGATTGAGATGATCCACTGGTTAATGCTAGCAGATGGTTGGATATTGGGGTTTTGTAGCATGCCCTTGATATAGCATATGTCAGTCTCAACAATTAAGTTGCGCACACCTATAATATAAAGGCACAAACTGTGCAGTGCATGGTAAAGCCCATAGATCTCTAGCTTTGGTTATGAAAAGCATGCTTCTCTGTCGTTGAGTGTAATCAAGCCGAACCAGTTGTAAATGCACATTTTTGCACTTGTGCTCTTTTGCTGGCAAAGGTAAAAGCCGACCGCTATCTGGGAAGTGTCGACTGCAAGGATAATGGGGAGTTCTGAGGAATAATTGATTGGTTGTAGTGCAGGGCAATCTAATACTGCTTGCTTAATGTCGTTTTGTGCCGCTATCTGCTCTGGGCCCCATTCGAATGGAGCATCCTTGTGCATAAGCCTTGTGAGCACATTAATGTGGTGCACATAATTGTGGATATAAATGCACATTAAACTGACTGTTCCCAAGAATGCGTGCACTTCTGACAGTGTGTGGCATGCACCCCAATTGTGGATAACGTCTACCTTGTCGCGTTCGGGTTTTCTACCTTCTGGCATGCAGTAATGGCCAAGGATGACGAAGTTCTCAGTGCACAATGTGGATTTTATCCCAGAGAAAGTGCTGCCACTATATTTCATGTGCTGCACAATGCGGTTCGCATTCTGGAAGTGCTCCCACACAAAGTGCCTTATGCCAGGGTTCGCAGTGAGTGCTTCACATGAGCCATCCAGTAAAATGTAGCACTTTGAAGGCCCCTTGACTGGAACATCATTGATATAGGGAATGGTGTAATCTGGTATCTCTGGCTGCAGAATATAGCACACATCATTGTGAAAGATTGGTACTGAGTTTGTCCAACCCATTGGCAATGTAATGAGGTGCATTGTGCCACAAGGCATCTGGAATGTCATAAGGTCACGCAATGATTCTTTGATTAAGTGCTCGTCATATCCCACATATAGATCAAGGTCAGCGCTGCATGCATGCCCTGCAAACTGCTCTGTGAGGTGCTCAGGTGTAGGGGTGATGCTGGAGTGTTTAATGGTAATGTGATTAAGCAGTTCGAGGCTATGTACGATGTGCAGTGCTTTTCTGTCTTTCTTGAGCATGCAGAACCAGTGTGATCTATATGCCGAATTTGAGCGCTCGTAAACGCCTGAGTCTATCTTCTTCCAGATAATAGTGCAAACTTCTTTGTATATGCCTGGCGGAATGGGGATGTTGCGCTCTATCCAAGGAGTGTGCAGAATAACCAGGATTTCTACTGGGGGAAAGAATGCAATCTTGAAGCTGCCACGCTCCTCGTTGCTCCATGCAAAGGCTTCATTCTGCAAAGACATCAAGTGGTGTAAAACCTTCATCTCCTCTGGTAATAAGAAATTGGTGTGGCACTTTTGGAGTGCTTGCATGCACTCTTCAGTATAGTGGCCGGTTGGGGTAAATGGTGGTGGGTTTGGTAAAAGCACAGGAAGTGTTGCCAGCAGATTGCCTATAATGTTGCACTTAATGCGGAATTTGTTTGGGATGGGTGCAATAACTGGTTTGACTTTTCTAGCAACTGGTTTATACTTCTTCTTGGTTACTATGCCTTTTTGCGGTGCACACACCACTAAATTGATAAAAGTTGCATGTGCATATGCGCTTTTCAGAAATGCGGCTGGAACAAGCACCACAGGGTTAATCAAATTTAAGAGCATCTGCACATGACTGTTGGTACACTGGGATAGGTAGAGTTGAGAGATAATAGAGGTTAAAGGAATGGAAGCAGAAAATGGAATAAGCACAAATGCAGAAACGACACAAGATTGGGTATTGGAGTTGAATGTTATAATAGTGGCAGCTTCTCCTTGGTCTGTGATCAATTCCTCGAAGCCTGGCAAAAATTTCTATGTGGGTTATTCTGAATAGTGAAGTGTGGTGTTGCTGCAGCTGGTAAGAAGTGGCATGGCTTTCCCCTAGGCTTTGTTGGAATGGTGGAGATGGTGCCTGTGTTCGGATTGCAAATAGTAATCATTTGCACTTTGTCCACAAAATTGCACACTATGGAGCATGTTAACACATCGAAGGGGTGCCCTAACAGAATACCATAAGCAGGTGAACGGATAATGTGAGCTTGCACATAGACAATAATATCTCCAATGTACGCAGAAATGTCACATGCAAGCCCAAGCAATTCATCTACCTCTCCATTGGCCAATTGCATGTATAAACAAATGCACGAGTAGTACTGAAGCCCAAGACAATGGCAGACCACTTCTGACATTGCAATAATTTGTGAACCCGGGTCTAAGATAGCTTTGAAGTATTCTTGGTTGTCGATCAGTAAATCAATGGAGCGAAGTGCATGCGACTCTTTTGCAACCTTCAAAACATCCAGGTATTCAATTTTGCCTGGCTGGAGATGGGTGAGGTACTGTTCAAATGGATCCTGCAAAACAATAGGAAGTGGCACGCTGCAATTGCTGTGCTAACTGGAGGTGTCACATTAAGCACTTTATTTTCCACAAAAGGCATGCATGCTTCGCAGTGCGCAAATGGCATAATGCTCACAAGGTTGGTACCCACCACTTCTGCACCAGTAGCTGCAATGTGCTTTGGAGTAACTTGTTCTCTATGGTGCTGCCTGAGATTGGGCGAAAGCGAAAGGAGTTCTTCATGAAAAACCATAACAGAGGGCGCCTTCATGGTGTGCACATATACATTATCGACAATCTGTGGATTCTGGATAGGAACAACAGTGCAATATGATGGCTCTTTGCCTTTGGAAGTGTTAACTGGAGCATCTGGTTTATCTGCTGCTGCAGAAACAAAATGCGCCTCAGGAATATTGTAATATGGATGTATGGGTGTCTTGTTGGGCGCCTCAGTTGTGCTCGCAGTGGGTTGCAAAGCTGGTGACTCGATACTGTTGGTGGGCACAATGTCTGTGGTTGTAGAATGCGCGCTCTCTTAATTGGATGTATTGCACAGTGTGCACTGCAGAATTTCAATGCCATTGAAAACTTGCCTCTTCTGAAGCGCCGTCAACTCCCACTTGAGTGCATCAATGCACTCTTCCTTCATTTAGTTGCACATTTGGTGTGCTTTGCATATAATCTGCTGCAGGCACTGAAGTGGCAATGTACGTTGACTGTAAAGGTGCTGCTGGAGCTGGACGAGGCACTATATTGTAGATGAGCTGTGAATTGGTATTAGATGAAAGTCGACCAGTGGCTATCTGCCCTGGGGTGTGCTTATGCCATTCCTCAATGCACTCGCCCAAGAAGTTGCCTGGAATAGAACACGGTGATATTACTCAACCCAGAAACCCAAACAAAACCTACTAAATGGCTTCGGATGGTATAACATGAGTCAGAGGAAGGGTGCGAGGTGGTACTAAATATCACTGCTGAGACCAAAACGTAATGTTTAGTGATGCGAAATGGTAAGGGCTGTGGCAAGTAGTCTGTATAAGTGTACAAAGGTGTTCAAAAGAGTTTGAAAGCGGTTCGAAGATGTGCAAAATAGGTTCGAAAAAGGTTCGAAGAGGTTTGAAGTTGTGCAAAGTAGTCCAAATAAGTTTGAATAAGTTTGAAAAGGTTCGAGGTATATTGAAGAGCGAGTTTAATGAATGTGGAGTGTTTGTCAAATGGCGGTAGGCGATGGGCGATAAAATGGAGAGCAAATACGATAGTTTCAAAGAAGTTCGCGATATTTTGCAGAACTTAGAGATGTGACCCAGAGATAAGACTAAAGAGAACGATTCTTAAATCTGACGATAGTGAGAGGGTAACTTGTGCTGTTCCCCATTGTTCTGTTGTTCTAAGTAACTAGTACAAGTTTATATACATTTTTGAAGAGATAGTACTGAAAAGGGAAGTAAAACATGTGTAAAACATGTGGCAATATATTATACAATGAGGACTTTGTAGATCAAAAATAAATGAGAAATGATAAATAATTGAAAATACATGTCCCCATATGGTAAAAGTACTTATCTTTCACTGTAATATATCGTCGAAACATAAAAAACGCTATTATCACATCCTAAATCTCTTGTCGTCTCTCCTCGTGTCCAGTAGGGCTTGATATGCAATGGAATAGTTTGTTCCAGATGTGCAGCATGTATTGAAAGTATTTTAACACAGCTATACAGTGGCCAATGTTGTTCGAAATGTTGCGAAATAGTTCGAAGTGTCATGAAATAGTTCGAAAGTGTTTGAAATAGTGCGAAATAAATCGAAAAGTGTTTGAGGTCGATTTCATGGCATTTGTAACAATTCAGAGTGCATGCTGTGGTGTCTCGATGTGAGTGGAAATACTTCTCCAGACTTTAAAGCACGTAGTGGACCTATCATTGGACTACTTCGCATGACTTCGAACCTCTTCGAACCTTTTTCGAACTACTTCGCATGACTTCAAATTTCTTTGAACCTTTTTTGAACCTCTTCACACATATTCAAACCTCTTTCAAACTCCTTCGAACACCTTCATACGCTCTTACAGATTATTCGAACCATCACTTATTATTTTGCATTACTAAACACAACATTTTGGTCTCAGTGGTGATATTTAGTACCACCTCGCACCCTTCTTCTGACTCGTGTTATACCATCCGAAGCTATTTAGTAGGTTTTGTTTGGGTTTCTGGGTTGAGTAACATCAATGGCACCAACAATGACAGGAATGGGAATGAGAACACGAATGCGAATAACACCAAGAAAAACAACAAGGACTGCACCAACCACTCGAATGACAATGCAAAGGGTGCCAATGACACCAACCACCACCCCAAGGGCTCAACCAGGGCCAACAACAGTGGAACTTGCTCCAACACCACCAACCACATAGGCCGAAATGTGAACGCCCACAACAAAACAAACTCTCTTGCTTAGGGTAAGTATTATTTTTCTCATTGTCTGTGCATAACCATATCATTAAATTCATCAGATATCCCCATGCTCAGTCCACAGGGTAGTCCCATTCCATGCAGTTCCCCCAATGGTATGTCGTGACCTCACTATTTTTTTTTTGCTTTTATTGAATAAATATTATAATCAGGTAGCCCAACTTGGAACCTTCAGGGTGCATCATGCATCGTGGGGGCTTTGCTTGTGGCCATACTCATGGCAATGTTTTCAATTTTGCTGACTCAGTTGACATGCCATCTGATAATGCACCTGAAATATATCGAAAGGGGAAAGTTCTCTTATATACCTCAACTGGTGATGTGAGTGCTGTGAAACCCAAGTTTTTCCTCAAACATGATGTTATGCCTACACTCGGTCCGATTCTCTCATCCCTCAAGAAACAGTATCCTTGAATTTATGGTGCATTTTAATTATATAATATTCTGATCCATTTCTCATGAAGTTTATTAGACCCAAATGCTTTGGTTTGCATCTATGAGGAAGATATGTGGGATCTGAGGGGGGAGTTTGATGTGGCTTTCAAGAACAATGAAGAAGTTGTATGGGAGTTTAAGAATGACAGCTATCTTCTTTGTGTTTCAGTAGTAAGTTCAACATGACTCACATGTATACTTGTTGGTAACTGCTCTTTGGCTAGGAGACTGACAATACTTCTGCTCAAGCCATGTCTATGACTGATTCAGGATTGGAATCTTGTAGATCTGTGCCCATTATGGAAACTGCTGGCTCACCTCCCCTTTATTCCAATCGTGCTACCCCTACTATTACCAGCAATGCTCTGTCTTCTACTGCTAATTCTTCCTCAATTATGCCTTTCAAAAATCATCTCATGAATATTCTTGGAATACCTGATCATTTATCCAACTGTGCTGATTGAAACCTTCATTTTGCTTATCAAAAATACAAGGCATATATACAAGCTTGCCAGACCCTCTCAAAGCACATTTCGGATGGTACTTGGCCTGGCAAGAAACTGTCTGGTACCGATCTCATCAAAATTTTTCTGTCAAAGTCAATGTGGTTCTCCCATTACAAGCCAGCACTTTCGAAGGTCTCAAACTATCCTTTGATGGTGGAGTGGTTGGAGAATGAGGAAGAGAAGCCATCTGACTTAGAGGAATGGGGTGTTGAAAAGGCAGTGTATACATTGATGGATTTACAGAAGTTTGTGGATAATGGGACTTTGGCTGAGGAACCAGTAAAGAAGAACAAGGTGGAGAAGAGCAAGGGAACAAAGAAGGTGAAGGATGTGTGTTTGACTGAGGAGTTTAGAAAGGAAAGTAAGGTTGTTGACAAAGGGAGTCCAAAGAAGAAGGATGTTATTTTAAAGAAGAAGAATGTTGTGTCAAAGAAGAAGGTGCAAAAGTAAGCAACTGGAATATTAATTATTTTATAGATTGGTAAAATTCAACATGATTATCTAGCATGTGGTTCAGTTTGTTTTTCAATATGTTCAAGATGCTCCTGGCCATCTTTTCAAGCCTTATCAAGATGCCGGTTATGATTGGACTGCTCTTTGCTTTTAGGAATATGCCAACCACCTTTGCACTTGCAGAACAAAGTCCATTTCCTGATATTTCATTCAAAGTCTTCAGTGACTTATTCAACAAACCTTGGGGTCTTCAGCTTCACTCTCAACAGTGCTTTTTCTGGTGTTTTCAATCTTGGAAAATCCAGAGGTTCTAAGTTTGCATGCCTGCCAACAAGTGTCCCAAATATCCAGGAGAAAATACCTCATCTGTCTCTGGCTGGATAAAACATCTTGCATGCACTGTTCAAGACAGACTAGGCAATGACACAAATCAACTATTCAGAAGACAAGATATTAGCAGAGATATGACTGAGAACCAAGTCCTGACAGTCACTGCATTCAAGCTGATAGCACTTGCACAGATCCTCCATTTCTATCCTGTGGACAAGCATAATAATTTTCTGGGAAAACTAAAGCCAGTTTCACAGAAATCAATTCAACAAGTTCAAGTTATCTGTCCAATTAGTGTGCAGTGCATGACTGTTACTTGCAATCCCTGTTCTTTGCTTCAAGCCACTAGAACAAGAGACATTCCCAAAGTCTCCCTAGTCAAAAACTTTACCATCTATGAAAATGTCCCAGTTCTGACTGGAAGATGTCCAGTCTGCCACACACTATATCATGCAGATCATGAATGTGTACCAGTCACAACTGAGGAGGATACTTGGAATTGTGTCTATCTGAACTCTGCCAAGTATTTCAAAGTCAGAAGAAACACTTGGGTTGACAGACTGTTCTCCAATGCAGCATTAAATGGAATGTATAGCTTCCATGCCTCTACTGCTGCTTATACTGAATTCTGGAACAATACCTATTGGGAGACACAAGATGTCTCATGTCAAAAAATTTCCCATCATCATATCTGGCAGGCCTTTGTTCAGGAATCAATTCGCACAATTAGTGCCACATCAGATTTACACTTGGAAATATGAGATGGACTTGCCATTGATGAAGTTACAAAAGAAGCTTTTAAAATCCTAGGAGAGAATGGCATAATCAGAGCAGCAGATCAGCATGCTTGTTCTGAATGTACCCAGACATATAAAAGGACTGCAGACAGAATTACTGGTGATGACCCAGCTGCATTGGTCAACAATGATGAAAATTGAGTTGTGCCTCTACTAGTTGGAGAAGGTGCTAATTTGGCTGCCAGAGATGCAATTGTGGCCAGAGAGAATGCTCATATTCAAGGGTTGGCACAAGCAGATCAGCATATGGATATTGACTGTCCACCAATTTCAATGGTGGTTTTGGATGGCCTGTGTGTGGGACCTCTTGTACATTTATTTAATATTTTCTTGTGAATATTCAGTTGACATAAAATACTAGCACTGTGCCTATGACAACTGCACATTGGATGTTTCAAATGCTCAGGGTGGAGTTTTTTGTCCTTTTCACAATGACCTGTATGATGCAAAATGCCACATTCATGATTGCAATACTCAAAAAATTGATGGCACTGAGGCCTGCAAAGAACATCAGGCACAGTGGCAAAAACATTGGCAGGAGCACAGCCACCAAGCACTAGCTGGAGTACGAAGAATACTCTAACAATCAGGAGACTGTATGCCATGGCAACAAACTCTGGCAACAAATAATCAGCCTCATTATGAACCTGCTGAAGAAATACACAGAAGTCACTATTTTTCTCCATCCTAGTTCTACTGTATTGAAACAATCTGTGCACCTTGCAGAGTTGTTATTGCATGGGCAAAGTTTGCAAAAGCTGAATCTCCCACCAATATTTTGCATTTCTTGGAATCAGTCTATCCCACAGAGATATCAAGACCTAATTATATCTGTCTTGACAAGGCCTGTGCTGTTCTTTGCATCTGTATCACTAATGGAAGCTAGGAAACTTGGAAAAACACAACTCGTTTTATAGTGGACTCTTACCACTATATCAACCATTGCACCACTGATTACTTGTGCCAAAAATGGTGCAATCCTGCACCCTTGAATGGATCAGCACCCAATTTGGTCACTGTTGCACAAGACAAGAAGGGTCAGCCTTATCTCAAACATGCATTCAATACACAAGCCTGCAAGCAGCTAAATGCCTGGCTTGGGGAATTTGAATCTATTATCAAGTGAATGACAACTGGAAACTTCAACTGGTATTTACATACCATGTTTTTTTATCACACAGCATTTGTTCTAAAAAAAACAGGCAAGAAAGGCAGAAAGAACAGGTAAAAGTGATAGTAATAGTGATGATAGTGATGATAGTGACAGTGACAGTGACAATGATAATTGATGTATGTTACAAAAAATATATACTATTAGCCCAAAACATATACCAAGTTGAACTAAATATCATCAGAATATACTTAAAATATACTTGAAATATACCCAGACTTTCATCAGAATCTACAAGGAATTTACTCGGAATCTACTAGGAATTTACTCAGAATCTACTAGGAATTTACTCAGAATTTACTCGGAATTTACTCAGAATTTTCCGAGCTCTCTCAAAATTCTGAAATTCCACCTTGAAGTAGGAGTCCGATAACAGTCTGATCAGACTCCTAAGACTTTCCTTGTTGTCTGATCGGACTGTTATCAGACTGTTGGACAGTCCTAGTAGTTCAGTTGGAATCAACTTGGACAACTCAGAGTCCAGTCGGAGTCCAGTCAGAATAGGTAGGGGAGTGCAAAGTTCAGCAAGGTTCTCTGACAGCAGACAAATTTATTTTGCAGTTCAAGACAGAAGCATCACAGACAGATATGGGAAAAGCTGCATTGGTAGAATTTTTAAAGGCAGGATTAAATCCCTCATTATTCAAGTCTATCTATCGACTACCTTCTATATTAAAGAGGTTGGATGAGTGGTATAATTGGGCAATGCATCTTGATTGGCAATACTGACAGAAACAGGGGGAGTCAAAATTGATGTACAGGAATGGAAAGTCATCAGGAGGAAAGTCCAAGAAAGGAAGGACATCTCAGGTACAAGCTCCAAGGGCACACCCACTGGCCATGGCAGTGACACCTATCATTAAGGAGTCAGCATCATTGATGGATGTGATGGATATTGATCAAGTAGGGAGATGAGCCCCACTTAAATCTTTTAATTGTGGGCAATTAGGGCATATTGCTAGGAATTGTAGGCAGAAAAGGAAGATTAGGGAAGCGACAATCGAGGAAGTGAAGTTGGAGGAAGATAAGCAGAAGAATTTTATGGAAGAGTCCCAGTGAAGGTTTCCCCATTAGTGACCTGGAATCAATATAATGTATTAGTATCTGAGGAAACCCAGAGTGAACCTGAAAGAGATATTGAAGAGTATGACCATCATCACTTATGCAACAAAGAAAAATGCCCAGCCTTATTTCCGAAAACCCCTAAATTCTTTATTCACTCAGCATGGATAGAACCCAAAATCAGCTTGACAGTAGGATTGAAGACAGTGGACATGCATGCAGCAATTAATGTGGAGGCATTGCTTGACAGTGGTGCTACCAGATTATTCATTAATTGATCCTTAATTACTGGAAATGGTATTTGCACACATAAACTGCTGCAACCTATAATGGTGTACAATATTGACGGTATGATCAATTGTGGAGGAACTATTAAGGAGGAGGTGATGATGATATTGAAGTATCAGGATCATCAGGAATGAGCTGTATTTCAGGTGTGCGACCTTGGGAAAACTAATCTGATAATTGGATGTCCATGGTTATGAAAGCATAACCCAGAAATTGATTGGAAAACTGGGAAGGTACACATGACTTGTTGTCCTAAAGAGTGTAATGTGTATAGGAGGAAAGTAAAAAAGGAGAAGAAGGAAAAGAAAGAGAAAGAACATCTGAGGAAGTATTCTCTTATGATGGAGGAAGTGGAGGATGAGGACATGGGGATGGAGTAGGTAGGCATGGGGATGGGGAAGGGGAAGGGGAAGGGGATGGAGATGGAGATGGGGTAGGTGGGGATGGGGATGAGGATGGGGAAGGGGATAAACACCACAACCTCCCCACGTTGACTTGGGGCCAACGGTCCCAAGTCAACTGAAGAATTGTGTACCATCTAAAAGTCAAATAAAAGTTGTGCATCCATAAATAAAATGCAGTGAGATGTTCATTAGAAAATGAACCACCACTTACACATTCACAGACTGAGTCAAAAAATGCCATGAGATGTTGATAAAATTAATGAACACTGTGAACCACATGTGCCAAAGGCACATTTAAAAACCTTGTCAATAATAAAGCAAGATTGGTCACGTGACTGTGGCATGGGTAAACAGATGACAAACTCTGCAGGGGTGGGAATGGCATCACACCGTGAGACTCTGCAGAGGTGTGGGAATGTGAGAATGGTGAGAAAGTATGACAAATATCAAAATCTGACATTGTGGGAATCTAATTCAATTTTTGGCTAACCTGGGTGTTTCCATCATTTCAAAAATTAGCTGAAGATTTTTTGATTAGCCGAAAAAAAAAATTTCGGCTATTTTTAACTGTTCCCATGATAAGAAAAAATTTCAGCTAAGTTTTGGGCCTGATCACAAATTCAATATAACTGTTCCCATCAGAACAAATATTTTCCTGATGACAAATATAATTAAGTGTTCCTATGATGACAAATCTAATAACTTTGTGTAGGAACCAAATTTTCAGCTACTTTTTGGTCTGATGAGAAATAAGGTTACCATGATCACAAATCTAATAACTGAGTGTAGTAACCAAATTTTTGGCTAATGTTTGACCTGCTGACAAATATAATAAGGTGTTCCTATCATGACAAATCTAATGACTGAGTGTAGAATCAATTTTTTCAGCTAATTTTTGGCTTACTGGGTGTAGGAACCCAATTTTCAGCTGATTTTTGGCCACTTCTAGCTTTTCTGCTCTCTTTCTGGCTCTGGGCTCTTTTCCAGTGGGGTTGTTTTTGCATTCTTGGGGTATCTGTAGACCAAGGTGAAGCTCTGTGAAGTCCTACCTCCCTGGCTTCTCTTTTTTTAACAAAAAGAGTGTCTGCCAGTTGTTTTTTGGACCTCTCTCAGGGCACAGTGTGCAGGGAGATTGGGCTGGCAGGTTTGCAGTTGCCTCCCCTTCCATTTTTGGAAGTTGCTCCACTATCAACTGCCACTGTTTGCACCAATTTCACAGCCTCCTACAAGAATCTCACCTCCTCTGGTGCTGTAAGAGAGCTCTCCAATTCCCATGGACCCAACTCCGCCCAATACTCCTTGACATGTTTGGACAGCCGCACAGCAAACTGAACAGGACCAACGGACCTTGGATAGCCCTACTCGCCACCAGACTCCACACCATGCTCACACAATGTACATCACCCAGCCTTTGCTGCCTGTGCCACCTCCCCATGGTGGTTTGCTGAATGGGAATGACACCAATCCTTTTCTTGCCCCTCCACCTCCACCTCCTCAATACAACCATCTTCCTCCTCATTTGGCACAACAGCTGGCAGCACTTCCTCCCCTTCCACAGGTGGTGAGAGGCAGAGGCAGAGAAAAAGGAAGAGGGAGGGGAAGAGGCTCAATTCATGCAGCTCCACCTCTGCCTGTGGTTGCTCCTTTACACAATGCAGCTTTCCCATATTATTTTAATGCCCCTCCTGCCCCTCCTGTTTTTGACCCTCCTGTTTCAGCACCTCCTATTCTTGCACCTCCCATTCCTGTTGCTCCTGCACCCACTATTCCTGTTGCACCTGCACCTCCTATTCCTACTACTTATGCAATTGCCCACGCTGGGCTGCGAGTTCCACCTTTGGGTCCTCCTCCTGTTTTTGACCCTCCAGCTCCTGTTCCTTTGGTTCCTGCACCTCCCATTCCTGTTGCTCCTCCAATGGCCTGGCCTGGACATCTAGTTCCACCTGTTATTCCTCCTGTAGCTGTATGTTGGATTACATATTCTTCTATGTGACACAGGTTAATTAACAACATAATACTGATGCAACCTTTTCTGCCTCCTGTTTTTGACCCTCCAGCTCCTGTTCCTCCTGTTCCTGCACCTCCCATTCCTGTGGCCAATATACCTCTACCAATGGCTCTTCCACCAATGATTCCTGCAATGGCTTGGGCTGCGCTTGCTGTGCAGCATGCAGCACTTCCACCTCTGGCTGCTGTATGTTGAATTAAATTCTACATCATGTGCAATGGTCTGACTAAATAATGATGTAGCCACCTCTACCTCTCCCTCTACCTCCCCCACCTCTGGCCATTCCTGCTGTTCCTGCTGTTCCTGCTCCTGCTGTTCCTGTAGCCAATGTACCTCCACATGTAAGCATGCTGATATTGTTTTCATCAATTTGGTGACTGACTTGATTATCCAAGATTGATACTGTACCACTACCACCACCACCTCTGCCTGTTTTGCCTCCTGCCCACCAGCCATTTAATTTAGATTGGCCTGTTCATCATCTGGGAAATATGGATGTGGAGTGCCCTGATTGCCATGCTTTGCACTGGATGGCTGAATATCTTATGAAATCCTCAAATATTCATCCTCGATTCGGCATGTGCTGCCTGAGTGGAAAGATCGCTTTGCCACCTCTTCATCCAGTCCCACCTGAGCTTATACAATTGCTCACTGCTCAGGACGACATTGGAAAATCATTTTGTGATCACATCTGCACATACAATAATGCACTCGCCATGACTTCTATCAGTCGCAAGATTGATGAGTCAGTCAATGAGGGCGAAGAGTCAGTGAATGATGGTGTCGGTCCCTATGTCTACAAACTCCATGGTGAGCTGTCCCACAAGATCGGATCTCTTCTTCCACCAGAGGGAGAACCTCTTGTTTATGCTCAGCTATATATTTATGATCCTGCCGATGCAGTCAACTTTCGCATGGCCAATGCCTAGAACACTAACCTCTATCACCACACTTTGCTCACTCTTCAGGACATGCTCCACCATCACCATCCAGCAGTTCAGATGTACAAGCAGGCTCATGAGCTCACCAGGAACTTGCCTCCACACCAGCAGTGCAAGATAGCTTTGCATTTTGATCAATCCTGTGACCATCACCGCTACAATCTCCCCAATGCTACCAACAATGAGATTGCTGTCATTCTTCCAGGTGATGGCGATCAGCCAGAGAGCACACGCGACATTGTTCTCTACTGCAGGCATGGTCCTCCCCTTCAGCACATCAGTAACATCCATCCCCTCTATCCTGCCCTTCACTACATTTTGCTGTTTCCTACTGGCCAGCTCCAATGGCACCCTCAAATCGAGTATGCAGCTGTCGATGCCAACAACTGAGGTGGTGCCAGAGTTCACAAACATGTCTCCAAATCTGAATTCTACTGCTATCGCCTCCACCTTCGACTACCTGCTGTTGAGCCCCAGCATATCTTTCTGACTGGAAAGCTCTTTCAGGAGTTTGTGTGTGATGGATGGGCCACTGCTGAGCAGGATCGATTGCGCTGGATTTTGATGAATCAGGACACCATTCGTGGCGAAGTCTATGTTGGCCTGGCAGATGCTGTGGCTGCAAACATCGATGTGGACACAGAGTCTCTGGGTCAAAGAATCATTCTTCCTTCATCCTTTGCAGGAAGCACACATCACATGCAGCGGCTTCTTCAGGATGCATTCGCCATCAATCGTCACTGCAATGGAGGCGATCTCTTTCTCACCATCACTGCCAACCCTGCCTGGCCAGAAATATGGGATGCTCTTTGTCCAGGGCAGACTGCAGCAGATTGCCTGGATTTGGTCGTTCGTGCATTCTATGCAAAGTAGAAGGAGATGATCAAGGATATCGAGGCTGGCATATTCAGAAAAGCTGTGGCTTATCTTTTCACCATCGAGTTTTAGAAGCATGGCCTTCCTCACATGCACTGCATTATTTTTCTTGATGAGCAATCCAAGCTTCGCACCTCCGAGCAGATAGACAGCCTTCTGTCTTCAGAGTTTCCTGATGATAATCCTGAGCTCCTCAACCTCATCAAAAAGTTCATGGTCCATAAACCCTGTGGTGCAGAGAACCCTGCAGCTCCTTGCATGGTGAATGGACAGTGCTCCAAAGGTTTCCCCAAGCCATTCAGGGATCAGACAACCATCTCTGAGGATGCCTATGCCGCTACCAAGCGTCGGGACACTGGACACACATATCACGTTTGGAGAAAGCAGGTCGACAATCGTTGGGTGGTCACTTACTCTGCCTATCTCATCTGGAAGTACCGTGGCCACATCAATATCGAGTCCATCAGCTCTATCAAGGCCATCAAGTACATCTACAAATATGTCTACAAAGGCCACGATCACATCACCATGGAGTTTGGAACTTGCAATGATGAAGTCAGGCATTATCTCAATGCTCGCTACATATCTGCATGCAAAAGCATCTGGCGCCTCTTCCACTTCACCATGCATGGTGCTTCTCCCAACATCGTCCGTCTTCAGGTCCACCTTCCTGGCCAGCAGTATGTCACTTGGAATCAGAACAGTCCACAGTCTATCCAGGAAATTGTCCAGCATGCTGCACAGCATGACACCACCCTCACTGCCTTTTTCAAGGCCAATCAGGAGTATCCAGAGCTTGCACAGGTCGTTCTTTACCAGGACTTTCCTTATAAATTTGTGTGGGATCAAAGGGCTCACAAGTGGAAGCCCAGGCAGAGGGGATTCGCCATTGGAAGGATGTTCTATGCTCCACCCAGTGCCGGTGAACACTTTTACCTCAGGCTGCTTCTCACTGCTGTGAAAGGGGCTACATCATATGAAGACCTTTGCACTTTTCAGGGCATCATCGCTCCCTCATTCAGAGAGGCCTGCCTCGCCCGTGGCCTTTTGAAGAATGACCAAGAGTGGCAGCAGTGTCTGGAGGAAGCAAAGTCCATGGCAACCAATCATCAGCTTCGCAATCTTTTTGTCACCATCCTTCGTGACTGTGCTCGCTCTGATCCTGTCCACCTCTGGAATACATATTGGCCTCACATTTGCAATGACTTGAGATATCAGCTCCAGCACACCAATATTTGTATCAACTCCACCAATGATGATGTCCATGATTATGGCCTTTATCTTATCAATCAGCTTCTCATGGTCTCTGGGAAATCTCTCGAGAAGGATTGGCCATACAGCCTCAGATCACTCAGAATTGGGATGCCAACATTCAAAACTGGTTGATCGCAGAGCAGCACAGATACAATGTTGTGGAGCAGGCCGAGTTGGCTGCACACAATCTGGACACTTTCAATCATGATCAGAGGGCTGTGTTTGATAAGATCATGCATGCAGTCAACAACAAGACTGACCAGACATTTTCCCTCCATGGTCCAGGTGGCACTGGCAAAACCTATGTTTACAACACCCTCTGCCATCAGCTTCACTCTCAAGGCAAGATTGTCCTCTGTGCTGCATCATCTGGAATAGCTGCTCTTTTGCTCAAAGGCAGTCGTACTTCCCATTCCTGCTTTCAGATCCCAATCATCATAAATGAGTCATCCACCTGCACCATTTCCAGCGGTTCAACATGGGCACAGCTCCTGCAGCAGACTGACTTGATCATTTGGGACGAGGCACTCATGCAGCATTGTCATCTCCATGAAGCTGTCAACTGCACTCTGAAAGACATTCTCCAATGTGACAAACCCTTTGGTAGTGTGCCTGTGGTCTTTGGGGGTGATTTTCATCAGATCCTGCCTGTCATTGAGAAGGGTTCTCGACCTCAAATCGTTGGTGCTTCTTTGCAATGCTCTGTTCTCTGGCAACACATCAAAATCCTTCATCTCAAAATCAACATGCATTTGAACACAGACGATCTTCAGGAGCGCAACTTTGCAAAGTGGCAGTTGGAGGTTGGAAAGGGGGGTCATACAGATGAAGGTGGCACTATCAATCTTCCTGATCATCTCAAATGTCCTCAGAACACTATTGCTTCTCTCATCGACACCATCTATCCTGGCATCTATGATCAGGCTCAGCATTCAGATCAATACTTTTCAGAGCGGGTCATCCTGGCGAGCAAGAACAATGATGTCGATGATTTGAACCATCACATTCTTCACAATTTTCCTGGACAGGAGCACATCTTTCACAGTGCTGACTCGATTGCAAATGATGAGAATGCTGAACTTCTATATCCCCAAGAATATCTTAACTCCATCAACTGCTCAGGTCTACCTTTGGCACATTTGGCACTCAAGGTCGGCATCCCTGTCATGATACTTCACAATCTCAATATTGCTGGAGGGGTCTGCAATGGAAGTCGGGGGATATTGACTCGGATCAGAAATAGGGTTTTGGAGATTCGGTTGATCACTGGAGATAATGCAGGAGAGACTGTTTTCATTCCATGGATGCAACTTCGGCCCATTGAAGGTCAACTCCCCTTCACACTCTCTCAACTGCAGTTTGCTGTTCATCTTTGCTTTTCAATGTTGATCAACAAGTCACGAGGGCAGGCAGTGAAGCATGTGGGTTTGGATTTTAGGAGTCCTGTCTTCACACATGGGCAGTTCTATGTGGCAATATCCAGGGTCAAGTCTGTCCACAATATCAAGGCAATATGGCCAAGCTCAGAGGACAGTTCAAAGACAAAAAATATTGTATATGAAGTGTTATTAGATTAAAATATATATTGTACATATGTAACTACTACTCATAGAAAATCAATGAACACAGTGAACAACGTGTGCCACTACTCATAGAAAATCAATGAACACAACTCATAGACAATCAATGAACACAGTGAACAATGTGTGCCACTACTCACAGAAAATCAATGAACACAGTGAACAACGTGTGCCAGAGGCACATTTAAAAACCTTGTCAATAATAAAAGGAGGATGGTCAGGTGACTTGAGTGTGGGAAGTGAAGAGGCCATGGGAGTTGTTCTGAGTGGATGGGAAAGTGATGACCAACTTTGAGGGTTGTGAGACATGATGACAAATATAACTCAATGGTGGGAACCTTTTTCTCAGCTAATTTTTGCCACCTCTATCTTTTTTTTTTGGGTCTGGGCACTTTTTCTATGTAGAGTGTAAAAATTGAGTTTAATGACAAAGTGAAGTTAGAGATTTTTACAACATTCAAAAGAGAGGAGAGGGAGGAGAGCAGGGGTGAGGGGGTGAGGGGGTGAAGTAGTGAGGAGAGGTAGTGAGGGGGAGAGGGAGAGAAAGGAGGGAGGGGGTGAAGGGGGGAATGGGAGGTGGGAGTGGGTGAGGGGGTGATGGGGGAGAGGGAGGGGAGTAGGGGAGAGGGGAGGGGGTGAAGGGAGGAGGGGGTGAAGGGGTGAGGGGGAATGAGGGGGGAAGAGATGAGAAGGGGGAGAGTGAGTGAGGGGGGGAGGGAGTGAGTGAGGGGGTGATGGGGGTGAAGTATTGAGGGGGTGAGGATATGAGAGTGGGAGAACATGAGAGGGGGGGGTGAGAGGGGGAGTGAGGAAGAAGGGGGAGAGAGAGGAGAGAGGGGAGAGGGAGGAGGGGGAGGGTGCATGAGGGGGTGAGGGGGGAGGGGAGGGGGGGAGAGGGGAGAAGGAGGATGGATGGAGAGGGAGAGAGGGAAGGGGGAGGTAGGGATGGGAAGGGGATGGGGGTGAAGTAGGTGGAGAAGGGGATGGGGATGGGGTAGGTGGAGAAGGGGATAAGAGAGAGGGAGAGAGGGAGAGAGGGAGAGGGAGAGGGAGAGGGAGAGGGAGAGGGAGAGGGAGAGGGAGAGGGAGAGGGAGAGGGAGAGGGAGAGGGAGAGGGAGAGGGAGAGGGAGAGGGAGAGGGAGAGGGAGAGGGAGAGGGAGAGGGAGAGGGAGAGGGAGAGGGAGAGGGAGAGGGAGAGGGAGAGGGAGAGGGAGAGGGAGAGGGAGAGGGAGAGGGAGAGGGAGAGGGAGAGGGAGAGGGAGAGGGAGAGGGAGAGGGAGAGGGAGAGGGAGAGGGAGAGGGAGAGGGAGAGGGAGAGGGAGAGGGAGAGGGAGAGGGAGAGGGAGAGGGAGAGGGAGAGGGAGAGGGAGAGGGAGAGGGAGAGGGAGAGGGAGAGGGAGAGGGAGAGGGAGAGGGAGAGGGAGAGGGAGAGGGAGAGGGAGAGGGAGAGGGAGAGGGAGAGGGAGAGGGAGAGGGAGAGGGAGAGGGATGGGGGAGATGGGGATGGGGATAAACACTACAATCCACCCACATTGACTTGGGGCCAATGGTCCCAAGTCAACTGAAGAGTTGTGTACTATCTAAAAGTCAACTAAAGAGTTGTGTAACCATGACCCCCCAAGTCCAAAGGCAACTAAGGAGTTGAGTAACTGTAGTGGAATTAAGCATTGTATTATGTATATGTGAGCTGGCCCATGAAAATGAACCACCATTCACACATTCACAGACTGAGTCAAGAAATGCAATGAAGTGAACAATGTGTGCTGAAGTCAAAAAATGCAATGAGATGTTGATAAAATTAATGAACACAGTGAACAACATGGGCCATACTTCACTCATGGGTGGTTCTATGTGGCAATATCATGAGTAAGGTCTGTGCACAACATCAAGGCTATATGGCCAAGTGACAGTGGAAGTGCAAAAATGAAAAATATTGTATATAATGAAGTACTATTAGACTAACATAGAAATGAAGTACTATGTATATAGAAATGAAGTATATACTTATTAAACATATTAACATGTGCCAGAGGCACATTCCCAACCTTGTAATTGACAAGGTGGGAAAGGCCAAGGTCTTTACAAAATCGGATTTATGCTGGGGATACAACAATGTATGAATAAGGAAAGGAGATGAGTGGAAGGCAGCATTTGCCATGCGTCGAGGATCCTTCGAGCTGCTTGTTATGTTTTTTGGGATGACCAATAGTCCCCCAACTTTCCAAAATATGATAAATGACATTTTCAAGGATGTGATAGACAAAGGCATGGTAATAATATTTATTGACAATATTTTGATATTCACGGAGGATGAAGAAAATCATGAGGTGATAGTGCAGGAGGTGTTGAGGAGATTGGCAGAGAATGATCTATTCATTAAACTGGAGAAGTGTGTGTTTAGGGCAAGTGAGATCAAGTTCTTGGGATTAAAGATTGGTCCTGATGGAATCAAGATGGATTCTATCAAGGTACAGGCAATTGTTGATTAGCCCATGCCTACCCATATCAAGGAAGTTCAGGCTTTCTTGAGACTCACCATTTTTTATCATCACTTTGTTCATAATTTTTCCAAAATTGCCACACCCTTACACAATCTTACGCAAAAGGGAGTAGTGTGGAGATGGGGAGAACAGCAGCAGACAGCATTTGAGGAGTTGAAGAGGAAGTTTGTGGAAGAGCCAATATTAGCCCCAGTAGATTTCATGTGTCCTTTATGAGTGGAATCAGATGCATCAGACTTTGCTACTGGAGCAGTATTATCAATGCTATGTGAAGATGACAAATGGCATCCTTGTGCATATTTGTCTCGAGGGTTGAATGATGTGGAAAGAAATTATGATGTGCATGATAAAGAGATGTTGGGAATAATATGAGCATTGGAAGCATGGAGACATTATTTGGAGGGATGTACACATCAGATCAAAATCTGGACAGACCATCAAAATTTGCAGTACTTCATGTCCATTAAAAAGCTTAACCGTCAACAAGGGCATTGGGCATTATTCCTATCACATTTTAATTTTCACTTAGTCCACAAAGCAGGAAGCTTGATGAGGAAAGCAGATGCGTTATCCAGACGTACAGATCATAAAAGGGGAGTGGAGGAGGACAATAAAAATATTACTCTATTCAAACCTGAATACTTTTGTATTTGTGCTATGCATCAAGGGCATCTATTGGTGGATAGCTCAGAGACAGAAATGTTGTCTAAAATTAGGCAATGTTCAGAGATGGATAATGAAGTAGTGGAAGCTGTGAAAGCTTTGAGGGGAGAAAAGAAAGGTAATATTAAAAGAGATGAATGGGTTGAAGAACAAGGGTTAGTATTGCTCAGAGGAAAGGTATATGTACCGATGATAGGTCCACTATGCGCTTTAAGGTCTGGAAAACATTCCCACTTGTATCGAGACATTACAACATGCACTCCAAATTGCTATGAGCACCACAAAATCATTGTCAAATCATTTTCACACTATTTCACACTATTTCAGATGACTTTGAACTATTTTGAACACTTTTGAACTATTTTGCGACACTTCAAATGACTTCACAGCATTTTGAACAATAACAGCCACTGTATAGTTGTCTTAAAACACTTTCCATACATGATGCTCAACCAGAGTGAGCCATTTAGTCACATATTGAGCACTACTGGACACGAGGAGAGAGTACAAGAAAGTTAGAATGTGATAAGTGTGTTTTTGTGTTTTATTGATATATTGAAGTACTTTTACGATATGGGAACACTATATGTTTCATCATTTATTATTTCTCATTTGTTTCATGATCTACAAGTCCTCATTGTTTGATATATTTGCCTCATGTTTTACACATGTTCTTATTTCCTTTTTAGTACTATCTCTTCATTTTGTATATAGACTTGTATTAGTTAGTTAGAAAAATATAACAATGGGGAACACACCACAAGTTACCCTCTTGCTTATCATCAGATTTAAGAATCATTTTCTTGAGTCTTATCTTGGCATTGTATCACTAAGTTCTGTGAAATATCATGAACTTCTTCAAGACTATTATATTTGCTTCTCATTTTATTGCCTATTGCCTATTGCCATTCAACAAACACTTCACACTCATTAAACTTGCTCTTCAATATACCTCGAACCTCTTTGAACTTATTCGAGCCACTTTGCACACCTTTGAACTTATTCAAACTATTTCGCACATCTTCAAACCTATTTTGAACTTATTTGGACAACTTTGTATGCTCTTAGAGACTATTCGCACCATTCCTTATTATTTTGCATTGATGATGATCAATCCAGAAACCCAAACAAAATCTACTGAATGGCTTCGGATGGTATAACACGAGTCAGAGGAAGGGTGCGAGTTGATATTAAATATCACTGCTGAGACCAAAACATTGTTTTTAGTGACACAAAATAATAAGGGATGGTCCAAATAGTCTCTAAAAGCATACAAAGTTGTCCAAATAAGTTCGAAATAGGTTCGAAGATGTGCGAAATAGTTTGAATAAGTTCAAAGGTGTGCAAAGTGGCTCGAATAAGTTCAAAGAGGTTCGAGGTATATCAAAGAGCAAGTTTAATGAGTGTGAAGTGTTTGTTGAATGGCAATAGGTGATAGGCGATAAAATGAGAAGCAGATACAATAGTCTCGAAGAAGTTCATGATGATAAGTGAGAGGGTAACTTGTGGTGTGTTCCCTGTTGTTATATTGTCTGTTCTAACTAACTAATACAAGTCTATATACAAAATGAAGAGATAGTACTAAAAAGGAAATAAGAACATGTGTAAAACATGAGGCAAATATAGCAAACAATAAGGACTTGTAGATCATGAAACAAATGAGAAATAACAAATGATGAAACATATAGTGTTCCCATATAGTAAAGGTACTTCAATATATCAATGAAACACAAAAATGCACTTATCGCATTCTAACTCTCTTGTACTCTCTCCTCATATCCAGTAGTGTTCAATATGCAATGCAATAACTTGTTCCAGATGTGCAGTGTGTATTGAAAGTGTTTCAAGACAGCTATACTGTGGCTGATATTGTTCGAAATGCTGCAAAGTCATTTGAAGTGTTGCGAAATAGTTTGAAAGCATTCAAAATAGTTTGAAGTCATCTGAAATAGTGCGAAAATGATTCGACATTGATTTTGTGGCATTCATAGCAATTCAGATTGCATGTCGTAGTGTCTTGATACAAGTGGGAATGTTCTTCAGACCTTAAAGCATGTAGTGGACCTATAAGCATCACTAAAAACAATGTTTTGGTCTCAGCAGTGATATTTAGTACCAACTCACACCCTTCCTCTGACTTGTGTTATACCATCCGAAGCCATTTAGTAGGTTTTGTTTGGGTTTCCAGGTTGAGCATCATCACTGAAGGATCAAGATTTATGAAGGGAGATCATATGGTTACATCATAATATGCCAGCTGCTAGACATCCAGGAAGGTGGAAGATGTTGGAGTTGGTGATGAGAAATTATTGGTGGCCCAGAATTTCAAAGTATGTGTTGGGGTATGTGGATGGGTGTGATACATGCATGAGGGGAAAGAAATTTCCAGAAATGCCTGCAGGGAAATTAATGCTGAACCTTATACCTAAAGCACCATGGTGAGATATATCTGTGGACTTTATCACAGGATTACCTGAAGCTCAAGGATACAATTCAATATTTGTAGTATGTGACTGCTTCACAAAGGAAGTCCATATCATTCCTACTACTGCAGAAACCTCATCGTTGGGCTTGGTGCACCTCTATCTAAATCAGGTATGGCAGTTACATGGATTACCTGATATGGTTATTTCCGATTGCAGATCACAATTTGCTTCTGCATTTATGCGAGAGTTAAATAACATATTGCAGATTCAAACCAAATTATCTACAGCATATCACCCACAAACTGATGGGCAGACAGAGAGAATGAATCAGGAGTTGGAGCAGTACCTATGCATGTTTGTCAATCACTGACAAACTGACTGGCCTGAATGGTTAGCAATTGCCGAATTTTCTCACAATAATAAATTCCATTTAGCTACTTGCATGTCACCCTTCTTTGCTAATTATGGGTATTATCCTAGAATGGGAGTAGAACCTCGATGGGAAGTCAAAGTACAGTCCATGGAGGACTTTGTATCAAAGTCCATGGAGGACTTTGTATCAAAAATGTGAAAGGTGCAGAAGGAAGCAGAGGTGGCATTGATGAAAGCACGTGATGACATGATGCAACACACAGATTGTACTTGACCCATTACTCCAGAGTACAAAGTTGGTGACTTGGTATGGCTAAGGACCAAGGATCTAAATATTCCATGACCTTCAAGAAAGCTTACAGAGAAGCAAGTTGGCCCATATCCAATTTCTAAAATAATTTCACCCAATGCAGTAGTGTTAAAATTAACTCAATCATTCAAGATTGATCCTGAAAATAACATTTCCTGTTTATGCCCTTACCACCCACCTACTATTCCCAGTCAACAAACTACTCCAGCCTCCAATAATGGTAGAAGGTGCTCTAGAATATATTGTGGAAGAGGTTTTGAACTCATATCTTCAATGAAATAAATTGGAGTTCTTAATCAAGTGGAAGAACTACACCGATGGAAATTACTCATGGGAACCTGAAGAGAATTGTAAGCGAGCACATAATGCAATCGCCCAATTCTTTAAATTTAATCCAAATGCTCCACATTGCATTGCTAGAATAGTGTATGAGGGGATGAATTTCTGGCCTTATCAAAATTTCACAGAGGGGACAGATACAATATTTTCTCACCTGGAAGTCGAGGCATAAAAGGGGGGTAACGTTAGGAAACAGTCTTCTAACATGCCTATTACATAATAATATTTTATTTTTATTTTATTTTTATTTTATTTTATTTCATTTTATTTTATTTTATTTTACCAAAATATGCTACCAAATGCCTATAAATGCTTTATTTGTCAGCATGGGAATTTTCTATTTACAAACATCAATATGTACATGCATGTATGTGCATGTCAGTAGCAACATAGTACAATATATGTACCATAGTATATAGCCTTAAAATAAATACTGGGGGACCTCAGTTGAGTTCTCTTAAGTATTCCATCCACATTTGTAGTGCAAAATGCCTATTTCAGCCAACTAATCTATTTTTAACCCATTGCATCAAACCCATCAAACCCCCCATCATGTGTGCGTGCACCCACATGGTTCAGCTAGCAGAACAGTGGGTGTCGCCCTAACAATCCACTCACCTGCTCATTGCTCACTGACTCATTGTGCTCTCTCTGATCAATCACACTCTGGTCATTATCCTGCTCATCATGCTACTGCTTGTCATTCTCCTGCTTGTCATTCTCCTGCTTGTCATGCTGTTTCTTGCTGTTCTCCTTCTCATTGTTCTTCTTCTCATTCTTCATTCTCCTATTCCTTCTGAGTCCAATAGTCATGCAATGCCTCCTCAAACCTGTGGTCACCATGGCTGGTGACATGTATGTATCATTATCCTGATAGTTCCAGTGCTTATTCTAGCTTGTTTTCTAGCTTTGTTGACTTTGTGATCTTTGATTTTGTGTTGTATGCTTTGTTGTAGCATTGCTATGTTACTCAGTTCATAATCATCATTTTCATACCAGACTGGATTGTTTGTATTATCATGTTGTAATTATCACTAGTAGTACTATATACTGATTTTTGCACTTTCTCATCTTGAGCTCAATAAGTATTTATGATCTGGTAAGTCTTGCATTGACTACCTATTTCCTAGTACAATCCCTAGTTCACCAGAATGTGAATGGTATCCCTCATTGACCAACTATACCTAGAATGAAATGCAGAGTTATGCTCATTTAAAGTGCCTTGAGATTTAGGTGTATTAGGTGAACTATGTATCTGGACTAGATACATCCATGTATTATAATGAAGACATGCTGCACTTTTACTGATGGGTGAAGAAATGGGCTTGTGAATGGAAAGGTATTGAAGATGAAAATACTCCCAGTTCAGTCATCCATGCAAACCCCTCAGGCAAAAATGAACATGCTTGATCTGATACTGCCAATCAAAAATGAGAAAAGTTCACAGTCATGTCCACAAAAGCACATAATTTTTAACCTACAAAACGACTTGCATGGGAGGAACAGTTGCTCTGTGCATTCATATCTGTGGGCTGGTGTCAGATTTCAAACACTGCTACAAAGATTGAATTTAAGCAGGGAAAACAATGGACTTCCAGTTGGACCTGGTCATCAGTGGTCAGAGGGTTCAGGAGTTCTGAGGCAGAATTTACCAGGCTGTAGCATGCCAGGTGAAAAGTGCCAGAGAGGATCTGGCTTTAACTTGTAAGAAGTTGTGCCCTTCTCCTCATCAGTTGTCCTATTTCAGAGTGGAGGAAGTTTGGATTTCCAGAGGGTTTCTGGAGAAGGGCAAGGATAGATATAATCAGAGGGTTGAGATTAACTTCGAGGGTAAGACTTTGGAAGAAAGAGGGAAGGAGTTGGTTGGCTAAGTCAAGATTATGTTGAGGTTGGATAGGATGGGTCAAGACTTGATCATTAGCTGAAATGTAATTAAACACAGATGTATAGACACACAATCTGCAAACTGAAGTACAAGGATAAACTATGGGTGCTTAAATAAAAAAGGCTGGAAGAATAACAGAAAATGCAGAAGTTTACTAACAGGTCTTTGTAAGTGTCTGTGACAATAATTGGTAAGACTGTATTAGAGATAAAGTGATTAAGCAAATAATTACTAAGGCACATGAGGACTTGTCTGATGACTAAAAAATGCTGTGGCTGGAATGCCAGTGGAGATTGTCAAAAAAAAGAGTCAGAAAGGGTTGGGAATTATCAGGAATCTGATTGGGTGAATTGGGTCTTGACAGCTGGTCCTTCAATTCCATTACAGATCCTGAACTTTAAAAGTTATTCCATTATTTTATTCCTGGTGCATCAGTTCCAACATGCCAAAGCTGTCCAATAAGGCTCTCACTCAAGAGTTGATAACAATGGAGAGCTCTCTCAAAGAGTCAGTGCAGGGAGCATATGCAACAATACAGCAGGATGGTTGGAAGTCCCTCTCAAAAAAGCATTTTGTGGCATTCATGTACAAGCAAACTGAGAGGTAACTATGTGGAGAGAACTTTAAATGAAATAATTCTTGCTGAATCATGATCAAGGCACACCTTACCAACATATACAACATGTCAGTGCTCCAAAATACTGGGTTAAACTTACCTGATAAGATGAAAGTTGAATGGGAAGCCCTCAAAGTGATGGAACTGGAACCAATCAGAGCTTGTAGTGATGCTGCAGTTGATGGTAGCAAGATGTGAAGACTGCTCAGGGTCAAAAAGATGCATGCACTGATAGCAGATTGCTGGACTCATCAGGTGAGAATTGCCATGCTGTTGTAATATCTGTTAAGATTAAACTTCCTTTAGGTTGTGCACATACTAGATGATTAATATGAGAAAAATCCCAAGGTAGCAGCTATCATCAATCTGGCTGTTGGTCATAAAGTGGTTTAACAATCATTCCTTCTGTCTTGGCAAGCTCAGTGATGAGCAAATAGTGACATACAAACAGGCATGGGCATTGATATTGCCAGTTATCAGCTGCTGGACTTCCTATTTTTCATGGCTTTTTCAAATAAATAAAGCCATGATACTAACAGTGACCTAACATTATGAACAGTTCTTGGAATATGTGGGTCATACAGAGAAGAAAGTTGAAATGGCAGACCAAGTCATGGACTGCATGTGTGATAAAAACTGGTGGAAGAAGTTATCCATATGTGTAGTACTCAGATCTTCAAGTTATCATCATGATCTCAATTGAATCCAATTGAATTTATCAGAATTAAGTTCCACACTGATAATACTCAACCTGGAAACCAAACTAAAACCTGCTAAAAGAGGTCTAAGAAGTGTTACACAGGCTACAGGAAGGGTGCGAGGTGGTACTAAAGATTGCTGTTATCCAAGGATTGTAGAGAGAGGTACAAAGTAGTGAGAAGGGTTGCAAAAGGTTTTAGGAGCATACAAAGGTTTTCGAAGGGCTATGAATGGTTTCAAGATAGTGTGAAGTTGTTTTGAGGAAAATATGAAGTTTGAAGAAGTTCACAAAGTTTCACAGAACTTTTAGTATATGGACAAGAGGCTTAGATATGAAGTTAGACTGTAAATCTGATGATATGGGATGATAGATGATGGATTTCTTGTTTAAAATGGTAAGTAGTACAAGTTTAAATAAGTTTTCAAAGGGGTAGTACTAAAAAGAAAATGGAACATAAGGCCTACATGAGGCTGAGATAAAAAGTAAAATGAAAGTCCTTCACATAAGTAAGAAATGGATGAAGGATAAAATATAAGATGGTAACATATCAAGTGGTACCTGGTTTTATTGTTCTAATAAATCACAGAAATGTGGAAATACCTCATTGCATCCAAAACTGTAACTTGTTCTGTCAAGCTTTGTCCCAGGTGCTTATCCTACAATGGGTCCAAGTGTGTGCAAAATGATGCAAAGTTGTCAAAGTTGTTTGAAACATCTCAAAATAGGTTCAAAGTCATTTTGTAAGGTTTTTCAGGTGTTTGTAATGGTTCAGAGAGTCGTAGAGGTTGAATAAGAGTATGAGGAATAATGTATACATGGTTCCAGTGCTTGAGGAGTGAAGTGGACCTATCAATGCTGAGCCACTTGCCATCGCTGTCAATGCTGCTCAGCAAGGCAACATTCAATGTGATCAAGTTCTCATTCTACTTGGCCAGTTGCATCAAACCTATGTCGATATTCACATCAAGAACAGAACCATCCCTAATGAAGCAGAGGAGGATAACAGCCATCCTGTAACAGCAATCATTGACAGCATCTATTACATATGCTATGGATGTTTTGTGGGAGTGATGGTAAGCTAAATGAGGGAGTTTTTCAGGTGAGATCAGTGATGATTGGTGATGTTTGATGGGACAGCATGTATAACATATGGGATGACTGTTTTGTGGGAATAAAATGATGGGATTATGTAAGGTCAGACTTGGTCAGGGCTGTGCAAAATGTGTCAGCCTTTGTCAGAGCTGTGCAAATTTGTTAGAAATGATGGCATTAGTCAGAGCTGACTAAAATTTGTTACCTCTGACAAATACAACTGGGTTTGAAATGTCATTGTCCCATATGTATCTACTACATATGTTATGACTGTTTTGTGGGAGTGATGGCGAGCTAAATGGGGGAGTTTTTTGGCTGAGATCGGTGATTGATCGGTGGTGATTGATGGGACGACGCGCACAACATATGGGATGACCGTTTTGTGGGAACAAAATGATGGGATTATCTAAAATTTGTCAGAGCTGTGCAAAATTGGTCAGAGCTGTGCAAAATTGGTCAGCACTGTGCAAAATTTGTCACAAATGATGGCATTAGTCAGAGCTGACTAAAAATTAGTCAGATAACTGGGTTTGAAATGTCGTCGTATAGCACCAACAATGCCGGTCAGTAACAAGTCAATACAAATTTGTGATTTGTAATGTGATCAGTAACCAGTCAATACAAATTTGTGATTTTGTAACGAAGTCAGTAACATGTCAATACAAATTTGTAGTGAGGTCAGTAACAAGTCAATACAAATTTGTGATTTGTAACGAAGTCTGTAACATGACAATACAAATTTGTAATAACAGGTCAATACAAATTTGTGATTTGTAATGAAGTCTGTAACATGACAATACAAATTTGTAATAACAGGTCAATACAAATTTGTAACGAGGTCAGTAAAAAGTCTGAAGTCAGTAACAGGTCAATTCAAATTTAATGAAGTAATAACATGTCAATAGAAATATGTAATGAGGTCAGTAACAAGTCAAATACCAAAAAGGGAGATTTGGGTGCATAAAATTTCGGTCGCGATATAGTGGACACCTACTTTCACGCCTCTTCTGAAACACACACAACACAACCAAACAGCTGACAATTCCTTATATGTGGAGAGAGAGTGCACGACAATCAGTTGAGTACCTCTCTTCACACAACATTTGGGGCTATAATAGTGATACTATTGCAATTGCTATCTATTATCAAATAGCAAAATTGGGATTGTCATTATATAAGAGTTGGAATTGGCTATTGAAACTTGAAAACAGTTGAATTACAGTGAGTGTTGTGACAACTGGCTGTTAAAGAAAGCTGTTGCTGACCTTACTTCAGCTGTGCTGCATTGTTGGCTATTGAACAAGATTATTATTGGGCTTTACCATTACTAAATATGTGAGTGGTGTTGGCATATGTTGCAATAATAATGGCTTATGAGACTATTTGCAGGAATCAAAGTAGACCTTCTACACCAGAAGTGGAAAGGGCTAGAATTAGAGATGCAGACCATCTGGAAAGGTTGCAGATGACCAATCCTGATGAGAGGAGAAGCAGAGTCAGAGTAACTGCCCCTGCTGAAGGAATTGTTCCACTGAACTATGGAGCTGCATTGGCAGCTCAGATACCACAGGTGCAAATGCCTGCTGATTGGGATGCTCCAAGGCAGTTTGAATTGCCTGTTGTACCTCCTGCTCCTGTATTACATAGGAGAGGTGCTCCTGTGATACCATCTGGACCTGTTTTGGCAAACCATGGAGTAGGGGAAAATATAGCTTCTACCATACCACAGGTTCAACTGCCAGCAGGGTGGAATGCACCTTTGGCCAATCCTATTCCTGTGGTTCCACCTACACCTCAGTTACAAACAAGAAGGGGGAGAGGGAGAGGGAGAGGGAGAGGGAGGGGACTGGGATTATTGCATAATATTTCAGGTGGTCATGCAGATCCTGCACTCAATAATCTGCATAGGGGACATATTGCATTGAGGGAAAGAACTGCAGATTATGATGCACATGTTCAGGAGTTACAACAAGAAGCAGTTAGGCAGTATCAGCATCAGCAGGACTTATTACAGAATATTGCAGAGGAAAGGAGAAGTGCTGAGGCTGTTGCTGCCAGAGAGAGGATATTACAGCAGAAGGCTGAAGTGAGTAGGGAGCATAATCTACAACTGCAGCATGTGAATTTACAAAGACAAGCTGCTGAAGCTGAAACAGCTAGGCAGCATAATTGGCAATTGCAGCAGCTGGCTGAACAGGAAAGGAACAGGCAGGCTGCTGAAGATGAAGCAACCAATCAACAATTGCAGCAGCTGGCTGAACAGGAGTTGGAGAGGCAGGCAGCTGCTGAGCCACGATATCATGATCCACCCAGACATATTAATATAGAAGTGGCATTGCAGGAACATAATAGACATGATCAGAAATGGGCTCTCAGGATGAATCAGATGTGGAGAAATGAACAGTGTGCAGATGAGCAGGTACAGATGGATGAGGCTGAGAAGCTCCAATGTCTATCCATTGCAGACAGGAACTTGCATCAACGAATGATGACGTTGTATCAATTGGCAAACAATATGTCTGAAGATCAGATTGATCAATATCGAGCTCAAGTGGATGCACAAGTAGAACAAATTCAGATGGATAGAAATGGGGCTAAGGGTTGCATTGACATTTCCCTGGTAGCTGCTTATGTCCATCTCAACACATCTGCTCTTTCTGATCCTGAATTCCTGACCATCTCCTTATCCATCTCCAACAACTACATACAAACTTGAATCCTTATCAATTCTGACTCATTCCACTGTTTCCTCGACTCCTCCTTCATACTAGAAAAACAGTTCAGTATGGAAACCATTCTGTCTATTGGACTCTGACTATTTGATGGAACTTGCAACTCCACCATTACCCAAGTCACAAAACTCCTGGTCACTTTTCCATCTGGTGAAGTGTTTAATCTGATTTTTTTGTAACCCCACTCGACTTTTCCTGTTCTGCAGTCCTTGGGTGAAGCAATACAATCCATTGACTGACTGGTCTTCTGGCTAAATAACTTTCCACTTCACAGAACACAGAGGTCTGGTACCCCTGATGTCTTCCAACTCTCCAACTACCAAGTCACCTTCAAACCTTCCAGCAGAAACTTGCTTACCTCCCAAAATCTCTTTTATCAATGCTGCCACCTACATGCATGCAAGCAAACTTCCTGGAGCTATTGCTTTTCAGATGATATGTTCCCTGGAAGGCCTTACAGCCAAATCCTTAGTTGTCACTGGATGTCTGGTGGATCTTTCAGATATCCCTGAAGAGTACCATAAATTCACCAATGTATTCAACAAACAGAAGGCAGACACTTTACCCCCACACTGCCCTTATGACCTAAAGATAGAAACAAAAGATAATGTGCCCCCACCTCTGGGCCACATGTACTCCCTCTCTCCATCCAAGTTAGAAGCCTTACAAGTGTTCATTAAAGAGAATGTTCATTCCAGCTTTATCTGACCCTCTAAATCTCCTCATGGTGCTCCTATACTCTTTGTCAAGAAAAAGGAAGGCATGTTCTGGTTATGCATCAACTACCGGGGACTCAACCACATCTCAAAGAAGGATCACTACCCACTTCCACTAATTTCTGACCTTCTCGATGCCACACAGAAATTCTGTATAAGATTGACCTTCAACATGCTTACCATTTGGTGCATATTGCTGATGGTGATAAACATTCCAGACCCACTGTGGGTCCTTTGAGTGGCCAGTGGTTCTATTTGGACTCACTAATGCACCTGCAGCTTTCCAGCAGTTTATGAATGACATCTTCAGCAATATGCTCAATGTTTGCATTATCATCTATCTTGACGATATCCTCATATACTCCAATGACATGTCAAAACACAAGGCTCACATCAAAGAAGTTCTCTGGAAACTCCAGAAACACAGACATCCCCACAGAAATGTGAGTCCACAAAGGTACCATTGAATATCTAGCCCTTATCCTATCACTGGATAGACTACAGATGTCTGAGGACAAAGTAAAGACCATCCTCAACTGGCCAGTGCCTCAGAAAGTCAAGGAGTTGGATGTTCGAGTGGGAAATGCCACAGGGCATCGCATCTGGAAGATACATGTGATAGATTTGAAGGGATGTGAATGTGGGCTGGAGGTATCACAAACCAAAATTGGTAAAGGTGATTCCATGATGATGTGTAAGGTCCCTGGTTATGAAACAGTCTGGGTGAGTCAGAACTGCTCTCATTCACTCAAAGATACTCACTAATCTCAATGATTAGTTCCATCGTGAATGTATGAACTATGATTTTGCACTGAAGAATTGGGCTTGCCCTTGCTGCAAGGCGAGTGGCCAATCTAAGCGTCAGCGGAGATGATCAACGAGTATAGAAATATGTCTTGGTGATGATACAACAGTAATAATTTGACAAATATTAGTCAGCATAACTGCGGTGGTTCCCAATGGGGTCCTTAATTTACAAACCGACGTGATATATAATATTCGCGTTCCGCCACCCCCTTGGCATCCCCTACTGCCATTGTGAGCATCTGTTCACATGGAATGGGAGGAGCTGGGGATGGGGACCAAGGATGCAGAGATGGCACCAACACACCCATGACATGCCAGGATGACCCAGCACCCCTCTCCACTGCTGTGAGCAACTGCTCGCAGGGTGAATGAGGGGTGCGAAGATGGCACAGGCAACAACAACAACGAGACGATGGGGACGACGACAACAAGGATGACGACAACGGGGATGATGACAACGGGGCTGCGCACCGTACCTGTCCCTCACGGTTTAGACGGTTCCGTATGACGGTTACCGTACCCGTCACTGTTCGAGCTCTCCTCAACTGACTAGACGGACGGTAGACGGGACGGACTAGTCCTGTCTATGACCGTCCCGTTACGGCCGTCAACGGCAATAGACGGTTTGTAGGGTGCAAACTTTAACAAACTCTAATTCTGTTTCCACGCCACACCGATTCGCACCAAGGCCATGAATGTCCCCGACGTTCACGTTGACTGCCGTCTTGCGATCATTTTATCAATATATTCTGTCATTCATATTCCTTCATATAGCCTAGGACGAAGTCAATTTCCACGCCTCTTCCAGCTGGCCCGCGACATTCTATGCATTCCTGGTGAGCTGTTTCACGAAGTTAATTGGCGCAATTTCTGAAGACTCGTGGACTCATGGTATACGTGGCCTCTAGGTTCAGCTGTGGCTGTCGAGAGGATCTTCTCAGGTGGTCGGGACACTATCTCCCTTCGGCGTGCTAGTCTTCATCCTGATACTATTCGTATTCTCATGCTAGTCAAGAAACGTTTGCATCTTGCGCGTGCCAAGGCAAATACTGCCCTCAGTCGTTAGCATTTAGTTGTCTATATATCTATAATGGTCATTTTAGCATCGAAACTACACCGCATAATACCGTCTACCGTATAACGGCCGTCTCCGTACCCGTCCGTCTCCGTTGGGCTTCTGCAAACCAGACTAGACGGACGGTAGACGGTTGAGCCGTACCCGTCATCTAACCGTCTAGTGAACGGCCGTCACCCGTCAGACGGACGGTGCGCAACCCTAGACGACAGGGACGACAACGACAGGGACACGATGGGCCAACGGGGGGATGATGATGGGGCATCAGGGGTCTGGGGGATTTTTTCAAGTAGATCTTGTATTTAAGTGGCTTGAAATTTATTCTAATACATGATGAAACTATTCTATCAATGGTCTGAAAATAATGGGATGAAAAAACATTATTGGGAGGTTCTTTCATTCCCCAACCCGATGAACTGGGGACAAAATGTGGGAGGTTTTCATCCCATCGACTCATCCCTTACAGGTAGGAAAAAGCATTCTTTTTCACTCCTCTTAGTGATAGATTTTCATGCCAACTCCTGATGAACTTATTCCATTTTAGGGTTTATCAATACATGAAAACTATACCATAAATATAACATTTTACACTATCTAAAGGTATGAAATGTGGGATAGTTTTCCTACCCCTTGGGCCCCATAGTGTATCGTGGCCAGATGTTGTTGAGTTACTGGCTCAAAATCAAACGCTCGCACATTGGACGGCGTAATTCTATTTTCGCTGCTTCATGTTCCAGCACCACATCAATATTACATATCACATTCCCATTTTCTCGTTTTCTCAGTCTGTGGATCGCCAACTCCGGTGAGAAATAATAACTGCCCACGCGACAGACACCCTGCATGACCCCGACTCCGAGGCACTACCCAAGCCTGCGGATACGGATTTTGACCTGTTAATGATATTTTAGATATGCCCACGAGCCAAAATGGCCTGCGTGTCTACTATCCAGCCACAATTACGACTCTTCACCCGAACCCACCGGAGGTTCAGCAACAGCGGCAGACATTTACACCCTCTCCCAGCCGCTTACAGAGACTCCCTTCGCATCCTCAACTCTCTCAAACAAATCCGGGGTCAAAACCCCTCTCTCATCTCCCTCCGTGAGAACAACGCCATTGTCCGACAAGAAAAACTTGATGCCTGAAGCAAGTGCCCTTTGGACGTCAATGAAAATGAATATTTGAGAACTACCTCGCATGCCTTAATGAAGAGTTAAGATGAGATGTAACGACAGGAGATGAAAATGTTCCATTACCACTTATAACCCCTTCTCCGGCCACACCCTGCGCGAGATGAATGTGATTCCGTCTCATCTTGGACAGGCCTTCGCTAGCTGTTCATGTAATGAGAAGACTAGAAACCGATCGCGCAAGATACACTCACAAATTGCATCCCAAGCCCTCCTCGACGTTCCATGGACGGCAACACCAGTGGGTATATCGCCAACAGTCGCAATCGGCTTCAACTTTAACTTCACGGCCTAGGAACATTCAGGGAACATACCGAAAGTAGATGGACGATGCATACCTGGATAGAATGTCCCTGATTAGCTCGTATCCACCACCCGCTCGCACCAGAATCAGGACCTTCAAGCACAAGATCATACCGTTGCTTGGGATCTGCCTTCACGATCTCCTGTAACCTCAGCAGGTCGAGCGCCTGAGATTTTACTTTAGGATTCGCAAGCTGCGAATCAATAGCGTTCTTAATCCCCAAGAAAGAAGAACGAAGAACTGAAAAAAGATACACACTAAATCTGCCACTTGTACGTATCCATCTGCTCTCATCAACAGCCTTTCACTCTTTGCGCCATGCCGCAGAAGCCACGATAGTGTTTTCGAGAGTCTAACTTCGAGTGAACGTTTCTCAAGCCCGCGAAGCTTTCCTGACTGAAACTCGGATCTTTGTCCTTCTTGACCATCTCCAGAGTTTTGTAGTTTCTTGCGAAGGTCTTTAGTGCGTTCGGCGTGGAATTTGGAGTTTGCAGTCTGGTCGTCTGGGTCCATGATGGCGATCGAGAGCGGCCGCGTTTGCGTTGATTTTATACACCACGAATTGCACCTTGCAATTGCTCCTCGTAAGAAGAACTGCCGAGTGTACATGACGATGCATCATTCAGATGGAAGTATTGGATATGATGCAACCAAGACCTACAAGTTACCTTGCATGCCGACAATTGCATTTTTCAACATTTGCGAACAAGCCTCTCCTATTTCAAGTAAGTGCATTATCAGTTATGGCGGTTCCGAAAGTAATAAGACAAACTTATGACCCATGCCTTTGTCATGGCGTTCGCTTGCTTTGCTTGCTCAGCCTGACACCGGCATGGGCGTGTATATGTAACTAACAAACACATTATTGATATATTGACTTCAATTACAAACTTGTATTAACTTGTGACTGACTTTATTACAAAACTTGTATTGACTTGGTATTGACTTGGTATTAACTTGTTATTGACATCATGACAAACTTGTATTGACTTCTTATTGACATCATTACAAACTTTTATCGACTTTATTACAAACTTTTATTGACCTGTTATTGACATCATTACAAACTTTTATTGACTTTATTACAAACTTTTATTGACCTGTTATTGACTTGTTATATTGACTTCACTACAAACTTGTTATTGACATCATTACAAACTTGTATTGACCTGTTATTGACATTATTACAAACTTGTATTGACTTGTTATTGACATGATTACAAACTTTTATTGACTTGTTATTGAATACATACCAAGGTTTAGTAACCTGCCCTAAAGTCTTCTCACAATAAATTTTTCAACCATTTGATTCAATCCAAGTACAATCCAAATCCAATTCTAATTCTAATTCTAATTCTAAATCTAAATCCAAGACTATCTTGATATCTATATTAGTTTCCAATTCTTGTAAATAATCTTTCAAGTTACTCATCTTTGCTAAACAACTCCATTCAACACTTCCTTATATACCACATTGGCAGTTCTGTTATTTCCATTGTTTTCATTCAACAGCACCTTGATCCTTTCTCCAGATGGACACCTTGACAGTGCCACATATAGCTGCCCATGTGAGAATACTGGTGTCAGCAAGTCCAACCCAACATGGGATACCAATTGGCCTTGTGACTTGTTGATAGTCATGGCAAATGCCAAGCGAACTGGAAATTGATGTTGACAGAGTGGTAATAGCAAGGTTTCTGCTGAAGGCTTCAATGTGATCCGAAGAATGAAAACAATATTTCCTGCAAACTGTGCATCTCCATTGATGATCCTGCACTTCAATACACATGGTCTGGCTTCAAGGAGAATAAGTTAAGTTCTATTGCAAAGACCCATGGTGACATCCAGGTTGTGTAGAAGCATGAGAGGACAGCCTATCTTAAGTGCCAGCCTGGAGAGAGGAAGGCCACTTGCTTTGATAGAGTTTAGATACTCTGCAGGATATGGCTGGTAGTTGTTTAACTCCTGCTCTCTGAATGAGACTATATCAGCACTGTTGAAGACATGCTCTGGTCCAGTAAGGAGAAGAGAGTTAATGACATTGTCATTGTCATTTGTGCAGGAGAGAATGATCCTATCCAGATAGTACTGATCTGGCTTGTTCCCCTGCTCTATGCCTGGATATGTAGAGTTGATAAGGTGATCCATGGTATTTCCATGGCAGAGCATGCTCTGTGGAATCTGTATAGTGTCTGCAGCATCCATTGTTGTGCCTGCACCAATGTGCAAGAGCCAGGCAGCATGTGCAGTGTTCTCTGGAGTTCTATTGAGTTGCATATTCTCAGTCAAGTGATAGACAGTAATGCATTGCCAGAGAGTGCTTCTTTTGATGGATGAAACTATAATCTGTTTTCTAGTGCCCCTAGGAATAACAGGTAGAGTCTGTCTAAAGTCACCTCCAAAAAAATGGTGATTCTACCAAATGGAACATTCTTCTTCTTGAGATCATGCAAAGTGCAGTCGACTGCATCTGTGGCATATTTGTGCTGCATAGGAACTTCATCCCAGATGATGACGGAATTTTGATCAAGGACCTGGTGCAAATCTGAACCTCGAAGTATTTTGCAAGTAGAGGTGTCATCGATTTCAATTGGGATTTTGAACATGGAATGTGCTGTGCAACCCCCTTCTAGAAGCAATGCAGCAATTCCAGATGATGCCACACAGAGAGCAATTTTCCCTTGAGCATGAACAGCAGCTGCAATGGTGTTGCAGACAAAGGTCTTTCCACAACCTCCAGCACTATGCAAGAACATGAGCTTTCCCTTGTTATTGTTGACAGAATCCATTGCAACATCAAAAACCTGTCTCTGCCTGTGATTGAAAAGCTGGAGATTGTGAGCGACAGTGATGGCCAACTCTTCAACATTGTAATCCCTCTGTTCCTGCAAAAGTCTATTGGCAGGAACATCAATGTGCCAGTTTCCTTCAATGGTGGGCATCTCTGGATAATCAGAAAGTTGTTTGCCTGATCTAATAAGAATCTGATTGATGAGATGCAAGCCATACATGTAGACTTGATCATGTGTAAAGTCTGTATCTGGATAGATTGAAAGAAGCTTGACTCTGAGGTCATCACAAATATGATGTTTGAACTGGTTCCACAGGATGTCAGGAGATGTTGGATTGCAATGAAGAAGAATGGTGGCAAAGAGCAATCTGAGAGAGGAACTGAGTTGCATCTGGGCTGCCTCTGTAAGACACTGGACCCATTCCTGGACATCCTGCAAAAGACCCAATGCAACACAGGCCTGATTGAATGTATTATGGATGACACCATTGATAGTGCACAAGTGCTGGAATGATGTTGCTCCTGTGACAACAGTAAGAAGCAGCCTGAGGTAGAACCTTTCCCCCTGGGCAGGAGAAGCAAAGTACATTCTGCCAATAGCAGGTTCGCCATGCCTTCTTGGGTTCCACTGCTTCTTGATTCCATTGTAGACCCATGCTTGAGGAAAGTTCTGGTAGGTGATAGTACATGCTGCTTCATATTTTCTGTTGGCTTCAAACCAAGCAGTGAGATGTGTGGTCTTGGCAGCAGGCCTTTCCAAAACCTCATCAATATTGTCATCTGCATTGAAGTAGATTGTTTGCTGGTCCTCCAGATGGATGGTGATGATACTCAACCTGGAAACCCAAACAAAACCCACTAAATGGCTTCAGATGGTATAACATGAGTCAGAGGAAGGGTGCGAGTCAGTACTAAATATCCATAATAAAGCGAGATCAGTCACGTGAATGTGGTGTGGGAAAATGGCTGACAAACTCCGCAGGGGTGGGAATGTCATCATGCCATGAGACTCTGCAGAGGTGTGGGAATGTGAGAATGGTGAGAAATGATGACAAATATCAAAATCTGACATTGTGGGAATCTAATCCAATTTTCGGCTAACCTGGGTGTTTCCATCATTTCAAAAATTAGCCGAAGATTTTTTGATTAGCCAAAAAAAAAAATTTAGGCTATTTTTAACTGTTCCCATGATAAGAAAAAATTTCGGCCAAGTTTTGGGCCCGATCACAAATTCAATATAACTGTTCCCATCAGAACAAATATTTTCCTGATGACAAATATAATTAAGTGTTCCTATGATGACAAATCTAATAACTTTGTGTAGGAACCAAATTTTTGGCTACTTTTTGGTCTGATGACAAATAAGGTTACCATGATCACAAATCTAATAACTGAGTGTAGTAACCAAATTTTGGGCTAATGTTTGACCTGCTGACAAATATAATAAGGTGTTCCTATCATGACAAATCTAATGACTGAGTGTAGAATCAATTTTTTCAGCTAATTTTCAGCTTACTGGGTGTAGGAACCCAATTTTCAGCTGATTTTTGGCCACTTCTAGCTTTTCTGCTCTCTTTTTGGCTCTGGGCTCTTTTCCAGTGGGGTTGTTTTTGCATTCTTGGGGTATCTGTAGACCAAGGTGAAGCTCTGTAAAGTTCTACCTCCCTGGCTTCTCTTTTTTCAACAAAAAGAGTGTCTGCCAGTTGTTTTTTGGACCTCTCTCAGGGCACAGTGTGCAGGGAGATTGGGCTGGCAGGTTTGCAGTTGCCTCCCCTTCCATTTTTGGAAGTTGCTCCACTATCAACTGCCACTGTTTGCACTGATTTCACAGCCTCCTACAAGAATCTCACCTCCTCTGCTGCTGTAAGAGAGCTCTCCAATTCCCATGGACCCGACTCCGCCCAATACTCCTCAATGTGTTTGGACAGCCACACAGCAAACTGAACGGGACCAACGGACCTTGGATAGCCCTACTCACCACCGGACTCCACACCACGCTTGCACAATGAACATCGCCCAGCCTTTGCTGCCTGTGCCACCTCCCCATGGTGGTTTGCTGAATGGGAATGACACCAATCCTTTTCTTGCCCCTCCACCTCCACCTCCTCAATACAACCATCTTCCTCCTCATTTGGCACAACAGCTGGCAGCACTTCCTCCCATTCCACAGGTAGTGAGAGGCAGAGACAGAGGAAGAGGAAGAGGGAGGGGAAGAGGCTCAATTCATGCAGCTCCACCTCTGCCTGTGGTTGCTCCTTTACACAATGCAGCTTTCCCATATTATTTTGATGCCCCTCCTGCCCCTCCTGTTTTTGACCCTCCCATTTCAGCACCTCCTATTCTTGCACCTCCCATTCCTGTTGCTCCTGCACCTGCTATTCCTGTTGCACCTGCACCTGCTATTCCTACTACTTATGCAATCGCCCAGGCTGGGCTGTGAGTTCCACCTTTGGGTCCTCCTCCTGCTTTTGACCCTCCAGCTCCTGTTCCTTTGGTTCCTGCACCTCCTATTCCTGTTGCTCCTCCAATGGCCTGGCCTGGACATCAAGTTCCACCAGTTATTCCTCCTGTAGCTGTATGTTGGATTACATATTCTTCTATGTGACACAGGTTAATTAGCAACATAATACTGATGGAGCCTTTTCTGCCTCCTGTTTTTGACCCTCCGGCTCCTGTTGCTCCTGTTCCTGCACCTCCTGTTCCTGTCGCACCTGCCATGCCCTGGGATACACAGCAAGTTCCACTTTTTTTGCCTGCTGTATGTTGGAGTTTTCCTTCAGGTGACTAGATGTATGAACTAACGACATATCATTATAGCCTCCTCCTCCTCCTGTTTTTGCCCCTCCTGTTCCTGTTCCTCCTGTGCCTGCACCTCCTGTTCCTGTGGCCAATGCCTCTCCACTGGTTGCTCCTGCAATGGGCAGGGCTGATCTTGCTGCCCAGCATGCTGCACTTCCACCTTTTGAAGCTGTATGTTGCATTATATTTTACATGATGTGAAATGGTCTGACAGTATGATGATGTAGCCTCCTCCACCTCCACCTGTGCCTCCTCCTGTTTTTGAACCTCCTGCTGCTGTTCTCCCCATTCCTGCTGCTGTTATCTCTGTTGCCAATATTCCTCCACATGTATGCTTATATCTTATTTTGGTATTGTTTTATTTGGTGACTGACCTCATTCTCCAAGATCGCTCAGCTTATTGATCCTGCACCACCACCACCACCTCTGCCTGTTTTGCCTCCTGCCCGCCAGCCATTTGATTTAGATTGGCCTGTTCATCATCTGGGAAATATGGATGTGGAGTGCCCTGATTGCCATGCTTTGCACTGGATGGCTGAACGTCTTATGAAATCCTCAAATATCCATCCTTGATTCAGCATGTGCTGCCTGAGTGGAAAGATCGCTTTGCCACCTCTTCACCCAGTCCCACCTGAGTTTATCCAATTGCTCACTGCCTCAGGACAACATTGGAAAATCATTTCGTGATCACATCTGCACATACAATAATGCACTCGCCATGACTTCTATCGGTTGCAAGATTGACAAGTCGGTCAATGAGGGTGAAGAGGCTGTGAATGATGGTGTCAGTCCCTATGTCTACAAACTCCATGGCGAGCTGTCCCACAAGATCAGATCTCTGCTTCCACCAGAGGGTGAACCTCCTGTTTATGCTCAGCTATATATTTACGATCCAGCTGACGCTGTCAACTTTCACATGGCCAATGCCTGGAACACACCTCCATCACCACACTTTGCTCACTCTTCAGGACATGCTCCACCGTCACCATCCAGCAGTTCAGATGTACAAGCAGGCTCATGAGCTCACCAGGAACTTGCCTCCACACCAGCAGTGCAAGATAGCTTTGCGTTTTGATCAATCCTGTGACCATCGCCGCTACAATCTGCCTGATGCTACCAACAATGAGATTGCTGTCATTCTTCCAGGTGATGGCGATCAGCCAGAGAGCACACGCGACATCATTCTCTACCGCAGGCATGGGCCTCCCCTTCAGTGCATCAGTGACGTCCATCCCCTCTATCCGGCCCTTCACTATGTTTTGCTGTTTCCTACTGGCCAGCTCCAATGGCACCCTCAAATCTAGTATGCAGCTGTCGATGCCAACAACCGAGATGGTGCCAGAGTTCACAAACATGTCTCCAAATCCGAATTCTATTGCTATCGCCTCCACCTTCGACTGCCTGCTGTCAAGCCCCAGCATATCTTTCTGACCGGAAAGCTCTTTCAGGAGTTTGGGTGCGATGGATGGGCCACTGCTGAGCAGGATTGGTTGCACTGGATTTTGATGAATCAGGACACCATTCGAGGCAAAGTCTATGTTGGCCTAGCAGATGCTGTGGCTGCAAACATCGATGTGGACACAGAGTCTCTGGGTCAAAGAATCATTCTCTCTTCATCCTTTGCAGGAAGCACACATCACATGCAGCAGCTTCTTCAGGATGCATTCACCATCAATCATCACTGCAATGGAGGTGATCTCTTTCTCACCATCACTGCCAACCCTGCCTGGCCAGAAATACAGTGATAGGTCCACTGCGCGCTTTAAAGTCTGGAGAAGTATTCCCACTCGTATTGACACATTACGACACATGCTCCGAACCACTACGAATGCCACTAAATCGACTTCGAACCATTTTCGCATGATTTCGCACTATTTCAAACAACTTTGCACTACTTCGAACCTTTTTGAACGCTTTTGAACCATTTCGCGACACTTCGAATGACTTTGGCTGCCATATAGTTGTCCTCAAACAATTTCGATACACGTTGCACATTTGGAACAACCCAACTCGCCGCATATCGAGTACTACTGGACAAAAGGAGGGATTACAAGAGACTTAGGATACGATAAGTGCGTTTTTGTGTTTCATTGATATATTAAAGCAATAGAACAAGATCTATTACCATACTGGGACAATGTACGTTTTACTTATTATTATTTTTCATTTGTTTTGTGTTTTACAATACCTTTATTGCTGTGTACATTCCCTCATGTTTTTACAATTGTTCTTATTTCCTTTTTAGTACTATCTCTTCATTTTGTATATAGACTTGTGTTAGATACTTAGAATAGGGGAGAAATAGAACAACGGGGAAACAGCACAAGTTACCCTCACAGTTATCATCTGACTTAAGAGTCGTTCTCTTGAGTCTTAGCTCGCATCATATCTCTAAAAGTTCTGCAAAATATTGCGAACTTCCTCGAAACTATTGTATTCGCTCTCCATTTTATCGCCCATCACCTGTCTCCACTTGACAAACACCTCACATTCATTAAACCCGCTGTTCGATATACTTCGAACCTCTTCAAACTTATTCGAACTATTTTGCGCATCTTCGAACTTATTTGAACCGCTTCGCATGCCTTTGAACTACTTTCGAACTCTTTCGAACAACTTCATACGCCTATACAGACTTTTATCCACAGCCCTTACCATTTTGCGTTACTAAACATTACGTTTTGGTCTCAGCAGTGATATTTAGTACCACCTCACACCCTTCCTTTGGCCTGTGTTATACCATCCGAAGCCATTAGTAGGTTTTGTTTGGGTTTCCGGGTTAAGTATCATCATTTTGGAGCCCACCGCGAGGGGTTTCTAAATCATTTCATCACCTAATCCACCTCGAATCTCTCGGCTTAGGCCAACCCAAGCTCAAAACCTTAGAATCGAGACTCGCCAGGCCTTTGAATCTCTCGAACAATCGGGGGATATTTTAATACCTGTCTCTGACGCTGAATCCACACATCGTCGTCTGTTCCCTTTACCTATTTCCTCATCTATAACTTCATCTTCCTCTTCTTCTTCATCCTCTACTACATCATTCATTATTCCAGCTACTTCAACACATCTACCATCCTTCGCTCAGGTTCTAACTCCTCGAATCGGTACATCTATGGCCACCCAAGCAACAATGCCAGCTCGAGGACATTCCACAGCACCCAAATTCGACCCCACTCAACCTCAAGAGCTACATCGATACTTTAATGAGCTTGAAATACTTTTCATCGACTGTAATGTTATGGATCCCGAACTTATGAAGAAGCATGCCTGTCGATATGTCGATATCGATACATCCGAACTCTGGGAATCAATTCCCGAATATGAAACTGGGACTTCGTTTCATGATTTTCACGTCGCAATCCACAGACTATATCCTGGTTCTGAAGACGATCAAAAATGGTCGATTTCAGACATGGACAAACTCGTTGGCGAATGACTTCGGATGGGTATCTATAATGCGAGCAATTTAGGATTATATTACAGGTCTTTCTACAACATTACGAAGTTCCTACTCTCTAAAGGCCGAATTTTGGAGGCAGAACAAAGTAGAGCGTTTGTTCGAGGTTTTTAACCGGGTTTATGGTCACGAATTGCACGACGACTCGAACTTAAATTTCCTGACCACTATCCGGATGACGCCTACCCACTTGACGACATTCACGCAGCAGCGAAATTTGTTTTAGCAGGGTCAATTAGCTCGAATTCGGAATCCTTACAGTCTTTAGAAACATCGGTATCGACTTCGACATCTTCGACACAGATTAAATCGGAAGACTTATTGGCGATCCTCGAAAAATTTGCAACCACACTCGTCACAGCTTTAGCAGGCTCAAAATCCACTAACCCCCCTCGAACTAACAGTGGATTTCGCTCAGACCAGCTCGAAAACTTAGCTTGTGTCTTTTGTGGACTCACAGGTCATTTCATTAGCAACTGCTTGGTTTGCCAAGCCTATATCAATGAAGGAAAGTGGAAAAAGAACAACGAAGGAAAAATCGTGCTTCCAAATGGACGGTTCACCCCTCGAAACATTCCTGGTCACTTTATCAAAGACAGAATCGACGAATGGACTCGACGAAATCCTTCAAACACGACTGCATCATCGCTCATGTACAATATTGCATCCTCAACGGCTACTTCGACACCACCTAGGGGCATCTACCATGTTTCCGAACAATCTGCGACACCCGAAGATCGCATCGCAAAACTCGAACAAGAGATATATGCTTTGCGAAGTGGTAGGACTTTTGCTAAAACTAATTCGGGCATACCAACAGTCCCCATCTCTCGACCTTCAGTTTCGCTAAACACTGCAGCAGTCGAACAATCAGCTCCACATGTACCAGCGTCATCCATCTCGTCTACGGCAACAAACCTACCAACCTCGACTTCGGCATCATCTTCAATTTTGGAAACAACTTCGCAGCCTGTTATTCATCCTTACGCCGCTACAAAAGAAAATTCGTACCTACCACCACACGAACAAAACTTTGGATCCACTGAGAAAGGTAAAGGCAAAGATGGTCCTTCGCACCATAACCAAGCTCCAATTCAAAAAGATAAAATCATGGAAGATGTTTTCGCTCGTTCAATGAAGACGCCATTTATTACACTAACGCCCGAGGAATTGTTGGCTCTATTGCCCAAAGTTCGTACAAAATGGAAGGAACAGGTCACTCCACGTCGAATTCAGCAGTCCGAAGGGAATAACACCATGAATCTGCTTAACGATGAGATTTTCGTGATTGATGACCCATTCAAAACTTATATTAACAGTCTTCGACGTGGCGATATTCCAGAACCTTTTATCGCAGCGAAGGAATCCCATTCAATTAGGTTGATTATTATGAATGTCAATGGAAGGAATCCAGTGGAAAGTGTGGTAGACCCCGGTTCTTCGATTATCACAATGTCCGAAGAAGTTTGCCACAAACTTGGCCTTGCTTACGATCCTTCAATCCACATCCCACTCCAATCGGCTAATGGAGGCATTGATGAAAGTTTGGGTTTACCATGAAATGTGCCTTGCGAAGTGGGGAGTATCACACTGTTCATGCAAATTCACATAATTCGTAACCCAGCCTACGATATTTTACTCGGTCGACCATTCGATGTACTCACCGAAAGCACTGTCAAAAACTACAGGAACGAAGCCCAGACAATTACGATATACGATCCTAATTCGACATGATCGTGCACTATCCCCATGATTCCCCATTCTAATCACCGTCGAAAGGATTTTCACAACTAAAGGACAAAATTTCGGACATTGACCAGTGCGCTTTCGTTATCTTATTCGATCCCTCTAATTTATCTATCAATATCGAACGCACTGCAAATATTCCCGATATGGAGTCCTTGAACTCCTCGAAATCCGTTTCTTATTCTTTGATCCTTGCGAATTTATATTTAACAGCCAGTCACCAATATGAAACATATTTATCGACCTTGAAGGCAACATCTACGCCTTCTAAGCCTATTATCGACTCCTCATATCCAACTTTTGTGGCATCGAAAAAGAAATACAAACCTGTCGCACAAAAAATTTGCCCAGTTATTACCGAGCTACCCAACCAATTTCGCATTATTCGAACAATTACTGGCGACCCTCTCAAAAACATGCCAAAATTAAATCCTTATCCACCATCGTTTATCCCCACCTCACGATATACACTCGAATGTAAAGCTATTATCGACAAGAATCATCCTGGTGATTTCCTATGGCCAGAGGAACAAAATCTTATGCACGATTTTATTCAAAATCAGGAAACAGCTTTTGCGTGGACAGAACAAGAGCGAGGAAGTTTTCGCTCTGACTTTTTCCTCCTATAGAGTTCCCTGTCGTTCCTCACACTCCATGGGTTGAGCGAAACATTCCCATACCTCCAGGTTTGTACAAACAGATATGCGAAATGCTGAAAAGGAAGATAGAGGCAGGAGTATATGAACCATCGAACTCTTTGTACTGATCACAATGGTTTTGCATTGCGAAAAAGGATGCCAAATCACTTCGAATTGTCCACAGTCTTGAACCGCTTAACCAAGTAACGATCCAGCACTCAGGAGTCATACCAATACCCGAACATCTAGCAGAACAATTTGGGGGACGATCATGCGGAGGAATGTTGGATCTCTATGTGGCATTCAATGAAAGGAAAGTCACAGAATCATCTCACGATCTGACAACATTTCAGACACCGTTCGGAGCACTTCACATCATTACCCTACCCATGGGTTGGACAAATTCTGTCCCTATCTTACACAACGATGTGACATTTATTCTACAGCCCGAAATTCCTCATATCACCATTCCTTACATCGATGACACACCAGTTAAGGGTCCAAAATCAGAATATAGAACGATCGGTGGATCCTACGAAATGATTCCCGAGAATCCAGCTATTCGACGCTTTGTCTGGAAGCATTTCGAAAATTTAAATCGGATAGTCCAGCGCATGAAGTATTGCGGAGGAACATTTTCAGGTCCAAAGCTCTATCTTTGCATCCCCAAAATAATTGTTTTAGGGCATCGATGCAATATCGAAGGTCGTATGGCTGACCCTACTCAAATCGCCACTGTTAGCAAGTGCGGACCATGTCAAAGCCTTACCGAAGTTAAAGCGTTCCTAGGAACCATTGGAGTTTGTCATATATTTATCTGAAATTTTGCTCAACGAGCTGCAGCACTGATACAACTCACTCGAAAAGATGTTCCTTTCAAATTTGGAGTGGAACAAATAGCAGCCCAACAAAATTTGAAAGCAGCTCTAATCAATTCCCCAGCGATTCGAGCAATTGATTACTCATCTCCAGCCCCGGTTATTCTATCGGTCGACACTTCGAACATTGCTATTGGTTTCTTTCTCGCTCAGTGCGATCCTAAAAACCCTCGAAAATGATATTATAGTCGATTCGGATCGATTACACTTAATGACCGTGAATCCAAATTTTCACAACCCAAACTCGAACTTTACAGTCTATATCGCGCTCTTGGAGCACTACGATTGTACCTAATAGGAATTCGAAGGCTTATCGTCGAAGTTGATGCACAATATATTAAAGGCATGCTTTCGAATCCTGATATCGCATCTAGCGCTAGCATCAATCGATGGATAGTATCCATCCTAACCTTTCACTTTACATTAGTCCACGTCGCAGGGACACACCATGGTCCTGACGGACTTTTGAGACAGCCCCCACAAGATGAAGATGTTCAGCTCGACAACGAAAATAATTTCGGAGACTGGATCGACCACCTTCACAGTTTCGTACATCAAATAAATCCTATTACAATCTGACTATTTACTTCACATCAAAATTCGACCTTCTCCCTCTCTTCGAATCTCAGTAAGGGGAAGGATCTTACCTATAATGATGTCCCACGATCAAATAATGCAAAAATGAATGACGAGAGGTTACTTCGCATTCGAAAATGGTTACATGACTTGGTGCGACCCCCTGAACTATCAGATGCAGAATACACTACCTTTATTCAATATTGCACCAGATTCTTTTTAGACTCGGGCAAACTGTGGAGAAAAGACTCCCAAGGAGCTCACAAAATTGTCGCTCCTCCAGAACGTCGTCTCGAAATCATTCGCGCAGCTCACGACGACATAGGACACAAAATGGTTTTTGCTACTAAATCAGTTATTGCCCTTCGATTCTGGTGGCCGAACATGAAATTCGACATTGCATGGTATATTCGAACCTGCCACCTATGCCAAATTCGACAAACGCGAAATGTTCTAATTCCGCCCACAGTCGCCACTCCAGCACCCCTTTTCAGCAAAGCCTATATCGACACAATGCAAATGCCACCTTCGAATGGATTTAAATACATTGTACAAGGTCAATGCTCACTAACGACCTATCCAGAATGGCAAAAACTTCGACGTGAAAATGCCACGTCTCTGGGCGATTGGATTTTCGAAGACATTATTTGTCGATGGGGCTCGCTATACGAAATCGTAACTGACAATGGTGCTGCATTTATTGCAGCCATGGAATATCTTGCGAAGCGATATCATATTAACCATATTCAAATTAGTGGTTATAATTCGCACGCCAACGGACTCATCGAACGAGCCCATTTCGATGTTCGACAATCATTATTTAAAGCTGTCGATGGAGAACAAGCAAAATGGTCAGCAGGGGCACACTCAGTGTTTTGGGCAGAGCGAGTCATGGTCCGTAAATGCATGGGTTGTTCTCCCTACTTCACAGTTACAGAAACACATCTTCTAATACCCCTCGACATCTCCAAAGCAACATACTTACAACCGCCACCCGATTCAATTTTATCGACAACCAATCTTATAGCTCGACGAGCCATAGCGCTACAAAAACGATCTAACGACCTCGAACTGTTATATTCGAAGGTCTACACGTCCCGAATCAAAGCTGCAAAATGCTTCGAACTTGCTCATGAACATACTATGTGGGACTACAACTTTGCGAAAGGAGATTTAGTGCTACTTCGAAACACACAAATCGAGAAGTCCCTTAATCGCAAGATGAAACCCTGATATGTCAGCCCTCTTATCGTTATCGAATGAAACTATGGAGGGGCTTATATTCTCTGCGAACTTGATGGGTCAGTACTACATAGACCTATTGCCGCATTTCGTTTGCTACCATATCTCACTCGAAAATCAATTTCCCTACCACCGAATTTCCTCGATATCGACTCTGAGCGCCTCGAACAACTTCGAACAAGTTCGAACTTCGACGAAGATACCTTCGAAGATTTTCAGGACTTCGAAAACGAATAATTATCCTTTCTTTCCTTTTTGCAATTACTTACAAAAAAAATCCGATTATTTTTAGTGTATGATACAAGTTGTGATATCGCATCATAGCGTAGTCGTGCAAACTCCAAAGGGTTTTTCGGCTATGATGAACTACTGAGCCTTTCCCTAAAAAGCCATATTCTTTGTTCGTTAAATTATATTTATCTTTTTCTTTACTTTACTTTCCAAAGACATTTAATGAAAATTTGAAAAACGAACAGATATACAACAAAAGAAAAACCCCTCTACTCCTCCAACATCTCCTCCAATACCTCTATCTCCCTACCCAATACCTCCATCTCGACCCTCTTCTTCACCAGTTTTCCAGTGATAATCCGTCGCCGTATCCCCCATTCTTCCTTGACATCCTCGACTCCCTGCAACTCCCTCGCCTTTACCTTCGCCTTCCCCTTCGACGACCTCTTTTTCTTCTTTGACGCCTTCGAAGGCCCCGCTACCAGTTCGACATCCTCAACAGGGCCCACGAGACGGATTTGATGAACTACAAAATTCGAAAATCAGTTAGCAATTACTTCGAAGCGATTTCGAATAACTTTCGTACCTGGTTTTGTGCGCGAATCACGTTTCGCGCCCCTGAACTTCTTTGCCTCGCCTTTGCGAAGCCCTCGCCTCGACACCCCGCCCCAATAACACCCCTGCACCTCCTGGCTGCATTTTGCGCACTTTGGGGCACCCTCCTTGACTATACATCGTGGCTGGGACTTGAACCCAGCGCATCTATCGCACTACGAAACATTTAATACCTCGAAAACTCCTCAAAGATCAGTAAAACACTCACAGGGCCCTCGAAATCGAGGAGCCCACTAGTTTCGACCCTGGCTCGCTTTGCCAATGCTACCCCCTCGATCTCCTCTGCATCTTCTTCCTTGTCGACCACTACTGCTTTTTGCTTCGCCACCAGCACCACAGGCAGCTCGTCCTCGTCTTCATCTTCATCATCTTCCCCAGCTTCCACCCTCTCAATGGCGCTCGCCTCCGTCGCAAGCTCCACGTTTTTCTTCTTCAAATTCTCCTTCGAAATTGTTTTCGCATGAAACACAGCGAGCGCCACGTTCCGAGCATCCACCAATGCTCGTCTCCACCCCTCGATATTTGCCCTCTTCGCCTGCTCCGCCTCCTCCCGAACACGTTGTTCCTCCTCTTCCCTTTGTTCTCGTTCTACTTCCTCACCTAAATCCATGAATAGCAAGCCTCCGCCCCACGAAAGCCATTCGCGACGAGCCATTGGTTTATAAAGCTCAAAAACCTCATCCACAACCTTTTGTACAGTCACATGGCGTTCTTCACCCAAATCGTCTGCAAGTTCATCATACTCCGCCTATGAAATGCGAATTTAGAAAACATAGAACAAAACGAAAATGAAACATACCATCTTCTTGCAGAAACCCCGACCCCAGACTTTGAAATCCATGTCTTCTGCGATGCCGCGCTCGGGCATTGATTTCACGTATTCGATAACTTCAGCATTAAGTTCTGTGAGAAGAGACATAATGAAAGCTAGTATGCGATGATATAGAGGTGATGGATGGATGAAGAAGAATGAGAAGTAATTTAAACCTCGCTAAGTTTTCAACACGATCACGCATTTCGCACGTGACTTTGATCGGCTGACTGGGACAGTCAGGATTTCAGTAAGGGGGAGGATGATAGGTCCACTGTGCGCTTTAAAGTCTGGAGAAGTATTCCCACTCATATTGACACATTACGACACACGCTCCGAACCATTACGAATGCCACTAAATCGACTTCGAACCATTTTCGCATGATTTCGCACTATTTCGAACAACTTCGCACTACTTCGAACCTTTTCAAACACTTTCGAACCATTTCGCGACACTTTGAACAACTTCGGCTGCCGTATAGTTGTCCTCAAACAATTTGATACACGTTGCACATTTGGAACAACCCAACTCACCGCATATCGAGTACTACTGGACAAAAGGAGGGATTACAAGAGACTTAGGATACGATAAGTGCATTTTTGTGTTTCATTGATATATTAAAGCAATAGAACAAGATCTATTACCATACTGGGACAATGTACGTTTTACTTATTATCATTTTTCATTTGTTTTGTGTTTTACAATACCTTTATTGCTGTGTACATTCCCTCATGTTTTTACAATTGTTCTTATTTCCTTTTTAGTACTATCTCTTCATTTTGTATATAGACATAGGCTTCCTGCTTTTTCCTATTTGTGGTAAAATGTGGATTGGGTGATTTCTCCTGCAACAGAGCTTCCTGGATCTCTGGCCACTGTGGATTGGCAGTCATGGTGAGAAAGAGATCTGGCTTGCCAAAAAAGTGACAAATGGCCATGGAATCCTGAAAAAGCTGATTCATTTGCCTTTCACTGCCTATATGGGTTGATGGAAGAATGATGCGACTCCCATGACTCTCTAGATTGATATTTTGATCCTGGTCACCTATAGCAGCATCCCTCAATCCAGCATACACATTAGCCCTAAGCTTCTTCTGGTGATGTTGGACCCAGTTCAACATATTCTGTTCGATAGATGCCCAAGCATCTACAACATACTGCGGCAAAAGATTTCCACCCCAAAACAATGGTGGCTGCTCTCCTGGCCTTGGGTGCAACTGATAAGCATGGTAGCATCTCTGACTGACATTGGGTGCCCTTCTGGCTCCATTTGCACCTTGGTGTGCAGGTATATCTGGGTGCCATCCATCTTCACCATGAGGGAAAAGCAAGACATAGTGCAGAGTTGAATAGGATGGATGCAACTGGCTGATGCACTTGAGCCCTCCCCCTCTCAGCCTGAGAACAATATCTCTGTGGTTAGACCATTCCTCAGAGCCATCACCTGGAATAATAGCTGCCACCTCATCATTGGCTGTAGGGAGAGTATAATGATGTAAATCTTGGGTTCTATCTGATCACAGCCATATGGAGACATTATCCTGCTCTTCTGGAGGCTTTTTCCTCATGATCTGGAATGCCTGCTTGAATAAAGGCACATGAGGATGGGTGTTATTTTGCATGGCCTGCAGCTCTGTCATGATAACTGAGTTGAGGTTATTATTCCATTGCTCACGAAAATCAAGCTGTGCAATAGGATCATGGATATAAAGCTGTGCATAGGCTACAGGTTGTCCAGGAGGTGGCAAAAGTGCTCCAGAAAGATGATGAAGATTGCCATGAATACGAAAGCTGTATACACCTGATGTACCTGTGACAGAACAGTCCACCTTGACATCCAAAGAAGTGAATGCAAATGCAGAATTATACTGTCAAATGTTTGTTTTAAATTCCTTAGAAAGAGGGCTTTTCCACACAACAGATCTTGCAATGTGGCATGAGCAGGTCAGAAGGATGGCAGATGAATTTGTCCCTGCAAGCAGCAACTTCCAAACTTTGGTACAGCTCAGGTAGACCTGGACAGCTTTTCATAGTCAAAATGCAAGGCATGGCAGTGTGGACACTCCACATTCATGGGTCCAAGTGAATGTCTGGGAATTGGCTCCTGATAAGGTGCACGGCCGAGTGGTAATGGCCTTGGAGATCGATGTAGAGGTACAGGTACAGGCATAGGTGGAAGCAAAGATGGCAACATTGGGGGATTCAAGAATGAAGCAGACAGGAGCAGTAAAGGAGATTGCATGGGAGAAGGCAGCAATGATGGAACATGGAATATTGGGTCAGGCAGCAGTGGTGATGAAGATTGCAGAGGAGAAGATGGAAATTGTAGAGGAGACACCCTTCCAAACTCATCATAATAATCTGATGGCATAGGAGATGGTGGAAATTGTAAAGCAGTCACCCTTCCAAATTCATCATAATAATCTGATGGCAGGGGAGAAGGTGGAAATTGCAAAGAAGACTCACTCCCATCATCATCATCAGATTCCTCATTCTCCATTTCCCTCCTCAAAGCAATCTCATTATTCCTCTGTTCTTCATACTCAGCAGCCAACAATGCAGCCATTTCCCTATTTATCTATCTGAATTTGTTCTGCATGTGCATCCACTTGAGCTTGATATTGATCAATCTGATCACCAGACATATTGTTATCCAATTGATCCAACCTCATCATTTGTTGATGCAAGTTTCTGTCTGCAATGGATAGATGTTGGAGCTCTCAGCCTCATCCATCTGTACCTGCTCATCTGCACACTGTTCGTTTCTCCACATCTGATGCATCCTGAGAGCCCATTCCTGATCGCGCCTGTTACATTCTTGCAATGCAGCCTCTATATTAATATGTCTGGGTGGGTCATGGTATCGTGGCTCAGCAGCTAAAGCAGCTGTCTGCCTCTCCAACTCCTGTTCAGCCAGCTGCTGCAATTGTTGATTGGTTGCTTCATCTTCAGCAGCCTGCCTGTTCCTTTCCTGTTCAGCCAGCTGCTGCAATTGCCAATTATGCTGCCTAGCTGTTTCAGCTTCAGCAGCTTGTCTTTGTAAATTCACATGCTGCAGTTGTAGATTATGCTCCCTACTCACTTCAGCCTTCTGCTGTAATATCCTCTCTCTGGCAGCAACAGCCTCAGCACTTCTCCTTTCCTCTGCAATGTTCTGTAATAAGTCCTGCTGATGCTGATACTGCCTAACTGCTTCTTGTTGTAACTCCTGAACATGTGCATCATAATCTGCAGTTCTTTCCCTCAATGCAATATGTCCCCTATGCAGATTATTGAGTGCAGGATCTGCATGACCACCTGAAATATTATGTAATAATCCCAGTCCTCTCCCTCTCCCTCTCCCTCTCCCTCTCCCTCTCCCCCTTCTTGTTTGTAACTGAGGTGTAGGTGGAACCACAGGAATAGGATTGGCCAAAGGTGCATTCCACCCTGCTGGCAGTTGAACCTGTGGTATGGTAGAAGCTATATTTTCCCCTACTCCATGGTTTGCCAAAACAGGTCCAGATGGTATCACAGGAGCACCTCTCCTATGTAATACAGGAGCAGGAGGTACAACAGGCAATTCAAACTGCCTTGGAGCATCCCAATCAGCAGGCATTTGCACCTGTGGTATCTGAGCTGCCAATGCAGCTCCATAGTTCAGTGGAACAATTCCTTCAGCAGGGGCAGTTACTCTGACTCTGCTTCTCCTCTCATCAGGATTGGTCATCTGCAACCTTTCCAGATGGTCTGCATCTCTAATTCTAGCCCTTTCCACTTCTGGTGTAGAAGGTCTACTTTGATTCCTGCAAACACTCTAATCAGCCATTATTATTGCAACATATGCCAACACCACTCACATATTTAGTAATGGTAAAGCCCAATAATAATCTTGTTCAATAGCCAACAATGCAGCACAGCTGAAGTAAGGTCAGCAACAACTTCCTTTAACAGCCAGTTGTCACAACACTCACTGTAATTCAACTGTTTTCAAGTTTCAATAGCCAATTCCAACACTTATGTAATGACAATCACAATTTTTCTATTTGATAATAGATAGCAATTGCAACAGTATCACTATTATAGCCCCAAATGTTGTGTGAAGAGAGGTACTCAACTGATTGTCATGCACTCTCTCTCCACATGTAAGGAATTGTCAGCTGTTTGGTCATGTTGTGTGCATTCTGGAAGAGGCATGAAAGTAAATGTCCACTATATCATGACCAAAATTTTATGCACCCAAATCTCCTTTTTTGGTATTTGACTTGTTACTGACCTCATTACACATTTCTATTGACATGTTATTACTTCATTAAATTTGTATTGACCTGTTACTGACTCAGACTTTTTTCTGACCTCGTTACAAATTTGTATTGTCATGTTACTGACTTCATTACAAATCACAAATTTGTATTGACTTGTTACTGACCTCACTACAAATTTGTATTGACATGTTACTGACCTCGTTACAAATTTGTATTGTCATGTTACTGACTTCGTTACAAATCACAAATATGTATTGACTTGTTATTGACCTCACTACAAATTTGTATTGACTTGTTACTGACTGGTACTATTACATATGGGATGACTGCATTTCAAACCCAGTTATCTGACTAATTTTTAGTCAGCTCTGACTGATGCAATCATTTCTGACTAATGTTGCACAGTGCTGACCAATTTTGCACAGCTCTGACAAATTTTAGATAATCCCATCAACCATCACTCCCATCATTCCCACAAAATGACCATAGCATATGTTATGCGCATCATCCCATCAATCATCACCGATCAATCACCATTTCCAGCTAAAAAACTCCCCCATTTAGCTCGCCATCACTCCCACAAATGGTTGTAACATATGTAGTAGATTATAAAATTATTATTTTTTGGAATCCCCAAATGGAAAACATTAGGGGAATTCAATATTGACACAATGGCCATTTTGATGACCATTGCAAAATCAACTGCAACAGTTCCCATGTTGCAGGAACGAGCCCAAGGGCCATTGTGGGACCAACCTGTTTCAATTTTTTGCACTGAAATGAAATTGGATTGCCTTGTGACATGCTAGAAGTTTTACAGCTAAGAATGATACAAATCTAAATTTAGATAGACATACTAAAGGAACTGGGAGCAGGAGTGACTTGGTGGAATCAAGGATCCAGAATCTATGGTTACAGAATACAATATCCTCAGATTCCATCTTCGTTGACTGGGGGTGAGCTGAGAGCATAACTATGGAAAACCCAGCATGACTATGGAAAACCATAATTATACATCTGCTCATTAGTCTGAGTACTTAGATTTGGCTGTATGATTCTTGACAGTTTGCTAGGGATTGCCTATAACATGTCATTGTGCTGGTGTATTTGTAATTGAATTCATTGCCTCACAAACCTTGGAAGACTAATAAGTAGAGGTCATCCATGGTAGTGGATGGGTGGGCAAAAAGAGTGGTTTGGACAGAATGAAAGGCAAGTACGATGAAAACAGGCAATGATGAGCGAGGGGAGAATGAGTCTATGTGGTAAGAGGAAGAAAAGAGTGAACATGTCACATGATCACAACACATCATATTTCTGCATGCAAAACCTCTGTACACTACACTCATTCCTCGCTCATCTACCTCCAAATCCAATTTCTGGAGAGTGGTTTGTAGTGGAGCTTGAAATACAGTAGGCAATATGCAAGTGAATTGTTGTCTGCATCATCATCAACTCATCAAGGCTATGATTCTAATATACCTACCATATACACTCTTTCAAGTTTATTTCCAATTAATCACTTTTTATCATATGTCTACATCTTGGAACTCCACCTTCCCCCCGAGGAGAAATCAGAATCTGAGTCACTCCCAGAGTCACAGTCACGGTAAGTGGCAATTTCTGTCTCTGCAATCAGTTGGACAATGAAAGCATCAAGAATGGCATCAGTCTCTTGTTGGTGGTCAGTCTTGAGTGGCATAGTGGAAGAGGAGAGAAAATATGAGCCCTTACAACTATCATTAGTGTCAGTATATATAATGTATGGTCAGTAGTGCTGATTGTCTTGAATGTGCTACCTCCAAAGGCTGATGAGATTTCAAACTCCGCTGGCCACAATCAGAGTTGAAATGGTTCAAATTAGATGGGAGCTCATATCAATCAAAATTGAATCAGTGCAACAAGGGCATTTTGATGTCAAAATGGGTCATTAAAATGGCCATCAAAATGGCCATTGCATCAATATTGAATTCCCCTAATTAGACGAGACACTTGAACCTCTCAACTGAACACTATTCACCTGTAGCCTGGCAAGCTATCTTGTAGTATCAGTGAAGATAGTCATTCACTATTATAAAGCCTGGTATTTGACACATGGGTAAGATGGGCTTCCCCCAATTCTCACAGAAATTCAAACTCCACATGGATTCTGAATGATGCTGTTTATTCCCACGTATATGCAGATAACATATCAATTCAGAAACCATTCCTTTCATGCCTGGTAGTGGAGAAGACGATCTTAACGGTAATTCTGAGGATGACAGGCAAATAGACATTGATGTTCTACTGACCATCAAACCACAGACCCCTGCACAGATACTGTATAAGAGCTACTACCAATTTTCCTTTTATGCCTTCACGCCCTCAGCTCTTTGAAAAGTAATATATAACCATAGAACAGGCCTGTTTTAACACCTCCAGTTCTCATAATGAGAAGAACATGGACTCCATCCACAGCTTTACAAATGCCTTCCAGGATGTAATCATGGATAGCATGGTTTAGCAATGGGTAGAGCAGCTGTTGAGTGAGTTTGGGTCCATCGGGATTGCTCAGACCAGGTTCTGGGGGATCTGACACACATGGGATGTGCAGGAACAGCGTGGCAATCAGAATAAACAGAGAAAATGTGAATGTGTTCAGTTACATGCTGTTCGGTGAGTATCCAGCATTAGCATGGAGTTTGAATTATTATGGGAATTAGGGGAAGCCCATCTTACCTGTGCATTGAGTACCAGGCTAATTCACCCAGCAGTTTGTAATGCAACCACATGATTTGCAAATATTGCCAAAGTTTGTTGATGTGCATCATCAAGTTATCAACACAATTGCAAGTTAAAGCTTCAAACAGCTCATTATTGTCAGACTTTGTACACACAGTAAGATATATGACAAAGAAATGACAATTCAACAATCTTGCAGATTCACTTATATGAAATGCAGCTCAATGTGCTGTGAAATAGTGGTAAGAGATCAGAGAAAAAGAAGCAATTGGAAGGTTGACTCAAGGAGAGCTCAACTCTTTTATGAAGTCTTCGAAGGCTCTTTTTACCAGTTGTAAATCAGTCTTTTAATAAGCTTTTAAGTTTAAATTACAGGAAGCAATTGAAGACAAAAATAATTTAAACAAAATAGAAAAGTACAACTATGTCCATGAATATGTCAGTCATGCCTGTACATAGCTGAAGGTGAACTGCCTGTCACCAGGTGTCCACCTCCTTTGCTGCTGCATGGGTGGTGTCATCTATGGGCATGCTGCACTCTACCACCCTGGGCTGTTATGGAAGTCAGGCTTGGGCTCTTGCTGGTCTCATCACTGCCCCTCACTCACATGGAGTCATTGTGGTTGTGCTGTGGTGTTGTCTTCATCTGTCTGGCATCATCGCTTTGTGGGTGTAGGTGTGCTTCTGGGCATAGGTCACACTATAGTCCTGCTCATAGAAATGTTGTTAGTATTCTTAAAATCGAAAAAAAAAAAATCACAAGTGGGACAGGGAGGTGACATCTCCCAGCCCCATTGGTGGTCACCTCATTGGTCTCCCATGTTGCCACTTTCATCGCCATTGCCATCTTGATCCTGACTTGGTGGTGGTAGTCATTCCTGTCATTGCAGTACCTTGTGAACCCCTCATATCATTGCAGTTCCTGTTCCATTCCATATGTGTAGTCTGTTTGGAAATACTCATTGATAGGGTAAAAAAAGTTGAAAAAAGAAAGTTTACCTGAGAGGCTCAGGAGACAACCCTCCTGAGTCTCTGCATGTGCGCTTGCAGCTAGTCACCAGCATTGTGGCTTGTGAGCCCCTGTGCATAGGTTAGCACAATAACGAAGAAAGAAAAAAATAACTGGGGCTCAAGACACAAGTGCATTTTGAGCCCCAGTTGTTGTTGTTGTTGCTGCTGCCATTGCTGTTTGTTATTGTCGAACCTGTGGTGGTAGTGGTTATTGATATTGATGTTTATATTGATGCATTGATGCATTGTTGACATGGCTGTTGTGAGAGTTGGTGAAAAAATAAACAGAAATTTTCCCATCACATGTTGCCAGAAGCTCACATGTTGTGTCACAAACTGCTGGGTGAATTGCATTTACTAACCTCTCACTTTGAACCATAACATTGTGTGCCTCGCACATGTCAGATGACAACATTATTGAAGCCCTGGAGTGTGACATTACAGATATCATAGCAGACACATCTGCTTGTAAGATGTAATAATCTGTGCTCATGGCATGTGAAATGGTTCCACTCAAAATTGAAACTGGAAGCAAAATGACAGAAGGAGCAGGAACAAAGAAAGAAATGTAAGGCAACAAAGAAAGCTAAAGCTTTCAAGAAAGCCCAGGCAATGAGCACATCCCATGACTTGGACTGTAGCAATAGCAACCAAGATCTTCACAGCAACACCTCAGATCCTGATAGTGATCCCTTTCTCGATTGACCCTCCAAGAAAGCAAAGGCTACTCAAATTACAGCTTATATCAGTGTTGAAACACCTGTACAAACTGCAAAACTCAAGCTGACCATCGATGCACACAATCCTTTTTTTTTCATGCTTGAATCAACACATGAGGATTTTCTTACCATGCTGGCAATGACCATCCAGCTCATGGCAAGCATACAATCAATTAATCAGCTCAAACTCTTCTGGAAGCTGAATGTCCCTGTGAACGACAAGCAGGCAACCATTCAGGATTTCATGCAATGACTACAAAACTCAGCAAGCTTCTGATCAAGAACAAGGACACAATGATAACTCTCACATTGCCATCTTTGCTATGAATTGCGAATTGCACTACAGGTCAGTACTCAATGGAAGTCTCCAGCAGTAACAGCCTTATTACTTGCATCCTTCAGCCTGGAGATACTGTTGGGCATGGTCTTGATGCCAAATTGGAAGAATTTGCACAAGAACCAAGCAGATCTTTGATCCATGAACAAAAGGTATCTTCTCATCACCTATTATCCAGGCTGATGATGCATCAGGATTGTTTGAGCTGTACAGATGCACCATTGATTAAGCAGCTACACCTCAAGTATCCAATTGGAGCTGACCCTTGCTTTCCCATGAAGTGCATATATGTGGCAGATGATGGGAGGTGCTGGAAACTGAATGACATCAGATTGCAGGTCTGGGTGGTCCATTTGGTGCATGTATATCCATTTCTGCCCAATATCAAGCTCTGAGCACTGTTAGGCACAAAACACTGCCACTCTTAGTGAGCCTCTAATGAGTATCCACTTTTCGGAATCACAATGGATTAGAATGCCCAACCCATCAAATGGGCCCATTCCAACTACTGCAAATGGTTTTGCCACTTTTCAACTGCCTCATGCCCTGCCCTTTCATGGCTACCTTCTGTATATGCCTGGGCCATACTATGTATGGATATCCACCTTTTATGCACCACCAACCACCTGCTCAACATTCAGCCAATGATTCTCACATCATGCTTCTGCATGCACCATGTTTCCAAACACCATCCACATTGCATGACAACCCTGCCTCCATGCCATTATCTCTGCTCAAGATGATGTTACCATGCCCTGTATTGCTGGATCAATTCTGTGAAGCTTATGAGATTGATGATGACAATAAGACTGGATTGCTCAAACTCAAATTTTTTTTAGGCAACCACTATATTACTTGAATAGAACATAAGATTAGGATGGACATGCTGGGTTTTCTTGGCTCTCCTGGGATGACTTTTTACAGAAGCACAAACAGTTCATTCTTGATGTCAAGAGTGGGATGGGGACCTTGGAAGGGGACTAGGAGGTGTCCCAAGGGTCTTGGCAATTTTCTGCATTTGTCCCACATTTTTTTACATTTTATTTTACTCTATTTGGCAATTTCTATGATTTTCTATGATTTTATCCCTATTTTATAATTATTTTTCTATTCCCCCACATTTGTACATGTTGACAGTTTTATTTTTAAAGGCAGGGCCCCTTGCAGATACTTACCCATCAAGGTGACATCATTCCATAGCTTTGATCAGTCTATCTCTGCCTTTTTCTATTTTTGGCCTACTATTTGATTTTTGGGTCTTTCACCTATACTAGGCATCAACAGATGGGTTCTTAGAGTTTTCTCTTTGGATTCCCCTCTGTTAGATGTGCCTGAGGTGTCTGTATTATGTAGCATGATATTAACTTTGGATTCTCCTCTGTTAGTGGATTATTAAGTGAGGCTTTGAAATTGCTCTTATACTGACCCTGTGACTTGTTCATTGTCATTGCAGAGGAGAGCTGCCTCCTAGTGAACTCAAAAGGCACTTGATCCTCAGTTGGTCACAGTGTGATCCTTGAATGAACACAGTCTCTCCAGCATGATTCCCAGTCAGAAGGCATACCTCTAACACCCTGTTTCTTATTCTCATAAGAACTCCTCTGCTTCCATTGCAGACACCATCCCTAGGATCCAGGTTCTGAAGCACCATCACTGGACACCCAATCTTGTGAGCTGTCTGTGTTAGAAAATATGCACAGTTTTCTACTGTAATTTTTTTCTTTTCTTTCCATATCTATTTGAGCCCATAAAATCAAGTTACAGCCAATTACACCAAGTTTTGCTACATTATGCTACCATTGGAACTATAATTTTCATGTGCCCTATACATAAAATATATATGTGACTGTATGTGCACATCATATTACCTATACTCAAATAGTATAAAACAGTTGTAACTTAGTATATAAAATAAATGTATCACTAATGGGCACCCCAGTTGTGTTCTCTCAGGATTTCCACCTAACCATAGTGTGCAAATGGCCTATCTCAACCAACTCATCTATTTTTGATCATTCCCATCAATCCATCAGTTCATGCATCATGCACACATGCTTTCATCTTCTTGTAGAGAGGGAACCCACACAATCTAGCTAGCTGCAATGGGTATCACCCTAACAGTCTGAGTCAATGGCAGTCCTGAGCAGTTGATCAAGTTAGGTACTCCACAGGGTACATTAGCTCTCTTTGGTCTGGTGTGTTGTTTGTAATTGAGTCTGCACTATGAAACACCCTCTGCTGTCCAGGGAACTTGTGAAGGATATAGACATTGAGGTCATCTGCATCATCATTGCAGCTTGAGAGGATTGTCTTCTCTAAGAAGTACTGGTCTGAGTGCTGTTGTGGATCATGGATGTCAGGATAGATGTCATTGATGAGGGAGGGGATTGAGTTCTCTAGGCACTTGAAATAGTTAGGAAGATGGATGTTAACCCCATTGTCTGTATGCATTTTATGACCAACCTCCAGCCTTGCCATATTGATGGAATGTCAATCCACATGTGCCATGCTCACTGCATTGACATCTGACTTTCTCAAGATCTGTTCTATGATCTGACTGTTATTCCTTAAGCTGATCAATGAGGAAGAGGCCATAGTTAGTGTTTGAAGGTCCAGTTGACTGGACCAAAAAAGTGGCTGCAACCCAACTGAACCCAACTGAATGCAACTGGACCCTCAGTTGTGGTTGCTCAATTTGGGTGTCAGTTGTATTGCCAGTTGCCCCAATCTTAAAACATTTCAAAACCATTCAAAAATCAGCAGCAATTGGTTGCAACTGGTCTTGTCACAGTACATAGAATGTAATATATATATACTCAAAGTTACATACCAAAGAACTAATATAAACACTATCATACTTCTATTTTATGCTATTATATATTTATTTATGAGTGCAACAAGACTAGGGAATACAAAGTGAATTTGTGGGTGCTTATATATCTTATAGCTGTGCACAGACCATGTAATCTTATTTGTGCTCCCAAAAAAAAACAAAAGTGAAACTACTGACCACAACTTCCCATGACTACAACCACAACAAACCAACTGTGTTGCATCACCACCTGCACTGCACCATCAGAACCAGGTATGTTCATTATTGTTTATTTCTTTTTTTACTAACCAACTTGATCCTTTTTAGGTACTTTTCTGTTGATAACAATGACAACAGCCAATGCCACTCCATGCCACCACTGTGAGCCTCTGCTCACAAGATGGCAACAGATCCTTTTCTTGGACCAAGATGGGTGCCACATCACACCACCACCACCCTGCCTATGAGCTACTGCTCATAGGGGAAGATGGAGGTGCTGACAATAGGGAGATGGAAACAACAACAACACAAACAATGGATGACAAACAACACATGCCAGGAAAAATGAATGGTGGAGATGGGGAACAGCAGGGAATGATGGGGATGATGAAGAGCAGAGACAGCAAATGGTATGAATGACAAACATTAGAGATGACAGATGACAGGAATAATGAAGATAGACAGCAGGGTCAATGGACAGCAGAAATAATGGCAAGCATAAACAGTGGGAATAGGACAACAGCAGCCTGCCCTCACTACAAATGCAAGATGGTGGTGCAACTTTTTTTTTTCTTTTGTTATCTTTTTTCATCTTCTACACTGCTCCAAGCAGCTGCTCACAGGGCATAAATGTATTGATTTTATTTAATATACATAATTAAATTACTATGTAGAAATATTTTACTATTGAAAGACTGGTTGAGACCAAGTCTTGACCAGTCTTGTGTGAGCCCAGTTTAGATTGGTTGAGATACAACAACCAGACTGATGGAAACTAGTTGTATATGGTTCAGTCCAGTTGAATGGAATTGAGGGTGCAGTCCAAACTGGTTGCAGTTGTAGTTGCACCTGATCAAGGTCCAAAACCAGTCTGAACCAGACCTTCAAACACTAGCCATAGTCCTGGATGTCACCATCGGTGGGATTGAGGTGGTTGTAGTCATGCTGAAGGTAGTAGCACAAGTCATCACAAATATGAATCCAAAAAGTGACAAAGCTGCTGATCTGTCTGCATAGACTTGGCCTTCTCCAGACACTGATGCCATTCTTGATCATCTTTCAATAGTCCATGGGCAAGGCAGGCCTCTCTAAAAAATGGTGCCTGCACACCTTGGAAGGTGAGGATGTTCTCAAATGATGTTAAGCCCTTGACAGAGATGAGAAGAAGGTGGAGATAAAAGTGCTTGCCAGCAGTGGGGTGGACATAATACAGCTGGCCAACTGCAAAGCCATGTTGCCTGGGTTTCCACTTGCCAGTAGTTTTGAGACACACAAACTTGGAGGGATAGTCCTGGTACAGAAGACCACCTCCAACCTCTGGATATTCCTGGTTGGTCTGGACATTTACCCATCAAGGTGATGTCATTCCACAACTTGATCTGCCCATTTCCACCTTTTTGCTATTTTTAGCCTATTATTTGATTTTGGGTCTATCACATATACTGGGCATTGACAGATGGGTTTTTAGAGTTTTCTCTTTGGATTCCCCTCTGTTAGGTGCACCTGAAGTGTTTGTATTATGTGGTATAATGTTAACTTTGGATTCCTCTTTGTGAGCTCATTATTAAGTGAGGCTTGAGGTTGCCCTTACACAAGGTGTCCATGGCACTAGGTGGCAGGTCAGGTGAAATACAGTGCACATCAAAGGCAAGAGTGTCTAGGACAGTGTGTAGAAAGTCCAAGGAGCTCTGGGAGTCATCTTCTACTCCATACCTGCCTATCTTGGCAGTGTGTCCAAGATTTCAAGCCTTAAGAGAGACTGTAAGGGCAACCTCAAAGCCTCACTTAATAGTGAGCTAACAGAGGGGAATCCAAGTTAACATTATGCTACTCAAGACAGACACTTCAGGTGCACCTAACAGAGTGGAATCCAAAGAGAAAACTCTAAGGACCCATCTGTCAATGCTCAGTATATGTGATAAACTCCAGAATCAAATAATAGGCTAAAAATAGCAAAAAGGCTGAAGTAGGTGAATCAAGCTGTGGAATGATGTCACCCTGATGTGTAAGCATCCAGAAGGGGTCCTGCCTCTAGGAATATAACTGTCAACATGTACCAACATGGAGAGAACCAAAAAATAATTATAAAATAGGAATAAAATTGTCAAAAATCATAGTAAAGGCAGAATAGAGTAAAATAAAATATAAATAAAATGTGGGATGAATGCAGAAAATTTCCCAGACACTTGAAATGCCTCCCTTTTCCCTTACAGTACCTCAGTTTGTAAATTGACAAAGCTATTAACAAGTTATTGATAACCATTTACAAGTCTTGACCAAGCCCTACACTATCTCGACCTAATCAACCAAATTCTAACCATCTTATCCTCTGAACTCCTCTCCTATTTCCCAACAAATTTTCATCCTTATCCCATCTTGAAACTCTGCTTATCCTTACCCTCACCTTCCTCTGGTTACTCTCTGGAAACCCAACTTCTTCTGCTATCCTCCATCTTGAAATAGGACAACTGATGAGGACAAGGGCACAACTTCTTACAAGTTGAAGCCAAGTCCTATCTGACCCCTTTCACCTGGCATTCTGCAGCCTGGTGGATTCTGCCTCAGAACTCCTCTGGAATCCCTGAAACCCTCTGGCCACTGGTGACTGGGTTCGACTGGAAGTCCAGTGTTTTCCTGACTTGAGTTCCATTCTTGCATTAGCCTGAACAGCATTTGACAGTATTTACAAACTCACACTTCTCTCATCAATCACCACACACTTCTTGACCCCTATTCTTATGTCCTGCACAGAATCACAGAATCAGCAGACAACAAGGAACTTCCACCATGCAGGCACAGTACCATGCTTATCAGCTATCTGACAGTCTATACTCCCAGCTCCTAGACCCTCTTTGACTTTTGGTGCAACAACCTAACCATCCAATATATTTTGATGAGTCAACTCTGGAGCACCATCTGCCAACCAGGAAGTCCATCCTCTTCACCTGCAACTTCCTTGTTGGGGGGATTAGATTGCCTGTTGTCCCCTACATACTGGAATTCAAGGGGTTTACAAAGGCTGATGCATGGACATAATGTGTGTACTGGCCTTAACAACCCCATGGATTCCACTCATTAGATGGGGAACTATGAGATATTCCTTGGGAAACTAGAAAGTAACTTCAGTCCTCATGACCCTTTGGGGATTGCAGAGAAGGCCCTTCCCAAACTAACAATAAAATAAGGGGGGCATATAGTCAAGTATAACATTGACTTTTGGGAAATCACATTCTGGGTCGACTGGAATAAAGCTGCTCTCTGTGACTGGTGTTTTTGCAGCCTTCTGCTCTGCCTCCAGATAGAAGCTTTGTGGGGAGGAAAACCCAATACTCTAGCATCATGTCTTAAAGCTCAAGATGCAGATAACATATACTGGATGCAGGAAGAACAGAATTGTCTCGACACTATGACATCTGGAATTCCTCAAAATTTCAGAAAGAAGAACTCTAAAAGTTCTCCCAATTCCAATTCTAATTCTAACTGCAACTCCAATTCCAACTCTAACAATCAGTCCAAACTGTAACCACTTCTAACTCTGATTGCACTAATCAATCCTCCTCCAGTGGTTCCTCCAGATCCAAAAGCAACAAACTGAAGGACCCTATCTCTGACAAGTTGCAGGAAAATGGTAAACTAACTGGAGAAGAATGTGAATGCCACATGAAGGAAGGTCTTTGCCTTTATTGTGGTGAGAAGGGACATCTAGCTGGAAATTGCAGTAAGTCCAAGGCTGCTAAAGTGCATGCTTACACAGTCACTGAGTCCAAACCAGATTCTGCAGACTCAAAAAAATAGTTTGCAACCCTCAGGAAAATGCCAATGGGGCTGAGGGTTGCAATGACTTTTCCCAGCTAACTGCATCCATCCATCTCAATGTGTCTGCTCTTTCCAATCCCAAATCCCTGACAATCCTTTTATTTATTTCTGACAATTCCATAGACTTATCAACTCTGGCTCATCCCACTGTTTCCTTGATTCCTCCTTCATTCTAGATAATTAATTCAGTACTAAAACTATTCTGCTGATCAGACTTTAACTATTTGATGGAACTTGTAACTCCACAACTACCCAAGTAATAAACCTGCTGGTCACTTTTCTGTCTGGTGAAGTGTTCAATCTGACTTTTTTTGTAACCCCTACTGGACTTTTTCTGTTTTCCAGTTCTTGCTCATAATGGGTGGAAGCAATACAATCTCTCGATTGATTGGTCTTCTGGCTGAATAACTTTCCACTCTGCAGTGCATAGAGGTCCTGCACCCCCAATGTCTCCCAACTCTCCTACTACCAAGTCACCCACACACCTGAATCTTCCAGTGGAAACCCACTCACCTCCCAAAATCTCCTTCATCAATGCTGCTGCTTACATGCATGTGAGCAAACTTCCTAGAGCTATTGCTTTTCAGATGATATTCTCTCTGGAAGGTCTGATGGCCAAATCCTCAGTTGTCACTGGAAACCCAGTGGATCTTTTGGATATCTCTGAAAAGTACCATGAATTTGCAGATGTCTTCAACCAGCAGAAGGCAGACACTCTCCCTCCACACTGCCCCTATGATCTAAAGATAGAGATGGAAGATAATATGCCTCCACCCCCAGATTGCATGCACTCTCTCTCCCCTTCTGAGCTAGAAGCATTATTTATTGAAGAGAATGTTTGTTTTGGCTTTATCCAACCCTTAAATCTCCTCATGGTGCTCCTATACTCTTTGTCAAGAAAAAAGTGGCACTCTCCAGCTATGTGTCAACTACCAGGGACTTAACTGCATCTCAAAGCAGGATTGCTACCCACTTCTGCTAATTTCTGACCTCCTTGACTCCCCATAAAAATTCTACTTCTTCACCAAGATTTACTTCTGACATGCCCACCACTTGGTGTGCCTTGCTGATGGTGTTGAATGGAAAACAATGTTCTTGACCTGCTATGGATCCTTTGAGTAGTTGGTGGTTCCATTTGGTCTTGCTAATGCACCTGCAGCTTTCCAGCAGTTCATAAACAACATCTTCAGCAGTATGCTCAATGTTTGCATCATTATTTACCTCAATGATATTCTCATTTACTCAGATGACATGTCAAAACACAAAGCTCATGTTAAGGAAGTCCTTCAGGGACTCTGGAGAAATGGCCTCTATTAGTGCTTAAAGGTCTGGTCCCAAGAACCAAGGACCAGGCCCAACTGAACTGGAATTATAGCCAGTCCTGCAGAACTATCAATCTTGGTTCGACCACTCCTTGAAGTGGTCTGGTCCTCAGTTCTCATTCTCACTGACAATTACTAGAACTGTGGAGAACCAGTCTAAACCAGCTCTCAACTGGACTTACAGCCCTTAAGATAGAACATAACAAATATATAAGAATATAACTATTTACATATCTAGTAACTAAAAGGATGGGGCACACCCGAATGAAAAGAGCAAAAAGTAAGGTGTTTAAATAGTGCAATGCAAGCCCAGACCATTTGTACCTGTTTGTGTGGTCTCATGGTATCATTTATGCATTTTTTTTAATGTGTTTACATCTTTCATTTATATGCTTACATTTATTTGTACTGCAGTGCAACACATTTCAAGTTTGCGACTGTCTTTCTCTGCCACCTCCACAATGATGGTGACCCCTCAAAAGTTGGAACTGGGTCCAAATGATGACAGATGTCATTTGGGCCCTAGGTAAAGTTATCATTTCTTGTCTCTTTCATATATCTTACTAATCTTTTCACATGTTTCTAGATATTGTAATTATGATAATGACATTATGACCCAACTGGATACCACCGCCATGAGCCTCTGCTTGTGGTGTGGCTAATAGAACAACAACAACAGCCCCAGCCACCACTGCGAGCCTCTGCTTGCAGGGTAGCTAACAGAACAACAACACTGATGCAGAGCCCCCAACAATGAACAATCCCAATGCCAATGATGAGGACAACAACACTGACAATGGTGACAGCAATGGGGAGGCAAAGACAAGGAAGAGCAGGGGGACAACAACAATAAACTGATAATAATGACAAACAATGATGACAACAATGACAAATGACAATGATGAACAACAACAATGACAACAAACAACAAACAACAAATGATGACAATGATGATGAACAATGATAACAAACAGATGCCCAGCCTCACAACCACTGCTCATGGGGTGGGCTCATTTTTTTTTTCCCTTTTGTCTCATTTTTTTTTTGTTTGCATTATTTTTATTTTACTATAAAGTAATCTACCATGTAGTAAGTAGTACAGTGTTGGTTGGACTCCTGGTCCACTCAAAAACTAGTCTTGACCAGTTTCCAAACTGACTTGTAATCAATATGGACCAGTCCTATAGGGTCCAGTCCAGTTTTTGTAGATTTTGTAAAATATAAGAACTGGTTTCAGCCTCAGTTCTTCCTTGAGGAGGGTAAAAACTGAGACTGGACTGGACTTTTAAGCACTAGACTCTATGCATCCCCACAGAAATGTGAGTTCCACAAAAACACTGTTGAGTATCTAGGCTTCATCCTATCACTGGATGGACTGCAGATGTCTGAAGATAAAGTCAAGACCATCCTCAACTGCCTGGTACCCCAGAAAGTCAATGATATCCAGTCATTCCTTGGATTTTGCAATTTTTACCACAGGTTCATTTATGAATACTCTGACATCATCATTCCTCTTACCCACTTGACATAGAAAAACATCCCCTGGGACTTCAACAAAAAGTGCCAAGAATCCTTTGACAGGCTCAAGGAAGAATTTACTCATGTGCCAATTTTCACTCAATAGCTACCAGACTCTTGTATGGTCCTTGAAATGGATGCTTCCAATTATGCCCTAGCGGCTATCCTTTCTGTCCATACTATGGATGAAGACCTTTACTCTGTCACATTCCACTCATGCTCCTTTAATTCCATGGAACTTAACTATGACACCCATGGCGAAGAACTTTCTAGTCATCTTTGAAGCCTTCAAACATTGGCAGCAATATCTGGAAGACTCCAGAAACCCAATTGATGTAGTCATAGATCACAAGAACCTGGAGTGCTTTAGTACCACAAAGCTCCTTATCTGCCACCACAGATGGTATCTCTCACAATTCAACCTAGTCATCTGCTTTTGCCCTGGGAAATTGGGGGCAAAACCCAATGCACTCACTAGACATTGGGATGTCTACTGGTGAGGGGGAAATAGTGATTTTATCTTGGCAAACCCAAATAATTTTTGATCTGTATTCACCCAAGAACAGCTCACTTCATCACTCCAAGCTACTTACCTTGCCACCCCAGTGATCTGACAAGCAGTCCTTATGGACATCAAGAAACTCCACAACATCATCCAATCCTTGACCTCATTTTGTCTGCCCATCTCCCCACCCCTTCTGCTTCTAATTGGACTGTAGAGAACAGTGGGCTCCTCTGCCACTTTGACCAGATTGATGTCCCAGATGTTGTGAATCTCTGCCTCAAAGTCCTGCAGTACAAGCATGACCATATCCTCTCTGGTCACTTTGAGCAGAACAAGATACTTCAACTGGTCCAGCATGATTACATCTGGCCCAACATCTGCACCTTCATGCAAGACTTTTGCAAATTCTGTACAACATGCAAATAATCAAAGTCACCTTGACACAAACCCTATGGATTCCTGAAGCAACTCCCAGTTTTGGAAAGACCTTGGGACTCCATCTCAATGGACTTCATTGAACAACTACTAAATTCTGACAGACATGCTGCATCCTAGTTATTGTAGACTGACTCTCTAAACAAGGCAAGCTCTGTGGCTGGATGCCAGGAACTCTCTTCATCAGTCCCCTGGTAGCCTTCCCATTGGACAAAGTAAAGTAACTTGCATTGACAGTGGTTATTGATCTTTGAGTCGAGGATTTCTGAGATTTCATATTCAAGTTCATCATCAATAATGACCAGAGGAGGCAGGGGCTGGGAATGATTAGAAATTGTGTTATGGGTGTCTTCTTCTAGTTGAGAGATGTGGAATACAGGATGAACAGCCCAGAGATGGTCTGGAAGTCTGAGGGTGACCAAGTGGGTACCCAGACAAGCAATGATTTTGAATGGACCATGGAGTTTCTCTGAGAGTTTCTTGGAGGGTCAGGTGGTGTGTAAGTGTTCAACTTTAACATAAGCATATTCTCTGATTTTGAAATTGGAAGTCCCAGCATTTGTTCACAGGACCTTGGTAACATTTCTGTGCTTCAGAAAGTTGTTTCTGGAGTTCCTGGTGGAGGTCATCAAGATCTACCATGAAATGACAAGTGCACTGAGAGGCTGGCTTGCATTCTAAAAAAACAGTAATGTTTGGATGGTAACCTTTGTTGGCAAAAAAGGGTGGGCAACAATTGGGACCAGTTGTCCTGTTGATAGTTGCAGAAAATCTGCAAGTACTGTTTGAGGGTTTGATTAAGCCATTCAGTTTGTCTGTCACCTTCCAGGTGATAATCCAAAGTGAAATGAATCTTCATGTTGAGGGCTTGCCTGAGAGATTGGAAAAAGTGGGAGATGAACTCAGAACCACAGTCACAGGTGACATGTGATGGAACACCATGCTTGGTGTTGGAGCAGACTACATACGCTGCACAGAGGAAGAGATGACACGTTCCTTATAACCTACCTGGGGTTTAGTTAGTCTTAGAGCTAGGGTTTAGCAGAGGTAAGAACACTGTATATCTTCTATAGTACAGGTTCTCCTTATATACATAATAGTAAGGATGTCACATGACTCAGGAATGTGTTTACCACATGTATGCGCAGTAAGCGCAGTAACATGTGTGTGCTGCATGCTTGGCCTCATGTATGCAGCATGCATCAGGATTTAATTTCAACACTTGGAGAAGATGTGAATGATGAACAAGTTGGCAAGTTTTTGGGCTGTGATTTCATTTACTGTGGGAATGAATAATACAAGTGTTATTCAAAAAAAAGAAAAAACTAATAATATGTCATGACAGCTCTTATTTACACATATTTACCACACACTCGATAACTGATGGATCAGACAAGTACCCATTGCTGATCATCAACCACCACCATCCCAATTGTAGTACTACATTTTCCTATGTCATTAATCTGTATCCTGGGCTCATTATATCTCAGTCGTCTTAGTTCTCTTACCTAGTGATTTCATGTGTGAACATTGCACAAGGTTACACTTTTTTTTTAACACTGCCCTCAAGAGGATTGACAATCCTCATGTAGCCATCATGCCTATTGTTGTACTGAAGTTCGCTGCCCACCCTGCTGTTGACGTGCCATGAAGCATTAGGTGTCCTCAATGCCACCACTGATACATCTGTCACAACCACTGTTGTTACTGAGAATCTCACTATTTCCTCTCCATTGGCCTTGCTGATGCCTAATCAAAGTACTGTCAACTCTCTATCCTCATCAGGTGGAGGTGTCAACATGCATACACCCATGTCTGCTAACTCGAACATGCATACAACAACCATTGTGTCCAATGACTCTGATACTGACTCCTCCTATGACTTCCCATTACTTGCACTGCATCTGATGTTGTCAAATACCCCTGTTGAATACATGCACGTGGAACCCAAATGCATTCCCTTGCTCACTCCAGGTGAGGTGTCACCCATGGTAATGCACCAATGGGAAATGGCATGTAAAGATTTTTTTTCTGCGAATAAGAAGACTGAAGTGGTGGACTGTGTGTCCATGATCCTACCTGGTCTGAAATACATGTGTGCTAGAGATTGGGTTGCAACTCACCATGCCAAACTCATTATGCTTCCGTTCATTGATTTCATGAAGACTCTGCATAAGGAGTTCCTATTGGATGGTTGGGACGATGAGCTTCATGCCCATATCTGTAATACATGCCTGAAATCCTCTGACAGCTTTTTGAAGTGGGTGAATGACATCCACCACACCAACATCATTTTGTGTGGCACAGATTATTATTTTTCCAAGGATGCTCTCCATTTCCAACTTGACAGCCTGCTTGACATAGATCTGTGTACTCGTTGCAAGAATCATAAGATCAAAGACATCATCGAGAAGGCTGTAAACATGGCTGGGGAAGAGTTGGGCAAGGCATGCCTCACCACTTGGATCACTGAAGTATGAAAGCTTGCTGAGGAGTGTACATACAACATGAAGTGCTACCTCGAGACAAGCAAAAATTTCTAGCATGCACCAAAATAGCAAGCTCTGGGAAACAACAACTGTATACTTAATACCATGTCCTTTGCGAAAGTCCACAGGCCAACGAGTGTGGGTCCGATGGCCCAAATGAAGCCCCCATGCCTCATGGACAATGAACACTCCCTACATCACAAACACCAGGGCTGCATGGAATGTCAATGAGGGTACCAGAACCATCATGCCTCAGACTGCCCCTTTGATTTACCTGACTCTTGAAACTACAAAGAGTTGGCTGAGGAAATGCTACTGAGTCACAAACATGGGGGTAATCCCAGTGGCAAGAGTGTTGGAGCCATAATGTCAACCTCACATGCTGAGAGCACTGATGACATTGAACCTATGCTGGTGGGAGCTGTCATGCCAAGCACAGTCCTTGGTGCAGGTTCTGAGTCAGAGGATGATGTGGGTGCTCCACTATCTGTGCTGCACTTGTGGTGGGCATGCTCCCTGTTGGGCCCTTCTGTTGATGAAGCACTTACAGTGATAAGCATGCTCAACTGTGGTGCTCATATTGTTCTCATTGATGCTGCTCTTGTTGTTCTCCTGGGTCTCCATCATTACCACCTGCAAAAACCTCTTCCAATCTCTGTGGCACTCGACAACACTATGTCTTCTAATACCAACCTGTATGAATATGTGAAAATTGCCCCATTTGCACCTGACTCATCTTATGTCTTGCATACTGTTAAAGCAATTGTTACCCAAGCTTATGTGTTTCCCTACTTCTAGGTCTGCCTTTCCTCTCTGTAAACCATATTGTTATGGACTTTGTCACTCATACTTGCATTGATAAATGTTCCAATTATGACTTGTTGAATCCACCCGCACATGTTAATCAAAAGAAATTGGTCGCTCCCTCTGTGTCTGTTGGTGAAATAAAGAATATGAAAAATGAAAATGTTAGAAGAATTGGTCCTAGTATGCAAGGAACATCTTAAAAATAGCAAGGGAGTCCCAGTAATTGTAAAGCCCCTAAATATTGCAGCAATGATAAAAGACCACATAGAAGTTTTGGCACTGCAGAAAAAATTTGGGTTGCTGGAAAGAAACTTTCTTTCCAAATTCAAGAATGTGTTTGAACCTCTCCCACATGTTGATAAACTTCTATGCAATGTCATGGTGCATATTAAATTGAAAGATGTGAAACAAACTATCAAAATGCATACTTATGCTTGCCCATGCAAATTCTGTGAGGCATGGCAGACATTGATCCAACAACATCTCGATGCAGGCCAGATCCACCCGTCCTCATTCCTCCATGCTTCACCTGCCTTCATTATCCCAAATGCAGATGCATCTGTCCTACATTGGGTCAATGACTACCAGCAACTGAGCAAAATGCAATAGCCAACTCCCATCCCCTACCTCACATCAATAATATATTGGATGACTGCACAAAGGGAAAGATTTGGGCCATGCTCAACATGACTAATAGCTTTTTCCAGACATGTATGCACCCCACAGATATCCTGCTTACTGCAGTGTCAACTCCTTTCGGCCTATTCAAATGGATGGTAATGCCTATGGGATTAAGAAACGCCCTTGCCATCCACCAACATTGAGTCACTTCTGCCCTGTGTCCTTATATCGGGAAGATCTGCCACATTTACCTTGATGATATTATTGTGTGGTCAGATTCAGTTGAGGAGCACTGTGAAGATGTATGCCTAATTCTCTCTGTGCTACGTGGCTCACAATTGTATTGCAATCCATGAAAGACAAACTTGTTCCTTACTGAGGTAGACTTTCTAGGTCATCACATCTTGGCTCATGGAATTGAAGCTGATACAAAAAAGACTGATTGTATCATTAACTGGCCTCAACCTTGCAATGCAAAAGAAGATCATCAGTTCTGTGGCTTGGTATGCTACATCGCACATTTCCTGCCACAAATCACAGAGCACACCCAAATTGTGGAGGTAGACAAATGAGGAATAAGTGCAGTGTACCAATGTTTTGCAGGGTAGAATTATGACATGTTCAGGTCATGTGATGTTCTCATTCCTTTCCTTTTTGCCTCCATCATTACACATAGATTCTTATTCCTCATTCTCTCTCACTGCTGCTGCTCATCGCTTCTCATATCATTCTTTTTGTATCACTCCTTTTTAAGGAAATTTCAGACTTTATATTTATGGCAACAACACAGAGGAGCATGAAGCAAGGAGGATAACTGAGCTCACTCCAGGACAACAGCTGACAGCACAGATAGTGGTCAGGGCTCTGAACCTCTATTGGATGCATATGTCACTGTCTAGATGGAGAAAGACTCGAGGAAGGGAGTGAGCCATCGAGTGAAAGCTCCTGGAGGATCAGCTCAATTGGAAATTCAGTGTTCTGCATGTGTAGTTTCAGCAAGATCAAAATCTACCCAAGGACCCTCGCCTGATCCAGTTTTAGTCAAGGCACCCCCTGGAGTGAAGCCGTCAGTTGCCTACAAATATCAAGTTCTGCAGGCTGTGCCAGAAGTCAGTGAGAACATTCCCAGGCAGTCAGGCTGGCCAATAGACCCATCTGAGAAGGCTGGTGGCTCTTGGGACACTGCTACAGCTCAGGCGAGTTCAAAGGTCAGCATGGCAGCCAAAGCAGGCCACAAATGATCAGCAATAAGTACACCCCAGGCTCCTATGACTGTGGGCACAAGCCTACCTACCTCGCATCTGTGGCGGACTTTTCACCAATGCATTTTGATGAAACACAGAGTGATGGTCTACTTGGCACTTGGCAGAAAGCCCCTCTGCAGATCAGGCAGGACATTGCAGGTGAGGACACCAGAAATCAGGGTAGTGAGGGGGATTCCATTTTGTTGATGGCAGTGGACCCAAAAACCCCAGATTTCAAAGAAAAAGGAAAAGCCATCATGACCCCAAACTCAACTCTGATCTTGCACAATCCCCTCCTTCGGGCATCTACCATTGTTGAAACCCATGTCTTCTCCCCAGCAAAATGCTAATCTGACACCTACCATATGCATGATCCCAATGCAGCCTGGCTGGCAGCAGAGGGTCTGATGCTGGTGATAGATTCATTGCACACTCTAAGGTTTGGGAATGGTTCTAATAATATCGACACATTATGACACACACTCCAAATAGCTACAAATGCCACAGATTCAATTTTAAACCTATTTCAAACCATTTCAGATGACTCCAAATGATTTCAAACAGTTTCGAACAACTTAGCAATACTTTGAATGCCTTTGAATCACTTTGCACCACTTAAAACAACTTCGGCCACTATAGGGCTATTTCAAAACCCTTTTGACACACACAACACATCCAGCATGAGCCACTGCATCACATATCGAACACCACTGGACACGAGGAGAGACGACAAGAGATTTAGAATGTGATAATGGTGGCTTTGTATTTTAATGATATATTGAAGCAATAAGATAAGTATTTTTACTATACTGGGACAATGTATGTTTTAATTATTATTGTTTCATTTGTTTTATGTTTTACAAGAACTTCTTTATTGTTGTGTGTATTGCCTTGTGTTGTACACATATTATATTTCCTTTTTGGTACTATCTCTTCAAAATGTATATAGACTTGTACTAGTTACTTAGAAGAACAGAGAAGAAGTTACCCTCTCCCTTATCATCCAATTTAAAAGCCATTCTCTTGAGTCTTAACCTCACATCATATCTCTAAGTTCTGCAAAATATTGTGAACTTCTTCAAACTTTTGTATTCACTCCTTGACTTATCACACATTGCCCATCGTCTCTCAAAAAACACTTCTCATTTGCTATATTTGCTCCTCGATATACCTTGACACCAGTTCAACTCTTTTGAAACTTTTCAAACCTCTTCAAACATCTTAGAACATCCTCAAATCTACTTTAAACTTTTCAGACCTCTTTAAACATCTTTTGAATGTCTTTTGAGCCTTTTGTATGCTCCTAAAGATTATTCATAACACATCTCACCATTTTATGTCTCTAACCACAACCTTTGGGTGACAGTGGTGATATTTAATACCAACTCACACCCTTCCTCAGCCTGTGTTATACTTCTAAGACCTTTTAACAGGTTTTTGTTAGGTTTCCAGGTCGAGCATTATCATCAGCAGCAGATGGTTTCTGAGCTGCAGGCTACATGCCTACTCAGATAGTGGGAGGCATATCATATAAAGTCCATTCACCAAAATCCCAGCATGCAAGTGCTGAGGGATTGAGTTCAGGCAGGAAGCTTTTTGCAGAATATGTGGGAGACCCACATAGGTCTCCCTGTGCCCCCCATACCATCCAGCAGGTGATGGCACTGCATAATCTGCTTGATTGCAGCACTGATGCACATATAGTTAAAACTGCATAGTCCACATATTGCCATACTGGCATGCATGCATACAAGCTCACACATAGCCATGCAAGCATACATGCATGCACCCCAGACATCCACACAGACAGTCCATGCCTACACAGCCACTGATGATACTCAATCCAGAAACCCAAACAAAACCTACTAAATGGCTTTGGATGGTATAACACGAGTCAGAGGAAGGGTGCGAGTTGGTACTAAATATCACTGCTGATACCCAAAAGGTTGTGTTTAGAGATGCAAAATGATAAGAGATGTTGCAAATAGTCTGTAGGAGCATACAAAGTTGTTTGAAAGCTGTTTGAAGCAGGTTTGAATATGTGCAAAATAGTTTGAAAGATGTTTGAAGGTGGGCAAAATAGTTTAAAGGGGTTCAAAGAGGTTTGAAGTAGTTTAGAAGAAGTTTGGAGATGTTCAAAGTGGTTCGAGATATATCGAGGAACAAGTATAGCAAATGGAAGTGTTTTTTGAGAGGTGATAAGCGATATGTGATGAGTCGAGGGACAAATATGAAAGTTTGAGGAAGTTTGTGATATGTTGCAGAACTTAGAGATATGATGATAGGTCCACTAAATTGACATCAAATCATTTTCAAACTATTTCACACTATTTTGGATGACTTCAAGACATTTCGAATGCTTTTGAACTATACATGTTGCACATCCAGAACAAGCCAACTTGCTGCATATCGAGCACTACCAGACACGAGGAGAGATTACAAGAGAGTTAGAATGTGATAAGTGCATTTTGTATTTTATTAATATATTGAAGCACAAGATAAGTACTTTTACTATATGGGAACATTGTACGTTTCATCATTTATTATTTCTCATTTGTTTCATGATCTACAAGTCCTCATTGTTTGATATATTTGCCTCATGTTTTACACATGTTCTTATTTCCTTTTTAGTACTATCTCTTCATTTTGTATATAGACTTGTATTAGTTAGTCAGAACAGAGAACAGCAATGGGGGAACACAGCAGAAGTTACCCTCTCACTATCGTCAGATTTAAGAGTCAATCTCTTGAGTCATATCTTTGCATCGTATCTCTAAATTCTGCAAAATATCATGAACTTCTTCAAAACTATCATATTTGCTCCTCATTTTATCGCACATCACCTATCACCTTTCAAAAAACACATCACATTTACTAAACTTGTTCCTTGATACATCTCGAACCTCTTCAAACTTCTTCGAACTATTTTGCACATTTTTGAACATCTTCGAACTATTTTACATGTCTTCGAACTGATTTCAAACTATTTCAAACTTTTTCATATGCTCTTACAGACTATTCGCAACACAATTCATCCTTTTGCATCACTAAACACAATGTTTTAGTATCAGTGGTGATATTTAGTACCAACTCGCACCCTTCCTCTGACTTGTGTTATACCATCCGAAGCCATTCAGTAGGTTTTGTTTGGGTTTCCAGGTTGAGTATTATCAATGACACAAGACTAAGACTTAAGAGAATGGCTCTTAAATCAAATGATAAGGAAGAGGATGACTTCTTCTCTGTTGCCTTTTCTAAGTAACTAGTACAAGTCTATATATATTTTGAAGAGATAGTACTAAAAAGGAAATCTAACATGCATAGTACATGAGGCAATATGTGCAGCAATGAGGACTTTGTAAATTATAAAACAAATGAGAAATAATAAATAATTGAAATGTACAGTGTCCCCGTATAGTATATTTTTGCTTCAATATATTGTTGAAACCTCTAAGCACTATTATCGCATCCTAAGTCTCTTGACATCTCTCCTCGTGTATGATAGTGCTTGATATACAACAAAATGGTTTATTCCAGATGTGCCATGTAAGTCGAAAGGGTTTTGAGACAGTTATACAGCAGCCAATATTGTTTGAAAGTGGTGCAAAGTCATTCAAAAGCATTCGAAGTGTTGCAAAATCATTTGAAATCATCCAAAATAGCTCGAAAAGGGTTCAAAATTGAGTTCGTGGCATTCATAGCGATTTGGAGCACGTGTCATAATGTGTTGATATGATTAGAACCATTTTCAGACTTTAGAGTGTCCAATGGACCTATCACTGCACCTGCACACACTGTCTAAGATGCATGCATAAAGCTTCAGACCACCCCACAACTTTGCAAACTTGCTCAAAGCTCTCGTCCCATGCATAATACCATAGCACAAATGCCAGCAGGCATTTCTTTTACCCAAGCCAGCAATCAACCTTCTGCATCCCACCCCATGCTGAACACAGAACTTTTAGTGGCACTGTCATCTGCTCTAGGCTTGGGGGGTACGACACAAGTGACAAGCAGTGGTCTACCTCAACCAGTGAGAAAATATTTTTCACAGCCAATCACAAATGCTATGAGTGAGCTCCCAATCACTGTAATCAAGGAGCTGAAGGGAGGCTTTAAGAACTATATCTCACTTGCTCTTTGTACACACAAGGCTTGCACAAATGCTACTAGGGCCACTGACATTCTGGATATGGAGGTTGGATTCAATGAGAAGGGGGAGATTAGGCTGAAGCAGAGAAATCTATCAGCTGTGAAGGACCACTACCTCACAACAGACAATCTCATGGAGATTTATGAAAACTTCATCTAAGGACTGAGGAAATATCTTATCTTAGAGCACAACAGTGAGCCTGGTGGCATGATGGTGTTGGATTGTATGGACATGTTTCAGGAGTTTTTTAGCATCATCACAGCCAGACTGGACTTCACACTTGACTAGCCTTCTTACAGGGGCTACATTATTGAAACTTATACTTCATGGGTCAGTCAGAGGGATGACTCATTCAGGCCTTGGCCCTTTAATTTCTGAGCAAATGAAGCATGTGAGTGGCATACTGAGCAACAGAACAGGTAGTGGTTCCACAGGAGGCAGCAGTTTTGCAGGAGGCAATGGTTTTGAGGGAGGGACCAGTTTTGCAGGAGGCAGCAGTTTTGCAGGAGGCAGCAGATATGCAGGAGCCTGGAGTAGAGGATGCGGGGTGTATAGTGGGGGCCCATATAATCCTGGCTGTGGGGGAAGCCATCCTCCATCCTTTCCACCATCCTTTCACCCACCCCAGCCATCTACTGCCACCCTCAAATGTTATCTCTGTGTGGACCCCTAATTGCACAAGGACCATCAAGGGAGTGCCAGGCAGTTGGTGCTCAATAAACACAGGAAGTGAATTTACAAGGCTCTTGGCAACAGAATTGTCTGCATTGCCTTCAATTCTGGCCCAAATGGGTGCAGACAACTCACATTCAACTATAGTCACTCCTGCTCCCTCTGTGGAGACTTTTCACATGGATCTGAGAAATGCAATGCCTGACACCATTTTTCCAATCATCACCAAGCTCAAACCTGATTCTTGGGAAATTGCTCTAAGAATTGTGGGCATCCTTGACAAGTTTGATGACATACTAGTGAACCTCAGGCAAGGTTTCTACTGTGGTCTGGAGAATTTCTCACTATCCTGCATGTCGGTCCCATGTAACCATTATATATTGCAAGAAGATGAAGAATTTGTTATTGCAAAATATGCTGAAGAGATTGAACTTGGTAGATTACTGCATAGTTATGAGCCAGATATACTTATTGGACACTTTTGCACTGCACCTCTTGCAGTTATTGACCAAGGCAGCTGCAAGTGCCATGTTATTGTTAATCATTCATATCCAAAAAATAAACATTGCATTGACCTCAAGAATTTATCCTGCAACACTTCCAAGAAATACACCATTGACCCTACAGAGACTTCTATCAACACGATCATAGACTCCAGGAAATTCCAGAATGCTACCTCTTAGTTGCTGATGCACCTGTAGAAACACAAGCTGCAGTATTTCATGTTGATTCCACATTTAGAAATATCCCAACCCACCCATCAGCATGCCAGTTCCTAGTGATCATGATCAAGGGGCTGATCTACCTTGACCACATCCTAAACTTTGGTGCTTCTCCTGCTCCAGCTAGCTTTGGCAGGGTCACAGATGCATTGGTCAGAATACTCATGAGCTGAGGCATTGAAGCCATTATCAAGTGGGTGGACAACTTTATCTTTCTTTGCTACCCTTCTTGCCAGCTAGTCAACAGTTCTTATGAATACACGTACTCATCTAAACTCATTTGGGGCATTGCGGAGGAGCTGGGTTGGGCCTGGGCACCAGCCAGATTTGTGAATTTTTTAACTGCATTCATGTATATTGGCTTTTGGTGGGACTTGTCTGTGAAAAAGGTGGAGCTTCTTGAGAAAAAGGCGAAATACCTCAAGCACATTTCTGACTGGACTCATGGCTCATTGCAGACCAGAAAGAAAACAGAAAAAATAATTGGTACTCTGAATCATGTTTGTTTGGTTGTGCCAGATGGGTGTTCATGAATGGTCTCTTTGTACAAATTCTGAGATGCATTCAAAGTTGACTGCTCAGAAGACATGCAGCACAAACTATCAGCAGCCATTGCAGAAGATATAGCCTGGTGGAGGCAGTGTCTACAAGATGAGTTTGTGGGTATAAGGATCATCTGACCCCCAAGGCCATTGAATATGAAGCTGTTTGTGGATGCATCGATGGGGTGGGGCATTGGATTAATCCTTGATAGAAAGTGGCTCACATGGCAATTCAAAGAGGGCTGGAACTTGGAGGGGCAAGAGATCAGTTGGGCTGAAATGGTAGCAGTGGAACTTGCCACCTGAACATTAATCACAAAAAAGTATGCAAATTGCCACATAATTGTGTGCTCAGATAACAAAGAGGTTGTGGGCACATTGGAGGCAGGCAAATCGTGGGGCATTCAGCAGAATGCTATTCTGTGGGAGATTGTTAAACTCATTCAGGATCATGATATATGGATATCTACCATCTGGGTTCCCACACTAGAGAACCCTGCAGATGGACCATCACAAGGTATTTTCTCTGGGAGGGCATCACTATACGCTCATCTGCCAAAGATCTCCTTTTACTTAGCAGCTTTTGTGCATAAAGCAGTAAATTACCACGATCCAAGAATACCATAATTTGACAACATGTTCACTCTCAAAGTCAAACCCCCCAGATAGTGCATAAGAGATTTTAGCCACTGACATTGACTACAACTGTCCTCTGTCACATGATACCTAAATTTGCCTGCTATGCCCATCAATGCCGCCTGTAAGAGCTTCAAAGTTTGCACCATGTCCAGCAAATCACATTATCAATCTATCCCAATTGATATAAAACCATAGCAGGTGCCTAACATGTTATCATGCTTAGCCACAACCCTACTCTACTCAAATTCTAATGCTGCATACAAATTCATCTGACAAAATACTAGCAATGCCAAAGGAACTGGTTGAGAAGATGAATCTGGCTGAGAAGGTGGCAGTCAGCAATTCGACATGATCAAAAGACGCTAGCAGAATGCAAGAATTCCTCCATTTCTGTGAAGGACTCAGGATCCAAAACAATAATGCGCTCCCAGCTGGGGAGGACCTTCTGGCAGCTTGGGCTTCATCTTATGCAGGGCAATTTGCAGTAAAGACAGTTGGTGCCAAAATCTCAGCAATCAAGAAAGAACACAAGAGAAGGGGGGTTGCCATGGCAAGGTGGCAAAAGGTTAAGGCAGATTGTAAAGGGTTTGAGGAACTGAGGCCCACATCTTCATTCCATCCAAAGAGAGCACCAGTTACTATCTCGATGCTCACTGATCTCAATAGTGGTCTTAACAGGATGTCTGGTCTTAATGTCTGCATATGCGCCATATGCCTGCTATTCTTCTTTTGCCAGCTTCATAGTGAAGAACTCCTCCCACCCACTCAGGACCTCACAAAATTCAAACCCCATCACCATGCAACCTTCACCTACCTTGGTCAAAAACTCAGAAAGCATGGGGCGACAACATGTGGATCCCTCAGCAGGAAGCTCCACTTGATCCTATCCATGCCATTCACAAGCATTTCATTAAGAACAGTCTAGACATCAACCACCCCATTGCAGCATACCATGATGAGCACAGTAATCTAATTACCCTCACGAAGTCAAAATTTGTCTGATGTATCAACCAAATCCTCTGCGCGACCAATAAAAGATACTCCAAAATTACTGGACACTGTTTTCACATTGGAGGGACCATCTTCTACCTAATTTTGGGAGTGCTGCCAGATATGGTAAAGAAGTTTGGTCGGTGGCGATCACAGGCAATTTTGGAATACTGGTGCTCTTCATAATGAGATGTTGCCACTCAGCCTGAAGTCTCAAAAGCAGCCAAGAAGCTTCTCCAAGGCTTGACATGCATCTATGGGTGAGTCTTCATCATGACTCCAATGTGCCTTGTGGCTTGCTTCTCATATGGGTTCTCGTAATCATACTCAGCTCACCCATGGTTTGATAGCAGTGGAATCCCCAGAGTTGTTTTCCATTGAAACCCACAGTTTTCTCTTCTATGGATTCCAGCATGTCACATCCACTCCCTGAAACATTAGTATGCTACTTAGACTAGATATGTAATTGACACTAGCATACCACGATGCAATCAAACATTTCCACTGGTTGCAAAACTTATGGAACTGACAACAAAGGTGTTACGAACAGTGGGGGGAATCAAATTCTTTTTCTATTGTTTCTATTGTCTTCTACAAGTGCACTCTCACATTATTGTTTCCTGACATCTTACCTATGCATGACAGCGCCTACTTACTATTGTCTTTGTTATCTTCATTTCTCTCACTATTGTGATAGTCTATGAATGCTCTCACACTATTGTCTCTTCCTATTGTTCTTATATTTCTGTGCATAACTCTGTATAGTATTTAAGCAGTAATGCAATGACTAGTCAAGCTCAGCTTGACCTGGTCTCTTTTATGCTCTTACGATTTTAGTGATCTAAGTCATTCTCAAACTGTCGCTTACGAGCTTTGGCGATCCTGAACTCTTTGTTGAAGGTTGATGCTTACGAGCCTCGACTCGTTTCACAAGACCAAGAGCTTCGACTCTAACAAAAGGAATGCAATGCTAATTTTCCTCCTTGGACAAATGTGCACCAGTGTGCATTCGAAGGCATCAAAAAAGCTGTTATAAGTAGGGACTGTCTAATAACCATTGATCATGCGCTGATGCCTGACATGAAAGTTTTTGTGACTACCAATGCCAGCAACTTTCAGTCGGGGGCAGTCCTCTCTTTTGGCAGCACTTGGGAGATGGCACACTCAGTTGCTTTTGACTCAATGACATTCAAAGGGGCTGAGCTAAACTATCCTGTACATGAAAAGGAGATGCTTGTGATCATCCATGCATTGGGCAAATGGCATTTTGACCTCATTGGTATTCCTGTGATCATTTACACTGACCACAAGATGCTTGAAAACTTTGATACGCAGAGGGATCTCAGTCACTGCCAAGCTCTATGGATGGAAATCATGTCCCAATATGATTGTAAAATTGTGTACATCAAAAAGAAACAGAACACCATTGCAGATGCACTGTCTCAAATGACTTTTGACATGGAACCACTTGCTATAATTCCTTACCCCTCAGAACCTGAAGCCATTATAGTCATCATGAGCAGGATTGATGATGCACTATCTTGTGCACAACCTTTAGCAAATCCCACTATGAACCCTCCCCTTGCCCCCATGATTGCCTCCACATTGTATCCATGAATCAGGAGGCTTACTATATGCTGGGGACAGACTAATTGTTCCATGCATGGCAAATGTGCATAAATTACTTTTTCATTTGGCTCATGACGTTTTAGGTCACTTTGGTTTTGGAAAAACCTATGGATCACTACAAGATTTATTCTACTGGCCAAACATGTGGTATGACCTGGAACAAGTGTATGTATCAGCTTGTACAGACTGTCAAAGGAACAAAGAAAGTACACAAAAAACCAATTGGCCCTCTACACCCACTGCCTATTTCAGATCAATGTGGAGACTTGGTTGCTATGGATTTCATCAGGCCACTCCCAGAGGACAAAGGATACAACTGCATTGTCTCATTCATGGACTGCCTGAACAGTGACATCCAGGTGGTACTGACTCATGCAGATATCTTAGCAGAAGGCCTGCCTGTTATATTCTTCAACAAGTGGTACTGTGAAAATGGCCTACCACTGGAGATCATCTTGGACCACAACAAACTTTTTGTCTCAAAATTCTGGCAAACCCTACACAAGATGACTGGAGTTAAACTAAAGATGTCCACTGCTTATCACCCTGAGTCAGATGGCACAAGCAAATAGTCCAACAAAACAATAAACCAATGTCTGAGGTACCATGTGGAACATAATCAAATGGGATGGTGTCACGCATTACCTCAGGTGTGTTTTAACATCATAAATACCATCAATGCATCTATGGGGTTCTCTCCCTTCCAACTTTGCATGGGACAATTACCATGCATGATTCCACTCCTTTTGGTGAGTGGAACTGATGGTGTTGCTGATATTTATGTGATGTCAGTTATCAAATGACTGAAATTAGATTTATTGGAGGTGAAGGACAACATGTTACAGGCTAAGATCTCACAGTCTCTAGCATCTAATAAGCACTGTACTAACAATTTCCCTGTTGATAAAGGCAATCAAGTGGTCCTGTCTATCCTACATAGGTGATAAGATTACAAGGCCAAGGATGAATGATGAGTAGTAAAATTCATGCCACGATACGATAGTCCATATGTAATCATGGACACCACACTGGAAATCTCGACAATCACAGTCAAAATACCAAACCATCTGAACACCTTCTCTACCTTCCACACTTCTCAGGTTTGTCCCTTTCTGGAAAATGACAGAACTCTTTTCCCTGTATGCAAACTTGAAGAACCTCCACCTGTATTTGTCGATAAAGAAGAAGAGTATTTTGTTGACAGGATTTTAGACCAACAAAAGCATGGCCGAGGTTTTCAGTACCTGGTTCGTTGGCACAGTTATGGGCCAAAAGAAGATCGTTGGTTGCCTGGATGCAAACTGGTGGAGTGCGAGGCCCTCGACATCTGGTTGGCAAAACAGAAATTGGTTGCTAGTATGTAGGCTTTCATTTTCTGTTGCTGGCCAGTAGCTTTTCTCCACTGGGGTTTTTAATGCCCCTATGTTCGTGCCTTTTTTTTTTTTTTACTTATATTTCTGGTCATCAAGCGGCATTTGTTGAAATTTTTCATGGGGGGGAGGGTGTAATGATGGCTCTTATTTACACATATTTACCATGCACTCGATAACTGACAGATCAGACAAGCACCCATTGCTGATCATCAACCACCACCATCCATATTGTAGTACTATATTTTCCTACATTGTTAATCCATATCCTGGGCTCATTATATCTCGGTCATCTTAGTTTTCTTGCCTAATGATTTCTAATGTGAATATTACATGAGGTTATATAATAAAGATTTTTTTAGCAGGCTCTGACTGGGCCCCTACACCTCCCCTCATCATCCTCCTCAGTGGGCTCCACCCAGATGACCCACTCAGGCTCCTCTGCCAGCCCTGCCAACTCCTCCCAGACCTTCTCCTCACTGAGGCCCCCTGACTCTCCCTCCTCCAATGACTCCTCTTCTGCATTCCCAACCCACTTCAGATCAAACACATTATAGAAATCTATGATCTCCTTATGGGTCCTTGCAGGTCTCTGCCTACTTCCTCTAGAGCTCCCAGATCTCCTGCTTCAGACCCTTCACTGCCACTACCAACCCCCTCATCAACTCTACCATCTCCTTCCCAACTCCCATGACTTTCCTTTCAGGGCCCCCTGTCCCTCCCACACTACCTCCTCACATTTGTGCTTTGCCCTTGTGCAGGGCTCGCATGCCCAGCCATGGAAGCCCATCTGGAAACACAAGAATTTTTCATTGGCACATCTAGACATTGTCAACACTAGACTCAACAGTAAGAAGGGAGGTACTCACCTTTTACAAGGTTGTGTGACCTGCACATACACAGCGCCCTTAGACTCCACATCCACCTGCATCTTCCCCCTTGCCCTCTTCATGGGCAACCCACTCCCTTCTGCCTCCCCTTCTTCTTTGACTTTCCACTTCTTGTCTGCCCTCTTAGTGGCCACTGCCCATTTCCTCTCCTCCTCTACCACCTGCACAGCTTCCACCCATGCAGCCTCTGCTCATCATTCCTCCTTTTTCTGACAGGCCTCCTCTTCAAGTCAAAGCTTCTCATGGATGAGCTCTTTTTGCCACACCTTGAGGGCAGCAAGATGGTCAGCAGTAGATTGGGAGGATGGGTTTATTGAGATAGTAGGTGGTGGTTGGAAAGCAGGAACTTGAAATTTTTCCATCCAGATTTCCAGCTTTTAAGTCAAATTTTTGAACCCTCATGTGCCTCATAGGCTCGGCACTAAGGGGGAAATACTGTCAAAACCTGACTCTTCCAATCAGATTCCCAATGATTCCCAACCTTTTCTGACTCTTTTCCAATAATCTCCACCAGCATTTCCAGCCACAGCACTTTTTAGTCATTAGACAAGTCCTCACATGCTTTAGTAATCATTTGCCTACTTACTTTATTCCTAATACAGTCTTACCAATTATAGTCATGAACCTTACAAATATTCATTAGCAAACTTCCACATTTTCCATTATTCTTCCAGCCTCTGTTATTTAAGTGCCTGTAGTTTAGCCTTGTACATCAGTTTATAAATTGACAAAGTCATTAACAAGTCATGGATAACCATTTACAAGTCTTGACCTAGTCAAATTATAACCATCTCATCATCTGAACTCCTCTCCTATTTCCCAAAAAAATTTCATGTATCCCATCTCAAAACTCTACTTATCCTTACCCTCACCCTCCTCTGGTTACCCCCCAGAAACCCAAACTTAGATCTTTTGCTATCCTCCATCTTGAAATAGGACAACTGATGAGGAGAAGGGCACAACTTTTTACAAGTTGAAGTCTAATCCTATCTGACCCCTTTCATCTGGCATTCTGCAGCCTGGTGGATTCTGCCTCAGAACTCCTCTGGAATCCCTGAAACCCTCTGGCCACTGATGACTGGATTTGACTGGAAGTCCAGTGTTTTCCTGACTCCAGTTCCATTCTTGCATCAGCCTGAACAGCATTTGACACCTTCTTCACTTGGTGTGAATATTAGGATTTTGTCAATAAATATAATTACCATGCCAATATCCATTTCATTCTTGAGAATGATATTCCATCAATATTATACACTGTAATCAGGTCCTCCAATTTTTGTGTGAGAATCCCATTCTTTTGAACCAATACGTGATTAATAAATAAACTAGTAGCTCCACTATCTAACAATTCATCAACCTCCATTTTTGCATGTGTGTCCACTATATTCATGTTCCATCTGCCTTGAAGAATTTTAGATTTTACTGATTACAACTGAGTGCATTGGCTGGACAACTCCTGACTTTAGCCAACATTGGTAATTTCCCACAACACAATTTTGAAATGAACTTAAGAGCATATCAATGAATTGATTGGGTGGAAACCATTGTCCTGGGTTTCCTCTGATACAACTACATTGCATTTATTGTGAGCCCCCAATGGGGAAACCTTCATTGGGACTGCTCAGAAAAATTTTCTTCTTCTTCCTTTTCTTTGCCTACTCTCAAATCTGCCTTTTTCCTTTACAATTTCTAGCTGTATAACCCAACTTTCTGTAAGGGCAACCTCAAAGCCTCACTTGATAATGAGCTAACAGAGGGAAATCTGAAGTCAATATTATACTACATAATACAGACACTTCAGGTGCACCTAACAGAGGGGAATCTGAAGAGAGAACTCTATGGACCCATCTGTTGATGCCCAGTATATGTGATAGACCTGAAAATCAAATGATAGGCTAAAAATGGCAAAAAGATGAAAAGGGTAGATCAAGCTGTGGAATGATGTCACCTTGATGGGTAAACATTCAGAAGTGGTCCTGCCTCTAAGAATAGACCTGTCAAAATGTGCCAACATGGGAAAAACCAAAAAATAATCATTAAATAGGAATAAAGTTGTAGAAAATCATAGAAAATGCAGAATATGATGAAATAAAATATAAAATAAATATGGGACAAACACAGAAAATGTGAAGGGAGTTTGTTGGGTGGAGGAGTAGACGTGATTGTTGTATCCAAACTCAGCCTTGGGGAGGAGGTCTTCCCAATCATTCTGTTGCTCATTGATGAAGATGCAGATGTACTGCTCCAGTTCTTGGTTGATGTGCTCCATCTGTCTGTCTGTCTGCAGGTGGTATGTGGTCAAGGCCAGAAGTTTGATCCCCAGCAGGCAGTACAGCTCTTGGATGAACTCTGAAACAAACTGTGGCTCTGGATTACAGAGGAATGTGCCTGGCAATCCATAGAGCTTCCACACATGGTGCAGATAAAGTTGAGCCACTCCAAGTCATATGAGTAGGAATGAAATGAGCTTGCTTCCCAGCAGAGTCGACTGTGTACATTACTGCATCAAACCTATTGAACTCTGGTACTCTGCTCTCTGATTGATCTGGGTCTGCAAATTGGTGCCAGTGACTCAAGCCCAAGGACTTTTGCCCCTGGCCCCGTGCTCTCACCCAAACTGCCCTACCCTCTATCATGGGCCAGGTAATAGGGCAAAAAAATATGTTGCTCTTCAGGTAAGCATCCTTGACCTCTTGAAGTTTCCAAATCCATTTGGGCTCTTGCTGTTGAAATTAAATCCTCATACATGCTGCATACATGAGGCCATGCATGCAGCACACACATGTTACTGCGCTTACTGCGCATACATGTGGTAAACACATTCCCGAGTCATGTGACATCCTTACTATTATGTATATAAGGAGAACCTGTACTATAGTAGATATACAGAGTGTTCTTACCTCTGCTAAACCCTAGCTCTAAGACTAACTAAACCCCAGGTAGGTTATAAGGAACGTGTCATCTCTTCCTCTGTGCAACATATGTAGTCTGCTCCAACAGGTTATGGGCCCTGCTGGGCACATCGTGAACGCGCCTTAACTGGCTGCGAACGACGTTGACTTCATTGTCTCCAAATTGTAACCTTGCACTCTTCGTGAGCTGCATTGCGTTCTCTGCAAGCTGCATTTAAAAAACCCAGGTTGACTAGGGTTAACCACTCTGAAGGAGTGTTTTTGCCTGAGATTATGGAATGTGTTTTCTTGAATAGAGGACTGATTGAGCGCTTTTACCAGCTGCCACTATAACATCATGTCTTCAACTCTTGAAAAACTCGTACAAACTTTCGACGGCTCTAACTACATTCAATGGGCCGACTCAATGAAGGCGTGGCTCAGGTCTCAGGGCCTCTGGCAAATAACTAGTGGGATGGAACTAAAACCACCCCTGGCGCCTCCTTTGACGGCGACAAACGCTGCACTAGTAGCAGAAGCTAATGCCAAGCTCCAGACCTGGAACAATAAGAATGACCAGGCGGTTGGTAGCCTAGTGCTCTACCTGGCCCCCTCTATTCGGCAGCATGCCAACACCAAGGACACTGCTGAGGAGGTATGGGATCTCATCCACACCGACTATGGTGTCGATGGCCCCTCCCAAGTCTTTGCGGACTTTAGGTCTGCAATCGCAATCAAAATTCCGGCTGCAAATCCTGCACCAGAGATTGCCAAAATGGCTGATAAATTCGAGTGCCTTATGGCTGCCAATGTCGCCATCCCCGAATTAGTACAGGCAATGATTCTACTTGCTGCGATGCCATGCAAGTATGATTCTCTATCTGCCACGGTCCTTAACACGACCGCTACTAGAGCCTTGACGTTTAAACATGTCAAGGACTCCATTGTCACTGAAGCCTCACAGTGCACAGCAGTTGGAAAGCCCATTGGCCCACCTCAGGCCACCAAGCTTTCTGCTGTCAAGCGCAAAGGGGGAAACCCCAAATGGCAAACTCAAGGCAACAATGGAGAATCATCCCGAAAGCATGGACGACGTGGGGACAAAAAGACTAAAGAGGAAAAACCTAAAGAGAAACATTCCCACCTCGCCTCACAAGCCTTTACTACTATAAATGGTAATGGCACCATCATACCGCCGATGCCGCTCATCCAGCGCATCGAGAAGCGTGAACATACTCCCACAAGGGATCCTTGCCGCCGACTGCCTGCACAGGCATACACAGGCGTAGCCTCTACCTCTCATTCGGTCTATACCGAATATCAGCAGGCTCAAGACACCCTCGAGCAAATGAATCTCCCATGCAGCGTGAAAAATCTGCAACCGCTGGAAGAGCACCTAACAGTGCGAGAAGGTAAGAGGAGGAGGATTGAACCAGAACCAAGGATCATAGAGGTAGAAGACGATAGCGTCTCCCTTGGATTGGAACCTGCTGTTTCTGATGAAGAAGTATGGAAAGCCATCGACGAAATGCTTGTCGATGAACCGCTTGAAACAGGTACATATGATGAAAGGTCAGTCCTTTTCCCTGCCACAAGCACAAGAATTAACATTCCATTGATCACAGCGAACTTTTCATGTGAAATTTTACCGCTACTAAATGTATCATGGAACAATTTACATCTCAATATATGTGTTACATGTGCAAATGGAAATTGTAAGAAAGGTGCCAACTGGATCATGGATTCAGGCGCATCAAAACACTTCACTGGTGAAATTAAAGATTTTGCTTCTTATGAGCCTTTACCGAGAAAGGACTCTACCCTGGTTCAAACAGCCACGGGTACTACTCATATAGTAGGGAAAGGAGCAGTCTTCATTAGACATCAGGTAGTATGTCATGGGAAGTCAGAGATGCGTGAAATGCGATTATACCCCGTCTACTACATACCTGACTGTAATGCTCGATTACTGTCAATGGGCATCTTCTTACAAGACAGAAGTGATGTGCGTGTTCCTCTGCACACATTTCATTTTTCAAGCAAGGAAACCCAATTATGGATTGCGTCCCTCTTATGAAACATGACACTATTTATTGGGCTCGGACTCATATATTGAGCACCAAGGGAATCAATGTCGCGACAATGTATGTCGCAGACTACTCGACTTGGCATAAGCGACTTGGACACCCATCCAAAGAGGTGCTAGAGAAGATGCCTAATAGCACCATAAAATTCCCAAGGAATTTAATTATTCCTAAAGACAAAATTATATGTCCAGGGTGCACTGAAGGGAAAATGACCTCAAAATCTTTTCCCGAATCAGATTAACGCACAGAAAGACCCTTTGAATTAATACATTCCGATCTGAAGGAACTCCCAGTACTATTGTACCATAAACATAAATACTTTATTGTATTTCTGGATGACAAAACATCACATATCTGGGTCCAATGCCTTAAAAAAGAAATCTGATGCTGCTGCGGCCATCAGACAATTTCGGGCAGTGGCTTTGACACAGTATGGCGCTACAATCAAGCACTGGCATGTTGATCCAGGGGGAGAGTTCAAAGATCGTGAGCTACAAAATGTGCTCAAGGACTTTGGCATCAAAATAGAGATGTCTGCACCCCACGTTCACCAACAGAATGGGCGCGCAGAGCGTGCCATAAGGACAATAATGGAAAAGTCGCAAACCCTGCGATTTACCGCATGTCTACCACAATCATGGTGGGAATTTTGCATTGAACATGCAACACACCTATACAACCAAATCCCGATAAGGCGCCTGAAATGGCTGACACTGGTTGAGGACCTGACAAAGGTCTGCCCAGATCTAAACGATCTGAAGGTTTTTGGTTGTGGTGCTTACGTCTACCTACCCAAGGAGAAGCGTCCAAACACATTGGCTCCTCGATCAGAGTTGATGACGTACCTTGGATTAGAAGATGGCATTAAAGCATACCATTTCATGTGACCTAGTGGCGCAATATTCATTGGTGCTATGGCACTATTTGATGAAACGTTGTTCCCATGCTGTCCCAAAACTAAAACTTCTGCCAATACAGACCTTGGTGATTTTCCACCTCCAGAACCAGAAGATGATGACCACTCATCTGGAATGGATGGCGATGATACTATACCGCCACAAGATCTGCCCCTTCCTCCATCATCAGAAAATGATGATGATGATGTACCAAGTGAGCAAAAGGCACATGACGATGTGACAAATGCTCCTCCTCCACCGCCTCCAGTAACCACTGAGGACTTTCATCCAAGACGTGATGATTAACAGGAATGGCAGCAATTGCCCCATCGATCAGGCAGGCAGAGGAACATTCCAAACCGTCCTGGCAATACCTATGGAGAGAAGTGACTCCCCTCTGACATAGAGAGAGACATTGCACATGATCAATATTGGAAGAGATCTGTGGGTCAAGATTCAGATCATAACCAAACACGACCACAAACTCAACAGAAAGAACCGGTTGCTGGACCGGGTTCGGCACCCCACGAGAGTGTGCCCGATTCCAATGATCAAGAACATGATCACCCAATGGGGGAACTGGACGAAGCAGGTTATATTAAAAAGATAACCAAGGAAGGAGGAGATAAGCTTATTCGCTGGCTGTTGTCAAAAGCAGTCAAACCATCGAGCGAAATAAGCCAAGTTCCAAACCAATTTCATGATATTGTGCGCCTACCACGGCAGCAGCAACGTGAGTGGAAACAAGCTTGTCATGAAGAATTAGAGGCTCTTCATAAACGACAAGTCTATGACATCATCGATCTTCCACATGATCGAAAAATGATCAAAAATAGATGGGTTTTCTCCATAAAATCGGATGGAAGAAAATGAGCCAGACTCGTGGCCAAAGGCTTTTCACAAGTCGAAGGCGTTGACTTTGATGAGATTTTCTCACCGGTAGTCCGCTACGAGACCGTATGCCTCATGTTTGCACTTGCATCTCTAGAGGGCATGTATATGACTGGCCTAGATGTAAAAACCGCATTTTTATATGGCAAACTAGATGAGGAGATCTATATGGATCAACCCGAGGGTTTCAGACTCGAGGGAAAAGAGCACAAAGTATTGCGCTTATGCCGAGCATTATATGGCCTTAAACAAGCCTCACTTGCATGGTGGAAAGAGCTAGAGGCATTCATGCGCACCATTGGGTTCGTGCGCGCCAGCTCTGATGCCGGCATTTTCATACACAAGGACCCTAAGACAGGCAGCATTGTTATTGCACTCATCTATGTTGATGATGGCTTGTTCATGGGGAAGAACAAGAAACTTGTGGATGAAAAGAAAAATGCTTGTCTAAAGCATTGGGAGTGCCGTAGTACTGAAAAAGTCATGGAATTCTTAGGCATGCACGTCACCCAGACTGCAAGCAAAGTCAAACTCAATCAAACTGTATATCTCACCAAAGTGCTTGAGAGATTCGAGATGACAAATGCTAAAGTGACCCCCACTCCACTCCCGACTGGTTACAGACCATCGGAAAACACAGCAATGCCCAACACGATGCTTAGATCAAAATATCAGTCTGTGATCGGATCTTTACTGTATCTGATGCTCGGAACGCGACCTGATATTGCTTATGCGGTAATCAAGATGTTGCAATTCTCGGCTAATCCTAGCCAAGAACATCTAGACAAAGCGATGTACATCATGCACTATCTGGTGGGAACCCAGAAATATAACATTTTCTATGATGGTGAGAAGTCCGAGGGGCTACAGGCCTTCACAGATTCTGATTGGGCAGCTGACACTGTCAAACGCCGATCTACAACGGGTTACTTTGCTACTCTAGCAAGTGGCATTGTGTGCTGGCAGTCCCGGTTACAAAAAACTGTAGCACTGTCATCCACAGAAGCCAAATATATGGCTCTCTCTGACACTTGTCGACAGATAGTGTGGATAGAGTCCTTATTCCAGGAACTTGGATATGTACTGAAGCGCATACCAATCTGCGCTGATAATCAGGGATCCATCTTTATCGGATCAAATCCAGTTCAGGAAAGAAGGACCAAACATATAGACATTCGCTACCATTATACCCGCGAATGCATAGAAAATGACAAAGTCACGGTCATTTTCATTTCTGGAAATGATAATCCAGCTGACATGTTCACAAAGAACCTTGGTGCTGTCTTATTCAGGAAATTTAGAGACTCTCTTGGAATTACTTTCAAGATTCAAACTTAGCTGCTTAGGGCACTGTACAGTTTGAGGGGGGGTGTTGAAATTAAATCCTCATACATGCTGCATACATGAGGCCATGCATGCAGCACACACATGTTACTGCGCTTACTGCACATACATGTGGTAAACACATTCCCGAGTCATGTGACATCCTTACTATTATGTATATAAGGAGAACCTGTACTATAGTAGATATACAGAGTGTTCTTACCTCTGCTAAACCCTAGCTCTAAGACTAACTAAACCCCAGGTAGGTTATAAGGAACATGTTGTCTCTTCCTCTGTGCAATGTATGTAGTCTGCTCCAACACTTGCTCACTAAACCAGTTGTGGTGCCGCCACCCCTTGCAGAGCTTTCTAAGAGACAGGAATGGTCGAAGTGCTATTCTTCCTGTAGGCTGTTCCATCATGAATCCTTTAGAAATATTATTGACCCCAGTTTCAGATGCTTCTAAGAGAAAGCAAAAACAGGCAACAAATTTAGTTGCGGACAAGTTTTTAAATCCAGTAGACCCCTTGTTCTCACTGCCAATTGTGAATTGGAAGAATGCATTGGAGGAACATGACTATGCTACTGCTCAGTTCATGTATGAAGCTGATCCCAATGACATTGAATATATATTTCCAGAACCTGCCATGTTTGTGGGGGCACAGTCGTCTTTATGTCAAAACATGTATTTTGAGGCATGGCTGAAATATTGTTCAGCATTTATTTTTTGTGTCAGCTCCAACAATTTCAACTGTCACCAAATTCTGACATCTATCTGGCAGGATATCCTTATTGTCGATCATTCTTCCAAGGGTGCCCAGGAAACCAAGCAGACTTTTAGTGGCCAACAGCATAGATGGGCTCCAGATATCTTTGATAAATGTGTCAAATCTGACAGCATGGAGTTCACTGGCTTTGATCAAGGAAGGATGATTTAGAACAACCAGGAGACCAAGACTATTACAGATGCCATAAGGGAAGAAGTGCTATGGGAACTTTCAGAGCTCAACTTTAGATTGAACTGCTTACACTCAATTCGAGAGCCACTACAGCGAAAGGCAATTGTCAAGCATTGGTGGTCAACTGCTTTCCAAGTTGTTTCTCAGGCTCTTTTCTCGTTGCTGATTTGGCCATGGCATTGTTGGGCCTTGAGCAGGAGAATGACACAAGAAGGATTGTATGAGACTGACAATTACAGGCCAACATGCCCAAATGGCAATCTATTACCTCCGAGAGATAATCTATCATGATACAAACCACTTTACTGCCCATATCATTGAGACTAGCCAGATATGGCATCATGATGGTATGCAGACAGGAGTATAGAGAACACTGATTCTGGAACAGAGTGGAACTTATCCATATGCAATTGTAATTGTGGCTGTGTATAGCCGTGGCTGAATGAGAGAACTCAGACATGCCATGCGGAGCAGTGGCCCACTAGCACAAGTCCACACTGATGACATCCCAATGATTTTCTGGGACTGGACAGGGGTGTAACACAATGCTATTCATCTACACCCATGTACAAGGTTGGTGATCATGTCTACCTCGACTCCAACAATATTTCCACTATATGACCATCCAAGAAACTCACCCACCACTTTCTTAGACCCTTCCTCATCACCAAACACATTGGGTCGCATGCCTATCGCCTACAGCTACCACTGTCAATGTCCAGACTACACCCTGTCTTCCACATTGTCAAACTGCTGCCAGCCCCCACAGATCCATTTTCTGGATGTATGACATGACTTCCTCCACTGACTACAGTAATTGAAGGCAAACCTGTAAGGGCAACCTCAAACCCTTCCTTAATAGTGAGCTAACAGAGGGGAATCCAAAGTTAATATTATACTACATAATTCAGACACTCCAGGCACACCTAACAGAGGGGAATTCAAAGAGAAAATTTTAGGGACCCATCTGTTGATGCCCAGTATATGTGATAGAGCCGAAAATCAAATAGTAAGCTAAAAATAGCAAAAGGTGGAGATAGGCAGATCAGGCTGCAGGATGACATTACCTTGATGGGTAAACATCTAGAAGGGGTCCTGCCTCTAAGAATAGAACTGTCAACATGTACCAACATGAAAAAAAACCAAAATATAATAATAAAATAGGAATAAATCATAGAAAATCATAGAAAATGCAGAATAGGGTGAAATAAAATATAAAAAAATATGGGACAAATGCAGAAAATTGCCCAGATGCCTGAGACCTTCCTTTCCCCTTACAAAACCTCAATACGAGGTTGAGTCCATCCTAGACAGCTGCTTATGCTAAGGCAAACTCAAATACCTGGTACACTAGAAGGGTTATGGGTATGAAGAGAATTCTTGGGTCACAGAGTCTGATGTCAATGCCCCATGGCTGGTCAAAGAGTTCCACTGTCAACATTCTTTGGCACCTCAATGCATCCAGGCATCCAACTTTGGCCAGATACAATTTCAAATGCATCAGAGTGATGCATCATAGAAGGGGGGTGATGTAAGGGGAAGGGGAGGCATTCCAGGCATCTGGGCAATTTTCTGCATTCATCCCATATTTTTTATATATCTTATTTCACTTTATTCTGCATTCACTATGGTTTTCTATGATTTTATTCCTATTTTATGATTATTTTTCAGTTTTTCCATGTTGGTACATGTTGACAGTTCTATTCTTAGAGGCAGAACCTTTTCTGGACATTTACCTGTCAAGGTGACATCATTCTGTGGCTTGTTCCACCTATTTCCACCTTTTTGCTATTTTTAACCTATTATTTGATTTTTGGGTCTATCACATATACTGGGCATCAACAGATGAGTCCTTAGAGTTTTCTCTTTGTATTCCCCTCTGTTAGGTGTGCCTGAAGTGTTTGTATTATGTAGCATAATGTTAACTTTGGATTCCCCTCTGTTAGCTCACTACTAAGTGAGGCTTTGAGGTTGCCCTTACATTCTCTGAGCCAGGCCAAAGGCCAAAGCCATTGCTGGGCTGTCACCAATTGCCTGGCTCACTGCTTGGGCTGGGCCAGGCATCACTAATTGTAACTTAGTATATAAAGTAAATATATCACTAAGGCACCCCAGTTGTGTTCTCTTAGGATTTCCATCTATCATAGTGTGTGAACACTATCTCAACCAACTCATCTATTTTTGATCATTCCCATCAATCCATCAATTCATGCATCATGGATGCACACCTTCATCTTCTTGTAGAGAGAGAGCCTGCACAGTCTAGCTAGCCACCTAAGTGGGTGTGGCCCTAACAAAAATTATACATCAGTCTTCATCTAAATCATTTTGTGGATGATGCTGCAAGCCTGCAAAAATTTATTGGGCTCTCACATACAGGAGATCTGAGCACACCTATTATTACATTGACTGCATACTATGCCAAACCAAAGAATGCAGTTTTCTTCCTTTCTCCTCCTGGAGTGACTTTTGAGAAGAATTTACATTACTATCAGCCAGTATTTCACTTCAGGATCCCATCATTCTGACTACTGATGGCCCTCAGGTTATGTGTGATGCATTGCCTTTCGGTTTCAATAATCCCTCGTTGGAAATCATTGATGCAATTCAATGACATCCACATTCCACATCAGGAATGACCAGCTTTCAGATCAGCTAGAAATTTTGCAGTTTCAGTGATGACACTGAAATTAAATATTTCAAGAGGACCGAAATTCGGAATTCGGTCTTTGTAGTTTCGGACCACCCGACATATCCAGCTTCGTATTGCAGGGCCATGTGAAACGTCCGATTTCACTCACACCTATTGATTTGGCCTAATTTTCAGTTACCCTGGAAAGTTGATGCTCCCGATGTGATCAGATTTACTCGTTGAACAAGTATCCCTTTAGGACAGCTTAGGACAGTTAGGACTCGGTGTCTCATTTTCGCCTTACGACCGAATTATACCTGCTCACTAGTAATCGCCGGAGCCCTACATTATATGCTAATGTGTTATGTGAACCATCTGTACCTGACTCAGTCTGGATGTTGTCGGAGCTGAAATGGATATCAGAGATAGTTGCGTCTCAAATACGATGAGTTAGAGCAAGCTGGTGAATAAGATCAAAGATAGGACTACCCGCCAGAGATGATAAATGTTCGGGTTTCGACTTTCATTGTCGCGCCTTCCTTGGACGAGCCCAGAACACGAGAACTTCAAATGCGGCTTCATCTTGACCGACATTTGTTTTATAAGCATAACAATTTATAGGTCACCAGCGCTTCAGCCTGGGGACTGAGGCTGTAACCAAATGTGACACAACTGCAACGCTGCTTGCATCCAATGTCTACGTTTCAATCCCTGATCTAGTTCCACCCCAACCATTCTCCAGTCCAGATACCCCGAAACGTGGAGACGCAGAGCAACGACGCCTCATTTTCGTACAGACGGACATTACGAACGTCAAGCATGTACAGGAGGCGGTCGACCGCGCGGTAGCATGGTCTAAGGAGACGGGAGCGGAGCTGGGTAGAGTGATCAACTCTGCGGGCATAGCGAAGACCGAATTCGTGGGTCCTTCTCACACCCTCTGGGCAATATTCATGGTTCTCGCATCTGGGTTCGGACACATCTAACACTCCTTGGAGCTGTGGGATGAGACGCTCACGGTGAACTTGACTGGGACATTCAACCTTACCCGGCTGGCAGTTGAAAGCCTGACGGGTGTCATGCTTGAAGGGACTGACGGAGAGCGGACGGTTGTTATTATGGTTGCAAGCGAAGTTGCAGTGAGTGCTTGTGGTATCATTTTGAAGTGGGTGTTAGACTGTCCATACGTTAACGGTGAAGTTATACGGTTGACTCTAGGTGGACGTATTCCTGCTCGATTGTAGACTAGATTCTGTTACACATATATATGCCCCCTTGCGTCATCTTCATGGGGCATATGTTGGATGGTCTGGATTTTTTCATGGTGCCGCTCGTCATGCTGAGGCATACACGAGAGCTTGGTAACAAGCACAAGCTTAGTATTCTGGAAAGCCGTTCACACCCCGGAGAAGTCCAGAGACAAAATTTCAAGTTCTGACAATCGTGTTGACATAAGTCGCGCCGCATGGAGATTATTCGTCGTATTATCAGCGCGCCTTGTCCGTAAGTAACCCCATAGATAGGCCCACAACCTCCATGGACGGTGCAATTAAGGACCAAAACATGGTTCTCTTCGAAACTGCAAGCGGTCAAATTGCTATACCGACATGTCTCTGCAGGAACATTTGCTAGCGAAATTTCTGAAACATCGGAATTTGATCAACGAGCATGTATGGGGGAGTGAATGTCTCAGAAGTATAGCACTCTCTCCCAAAGGCAAGTTATAGCAGCTCATTTGTCCGCCTCTGATATCAACCGCCTTGCTTCAGTCGGGTCATAAGTATAAGACTTACGTTAGTCCGAAATTAGTGGAACTTCCCGAGTTAGCTTGGCTGCACCACTACTTAGTACTCTGAATAGACAGTTATCGACGCGCGGGGATCTGCCAAGCGCTGAATGATCACGACATATAGCAGGCGCGTTCAACGATGTAGAAGTGGAAGCTGGAGAGGCATGAGGCAGTGCTACAGCCGTGACCGTGGGACAGCTGGGTGCTGAGTCAGCTGCATGGCGTGTCGAGGCAGGTGAATTTTTTTCGGGTTCGAGTTTGATCAATAACCCCCATCATCTCACTGAGATCGACCACTCTTTCCAAACTTTCAAAAAGTATAAAAACTCATACGACGACGTTATCTGTAATATGACAAATGGTCTTGTAAACGGTTCTACGGGCATCGAGAGTCAATTTGGTGAGCAATTTGTTGTCTTGGCTAAACCCTCTGATTTCGTCTTGACAGTTGCTCTTGGTCTCACTAAATCTGCATATGTGCCTCCCCACATGAGGAGTGCGCAGCGGGCTGCTACTGCTCCCAATGCTCACGGGTATATATCTTTCACCTTTTTTGTTCAATGAATCTCAATATCTTCCAGAAACGGCTGGGCTGATTCCGGAGCTCCCCCTTCTCCCCGTGGTGGCTATGGAAGTGGTGCCGGACACGACCGTGGTGGCCGAGGGAACTTCTCCAACAATGCCCACCGCACCTCTAGTGTCAGCGGGACGCCCAATAGTTGGGGCGCTCCATCCACACCAAACTGGGCTGCCTCCCCTACCGCCGCCTCCGGTCCTCGTGAGTCATTCGGCTATGGAGTGTGGAAAGATGGCAAGCACGTTGTTGGCGGACGCAATATGCGTCTGGAAAAAGAGCTTTTTGGAGACGCCTCCGACCCGCTGAAGCAGCACACTGGTATTAATTTTGAGAAATATGAAGATATTCCTGTAGAGGCTACAGGCGCTGGCGTCCCTGAGCCCGTACATGCGTTCACCAACCCTCCTTTGGACCCGGTACTGTTGGAGAACATCGGGTATGCGATGTATACTACGCCGACCCCGGTGCAAAAGTATTCCATTCCTATTGTAGCCGGTGGGAGAGATTTAATGGCTTGTGCTCAGGTTTGCACTTCTCTTAATTAATCTTGTCATGAATTGACGCTTGAGCGCTTCTTTCCCATCTAGACTGGTTCCGGTAAGACCGGCGGTTTTCTTTTTCCCATCCTCTCCGCATCATTCGCACAAGGTCCTCGCTCACCGCCAGACCATGTCCAGCCCAATGGCTACTCTCGCGCCCGCAAGGCTTATCCTACTGCGCTTATCCTTGCTCCCACTCGTGAACTTGTCTCACAGATCCATGACGAGGCTCGCAAGTTTGCGTACCGCTCCTGGGTGCGTCCCGCTGTAGTCTACGGTGGTGCCGACATCAACCAGCAGCTCCGCCAAATCGAGCGAGGATGTGATCTTCTCACCGCAACTCCTGGCCGTCTCGTCGACCTCATCGAGCGTGGTAAAATCAGCCTGGCCAACATTCAATATCTAGTCTTGGACGAGGCTGACCGCATGTTAGACATGGGTTTCGAGCCTCAGATCAGGCGGATTGTACAGGGGGAGGATATGCCTAGCACTAAAGACCGCCAGACGCTAATGTTCAGCGCTACATTCCCACGGGACATCCAGATCCTAGCCAAAGATTTCCTGAAGGATTACGTGTTCCTGAGCGTTGGGCGAGTAGGGAGCACCAGTGAGAATATCACGCAGAAAATAGAGTATGTTGAGGATGCAGACAAGCGCAGCGTACTTCTTGATGTCCTAGCCAGTCAAGGGAAAGATGAGCTGGGGCTGACGCTGGTGTTTGTAGAGACGAAGCGCATGGCCGACATGCTGAGTGACTTTTTGATGGGCAACAATCTGCCTGCGACCTCAATTCACGGTGATCGCACCCAGCGGGAGCGTGAGATGGCGCTACAGACGTTCCGCACGGGAAGGACACCAATCCTCGTCGCGACGGCCGTGGCTGCGCGTGGACTGGATATCCCGAATGTTACACACGTTATCAACTATGATCTTCCATCGGACATCGACGACTACGTGCACCGCATTGGTCGTACGGGGCGTGCAGGTAATACTGGTGTTAGCACAGCATTCTTCAACCGGGGAAATCGCAATATTGTGCGCGATCTTGTTGAGCTTCTGCGAGAAGCGAACCAAGAGATCCCGAACTGGCTGGAGACGGTGGCGCATGAGGTAACGTTTGGGAGCAGCAGTGGAGGTGGAGGATATAGGGGTAGAGGCCGTGGACGTGGCGGAGGACGGGGTGGAATGGGAGGCAGAGATTATAGAACGGGTGGTGGAGGTGGATATGGAGGCGGTGGCGGTGGCGGTGGCGGTGGATATGGATCTAAGAGTGGGGGGGGCGGAGGCAATGGAGGGGCCGGAGGCTGGGGTGGCAACTCTGGATATGGAGGTGGAAGTGGAGGATATGGAGGAGGCTATGGCGCCGGTAACAACAGCTGGTGGTGAAGTGTCGCCCGGTACTCCCACCTGTTTCGCCCATGGCTCACCACGTCTTAGCTTCTCTTTCGATTCCCCTTCCACATCTCTCTATCAACCAGAAACAGAACGGAAAAATTAAAACCCAAAAAAAGTGATCAATTTCTTAATTCCTCCTTTCGTTGACAACATGCCTGCTGTCCCAGCATCATTGTTGTCAACGCAAGACCTATATATATATTAAGTTCGGCTCGAATCTCTAGCCTCCAGAACCTTGGACTCATCCTTTTACTTTTGAGCTGGAGATTGCTCTCTAGTCCCATCGACACTCGATTTCGACCTATAGATCCCCACGAACCAATTCTCGTATTTTTCTGTGCGCTGCTCTTAACGACCCACACTTGTCTCGTCTCGTCCACTTGCTCGCTCGCATCACGACCCGCACATATATACATCATACATCAGCGATTGTTCACGACTCCTCATAACTTACCTCCCAGACGCGGCGTCTCTTCAGCACTCAGCGTGCATCCTTCATCGGACCATCCGCTTGCTGTTTTATTCAATCGTCCTATAATGCGTATACCAGTATTAGACGCGGGACCACAGATCCCCCCCACCAGTGGAACGAGCAACCAAGCATTATTCTTTCACCCCTCCCGCACCATCAGTCTTTTCGCTTCGCGATACATTCCATGCATTGATACCCACTCATCTTCGTCATTCAAACATGTATTGCGATCCAACTTTGCCTGGACTGATATCATCCCCATCCGCCACATAGATCATGCATGATACGCACGAGACAATTAAGTTACAATGTTTATAGAGCATCGCAAACCGTATATGTTGTAACGTTATGTTAGGTCCTTCGAGTTTTCTTTTTTTTTTTTCAGTTCTTCCATTTTTTTGCACTGTCGTCGTACTCCATATCTCGTATGCGTCTTTACTTGTTACGTACCCTCTATGATATATTTTTCTGTTTCTGGGTAACCAGGGGAGTCTTGGAATAAAGTACCTCACTGACTACCACCAGCAAGTGAACCGCAAACTTCAGGTGAGCGAACGTCACAAAGTAAATCACGGACGTGGACTGTACCCGGTGTGCCGGCTATTTTATGGTCCAGTTCAGCAAGCTCAACCTTTCATCATACACTCGCACGAGCTACCGGTGTACGCATCGCAATCATCCATTGATTTTCTGCTCAATAACCCCTACGAGAGCGACGAGGATCGAAATATCGGTGAGTATACCCACGAACACGTCACCCTGCCTTTTTTGTCCTTACTCAGCCCCATTGCTCCATTTCTTGTTCTCCAACTCTCGTCTCTCTTTCTGCTTCGATTCTCTTCTTAAATTCACCATAATTTAAGTTTAAACATCAGCAAGCAAGCGGGAGAGGCGCACGACAAACGTCTTGGGGGGCCTAATTTTTCATATATCATGTATCGAGCCACATCGCCAATATTTGATGTCCCCGAATTCCCTACCCTACGGCGGATGAAGCCGTTGCCAAAGCGCAGACGCACATCCGTGCAGACGGCGACGATGCCTGATCCTGATCAGGTTGCTGCTGCAAATCCTTCGTTTCTGGCGTCCGCGCTGGATGGACTCCAGTTGCCTGGGCCGAATGCCACTGCAGAAGAGCTTCTTGCGCATGCAGAGACGTTGTCTGCGAGGATGGCGTTACAGTCTTATTATATGGGTGGAGGGACGCCAGATTTCTTGACTCGTCCAAGTGGGAATAATAGTGGGAAAGGGGCTGGAAATGCAAACGACTTTCGTTCTTCTGTGAACTCAGGTGCTGGCTATGGAGCAGTGAGAGAAGAGGAGGATGAACACGAAGATGGTGATTATATTGATCATCTACAACAACCTGGTAATACAAAGAAGAGGAAGGTGCCTGCGAACGCATCCAACTCATTTCGGGGCCTTCACGATCCTAGCTCCACCGACGGTCAGGAAGAGCCAGCAGATAGAGGGATACCTACCGGACGTTCGGATTACGAGGTTGCCGAGACCTGCACACCTCTTTCTGCATTCAGTATGCTATCCCAGAAAAAGAGCAAGCTGACCGCAGCGACGTTAGCAGGGTTACAACACAAAGAGATGTTGAAGACTCGCAAGCGTCAGCTAGCTGCTGTTCTCGGGGCGTTGTCACATGGTGATACTTTCGCACTTGATCAAGCACTTTCTGGGAATTACCCATTCGCTGGATCCGGCTTTGAGGATTTGAAAAGCGGACAACTGTCCAGAGTGCGTCTTTCGCGACGTAGGGTTGTGCGCATGGCTCGTGCGGCGAGACGTCACCCCCGCCACCCCGACCAGGTTCCGTTCCCAGTCTGCAGCTTTTCTTTTGTTTGTCCCAGCGCGAGTGAGTGATGGTGTTCATGTTTTCTCCTGGGCTCTGATGATTCCCACTAATCTCGTTTCCCTATTGGCGACTTTACGTAGCCGCTGATCGTCTCATTTCCACGAAGGAAGAGGTGATTATGCTGCGCAACCGGTTTGAGGCAGAATTAGCACGACAGGCGACCAAAGCTGCGAAGATAGCCGCAGCCAGCAGGTTGATGGCATCACTTCCTGCCAAAGGAAGTAGGTCTAAGCGAGCTGATCGTGTGCAGCATAAGGCTCGAGCTATTACTAGTGGGAAGGGGGAAGAGCCGGTCGCTGAGTCTGCAGATCAAACGTTAACTGGGATAAAGACACGAGGGAGCAAGAAGAAGAAACGTTCGGCGCTTGCAAATGCCTCTAATCCCCATCATCTACGCAATTATGTTCCATCACGTCTGCCCAGCTCCACTCAGACGGTTGCTCCTAATCAGCCAAATATGAACGCGCAGAACTATCTCGGACCAATCCCTCTGCGATTCCTCACCGCAGAAATTCCCCCGCGCCGGAAGAAGTCACCCGTGGTTCAGCCTGTGTCCCAGGTCACGAACCCTGCAGAGGAATGGATCTGTGCCTTTTGCGAATATTCTCTGTTCTACGGCGATAATCAAGGGTATCGTAAAGCTATTCGCAATCGCAAAAAGATACTTCGACGCAGAAGACGAGCTAGGGAGCGAGCTGCCGCTGCTGCTAGTGGAAATAGCACAGTCAAAGCTGCGGAGAAGAGCGAAACGGCCAATGACGACTATGATGCGTTGTTCGAGCCGGAAGAGATTTTACCACGGGTCTCTAAACAGAGCAAGTGGAAAGGAGATCATCACAAGGACCGAGATCAGTCCTCATATGGATAGGACTGCATGGCGGGGCTACATGGGCATTCCTATAATTAACAATTGACGTTTACATACATAGAATATTGACCGAGTTGTTGAATTGGACATGATACCAACGGTAACCAAGTGTCGTGGCGTTGTTGATGCTTGTTAGAGCAGGTTGGTGTGCCGAGCTTATTTTCCATTCAAGCCTCGTCCAAAAATTTGACTCTGCAAACTTCACGCCAAGTGGCGCTCCTTCGCGCTCTGCTTGTCCTCTGTCCCCTATAAGCATCTCACACGAGGTCTGATAGCCCCAGCCTTTGCTACTAAAGCTTACGACATGTATAACACAGCGAGCCGGGTCCGTTGTTTCTTACCCGATTTCTATCACTATCCGCTGTTTTCGCTGTAAGAACACGTTTATTCTTATCATTCTGCCATTCGCGTTTTAGGGATGCCAACAGGGTTGCGGGCTCGCGATTCAGAGCTTACGACCCTTCATCCTCAAGGTTTTGCGTGGCCCTTGTTGCAAATCATAGAGCGCCCATGAGTTCACGGGTCTTCTCCATCGCTGAAGGGGGATAACACGCTTTGCTCACGCTGACTTATTTTGTCTATAGACCATCATTTCCATAAATACTCACATCTGTTTCCTCTCATTACAGTTTTCTACACTGCAGATAAACCCTAAATCCAGACGAACAGTCTCTACACTTGTATAATTCCGTAGTTCGCGCAAGATCGCCATCAGTTCCAGCCTTGGCTCCAGAATGTCTTCCGACGGACGATACATCTACCACCAACCTGCTATAACTCCAAACTACGATTATGCACCTTACCCTCCTCCTCCACCTTCCTCTTATGATAATTCACAGATAACCCAGCCGCCACCGAGGTCGCTGCGCTCAGCGGCTCCTCCGCAGGCTCCTTCGTCGCATCAACCATATAATCCTCCGCCACCTTATCCACATCATGCTTACCCATACATGACACACGCACAACAGCCTCCGCAGTGGTCTGGGGATGCGTGGGCTGCGCACTATCAACAATCTTATGCTCCTCCCCCTCCTCCTCCCCCGCCTCCAGTAGAGGAAGCTCCGTACAATTCTGTCCCGACAAGACCCGATTCTATATCCAGTTCATCCACGGATCCACGGGGATACAATGCCCCTCCTCCTCCTGAGCTTCGTCGACTTGAAGAGCGCCTACCTCCGCCTCCCAATCCCCCCCAAGCTTCGCCGAGACGAAGAGAGAGGGAATCTCCACCTACGGCTCCTTCAGGCACACCAACAGGATTAGACTTCATGAAGGTGATACAGACTCATGCGGTGTGATGCAGGCTTTCTCACAGTTGTTTTGTTCTCCCCACTGTTATCTAGTTGCTAGAGTCTTATCGGCTGATTATTGATATCAACGATAGCCCTTCAGGGCCGGGACGACCTCCGGCTGTGGAAACTTTTGAACGCATGTTTCAGTCCGCGACATATGGGGCTCAAATGCTAGAGTCTGCCACATCACAGCAGCAGCAGCAACCACCACCTGTAGAGGCCCCTCGGTCCCCGAAGCGTAAAGAGCCCGAAGAGGTTAAAGAACCTGCGAATGGCACGCCTGGTCCCCCACCTGCCAAACGACCGGTCAGGCAGGCATTCCTAGCGCTGCCCAATTTTTCCTGATTCTTTAATTTGTAGAAGACTGAGGAAACTGGTAATCAGGATGCGCAAAAGTGCGAAGGCTGCGGTGCCACCTCCACGCCAGAGTGGCGCCGTGGGCCATTGGGTGAACCCGCTCTCGTAATTGAATTTAATAGTTCTTGACTCATCATATATTATTCAGGTCCCCGCACGCTTTGTAACGCCTGTGGACTAGTCTATGCCAAACTTGTATGTCACTTCGATGTTTGCTGTGTCAAGAACATCTTAATTACAATTGCTTTAATTCTGCAGCTTAAAAAAAGATTTCGAGATAGTACGAAGGGTACAAATGGTGCAGGCCCGACTTCGCAAAACCTAGGAGAAGAATCTGTAGATGGTGATAGCGACGAGGACGAGGACGAGTACGCTTCCCAAGGCCAACATAGTGAGGGTGTGGGCGGCCACAGGGATTGATCTGTTGGTCGAGAACGGTGTTGGCCTTGGGAAAGACAACGGCGATCTTGGGATCTTGGGTATACTCATTTTACTAATATTTGATTTGTTAATTTCTGGTAAGCTTCTTCGTAGCATATTAGCATCTCTTCTTTTCTACATTCTCTCTACTAAGTTATGATGCTGGCGGTGTTCGTTTTTCAGAGCCAGCTGATCAGCAGTGTGTTTGCGTTTGGTTCAAACATCAGGGCCCAACGTCATGTCGGGGTGTGATTTTTCCTTGGTCTCTTGGGTATGTATTTCGGCCTCCGATCTGTTCGGTTTAAGCGTTAAACTAAAATGATTTCATCGCCAGTTTCTTATGTTTCGACATCAGAACAAAGACCTTCACACGACAGTCATGCAATCTATTGATTTATACAGTATCAACATCGTGTCGCATAGGTGTGTTTAGTTTACGAGGTTTTTAATGCTCCATTTGGATTATAAGCAGGTCCGATTTCAATTCAGTTGCAGGCGGCTCGTGGTAATGTTCATGACATATCCCCATTCACCGTGCACGATCGCCGTAACCGGTTAACTTGAACTTTCTTATTACCAGCTGACTTGCACCCTGTGGTGAATCATTCTGTGTTTACGAAAATATCGCTTCCCTTCCTTCCGCTTGGTCGTTTGGGTAACCACTGTACGGACTTGTTCACATCTTAACGCGGAGGCAATATACGAAACTTTGTCACGACATTTAACGCAATTGGAAAGGTCAAAAAGTTCAACTCTCGCCTGCTTGGCTAGTCATTAAGTGCACCTCGTGATGCTTGCAGGGTGCTGAATTACCTCTTCTTTTCCCTACCCCGGTCGTGAATGACACGCGCACATCTCTCCAAATGGAAGAAGACAGCCGTGGAGGTCCATTGACGTTTGATTTTTTTTTTAAGTTTAGAAACATTTCGTGGTGCCTTAACCTGCGAATTCCTCGTAAATACACATCTGTCGGAGCTGCTGATCATGAGGTCGGGTAGAGGGCTTCTTGCTACCCTTTACGAATCACAATCACGACAAATGGACCTTTAAGCCCGGTGGGCCAATTACCTTCATCAATAAAGAATGACAGAAAACACGTATCCACGAGAAACAACCTGTCATCCTATGCCTAAAACAACCTCGCCGTGTGAGTGATCTATGTACCTCTACTTATCAGCGCGTTCAATGGTCGTTATAGCACTCTAGAATATTACTGTGCGCTCCAACCTAGCTGTCATTGTAGTGATGGTTAAGCTAGCCTCCGTGCGAGCACCCGTCGGGCTATGCCCGAAACCTGTGGGCCTATGGATGCCTGAGAGTTCTATGTGCTTCATAACTATACCAAAGTTCTGGGCGCGCGGCTGTGCATGCGAAAAGGTAATCTTTTTGATATCCCATACTCCCGGCAATCGGCTATGCCGCAAAGATTTCTGACCAAAGTCTGGACACCCCTCGTACTTGCGTGTTCTAATAGTAACGGCAATTCATCAGCTTTTCTGGTAAGATGTGGTTTTTCGTTATGTAATGGGGCTGTTGCCTCCTTCCTAAAAGCATAGCTCACCGTCCCGCAATGCAATGTGTACGTACTGTTAGTGTATGGTCATGCAAAGCTGAGTGCCAGTGAGTTGAATATAATTGATATCACGTCGGAATGTAGATTGTAACTATGTGTTGTAGTATCCATGGATCCAGTTAGAGGATCAGGGTCGTAAGATGGGAGCTTGTATCATGCTTGTGGGCCACACCCAGAATTAAAATCTATGCTGTCCAACAAACGAGTACGAAGCTGATCATTTCAGGACAGCCAGATGACACATGCGAACGACCAAATGGTGCATTTACCTATTTACACAGCGAACGACGACGACGAGAAAGCACGGTGATCCAATAAATAGGTTAGTCCTAATAGTATACAACACGCCATTCATCTCCAACGAACATCATCCCTACCGCACAGGACCCGTCCCTCCCCCCTTCCCAGGTCCTCCTACCACCACTGATTGCCCAGTCCCCATCATCCCTTGCCCGCCCACACTCGGGCCCATCATCCCGGGCCTTCCACCCATTGGCCAGTACCCTGTCGCCCGTCCTTGAGCTTGCGCCTGGGAGTGGGCGGCAAAGTTCACCTGGGAGTAGTTATACAACTGCGGGTACCCATGGTGCACCTGCTGTTGCTGCTGCTGTTGAAGATGTAACTGTGGCTGTTGGATCGACAGTGAACCGTCTGGAGCTGAAGGCAGGGGCGACGCCGTGCCTGTCCTCCTGTTAGCACTGCCGTTACCATTTGTAATGTGTGGAGACATGGCTTGCGGGTGCGGCGACGGGCCGCCGTGCATGCCAGACCGCAACCCGTTGTACTGCGTATTGAACGCGAGATGTTGCTGCTGTGGTAGTGGTGATTGTGACTGCTGGGGGTGGGGCGCGGCCTGGGAATTTGGCTGCAACGGAGAGCGCCGTGCATTTCCAGTGCTAGCGAGAGACTTATTTATCACACGCGGGCTACCGCGTGCCGGGGACACTTGAACCTGAGATTGCGACTGTGACGGGGTGTGGGTATGGGAGTGATTTGGGGTGGAGCGCCCACCGCCGCCCGCCCCGTTCAAACGCTGCTGCTGCTGTAAGGCCTGGGCAAGCTGCATTTGCTGCAACTGGTGCGAGTACGCCATCATGATATGTGGGTTCGCTTGTTGCGGAATGAGAATGGGAGTGGGAGTGGGTTCCGCTGAGTTAGCATTGGTGTTATTGGTCCCGGTTTTGGTGGGCGACAATCCTCCATTGCGAGTCCCGGCGAGCGGGGATGTAGCGAAGGGTATGAGGGACGGGTACATAGGCTGTGACTGGGGTGGTGGTTGCGGTTGTAGCTGGGGCTGGGGCGTAGGATGGGAGGACGTGGCTGGCTGGGAAGATGGAGGGCGGGATGATTGTGCATAGTGCTGCTGGGCGGGAGTTGGCGTTCGTATTGCGGCCTCGGTTGCTGCCTGGACACTGGGATATACTTGTGGCTGCATGGGCGATTTGTCGGGAGACTGGGGCGGGTTTAGGGAAGGTGGATTCTGGCTGATGAATTGCACTGGAACGGGGGTGCGTGCAAAGGCGCTCGTGGCAAACGAGATTTGTGGTGTGTCGCCATTCTTTGATTTTGTCTTCTTGTCTTCTGAATCGGAGGGGGTCTGTGCATGGGGATAGTTCTCAGATGGTGTGGACGGCTTTGTGGGAGACGAGTGTTGAGAGTTAGCCACGAATTGACTTCCATTGATCTGTGGTTGCGGAGTCTCTGGCTTGGGCTGTCGTGCTTTCTGAAGGGCATTGAGGATCCGGTATCTATATTGATGTCAGCACTGCTAAAATGTAATATGAGAGATAACCATACGTGGGATTGTATGTCCTGTTGTGTCTTGGGTTCATGAACTGCATGATCTGGGCTCGGCGGGCCTTCTCCGTCTCGTCTTCTTCCGGATCCATCGCTGCTGCCTTTCTCTTCAGCGAAACGGGTACGGTGGGTGTCGAGACTCGCATAACATGGTTCGCTATCCGAGTAAGGTGCGGGTTGGGGTCAAGACACAGCGGTGGCGAAATTGCGAGCTGAGTTATCAGTAACGTTACCAGTCAGGGGCTCGACATGATATCGCAAGGCCGTATGAATGCTTACAAGAATCCGGGACTCTATCGCCAATGCGTCCCCATCTGACCATTTGCCGCCGTTCTTTTTGTTTAGTGAACAGATATCCGCCCAGAGCGTCTCTGCATTAGGGTGCAGGACTGCACGGGTGCGTTCCGGTTTTTCAAGAGTTTCTTTGTTGCGTTGTGGTCGGTAGTCCAGCAGTTCCACGATCATACACCCTGAAATTAAATCATAGAATCACCGCCTTCGTAGAAATTGTTGCTATGTCATACCATCATAGAAAGGCACCCTAGCTGCTTCAAACAGTTCAAGGAAGTCCACTGGTATCCGGTGCGCCCGTATATCATCCAGCAATGACTTCACAAATCTATAAGCTCACAAAGACTGTGGAGACAAGAAATCCGAACCGCAATTTGGTTGTTATACAGGAACTTGGACCCATTGTTCAAAGTCCAGTATTCCAAGTGCAAATGAACGGTAAAGGACGGTGGAAGAGCATCCGTTCTCTCCAACAGTTCCTCGACATAGCGCGTCCGATTGTACCCCGCCATAACGACATGTATCTGGTCCAGTGGTGGCTTCTAGTGGTGATGTAAGCCAATATCAAAGGCACGTCAATAATTGATCACGTGCATAAAAAGAGGGAATGGACGCCCAGCTTCGCGAGGTTTGCGGGACATAGAGTTCAACTTTTATATACAACTGATATCGGCGACATGTAGCTCGTTCCATTTCTGAGGGACAGGAATCCTCAGGTTCGACAGATTGCATTATCGCATCTATTACCCCAGACACCACCCGGATCACCTCATAGGGATATTTTTTTCTCTGGTTTGCAGGCTGGAGGATTGCAGGTGAAACTCAAAGACTCTGATATTATTAGGGACTTGAAACTGCTTTGTCGAGACCAACTGGTAAGTTCGGACCCCTCGCATTTTGTTCTTCTAACTATCACTCTGCAGGACATTGCGCACGACGCTTTCCGAGCACTCGTCAATCTGTCAGATTCTCCTTTGCTTCTATCACCTCTATCGGAAACCTCGTTTCTAATATTTATTGTATCCTACATCATCGTAAGTGCAGTCATTGATCCCCGTATCTAAATCTAACCCACAACCGTGACACAGAACCCTAATTCGATCCTCGCCGATCTCGCATCGATGCTCCTTTCAAATCTCACCTCATCTTTTGCAGCATGTTCTGTCTTACTCTCTTTACACTGCCCTATCATTCCTGCACCCAACCTGCCAAATGGCTTTTATCCAACTCAAAGCCGGTGCAACACCAGCCTCACGCCAGAACCGTACCCATCTGCCGAGCAGCGAGACGTCCTGGCATTACCGCTGCTCCTCGATGCATTTACACAAGGTGCACAAGCAGACGAGTCTAGGGACCTCTCGAAGCGAACGCGTAAAGGCGATCTCCATTTCCTAGCCAGTGTATTTGCGAACTTGACTACAGTATGAGAAATCTTCTCTTTATGCAATCATAGTACTGATATGCGTTTTATCTAGGCACCAGCAGGTCGCACCTTCTTCCTCCAATCCCGGCCTAATAATTTTCTCGACCCCACCAGCGCTTTAGAGTACCCCCTAGCTAAGATCGTGCCCTTCACTGAGCACAGAGACACCATTCGTCGCCGCGGTGTTGCTTCCACTATCAAGTGAGCGTCATTCCCGGTCCCCCATCCTCCTGCCCATACCTCATTTGCCACAGAAACTGTACATTCCACGTACCGGGGCATAAAGCCCTCTTGTCCCCCGAATTATCCAATGTCGCCGTTCCGCCATCTCCAACCGAAGCAGCAGGCATCGATGCCCTACCTTACATTTTGCTCCCCCTAGCTGGCCCAGAGGAGCTTGATCTCGAGGTCAGTAACATTCTTTCACTTACTCCTATACTGACACCGAACCTTGAACGTTGAATGGGGAACAGGACCAAGAAAAACTGCCCTCAGCGCTACAGTTTCTTCCACCCTCCAAAACACGGGAGTCAGACCAGGCCCTACGTCTGACACATGTAGAGACGCTGCTCCTGTTGTGCCACACGCGTTGGGGTCGCGATTTTCTCCGCGATAACGGCGTCTATGAGATCGTCAGGGCTGCTCATGAAGTTGAAAAGGTCGATAAGGTTAGGTTTTTTTTCTCTCTCTTCCTTGTTTGGGCTGTTTTATTTCGTGTACAGCTTGAAATTGGTGGACATGATGTGCTAACAGCGATTCTTCCTCAAATGCAGATTTCGGAACATATTGAACGGCTGGTGATGCTGTTGAAGGGCGAGGAGTTGGATGAGGATGTAAATCCTGGGGACGTTGGGGAGGATTTACAGGTGATGGAAAACCCCAGCACGAGCACTGCAGTGATAACGACGGGTGATGATGACGATGAGGAGGACGAGGATAATAAGATTGAGGAAGTGTAGCGTTCGTGTACAGTATGAAGGATATACTAGGCTTTGCCGCTAAGCGTTTCGGGGTAGGATTGCATGCAATGATGGTGACAAGGAGCGGGTATACGCGACATGCCCTATGGAGACTCGAAAAGAAGTATGGCATATGGCATGTTTCCTGTTCCATTCCTTACCTGACGCTTGCTGCCAGTTCTGCTACGAGCACACCACTACTCTAGGGACTTCCGTTTACCTATTATTACGCTATCCAGCTTCGTCCTCGAAAACTAACCCTCAAACTTTTACTTACTGGTGGGTTTCTGTGACCTCAAACACCAAATTCGACCTAATTACCCTCAAGGTGCGAGAGAATATCAACTCTAGAGAGCAGGACATACGCTGGTAACAAACCTCGGATGTCATCATATATGCAAGCCAGAACAATACAAACCAGCCCCGGACGATAGCCAATGTTGGGTTTTATAAACATGCATCCCCGGCCGGCCTCGGCCTCGAACCAAAAATTTTCAGACAAACCAGATCCCAGAATGTACACTCGGTCCATACAAAGAATCAGGGTTCAGTATTCACCCTATTCTCCTGTTCCGATGGCGTAGAGTTCTTCTGGTGTCCAACTATACCAACTCCCCTGAAAAACAGAATGGCCAAGATAGCAGCTAATATTGCAAGGGATTGTAAACGATTGCGAGATGATATTTAACAAGGATCTTACCTGATACGCCAAAGGCAAAGGCAGTCCATTGCGCAGATCGATAGCTGTTCAATACTGGCCGGGAATTGCCAGTCAATGTTGCATGAGTAACACGATTAAATACAACAGTTGTCACTGTGGCACCGAACGCTGTTCCTAACTGTAGGAGCAAGCCACAGAAAACGCAGGAGAACTTGAAAAACAAAGAATACCTGTGTCATAGTTTGAAACAGGGCTCCGGCAAGGCTCTGTTCATGTTCCAAGGAAATCTTGGCAATAAAAAGGATGCCAGAAGAAAACACAAAATCACCACCGATGACGGAGAGAATAGCTGCTGGAAATCCGAATGCCCAGTATGGCGCGGATGGGTCGATCAAGGCGAAAAAGAGACATGCAGTTGATGTGCTAAGGGTGCCCATCACTGCAGAAGAAAGCAAAGGATCGGTAAGAGAATACCTAAGGGTGGAACTGCGCAAAGGAACATGAACAGACCGAGGAGATAAATCATGGGCACACGCCCTACGATGGATGCAACGACAATGTTACAAATAATGCCAGAGACGAACATGGGTACTAAACACACTGTCGTGCGAATGGGAGAGTAGCCGATGAAATCTTCATAATACAGCTGCGAGTTCAATGTCCGTGAGAAAAGATTCAGGTCGCACGAGGAAGGATATAACTACCTGTACCCAGAATGTCCAGGAAAGAAAAGAGCACCACGTCAAGAACGCAATAAACATCATCACTGCGAATCGGCCTTCGGCTCGTGTCCACATAGAAGTTTTCATAAGCGGAGGAGGAGTCAGGAAGGAGTATGGAGCATTTAAGGTGTTTTGCACTTTTTCGAGGTAACTTTGCCACAGAAAAAAAATTATGACGAGGATTACGCCGAGCACGAGGAGGATGATGATGTCTAAAATTGCTCTCAATTCTTGAATAGAAGAAAAGACGAGAAAGAAACATACATGGTGTCCTCCATTTCTGCGGTGCTATCTCACCTTGCCCAAGTACAGTTACGATAAACACCAACCCGGCTGTGATAAGGAACGCTCCAAACCAATCAATGCGGCGGTCCAGTTCTATAGTGGGAACGTCTGCATCGAAAGACACAAGTCCTCCAATGAAGCAGAGGAGGGTGAGGCCACATGACAAATAAAATGAGGAGCGCCAGGACGGGCTGTCGTGTTATCATCAGACGCTAAAAAAGAACAAGAGCAAAGAGGGCCCAGAGAAAATTTACCCTGAAGTCTGAGCGAGTAAACCTCCAAAAACACTACCAATCGCGCCCCCAATTGGTGCACCCGCTGCGAAGGTGGCGAATGCGATGGAGCGAGCGAGTGAGGGCGGAAACGCTCGTGCAAGAATTCCCAACTGACGCAAGAGACAAGATTATAGGGCGCCTATGCAATGCATGGGAACATAAAGATGACTGACCGAGGCCGGAATAGAGGCAGCTGAGCCTACACCTTGAATGCCTCTGAGAATTACGAGTGTTTTAAAATCTGGGCTCACATGATGTAAAAACCGAATTAAGGATCAGAGGAGATGTCGAGCTTACCTTTCGCAAACCCACATCCGAGCGTGACTGCTACCAAGAGTAATGATCCAAACGAGAACGTCTTCTTGGGACCATATAAATCCGCCACTCGGCCAAAGACGATTAATAAACACCCCTGTTATAGATTTTCATATGAATTTAGCCATCCTACAAACGGACGGGAAAGCGTTAGAAGATGCAGACCCCGCTCAGAGAATATGCCGACAACAGCCACTGCAACTGTGCCTCTTGGACATGGAGATCTTTGCCTATCCTCACGAGGGAGATGGAAACAGATGTGTTGTTCGAGGTCTGAAGAATCCATTAACCTTGAGGATTGGGAAGATCATGCTAATTCGTACGGTGACGATCATAGCAAATGCACAAGTCGACATAAGTATCACAGCGTTCAGTGTGCTTCTCTTGTAGTCCTCTATGGCAGGGGCGATGGATGCCTCAGATTTAATGTCGTCCGGAAGCCCAGTGGTCGGCGTCATGGGTGACGGGACCATAACGCGGTCGATGAAGGAGAAGAATGACTCGTCAAGGAAGAACAAGGCTGACAATTAGCTATTGGGGTATATGATATCTAAAGCCATGCATTAGATCAAGATGCAGTATTTAATCAAGAGTTGCCATAAATCACGCATGCAATAAGTATGCCTAGAAGCCCACAGAGGCCCGAAGGAGGGATACAGTCGCCATTTGTGAGTGCGAAACATCGGAGCAGGCATGGCCGAGAAGAACCAATTATTGAAACCTAACTCAAATTAGTATACGTTCGCGTGAGGGTATCTTAGTAATCCAATACCTCTTTGCCTATATTTACTCACATCTTCCCATGTACATAAACATAGTCAAAAATTCCCGAGCGAGCTTGGAGCGAGCAGTTGGCTGTAGCCTGTAGGGATGGGGCTCAGTAACAAGAAATGCATCATTTCAGGCCCCCCCCTTGCCAAGTGCAATTCTGAAGCCTGCCATTTCTGAAATGGCTCGCCACTCAGGCGCTTACATAGGGCGAATACTTCACCAGTTCCGCTCAGCCGAAAAACATCCAATGGCTCCGAGCTGCACTGGTGGCAACACCGTTTCTACTTGTGAAAAATATTGAACGCTTTGAACTGTCCATCAGGCATGCAAGGTCTCTGCCCCGATTGTGGTTGCCCGCTGCTTCCCGGCTCTGCTTGAATTGCCTTGGCTCCAAGTAGGCAAACCAGAGTGTTTACTTTCATAGTCAAACGGTAAGGATCCATACTTCATTGCTTTCATCAGGGGTGCAAAGGAAACATCTTCAACTCAAATTTGTCATTTTTTGGCAATTCTATGTCGGCTCAATAGCTCTACTTGAGCGCTTGAGCTGTGGCCAAGATGAGCTGACTCTAACTAAAACTGGTTGTAATTCGCATACATTTACTAAAGGTGTAGTGTAGCTAGTGATATATGGCAAGGGTAAAACCTCTTTACGTCGTATTAGTACAGTATGTACTTATGTATGTCGAAGTCGGTGGGAGGGACGTCAAATATTCAAAAATCCCGTGTCACAAGGCTTGACAGCTGCTTACGCGGTCTAATAACATTAGTAGCGGTCAATGTAGATGATTCTTAGACGATTAGCTGTATAATTAATTATTGGACGATGGACGATTACAACGATAGGCCCCATCAAAAATTATCCACACAGGGCGGAACCTAAGTTTTAACAGGACCCCCGAAAATCACCCGAAAATCACCCTATATGTATCTGCCGAATCCGGATAAAATTCTGTGTTTTGGCGGCTAGGTATATGCCAATCCGGATAAGATTGGGCCCAAATTTCAGATGCGAGAATCCGGATAAAATCGGCAAGTCATCAGTATAAGTATGTTCCCAATCCGGTTAAGTCAGGGTTGCATTGTTCAACTCGAAGAAATATATCACAGAATAGACAAAAAAATTGGGACAAGAGTATGTACAGTTGAAGTTTATAATGCATAACTTCATGATGCATAAATCTATTAAGCATAGGTCCAGCATCAGAACCACCATGGGACGCAGGGAAATGGAGTGCATAATGCATAGGCCCAATATGCAATATCGGAGTAGGTGGGAATTTTGTCACGGCAGCCACGGTGATGCATGGCAATGACATAGGGTCGGGAATGACATAGGGTCGGGAATGCCATTGTAATTTATTAGAATGATGGTGCTCAGCTCAATAGGGTATAGTGCCAAGATTGTAATGATGAAATATTCCTCATAAAAAGTCGAACAGACGCTCAATGACACAAAGTTGAAAATGCCTGGTCCTGAACCCACCCGTAAACCTCGCGCAAAACCGAAACCCTACGTACGAAAACCCAAGGCCCCTGTACAAAAGGATGCTATAGTCAAGACAACGGCAAAATCCACCCTGATGAAGAAGAATGGAAATCTCACACTGCATGATTGGATGACAGTCTTTGCATACATAGAGGAGCGAGCTGGCATGTCTCAAGGTGACATTGTCAGGCATTTTGCTTCAAGAATAGATGGCACATTAACTTTTGATCAATCAACACTCTCACGAAAAGTAAAAGTGTGGCCCGAGCTTGAGAAGCACGTCACATCTTATCCGAATGTGTGGTCGTCCAAGCATTGATAAATTGTGATGTGTCCAGATGTGGAGAGCTCTTGTGCTCTGGGTGTGGCACATGAAGGAAAAGGGTGAAACATTCAGCGGTCCAATGTTGAGGGAGAAATGGGGCAGATTTGAGCAGCAGTTTGATGTTCCCGAGAGTGAGTGGCTGAAGGGTGATGGTTGGATCAGACCATTTTGTAGGGCTTATGGCTACAGGGAACATTGTCAGCATGGGGAGGCAGGATCCGTTGATCTTGAGGCAGTGAAAGCAGAGTGCAAATGAGTTGGGTTGATGGAATGTCGATGAGTTGGCCCTTTTCGCATTGTAAGTCATCACTCTTGGTGTTCTTTGATTGTCATGTTGTTCCTGAGCACCTTACCATAGTGTGCCATCAGACCGAGGCCTCTCCTTGAAACAGATGAGCAGCAAAAAGAAAGACAAGTTTTGCATCACCATGGCTTTGCTGTGCAATGCTGATGGAAGTGAACACTTACCACCAATCTATATTGGGAAGTCCAAGAAACCTCAATGCTTCAAGACACAGACACCTGCTCAACATGGGTTTTACTATCGAAACAACAAAAAGGCATGGATGACATCAGAGCTCTTCAAGGAGTAAGCACTCTTTCCTTACCACCTTTTGTGATGATCAATTGTACGAAATGGGCAGGTATATCAAAGACCTGGACATCAAGATGCATAATCAGAACTGATGCATCTGTCTTACCCTCGACAACTTCTCTGGGCACTACATTTCAATACAAACCTTGGAATATCCAGCTCCTCTACTTTGAACCCAATATGACCTCATTTGTCCAACCCTTGGATGCAGGAATTATCCAATGTTTCAAAGCTCATCATTGATGAGAATTTTGCCTTTGTGCAATTGTGTTAGGGTGACACCCACTAATCTGCTAGCTGGACCATGCGGGCTCTCCTACAAGAAGGCGGCGGGGCACACACACGTGATGGCGGGTTTTGATAGTTTTGATGTGAGGGGTTATTTTTAGATGAGTTGGCTGAAATAGGCTTTTCACACCACAAATGTGGATGGAATACCTAAGAGAACTCAACTGAGGTCCCCTGGTATATATTTTAAGTTTACAGTGGCTCACAAAACTGTCCCAATGTTTGGTCATTTTTGACAGATGCACTTGGTGTGGAGTGATGACATAATCTAGGGTCTTGGCACTCATGTCCCATAAACTACATTGTTCCAGCTTTCTAAAACACCTTGGTCATGTTATTTGGATAAAAACTCATGGAGTAATGAGCCAAACCAAGTTGGAACTCATTGGGACAGTTTTTTGAGCATCTATCATTTTGCTGTCTAGTACTTGGTATGACCCCCCACCCCTCTTTTATGATCTGTACATCTGGATAATGTATCTGCTTTCCTCATCAAGCTTCCTGCTTTGTGGACTTAGTGAAAATCAAAATGTGATAGGAATAATGCCCAATGTGCTTGTTGACAGTGAAGCTTTTTAGCAGTGATGATACTCAACCCAGAAACCCAAACAAAACCTACTAAATGGCTTTGGATGGTATAACACGAGTCAGAGGAAGGGTGTGAGTTGGTACTAAATATCACTGCTGAGACCAAAACATTGTGTTTAGTGATGCAAAATAATAAGGGATGGTGCGAATAGTCTGTAAGAGCATACAAAGTTGTTTGAAATAGTTTGAAATATGTTTGAAGGTGTGCGAAATAGTTCAAAAAATGTTCAAAAGTGTGCAAAATAGTTCAAAGTAGTTTTGAGGAATGTCAAAGTGATTTGAAGTGGTTTGAGGTATATCGAGGAGCGAGTATAATGAATGTAAAATGTTTGTCAAAAGGCAATAGGCGATGTGCAATAAAATGAGGAGCGAATATGATAGTTTCAAAGAAGTTCGTGATGTTTTGCAGAACTTAGAGATATGATGCAAAGATAAGACTCAAGAGAATGACTCTTAAATCAGATGATGAGTGAGAGGGTAACTTATGCTCTGTTCCCCGTTGGTATTCTCCTCTTGTTCTAAGTAGCTAATACAAGTCTATATACAAATTGAAGAGATAGTACTAAAAAGGAAATAAGAACATGTGTAAAACATGAGGCAATATATCAAACAATGAGGACTTGTAGATCATGAAACAAATGAAAAATGATAAATAATGAAACATATAGTGTTCCCATATAGTAAGAGTACTTATCTTTTGCTTTAATATATCAATGAAACATAAAAATGCACTTATCACATCCTAAGTCTCTTGTAGTCTCTCCTTGTGTCTGGTAGTGCTCGATATGCAACTAAATGGTTTGTTCTGGATGTGCAGTGTATATCGAAAGTGTTTCAAGACAGCTATATGGTGGCTGATATTGTTTGAAATGCTGTGAAGTTATTTGAAGTGTTGCAAAATGTCATGAAATGGTTTGAAATAGTTTGAAGTCATCTGAAATAGTGCGAAATAATTCAAAAACATTTGAAGTCAATTTTGTAGTGTTCATAGCGATTCGGAGTGCATGTCATAGTGTATAGATACAAGTGGGAATCTTCTCCAGATCTTGGCATGCACAGTGGACCTATCAGCATAAGGTTGTGTAAGAGTGCAGCAATTTTGAAAAAGTTATGAACAAAGTGACAATAAAAATTGGTGAGTCCCAAGAAAGCCTGAACTTCCTTGATATGGATAGGCATGGGCCAATCAACAATTGCCTGTATCTTGATAGGATCCATCTTGATTCCATCAGGACCAATCTTTAATCCCAAAAACTTGATCTCGCTTGCCCCAAACACACACTTTTCAAGTTTAACAAATAAATCATTCTCTGCCAATCTTCTCAACACCTCCTGCACTATCGCCTCATGATTTTCTTCATCCTCTGTGAATATCAAAATGTTGTCAATGAATATTATTACCACACCTTTGTCTATTACATCCTTGAAAATGTCGTTCATCATATTTTGGAAAGTTGGGGGACTATTGGTCATCCCAAAAAATATGACTAGCAGCTCAAAGGATTCTCGATGCATGGCAAATGCAGCCTTCCACTCATCTCCTTTCTTTATTTGTACATTGTTGTACCCTCAGCGTAAATCCAATTTTGTAAAGACCTTGGCCTTTCCCACCTTGTCAATTATCTCTGAGATCAATGGCAAAGGGTATGCATTCTTCACTGTCCACTCATTCAAATACCTATAATCTGTACACATCCTCTTCCTCTGATCCTTTTTTGGTACAAAGAATACTGGTGATGTCTGCAGTGATTTCAAAGGTCGTATTTATCCCTTGCACAATTGTTCATTAAGGAATGCATCCACTTCTTCTTGTTCCTTTGGAGACAATGGGTAGACTTTTGACTTCTTTGGCACAAATCCCAGCTTCATCTCGATTGCATGATCCCATGGCTTTCGCACTGGCATCTGCTCTGATTTCTTCTTCTAAAAAACTGACAAATATTTATGGTAGGCTTTTACAGCATTTTTATCCCATGACTGTCCTCCACAAATTTCCCTAAAGGTTTGCTTCTGTTCTTCCTTGCTGGTCATGATTGGAACTTCCCCATTTGGCATATCCTCATCTTCCACTTCCTCCATTGTAACAGAATACTTCCTCAGACATTCTTTCTCTTTCTTTTCCTTCTTCTCCTTTTTTACTTTCCTTCCATATACATTACATTCTTTAGGACAACAAGTCATGTGTACCTTCCCAGTTTTCCAATCAATTTCCAGGTTATGCTTTCATAACCACAAACATCCAATTATCAGATTGGTTTTCCCAAGGTCGCACACCTCAAATACAGCTTGTTCTTAATGATCCTGATACTTCAGTATTATCATCACCTCCTCCTTAATAGTTCCTCCACAATTGATCGTACCATCAATATTGTACACCATTATAGGTTGTGGCAGTTTATGCATGCGAATACCATTTCCAGTAATTAAGGATCAATTAATAAATAATCCAGTAGCACCACTGTCAAGCAATGCTTCCACATTAATTGCTGCATGTGTGTCCACTGTCTTCAATCCTACTGTCAAGCTGATTTTGGGTTCTATTTATGCTGAGCAAATAAAGAATTTAGAGGTCTTCGGAAATAAGGCTGGGCATTTTTCTTTATCACATAAGTGATGATGGTCATACTCTTCAATTTCTCTTTTGGGTTCACTCTGGGTTTTCTCAGATACTAATACATTGTATTGATTCTGGGTCACCAATAGGGAAACCTTCACTGGGACTCTTCCACAAAATTCTTCTGCTTATCTTCCTCCAACTTCACTTCCTCGTTGTTGCTTCCCTAATCTTCCTTTTCTGCCTACAATTTCTAGCAATATGCCCTAATTGCCCATAGTTAAAACATTTAAGTGGGGCCTTGTCTCCCTACTCGATCAACATTTATTGCATCTGCCGATGCTGCTGACTCCTTAACAATAGGTGTCACTGTCATGGCCAGTGGCTTTGCCCTCAGAGCTTGTACCTGAGGCATCCTTCCTTTCTTGGACTTTCCTCCTGATGACTTTCCAAATCTGGCATTTCCATACATCAATTTTGACTCTGCCTGTTCCTGTCACTATTTCTGATCAAGATGCATTGCCCAATCATACCACTTGTCCAACCTCTCTGGCATAGAAGGTAGTTGATAGATAGACTTGAATAATGAGGGATTTAATCCTGCCTTCAAAAATTCTACCAATGCAGCTTCTCCCATATCCATCTGTGATGCTTCTGCCTTGAACTGCAAAATAAATTTGTCTGCAGTTAGAGAACCTTGGCGCATGGTTTTTAATTTTGCATTAGCTGTCACCTTTGGATTAGAGTCTCCAAACTGTGCCTCCAATCTCTCCAAAAATTCCCTGAAGGTTGCAAATGGTTTATATCCTGCAGCAATTTGATTAATGGCTTTGTTCTTCTAGAACTGTGCTTTTCCTCCCTGGATGTATGAAAGAGCAAACATAATCCTAGACTCAGTTGTATGAAATTTGGGCTTTCTCCCATGAATATACAATACTATAAAGCTGATGAAGGATTTTGTGTTCTGCATGGTACTGTCAAATATTTACGGGGGCACATATTTAGGTAAACACATTTTTCCACTCTCAGATCTCTCCTCTGCATGCACATTCTCCTGAGACATCCACTCCACCATCTCCTCCATCTCATCATCTTTATCTTCTACTGTCTCTGCTTTTATTTCTGCTTGTTTGGGCTGGGATGCTGCCAATACTGACACTAATTGGGACATTTGTGCTGTAAGCACATCAATTTTGGCTTCTAGCACTGGCATGGGAACAGGATTGTGACCAGGATTTGAAGTTGATTGTTCTGTCATAATGATGTAAGCTGTGATGAGTCACTTCTTTGGCTGAGTCAAGATTTGGCTTCAGAATTTTTTTGCAAATTTTTTGAGTCACATGATCTGGCAATTTGGGTACCAAACATGGCAAAACACATGATTTTGGCTATTTGGGCACTTCAGATCAATAACCCTTCCAACAGTGCCTGATCTCAGGGTTAATACAGAATTTGGCTAGTAACTAATTTAACTACAATAGTTATCTGAATAGAGTGAGGTAAATCTCGATTAAACCAGATCTGATCAGTCATCTGGTTGCAGCTGTTCTAATGATGAGCGCTGCCTCTCGATCACTGGCAGTTGCAATATAAGGTGAGGCCTGGTATTGGCTTATGAAAGCAAGGTAAATATGTATATACAATTACTTCTGGCTCTTGCCAAAAGGATGAGTAAGCAGTTGTGGCATGCTGAAACAATGACGTATGCGCATGTAAGAGAAGGCGCACTGATAAGGTAGTTGAGTTCTTCTGTTAAGGTGACACCCACTAATCTGCTAGCTGGACCATGTGGGCTCTCCTACAAGAAGGCAGCAGGGAGTGCATGCATGATGGGGGGTTTTGATGGTTTTGATGCGAGGGGTTATTTTTAAATGAGTTGGCTGAAATAGGTTTTTTTCACTACAAATGTGGATGGAATACCTAAGAGAACTCAACTGAGGTCCCCTGGTATATATTTTAAGTTTATATACTATGTTTTACATATTGTACTATGTTGCTACTAATGCATGTGTACATATTGATGCATGTAAATAGAAAATTCCCATGCTGACAAATACAGTATTTGTAGGCATTTGGTAGCATATTTTGATGTAATAAAATAAAATATTATTATGTAATAGGCATGCTAGGAGACTGTTTCCTAACAAATTGAGAAGGATGAACTTGGAGAACATGAAATTTACAAGATCAATTTGCTTGAAGCTATGCTGATGGCAAGAGAGGCATGGAAGCAGGTCCATGATTCGATGATTCAATACTGTTGGAACCACACAAAAATTCAAGGGTGAGTGGTACACCAACAGAAATGGAATGAATAATGAAATGCCACAGAGAGGTTCTGGATGATGATGTCTGTGATATGACATCATTTCATGCAGATTGTGGAGCATGGGACATTATTTGGACCTTCACAACAAGTGAAATGACATTGCTCGATGCTGAAGAACTTAAGAAACATCTTGGTGACTGATATAATGAGTGTGACTGGTAGCCAGCACTCAATGCAGTTATGAATGCAGAGGGTGATGTCTCATGTGCACAAGATCAGAAAGTCAATTGCCACAGTTGACAATCAAGTTCCCATAATGATTGGAACCAGAACCTCCCATCCCCCAGCTTGTCAACATGGAGCAAGGATTGATGAACTCTGTCAAAGAGCTTGTCAAGCACAAAAGGATAATTGGTCTTCCCCCTACCCTGGAGGATTTTGTCAATCCCATCGAGGAGCGAGAGGTTGATGACTCACCATACAGGTTTGAAGGAGGTGATGCCAAAATCATAGCTGAGGTTAGACATGAGATGGTGGTTGCCCATGGTGAAGTCATTGAGCTTGATGATTCAGACTCGGAGGATGATGACGATGATGACAGCTCACTCTCATGGCATGAAGTCATGGAGCTGTGCAAAATGCTCAAGAAGGATTGTATTAGGTATGGAGGTGAGAGCTTCTCCATACATTACATCATCAGATACACAAGTACAGGGCCCATTTGCTGCATGAGGATCTTCTTAGCTTTACTCAAACATTGTTGACCCAGTATTTTATGAAGATGTGTTCCTAGATAGAGTAACACTGTCAGCAAGGGTCACATATGTCACAATCTGTGACACATTTCCATCCTGCATAAATCTATTAATGCATAACTCATTGGCTGGTCCTAAGGCTATGCATTATGAGAACTTCAACTGTAGATGAATTAAGGGTAAGAATTGCAACTCTTATAAATTTTTCCAACTTGCTTGGGTTCCAAGTGCCACTCATGTCACATCAGTATCTTATCTGCCAATGCAAATTTATGAGCATATGCACAACAGACAGTTTCATGCAGTGCCTTGTGTGTTGCAACATTTTCATGTCAAAAGATTTACTTTACTTCCCTCTAGCTTGTTTATTTGCATGTTGAATTCCATACCACACAACATCGCTGGGGAACAATACATTGAACTCTCCCCTACAGACCACACATGCTTTCTGGAACTTCATGTGAGAACTCAGGACATCGTGCTCATGCTCAAACTTCAAAAAGGATGAAAAGTTATTACTTTGGAGATGGAAGACTGGAATATTGAATTTATGTATGTGCCCTCCCACCAGAGCATTGTAGAAGCAAAAAAATAAGTATTTCAAAAGAAAAAACTGATTTTTCTGATGTATCTTCTGTTTGTTGGGATAAAATTTGGTCAAATGTATGTGCCAGCATCTGGATAAAATTGGGGCTTAGGTCAAAGAAAATAAGCCAGATAAGATTTTTTTTTGCAAACCATGCATTAGTAGGGGCTTTTGGTGGTCCTGTTTTAACTTCTGCTACATAAGCCATAAGCATCACATCATCATCACACAGAGTGTACTAAGTATAGGTAGCAGAAGTTGAAATTTAGGTTCCACCCCCCTGTGGATATTTTTTAATGGGGCTAAGTTTGGCTGGAATCAAAAATTGTGTCATCACTTTGACCATGACAATTATCGAGGGTGATTACTGGACAATTATGGGACACAATTATTTTGACAGGTCCATCATCTTCTGCATGATGTAAGCAAAAATGTAAGCACATCAAATAATTGCCTTTGATAATCACAACTATCTGTGTCCCAAAAATTGTGGACATAATCTGCAGATCCTCACCCTACTTTGACTACTATTATTAGCCACAACAATTGCCAGGCATATAACATTTGCCTCTTTTGGCTATAAATCTATCTGTATCACCACCTTATGTTGCATGTGAGTAGCATAGAAATAATATATGTCCTTTTGTCTTTGCAAAAAATATATATATTTGGGCTGCTATGAGCCGAGGTAATTGAGGTAATGTTATGGCCAGCCAGGAGGATTGCTACAAATTATCCATCATAAGGCAGTGTTGTATTCTAAGGGGTTATTCACCCCTAATTTTTTGCTTAAGCCTTGGGACTTAAAAACATGTCTTAATTAAGCCTTGTATCTAAGGGGTTATTAATGCTCCACCATTTCTTGTCACCCATCAAAGTCATCACCCAATCTGTCCAATTTCCAATCATCTGGTATCCTATCTTCATCTGCCTCTTCATCTGCCAACAGCTCCATAAGCCATGCCTCCTCAGTGTATGCCTGCCATCGATGGACACACCTCAACTGCTCATTAATATCTGATTCCTTGCAACCAGCAAACAGCAATTCTAATGATCTTGGCAATCATTTTGATTATGGATAACCATATGTGACATTCCACAGTTCTTCCTCATCTGAGTCGTCATTTCTTGCTTGTTCCTCCTGCTTCCACTTCCCATTTCCTTTCTCTATCCTTCATGAGATTTCACCAACACTGATTATGACTCTGAAAGCTCTTCCCCATCCCCATTCATGTCTACATTGTCATCGTCTTCTAACAACTCAGCATACTGCAGCACTTTCAGAAACTCTGCAACTTGGTTTTGCTCATGGTTTTGCCATTTGACATGTTCTTCAATATATCCTGCTTTTTTTTGTGAGGACCAAATGTCTGCATCCACCTGCAACTTAAAATGAATAGGAATCAGTTATGTGGTAACATACTACTTACTTTGCCATTTTCTCAAGTCTCAGCAGCCTCAAACAATTCCAGAGTCATGTTTTCTTAATCTTGAGATCAGAGAAACTGTGCTCAAGCCCAGCTTGATTCATGAATATACCGAGGAGAAAGGTGGCAAAGTCAGTGAGCTTGTAGGTGAATGTAGTAGTCAAAAATGCCTTCCACATTATGAGAGGGTTTTTGCCCTACTCTAATGTGAGTCTTACCTTCCTGAGATATCACAGGGACTCAGGTGAACTCTTTGAAAGCTATCCTTATTTTTTTCCCAGTCCTCAAACACCCCTTTCAAGCTGAGGTATCTCAGAAACACCTCAGAGACCTCCTTCTCCTTCTCCTTGTACTTTCATTCATCTTGTTCATCTTCAATGGGCAGAATCTTTAGAGGACAAGAACAAACATGGCAGCAAGTTTAGATATTATGACTGTTAGAAACTGTATGCAAGTGTATACTATACAAAACTAAACTTACTTCTAGAAGAATTGTGTTCAGCATAAACAGACTAATTACAGTGTTATTACACAAGCATGAAATACCCTCAAAGGGATTGAGCACCATGGCTAAGATGAACATTGGCTGATCAAGCACTTTCCAACATTTCTTGATGCTCTTTGTCATGCCAGCTGCAACCAATTGTTTTGAGTGCTTCTGAAAATACTCATGAATGTCAAAAGGGCCTGGTCTGACATTAGTTTGATCCATATTCAGACTGAGGCAAATGGGCTCAAGATCATCCACAACAGACTTGAGTCTGCACCAAAACCCTCCATCATCAGTTAGCTCACAATAAGCCACTGTGTCATCCTTGAGCTTCTGCCTTTTCTGACAGTTGTTCTCAGCGCTGATTTGTGCAGATATTATTTCTTGCTTGCATGATATTGCAGCCTGTCACATAGCATCCTTCAAGTCAGATTAGATAAGTGGTCAAATGCAATGAAGTGCATGGTCCAATGGGTCATGTATGCAACAAGGAAGGTGAGAACCTTTCCAGGTGGAACTAATATTTTGGTGTGAGTATCATTGAAAATAGAATGTACTCTTCCATGATTGAGAACCCAGCCAATGAGGTCTGTTGCTTCTTCAGCTATCTGCACTGCCTCCTCATTCTCAGTAAAATACTTGGCAAGAATGAGTTAATAAGTCACCCTCTCATTTATCATCTGACTTAAGAGCAGTTCTCTTGGATCTTAGCCTCACATTGTATCTCTAAGTTCTGTGAAATATTGTGAACTTCTTTGAACTTTCATATTCACTCCTCAACTTATCGCACATCACCCATCATTTCAAGAAACACTTCTCATTCGCTATATTCACTCCTCGATATACCTCAACACCAGTCTGACTCTTTCGAAGCTTCTGGAACCACTTCGATCATCTTCGACCTTCATGGAAACTACTTTGAACATCTTTGAACCCCTTCAAACATCTTTTGAACCTCTTTTGAACCCTTTTGTATGCTTCTAAAGTTCATTTGCAATGTGTCCCACCATTTTACACTTCTAACCACAACCTTTGAGTAACAGCGGTGACATTTAGTACCAACTCGCACCCTTCCTCTAGCCTGTGTTATACTTCTTAGACCTTTTAACAGGTTTTTGTTAGGTTTCCAGGTTGAGCATTATCAGTGCAGCCATGCACATACTCCATGATCCAAAGGTAGAGAGGACAACAGAGCCATGTGGGCTGTGTTTATGTCCAGTGCCACTTTGTCAATTTTTTCTCAAGAAAGGCAAAGGTGCAAACTGGACATTAAAAATTGACAAGTATATGGGATGTTCTCTCAAGCCCTCTTTTTCTTATGGTGTCACATTCAAGTCATCTACTTCCTCCACATGTTCCAATGTTCTGATTGCATGTCCTTTGTGTCCTGAAAAGGATGTACCGGCTGTTTGGAAGTACAACATGAAGGATCACATGTGGAATGTGCACAAAACAGCAATGCTCAGCAATCACAAATATCTTTGGAAGCTGAGTAACTTCAAAATCATGGAGATGAAGAATATCTGGGCAAAATGACACAATGTACTGGTCAAATGCCTAAAAAAATTGAAAGCACCCCCTCTAGTTGTGTCAGATATGTATCAGTCACATATTCCTTCCCAAAGGTATTGGTTTTTATATATCAATATTGTCAATGTTTGCTGATTTTGAATATTATTTTAGAGGGGCCGAGACCATGCTTGAGCCTGAAAATGAGGTGCAGCCTCGGACTCAGATGAATTGAGTGGTGAGGAACCATTGGAGTGGGAGGTTGGCCATGTACATGGAAATACAGCTGGTAAATCTGCAAAATCACCAGATCCCGAGCTCAATGGAGAAGCCAATGACAACAACATTAATCCTTTTGAGGATATGCTTGATTATGCTTCAATGGATGATCAGGTAAGAAGTTTATAAATAAATTCAATGGAGCTCACCACTCAACATCCTTTAGAATTATCTAGTGCCTGAACCAATTACAACTGCCTCATTGTTGGATCAGGTTATGATAGGACCTGCTGAATCCATGCATCTGCCAGTGACCCAACTGGATTAAACCGGTATTCCCTCAGAGGCAGGGCCATCTATGCAGCTAGATAATAAAAGAAAGTGAAAGATGCAGGCAATACAGGAAATGCATTCTGGAGTGGATCACTGCCTTTGCGGTGTTCACACAGATTCAAGTTCAAACAATGTTGCACAGTGCAAGCGGAATGGGTGTGAAACAAAATGGGTATGTCACATCGCAAGCCATATATCATCAACCAAGCTCACAAATGTACACTAGTATCATTTAGAGTGTATACAACTCAAACAAGTGCCAAAGAGTTGGGTTTGCGAGGCCTGTTCATCATCCCAGAGAGGTTGGGGAGGAAAACATCTATGGTGATGATATCATTATTACCATATATAGACTGGTGCCTGATTACATAGTAGGTAGGTCAACCTCTTGCCTCTGGAGAAAAAAAATTGACCCTAGGTGTTGCTTATTAATCCCAACACCCCCTTGGTACTTGTATCTCTTTATAAGTTTGTTCAGTTCCAATCTGTTTTATCACAGCAATGTTGGTTATGCAGAACATTATTTTGTTCCTATTCTATGTGACAGCTGGGGGTGACCATTGGGTAACATGTGGTGTGTCTGTTTAGTCTTTCATCAGTGTGGGGTACAGACCTTTCAGAAATTTGTCCCACATGTTTTTGAATGATTGAAAAATCAAAATAAATACAGTCGACTTTCTCATAATGCATGATGCAATCCTGCATAATTTTCATGTTGCATAGCTTTTGCATCAGAACCACCATGGGACACAGGGATATGAGGTGCATAATGCATAGGTCTGGGAGCAGCAATATGCATTATCAAACCACTGCATTTGTGTCAGCGATTGTGGAAGATCACCCAGTTGGTGATTCAGTCATGCCCAGAATTACAATATATAAAAATGATAGCTATGTCCAAGGAAAGTATAGTGTGAAAAAAATTAATGCCATGTTTTGCCTCATAAGTAACTCCTCAAGAATTTATGTGTTTGACAAAATGCCCCCAGAGCCAAGGGGGTGTCAGAAAAAAATTAAAAATAATGGATTGATTTTTTTTTAAGCCATGAAGTGAGAAACTAACTAACTCATTGTGAGAACTAATGTCCTAATAAGGCAATTAGCTTACAAATCATTGATGACTGACAGAAAAAAAGTTTGGGTCTGAAATCATCAATATGGGTGCATCAGGAGATGGAGGATTATCGATGGAGGGAATATTGGAGATGGCACTTGAATCTTGAGCATAGCGATCAATTCTCTGGACCCATTTGAGGCAGTCTGTTGAGCCAACCTGTTTTCTGTACTTGCTGTATTGTGCCAATGCCCAAGATTTGGCCAATTCTTTTCTATTTACCATTACCTTGCAATCAAATGGTTGTCTGAAAGTCTGAATAACATCAGCATTTTCTAAGGCAGCCTCTACAAGAGCATTCTCGATGTTTACATGGCTCTCATGAAAAATTTGAAATGTGTCACTGTCGCCACTGGCTTCTTTGAAAATGAACAAGTCTAAGCTCTTATCAACGTCATCCATAGAGAGTGGTGAGTTGATGAGGAGGGTTCCTTTTGTGGAAAGAATGTCAGCCCCTTCCTTCTCGAGAGTGTTGAGAATAGGTAGAATAAATGAGCAGTCTTTTTGAGCAAGCTGACGTCCCCAGCGCCAACATGTTTGGAGAGAGATGAGTTTAACTCAAATGTTTCCTCTCCAGAAGCCCGGTTTGATGTGGTCTGAAGTTTCCAGCAACTCCTTTGTCTCACAGTGATATGGCTCACTATTGCCCTGAGCTCATACTACAGCATTTTTTGCAATTGTGCACACCTCTTGGAGGACTTCTACTCACTTTGCACAGCATGCTTTTGCATGCCTTCATGTGCTTTTGTGCTTTTGTGCACCCAAATGTGCTTTTGTGTGCTCTCATGCACTTCTGTGTGCCCAAGTCCACTCCCATGTGCTCTTGTGTACTTTTGTGTGCTTCTGTGTGCTCCTGTGCACTTTTGTATGCTCTTGTATGCTTTTGTGCACTCTTGTGCACTCTTGTGTGCTCTTGTGTGCTCTTATGTGCTCTTGTGTGCTCTTGTGTGCTCTTGTGTGCTTTTGTGCACCTTTGACCACTTAGGTGTGCTTTTGCGCATCTTTTACATTTCTACTGTGCCTTTAGATCCCCTATAGCTGTCTTCTACCATGCACTTTAAATACACCTTGTTATGCTTCAACCTGCCTTCATGCACCCCTACACTCATTAGCTGCCTTTCACAGTTACCACATGCTCAATGTGCCTTTATGTGCTCTTTTATGCTTTGCCAGCAACTCACATTCTTTGCTGTGCACTCATTGCACTATCCATTTATCACACACAGCAATCCTTCACCACATCTATAGAACTGTGCATCATGGCTTCCAACTTCCTAGAGTGCTTGTTTGAGGTGCACCACGATTGCATCATGAGCCAACTGCAGATTCTCACATGATCTGGGCACTTTGCATCTATTTGGCATTGGACTGTGTGCACTTGGGTGCTTTCACATAATTCAGGTGCTTGACACTATTTGGCATTGTACAGCATCTCCTTATAGTTTTTTCACATTTCCAATTGGCATTGCCTTATCTGGTAACTGGCACAGGTTGATCACATTACTATTACTAAGGCGCAGCATGCAACATATAACACTGCAGCAGATTAATTGGGAAGAGTGCATGGGACCTAAAGCACACCAAAAATAGAACATCACACTGGAACAGTTGGGTATTGGGCTATAGCATGCACAAGTCTTATTGGCTAAGGCAGCAGCATCGTGTGGTCAGGTTTAGATGGGCCAATGGATGGACTTGTGGGTAGTGCATGGTACTTTCTATTTTTATACTTTATTTTATTACTTTTATCACATAAGCCATTTGTACATAGTAGGTAGATACATAGAGAATCCAGAGGATCTTTTCCCCCACATAGTTCATAGCTCATTCAGCATCACACATAGTCTGTGCACCATTGTTCAGTTCATGCACCTTTGTAGTGTGCCCTCTGTATAGCTGCATTTGCATCCCTCATCGTATTGCCACATTTTGTCCCTTTGTTTGCATCCTTCATCTGCATTTGTGCACTTTTGCAGTGCACCCTTCATAGAGCCATGTTTGCACATTATTTGCACCCCTTGTTATATAGCCACATTTTGTGCACCGTTTGCACATTTTTCTGCTAGTTGCATGTGCATCTCACCTGCATTCCTAGCTTGTGTGCTGCCCCTTTGACACATTTCAGTACAGTTCTTGTTCTGCTAAACCTCCTACTTTCCACTCCCATCATCATTGCACATGCATTTTCCCCCCTTTGTGTTGCGCACTTTTTCGCCACTGTGCATACCTTCCTTTTGGTGTACACAACTTAGCACACACCTAGTCATTGAACTAGCCTCTTAGTAGTCTTTGCACCTTGAAGGACAATCTGAGGCCCTCTAAGTGAACCCCCTCACCCTGAGCATGCCTGCAGCTGTAGGTTTAGGGTTCACCTCTTCTGTTGAGACTCTGCACCAAGTACCAACTGAACACATCAGTGGGTTAAAGCAGGGAGTTTTAGTCATTGAGGAGCATAATCCCACTGTGGGTACTTGGTGAGGATGTTGGAGACTTCAGTAGTGCCGTGATCTGTGAAACTAGCTGAAGGAAATCCAGATTAGCATCATCCCCAACCATTGTGCATGAGATTCCAAGGAGTTCCTCCAATCAGTCAGTTCCTAAAAGAATAATTCAAAATGAACCCTCCAGATTGTCAATCTTGCATTTTGCAATGCAGAAATAAATGTTCTTGATTATAATCATGACATCAATGAACAGTTCGGAGGGGATAAAGTCCTTTCTGCCCTGGGAGTAAAGGGTAAGTGCGAGATGGGCCACAGCACTTAGATGTTCCAGCTGCTCTGAGGGAGAGAGATCAATGCATAGAAATGGATATATGAGGTGAAAGAGGAGTGTCCCCAAGATCTAAAGTGCTTCACAAGCCTGTTGAAACCCTGGGTTGTTGTTGCTTAATTCTTGAGGTAAACTCCAAATCGCCTTCAGCATATCAAAGGCCAACTTGATGTCCTGTTGATCTTTGGGATTCATGATTGAGTTGATATGGTCAGCAGTGAGTTTCTCAGATCAAAAGTGATTGTGGATAACAGCAGGTTTAATTCGAAATCCATTGATGACAACTCCTTGTGGCTGTAGCAATAAATTCCAGAAGCACTTAAAAATATGTTTCCAGTCTTTATCACAGGTGATGTCATCCTCTCCGACATGAAGGTCCATGAATATGAGGGGTGATAAGAGAAGGGTAGATAGGAGATTGTGGTGATAGCTTTTTTTTAAACGTTAGAAACACAAAAGCAGATCCTCGACAAGACTCTCCATCAGAGGCAATTATACAATCCAGAGTTTAGTTGTCACACATTGAGCATTTATTCCATCTGTGACTATCTGAATGAGCCTTGCATGCTCTATCCCAGATTTTTGTTTGCAGTCCCCAGATGCTGGGATAGCATGAGCTGGGTAGACATGATGGTCATTGGTGAGCATGCCAAGAGCTGCAATCATGGCCTAAAAATAGATAAGGTCCCTTGAAACAGAAGCAAATTCATACATGAGAAAGTTCCTGCACCTCTGCTGCATAGTAAATCTCACCATCATCCAAGCAATGAAAAACTTACTGCATGTCACCTTCATTATTGAACTCAAGGGAGGTTCAATGGCCATGTTCATGACAAATTCCAAGGAAATAGTTGGTCTTTGGATCCCACCTTGCCCTCTTCTCTGTTGCAATCTCATCAAAGGCAACCACCATGTGAAGAACAGGGATCTAGCTTTGAATGATCTCCAAGACATTCAAAAATGTGGCACTAACATTGGTGGAAACCTCAAGGACAGTTGGTTGTGCATGGGAAGGGATTATGGGTGCCGTAAAGGATATCCTCTGCAGGTATGTGAGGCTTGGATCATCTTGTGAGCCAAGCAGTTTTCCCCCAGTCTCCATGCAAGAAGAGCATGCATCGCCTCCTCTTCTGTGAAGTTTTTTGGATAATAAATTCCTTGCACTGCTGCTTCTAGGGACACCATTATTCCCTGTATCCCTTTCTTCTGCACCAAGCCCTGTGTGATAACCCTATCAACCCATTCCACCTTTTCCCTTGATATTGCCAAACTGCTTGGAAGCTTTCATGCTTGGTTTAGCCCACGAAGCTGAATGAACTTAAGCTTTTTCGATTTGTGGTCCAAAATCTTGATAAGCCCATTAAAGCTGTGGTAGGCAAACATTATGTTTTCATGAACACCCTCATCCAAAATGTTTATTGTTTTGTAGATCCTGACATGCTCAGCAGGATTGTGTACCCCCTGTTGTAGGTCCAACTCCATTGCAGCTGTGAGCATGTAGGATCATGACTCCATTATGAATGGAGTAGTCCCAGGAAACCAAGGTCAAATTGTGCAATCCAAAAGGATAGTCAGTGTGAGGGGACTGCCCCTTTGGGAACTCTAATGTGTAGCTGCTGCACTGTGATTGAGATCGGGGTTGAGGAGCACCAGTCTCAGGCAAATCTATCTCGAGCAAATCAACATCAATGATCTTGTGCAGGTTTTCCTCAGGAGGCAGTAGAGTTCAACCAGATCCTGTTCCATGGAAGTTCAAACCAAATGATGCAGCTGTTTGTGGCCTTGGAATTTGGTGCATAATTCTACAAATCCATTAATTAGCATGGTTTTTAATGACAGAATTCTACACACAAGGCTTCAGCTGCATGTAGAAGGTGCGAGAGCATTCCTTTGAACAAATCCATGCTAATGCCATGCTCTTCAATGAAGTATTTGGAAAGATGGAGCACTCCTTCCATCTCCTGCTCTCTACAATGAATCAATTCACCCATATTCACTGCCTCCCCCCATCCCAAATGCTCCTTCAAAAACCCATTGATTACAACCTCCCACAAGTCATCAGGATCGATTTTTGGGACATTGAGTAATGCTGGCTCGATATTGAAGGCCGCTAACTTGTCATTTCCAGAGCCGATTGGTATATTCTCCGGTAAGCATTTAACAATCTCCTCAAATCTTTTGATAAACCCACTTCCAGTTTTCTGTATTCCAAGGAATGGTACAGGGGGGGTATGCTCTGCCCCCACATGCGATAGAGACAATGATGGTTGGCGAGAAGCCATACTCGCAAGAGTAGGGTGGATGGGTTCAGAAGCACATATCATGGCTGAACCTGCATCTTGCACCATCGATGGCACTGGAATGGCCTTCAGCTTTAAGAATGACAGTAAGGATCCATCCTTCATCTTCTTCACATCTCTGTCCCTTTTAATCTTTGCTTTGCAACATGATTTCCCTCCCTGGTGCCGTTTATTCAGGTTTTGGATTCCCCCTGTACCACAGTTGATTGTCATTCCACAATCGGGGCATATTGTGAATCCTTGGAAATTTATTTCAATCCTCTGTAAATATAGTTAAGTGATATATAGGTGTATAACGGCAGGCTTTCGTTACCTCAGCTTCATTTATGAGCTGTCATCACACAGCCACCTCTCGATCATCAATGTCATCTCCTTTTTGGTAAAATAATGAATAACCAAGCTGCTCGAGTGCTTTATATTGATCTATTATACTCCTACGAGCTCACTGTGTTGTATGGACCTCCTTGGGACCTTCCCAACCTCTTTTTCAGGTGAAGTCCTTTTTTCTTTCAGGCCTGACGGCCGGACCTACCTACCAGCCTCCGGTCCGGCATTCTAATGCCGACACCCCCTTCACAAGTACGTCGATTGCTGCCAATACTACCCGCGTCGAGTATGCTTTTATTAGTGGAAACCAAGAAATCGAAACTATACTGAGTGGTTCGCGGTGTGCAGAGAGGGATTCTTTTTCGCTGGAGACCTCGATCGTGGTTTCCGCTATATACGAGTGAGTGCGCCAGACGAGATGTTGGTGACTGACTATATAGGCCTCCTACGGCAATAACGCTCACAGAACACGAAAGCACAAGACATTATTGTGAACAAAGAATTTGAAAGAACGGCAAATTGATGAGCGGAAAGCACTTGCCAATGGAGTCATGACTCCGTTGTTCCCGTAATACAGCTGATAAATGAATATAGATGTTCCCTCGCGACACTTTAAAACACGATAGCACGGAAGACCAAGAAATTGGTTCGATTTCTCAGAAGCGGCTCGCTCCCGATATCGTTGCGATAATTAGACACTTACCACAATTATGCCAGGACTTGCACAGAATGAAATGCATACATCGCGTTCGACCGATATCGATCGTTCGCAACACAAGCACCTTTTAGCCTTACAAGTGCCGGGCCGGCCAACATAAGATAGCGTCGCATGCACAACCAGAATAAGTAAGACTCAATCAACAGTACCACTCTGGATGTCATATTACTCGACCCTGGCTGTCCGGGAGAACCTTTGGAAAGTATGGCTTTCAACCTCAGTTGACAAAAAACAGCTACAGCCACCAAGATGCGAAGTTCTTGAATGCTGGGTATCTACCTCGAAAAAAAAAAAGGGGGGGGGGGGCGGCTGCAAAGAATGGATACCTATGTCTTCCCTTTCTTCGCCGCCAGTTTGGCTTCCTGTAAACTATTCTCGAACTTGCCGATTTCCGCAAGGAAACTACTCAGTTCCTATTCAACCAGTCGTGTCTACCATCAGGACACCGTTCTCACGAAAAGAAGGACAATCCGTACCGCATTTGTTGGCTCAAACGATAACCCCAACTTGACAGCATCCGCTGCATCCTTAGTCCTGCCCAAGCCCAACAGCGCCTTCGCCTTTCTAAAGTGCCCCTTACTCCATTTTCTACGGACTTGAATCACGGTTTCCGCGTCCGCTAGCGCAGAAATATAGTCGCGCGACTCAAAATATGCAGCGGAGCGATTGGAAATGACGGTCGAGAGTTCTTCGCACATCAGCTGATTGGACTCCCAAGGCGGTCTGGAGATGGCGACGGCCGCTGCTGTTGAATAGCGTGTGATGGCAGCGGAATAATTTGCTGATTTAAACAGGTTCTGCCAGAGAAAATAGCCTATGTAAGTGAATGCACATAAGAAAAAGGAGAACATCTGAACAAACATTTCCTTCTTCCTTTGTGGCAGTAACAAGTTGGGTGATCTTCGGCGTGATCACATTACCAGGCGGCGGACATAGCAGTGTTGGATGCTGGAGTAGGACGTTGGAGAGGCGGTTCAACAGGACAAAGTCTACGTCACATGAGTGACATTTTTCTAAACTGTGTTCTGCACAGAGAGTAGTGTGGCGATCGGCAGATAGTACCAGTGGTACTGGCTCAAAATCTTGCTCAATCATGGCTTGTAGTTTCGGGTCTGGCGTGAGGAGCCCTGGGGTCTGTGGGGTCATCGGAGAGTGAGAATGAGAGTGATTTTCTCCGGGGCCGTGCGAGTGTGAATGCGACATGGTGGTGAATTGAAAAGAGACGAAACGGATGTTCAGCAAGTGGATACCGAAAAAGAAATCGCCACGTCCCAACAAATTTCTGCCACTCGTGATCACCTCGTGATCGCCAACACACTTAAGTGATCTCAAAAAAAAACCATGCATTATAACGCACCTGAAATAAATGGAATTTGATACCATAGGTAAAATGCACCAAAATATCATAGCTGAAATTGTGATGCGAGATATAGTGTTACTGATGAGCCTCGATTTGCATCATTGGAGCAAATTTTGGTACTATGATATGATGATATATGTTACATTATTCTGGAAGGCTGTAATGCAATGAACAAAGTTCAGGCCATTTTCAAATATGTTGCCATCTTGCTTCTCAACATACTTAATATTGTAATCACATGAACAACATCATCCCCAGTCCTCTCATTCCTCTGGCTGTCAGAAATGCACTGAAGGAGAATGAATTTCAAGCCATTACCAAGAAGAAATGCCCCTTTCTCAAGAAGGCCCATTGAGTGGCTCATCTAAAGTTTGCCAGATACCATGAAAATTGGACTGTGGAGGATTGGAAAAGGATCTTATTGTCAGATGAGACTAAAATTAACAGGATTGGGTCAGATGGGAAGGTTTACACTTGCAAAAAAAGAGGGGAAACACTTTCAGACAGAACCACCATACATACTATCAAGCATGGAGAAGGAATAACCTTATGGTATGGTATGGAGTTGTATGGGGTGGAATGGAGTAGTTGAAGCTCACAGATGTTCAGGAGCTCATGGATGCACAGCAGTACTGTGATATTTTGGAGGATGGGGTGGTGGAAAGCTTTGAAAAATTCCAGTTAGGCAAAATTCATAATATAGCTTAAATAAGATATTTAGCAATGGCTACAATTTTCATCATGTTGAGCTTCAACTAGTCATGTGATGTGCAAGGCCCAGCTCCAAGCCGTCGAGCCCCAGCTGCTGAGCCCTAGAAGCCTGAGCCAAGCCGAGCCTTACTAGATGGCTTTGTAGGCTCTACAGTTCCTGCAGTGCACTTACCATTGTGATTTGCTGTTCTGTGAAGAGCCTAGCACTCAGCTCGAGGGGGATGAATCTGGAGATTTCAAGGAAGTTATTGAAGATAACACAGATAAGGCAGGTTGGGATGGAATGGTTGAAGATCTTGTTGATGACAAGGGCTTTGTGGATCAATGATGTATTTGTGCAAGACATAGTGTAGGTGACTGCTAGCGTCAATTTATGATGATTCTCTTTAACAAGCCGCAGCCTGAGCCTGAGCCAGGCCTGGGCCAAGCCTGAGCCCCCTACTAGGGCCCAGCCTACTATTGTTCTAAGCCTGAGCCATATTGAGCCAAGCTGGGCCCTGCACATCACTAGCTTCAACCTCTGTAATGTGCTTTGCATGCCCATTGTTTTGCAAGTTTATTCTGGGATGCCTGTGGATGAGCAGCAAATTTGCAGAGAATACATTCTTAAACATATAGTATGCAGCAGCTATTACATCAGGACACTGTGAAAATTTAGTGATTCCACCACTTCATCAAATCATGCATGTTGGTAGCTGTGACAGGGCTAGAAATAACCTCCAAGTAGTCAACAATGAAGTTGCACAGGAGTTTGTAAGTGAGGCCATTTGTAAGGGCAACCTCAAAGCCTCACTTAATAGTGAGCTAACAGAGGGGACTCCAAAGTTAATATCATACTACATAATACAGACACTCCAGGTGCACCTAACAGAGGGGAATTCAAAGAGAAAACTCTAAGGACCCATCTGTTGATGCCCAGTATATGTAATAGAGCCGAAAATCAAATAGTAAGCTAAAAATAGCAAAAAGGGGGAGATAGGATAACATCACCTTGATGGGTAAATGTCCAGAATAAGTCCTGCCTCTAAGAATAGAACTGTCAACATGTACCATACATGGAAGAAACTGAAATATAATAATAAAATAGGAAATAAATCATAGAAAATCATAGAAAAGGCAGAATAGGGTGAAATAAAATATATAAAAAAATATGGGGTGAACACAGAAAATTGCCCAGATGCCTGGAGCACCTTCCTTTCCCCTTACATCACCCCCCTTCTATGATGTATCGCCATGATGCATTTGAAACTGTATTTGCCTGAAGTTGGACACTTGGATGCGCTGAGGTGCAGAGGAATGTCACCAGTGGAACTCCCTGACCAGTCGTGGGGCATTTACATCGGACTCTGCAACCCAGGAGTTCTCCTCATACCCATAACCCTTCCAGTGCACTAGGTATTCGAGTTTACCTCGACATAAGCAGCTGTCTAGGATGGACTTGACCTTGTACTGAGGTTTGCCTTCAATGATTGTAGGCAGTGGAGGAGGTCGTGCCATGCATCCAGGAAATGGATCTGTGGGAGCAGGCAGCAATTTCATGACATGGAAGATGGGATGTAGTCTAGACATTGACTGTGGTAGCCGTAGGTGGTAGGCATGCAACCTGATGTGTCTAGTAATGAGGAACAGTCCAAGAAAATAGTGGGTGAGTTTCTTGGATGGGCATGTGGTGGAAATGTCACTAGAGTCAAGATAGACATGATAACCAACCTTATGTGGGTGAGTGACGCTGGTTGTAAAAGCATGCCATGTCATCCTTTGCTTTGGCCAAAGCTGACTTTGCCTCCTCCAATGTGTCCTTTATCCACTCTGTGAACTCATTCACCATTTCCAAGTGTGAGGGTGCTTGTCGAGGTTTGAAGCCCATGTGTGGGTGTCACCCTGTGTTGAGGAGGAAGGGAGTTTGTTGGGTGGAAGAGGGACATGATTGTTGTATCCAAACTCGGCCATGAGGAGATCTTATCAATTGTCCTGTTGCTCATTGATGAAGATACAGATACTGGTCCAGTTCTTGGTTGACTTGTTCTGTCTGTCTATCTGTCTGTGGGTGGTAGGTGGTCAAGGCAAGAAGTTTGATCCCCAGCAGCCAGTACAGCTCTCAGGTGAACCCTGCAATGAATTGTGGTCCTCAGTCACAGAGGAATGTGCCAGGCAGTCCATGGAGCTTCCACACATGGCACAAATAGAGTTGAGCTGCTCCAAGTGCAGTGACAGTGAGTGGGGATAAAATGAGCTCGCTTCCCAGCAGAGTTGACTGTGCACATTACCACATCAAACACATTGAACTCTGGTAGTTCCACCACGAAGTCCATACTGACAACATCCCAACAATTCTCTGGGACAGTAAAGGGGTGTAACTCACCCATGGGCTTGCACTGTGGAGTCTTGGTGCATAGGCAGAAATCACAGGTATGGCAGTACTGACCAATGAGTCAAGACATCTGGGGCCATCAATAATTCCGTGATATGAGTTCCAACATCTTCCAATGCCTGGGGTGGCCGGCAATGAGCAAGTCATGGTGCTGAGAGATGAGTCATCATCGAAGCCGGGGATCATTAGGGATGTAGATGCAGTCATGGAAGTATAGGATGTCATCCTTTTCTGCCCACTCTGCTGTGCGAAGTGAAGCCATGGATTCGTTCCTCAGCTCCTTCACTGCCAGAGTCACAGCATCCTCATGTAAACTGCTATGGTTCACTTGACAAATGTCACATAGGATACTGTGCTCCTCACCTTCCAAGGTAACACCTTCTAGTGCACGTACTGTAAACAGATCAGGTTGCAACAACACAATACCTTGATTGTCATTGCTTCCATCCCTGTGGTCTGGACAATGAGAGAGGGCATTAGTCTTCCCTATGCTGTGTCCCGGGCAATGATGCAGGGAGAAATTGAACCTGGAGAGATAAAGAGACCAGCAGGCTTGGCAACAATTAAGTTTCTTGGTGGTCATGAAGTACTTAAGGTTCTTGTAGTCCATCCAGACTTTGACCTTGTGTTGAGCACCCTCCAGGAAATGTTGCCACTCCTCTAATGCCTGCATTATCATCAGCATCTTCTTGTCATGGATCTTGTAATTGTATTCCACAGCACTGAGACTCTTTGAGTAGAAGGCAATGGGGTGCCACTTTTGGTCCTTGGGAGATTGTTGGGACAGCACTGCGCCTGTCACAAAGTCCGAGCTGTCAGCTTCTACATAGAAGGGATGCAAGTCATCAGCAAAGGTAAGGATTGGAGTGGAAGTGACCATCTCTTTGAGCTTCTCAAAAGCCTCCTGCTGTGCATTTCCCCACTTGCATCCCTCCTTGCCAGTGAGGTCAAATAATGGGCATGCATGATAAAAAAAATCTTTAATAAAGTGCTGATAGAAATTAATGAAGCCCAGAAAAGACTGCACCTCTTTTTTGTTCATGGGTGTGGGCCAAGTTGTAACATTAGCAACCTTGACTAGGTCCATCTCCATTTGTCCATCTGAAATGATCAAGCCCAAGTACTCAATACATGTCTTCTCAAACTCACACTTGTCATGATGAAGGTAGAGTTTGTGCCACTGAAGTTGCTCTAGCACCAGGCATGTGATTCAACAATGTTTATCGAGGTCTCAAGTGAAGATGAGAATGTTGTCAAGATAGACACAGACCACACCTTTCAATATGAGATCATGGAAGATGTCATTCATCATGGTCTAAAAGGTGGCAGGACTATTGGTGAGACCAAAGAACATGACAAGCAGTTCAAAAAGACCATGGTTCATGTGAAAAGCTGCTTTCTACTCATCCCCTTCCTTTATCCACACATTGTTGTAACCCCAATGGACACCGAGCTTGGTGAAGTAATGCGCCCTGTGGAGTTGGTTGATGAGTTTGGATATGAGGGGTAGTAGATAGCAGTTCTTGACTGTGATGTCATTGTGGCATCGATAGTCTTGAACTGGTCGAAGGGACCCATCCTTCTTTTTAACAAAGAAGAAAGGTGAGGTGATGGGTGACTTTGAAAAGTGAGTGTTCATCAATGAACTTGTCAAGTTGTCATTGTTCTTCAGAGGAGAGAGGATAGACCTTGCAGGAAAAGGGTGTGGCACTTGGTGTGAGCTCAATTGTATGATCACATGGCTTACAGCTAGGAAGTGAGTCAAAAGATTCCTTGGAGAAGACATCCTTGAAGTCATGCAGGTGAGGAAGTACCAAGTCAGTGAAGGATTTGGGTACACTATTCTTGTGGAAGGCCTCCACGAGGTGCTGGGAGACATTTGAGGTGGCACACACCTCATGCGAAGAGTTAATAGCAGTGTAGAAAATTTGGTCACCTTCCTCGATCTCCTCCACTTCCTCCACATCATTATCAGAATCAGGTGTGAGATCTGGAATGTCTTCCAAGTCCACATTGGCTATAGGCATTGGACCAGCATGACACTTTTGAGTGCACTGTAAGAGGATCTTTCACTCTTGACATTCCTGTCTGCCTTCAGTGAAGCAAGTATGGCAACGAGAGGGACAATGACTCATCATAACTTCACCTGTCACCCAGTCGACCTCAGGATTATGGTCACAAAGCCATGCATAGCCCAAAATTGCCTCCTGCTTTTCCAGTTGGGTCACAGTGAAGAGAACCCATTCATGTGGTCCTTGTATTGGAGGACTAGGTAGACAACCTCTCAAATTGCCCCAGCTTCATTTGGGGAGCCGTCCACATTGTAGACAGGCATGGGTTGAGATAGTGAGCAGGTATTGAGTTGTTTTTGTTGAACCAGGTGTGAATCAATGAAAAGGCCCATGGCACCTGAGTCCAGGAGAACAGAGACAGTGAGTATTTGCCCTGTATCTGTAGTCTGCAGCTCAATCTTCAATTCTAGTGATCACTGGGAGGGTGTGGATACCACAATGTATTTGTGTGGTAGCTTGTGCTTCCAAGATTTCAATCTGGAAAGAGTAGGAACAGGTGTGAGTGGAGCAGGTGTGACTTCCATCAAGCTGAGGGACTTGAAGGGGAAGTTGGTTGTGGAGTGAAGTTCTTCCTCAAGTGGGTCAACCAGCAGGGCATCAAAGCAGGTACTGGTGGGCAGAGGGGGCAGACAGTTGGAGGGATTGGGGACATGTGTGGTTGTAGTGGCATGGAGTGTAGTGTTAAAAGCTGCATTCATGAGTTGGTTTTCATCACAGAGAGAAGCAGCTTCATACCAAGCATCAATATTGTCATAGGCTGGGTGTCCCTTCACATCTGTGCAATCTGATCCTGAACCTCTCGATTGAGACCATGACAAAATTTAACCACCACTGGTAGCCCATTCCCATATCCCACTCATGTCCACTAAACTTCTAAACTCATCAATATAGTTGTCCACAGATCGGTGTGCTTGGTAATATAAGGATGACTCGAGGCATGTTGCAGCTTATTGGTGTTTATGGAGAGGGCAGAAGTGTCATGCAAACTCCTCCCTAAAGTCGTCCCAAGAGGAAAAAGGAAGGGAATTGAGTTTCTGGGCTTGGCACAAAATGTGGTCGACATAGAGGTAGGCACGCTCAGACTTCATGTATGTAAAAGCCCAATAAATTTTTGTGGTGTTGTATAGGAATTGATTAGGACAAAGACTGATGTATAACTCACAGGAGTTGAAAAAAGAATGTCCATGAGAGCGTGCACCATTAAAGTTGGTGGGGGGGGGATGGTTTAATCTGTGTGCCAGTGGTATTAGGTAGAGCATTGATGCTGGAAGTGGTTGGAGTTGGAATAAATGGGATATTAGTTGAGGGACTAAGCTGTAGGGTATTGACAAAGCTTTCAATGTATGATTTAAGTGATTCAATTTGCATGCGCAATCTGGTAATGGTGCCTTCAAGTGCTTCAATGGATTTTTGGGCATCCATGGTGCATGGTGGCACATCGAGTGAAGATAAGTGCACACTTAAGGTGGGGGTGTTGATTACATCCTGGGTGATGTCCTGTAGGTGTAGAATGCATTATATCTGCAGTGCACTTCAATTCCGGGCCTAGGGAGAGAGTTTTCTACTGTAAGGGCAACCTCAAAGCCTCACTTGGAAGTGAGCTAACAGAGGGTAATCCAAAGAGAAAACTCTGACCCATTTGTTGATGATGCCCAGTATATGTGATAGAGCCAAAAATCAAATAGTAAGCTAAAAATAGCAAAAAGGTGGAGATAGGCAGATCAAGCTGTGGGATGATGTCACCTTGATGGGGAAACATCCAGAAGGGGTCCTGCCTCTAAGAATAGAACTGTCAACATGTACCAACATGGAAAAAACTAAAATATAATAATAAAATAGGAATAAATCGTAGAAAATCATAGAAAAGGCAGAATAGGATAAAATAAAATATAAAAAAATATGGGACAAATGCAGAAGATTGCCCAGACATCTGGGGTGCCTTCTTTTCCCCTTACATTGACCCCATTTCATCTGCACACCTCCTGACCACTTCTGCTGTTGTAGAGTCTAGAGCTCTGCTCGTAGACTCAGCAGCTGAATGCATTACACATCTGATTTATGATCAGTATGTGGCCATGCCTGTCACTGGCCCTAATGTAGGTACATGCACTGAGCACATGTTTGTTAATTTCTTTCACCTATTGTTACTTGTGTACTCTCATAATACTCTGCTTGGTCTTTAATCCCCCTCAAGTCCTCTAGATCTCAACAGAATCCCTTACTCCCTTCAACATCCTCTCAAAAACCTCGTAGTTCAAGACCAGATCAACTAGCTGAAGAAGAATTACTTGATCGATGGGATTCAGTGCCTTGGACTTCAGGCATTTTGCATTTAATCAGTTTCTGGACACTTATAGTTCTATGTTTGCCATCAATCAGCCTTTTCTCTCCTATATATATGCTTTGCTGGATTCTGGGGTCTGGAATGTAGGGTTGAGTGGCATTGTCCGGAGGGTCCTGCACTTGAGCTGTGGCAGGTGATGCAAGTCAATAGGACCCACAGGCAATGTTCGTCTCCCCGAGACATTGTCCAGCTCCTTGTTTTTCAGCTTGTGCATGTATATTTCCTTTTTGATGTCATCTTTTTGAGGCTGTCCTATTTTGATCTTTTTTGATCTAATTAGTCTACATTGTTGATCTGTGGTCAGACCAGTGGGAGAGAATGCATGCAGTGCCATTTTTCTCTCGAAATTGTATTTAGGTGTCCTCTTACCTATCAAATAAAACACCCTTCTTTTTGATGAAAATCTCCCTCCTGACACCTAAGTTTTATCTCCTACCAAGTGGAGAATAAGTTTTCTACACACCAAGGTGTAGTACCAAAGTTTACAGTCTCCTTAACTGATATTCTACTTTATAGACCCCCTTAGATTCTGTCTTCTCAAAGACCAGTCCTAATTACCTACTACAAGTCTTCAAAAGCTAAGTTGCTACTCTTTCTCTCATGCTTTGATCTTCACTGCCTTTTGGTGTTTACACATGAACACATTAAACTCTGTTAACCTTGTTTTAACCTCCCATGGCAACTATTCCTTGACATTTCATGTCAAACCCCATTTTTCCCCGTTTTCACCTTCTTTCATGGTTCTTCCATACCCTATCCATCGGAGTTCAACAACCCAAACAAGAACCATGCCTATACTCTGGTTTCCCTACTTTACTGCTCCCAATTGGACTGTAGATGACAGCAAACTTCTCTGCCACTTCAACCAGATTTATGTCCCAGATGTCATGGATCTCCACTTCAAAGTCCTGCAGTACAAGCATGATGATATCCTCTCTGGCAGCTTTGATCAGAACAAGACCCTTCAACTTGTCTGACATGATTATGTTTGGCCCAACCTATGGATCTTCATACAAGACTTCTGCAAAACCTGTATTACATGCAAATGCTCCAAGTTACCACGACACAAACACTACAGATTTTTGAAGCATCTCCCAGTCCCAGAACAGCCTTGGAACTCGATCTCGATGGACTTCATCAAACAACCACTGGATTCTGATAGTCATACCACCATCCTAGTCATAATAGACCAACTCTCCAAGCAAGGCATCTTCATTCCCACAGTAAACAAAATCACAGCCCAAGAACTTGCCAACCTATTCATCATACATGTCTTTTTCAAGCACAGAGTTCCATCACACATCACTTGCAACTGGGGATCCGAGTTAATCTTCCACTTTTTTGGGTCTCTCAGGCAAGCATTGGACATGAAGTGAATCTTGGACATGAAGATTCACTTCACTTCAGGTTACCACCCAGAAGGTGACAGACAAACCAAATGGCTTAACCAGACTCTTGCACAATACTTATGAATCTTCTAACATGTCAAACTATAATAAACAAGTTTACATGACATTGTTTATTGTCATTACAAGTAATCCCACCAAGATTCAGATGACTACAGCATGGTTATGGATAAAAGAATTGAGGCTCAAAATACTGTCCCAATGATTGATTATTTTGTTCTATTTATCATTTCATCAGTTTTGATTAGACTCACATAATTCTTGCATATTCTGAAAGCTATGATGATACACTATTACATATATTTTTTACAGAATAAAATAAAATGATGGTGTTGTATTGTAAGCCAACCTCATTAAAATAGCAAAACATTGGCACTGTTTTTTGAGCCACTGTATATACATGTCCAGCACCTCAATGGGATCACGGTACTACATCCGATTGGCAATACTGTAATTCAACATGTTAAATTGCTGCTGCCTCATCTTATAATGAGCTTGCATAAATCTTTCTTTCTCAAGCTCTGCTTTGCGACCTTCAAGATGAACTTACCTTTATGGCTTCCATCCTTTCTTGCTACAGCAGGTAATTATGACAACACATGAATCAACATGGTCAACATCATATCCACACAGGTCTTCTGCAAACATTCATTGAAAATTAGGCTTATGGCTGCTCCATGTTGCCTACACTCAAAAGTTAGAACAATGTTTAGTGAAAGACTTCAAACTTAGCAGGGGCACATATGGGGACATGCATCTTGTATTTGACATAAAATGTTGCTCTAACAGATATAGCTGCTTTAGGTACATGGGAGAAGTTGAACAATGGCTTTGTAAAATTCCTATGGTGCATATCGATCTCAATATCAATTTTTTGGAGGTTGATGTTTTTCAGCTTGAACAGAATGTCATCATTTGCACCATATGTTATAGAGATACAGGTAAGGTCTTGGCACTATGGTATGATTCAAATTATAATTTTAACAAGCAGCATATATGCATGCTGAACAATGATATAGTATCCAAGGCACCATTATGCAGACCAAGTGTGTCCAGGTTTGCAAACTGCTTCAGAACCTGGCCCTTGGGCTCTTTGAAGCATCCATTGAGAGAAAATGTTGTGGGCTTCATATCCAACACCCAGTTCCAAATGTCAGCATTTAAAATTGTTTTTGGTCAGTCAGGTACAGAATGTGTGACAAGGTGAATTGTTATGACTTGGAATAGCATGCAGAGTGTGGCAAGCAACTCTGGCATAAACTTTGTGGAAAATGTTTCTGGCTTCCATGGTTCTTGCTCTCCTATGTTTATTATATGAATCTCACATACAAAAGCAGCTTTGCATGCTTCCGAGCCCTGCAAAAACTTGCCATGGTACATGCAGATCAATACCTACATGGAGATCAATATGATATGCATAGAAGATAAAGTATTTGCAGGTGGAGTAGAGCGAGTGACAGACTAATGAGAGTGGTTTTAGTAGAGAAATTTCTGTTTTGTGCCACACCCTTAGACTCTGATAATGACAGTATGCCGATCTCAGAAAGTGCTCTACTATCTCGAGATGAAGATCGTCTGATAAAGTTGAAAGAGTAGGCATGAAGTTTGTGTTTGCAAGTTGTTCACAAGATCTACTGGGTACCTGTAACAGACTGACAGGTTGTAGAACATGTGAAGATAAAGGTAGTAGCAGGTAGTAGCTGGCAGACAGTTCAAGATAAGTGCTAATCATATGATGTGAAACCATTTATATAATTTTCAGACTTTGAATTGAGCATGTAGTTATGATATCTGTGTTGATGGTTTTCTGACCAATGTACTGGGTGTCAATCATTGCAAAGTGTAAAAAAAATTAAAAATAGAAAAGATTATGTAATAGCTTGGTGGTGAATTACCAGATGAACAAACAAGGTTATGACCCATGCCTTTGTCATGGTGTTTGCTCACTTTGCTTGCTCAGCCTGATACCAGCATGGGCAACTCACGTATACATAACACAATGTTTAATCCCACTACAGTCACTCAACTTTTCAGTTGCCTTTGGACCTTCAGCCCAAAGTCAACATTTGGGGATTCATGGTCATACAACTCTTTAGTTGACTTTTTGGATGGAGTGAGCCATCATATAGGTAAGCTACAATGTATCAAATGGTACAATCTATCAAACATATACAATGTATTGAATCATACAGGTTCAGTGGATGCTGTCAAACACTCTATATATATGTACCTACTATACTAACCAATGTATACAACCATTGGATAGCTTCATGGACAGTACAGTGCATTACAATACAACATGTAAGTTGTTGTACAGACATGGTAACCAATCAATTGGCCAACACAGGCATCGGCATTGGGCAGTGGCAGCAGCATCAGTGATAGGTCCACTGCATGCTCTAAGGTCTGGAAAAAATTTCCAATTGCATTGACACACTATGACAGATGCTTCAAACTGCTATGAACACTATGAAATCAACTTCGAACCCTTTCTGAACAACTTTGCATGATTTTGAACCATTTCACAACATTTCAAATGCCTTCAAACAACTTTGCAGCACTTTGAACGATGTTGGCCACCACATAACTGTTTGAAAACCCATTCGATACATGCTGCACATTTGGAACAAGCCTTTTCATTGCATATCAAGCACCACTGGACACGAAAAGAGAAGACAAGAGATCCAGAATGCGATAAGTGTGGTTTTTATGTTTCAATGATATATTGAAGCAATAGAACAAGAAGTTTTACTATATGGTGACACCATACATTTCATTTATTATCATTTCTCATTTGTTTTATGTTTTACAATACCTTTATTGCTGTGTGTACTGCCTCATGTTCTACACTTGTTATATTTCCTTTTTAGTACTTATCTCTTCAAAATGTATATAGACTTGTACTAGTTACTTGGAACAACAGAGAAGAAGTCACCCTCTCACTTATAGTCTGATTTAAGAGCCATTCTCTTGAGTCTCAGCCTTGCATCGTATCTCTAAGTTCTGCAAAATATTGCAAACTTCTTTAAACTATTGTATTCCCCTTCGACTTATTGCATATCACCTAATACCACTTGAAAACACTTTCCATTTGCTAAACTTGTTCCTTGATATACCTCGATATACCTTGAACCTCTTCAAACTTATTTGAACTACTTCATACATCTTCAAGCCTACTTCGAACTCTTTCGCACAATTTTGAGCCTACTTCAAACTCTTTTTCACACATCTTTGAACCTATTTCGAACTCTTTCGAACTTTTTTGTATGCCTCTAAAGACTATTCACAACGTGCCTCATCAGTTCACATCACTCACTACAACCTTTGGATATCAGCGGTGATATTTAGTACCAACTCGCACCCTTCCTTTAGCCTGTGTTATACTTCTTAAGCCTTTTAACAGGTTTTTGTTAGGTTTCCAGGTTGAGCATTATCATTGACATTGGGCAGCAGCATCAGCAGTGGTATTAGGCAGTGGCAGTAGACTGTACAGTGCATTACAATACAACATGTAAGTTGTACAGATGTGGTACCCAATAAATTGGCCAACACAGGCATTGGCATAAAGCAGTGGCAGCAGCATCTGCATTAGGCAGCTGGGATTGCACTATTTGATAGCTTCCTGTATAGTCCAGCATAGTACAATACAGTAGATAATTGAGCATGTAAGTTGCATAGATATGATAACCTATGAATTGATGACACAGGCATGGTTTGATGACAACTCTATGTATATATGTGTATGTACTATAGTAACAAATAAATGCACTATTCAATTCTTGCTGGGGGGAGATGAAGAGGGAGAAATAGAATCTTTAAGGTAAAAGATAGCAGCATCAAAGCCAGTTGGAGAACCTGTATGAGAAGATGCTGATAATGAATCATAATCCTGCCAAGCCATAGCTGCCTGAAATGAGGTAGGCTGATCAGTGTCTTTTGATGGATCATCTTCCCCTTCAGCAATGGAAAAGGCATCAGCATTTGGCTCAGCAGTGGAATGTGATGAATCATCAGATCCAGCATCTGAAAAATAAAGGCCAGCATCTATACCAGTTACAGGTGGTGAACTGTAAGCACCAGAAACAGAGGTTGGAAGACTGGCTGTGATTGACCACTCCTTATTCTTATTGTATGCACCATCAGCCAGCGACTGAGTGTACCCAGAATGATATTTGCTCTTCAGTGTCAGGTTAAATACCAAAACATCACTCTCTGTGATGTCAACACCCCAGGTCCACTTGTGGGAGGAGGGGGGAAGAGCCTTTAGGTGCTCAAGTTCAGCCTGTGCCTGTGCTGACACCAGTGCCAATTGTCTTGTTACAGCTGATTGTTGAGGGGGTTTTTTTGGATGTAGTTCTCATTTCCATTCCTGTTGCCAATGGCAAGGTCTGCAGTTTGGACTGAAGCTCCTTGAGCAGGGCTAGCTCATGAAGCTGTTCGAACCCTGCTGCTTTCCTGACATTTGCATTCATTACAGCCTCTGCTGATGATTTGCAGCCATATATGAAGTCACACATCTTGCATGTGTCAGAGTTCAAGATTGCTACTACCAAGGTTGGGACTTGGTCAGGAAAAACACTGGACTTCCAGTTGGATCCAGTCATCAGTGGTCAGAGGGTTCTGAGGTTCTGAGCATAATCCACTAGGCTGTAGCAGGCCAGGTGAAAAGGGGCCAGAGAGGACTTGGCTTTAACGTGTAAGAAGTTATGCCCTTCTCCTCATCAGTTGTTGAATTTCAGGGTGGAGGAGGTTTGGGTTTCCAAAGGGTTTCCGGACAGAGGGTGAGGACAGATTAAGCAGAGGTTTAGAATTGATTTGAAGTCAAGAAGATTGATGAGGTTAAGTGATTAAGTCAGAATTAGGTCAAGGTTGAATAAGGATGAGTTAAGGATTGACATTAGACTGAAGGTGATTAAACACAAGTGAATTACAACATGTAGACAAATATAATTTGCAAACTGAGGTCCAAAGCTAAGCTATGGGTGCTTAAATAATGAAGGCTGGAAGAAGGCAGAAGTTTACCAATAGGTCTTGGTAAGTGTCCATGACCATAATTGGTAAGACTGCATTAGGAATAAAGTGAGTAAGCTAAGGAATGTGAGGACTTGTCTGATGACTAAAAAGTGCTGCAGCCAGAATGCCAGTGGAGAAGGTCAGAAAACAATCAGAAAAGAGTCAGGAGTTATTAGGAATCCAATCAGGTGGAACAGGTCTTGATAGAGGAGGCAGAGGATGAAAGCTGGAGTGAGGGAGAGGTGGAGGAGGAGCCAGCCAGGCTAGCTGAGGAAGCTGTGGGGGTCCTCCAGGTGGAGCCATTTGAGGAGGATGATGGGGAGGTGTAGGGACCCATTGGGGCCTGTCAAAAAAAATATTTTTGTTTAGTTTTGTCTCTTTTTTGAATTAAGAATTGTACTGCCCCTTTCTGAGTGATCTAAGTCTGAAGTAATCCAGGTTTTTCCAGATAATGGGTGTGGAAGTCCACAACCAGTTCCTGAGCATGATCAAGCTGTGTGGCTGGAAGCCAAGAGTTTTCTTCATCAGTCCCCTGGTAACCTTCCCGATGGATGAAGTAAAGTAACTTGCAATGATGACAGTTATTAATTTTTAAGTCCAGGATTTCTGCAATTTGCTTTCAGAGTTCTTGGTGGAGGTTGTCAAGGTCCACCAGAAAGTTATGAGCATGCTGGAAGGCTAGCTTGCATTCAGGGAAAATGGTAATGTTCAGGTGGTAACCCTTATTGGCAAAGAAGGGTGAAACTCTGGTGGAAGCCAATGGAGCATTGTTGTAAGCAAACTCCCCTAAGGGCAACAACTGGGACCAGTTGTCCTGTTGGTAGTTGCGAAACTGGTTCAACCATCTTCTTTCCTTTCAACCACCACATGAAGCCCTTATCCTCTCTCTCAACACTTTACTATCATTTCTCTTCTCCAGGAGGGGTATTCCTTGCATCAGATCCAGTCAAAAACCAATGTTGGGAAGTCAACAATTGGCAGAATCAAAGAGGAGATGGATTAGAACAAGGAAAACAACATGGGAAGTTGTCCTTCCAAGCTCTCTTCTTGTGACAAGCAATCCATCATCCAACAAATCACTACTGGAAAGCTTGACAATGCTATCCAGGCCACCAATTTTATCAACAACATCATTCCCAGTCCTGTCACTCCTCAGACTGTCGAAAATGCACTAAAGAAGAATGATTTTAGCCATTACTAAGAAGAAATGCGCTCTTCTCAAAAAAGCCCATTGAAAGGCTCATCTCAAGTTTGCCAGATACCATAAAAATTGGACTTTATAGGATTGGGAAAGGGTCTTATGGTTAGATAAGACTAAAATTAACATGATTGGGTCAGATTGGAAGGTTTACACTTGGAAAAAAAGAGGGGAACCACTTTCAGATAGAACCACCACACCTACTGTCAAGCATGGAGGGTGGAATAACCTTATGGTGTGGGGTTGTATGGGTGGAATAAAGTAGGGAAGCTTACAAAGGTTCAGGGAATTATGGATTCACAACAATACTGTAATATTTTGGAGGATGGAGTGGTAGAAAGCTTTGAAAAGCTGGAGATGGCAGAAGGGGAGAGGATCTTCCAGCAGGACAGGACCATGACCCCAAGCACATCTCCTACAAGGCTACAAAATGGTTTAAAGACAATGTCATTCAAGTGCTTGTCTGGCCTGCACAATCCCCTGACATTAACCCCATAGAACACCTGTGGGTCAACCTCAAGCATGCCATGCAGCAATACCCAAGACCACCAACTGGAGTGCATGAGTTGTGGGATAGAGAAGTTGAGGAGTGAAACAAAATTCCACCAGAAGCATGCCAAAGGCTTATATAAAGCATGCCCAGGAGGATAGAAGCAGTTATCAAGGCAAAAGGAGGCCATACCAAGTATTAATTAGTTAGAAAATTGAGGGTCAAAAAACTGTCCCAATAATTGATTATTTTGTTCTATTTATTATTTTGTCAGTTTGATTAGAATCACATAATTCTTGCATATTCTGAAAGCTATGATGATACACTATTACATATATTTTTTACAGAATAAAATAAAATGATGGTGTTTTGTTGTGAGCCAACCTCTTTAAAATAGCAAAACATTGGGACAGTTTTTTGAGCCACTGTAATGGCATGAATGCTGCAGCTATCTCTGACCTTGCAATAATAGAGCTTGAGTCTATGCTTACTACCTCTGCATCCTACCCACAATTTTACTCCCACATCCCCAGACCAGTGCCACCATCATCCCCAATGCACACATGAGGTGCACTGCTCCATGCCAACATCCACCAGCTGGTGGCTGTTTCCAGGTGGGCAGCAATTCATTGTTGCTACCTTTCACTTTTCCCTCATTGTGAGGGGTACCAGTAAGCTGTGGCAGTGGTGGGCACCCTGGTGCAGTGTCTGCCCTGGGGGCTTTCACTTGCTAATTACAGTAAGCAGGGGCTTAGATCTCTGCTTTTGTCTCTGTCTTCACACTGGGTGTGGTGATGGTCCACTTCATTATCATTCCTCACTGGCTAGGGGAGTGAATGAAGTTATTCTTCCTTCATCGAGGGTTCATGATGAATTGACCAATCCTCTACACAAATGACAAACCCTTCCCAACTTAATCTAAATGTCTCCTTATTTTATCGAGAGTTTGGGATATACCACTTTGCTACAAATTATTGTTCACATTGTGTGTAAGATAGCAAAAGCAAAATAAGTTATACCAGTAAAATGGAGAACTTGGATGGAAAATGGTGTACAATGGACAGCGCATCTGTATAAAAATCATGATCATGATCAAAAGAATACAAGCGATTGCAGGCCACAATGCGACTGCAGAGTTCTTGTTTTTCAAATCTATGATTAACACCATTGCGTTTTGGCATGTATCTCTCATGACTTCCATGGCTCCCTCCTACCCTGCAAAAATCCCAACTGAGATCTTCTCCAAGTCTGTCTCCTTCTCTCCATCTCCTTGTACTCACTGTGACTTGTCGTGTGAGTGTATGACTCTGGATAAGGAGTGCAGTGAGCACTGCAAGTCCTCCTGGTGGTACTCTTATGATAAATGTCCAATGCATGGACATCTAGCAGACAGTGTAATAAAGAGTGATATGTCAACAAAAATGGAATGAATTCATAGCTTGGACATACAACATATGCATGAATGACCCCAACTTTTTGATGTCCAGAAAGTGTCTGGATCGTGTCAACAAAATGAAGAATAAGTTCATACCATGCATCAGGAGCATATATCGGGATGTTTCTTGTGAGCTAGATAGAAATGTAGGATGAGTCAGAGAAACATAAATGGGAAGTCTACCCTAAATGTACCTCATTGATGAACAGAGCACTGCCAACACCAAGGCATCCTATGAAGCTGATGAAAGTTGCTAGAAATGTAGTGTACTGTGTGTCCACAATGTTGTCTCTGCATTCAGCTAAAAAATGAATGAATAAATGAGCCAAAAAGGAAAAATGTAGGCAGGCACATCACAGGAACAGAAATTAGTAATAATACATACACTGAATGGTGATGGTTGGAAGTTGAAGCATACACCCTGTAGCAAAGCCCCAAACCACCTGATACTGAACAAGCTTTGCTTCAGTAGTCATCTCATTGATGGTGTATTCCAGTCCACTGCGATAACATTCAGGTCCAAATCAACACATAATATGGAAATAAAAGAGACAACAGACTGACATGGTGACTGAGGCAAGAAGCGGGACACTAACAAGGATATGCCAGTAATACCCATACTTGGTGATGAAGACACCTGAAATTGCACTGAAGGCAGCAGTCACTAGTGAGTCTGGTAAAGTCTATGCTGGAGTGAGTCTAGGGTTCAGTTAAAAATTATTCACTGAGTTAGAAACTAATTATTAACTATGACCTTTGAGGGGTTTTAACATAGGTTACTAACACAGTAGTTAATAACCTGTTAAATATGTTAAAAATGATTTTTATTGGGTTTAAAGTCTGTTTATGCAAGTCCAATGGAATGAGGCCTGGTTGTGGTGATACTCACACCTATGCTCCCTAGCACTGCGTGTGCCTCTTACCATGTCTAGCACCGCATGCTTGCTCTCGCGATCCAGCCCATGTGCACACCTTCGTGCCCTGCACTGCATGCAAGAAAAGTTCATGCTAAACTCTTCTCAAGTTGTGCTATGTGTGCTGACCCTCTATTCCTAGTGAGTTGTGTGAGCACTGAGTTGCAGAGACACCCCATGTTTCACTACCTCTCTGCCTCTCACCCTCATCTTCTCTTAGTGTTAGTCTATTCACCTCTCACTACCATCTAGCTCCACCACTCCATAATTTACTTATATTTTGTACTCTCAAGAACATGAATGCATGAGAATGCATGAGACCCCTCTGACCAACCCTTTGGGCCATCGAGGGTGTCATTTTTCCCTCCCTATGGAACTGTCCATGTGAATCAATAGCTGTCCTTGTCCATTAAACCAGTTAAAAATAAAAGTCAATGTTAAAAACTGTCCTAGTCAATGACAGGCTTAGCCTCACATCCTACACATAATGTAGGTCTTGGTAAGTGTCCATGACCAGAATTGGTAAGACTGTATTAGGAATAAAGTGAGTAAGCAAATGATCACTAAGGCATGTGACAACTTGTCTGATGACTAAAATGTGCTGCAGCCAGAATGCCAATGGACAAGATCAGAAAAGAGTTGGAAAAAAATCGGGGATTGTTAGGAATCCAATCGGGTGAAATGGATCTTGACAGTGTTCCACATCATCCATTGTGCATTTGATCACTGTGTCCATAAGGGTTTCATTGCAGAAAACAATGTCGACTCTGGTGTGATTCCCTGTACTTGTGGCTTGCAGCATCGGGTTGTATGGAGGTAGGGCCATCTTCATATTGTACTATCCAAGCATGTTCAAAAGTGGCTGAGCCATTTCAAGGTTTTCATGGGTGAAGAGATGTGCATTTCATGCTTTGTCTCATAAAGGGTGGTGTCTATTGAAGTCTCCTAGCTGCACCATGTGTATGAGTCCTACTCTGTAATGTTGTCATTCAAAATCTCGCATGTATGCAGTTATGTGGGTTAGCACTCATTGTTTTTGGAGTCATTGTAAACATTAATTATTCTTAACACCCATGATTTCTATGGCAGTGATATAGGGGTGTTGGAATGTGATTTGCATCCATGTATCTGTGAGGAGATTAATATTCACCAGTATAACTGACCTTGTTGCTTTCAGGTCCATTTCATGGGTGCTGGAGTATATCACTATCCATTGACTGTTGGCTCATGTCTTACCTAAATGATTGATGTAGGGGTCTTGAATGGCACATATGTTGTAGTCATTGCATCTCAAACTAACTAAAAGATCCTGTTGGTGAAATAGTGATTTGTTGACATTCTGTTGTCAGATCTGGAAGGGTCTACAGGTCACCTCAGTTTGTGGGTTCTCAGACATATTCCCATGGAGTTGGTTCTCTTTGCAATGGTGTCAGGTTCAGCAGTGGGCCTGGGACCCTCATTTAAATTACTCTGCTGAATGTCACCAGTTGCTAACTGTCTCCTGTTGAGCTGTGTGCTCAAGAAGTACTCTTTGATAGTCAGTAGTGTTGGTTTTATGGGCCAGCCATTATGCATTGCTCCTGCATTTGCTCCCGTTCCCCTGCCTGCAGATGCACTCTGTATTCAATTCATTGGCATAGGAGGTTGGCCTCTTGATCTATGGACCTCTTGCCAGTCTTCTATAAAATGTTGTTGGTGTCTTGTGTCTTTTTGATGTGAGCTGTATGTCACATCTTGTATCGGTGCACTTCTGTTTGAGTTGGGTTTATTCAGTAGTTTCCATGTGTGAGAGTTTTGTGTGGGCAAATACTTATACTTATTCTCTGGTACATGTTCTTGCATTTTTCCTCTCTGTGCATTGAATTTGGACAGTTTCTGTTGGCCACCCCTCCTTTTGCAGTGTCACATGTACAGTTAGCACACAAGAATGTCACAGTGTTTGTGATCATGCATTGAGAGATGCAGTGGTGACAACTGCATCTCATGCATGTGTCCATGTTGGCTTTGCATTCTGGTACAAAGTGACTGAATTTCTGACACTTGAGGGATCTCTTCAGTTCTGTGAGCATCTTGCATACACTGACATGTTTACCCTCAATGAACAAACCTTGGTGAATTGCTTGATTGGTGTCTTTCTGATGATTGAAACCCATCGAGATGGGTGCAACTTTCTGGTTGGGTGTACAGAGGTGCAGTGGTTGAATATTTTGAGAACACAATCACATCTTCACATATTGAGTTGTTGTCTTTGATTTTGGCATGAGCATAGCTGTTTCCTGCATTAAATATGGTGGGGACAAATTCAGCAATCACATAGTGTAGCTTGTTTTGTATGTTGGAGGTGCCTCCAAAATGCACCATGAAAGACTTTTGAATTGTTGGGTCTCATAGCCATTAGACCACTTTTTCCATGTTCACTTGGTACAATACACTTCCACTGTGAAGCTTCTTTGCTGCTAGGAATAAGGTGTTATTCAGTTTGTCCAAACCTTCCCAACCCATGAGATTGAGGGCCATATTCACCTTAGTAACAAGGTCTTTCTTTGTCAAATCAGTTAGCATGTTGTCAGTAGCATTTCTATCTTTGTGGATCATAATTTTCTGATCAGTGTTTTCTGCCTTCACTATGACCTCTGCATGATCCGAGCTTGGTTGTTGTTATTGCAGGGCCATTGTGTATGTTGGTGTGACATAGTGTTGTGCCATAATCATCTTATTCACAGTTTTAGTTGTTTTCTCTGTGAGGTCTTGCATTACTTGTGCTAGCTGTTTAACCATTTCCTTAAATCCATCACTAAATTCATCCATCTCATCTGTAATGGCTTTGGCTGCTCTTGTTACATGTTCAATGGCATTGCACATGTTTTCGATGTTGGCCATGAATGATTCTATGTGGTCAGACAGTTGAGTCTTGACAGTTTTGGCCATGCTGCCTGTGATCTTCTGGATATGTGCATTTTTCTAAGGAAGGCAACCACTCTGATTACATCTGTCACTGGCTTTGGTAATTTGTTGGAGATGCCAAACTATAGGAGAATGTGAGATAGTATATGCAGATCTATAGGGTTACTGGATATGATGTAGTCTTCTGTTGTTAGATACACTATGGCCTGCTGCTTTAACTTAATGGAGGTGTTAAGTCCATCTGCTTCTTTGAGTTTATTTTTGGTCTTTCTCACAGTTATTGCAACTGTTTTTTGCCTGGTTGTTGGAGCAGTATATATAGGTGATTGGGACATGGAGATACATATGTACAGTAGAGTATAGAATGGTAAGTGTTGGTATATGATGCTATTCTATCCTTATGTTCACCTCTCTTCACTCTTTCTAAGGTGTGTTAACCATGGGAAGAGTTTCTGATGATGGCAGTGATAACACTTGATCTGGAAACCTAACAAAAACCTGTTAAAAGGCCTAAAAAGTATAACACAGGCTAGAGGAAGGGTGCAAGTTGGTACTAAATATCACCACTGTTACCCAAAGGTTGTGGTTAGAGGTGTGAAATGGTGAGATGTGTTACAAATAGTTTTTAGGAGCATACGAAGATGTTTAAAAGATGTTCAAAAGACATTTGAAGGGTTTGAAGAGATTTGAAGTAGTTTTGAGGAAGGTCGAAGATGTTTCAAGGGTTCAGGGAAGAATAGGAATAGCTTCAAAGAATATCAGGGGATGAATATGACAAATTGGAAGTGTTTTCAAGTGACAATAGGCGATACACGATAGGTCGAGAGGCTAGTATGAAAGTTTGAAGAAGTTTGCAATAATTTGCAGAACTTAGAAATATGAAGTGAGGCTTGGACTCAAGAGAATGGCTTTTAAATCAGATGATAATAGAGAGGGTAACTTCTTCTCTGTGTTCTAAGTAACTAGTACAAGTCTATATACATTTTAAGGAGATAGTACTAAAAAAGAAATGTAACATTTGTAGAACATGAGGCAGTAAGCACAGCAATTAAGGACTTTTGTAAATCATAAAAAAATGAGAAATGATAATAATTGAAACATACAGTGTTCCCATATAGTAAAAGTACTTATCTTATTGCTTCAATATATCATTGAAACCCAAATGCACTATTATTGCATCCTAAGTCTCTTGTCATCTCTCCTCATGTCTGCAGCTGACTGGAACAATCAGTTTTTCAGTAAAGGGGAGGATGATAGGTCTACTCTGCACTCTAGGGTCTGGGAAGGTTTCCAAACATATTGACACAATACAACTCACGATCCCAACCCATATGAACCCCATAAAATCAATTTCAAACCATTTCGAACTACTTTAAATGACTTTGAATGACTTTGAATGACTTTGCAACATTTTGAATGAATTCAAATAATTTGGTGGCACTTCAAACAATGTCGGCCTCCATATGGCTATCTCAATACCCTTCTGATACACACAGCACATCCAGCATGAGCTATTGCATCACATATCAACCACTACCAAATATGAGGAGATACAACAAGGGACTTTTAGAACTCAATTGTGGCATCTTTGGTGTTTCAATGATATATTGAAACAGTAGGACAAGTACTTTTGCTATACTGCAACTCTGTATGTTTTATTTATGATTATTTCTTATTTGTTTTATGATTTGCAAAGTCCTTTATTGTTGTGCATATTGCCTCATGTTTTTCACATGTTGTATTTCCTTTTTAACTACCATTTCTTCAAAAGTATATAGACTTGTACTAGTTACTTAAAACAACAGAGAAGAAGTTGCCCTCTTCCATTTTATTGTCTGATTTAAGAGCTGTCCTCTTGAGTCCAAGCTTCACATCATATTTTTTTAAGTTCTGCGAATGATTGTAAACTTCTTTAAATTCTCATATTAGCCTTTCAACCAATCATCTATCACCTACCATCTCTCGAAAGTCCTTCCAATTCACTACATTCCTTTCTCAAAATCCCTCAAAACCATTCCTATTCTTCCCAAATTTTACAAACATCTTCGAATGTTCTCAAACTTCCTCAAACCCTCTTTGAACTTCTTTGAACCTCTTTGAAAACCTTTGTATGCTCTTGAAACTATTCACAATGCTTCTCACTATTTCATACCTCTCACTACAATCATTGGGTAACAGCAGTGATATTTAGTACCACCTTGCACCCTTCCTCTAGCCTGTGTTACACTTTTTAGACCTTTTAGCAGGTTTTTGTTTGGTTTCCAGATCGAGTATTATCAATGAACAGCTAGAAAATATTAGACGTACACAACATGAATAACATAACAGCAATCGAATTAAATGACACCTATGGCAACCTCCATATCTTCAGCATCTACAATGCAGCCAAAAACCCAAACACATTAACAATGCTCAGAGAGTACATGTGCAATAACCAGACTGGAGCACAGGGCCAACAAGAATGTCACACCCTATGGAAAGGAGGCTTTAATCGACATAACCCCATATGGAACAGAGATGAAGACATGCAGCTCTTCATGAACAAAGTGCTCGAAGATGCAGAGGAACTGATTGAGCTGGTAATAGAGCAGGATACAGTGATGTTATTACTGAAAGGGATACCAATGCTCAAACATATGGTAATGAAATGGCACTCCAGGCTGGACAATGTTTTCTGCACCAGCAATCTAGTAAAACACACAGTAAAATACAATATCATGCTGGAGAGACAGCCAGGAAAAATAGACCACTACCCAATATCCACAATACTGGAACTAGAACAAGAAAGAGCATCACCCAAAATGTCTCAAAACTACAGGGAAACTGATTGGGAGGAGCTAAACATGTTTCTAGAAAGAGAACTTACCGAACTACCAATCCCAACAGAAATCCAAACTGAAGCTGACCTAGGAAGAGAAATCAAAGGACTAACTAGAGCGATCCAATGAGCAATCACTAACAAAGTCCCAGAAAACAAACCCTGCCCTTTATCGAAGAGGTGGTGGATGAAAGACCTGAGCAAAAATAAAAAGGTAATAAATTGTATGCATGTTGAATCATTTAGGAATCGAGCAGTAGAAAATCACCCAAGCTATCAAGACCTATACAGGGTGCAACAGGAATACATGGCAGAGGTGGCCAAAGTGAAGACAAATCACTGGAATGAGTTTCTGGAGAAAGCAACAGGCTCAGACATATGAATGGCAAATAGATACCTCTCTAACCCAATGGGTGATGGAGGAAGAGCAAGGATCCCAACACTAAAGGTAAAAAAAAGTGATGGGCATGTGCCAGAGGCAAACACAGATGAAGGAAAGGCCAACACACTCACAGAAGCTTTTTTCCACTGAAACCAGTAACGTCGACAGTCCCACAAGAATATGTTTACCCAGAGCCAATACCATCTCCTCCCAATCACAGAGGCCCAAGTTCATGTGCACATAGTGAAGCTATCACCATACAAAGCCCCAGAACCAGATGGAATACCTAACCTTGTTCTACAGAGGATGGTGAACCATATAGTGCCATACTTACTTCCCATTTACAGATCAATCCTTCAACATGGGATATACTACAATGGTCGGCAGCAATCCATGATGTGCATCATATGAAAGATTGAGAAGCCAAGTTACAAAGTACCCAAAGTGTATCACCCCATTGCCCTCCTGTGCACCATGGCCAAAGTCCTCACATCCATAGTCTCCAAGAACCTCACCTCAATAACATAACAGCAACATCTACTGCTGGACACACACTATGGAGGAAGGCCCTGTAGAAGCACAACTGATGCAGTACACATGCTAATTCACATGGTCAAAGAAGCATGGAGAAAGAAAAAAGTTGTATCCATATTATTTCTAGACATTGAAGGTGCTTTCCCCAATGCAGTGATGGATCACCTGCTCTACGATATAAAAAAAAGGCAGGTCCCAAGTACAATAGTAAAATTCATGGAATGTCTACTAGATGGGAGGATGATGCAATTACAATTCAATGACTACATATCAGATGCAATACCTATAGATAATGGTGATAGGTCCATTGTATGCTACAAGGTCTGGAGAAGGATCTAACCATATTGAGACTTTACAACACACATTCTGAACTGCTACAAACCCTACAAAATCCTTTTCAAACTATTTTGAACTATTTTGCACTATTTCAGATGACTTTGAACCATTTCAAACTATTTCGTGACATTTTGTGACACTTCGAATGACTTTGCAGCATTTCAAATGATATCGGCCACCATATAGCTGTTTTAAAACACCTTCAATACATGCTGCACATCCAGAACAAACCATTTCATCACATATCGAGGGCCACCAGACACGAGGAGAGACTACGAGAGACTTAGGACATGATAAGTGCATTTTTGTGTTTCAATGATATATTGAAGCAAAAGATAAGTACTTTTACTATATGGGAACACTGTACATTTCAATTATTTATCATTTCTCATTTGTTTTATGATCTACGAAGTCCTTATTGTTGTATATATTGCCTCATGTTTTACACATGTTATTATTTCCTTTTTAGTACTATCTATTCAATTTGTATATAGACTTGTATTAGTTACTTAAAACAACAAGAAAAGCAATGGGGAACAGAGAAGAAGTTACCCTCTCATTTATCATCTGATTTAAGAGCTATTTTCTTGAGTCTTAGCTCGCATCATATCTCTAAGTTCTGCAAAATATTGCAAACTTCTTCAAAACTATTGTATTCACTCCTCGTTTTATCGCACATCACCTATCGCCTCTCAACAAACACTCCTTATTTGTTATATTCACTTTTCAACATACCTCGACATTAGTCCAACATCTACAAACTTCTTCAAACTCACTTCAAACCTCTTCAAACTTCTTCAAGCCTACTTCAAACTACTTTGCACCTCTTCGAACCTCTTTTGAACTCTTTCAGACATATTTGAACCTATTTTGACCTATTTTGAACCTCTTCATACACTTTTAAAGACTATTTACCACAGCCCTTACCATTTTGCATCATTAAACACAATGTTTTGAGTATCAGCAGTGATATTTAGTACCAACTCGCACCCTTCCTCTAGCCTAAGTTATACTTCTTAAGCCTTTTAACAGGTTTTTGTTAAATTTCCAGGTCAAGTATCATCAATGGAGTGCGCCAGGATGACCAAATATCGCTACTAGCTTTCAACTTTTATAATGCAGACCTACTCGAGCTTAATGAAAAGACACAGGCACTAGAGTATGTTGATGATGCAATGGTCATGGCAGTAGGGAAAAACTTTGAAGAGACCACTCAGACAATACAAAACCATATGGAAGGAGAAGAAGGAGGATTCAAATGGGTGGCTGACCACAACTCAAGGTTCGAAATCAACAAACTGGCAATCATCCACCTAGAATGGAAAAAAGCTAAGGCCCCATCTGGAAATCACTGCACGAACGATGAACAAGCCAAAATTGATGCTACAAGGCAAAGAAGTAAACATGGTGGACAACTACAAGTACCTAGGCATAGTCATTGATAAAAAGCTATCATGGCAGAAATATGAAGAATGGGTTATAAACAATGCAACAAAATGGGTAATGTAATGTCACCACTTAGAAAAAACTGATGCTGGGCTCTCTGAGAACCTTGATTAATGTGACAACTATATATGTCTGTGGCCATACCAAAGACGATATATGGGGCCAAAAAATAGTATAACCCACCACAGAAAAACTCAGGGACTAGATGAAAAACAGGTTCAGCAAGATTACTGCACCAGCTGTTGAAGATTTAGAGAATAGCCACTCTAGCTATCAATGGAGTACTCTGAACCATGCCAACTGACACACTAGACATACATACTGGTATCCTTCTGCTTGAGCTTACAATGCTGAATGTTTGCCACAGGACTCTAATACGAATATGCACACTATCCAAAACACATCCATCTCACCAGCTAATATGTGAGTATCAGGCAACATATGTGAAAAAGCACTGAACCTCTCTACAAAACTTACTATACCATCTCCCAGAGATCTACCCAGACAAAATAGAGAGCATAATCCCAAACCCACATCCCCCAGCATTCAGCATATCATCATTCACCATAGAGGTAGCCTAGGGCAGAGGTGAATCCATATGTAATAAAGCTGACAACTCATCAAAAATCAAAATCTTTACAGATGGATCAGGAATAGATGGCAACATAGGATTGATGGCAGTAATGTATAGGAAGGGTAGGAGCGCACCAGCCAAGATACTGAGGTACCATCAAGGAAGAGAAACAGACTATATGTCCTTTGAAGCAGAAGTGGCAGGAACAATAATGGGCATCTGGATGATCAGATCAGAACACATATCAGGACAGTTGCCAATAACTATACTAACAGACAGCCAGACACTTGTGACAAGGGCCAAAATGTGCAAATCAACAACTGTGCAATATCTAATCAAAAACTTACTAACTCTAGCAGAACATGTCAACACAGTGAATACAAATCCAAACTCGAAGAAATTTCACCTAGCCTAGATCTCAGGACACAGCAGAGTGAAAGGTAATGAGAAGGTAGATAAGAAGCCAAAAGAGCAGAATGGTAATGATACTCGACCTGGAAACCTAACAAAAACCTGTTAAAAGGCTTAGAAAGTATAACACAGGCTAGAGGAAGGGTGCAAGTTGGTACTAAATATCACCACTGATACCCAAAATGTTGTGTTTAGTGATGCAAAATGGTAAGGGCTGTGGCAAATAGTCTTTAAAGGCATACGAAGAGGTTTGAAAGAGGTTGAAATAGGTTTGAAGGTGTGCAAGATAGTTCAAAAAAGGTTTGAAGGTCTGCAAAATAGTTCGAAGAAGTTTTGAAGAATGTCAAAGTGATTCGAAGTGGTTCGAGGTATATTGAGAAGTGAGTATAGCGAATGCAAAGTGTTTTTCAAATGGCGATAGGCAATAGGTGATAAGTCGAGAGGCTAATATGAAAGTTTGAAGGAGTTCACAATATTTTGCAGAACTTAGAGATACCACGTGAGCTAAGACTCAAGAGAATGGCTCTTAAATCAGATGATAAGTGAGAGGGTAACTTCTTCTCTGTTCCCCATTGCTTTTCTTGTTGTTCTAAGTAACTAATACAAGTCTATATATAAATTGAAGAGATAGTACTAAAAAGGAAATAATAACATGTGGAAAACACAAGGCAATATATATAACAATGAGGACTTTGTAATACATAAAACAAATGAGAAATGATAATAAGTGAAACATACATTGTCCCAGTATAGTAAGAGTTCTTGTTCTATTGCTTCAATATATCAATGAAACATAAAACCACACTTACCATATTCTAAATCTCTTGTAGTCTCTCCTCATGTCTGGTAGTGCTCGATATGCGACAAAATGGTTTGCTCTGAATGTGCAGCATGTATTGAAAGTGTTTTAAAACAGCTATATGGCAGCCGATATCATTTGAAGTAGTACAAAGTCGTTCAAAAGCATTCAAAGTGTCGCAAAATTGTTCAAAGTCATTCGAAGTCATCTGAAATACAGTGACTCACAAAACTGAGTCAATGTTTTGGACTTTTTGATTCATTGTTGAATAGCTTCCCATAAACAACAAAACCAAACAAGGTATTGGTGTACCAAATAACATACATGATCAGGGCTACCAAACAAACAAAAAATTATGTAATTTTAATCATCCCTCATGGAGATATGATCATTTTAATTCAGGGACTCATTGACTCAGTTTTGTGAGGTGGTATCAATATTATGATAAATTGTAATTCTAGTATTTTGTATGACCTCCCTTGGCCTTAATAACTGCTCCCAACCTTCTATGCATGCTTTCAATCAAATTCTGACACACCTCTGATGGAATATTATTCCACTCTTCCACTACTCTTTCCCATAACTCCCAAATTCCTTTTGGTGCTGTTGGATACTTGTCTAACTGGTTCTTGAGGTGAACCCATTGATGTTCAATAGGGCTGAGGTCTGGAGATTGGGCAGGCCAATCCAGAAGAGTAATATTGTTGTTCTCCATCCATTTCTTGGCCTTTTTTGAGATATGCTTGGGGTCATTGTCTTGTTGAAAAATCACCTCTTCTCCAGAAATTCCACTCTCCTCCAAGCTAGGCAGCATATGGTCCTTCAAAATGGACACATACTGGTCAGCATTCATCCTCCCCTCAACCTCTGCAAGATGCCCCACTCCATTCCATCCCATGCACCCCCATACCATAATGTTTCCTCCCCCAAATTTGACAGTTCCCTGCACCTCTCTCTCAATCAGCCCCTCTCCCTTCTGTTTCCAAACCCAATCTCTCCCATCTGACCCAAACCTGTTAATTTTAGTCTCATCTGACCAAATAACCCTTCTCCAGTCCTCCACAGTCCACTCTCTATACTTCTGAGCAAAAGCCAATCTTGCTTTCCTATGCCTTATACTAAGCAAAGGCTTTTTCTTCTTTACCACAGCCTTGAATGAGTTTTTTCTGAGAACTCTTCTGACTGTTTCTGAGGAGACTGGAGTGGGGATGATGCTGTTGATGTAATGGGTGGCCTGAACAGCATTTGCAGCCTTGCCAGTGGTGATTTGGGTAAGGATGGCTCTCTGAGAGGTAGATGAGAGCTTAGAAGGACGACCACCAGAGGGGGAATCCAGGTTTGAATGGAGAGCCCTGAGTGTTCTGGATACACTAGACTGGCTGAGGTTGAGTTTAGAGGCAATATTGTGGGTAGAATAATGATTGGAGGCCAGGGAAAGAATGTTTTCCTTCTGAGCAGAGGAGATGGGATGCATTGGAGAATATTGAAGTATGAAGAATGCTAGTCCTAATTAAATGCTATAATTTAAGGTCCCATCAAGGGTCACATCACCTTAGAAACCATCTGTCAAGTTTTTGACATTATACAGTTGGTGGAGCATCAGATTCTAATATTTCTGACTACCCCTCACAAAACTGAGTCAATGAGTCCCTAAATTAAAACAATCATATCTCCATGAGGGATGATTAAAATTACATAATTCTTTGTTTGTTTGGTAGCCCTGATCATGTATGTTATTCGGTACACCAATACCTTGTTTGGTTTTGTTGTTTATGGGAAGCTATTCAACAATGAATCAAAAAGTCCAAAACATTGACTCAGTTTTGTGAGTCACTGTAGTGCAAAATAGTTCGAAAAGTGTTTGAAGTCGATTTCGTGGTGTTCGTAGCGATTCGGGGTGTGTGTCATAATGTTTCGATACAGTTAGATCCTTCTCCAGACATTATGGTGCGCAATGGACCTATCAGCAGAGTGAGTCAAGTCCTCCACACTGGCTATCACCAATCCTTCAAAAAGAGCTACCCAAGAGTGTAGTAGCAGTAAAACAGAAACTACAACAGGAGTTGAAAGAAAGATGGAAGAACTTATGGGAAGCATCCCCACGGTACACAAAGCTAAGCCAGATTAATCCAAAATTCTCATACAAGTGATACTCTGAAATACAGGCTAATCTAAACAGATGACAGTCTTCGCTGCTAATGCAAATTCACACAGGGCATATACCACTCAACTTTTACTTACAATGCATTAAGAAAAAAGAATCGAGCACTTGTGAAGCATGTCAAGGTCAGGGACCCCCAGGCAAAGAAACAATCAAACATTTTCTATTTGAATTCAGTGCTGACAACAAGGAGAGACACGAACTAGATTGCCAAATGAGAAGGAACTCCAGAAATCTGGCAGCACTGATGGGCTCTGAGAAAGGTGTAAAAGCCCTGATTAACTACATAAGCAAAACAGGACACCTATTCTGCACAAAAGGTGAATATCTGATCTACTAAAGAGCAATCAATCCTATGTGTCCCTACAGAAACACCACACTCCACTCCCAAACAAAACCACCATGCATGCCAACACACTTGATGCCCAATGCACAACCAAAATATAACCTAAAATTTACTGCCTGCACCACATAGAACTATGCCAACCTTCAAAATGTGCATAGTTAAAAGATAACCAAGCAAGAAAACAACCACACTCACACCATTCACCCTGTATTTACCATGAAATGGTCAGGCAAATAACAGTCATATACAAAACTCAACTGACAAATGTGACAAAAAAAGAGGAGAAGAGGTCAAAGCAGGTCTCATAGCTCTAAATGGCTCAGAAGCTAGACCTCAGGGGGAGCGATCGCCTAGGGCATGCCATCTGGGGAACAAGGACTAGGACAAGGGTAAGGCAAAGGGGCCTATAAGTAGATACTCTAACATGTAAAGACACACCCTGAGAGGTTGTCAAATAACAAAAAAAAAAAAAAAATTGTTAACTTTAAATTTTCCTCTGTTAGCTCATTACTAAGTGAGGCTTGAGGTCACCCTTACACCAATCTCTTAAAGAACAGGCCCTCACATGTAATCCCACAGATATACCAAGCACCCAAAACCAAACAACTCGTGAGCCAACATACTGGCCCCAACCCATATTCATATATAGAGACCAGCATGCTCACCTGTGTGCCTAGTATCATTGTTCATGTATGAACTATGATTTCACACTGAAGCACTGGACACTGTGTGCCCAAGTTGTAAAGAAAGCAACACATCTAAGCATTGCTAAGTGTGATTTACTACTTAGAAATACTTTGTATTCTGCTTCATGTGCTGGCAGTTCCAGTTTTTCTCAATAAAACCTCAGTATAAAAATAACACATGACTAAAACATGCCATATATGGAAGGAGGGGGAGAGGGTCTCTGGTGCCCCCAAAAAAATATTGATGTCATATGAAAAATTCCTGTCCTGATACCCCCTTGATACAAACAAGCTGCAGCAATACAGAGAGTGTTCTACTCCTCTAACCCTAGTTACTAGCAAGCTAACCAAGAAACAAGGTAAGTGGTAAGTAAACCTATGTACACTGCCACTGCAACAAACCCTGCTCATGCTGGACCAGTTGTTAGAAGCTGTGTGAGCATGCACATGTTGAAATTAAACCTGAGATACATGCTGCATACATGAGGCAATACATGCAGCATACACATGTTACTGCACTTACTGCACATACATGTGGTAAACACATTCCCAGGTCATGTAACATCCTTATTATTATGTATATAAGAAGAACCTGTACCATAGTAGGAATACAGTGTTCTTACCTCTGCTAACCCTAGCTGTAAGTCTAACTAAACCCCAGGTAGGTTGTAAGGAATGTGTTGTCTCTTCCCCTGTGCAGCATATATAGTCTGCTCCCACAGGTTATGGGCCCTGCTGGGCACATTGCAAATGTGCCTTAACTGGCTGTGAACAACATTGACTTCATAGTCTCCAAATTATAACCTTGCAACTCTTCATGAGCTGCATCGTGCTCCCTGCAAGCTGCACTTAAAAACCTAGGTTGACTAGGGTTAACCACTCTGAAGGAATGTTTTTTCCTAAGATTGTGAAATGTGTTTTCTTGGATAAAAGACTGATTGAGCACTTATAACAGCCACCACCACAAAATCATGTCTTCAACCCTTGAAAAACTCATACAAACTTTTAATGGCTCAAATTACATTCAATGAGCTGACTCCATGAAGGCGTGGCTCAGGTTTCAGGGCCTCTGGCAGATAACTAGTGGGGCAGAAATCAAACCACCTCTGGCGCCTCCTTTGATGGCGATGAATGCTGCTCTTGTAGCAGATGCTACTGCCAAGCTCCAGACCTGGAGCAACAAAAATGACCAGGCTATTGGTAGCCTAGTGCTCTGCCTGGCCCCCTCCATTCAGCAGTGTGCCAACACCAAGGACACTGCTGAGGAGGTGTGGGACCTCATTCACACTGATTATAGTGTCGATGGCCCCTCCCAAGTCTTTGCAGACTTCAGGTCTGCAATAGCAATCAAAATTCCAGCTGCAAATCCTGCATCAGAGATTGCTAAGATGGCTGACAAGTTTGAGTGCCTCACAGCTGCCAACGTTGCCATTCCTGAACTAGTTCAGGCAATGATCCTACTTGCTGCAATGCCACGCAAGTATAATTCTTTGTCTGCCATGGTCCTTAACACAACCGCTACTAGTGCCTTGACATTTAAACATGTCAAGGACTCCATTGTTGCTGAAGCCTTAAGGTGCATGGCAGTTGGGAAACCTACTGGCCCACCTCAGGCCACCAAGCTTTCCGCTGTCAAATGCAAAGGGGGAAACCCCAAATGGCAGCCCAAAGAAGAGCAAAACAACAATGGATCCTGAAAACATGGACAATGTGGTGATATGGCTCCCTATCACCCTGTGCTTGTACTATGGCATTTTTTGCAATTGTGCAAACCACTTGGACATCTTCTACTCACTGTGCACAGTGCGCTTTTGTGCACCTTCATGTGCTTCCATGCATCTTTGTCCACTTCTGTGCACCTTTGTGTGCCTTTTACATTTCTACTGCACTTTTGGTTCCCCCATAGCTGTCTGCTGTTGTGCACCCTAAATGCACCCTGTTATGCTTCAAACCACCTCCATGCACCCCCCCCCCCCCAAACTCCTTACCTGCCTTTTACAGTTATTGTGTGCTTGATGTGCCTTTGCATGCTCCTTTTATGCTTTACCTGCAACTCACATTCTCTGCTGTGCACTCATTGCACAATCCCTATCACACACACAACAATCCACCACACCAGTTGCACTGTGCATCGCAGCTTCCAGCTTACTGGTGCATTTACTCAAGGTGCACCATGATTCCAACATGAGCAAACTGCACATTCTCACATAGTCTGGGTGCTTTGCACCTATTTGGCATTGGACTGTGTGCACTTTGGGCACTTTCACATAATCCTGGCACTTTGGTGCTATTTGGCCTCACACAGCATCTCCTTATAGTTCTCCTGCAATCGGCATCGCCTTATCTGGTAACCAGCACAGGTTGATCACATCATTATTACTAAGGAACAGCATGCAACACATAACACTGAAGCAGATTAATTGGAAAGAGCGCATGGGACCTAGAGCATGCCAAAAATAGCACATCACACTGGAACAGTTGGATATTGGGCTATAGCGTGCACAAATCTTATTGGTTGAGGCAGTAGCATAGTGCAGTTGGGTTTAGATGGGCGAATGGATGTGCTTGTGGGTAGCACATGGCACTTTCTATTTTTACATTTTATTTTACCATTTTATCACATAAGCCATTTGTACATAGTAGGCAGACAGATAGAAAATCCAGAGGATCTTTCCCCCCTTCATAGTTCATAGCTCAGTCAGCGTTGCACATCATCTGTGCACAGTGTTCAGTCCATGCGCCTTTGTAGTGCACCCTTCATATAGCCATGTTTGCATATCGTTTGCATCCCTTGGTTGTATTGTTGTGTTTCATCTCTGCATTGCATTCTTCATCCTCGTTTGTGCACTATTGCAGTGCACCCCTCATATAGTTGTGTTTGTGCACCATTTGCGCATTTATTTGTATAGTCACATTTGCGCACCATTTGCACCTTTTTCTGCCTATTGCACTCTCCTCCTATTTGTGCCCCCAACCTGTGCACCACCCTCACAGCACATCCCAGTGCCATCTTTGTTCACTGCACCTCCTGCTTTCATCACCCTCATCATTGCACACTTTTGCACTCCCATTGCACATTTTTCCACACTGCACATTTTTCCACACTGCACATTTTTGCCCCTTTGCATTGTGCACTTTCCTGCCACTGCCCATATCTCCCCTTTAGCATACACAACTAGTGCACACATTTAAAACCGCCATACCAGCCTCCCCATAGCCTCCGCACTTCAAAGGATGATCTGAAATTCTCTAAGTGAACCCCCTCACCCCGAGCATGCCTGCAGTTGTAGGTTTAGTGTTCACTCCTTCCATTAAGACTCTGCATTGAGTACCAACTGAACACATCAGTGGTGATAGGTCCATTGTGCACTATAAGGTCTGAAGAAGGATCTAACCATATTGAGACATTACGACACACATTTTGAACTGCTACAAACCTACGAAATCCTTTTCAAACTATTTTGAATTATTTTGCACTATTTCAGATGACTTCGAACTATTTTGAACTCTTTTGCAACATTTTGCAACACTTTGAATGACTTTGCAGCATTTTCAACAACATCGGCCACCATATAGCTGTTTTAAAACACTTTTGATACAGGCTGCACATCCAGAACAAACCATTTCATCACATATCGAGCGCCACTGGACATGAGAAGAGACTACAAGAGACTTAGAATGCGATAAGTGCATTTTATGTTTCATTGATATATTGAAGCAATAGAACAAGAACTCTTACTATACTGGGACAATGTACATTTCACTTATTATCATTTCTCATTTATTTTATGAATTACAAAGTCCTCGTTGTTGTATATATTGCCTCATGTTTTACACATGTTATTATTTCCTTTTTAATACTATCTCTTCAATTTGTATATAGACTTGTATTAGTTACTTAGAATGAAAGAAAAGCAACAGGGAACAGAGAAGAAGTTACCCTCTCACTCATCATCTGATTTAAAAGCTGTTCTCTTGAGTCTTAGCTTGTGTTGTATCTCTAAGTTCTGTGAAATATTGCAAACTTCTTCGAAACTATCGTATTCACTCCTCGTTTTATTGCACATCGCCTATCACCTCTCGACAAACACTCCTTATTTGTTATATTTGCTTTTTGACATACCTCAACATTAGTTCAACATCTACAAACTTCTTCCAACTCACTTCCAGCCTCTTCAAACTTCTTTGAGCCTACTTTGAACTACTTTGCACCTCTTCAAACCTTTTTTGAACTCTTTCGAACATATTTGAACCTATTTTGACCTCTTTTGAACCTCTTCATATGCTTTTAAAGGCTATTCACCACAGCCCTTACCATTTTGCATCATTAAACACAATGTTTTGGATATCAGCAGTGATATTTAGTACCAACTCACACCCTTCCTCTAGCCTGTGTTATACTTCCTAAGCCTTTTAACAGGTTTTTGTTAGGTTTCCAGGTCGAGTATCATCAGTGGAGACAAAAAGACTAAGGAGGAAAAGCCTAAAGAGAAACATATCCACCTTGCCTCAAGTGCCTTTACCACTATAAATGGTAATGACACTATCATAATGCTGATGCCACTCATTCAGTGCATCGAAAAGCATAACACACTCCATCAAGGGATCCTTGCCACCCACTTCCAGCACAGGATATACAGGTGCAGCCTCTACTTCTCATTTGGTTTACGCTGAATATCAGCAAGCTCAAAACACCCTCAAGCAAATGCATCTTCTGCACAGCACAAAAAATCTGCGACTGCTGGAAGAGCATCTAATGGTGCAAGAAGGTAAGAGGAGGAGGATTGAACCAGAATTGAGAATCGTGGAGGTAGAAGACGACATTGTCTCCCTCAGATCAGAACCTTTGGGTTCTGATGAGGAAGTATGGAAAGCTGTCGACGAGATGCTCGTTGATGAACTGCTTAAAACAGAAGGATATGATGATAGGTCAGTCCTTTTCCCTGCCACAAGCACTAAGATTAATATTCCAATGATTACAATGAACTTTTCATGTGAAATTTTACTGCTATTTAATGTATTATGGAACAATTTACATCTTAATATATGTGTTATGTGTGCAAATGGAAATTGTAAGAAAGGTGCCAACTGGATCATGGATTCAGGCACATCAAAACACTTCACTGGTGAAATGAAAAATTTTGCTTCTTATGAGCCTTTACCAAGAAAGGACTCTACTCTGGTTCAAACAGCCATGGGTACTGCTCATATAGTAGGAAAAGGAGCAGTCTTCATTAGACATCAGGTAGTATGTCATGGGAAGTCAGAGACATGTGAAATGCAATTATATCATGTCTACTACATACCTGACTGTAATGCTCGATTACTGTCAATGGGTGTCTTCTTACAAGACAGAAGTGATGTGTGTGGTTCCTCCACACACATTTCATTTTTTGAGCAAGGAAACCCAATTATGGATTGTGTCCCTCTTAGGAGATGTGACATGATTTATTGGGCTTGGACTCATATATTGAGCACCAAGAGGATCAATGTCGCAACCATGTATGTCACAGACTACTTGACTTGGCATAGGTGACTTGGCCACCCATCCAAAGAGGCACTAGAAAAAATGCCTAATAGCACCATAAAATTCCCAAGGAATTTAATTATTCCTAAAGACAAAATTATATGTTCAGGGTGCGCTGAAGGGAAAATGACCTCAAAATCTTTTTTCAAATCAAATTCATGTGCAGAGAAACCCTTTAAATTAATACATTCCGATCTAAAGGAATTCCCAGTACTATCATACTACAAACATAAATACTTTATTGTATTTCTGGATGACAAGACATCACATATCTGGGTCCAGTGCCTTAGAAAGAAGTCTGATGCTGCTGCAACGATTAGACAATTTCAGGCAATGGATTTGACCCAGTATGGTGCTACAATCAAGTGCTGGCATGTTGATCCAGGGGGAAAGTTCAAAGATCGTGGAGCTACAAAATATGCTCAAGGATTTTTGCATCAAAATAGAGATGTCCGCACTCTACGTTCACCAACAGAATGGGCATGCAGAACATGCCATAAGGACAATAATGGAAAAGTCACAAACCCTGCGATTTACTACTTGTCTGCCACAATCATGATGGGAATTTTGCATTGAACATGCAACACATCTATACAACTGAATCCCAATAAAGTGCCTGAAATGGCTGACACCTGTTGAGGACCTGATGAAGGTCGACCCAGATCTAAACAATCTGAAGGTCTTCGGTTGCAGTGCTTACATCTATCTACCCAAGGAGAAATGTCCAACCACATTAGCTCCTCAATCAGAGTTAATGACGTACCTTGGATTAGAAGATGGCATTAAAGCATACCATTTCATGTGACTTAGTAGCACAATATTTATTGGTGCTATGGCACTATTTGATGAAACATTGTTCCCATGCTGTCCCAGAGCTAAAACTCCTGCCAAGACAGACCTTGGTGATTTTCCACCTCCAGAACCAGAAGATGATGACCAATCATCTGGAATGGATGGCGATGATTCTATACTACCACAAAATCTGCTCCTTCCTCCATCATCAGAAAATGATGATGATGATGATGTACTAAGTGAGCAAAAGGTGCATGACAATGTGACTGATGCTCCTTCTCTGCTGCCTCCAGTAACCACTGAGGACTTTCATCCAAGATGTGATGATCAACAGGAATGGCAGCTATTACCCTGTCAATCAGGCAGGCAGAGGAACATTCCAAACTGTTCCAGCAATACCTATGGAGAGAAGAAACACCTATGGAGAGAAGCAACTCCCCTCTGACATAGAGAGAGACATTGCATGTGATCAATATTGGAAGAGATCTGTGGGTCAAGATTTCGATTATAACTGAACACGATTACGATTTCAACAGCAAGAACCAGTTGCTGGACTGAGTTCGGCACCCCGCAAGAGTGTGCCCAATTCCAATAATCAAGAACATGATCACCCAATGGGGGAACTGGATGAAGCAGGTTATATTCAAAAGATAACCAAGGAAGGTGAAGATAAGCTTATTCGATGGCTATTGTCAAAAGCAGTCAAACCATCAAGCGAAATAAGCCAGGTTCCAAACCAATTTTACAATATTGTGCACCTACCATGGCAGCAGCAACATGAGTGGAAACAAGCTTGTCATGAAGAATTAGAGGCTCTTCACAAGTGACAAGCCTATGACATTGTTGATCTTCTACATGATCAAAAAATGATTAAAAATAGATGGGTTTTCTCCATGAAATCAGACAGAAGAAAATGAGCCAGACTCATGGCCAAAGGCTTTTCACAAGTCAAAGGTGTTGACTTTGATGAGATTTTCTCAACAGTAGTCCACTACAAGACCATACGCCTCATGTTTGCACTTGCATCTCTAGAAGGCATGTATATGACTGGTCTAGATGTAAAAACCACATTTTTATATGGCAAACTAGATGAGGAGATCTATATGGATCAATCCAAGGGTTTTAAACTCAAGGGAAAGGAGTGCAAAATAATGCACTTACACTGAGCATTGTATGGCCTTAAACAGGCCTCACTAGCATGGTGGAAAGAGCTAGAGGCATTTATGCACACCATTGGGTTTGTGCGTGCCAGCTCCAATGCTGGCATTTTCATACACAAGGATCCTAAAACAGGCAGCATTGTTATTGCACTGGTCTATGTTGATGATGGCTTGTTCATGGGGAAGAACAAGAAACTTGTGGATGAAAAGAAGAATGCTTGTCTGAAGCATTGGGAGTGCCATAGTACTGAAAAAGTCATGGAATTCTTAGGCATGTGCATCACCCAGACTGCAAGCAAAGTCAAACTCAATCAAACTGAATATCTCACCAACAGTTCTCGAGAGGTTCGAGATGACAAATGCCAAAGCTGCCCCCACTCTGCTCCTGACTGGTTACAAATTATCAGAAAACACAGTGATGCCAAACGTGGCACTTAGATCAAAATATCAGTCTGTGATCGGATCTTTATTATATCTGATGCTCAGAATGTGACCTGATATTGCTTACATGGTAATTAGAATGTCACAATTCTTGGCTAATCCTAGCCAAGAGCATCTAGACAAAGCAATGTACATTGTGTGCTATCTGGTGGGAACCCAGAAATATAACATAGTCTATGATGAAGAGAAATCCGAAGGGCTACAGGCCTTCACAGATTCTGATTGAGCAGCTGACACTGTCAAATGCTGATCTACAATGGGTTACTTTGCTACTCTAGTGAGTGGCATTGTGTGCTGGCAGTCCCATTTATGAAAAACTGTAGCACTGTCATCCACAGAAGCCGAATACATGGCTCTCTCCAAGACTTGTCAGCAGATAGTGTGGATAGAGTCCTTATTCCAGGAACTTGGATATATACTGAAGTGCATCCCAATCTGCACTGATAATCAGGGATCCATCTTTATTGGATCAAATCCAGTTCAGGAAAGAAGGACCAAACATATAGACATTCACTACCACTATACCCATGAATGCACAGAAAATGACAAAGTCACAGTCGTTTTCATTCCTGGAAATGATAATCTGGCTGAGATGTTTACAAAGAACCTTGGTGCCATCCTATTCAGCAAATTTAGAGACTCTCTTGGAATTACTTTTGAGATTCAAACTTAGCTGCTTAGAGCGCTGTACAGTTTGAGGGGGGGTGTTGAAATTAAACCCTGAGATACATGCTGCATACATGAGGCAATACATGCAGCATACACATGTTACTGTGCATACATGTGGTAAACACATTCCCGAGTCATGTGACATCCTTATTATTATGTATATAAGGAGAACCTGTACCATAGTAGAAATACAGTATTCTTACCTCTGCTAACCCTAGCTGTAAGTTTAACTAAACCCCAGGTAGGTTGTAAGGAATGTGTTGTCTCTTCCCCTGTGCAGCGTATATAGCCTGCTCCAACAGCACAATGCCCATTTTGGTATTTTTTATTGTTCTCTCCATTTCAATGTTGCTCCCTCCACTTTATTTATCTTCCTTGGTAATTATACTCCAAGTATTACACTGGTAGTCTATTGTTGTCATAATACCCATCTGCTTGCCTTCCAAGCTACTGAGGTCAAACACAATTTCTACAGGATTTGTTATTTGTTTGCATTTTAACAACTCACGATGTGTAATCCAATACTAGTGACCATGTATACTTGTAAATACTAAAACCTGTGGATGTCAAAATGGCCTGTAGTCCATGGGAATGACTCGGACTTCAAGAAATGCAGTGCTCAGAAGTCAGCAGATACTAAGTAGTGTTCACTTAGTTGCAAACTTGCAGTAAGCGAGATGGCAGGAAAGCCTCCAAGTTCAGTTGGTATACTCAATGACATTTTTATTTTATTTTGATATCATTGACTATAAATTAGAGAAAAAAAATGTACATGTGATCAAAACTGACAAGGATCTCGAGTCGAGGGCCGTTAAAAAAAAAAACCAATGTCATATGAACCCGACACCCTTTTGGCTCACTCTGTGCATCATCACATTAAGCCATTTATATTCCTGCCTTCTCGTATTTTTATGCAAATAGTGACACATCACTACTATCATATCTCAACAAGGTGCATCAATGCATGGGTACTACATTAGCACTTGTTGGGATTTGAATCAGCCACACAAAGGCTCGGCATCGGGCATCCACAGTAGCCATGTTATGTAAGCCAGTAATGGAGTCTACACTCATCGGAATGTAACACTGAGAGCGCCTAGTACCTGTTGGAATTTCAAGCTGATGTCATCCCGAGCATGGACAGCCGTCATTCCTTTGTATCAGTAAGCACTCAGACTATATTTCCAATTCCTATCTGCCTTTTATATTGTATCTGATACATGGACTCATAGTATATAGAGTATGTTCTATTGATGAACACCTCAGTTGTTTGGCTCATGCTCTTATGCACAAATGCTGAGGTGAATACTTCTACTTATTTTACTCATAATACTATTACTTACATTATTCACCTAGTTATTTACTTACGCTTCATTTAGGTGAATACACTTAGTTGTTTGGCTCATGCTCTCACATGCAAATGCTGAGTTATTTACTTATGCTTCATTTAGCCATTCTTACAGGTTATTGGGCCCTGCTTCCCATATTTAATCTGTTCCTACCGTCATTTTCATCACCATGTCCACCCACCTCTCTGGCTACTACCAACCTCCTCCCATCCTCTGTTCCTAAGCTCAAGCCCACCGGGTTGAACTGGATGATCTTCAAGCTTCGTTTCCAGGATGCTCTTGATGGCAAAGGCCATTGGGGTTATTTTGATGGCACCAGTAGAGCTCCTAGTGTTGGCAACCCTCCTATTTCATCAGAGACCAAAGCTCTTGCCATCTGGAACAAGGATGAATGCACCGCAAAGTCACTTCTAATGCAGAAGATACCTGATTCGGCATTGATCCTCATACACAGCCACTCACTCGTGAGGGAACATTGGGCTGTGATTGTCGCCAAGTATTCTGAGAAAGGCACATTTGCCCAGATGGAGCTCTAATCCCAGTTCCTATAGTTGAAGTGTTCTGACAAATCCAATGTCAGGGAGTTCCTTGACTGGCTTCATGTCGAACGTGAGAAGCTGGCCACTGTTGGAGTTGATATCGCAGATAAAGATTACCCTCCACCATTATCAGCTGCTTGCCCCCTGCTCTCGCAAACTTTGCTTCTAGTCTCATTGCCACTGCTCATATTAGTGACCCAAAAAAGGAAGTGAGTGCTGACACCCTGATCTTGATCATCTCCAAGGAGTATGAGCACCACACGGCGCATCACTCAAACCATAGCAAGACTGGAAAGTCTGATAGTAACAGTCAGAATGAGGCTCTCGCAGTCACTGGTGGGAAAGGGAAGAAGCTGAAGAGAGACAACAGTTGTTGGAATTGTGGTGAGAAAGGGCATTACAAGGACAAGTGCCCTAAACCCCCAAAGGCAATGAGCAGTGACTCAAAGCAGAACGGTGGCAGCACTAATGCTGCAATCAAATCTGATTCTGAGTTGGAGGCTGCATTCCATGTCGATTCTAGGCATGACTCAGATGAGGACTTAATGCCTGACTTGCATACTATGTCAGACTCTTCTGAGGAAGCAGATGACATGTTTGGTGGTGATGATAATTGGTTCTCAGAGGTTGATGAGTTCGATGTCAGTGAGATCGAGAGTGTCGAGGGATCTGAGGAGTTATCTGGGGTTGACTGGAGCAAGACTAGCTCATTCATCAGCATTGACCAAGACTTGGAAGATGCTCAGGATGTTGTGGCAACAATGCCGAAGACTCACCTCATGCAGAAGTCTATGATTCTGGGACTACATGCCACCTCTCTCCATTTAGTGAGGACCTCGAGAACTACACAGACATTTTGCCAAGGACTTTCTATGCTGTGAAGAAGAAAAGTATTTTTTCAGCAGTTGGGAAGGGGGAACTGACAATAGATGTACCTAATGGTGCAGATAGTTCCCAACTTTGACTCACTGAAGTGTTGTATTCTCCTGAGGTGGGGTACACACTAGTCTCTATTGGCCATCTCAACGAGAAGGGTTTCACTGCAAACTTCTCAGGTGGGAAGTGTACTATTACTGGGCCTGATGGGGAGATAGTGGGTGTGGTCCCAAAGAATAATCGTGGACTGTATCATGTTGATCATGAGTCTGATTCTGCAAGCGCAGCAAAAGAAGTACTCACATTGGATCAAATGCATCATTGTCTTGAACACATATCAGTCAATGCAGGTAAGAAACTTGCCAAGGATGGCTTTATCACTAGTTTTCAGCTTGAAACTACTCCATTGGACGATGACTTCTTTTGCGAATCTTGTGTCTATGCAAAAGCTACCCATTGATAGGTCCACTGCACGCTCTAAGGTCTGAGGAAAGTTTCCAATCGTATTGACACACTACAACAGACCTTCTGAACCACTACGAACATTACAAAATCATCTCTGAACTATTTTCGACTTATTTCACACTATTTCGGACGACTTCGAACTATTTCGAATGCTTTCGAACCATTTCGCGACACTTCAAACAACTTCGGCTGCCGTATAGTTGTCCTCAAACAATTTCGATACATGATGCTCAACCGGAGTGAACTATTTAGTCGCATATCAAGTATTACCGGACACAAGGAGGGATTACAAGAGATTTAGGATATGATAAGTGCATTTTTGTGTTTTATTAATATATTAAAGCAATAGAACAAGAACTCTTACTATATTGGGATAGTGTACATTTCACTTATTATCATTTTTCATTTGTTTCATGTTTTACAATACCTTTATTTGCTGTGCATACTGCCTCGTGTTCTACACCTATTATTATTTCCTTTTTAGTACTATTTCTTCAGATTGTATATAGACTTGTATTAGTTAAAATAAATAACAGAACAATGAGGGAACAGCACAAGTTATCCTCTCACTATTATCAGATTTAAAAATCATTCTCTTTAGTCTTATCTTGGCATCACATCTCTAAAGTTCTGCGAAATATTGTGAACTGTTTCGAAACTATTGTATTCACTCTCTGTTTTATCGCCCATCGCCTGTCACCATTCGACAAACACTTGACATTTGTTAAACTTGCCCTTCGACACACCTCGAACCCCTTCGAACTTATTCAAACTTATTCGGACTACTTCGCATGACTTCGAATCTCTTTGAACCTACTTCGAACTACTTTTGCATGACTTCAAACTGATTTCGAACTATTTTGAACACCTTTATACGCCTATACAGACTATTCGCCACAGCCCTTACCATTTTGCATCACTAAACATTACGTTTTGATCTCAGCGGTGATATTTAGTACCACCTCACACCCTTCCTCTGGCCTGTGTTATACCATCAGAAGCCATTTAGTAGGTTTTGTTTGGGTTTTTGGGTTGAGTAACATCATTTTGGAGCCCACTGCGAGGGGTTTCTAGATCATTTCATCATTGAACCTCCCCTCTCTCCACCACTCATTTTACCATTTAGGGGCTCAATGATCTCAACTTTGAACTGAACTTGTTTTGCCTCCAACCCTCCTGAACAACCAGGAGATTTCAATACAGTATCTCGACCTCGATAATAGTATTTTGCACTCTTTTGCCCTTCATGTTTATGACATTGCTACCATCCTCGACTTCGAAACATATGAACTATGACACCACACGAATTTTGATCTCACAACCTTCAAAATTTAACTCGAACATGTCGACCTCTTTTATGCCAGCTCCCGGACATTCGACAGCTCCAAAATTCAATTCGAGATGACCTAAAGAACTTCCAAATTACTTCGAAGACCTCAAATTTTTGTTTATAACTTGCGGTATTACAGATCACAACCTAAAGAAGTGACATGCCTGCAGATACATTGATTTCGATTCTTACAACCTCTGGGAATCACTTCCAGAGTATGAACCCAGCACATCATTCGACGAATTTCGCATTGCAGTATTTAAGTTCTACCCCGAAATGGAAGACGAATGAAAATACAGCATTTTGGACATGGATTCACTGGTTGACAAGCAGCTTTGCACCAGTATTTTCGATGAAAATGATTTAGCAGCCTATTACAGGTCATTCTACAAGATCACCAGCTTTCTTTGCTCGAAACGCAGACTTTCAGAACCCAAACAAAGTCGAGCTTTTTCTCGAGGCTTTCAAACAAAGTTATGGAATAGAATTGTGGACCGTCTCGAAGTAAAGTTTCCCGATCACTATCCCAATGACCCACATATGCTGAACAACATTTACGATGCTGCGAAATTTACTATAGCATCCTTGAATTTGTACCCCATCCCCAAGCAATCGATTTCGACCTCGAATATATCGCAGTCTAGCACATTGATCGATTCTGAAAGTGTTTCGCACATTCTTGAAAAGTTCGCATTAAGCTTCACATCGGTTATTGCAGCCTCAAATTCAACAAAATCAGCACCCAAAGTTTCTGCTCTGACCTCATTCATAACAGAAATCGCACTTTCGACTACATTGAACCTAGCGTCTGACAGTATACCCCACAGCTCAAATAATTTGAATGACTTCGAAGCTCATATTGTGGCACTCGAACAGGAACTGGCCCTCAAAAAACAGCTTGCCCTCGAACGAGAAAATGTCACACTTCAAAATTGTTATGTCGTGCCTCCTGGTCTTCATCGCATCACCCCAGCTTCATCGCCTACGTTTATTCCAATTCCATTGTCTTTGCCTTTGGTAGCTCCAGCCCCATCTACTTCGATAGTCACACCTTCATCATTTTCAAACTCGATCTTGGCTCTAATATCCTTGTCGCATTCGCCACCTCCATTTCCTATTTTGACCTCGACTTGCTGTTCACCACTTCCAATATTTTCATCTTCAATCTCGACAACCGCATTATCTTTCATCTTCCCATCTATTTTGATATTGCCTTCGCCCTCGCCACCAGATTCACATTTGCATTCGCCTTCGAAGTCTAGTATAGCACTCGAAACTTTATTCCCATCATATATCTCCAATTATTGCCTTAAAATTCGCTTTCCACTCATCGCCAGAAATTTTATTATATCCATCGCCCACAAGTGTTTCTCCCACCTCGTTTTCGATGCCTCAATTCTTCATATGAATTTGATTTGACCAGTCACTTGACTCAAATATTACGATCATGGTTAGAACCATTGACATCAATTAAAGTCTCCCATTTCCTTTCTCTTTTTCGCATTTCGACCTCGTTCTATTTATCAAAAACATTTTATTATCCTTGATATTCTTTGCAATGGCTTCGACAGCTTTCACCTATGCACCTACATATCCCTTTGCTCACAACAATTTCGACTCCGAATGCCCTCGAAAATACCCTATGACCATTTACACTTTGCCGAATCTCTTCAAAATTAACTTCGAACGCATCAAAAATACTCAAATTTCTTCATACCTCGACAATCATATTTTTGAAGGCTTCCTAAGCTTCAAAAATGAATAACTATACCTTTTCCTTATTTTTCCAAATTTTTCACGTTTCTTATAACTACTATTCAAGACTCACAAGACACTAAAATTCCAAATCTGAAGAAATACAAAAGAAAAAATCCCTCTACTCTTCTAGCATCTCCTCCAAAGTTTCTATCTCCCTCCCCAATATCTCCATCTTGACTCTTTTCTGTGCCAACTTTGCAGCAATCAAGCCATGATGCACTCCCCACTCACCCTTGAAATCTTGCGACTCGTGCGCCTTCGCCTTGCCCTTCCCCTTCGATGACTTTCCCTTTTCCTTCGACGGCTTCGAAGACCCCACTATCAGCTCGACATCCTCGACAGGGCCCACGAGATGGATTTGATGAACTACAAAATTCAAAAACTAGTTAGCAATCACTTTGAAGTGATTTTGAATAACTTTCGTACCTGGTTTTGTGCACGAATCACGTTTCGTGCCCCCGAACTTCTTCGCCTCACCTTTTCAAAGCCTCGCCTTAACACCCCTCCCCAATAACACCCCTGCGCCTCCTGGATGCACTTCGTATACTTTGCAGCACCATCCTTGATGATGCAATGTGGCTGGGACTTGAACCCAGTGCATCTATCGCACTAAGAAACATTTAGTAGCTCGAAAACCTTTTAAAAATAAGTAAAAGACTTACCAGGCCCTCAAAATTGAGCAGCCCTCCAGTTTCCATGCGCATCCACTTTGCACCCCCTTCATCGCCATCCGCCTCCTCTTTGTCCTCTGCTGCCTTTCGCTTTGCTACCCACATCATGGGTAGCTCATCTTTGGCCTCATCTTTGTCCTCCCCCTTGTCTTTGTCACCTTCGCCAGCCTCCACCCTCTCAATCACCCTCGCCTCCACCTCGAACTTGACATTTCATTGTTGCAACTCCTCCTTCAAGATTGTTTTCACGCGATATGCAGCAAGAGCTGCATTTCGAGCCTCAGCCAATGCAGTCCTTCAACTCTCAATTCTCATCTTCTTTGCTGCCTCCTTCTCCTCTCTAACCCATTTTTCTTTTTTCTCCCATGCCTCACGATCTACCTCCTCCGCTAAATCTATAAACAGGAGCTCCTCTCCCCATGAAAGCCACTCACATTGAGCCATCGGTTTGTAGAGCTCAAAAACTTCATTAACAATCACTTGTATGGCCACATCGCATTCTTCACCAAGGTCTTCAGCAAGATCATCATATTCCACCTACAAAAAATGAAAATGAAGCACTGAAACTTGTATGAACCACGAAACTTACCATGCGCTCACAGAATCCTTTTCCCCATACTTCGAAATCGATATCTTTGGTGATGCTGCACTCGGGCATCAATTTCGCATATTCAATAATTTTGACATTTAGTTCAGCCAGGAGAGACATGATCAAAGCTAGTATGCGATGATGTAGAGAGGTGATGGAAAGAAGAAGAACGAGAAGTATTTCAAACCTCGCTAAGTTTTCAACACGATCATGCATTTTGCACGTGACTTCGATTGGCTGACTGGAACAGTCAGGATTTCAGTAAGGGGGAGGATAATAGGTCCACTGCGTGCTCTAAGATCTGAGGAAAGTTTCCAATCATATTGACACACTACGACAGACCTTCCGAACCACTACGAACATTACAAAATCGACTCCGAACTATTTTCGACTTATTTCGCACTATTTCAGATGACTTTGAACTATTTTGAACGCTTTTGAACCATTTCGCGACACTTCAAACAACTTCGGCTGCCGTATAGTTGTCCTCAAACAATTTCGATACATGATGCTCAACCGGAGTGAACTATTTAGTCGCATATCAAGTACTACCGGACACAAGGAGGGATTACAAGAGACTTAGGATATGATAAGTGCATTTTTGTGTTTTATTAATATATTAAAGCAATAGAACAAGAACTCTTACTATATTGGGATAGTGTACATTTCACTTATTATCATTTTTCATTTGTTTTATATTTTACAATACCTTTATTTGCTGTGCATACTGCCTCATGTTCTACACCTGTTATTATTTCCTTTTTAGTACTATTTCTTTAGATTGTATATAGACTTGTATTAGTTAGAATAAATAACAGAACAACGAGGGAACAGCACAAGTTATCCTCTCGCTATTATCAGATTTAAAAATCGTTCTCTTTAGTCTTATCTTGGCATCACATCTCTAAAGTTCTGCGAAATATCGGGAACTGTTTTGAAACTATCATATTCACTCTCTATTTTATCGCCCATTGCCTGTCGCCATTTGACAAACACTTGACATTTGTTAAACTTGCCCTTCGACACACCTCGAACCCCTTCGAACTTATTCAAACTTATTCAGACTACTTCGCATGACTTCGAACCTCTTCGAACCTACTTCGAACTACTTTTGCATGACTTTGAACCGATTTTGAACTATTTCGAACACCTTTGTATGCCTATACAGACTATTTGCCACAGCCCTTACCATTTTGCATCACTAAACATTATGCTTTGATCTCAGCGGTGATATTTAGTACCACCTTGCACTCTTCCTCTGGCCTGTGTTATACCATCAGAAGCCATTTAGTAGGTTTTGTTTGGGTTTCCGGGTTGAGTAACATCAACGTAAGCCAGTTGCAAAGGCTCGACATGGCGAACGTGCTACAGAGTTCAAAGGCGAGATTCACTCTGACTTGTTGGGGCCTGCACCAGTTGCTACAAGGGGTGGGAAGCATTATTACATCACATTTGTCGATGACAGCACGCAATTTACTCACCTCAATCTTCTTGCTGTGAAATCTGAAGCTCAGGGCACCTACAAAATTTTGAGGCCTGGTGTGAGACACAGATGAAGAAGCCCATCTGAATTCTGCACTCAGATCGTGGTGGGGAGTACATGGGCAAGGAATTTGTTCTTTACCTCAAGTCAAAAGGCACTGAACAAAAGCTCACAGTCCATGACACACCATAGGAAAATGGAGTGGCAGAGCAATGTAATCAAACAATCGTTGAGCGAGTGTGTGCATTGTTGCATGCAAGTGGTCTACCACAGATGTTGTGGGATGAGGCAGCCCGACATGTTGTCTGGTTGATGAACTGTATGTCGACCAAGGCTGTGACAGGCATGACACCCTTCGAGGCCATGTTTGGGACAAAGCCTGATCTCAGTGGTGTACATGAGTGGGGTGAGAAAGTTTGGGTGCATATCGAGGGCGGCACAAAATTGGATGGGCGCATCAGAGAGGGCCGTTGGATTGGGATTGATGAGAAGAGCAATGGGTGTCAGGTGTGTTGGCCAGATAAAGGGAGTGTGACAGTCGAGCAAACTTGCATTTTGACAAAACTTGTGTGTCAGCAGAATGGCTCGAAGGGGAGGATTGGGACTTTGTCGACCCATCCTGTGATTCACTCACCTCAAATCCCAACTCCAGCACCTGCTGCTTCGACACCCACTGCACCAGTTCCTACTCCTGATCAGCCAGAGCAAGCTCTTGAGGACGAACCTATATCAAAACATGTTTGCAAGCCCAGTCAACGCATTCAAGATATTTTCACCAGTCGTGGAGTTACCTCTACACGTCCTTCTGACCCACAAGTTGCCCCAGGCATTCAGTTGCCGATGTTCAACAAGACTGTTGAGCTTGAGGGGGAGGGAACAGTTGATTGGATGATGGCAGTGGATTTTGTGGAGGAATACGCAATGGCAGCAGAAATCAGTGACGCAAAAGTGCTTGAGCCCAGAACTTTGGCAAAAGCAAACATCGTCCTGATTGGCCACTGTGGAAGAATGCTATTTATGAAGAGCTCACCATGTTGAAGGAAACGGGGACTTATGAACTGGTCGATCTACCTGCAGATGCAAATATTGTTGGTTCAAAGTGGGTCTACCACTCAAAGAAAGATGCTGCTGGAAACATTGTATGTTACAAAGTGCGTCTTGTTGCTCAGGGTTTCTCTCAAGTCCCCGGAGTTGACTACTTTGACACATTTGCTCCCATTGCCAAGCTAGCCTCTATCTGCACCATTCTCGCCATAGCTGCACACTTGGATTTCGAGCTTCATCAGATTGATATCAAGGGTGCATACTTGAACAGTGAACTTACCTCTTGCGAAGTCATCTATATGAAACAACCTCCCGGTTTCGCTGCTCCCAACTCCACTGGCAAAGTATGGCATCTCCTGAAGACCCTCTATGGTCTGAAGCAGTCAGCGCATCATTGGTACTTCAAGCTCATCGAAATAATGGTCAACGGCCTAGGATTCACGAGATGTGACGTGGATCAAGCCATGTTCATGCGTCGAGAAGGTACTGAGCTGATTATTGTCCTTGTGCATGTTGACGATTGCACGATTGCAGCAAGCACTATCCCATTAATTTTAGACTTCAAACAAAAGATCTCGGGGCATGTGGAAGTCACTGACCTCGGTGAGCTCCACTGGCTTCTTGGCATCGAGATTCGTTGTGATTGCAACTGCCATTCCATCCATCTCTCCCAATGATCATATATCGACTCGATCATCCGCCATTACAATCTACAAGATCTGAAGCCTGTGTCAACGCCTATGGAGACAAATTTCTGTCTCTCCTCATCTCAGTCATCCTCCACCACCGCAGAATTTGCCCAAATGCACGACACGCCGTACCACGAAGCTGTTGGTTTGCTGATGTATGCATCACTCGGCACCCATCCCGACATCTCGTTTGCAGTGCAAACTGTCTCGAGATTCTCGACAAAGGCTGGACCAGCACACTGGGACGCCGTCAAATGTATCTTCCATTATTTGAAAGGTACGAACCACCTCTGGTTATCGTATGGTCCATCGTGAGAGGATTTGACGGGTTTCGCGGATGCTGATGGAAACATGGCCGAGGATCGTCACGCTATTTCCGGATACACGTTTCTTCTTCATGGCGGCGCTGTTTCGTGGAGTGCAAAAAGACAAGAAATTATATCCCTCTCTACCACCGAGAGCGAGTATGTTGCCACTACCCATGCTGCCAAGGAGGCGCTATGGTTAAGATCTCTTATCACACAATTGTTCTCGATGGACCTTAACCCCACCACACTTTTCTCGAAAAACCAGTCAGCAATAGCGCTCTTGCACGATCATCAGTATCATGCTCGGACGAAACACATCAATATTCGCTTCCACTTTATCCGTTGGATCATTGAACAAGGATCTCTTCATCTCATCTACTGCCCAACTGAAGACATGGTTGCCGACGCTCTTACGAAAGCTCTACCATCTGCAAAAGTCAAGCATTTTGGAGCACAGCTCGGACTCTTGCCAGCTTGAGGGGGAGTGTTGGAATTCCACGCTGACGTCGTCCCGAGCACAGACAGCCGTCATTCCTTTGTATCAATAAGCACTCGGACTATATTTCCAATTCCTATCTACCTTTTATATTGTACCCGATACATGGACTCGTAGTATATAGAGTATGTTCTATTGACGAACACCTCAGTTGTTTGGCTCACGCTCTCGCGCGCAAACGCTGAGGTGAATACTTTTACTTATTTTACTCGTGTTACTATTACTTACATTATTCACCTAGTTATTTACTTACGCTTCGTTTAGGTGAATACACTTAGTTGTTTGGCTCACGCTCTCGCGCGCAAACGCTGAGTTATTTACTTACGCTTCGTTTAGCCATGCTTACAGTACCAAACACTGAAATTCTAACAAGGTTCGCACGAATGGTAGAGGTTGGGCAACATAAAAGGGTTGGGTGTTTGGGTGTGCCTTTACTGTGGCACCGGGGCATTCTCCAATGAACCCTTAGAATAACCATTTTTTCCGTTGACTCAGTTGCACATTCTGCAAGTGAACACGATGTATTATGTAAGTAAATTTTTCTTTTTGGTTTCACGTGAGTGGGGAATATCAAGCTCTACCATGCGCGACTGGCACCGGGTTTACTCAGGCAAAATATTAGTCCAGCTGTGTGATAGACGCTCTCCCCCGTTGAACATTGAACGTCCGAATGGAGTTCGGCCTTATTGTACCTACCCTTAGGCTCGGCGCCTTTCAGCTTTTTTTTGGGAGTAGGATATTGACATTCACCGCATCTGCCGCCGGGATCGGTAGACCTCGGTAGGCTCTTCCCGCGGATATCAAACTCGCTTATCTGCTACGAAATCTTATGGAATTCCGTGATTCGGATTGGAATTGGACCCTAATGACACCACCTTGAATACTTACATAAATTCTTCCGGTCCTTGCGATGAATTTTGAATCTGGTCGCTCAGCGCTCAGCGCTCAGGCTTCAGGCTTGGATGAAGGAGAATTTGTCACCACAAGTTCGTACGACGTAATTTATTTGAGGGAGGAAACGTAAAGCATCACGCGCATTCACGAGCCTGACTCGGAAGCATTGCATTTACACACGTATCTCTTAGTCTAAATTTAAGTCGAAACTTATATGACTTAGTATATTGGATGTACCGCACATCTGGAATTCAGGTTATTAGATTGGCTCAAGAATTGCTGTGCTGGAACTCAAACAATTCCAACCTTAAAGTAGGCGAAGCACTTGGCACATGAAAGACATGTGTACGTGATCTTTGGGATACACGGTGACACGGTGTTTGGAAGAAAGCCAGAGATCAAACTCTGGTCCGTTCTCAAATCGCAATCTCTGGATACAAAATGAAAATGTGCTGATTGATTGGAATATGTAGTAGAAACATTGATGCTCCTGAAGAGCCAAGAAGCTATGGAGGCGTCTTTTGTGAACATGCGGAAAACAAATATGATGTCGAGAAGGTTCTAGCAAAATCACATGAACAAACCCAGAAGACGACATTTCAAACAGAGAACTCACTTTGCAATAAGGCAGCGCAATTTAGATTATGCCAGGGAAGAGCCACCATGGTACCTGCACGGCGTACGCTTCCCATTCCGATTTGAACAATTTCTGCATCATTTTGTCTTCCGCTTCCGCCCGGCTGAATACCACACAAAATGACCAGATCCACCACAGTGCTGATACAACGAACGCCAATGCGGAGTTCCGCAATGGCCCACACGCGGTCATCCAACTGCCTGACGTGAGGTGTGAGAATGTCAAGCCGGCAATGAGGAGCAGAGAGCCGGTGTACGCAGGATGTCGGACGTAGCCATAGAAACGAGAGGTGACAAGCTTATGGTCTGAGTTTACGGTCAGGTCGAAAGTGAAAAGTTTTCCGAGCGTGCGGAAGCAGTCTATGCGGATGTAGGCACCTAGGGCGACAGCGAAAACACCGATGACGAAGAGAGGAGTTAGGTGGACGGCGTTTGGTGGCGCGATGGGACAGACGAGTGATGTAGTCGGGATGGGAAGGGGTAAATAAGAGGGGACGATGGTGCTGAGGTAGTACCATATTTCGAACATTGTGCAGAACCAGAGGGTGCGCTGGTGTATCTAAAGAAGGGATGGCGGATATGTCAGTCAGACGCCGCTAGCATGTTAATAACATCGACATACTTTGAATATTAGAGGTGCGATCTGGAGGATGTAGATCTCATCGGTGTGATAGCGGCCCTTCGAAGGCGTTGGATTAGGTGGTGTACAGGCCTGTTGGTTGCAGACAGCTTGTACGATGAGGAGAGTGATTCTTGCAAGAGACATGATGATGAAAGAAGAGTAGCTGGTTCGACACAAGTGAGTTGGCGTGTAGTTTATATTGTAACATAAGCGAAGATACCGGTAAGCGAGGGGCCTCGCATGGGAGAACATGTCAATGTCACTTCCGGACACCGGAGCACGCGCTCCGACTTGCCTGTGTATGCCCCTGCCTTTCCTTGACAATATCCTTCGGAAGGCAGTCGCTTTCTACATCCCTCGCGAAACTTTGCGTCGTCCGAGAGCTCCAAAACGAAAGTATGAGCGTTGCCCCCGCGGCCTCGGATGTCGGGACGACCACCGCTTTGATCAGCCGGCGACCTTCGGGCACAGAAGCTCAAAGGGATGCTAGCTCCCCTAGGATGTATGTAAACTACGGTATATACGACTTGATTAGATATCAGCAGGTCAATTTCTTCCCTCGCATCTGTAACCCATCTCCATCCAATCTCCATGGAAATTGGCACACCGTTGTGCATGCTAAGTACACGGATAGGCATTACTATAATCCCAAGTTGAGTTCTACACCTGAACCATTGGTGCGTGGCCAGTAAGACAACCCGGAGTACTTGAGAACGAACTGGAAAAAAAAAGTCTCGTGATTATCACTGCGAGTACTAATTCCGGAGGTGAGGGGGACATCGAATGTTCGGCCTCGGTGTGTAAATGAAAAAAGTTTTTGCTTACAAATAGACTCAAGACAAGTGGAGAACAAATGTATACTCGAAAGTGTCTCGAAAGTCTCTGGAGACTGAGGAGACTGGGGGACAAGTTGTGAGAATCTGGAGACGTGGCCTTGTCGTCAAACAATAATCACGTCACGCCAGCGCGTGTTATAAGTGCTATCATTCGAGAGTAAGCATACCGTATCGCCGGGCAATGTTCATGGCAAAATAACTAAATATTAGCATATCGGCAATCAGTAGATCCCTAGTACATGAGCAAGCGTCGATGTGTACAACTGACTTTAAAAGGTATCGACGCTCGCTCATACCTGTACGAGGGAGTGGTTACGAGTCTAGGCAGATGCAGCTCGTATATATGTACATGGCATGGCAGGATACCAGCTTCAAACAGGTGCTGGTAGCGGCGTAACTAGGTATACAGGCAGACATAATACTGGAGAATGCAGAGACAATGGCAACTAGGTCAGGATTCTTCTGACCATATTTATTTGAGGTGATAGGTTGCTTCCGACTCTTCCGAGGGCTTCCAACTTCTTTTGATTGGATCGAATAAGACCGATCGAGTGTGGATTCAAGGTCCTTATTTGGCGGGAAAGCAGTAGTGGTAACGTGGGACAAGCACCAGTCACAGTCATACTTCAAATAAGCTTGAAGAAATTCATCAAAGTGCTTCTCGCGTGGGCACCGAGATCCAGAACCACGAACGGACCGGCGATCGCGACGCGTCACGCATATCACGCGCGCTCCTTTTACGCCCACTGGCACCAGGTTCCAGAGCTCCCGCCCACGGCATCTCTGATCTTTGGGATACTTATGGGTTTCAGCGGCTGAAGAGTAACTCGGGTAAATAAGGCCAACAACCAATGCGAGCAGATGAAAATCATAGGTAGTCATCAGTGTATTGCCAATGAGTTAGTAAGGCTGTCTGATATCCGTAACAAATTAGCGAGGGATGGCAAACGAGAGAACATATCAATGACTCACCACTGGCGTACACCAATCAAGTCGCGTCAATAATGTGCCATGGCGTCACTCTTGAGAGTGGTACGAGGATGCGAAAGGAGGTACTCCCAACTCAGATCGTAGCACAACATACGTAGAGAGGGAAAGAGTGGATATACAAGGAATGACGAAGGAAGCTTATCACTAGTAGCGAGAGAGGGGACGGTCAGGCGAGATAAAGGCGGAGGGAACAAACACTGGAAGACCTGAGTCAGTTAAATCCAGCTTAGAACACAACCGCCCAAAGCAGACGCACATAATCCGCTGTCGCCGCATGACGGAATCGCCTTAGGAAGCCCGCTTCAAAATGCTTACTTGCAACTGGGTACTTTTGTTATTGCTGTTTTCGAAATATAGTTGGCGCGCTTGGGCACGGGCATCATCGGCGCCACGGAAACAACTCAGGTTCTCTTTCTTTAGCCTGGATATATTTAGAACTCAATTATTCATCATTACCCCAGTTCAACTATCTGCGAGCCAACGTAGGTTACGACCGTAGTGAGTATATGAGTCGGGCCAATCAGGTGAATCTTCGTGACAACTTTGTCCCTTGCTTATGTCACGTAGTCAGTCATTTCATTTACATTTACCTCGACAATTATTTTTAGCAAAATTTCTAGTAAGTACACCGAAGAAATGTTGGCCGTGCGCGTCCATCCTGGAAAGACGGCTGTGTTCAAAGAGGGTTGCCGTAACGCCCAAATTGAACAGTAACAAGCCGACGTACCAAACCGGCGACAGGTCCGCAGCGTTAGCAGACGGCCAACCAATCATGCTCACTGGCATATCTGCGATACGACGTTTCGGAATTAAATTTCAGCATCGATATTACGATGATCGCGAAGCGGGCGGCCACTTGAAACATGTTACGTGGCGCATTTGGCGATGCGGTAACTGGCCAACTCGGAGTACTTGGTACTTAGAACCATGCAAGGCACGCATTATCAGGCAATATTCATAGCGCTTTGTTTTCTTCAAGTCTTCATAGCTGTTGCGTCTGTCGCGCCTTCACTATGGCTGCGCCTTCGTCTCAGTCCTTTGAACTTCAGGAACCTCATTCTGCTGCACTGTCAACTGGAGAGTTAAACGACGATGGTCGAGTCTCTCCTATTTCGCCCAACGGGAATTCTCTCGTTTCTTCGGACTTGCCTCTTCCGCACCCCCCAGAGTCTGGTGCCTCTCATGTCACCTTGGATTTCTTCGACCCAGAAGGAGTTCGAAATCTAGAGAGGACATTGTCCCATATTTCTATGGTTCAGACTGGAAAGCAGAACAGAAAGGAAGAAAGTCAAGAGACAGTTTCGTCGGGCGGTACCCTATTCACGGATGGCCCATTCGATTTCGAGAAGACACTTCGCGGGATTTTGCACAAGTGAGCTTCCTATGCTGCAATATCAATTGAGCTGTGACTAAAGGTAATGCAGGAGGGATGAAGCCGAGATTTTGGGGCGCGAATTGGGCGTCATGTTCAGAAACTTCAAGGTCGTTGGTTTAGGAGCGGCAGCGGCTCATTTCTCTACAGTGGGATCTGTCCTGAACCCGATGATTGCGCTTGAGAAAATTCAAACCCTGCGCCACCCTCCACTTCGCGACATCATCAGTGGATTCGAAGGTGTCGTCCGACCCGGAGAAATGCTTCGTGAGTTTTCTCTTCTTTGTATGTCTTCTCTACATAATCTCATCATGTATCAGTTGTCCTAGGAAGCCCGGGTTCTGGATGTACCACTTTGCTCAAGATGATAGCTAACCAACGCAGCGAATATCATTCTGTCCATGGCGACGTCTATTACGACTCTCTGACCCCCACGGAAGTGGCCAAGCACTACCGTGGTGATGTCCAATACTGTCCTGAAGACGACGTCCACTTCGCATCTCTCACTGTTGAGCAGACAATTAATTTCGCAGCTATGATGAGAGTCCCACAATCGAGAATTTTCGAATCAAGAGCCGCGTACGCAGATATGCTTACACACATGCTTACTACGATCTTTGGTTTGAACCATGTGTTAAAGACACCAGTCGGCGATGCTGTTATCCGAGGTGTCTCTGGCGGAGAGAAAAAAAGAGTCTCGATCTCTGAGGCTCTGGCTACCAGGAGTCGGATAACTTGCTGGGACAAGTTACATTTTTTACCTTGGTTTTTGTGTGCCGACGCTTACGTATTCTGCAGTTCTACCCGAGGATTAGATGCGTCTACTGCGCTTGAGTGCGTAATCAGCTTCTGGTAATAGCTCAATGTTTACGAACCATCTTTCCAGATTTGGTCGTGCACTCCGGATCGCAACAGATTTGGATCGCCTAACGACCGTTGTTTCCATTTACCAAGCCGGAGAGACGCTCTATGAACTATTTGATAAGGTCTGCGTCATATATGAAGGGCGAATGGCATACTTTGGGCCAGCTAATAAAGCACGGCAATACTTCATCGACATGGGATATGAGCCTGCCAACAGACAGACGACGCCCGATTTTCTTGTTTCTGTCAGTCTTCAGCATCCTTGTCCTATATGAATTCATTGCTCATTATATTGTCGGGAATTATAGGTAACAGATACCAACAGTCGTATTCCCCGCGATGGATTCATCAACATGCCTCGTACTCCTGCCGAATTCGCCGACTATTTCAGCAAGTCTCCTGTTGGACAACTCAACAGGGACGATATGGCGAGGTATGAAGAAGCATATGTCAACACCCCAGACCGGGCGCAAGATTATCGCCAGAGTGTGCTAGCGGAACACTCGAAGCATACTCGCAAGAAATCGTATGTTTTTTTCGTGATCTTTTTTTTTGCCACGGTTGACGTCATGGATCTTTCAGCCCATACACGATCTCAATACCTATGCAGGCTCGGGCCGTCATGAAGCGGAGAGCCCAAATCCTTATTGGAAATAAACCCGAGACTGTCATTGGTCTTCTGTAGGCTTTGCAGCTCTATCTCATTCAAGTCCGCTAGTAATAAACACTGCCTCGACTGCAGATCATATATCTTTCAAGGTGTAATCATCGGGACGACTTTTGTGAACGCTCCGGTGGCCACAAAAGCCTACTTTTCGAGGGGTGGCTTACTATTCTTGTAAGTTGCTCGTTTGATTTTATCCCACTTCTGTGCTCAGGGTGCTTCGCAGCACCGTCCTTTTCCCTTCGCTCGCCAGCATGTCTGAAATCCCGGCTCTATTCGCTCAGCGCCGAATCGTTCTCCGGCATCAAAAGGCAGCCATGTACCATCCTTTCATAGAAGCGTACGTTCGCTGTGTATTATGATTGTCCCTCGTACTGATGGCATACACACAATCAGGCTTGCAATGACTCTAGTTGGCGCCCCTATATTTTTCGTTTTTTTAGTCATCTTCTCCGTCCTGGTTTATTTTTCCGTTGACTTGCAGCGGACTGCTGGTCAGTTCTTGTGCGTGGTTCCCTTTTACCTGTTTCCGTTTTCTACTACTTACAATTACGCTATCCTTTGAAGTATTTTCCTCCTGTTCCTCAATATCACGTCTTTTACAATGCAAACCTTTTTCCGGGCCGTTGCTGCCGCGTTCAAATCCGATGCAACTGCTCAGTCTGTTGCAGGTCTGTCTTTCTTTGGTCTTGTTCATTACTGTCTTATGACGTATCTCATTCAGGTATTGTGTTACTGGCTACGATTATTTACATGTACGTGGGACACTTGTTCGTTACACATTCGAGACCCATGTGGTATCAGGGGATTTGAAATTCCAAAGAAGTCTATGATTGGCGCATTGCATTGGATTTCGTACCTCGATGTGCGGTCGTCTGTGCTTCTAGTTTGACAAACTCACTAACTTCTATTCAGGCCCCCCGATTTGGCTTTGAGTCCATCATATCGAACGAGTTTCACTCGATCAATGGAACCTGCTCTACCTTGGTACCGTCAGGCGCTGGCTACGAGGGCGTCAGCCTTGCCAACCAAGTTTGTGCAATAGGAGGGTCGATTTCCGGGCAGAGCACTGTCGATGGGAACATATATATCGACTTCACATACGCTTATAACTATTCACATCTGTGGATGGTATGTACGCAAGTCGTTTTCTTTCCTCATATTGTGATTCATTCGCATTGTTGCCAGAACTTTGGCATTGTCGTCGCTTATCTAGGGGGATTTCTCGCGGCACTTTTAATTCTATCTGAGTTCAACACGGCTACTTCGTCTGACACGTCTATGATCCTTTTCAAACGCGGATCGAAGTCCTCTGTTGTCGAAAATGCCATGGTTGGTGCCGATGAAGAGAAATTCGTTTCCCCAACCGAGACTGCGGTCAACCAAGAGGTTAACGGAACGGACACAGAATTTGTCAAATCGCCGCCTATGCCCGATATCTTCTCGTGGCAGCATGTCTCGTACACTGTCCGTGTTTCAGAGGGTGATCGAGTGCTCCTGAATGATGTGTCGGGTTATGTTACTCCGCGAAAATTGACTGCTCTGATGGGGGAATCAGGTGCCGGGAAAGTAAGTCATGACCCCTTATTATTTGCTTGCATTCATTTGGCTCACCGTCATAAAGACTACGCTTCTAAATGTTCTAGCGCACCGTACCGACGTTGGCATCGTAACTGGAGATCGTCTTGTCAATGGGCAGTCACTTCCTCCAGACTTTCAGTCCCAAACGTACGTTGTCTGACCAGCTTGTCCTTGCTCCTGTGTTGATATTGTGCTGTCTATTGAACAGTGGCTACTGTCAACAGATGGATACACATGTGCCGACGGACACCGTTCGGGATGCTCTATTATTTTCTGCCATGATGCGCCAACCGGAGTCAGTTCCGACATCTGAAAAAGAGGCATAGTATGTGATTTCAATGTTTCCGCTGGATATTTATTTATGCAAATTTTAGTGTTGAAACCTGTCTAAAAATGTGTGGGTTAGAGGCTTTTGCTGACGCTGCCGTCGGTTCCTTAGGTGTTGAGCAGCGAAAGCGAACCACTATCGGTGTCGAGCTGGCAGCGAAGGTAATGTCGTTCTGTTTACACAACTATGTGCTGCTGAAGATTTCTTTGGTGCAGCCAAAACTGCTTCTGTTCCTAGACGAGCCGACTTCCGGACTTGATTCCAGGAGTGCTTGGGCCATCGTAGCGTTTATGCGCCAGCTTGCTGATAATGGGCAGGCCATTTTATGCACGTGAGTATTCACTTTCATACTATACATCATCTATGTTTATCTTGTATATTTATTTTCCAGTATTCACCAGGTAATTCTTTGAAATCAATTTGACATATTGTCAAGACTGACGAATATCTAAAAGCCCTCGGCGGAGCTATTTCAGGTCTGTTTGCCATGCATCTTTGATCGAGAACTTGGGCACTGAGGAATATTTCGTAGGTTTTTGATAGGCTACTTTTACTTCGTAAGGGTGGCCAAACAGTGTACTTCGGAGATATTGGTGATAAAGCCACAACCGTTATCCGTTATTTTGAAAATAATGGGTCACGCCGTTGCGGGCCGACAGAAAATCCGTATGATTTTTGCTTTTGTTCCTTTTTATAAATTTAAGATCTTTAGTGCCGAATTCATGTTGGATGTGATTGGTGCGGGCGCGACTGCCACGAGTGCTCAAGATTGGTATGAACCCTATCTTTTCGCTCTTTAGCCTTACTCATCATTTCGCTGGTAGGCACGCTGTCTGGAAGTCCACTCCAGAGGCTACAGCAGTCCAGAAAGAAATAGACGAGATTCATGAAAGTGGACGAAGTCGGCCACCAGTGGACGCTGCGTTTCACGGTGAATTCGCTACCTCCTGGTTCAACCAATTGCAGCTATTATTGCGGCGTGGTTTCCGTGGGAATTGGAGGAGCCCGAGCTATGTCTTGGCAAAGATGGCTCTATGTACGTTCTTGGGCCTGTTCATTGGGGTTCGTCTTCATTCTGCCCTGTGAATGTTTGGTATTGAATGTTGGTTTCCATCAGTTTAGTTTCTTCAAGGCAAACAATTCTCAGCAAGGAACGCAAAATAAACTCTTGGTATGTATAGTTTTTCTGCGTCTTTCGGCTTGCTCTCACGGGCATTCCGTTTTTCAGGCGGTTTACATGGCAACAATAGTTGCCGCTCCCTTGACACAGCAACTGCAAGTGCCGTTCTTGAAGACGCGCAGTATCTATGAGATTCGCGAACGGCCTAGTCGTATGTACAGCTGGACCGCTTTGATCACGTCACAATTCCTCGTTGAAGCTCCTTGGAATCTACTTGGGGCGTCGCTGTTCTTCTTTTGCTGGTATTGGACAATCGGATTTCCAAGCTCAAGAGCAGCATACACGTTCCTTGTGTTTTGCGTGATATTTCCGTTGTATTTCACATCGTTTGCTCAGGCTGTCGCCGCAACGATGCCCACCGCTGACCTAGCCGGGCTGGTTTTCTCGGTCTTGTTCTGCTATGTGCTCCTGTTGTGAGTCCGGGAGCTCCATCTTGGCAGAATTCAGTTAACGATCGGGGGTTACAGTAATGGCGTGCTGCAACCATTCCCTCAGCTTGGTTGGTGGAAATGGATGTCTGTGATGTTCTCCCCGTGTGTCGTATCAATTTTGCTCAGATGCTTGATAGGTTCTACGTTACTCCATACACCTATTTTATGGAGAGCCTCTTGGGTCAAGGTGACTGAACATCGCTCATCACGTGAAAGTCTCGCTTACAAGTATTCCCTAGCTATCGCACATCAACCAGTTGTTTGCTCAACGGAGGAATATGTAACATTATATCCTCCCTCTGGCCAAACATGTGGCAGTTTCTTGCAAAATTACATCAACAGGACTGGCGGTTATGTCTTGGATCCATCTTCCACTTCGTCCTGCCAGTTCTGCACCTTCGCCACGACCGATCAGCTCATGGGGAAGAACTGGAACTTCTTTTATCATCACCGATGGCGGAATGTTGGAGTTATGATCGCTTTCACGCTTCTGAACGTAAGTGTTCTTGGTCCAGCGTCCAGTGTAGACTTAGTGCTAAACGCTAATCTTCTCTCAATAGATTGGCTCCATTTACATCTTGACATATTTATTCCGAATCCGTACTGGGAGCTTGCTTCCCTCTTTCAAGAGACGGAAGAGTTCATGAATAGTACGCTCATGCCCAGTTTAGATCATTCATGGACCTTTAGATATCGCTTGTAGGATGTAATAGAAAGAGTGTAATTTGGAACCTGTACAATTAATAGAAACTGTATTGTGTTGTAGGCCTGCGAAGCGAGCAATCGTTGAGTAGGGTTACGATACGCATGTTATTATCTGTTCTCAAGACTCTCACAACGAAGTCAAGGTTTGATGATAGCACTCAAAGGAAGGCGATTATTCTACGGTTATGTACAAAACATCGTGGATAATCCCACCTTGAACGTGAACGCGATTATTAGAAATTTAATGGGCCATGAGATTAGAGCGTATCTGCAACCGTTTTCACGGGGATTTTCAATCTCAACTTGGTAAAAACTGAAGTCTGAGAGAGCTCCACAGGCTCCACCAGCGGTATTCCGGCCTGGTCACGTTGCTCAGAAGTAAAGTAGTGGTCTCACATTCACACGTAGGAGGGTCGTAAGTAGAGCATATCTGCAACCCCCAAAATCGAAGTTTTTACAGACTAAGTTCAATCTGAAATTAATCGTGGAGCTGGGTGGGGACGTTGGGTAAGCCGGTTCCTAAGCCACTTTAGGCTAGTTCTCTCGGAGCTCATGTCAATGCGTCATACCACTGGCAGCACCACAGGACACATAGAGGATGGTATCTAGTCTACAATGATCTATCCCTCTGTATACCGTATAGTATTGGCATACTGGAACACCTATTCTTTACCACCAATCTTGACCGTCTGAGTCGGAAGAGTGAATGCGAGACCGCGTATGCTTCTGAGCATCGATATGTATGGTACGATTTGTTAAGAATCAAGACTACCGCCGGCAAATGACACCAGGCCGGTAAGGGGCCAGAAACACCACCAGTGGAGCCAGTGGAGCTGCCTAAGTTGTAATTGAAAATCTCAGTAAAAACGGTTGCAGATATGCTCTAATATCATTTCTTTGTGCTAGGTGGCGTCCTGTGGTGCAGGGGGGCGTGCACTCCGAGAGACTAGCCTAAAACGGCTCAGGAACCGGGCCACCCAGCTCCTTAACTTGAACTCGTTAGAAACGTTGATTTTTGGGGTTGCAGATACGTAGCATCAAATACTCGGCTTGAATAATCCTCCAAAGAATCCTCGGGAGACTATTTAGTATTTGCCATGATCGCTATTATTATCCGTGTCCAAATAAATCGTGGACATAATCGTCGTATAATCGCCCTACTTCGACCACTACTATTGACGGTCTGGCTCTAAGACCAGAAGAGGATGTGATTAGCCGGAGGTGCGCAAGTCACCCGGTAGGTAGCACCTGTGATACATAGAGACCTTATAATGTGATTTTTTTTTCAGAGGGTTGTGTTGCCTGAGACGTTTGCAAACGTCAGCCTGAGAGCTGGCATGCATACTTAGAGTGAAAAAATAGTGGAGTCAGTGCTCTTGCCGACAACACGAGCTTAAGCCAGAAGATAGCGCGGCCACAGTAGGCACAGCGAGATTTCGGATCAGGAATGCAGCTCCGAGTCTCAATGCTGGTGCTAGCCTGCATTACCATGGTATGTAATCAAGAATCTAGAACGAGAAGCAAGTTGACCATCTTGCTTCTGCAAATTGTAGAGGACTCATGATCACGCTTTAGTCGCATTCAAGTTCAACTTCGAAGCTTGATCACTCCCAGCAACCGGGCAGGCGTGTATGAGGAAAGTGATCTAAACTCTCCCGTGACGCCACGCTCTGGAGAACATTCGCCTTCCCAAGACACCTGCCTCAGGCTATGATACAGTGGAGTTCTTAAATATGTTTAGCTGCATTGAACACTGGCGATATCAAGTGCGTCCCTTCGGTCTCGGCCAGTACAGGTCCTCTGACATCCGCAGGCGTGTGTCTGGGGCCCGATTTAGAGCCATTTCTCCCTCAGTAATGAGTCTGAGAAGTTGATCGCGAGCATATGGCAACCTTCTACTACCATTCCCAGCACCCATAAAACACTGCTCATCAGTTTTCCTGCAGGAATAACACTTCCCAGGCCCTTTTATATCTCGAAGCACGTTGGACTACATTGTCCATGAACCCAGCGAAAAGCATGGCTATCAGAGGGCTCGACGCTCTCGTTGTAGGGGCAGGCTTCTCAGGAATCTACCACCTCCACCGCCTTCGCAAGCTTGGTTTCGCTGTCAAACTCTTCGAAGCCGGGAGTGACATCGGCGGTAGCTGGTACTGGAATTGCTACCCGGGTGCACGCACCGACTCCGACTTCACCATCTATCAATTCGCGATGGAAGATCTATGGAAAGACTTTGCTTTCAGCGAGATGTTCCCAAGCCGCTCAGGGATCATGGAGTATTTCCATTACGTCGAAAAGAAACTTGATCTCCGGCGCGACATGGTCTTTGACACTTGCGTCGTTTCTGCCACGTTTAACGCTGATACTGACCGCTGGGCAGTTACCACAAATACGGGAATCACAGTGCATCCTCGTTTTCTCGTGCTCTGCATAGGCTGGGCAGCAAAGCCCGCGTTGCCAGAGTACAAAGGCCTCAACACATTCGGGGGCGCATGTTATCACACTGCACGCTGGCCCCAGAACGGTGTGGAGCTCAGAAACAAGCGTGTTGGGACAATTGGAACAAACTCCACCGGTGTGCAGGTCGTTCAAGAGGTGGCGAAGGAAGCAGCACACCTGACCGTTTTTCTCCGTACACCGCCGATAGCCTTTCCAATGCGTCAGCATCCTGTGGATGAGAAGATGCAAAAGAAGTGGAAGGACTTGATGCCGCATATCCTCCGACGTCGCCAGCAGACGAGGGCCGGAACTTCTTACGAGAGTATCCCGAAGTGCATCATGGAAGTCACGCCGGAGGAACGCATTCTGACGTTGGAGGAGTTGTGGAACAAAGGCAATTTCCACAGCTTCATTGGTTCGTTCAAGGATATCTATACCAGCAAGCAGGCAAACATCATGGTTTACGAGTTTTGGCGAGACAAGGTGAGGGAGAGGATTAATGATCCCGTGGTGCAAGAGAAACTTGCGCCTTCGACTGCTTGGTGTGCCATCGCAGCTAGACGCCACCCGTGCTTAGAACGGGGGTTTTATGAGGCATTTAACCGGCCTAACGTTCGCCTCGTTGACCTAAAGGAAAACCCAATTGCCGAGATTACGCTTGGTGGGGTGAGGATGAGTGATGGAACTGAACATAGCCTCGATGTTCTTGTACTCGCTACCGGTTACGACGCAATTACAGGCCCGATGAAGCAGATTGACATTCGCGGAAAAGGTGGGACTCTCATCCGTGAAAAGTGGGAAGAAAAAGGATTGTTGACGTATCTGGGCTTGATGAGTGCTGGTTACCCAAATATGTTCTTCCCATTTGGTCCACAAGCTCCTACCGGAAACACCAACGGACCAAGCATTATTGTAAGGTCTTGTTCCATAACGGCTTGCTGATTCTTAATTAGTCTCCCGGTGTAGGAATTCCAGGGTGCATGGATCGTCGAGTGTCTCCAACACATGCGAAAGAACGGCTTGACTCGTATCGAACCAACACGTGAAGCGGAGGAGGGTTGGCGTGAATTGACTCAAGAATTGTATTCTATGGGCGTTGGGGGCCAAGAATCCAAGTCAGCCACTGGGAAATTGGCCGAGTCGAGGAACTTCGTGGGCGGTCTATCGCTGTACAGCCAGAAGTGTCGGGAGAGTGCGGAGAACGGGTACAAAGGTTTTGTTTTCTCCGGGGTAGAGAAAGAGGTTATGAGCCGTCTGTAGTGATGAGCCAGGCAGGTCGGAGGGGTTCGTTACTGGCGTTCGATTCATGTTGCTTCGATGAGTAAGTGGTTTGAACAAGGGATATTCACTGCTATACACCAGCGTTCGGTGTGAAAAAGATAACGCCAGCAGGTGATTTTCATATAATGTTCGACCTCTAATGAATCAACTGAAAAGAGCCCTGAAATCGGAACCTGAAGGTGTGAGTCGCTTTCTCTCGATAATAGATAACGAGATCAGAATGTCGTCAAGACGTTTGTGTCCTTGTGGCATAACCTGTAATAGTGATATTGGGCTGGTGTCGACGGTCGACGAAGGCCTGTCAATGGATAAAATTTTGCCAAAGGTGGGTTACTCGGTAAGCTTGTAGAACACTGATATAGGGTTCATTTGGTCAATCATCGGACATCATAAACATGAGCACTAACAACAGCGGGACTCGAGCGAGTGTCCCATCTGAAGGCGTGTGTCGGCGAATTGCTCGTACAATGCCACACACACTGAAGATCCTGTGAGCCGTTTCGCAAATTTTGTGCAGTGATACAACTCACAGCCTCCCGACTGCCTATTTTTATGATCAGGGAACTCATCAAGAATTATTTGTTGCGAAAGCAGATGGTTGGAGGCTGCGACGAAATCCCCAGTCTAATCATGATGGTACTATGTCATTTGTGGGAGACAGAATGTGCCTGACAGTGTTCTCACTCAAAATCTCCAACATGCTCGCCGTATTCAGTTGCTCCACGGCGAATGCAAGTGATCACAGAGAGTCGGTTGAAACAATTGAGGTTGACTGAGATGTGGTACAAGGGTCATGTATCTGGTGCGTGGGGAGGTGGTATGGGTAGCATTGCATTCGGTGATACACGAGAGAAAGAATCGGTCGGTCTACGGGCCACGGTATACCTAAAAAATATCCTAAGTATACACACTGTTTGATATCTAAGAGAACACGCACTCAGGAGGGCTTTCTGTCGGTTGGGTTGTATGAGATTACAGGCGTAGACCTGCGGCTTCGCACCCAAATTACCAGGCGTCCATGTCATGGTCACAGTATAACAGTCGCTTTAAGTATGTTTAATTCCGTGCTTACAGAGGACCCACTCACAAAAGCTCACAACAAGTGAACACAGCCCTCTACAAAGACCGAAACATTGCAGTGGGCGGCTCGTGACAGCCCAGTAGCACGTGAAGACACGATGCGGGGGCCATAAAGAAAGTACACGCATATCAATTGTAGCTCGATATCTGGTAGGTTGAACGAACTTTGGGATCGGTCAAAGCTCTCAGTTCGCGGAACTATGTCACGTGAGGAATTCATCGAGATCACGAGATGTTCTCTTTGGTTGTCTTCTTTGGAGACCGACATCTTCTGTTGACACTTAAACAGCTTTCGTTCGTACCATAATCAGTTGTGAATGCCTCCGCAGCCAGGAATATTTCCTTTGTCGTACCCTGCGTCACACAAAGCGGCGAGGCATGGCAACGTTTCGGACATGAATATCTCTTATCATCAGCAACATCATCATTCAACAATTGCGGGGCCTAGCTCTAGGACAAACGGTATTTTTCAACTGATATATCCGTCATTACCCCGTATGATTACGTGGTGTGAAAACAGGAGGATCTTTGGACGACGGGAAGAGAGAGAAGCGTCGACGAGAAATAGCTGGAAAGTTGGGAAAAGAAATGAGTGATCGACGAGACGAGTGAGTCTATACGAATTCGTGCTGCTTTCCCGCTTCAATACCGAACTGACTTCGAATTCTTGACCACGACATATAAGTGGCCGCCATTTTACTGAAAACATCTCGGTACTGCATAGTACCGCCCTCCAGCTGTCCACGCGACCGGAGACAATGCCGCTGTATAACTTACGGTTGCTTCCCATTACCACTGAGCGTTCGGCAATATTAGCCCAGTTGGAGATGGAAGAGCGATATGCGATCGAATGTGCGCTGACGGCGTATGACGAAGAACGGGAGCGTGTGGAGGAGGAGTGGAAGAGAGGAAGGGAACGGGTACGGGACCGGCTGATGGAGGGAATCGAGGACCGTAGACGGAGAGCGAGAGAAGAAAAAGAGGGTGAGGGGACTACTGGCGGTAAGTCGACGTTTCTAGTCTATACTGCCAACTCGATTGCACTTTTTTTTTTTCGTAGACGCGGCACTTGACTCCACTAACCGACCACATATAACCCGAAAACTGCGCAACAAACTTGGCACCTCTCCACCATCAACTCCGCTAGGCGCTCCCGGGTCAGTTCTTCCAAATGGCACCGGGGTTGGAGCAGGTCTTATCAGTAGCCTCCCAATCACTACGGGGCCCTTCCTCAATCCGCACTCCCTCTCCGTCGACGAGCTGCCCTCACCCTTCCCGCTTCCCTTGACCTCGACGACGATCTCAAACGGGGGTGCAACGGGTGCAGGCGGGGCTGCAGGCGGTGGAGGTGGTGGCGGGAGACGGAGGCCAAAGGCGAACGGGACACATCCAAGTCAAGTCGTAGGTGGCCTTGGCAAGAGCCTGAGTATGCTTTGTGGGTGCAAGGAGGGTGAGATCGACAATGATTTAGGCGAGATCAGAAGGGGGAATAAGCGCCGGCGGGCAACAGCAGCTAACCTTGCAAAAAATGGCCATCATGGCGCATGATGCATGATGTATGAGCTTTAGAGGTCATTTTTGTTTGGATCTATTTGTGTGGTCTCGTCTTTCTGATATTTGCTCATTGATGCCAGGTAATCTGCAGAAAACACTGTATCACAACATTTGGAAATAGGTTGTGGTTATTTGTTGAGAAATTTTTTTAGATTGAGTTAGAGCAATTGCAATAGTATCACTATTATAAGCCCAAATCTTGTGTGAAGAGAGGTACTCAATTGATTGTTGTGCACTCTCTTCACATGCATGAAAAAGGCATCTGTTTGGTCATATTGTGTGTCAAGACCTGATTCACTGATTGGATTCCTGATAACTCAAAAACCCTTTCCAATTCTTTTCCGATAATCTCTGCTGGCATTCTGGCCACAGCACTTTTTAGTCACCAGACAAGTCCTCATGTGCCTTATGTAGTAATCATTTGCTTGCTCACTTTATTCCTAATACATAGGGAATTGGATGGGTTTTACCTGAGGGTTTCGCATGTTTTTATTTTCTAATTTATTCAATGAGTTTTGCATGAAAAATCATGAAAAAATCATTTTCTGGTAGCTATTCAATGGGTGCTTGTGATACATTGGACAAAATAATATAGTTTCAACCACCTTGTCACATGAAAGATGTGACCCAAATATTGTTTTATGCATTGTGTTATAGTCAAAGCTTCCAAATCAAATATAAGTCGAGGCTCGTAAGCGTCGACGTTCAGTGAAGGTTCAGATCACTGAAGCTCGTGGGCAATGGCTGAGAAAGACTTAGATCGTAAGCTTAGTTAGAAGCGTACAAAGGACCAGGTCAAGCTGAGCTTGACTGGTCATCGTATTGCAGTTTAAATAGTGTACACGCAAGATCGTAAATAAGGTGAGTACGCACATTAGGAACAATAGGAACAATAGAGACAATAAGAACGATGGAGAAAGTAAGAACAATAGGAAGTGGGAATAATAAGAGGCACTGTCATTGTAGGTATTGTCTGGAAAACAATAGCATGGGAGTGCGCTCACCGAAGACAATAGAGACAGAAGAAAAAGAATCAGATTCCTGTCTGCAACACTTCTCGTAACATCAGCTCCCTTCCAAAGTTTTGAGTCCCAACCGAAACTAGGTTCTGATCGTCCGCATGGGGTCAAAGGATGCCCCGTCGTCGGTCATCGTGGTGAAGGTGTTGAAGGTAGTAGGCGTCGGGGCATCGTGCGCATAGACCCTCGTCGGTAGCTCGATGTCGTTTTCTCCTGCGAAATGCACCGAGGTGCCAGTAATGAACGCGGTGAGTCGGGGTAGGGGTGGGGCAGAGATGATTTTAAATAAGATCAGGATGTAACAGAGCAGCATAGTGAGAATGGCTGCACTGAACACGGCACTGAGAGTGATAACGATATAGATATTGTAGATCATGACAGTTTGGTTTAGGTCGTGCAAGGGCATGCTCGGCGGCGGTCTGTGTGGGATAGGGGGTGGGCGCTTGTGGTGGCGGTGGTGGTGGCGAGAGTGAATGCAGGGGAGTGGCAGTTGTGGGCGTCGCTGTTGGTTCTTCAGGTGCGATCTCAAATGTTCCGTCTTCTTCATCACTTAATGGTTCTATAATAAAAATGCGTTGTGGGGTGGGGACCCGCTCTCCGGGTCTGTAATGGAGTGCCTGCTCATCCAAGCTCCTCATGAGCGGGAGCAGGTCCAGATGGTAGGCCTCCTCTGTCAAACATTGGAATATGTGCTCAAGGCTGGAGATGGCCCGGTAAGTCTCAAAAAGGTTTCGCGTGGTCCCGTGTAGGAGCGCGTGATCTTGGGTCACCGAGAGCAGTCTCTCCTCGTTTCTGATGCTGTCTGTGTCTCGGACAAAGCTGAGAATAAGTTCAAAAGTCCTAATAGAGTCGGGGTCAGGTGTGACATTCATGTAAAAATAAAGAGGGCAGCTCATGTTGGAGAGAGGTTATGGATGGATCTGTATTCGCCCAGTATTTCAGCAGAGTTTTTAAAATACGCCTCTGGCTCCCAGGTGTTCTCTGCTGTGTTGTATCCTTTCCACTTTACCAGGAATCGGGTCCTTCGGCCCGTCCCTTTGTGAGCCAAGATAGCCTCAACCTCGTGTTCCAACTCTCCTTTGATCAGATCGGGTGGTGGAAAAAGAAGATTCAGTCCGTGGGTCTCGTTTTCTCTGAAATGCGAGAGAAGTGAGGCATGGAATATGGGGTGTATTTTCCATTGAGAAGGGAGCCTCAGCTCATAAGCATGGGATGAGATTACTCACGTGATGGGGAACAGTCCCTCATATTTGGGGGCAAGTTTTCTGGTTGGGTATCCCAGCTTCAGGTTCTTTGAGTCGAGCCAAACCTTTTCCCCTACCGAGAATGGGTGGAACCCCCGTCTGTTTCGTCCAATCATCACCTGTCAGGAGAGTTCGTGTGCCACCAGGGCTTCCCGCCGTATGTTTCCTAGTTTGGCTATTCTCTGTTCGGTAGCTGGTACATTCATTTTCTCATAAGTCATGGGAATAGCTTTAGAGTGTGTTTCTATCATTATGTAAAACAGGGTCTTTTTAATTGCCAAGTGGTGCTTTTGGTTGTGTGTGAACTCAGCAGTAGTAAGGTGTCTTCTCCACTGTGACAGTTTGTTTGCGCAGAAGATCTGGAGATAGATTTCAAGTTCCTGATTTACCCTTTCTGTTTCTCCATCAGTTTGAGGGTGATAGGCCATGCTCATCGCCAGCCTTATTCCCAGGAGCCTCCCCAGTTCCTGGAATGCATTCGAGGCAAAGCGTGGGTCCCGATCCGATATAATCTTGTCTGGAAGGCCGAATCTTCTAAACACATTGTGCAGATAAAGATCTGCTGCTCCTAATGCATCGACAGTTTTGTTGCAAGGGATAAAAATCACCCCCTTTGTAAGACCATGGTCTACCATGACCATGATGGTATCACACCCATCGCTTATCAGCAGATCTGTGATGAAGTCCATTGTGACTAGTGCGAATGGTCATGTGGCCTCAGATTTGATCGGTGATAGCCCCGGTGTTGTCGGGTGTGTGTTCACCTTCATTTGTTGGCATGTGGCACAGCCATCGACATAATTTCAGATGAAAATTGTCATTCCTGGCCACCAGTAGTCCCTCACTTCTCGACATACCTCGACATCAGTCTGACTCTTTTGAAACTTTTTGAATTATTTTGGACATCTTCAAACTCCCTCAAAACTACTTCAAGCATCTTCAAACCTCTTTGAACCTCTTTCAAACCTTCTTCAAACCTTTTCATATGCTCCTAGGGTTTATTTGCAATGTGCCTCATCATTTCACGTCACTCACAATAACTTTTGGATATCAGCAGTGATATTTAGTACCAACTCGCACCCTTCCTCTAGCCTGTGTTATACTTCTTAAGCCTTTTAACAGGTTTTTGTTAGGTTTCCAGGTTGAGTATTATCAGCACATTGGTGCACATCTGCCAGCTGGCTTGAGCATTGACCAGGCCATTGGGCTTTTGCATGTTCATGGCCAAAAGGATGAATGCTTTTTTTGCTATTCTCCATCTTTCATTCCAGGGTCTGGCATTGTAGCAGGGGAAATACTCTAGATACTATAGTATTTGTGGTCATCGCTGAATTCCATTTCTCCAACAATCAGAACAGCAACATTGCCACATCAGGCTGAAATGCTTGATGATCATGCTACAGATTCAAATCACAAGAAAATGCTCAGCATAACAGTCACACTATGCTCAAAGTCTCAAGAAGCCCTTGAGATATCCACACAGCTCAGCAAGCACCATGCAGAACTGATGGTAGCTTTTGGTCCACAGGCAGTCAAACAATGGAAAGATGATGTCACCACAGCAGAAATGCTAAGGCTAAGAGATGTCATGGTAATGGATATGTATGCCACTCAGGGATCACAACTGGCATCAGGAACAAGAATAGGATCGGGACTAGGAACAGCATTGGGAGTGGCATTGGGAACGGGAACAGCATTGACACTCATTCAATCAGTGGTTGAGCAGTGGATTGATTTTCCTATTGTTTTTGAACAAATGCAGTGGGTCATACTTCCTACCAAGATTGATGTATCACAATCCCTCATTGATCTGCACAGGATTTTCAATTATAAAAAAAAGTCCGTCAGCTTGGTGAAGCACCTCATGCTTCTGACATGCAAGCTGTTGAATGGGAAAGAGGAGCTCTTACATCTCATATGGAAACCATAACACATTAACAAAATGCTGCCAACATTGCTGAGCATGACATTGTTTTCTCCTGAATCACCCACAATAGTGAAGCCAAATTTGAGAACTTTGATGACATAGAACCCTTTGATGAAGAGACTCCTGCTTTATCTCTTCTGGCTGACACAAACACTATTCCAGTTGAGGAGCAACAAGTATACCTCCCACATGATAGAGAACTTGCTAATATGGAGATTAACCTCAGGAAGAACCAGGCATGTTGACTGCTGCATCAGTTATAGCAGCTCATTGCCTACAAATCATTTCAATATTCACACATCATCCAAGTGGTGCCGAGAAAGGGAGTTTGCACCTGAGCACGAGTCATTGTCCAGGATGTGGTCAACAAAATTGCCTTGCATACCTGAATGTATAACCATTGCTGAAGCCAACTGGTGGCACTAAATTGTGATGCTGAGACATCAAGTATGTTTCAGCAGTTAACAAAGGATGACCTCGATGCTAGCACAGCTATTCTGAAGCCAAATGCAACAGGCTCCACTAATCTTTGCCTGTCCTCGATTTGGCATGATGCCCTCAATTGAACTGGTGTCATTACTGAACAGCACAGTGATCCCAATGCCACTCGATTCTGGGAATGTAAATGTATTTTGTGGCCATCCATATTCATTACACTAACAGTTTTATTAGTCAGGAGAGTACACTGGCTTTGATTACAGGCTCAGAGAAATAGATGGAGGGAGGAATTTTTACTGGTCACATATGAAATGAAGTGGACTGCAATATTTCATCTATCACAGCCAACAGTGGCAGTCAGCCTTGCTGTCCAAGAATGCCATTCCTGGCCTGCTAGCCTATGCTAATCGCCAGCAGGCTTTCTGGCAAGAATCAGCATTGAGGGCTGACAATGCATTTATATCAGCAAATGCCAATTATATCTCCCTTATATGACCAAAATGTCCTGTATTATGTAAACACAATTATCTTGATCACAATCTACCATTTGCAAGGGCAAGGGCAAAAGCATTAGTGGTGGGATCAGCAACACTGGGATCTCCAATGGGGGAATCGACAATGGGGGGATCACCAACACTGGGATCACCAACACTGGGATCACCAACAGTGGGAATGGCAATGGGGGCCAAATATTACCAAATAAATAATCACTCTTCAATAGATCTCTGATCACTGATTAAACACAATAGTGTTATCATCTCTCTTCCTACATCCATCCCTCTACAATGAGCAATCAGGAAGAAAGCCAGGCAGATATTCCTGATGGCTATGTCCCAATCCAAAGCGACAATGGGCAGCACTATCTTGTGCCCCATTTTATGATTCTGGCTACCCACCAGGTGATGGAGGCCAATCAAAAGAAAGTAGAATTCAAAGTGCATATGGCACTTTGGGGGGTAAGATTTCCTTCAGTTCAAATGTCATTGCCAGTGGCCAATGCCATGCCTCTGGCCAATGCCATGTTGTTGGCCGATGCCATGTCTCTGGCCAATGCTGTATTTGCTTCTGATGCTGTATCATCTCACTAATCATCATTTTGCAGTCTAAAAACATGACTGATCAACCATACTATCTGTTGGCCAGAAACCAGCTCATGCTTCCAGCCGATCCAGTAAGTGTCATGGTCCTCATTTGTGTGACTATAGTTGATCCTGTTGCAGACATTGACAGATGGGGAGCTGTTGAATTGCCATGCTGAAGTGAAAGCCCTGCAAAACCAGCTTGGCACATCATGTAAGGATGCCAGTCATCATCTCTACATGGCCGAGGTTGAGAAGCTGGAATAGCAGGATGTCACCTTGAAGACATACATATGCAACCTTGAAGGAGAGGATGCAGTTTAATCTGGAATCATTTGAATGCAGGTTCTCAGAGATTCCAATCAGACTGTTGTCCCATGAGCATGACAATGATGCCGTGGCTGATCCCCCAACATTGCTTTGTGTGCTGTATCTAATGATTACATATTGCCAGTACCCATTTCTGTCTTGTTTGCCAATGCTGGAATGCTCAATGCTGATCCTGGCCCTGATGTTTGCCAATGCCGATGCACTTTTTGTGCTAATGTCCTGTTCAAGGCCAATGCCTATTCTGATGCCCAATGCCACTGATGCTGATGCTGTTGACCAATGCTGATGCTGTTGACCAATGCCGATGCCTGTGTTGCCCAATCAATTCATTGGTTAAGATGTCTGTACAACAACTTATAGGGTGTATTGATGAAAGAGTGCAATCCCAGGTGCCTAATGCTGATGCTGCTGCAGCCCTATTGGGTTGCTGACCAGCATGCCGACCAAGTTTTGCAGGCCTGCACACTGCAATAAATGAATGATTGCATAAACATGGCTTTTACTGCATTTATCATATACAAATTTGCATGCAGAATCCATCCAGACTACACATGAATTACTACATAAATGAGATTAATTTCCAATTGGCCATACCTGTAATGCCAATCTTGATCCAAATCCTGGTAAGGCCACTGCTGCTGCCATCCCTATTGCTATGTCCATTGCCTAAAATTATTTCATAGGTTACTGATGTCTGTATTAAATGTATTACTCTTCAGTCTAGCAACCATTGTAATAGTGTATTCATTTGTTACTATAGTAGGTACACATATATATATTAGAGCATTCATCAGCATCCACCAAACCTGTATCATTCGATCCACTGTATATGTTCAATAGACTGTATCATTCGACATATTGTAGCTTACCTATGTGAACAAAACCACTAGAAAGGTCTCAGATAGTATAACACAAGTTAGAGGAAGGGTGTTAGGAAACAGTCTCCTAACATGCCTATTACATAATACTATTTTTATTTTATTTTGTTTTATTTTATTTTATTTCACCAAAATATGCTACCAAATGCCTATACATGCATTATTTGTCAGCATGGAAATTTTCTATTTACACAGACCAATATGTATGTGCATGTGCGTGCGCATCCATAGCAACATAGTACAACATATATGTATATAACCCTAAAATAAATACTAGGAGACCTCAGTTGAGTTCTCTTAGGTATTCCATCCACAATAGTGGTGCGAAAAGTCTAATTCAGCCAACTATTCTATTTTTAACCTCTCACATCAAAACCATCAAACCCCCCATCACGCGCATGCGCCCTACCTCCTTCTCATAGGAGAGCCCACACAGTCCAGCTAGCAGAACCATGGGTGTCGCCCTAACAGAAGAACTCAACTGCCCCATCAGTGTGCCTTCTCTTACATGCGCATACATCATTTGTCTCAGTGTGCCACATCCACTTACGCATCATTTCGGCAAGAGCCAGAATTAATTGTATATATGTATTTACCTTGCTTTTGTAAGCCAGTGCTAGGCCTCGCCTTACATTGCAACTGCCAGTGATCAAAAGGCAGTGCTCATCATTAGGACAGCTGCAACCAGACAACCAATTGGATCTGGTTTAGCTGAGATTTACATTACTCAATTTGGACAACTATTTTAGGTAGTTACTAGCCAAATTCAGTAATAACCCCAAGATCAGGCACTGTTGGAAGGGTTATTGATCCGAAGTGCCCAAATAGCTGAAATCATGTGTTTTGCCATGTTTGGTACCCGAAATAGCCAGGTCACATGACTCAAAAGTTTGCAAAAAAAAATTCTGCAGCTGAATCTTGACTCAGCTGAAGAAGTGACTCATCACAGATTATGTCATCATGACAGAACAAGCAACTTCGAATCCTGGACACAATCCTGTTCCCATGCCCATTCTAGAAGCCAAAATTGATGCTGTAACAGCACAAATGTCCCAATTAGTGTCAGTATTAGCAGCATCCCAGCCCAAACAAGCAGAAACAAAAGCAGAGACAGTAGAAGATAAAGATGATGAGATGGAGGAGATGGTGGAGTGGATGTCTCAGGAGGGTGAGCATGCAGAGGAGAGGTCTGAGAGTGGAAAAATGCATTTACCTAAATATGTGCCCCCACAAATTTTTGATGGTACCATAGAGAACACAAAATCCTTCATCGTTGCTTACGAGCTTCGGTGAACTTTGGAACTCTAGTTGAATGTTGACGCTCACGAGCTTCGACTAGCATTATGATTTAGGAGCTTCAACTCTAACAAAAGGTCAAGCTGATCAACACTCTGCCAACTAACCTTAGTCTAGGCAGCACCCACCAGACGACAACAGAATTCTTATGAGAACTATTCGACCCTACCCAAGAAGAAGAAACATGGCAGCCCCATCGACTCCCATAGCTCCCACACCACCCAACGCCCCTGCCACTCATCCTGCTGAAATTAAGATGAGGGCACCAACTGACTACTCCGGGGATAGAGCAAAAACCATGCTCTTCCTCCTCGAATGTGGGGCCTACGTCGACGCAAATGCAGCCGCGTTCCCGGATGATCGTCATAAAATTTTATTCATGCTTTCCTATATGAACAGAGGAACAGCAGGGCCATGGAAGCAGGCATATCTGGAGGAGAGGTACATCGAGTCAAAACCCTGGGATACGTTCCAGGAGTTCATAGTGAAAGTATGTGCGGCATTCTCACCAATCAACGATGCAGGGAACATGCGCACCCAACTCTGGGTGCTCTCACAGGGAGGAAAGGGAGTGGACGAGTATATTGCATAGTTTAAGATGCTTGCTTACCACATGAAAATCAAGGAAGACGCCACCCTCATCGAATACTTTGTCGATGGGCTCAACAACAAAGTACTGGACAAGGTCTTTGGCATGGAGAACCCATCTGATACAATGGAGGGATGGTACACCCATGCAGCGAGGGCAGAAGGGCACCTAAGAAGGGCCAAGGCAATCAAAGAAAGAACTTACAGTAAGGCTGGAGGAGGAGGAGGAGCAAGCGGCTCTTCCAAAGACCCTAATGCCATGGATATAGATGTGACACGCCTCTCTTATGCAGAGAGGATCGAACACATTAAAAAAGGAAAGTGCTTTATCTGCCATAAGTCAGAGCATAGAGCCAGTGATCACAAGGGAGGGAAGGAACCACCCACAAAAGAGGAAAAGAAAGTCGAGACAAAGAAGACATTGCGCAACCATTACACCAAGATCCCAAGATCCGCGCACTTATCAATGAATTGGAGGAGAAGGAAAAGGAGGAGGTACTGGATCTTATGGTAGTGGAGGGTTTTTAAAATGGTGGACCACATCGGCAGTGGAACCCGCCAGACTGGTCATCTCAACTGTAATGATAGCGCAAGTAAGCCACCAATCAATGCACCTTCCAGTTTATTATTTGCTAGGAGACAAGAAAGCCGAAATCCCTGCCCTGATCGACTCAGGAGTGGGTGAAACATTCATCAATCACTGAGTAGTCAAGAAACTCGGACTGAGAAAGATCCCACTCATCAGAAAGATCCTCACCAAAAACGTCGACGGGACCCTTAACAAGAACAGAACCATCTCACACTATGTATACATCAACATGGAGATTGGAGGGAAGGAAGAGGAGATTAGAATGCTGATAACAGGGCTAGGAAAGGAGAGAATGATCCTAGGGTACACGTGGCTCCAAAGGCGCAACCCCATCATCAATTGAGAAAAGGGGATTCTTACCGATAGACAGACTGAAAGGTCCCTTATGGGGAAAATCCGAACTATGATCAAGTGAACATGAACTATGATTGGTAAGCAAAGTCTCACTATAGATGACAAGGGGCCGATTGCACTGAGAGTAACATTGAGCCCGGCTCTTGGGAGGCTACCTATAAGGAGTGCTGGGGAGACCTTCGGGGAAACCCACCTCGCTGCCGCCGAGCACGTGAAGAGTAGGCTCGGGACGGTTCATCTCGCAAAAGGACTTTGCACCAGAGACAAACTCGATAATAATGGATCACACCTGGCAACAGACATGGCAACAGACATCCATCCCGAGATCGACCCACAGATCTCTGTACTGGACAACTCAGACACAGGCTTATCACTTGACTCGGGAGGAGATCATGATGGGACTGATGCGCTATTTGCTTATGTTCAGGGGGAACCGATGATAGGAATATTCAGGGCTGAGGAGTCGCCCCTCACCATCAAAAATGACTATCTACCACTGAACTACCAAAAACTCCAATGGATCTCGTGTCTCACTCGATCTTGGCTGACCGGCAGAATTGCTTACTCCAACGTGACCCATATTCGAGCAAAGACCTCTGTCTTGCAGAGGCTCACCCACGAAAAGGAGGATGTCAAGGAAACACAGTCGCTCGACGAGTTGCTCCCTGATAAATACAAAGAATACCGGAGTGTATTTGAGAAGGCAGCATCAGAGAGATTCCCTGAGTCTAGACCATGGGACCATGCAATTGAGCTCAAACTGGACTTCATTCCAAGAGACTGTAAGGTCTACCCCATCACCCCGGCAGAACAGAAGAAGTTAGATGAATTCATTGATGATAACCTAAGGAAGGGATACATTGCCCCATCCAAGTCCCCCATGGTGTCGCCATTCTTCTTTGTAGCGAAAAAGGACTCTGATGCACTTTGGCCCTGCCAAGATTACCGATACCTAAATGAAGGAACCATCAAGAATTCCTATCCCCTTCCGCTGATCGGTGATCTGCTCAACAAGCTGAAAGGGGCAAGATGGTTCATGAAATTGGACATCAGATGGGGATATCACAATGTCAGGATCAAGAAGGGAGATGAGTGGAAAGCGGCATTCAAGACCAATAAGGGGCTGTTCGAGCCCAAGGTCATGTTTTTCGGCCTCTGTAACTCACTGGCAACTTTCCAAGCAATGATGAACGACATCTTCCGGGACATGTTAAACAAGGGATGTCTGGTAATATATATGGACGACATTCTTATCTTCTCTAAAGACAAAAAAGAACACGAGGAGAGAACAAGGAGGGTCCTAGCGAGGCTGAGAGAAAACAACCTCTACCTGAAACCCGAAAAGTCTAAATTCGATGTGCAAGAGGTCGAATTTCTTGGACTGATTCTACGGCCAAACCAACTAGCTATGGACCCAACGAAATTGAGCAGGATTAAGGACTGGCTGCCCCCAACCAACATCAAAGGAGTCAGATCATTCCTGGGCTTCGGGAATTTCTATCGGAGATTCATCGGCAACTTTGCCATGATCACGAAGCCACTCAATGACCTGACAAAGAAGGATCAGCGCTTTAATTGGATGAGCGAATGCCAAGAGGCATTCGACACACTAAAAAAGAAATTCTCTGAAGCACCAGTGCTACTGATGCCTAACACCGAGAAACCATTCGTAATTGAAAGCGACGCCTCTAAATATGCAACGGGGGCTGTCCTAAAACAAATGGACACTAATGGAGACTGGCACCCTTGCGGCTACATCTCCCATTCCCTAACGGCAACCGAACAGAATTATGAGATCTACTATCGGGAACTGCTGGGAATAATATGAGCGCTGGAGACCTGGAGACACTACCTCCAGGGATCCGAACACCCAATGACGATCCTATCGGATCACAAAAATCTTATGTACTTTAGGACGGCATGGAAACTAAATTGGTGACAGGCTAGATGGAGCCTTTTTCTGTCACAATTTAACCTCCAATTGGTACATGTCCCAGGAAAGATGATGATTCAATCCGATGCCTTATCATGACAAGGAGATCACATACCTGATGTTGACGATGACAATGATGACATCATGCTATTAAAAGATGAGATCTTCGCATGAATGATTGATACCGAATTAAAAGAAGTACTGACAGAAAGCATGATGTGCGATGACCTGCTAAAAGAAATAGTAAGGGCCATCAAAGAAGGAGGAATGCCACCGATCAAGTCGGCGGTAGAAGACTGGAGGATGGAAAATGATGGGACGATCTTCTTTAAAGACCGATGCTACATCCCAGATAACAAGGAATTAAGAAAGAAAATCATGGAAAAATACCACGACAACATACTGATGGGACACCCCAGCTGATTCCAAACTCTGGAACTGGTACGAAGGGACTACTGGTGGCCAGGAATGACAATTTTTATTCAAAATTACATTGACAGTTGTGCCACATATCAACAGATTAAGGTGAACACACATCCGACAACACTGGGGCTATCACCAATCAAATCTGAGGCCACATGACCATTTGCACTTGTCACAATGGACTTCATCATGGATCTACCGATAAGTGATGGATGTGATACCATCATGGTCATGGTAGACCATGGTCTACCATCATGGTCATGGTAGACCATGGTCTTACTAAGGGGGTGATTTTTATCCCTTGTAATAAAACCATCGACGCACTAGGGGCAGCCGACCTTTACCTGCACAATGTATTTAAGAGATTCGGTCTCCCACGTGTGCAGTGGACCTATCACCATTACTGGTATCCACACATCCACAGTGTCCATTAGCATCCTAGGTACCACGCTGATATCTGGGTCAGAACTCTTCATCATTCCTTGTCAAAGAGAAGTGGAAGGGGTTTTTCTATTTTTATATCATCTCTTGTCCTGACTGATGTTCATGTCACTTGTATTGCCATTATTGATTATTTAGGTGATTGCGCATCGAATTCTGCAGGTGGAAGGGAACTACATGAATTCCAATCATGGAGAGAGCCACTGCGGTAGTGATATTCCAGCCCAGCTTGGCCCCAAAGCTCCTACTTTTGGCACAAATTCTTGTCAAATTTATCTATAATGCAGATAGACACAGAAAAAATAATGGGAATCCCCATATGAAATAAAAAAAAAAAACTTGGAATGTGATAGAACAATTTAACCTATGCCTTTCATCTCATGAGGGCACCAAATAACATATATGTTGGATTGTGTAATCTGACACATTGTTTGGTGATTATGTAATATGGAGGCTTTGCTCCTTAATAGACAAACTGGATGCAGTTAATCTCCCCCTGCTGTAATATTGACAGTGGTCAAGTGGTGGTTACATCAATAGTGTCTGGTTCATATCACATTGTTGTATTAAACCCAGTAAGACCTGATAGCTCAGTTGGTAGAGCATCTGGTATATGTCCAGTTGGTCCTGGGTTCAATCCCCAGTCTGGTCATCTTTTTCTGTCTTAACAATATATATAGATTATAAAATAAGAAACGGAGTTCTGCCACACCCAGGTTGTAGCCACTACATAGTGAGAATATCAAAATATGAAAGAACCACACATATCAGGCTTCTCATCTCACTAGCTCTTTAAATTACATGTAAATATATTAGAATCAAGTCTAAGATAATATGAAATGAGGCAGAACTCAGTAAGACCCAGGGTGTGGGCACTACATAGTAAAAAGCTTGAAATATTGATTAAGTATAAGATGATAGTAAAAAGCAGAACTCACTGAGTTCTGCCACACCCATGTACTGATACATTGTTGATCAATGATGGCTATTTACTAATGCCATGTTTCTTATCAATGTACAAGCTATACAATGTACTTCAAATTACAAAACAGAATGAGTTCACAAAAGGTTCGAAAATTTACACATATTATTGAAATTAAACCCTGAGATACATGCTGCATACATGAGGCAATATATGCAGCATACACATGTTACTATACTTACTGCACGTACATGTGGTAAACACATTCCCAAGCTCATGTGACATCCTTATTATTATGTATATAAGGAGAACCTGTACCATAGTAGGAATACAGTGTTCTTACCTTTGCTAACCCTAGCTGTAAGTCTAATCCTAGCTGTAAGTCTAACTAAGCCCCAGGTAGATTGTAAGGAATGTAGGTTGTAAGGAATGTAGGTTGTAAGGAATGTAGGTTGTAAGGAATGTGTTGTCTCTTCCCCTGTGCAGCATATATAGTCTGCTCCAACACATATTCATATTTCAATTATTAAATTAGTATGACTAAAGCTGTGGCCTGAGCCATTGCTGGGCCATCACCAATTGTTAGGAAATACTATAGAGCTGATGAAGGATTTGTGTTCTCTATGGTACCATCAAAGATTTGTGGAGGCGCATATTTAGATAAACACATTTTTCCACTCTCAGATCTCTCCTCTGCATGCATATCCTCCTGAGACATCTACTCCACCATCTCCTCTATTTCATCATCTTTATCTTCTACTGTCTCTGCTTTTGTTTCTGCTTGTTTGGACTGTGATGCTGCAAATACTAACACTAATTGGGATATTTTTGCTGTAAGTGCATCAATTTTGGCTTCTAGCACTAGCATGGGAATAGGATTGTGATCAGGATTTGAAGTTGATTGTTCTGACATAATGATGTAAGCTGTGATGAGTCACTTCTTCAGCTGAGTCAAGATTCAGCTTCAGAATTTTTTTGCACAATTTCAAGTCACGTGATCCAGCAATTTGGGTACCAACACAGCAAAACACATGATTTTGGCTATTTGTCAACACTTGGGCACTTTGGATCAATAACCCTTCCAACAGTGCCTGATCTTGGGGTTAATACTGAATTTGGCTAGTAACTAATTTAACTAAAATAGTTGTCTGAATAGAGTATAGTAAATCTCAATTAAACCAAATTCAATCAGTTGTCTGATTGCAGCTGTCCTAATGATGAGCACTGCTTCTCGATCACTGGCAGTCACAATATAAGGCAAGGCCTGGTGTCAGCTTACAAAAGCAAGGTAAATACATATATACAACTACTTCCAGCTCTTGCCAAAAGGATGAGTAAGTGGTTGTGGCACACTGAAACAATGACATACTGTGAGAGACAAAACCTTTCAAATAATTCTTAAAGTTGAACTATTTCTTAAATAACTCAAGAACAACTCAACCAAACAAGTCCAAATTTGGGATAGTGGTAGAATATCATGTGACTAATAAGTTGCAATTTGTTTTATTACATAATTTTAATTTGTCCCTATGTTATTAATATTTTACTGGCACAAGTCCATTTGAAAGGTTTTGTTCCTCTGGTATGTCAGGCACACAACTTTGTTTAATCAAAGCAAATAAGTACAAATAAAATTATGTGACTTGGTGAGAATATGTATATATACTCTGTGTTCAACTTTCTGTCATTTCCCACACCAAATCCCCTTACATACACTCATGTTCTTAAACTGCTTGACAAAGGGCAGTCTTGTCCTGCTATCTCCTCTATCACTGGTATAAGTGTTGGTTCTGTATCCAATATCTGTTCCAAACATCATTTAACACTTTTCAAATCTGTTGGTGGCCATCCACAGAAGCTTTCACCTGCCAATACCCACTGCCATTCACCTCATCACTTCTCAGAAGGCTGAAGATGCCACTGAGGTCACCAAAACCTTACAAGACATGACCAACACATCATTTACTGTGAAGACAGTATGAAGAGCACTCAGAGGCACTGGAATAAAGGCTGTAACCAAGCAAAAATGACCTTTTCTCTTCAAGAAGCATAGGAGGCTTAGGATGGACTTTGCAAAAGCACACAAAGACTGACAGTGGAGGACTGGAAGAGGGTTATATGGTCAGATGAGACCAAAATCAATCGTTTGGAGTCAGATGGGAAGAAATGGGTGTGGAAAAAGTTAGGAGAGGGGTTGAGTGATAGGCTAATACAGGGGACAGTCAAGTTTGGAGGGGGTTCTCTGATGATCTGGAGCTGTATGTTCTGGGAATGGCCTGGATATGCAACCAAGATTGATGGGAGAGTGGATGCTGACCTTTTTGTCAGCATTCTGGATGATGAACTTCAAGAATCAATCAGGTATTACCAGAAAAACCCAACAGATGTTCTTTTTTAGCAGGACAATGACCTCAAATATAAGAGCAAAAAGGCACAAAAATGGCTTCAAGACAGTGGGTTAGAGGTTATGCAGTGGTTCCTTCAATCAGCAGACCTTAACCCCATTGAACACCTTTGGCATCACCTCAAGGTTAGACTTAAAGAGTATGATACTTCAGCATCTGGAATTGCAGAGTTGTGGGGGAGAGTACAGAAGAAGTGGAATGATATTCCAGCATCTGTCTGTCAGAATCTTATAGAGAGTATGCCTAGAAGGGTTCAGGCTGTGTTACAGGAAAAGGGGGGCTATACCAAGTACTAGAATATTAGAATAATATTTTATAATACCAGAGGGACAAAACCTTTCAAATGGACTTGTGCCAGTAAAATATTAATAACATGGGAACAAATTAGGATTATGTAATAAAACAAATTACAACCTATTAATCACATGATACTCTACCACTATCCCAAATTTGGACTTGTTTGGTTGAGTTGTTCTTGAGTTATTCAAGAAATAATTCAACTTCAAGAATTATTTGAAAGGTTTTGTCCCTTATTATAGTTTGCTCCAACAGATTATGGGCCCTGCTGGGCACATCATAAATGCACCTTAACTGGCTGTGAACAACATTGACTTCATAGTCTCCAAATTATAACCTTGCACTCCCTGCAAGCTGCACTTAAAAACCTAGGTTGACTAGGGTTAACCACTCTAAAGGAGTATTTTTTCCTGAGATTGTAAAATGTGTTTTCTTGGATAAAAGACTGATTTAGTGCTTATAACAGCTGCCACCACAAAATCATGTCTTCAACCCTTGAAAAACTCATACAAACTTTTGATAGCTCAAATTACATTCAATGTGCTGATTCCATGAAGGTGTGGCTCAGGTCTCAGGGCCTCTGGCAGATAACTAGCAGGGTAGAAATTAAACCGCCTCCAGTGCCTCCTTTAACAGTGACAAACGCTACTCTCATAGTGGATGCTACTGCCAAGCTCCAGACCTGGAGCAACAAAAATGACTAGGGCTATTGGTAGCCTAGTGCTCTGTCTGACCCCCTCTATTCGGCAGCATGCCAATACCAAGGACACTGCTGAGGAGATGTGGGATCTCATTTGCACTGATTATGGTATTGATAGCCTCTCCCAAGTCTTTGTGGACTTTAGGTCTGCAATAGCAATCAAAATTCCAGCTGTGAATCCCATGCCAGAGATTGCTCAGATGGCTGACAAGTTTGAGTGCCTTATAGCTGCCAATGTTGCCATCCCCAAACTAGTTCAGGTGATGATCCTACATACTTGCTGTAATGCCATGCGAGTGTGATTCTTTGTCCACCATGGTCCTTAACATGACCGCTACTAGTGCCTTGACATTTAAACATGTCAAGGACTCCATTGTCGCTGAAGCCTCAAGGTGCATGGCAATTGGAAAGCCCACGGGCCTACCTCAAACCACCAAGCTTTCCACTGTCAAATGCAAAGGGGGAAACCCCAAATGGCAGCCCAAAGAAGGACAAAACAACAATGGAGATTTATCTCAAAATAAAAACATGGATAATGCAGAGACAAAAAGACTAAGGAGGAAAAGCCTAAAGAGAAACATACCCACCTCACCTCCAGTGCCTTTACCACCATAAATGGTAATAACACCATCATACTGCCAATGCCACTCATTCAGCACATCGAAAAGTATGACTACACTCCCACAAAGGATCCTCACTGCCAACTGCCTGCACAGGCATATACAGGTGTGGCCTCTACCTCTCATTTGGTTAACACCAAATATCAGCAAGCTTGTGACATCCTCGAGCAAATGCATCTTCCATGTAGTGCAAAAAATCTGCGACTACTGGAAGAGCACTTAATGGTGCAAAAAGGTAAGAGGAGGAGGATCAAACCAGAACTGAGGATTGTAGAGGTAGAAGACAGCATCATCTCCTTCGGATTGGAACCTCTAGTTTCTAATGAGGAAGTATGGAAAGCCATCAATGAGATGCTTATAGATGAACTGCTTGAAATGGGAGAATATGATGATAGGTCAGTCCTTTGCCCTGCCACAAGCACTAAGATTAATATTCCAATGATTACAGCAAACTTTTTATGTGAGATTATACCGCTATTAAATATATCATGGAACAATTTACATCTTAACATATGTGTTATGTGTGCAAATAAAAATTGTAAAAAGGTGCCAACTGGATCATAGATTCAGGTGCATCAAAACACTTCACTGGTGAAATGAAAATTTCACTTCTTATAAGCTTTTACTGAGAAAGGACTCTACCCTGGTTCAAAGAGCCATGGGTACTACTCATATAGTAGGAAAAAGAGCAGTCTTTATTAGACATCAGGTAGTATGTCATGGAAAGTCAGAGACACATAAAACACAATTATACCCCATCTACTACATACCTGGCTGTAATACTCAATTACTGTCAATGGGTGTCTTCTTACAAGATGGAAGTGATGTGCAGAGGAACTACACACATACTTCATCTTTTGAGAAAGGAAATCTAATTATGGATTGTGTCCCTCTTAGAAGATGTAATACAATTTATTGGGCTTGGACTCATATATTGAGCACCAAGAGGATCAATGTCACAACCATGTATGTCACAAACTACTTGACTTGGCATAGGTGACTTAAACACCCATCCAAAGAGGCACTAGGAAAAATGCCTAATAGCACCATAAAATTCCCAAGGAATTTAATTATTCCTAAAGACAAAATTATATGTTCAGTGTGCACTGAAGGGAAAATGACCTCAAAATCTTTTTCCAAATCAAATTCATGCACAGAGAAACCCTTTGAACTAATACATTCTGATCTAAGGAACTCCCAGTACTATCGTACCACAAACATAAATACTTTATTGTATTTCTGGATGACAAGATGTCACATATCTGAGTCCAGTGCCTCAGAAAGAAGTCTGACACTGCTGCAGTGATTAGACAATTTTAGGCAATGGCTCTGACCCAGTATGGTGCTACAATCAAGCACTAGCATGTTGATCCAGGGGAAAAGTTCAAAGATCATGAGCTACAAAATATGCTGAAGGATTTTGGCATCAAAATAGAGATGTCTGCACCCCATGTTCACCAACAGAATGAGCACGCAGAGTGCACTGATGTGTTCAGTTGGTACTCGGTGCAAAGTCTCAATGGAAAGGGTGAACACTTAACATACAACTGCAGGCGTGCTCGGGGTGAGAAGGGAGTTCACTTAGAGGGCCTCGGATCATCCTTCAGGGTGCAAAGACTATGGGGAGGCTGGTACGGTGGTTTTTAATGTGCGCGAATGTTGTGTATGCAAAAGGGGAGATATGCACAGTGGCAGGAAAGTGTGCAACACAAAGAGGCAAAAATGCGCAGTACAAAAAAAACGCGCAATGGGAGCGCAAAAGTGTGCAACGACGAGGGTGATAAAGATGGGAGGTGTAGTGGGATGAAGACAGCACTGAGATGTGCTGTGAAGGTGGTGCATAGGTTGGGGACACAAACAGGGTGGAAGTGCAAAGGGGCAGAAAAAGGTGCAAACGGTGCGCAAAATGCGGCTATACAAATAAGTGCACAAACAGTGTACAAATGCAGCTATATGAAGGGCGCACTGTATGAGTGCTCAAATGAGGATGAAGGATGCAATGCAGGGACGAAATGCAACAATACGATGAAGGGATGCAAACAATATGCAAACGTGGCTATATGGAGGGTGCACTACAAGGGTGCACAGACTGGACGCTGGTGCACAGACTATGTGCGACGCTGACTGAACTATGAACTATGAGAGGGGAAGATCCTGGATTCTCTATATGTCTGCCTACTATGTACAAATGGCTTATGTGATAAAAATGGTAAAATAAAGTGTAAAAATAGAAAGTGCCATGCGCTACCCACAAGCGCATCCATTCGCCCATCTAAACCTGACCACGCTATGCCGCTGCCTCACCCAATAAGATTTGCATGCCTATAGCCCACTACCCAACTGTTCCAGTGTGATGTGCTATTTTTAGTGCACTCTAGGTCTTGTGCGCTCTTCCCAATTAATCTGCTTTGGTGTTATGTGTTGCATGCTGTACCTGGGTAATAATGGTGTGATTAGCCTGTGCCAGTTACCAGATAAGGCGATGCCGATTGGAAATGCAGAAGAACTATAAGGAGATGCTGTGAAAGGCCAAATACTGCCAAAGTGCCAGGATTATGTGAAGGCATCCAAGGTGCACAGTCCAATGCCAAATAGGTGCAAAGCGCCCCAATTATGTGAGAATGCGCAGTCCACTCATGTCAGAATCGTGGTGCACCTTGAATAAATGCACCAGTAAGATGGGAGCTGCAATGCGCAGCGCACTGGTGTGGTGGATTGTTGTGTGTGTGATAGGGATTGTGCAATGAGTGCGCAGCAGGGAATGTGAGTGCAGGTAAAGCATACAAGGAGTGCACAAAGGTGCATCGAGCATGCAATAAATGTGGAAGGCAGATAAGGAGTGTGGGGGGGGCACACAGAGGCAGTTTGAAGCACAATGAGGCACATTTAGAGCACACGATGGTTGGCAGCTATGGGGGATCCAAAAGTGCAGTAGAAATGCAGAAGGAGCAAAGGTGTGCAGCACCTAAATGGTCAAAGGCATGCGAAAGTGCATGGAAGTGCACAAAGGTGCATGAAAGCACATGAAGGCATGCAAAAGCGCACTGTGCAAAGTGTGCGGAAGCCACCTAGGAGGTGCGCACAATCACAAAAAATGCTGTAGTATGCACGCAGGGCAATAGGGAGCCATATCAATGTATGTCAGACATGGCCACTGTCTATCTCAACATTGCTGACTCAGCCAGTGCGCTCACGCCAGGGTGCTTATGGGCTGCACTATCCAATTTGGACAGTTCATAGCTTGAATCAGGTAAGCCAGGGCCAATCCAGGCATACCCCTTTGTCAACGATGCTGGAGGTGGGGTCATCCCACTGGTCAGTGCTGCGCTAAACAGGTGAGATGTCCTATCTGCGCCGAACCACACTACAAAGAGCACCACAGGACTCTAGCGGGCTGCTGCAGGGGAGCCCCTAGGGTGAACACTCCCATGCCACTGACCCACTGTGGCTCCAACTAGTAGGATCGAATATATCGACCTGCGTGTGGTTCACCAGACTGCTTATGGGACATGCTCCTTCAGGGGAGTATTGCCTATGCTTTCACATCCCAGGTGCCACCTGTTAGGGTGACACCCACTAATCTGCTAGCTGGACTGTGTGTCTCCTACAAGAAGGCAGTGGGGGGTGTGCGCGTGATGGGGGGGGTTGATGGTTTTGATGTGAGGGGTTAAAAATAGAACAGTTGGCTGAATTAGGCCTTTTGCACCACTAATGTGGATGGAATATCTAAGAGAACACAACTAACGTCTCCTAGTATGTATTTTAGAGTTATATACTATGTTACACATATTGTAGTATGTTATTTCAGACGCATGCACACATGCACATACATATTGATGCGTGTGAATAAAGAATTCCCACAGTGACAAATAATGTGTATATAGGCATTTTGTAGCATATTTTGGTGAAATAAAATAAAATAAAATAAAAATAGTATTATATAATAGGCATGTTAGGAGACTGTTTCCTAACATTACCCCCCTTTTAGGCCTCGACTTCCAGGCAAGAAAATATTGTATCTGTCCCCTCTGTGAAATTCTGGTAAGGCCGGAACTTCATCCCCTCATACACCATTGTGGCAATGCGATGCGGAGCATTTGGATTACATTTAAAGAATTGGGTGATTGCTTTAAGTGCTCACTTACAATTCTCTTCTGGCTCCCATGAATTATTTTTGTCGGTATAGTTCTTCCACTTGATTAAGAACTCCAATTTATTTCATCGAAGATGTGAATCCAAAACGTCTTCCACAATATATTCTGGAGCACCTTCTACCATTATTGGAGGCTGTGGAGTAGTTTGTTGACCAGGGATAGTGGGTGGACAGTAAGGGCATAAACAGAAAATGTTAATCTCAGGATCAATCTTGAATGACTGAGGTAATTTTAACACTACTGCATTGGGTGAAATTAGTTTAGAAATCGGATATGGGCCAACTTGCTTCTCCGTAAGCTTTCTTGAAGGTCATGGAATATTCAGATCTTTGGTACTTAGCCATACCAAGTCACCAACTTTATACTCTAGAGCAACAGCCCGAGTACAATCCACGTGTTGCATCATATCATCATGTGCTGTCATCAATGCTGCCTCTGCTTCCTCCTGCACCTTTTGCATTTTTGACACAAAGTCCTCCACTGATTGTACCTTGACTTCTCTTCGAGGTTCTACTCCCATTCTGGGATGATAACCATAATTAGTGAAGAAGGGTGACATGCGAGTAGCCGAATGGAATTTATTATTGTAAGAAAATTCTGCAATTGCCAACCATTCAGGCTAGTCAGTTTGTCGGTGATTGACAAACATGCGTAGGTACTGCTCCAACTCCTGATTCATTTTCTCTGTCTGCCCATCGGTTTGTGGGTGATATGCTGTAGACAATTTGGTTTGAATCCCCAATATGTTATTTAACTCTCTCATAAATGCAGAAGCAAATTGTGATCCACGATCGGATATAACTGTATCAGGTAATCCATGTAACCACCATACCTAATTTAAATAGAGGCATGCCAAGCCCAACGATGAGGTTTTTGCAGTAGTAGGAATAATATGGACTTTCTTTGTAAAGCAGTCGCATACTACAAATATTGCATCATATCCTTGAGCTTCAGGTAATCCAGTGATAAAGTCCACAGATATATCTCACCAGGGCACTTTAGATATAGGGTTCAGTATTAATTTCCTTGCAGGTTTTTCTAGAAATTTCTTTCCCCTCATGCACATGTCACATCCATCCACATACCCCAACACATACTTTGAAATTCTGGGCCACCAATAATTTCTCATTACCAACTCCAATGTCTTCGACCTTCCTGGATGTCCAGCAGCTGGCATGTTATGATGTAACCATATGATCGCCCTTCATAAATCTTGATCCTTCAGTACATAGACTTTTCCTCTGAACAACACTAACCCTTGTTCTTCAACCCATTCATCTCCTTTAGTATTACCTTTCTTCTCTCCCCTCAAAGCTTTCACAGCTTCCACCACTTCATCATCCATCTCTGAACATTGCCTGATTTTAGACAACATTTCTGTCTCTGAGCTATCCACCAATAAATGTCCTTGATGCATAGCGCAAATATGAAAGTATTCAGGTTTGAGTAGGGTAGTATTTTTATTGTCCTCCTCCACTCCCTTTTTATAATCTGTATGTCTGGATAATGCATCTGCTTTCCTCATCAAGCTTCCCACTTTGTGGACCAAGTGAAAATTAAAGCGTGATAGGAATAATGCCCAACGTGCTTGTCGACAGTTAAGCTTTTTAGCAGACATAAAGTATTGCAGATTTTGATGGTCTGTCCAGATCTCGATGTGATGCATACATCCCTCCAAATAATGTCTCTATGCCTCCAAAGCTCATATTATTCCCAACATCTCTTTATCATGCACATCATAATTCCTCTCCACATCATTCAACCCTTTAGACAAATATGCACAAGGATGCCATTTGTCATCTTCACATAGCATTGATAATACTGCTCGAGTAGCAAAGTCTGATGCATCTGATTCCACTCATAAGGGATGTGTGAAATCTACTGGGACCAATATTGGTTCTTTTACAAACTTCCTCTTCAACTCCTCAAATGCTGTCTGCTGTTGTTCTCTCCATCTCCACACTACTCCCTTTTGCATAAGGTTGTGTAATGGTGCAACAATTTTGGAAAAATTATGAACAAAGCGATGATAAAAATTGGCGAGTCCCAAGAAAGCCTGAACTTCCTTGATATGGGTAGGCATGGGCCAATCAACAATTGCCTGTACCTTGATAGGATCCATCTTGATTCCATCAGGACCAATCTTTAATCCCAAGAACTCGATTTCACTTGCTCTAAATACACACTTCTCCAGTTTAATGAATAAATCATTCTCTGCCAACCTCTTCAACACCTCCTGCACTATTGCCTCATGATTTTCTTCATTCTCTGTGAATATCAAAATGTCATCAATAAATATTATCACCACGCTTTTGTCTATCACATCTTTGAAAATGACATTCATCATGTTTTGGAAAGTTGGGGGACTATTGGTTATCCCAAAAAACATGACTAGTAGCTCAAAGGATCCTCGACATGTGGCAAATGCTGCTTTCCACTCATCCCCTTTCTTTATTCATACATTGTTGTACCCCCAGCATAAATCCAATTTTGTAAAGACCTTGGCCTTTCCTACTTTGTCAATTATCTCTGAGATCAACAGCAAAGGGTATGCATTCTTCACTGTCCACTCATTCAAATATTTGTAATCTGTACACATCCTCTTCCTGTGATCTTTTTTTAGTACAAAGAATACTGGTGATGTCTGCAGTGATTTCGAAGGTCGTATGTATCCCTTGCACAACTGTTCATTAAGGAATGCATCCACTTCTTCTTGGACAGACCATCAAAATCTGCAATACTTTATGTCTGCTAAAAAGCTTAACTGTCGACAAGCACGTTGGGCATTATTCCTATCACGCTTTAATTTTCACTTGGTCCACAAAGTGGGAAGCTTGATGAGGAAAGCAGATGCATTATCCAGACATACAGATTATAAAAAGGGAGTGGAGGAGGACAATAAAAATACTACCCTACTCAAACCTGAATACTTTCATATTTGCGCTATGCATCAAGGACATTTATTGGTGGATAGCTCAGAGACAGAAATGTTGTCTAAAATCAGGCAATGTTCAGAGATGGATGATGAAGTGGTGGAAGCTGTGAAAGCTTTGAGGGGAGAGAAGAAAGGTAATACTAAAGGAGATGAATGGGTTGAAGAACAAGGGTTAGTGTTGTTCAGAGGAAAAGTCTATGTACTGAAGGATCAAGATTTATGAAGGGCGATCATATGGTTACATCATAACATGCCAGCTGCTGGACATCCAGGAAGGTCGAAGACATTGGAGTTGGTAATGAGAAATTATTGGTGGCCCAGAATTTCAAAGTATGTGTTGGGGTATGTGGATGGATGTGACATGTGCATGAGGGGAAAGAAATTTCTAGAAAAACCTGCAAGGAAATTAATACTGAACCCTATATCTAAAGTGCCCTGGTGAGATATATCTGTGGACTTTATCACTGGATTACCTGAAGCTCAAGGATATGATGCAATATTTGTAGTATGCGACTGCTTTACAAAGAAAGTCCATATTATTCCTACTACTGCAAAAACCTCATCGTTGGGCTTGGCATGCCTCTATTTAAATTAGGTATGGTGGTTACATGGATTACCTGATACAGTTATATCCGATCGTGGATCACAATTTGCTTCTGCATTTATGAGAGAGTTAAATAACATATTGGGGATTCAAACCAAATTGTCTACAGCATATCACCCACAAACCGATGGGCAGACAGAGAAAATGAATCAGGAGTTGGAGCAGTACCTACGCATGTTTGTCAATCACCGACAAACTGACTAGCCTGAATGGTTGGCAATTGCAGAATTTTCTTACAATAATAAATTCCATTTGGCTACTCGCATGTCACCCTTCTTTGCTAATTATGGTTATCATCCCAGAATGGGAGTAGAACCTCGAAGAGAAGTCAAGGTACAATCAGTGGAAGACTTTGTGTCAAAAATGCAAAAGGTGCAGGAGGAAGCAGAGGCAGCGTTGATGAAAGCACATGATGATATGATGTGACACGTGGATCGTACTCGGGCTGTTGCTCTAGAGTATAAAGTTGGTGACTTGGTATGGCTAAGTACCAAGGATCTGAATATTCCACGACCTTCAAGAAAGCTTACAGAGAAGCAAGTTGGCCCATATCCAATTTCTAAAATAATTTCACCCAATGCAGTAGTATTAAAATTACCTCAGTCATTCAAGATTGATCCTGAGATTAGCATTTCCCATTTATGCCCTTACTGTCCACCCACTATCCCTAGTCAACAAACTACTCCACAGCCTCCAATAATGGTAGAAGATGCTCCAGAATATATTGTGGAAGATGTTTTGGATTCACGTCTTCGATGAAATAAATTGGAGTTCTTAATCAAGTAAAAGAACTACACTGACAAAAATAATTCATGGGAGCCAGAAAAGCATTATAAGTGAGCACTTAAAGCAATTACCCAATTCTTTAAACATAATCCAAATGCTCCGCATCGCATTGCTAGAATAGTGTATGAGGAGATGAAGTTCCAGCCTTACCAAAATTTTATAGAGGGGACAGATACAATATTTTCTTGCCTGGAAGTCGAGGCCTAAAAGGGGGGTAATGTTAGGAAACAGTCTCCTAACATGCCTATTACATAATACTATTTTTATTTTATTTTATTTTATTTTATTTCACCAAAATATGCTACAAAATGCCTATATATGCATTATTTGTCAGCATGGAAATTCTTTATTTACACACATCAATATGTACACGTATGTACGTGCATGTGTGCATGGGCATCTGGGGGACTGGGGTGGGGCTCGTCGATATGGGGGTTTGTCCTCGGATTGCTTGAGCAGCAGCAGTGACGATGGATGTGGATTGGCACCCCTGAGGGTTTCTTGACCATCTGGGTAGAGGGATGATGCTGGAGATGAGCGCTGAGTCCTCAAGGAGCCTGCACTAACTATTCCAGATCGCTTGGATGCAGGCAAGCTGTTAATTGGGTCATCACCAGGGGTAACTAGATCAGCAGCCAGGCATGACAAAATTGCCCCCAGATCTGAGCCCGATCTCTCATCGGATCTTCTAGGATTAGCCATCTAGTGGATGACTGGAGGATGCTCTAAGATCGAAGAAATCAGACCAGCGGATGAGTAGTTGTAGAATATTTAAGATGTCGGCAGTGTTGTTTACTTCTGTTTACTGTGGTGGTAGCAAGTTAAGAAGCGATGTGGGTTAGTGTTGTTCAGAGAAAAGGTATATATACTAAAGGATCAAGATTTATGAAGGGAGATCGTATGGTTACATCATAATACACCAGCTGCTGGATATCCAGGAAGGTGGAAGACGTTGGAGTTGGTGATGAGAAATTATTGGTGGCCCAGAATTTCAAAGTATGTATTGGGGTATGTGGATGGGTGTGATACATGTATGAGGGGATAAATTTCTGGCCTTATCAAAATTTCACAGAGGGGACAGATGTGATATTTTCTTGCCTGGAAGTCGAGGCATAGAAGGGGGGTAATGTTAGGAAATAGTCTCCTAGCCTGCCTTTTACATAATAATATTTTATTTTCATTTTATTTTATTTTATTACATCAAAATATGCTACCAAATGCCTAGAAACATGATATTTGTTAGTGTGGAAATTTTGTATTTACATACATGCATCAATATGTATATGCATATACATGCACATCAGTAGCAACATAGCACAATATATGTAACATAATATATAACCTTAAAAATACATATATACTGGGGGACCCCAGTTGAGTTCTTATGTATTCCATCCACATTTGTAGTGCAAAATGCCTTCTTCAGCCAACTGATCTATTTTTAACCTATCACATCAAATTCATCAAAACCCCCCGATCATGTGCGCATGCCCTGCTGCCTTCTTGTAGGAGAGCCCATACAGTCCAGCCCACAGAACAGTGGGTTTTGCCCTAATAGGCAGCTGCACATTGCACTTTCTAGTTTAGCTTGTTGTCACCAATCATGCCTAAGAATCTTGCTGTTTCTTTTTTCAGGGAATCCACTGGTTACCCAGTATCAGTGCTCTTCCTGGTATCGGAATCTTTATCTTTGGATTAATTGGGTTCTGTTACATTTATTGCTCCAGCATACCTACCACTATACTAGCATAATCTCCTCCCCTACACTACACATAAACACTAGACCTACATAGTCTCCCCATACAAGACTATATCATAGAGAAAGTAGCATAGTAGAGAAAGTAGCATAGTGTAGTGGAGAAGCTGGGGGATGGGCATGATGCACAGTGCCAGACCATGGCCCTACTTACAGGTTTTCTACATGGTCTGTGCGCATTCCCAAAACATATATAAAGGGGTGCATCCTGCCACCTTCCCCCCAGTCAATAAACTTGTTTTCACTCAGTCATCCTCATTCCTTACCTCAAACAGGTTATGGGCCCTGAGCTCTAACTATGCTCATACATATATCTAACCATCTGCTTTGCTCTCTTGTCATCCTCTACTCTCTATCTCTCTTTTGTTGGGTAACCTCTGTTTTACTCAACTCAATCCATTTTGACTAAACTAACTTGTAGTTAGTTTTAGTCAGTAAATAGATAGTTAGTAGGGACAAAAGACCATTCCCAGGTGGTCTCTACAGTGAACTGTTGGGTCTGTGCACTTCAGTGGGCTAGCCTTTTTTCCTACCTCAGAAATATCTAGGTAGTCAACCCTGTGATCTGGGAGGAGTTACAACTGTACTGTAGTTTAAGTTGTTGACTTGCATCTACTGGTGGCTAAAGAAGACTCCTGGACCTCTGGACCTTGGACCTATCTTTGGACCCACCTTATTTTGCAGTCTTCAGAACCCTGCCTTTTGAAGGATTTAGTTGCATACTGGTTGACTTGCATTTGGTCTGCACTTGCTTTTCTGCCTTTGCCTGCATCTATTGCATCACTACACACATACCCTTTCTACCACCACTCTACCACTACTACCATACCACCTTATCTTTCCATTACTCCATTACTCCCTCCATCTTTCTGACATCACTTCACCACTCCTATTATCTTTCCAATACCACTCACTACTCACATCTTCCCCTTTGCACTCTCTTCACCAACACTCACTATGAAAGGTCCAAACATTCAGAAACTTGGCCATGCTAATTATAATCAATGGAGTGGAGAAATGCAGGCATGGCTTAGAGCAAATCAGCTTTGGAAAATTGTCTCTGGCCAGAAGAAATATCCTAACAGTTCAGATATTGAAGGACAGTAGGCATGGCAAGGCAAGGCAGACCAAGCATCTGGATAGATCTACCTTATGGTGGAGACATCTCAGGTGATACATCTAGAGGGGAAGGAAAGTGACCCAGCTGCTATGTGGAATGCTTTGAAGTCTGTGCATCAGCAACAAAAACCTGGTGCTAGATTCAATGCATATGATGACCTATTTAGCATCAGAAAACTAGAGGAAGAATCACTACAATCAGTGGCCAACAGAGTTAATGCAGCAATGCAAAATATTAAAAATCTTCGTCCTGACAAATTTTCTATTGAAAAGCTGGATGAGGAACTCCTCTGCATGGCAATGATCAGGTCACTTCTAGAGGACTATAGTCACTTTGTATCATCTTTGATGCTTAGTGACAAGTTGGACAAGACAATAGTCACTCAGGCATTCCATACAGAAGAAATCCAAAGGACAAGGAGATCTGCACCTCAAGTCTCAGAGATTGCAAACAAGGCTTCTGCTGCTCATAACAAATCATTCCATCATAATAATTTTCCCAACACCAACAATTCTTCTAACAAGAAGCAGTACAAGTCCTCTAAACTCCCTTGTCACTTCTGTGGCCAAGTTGGTCATTGGGTGCTGCAGTGTGCTTTGTACTTGGCAAAAAGGGCAGAAGGGAAGGCAGCAAACACAGCTTTGAATGTCCAGGAATCAGCAGGAAAGGCAAGTATCTTTACTATGGAACAATTAAATGATCCCCTTTCATATTATTCTAATTATGACTGGAATGCAGACTCAGGAGCCACTTCACACATGACCCCATATAAACATTGGCTCAGAGATTACAAACCCCTTCATATACCCATTAGATTAGCTGATCACACAATCATTTATTCTGCTGGTATTGGTAGTTTACTTTTCAGACCATTAATTAAAGGAGTAGTAGAATCACAGCCACTTCTTTTTAGTAGAGTATTACATGTTCCCCAACTCCAAGACAACCTCTTATTAGTCCTTTATCTTAAAAAACACAAACAGTACCATATTTACATTGACTCACAGTACATATATTTCATACAGTCAGGTAGAATACATTTCACTGCCTCTATTCACAGCCAGAATGCTGCATTGCTGGATGGGATTACTGTGCCTGCCTGCCTGGAGTCTGCCAACTTGTCTTCTACCCTTCCATTAAACCTCAGTCTATGGCACAGGAGATTTGGTCACACCAACTATGACAGTTACACTCCAAAGACATGGTCACTGGCATGAAACTCACTCACATGTCCAGACCTGACCCTATCGGTGAACCTTGTCTAACTGGGAAGATGCATGCAAATCTATTCCCTACCTCTCAATCCAGAGCTACTCAACTATTAGAGTTGGTCCACATGGATATCAAAGGTCCCATCCAAGTCAAATCTATTGGTGGTTATCAGTACTGGATACAGTTTGTTGATGACTGCACTAGATTCAAATGTGGTCTTGGACTCAGAAAGAAATCAGAAGCCTTTGCTGCATTCTTGCAATTCAAAGCTTATGCTGAGAATTTGCATGATGCCAAAATCAAAGTCATTAGAGAAGACAAGGGCTCTGAATTTATGTCCAATGATTTTAACTAGTACTGTATTGATCATGGGATTGAGAGACATCATACTGTCAGGAATAGGCCACAGCAGAATGGGGATGTTGAAAGGGCAAACAGAACTGTTTCAGATCAAGTTATATCTATGTTAAATGAAGCCAACCTACTAGTTCAATTCTGGTTCCATGCATTTGTGGCTTTGTTGCATGTTCTGAACAGAGCCCCTACAGCTCCACTTTCAGGAGTAACTCCCTATGAAGCTTGGTGTAAAAAGAAACCTGATGTATCACATATCAGGGTTTGGGGGTGCTTAGCATATGTACATGTGAAGAAGGATAAGAGAAAGTCATTTGGCTCACACATTGAGAAGTGCATTTTTGTTGGCTACCCTGCTGGCTATAAAGGATGGCAGTTTTATGATCCTGTCAGAAAGAAGTTTATTATCTCAGAAAGGGCTGAATTTGATGAAAGATACTTTCCTGGGGTTAAACCTACCTTGATGAATGCTATTCCAACTCCACTATTATTCAATCCACTCAATGGCAGTGACATGCCAGATTTAGGGGGGCATACCATTAACACAAATCAGTCAGCCACCTCCAGTATTTCACCATCCATTGTCACACTGCCTATGCACATTAATTCTCAGCCTGAGCCTTGGCACTCTCCTCCTGTCACAGTACAGGACTATCTTCCTTCTGTAACCCCACAATCACCTACTGCAATTCCCTCTGCATTATCACCTCTGTTTACACCTCCTCCTCCTTCTCAGTCTCCACTACCTAACACACAGTCACCTGATCCACCACCATCCACTCCTCCACTTGCTGTGAGACATCCCAGGAGAAATATTCAGCCTCCTGGAGAATGGTGGAAAGTTAGACATCTCACACCTATTTTATCTGACTCAGAGGAATCTAATGCAGAGGACTCTGATGGTGAGAATGAGGAATTTGAGGGATCTGAAGTTGCAGGAGTAGCTTGTGGAATTTATGAGCCTACCACATACAATCAGGCCATGAAGTCCCCCGATGCTGAGTTATGGAGAAAAGCTGCATAGGAAGAAATAAATGCTCTCAATGCCAATGGTACTTGGGACATTGTCCCTCTTCCACCAGACTGAAAGGCTATTGGCAGTAAATGGATGTTTAAAGTCAAAAGAAATGCTGATGGTTCTATTGAAAGATATAAGGCTAGAGTTGTGGCCAAAGAATTTTCTCAAAGGCCTGGAGTGAATTATACTGAGGTGTTTTCACCCACTTTTAGAATGGCATCTATCAGAACCATCATTGCTCTGGCTGCCAAGCATGACTACTATTTGCATTCTATTGACATATCATCTGCTTTTCTGAATGGTGTTTTGGAGGAGGAAATCTATATGACACAGCCCTCTGGCTTTGTCTAGTTTGGCCCTGAATATGTCTGCAAACTCAAGAGGTCCTTATATGGTCTCAAGCAGTCTGCTAGGCAGTAGAATAAAAAGCTGCATTCTACTCTCACCACCTTGGAATACAGGAGATTGGAGTCTGACAGAAGTATTTATGTATATCTTAAGGATGGAGTGCTAGTTATCATTCCTGTCTTTATCGATGACATCACCTTGGCATCCAACTCCAAAGATAAAATTGACACCACCATCAAAGAATTGGAAGGTCACTTTAAACTCAGAAATCTTGGTCCCACCTCTTGGCTTCTTGGGATAAAGATCACCAGAGACTTTCCCAATCACTCTATCTCCCTCTCTCAACAACAATACATCACAGACATTCTTAAGCAATATGGCCTTGCTGATTGCAATCCTATTTCTACTCCCATAGATCCTGGCCTTGTCTTACAGAAAACTCTGTTACTCTCAGATGAGGATAAGGAGTTTATATCAAAAGTACCCTACCTATCAGCTGTGGGATCTCTCACCTATCTGGCACAATGTACCAGGCCTGACATTGCTTTTGCTGTTGGCACTCTTGCTAAATACAATTTCAACCCATCACCAATTCACTGGAAAGCTGTTAAGCATGTATTCAGATACTTGCAAGGCACAAAAGACTATGAATTGGTCTACAAGTCAGATGGAGAGCAAGAAATATTTATCACATACACTGATGCCAACCATGGTGCCTGCAAAGACACTGGAAGATCTACTGGTGGATATGTAGTTAAAATTGGGACTGGTGCAGTCAGCTGGTCATCCAAGCTACAATCTGTAGTTGCATTGTCAACCACTGAAGCTGAATATATGGCAGCAGTAGAGGCAGGCAAAGAGTTGAAATGGATGAGAAGTCTGCTGAGAGAATTTGGATACAAGATTGATGGTGCTTCTACACTTTGCATTGACAACCAATCTGCTATTAATGTATCCAAGAATCCTGAGCATCATGGGAGAATGAAGCATCTGGACTTGAAATTTCACTGGTTGAGAGAAAATGTAGAAGAAGGAGTCATAAAGCCAAAGCATGTTGGGACCAATGATATGATTGCAGACTGTCTTACCAAACCACTTCCTAAAATTAAACTTGATACTTGTAGAATTGGATTAGGATTAGTTAAAAGGAGTTAGATATGCAGGATCAGGAGGGGTGTATTACATTTATTGCTCCAGCATACCTACCACTATACTAGCATAATCTCCCCTCCTACACTACACATAGATACTAGACCTACATAGTCTCCCCATACAAGACTATATCATAGAGAAAGTAGCATAGTAGAGAAAGTAGCATAGTATAGTGGAGAAGTTGGGGGATGGGCATGATGCACAGTGCCAGACCATGGCTCTACTTATAGGTTTTCTACATGGTCTGTGCGCATTCCCAAAACATATATAAAGGGGTGCATCCTGCCACCTTCCCCCCAGTCAATAAACTTGTTTTCACTCAGTCATCCTCATTCCTTACCTCAAACAGGTTCGGTATCAGCTTCCTCATAATGTCGAGGAGTTGGAATTTGTTTAACATGAATTTGCTGCCACTCAAAGACTCCATTCTTCCAGTTCATAATGCCATGGAGCTTTTTGTGTTTCTCTGTAAAATCTTTACCTATGACTGCGATAGCCCCATCTCTCCCTGTGTTGAATTCTAGAGGACTCAATAGAGTATAGAACAGTTCATTAGATTTAATAAACTATTTACAATGAATATTTATACTAGCATGGGACACTGCCCTATAATTAAGTCTAAAACAAGAAGATGATGTTACTAATAACTGTGGCTATGTACCACAGCTGTTTGTTTGATGTTGGCATCAGTGTTGCCTAATGTGCCTACCACTGCCCAATTTAAATACTCCCCCTCGACACCTACACCATCTCTAAGTGATTAACAAGGTCATTGTGTTTCAGCTTGGTAATGCTTTAGTAAGCAAATCAGCTAAGTTGTCATCTGTTGCACAGTACTGAATGCATATCTCATTGGAGATAAGCTTCTCACATATGAAATGGTATTGGATATCGATGTATTTGGTACAGCCCTGATTTATGGCATTGTGAGAGTAAGTGATCGCACCTTGGTTGTCCACCTTGAGGATGGTGGGTCCAGAGTAGGGAATTCTGAGTTTGGCAGTAAGAGTCCATAATCAGATTGCTTTGCATGTTGCTAGACTCTCTGCCATGTACTCAGCTTCTATAGATAATAATGCAATCATTGGACCACTAGTCATATAGAAGACATATTCAGAAATAGATTTTTGATCATTAATGTTTGATCCCCAATTAACATCAGAATAAGCGAGGGGTTCGACTTCTCTTCCTTGCTGGTAAATGATCCCAAGTTTGCGAATGCCATTAAGATACTAGAAAATGTGTGTGACAGCAGTCCAATGAGTGGGTCTAGTGTTGCTTATGAATTGACTAAGCATTTGGACTGCAAATAAGATGTCAGGTCATGTTCTGATCACTATATATATAAGTGATCCGATTGCACTGTGATATTGTGATGCTTATCATTAGGTATTTTGATCAATTTGATGTTAGGGTCCAGTGGTGTGCTGACAGGGTGTGAATCTGACATTCCAAACTTCTCCAGGACCCTCTTGATATATTGGGCTTGCATAATCATAATTTTGAGAGTGGCCCTTTCCAAGTCCCTCTCTAATTTTAGTCCCACAATTTGCTTTGCCTCTCCCAAATCCATGTGTTTAGACAGAAAGATGACCAGACTGGAGATTGAACCCAGGACCAACGGGACATATACCAGATGCTCTACCAACTGAGCTATCAGGTCTTACTGAGTTTAATACAATAATGTGATATGAACCAGACATTATTGATGTAACCACCACTTGACCACTGTCAATATTACAGCAGGGGGGGATTAACTGCATCCAGTAGAGAGGGTCGGAGGAGTCTGACAACATGATGCCATACAACGGAACCTGGGAGCAAACGAGGAAAATAAGGAGAGTCACTGTGGTCCATAATATTTTTTGGTTGAAGAGGACTTTACGGTCCGGGGATGAGACTTCGGGGAGAATGGGAAGAAATGGCTGGACAAGATTGAGAAACCTGAAACCACTCATGTTGGTCGGAGAGAGCACACACGACTTCCCTAGGGCCGGAGCCTGAGACTTTGATCTAGGTCTTGGAGAATAAGGCACAGGCAGAGAGCATGAAGGTGATATAGATGGCGGTGTGAATGGGGTCGAGGACTGCCTCGCTCATTGTTCGCAGTGGGGAGATGTAATAGGCGAGTCCGGACTTGGCGATGAGTTGTGGGAAATCATTGGTAGGCTCCCAAATACTAAGCAACTTTACGAAAAAGTTGGATGGGAAGTGACCAGCGAGCATCTGTGAGATGATGAAGATATTCGAGGTAAGCGCACTCTCCAGCATGATAGGCATGTTGGAAGTGTAAAACAATTTAATGGGGTATGATCCCCTCTGACCATGGAACCTGTTACTCTTTACAGGGATTTCAATCCTAAAGCCCTGTAAATAGATAACAATAGCGAAGATGACAATAGTCACAATAAGATTCATAATATTCGGTAAACGGTCTCTCCAGAAGGCTTCCCTGAGGGCACGGCCTTTATCGTTCCATGTGAAAAGCAGATGGAACAACGCCACCAGCGCGCCTTCGAACTCTGGCTCACGACTGGTGTTGAGAGTGGTTTGGGGAGAACACTTTCCATACAATGGACTCACAGATATTGGTGGCGATGAAGAGATTGATACCAGATCCATTGGGGGCTGTGTTGGATTGTGTAATCTGACACATTGTTTGGTGATTATGTAATATAAAGGCTTTGCTCCTTAACAGACAAACTGGATGCAGTTAATCCCCCCCTGCTGTAATATTGACAGTGGTCAAGTAGTGGTTACATCAATAGTGTCTGGTTCAGATCATATTGTTGTATTAAACCCAGTAAGACCTGATGGCTCAGTTGGTAGAGCATCTAGTATATGTCCAGTTGGTCCTGGATTCAATCCCCAGTCTGGTCATCTCTTTCTGTCTTAACAGGTTATGGGCCCTGGTGCACTGAGTCAGCAGACTAAATTAGTCAGCATTTGATGGCTTAGTCATCTAGCTTACCTAAGCAGATTTGATGTATCAGATTATGGGGGCTGTGTTGGATTGTGTAATCTGATATATTGTTTGGTGATTATGTAATATGGAGGCTTGCTCCTTAACAGACAAACTAGATGCAGTTAATCCTCCCCTGCTGTAATATTGACAGTGGTCAAGTAGTGGTTACATCAATAGTGTCTGGTTTATATCACATTGTTGTATTGAATCCAGTAAGACCTGATAGCTCAGTTGGTAGAGCATCTGGTATATGTCTAGTTGGTCCTGGGTTCAATCCCCAGTCTGGTCATCTTTCTGTCTTAACATGTTAGAATCATCCTCTTCTGACATGAACACCACATTCCTAGACTAAGAATTTGGTGTGTCTTGGAATTGTAGTATTTGTATCCCTTAGTACTATCAGCTATTCCCACAAAAATAAATTGGTGTGATTTCAGATCAAGTTTTGAGTTTCTTCCATCCTGCTGTAAAACCCCACAATTCCTGCCAAATTCTTGCAGGCCCAATATGTCTCAGATGGCTTCATCCCCCAGAAGACTTCATTGGGTATCTTACAATCTTTGATCGCTTGAGTCAGTGATCTGTTTTTAAGATAAGTTGCATAAGCGATCACCTCCCTCCAAAGGGAGTGAGATAGTCTGTGCTGATGTAACATGCTCTACCAGGGTTCCATTTAGATGTTTGGCAATTCCATTTTGGGATGGCAAGTGTGGGGCTGTGACTTCCAGTCAGATCCCATTGTCAAGTAAAAATTTCTTGAATTCCATGCTAAGAAATTCTCCTGCACCATCAATGTGAATTTTCTTAAGCTTCCAACCAGTTTGAGTTTTGACAAAATTTTTGTACTGCTTAAATTTTGTGAGCCCTTCGGATTTTTGCTTCAAGAAATATATCATCATGCATCGTGCCTTGCCATCAGTAAATGTTACAAAATACTGATCTCCCCCTGGAGCTTCAGTGCACGCTGGCCCCCACAGATCACTAACTGTCAGATCTCCAATCTCCTTGATCCCGGTTTGGCTTTCCTTTAGAAAAAGGCTGGACATGCTGCTTGGCTATGATGCATGGTTAGCATTGAGCAGCTGGCTGCATAGGTCTATTCTCATCCATTTCCAAAACCATCTCCTTCTCCTTGAGCATCTTTACTGACCCCATATTCAGATGCCCAAAAATCCTGTGCCATTCATCCCACATTCTGCTGTTCTTGGCAGGGTAAGAGGGGAAACAGGCAGTAAGTAAGAGTAGATCAAAATACAATTAGAGAAGGCAATAAAAATCAAAAAAATTCAACATTATCATCAACCTTATGATGGGTGCATCAAAACCCCATAGCAAAAAAGCTACTATGTGTCCTATACCTTATGTGCCAGCCAGTCATCTAAAGCCTTGCAGTCAACCTTACACTGTGGCAGCCATAAGTTGTTGTCAATACTGTATGTAACCAACCCATCACATAAGATATTGAAATCCATAGCTGTGTTTTTGTTCATCGACATTTTTCTCCACTGCATATCCTTTAATGCCATCTGCTGTCACAACTGCACCAGGATGTGCATGTTCACAAGAGGGGAAAAGAATTGGATTGTTCAGATGAAATCATTTTAAAGTTGAAGTGTGGAATGTGTTGAATGTTTCTGGCAAATTAGGCAGGTGCAATGTGTAAGTAGATTTTTGGTGATGTGTTCAGTTGGTACTCAGTGCAGAGTCTCAATGGAAGGGGTGAACACTTAATCTAAAACTGCAGGCATGCTCGGGGTGAGGGGTGGTTTGCTTAGAGGGCCTCAGATCATCCTTTGGGGTGTGGAGACTATGAGGAGGCTGGAACAGCAGTTTTCAATGTGCGCATTAGTTGTGTATACTCAAGGGAAGATATGCGCAATAACAGGAAAGTGCGCAATGCAAAGGGGCAAAAATGCACAGTGCAGAAAAATGTGCAATGGGAGCACAAAAGTGCGCAACGATGAGGAAGATGAAAGCAGGAGGTGTAGTGAGATGAAGACAATGCTGGGATGTGCTGGGAGGGAAATGCACAGGTTAAAGACAAGAACGGGATGAGAGTGCAACAAGCAGAAAAAGGTGCAAACGGTGCGCAAAACATGGCTATATAAAGGGTGCACTGTAAGAGTGCACAAATGAGAATGAAGAATGCAATGCAGGAATGAAATGCAGCAATACGACAAGGGAATGCAAATGCAGCTATACAAGGGGCGCACTACAAAGGCACATGGACTGGACACTGGTGCACAGACTATGTGCGACACTGACTGAGCTATGAACTAGAGGGGGAAAAATCCTCTGGATTCTCTATCTGTTTGCCTACTATGTACAAATGGCTTATGTGATAAAAATGGTAAAATAAAATGTAAAAATAGAAAGCGCCATGCGCTACCCACAAGCACACCCATTCCCCCATCTAAATCTGACCGCACTATGCCACTGCCTCAGCCAATAAGATTTGTGCATGCTATAATCCAATACCCAACTGTTCCATTGTGATGCACTATTTTTGGTGCACTCTAGGTCTCATGTGCTCTTCCCAATTAATCCACTTCGGTGTTACATGTCACATGCTATGCCTTAGTAATAATGATGTGATCAACCTATGCCGGTTACCAGATAAGACGATGCCAATTGGAAATATGGAAGAACTATAAGGAGATGCTGTGTGAGGCCAAATAGCACCAAAGCGCCAGGATTACATGAAAGTGCCCAAGTGCACACAGTCCAATGCCAAATAGGCACAAAGTGCCTAGATTATGTGAGAATGCACAGTCCACTCGTGTTGGAATTGCAGTGCACCTCAAATAAATGTGCAAGTAAGCTGGAAGTTGCAATGCACAGCGCAACTAGTGTGGTGGATTGTTGTGTGTGTGATAGGGATTGTGCAATGGGTGCACAGCAGAGAATGTGAGTTGCAGGTAAAGCATAAAAGAAGCATGCAATAACTGTGAAAGGCAGATAAGGAGTGTGGGAGGGGGCACACAGAGGCAGTTTGAAGCGTAACAGGGTGCATTTAGGGTGCACGACAGCAGGCAGCTATGGGGGAACCAAAAGCACAGTAGAAATGTAAAAGGCACACAAAAGCGCACCTAAATGGTCAAAGGCACACAAATGCGCATGGAAGTGCATGAAAGTGCACGAAAGCACACAAATGTGCACAAGTGCACACGGAAGTGCACAGAGGCACACTGGAGCGCATGGGAGTGCACTGGAGTGCATGGAGCACATGGGAGCACACGGGAGCAGACAAAGGCACATGGAAGTGCACAGGAGCGCACTTGGGCATGCAAAAGCGCATGAAGGCACACAAAAGCGCACTGTGCAAAGTGAGTAGAAGATGTCCAAGCAGTGCCCACAATTGTGAAAAATGCTGTAGTATGAGCGCAGGGTGATAGGAAGCTGTATTATCTCCTCCCAACTGAAATACTGACTGTCCCCAGGCAGTATCCTTGTCAGCTATTGAAGTGTGAAGCATGAGCACCAAGAAAGTGGGTGAGTGGTAGAAGTGAATGTTTGGGATATTTGAAGAAGCCAAGTAAAGCACACAAAAATGCACAAAGCAAAGTGCGCAAGTGCAAATGAAATGTGGAAAAATTGTCCAACCATCACTCTCCTCCTCTCAACTGAAATTTTGACTCTGTCCAAACAGTGAAAGTATGAGAGATAAAAGGAAATGCATGCCATATAACAAATTGTATAAAAGGTGAAGGATCCATAGCGGTGCACATGGAGCGCTAATTGTGCGCCTCATCGGCACTTTCTTCATCCTCTGTGCTATCTCCTTGCATTTCTTCTTTGTCAACTGCTTCATTGTCCTCTGTGTCCACTACTATGGACTCTTCCATCTCTCTCAACCATGTTGTGGTAATATCGAGTGCTATGTCTGGGAGTGCAATGGCCTTGCGCACACAATACGGCACTAGCTGAAATGTGGCTATTGTATAGCACTGCCAAAAGCACTCAAGTAAAGCGGATCATGTCACATAAAAGCACTTGTGTGCAACGTTGTTGTGGCTGGTGTGCAATATTGGTAAGCATCTGGACTGCCAAATAACAAGCTGGTGAGCGCCGTGCACATTGTGCTTCCATAACTGCTCCCTTGTATTTGAAAAATGCGCTCGCATAGTGCACGAGCACACCATACTCAGAATCCATGAAATCATTAGGGTGCATTAGGGTATCCATCCAAATCCACACCAAATCTAACTTCTCATCCTCTGCATCTGCTGTTGCACTGCTCAGAACTTGGCTCTAGTCATTGTGTTAAGATAGAAAGAGATGACCAGACTGGGGATTGAACCCAGGACCAACTAGATAGGATTCTATTTCAACTGCAAACTGCTGTTCAAGGAACATGCAAGGTTCTTCACCACCAGGGCCATCACTACCGTGAAGGCTATGGGTATGCTGGGCAATGCTGGGAGGGGTCTCACCCCCAACCAGAGACATCTCCTATACTGCACTTGTGTTGTCTCTGTGATGACATATGGAGCACGTCTATGGTTCTTCCCTGGCAGCAGGACGAAGGCCATGGTCACAGCCATGTCCAAAGTGCAAGCAAGAGTGGCACATTGGATTATGCGTGCATTCAGCACTACTCCTACAGGAGGGGTAGCCACCACAGCAGGGTTGCTTCCCATGCACCTCCTCCTCAAATACCTTGTGGATAGAGAAGCACTACATGTCCCTCTTCTCACACCAACACACCCTCTGAGATCCATATTGGGGGGGCCCCTGGGGGGCGGAGCACTGGTTCATGGACTGGCACTTCCCAGCCTAGGAGATCAGGAGGTGACAAGCATGGGGGGCCCCTCCCCGTCTCTTGCCACCACCGCTAAGCGCACCCAGGTGGACAAATTTAAGCTGTATGGCCCAGAGTCAGCCCCAGAGAATAGAGTCCTGGACTTGTTCCAAGACAGAATCACCCAGCATCGAGTTGGCTCCAGGGAGCCCAAGGAGATTCAGGGATACCTACGCAGATTGGAAGAAGCCTGGGCTCTGGCTCAGGCAGACCCAGACTGCATAGTCGTGGCTGTGGATGCATCTGTGCCCATGGATACCTCACTACAAGTGGTGGTAGGTGTTCTCCTCTTTGAGGACGGGCGTTTGGCACACAGGATCACATCAGCAGCAGGAAGGCGAACCCCCCCTGAGGCTAAATGCTTCGCCATACAGCTGGGTGTATCCGCTGCTGTAGGCAGAGGATGCAACCAACTAGTGGTATTCTCAGACTCCAGTCCAGCCATCGACATGCTACTGGACACTTCTCCATGCTCAGGGCAGATCTTCTCCCTAGATGCAAGCAAAGCTCTCCAGCCCTGG